>JAWNNT010000134.1:7500000-10000000 GCA_035044645.1 Scaptomyza parva | reverse complement strand
GACGCGGTATTTTTGGAATTTTTACAACACCCCAGTCTGACTGGCCAAGAAAGAGAGGCCAGATTTGTTCAACGTCGGTCTCATGGTTTACTTGCCATTTTCCATTAGTAATAAAAAAAAAAAAGAAAAATCAAACAAACGAGGCGAAGACGAAGCGAAAATGTTGGAAAATAGTGCGAATGCGAGTAGTTTTAAATTATGGTAAAAACACCTAGGCCAAATGATTTATCGTTGTTGTAAATAAAGAAATTAAAATGCTTTTATGGTCAATACAGCAAAGGCATACGTCGGCTTCTGTTTTAGCCAGGCCAACTAACTACCCCAGCTAGCTGGCAACAAAACTAATTGCCAAAAAATTTTGATAAGATTATTGTGTTGTGTTGTGTTGTGTTGTGTTGTATGCATGCAGCGATCAGTGGCAACACCCCCGCGACCACATTATGTGTGTTTGCTGCTGCTGCTGCCGCTACTGCTGCTGCTGGCAAAGTGTCCTTAATTAAAATTTTGTTGCATGCTAGCAACATTTTGTGGCAGCAAGGCAGCACAATGTTGGCAATATTAATGTGGCTCTGTAATTGGTTTCTCAAGTCCAAGTCACGTTAAGTCTATTACGAGAAATGCATTTTTTTTTTTTTTTTGGCAATACATACTGCTCGGCTCGTTACATAACTGCTACTTGCTGTTGTTGTTGTTGTTGTTGTTGCAACAAGAAGCAGGTTTAAGCAATCAAATGCTCAGCTGACTCTGATTGGAAATGAAAGACGCTATTTGTATTGTCAGTGTTATAAATTAACACCAGCAAGCTCATCACACAAATGACGACAACTGACCCAATGTCCAACGGGCATGCGACAAATTCACAGACAACTGCAACTGTAATTGGTCTGTATGTGTGTGTGTGTGTAACTGCAACATTGCCAAGCAAGTTCCCAACGTATTGCAACGTCTGCGCGAAATCCAAATTTGGTTGGCTTCTGCCACTGAAAAAAGCTTAGAACAAGCTCGTTAAACGTTTTCCGATTGCATTGCGCTATAAATTCTGACTGAAAATGTTGCTAATGATGTGTTATGAAAGCAAGTCATAAATCGTTTGATTCCATTGCAACATTTTAGCCAAAGAGGTCAATGAAAATATTGTTGCAGTACATAAACTATTCACTAAGTAGTTCATGAAAAGTGAATAACATATAGTATGTATATTTACGAAGTCAATAAAACTAAGCCAAAAATAAAAGTTTTTATTTGAAACTATTTTTAACTGTTGAATGAAAGTTTGCCAGTCAATATATGTCTTTTCGTGAAAGCTGTTAACCGAAGGCTGCCAGTGATGACCCTCAGGTGCCAGCAGCTCTTGTAGTCCAAACACGTTAAAATATTATGGAACCAATGCTCGTGCCGGGCCAGAAGTTAAAAAATGTTTTGAGTGATATAAAAATCACATACTGAACTATAACTGTGTGTGGAAATGATTGCTGGCAATAAACAATAGGTGGCGCCAGCAAAATAATTAAGTGCTGCCCATCGAGGGAGTGAAAATCAACTCGAGCTCAGACAAGAAAATATTGACAATTAAGAGCAATACCGTGGGCAATAAGCACTCTGAACCTTTCTGCAGTCAAACAATTTTCGGGCAGAAATCCTGCCAGGCAAACTAAAACTTCACTAAGTTGTTCGGGTCACGAGACAACGGAAACTTTGCGCAGGTTGCCTTCGAAGTGCTGCAAATGATCATGATTTCAGTTGAACATCCACAAAACAAGCTCAAACTGCTCCAACATCATCAACGGCGGCAGCTCAACCAGCAACAGCAGCAACTGATGATGATAAATGTGTCGTCTGGTCTTTGGCAGTTCACATGAAAAACACATTACGCGCGAGCGTTTCTTAATGTTCAATAATGATGGAAAAATCATGACACAAACCTCACAATAATGTTGATAAATCAAAGCAAATATAGTATATATAAGTATACAGGGAGATCTTTAAGAAATATTCGCTTTACAGTTACGGTGCATTGTTATTGTTGTTGTTGTTGTTGTTATACCCTAAATGAGTGCCCAACAATTTGATCATTCATTCTGTCCCATGAAGGAACATCATCTATTCCCAGGGATCCATTCAGCCTGCCATAAAAAGTATGTGGGAAATCATTACAATAGGGCATACAATGTTCGGTACGTTTTGATATTCCTTCGTACAGTGTTGTTGACACGGCCAGAACCGATTGCAGGCTGTAAAGTTATGAACCTGCACCGCTAGATCAGCCATATGCACAATGTGACACGTAGCAAGAAACACAAAAAGCACAGAAAATGACTAGCAACACGTTGCCAGCCACCGCCGCAGACTTGTTGACGGCAGCTTTTGTCTTGCCTGGGCTTATTATTAATATACCCAGTGATATGTAAGAGTGGGGTATACTCACATGTGTAAATATTAGTTAAGACCAAGAGTCAGGGTACTTTCCATCAGTTGCTTTTATGTTCCTCCTTCAGTAATCACCTAATACAGGGTATCAACCCGTGAATAATAGCATCATATTGACTGTCTTATCGATGTTGTTGTTTCTGGTGCTGCTGTTGCTGTTGCGACTGTTTGAGCCATTAAAATATATAGTTAGTGTTATTGCTGTCAATATGAGAGGTTGGCAATGGTTCGTGGCGGAGCGGGGGAGACTTTGTTGCAAGGGGGCCAAACAAAACAACAGCACATGTCAGACTGAGCTTGGCTTGTTAATAATGTTGCTGACTGGCTTGTTGGGTGACTGGTTGGCTTGTTGGCCATGTTGCTGATGCCTTTGCTTTGCTTTGTTGCTGGTTGCTTGTTGCTTGTTGCTGATGATATTGATATTGATGTTACCATAATCACGATCTAATTTATTTACAAATTTGTGCTGAAATCATACGTTCGACGAGAAGAAGTCGTGTTTAAAAAAGGTTCTTTATGATTTATGCGCGCGTTGAAATGCCAAAATGTGTGCAACAAAATTTCTCACAGTCATCGAAAGATAAGCTGTGTATTTTATTGATTGGCATTGTCCAAAGGAAGCGTACATACATATACACAAAGACTTTGAGCCATGTCCAGCAATCGCTTTGAAGCGCTAATTTAGATTTATGGTGCAAATCGCAACTGGCTTGATGCGTGATGTTGCCGCCGCTGCCGCCGCCGCCAGGCCATGCCACATCCTTTCCTTTCAACTATAGCCACCCAGCATCATTGGCCGCAAATGTTGCCCAGTTGCATGTGGCCCATTTGTCATGGACGGATCGTGTGCTACAGCTGCAGCTGCTGCCACAACTGCAATTTTTTTTTCGAGATACTAAGCGTGCAACAGGCGAAAGATGGGCCAGCAAAAGTTTTCTGCATTAATCTCTAGCTCTCCCATAGTCAAAGTAAATGTTGATAAATGAAGTTGATTGTTGATTTCACGCCGCAATTGATGCAGTTGTATGCTCACACCATGTCACCGTGCCTCGCTCTGAACCCAAATAAACATATCAACATGATAAATATGCAACCCATAAGCACCACAACGGCAGTTATCGAGCAGTGTCCGGGCTACATGCAAAGCGAAGGACAAGCGCATAAATCAGTTGCCTCCTCTTTTTAATCACTGATTTCCGCTTCACTGGAAATGAAAACACAGACAACAGCTACAAAGCCAAACAGGTTTTCTTTGGGTAACAAAAGAATTCCAATGGCATACGAACAACATATGTGACAGCCCTCGCAAACTTTATGTTTATGTACAGTGATATTTATGGAATGCGCGTTGTAATGTCACTTGTACACTGCACAAAACTTGCGACTGATTTTCCAGTATTTTACAGTTGGAGGTTTACTAAAAATTACATTTGTTTATTAAATCCACACATTTGAATTAACTTGGGTTTTTTGTTTGTTTGTTGTTGTTGTATTTAACGCAATCAATGCATACTTGCAGCTCTTGTTGATATTGTTGTTGCTCTTGTTAAACAGTAAAAACTTAAACTTTTACATAACCTTGGCCTCGGCGATGTCATCCAAAGGCTTGCTGGGTGGGGGGATCTTGTACTCCGTCTCGGGGGTCTCATAGATCTTCTCTTCCTTGGGCTCAACAACGGACACATTGTCGGGCAGTGGCTTCTTGGGTCCAATCTTGTTCTTGGGATCATAGGGCAACATGATCTTGACCTTGATGCCAAGCACGCCCTGGCGCAGCAGAACGTGGCGTGTGGCAGTCTCGACGTAGTCGTTGCATGGATCACCAGAGTGAATCATGAGGCCATCGACGAACTTCATCGACTTGGCACGCTGACCACGCAGCTTGCCAGAGACAACAACTTCACAGCCCTTGGCGCCAGACTCCATGATGAAGCGCAGCACACCATAACAGGCACGACGCACAGCCAATCCTCCGGTCAGCTTGTAACGGAGCGACTCAGCCTGGGCAATGGCGCAGAGACCACGAGTGGCAACCTTCTCGGCGTACAGCTCGATGCGGCCAGTTTCGAAGTTGAAACGCTTCTGCACCATGGCGGTGAGCTCACGAATACGACGGCCCTTCTCGCCCAACACTTGTTGGGTCTTGGTGGCCATGATGATGATCTCAGTGCGGGAGGGGGTCACACGCACCTCAACACCGGAGTAGCCATCCTCAGCGAGCTCGCGAGTCAGGAACTCGTTCAACTCCGCCTTGAAGATACCGTCGGAGACGAACTGCAATCACACAGAAAAGTAATCATTTGTTAGTCACTAATATATCCCACATAAAAATAATAGCACTTGTTGTTATTGTTGTTGTACTGAAAGCATGACTCGGGGTGCTCCACGCCAGCCGCAGACGCCAGCGATTTGAGGTTAAATTTGGTTTCACATCTTTTTTGTGCCTGAGCCGCTGATTGCTCACACAACTTTAAGCACGAAATAAGTGGGCAGGTTGAGTGCACCATTTAGCACAATATCCAGTGTGATTTTCGTTTAATTACCTTACGTTTCTTCGAAATGTTTAGGTTCATGTTCATTTCATACGACTCGCACGGAACGTGGTCAAAAAGAAAGAAAGACAGCGCTCTGCTTTACCGATAACATGGCCGTCGCCTGAACTGCTTTGCCATCGCAAAGAGTTGCTCAAATACTATATCGATTATTATTTATTGATATATCGATATCTCAAAGACAACTCTTCTCAACATTGTGAATGGCTATTATTCTTATCGAACAAAAAGTTATTGCCTACCGCCACAATCTATAATCGATGCATTTCAATCATCGATAATTTTACAGCTGAGGAACAAAGCAGCAACCAATTGCGTCTCATAAAAAAAACGAAAATAAATAACAAACCAAAAGAAACACAATTCCCAAAATGTCGGAAATAAAGGCGTTGGAGCACGCCACACTAAAAGTGCCATACGAAATACTCAACAAACGCTTCCGATCTGCTCAAAAAATAATTGACCGTGAAGTTGATCAAGTAATGAATGTTTCCCGTCAGGTGGAAAACGCCTTGGACGCCGAGCAGCCTCCCATTTTGTCGGACATGACCAAGCTGGTTGCCAATGTGGAGCAAAAGTTACAGGTGCTCAAGCGCAAAGCTGACGAGAGCATCAACGATGAACTGAACGTCACACAGATTTGCAAACGCAAGCTGGAACATCTTAAGGGCATAATCCCACGTTGCAATGGTGAAGTGTTCATCGGTTCTGTTGATCAGTGGAAGCGCATTCGCTTAGATCGTTTGGTTATTGAGCATTTTTTGCGCATGGGCTACTATGAGACGGCCGAGGAGCTGGCAGCACGTTCAGATGTACGTCATCTGACCAATCTGGACATCTTTCAAACTTCGCGTGAGGTTGAGGACGATCTAGCCAATCACAGCACAACAAAATGTGTGCTTTGGTGCATTGACAATAAATCCAAGCTGCGCAAAATCAATTCAACCATTGAATTCAGCCTGCGTGTGCAAGAGTTCATCGAGCTGGTGCGTCAGAATCAACGCTTTGAGGCAGTCAAGCATTCACGCCGCTACTTTCCCGCATATGAAAAGACACAGTTGGATGAAATTTGTCATGTCATGGCGCTGCTAGCCTATCCGGCCGACACCGAAATGGAGCACTGCAAGAAGTATTTGGACCCCAAACGCTGGGAGCAGCTAGTCCTAGATTTTCGTCACGAAAACTATCGCCTGTTCCAGCTCTCGAACACATCAGTCTTCTCAGCAGCCGTCCAGGCTGGCCTATCAGCGTTAAAGACGCCTCAATGCTATTCACAGACCTGCCGCAATCTCAACTGTCCCGTCTGTCAGGAGGATCTCAATCGGATTGCACTCAAATTGCCATATTCCCACTGTGTGCAGAGTCGACTCATCTGCCGTGTCACCGGCAAACCCCTCAATGAGCACAACCAGCCAATGATGTTGCCAAACGGTCAGATCTATGGTCGCGTCGCTCTCCAAAAGATAACCAAAGATGATGGCACCATCACATGCCCGGTAACAAATGTTAAATTTACAAAGCCCAAAATCGACAAGGTATATATCATGTAAGCAAAAACGCAGCTGAGGGTCCAATGCCAGCTCTACCTAAATTGTTGAACTAAACTTCCTTTGTATACAGTAGCTGCTCGTGAATTGTTAACTATTTGGATCAAATAATTTTCAGTTCGTTTACATTCATTTTAAAAACTTTTTCATAATAATTTTTGATACTTGATACTTTCTTGATAATAGTTACAATATTCGAGCAATTACTGTACTATCATTATGTTAAGAATACGAAAAGTTGACCATATATTTTGTATAACTTGTATTTCTATCTATCTATTATTATGTATGATATATATATATCTATTTATTAAGTAGCGCTTTAATTCAATTCAACATCAACTGCGTATTTGAATTTCGATTACGATTAGTTCTCATGTTCACATTTGTATGTTTGCTTGTCGTCTGCTGCGCCGTCGCAATTGTATTGATTTTTTCATGACGACAGCGCAGTCGGTGGGGAAGCAACGGAAGCAGTAGCAGTGACAGCAGTATGTCGATGTTGATTCATGCTGTGTGCAACGCGGACTACGTTATTTAATTTCTACTAAGTGAAAAAAATGAATATAAGCAAACACTCGTCTAATATATCAATATAAATAAAGAAAAATCATATAAATAAGCCAAACGTGAAGCGTTTTCTTAACATTTCCAATTTGTTTTGGAGTTGAATTTCCTAATGTTTTTGTTGTCGCAGCTCAGCTGTTGAAATGCATACTAAAATGTGTAAAACTTATTAACTTTTTCAATGGACGCGCATCATAATAATTAATGTAGCATCAGCTCTTTGCGAAAAGACAGAAACAACAGCTGCGTACCCAGTTATAAGTTCAAATAACAACAACAACAAACAGATACATATATACATATAGATTACAACCCCCACGGCCAAAACTTCCAACCAACCACCACCACTACTCACACCACCAAAGAATTGAAACAAAAAAAAATAACAAGGTCCATCTGTAATACAAAACCCGCTTGAGTACATTGAAGCAATATGGCTTTGGATTTTGTGGCTACTTACAAGGTGCTGGTGCTGGGTGACTCTAACGTTGGCAAAACCTGCATTGTCCATAGATATTGTGATGAGAAATACTACGACACATACATCTCCACCATCGGTAAGTGGCACAAGAGATGAGAAAACACACACATACAAACATACATATCTATCTTCTTCCTTTGTATTTCGATACAGGCATTGACTTCAAACAGAAGCTCATTAACCTAGATGGTGTGCCCATAAAGCTACAAATCTGGGATACGGCCGGACAGGAACGTTTTCGGACACTAACAACGGCATATTATCGCGGTGCAATGGGCATTCTTCTGATGTACGATGTTACCAATCTGGAGAGCTATAACAATTTATCATATTGGTTGCGCAACATACAGGAGAATGCCTCGCCCGATGTGGTCAAGGTGCTGGCTGGCAACAAATGTGAATGCTCAACGACACAACGTATGGTGGACAAGGAGAGAGGTGAAAAGGTAATCAATTACTGTGAATTATTAATTAAAATCAGTGTGCATAATTAAATTCATTTTGCGTCTCTCGCACAGATTGCTGAAAACTTTGATATGCCGTTCTTTGAGGTCTCTTGCAAATCCAATATAAACATCGAAGACGCATTTTTATCACTAGCTCGTAAAATACGCGAACAACGCGAGCGACGCGTAAGTTGAATGCAAACTAATTTAAATTTTAATGATGCGATATTTAATTTGTAATCTATTTATAGGGCGACAACTTTGACAACGATGAGAAACAGGATAAGAAATCACCGGGTTCCAATGGCTTGGGCACCTTTAGTTTGGGCAGTCTATCTGGGGATAATCGCTGCACATGTTAAGTCATCGATATAACCTGAAAAAGTTGTCCAAAAGTTAATGGCAGTGCATGTTATTGCCAATAAGCGATAAGAATTATGATGAAAGAGTATTTAAAATGCATACCAAACCAAAAAGCAGTCAAAAAACAACAAACAGTCAAGCCTATGTAAAACGTACAGATTGTGCATTTTTAAAGATAGTCCAAACAAAAAAAAAATAGCATAAATATTTTTAGCATATTCGTGCAGATATATACATATATAAATAATAATTATAATAGTCGATTATAGTCGCGTCATAATTTCTACACCTTAACTAACTCGTGTACTCGTTAAGCTAAATAAGTCTATATATTAAATATATATATTGTATAAAAATCGTATATACATACATACTAGCTATTAAATGAAAGTTCTATGCAAATTCTGAATGTAAGCCGCCTGTAACAATAACAGTTACAACAATTACAAAACTTTTAAAGTAAATCAAATAATAATACCATCATTAACGACTTTTGATTTGATTTCTGAATACAACAATTGCTCAATTTTCATTTCTAAATCAACATGATTTATGCATATTGATAGTATTTACCCACCCGCCACTACCACCACCTCCTGCCAATCGCCCACAAGCGAGCTGTCAATTATCATTGTGTGGAATTCCTTTGGTCAATCTATCGAACTATCTATGGCACCTAGCAACCAGAATTGACCACAACGAAGATGTGTTACCAAAAGTATCTCTCACTTTTTAGTATCTAATAGTTGAAGGTTGATTTTTGTTCTGCTTTGGAGAAGTAACACGAATACGCTTGAATGATATGAAAAAGTTTCGCAACAAAGCGAGTTCTTTGCCAATCTTCAATGGACGCATAACAGACGCAACCACATTAACAACAACATCGTTGCAGTTGCCGCCGACTGGTTGCCGCAAGCTCAGCTCAAGGGCAGTCGTGCCCACAGTTTTTACCATAACGGACGGCAATACAGGTGCTGCAAGCACATCTCTGGCCAAGGCAATGTCCACTAGTCATGTGCCGGAGTCACCGGATCAGCCGTTACAGCAATTGGCGGTACCCAAGGAGGGGTCACTCCACATTGCCGGCACTGAGCTGGCCAACTACGAAAAGGTTCGGGTTGTGGGTCAAGGTTCATTTGGGATTGCCATCCTCTATAGGCGGAAATTTGATGGCCATCATATTGTGTTTAAGCAAATCAATTTGAGTGAATTGTCACCACCTGGTCGTGATCTGGCCATGAACGAGGTGGAGGTCTTCTCCAAGCTGCATCACCCAAACATTGTCAGCTATTTGGGCAGCTTCATCAAGGATAACACCCTGCTCATTGAAATGGAGTATGCAGATGGTGGCACTTTGGCCCATATCATTGCCGAAAGACAGGGCAAACAACATTTTCCGGAACGTTATATAATCGCTGTGTTTGAACAGATTTCCAGTGCTATTAACTATATGCATTCGGAGAATATTTTACATCGGTATGTGTTTTAGGCTTTTCTCGTAGAATAATTTATAATTGTATGTTTCGCTATTATAGCGATCTGAAGACGGCCAATGTGTTTCTTAATGGAAGAGGGATTGTAAAGATTGGCGACTTTGGCATATCGAAGATAATGAATGCAAAGATTCATGCACAAACAGTGCTTGGTACACCCTATTACTTCAGTCCCGAAATGGTGAGAGATTTAAGAAGGAATCGAACATATCAATCATTTTTAACTTTTATCCTTACGGTTTCAGTGCGAAGGGAAGGAATACGACAACAAAAGCGACATTTGGGCCCTGGGTTGTATTTTAGGTGAACTTTGCTGCTTGAAGAAGACTTTCGCGGCATCCAACTTATCGGAGCTGGTGACAAAAATTATGGCCGGTTCCTATACATCAGTGCCACTTGGATACACTTCGGGTCTGCGCAGTCTTATGTCCAATCTGCTACAGGTGGATGCATCCAGACGCCCTACAGCATCCGAGGTGTTGGTCTATTGGATACCCTTAATCTTTCGCAGCTTAGGCAAGAATAAAGGGTAAATAACACAAGTGCTCTTAATAAGAATATATGTAACTATCATTATTATGAACTGCATCTTTAGTTACACCTATGAGGATAATGTGAGCAGAAGTGGTTCCTTGATAGCTGCACCAACTTCGCTCTTTTCCAGCTGCAGCAATTTAGCCATGGAGCTGCCCACTGCCCAAACAGAGACCAGAAAGTTGATGAGTGCTGAAACAGTTGCTCCACATGAGATTATCGAGAGGCGGTAAGTTTCGAAAATTAATCCCAAGAGTGCTCCTTACTAAGATTATTTTTTCGACAGTTCTGTTCTGTACCAGTTGAAATCCTTTGGGAACAGTTTTAGCATGAGTCCGATACAATTGCCCCCAAAGGCTTTCATCGTCTGTGTTGCCATGAGTGAGTCTCACTTTGTGGTGATCAACGATGATGGATCAGCTTATGCATGGGGCGAAGGCACTCACGGTCAATTAGGTTTGAGCTCGCTGGAAACGTGGAAGCATTATCCCGGGCTGGTTCAGAGTGTACGCAATTATCACATGGTTAGCGCTTGTGCTGGCGATGGCTTCACTGTATTCCTTACACAGTCTGGTAATCTCTTAAGCTGTGGCACTAATCTTAAATTTGCTCTGGGCCAGGATGAACAGCGGGATTATTTTACACCCAAGCTAATTGTTAAGCTGGCAGATGTGCGCATCGAACAGATTACCGCCGGAATGCATCATGTAATGGCATTAAGTCGGGAAGGTGCTGTTTACGTCTGGGGTACAAGTGTCTCAGGGGCATTGGGTTTGGGAAACTATCAGCAACAACAGTAAGGGTTTTTTCACATAGTAGTAAACTTTGTGATTCTTTCTTTCTTATGCCTCTGATTTCCCATTTCAGAAAACACCCTCAAAAAATACTACTTTCCCATGTGAAAAGCAAACCCTTAAAGATTTATTGTGGCCCTGATACATCGGCGGTACTCTTTACCAATGGTGAATTGCACGTTTGTGGCAACAACGACTATAACAAATTGGGCTTCAATCGTCCCGGCAAGATCACAGCTTTTGTGCGTAACAACTTACTTAATCTTTTGTATCTGATTTTAAAGTTTGTGCTTTAGAAAAAGATCCAGCTACCCCATAAGGTATTAAAGGCTTGTTTCTCGTCCACACATTCGGTGTTCCTTATCGAAGGAGGATACGTCTATACTATGGGCCGGAATAAGGAGGGACAACGAGGCATTCGACATTGCAATGCTGTGGAGCAGCCTACACGGGTCGATGCAATACGTTCACGTTATATTGTTGTAAGCAGAGCTTCAAAACACTTAAACTTTGATTATGAATCCAAAAAAATTTTGTTGCCAGAAAGCAAATTGTAATGATCAGTGTACCATAGTTGCCTCGGAGGATAATATTATTACTGTTTGGGGTACACGTAATGGCTTACCGGAGATTGGATCAAGTAGCAGTGGCTTGGGTCTAGAAGTCTGCACTCCAAATGCAGAAATGGAATTGGGTAACAATACAGCTGCATTCACCAATTTCCTAGCATCGGTTTACAAATCTGAATTGATCATAGAACCGGTAGATATATTGGCGTAAGTGAAGTTTTCCTAGATCCCAAACTTTTAAGTTATATACCTTTTTTCTCTCTAGTCTGTACTCATCTAAGGAGCAGTGTGAACGGGGCTACTATGTCCAGGTGAATGATGTTTTTCCGCTGGCGCATAGCGTCTTGGTTATGGTAGAAACCACTACACCACTCGTATCATCTTTTGAAGGTTAAATATAGGTCGATTTCTGTGTCTTATACTTTATTACAAAACAAAAATGGATTAACAATATGTTTGGACAATTTTACTGGTAGTAACCACGTTTGCCCGCTTCCTCCACTATTGTTTGAATCGCGGCGAAGGCTTCCCGGGCAGTTGGCTCAATTTCCTTGGCAGAGAGAATAAACAGTTCCTCGCTTTCTGGAGGTCCGCGCAGCTCAAACGTAAAGGTAACTGGTATCTTTAGCTGGTTGTGTGCCCAATCCTTTGATCCGCCGCTTGAAGGATATATGGTCTCATATATACTTCCACTCTTGTAGACGCGTCCACTGACTGATTTTATGCGTGCCGCTGCCAATTGTCCAATCTCCTTGAGATCATCGTAGTTCTTCACACGCTCTGCCGAGTGACCGTAGGGAAACATGATAAGCTGGGAATAGCTGTGCAGCGATAGAAAGGTGCGAATGTTTTCCGGCTGCACATGTGATTCCAGAAATTGCACAATGCGTTGAGTTTCCACCTCGCTGGCCGCCGAAGGTCCAGAGAAATCATACTTGCATGGATTACCACTAGCACCGGTGGTGTTCCAGCTGAAGGGAAAGTTGCGGTTTAGATCAACGCCACGGCAGATGCCAAAGAGCTGGCGATTCTTGCGTCACATGCGATCTCCGGTGAAGGTGTAGCGATAACCATCCGGATTTACAGTGGGAAAAATAATCCAGTTGTGTGAACGCGATATAGCCTGCACCGATGGATCAGTGGAGTGCAATAGCTGATCAATGATGTATGTTGCTGTGGCTGGTGCAATCCACTCCCGTGCATGGATGCCACTCTCGATGAACACACTCGTCCGATTCTTCTCTTCACCAAAGGCAATTTTAACACCCTTGATGGGTAATCCCTGAGTACTCGAGCCCATGTCCAGCAATGTTACCACTTGTGGTTGATCCCGTGCCAGCTTTTCCAGCCAGGCATAGATGTTGTCCAGCTGAAAGAAACGCTTCCAGTCAAGTTGATCTGCCGGTGTGCTTACCGGTGCCACCTCCCGATAACTGGCATCTATGAGCTCCTGGAAATTACTGTTCAGTATCCGGTGGCTCACATTATAGCTGTGCAGCAAGTCATCAAAGTCGGCCACCTTAGCTCCGTTCACCATAATTGTTAGCTTTTGTCCAGGCACTCGAGCATGTCCCATAAAGCTGCATGAATCACTAGCCTCCTCAAGCGCTTGAAACACTTTCACTTGTGCCTCGGTGGCCAATTCTACATTATATATTCGCGTATAATCGTAGCGCGCCTGTGCCGGAGGATTCCCCAAAGCACATTGATCAGATCTGGTGCAAAAACTAGCTCCTTGAGTATTGGAGCTGAGTAATATCAGAAACAGCGGAAGCCACTGCGATAACATCTTCACTCTGGGATAGAAAAATTCCATTTAATTTGTGCGTTTGTACCACAATCACCTTTGAGAGCAGCTTAGATTAAAACTTGTATAAAACATAAATGTGTGTGTGTGTTTGTGAATTCAAAACACAAAAGAAAAGCAGGAAAGATAATAGTGTGTATTGTGTATTCTCGTATTTTCATTTGGTTAGGATTTTAGTAAAATTCCAGAATTAGTTAGCAGAGTTTATTGGAATTGAAATATGTACACATAAGAAATATATGAAAAGATTATTTAAAAATCTTAAGCAAATTTCTTAACATATTCAAACGATCAATTTGCGAATGTTTTCATTTGTGTTGTCAACCCTGTTTACAATTTGCTTGAATGTCTGGTCACACTGTCAGTTGCACTTCAATAAGAAAACAAATGGAATCACAATTTGATAATACAGAGTAAGTGCTCTAAGAAAATAACATAATGTATTAGTTAAACTAACTTTTCTCGTAGTGAAAACTATTGGAATCGCTCAACAAGAGCTGCCTTTAGCTTTGATGACGAAGACGACATTGATCTCGGCGATGTGGGCGTTAGAACAAGCTCGGGACCTACCAGTCAAAGCTCCAAATGGGACAATAATGCAATTTTCAATGACGATACCATTTCGGAGGCGAGTTTCGATAACAGTGCCGCATTAGGAACACTAAATCATCTCTCTATCAAGTCCATATTAAGCGATGAGGCGCTTCAGCTGGTGCTGCAGGAGCAAGCGCTGGATGATCATGTCATGCCTAAAGGTGTTACGCCCGAGGAGGAACTGAAGCTACTGCGACGCCAAATTCAGAGTACACTCTACAGTCCCAATTTGGAGGCGACGTCACAAAAGCTATTACACGGAAAAGTTGCGCCACTGGAAATGTTTAAGTCCCTGGAGGAAAAACAACAATTGCTGGACACACTGCTGGCCAATGGCGGCGATGCTGTAATTGGTGTGCTACTATTCCTCAAACGCACATTGAACTCCACCCAGTTTCATGGCATACTACAGCAGCGACCTAAGGCGCTGGAACACTATCTCAGCTATCTGCGTCAGAGCGGCGATGTAAGCCAGTACATTGAAATGATGCAGCGATTTGGACGACACCAGGAAGCGGCTCTCAGACAATTTCAGGCAGCCCTGGCCTGCACTGAGGCCGCAACACGGAAACAGCAATTGCAGCGTTTAGTCGATGCCTATGCGAGCGCGGGTGTGGGCATTATTCCACTCTACGAACAAGTCTTTCATGCAGCTCTTAAACTGCAATTCGTCACAGAAAAGGAGACAATACCCACTGGCTTGGCCCAACGACTGAGCGATCAGCCGACACCCATTGAACTGCTCTATGTGTGCTGCGCACAGAATAAGAACTGGAAGGAACAGGATATGCTCAAACCTACCTCACCGCAACGGTTTGCAGCCGATCAGGAAATCTCGCCGGCACAATATGAATGGACTGCTCTGAATGAACGTGCCCATGCCCAGGCCTATGGAGACTTGGAGTGCATTTTCGAACGCGTTTCCACTTGGCATCCACTCAAGTCAAAGCAGTTTCACATAAGCTTCGATTTGGCGGTAGCCGTGCAGCGTCTGTTTGAGCTGCGTGCGCCATCTACTGTGCTCCAGCTTTTTCTGTCCAAGATGAGCAACAGCCCCGAGAAGTTGGCACTTGCGCAACGGGTCAAATGCATCAAGGCAGTCATTGATGCAATGGTGAGCATGAAACAGCAACAAGAACTGCAACAGTTAAAGGAAACGCTGCCCGAAAGATCTGAGGAACAGTTTTACTGTGAAAATGCTTTGAAATCGCTGCAAAGCAAACGATGGACAACGGACAATATCAATATAAAACTAAAGCTTTAGGCTAGCCACAAGACAAGACTTTTGTATAAATGTATTATTTTTATTACTTTGTTATTAATCATATGTACGCACATATCCATATTAAAATATTACTTTTTGTATTAAATAATTACAAATCACAAGCTGAATATCAATTGAAAATGTCTGCAAACACACTTTAAAATTGGATGAGGTTTTGATATGAACCCTTTGTATATCATCCAATGTGGCATTCTGTATGTATAAACAATTATTGTTTTATTTTTTTATTGAGTAAACAAAAAAGCGTGTAAAGCCAATAGCAAACAATGCACTACAAAAATTAAATTCTTTAAACAATTTGTTTGCCTTAAATATTTTTCCTTAAATAACATCGCTATATAAATATGCGCAGAAAACCGCAAACAACAATTATGTAATTAAGTATAAACATGTGTGTGGGCGGGTAATAGACAATAATGTGTAATATATACTTATGTTCGTATGTGTGTGTGTGTATTGGTGGTGATGGTGTTGATGTAGTGGACACAGCAAATAACGCTATTCATGATCTTTGGTTTCCTGCTCGAACTCGCAACAAATCGTAAAAACTTTAAATTACAACCAAACAAAATAAACACACATACAAAACATTCAACTCTTTCAAATATAGCACAAAAAATAACTAACAAAATTCAAAGCAAGAACCATAAGTCGTCCTTCGACCGGTGCCAAGCCAAAACCCATTGCTAATTGTTGGCATTTGCATCGTGATCACAGTAGCTGAGCAGTCGCTGGCACAGGATCGTCTTGAACTTGACCGTGAAGCTATCGAAAATGGCATCAGTATCCTGCAGCGCACTCGCCGATGTCTGATCACTATCCGCCGCTGCAATTAACATCTTGAACTTCTGATTGAGATTCTGTTCAAGTGCCGAGTTGTTGTTGTTAAAGTAAAAAACGTATGCCAGCTCTAGCAGATAGTAATCTAGATCGCCCATAAAATAGCGCTCGCATTCGAGCATATCGAACTTGCGTTCCAAAAAGTGCACACACATGTGATAGATAAGGTGCTTGAGATCTGAGCGATGCAGCGGTACATAGCCCGTGTCCTTGCTAAAGTACTCGAAGAGCTTTAGAGTGCGTTGAGCATTATCGCAACTGTGCAGACACAGTTGGAACGCCTCCACGAACCTGAAATTGAGCATACAAATCCTGATGCGGTACTCGTTACGCTGCGCACGAGAGCATTCACTGATTTTGTCCGGACTGTACAGACCATGAAAAGCGTACAGGCAGTAGTGTATATAATGGCGCAATGGCTGCAAAGCATTCTCATCGACACCATCTGAGCTGGGCGTACAGGTGCTGCCATCATCATCACCGAGCAAAGCAACAGCATGGCTTGTAATGGCAGTTGCTGCCTGATTTGGCAACGGCACATAGCTCTGCTCCTCGGGTGAATAATCTAAATCCAGAGAGCTGTTTGCATCGCCAACTTGTGGTGCATTGAATGAGTAGCTAGCGTCGTTGTGGCTTAAATTCTCCAGACTGCTCAACATATCATCCGAATCTTGCCCTGTGGCTGCCTGCTCTGTACTGGATTTGTAATTGAGCGTTGCAGGCGAGTAGCGATGCTCGAAGCTAATGTTAGCCTGTTGCAAGAAGTGAGGCTGATACGGTGGCATCACCTTCAAATAGCGAACTGGTTCTTGATCGAGACGAATGCGTGGACGTGGCAAATTAATTTCCACTGGCGCCTCAACACATTGGGTCTCGAAACGCATTAGCCGTTTGGTTGTGGGCAGACACACAACACGCTGTCGCGTACGATCTAAGCTGGCGCCCAAATCACGTCCACACTGACCGTTTGAGTTGCCGCCGAAAGCCTTTACAATATGATCGGTGGTCATGACAAGTGTGAAATCGGCGCCGCAGTCCACATACATGGGCCTCTCAATGCTGTCGATGGGCGATGGCTTGAGCACGGCACGTCGATCCTTATCCTCTGTGCCCAGTTGATGCTCAAGATTCTTGCCCCAAGTATACAATGTGCACGTCGACGATATCAATGCAAAGTGAAACAGTCCACTGGAGATCTTTAAATGGCAAGCATTTAGAAATTAAGATTCACAATGACATGGGAGACAAATAGGAGACTAACCTGCAGTATTTGTCCAGCCACCTCGCTGGTGTCCACTAAATGTGGTTTCATGTGTTCCGTCGGATCTGGTTCGCTGTTTGTTTGCACAGCTGCGGAAGCCGCAGTTGTTGCCGTTCCTACCGCCTGCTTATACATTGGGGCCGTACTCAACGTTGAGGCAATGCTATCCGTTGCATCCGATTGCACAGCTTCTTCCTGTGTGGACTCTTTGGTTGTTTCTACAGTGGGTTTGGGTACAGCGCCAGCAACAACTGCTGCGTACGACGTTGTTGGCTCTACCAATACGCTGTTGCCATTGGCTGCTGGCACCAGCGTTTCTTCCAGCCGCCTGCTCAGCATTTCACGCTGATGATTCTCTTCCAACTTTTGCTTTGCGTTGGCACGTCGCTTGATTTGGTTGGCCAGTCGCAGCGCCTGTGGTGAGCTGCCCCAGGTGTACATGCGTTCATTTTCATCTACAACTAGCTGTAAACGCAAATGGAAATAAATGATTTAAATTTGTGTCACATTGTGTCTCTTATTTTACTTACATTTGTAAAAAATTTCGTGTGTATCAGTCTTAAGCTGCAGTTACCAAAATTCAGGCGGAGTGGCAGACTTGATTTTGTTTCTGCCTGTGCCTGGCCCTGTTCGCCGATGCCCAGCTGTCCAAAATGATTGGAGCCGAACACATAGAGCTCATTACTACTGCGATTAGCCTCTACTTTGTTATTGCTGTTGGACATTGTCTGACACAGCACTAAAGTGTGCGCATGTCCCAGCGATATTTGTAAAACTTTCTAAACATACATAAAAGAAAAATGAATAATTGTTTTCGTCGAAAAAAAATATATATTATATGTTTGATACGCACCTTGTACTTAAAGAAACTGACTAGTGTTGGTGTTGCAAGGTTCTCGCAGTTGCCATTGCCCAACTGACCATAGATGCCCCAGCTAAGAAGAAAGCAATTGATTATTTTTAATAAGGATACTTATTAAATATTTTCATTACGCACCCCCACATATAAAGCTTTCCGTCTGCAACGGCCGCATTGTGATATTGTCCTGCCTCCAGCATCGTTATGTTCATTCCATCCAAAGCTGTCACCAGCATAGGCTGTAGCGCCATTTGCATGTGCTGTCCAACTCCAAGTTGACATAGACTATTGTTGCCAATCGCATATAACTATAGAAGAATACAGATAAAAATAAACGCCAAGGCACAGAGTCACCAAATACCTACACCATTATTGGTCAGTATAAGCGTATGCTGACGTCCACATTTGAGCGCATGTACTTCCAAATTAAGTTGTGCAAGCAGCTCCAGAGATTTCACAGCATGTGCAGGCTCCGGCGGTTCTGTGGTATATAAATTAACATAAGTACAAAATATAAACATAATATTATTAATGACCACCTGTTGATTTCTGGGCACTAAAGCAGCAGGGCACGCCGCTGGAGCCCCAGAAATAGGCCACGCCATCTACAACACAGGCGCAATAAGCGCAACCAGCTGATATCGGCTTGAAACGTGATGATTCAATTGCAAACTAAGGAACACAAAGTTGTTATAGTAGTTATTGTTTGCTGGTCAAGTTTGTCACTTGCCTGATTGTCCTCATAGTTGATACGAAAATTCGACAAAGCATTTACAATGGAATCGTGTTTGACGCGCTGTGATTCCATATGTATAAGCACGGCCAAATATGTTTCGATTAGGCACTTGCAGAACTCAAATATATGTTCATTATTGTCATCATTAATTGAGCTGCCGCTGCTGTGCGAGATAATTGGACGAAGAGCAGGTGCAAACGGATTAAGCTGCATTGAAAGACGCTGAAAAGTCAAACATAGTACATTCGTTATTATTATATTATTACATTACCTTCAAGTTTGAATACAGAAAGCTATTTTTTACCTGCAGAACACATGGCCTAATATGCTCCAGCTTATCCTGTATGAAGGTGAAGTAGTCCATTGACAGAAGAGGCAAATAAGTAATAGTCTCCATGAATATGCTTTCGCTAAGGTTGTACAAACAGACGTTAAGCTCATTGTACCAGCCAAATTCTTGGGCAACAACGCTGACCAATGCATTGAAGGTGTCCAGACAAACCCCACGAACTTTTGCCAATATAATAGCGGCAGAGAAAAGACCGCTCTGGCACAGCACAATGCTGGTCATATTTGTATGATATTTAGTGTTTGTCACCAAGAAGTTCCTGAAAGAAAAATTGTGATATTAAACGTAAAGTATTAAGAAATTAAAAGCGTACTTACCACAAAGGCAAATAATTTTTGTCGTTGACTGCTTTTTCGGCCAGCGTTATCAGCAGTAAATTAGCCAAATGAAACTGTGATGATGGTGACATCTGCAACGCGCTTATTGATTCATCAACGCCGTAATGATAATCGCTGCAAGCCACTCCACTATTAACCACAATGTCTTTGTCCTTTGCACTAATCAAAATTTCGCGTACATCCTCGGAATGGCGATAGGTTACATCAGATTGAAGGCCTTTCAGCAGAGGATGACACAGATAGCGCGATCGAAGCAAATATGATGATTTCAGGGCCATAGCGCTCAGCTGCATCAATGCATATGTGTGTCCATACATGGCCAGCTTTAGAGCAGTGCGTATGGGTTTCACTCTCGCCACATTGTAAGTGATTAATGCCTGGGTAATCTTTTTGCGACGTAACAAGTAATCGCCAGCAAATTCAATGCAGTGCTCAAAAGAGAGATCAAAAGTGTTGCAAAATTCGCGGCATTGATTCCATTCGCTTTTCAGGGCTGCGTCCAAAAAGATTTCAAACGGTTCCTTTCTAAAAATCAAAATAATAATATTAAATATTGTTTTAATAACGAATGCTTAGCTATACGCACTTTAGCTGTATTGTGTAGACGTTTTTGTTGGTAATGACATAACAAGGATCATAGTTGATTTTTGGGAACTCTCCCTGCATTATCTCCATTTGACGCAACGAAAACTCATTACTAACATCAGCGTTTTCATAGAATTGTACGTAATCCATGGGTGTGTGTATGTCCTTGATCTCAAATGCCTTTGCCTTTTCCTCTTTCGTTAGTGCTTCGCTGTTGTTGTTGCCGCCAAGACACCGAAACTGCGCCATCTGATGCAAGTGGAGCACAGTCTCCAGTTCAAAGCGAAAGAGTCCTAGCTGTGCCTGATGATTAAAGCACTGTCAAAGAGCATTAAAATTAACGTGCGTCTAAAGAGTAGAACAGTAGAGTAAAACTTACATCATCATCGGTTCGCAATGAGGCCATGGCACTACTGATGACGCTAACTGCATTAATTGCATTGGTGGGCATTTCGCTTTGATCGATGCTGGATGCGCTTGTCGTTGCACTCGTCTCATCGCTCTTGTTTGTGATGCCCGGCTCTATTTGCTCTAACTTCTCAGTGTCTGCATCCAAGCTCTCTTTCTCAGTGTTTGCCACAAGTGGCTCCTCCAGTGAAGATATTGCTGTCGAGCTGGCCGAATCGCTACGACTGTTCAGATCCACATATTGTATACCATACAAAATGTTTGAGCTAATGAGTATTTCAACACAATGACTGGGTATCTTATATAAGAACAATGGCTTCAGATTTATGTCGATGCTGTGCACCGTCAGGCTGCAACTGTTGCTGTGTAATGCACTCAGCAGATATGTGCTGCGCAGGTTCTGTATGGTATAAAACGAACCGTTTGTATTTCCAAGTGGTTCTGGCGTGACCGATGGCGAATCCATAATAGCAAATGTGCCCATGTTTGTTTCAGGCATAACTGCAAAAAACTATAATCAATTACGTTGTTGGGAAATGTTGGCAACATACATACATTCATCAATTTTTTGCCGCTGATCGGACAAACGCATTTTGATGGCCTGCAGCTTCTTGGAGCCGAGACTTTTGAGCGAAGCAAGTCGTGCACGTGTGGCTGGCAAAATGCCATCGAAACTATTGGCCGCAAGTTGTTGCTGCTGAAAGCGTACCCCTGTGCTTTCGCTGTAGGATGGCGGCGAAGGTGGCGGCGGCATTAACACATTGTTACCGTCAATAGGTGTCGGCACGCGGGGTGCTTCAGGGGCTACGGACGCTGACGTGGCAAGGGAAACGGTTTGCGTGCTTGGCGCAATTTCATCGGCAGGCGGCGCAAATACATCCTCCTCCAACTGACTGCTGTCCGAAGCCGGATCAGAGCAGTTGCTTTGCCGTGCATCGTTCCCGGCGGTGTTTTGATGTTTCGCATGCACGGACATGACAATTTGCCAAGCACCTTCGCGTGTGGTGGGTGAGCTATCACCTGGATAGACATACATGATGGCTTTCTGCTCCAGCAACAATTTGTATTGTTCTTTTAGCGATGACGTGATCTGCAAATGGTTTAGTTAAAACTGTGTTCATTTGACCATAGTTGATTACAGCTTACCAACAACATGACTCCATCGAAGGTATTATCCTTGCAGATTGTTAACTGGACCACGGAACCATTTTGAATGGAAGTGCTGGCGATCATTGGACAGTTAGGACTGAGACGCACAAAGCAAATGGAGCCATCTGAGTAGCCAATGATGGCACGATTTGAGTCATTGTATGTTTTCCACCATACAACAGACAGCGGATACGGACAGGTTTTGGAAGCCATAAATGATGCAGCCATCACTTGACTATTGCCGGTTGCATCAAAGGGAGCTGCTGGCTGTTGGACGGATTGCTGGTCAACTGCTTCAAGCAATGGACCATTTGCCAACATGTGTTCTGGCAATTCCTGACCCAACGGCTCCTTGTCCATATTATCAGCTGCTTTTTCAAGCTTAACATGCTGTAGCTGTTCCGCCAATTGATCCAGTTGCTGTTCCTGCTGCTTATGAAAATTGTTGCGCTCCGTCGAATGATTCGGGCATTTCTTTGAGTTCGGACACTCGTGCGGTCCCACAAACGGTATTATGTAGGACGTTACCTGGTTCGTGCTATACAGCGAACAGGCAGCCAGATTGTACGTTTTGTCCACCAGCGCTAAAGCGGGCACAATATGTAGTGTATTGTCAAAACCTGTTGATATACAGAGACAGTTGACAATAGGTGTTGCATGGTAAGAGACAAACTGGGTTCAGTAACACTTTAATGGACTGACAAGCCCCTCTCAGACCAAAGCAACTGAATCAAAACAAAATATGTTTCAAAATAAAAAATCAATAATGTTAATCGTGCACATATGCACAACACGCCACACACTTAAATGGGTGGCACTCTCACCAACAGCATCAAAGTAATTTTAGGCTCGCACTCAACACCCTACCCTACCCAACACCCCCCTTATCCAAAGTCTTAACACCCACGCAACGTCACATACTTACAAAGAACTAGCAGCCAAACGCCTGCAGGATCAAAGCAGACATCGTGTATGACGCGATTGGTGCGCCGAAACCAGGTGATCATCTTGAGCACCTCTTGGCCACCGCCAGCGCTGATATAACGCAACACAATCTCATTTTCCTCGCTGACCAGGCACAGGAACTGCTTTTCATCGAAAGGTGTGACTGTGACGGCGGATAGCTTACAGCTAAAGTTCGTAATCAGCGGACGAAGCTCAAAAATTTGCAAATCTTTGAGTTCGGCATGCACATGCACCGCCATCACTTGAAGTTTTTGGTCGCTGGTGGCTGCTCGGACCTGCTTATAGCGTTTTTTTGTTGCACAAATCAAATTTTAATTTTTTTTACAATTGCCATGTTTCCATGACAAAACGTTTGTTATCGCATTTTCAAAACTATCGATGATTTACGATAGTTAGTGATAATTAAGCAAATTTACTATAATTGCGAATTTTCTATTTAATATTCAAACTATAATCAATTAAGAAGAAGTAGAAATTTTTCTAATTATCGTATGTTTGCGTTTAATTTGTTTCTTTCATAAAACCATTTATTTTATGAATCAATAATTGCTTTTTTTATTATTTAAGTGATGAAATTATAGTCAACTAGCAAAACTAACTTACCAGGTTATCTTTTCATAAATTATTAACAACTTTTTAAAACCAAAATAAAATGTTTATTTTAGAAAATCAGTGTTGGTAAGGATAAAGTTTTAAATATCTTGTTTTGACAATCGAAGAAACTATCGACATTTTAAATACAGCCCTACAGTCAAAATTAACGGCGCGAATAAAAAACTGGCGTCGCTTCATTTTACTGATATACTTCAATTTGTAAAGTGAGATTTTAAGGAAAAAAATAGATATATAATATAAAATATGGAATCACGTTTGCCAAAGCCTACAGGTTTAAAAAGGCCAATGCCTGCAATAAAGCCAATTTTACCATCTGATCGAATAAAAACAGGTACCAACAGTTTCAATGCAAATACAACATACAGCAGCACAACATTTCAGCCGCTATCTAGGGACTTGCAAAACATTCCACAAGCAATGCGACGTCTTGGAGGTGAGTTTTTCAAATAGTTCTGTTACCACATGATATACAATTGTATATTTATACATATCTGCACAGTTTGCTTATCTCCTGATCAAACAAAGCCAACACATAACCGTGCTAAACTTCGACGCAGTCGCTCGGTAAATGACATTAACGAGATGCGTAAAAATAACAAGCGTCCCGGAATGCCAAAATTGCCAAGCATACCCAGCAAATTTCAGCGGTTTGCTAGCAACTCAACTACAACGACTGCGACTGCAGTAGCATCCGTTTCAGCTGTTGGTATAGGATCCCGTGCAGTTGCTGCTCCCGTTAAACGTCCGAACACAGCGACAGCACCAGCAACAACGTCTACATCGCGTACATTAGTTCGTAAGAATTCATCGCAGTCGACTAAAATTAAAACCGCTACGGGTGCTGGCGCCGGTGCGAGCGGAAGCGGAAGCAGTACATCAATAGCAACGGCAAAGCGCATTGCGCCTTATGATTTTAAGGCACGCTTTCACGATTTACTAGAAAAGCATAAGGCTCTTAAAACAAAAAATGATAAGCTGGTGGATGACATGGCCGAACTGGAATCACTACCAACACAGCTAGAAGAAATACAGAACAAACTTATTAATGCTGAAACGACTCTAAAAAATACACAGACCGATAAGGAATGCCTGCAACGACAAGTTAACCAGCAGACTACAAAAATTGAGACAATTACCGGCACACTAGGCCGTATAAATGGTGAACTAGATCAGCTCAAGACAACGCATCAGGTAAGCCGCCAAATTACTTAACTTGCTGGACATACATCTGACTAAGCTAATCTATGATTATAGAAAATCAAAAGCGAGCACGAATCTCTGTCCGTGGAGGTATTGAACCAACGCAATATGATTGAGAAACTTACTTGTGAGAAAGAGGAGCTGATTGCCGAGAGGGATATATACAAAGAGCAGCTCTTCCAGTCGAACATGGATCGGAAGGAACTGCACAACACCGTCATGGATTTGCGTGGCAATATTCGTGTTTTCTGTCGTGTTCGTCCTCCATTGGATTATGAATTCTCCCGTTTGTCCTGCAGTTGGACATATCATGACGAGGCTACTGTGGAGCTTCAGAGCTTGGACAGTCAGGCCAAGAATAAGATGAGCCAACAGCTATTTACCTTTGATCAGGTGTTCCATCCAAATTCTCAGCAAGATGATGTTTTTGCATCAGTTGCTCCTCTGATTCAATCTGCCCTAGATGGCTACAACATATGCATCTTTGCCTACGGTCAGACAGGCAGTGGCAAAACATACACAATGGACGGAGTACCCGAAAACGTAGGCGTTATTCCACGCACTGTCGATCTACTATTTGACTCGATCGCAAACTATCGGAAAACAGGCTGGAAATATGAAATTAAAGCGACTTTCCTGGAAATTTATAATGAGGTACTTTACGATCTGTTAAGCAACGAGCAAAAAGAGATGGAAATTCGAATGGCCAAAAACTCTACTAAGAATGACATCTATGTGTCCAACATAACAGAACAAACTGTAACAGATCCCAATCATTTGCGTGATCTCATGGATTTGGCCAAGGCGAATCGCGCCACAGCTTCCACAGTGGGCAATGAGCGTTCATCCCGTTCGCATGCGGTGACCAAGCTGGAGCTTATCGGCTACCACGCGGAGAAGGAAGAGATGTCGGTGGGCTCCATTAATCTAGTCGACTTAGCTGGCTCAGAGTCGCCAAAGACTAGCGTTCGCATGACAGAAACCAAAAACATTAATCGCTCGCTCTCGGAGCTAACAAATGTTATATTGGCATTGCTACAAAAGCAGGACCACATACCATATCGCAATTCAAAGCTGACACATTTGCTTATGCCAGCCCTGGGCGGTAATTCCAAGACACTTATGTTTATAAATGTATCGCCGTTCCAAGACTGCTTCCAGGAGTCAGTCAAATCTCTACGCTTTGCCGCATCCGTTAATTCCTGCAAAGTGGCCAAGGCTAAACGAAATCGTTATTTAAACAACAATCCGCAAACAAACACCAGTTGCTAAAAATAAATAAAGACTGGTATTTTGTTTTCTGAGGCGGACAGTTTTAACATGTATATTCCATTTTTAATAATTTACATTACGCATCTAAATTTTCTGTTATCACGTAAATTATAATTGTAAACTAATAAACTTTTAACACATACAAATTCATGTTGTTTACAACTGGTTGCCCACGGCTTGACGCACTTCCATAGGAATCTTTTCCACCAGCTCTGTGTGATTATTGCCTGAGCTAGCGAGAACTCCTCTACGATTAACATGCTCCACATCTGCATGGTATTCATAGTGTTCGCCATTGATATTGGTGAGGGTGCCTCCGTTTGCCTCTAGCACAGCTTCTGGTGCACAAGTGTCCCATTTTTTGCAACCTGGTGTTGCAAATACGTAAGCATGCGCCTTTCCTTCTAGCAGTTGGAGCACTTTGAATCCAGCACCGCCTACTTTTAGAACATTGCTGGCATTAAATGCGTCTACTGCTTTCTGATGCAGTTCATTGGAATGTGAGCGTGTAGTTGTGATAATGAATTCACCAGCTGGGGGCATTACACTTGTAAATCCTCCAGTACCAAGACCTTTTAGGCCCCATATTGTGCGACCCAGTTCGCCGCTGGATTGCTTATAAAATGGCTGATGGATAATGCCGCCGACAGCGGAGTTCTTAATGGCAATACCAATGAGCACAGTGACATGTTCCACATGTCCTAAAAAGAAGATACGGTTAGTATTAATTTGATCTTGCTCCATTGAATTAAACAAACCTTGTGTATATTCGGCTGTGCCGTCTAAGGGATCTACCCAAATCACGAAATCCTCAGGTTGTGCATCTTGCCAGGCAACCGGGCAGTTTTGCTTTAGGAATGATTCACTCAGTTCTCCTACCAACCAATCGGCACACACATTCAAATCGGAGCCACCCTCTTCGCCAATGATTTTAACGTTTGGAAACTTTTTTGCTAATGACGCAATGATACATCGTTGGGCAGAACGATCAGCTTCAGTTTGTGGATCATTTTTGCCTTTGTCCACAATGCCCAAGTCACCTTGTTTTAGCACATCGCGAATGATGACGCCGGCGCGTTTTGCCGTATTAATAGACAATGCCATTATTCGCATAATTAGTGGTGTACTTGTGGCCATATTGTAGTTTTGGCTGTTTCTTGACTTGGAATGAATCTTATCTTTACTTGTAAAATACTCTTTCTACGCTTTCCCTCTGCTTTCGTCAGACAGCAAATCAGCTGTTGGCATTGCGGTCTAGCTTGGTACGCAAATCAAAAATTTTGCTTGCAAAACCATTTGAGCATAATTTCACTTACATATCAAAATATGTTCAAAATAATAGTAATGTAGAAGCTTGGAAGTAAATCTATTAGCGGCTAAAAAAATTGGTAAAATAATATAACACAATTAAATTTTAAAATTATAAATTGTGTCGTCTTCTTGATCATTTTAGTCTATAAGCATTAAACATACTGTACACGTATATAAGTCATAATGCACAATAAATTCTTCTTATACAACCCACAAATCTGTTTTTACGATCAGCATACTGCTGCCTGCTTGTCTGGCCACACCGGTCAGGGTCTGGCAACGCTGCAGCAGACACAACCTTTGGACCACCCCCGTTAAATTAGATATTCGCTGCTGCTTAAGAGGTATTACCTTTATACTGCTTAACTTATTTAACATTTATATCTTAAAATATATTGTATATTGATTTTCCATTGCACTAGAAAATGGCCCGTGTGTTGGTTGGTGTTAAGCGTGTGATCGACTATGCCGTCAAGGTGAGCCTACGAAATGAAGAAGAATTGCCTGTTGCTTCCTCTTATCACTTGTTGCGCTTTGTTTTGCGTAATAGTTTCTTTGTACAAAAAGCTAATGTATTTTGTTTCTCATTCACATAAATAGGTGCGCGTTAAGCCCGAGAAAAATGGTGTTGTTACCCAGGGCGTGAAGCACTCAATGAATCCCTTCGACGAGATTGCCGTTGAAGAGGCCGTCAAACTGAAGGAGAAGAAGATAGCTTCTGAGATCATTGCTGTGTCTGTGGGTCCAACCCAATCGCAGGAGGTCATACGCACGGCACTGGCCATGGGCGCAGATCGCGGTGTCCACGTTGAGGTGTCAGCAGCGGAATACGATCTGCTGCAACCGATCCATGTATCCAAGATACTTGCCAAGTTGGCACTGGACGAGAAGGCAGATCTAGTGATATTGGGCAAGCAGGCCATTGATGATGATGCCAACCAGACAGCTCAGATGACAGCCGCAGTGCTTGACTGGCCACAAGGAACCTTCTGCAACAAGGTTGAAAAGACGGATGCCGGTCTGACCATTGTCCGTGAAGTTGATGGCGGACTTGAGACAATCAAGACCAAAACTCCAGCGGTATTAAGTGCCGATTTACGCTTAAATACGCCGCGCTACGCCACGTTGCCCAACATCATGAAGGCCAAGAAAAAGCCATTGAAAAAGGTAACACCCAAAGATTTGGGCGTTGATACCACGCCACGCATTGAGATTATCTCTGTTGAGGACCCGCCCGTGCGACAAGCTGGCGCTGCCGTCGCTGACGTAGATGCTCTCGTTGCCAAACTGAAGTCTGGTGGTCACATCTAAGACATCATTTGAAATTGCGTGAGCAAAATTCTACGTGTTTTTCTTTAATACATAATTGTAGTATGAAAATAATAAGAAACGTGCATTTATCTAGCCTAGATTGGTTGCTTATCTGATCAGCGTCTTTAGCCCCCGTAGTGTTTTAAGTGAAATTTAATGTCTTAATTTGGAAACTGTCGTGTACAGCCTTAACGAATAAATTGAAGTGAAGTGAAGAGCATGAATCTTCCACAGGGTCAGCAACTGATCGATTCCGTCAATTCCTTTTCAGCAAACGTCGCTCAACTTGACGCACCAAAAAACATCAACTATGTTACACTATGCGTTTTTTTCTTGCGGTTGCAACCTACATTTATGGAGTGAACGAGTCAGAGTTGGAAGGTCAAATGATTGGATTTTAGTTTTAAATACACTTTATTTGAATCAAATCAACTAAGTTTTCTCTACAACTAATTTCAGTTAAACACGGAGATCGCTCTAGAAATAATCAGAATACAAAATAATTTGTAAATTTAAATGTATAATAAGGGCTATAATAATTTGTTAAGCGATCTCAATTCATGCGCGTTTAATATGTGTGTATTTCGAGTAATATATATTTATATATATAAAATGTGTAGAAAAAATATATAAATTTTCTTGCTAGACATGTAGAGTTTATATAAAAGAAGTAATTCAATATTATGGCCAATGGACATACTTAATAGATATGTATAGACATGGCAGGAGGTGGCAGTTACATAGGAATAGTGTACAAAATGTTTTGAGAGTCGTTCAAAATTAAAATTTCATGCTTGAGTAAAGTATTTTTTTTTTTTTAGTTTGTTGTGTCCTTTGCGTGTCTTACTTTTTTTTTGTATATCACGCATCTACACTAGCGCATAAGCTAGTCAGCCCATGTATGTATGTATGTAACTACAAGTCATTTAATTACGTTCAGCAGCCGATGATTGGTCTTTATCGGTAAACAGCAATTTATGTGTCAGCATTGTGATAATGTAGGAGTGCTGGACTCAAAATCGACGGCGATATGTTAGCAAACAAATGTCAGCAACGTTAGAATGTCCAGACGCTTTCCTTTGGCTGCCAGCTTGGAACACAAGCTTTGCATAGGCGATAAGGAAATCGGCGTGGATGGGAATTTTATAGCTCATGGTAGAATCGCCATCGGTTTTAGTGAGTCCACGCTGCATTGTCACACCCGTATCCAAGCGGTCATCCCGGCAGGCTTGAATGAAAAAGAGCTTGGGCTTGCCAGCCATGGGACAATGGTTGGCCGTGAAGTAACTGCGGGTTTTGTCGAGCTTGTATCGAGTATCCTTTGCATAGATATTGCCTATTTCACCGTGCGAGAGTATGGCCACCAAAATGCAGTCGTTATGCTCGTGATCCTGCGATGACGCATACTTGACGGTACTAAAAATCTCTTGGTAACGACAATCCTTATACACGGTTACATCAAAGTCCAGCTGCTTGAGCATTCGGGTCAAATTCTCACAGTCCTCGTTGGTACCAGCTCGAGCCTTAAGAGTGCGCACATCGAAGTGTTCGTGATTGAAAATGAGCGCCATTCCACGATTCTTATGTCGCATGTTGTACTCGGCTGCATGTCGTTCGACGACCATTTTGGCCACATTCTTGTGATAGCTGGATGAGGTGCTGTAACTAATTGGGGCCAACTGTCCGATAGCGCCACTGTCATAAATGATTTTGTGGCAAAATGTTCTGAAAGTCGTTTTTAGTTGAAATTTAATTTTTCAGTAAAGTTGTGTTATTTTTTAAAAGTTTGTTGTGTCCTATGCGTATCTTAGTTTTTTTTTTGTATATCACACTGCCCGCAGCTACACCAGCGCATAAGCTAGTCAGCCCATGTATATATGTATGTAACTACAAGTCATTTAATTACGCCCAGAAGCCGATGATTTGTCCTTATCGGTAAACAGCAATATTCGTGTCAGCATTGTGGTAATGCAGGGTATTTGCTTCTGCTGATGCATCTCGGGTGTATCCGGCGTGCAGGACTCAAAATCGACGGCGACACGTTGACAAACAAATGTTAGCAACGTTAGAATGTCCAGACGCTTTCCATTGGCTGCCAGCTCGGCACACAAGCTTTGCATAAACCAGCTGCCACGTGTGGTGTTGCGCCAGGAGTAGAAGCCTGGGATTGTTGAGTAGGCGATAAGAAAATCGGCGTGGATGGGAATCTTATAGCTCATGGTAGAATCGCCATCGGTTTCAGTGCGTCCACGCTGCATTGTCACACCCGTATCCAAGCGGTCACCCTGGCAGGCTTGAATGAAAAAGAGCTTGGGCTTGCCAGCCAGCGTGGGGCAATGGTTGGCTGTGAAGTGACTCCAGATATTGTCCAGTTTGTATTGAGTATCCTTTGCATAGATATAGCCCATTTCACCGTGCGAGAGTATGGCCACCAAAATGCAGTCGTTATGCTCGTGATCCTGCGATGACGCATACTTGACGGTACTTAAAATCTCTTGGTAACGACAATCCTTATACACGGTTACATCAAAGTCCAGCTGCTTGAGCACTCGGGTCAAATTCTCACAGTCCACGTTGGTACCAGCTCGAGCCTTGAGAGTGGGCACATCGAAGTGTTCGTGATTGAAGATGAGCGCCATTCCACGATTCTTATGTCGCATGTTGTACTCGGCTGCATGTCGTTCGGTGACCATTTTGGCAACATTCTTGTGATAGCTGGTTGAGGTGCTGTAACCATTTGAGGCTAACTGTCCGATAGCGCCACTGCCATAAATGGTTTTGTGATAGGTCGAGGTCGATGCACTTGTTGTGGTACTGCTGCTGCTAGTTCCTACCGAGCCAAAAGCATCCGTAATGTCGTCTGTGTTGCTAAATGCTTCGACCCGTACGCCTACCTGGTCGGTGGACTCAAGTTCGTTGTTGCTGTTGCTGCTATTGTTCTGGGCCGCCATTGTGAAAATGCCTGTGTACGTTGTGATGAGTCACAAGGGGTTAAATGTTGTCCAGAAAATTGGATGAAAAAAATATAAATGCAAAAACTTTTCACTTATACGGATTACAATTACGTTTTTAATTCGAACTTTGTTAATACTTGTTGTTGCAACAAAGGATAGCGATTATAAACTGAAGCGTAGTTTTGTTGCAGTAAACTAGTTTACTGCTCTTTGTTTGAATTATGTTATGGTTTTTGCAAGCAACCTAACATTTCTATGAACTGTTATTAACAGTATGCAGTATTTTCTTTAAACCGGTAAGCAGTAGTTACAAATATTTAAGTGTTTAAGAATTAATTTTATTGTGTGTTTTTCGTGTCATGTGCATTGCAAGAGCTTAATGATTAATTAAATAATTCGAAAGCCCAAGTTTTGAGACTCGGTTTATGTGACGAATTTGAACAAAACGACATTATTAAAATTAACTTAACAGCACCTCTATTGTGAATACAACAATCGCCATCGATAAGCATTAAATATCGTTTTAAAACATCAAGTTAGGGTAACTATTAAAATTGCTGGTTTTTTTATGTTGCTACAATATTTTTCTTATCACTAAACAGCAATATGCGTGTTAGCATAGTGTTAAAGCAAGGCATTTGCTTCGCTTTGAGTTTCTCTCCTTTTATTTCGGGGTTGGCTTCATAGTTGATGGCGACCCGCTGACAAACAAATGTCAGCAGAGTAAGCATATCCAGATGTTTTCCATTGAGGGTCAACTCGGCGCACAGGCTTTCAATAAACCAGCTGCCCCGTTTTTCGTTGCGCCAGGAGTAAAAGCCCGGAATGGTCGAGTAAGCGATTAGGAAATCAGAATGGATGGGAATCCTGTAGCTCGTTGTGGCTGTACCTTCAGTTTCAGTGCGTCCTTTCTGCATTGTGACGCCCTTATCACAACCTCCACCCTGACAGGCCTGTATAAAAAAGAGCTTGGGTTTGCCAGCCAACGATGGACATTTGTCGGCTGTAAAGTAACTACAAATACTGCTTAATTTATATTCATCATCCTTTGCATAGATGGTGCCCATATCACCGTGCGATAGAATGATCACCACAATGCAATCGTTGTCGTCATGATTTTGCGCTGAAACATTCTCGACGACGTTGATGATCTCCCGGTAACAATAGTCCTTATATTCGGTGACTTCAAAATCTAGCGTCTTGAGCACTCGCGTTAAGTTTTGACCGTCCACTTCCGTTCCATTTCGAGTCTCTTGATTATTGAAGAACATATGATTAAAGAGGAGCGCTTGGCCGCGCTTCTTGTGGCGCGTATTGTACTGCGCGGCATTTCGATGAGTGACCAATTTGGCTATACTGGACGTCAGCTGTTTTATAGGACTGCTTGTTGTCAATGGATAATTCGAGGTCGATGCATCAGAATAGCCACTCGCATCGGTGAAGTCGATCGTGCCCTCGGCTTTCTGGTCGCTGTTGTTTTTGCCTCCTTTCATTGTGGATGAGTCACATACGCGCTTGCTAACATTCAAGCAAATGAATTATTCAACTGTTCACTTTTTATATTTCTTACAGGCACATATGTACATATGTAGATGTAGATAACCCTTACCTAGTTACACAATGAACCGGATGCACAAAATTGCAAAGTTGGTTATAATGACTTTAAACTTGATTGTGTTTCTGATTTTGATAACAATTTCACATTGCGCTGGACTGTTATTAACAGCCTGTAGTATTTATTTCTTATTAACAGCAGCTGTTAGTTTTCCCATTTCTAAATTTGAATAATAATGTTAAAATTCACTAATATGTAAAAACAATTGTATGCTTTCGTATTTAATTAGTAAGACCCGATTTCGAACTCGAAATTTACAGCTTTCAACAGTTTACAGTAAAGCGTAATAGACAATAGTTTATTTCCAAGCATAAAACATAAAAAAACATCACCAAGAAGAAGCCATTGAAAAAGGTAACACCAAAAGATTTGGGCGTTGATACCACGCCACGCATTGAGATTATCTCCGTTGAGGACCCGCCCGTGCGACAAGCTGGCGCTGCCGTCGCTGACGTAGATGCTCTCGTTGCCAAACTGAAGTCTGGTGGTCACATCTAAGACATCATTTGAAATTGCGTGAGCAAAATTCTACGTGTTTTTCTTTAATACATAGTATGAAAATAATAAGAAACGTGCATTTATCTAGCCTAGATTGGTTGCTTATCTGATCAGCGTCTTTAGCCCCCGTAGTGCTTTAAGTGAAATTTAATGTCTTAATTTGGAAACTGTCGTGTACAGCCTTGACGAATAAATTGAAGTGATGTAAAGAGCACGACTCTTCCACAGGGTCAGCAACTGATCGATTCCGTCAATTCCTTCTCAGCAAACGTCGCTCAACTTGACGCACCAAAAAACATCAACTATGTTACACTATGCGTTTTTTTCTTGCGGTTGCAACCTACATTTATGGAGTGAACGAGTCAGAGTTGGAAGGTCAAATGATTGGATTTTAGTTTTAAATACACTTTATTTGAATCAAATCAACTAAGTTTTCTCTACAACTAATTTCAGTAAAACACAGAGATCGCTCTAAAACTAATCAGAATTTCACATTGACATTTTTATTTCTTGGACTATTAAAAAAATTGTAAATTAAAATGTATAACAGGGGTTATAATAATTTGTTGAGCGATCTACATTCATGCGAGTATAATATGTATGTTTTTCGAGTAACATATATTTATATATATAAAATGAGTAAAAAAAATATATAAATTTTCTTGCTAGACATGTAGAGTTTATATAAAAGAAGTAATTCAATACTTCAATACAGCGTATAAGCTAACTAAAAGTCATTTAATTACGTTCAGAAGCCGATGATTTGTCCTTATCGGTAAACAGCAATATTCGTGTCAGCATTGTGGTAATGCATGGTATTTGCTTCTGCTGATGCATCTCGGGTGTATCCGGCATGCAGGACTCAAAATCGACGGCGACACGTTGACAAACAAATGTTAGCAACGTTAGAATGTCCAGACGCTTTCCATTGGCTGCCAGCTCGGCACACAAGCTTTGGATAAACCAGGCGCCACATGCGGTGTTGCGCCAGGAGTAGAAGCCTGGGATTGTTGAGTAGGCGATAAGGAAATCGGGGTGGATGGGAATCATATAGCTCATGGTAAAATTGCCATCGGTTTTAGTGTGTTCACGCACCATTGGCACACCCGCATCCAAGCGGTTACCTTGGCAGGCTTGAATGAAGAAGAGCTTGGGCTTGCCAGCCAGCGTTGGGCAATGGTTGGCTGTGAAGTGACTGCAGATGTTGTCCAGTGTGTATTGAGTATCCTTTGCATAAATAAATCCCAATCCACCGTGCGAGAGTATGGCCACCAAAATGCAGTCGTTATGCTCGTGATCCTGCGATGACGCATCATCGACAATTTTTAAAATCTCTTTTAAACGACAATCCTTATGCACGGTTACATCAAAGTCCAGCTGCTTGAGCACTCGGGTCAAATTCTCACAGTCCTCGTTGGTACCAGTTCGAGTATCAAGAAAGTGCAAATCGAAGTGCTCGTGATTGAAGATGATCGCCATTCCACGATTCTTGTGCTGCATGTTGTACACGGCTGCATGTCGTTCGACGACCGTTTTGCCCACATCCTTGTGAAAGGTACGCCAGTGAGAAATGGTGTTGTGATAGGTCGAGGTCGATGCACTTGTTGTGGTAATGCTGCTGATAGTTCTTCCCAAGTCAAGCGAATCCGTAATGTCGCTTGTGTTGGTAAATGCTTCGACCTGTATGCCTACCTGGTCGGTGGACTCAAGTTCGTTGTTGCTGTTGCTGTTGCTGCTATTGTTCTGGGCCGCCATTGTGAAAATGCCTGTGTACGTTGTGATGAGTAACAAGGAGTTAAGTGTTGTCCAGAAAAAAGGATAAAAAAAATATAAATGCAAAAACTTTTCACCTTTACGGATTACAATTGTGTTGTTAAATTGCACGTTGTTAATACTTGTTGTTTCAACATAGGAAAGTGATTATAAACTGAAGCGTAGTTTTGTAGCGACTTCAAAATCTAGCGTTTTGAGCACTCGCGTTAAGTTTCGGTGGTCAATGGATAATACGAGGTCGATGCACCAGAATAGCCACCCGCATCGGTTAAGTCGATAGTGCCCTCGGCTTTCTGGTCGCTGCTGTTTTTGCCTCCTTCCATTATGGATGAGTCACATACGCGTTTGCTAAAATTCGAGCAAATGAATTGTTCAACTGTTCACATTTTATATTTCTTACAGGCACAAAGATGTAAATAACACTTACCTAGTTACATAATGAAACCGGATGCACAAAAACGAAGTTGTTTATAAAGACTTTGAACTTGATTGTGTTTCTGATTGAGATAACAATTTCATATTGCGCTGGACTTTTATTAACAGCCTGTTGTATTTATTTCTTTTTAACAGCAGTTTTTAGTTTTCCCATTTCTAAATTTGAATAATAAATATGAAATAAAAAAAAACTACTGGATATTTTCTCAAATTTCTTTTTTTATTTGAAAGTACAATCCTTCCGGTTAATAATGAAAAATAATATCATTCAAATGGCTGCCTCGGCTGGCCATGCAGTAGCCTACATGATCGGTCCAATTTGTAAGCACATTATCGATTGTGTGCAGCTGTATTTCACGAATGGCTTCACGAATATTGTCCTTTAAAGCGTCAATTGTCTCTGGCTTGTCGGCGTAACACTTATCTTCGACGTCCCATAAATAATAGTCCAACGATGTCAAATCGCAGCTCCGAGGTGGCCAAACGACATCAACTCTGCGGCTGATAATGCAAAACATTGAGTGTAGCTTCGGCTGTGTGGCACGTAGCGCCGTCCTGTTGAAACCAAATGTTGCCATATCCTCCTCTTCAGTTTTTGTGAACAAAAATTCGTTCAATATGGCCCGATAACGATCGCCATTGACTGTAACGCCTATTCCTTGCTCAGTTTCGAAGAAAAATGGCCCAATTATGCCTCTGGACTAAAATCCGCACAAACAGTGACTCATTTTGGGTGTGATGAATTTTCAATGTATACATGCGGGTTTTCTGTGTCCCAAATGCAACAATTCTGACGCACCAAAAAACATCAGCTTTACCTCAGCTATGCTCGTGTTATACACTATACGATTTTTTCTTGCGGTTGCAACTTACATTTATGGAGTGAACGAGTCAGAGTTGGAAGGTCAAATGATTTGATTTCAGTTTTGAATACACTTTATTTTAATCAAATCAACTAAGTTTTCCCTACAACTAATTTCAGTAAAACACAGAGATCGCTCTAGAACTAATCAGAATTTCACATTGACATTTTCATTTCTTGGACTATTAAAAAAATTGTAAAGTAAAATGTATAATACTCTCAATTCATTCGCGTATAATATGTATGTATTTCGAGTAATATACATGTATTTATATAAATATATAAAATGAGTACAGAAAAAATATAAATTTTCTTGATAGACATGTAGAGTTTATTTAAAAGAAGTAATTCAATACTTCAATACAGCGTATAAGCTAGTCAGCCCATGCATGTATATAACTAAAAGTCATTTAATTACGTTCAGAAGCCGATAATTTGTCCTTGTCGGTAAACAGCAATATACGTGTCAGCATTGTGGCAATGTTGGGTATTTGCTCTTTCCGATGCGTCGCGGGTGTGTCCGGCCTGCAGGACTCAAAATCGACGGCGACACGTTGACAAACAAATGTTAGCAACGTTAGAATGTCCAGACGCTTTCCATTGGCTGCCAGCTCGGCACACAAGCTTTGGATAAACCAGCTTCCTTGTGTGGTGTTGCGCCAGGAGTAGGAGCCTGGGATTGTTGAGTAGGCGATAAGGAAATCGGCGTGAATGGGAATCCTATAGCTCATGGTAGAATCGCCATCGGTTTCAGTGCGTCCACGCACCATTGGCACACCCGCATCCAAGCTGTTACCTCCGCAGGAGTCAATGAAAAAGAGCTTAGGCTTGCCAGCAAGCGTAGGGCAAAGGTCGGCCGTGAAGTGACTGCAGATGTTGTCCAGTGTGTATTTAGTATCCTTTGCATAAATAAATCCCAATCCACAGTGCGAGAGTATGGCCACCAAAATGCAGTCGTTATGCTCGTGATCCTGCAATGACGCTAGCTTGACGATTTTTAAAATCTTCTCATAAGTACAATCCTTATGCACGGTTACATCAAAGTCGAGCTGCTTCAGCACTCGGGTCAAATTCTCACAGTCCTCGTTGGTACCAGTTCGAGTATCAAGAAAGTGCAAATCGAAGTGCTCGTGATTGAAGATGATCGCCATTCCACGATTCTTGTGCTGCATGTTGTACTCGGTTGCATGTCGTTCGACATCCATTTTGGCCACATCCTTGTGAGAGGTACGCCAGGCAGAAATCATCAGGTGATAGGTCGAGGTCGATGCACTTGTTGTGGTACTGCTGCTGATAGTTCTTCCCAAGTCAAGCGAATCCGTAATGTCGCTTGTGTTGGTAAATGCTTCGACCTGTATGCCTACCTGGTCGGTGGACTCAAGTTCGTTGTTGCTTTTGCTGTTGCTGCTATTGTTCTGGGCCGCCATTGTGAAAATGCCTGTGTACGTTGTGATGAGTAACAAGGAGTTAAGTGTTGTCCAGAAAAAAGGATAAAAAAAATATAAATGCAAAAACTTTTCACCTTTACGGATTACAATTGTGTTGTTAAATTGCACGTTGTTAATACTTGTTGTTTCAACATAGGAAAGTGATTATAAACTGAAGCGTAGTTTTGTAGCGACTTCAAAATCTAGCGTTTTGAGCACTCGCGTTAAGTTTCGGTGGTCAATGGATAATACGAGGTCGATGCACCAGAATAGCCACCCGCATCGGTTAAGTCCATCGTACCCTCAGCTTTCTGGTCGCTGTTGTTTTTGCCTCCTTTCATTGTGGATGAGTCACATACGCGCTTGCTAACATTCAAGCAAATGAATTATTCAACTGTTTACATTTTATATTTCTTACAGGCACAAAGATGTAAATAACACTTACCTAGTTACATAATGAAACCGGATGCACAAAATTGCAAATTTTTTACAATGACATTGAACTTGATTGTGTTTCTGGTTTAGGTAATAATTTCACATTGCACTGGACTGTCATTAACAGCCTGTAGTATTTATTTCTTATTAACAGCAGTTGATGGTTTTTCCATGTTTATACATGATGATAACCGATGAAATGGGTAAAAAAGGGTATAATGATTTTGTGTAAATGTATGTAACAGGGAGAAGGAAGCTTCTGCGACCCCATAAAGTATATATATTCTTGATCAGCATCAACAGCCAAGTCGATTTAGCTATGTCCATCTGTCTGTCTGTCTGTCTGTCCGACCGTCCATTCGTCTGTCTGTATGTATGAATGCGTCCATCGAATTACAAAAGCTAGAGTCTCCAGATTTTGGATATGAGCTCTCCTAATCCTTAGGCATAGCAAGTTTGTTTCAAATTTTCGATAACTTTTCCGGCTTACGATATACACATGTAATCGATAACAAAAAAATCTTGAATTTAAAAAAAATGGATAATGAGGGTTGAAACTATAAACAAAATGATGAACTTCTGTTAAGAAACACGAGAGATATGAAACACTCAAGAATTGGTACAGAAGTACACAGCCATATAGATATAGAGATAACTCGACTAAAGCCTCCTTACTTATTATATTTCTTACAGGCACAAAGATGTAAATAACCCTTACCTAGTTACACAATGAAACCGGATTCACAAAATTGCAAAATCGTTTATAATGACATTGAATTTGTTTGTGTTTCTGATTTAGATAACAATAACAGCTATTAATTTTTCGATTTTATTATATGTACATACATATATATAATTTTTTTAATTTTAGTATAAATGCCCTAATCGTAATCAAATGTTAAACCACTGCCGCGAGAATTTTCCTCGCTCCAAGAATCAAATCTCTCTGATATTTCATCGGTCATATGATCTCGCCAGTCTCCAATTTTGCCCTTGCGAATAAATTTGGTTTCCTTCTGTGGTAAATCCTTCTCCAGATTGATAGCCGTATTGCTTCGCATGCTGTCAAATTTTAAATGCTCACATATGCGCTCTAATTGAGTTTCGTCTAGAAGCTCAGACACGTTAAGAAACTTGGCACAGCGCCTTACCACGGCGGGTAAATCGCGAATCATGTCCTCGTATTTAATGAACAAGACGTTGTCGTCGAAGCTACGCTTCCAGAAGGGCAACACGTGCCTCCAGTACGAACCTATGGGCGTGTGACCGTCCAAAAAGAGTTCCACAAATTGCTCAAAGTCACCATTGATGCCATGTAGAAGTTTGCAATAATGATAGTAAGAAACGCAGAGATCCTTTGGATTTCGTGCGGTGTAGACAATCTTGGGCTTAACGGTCTCAAACTGTTCGGGTAGCAGCTGCCAGGAAAGATGGGATCGGGCGTACCGGGGGCGTGGCAAATTGCGCACCTGCTCAACAGTATTGCCATAAGAATCACTGTGAAATGGTAATCAAGGATTAAGATTCGAGGGAGACAAGAAAGTTAACTTTTGAACCTACGCCACCCATTGATGATGATCGGTACTAAAGAGAGCAGATAGTTCAATCAATGGCGAACGTATCCGCAAATCCTGCTTGGCAGCCTCATAGTCCAACTGATGACCCAGCAGCCAGACCATCTCTTGTGCCCAGGTGGAACCCGTACGTGGATACGATACCATCCACACATCATCCTCATGGACGGGTAAACTGCGTATGGTCTCACCCAGCTCAATATATTTTCGCGGAATAATCAAATGATCCGGCAACACCTCCACAAAGCAATCCTGTGCAGGAAACATGGCATTTGTGCGACGCACAATATCCGCATTCAATTCACGATAGATGAGCTGCATGACTACCGTTGGCCTGCAATTACTTCAATCGACTGAATCCTAACACTCAACTCCAAAGTGGAAAGTGTGTCTAAGCGAGTGGTGAAAGTGACGCTAACGCAAAATTCAACTTCGAAGTTTTCCGCAATTTGAACGTGTTTGTGAACAAAAAGAAAACCGGCTTAATGCAATCTTCAATATTGTAAAGTGCATTAGCTTCTTTTTTTGTAAGCTATATACAAAAATATATTCACTACCCGAGAAATAAGAAAGAACTTTCAAGTTTTGGTATGTTTACTTTAGCTAACGCCCAAGCAAAATAACATTTGTACAATTGTGAAATATTATTATTAATATTAATCAAATATTATTGCATATGTATGCAATTATTCGCGAAAAATAATAGACAAAAGTTGCCAGAGAGCAAATAATGCATAACTTATCCACATATTTGAGCAAGTGTGTCTTTGGGCTTTCCAAAGTTAGCTTATGAAGGAACAAACACCAAACAATTAATAAAATATACAATATGTGCAGTCAAAGCAGCCGTTTTTATACGCTTAACCCATGAAATGGGTAAAAAAAAGGTATAATGATTTTGTGCAAAAGTATGTAACAGGCAGAAGGAAAGCTTCTCTGACCCCATAAAGTATATATATTCTTGATCAGCATCAACAGCCGAGTCGATTTAGCTATGTCCATCTGTCTGTCTGTCTGTCCGTCTGTCCGTCCGTCTGTCTGTATGTATGAACGCGTCGATCGAACTACAAAAGCTAGAGACTCCAGATTTTGGATATGAGCTCTGCTAACTCCTGGACATAGCAATCGGTTCAAAAACACCGGAGATATAAAGCCATCAAGCATTGGTCCGGTAGTACACGTATGTGTATGTCTGTCAGCCCGACTGCTTGTCCGTGTGTAGATCAAAATATTTGTATTTGTTCTTGTTTTAAAAGACTCTCATAATCATAACCCTTGATTTCGAAAATCCTGTTAAATGAAAAAAAAAACCCTATCTTATATAGGCAAATTAAACAATCACTTTATTTTCAATAATTTTAATTTAAAAAAAACATCAGGGAATGCAACTAAATTGGATGTTTCTGTCTTTGTTTTTCTCTAAGAGCTTATGGCATGCCGCCCTATACTTACAGCCGGTGAGGAAAACTCAGATTATTGCGGTAAAATATTCATTCTGGTGGTCAATATACATATGTACTTACCAGGGTCTTTGGAGTTTTTAAAAAATAATGTGAAATATGATTATGACAGGCATTTAATCTTTATGCTCAACACCATCCCAAATAAGGTGTGATGCACTATAGTTACCAACATTTTATTCATATCTTCGCGGACTGAGAAAACCCTGCTTAAATACTCAAAAAGATTACACTCAAATATTAACAGCTATTGTTTGATTCTATATATTGCTTAGGATCGGTTCAGAATTCGGTTCCACAGCGGAAAGAATTCGAAGGGAATGGTTTCCACAGGGTTGTGTTTCAGACATGTCTGCTGCTCTGATTACAAGTGTGTATTTTGTAAGCATGTTTGTTTTTGTTTGTTAGCTTTGCTCGCAAAATCTTCTGATTGGATTTTAATGTAACTTTACAGTTTATCTTATACATCAGAATAACACATATGTAAGTTATAACGCTTAAATATATGATATGTTTACATTGCTCTATGTAGTACTTTCCTTGGTGGCGAAGTAAATGTCATATAAGACAGATACCTTTGTGAGAATATGTGCTTCTTACTTTTCTTACTAGTATAATAATAGATCAAGTAAAATTTTTTGTGTTTATAAATTATTTTAGTTACATTTATTGCGATTCGTAATACTATGTACACATGAAATCTTTAAGTCAGTTACAACTAATTCGTCCTAAAAAAAGCACTCGTTAACAGTCGTTGTTGTTATTTGTTGGCAGTTGTTAATTTATTTCTTTAATCCAAAGTCTTTAACTACAACTCGTTGTGTACGTATTCCGTGGTTACCTTGGCCTCGCCCTCATGGAAACCATTGCAGTCCACTGGATATTTAACCTGTTTGATAAAGAAAAGTAGCGGTAACAATTTGAAATTAATGTGAATAAGATGTGTTTGTTGAATTGGTTAGGCGGATGTGGATGTGAATGTGAATGTGGACTCACCTCGCAATTATATGGCGCATTGATTACACCGAATAGCGTCCAGAATGGTGTACCGGTTTCTGTGCTAATGAAGATCGCTGCACCCATGCTGCCGATCTTAACAATTTTCGGACTAACACCGGCAATGAGACCGCCAGCCGACGACGAAGAGCTAGTTGAGAATTGCTTGGATTGTTCTTGTTGTTGTTGCTGTTCCAATGCAGCCGCATTTAGCTGGCAGAGCACATAGCGATCACATTGCGGCGACTTCGAGATGTATCTGTAGGCGCGATGGACTTTTAGCACCGGTTCAATAACCTGTTCGATGTTTGTTTGTTGTTTGTGGTTTGTCGTTTTGGATTGTGGGTTTGAAAACACAACAGCAAAAAGAGAAAATTGAAGCGTAATTAATTTAATTTGTGCTATCGTTTGGTTTAGTTTCTTAGAAATACTGTTTTATTCTGCTTTAGCGTGCTTACCTCCAGATTAAGTGTGTCTGTTAATCTATCACTGATCTCGGTGGCATTGAACTGCAATAGACCACGTGCTTGACCCAGTTTCAGGAGCTCCTTAGCATAGCCAACGGCTGGCTTAACATATTGACGCGAATCGATTTTTACATTCAAATGATGTTTGGCTACGTGGTTCAGGAGATTTGATATTGTTTCGCTGGGTCGTGCCGGATCGAAGTAGGTTTGCTTGGGATAACCTTGAGACTTTAACAGACCGTTAAACATAATTTGCGCTGTCTGGAAATATCTGTGGAAAGTGGGTAAAATTGAGTTAATGATGAGTTATTGTTGTTTGGTTGGTCATAATGACGCAGCTTGTCCAGTGAAAGGGCTGCTAGAAAGTGGAAGTTATTTTGTGGCTTTGTTGTCTAACGACGATGAAGCGCGTACAAAATGCGAAAATAACTATGTAAATATGTATGTGTGTATGTATTTACAAATGCTTTGCTTGACCCAAATAGCAGCCAGACATATTCGGCTTGTACTTTGCCTTTGGCCCACTTCCTGATCAAACCGGTTCCATTTTAAGCAACAACATTCTTACAGCGTATTCAAAAAATTAACCGTTCTGCCTTCACGAAGCTTGTTTTTTGTTGTTGTATTTTAATGATGCCATCGACTCTGTAACTGTAGCACACACAATACTCACACTCACACACATGCACACTCACGCATAACCAAATCCAAAACCCAGGAATTGGAGTTCGAGCTGTACACTCTTTGTTGATCAATCAGATTAACAGGCATGTTCTAAAAAGCGCCAGCACCAAAAGTGTGTCAAAAGGTAAGCAAGCAACCGACCGCTTCAAACATGTTCGATGCCAAACAGGTAGGCAACAGTTAACGGTAACTCTTCACGTAGCTAGTCAGACAACAACAACAAGAACTGGCAGCTGTTTAAGTCGTATTGTATTAAAATCGTAACACTCAGAGTTCAATTTGTATCACAGCCAGGTGCTAAATGCCTTAAGCCGTTAAGAAATCACAACGTGATGCGTAATTAACATGCCTCAAAACAAACCCTCTCACGATTCTACCAGAACATTCATAGGAATTTAAGACTTTTCTATATTCAATTTACCTTAGATAATTTTCTGGATTAGCCAAATAGCTGGTCCAATCAGCCAAATACAATGTGGCCGATTTGATCCAGCGACGACGGAAAGATTGATTGTTCAGGGACTCGAAAAGCTTGTCATAATCCAATTTTCCATCGCGACCCTTGAAACCCTACAGAATATTGAAAAAAACCAAATAAAATTTTAAAAACCTAAAAACATAAGGTTTTTTTTAACATTTACCTTCATTATTTTATTAACGCCCGACTTTTCGTACAATGCATCGGCCAGTTCGGAGTTTGAGAAGTGATCCCACAGCACATGAATATGTTCCAGGAATGGTGGCAACACCCAGGCATGACTCTTGTGGCGCTCCTGTGTGCTCTGACCTTCGGGACCAGTAAACGAGCTAACCGCCTGCATGATCAGTGGCAAAAGATTCATGAAACCATTCTCCTGTTCCGGTTCCTCGGGCGAGGATCTCTTCTGTTGGTGATGATGGCTCTGTTGTTTGGCTGGCTTCTCACCACCGCCCTGTGTGTTCATGAAAGCGGATGCTACCTGTAGTATTGTATCCAATCCAATGCCAGATTCAGAACCACCACTATTGCCGCCATTGTTGCTGCGTTTCTGTGCGGCGCCAGAGTCCTCATCATCGCCTTGTGTAAACATTTCCAGGACATTGCCAATAATGGATGGATCGAAGCCACCACCACCACCTTCATTGCCGCCACGTGCATTGTTGGCCAGCAAACTGCCCAAACCGGATAGGATTTGCATGGCGCCACCGCCGCCACCACCACCACCAGCCCCCTTTCCATTCGCCTGCATAAAGCTGCCAATGAGGGAGGCGACACCAGCCAGTCCAGAACCAGCTCCACCACCGCCAGCTGCAGCACCACCACCATTCTGATTCGACAGCGCCTCCTGGATGAACATGGAGGCCATGTCTAGCAATGGATTTGACTCATCCTCACTGGCCAGATGGCCATAGGGCTGAACGCAGAGCAGCGCCAGCACAAACAGCGCTCGCTTCATGTACATTTTTGGGCAGGAACTTTCACAATCACACACTTGAGATACTTTTTTTCTTCTTTCTTGCTTATTGCTTATTTTGTTGTTGCTGGGCCAATTAAACAACGCAGCGACGAGACGACAACAACAAAAACTCGACCGACGCTTCACTGCGCAAAACAAACGGCTTGAAATAAATTGCAAAGCCAAAGCGACAATAAAAATGCGCTGTTATTATATTCTGCTTCTTCTAGCAGAGTTGTGTATTAAATGAAACCCGGTAAGCGCAGCACAAACACAGCCAGCCAGCACAGCCGAAAACTTTCTTTCGTCTGTGGCTCTGAGTCAGTTTGTAACACTTCTTAAGTCCGCCAATGACTGTGACTGTGTTGTGGGCCAGGCCAACATGTTGCAACGCATTTGTTTGTCCTCTCAGCAAACTCAGCTGTGATCGTTGACTTGCGTGCTCATCTTTCTTTTTTTCTTTTCTCTCTCATTCTGTTGTGCTCTTTCTCTTGTCTCATTCTTCACGCCTGCGCTTTGCGGGACGTCCACATCAGGTTTGCTGCCCGCATACAAATTCAAGCTTGAATATCTTTGTATTTACGTGTTTTGTGTATTCGTGTGTATTCATAAGAAATTACTTTTGCGCTGTTCTATGGCACTCTTGTTGCTGGATTAAAGTTTTGTTTATATTTTCTACCCACTTTCTTTTTACACACACACACGCGCTGGTCGTGTTGCTGTAAAAATCACTCTTTGGGGCACGGTGTGGTCAAAGTCAATGTTTTTCTTCATCATTTAGCTTTATCTCTTACTCTTTGCTTATTTATGCTAACTTTAGCTTAAAGCTTACAGACTTACTCATGCAGAAAGTTATAACATTACGACAATGTTAAGAAGTATACATAAATGACTGAGCTAATACAGTTACTTATTTACGGTGTTAATGTTTGATGTTTAATTTTTATGAATTTATTAACATATTCTTTTAAAAACCATTATTTGTTTTAAAATTCCAAAATTGTTTTGAAAAGAGTATCACGGTTTCTTTATTCATTTTTACAAATGTCTCAAATATACGTTTACTAAACTTTTTAATGCAAATTTATAACTCTTATAAGAATGTATTGGGGCACATTATAATTATGTCAGCTGGAATTCTCTTTCTTGCTTCTCTTTCGATGTGTGTCACGGCCCATTTATATATCTATATATTTTTTTTCGACAAGAATAGATTAATTTGTGCCAATTACATAAATTACAAAATATTTGAACATTTCGTACCGTCTACTTGATACAAGAACAACTTAGCCCAAACCGAACTTTGGGGCTAAAAGCTTATTAAAAAATCCTTTTTGTCTTAATTTTCTTAGCTTTCCGTATATCCAGTTAATAACATTCTACAATGGATAAAGAAATGCATGTGAAAAGTGTTCTATTAATAATATTTATTCCACTTACATCGATGCCATCGCCTGTCAACGCAGAACACTCTAGTATAGTCCAAGGACGACCTTCCAATTGGTTAAGTCCCAGCAAGTCGACTACAATGGATTCGGGCAAAGCACCAAGCAATTCATGTTTGTTGGCCAAAATTAAAAGTGGAACCTGTGACATTCGCTCATCCAGCAACACATCACACAGTTCACAGCGTGCCTCGGCCAAACGGTAAGCACTCGTGCTGTCAATAACAAAAATCTGTAAAGGATTTGATTAATACGAGTTGCTCACAAAGTTTCACTTGGGTAGTACCAGAATATTGACATCTTGGTAAAACGAATGCCAGGTTTGACGCATCCTCCATTGACCACTTATATCCCTTAAACATACCTTTAATTTCTTGAATTTCAAGTGCTTCTCGTTTAGATCGTTCGTTGGAGTAATTTTTCGTATCTAAAAAAAGGGTAAAATTTATATTAACTTAGGGAGACTATGCTCTAAATGATCTTACTGTCTCGTCAGATTCCGATGCTATGCGAGCGAGCAAAGTTGTTTTGCCCGCATTGTTAAGGCCCAATATGAGAAGGTTAAACTCCTGTTTGGGCTCCCTTTTGAATAGGGCGAGCAAAGAACTGACACTTTTACTAAAATTGGGCATTTAATGTATGTGTTGTTTAGTTTTTTCCGAAGTCAGCTTCACACATAAAACTACTATGTTTTGTACTTTTACTTCTCTGATATGCTTAAGCTACTTTTATTGTTGACATAAGTGCACTTTTCATTGATTTTTTTTAAAAATAATATTGAGATTTGACTTAAAAACTACTTTTTCATATTTTTGCACACCCAGTCCATGCCCTCCTTAATTCCGGTACCATCGACTGCGGTGCATGCTTTGATTTCCCATGTACGCTCCTGCAGTTGCACCAGGCTCATTGCCTCAGCCAGCTCGGATGCACTCATGGCATTGGGCAAATCCTGTTTGTTGGCAAATACTAGCAAGGGAACTTTTTTCAAGCGATTGTCCATCAGCATCTCAAATAGTTCACTGCCCGTTTCCTTGAGGCGTGCCCGGTCAGTGCAGTCAACAACGTAGATCTGTTAGCAATGTAAAAACATAACTATATTAATTTGCTTAACTTTAAATACTTTAATAAAGAGTTTACCAGAACATCCGTATTGGCAAAGTAGTTTTTCCAATAGGGCCTAATCTTCCATTGACCACCAATGTCCCACACATTTAGCTTGAAGCCATCTGCTGCTACCGATTTGATGTTAAAGCCCGCTGTAGGTGTGACCTGAGAATTGTTGCAACGCCTATTAGGAAAGCAAAAACGCATCTGTTCCATTATACTCACCGTTGTAATATCCTCAGAAGCAAGCTGCTTAAGTATAGTTGTTTTGCCTGCATTATCTAAGCCAAGCAGCAATATACGTGCCTCCTTCTCAGGATTCGGCCGCAGTTTGCGCAACAGCGAGAGTAAACCCTTAAAATAAACACAAAGAAATGAATAAAACAAATTTGAAATATTATACAGTTGGCGCTCAAACTTTAAGCACCGATAACATTAAGCTCTCAACTGGGCACACTTTTTGTAACCAGCTGTTGGGCGTTCAAGCCTATCGATAGTAATACAGTTGTACAAGTTACCATGACAACAAAATATAATAAACAAATATGTCATTGAATAATAACTGGCATTTTAATCAATTTTAATTAAAATGTATGCCGCCTAGCACATATACAGTATAACTAGCTTGGAACGTACCATTTTCCAGCAGTGAAAACAAAAAAACAATCTGCAGCACGATCACTTTTAAATTGCACTAATTCTAGCACTCGAATTTATACGCAATTTTAGTAAGCAATTTAGAAACCACCACCAAAGACAACATTACAGGTGCAAAGCCAGCTAGCAACTAAACAACGGTCGACCAAACAATAGAGCAACAGTCGCAGGTACAGGCGCTCCCCCTTCCCCTTTCTGCGCGTCGCTGCGCAACCGCTGTCCAGACACAAGCGGGCAAGCGGAAGATGAGACAGTTACTATTTACGGGGTTCAATGCATTTGGGCAGCACAACAACAAAAGCAAAAACAAAAGCACTTCCGGTCGCGTTGATGCCTTAACCGGTTGGTAGTGTAAAACATCTGACAGTTTTAACGTATTCTTAATTCCTTAAATTAAATTTTCAGAAATATACACGCCAGGCTCTTACAATGAAGACATTATTATTGCACTAAGCTGGCGTTACACAGCTTATGCTCATGGCAAGAGGTTATGTCTGCGAGGATTGCTCAATTCAAAGCCGAGTGAATTTATAGAAGTGGAAGCAGCAGAGAGGATCAAAGCCTTGGCTGCTTCTGATAACCATTGCCTGGTTCTATTACAGAATGGCGAGCTATTCAAATTGGAAGCCAAACTAAATGCCGAGCTAAGAAAGATCATACTAGAACATCCGCCCGTTAAAAATACAGCTACCAAAAGGACTATTTTTGGAGATGCCAAGAATGCTAATGAAACTTCTAAAGAAATCACTTACATAGCTTGTGGCTCGCATATTAATGTAGCTATAAGTGCTGGAAATGTTGTCTACAGCATACCAAGTTTCCTGCATGAGTTTCCACAGCGTCAGTGGCGAGTACAACAACTGGAATGTGGACATGAGCATGCTCTCTTGTTGAACGGCAATGGAGATGTCTATAGCTGGGGAAACGGGCTGTAGGTTTAGCACTTACATAAAACACCCTTAAATTTTAGTCATTCGTTCTCTTAACTTATCTTACAGACGTGGCCAGTTGGGTCACGAGGCATTGGGCATAGAGGAAGCACCGTTGTTGATTGAAGCGTTAGCTGGCATTAAGGTAAACATTGCCTTCTTCTGTATTTACTTTTTTTTACTATCTAGTAGTTATGTTATCTATTAATCAAAACTCATTGTAGATAACAAATATTGCTGCTGGCGGTTGGCATAGTGTGGCAATTTCTGCATTTGGCGATATCTACAGTTGGGGTTCCAATTGTAATGGTCAGCTGGGTATGCGCGTCATGAAACTAGATGGCTTGCTGAAGGAACCAACGGTTTATCCACTGCCCCAACTAGATGATTTGCCCAAATGCTGTGGAGTTAGCGAAGATGCTGATGCTGTCTGTAATCCTTTAAGGATATTTGCTGGATCACGTCACACGCTACTTAAACGTAGCTGTGGACGTTTGTGGGGCAGTGGCTGGTCTGCTCATGGTCAACTGGGCAAACAGCTTCATGAAAAAACATATTTGGATCAATTTCAAGTTATTTATAATGCGCCTGACAATTGTGAATATAATGTGATTTGTGGTCCGTGGGCAACATTGATTTTATCTAAGTACATTTAATTTATTGTTGTTATTGATACTTTATGTACAGGTAAACGGAAGTGGATGTTTGACTGTATTTTTGTACTTCTCAGTCTTAACGCTTTAACTTTTGTACATTCTAAAGCTGGCTGCTATGGGACTTGCAGCTAAAACTGTTGTCTTTGCTAACCAATAAGCTAAGTTCCGCACCACCTAATGGTATGAATCCAAAATACCGTTGACATAAAAAACATTTCCAAATCTGATTTTGAGAAAAAATTAAATTTTGGAAAATTATAATTAGTATTTATCAAGACGGCTGTGTGTTGAAGAGTTCCAGTTGATTTGTAAAAACAGTTTTAATAAGATTTAAAACAAATTTTAAAATTGGAAACTCGAAAACCAAGAATGGCGTAAGAAATGTTTCTGTACGTTCCTTTAAAACTGCCTAACACTCTAATTTTGATTACATAGAACTTTTGCAATACTGTGGCGTTTGGAATTGGCTTTGTTTTATCCTTACACGTATGTGGATACCATTCAATATACACTTGGTGAAGATTACAAAATGCTGTGGGTCAAATCCAGTCGAACTTTCTATGAGCTCCTCATACCGATGTTTATTCAAATCGGCATATTGCTTTCTTTATTTTTTTCTTTATTGGGATAGGTCGGACCGGACCGGAATGTGCCCAGAATGTCCCATTGCAGACGTTGTCTTTGCCTTGCGTCGCTTCCATCGCTGTCGACGTCTTGTAATCAGCAATTTTATTTTTAAAAATGTTATTAAACAATATTTACTTTTGCAAAAGTCAGACACACTCAGTGCAATAAACTTTTCAGCACTTGTGGATCGGTTCGGTTCGGATCGACGCGACAATTAAATCACCAACTGACGCATTCATTCACTCAACCACCCGCCCACCCACTCGACTGACGACGAGATTCGGTGGGTTCTTTGTTTGTTTGTTCATTTTTTTGTTGCCCCCTTATTGCTAGGGTATTTCTTGGAAATATAGTCGTGTGATAATTGCATTATTATTATAATTGGAATAGTATGAGGTTTTGATATGCTATTGTTTGTAAATATTGCAGAAATATTTTTCACTTTTTATTAAAAATAAACTTTGACTTACTTTTCTTTCATTATGACAAAACTAGAGGTTTAAAAGGGTTTAGCAATGAAAATGTTTTGTGAAAGAATTAAATGAAATTGAATATAATGAATACAATATAAAAGCAAGTAATGAAGCTGTGTTTTTGACATACCGAATATTATTATATAAGCTTTAAAAATAGTCTGATAGGCTGATATATGGTCCTATCTCGATGATTTTGACAAATAAACTAACTGCAAAAGCTAGGGGATATTGGTCAAAGTTTCAGCTCGATTAAGGGACATGGCTATAACGACTCAGCTCGAATTGCCTTTCGAAAATATATATATATATATATATTTATGGGTTCCAAGATACTTTATTCTATGCATTACACATTTCACGATAAAATTATAATACACCTTTTTTCTTACTAAGCCACATACTTTTATCACATAAACCATTTCTTAAAATAATGTCTTACACATATTTTATATGTCATTCGTAGCGCTCTTAAATGTTCCACTTGGCCCATACCCATGTGTGTCCCATCTATTTGCGTAGTATCTGTGTGTGTGTGTTTGTGTGTGTGTGTGTGTGGTGCTGATGTTAAGCGAGTTCAACGTTTTTATGTTTTATTTGCTAAATGAAAAAAGTAAAAAAAGTGTAAAAAAACAAATGTTTATCTTATAACGAACTGCATGGCTTTTCGTTCTAGCGAACAGACAGAAATGCGGTGCACAAATAGGCTTTGCTTTTGGGCTTTACTTGTTTTATGAGAACGCCATCATATTTTTTGTACTCTTTTTTTTTGTTGAGCAAACTTTGTTATCGACAAAAAATGAAGAATAAAAGAGGAATGACTGAGGCGGACAGTGTGATTTTTAGGCCGCAAAACTATTTGCTACCTAGCAATTGACGCTGCAACAGCAGTAAAGGGAGAAAGAGCGGGAGAGTGAGAGTGAGAGAGAAGTTGAAGGAGTGATTATGTGTGGGGTAGGGGTGCGCGGTGGCGGCGAAGGTTTGGGTTCAAGCGCCTGGCTCAAGGCGAATGCGGTTAAGTTTCCGTTTATTTCTTGAATATTTTTTTTGTATTTTGTGTTTTGCTGCGGCTTATCAGAACCACTTGAAATATCCGACACTAAAAAAAGTGCTAATTGTAGCACTCCCATTGCGTTCAACTTCTCTCTCTTTCACTCTCGTCTCATTCTCTCTCTCATGTGGTTTTTCGTTACTCGAAAATCGTAATTCATGCGTGCGAAGCAGACGCCAAAGTTTCAACAGAAATCAGTCAATCATAACCGAAAAAGCAAAAAAACAACACGAGAAAAAGAATGTACAAAAATTCTGCAGATTGCTTGCTGCTGTCCTCCCCCCTTGTGAACGCAAGTGCGTGCTGTGACGTGCCGTGCCGCATGCTACGTTGCACACACATACACCCACCCCCGCTTCCACTACAAACAAAGCCTACTCCTTGGTCTACTCCCTCTGCGATTGTTGTGTGCTGTGCGCAAAGAAGCATTTCGCAAAATTCCCTGACCTACCTTGGCGCCCAGCCTGTTTACCTTTGGGCGTAAGTACATTGACCACTGTAAGCCACTGTGCATCTTTACCCTTACGTCCCCACACTCCTCCTCTGCTTCACCGACTAATCATCACTTTGAATTTGCGCTAATGACTTGCTGCACACCCTTCCTTCAATGCTCCATCCCTTGCCCCATGCAAACTTACATTAAGTGTGTGCAGAGAGAAAGAAGAGAAGAACGATAGAAGAAATGTGCTCATAAAACGTTTTGGCATCCCAAATGTTTGTGCATAGAGTCGCTCCCCGTAGACGTGCCATAAAAAAAAAATTATGCATGAATGTATTTGCTTTATTCAACATGCTCGCAAACGCTTTCATTCATTCATATTCTTTGCCCAAATATATACACACACAAAAAAAGAAAAGAAAAGGAAGAAATGTTGCCCTCGACTGGCCCGAAAAAAAAACAGAGACGAATAGAGAAGAGGAACGAGTGCAGCGTCGCATTTTTACGGCTCCATTCATGTGACGACGGAAGTGTCAAGTGGCTGTTGGCAACTCGTCGACAACCCAATCCCCTCTCTCTCTCTCTCTATAGCTAGCTACTCCTCTCTTATTCTGTGCGTCCTTTTCGTCAACGCTGATGCTGCTGCACCCTTTCCTCTGCACCCTCATCCTGCATCGAAAAATGCCGTTATTGTTACCAGTTGTCTACCTTGTCGCCTCCGCTTGCACATACATGCATGTATGTATATATGTTTCGCCCCCCACCACCCACATCACATACATGGGAGTCCTGTCTACGTGTACCCAAGTTGCATTCTGGTCTTTGCGTTGGCGTCTGCCGTTGAGTGGCAAACTTTTTTTTACGTATCCTCCCAAACGTTTTCGTGTACGGGTAAGTATGTTTTTCCCCCTTCTGTCACTCTCTCTCTCTCTGCAGTACTTCTGCACCATTTTTATATGCCCTTCATTTAGGTAGCTTTGTTCTTTTTTTTTTTGTTTTTTTTTGGGTACAGTTGTGTTTGTGGGGTTAAGTGACTGTGTGCAATGTACGAATAAGCAGTTGAAATACGTTAACACGGCATATGCAAATAGTCGGCTCTTTATATGGGTGTCAAAGTGGCTTGCTTGTATTATTTGAGATACTTTTGATTCAAATGAAATAACTGCAAGGTAGTGTAGTGTAGTTACTTTCTATTTTGGGTAGAGATTCCTATGGGAGAATTGTGAAAAATTAACTTATTTATGATATCTATTGTAGTCAACCGCTTAAATTAATCTTAACCCAAATCTCTCTTAATTTCAATTATTCGAATCCTTGCTACATCAAATTCCATGACAAATGCTCAAATTGTGTTGACAACTTTATTGTCCTGGATTGTCCACAAAAGCCTAATTGAAGTTAGTCACTTACATAACCAACAACAACACCAACAACAACAACACAAACAGCAACGATAAAGACAAGATTATGTGATTATGCGTTGGGCTGATGTCTCTGGTGGCATGCCCCACGCGTATTCATGCAACAACAAGGGCAAAACAGCTTTCGCTTTCACAGACCAGTAAAACTCGGCCCTCGCCAAACACACATCCTCCTATTGCAAACGGCAGCAACGGCAACAGCAGCAACAGCAACAGCCACTTAACAGCAACATGCTGCACATTTGCATTGCGTCTGCCTCTAATGAAATTCTGTGGCGCGTTCTCTGTCCGTACTGCGACCTTCGCCTCGGCTAGCTGCACTTTTTGGTCAAACAAAACGCCCAAAAAACGGTCGACCATTCATGGCCACAGACCCAGTTGGCCCCAGTTGCTGGTGCTGCTGTTGCTGCTGTTGCTGCCACAACTGCTCGTTTGGCTGCCCTGTCTGCCTCGGCTGCTGGCGGTTGTTATTTTAGGCGTAAACGTGCCCAGGCCGGCATCTATATGTATATCTATGGCATTGGGGCGACGACGGCAACACACACATACACACACACACACGCAAAGAGTCAGATTCGAAGTCGTTTTGTTGCATCCTCCACGCTGTGGCATTGGCATTGGGAAAATGTGTGGCACCAGGCAGCCGACAGCTAGACAGACGGCTTTTCTCGCTGTTGTTGTTGTTGTTTTTGTTGTTGCTGTTGTATTTTTGGCACGCTGTTTGCTGTCTGCTGCTATTTGTTGCCCAAATGCTGCCAAACGTTGCGTATACGCAACGCGCAAACAACTCTATTTTTGTTGCTACTATATGTTTGAGAGTTTGTGTGTTTGTAATTTGGTGATTCATGTTGGAGGAAGCATTGGCGTTAATGCGCTTATAGGATTGTAAGCTCAGCCATGCTGTAGCCGGCTGTAATCACTTCTAGGAAAGTTCACACCACAGAAATCAGAAGATGATTCAGTGTTTATATAGAGCATAGAGCAGCTAATATTAATCACAGTTTCTTGTTAAGTGGAAAATGGTGGCAACCTTGAGATGTGTTTCCAATATTTCGTTTTTCTTTTTATTTAAATTGTTATCTTTACTTCTTAGAAATATTTTTTCTCAAGTCCAGAAGCAACTTTATCGAGTAATGAATATAGTTTTTTTAATATTTAATATTTAAGCAGTTGCTTGTAATATCAATTCTTTGAATATATTTTATGGCATTCAAATTGCATGCATTACTTTTATGTTTAAAGCAAAATTTAACAGAATTCCAATTGAATTCCAACCAAGTTGTTACTTTTCTTTGGGGGCATCCCATTTAAGGAACTACGTACGATATTGATACACCATACACGAAATCAACATATATGTTCAACATCTACATGTAATCCATTTTTTTCCTGAGTTGTCTGCCCCCCAAAAAAGTTGTTGAGGCAAAATTTCTCGTCCATTTGTCCGCCTGGGCAGCCTGTCCATCGAAGTCCAAGTCCAAGTGTCTAGCTGTCTATCTCTCAGTCTGTTCGATTGGCCGTAATGTAATATGCGTTTATGCCAAGCTGGCTTCCCATGGCTAAGTCCAAATGGCAGCACATTCGATTTATCTACGATGAGTATATATGCTTTGATACTTTATTTTTTTGATTCTGTTGCTATCTCTCTCTATCAGTCTCTCTCTTTCTATCTTTCGTATGTGTGTGTGTGTGTTTTTTCTACGTTTCGTTCGGGTTTGGTTTTTTTTTTTTATTATTTTGCCTTCTGCTTTTCGCTCGTTTGCATATTAAAATTTCATATGGATTTTTTTCTTCTTCGTTTTTGTGCTTTATTAATATCTAGCAGTTATTTTTTGTTGGGCTACGACTGCCTTGGATCTGTGTTCGATTGGTGGCTGGGTTAGTTGGTTTTCTGCTCCGTTTGCCCCATCAAACTGCACGTCGAAATTAAATTTCATTCATTTGTGTATGTGTGTGTGTGTGTGTGTTTCTGTCTGTCTATGTGTCTGTCTGTGTGTGTATGGTGTGTTGATATGCAAAATGAAAGCGAGCTTGGCAAGCAAGAACTCGGATCTGACATTTGGATATGGTTCGGTTGGAGTTTGGGTTTGGATTCTAGCTAAGCGCGATTTATTGAATTATTTAGCGAGCAGCTGTTTAACTCGATTTACTTGACGCCACTGCACATATCAACTATTTACCATACATATATATATATGTATGGTATATGAATATTTTTTATTGCTTTCTTTCTTCGTGGATAGCTTCACTAATTTGTTTTTGCCTCAGTGCGAACGACGACGTCATTGAAAATTAGACAAATTGAAAGAGTCAAAATGCCAAAAGCGACAAAAAAATTAAACAAATTACATATGTATACATATATATGCATGTATGAGAAAGTACAGTGTGCAACAAAGAAGTAAAGAACCAACACAGTTGCACTATCAATTTGCACACATACACAAACACCATACACCATACACAAAACCATGTCATTTAAGTAGCCCCCAACGCACACACACAACTACACACTTGCACATTAAGAGACATTCTACGCTCTTTTTGGTTTATGCCGCTTCTTCTTTTTCATTTTTTTTTGTTGTGTGCGCTTCAACGCGTCACCAACTCTCTCTCTCTCTCTCCCTCTCTCTGTGTGTGTGTGTGTGTGAAGTTTATTCAACTAAACGAGCGGTTCATTGAACTTGGCCGAATGGCGAATATTTGGTTGTCGTAGGTTAGGGCAACCCATTGTGCATTCACCAAATGAAGTTGTGGCGAGTTAAACATACACACACAAACACACACACACACACGCATGCAATCAATCGCATAAAAGACTGACTGACTGAATGACAAAGTGACTGACTTAATAGCTGACTAACAAAACGAGTGACGAAAAGTGCATTCACACATACAGCACACACACACCACACACACACACTCGCACGCATATCAAAAGTGCATAAAATGCAATAAGTGTACACTTTATGGCGATGAGGCAAGCAACGAATCCGAAGAATCCGCCGTGTTTCGGCAGCCTTACATGTGTCGCGTCTGGCCATGCATCATGGCAGGGCATTTTTTGCGGTGAGGTGCGGTGCAGCAGGGCTGGTAATGCATATATAATAATCCCCCATTGATAAGAGAGAGCGTAAATGCAATCGGTAAATGAAATTTGCAGTTATCAATGTAAAAGTGGTTTATTTTTTGTATGAATATACTTAAGAGAGGCAATAATAATAAAAATGCAATGGGTTAAGAACATGCTACTTAATGTCACATATATGAAAAGCTATTCAACAGAATTTCGTTTTCGACAATTTGTGGCAGACACAGTCACAGACGAAGTTTGCGTTGATGTTGACTTTGAGTACTTTAAGTGATAATATTATAAGATTGGGAAGCTTATATTTCACTATAAGGTATTACTATAAGGTAAATACGCTTAATGTAACTTTCACTATGATGATTTCATGCTCATTTCTTACTTTCGTTACCTTATGAAATATGATGTTTACTTTAAGAAGTTTGAGAACAGTAAAAACTAACTTGATAGATGCTAAATAACTTTAGCTCTTTATAAGTAAATGAAGATATCTCTATCTTACCATAAACATCTCTCTCCTAGTTCATTTTATTTAAATGGTTGACAATTTGTGCATCATAAACATTTTCATGTAAACGCCGTAAGCGTTTTTCAAGTGCATTTACCAAAAATAATCGAAGTAGTTCGTCTTCCATATATGTTGATATATTCTTTGAAATCTTACGCTCTGCTGCTTTCCTTTATTGCTAGTGCCCTTCAATTGTCTCCATCTAACACTCAAGTGTAGCCACATACTTGTGTAGCTCTGTATATGCCATATACATATAAAAAGTGGCAGCCAAGTCAACTTACCACAAACAAAAAAAAAATATATATATATTCCAAGTCTTCTTCTGTATGAACGAACCTAGTGATGGGTCTGGTCTGGTCTGGTTTGGGATTGGTGGCATCTTGAGGCTGAGCTTTCATAGACGAAATATGAGGCGCAACCGAAATGCAGCAAATGCTAGGTCGCAACCATCAGACCCTCCACACAACTATGTGTATGTTTGTATGTATGTTGGTGGTGCCTCCCCGCTGCCTCTTCATACCCCTCTTTGGTTTGCATATGGGTAATTTGAGAACATTTGCGCTTTAGCTGCAGGCGAAATGCGAAAAAAAGTAGCAACAAAAACACAAAAAAAAATTGTATCTACATACTTACATATATGAGCAGATGTGTCGCCTTCGCCTGGCGTGGTATCTAGCTATACACACACACACACATACATACATGTGTACTTATGTATGTAGCTTTGTCGGTGTACGTTCGTATGGACTTTCAAAGGCCTAAACCGATGCGCCGCTGTTGTTGCTTGTTTTGTAGTTGTAGTTGTTACTGTTTTTTTTTCTATCTAGCTGACTTTTGTTGTTGTTGTTGTTGACTTTGAGGGCTTCATCATCTGCTTTTGGCCAGTCGCTGGCTCGCTTGGCTTGGCCTGGCGTGGCTTGGCTTGGCTTGGCTAGCGGGGCCGCCCGCCCCGACGGATGGCCAAAAGACGAAAACTGACAGCGACGAGCCATTGGAGAGTGGCTTAGGTTTTGGAGTATGCTTTGGCCCAGCAGCTAGACAAAAGTGGCCATGCCAAGGGTAGGAGACAATAACAACAACAACAACAACTGGCGGCACATTTCAAGTTGACTTTATTTTCAAACTGCTTCAAGTTTGGTGTGCAGTCTTTGGGTCTTTGGGTTTGCCTAGGACCGAAACTTGATGAATTGGGAATTAATGCCTGTGACAAGCTTTTCTATTATTTGCTGTCTTGCTAGCTTTCTAGCTTGTTGTTGTCCATGTGCAAGTCAAAAAAAGTAAAAGAAAAAATAAACAACACGACGTGTCATAAAAAATCTATAAGAAAATATATATAGATTGCCTGCCAATCAGATAACAATTCAGATGCAAGTTTGTTCATGTTTTAATACCCTGGAAATGCACTGTGGCATATGGGATTGGGCTCGTTAGAAAGGTAAAAGGGAATCTTGTTATCGAAAAACTGTTATTACGAAACTTTATGGATATGGGTTTATTAATAATTGAGGAGAAAGTTTATTGAATCTTCTTTATATATTTCCTATTATATCTACATATATATTTAATTATTTATTAGGGTATCTTGCTTGCAATCACACATTTATTCCTAGCATTCTTGACTATTGTGTGCTGGCATTTTGGGTATTTGATATCTTTTGTGGCTCTTTAGTCACACAGAAAATGTGTTGCAGTAGCATTCTCATGCTCTGCACACAAACATGCGTATGCGTATGTGTGTGTGTGTGTGTTTGTGTGTGAGTCTTTTTCTACTCCTGCTCTCTGCTCCCTTGAGCGTTAAAAAGTTCATTGCACTTTTTGCGCAGAATTTGTTGCCTAACCAGCCGAAGAACAAAACGCAACGGACGCATAGGCGGACAATATAAAACAATGTTGTTTTTGTTGTTGTTGTTGTTGTTGCTGTTGTTACTCTCCTACTCTTTGGCTTTTTGCTTCGTTCTCTGTGTGAATGTGTGTGTGTGTGTGTTGTTGCCTTTTTTCGTGTTTGGCGTCAACATTGGCAGCAGGTGTTTGACATTGCGTCAAAGCTATTGTTGTTGTTGCTGCTGCCGCTGCTGCTGCTGCTGCAGTTGTTGCTGTCGACTGGTTGCCTGGCTGACAGCCTGCCACAGGAAGCCATAGAGCATATGCCAAGCTGTTTTCATTGTTAACAAGCTTTCTGTTGTTGTAGGTCGCAATTTCTGAGCACAAGAGAGATTCTGCCTGAAGTGAATACGAACTCAATTCCGAAACTCAATGAATCCCTGCGAAATGAAAAACCAAAAAAAAAAACACAATACAAAAAGCACAAACATTCGCATACGCAGATGGAGATGCAGATGCGTCATCCAATTAGAGTTGGCATTCGAGTTGCAGTGCTAATTAGCCACTAAAAATCATGGCCCAAACCAGTTGTAAACAGATATTCGCAACTAACATTTTCTAAAACTCTTTAGAGCCCAGCCCTATTAAGACTCTTGGAAATATTAATAAAATAAAAACTTTATTGATTGGCATCGTGTGAGAAATGGTAAAAAAAAAAAAACAGTTACTGAATGTGGTTAAAATCACAAAAAAACCTTTCTTTTCTATTCATCTACTTCAGACTATATTGAATATGCTCATATCTCAGAAAGCAGCTCATTAGCTGCCAGTTGGTTGTACTTGAAAGGCCTAATCATAAATTTACGCTCAAATAAATGCACAACTGACCAATGAAGCCAAACAAAAAATGGCTGCAACTAAATCAAATAGAACTTCAGTTCAAACTGAACCGTAAACTGCTTGAATAGGAATAAAATATGTATAAATGAAAAAAGGGTTTTGATGGCTATTTTGCTAAAATAAATATCTGTTTGGCTTGCCAGTCAAGTGCATGACCATTTTGTTACTAATTTCCTGTCTATTTTCTCTAACCACCCACCCTCCCGTCCAACCCCCCCACCCACAATCCCTAAACAGCTGCAATTGATGGCAAATATTGCGTATACGTACGGGCCGCACTTATGCAATCGGTTCGCCTGCTGTTTGGCCTGTTTCTGTTCTCATTTTTTTCCCGCAATTTTTCTAAACAGCAAAGTCTGCGTGTGTGTGTGTGCGAGTATGAGTGTGTGTGTGCACACGCATAAAAGGATATTGATCTGCCCCTTACCAGGAAAGGCGACCATTACGCATCAGCCGGGAGGCGAAAGCCCGCCGCAAACTTTTTTCTCCTCTTTCTACAGTTTTTCCATTTCCATATATATTTTTTTTTCATGTCATGAAAAGGCCTTTGGAGTCTTTGGTTGGGGTGCTGCAAGACAGCCAACAGAAAAGGCCTCGAAATTGACGGCTAGCATTTCTGTATAATTTACCCTGTTTACAAAGTATTTGCTAAGGCAAGTACAGTTATACACTGTGTACATATATACATATGTCTACTATATATATATACATACTTTAGACTGCATTAAATGGATTTCAGTGGTAAAACTTACGCACTTTTTTTTAGTTCCACCATTTTGTTGTTTTTGTGTTTGCATGCGTGTGTTTTGTGCGTGATGCCAAGTTTTTTTTTTTTGCTATATACAAACATAATTATAATTTTTATTTCATTTTTTCTTCCTCTTCTGCTGTGCCACTTTTGTGGTCTGCATTGCCAGCGAGTACTTCTTTTTAAATTGGATTTAAAAGAAGATTTTTCAAGCCGCCTCGTTTTTTGAACTGGCTAGAGCCCCAAGTGTTCCTTATATATACTTCTTCTTTTTTTTTGGCACAGAGTTTTGTAGTTTCCTGTTGCCAAAAAAACCAAAAAAAAAAAAATCTAAAGGAAATTCATTTCCCATGCGCACGACAAAGCCATGTCTGGGACTCTTTGCCTTTTCATTTTGTCCAAAACGAAAACTTACAAAACAAAAAAAAAAAAATGAAAATGAAAATGAAGCCGCCTAAAACAAAATGATAAAAAACAAAGGACTTGCATTGATAATTAAGCAGAGCAGACAAGAACAAAACCTAAGTGAATTTGTGCACTCAAAACGACTAGCACAGCGCCCTATGAAAAAGGTACAGTTGAAAAAGTATTTGACTATTTTCTGTTATTTCGTTTAAGGTAAGTTCTTTTCAATTTGATAACTTGGCTTTGGGGCTTGAGTGGATTAAAGGTAAAAAATTCCAAAACTTATGTTAAATTTTCTTTGAAAGGTTTCTGATAAAACACTTAATTAAGTGTGTTTAATTTTCGGTGTGTGAATTAAAAATAAAAAAATATATTTCCGCTGGCCATTTAACTTGTAGCGTGTGACGAATTTTCAAATTATTTGTTTTGCTCGCCAGCTATAAATTTGAGCTGTTTTCGTGTTGGCCATTTTACGGCTCGTGTTTCCAGTCTTAGCATATTTGACAAAAGCAGCAATAACAAAAAAAAAACAAAAAAAAAAAAAAACGAAGTTGGTAAAACTGGCTGGTCGCTCACCAACATCAACATCTAAACGGCCCAACGACAAATTTATGATAATTTACAATGGAAAATGAAAAAAACAAAAAACGAAAAAATGAAAAAAACTGACTCGTACCAGTTGGAGAGGTTTCCCTTAGCCATGAAATGACATTTTAGTACATCGTCTATTATTGCCTCGAAACATGCTCTTTTGTTGTTTGTCGAAACATTCTCATGACCCGCAGGCGCCACGCCCCTGTACGCCCTAGCATAAGCCATGTCCATCGTTCGACTCGGCTGTTTGTTAAAAAATATGACCGCCAGCATATTGCAAATTATATTTAATTAACATTGCATTTGGACTACAGCTCTGTCAAGCTCGGTTGTTTCCAACTGTTTTTTTTTTTTTTGTTGTTTCTCTTCTTCTTTTTGGTTTTGCTTACAACGAAATTCAATTGCATTTTTAATTAGGTTGCCATCAGTTGCTGTTGTTTTTTCTGTTTTTTTTTTTGTCATTTATCGTTTTGAGTATTTTGTATTTTGGAATATTCATAGGTCTTGTTGGACTCGCGCGCTATGTGTTTGCCATGCAAATGTTGCAAGTTCGATTTAAGCTGCAAATGCCAACATTTTTGCATGCAACAATGTAATTATTTTTTGTCCCCATGTTAAAGATGTCAAAAATTAGTTCTGGCAAACACTTTTTACACGAAACTTCAGAAAATTTGCAAATGTTCTTGAGCTCGTAACTCTCGAAACATCACTTTACTCATTTTACACCGCAGTCTAACTGCCTCATTAGGCCGAGAGTCCCCGCTTTTTTTGTGTTTTCTACTCTTCCCTACTTGGGTCTTAGTTGCCACCAATAAATTTTGGCTAGCATTTTTACAGAGCGCAACACAAAAAATAATTGAGAATGGAATAGAAAAAAAGTATACTCACAAAAAAAGGTAGCCAGGTTGCTGCACATATTTTAGCCAACTTTTAAAATATGTTGCCATTTGTTGGCCAAGTGGCGAACGTGCAACAGGAGGCAGCCAGCAGTAGCAGCTGCCCGCTTAGACGTTGATGGCCATGCCAGTCAGTGGCAATGCCGAGTGATGGCAATGTTGTACAAACAAAAAAAGTGGTTTTCTATATATTTTTCTAAAATCTAAAATGTCCAGTTTTTTGTTCATCAACGCTGCCGCTGCCGCTACCGCTGCTGCTGCCGCGCTGCTGCTCTTTGGCCAAAGTTGTCTCGGGCTTTTTTGTGCTGCCGCTTGTGCCTGTAATGTCATTAACTTGGCCAGTCAGCCAGTCAGCCAGCCAGTAGCTAGTCGCTGTTGCCGTTGCCGTTGCCGCCTTCTCCAGCTGCAGTTGCATCTTTCAGCTCGCCATGTTCGTTGACTTGGCAACATGAAGCGATTTGAGCATTAATGTTCAGTCAGTTTTTCTAGCTTAGGTTTTGCTGCTGCTGCTGCTGCTTTTGTTGCCTTCTAATTTTGTCAAAGTGCAAAAAAGTGCGTGCGCAATTATAAAATGCATTTCATTGCTGCCCCAAGATGCAATGACTTTGATTTTGTGTCGCCAAATTGCTGAGCTGGCCCGAAAGGAAGAGGTTCATTAAAAGAGTATTTCAGCGCTGCTGATTTTGCCACACATTTTTTGATTGCCCCCTAGCAGCAGCAGCAACAACAAAAACATCAACAACAACAAAAGCAGCAACATCAACATCTTGACTGTGGTCAGTTTTGTGCGAATCGATCGCAAACATGTTGCTGCTTTTGTTGTTGCTGCTTTTGTTGTTGTTGCTGCTGTAATGCGAGCCATGCAACACACAAAAAAAGTTGCCCAGCGAGCGAGCGAGCAAGCGAACAGCTCTTCATTTATATACATATGTTCATCATCATCATCATTACCCCTACAGCAGCTAGCAGCTACCACCACCGACTATACAGAGATGGGTTCGCCTTCTCCTCTCTGATTGCTGTCAGATTTGTGGTCGGACTTCTCCAATTGCTGCCCAAGACATTGAACCTGCGCTGCGCTGCTCAGTTGGGGCAGTTGGGGCACAAAAATATTTCGCCGCTTGACTGCGAAAATAACTCAACTGATTGACACTCAGGAAATGTCAGCAATTTGATTGGCTTTTATGCTCAGCCGCCTCAGTGTGTGTGTGCGTGTGTGTGTGTGTGTGTGTGTGATTGAGTGTTAGACAAAAACAAAATTTACATATTTTAGCCACTGTCGCTCATTCGGCGGCCCATTCGAACAATTAGAATTCATAGACATGTGCCAAATACAACAATAACAGCAACCGGCAACAACTTTATCGTTTAACAGGCCTCGTTGACTGTTGTGCTTCATTCGTTGTTGCAACAAGGGGTTCATTGACGCGTCCCACAGAACCACACAGCACCGAACCACACAGAACAAAACAGGAATCAAAGCGAAATACGCCAAAAATAGCTAAATACTGAAAAAAACCAGTTGGCTCGCAAAAAAAAGAATGCACCAAAGCCCAGACACAACACAAAAAACACAAGATATTTTCATAATTTTTGCATTTTATAGAATATTCGAAAAAACAAATGAACAAAGTATGATATGTAATATGAACTGATAGCTGCAAGCGACTAGTTAATACCCTGCATAAAAGTCGACAACAGACAATATTGAAAGTAAATTTATGAAGCTTTTTAAGTACTATTTGACCTCTCTCTCTCTTTTTTTCCCAATTGATTGGTACATTATTCTTTTGGTTAAAACATTTGTGTTTTCTTATATCCTTTGTGGTTAGTATACCCTTTCAGTGTTTTTGAAAGGGCATTAATAGTCTCTATAGGTGCATTGGCCGCATTCAAGGCTATCACAGCTCATAGTTATTGCTGTTGTTGTTTTTTTTGTTGTTGTTGTCTTCATCATGAGCCGTTTGCTACAAGTTTTAGCCAAGGGCCGAAATATGTACTGCGCTTAATTTGGCTGCTTGTGTATGTGTGTTTATGTGTGTGTGTTCGAGTGTGTGCGTTTGTGTGTGTGTGGTCTGTGATAATTAGCCGCTAGGTTTAGCCATTGAAAGCGCATTTGATGCCTGGCACACATTCCATTCAATTTCATTGATATAATCGTGCTGTGCCGCCGATGGATGCGATGCTACTCTTCCATTCATGCCAAAGATTCGTCCCTCTGTGTTGTGTTACCGTTTCCACCACCACCACCATCATCATCAACAACATCATCCTCGATCTGCGTTGTTGTTGTTTGTCTTTATGTGGCCAGCCCATTGTGTGTCGGTAGCTGGAGTGCGCGAGCATTTGGCTACTTCAGTTGCCAAGTTGCCAGTTTGGGACACACCTTCTGCAGCGCCACGCTAATCACGAGGAGGCAGCGCCGCCAGCGCGTGGATAAATCAAAATGCAGTCGACAGAGACGGAGAGAGAGAGACGTGTGGCAGCCCCACAGAGTCTGCACATAATCCATTGCACACACACTCGCACACACACACACACACAATCGAAGTAGAAGCAAAGAAAGTGCCGCGCACATGGGTCTCGAGAGTCTGTGAGTCTGTGAAGCTGAATGGCTTTGCCTAACTCTGGCTAACTGGCTGACTTGGCTGATCCTCGTGCTTAAGACAAACGCAAACGTTGCCTCTTTAGCCGTATCTTTCACTTTGATTGTGGGTCTGACGGTGGCTCGTGTGGCTCGTGTTAGTGCTGTTAGTGTTATGCCTAAGTCGTTTGCCTTGCGGCCGCAACGTGCAGCAGCACTTGTTGTTGTTGTTGTTGCTGTTGTTTTTGTTTTTACCTCTCAGTGTTTTTTCGTTGTTGATGTTGCTGTTGTTGTTGTTGTAGCAGCCACTTGGCTACTGTTTGTTTACACATGTATGTATAACTCAATCAGCGGCAAACATCAGTTTGGGCAGTTTGACCCACAACAAATTGCCAACTTTGACAGCCACGCCACCACCAAGAGACACCACCAAGCCAGCCGCTACATATGAACCTCAGCCAGCTGCCAGGCATTTAAGAAATGCGTCAACGAAAACACAAAAAAAAAAAAAATGAAGAAGCAGAACATTACACAAAGAACACACAGTTAAGACAAGATGCTGGGGCAGTGTCCATAGTTGTGCGTAAGTTCTAATGAAAACCTAATTACAAAATCAGCCAATACTCTCAAGACTCGCACATAATTAAGGCGCACACTTGGCGTCGTCGTCGTCGACGTTGTTCTTGTCCCAGTCGTAGTGTGGACCCAACCCCGGCTGTGCGTCTGCACATCTCTCCATGAAAAACGCATTTAAAAGCCACATTAATGACGATGCCAACCACTTTGGTAAAATAGGAAATTGCTTGCTGCTTTCGTTTGAGCGTTTGGCTACTTTTTTATATATATGTATGTATGTTTTTTTCGTCCATCAGCAGACGAGATCAACGCCAGTTGAAGTTGACTATTCGTCTTTAGCTTTGTGGTTGTCGTTGTCGTTGTTGTCGCTGACGCTGGTTGTCCACATTCACATTCACATCGACAACCACACAAAAACGAAGCCAGCAGCAGCAGCAGCAGAAGCAGCAGCAAAAGCGTTTTCAGCATTTTTAGTTAATTTACCAGGAAAAACATTTGAAATTCTTAAAAAAAAGTAGCATCAAGTAGCTGCGTAGACTAGAAAAAAGTTTCAAACAGAAGCACGCAACTTTATATACCCTATGAAAGCATTAATTACTTGCCACCACACAACGCAATCAATTATAGCTATTGTAATATTGTCAATCAATTGATTTTGAATAGCCTTATAAATTTTTTAATTTATTCATATGATAGTTAAAGTTGATAAGAAAAAGGTTTATCATTAGAAAGATTTTGCTTATACATACATTAAGTAATATAAAATATACAATATTAACATATTAAAGTTATATCAATATAAAATTTATGGCTTATTCTTTTCAACCAACCGAATCCAGATTTCTGTTGATAAAATATTGATTTATTTTGCTTTGAGGGCATCCAAGTTTCGCTATTAGTGCTAAAAGTTTTTCCTTGTTTTCCACTTTGGTTTAAGTCGCCGCCACCGTTGCGTCGCGACGCGTCGCTTTGCCCGCCGCTGTTGCATAGACTAAAAATCGCATTCGATCATTTATGGGATTTTATTTGGCGCGTCAGCAAATGTTGCTAAGCAATTTATTTATGACATTTTTTGCTAGCATCGGCCGTTGGCCAATGCTTGCCGCTCGCCCCGCTTGCCCCACAGTGCCTCTCTCTGGCAGATTCGTGCAACAATTTCTATGTGGCTGTTGTTGCAACTGCTGCTGCGGAGGCAGCAAGTTGTACAACGCATTGAAATAGTTACAAAGTCAAAGCCAAGTTCCATATTCATCAGTTGCAACACTCTTCATTCTTGGTGTTGTTTCCTTGCGTTTTGCTTGTTCTTTGGTCTTGTCTTGTAATTTTTCGTTGTTGTTCGTTTGTCTACTCGTGTTTTGTTGCTTTTTCTATCGAAACCCAAACTGGATTTAGTCATATACGATTCGATTCGATTCGATTCGTTGGCACTCTCAGCGGACAAGCTGCAGTGGCAAGCTACTGTTGCAGTTGCAATTCTGCAATCGCTGTTGATTTTACCAATGCATTTTAATTAAGTGCATTTTAATGAGGCATCATTGGCTGCAAGTTGCATTGAATGTTGCTGCCACAATTGTTGTTTTGCTGTTGCTTTGTTCATTAACAACGAAACGCATTTTAAATGTGCTCGCCTCGTTTTCTGGCTCTGGGAATTACATTTGGCCTGAGATCCCTGTGGTCGAGCCTAATTAAAAACATTAGCTAAATCCTTGGGTATATTTAAATTAATCTTCACATTTGTGGTTTTCATTCTAAACAAATAAAAAAACAATTTATTTATAATTTCTTATTCTACTTAAATTGTGTTAAATATTTGCATAGCCTTTTAATAGTTTTGCCAACTGGCAATATGCGTAATTAAGCCAAGTGAGAAAGAGCAAAGGATAGTGGGTAAAAGAGAGAGACATTAGGTTTATTTGCTCTGGGTCACATCACAAAATGACATAAGTTTCAGTTAACTTTATGTGGACCAAATATTTCATATCAACATGAATTAATTGTCTTTCAAAGTTGTATAAAAAAATGAAAAATCTTAAGTTTTACACACTTAAATTCTCAAAAAATAATAATAATTTTTATATAGTTTAGCATCTTCTCTTAAATGCACTTTTTCCTTCCTCTCAGCAAGTACTTAACAACTCAAAAAAAGTCCAATAAAAAAGTAAAGCTAATAGAATATAGCGCATTTGGTATTCTCTTAAGCCGATGCACTTTTACCTTTTCTGTGCCATTTTGTTTAACAACAACAACAACAATTTCCAACGTCCATTTTCATTTTATTTTTTTTTATTTTTTCATTTTTCAAATTGCGTAATTTTCATTAGTTTGCTGCTTTTACAGACAAATTAAGAGCTGATGCTGCTGCTGCTGTTGCTCTCATTCTCATTCTCATTCTCAATCTACTCGACTCTGTCACTCTCATTGCCAGCCCACCCGAATACTCGTACCACCCCCATCTTCCTTGCGGAAGAGCAGAGGCAGGAGTGGAATGGAGTGTGTGTGTGTGTGGATGGTCCAGGATGCACTGCAAGTCCAAAGTGCGTATATCTGCAGGATACGCATGCAAATAAGCGAATGTGAGTGGTGGCATGACGACCCTTGCAGGCTCTGTTGATGTAGTAAATGTATTTGTGTGGTTTTCAATTTTTTTCCTTTCTATTTATCCATATGTGGATGGGATGTGTGTTGTTTTTTATTTTATACGCAAATAATTGTGAATCTCTTTTTTATTCGTATTTTTCGCTGGTTGCGGCAGGTTATTGTTTGGTTTGGTTGGGATTCTTCTTTTTTTTTCTATATACATATATATTTTTTATTTTTAATTAAAAGCGGAAGTAAATGCTGGCAGGCCAAATGCAGGGATGGCTGACTTGTCAAGTGCATGCGTGTGTTTGCGTATTTGTGTGTGTGTGAGTGGGAGTGTGTGGGTGTGTATTAGGCGTTTCCACATACAAACATACATACATTTGTGCGTTTGTACGTTGAGGCACTTTGGCCATATTGTAGTGTTTTGCTAACAATGCAATTTTCAGAGCATTGTTGTTGTTGTTGTTGGTACTAGTACTGTTGTTGTTGCCTCCTACACAAGAACTCCCTTTTGACGGACGCATCATCAAATCAAATCTTTAGCTGCAGTCGCAGTCACAATCGCAATCGCTGAAGCTAGCGGTCGCAATTTCTGACAGTCCGCCCGCCCGCCAGATGATGATGAAATGTCAAACGTGTTCCCGTTCCGAGCAAGTGTAAACACTGTGTAAAGTCACAGCGGATACGGATACACTGACTGCCGCTTAGAGAGAGATGCGTTCCACCTTCCATTACCCTCCCCTCCCGTCCTCCCGTCACACCGCCCACACACATATGCCCGCCACGCACAAACTAAACCAAACTCAACAACAATAAAAACATGGCAACAATTCAAAACTGAAGAGTTTTTCAAATAACGAAAAAAACAAAGGCGGAAAAGGGAAAAGAGTAGAAAAAAAAATGGGAAAAAATCGAGAAAATTAAAACAAAACAAACAGCAGCAGCAGCAGAAACGCATCATTGTCGACTGCAGTGGTATCCTCATCAGCCTTTGGCTTTGCCTCTCTCTCTACCTCTCTCTCTCTCTGTGTGTGTGACACGCATGAGGAGATTTTGGTTTGGCTTTTGATTGACGAACTTGGCTTGCTGTTGTTGTTGCTGGCCAGCCTACAACTGCTGAACTGCCTGCTGACTGCAGGAACGATCCGCTTTTCACTCAAACTCATCAACGTCAACGACGCATTCAAATCGTTTTGATGGACTGCTGCAGTCCCACTTCTACCATTCCTTTATCCGGCCGCCATCCCCAAAGCTTCCGCACGCAGCGCATCCTGGCACAAAAAACACACAGAAAGTAAGAGAGAGAGAGAGATGGAGATGAAAAAAAAAAAAACAAAAAAAAAAACCTTTTGCACAATATTTGTATTTTACGCAATTTTTACTGACTGCCATGTCGTTCGTTGACTGGTTGACTGTTTGCCAGTTTGAATGTTTGCTGCCGCTGCTGCTGCTGCTTGATTTGCAAACCGATTTGCTACATTGTTTATGTCAGTCAGCGCATTGTTAATAATCATGATATGATGTGCTCGGATTTGGGGGGATGAGCAATAAGTTCGAATAGATGATGGGCATATGTTTGCCCAGTCATTGTCTTTGGTTGTGCTGATTGCAAAGTTAGTGCGACAATTATTGTGGTATTAAAATTTATTTGAAAGCCATTGCACTAATTAAGCGAAAAATGCAGTTGCTGCATTTAACGAATGTATATTGATATTAGGTATCGAAGCTTATCTCCATTAATATCTATACAATTTCTATACAGCCGTAAACAGTTGTCATAAAAATCAAAACACTTTCATTACGCATACGCCCTGTTATATTTATTACTATTTCACACTCGTTGTCGGACCCGACTTCAACCAGCCGCATAAATCGCTTAACAATTTCCACTGCAACGCCTTTCTGCAGTTAATTTGCCATAAAATATGCTAGCAACAACAGCCTTCAGCTGATGATGGGAATGAAACTCGTCTCGTCTCGTTTCGTTGTCGCAATTAAATTACCAACCATCAACTTGCCAGCTAAGTGTTGTGGCGGGAGGAGAGAGTGGAGGAGGGTGGTGGGTGAGTGGAGAAAGTCGAACAGGAGGCGCTCATAAACTGTTGCCAAAAAGTTTTAAGCTGCAGTTGAGTCCTCCGCAAAACTTGCCTAACCGGCAACACAGAGTGAATCTGTTTTCACACCAGAAACTTTTTGGTAAAACTTTTTGGCTCTTGTTTGCTTTTTTTGCTATATATATATACAGATTTTGCTCACATAATCTGGCATGTAAATGATATAACCACAAAGTTGAGCATACTTTGAACATTTTTGAATCCTTCATCCCTCCATCGACAAACACTTGTTGCTTTTTGCGAACTTGTTGGATTTGCTAAAACATCAGGTACATTATTTTCATTTTATGAACCCGTATAATAGAATTTAACTGTAGAAATTTGAATTTGTTGCACTTTTTGTTGTTTTTTCCAATACAACTTGATGTGATTGAGCACATACTAAAAACTTTGTTTTCTCTGCCAAGCAAAACGTATGCTTTAATAACCCAAGCGCCTTGGAATCGCTCATCAGTTGTCGTTAAAAACTAAACAGGGAAGCATCTTCTAGAAAAGATTCGCTCAATGAAGTATTCCGCTTTTGTTTCGTTATTATTGTTGTTGTTGTGCTGCTGTTCACTGCCGTTAAATGCGGCTACTGTGATTGAGCCAAGTCTCTACAGTCCCGCGGACAATGTCAAAATATTGAACAACGATACATTGACGTCTGAGCTTTCTAGCTCTGGTAACTGCAAGCTTGTGCAGTTCATCAATAATTTCAGCGACGATTGCAGACGCTTTGCAGCCACATTTAAGCAGCTCGCCTGGCAACTGTATGCATGGAGAAGTGTTCTCTCAATCTTTGTGCTTGATTGTGCACAGGAGAGAAATGTTAAAATTTGTCGTGAATATGAGATCAAGCAGACACCTACACTACGCGTCTTTCCACCTGGCTTCAAACGAACAGAGAAGAATATCGGGCTGGAGCTGAATACACTTGTGCCGAATGAGATTATGGCCGAACTCGCTCGATATATAGCGAAAGTCAAGTACACTCAGCCGGGTCAACCAGATTTTGAGCCGGTAAATGAGAAGGATAGTAGAGACACTTTACTGCAAAAAGTCAACTATTGTAATGACAATTTGATCAAGTATATAGTGATTGTCTATCAGCCAGAGGGATCAACAATTGGCGTAGATACAGTATTGGGACTACTAACTTGGCCAATGGTGGTGGTGCGTATTGTCAATGATCGTCAACTGTTAAACAACTTTGCCTTCGGCTCAGATTATCACACGTTGTTCATAATGGATTGTGTTGGTAACACATTAGGCTTAGAACCCCTTAATACCACGAGTGAATTCTATGTTGCCAGCGTTGGAAAGTATCTTCAATCTGAGGGTTACTCTGCCTTGCCGCCACTGCCAAAAAGTTCAGCACCAAATGCAACCAACTATCTCATTGATGAAGAACAAGCTGCCATTCGCTCGACTGTTCTACAAGGGAAAGCAAAATTTTGAATTTGTTGCACTTTTTGTTGTTTTTTCCAATACAACTTGATGTGATTGAGCACATACTAAAAACATTGTTTTCTCTGCCGTTTGCTTTTACTCTTTGTTTTTATTAGTCTCTTGACTGCTGACTGACTGACTGGCCGACTGACGCATAGAGTAAAACAATCCAAGCAAAACGTATGCTTTAATAACCCAAGCGCCTTGGAATCGCTCATCAGTTGTCGTTAAAAACTAAACAGGGAAGCATCTTCTAGAAAAGATTCGCTCAATGAAGTATTCCGCTTTTGTTTCGTTATTATTGTTGTTGTTGTGCTGCTGTTCACTGCCGTTAAATGCGGCTACTGTGATTGAGCCAAGTCTCTACAGTCCCGCGGACAATGTCAAAATATTGAACAACGATACATTGACGTTGGAGCTTTTTAGTTCTGGTAACTGCAAGCTTGTGCAGTTCATCAATTATTTCTGCGGCGATTGCAGACGCTTTGCAGCCACATTTAAGCAGCTCGCCTGGCAACTGTATGCATGGAGAAGTGTTCTCTCAATCTTTGTGCTTGATTGTGCACAGGAGAGAAATGTTCAAATATGTCGTGAATTTGAGATCCAGCAGACACCTACACTACGCATCTTTCCACCTGGCTTCAAACGAACAGAGAAGAATATCGGGCTGGAGCTGAATACACTTGTGCCGAATGAGATTATGGCCGAACTCGCTCGATATATAGCGAAAGTCAAGTACACCCAGCCGGGTCAACCAGATTTTGAGCCGGTAAATGAGAAGGATAGTAGAATAACTTTACTGCAAAAAGTCAACTATTGTAATGACAATTTGATCAAGTATATAGTGATTGTCTATCAGCCAGAGGGATCAACAATTGGCGTAGATACAGTATTGGGACTACTAACTTGGCCAATGGTGGTGGTGCGTATTGTCAATGATCGTCAACTGTTAAACAACTTTGCCTTCGGCTCAGATTATCACACGTTGTTCATAATGGATTGTGTTGGTAACACATTAGGCTTAGAACCCCTTAGTACCACGAGTGTATCCTATGTTGCCAGCGTTGGAAAGTATCTTCAATCTGAGGGTTACTCTGCCTTGCCGCCACTGCCAAAAAGTTCAGCACCAAATGCAACCAACTATCTCATTGATGAAGAACAAGCTGCCATTCACTCGACTGTTCTACAAGGGAAAGCAAAAGTTTACCGCGCCGATTTGGAGCAGGCAATAGACAAGTTGCTTCACATCGAGTTCCCAAAGGTGCGACTCTTCAAAGGTGGAAACTTAAGAGCTTTGCGACATTTGCTCAATGTCCTGCGTCTGTTTAGTCCTCTAAATGCCGGCGGCAGAATGTTGTTGCAAAGTCTATATGAATTTGTTAATAGCTCCAGCACCAGTACTGAACTGAGTGGCATGGCCTTTCAGGAACAGGTTCAAAAATTTGAGGTAATGCTGCCAAAGGCATTCAAGGCCAGGCGTTATGTGGGCTGCATTGCATCGGGTCCATTCCAGCGTGGCTTCACCTGCTCGCTGTGGACTCTCTTCCACTATCTCACTGTGCAGGCGGCCAGAACACCGCTTCTACCAACAGGCTATGTTCTGGGCAGCATTCATGGCTTTGTGAAACACTTCTTTGGCTGCAGAGATTGTGTGCAACACTTTTTGGGTATGGCAGAGCGTCGCAAGATCTTCTCAGTTGCCAGCAGAGATGAGGAGATACTTTGGTTGTGGGAGGCACACAACGAAGTGAATCAACGCCTGGCTGGCGATGTGACCGAAGATCCCAAATTCCCAAAACTACAATATCCCAGCCAAAGTGTTTGCAGCAAGTGTCAAATGCTTACTGGCCAAAACATAACTTGGCAACGAACTGAGGTTTTAACATTTCTGAAAGACCTTTACGATGTTCGGAACTTGAGCAACTATGGTCTGCCCACAAGTAATGGATACAATTAAAGATAAATGCATTTAAAACTAGCTTGATTTAATTGAATTAAAAATATATAGAAAAAATACAAATACATTTATTTATTGAAACTTTACTCAAGCATAAACGTTTTACTATAAAAATGTTCATTGTTTTGTTTGTCAAATAATAATAATAATAATAATGTAAATTGTGGTATAACCATGCTAATATTTATCAACTGTCATTGTTTATTGTGTGCAATTGCTAAATTAAGCGTTCAACTTAAATTAAGTGGTGCTCAAAGTATCGCAATGTAAATTCTCCACCTACTATCACATATGTATGTATCTGACAAACGCACACGCCCACGCCCACACCCATCACACACACATACACACCTCACAAGTTAAATGGGAAAGTGCATTTGGTAGGGGGAGTTGAGTATTGAGTAACACACGTTTAACGGCCCATCAATTATTTATAGAACATTTTTGCAAAATATCTACGCACTAATTTGCGTAAAGTAATCGATGTGGTGGAAAAATTTTCACGCATGCATACATGGGGTGACCGTAACGGTAAGTTGCAACTGCCTACTGCTCGCTACCGGGGCTGGACTGAGCTGTTGCAGTTGCAAGGGTAAGGGTTTGAGCGGTGTGTTCGGTGAAACTTTGTTTTGGGCATGAGAGAGAACAAAATGGCCTGTGTGGCAGCTACAAAAATTACTAGGTAACCCCGACGAGGGGCAATCGGTTTGGGCGAGAGACACCCACAAGATATCCTTGTGCGTAAATTGGCGACCCTAACCCAAACTTGCGGCCCAAGTTGAGGGAGAATTTTACATGCGTTTTATACAAAAGTATATAATAAGGCTTATGTAAAATTCACTATATATATTAAATGTGTAATATATATATGTATTTTACGATAAATATAAAATGTACAGGTAGTCAAAAGAAGCAGGTGCTGTTTTATGAACAGTGGGGCAGTGCTTATTGATATTTTTCACACACTCTCACACACATACTCGCACTCACACTCACACTGACATCGTTTCGTGTGCAAAAAGTGTTGCATAAGCGAACGGGCAATATGAGGCCATTAAGCAACTTCGAGCACAACTGTACGCATTTTTGTGCGTTGCGTCGTTGCAACCTACAAAATTGAAGGTTTTTGTTTTGAGCGGCAGTCGTAAATTTTGTAGCTCAGATCCACACCACATACACGCGCACACACACACACACACACACGTGCACGCACTACAGTTATCTGAAACAGGAAACAGGAAACCAGCGCCCATTTGTAGCTATGCGGTTTATCTTGTCTAAGTTACGTCCAAAATCTCGGTGCGTTGCGTAAAATGTGCGTAAAATATACACGAAAAATATTTATAGTTGCCGGCGTCTTTGGCCTATTCCCTAATAGCAAACGGATATTGTGGCTTTTGCCACATGAATTCATAGATAGCCCAAGGCTCTTGCTCTTGCTCTTGCTCTCTCTCCCACTTTGGCCAGAAGCAGTCCGGAAGCAAGCTAATTGGGCGCTTGAAGATAGAATTTCGTGCTGCCATTTCGAATTTGCATAACGTAACGTACGTAATTGCTAGTCGGCAGTTTTCACGTATGTACGTACATCACTTGGGTTGGGTTGATTTCCATTGCATGCATTAACCAAAAACAATAACCCTTCAGCGAAATAATGCTCAGATTATTGTTTAGGCATTTAAATTAAAATGAAAACAATAAAAAATAAGCAATGCAACCAACGACGGGAGCAGCTCCACTGCACTGTTATAATTATGTAAAAACAGTCTAAAGATTGACTTGACTTCAACGCAACCCATACACATACACACACACAGACTCACATACACAACGTTCTTGCCACAAGCGCATGCCAAGCAAACATAAATTTTGCAACACTGTGTGTCGAGTGAAAGAGCGAAAGAGAGTGAAATATAACAACCTGGCAATTATCAGTGGCTCAGCGCTGGCAAAGCCAAGTTGGCAACATTGTCTGTCTTGACTGCGTCGACGGGCGTGGCCACGCCTCCTAAGTTCCCAGTTGCAGCAGCAACATCAGCAACAGCAGCAGCAGCGTCAGCCTCCCACTTGCCCTTAGCCCATCATCCGAAACGAGAACACACGCAAAAAATGTAAAGTGGAGGAAAAATTTTTGTGGCACTTGCTGATGAAATGGGTTGGTTGGTGGGTGCGGGCGTGGGTGCGGGTGCGGGTGCAACCCGCCTACGTCGGCCTTTGCACCCTTTTATCCCCTCTCCCCACATATGCGAACCAAACCAAACTTGAGCATTTTTCTATGTAACGACAATTAAAAAAAAAGAAAAAATTATAAAAAAAATATTTGTGGATGCATCATGCAAACCAGGGTTGCACAAAAAATCAACAAGACACAACAAAATATATGAATTCTATATATTTTTGGTACGACAGATTTATTATTATATATGTTTTTGAGACTTTAGAAGAGTATTTGACAAATAGGATGTTCTTTAACATCAAATTGTTTTGTAATTTATTCGTTTTCAATCTATTTAATATTCTATGTTAGTCTTTGCCAGGTTCTGTTGTTTTTGCAGCCCTGCTGGGGCCCACTTAACATTGTAGCTAATGTAGGCAAAGCAAAGCTAACGCAATTTGGCAACAATTTTTTCCCAACTACAACAACTGCAACATCAACATCAACAACAACAACAACAATAATAATAAACTGTTATTGTGCCTCCCTGCTCGACGCCCTGCCACAACAATCCCACAATTTGCGGCAGCGCGTAATTAAAACAATTTAATTTTTGTACAAGTTCGCTGGCTAAACACTCAACCAAACGCCATAGCCAAAGCCAAAGCCATAGCCATAGCCAAAGCTAAAGCTATGGGCAAAGGCGGTGCCAACCCTGGGACGTGTGCCTTCAAATAATAATTTGCTTAGTTTATGAAGTATATTCTATGCAAGTATATATATGTATGTGTATGTGTGTGTGTACTACATAAACAGAACATTCAGTCATTTTTTTTTTTTTGAGTTGTTGCGCACAATTTACTCACTTGGTTGCATTTTAACATATTTTGTTACGTTTTCTGCAGGCCGGGTCGATTGTTGTTGTTGTTATTTTTTCAGTTGGCTGCCGTGCTGCTGTTTTGTTGTTGTTATTGCTCCTCTTGGCCTTACCTCAAGTTTAATTTGTTTGAGTTTTCATGCAGCTAACAGCCGAGGCAGCGGCAGCAGCAGCAACAGCTTCTGTTCATGTGTACATCTCTCTGTTCGCTTCTTTTTGTTTTTTTTTTTTGCTCTTTCGCCAAGTCGAAAAAATATTTGTGCACGCAAAAAATGTTAATTACTGAAGAGTCGCAGCACAACAAAAAAGCGAACCATCAATGCGGCTGAGGCATTAAAATATTTAGGTTGCCTTCCCAGGCCAAAGCCAAAGCCAAGACCCCAGATCCAAGTCTCCGACTGCGGCTCACACCCTGCATTACTCTGGGCTCAGGTTTAGTTTTAGGTTGAGGCCCTACAAGAGTTGGCCGTTAATGCAACTGCAACTGTAACAAATTGCAATGTCGCACATCTGTCTTGGCTGGCGTTTGGTTTTGCCTAAAAACACGCCACAAAAAAACAACAACGAAAAGAGGCTGGCATTGCCACAGCGGCATCAGGCCCTCATATTTATTTTTGCAGCCGTTTTTTGCCCAGCTAAAAAGCTTAAAAAATAAAATAAAAAACAAAATTGTCGTTGTTGTTCTTGTTGCTGTTGCTGGTGCTTCTGATGCTGTTGCTGCTGCTGCTGCTGGTGCATTGCCAATTACCGGCCGCCGGGAACCCTAGCAATTTGGTCATATCCGGCCCCCTGGCTGCTGTTTGGACAAGGAAAAAATCTGGTTTTTCTTTCACTTGTTAACATTTTCTGTGGCACGTTGATATTTCGTTTGCTTTAAATTTTCCTGTTTTTGGCCTTGCTATCAATTTGCCAAACAATTTAGTTTTCCACAAGCTCTTTTTTTTTTGTTGTTGTTTTCGTTGCCGGAGCAGCTGCATGCCCCTCTTTAAGTTCGAGTTCCATTTTGCACATCTCAAGAACGCCTCTAATTGGTATTCAAAATGGCAGGCTAAAGTTTAATTTTAGCTCCAAATTGTTCAATTTTCCTTAATATTTATATGTAATGAAAATTGTTATTACGCTGGATGTGAGACTTTGTATTCGTCTTGGTCCTGTATTTGTTGTTGTTGTTGCTGTTGCTGGGGCACCTTGCCGAGTCATTAGCACAAAACCGTCAGCCGCATTTAAGACGTTGATCATAATGTGTGTGCGTGTGTGTGTGTGTGTTTGTGTGTCTGAGTTGTTGTTGTTTGTGTTGTAACTAATGAATATGGAACTTGACTTTGACTTTAACTCTGTATGCACATGTCCATGTTGCAATTGCGTTTCTTGCGAGTTGCTGTTGTTTCTGTTAGCTATTACAAGTTTGTGCCTCATTGCGCATTTGGACGCGTCATGCGGCCAGTTTTTTTGTGCCACAGATTGCCGCACGATCCCAAGTCAGCAAATGTGTCGCTCAGCATTTAAACAACAGTAGCAGCAGCAGCAGCAGCAGCAGAAGCAGAAGCAGAAGCAAACAGCTTGCAACAACTTCGTTGCACAGTAGTAACTACTAAACGGTTGCAAAAAAATGTCATAAATAAATTGCTTACAAACATTTGCTGACGCGCCAAATAAAATGCCATAAACGATCGAATGCAAGATTTTTAGCAAGACTCGCCAACTTCACTGAGTCGGTCTGGGCAAGGAATTCCAAATGTTTTTCCCTGCCAACCGTGTAAATTAACTAAAAATGCTAAAAATCGCAGGGATGAGTTTGCTTATATAGTGGGGTTCATGCATCATTTGCGGCATCATCAGCCGCCATCAACAGCATTCAACTGCACCTCTAATGATCAATGTATATGTACTTGTATGTCTATTAGGAGTTCCTCGGCGCATTCTTTACATAAGGTAGAAATATCAAAAAACAACATTAAAATGAGGGGGAAATATGTCTATGATAGACAGATGTAGTTCCCTTTTATGCATATTAAATTGTGTTCGTAGTTCTTTCTCTCTTTCTCTCTATTTCTGTGGCAGTATTCAGCTGCGCCCGAAATCCAAACCAACTGCAAGCCTGCAGCTTATTGTAGCAGCTGCTGCTGCTGCTGCTAAAGCAACACCTTTTGCTTTGCTAATACCTGGCATAACAACTTAATTCACCTTGCTGCATGTCTGCTAACGAACAGACAACATGGCAGCAACAACAACAACAACCTCGAGAGTTAGCCAATCTGCGCCCCAATCCTTTTGGCTTCCCAAACCGCAACGGATGCAATTTTTTCGGACAACCAGCTCAAATCACAGCGAAACCAATACACACACACACATACACAAACTCCCATCATCATTCGTTGCGTTTCTTATGCGACTCCACTGGTTGCAAGTTCCATAAATTTGGGATTTTAATCGGTTGCTTTAGATCTTTATCTTAATGACAGCCAGATAACCCAATAGCATTTGCTGCATTAAACTAACAAATTTTACGACAATGATTTTGGTAAAGATTTTCTAAATATACCGATCTGCATAAACAAAGAAATCTGAAAACTGCAATGAAAACTCGAGATCAAGTTCAACGCACATTTGTCCTTGATTATTGAAGAAAACACAGCAACAGCAACCTCACAGTAAAGAACACAAAGAGGCAGGCGAAAAACAAAAATTATAAATAAACAAAAATTATGGCAGTGGATCGGCAGACTTATTTGCAGAGGCTGCTGTCAAAGTCATTGCCTCTCACACTCTCAAAAAAACTCTTGAAAACCGGCTGGGGTTGCCAAGAATGCTCCCATAATAAACACAAACAAACAACAAGCACATGCACAAAATGTGCGTTGCGTATGCCGAAAATACGCTGGCCATTAACTTAACTCAACCCAATCCCCGATACTCAGTCTCCCCATACCCCAAATGCCCCCAGCACATGCCCACGCTGCAGCAGTGCGATCTTTCAGCTTCGATCGTACGTGCCTCTTTGCCGCAAAACGCGCAAAACGAAAACAAAAACGAAGAAAAACACACAAAATAAAATAAAAATTTCCGAAAATTTGCAATTGACTGGTTGCAAACGCGTCGACGGCGCAATGTCTTTCTCTTCCTCTCACTCTATCTCTCTCTCTCCCTCTCTCGCTTTCTGCATCGAGCAAGCACAAAAATGTTTATGCATTTTTTCTGGTCACTGACCGTACTCAAGGTTTTTCGTATTCTTCTGCTGCGACTCCTTTCGACAGCGACGACGACGCTGCGTAAATTGCATGCGCACAAAAATTGACGAATATGCCAGGCGACGTAAGGCAAAAGCAAAAGCAAAAGCCGAACGTTCTTCTTCTCGAGAGCAGCATCAAAATGTTCACCGAAATAAACAGAAACAACAACAACAACACATACAACAGCAAAAGTGCTGCAAGCCTTGTGGCAAACTTGTTGCACTCAAGCAACGAGGCAACTTTGGCTCCCCTATGTAAGTAAGTAAGTAAATATATACACATACATACATATCGGATGCCCGGTTGAGACTTGGGCTGTGTGCGCAATTTGGAGACGACGACGACGACGACGATGATATAATTTAGCACGAAAGTGAAGACTGTTTTTGCAGCCGGCTTCTGCCGTCCCGAATTCACCAAAACGAAACCGAAATGTGCCGGGGCAAGAATTGCTTCTTGATCGGGATTGCTGTTGTTGTTGTTGTTGTTGGCGTAGCTGTTGCTTCTGCTGCTGCTGCTGCTGTGCGGCAAGTGATAAATTGTTGTGCGTGGCATGGTCTTTGGTTATTTTCGTCTTTTTTTTTTTGGTTTTTGGCGCAATGGCAGTTTGATTGCGGTAGGTTGGAACAGAGACTGTACCTTCCAGTTAGTTGCTACCACTACTTCGGCGACTTTACCCCATATAGTATCTACCCTGACCACCCGCAACAAACTGTGAGGCGCAAGAAGTTCTCAAATTACCACGCCAAATGCCAAGTCAGTGACCGATTATGTTACCCAAAGCGTATGGGCGAAAGACAGGCGTCATTATAAAGCGTCGCTGTCGACGTCACTGTCGGCCCCATAAGCCGTTTTCTCTCTCTGTTTCTGTCCGCTTTCGTCACCGCTTCCAACTGCGTCTCGGTGTGCCTGCCTTGTGCCACGAGAAGGCTTGCTTACCTTCTTTTATTCCTCTTCTTCTTCTTTCTTACAGCTGCTCCTTGGGCTCGCTTCTATTTGCTTTTGTTATGGCACATTAGTTGCTGTTGCTGTTGTTGTTGCTGTTGTTGTTGTTGTTTCTGGTGATGTGCGTGGCTTTGATGACTCTCTTTCTCCTGGAGTTGACCGCAAGAAGCAAGATGAAAAAAAAAACGCGCTTCATCAAAGGCCAGCGCAATGACGGCGTAGGTTTTTGTTCAGTTTTGATAAATGCCGGGGTGTTAAGTAAGTGAGAGGTGGTTAGCGGGGGGGAGAAGGGAGTGATGCTGTTTGCTGTTATGTGAGGTGAGGGGGGAGAGTGTGAGTGCGTGGTGATAATTATTTATTATTTAGCATACAGCACTTTGTTTTTATTCGTTTATAATGGTCATCTATGTACTTACAATAGCATTAGGCACATTGCGCATACGCCTAGGTGTACATCAATCTTGTCAGCTTTCTAATATCACAGCATATAATTGATTGGGTTGGGCTTTGAAGAATGAATATTTGAATATCTTTAACTTCATACCAAACTTTACTTATTTTTTACCTACCTCACAGAGTAAGAAGCCAAACAATTTCGGTGAGCTACAAAAAAAGCCCTTCAAACGTAGAACAAAAATATGGCAAATACTTCGTTAGTTTGGCATTAGACATGTTCACACACACACACACACACACACACAAAAGACAATACTAGACATTGACGTAAGCGGCTTTCGTCTAGGTCACGCTGCAAGTGGCAGAAAACTAGCCAGAATACAGACTCATTCCACCTTCAGCTGGCCCAACTCAACAGAATATCGAGTGCCAATGCACATTCAATTACAATTTGTCATTGGTTGAAATGGCTTGGAAAATGGTTTAATTGCTGAGAGTTCGATTTGAACAGCTCTAATTGAGCATAAGCCTATATATGTGTATGGGTGTGTATGAGTGTCTGTGTGGAGTGTGTATGACCAATACATGGATGCAAACTACCACAGGGCAAATCGGAAAAAATTGCGTAAAAAATTTTGCACGAAACTTATTCGGACAAACACACACACGCGCACACACACAGACTGAGCCTGCCACACACAGAGGGTCAAATGGAGCAAAAATGGTATGGAATCAAAAATGCAGCTACAATTTGTATAGAACACACTCGGACACACACAATTTGATTGGCAGGCCAGTCAATAAACGAGCCACAGGCCCCGAACTAGAGCCAGAGCTGGGCAAAACAAAAAAAAAACAGAAAGAAAAAAGAAGTCTGAAGTGCTTTTGGGTAGGCCTTAATTACGTAATGTGTGCGCCCAGTTATGACCAAAGGAGTACTCCACGTGTGTATGCCCGAGTATATGTATGTATGTGTGTGTGTGTGTGGCAAATGCGTAAAATTTTAATTTCGTTTTGAAAATTTCACTCGAAAAAAAAAGGAGCGAGGCCTGCCACAAAAGTTGTTTACAGGCGCGACTCGGATGGTTGCATTTATTGAGGCCAATGACCAGACACGCACACACACATAAAGAAAGTAGTGTATGTGTGTGTGTGAGTGTGCCGCTTCTTACGCACTTTTTTGCAATTTCTAATTTGAAAGCACACACACACACACATACATTCATATACGTAAAGAGGGGCACAATTATTGGCCTGTTTTGCGCAAAAGGCATATTGATCTGCCCTAACCCTCTAAGTTCATATTATTATTATTATTAAACAACCCCATTAAGTGCAGAGTGCACCGTTTCAGTATGCATATGCATATGTGTGTGTGTGTGTGTGTGCTCGCCCCTGGTTTGCTATGCGTTTCAGTTTGGTTATCTAAAAAACGGGCAAAGAGGCGTACAAAAAAGTTTGTGTGTGTGTGAGAGAGAAGGAGAAGAAGAGAAGAGAACGCATTGCTGCAACGACGATTCCATCCTGGGACCCACAAATGGGTCGTATTCTGCTATGGGATCTTCATTTGGGTTGGGTTTTAGTACGCATTGGAAGTTTTTTTTTTTCTGAAGTTTGTTTTACGTTTGGCATTTCCATAGGAAAAAGCAAAAATTATATATAAGTTGGAAAGTAATGAGGCCAATAATAAAATGTTAACAAAATCAGATCACATGATAATCCGTGAATAAGCTGCGACTTATTAAAATGATTTTATATTTTTGGTATGACAACAAAACCGAGCACAATTGTAATTGTAACAAACATATTTCAGCCCCACAAAGCAGGCAACATTAATAAGAACCACAAAGCTGCTGAAATTGCACTTTTTACGCAAAATTAAAACAAGTATACGATATAAACTCGACTAATGAATACCTTGTTGATGAGATCTGTCTGGCAATATAAAACATTAGCTATTTGTAGGATAGGTTTTTAATCTTTTCCCTTCGAAAACTTTCATTTGTCTTATAGATAGCATTAAGTATTTTTTTGTTAGCAAAAACTATAAGCATAAAAATTTCTTTGATGTGAAATAAATCGTCATATGCAAATTGTCACAAAATAAATGAAAACTAGAAACAAATTGTGTAAAGTAGAGAATAAGTTATAAATATTTTTATAGTAATACTCTGAAAACAAATAAAAAAAATTATTTCTGGTTACACAGGAAAATCTGCTAAAAAACTGAAGAACACTCAAACATATTTTCAGTCAAGAAATATTATTATTATTATTAAATTGCTAGAAGAGTATGGCATAATCGTTTTTAATATGCATTTTTTTCATGTGTTTCAGTGTTTGAGTTTTTATGTGCATGATTATATTTTTTTAATAACAATTTTAGCTGTAGGGCATAGGCTACGCACTTTGTTTAACAGCATGACACCGAGTAGACATTGCACACCGAACACCAACACACACACCAACTCAAACACACACATACACATTTACATTGTCTTTATCCCAAAGCATTTGTTGTGCAGCAGCTTTTGTGATTTGTTGACGCGTTTTGTTTTTTGTGTCTGTTTGTTTGTTGCTGGGGTTAAAATAGGTCTTACAGCTAGCTGCCTTTGCCGCAGGGTATCATCTACACACACACACACATACGCATATCCCAGCTATATTTTAATACAAAAGTAATTTTGCGCACATTTTTAAGCTGGTGTCAACTGTCGCCACAGCCACACGTTGACAACCAGCTCGGGGATGCTTAGTATGGTGCGTTTAATTTGTAAATAATAAATAATGCTATCATTGTCTGGCTCTGCACATCCGCTCTGGTGGGCTTCGGGTGCTCGCTTCGGCATATAACCTAAGCTTAGGCTAACCCAGCTAACTGCCTGCCTGCCCGCCTGTTGGCCTGCCTGGTTTAATGAGCCCGATACAATTTAACAGCAGCTTCCTGTTTGGTTCCTGTTGCGACGGCTTTTCAAATCAGTTTACTTCCTTGGCCAACAGCAGACGCATTGACTGAATTAGACCAAAACCGTAAATTTTGTGGGGCCGTCGCTCTGAGAACGGATGCGACCGACCGACCGACCGACTAGCAACAAAAAACAAAACAGAAAAGAAAGAGAGCGGCTTGCGCTTACCTCAATTGGCGTAAAAAGTTATCAACAGGATGCAGTTGTAGTTGCATTCATTGTGGTTGTTGTTGTTGTTATTTCAGTGATGCTGTGACTGCTGTTGTTGTTGCTGTTGTTGTTTATAGTTTTTTGTGAATATCAAATGTCAGAGCACCAAAAAAAAAAACAACAACGCCGCTGTTATCAAAGCAAGCCCGGACCCTCCAGTACCCTTCCAATGCCTTCCAATGGTATGTAAATTGCATCTTGAAGATGCAGCCTGCTCGAATTTCGCAATGCATGCGGTCTTTGTCTTTGTTTTTGCATTTACCCTTTTGCTTGCATTTCTTTGAACTTGATGTTGTTGTTGTTGTTGCTGTTGCAGTCGTCTCTTCGCTGTATTGTTTGTGCTTTACATAAGAAGCGTTTTTTTTCTTTCTTTTTATTTTGTGAATTATTTATTATTAGTATTTCTTTTTTTTGTGAAAGAGGGTTGAATTCGGGTTTGCCTTTTGATAGAAACGAATCAAGACGAAAAATAACCCGTTTCTACTGTTAGAATAATGTGGTTAATCTTGTCGCCGTTGCCTTTTTATCTTCCATAAATATGGCAATCAAATGCTTAAAGAACAAAGGTGTCAACTTTTTAACCCGTTCTACATATTTTATTTTATTTTTTGCTTTCGCAGATAGCTCAACGTTTTGAAAATAATTTTGTGACATTTTCTTTATATAAATATTGATGTGAATAAATACAAGTTTAAAATCTTATTAGAATATATTGTTTATATTGTTATTAAGCTTTATTAAGCTCGTTAACTCTTACACTTATGCATATGAATATGTAATTTTATTCATACTCGCTTTTGAGTACTTACACGTATTCGCAAGCGTATTAAAGAAATTGCATTCCCTTTGCCTTTTCCATTATCGTTGTAGACTTCGCTGCTGCTGCTGCTGCAGCAAAGAGCTCAAAGAGCGCCACATTATTATTATGCTGGTGTTATTTTTTTCATTTTTGTTTCTTCATTTTTCTACACTTAGTACAAGGTGCCAGGGGTTAACCAATACAAGAGCACACTGACTGCGCCAGCAACTTGCTGCTGTGGTGAGTTTTGAGCAAGGCAAGAAACACTCAAAAATGTTGAGTGAGTTTTTTTCTTTAACTGAGTGAGGGGCAAATTGCATGATAGCGAGTGTTTGTGTATATGTGTGTGTGTGTGTTTGGCACATTTTTATATTTTGTAAAGTCTTGAGTGAGTTTATGCTGGTGTTGTTTTTTTTGGTGGTTGCTTTTGGTGTTGCTGACAACCCTGCCTAATGGCAATTTAATTGTTTTTGCATTAGTTTTTCATATATCAATTTTATACGATTTTTTATATGTATATGTGTTCGGTGGGCATTGAGAACTTTAACCTCCAGCTAGGCCATGAAATTTTCATCAACCAAATTCGCATTGCTGCCCCATCATAATCATCATCATCAACAGCAACATCAACAGCAGCAGCAACAGCAACAACAGCAACACCAACAACTACAACACAGTTCGTCTTACAATCAGTAACCAGTTGCATGCAAAATGCCTGCAACAGGTGTGCAAACCAACAGCAGCTTAGACCCCATTTTCCCCCCGCTTCGTTCACCTACCCTGCCCTTCCAATAAGGTTGCAGCCACTGACTGTGTGCGAGAGTATGTGTGTGTGTGTGTCAGTGTGTATCTGTGCCTGGCCCTGACTTTGCCCTTACCCCAACAAGTTGCCGTGGCTGAAGTTTTCAGCGCTTCCATGCCTCATATCTTTTAGAATGATAATAGTTCGCCTTCCGTTGGCTGCAGCACCAGCATATAATATTTTTTTCTTCTTTTTTTTGCCGTTCCATTGTTATTGTTGTTGTTGTTGCAGCGTTTTGTGTAGTAGCACCAACCAACAACAGCAGCAACAAGAGCAACAACATGAGCTCTAGCTCTATTATGATGCCCCTGCCCCTGCCCCTACTGCCTATCCCTCTTCATTGAAATTGACTTGAGCTCGATGTGTTTTTGGCTTTCATTTGGCTTTGGCTTTGGCGCTTTGGCTTTGGTTGAGCTTGTGTTTTAGTTTAATAATGTTTCTATTTTTTGTTCTGCTTTGAATACTCGCGCATAGATTTGTTTTTCATATGCTCTTTCCTATTGTTGTTACTCTACTGTTCTTTAATAGTGTTTTATGTTTCTTCTGCCGTTTTCTTAATGCTTGCACTGATTTTTCAATTAAATGTATCGTCGTCGTCGTCGTCGTCGCCGTCGTCCATTGACGGCATTCACTTGCCAGCTAGTAGATAGTTTAGTTTTCTATAACGGTTTGCGTTTTTTAATTTACATTTTGCATTTACAAATGACAAAACAGTAGAGAACCGTGTACCGTGCGTCGTGCACCGTGCACCGTGCACCATGTTTGCCTGCCCCACTGGCCTGGCCCGTGGCAATTTGTGACAGTTATTGTTTATGCCCCAGCACAGTTTTGATTGACTTTGGAGCTAAACTGTTGACAGATTGCTGCCAATTGCGGGTGCTAAACGAGAATGTCTTTATTATTATTATAGCCGCTGATTGAAATTGTGATTGAAAATGAATACAGTTAACATTGTTTAAGCGACAAATAGTGTCAAGATATTGTCGCTCAGATATTTAAATAAGTTTTTAATAGCATTTAATTCTATAATAACAAAAATCTTTTTCTTCAATTTTTCTTCCACATTTTTTTAGCACATTTTTATAAGCCCCAACATAATCATTGCCTTCAGAAGTTTTGCATTTTGGCTTCAACACAAGTTCGTTTAGCCAACATCAAAGCAGCAACAATCAATGCGCCACTTTGCTTACAACGATTTAGCCAAAACGTAGCCAATTTTGTTTATATTTTTCTTCACATTTTTCGCTTTATTTCGTTGCTGTTGTTGTTAGTGTTGTTGTTGTGCATTTTGTTCAAGTACGTCAAGTTCGATTGCGTTCTTTACCTTGAAATCTTGTTTTCTATCCGTTGTTAAGTTTTTTATTTTTATTTTTTCATTTTTTTTTCATTTTTTCGTTGCAGTCTATTGCTATTGCATTTTTCGTTGTGCTTGTTATTGTTGTATTATCGTTTTTTTTCACTATTGCCGCCGTTGTTGTTGTTGCTGTTGTTGTTGTCGCTTTGCAGCTGCAAAATCTTTTGCATTTTGCCCACCTCCACTCAAGCAGTTGTGATCTTCGCTCCCCGCGTTTGCCAATAGCCTAATATTTTATATATGCAAAGTTTTTCTTTATTTATTAAGCAACAAAAACAAAGTTATCATTTGTTATTGTTGTTGTTGTTATTGTTGTTGCTGTGGGCTTTTCGCATTATTCTAAATACTCAATTTGCATTTATTTATACGACAGCAACAGCAGCAGGCATTAAATGGTGTGCTTATAAATTCAATTAAATTGTTTTATTTACTTAGTTTTTTGTGTTTTTTGATTTGTTGTTATCGTTTTTCTTGTTGTTGTTGTTATTGTTGCGTATTACTTTGATGTTTTATTAATTTTTCTCAGTCAGTCAGAGTCAGAGCGTTAAGTAAAATGCGGAAATTGTTGTCAGCTTACAAAATTACCAATCGTGCATACATTTCGTATAAATAATTGTAATCAATAAGCAATTATTACAATTGATTCGCCATTTGTACCGCTAAAACCTTTTCTCTTATACTTTTTGTACGTGTATATGTGTGTGTGTTTGTGTCCTCTTTGCATATGAGTCTGTTTGTATGTGTATGTGTGTGTTTGTTTGTTGTTGTTTGCTTTGCATAAACCTTGACATCAAAACAATCACAGCACACACACACACACACAAAATATAACGTATACGCCGCAGTGTATACTTGTATGTGCGACGGTCTGGCAACGCCGTGCCCATGCCCCATAGCCCAAAATGCAACGCTTCGCTGCATTTAAACACGAAAAACCAAAAAAAAACTCTGTCGCTGTCATTTTTTTTCTATCTATTTTTTGTTTCTATTGCTATTTAGTTTTGGCTGCGCTTGGCCTCCATTTTGGCATGCATTCATAACGCAAGTCGAGGTTTTCATTGGTTTCCAATTTAGCTGTTTGCTATTTGAGCTGTCGATGCCGATGTCGATGCCGCCTGCGTCGCAGCTTTGTGCCTAAAATTTATAGTTTTTTTTTGTTGTTGTTGCTTTATTTTTTTCGTTTTGTTTTGTTTTGTTTGTGCTTTTTGCCATTCGTCGCAGCAACCTCGAACTTTAGATTTGTTTGCAGTGTTTATGAGAGCATAACATTTTGTTTATTGTAGCGGCTAGAGCTGCCACTGAGTACGTGTCTTTGTTTTTTTGCTGTTTTTTTTTTTTTTGTAGTTTTAGACTTTGTAGGCTTAGTTACTAAAGGGTATACATATCATAGCCATGAGAGCGGTCTACTTTTATGAATGGAATCAAATATTTATGTTTTATTTTGTTGTTCAACTTATAAGAACATTCAAATGCTATACAAATATACAAAGCAACTTGCAATTATACTTGCTTCAAGCATTTGCTTGTACTTTAAATAACTGGCCTATTGCGTCTTTGGGCCATTTTTATAGCTGTCATGTGACTACTGTGAACCGAAACAGGAAGCAACGACGTCGCCAGTTACAGTAACACACATTTTCCATTGCTGGCTGCCGGCCATCATTTCCATTTAGCTCCAAGCGGGCGATGAGGTCGCGCAGCCAGAGGCACACAACTCCAGAGCCACACTCATAGTCAGAGTCACAGTCAGAGCCATGGTCCAAGACAAGTTTTGTGACGCTGGCGCTGACGTTGGAGCTGGCGATGGCGCTGGCTTCGACTGCGAGTGCGAGTGTGAAGGCGGCGTTGAGTTTACTAGTTATTATTGCATTTTTACCATTGCACTTGCCCCTGGCTTTGAGTTGTTTAGCTGGCCAGTTAACTCCACTGGCCACCTTAAAGCATTTTGGCTTGATTAATCGCTGTTGCGCTTGACCCTAATGCATTGATCTTAGCAGCTGACAATCGCAACGCAACGCAGCGCTGCGAACATTATCAAATCGTGTGATTTTAAGTACTTTATTTAATAGCCACACAAACAACTGGTCAGAAGTGTGCTTTTCATTTTTTGGTACAACATCGAAAACCAGACCGGAAGCAACGCGCTAACTTCCACTTCCGCTAAGTTTCACACCCACAGAAAAGTTTGCTGTTGCTGCTGCTGCTGCTGATGTGGCTGTGACTGTGGCTGCTTCTGTTGCAGGAAACGTGAATTTATCGCTGCCAATGTTTACTGCCCTGCAGCCCAGCGGGCTAACAAGCCAGGAGCCTGCCACTGCCACTGGAACAAGGAAATGATTTTTCTAGATTTTGTGGTTCACTTGTTGCACGTCCATGCGATAAAGTTTATTTTATTTTCGTGTCGGCGAATATTCACTTAAATTGATACTCCCCAGCTAATATCCAGTTTAAGTAAGTGAGTATATTCTGGGTGTGTGTGTGAGTGTGCTTGCTTGTGTGATGATTTGAACAAAGTGCATATGAGCCAGACATATAACATATATAAAAATAGTTGATACATATGTATTTATAAATGGCTAGCAGTTTACTATTATAAACTGGAAGTTGCCCGAATAAAAATAATCAAATGACCGCACAAACAGCCAATAAACCAGACAACAAGCAACTGCAACAACAATAAAGCAGCGTCAAAATAATGCAAGTATTTGCAGTTACAATAACTGGTTTCATTATTTAGATATTACTTTTTTCGTATTCGTTGTTATTGTTTTTCTACATGGCTGACGGTTTAGATCAGTTGCATTTGGTTTTCGTTGCTGTTGCCATTTTTGTGCAATAACCTTGAATAAATTGTGTTTAATTTTATTTTAATTACAATATTTTACTAACGAGAAATGGCAACAAATAGGATTGGCTATATTTATGGAAATATTTTCATATTAAAAACTTTATAGACTAACTTATAGTCATGTCTGACCTTTTTTTCTTGTTTTTGTTTTAGCTTTAACATCTGCATGTTTTTCTCTAATGAGAAACTCGATCTTGCACATCATCAAATTCAGATAGATGATGTAAAAACTATATTTTATTTTGTATACTTTTTAGTTTTTGATGCTTTTTAATGCTATTTTATTGTTATGACATTAACACATTGGTCATAAAGCCCAAATTGCCTTTTGCATCTCAGCCAGAGACATTAAGACGATCCTTAATATATTTTGATTTTATTTGTGTGACCTTTGTTGAGTGTGGCCCTCAGGCAATGATCGAGCATAACTAACATGGACTCTCAATTATATTGGACTTTCAGTTTGTTATTATTGTTGTTGTTGCTGCTGTTGCCGCTGCTGCGTGCAACTTGAGTTGCATTAGGAAAGGTCAGTGCCACCACAAAAGCCAGTGTCGTCGCTTGTGCCTCAAATGCATCAAAACGCGCTTTTTGTCGGTCTCTCTGCCTTTGCCTCTGCCTCTCTCTCTCTTTCTCTTTTTGTGTTGTTGCTTGTGTTGTCGTCATCAGGACAGGATGGGAATGGGAATGGGAACGGGAACGGGGCTGGCGCTGGGCTTCGTTTCGCGCTTACTTGCTTTTAATTCTTGCATTGCGTTTCAAGTTGCAGGGCAGTCAAACACACACACACACACACACACATACACATACGCAGTGACTGTAGTTGTATATAGTTTAATGCAGCTGCAGCTGTGGCAACAACAACTGCAACTGCACCAGCAGCAGCAGCAACAGCAACAGCAGCACAAAAAAACGCGCAACTCATTTAAAAATGCCAACGTCCATCAACGAGGATCGCCGAAGATGGCAGAATTTGTTGTCGTTTCGCTTTTTTGTCAAATTGTTTTGCTGAATTTTCTTGAGAACTTTTGCATTGTATTGCATTATAGAGCCCCCTTTTTGCTATTATTCTGCTTGTTGTTGTTGTTATTCTGAAGCTAGAGCGAGATATCCGAGGAAGTGGTCACATGGAGACGACAATGAACTGTTTTGTTTTGTTTGGTTCGGTTTGGTTTGGTTTGGTTCGGTTTTAGTTCATTTTGGTTGTTTTTCTTTTTCGTTTGTAAATGCCGTTTAGTTGGCTGCCCCATTTTGTATTGGATTACAGCATTAAATTAAGTTAAGTTAGATAACGAAATAAAGATGAGAAAACATTTTTTTTCATTATTTTTCTAGCAACTTTTTAACGTTCCAAACCCCGTCAACTGTAAGAAAGAAATCTTGTATACCCCTTAAGTTCATAGTTATATATTAAATCTCTTTTTATGTCAGTTTTCTTGTTCAACTTTAGCTTACATACAGACACTATTTAAAAATGACTTCTTCTTGGAAGAGCATTAAAAACAATTCAAAACGTACTTCTTCTTGGAAGAGCATTAAAAATACCTAACAACCCAGCTGGCTTGACATTTACTGTAACAGAATTTTCATCATAATATGCACTAATTGAAATGAGAAATGCAAAAAGAAATAGAAAAAAATGGGAAAAACGCAAAAAAATAAGTAAGAAAATAATTATTTAATTTTCATATTTCGTTTTAGCTGCCAGCAGTAAAGATAAATTCAATTTGCACGAATCAAATAAAGAAGCAGCACAATTTTTCAATTTTAATTAACTTGACTTCCAACAGTTTGTAATGTCAGCTTTTTGCCATGGAGCAAAAGTTAACAGCTACAGTTTGTTTAGTTCACAGAGTGAAAGAGAGAGAGAGAGAGCGAGTGAAAGAGTAAGAGGGAAGAAGGAGATGTTTTTGGTTGAAAATTTAAGTAAGACAACTTTTCTGACATTTTGTTTGTGGCAAGTGATGCTTGCTAATAGTCTTACAAAGCACACAAATTGCAGTTAAGTGAAAGGTCCTTTGCCAGAAATTTTGTGGTCTACATAGATTATGATGCCGGCAGTTGCATATAAGTGGATGTGTAAGAGTGTGTGTGTGTGTGCTTGCTCTCTGTGGCAGATTACGACTTTTGGGCAGCACACATACACACATACATCTAAACATACTTAGGCACCGCAGGCCGCCTTTTGAGGCACCTGTTGCACATAAATTCACCTGCTATGCTAATTTCATTATGTACAATAGGTTGATGACTAACCGCAGGCAGCATTAACAGCAACAACAACAACAACAACAATGGTCAATGCAATAGCTATGTCTAAATCGAAAATAGCATAACACTTTCATTTTCACTAAATACATACGCAAATGGAGAGAGGGAGAGAAAGAGAGAGAGAGAGAGAGAGAGAGACAGCTTAGTCAACAACTGAACTGAATGTTCCAACATCAGGCAATACAAACAGGCAAACAAACACACACACACACATACATACACACATGCATTACTCGATTGCAATGCGTTGTTGTTGCCGCCGCTGCTGCTACTGATGGTGGCAGCCACCACCCACCTGTTGTTAGGTGCAACCAACTGGATACGAGGATTAGAGAGTCTGATGCTGTTTCGTGCTGTCGTTTGCATTTTCATTCAAAAATATGTAACAACAACAACAACAACAGAAAGAACAACAACAGCAATCAGCGCATATAGGCCTTCACACACTCACACACACGGTTGAACACAGACAGACCGAATTTAATTGAGTGTTTTGCAAATTTAGTTCAGGGTCAGTTATGTGGCTCGTTTTTGGCCTGTGCTTAGACGGCCAATTTTGGGTTTGTGTTATTTTGGGTGGTGTTCGTTTGTGTGTGTTTAGAGCGATTTGGAATTGGAATTGTGTGTTTATGATTTATTCACAACGCATACGCCATGTGGTACGCATTATTATTAAGTGGTGTTTTGTTAGAATTACAAAATTAGATTTACAAAATTGTATACCATTAATATTTGATTGCAGTTAATTAGAAAAGTAAACATTTTTGTTATTGAAATAATCTAATTTATTTTTGTAAAAGCTTCTCACAGCAATCTTTAGCTTACAAAGTTCCCTTAGAACAACAAAATATGTTACATGCCGACGAATATTTCAGTTATTTTTTTGTTCCAGCTCCAACTTATATGGCGTTCTATTTCTCATTAAAAAGACTCTTTTTTTGTTGTTGATGCTGCTGCTGCTGTTTGCTGCACCTGTTAAGGCTACACACCCCACACACACCCCCTCTCTCCACTCGCCAGTGCCGATTCAGGTGCTCGTTTAATTGCATGGCACACAGCACATCACATCACAGCACAGAATAGCATAGCATAGTATGGCATAGCATAGCAAAGCATTCCCTTGTGGCAAACTTCTTCAGAGAGCTACCATCTTTGATTCCGTTCACTGCCAAAACAAATTGTGAGAAATAAGTCCAGCAACAAAAAACACAAAAACACAAAATGTGCGTGCTACATAAATTAAAACCTATGCTTCAGTGGCTCCCTTCCCCAGAAAGGGGGAACGGGGGAACGAGGTTCTACGAATGATGAGAGCGAGATGGCAACTAGAACATAAGAACATAAGAACTCAACTGAACTTTTTCTCGTCTCGTCTTCGATGTGATCTCTGCACTCATTCTATCCCAAGAGTCGATTCCATATTTTATGTCAAGTCTTCGCTTTTTTGCCTCAACATGTTTTGCATTGAATTCGGGTTTTAAATTCTGTTTATTGCTTTAGTTGTTGCTGTTGTTGCTGCTGCTGCTGCTGTTGATGTTGCATCGCATATTCGTCAATTTTTTGTTGTGTTGCAGGCCGCTGCAAGTGGCTGCCATCTTGATTATGTTGTAGCTCCCGTTGTTGTTGTTGTTGCTGCTGCTGTTCTTATTATTATTATTTCTGCTCCCTAGCAGCAACAGCAAAAGCAGCAACACCAACTGTGACTCTGACAACGACAACAACAACAGCAGCAGCAGCAAACGATGAACATGATTATGACCACAATGATGATAATGATGTTGATTGTAATGGTGATGATGATGGCGTGTTTGCTGTAATTTGCGCTACGTAAAACGTTCAAAAATGCAACAACGAACTGCAGCAGCAGCAGCAACAACACCAACAACAACAAGAACACAACAAACAAAAAATCGCTCTAAATGAAGGGAATTGAGCGCTCCGATCGTTGACGCTGCCAGCGTCTCAGTTCCACTGCTGCGGCTGGCGCTGACGTTGCGCTGCATCTGCAAAAAGGGCAAAATACGAAAAACCTTGAGGACGGTCAGTAACCGACAACCGCCAGCCCAGAAAAAAAATTTGTATGAACAGCAAACGAAAATTTTTTGTTTAATATGCTCTATTTATGAAAGTTCATCAATTTTGTCATAAGGAATGTTTTTTTACTAACATATTTTATTACAAAAAATAAGAAGGTAATACAAATTGTAATAAAAAGAGTTCAAATAATTATTATTTAACATAAGTTCTATGGAGTCACATTCATTTTATAACTTTTACCGTGTTATCTTGTCAAGAAAACTCCCTTGGTTAGAGTATTGCCCGCATCGACGTGTCAATGATAATATTTTTGTATTTTTGTGTGTGTGTTTTTTTTTCGGTCTTGTTTCGTACATTTATTTTGGTTGCTCTTTCTGCTGCGTTTTTATTCGCCTTTTTCGTTTACTTTTTTTTTCGTACAGTCAAATTGCGCATTTTTGGCTTTGGGGTGGAGCCTCTGAATGCGTTGTAGCTGGCAGCGCTTCTGCCTTTTGTTGTTGTTGTTCCTGTTGTTGCTGTTGCTGCTGCTGCTGCCGGTGCTGCTGCCCGGTTTTGGGTGAGGTCGTGGTCGTTGCCGGTTTTTACTTTTGTTTTTGTGTTTTTTCTTTTTGTTGTTTTTTGTTTTGCGTCATCAGCAACGAGAACTGCACTTGAAAACTCAACTGGCGTGGTTGGCTGGGCGACGTCGGGACCGCCATCAACGTCATCATTGTGGACTTTAAGTGGTTTTGGGTGTGCTGCTCTCCTCGCATATATGCGTTTGTATCTGTGTATAAGTGTGTCTCTCTCATTGAGTGTGTGTGTACAAATATATCTGGACCCCATGCGGTTAATTTATGCCCGCTTGCAATTTTGGCAGACAGTGAAAAAATATTTTTGGTCTTGTTGCAGCTCGGCGGTGGCTGCAGCCAGTTTCATTTTTAGAACTTTGGCGAAACCGGTTTTTTGGATGCGGCTTTCGATTTTATTTGTTGTCGGCGCATTAACTGGTTATTTTTATTTTCGTTGCTGTTGTTGTTGTTGTTGCTGTTGCTGTTAGTGGTATACAGCTAGCAGTTGTTGCAGTTGATAAATCTCGTCGAGCCGTTGTCATAAATTTGCATTGGGCCATGCCATTGGCCCTGACATTTCTAAGGCTTCCTTGCCAGCCAAGTATGTTGTTGTTGTTGGTGTTGTTTCTGTTTCTGTTTGTTGTGTTTTTGTTTCAAGCTGAAGTTACCAGCGGCAGCCAATGCAATTAATCACAGCCAAATGCACAGAACGAGCATGTGAAATGACAAACAAACCGAGTGACGGACTGACAGACGAACAGACAGACCCGTCAGACAGACAGACAGATGCTGAAGTTGTAGTAATACATTTTTCTGTTTTTTTTTTGTTTGCCAGTCAACTAATCCACAATTCGACATCGCCGACGATTCGATTCGATTCGATTCCATTGCATTACATTCATTTTCGCCACACAAACACACTCATTGAGGGGGGTTTTGGGGGGGTATGCTTGAATGTGGTAAGAATTTGGTTGACTCTATGCCAGGCCATATCATATTTAGTCAAGTCAACTCAAACCTAAACCAACAAGCAAAACCCAACCGAGCGAATCAGCCAGACTCACAGCCTCAGCCTCATAGCCTCAGCCTCATACCTTAGTGTAGTCCCAGTTCAGTTCACTTTGGACCCAGTCTCAGCCTCCTTAACTATCACAAACTGATTATTTTTAACAGAATCATTATCGTCAATGGCAACCCAAGAGCATCTCAGCCAGACAGTTATGTATATTTTTCCCAAGACCCAAGCAAAAAAATTTACCCTACGTTCCTCTTTATTATGTTTCAGATTCAATGGGTAATAGAGCAGGTTTTATAATTGGCTCAAAAAAGTTGAAATTTATTTTTAACTGATTTTAATGAGTCTTAGGGTGAATCGGAAATAGGAACACATAAAGCAGAATGTAAAAGAAATAATTTAAATATTTTATGTTAATTAAGATCAATGAAAGATTTTAGTTTTCTCTTTTCAAACCCTTTAGCTGTTGAATAGATAGGGTATCTAAGCTTCCGTTCATGTACTTTCATCTGTTTTGCCATTGAATTTTTTTCCTTACCGTTCTCTTTGCGCCATGTAATTTGATTTTCTAAAAAGTTTCCGATTTCTAGTGAATTTTTCGCACTGAGAATCGACAGCTTGGGTTATTGTGGTTAATTTCTTTTAAATTATTTTTGCAGTTGCGTTTATAGGAAAGACGCTTATCAAAAAAACGCAGCGACAGCTGCTGACTTCATCCGCACATCCACATACACTACACTACACTACACACAGATGTATATGTATGTGTAGTGTATTTAGTTATATCTATGTACATACTACGTTTGAGTATGTGCGAGCTTAAGTACTTCGTTGTTGTAGTATCTTGCACTTTATGCATGACTCAAAATTGAAATTCAAAACGAACTTGACAAAATTAAAAGAAAGAAGCTTCATTCATGCACGCATACACAGACACTGAGTAAACACAGTAAGCTAACACAACAACAACAACAACAACAGCAGCGGCAGCAGCAGCAGCAACAACAACAACAATATACGCATGGCAGGCCAAATAGCTAGTCAGTCAGTCAGTCAGTCAGTCGGACAGACGGACAGTCAACCAGCGCCCTCAATGCACGCTTTATGCAACAACGAAAACAACGACAGCGACAACGTCGACGACAACAACAACAACGTCAAAAGCAACAGAAACGGCAGCAGCAGCAGCAGCAGTAAACGCAGCCAAAAAGTTCATTGAACCTGGCCCAGTGCGAATTCGGTTGTCGTAGGTTAGGGACGACCGACAGACCAACCAACAGACCAGGCGACGAATCAACCGACCGACCAGGGGCCTGGACAGGGGGCATGACGTAGTCGACGACGACAACGACGACGTTGACGTAAACGTTAACGTTGACTTCGACGTCGACGCTTATTCTGTGCAAATACAAATACAAATACAGTGCCGCTGTCGCTGCTTCTGCTTCTGCCGCTGCTGCCTCTGCTGCTGCTGCCAAGTGTGACGAAAAATATACAAAACAAAATACAGAAGAAAATACAAAAAAAAAGCAGCAACAACAACAGCAAGAACAGAAACAACAACAACAGCAAGAACATCAACAATAAGAATAATAACAGCAACGAGAAGCGTATTCAAAATAATAATAAAAATCGGTTGTTGGTTCAGTTCATGGCATACCATATGGAGCAGAAGCGCAGTAGCGCAGTTAGAGTTAGCAAGGGGATAAAGGGTTTGGGGAGAGGTAACGGCAGTGCCTGCCTGCCAGTGACCGCTGCTGCTGCTGCTGTTGTCTCTGCTCTCTGCTCTCGGTTCTCGCTTCTCCGTTTTGTCTGTTGTGTTGGTCATGGACGCCATTCCACATTTATTGTGTTTTATTTTATTTTTTTTTGTGAATCATATGCGATAAAGAATTATATATACAAAAATACTTATATGTTCTGTGTGCATACAACCAACAATCATTCTGCATGTGAACTGCGTAGTCTTCAAATCAAAAACCACAAAATATTTACTTGTAGTTCTTGCTCCATCTCTATCTCTCTTTCGCTCTCTGTCTCCCTCTTTGCTCATCATATGTATACAAAAAAATATCAGCTTCTCGTGAGTAATGAGGTTTTTGAACTTGACATATTCCAATCCCTTTTGCACAACTTGCACAATGCATATCAGCTAGTTGCAAGTGCAAGTGAACAATTTCAATTTGCTTTTGAATTGTTGGTGCAGTCAACCAACATTTGAATATATAGTATCGGCCCTCGGCCAGTCATTGACAGCGGGGCATTAATCGCTTTTTTTTTTGTTGCCAAATTGCTATTATTTGCTCGCATGCGTGCAGTTTCTCTTTTTTGGGTCGATGGTTAGGCAATGGGGTTGAAAAATGATAGAGTTAGCGACAGAGAGAGAGAGAGACCGAGTCATGCTGTCTGATCAGAGAAGGGTTTAACCAAAATGCTTTGTTTGCTGCAGTTTTTGTTTGCAAACAGTTCCATTGAACTCTGGGTGTTCGTTTTGTCTACTTTCTGGTTGTTGTTGTTGTTAAGAAACATGTCATTTATTTAAACTACCTTTCACAAGCTCAGTTTATAGTTTATAGCTGACAACATATTTAAAAAAAAAAGACAAAACCGGAAATTTTCCAAAAAAATCTCATCTGATATAACTTGATGATGCCATGATTAATGCATGACCATGCGTCATTTTTATCTTTAGAGTGCTGTCTGTATTGATACTTTTTAGTACGTGTCCTATACATAAAAAGATAAATAAAACGATAAAGAAAAGATAACTTATTTTAGAAGGAAAATATATCCAGAAAGTTCACTGTCGTTGGAAATTCTCAGCAACACTTTTTCTTATCTACTCCCAACAGATAAGTTTCCCTTAATAAGCTGCTAAGTGAACACTACCTAAATATTATCACCGATAAATGATCTCTTTAAGTTTTCATTTCCTGTATTGTTGCTGCCTGTGAAGCAATTTACATGAATTGTTCAATAATGGATTTAAATCATAAGGCAATTCACATGAATGCCCATTAAATGTGCATTAAAACTAAAAATACAAAACAGCGACAAGTTCACCGACCACACACACACACACATACACGCACACACAAAGTCAAATACGGCGTATACGTAATATTAATTGAAACGTAAATGGTCGGAAAACACTTTCGCTCTCGGCTTCATTGATATCTAAAACTAAACATCTAAAACTGGCAGCCCCCAAAAACGGCCCCGACTGCCCCCAAACAACAACAGCAACAGCAACAGTAATAGCAACAACAATGCGTGAATTTGCAACACAAATAGTGTAACTGTCTGTGTGTGAATAAACACGTGCTCATATGTGTGTGTGTGTTCTCGTGCATGCCGCAGGCGCTTTGGCGTTGCATTCATCTGTTTTGTATTTGGCAGGCAGCCAAATAAAATTTCGAGATATGACCTTACACACAATGTGTTGCCGGCATGCAGCAACAGCAGCAACAGCAACAGCAGCAATAGCAACAGCAGCAATAGTAACAACAACAACAACAACTGCAACACGGCCTAAACAAGGCAACAGTTTCCGCGTGGATGCTGCGTCCATTAGAAATGCATTTGTTGCCGTTGTTGTTGCTGTTGTTGCTGCTGCAGATGTTGCTTGTTGACATTGACATTGGTTAAACGGCAATTTGTGCGTGTATATTTGGACATGTTTGCATAGTATGTTCATGTGTGTGTGTTCGTACACGTATGTGCGCTATGCTAATGCAAATGTATTTTTAAAACAGATGCTGGAATCTGTTTCATTGGGCTAAGCTTTAAATGACATAATTTGCATGCCCCTTTGCTCACACTTTTACTGACCTACAATGCAACGTCCACAGGGCAAACTTTGTGGGTTTTTTGCCTTATCAGGCAAACAGTTATACTTGTTGCTCTTTCTGATTTGGTGCGTATCTTATCAATTGTTGAGTTAATCTATGTGATTCTTACACTTCACTTTCTTGTCTTGACTTTTCGCAAGACAAAATTAAAACGTAATAACGCAAACTGCACAATGTGCAATGTAAAACGGGGGAAAAAATGCAAAAAAAAAACACAGAAAAAAATAAAACATTTAAAAATATTTATTGTGTATACACACACACACATATATGCATACTTGTGTCCAGAGTACATACATTTACAGTGTGCCTGACCAAGGCCAAGTAATTTTGTATTGCTCCCGAGTTCCTTGGCCTCAGCAATCTGTATGCTTTTTGTTGCCGCTGTGCTTGCAGTTGTTGTTGCTGTTGCTGTTGCTGCTGTTGTTGTTGCTGCTGTTGATTCTTGGTCATTGGCTTCGGCTTCGGCTGCTGCTGCTGCTGCTGCTCCTCAGTTGAGACTGCTTATTTGTTGATTTCATTTTGGTTTATTTATTTTGCTTGTTTTCGTTTACTTTTACTTGAAACTCAAAATCACATTCAATGCACTACAGTTAATCATCATCAAGAACAACAACAACAACAACAAAAACAACAACATCATCATCATTATTATAAATTGTAGCAAATGTGGGCGAAATGCGAATTTATTTAGTGCAGCTAATGTTCTACATTTTAAGCAAGTACATCATTAAAGAAACAAACAAGTCTGATGAACATATTTTAAACATATTAAAAGATTCTTCTCAATGTTCTGTCTGCAATTATTTAATTAACTTGTTGCTGTTTACTGTTTGTTTGCTGGGTTTAAATAACACAATAATAATTTGCGTAACATTAATTTTAAGCGTTGCCTAAGTATCGGCAATTATTACGGCTTAAACATTGATTCTTATCTAATTGTGCATTTAATTTCGCTCATTATTTATGGTGTTTATGGTGTTTGGACCGTGTGGACTGTGGACAGTTTCCGTACAAGAATTAGATCTGAGCTCTGATGCTTCCGCTTTGCCGCATACAGTTCCGTTTGTTGGCCAAATGGTGGGCCAGGCGCTGCTTAGAACGGATGCAATTCACTTCCTGTCCTGGGCTCTCATTTGGGCCAATCAAAGTCTCAAGCTGGACGACAACAAGCTTTTAGCATTAGGTGCGCCTTGCCTGGGAAATGCTTAATTTTGCAAAAATAAGAGAGAGAAAAATACAGAAAAAATCGTTTCCTAATTATGCATTCCAAAATTGTTGAAAAGACATCAGACGTGCAGCAAACTCACCCCATTAGCCCTTGATTGCGCGTATTTGTATGTGTGTGTGTGTGTGTATCTGCAAGATGCACAAAAATGCATTTCTTTTCCTGTGCTTTGTATTCCCCAGTATTGCAGTGGCGTGTTTTAATTGCACATGTGTATGCATCTGTGTGTGTGTGTGTTAGTGTATGTGTATGTGTGTGTGTTGCGCACCCCTTTGACTGTTTACATTTCGACAGGCCGTCGCATTTTAATTTTAGAATATATTTTTGGGTCTGGATTTCACAGCTCAGCTTTCAATGTGCATGCATGCAATGCGTTCCATTATTTCTCTATGTGTATAAGTGTATGTGTGTGTTTGTGTTTGTTTGCCTGCTGCATTTTTCATTATGCAAAAAATTGCATACCATTTTTTTGCTTTATTTTTTTTTGTATTTTTTTTTTATTTATTTCTGTGCGCATTCGCTTCGACTTTTTTCGGAACTTTTTTTCTTTTTTTATTCGAAATGCATTCAACAAAATTGCACGTTTTGCTTCGTGCATCTTTTGTATGTGCATTGGAAGAAAAAAAGAGAAAAAAGCGAAAAATGCATTTGCAATAGGGTGGATTTTTATGGTTTTTGGGTTCTTTTTTTTCGGGGGCTCTCTCTCGTATTTGCTTACGTGGTTTTAATTTTAATTGCTTCTCATCAGATTTTTCATACATTCACAACATTTTTTTTTTCGGCCTGCCGCTTGCATGTTGTCGCCGATTTTATCTTTTGTCAATACTGTAATTATATGTTTTCCTCTATGGCGACATTACCCGAGTGGGTTCAAGTTCGCATTTTTTATACCCTTAACCCATGAAATGGGTAAAAAAAAATGGTATAATGGTTTTGTGAAAAAGTATGTAATAGGCAGAAGGAAGCTTCTCCGACCCCATAGAGTATATATATTATTGATCAGCATCAATAGCCGAGTCGATTTAGCCATGTCCGTCCGTCCGTCTGTATGTATGAATGCGTTGATCTCAGGAACTACAAAACTAGAGACTCCAGACTATTGATATGAGCTTTCCTGATCCCTAGGCATATCAAGTTTGTTTCAAATGTTTGATAACTTTTCCAGTTTACGATATAATCTTACTATAAAACTTGAAACTCGAAAATGGAGATTTTAATTAATAACAAAATAATGAACATCTGTGAATATTAAATGAAAATCGGTTCAGAAACACTGGAGATATGAAGTCTTTAAGCATTCATCCGGTATGACATATGTGTATGTCAAGGGTTAAGGGTATATTCTAGTCGAGCTTACGCAAGTAGACCCTTCTTACTTGTTTTCGCCTGCAATACGGAAGTGGTGAGATTGAACGGCGAGAGAGGACAGGAATTAACATAGGACGCTAAAGGGTTTGAGATTCACATTCGTTGTGAGATTCTCTTTATCTCAGTTGGATGTACATGAAACTTACATAAGATTTTGCTTATCGATTTGAATCATTTTGCAATATACGAAAAAAAATCATATAAATTGTTTATTAGTCATTCAATATGTTCCTTATTACTTTTGCCATTGCATTGGCAATCTCAAGCCCAACCTCAAGGCCAGCTGTTACTATGTTTGAATCGCGCCTCAATTCTAGCTAGTGTCATATTGCAACTGCATACATACGTATATACCTATATAGTATATATGTTATAATGTTTACGCCTCAGTCACCTTCGCCAATTCAAATGCCAGCCAACGAGCCAGCCAGTTCTTGACTATTATGGCCCACAGTGTGGCCAAGGTCAAAGAGTCGCCGTTAACTAATGTAAATGCAATTAAAATCAACAAATATTTCGCATATTAGAAAAGCATTAAATGCAATTCCATAAAAACAATAACAACAACAACAACAGCAACTAAACAAAATGGTTAAACAATTACTATATTTATTAAACACGAATTTTGTTTTACAAGGCACATGCAAAAAGCAACAACAACACCAACAACAACAACCAAAACAACGAAATTTTGCGCATTAATTGAGAGACCTTGAAACCAGTCACGACTAAAAATGTAACCCCCCCCCCCAACCACCTTCCGAACCGTCAGATGCAAGCTTACAAAAACTTACAGACCCTGTACCCAGTCGCTGACGCTGTGCCGAAAAATTCTCAAAAAAAAAATCGAAAAAAAAAACATTTTTTTTATTTCGTCTACAATGACATGCAATTGAGTCTCTCGCGCTGCAAGTCGAGTCGAATTGCATTGTCCGTCGCCAGGCGAATTATAATAATTTCAGTTTTGCTCTCGCGCGCTCGACATTCGCACAACAACAGCGCACCGAAAACCGTTGCACACACACATACTCGACAAACAAAAACAACAACAAAAACAAAAAAAAGTGCATGTGCAACGGGCGCGCGTTGTCAGAGTCGCCAGTTGCATTTCGAGCGGTGAGTGAGCGTCTCCGTCTTCGTCTCCAGCGCTAAACAAAAGCGCGCTGTCTCGTTGTCTTCGTCGTCGTCGTCGTCGTTGTCGTTGTTTGTGTTTGTGTTTGTCTCGGTTTCGGACTTGTTTCTGTTGTTGTTCTTGTTGCTTACAAAACGCAGCAAGCCCAAAAAGAATTGTTCAAAACATATACAACAAAATGGAGAACAAAATGCACAAAATATTTGAACAACAAAAAACAACGCAAAAAGAAGGCAAAAACAAAAAAAAAAAGCCACTCAGAGCGAGTTCAGACAACGTTTTGGTTTGTTCTGAGTGCAATTTCAGCGCTGAGCGCTGAGTGCATCTGTACGTGCGTGTGTGTGTGTGTGTGCGATTACCAATACCAATGTGGAAAAAGTGCAATTAAAAATACACTGACACTGAACCCCCCTTGTCTATCCTTGCCTGCCTCACTCAGAAGTTTTGCTCACTCACTCACTCAGAGACACACACAGAATTGCGGCGACACATTTTTACGCTCCGAGTTGGCTCTTGCCACCATTTTCTTTTTTTTTTGTTATGTTCACTTTGCTCTCTCAGGTTTTTTTTTAACCAATTTCGCTTTTAACGTTTTTTGCCGGCTGCCATGAATGAAGCGCACCAATACATTGACACAACACACTGTGTTCTGTAGCCGGCTGCTACCTCCCACTTGGCACAAGGGTCTCTCTCTCTCTCTCTGTCTGTCTCTCTCTCTCTATCTCTCATTCTTTCCCTCTCTCTCTCGCTATCTATCTGTCGCTTGGTGAGCTTGGCGAGTGCCACTGCAATTTTTTTTTCTTCTACACACACACACCGATAAGTTGAGCGTTCTGTTCTCAGTCAAGGCAAAATGCATACAAAAACAGCGAAACTTTTCTTAGACCTTTACAACACAGCATTGTGGCTGACTCTTTGTCCTATGCATGTGTGTGTGTGTGTGTGTTGCGTGTGTAATGGCATGTGTGTGTGTGTGGAGAGCAATCCGCCGCTGCACTCATTCTGCCGCGCGCTCAGTTTGGGCTCCGGCTCATAGTCATAGTGCCGGGCAGCTCAGCTGGATGGCAGCTTTATTGTCGGTCGTTTCGAACGGTTCGGTACGCTTTTGCCTTAGCTTCGGATTGTCGTTGTAAGCGCAGCGCAGCTAACAGCTAACAGACGCAGCATATAGCAGCAGCAGCAGCAACGCCAGCTGCGACGTTGACGTCGTCGTCAAGTTAGTCGATTTTGTTGTTTACGTATTAGTAAAGTTGTCTGCGCTTGTTGTTAGTGTCGGTGTTTGTTTGTTGTTGACGTTGGTCGCGGTGCGAATTTTTTTATTTATTTTCTGCTGCTGCTGCCGCTGCTACCAACACACACACACACACATAGTCACACCGGCACACATGTGTGTGCGTACACTCTTTCATGTTCATGTACACATGTGTGTGTGTGTGAGTGCATTACATGTGCTTCCTCTTGAACAGCCCAAAGGCTAACAAACAGTTGACGTGCGTTTCTCTTGTGATAACAAAATATATATTATTTTACTCGCGCAGCAAAATCAAAAGTTTCCCCCCTCTTCAATCAAAATCATTAGCAACATTTGCTAAATATTTTTTAGACAATTTCAGTGCTGTGAGAATAAGAATTTAAACATTATACAAACAAAACACACATGACTTCAATAATAAACTAATTATTTATATAGAAATGAACTGCGTAAAAAACTACAAAAGAGCAAACTTATAAAATAAAGTAAGTATATGTTTACTTCTTAATTGTGTAAATGTTAATTACAATATGTGTGTGTGTATGTGCGTGTGTGGGTTAAATTATATATACAACACACACACACATTTATTGCTGTTCCTAGTAGTAAAAGGTCAAGAATAATTTATGAAAAACAACACAAAACTAAAAGCTTTACAAAATAATCTATAAAAATTCGTTTAAACTGTATGCAATTATTAATTTGTTAAATTTGTTGCTGTTTTTCTTTATTTTTATTGATTTTTATGAGCTATATAACGCACGGTACTTGCTCTCTCTCTCGGTTTGCAACTCTCCCACCACAAATCTCTCTCCCTTTGTCATTTGCACTCAAAATGCAAAGAGTTTGTTTTTATACATTTTTTTTCCCATTTTTTTTTTGCTGTTGTTGTTGCTGCTGCTGCTCTGGTTTTTTGCATGAGCGAGTTGTGAAATTAGTTGAAAGTGGAGGCAGTGGAGGTGGGGAGGGAATGCGTTGGGCCCCTTTTTGTAGAAAAAGAAACTATGGGGTAGAGGCGGTTGGTTAATAATCTCAGCATTGCTTTAAGATGCTCACTGCAGATGCTCTTTGTATACATGAAAAATGTGCACTGAGATGATATCTCTATAATGTTTATATACTGAATGCATTTTGTCAGAATCGTTCCTAACTATGGAATTCCTAAGAACACATTTGATTATAATCTTTATATATATAAATATTTTTTTAGAATTGGGTATTTTTTTAATTAAATATTTTATATATTTCTAATCAACTTCCCAGAAAGAAATGTTAAAGTCATAATACAGTTTGTTTTTATTTCATTTTCAATAAAATTTCTCAACAAAATTCTATTTTTCATTGTTTTTAAATCTTTTTACTTAACCTTCTACTATAAATGCTTAGAAGCCAACGGAAATCAACGAAAATGTTACAAAAAATATTCCATAAGAGCGGGCAAATAATGAATAAGTGATGAAGCCCAACAAGTGCCCAAACGCGCCATATTTGCACACACACACACAGACAGAGCACACCCATACATACACATATAGCGTCAACAATGGGCATCAAATGCACAATCATCAATATGGGCAAACTATTGATAAAAAAATAAAATGCATTTGCTTTTATTGTTGTTCTTGAATGCGTCTCAATACAGAAAAAATATACAAAAAATTCGCGGAAATCTTTATTTATAATTTATGCACAAATGTCGCCTCAAATTTATTGTGTTCATTATAATAAGAGAAAAAATGAAATTAAAATAATAACAAATTCTAATTAATGCGCTTCTAATTTCATAGCGCTGACAGACGGAAGCATTTGCGCAAAATGATTTTCTTTGTTCAAATGGCATTTTTGATTTCGAATAATTCATTTTGTACAATTTATGACACTGACACATCCGATGTGGCAGAGTGAAAAACAATGAATCAGCCAGGTGGACGAACGGACGGACGCCCACGCATGGTATTTTTTCTTTCTACTTCTGTTCTTTATATATTCAAAAGTATTTATATATCATTTTTTAAATTGTCACGCGTGCTATCTGTGTATGTCCTTGTAGTTGTTTAGTTGTTTAACTGAGAGATGTCCATTGTGTGTCGGGGAATTGTTATTGCCAAATGTCTTGGGTGGCATTTCCGCACTTCGGCCTGGACACATGAACGACAAGTTTTCAACTACTATAATTGTGAGCAGAGCAGGCTAGGTTAGGTTAGGCCAGGCCAGGCCAGGCTGAGTGTAAATTGAAATTTAATTCCATGTAACATTTATGCAATGGAAAATTGATTTGAGCAGCCGCTTGGCAGCCGCTTCTTAGAGCCATTAGACCTATTAGTCATGCCATGATGCAAAGAGCCAAGAGCCGCTGGCGTGTTGCTAAAATCTACAAGGATTAGTATTAATGCTGTGCCACAAGCACAGCCAATACTTGTTGGCAGAAGCAGTAGCAACAACACCAACAACAACAGCAACTTTTGCCAACATGCAACATACAATCATCTGGCTGGCAGTCATCGCTTTCAAGTCTGTCTGCCTGTCTGTCTGTCTGTCTGTCTGTTTGTCCGTCTGTCTGTCTCTGTGTGTGTGTATGTGTGTGCACGTAAGAAAACGAGTTATTGGAACAGGTTCATGACCTTGACCATCAACAACAGTGCGGCAAGGCAACACTCTTTTATAATGCCACGGCAATTGTAACGTCTGCGTTGCATATGGCACTCTATGCCAGACAATGGAAGTTGCAGCCGCATTGCTGCCACTGCCACACTCACTGCTGCTGCTGTTGCTGCTGAGGTTGCATTTGCATTGGCATTGTTCAAATGATTGGATTAGAAGCTCTCGACGACAGCAGCAGCAGCAGAGGCCGAAGTCGAGGCAGCGTCAGCAGTGGCAGTGGCAGACAGGCAACAAGTCGTCGCACAAGCTAACTGCAACTGCGATTGCTTTTGTTGCTTATGCAACAACTTGCTGCTGCTGCTGCTGCTGCTGCACAGGCACTTCAGCACTCGGCCAATCGTCCTATTACTGAGTCAGTGACTCACTAAGCCAAATAGCTTTAGTCAATGTTTTCGGGCTTCATGATTCATGATTCAAGCACGCTACAAATGTGCATAAAAATTAAACTGCGTAACAGATTAGTTTTCGATTTTTGTTCTTTCAACTGCTTAAACGCTTTCGCATTTATTTATTCAAATTATTTGCATATTGCATTTAAATTCAATTGCCTGAAAGCTTCGGCTATATAGTTGAACTGTGAAATGTGAACAAATATTCAACTGCTTCCTCTCGCTCTCTCTTTCTATCTCTTTCTTTTGCTGCCGTTTAAGTTTTCCTTTTTTATAAAACGGCTAACTACAAAAGCAAAGCGCATAAAATAAACTGTTGCTGCAGTGAAGCGGGTTGAGAGTTGGTTGGGTTATATCGCATTTTTTTGCTCTTTCCTTTTTTCGTATTCGTATTTTGTTTTTATTTTATTTCTTAAATTTTTTTTGTTGCTTCTTATGTGAAAAGGGGATGTTGGAAAGGCATGATGTTGGCAGCAGCAGCAGCATGAAGCTGGAAACTTTCCAGGTACATAAGGAAAGTGCAACAGGCAGTTGTTGCTATAGTTGTTCTTACTGCCAGCCCACATTTTTAGTGGGTGATAGATTGGGCGGTGGGCGGTAAGCGGTGGGTTTCGTGTGGTGTGCAGATGGGCGGGTAAAGTTTTCGCTGTTATTTCATGTTTTTTTCGTTTTTTCCCACTTGGGTTTGGGTGTGAGTAGATGGGTAGCATTGAGAAAAATGGGTTTAATTTAACTTTGGCTGTGTCACAGCAACTGGTAAAGCAAAGCAAATCGTAGTTTGCATAAGAAAGACAATGAATTCTGATTCACGAGGCAGCAAATGTTTTTTGCAACAGGTGCAACCAAGTTACAGACGCAATTCAACCTTAACTGCGTTAGAAAATAAATAAAAATGAACAATTGGAATTGTATGGAATTATGTAACGTTTTTTTTTTTTTGTATATGAATATCTGCTGCTAACGCGGCGTATGAGCAACCTTAAGAAATTAGTATTTATACTATGCGCCCGCAGTTATTATTGTTGCCGAAAAGCAAACCTCGATATTTGCCATATGCACAAACACAATTGAATAAATAGCACTTATTGCAGCAGCAATGCCAAACTTCCACACATTGTCCTTAAGCTTATCAACTTTTTGCACAGCAATGAAAAAATTCCAAAACAAATTCGTCGTCGTCACCTCTCTCTCTCTCTCTCTCTCTCTCTGGGGGCAAAAAATAGTCAAATATCAATAACAATTCATCTGCTGTGTTGCCTGGCCAATGTAAATACTACAAAACTGTAATTTAAAGCAAGCTGTGAAAAATATGAACACACAAAAACTAATTCACAAAAAAAAAAACCAAAAAAAAAAAAAAAATGGAAATTTACATATGGTAATAATTTGTTTTTGTTCTTAAAATATTTCCACAACAGATATGTTTTCAATTTAAATGCATTTATTTATTTATGCTCACAATGTGTTGTTGTTGCTGTTGCTATCTTTACTGCCAGCAGGTTTCTTTTTTTTGGCACCACACTCAGCGGCATTGACAACTTTTCAATAAACATAAATAAACATTTGTGTAGTTTGCATTAGCATGCATGCATACTCTCATTATTTTGGATATGAAAAAACATTTTTGGTATTGAAAAAGTATCGATAATTTCAGTGTTGACTTGGCAATTATTAAAATAAGGTCAAATCCATTACAATCATTTTAATATAATAATTTGAAGTATCGATTTTGTTAGCTATCTTTAGGGGAGCGAATATTATTTACACTCGAAAGTTTTCTTTTGATTAATTTGTATGGCAGCTATATGATATGATATAGTGCTCTGATCTGCACGACTTTTAAAAATGATTTAATTTTTAGTTTTAGTTTACAAATTAAGGGACTGGACAGTAGGACATGGCTAAGCTGACTCTGCTCTCGTTGCTTATCAAGAATATGTCTATATAAATATAATACCTTACAGTGTTGAAAATGCTGTTTTGTGTAACAAAGATAAGGTTTCGGCAGTGAATGAGAGGGTTCTCTTGTTGCAATACTTTCCGGGTCGAAAATGCTTTCTTCTATGCATTACACATTTCAATAAAATGGTATAATACACATTTCAAGTGTATAGAAAATTCTGAACAATAAAAAATAATATTTTATTATAAGACGATTGCATAATTTTCATATAAATTAATTAATGTTATGGTTTATTTGTGATAAACTGAATCATTCCTTGTATACATTTTACATAGCGGGTTTCTAGCCAACCGTATTTTGTATAAAATCAAATTTGTTAAAGCCTTGTATCAGGCCCTAAACCTAACTAAAGTGTCAAACTATCTCCATTGTCTATATGTATATGACAAACTTTAAATATAAATATTTAACACTATTTCTGAGCTTTACTATATCTATATCCTCCGTTTATCACTTGTCCATTTGGGTTTTTTCGCTTATGAGGGCTCCCGCAGAAACTTTTCTCTCTATGCGACATTTTGCGCGGCCGCCGCAGCAATTAAATGCATGGCACTCACTGAACCCTCTTGTGTTCGCCCTCTGCTTCTCTGCCCCACAAACGCTTACAAATAGTTCCAATTGCGGCTGCATGTTTTTTGACGATACACAGTCTAGCACACACACAAACGCATATACATACATAGAGACATGGACACTTGTATTGACGTTTGGTTGGCGACAATTGATTTTTGTTACGTTTTCGTTTATTTTCATTAGTTTTTGTTGTTGTTGTTGCTGCCGTTTTTTGTGGACAATTTTTGTTGTTGTATATTTTTTTGTTTTGTTTTTTTTTTTAGCAATTTAGTTCGTTTGCTTTCTGGCACTGACGCCAATGTCGTTTGCTGTTATTTAGACAACTGCTGAAAAATATTTTCGTGCCCCTCTCCGCTTCCCACCTAACATTTCCATTCTATTACCGAGGCGATCAGGCCAAACACGCGCTGCACTTTGTTGCCAGTTGTTGTTGCTGTTGCTTTTCATAATTTTTGTTATATATATAAAAAAATATATAGATATTGTTGTCTCTCTTCTTGTTGCTGTTTTCTTATTTATTTATTATTTATTTATTTTCTTATTGCATTTATTTTGCAAACTGCATGCGAAGTTTTTCTGGCTGCTTTGTCGGCTCGGGCTTGACTCAATTTCGTCTTATCTAAATTTTTTCTTATTGCTTTTTCTATTTCGTTTATTTTTTACAACATTCGAGAAACTTTTCTGTTTCTGGGCGTTTTTAGTTTTCTGGAGTATGTATCTCTGATTTGTTTCTTAGTGGTTGTTGTTGCTGTTGTTTTTTCGCCTTTGCGTTTTTTTTTTGTTTTTTTTTTGTCGAAATCAGGGCAAATTCATCATCATCAACAACATCGTCGTGCCCGTTGCGTTTTTTGTGTAACAAAGATAAGGTTTCGCCAGCGAATGAGTGGGTTCTCTTGTTGTTGTTGTTGTTGCTGTTAGTTTTGTAGTTATAGCGTTCGCTTTTATTCTTTATATGTATAACTTGAAATGTTGGATGAGGGAGGGACGGTGAACGGTGAACGGCGGGGGACCGAGCAGTTTTTCTTTTCGTTGTTTTGTGTTTGCCGAGTTAATCATTTCGGGCGAAATTTGATAATTTGAAGGTGACCCCGTTTAGTAGAGGCGTTGCATGCACTTGAAGGAAAAAAAAATCGCTTACACTTTTGGGGGCTGCTGATAAGGAAGCGCAGCAGCAGAATGAAACGCAACAACTGATGCCACACGGCGTATGCGCGATGTGTCAGCACATAAGCGATAATACTTATGCATATTGCCTGCTTACGTATTTATTAAAAAATGCTGCATTACATTTACGAAATTGCATGCATCCACTGAAGAAGAAGAAGAAGCAGAAGAAGAAGAAGAACGAACGGCAGCAATTGCCAACACTCTCATATCTCAGGGCAGTTTTAATAAAACCCAAAACTGACATCATAAAACATAGCACATATGACAGCAGCCGGCATACAGGTCGCATACGTTACGTAGCACCATGCTGCCACACCCAGTGCAACACACACACACACACTCACTCACACACACACACATACATTCACACACTGACAAAGCAACAAGTCGTTGTACCCAAATATATAGCGTTGGCACAAAACCAAAAGAGGAGAAGAAATGGAAAAAAAAATCCAGAAGCAAACTAAATAAATGAAAACGAAGCAAAAATACGAAGCAACACCCCCAAAAAAACCACCCCTACCCCCTCGCAAATGCAACAGCAGCCCAAAAACAGGCAAAACCAATGCCAAAGTAAAAGTAAAAGCAAAAACAAAATTCTTTTAGTGGTTTTTTTTTTGTTTTTGGGTGGTTCGTGGTTTGGGATCGGGGTGGTTGCAACGCTGCTGCAGCGCTGCCAGCCCAACTGACTCCTTTCACCACCCCCCCAACCCCCTACCCATCTTGCCGACTCATTCCATTCCATGTTGTTCCTCCTGTTGCTGCTGCTGCTGCCACTGCTGCATTGGTATTGGTAGCTGTGGTTGGCTGCCTGCCTCCTGTTGCGCATTGAGCACAAAATAAAAGTTTCGTAACGTTGTTTTCACATTTCCTGCAACGCGTCACGGGCTGGGCTGCCAGTCAGCAGCCACTGCCTGCTACTGATATAGAAAATGTAGTTGTAGTAGTTGCTGTTTTTGTTGCTGTTGCTGTTGCTGCTGTTGTTGCCAAAATGCACACAAAACATGTCGAAAATGTGCCATATGCCAGCAGCAAATGAAATCGTTGTCTGCTCCTTTCTGTCTGCATGCAACAGTTTTGCCAACACACATACATATATACATATACATATCTATAGACAAAAACTAAAAGACAGCTACAGACAGCCAGTGCTATATATAGACAATGCTGTTAGCTCAATAGTGCTCCGAACAACAAATACAGACAACACATTTCGACATGGCACATTTAGCATCCTTGAGCGGCATTTAACTTTGTTTTGTGTGTGCAACACCCGCACTGTCGTCCTCTTGGCTGTTGCAACAAAACATCCTTGTCGTTGTTGCTGTTTAATTTAATTTAAATTCGTGTTGGCTTCGTTTATGCAATCACCGTGAGCCAGAAAGTTGTGTTCTTCTATGTTCTATGAAGTTTATGCATTTCGATTGCCGTTCAGGAAATCGAATTTTTTGGCCAAGTTTGAAGTTTGTGTATCTTCAGTTTTTCACGTACTTCGTATGATGTTCATATATGCTTTATGTTTAGTTAGTCAACGCCTAGTCAAATGCATTAGGGTCAAGAGCAATGGCCGGTGCATAAAAAAGCCAAATGCCTCAAAGCCAAAATGCACACAAACAAACAAACAAACAGAATGCACACACACACACATATGGGCACATGTAAGTATGTTTAATAAATCAGCCAATGGCCAAACAACCAATAAAACTCAAAGCCAAGAGCAAGTCCAATGGCACAAAACAACTACAACTACAGCTGCAACTGCAACTGCAACAGCAATAGCAACAACAACTGCAACGGCTAAACTTGTCTTTTCGGTTGTCGGTTTGTAGGTGAGCTGGGCCATGAACGAGCCGCGATCGACCGCCACTGCAAATGGCGACCTTACAGTCAGCCAGTCAGCTAGTGAGCTAGTCAGCCAGTCAGCCAGTCAACTAGTCAGCCAGCAAGTTTGCCAGTTTGCCAGTCAGCCAGTCAGTTAGCCAGTTAGCCAGCTAACTAGTCAGCCAGGCGCCCATTGAGCCAGTCAGCCACCACCACCAACACCAACAGTTTTAGTTGTGGTCGTGTTTTGTCGTTGGCTGTTGCAGATCGCAGATCAACGTTAGAAATGGAAATGCGCTTCGTTGCATACAATGGCAGCAACAACAACAACAACTAAACCGAATGTGTGTTACTGTAACTGAGCCAACCACCAGCCAGGTGAACTGGCCAGTTAGTTAGCCAGTCAAGTCAAGTAAGCCCAGCCAGCGGTGGCTTTGGTTTCGTTTTCGATCTTCCTGTCATTGTGTTGGTGTTGTTGCCGTTGTTGTTGTTTTGTTGTTGCCTGTTGGCGCGTGCTCATGTTGCTTCAGTTTGTTGCATGTTACTGCTGCACTTGTTGCATGCGCCCGCAGCAACAGGTGAGAGTTGTCATTGTTGTTGCAGCAAGAGTCGTGCACAACAACAACAGCAACAACAACAACAACAACAACGAAAACGACAACTGTGTAAGTACTAATGGGCAATGATCTTTTATCGGAGTTGCCGCAGGGCCAATGCCGCTTGAAGGTGGCGAATTGTTATTATTATTGTTCGCAACGGAAGAGTTCATCATGACGACGACAAGGTTAATGTGTCGCTATTGCAAACGGAAGAAGTAAATGCTCAAGTGTCAAGTGTCAGAAAAAGATCCATCAACTATGTTCTTATAACATATGTAAGATTAACTTAAAGAGTTAGTTTCTTAAGAAGTTACTCAGGCTTAACTAATTTCATAATTTTTGACGTCACAAAAACAAGGAAATAAACATTTAATCAAAACAAGAATTTTATGAAATCTTTTGTTCAACAAATCATCAATGAATCATTATAAATAGTAGAATTTAATAATTGCGAATTAAGTATATATAGATCGAGAACTGATGGTAGCTACGTGCGTCACATATTAATTTGATGATAAAAGTGCGGTTAGCAAGTAAATTTAGTACCTTATTATTGGGGGAGCAACGTCAATAAACTCTAGAAAAGTATTAAAATTACTTAACTTGGAGCAATTAGTTAAATGACTTACTATATATAGGCGTGTAACTAGGTTTTTATGATTATTATTCACCCCTTGAATCTCTACTCAATATGTATTTATATATTTTACATATTTGGCTAATTGCAATGCTCGAAATCACTTCATTTATATTGCCTTAATTAACTAACCGAAACACATTAAACACAATTAACATATTTTACCTAATGGATAACCATATAATTAGCTATGTGTGAAAAATAGCTCAAGACAACTGAAGGTCGCCATCATGCGGCTAACATGCAAGTGAAATAATTGATAAACAAATTTCTAGAAAGTTAACCCTCGGCTACAAGCACAAAACACGAAAAAAAAAACAGAAGCGCACATAATTAATCAAAATTATGAGAATTGTGTGATCAAATAAAATGTAATCGATGATTTCCGCCTTTTGCCAAGAAAACAAAATACAATATATCCAGCTTATAAATGTAATTGCAATAAATGAATACTTGATAAATAGTTACACCAGCAGCAACACTAACACCAACAACAACAACAACAACGCCTACATATAAATTAAATGCAAATTGTGTATTTAGAATAACAAAAAACTTAACTTGTACAACACTCGCTGTTTGTGTATAATAGTATTATGATCAGCCAATTGGAACAATGGAAATTGTTGCAAATAACAATTTCAAGGTTTAACATTGGCCACGATTCCAATTCGCGTTATAATTAACAAAAATTTGGCTCAAACCTTGAACACTTTGTGAACTCAAAAACGAAAAAAAAAAAATATAATTGAAAATTCAATTGAATATTAAAACTGGTTGACCGAAATGCACTTTGTGCTTAGAAACTGATATTAAAGTGATATTTTTTTTCTATTTTTTATTTTTTATTTTTTTTGCTCTAACCAACTCGTTTTCTAAAGCGAGCCACTTAATTCTGTTCTATCTCGTACCTTTGAAGCCAATAAATTGCGTCGCCGTCGGCTGCCATTTTGTTACTTTATATTTTGTTTTTGTGATTTTATTTTTTTTTTTTGTGTGACGGCACATGCATGTACATATGGTATATATATATATATATATGTATGTAGTATATATGGCTTACAAGTTTCAAGCTGCAATCCGGCCTTGATATTTTGCAAAAAATTTATTTATGAAATCAAATGCAGGCGAGTGAGAAACCGAGAAGCTGAGCAGCGATGAGAGAGAGAGAGAGGGAGAGAGAGACATATATCGATAGATATACTTGTTGCATTCATTATATCTATGTGTATCTCTTACTATAGAGCGTTCGATTGACTGACTTGTCTCAGCTTTTTATTCTGTATCTGTATCTGTAACACGTAACGAGATTGCTATGCTTCTGACTTGGATATCAATCTGTATCGGCCCTCAGCCCCTACTTCAACTGTTGCTCAAATAGCACAAAAAAAAAAGCCAGGAAGCGTTGGTTCTCAAAATAAATAAGCTTTGGGTTTGCATTCTAGTTTTTCGTCGCCATTTGGGCTGACAGCTGAAAAAAGAAAAGGCAAAAAAAAAAAGAATCGAGCTGCAACATAATTGCAAATTGTGTTTTCTATGTAAATATTAAGGGGTTGGTTGTTTGGTTGGTCGGTTGGTTGGATCGTTGGTTGGGGCTTTACTAAATTATAAAAATATTTAAAATAATACCAAAAAGGCGTTGGGGCTGGCGCTGCGAATCGCTCAATCTATGGCCCAAGGAAGCAACAAATTGCTGCTGTTCGCTTGCCAAGCAGCAACGTCCATCATAATCAACGTCCATCATCAGCTGCTGCCGCGTGCTCCGTTGACACACCCACCAAGTTGCAATTGTGGCTACTGCATGCAGCAAAATGTTGCACGCCAACTGCCAATTCCAATTCTTGCCGTTGTTGTTGTTGTTGTAGTTTTGGCATTGCCCGCCTCTAGCGATGATGGCCAACAAGTAATTTTTCATCACCACAGTCAGTGAGAGCAAAAAAAACAGAAACTGAAGGCACAACCGCTGCGGCCAGAATGAGATTCAGAGGCTCAGTCTAAGCCATCTTCAAACTGTTTGGCTACCAGTTTCTGTTTTCAGTTTTCTGTTTTTTTTGTTTTCTTTCAAGGGTCTACGGCAACATCAGTGTGGTTGCCTTTGTATTGGCGCCCATGTCCAAGTCGCATATCTGATATTAGAATCTCAATTAGTTTTTCCTCGGTCTGTCTTTATGCGTATACGCTTCTCGCTACCTGTGCTCATCATGTTGTTGTTGTTGCTGTTGTTGGGGGTATTGTAATTTAGTTTTGGGGGCTGGATAGGCAGGTTTCAATGGCCAACAAGTGCTTGAAAATGGCAGCGGCAGAAGCACTTTAAGTTCTATCCAGAGCATTTATCATGCTATGATTAGAATTTCCTAATTGATATAAGCGGGAAACCATGTAATTGTTATTGTTATTGTAAAAACAACCCAAAATATTTTAATAAAATTTGTAAATTAATGAGCTACACTCATTGGGAGTAATCACAAACACAGACAGACTCATTGCGCAAATCCAACACGTTTTACTATTTACGGCGATATAATATTAAAAAATAAAATTAATGCATACGCCAACAACGGCAACAACAGCAAACGGCAGCAACAACAACGGCGACAACAGCATTTGAATAAATTAGTGTAATAGACAGATTAAAACAACAGCGGCAACAAAAAAAAGTTGGCTTTATGCATATATATATATATATATATATATATATATGATTGTGTGTAACTAGGAAATATCAAAAAACTGGTAGCTGCCCGAATAGTAAAAGCCCCACAATTACAATTCCAACAATAAATAAATACTTGCTAAAACACAAAAAAAAACAACAACTATGACAAGCTGTGGCTTGGCAAGAATGCAACTAAAACAACAGCAAAAATAATAATAAAAAAAAAAACTTAAAAATTTTTCAACATATGAAATAATAATAATAAAAAAAAAGTGCAACAGGTTTTGAGAGTGTGTGTTTTCGCGCTAACCTTGAAATAAAACTCGTTTAATCATTTCTCAGGCGACTCGAAAATGCTATGAAAACAACAAAAACAACGACAAGAACAACAGCAACAAACGACATATGAAGCGTTAAATGGCGCATTATAAATTTAATAATATCAACAGACTTGCATTGGAAAAGTTTTTGTTTTTTTGTTCAGTTTTGTTTTGTTTTTGCTAATCGCATCTCTCTCATTTATTCTATATCTCTATCCAATTTGCAGGTACAGTTGCGTCAAAAGTAATTTCCGCATTAAGCGCACACTTACAGACACATACATACATACACACAGACATAGAGCCATAAAATGGCCGACTGCTCATTTGCCAGATGCCAACAGGAGCGCCGCCTCATCAAGCGCGAGCTAATGAAGTGGTCCAAGGATATGCTGCACATTGTCGGTGAGTGGCCCAAAATGAATCTCGTTACGCCTTATACCACCCCTCTCCCCCCTCCCCAGCCAACACCACCACATGCAATTTCATTAAAAATAAAGAAAATGAAGTTAACTTTCTCCCCAACACTTTTTTTTCCCGATTTATTTTTGTTCGCTGTTCGTTTGAACAAACTTTTCCAGCGGCTGCGGCTGTTGCTTTTGCTGCGTCATCTTCCAGCAATTGCTTTTACCTGGCTTTGCATTAGTATTAGTGCAGCATTTTTATTGCCTAAACCAAAGGACTTGCTATATACGAACATACGTGCTAGGCTACCTCTAAATTGAGCAATGTTCGAGAAAGGGTTGAGAGCGATCGTCTCTCATATTAAAGCCGCAAATGGGATTTGCCGTTAAACGCTAAATGAAGTGTGTGGTGGCTAAAGGAGAAAATAAAAAAATTAAGTGGAAAAAATTCAATATGGAAATTGACTTTAGTCCACCCTAATCAACATAAGTTGGGGCCCAGTCTGAGCTTACCATATGTTTCAGCTACAGTTTGGTATATAGAACGTGGAGCGTAGAACGAAGCGAAGGATATGCCAAAGTAAAATAAACAAAATGCAAAGCTCTGGCTAAGCGCTCAGGCGTTCTGGCGCCATCAACACAATATACAGAAACACACACACTCACACACACACACTCACACACACACACTCACACACACACACACTCACAAACACACTCTCACACACTTACGATATAGATACAGCAACATCCAGCGACTTTCAGACTAAAGCAAACACCAAGAAAAATTAACATAAATTGCATTTTTTTTTTCTTACATTTTTTTTTTTTGTGTAGCTGCTGTGCTTATTGCATTTCTTGCTGGGCACAGCAGCAGCAAGCAGTCTCTGTCAGCCTTATCCCTCGGTCTGTGAAACACTCTCATTTCGGTTTTTGAGCACGTTTAGCACGTTGCCGGCAAAGTCGCCAACTGCCCAAGCTGCCGTCCCCCCATTAACCATCTCCCATTACAAAAGCCCAGCAGCCACCTGCATTAAAATGTTAAATGCCTTTTGTCCTTGTTGCTGCTGTTGCTGTTGTTGTTGTTGTTGTCGTTGCCATGTACTATTTTTTTTCTCTTTAAGTATTTTTTTCTACTTCTTCTTCTTCTACCCACCATCCACGAGCTTTGGGGCTCGTCCTTGCCCGCCGCGTCCGTGTCTCGTGCACTCAATTACTTCCTCAATGCGCTCCATAATGCTTATCGTCCTTGTTTCTAGTTGACATTCCCACACAGTCAGCAGCGCTTCCAATGCCGTCCGACCACCACCACCTCCATGCACCAAAAAACATAGAAAAAAAAAGACAAAATCTTCCACACCCTAACCTACCCTACTCTACCCTACCCTACCCAAACCCTTAGCACATTCTCCAGCGACAATTTTTGTTGCCACTCGATGGGCGGTCGGGCAGGGTAGGGTAAGAAGTAGATGGAGAAGGTTTCGGCATCGTTGTCGCACGAAGCTGCAAAAAATCGTTGTCTGGCTTTCAGCTGGTGCAGCTTTAGGGTTGGCTTTGGTTTGGGTTAGTTTTTAGCTGCATCATTCTATGTGTATGAGTGTGAGTCGGGCTTCTTTCTGGCTGTGTATGTGTGTGTGTGTGTGTGTGCCCAAAACGAAGTGCTATACGAGATAACGAAGCACACTTAAGCGCACGCACACACACACAGCTAGGAGGACGAGAACGAGGACGACGACGACGACGTATCCCTACGAAATATATTGCACAATATAAAAATGCAGACGACGACTGCCGAATACGACGAGGCAGCCCCCGTTCCCAACCCCTTTGCTTCTCGGCTAACTGCAAGCGTGCCCCATGCCTGTTGCTGTACGCCATAAGCCGAAAAGGCACCTACTACTAGTACAGCCGAATGAATGGCGCCGAAAGGCGAGCCAACGAGGAGCAAGCAATGCCATCGCCAACGCTAACGCCATCATCAACGTCCTCGTCCTTTCGTCGTCGTCGTCATCGTCGTCGTCGTAGCTGTTTTTGTGGCCGATTTTCGACGCCGTCGACGTCGCTGTCGCCATTCACTCACACTACGGCACATCGCCGAAATGGGAGTTGAATTTCCAACGAACGACAAATTTTTTTCCTACTTCTTCCATTTTTTTTTTTTTTGTTAGTTTTATATTTTGTTGGCCCACCCAACGACGTTCGTGTTTTTGGTAGATCGAAGAAGATGCCAGCAACAAGGCAACAGTTTTGGGAGGATTGGATAGTTGGATGGGTGGATGAGTTGGTAGTTGGGTGGTTGTCGCCTGTTGCATCAACCGGCTGACTCTGTGTAAGTGCTTGGGTGTGTGTGTGTGTGTGGCAATGGCTCAATCAGTGGTGGCGCTGTATTTGATTGTAATGGGATATGCCACTTGTAGATTCAACACGCAAAAATTCACTTGTGTACTGAGGGATTTCAAATATGATAGAAAGAGAGAGATAGAGTGGGAGAAAGAGAGAAAGAGCTTGATGAAAATCTAGTTTTGTATATAATTGGTTGCGGTCTGTGTGGGATTTGTGATAGAAATGTAATTAATGAATCATATTAAAGTAGAGTTTTGGTATACCAAAAGGCAATGTAATCTAGGCAAAATAAACCAAAACATTTTTTTCGTATTATTCGTGGTAAACGTAGAAAAAGCATAATAATAATTCGTTTTCGCATAGTAACATTTCTATTTATTTTTTTCATCTTTAAAAAGTAAATTATATAATTAACATTGTTCGAAACTTTTTGTGGGCCATCAACTTGTCTATATTAAATAAGCTTAGCTTGTTTAAGAAGTTTTACCATTTCAATTATAGTTTTAGTTCGAATTTATTCCAACCCTTACGGCCACAGCCCATGAAACCTTCATAAAAAAGCGCAACTATTGCTTAAATACATATATCTATATATATATATATAATAAAAATAAAAGCCCAAAATGTAAGTGGAAAAAATATAATGGGAAATTGCAGCAACAGGGAAAGCAACTAAATAAAAAATAAAAAAAATATTTTTCAACGTCTAAACGAATTTAGCGCGTTAGTGCGAGGGAGAGAGAAAAACAAATGCTTCGTTAAGAGCAGAGCGAAAGTGTCAGAGCATTGTGTTCCACGTACATGTGTGTGTGTGTGGGTATGTATGTGTGTGTGTATCAAGAAAAACGAATCAGCAGGTGCTGGGTAATATTGTGGGCCATACTCAACTCACACTAATGCAAACACCATTTGGGTTCACTATATATATATACATATATATATATAGATATATATATATACTGTACTTGTAGTTAGTGCGGTGTTCTCAGTATTCGTGCTATATTGGGCGCAGTGCGAACGCATCTTTCGATTACAGCAATAGCAATAGCAACAACAACAACCACAACAACAACAACAACAACAACAACAATAGCAATAACAATAGTTGTTGTAGGTGGGTTCTTGGTGGTCTCGTCCTCGTACTCGTCCTCGTCCTCGACTTAGTCTCATACTCTCTTTTTACATTCTTGTTGTCGTTGTAAGAAGGCATTTTTATGCGCTGCGCCTGCAAGGAAGGAGATGCAACAAGCGACGAGGACGCGACGCCAACAGCCAGCCACCAACAGCTGTGTGTGCGTGGGCTGAACGAGCAAAGTAAGCTCGACCGCAACGTTGCCTCATAGCGCTGCAAGTCCTCCCGCTCCTGCTCCAGCTCCTTCTCCAACTGCTTCACATGCCAACCAAATCCTATACAGGATTTTATGCACTACGCAATGGGTACACTCTTTCTCTCTCCAATCTCCTCCTATACACTTTCCAGCCATTTGTAGTGTTCTTTTTTTTTTTTATTTCGCCCATGTATATATTTTTTTCCTTTCTCCTCGTTGTTGTTGTTGTTGCGCGTTGAATTTTTTTTCTGGATGGTTTTTAGGTTACATTTTTACGAGTTTTACGCTTCCACTATACGAGTATTTCGCGCCGTTGTTGTAATTGTTGTTGTTCTGTGGCCACGACGACAACGACAGCGATGACGAAGAGGTCGCTGAGAGTAACGAAGGAATCGCTTCCCACAATCGTTCTTCGTGCAACGTTCGACGGCGCCTGCAACAGCAACAGCAACAGCAAAGACGCAACCAAATTCATGCGCTCCTTAGTTAAAGTGTATTGGTTGTATGTGTGTGTGGTTGTGTGTGGTTGTGTGTGTGTGTGTGTGTGTGTGTGTGTGTGTGTGTGTGTGTGTGTGGAAGCGCCACAAGTGGGTGAGATGGGGATGAGTTTGTTGCCAGGCTGACGGGTTAGTTTCGTGCATGCACTGAAATTGGAAAATAGATTTTTTGGTTGGTTGCCTTTGGCCTTTTTTTCCTCTTATATATCGTTTGGCATTTTACTTTTCAGTTTTATTTTTTTTTTTATATCCTTTTGTGCATTTTCGAATACGAAGGAATGAGCAGGATGTAGTCAGGTTCGGTCTGACCGGCCGGCTGACCAGAAAAAGGCCAGGCCAGGAAGTCAGCCTGGCTTTTGGGTGGTATTGGTGTTGGTGTTGGTCTCTTCGCCGTGTATGTGTGTGTGTGTGTGTGTGTGTGTGGCCCAAGGTAAGAGCCAGAACAATGAGCGCCGCAGGAAGCCAGCCAAACGAGGCTGGGACGATGTCCTCAGCGCGAGACGCTGCCAACTTTTCTTTGGCATATTTGTTGCATTCTGTTCTCTTCTTGTTCATTTTTTTTCTTTACCTCCTTCAGTTTTTCGCCTTCTTTTTTTCGTGTGTGCGTGTATAGAAAAAAAATGAAGCGGAAGCACGAAAAAGCACAAAGTTAACGCGTTGCTTTTGGATTCGGTGTGGGTGGGTGGTTGGTTGGGTTGGGTGAAGGAGGGCTACGCGGGTGGACAAGTCGTTTGGGTGGCTGAGTGTCGTGTGGGTTTTGGGCGTTTGGGTCGTTCGTCGTCTATAGACGACAAGGATCGAGCAATATGGCGCTAAGAACATTGGGCAAAATGCAGTGCAAAAAAATACGAAAAAAATGCTGCACATTATGTGCGTGTGTTAGGGTGTTAGGGTGGAGGAGGGCGAACGTTTTAGCTATGCGAGAGGGTGAGTGTGCTTGTGTGTGGGTGTGGGTGTGCGGGTGTGTGTGTGTGTGAGTTAGTGGGTGAGTGTGGTATAAGCAAACAGCAAAACACACAAAAACAAAATGGAGCAAAAAGAAGACGAAAAAAAAGGCCACTAAAAAAATGCAGCACGTTGTATGTTGGGTGGGTTTTTGGGTGGTTTTGGTTGGGTTTTGACTTCGTCGTAGCCGTTGCCGTTGCTGTTGCCGTTGCTGTCGCTGCCAGCGTCGCTGCATTTTATTTTGTGCTGAAAAAGTTTCGTGTGCTCGAAAAAAGTTTCGTCGCTTCGTTGACGTCGTTGTTGGCGTCGTGCGCTTTTGGTAGTTTTTGCTGCAAGGGAAAACGAATAGAGGAAGCTCCGAGAGGTAAGGTGAGGGCATGTCGGAGTGGGTAACTAACCCCATTCCGTTTCTGTGTCGTATGTGTGTGTATGTATGCATTTGTGTGTATTTGTGTGCTTGTGTGAGCAAGGCATTTGACTGGGTTTGAGTTTTGCAGCTACATTTGGCTGCATTCGGTTGGTTGGCTGTGTTCTGTGCCTGGACGTGTCGGGCTGTGTTTTTTGGGGGCGGGCACGCCTTGTAGTTTGGTGGGTGTCTCCTGACATTTTTGTCGAATTTGCAGTTGTAGTTGTACTAGTCGTAGTGGTAGAAGGAGTAGTAGTAGTAGTCGTAGTAGTGGTAATAGTAGTTGGCTGCGATGCTGGCGCCAACGACAACGACAACGCCAGCGTCAACAGCGACAGCACAACTATTTTTGTGCTGCGGCGTTTGGTGCGCATTGTGCAACAAGTGAGTTTGGCAGCAGCCACCAACAGGACGACAACTAGTTTTCGGCAGTAGCAACCCAAAAAAGCAACCTAAAAAAGAACATAAAACACTCTCGTCTCTCTTGTTTGCCTGTTTGCAAGTTAATTGTGTAAATTTGAATGGGCAACCAAAGTGGCAGCAATTGTGGTCTCAACTGAATCAAATCGTTTTCAAGCCAAGCAGCAGCCAGTTGCCAGTTGCCAGTTGTCAGCTTGTGTGTCTGGCATTGTGGCACGCTTATTCGAGTGTTGATTGAAGCAACAATTGGCGCCAACTGTTGCACAGAACAGTTTGACGTTTGACTTTCGCCGTGTCGCGTTACGTTTTGGCAAAAGTGTTGTGTGCTTTTGTGCGCCGCACTTCCGCTTACCACTCAAGCAGCAATTGTGTGTGTGCGTGTATGTATGAGTGTGTTTGTGGGTGCTTCTCATCGTGTGTGTGCACTGGTGAAAATTTAATTAAAGACGTTGTCGCAGCCGCATTGCGATAATTTATGTGTGTAGGCATTTAATTAAAGCGATCACACAAGTCATTTACATAAACATCAAGCAAACTCAGATAGAGAGAACGACTTCCAGATAATTATTGTGTGGCATATGTTGCACTTGACTTTTAACGTGCATTGTAATTTCTTAATTGAATTGATTAGTTCACTAACTGAAATTTTTGGCAGCCAATCAATACATGTGAGTGACAAATATTTGCTATTAAATTGAAATTTTACATTTGATGTGTATTTAGTGTGTGATTTCTTGCTATATTTTATTTGTAATATTAATAAAAATATTCTTAAATAGCAAAGTTCTAACATACTCCCCAAATAAATTTACAATTTATGTTTGAAAATATTTTTTTTTATGTTTGATTCGGGACAAATGAAACAAATTTTTAAAACATTACTAAAATTATTTATTGGTACATTGTCGAAAAATCTGCAAGACTTGGGTGAAAAATATAAGCAAATCATATAAATATATTTTTTGTTAGTGTGAAATATTTTATTCAATACCTTTAACAAGCTGATATAGAATAAGTGATAGTTCGAACAAACTTCTTAAGCCATCGTAGATCGAAAACACATCGGTTATTGTTCACCAAAATATTGACATTAATCTAATGGCAGTTGTAAGTTTTCTGTGACATATTTGTGATCAATTAATTTTTATTGTTTGTATATTTCATTTGGAATTTTTAAAGTTTCAATAAATGCTAATGATCTAAATAATGATAATAATGATCTCTAAATAATATTCCTTTTTAAAAATCGATAAAATAAAGAAAATAATTGATAATTTGTAATTGTGGTATAAAATTCTTCTCATCTTCCTCTTTTGTAGCTAAAATATTTTATAAACATTTTTTATATTACAAAAGCAATGTGAAAATATTACAATAAGAAAGCTACTTGTGAAAATATATATAATATATTTTATTTGTATACTACTTATTAAATGTATTTTTTATGGTAATAATTAAGGCCATAAAATAGTCAGAATGCTTTTTATGCTTTTCATAGTATTTACATTTACATTATTGCAGTATTAGAATGCCTTAACATATATTTTTCCAACTTCAAACAAACCATATTTTTAATAAGAAAAACAATCTTTAACAATCAACTTTTTGACCCATTGCAACTTATTACATAAGGCGCTTAGCTTGAAAAAGTTGAAGATGTCAAGCTTGCTAACTGCGTATTTTTCGTCTGGGTAAACTAGCAAAAAGCAAAATAGCTATCAACGAAAATTTACACAACAATTACCTGTTATGCTCGTAAGCCAAACAAAAATGCAACACTTTGCAAACTATTAAAGCCCAAAAGTCGAACAGCTCTGTTGACAGATTCCAAAACACTTGCACAAACTGTGCAAGTTTACACACAAATATGTATATGTTGTGTTCTACAAGGGACCCCCAAAAAAAACCCGACAATAACAGCAACGATAACAGCAACAACAACAAGATCGGCCAGCTGCTGGAAGGCAAATGTGTTGTAACAAGAATTTTATGCTTATATGAAAATTCTTTGAAGAAAACTTTTTGCAAATAGACAACAGAGCGTGCAACACATGTACTACACACAACAACACAACACAAGTCAGGCAACAAGGCAGGCAGTCAGGCAGGAGGCAAACAACAACAGCCAACAAAGCGCCAAAGGAGCAGCCATATCAGACATTTGCCCTCTCGCAGACACTAAGCAAATGTGCTAGCTACACGCTGACAGGCCCCTCTCACCCCCTTTGCACCGCCTTGCAACCAACAACCTGTCGACGACGATGACGCTGACGATGGCAACAACGATGTAGACGTTTGTATTTGACTTTGTAACATCGTTACACAACAACAACAACAGCAACAACAACAACCACAATAACAGCGATAACAACATCAAACTATTGCACTTGTTGCATAAGTCACACACACACACACGCAATGGGACTAACACGCCAACAAGTGGCAATGGCGACGCACAAAAGTATGCAAAGACTTGCGAATTCACACATTCTAACAACGCAGACAGCAGCGACAACGACAACGCCAACGGCAACAGCAACAGCGACAGCGACGTCGACGCTGACTGCTAACGCCGACGGCATACAGGATGAGGATGCTGTTGCCTTCGAAGCACTTTCGGCGATTTTCGACGAACTCGCTGCCACGAGCTGCTGCTGTTGCACAAACACCCCAAAAAACATACTTACACCCCCACACATACATACATGTCCATTCCCCCAAGCAGCAACAGTTGTCAATTGTCGGCAACTTGTTGTTGTTTGCGGCAACCAAAGTCATTTTGACTAGAAAGAGAGCAGTGCGGGCGGGCGGGTTTGAAACACAACACATGTATTTTCCAATAACAGGTAACAACAACCAAATGCTTCTAACAAAGAAATCAATGTTGAATTCTAGCCAGAGGCCACACCCAAAAAACAAATTCCACAACTCCATTAGCAACAGCCGCAACTGAAGTACCATCAAAATCATTTCAAGTTTATATTGCTTTCAGTGCCAAGCAACTAGCTCTTCGGGCAGTGTCTACCAAAAAATAAAGAAAACAAGATGCGATTTTTTGTTCTGCCCCTTTTAACAATGTTCGTAGGATTTTCTTCATTTTTTTTTCTGTCTATGCATTGTCGCTCGATTTGCTGCCGTTATGTTAGCTGGTTATTGCCTTTGTGTGTGGACAGTACAAACTGTACTTCCGTTTTGTATCTAAAGTCTGGCAGCATCTTTGTTTCACCGAGCACCCAGAGCACTGAGACGTTGACAACAAAAACCAAAAGCAAAATCGACAACAACATCGAATCGATAAATATTCAACACACACAGTTTGTAAAAATACATTGAAAATGCATTAGACGCTGCATTATGGCATGAATTTCAATAGCGGGTGTCTTATACATAGTTTTCTATTCGTTTTCGTTTGGTTTTTTGTTTCATGATTGAGTTTCTATATTTTTTGTAGAAGTTTAAGTTCTGTTTAATTAGAAGCGTGAAAAGTAGTTGCACTAATGCATTAATCGTGTGCTATAAATTTAAAATAAAGAACCAAGTCTCCTGACAAGCAATCAAAATGCACAATTTCTAAACACTTTCAAGGTTGACACAATGCGAAATGCGAATGCGAAAAAAATAAAATAATAATAATGAAATCCAGTTACTGGCTTGACTCGCACAAACCGACACAAGTCAATTGCCATTTGGCTGGCCACTAATCAAACGTAACGAAATTACTTACAAGCATAAACATGCTTTAAATCGAGACAGGTTCGCCTTGAGATCTGACCAAAATGGCGTTGCAACGGTAAAGCCGGCGGCTAACTGCTCTAAGCAGCTAACAGCTAAACTTTTGCCACTAACTTGTTGCGCGACATTTACACGGAAGCAAAAAGCCAAACAAGCACGTGTGTGCGTATTTTTCTGTCTCTGTGTTTGTGTGTGACGCGTCAGTTGAGCGAATGACTTCAGCTATGCGGCGTATACGTGATATGCTAAATGTTAGGCATGCAGCGATATCTGATCTGATGTAGATCGAAGCGATAGATAGAATTGTGAAAGCGACTAGCACAACCGAAAACGTATCTAAAAATGCGAAAGATCAAGAATTCTGACTGGTTTATTGAGTTGTTTTTGTTTTTTTCATAGTGTTTATGTATTGGAATCGCATAGATTAAGTGTTTAAACTAGAAATTATTAAAGCTTTGGGTTTATGACAAAAGCAAAAATATTTTATAGTTATTGGAAGTCACACAAACAGCTTTATTTCCTTAAGCTTAACCATTTCAATGAGTTAATTTCCAATGCCAACCAATTTTTTTACAAATTAGTGCGCATTTTGTCGTTGACATCCATATCAAATAAATCTATAATATGTTCGCAAAGTTATTTTAGCTTGCAACAGAGCTCAAGAATGTGAGTCACATTCAATTGCATTAGTTAAGCTGGGCAGAGTTGCAACTAAAAATGCGATAAGCAACAGTATTCAACAAATTGCAATATGAAATTCTGACCGAGTGCAGTTTGTAATAATTGCCATTCCAATAATAATATTAAGCAAATAATAAGAAATCGCACAAAATGTGATTAAAAACTTATCAGCAGTAAAGAAAAAGAAACATATAAAAAGAGGAAGCACAAATTGATTTCGTAAATCGATTCAATAAAACAAGATGTTGTTGCAAATCGAATGTCTCAATCAATGTGGCAACACCAAATGCCTTGTCTGTGCTGCTCGTTGTTGATAAGAGTAGCAAGTCTACTACTACAAATGCAATTTATGTATGTGTGCCTATAAATATTCTTATCGTTCACGCACATTTTTTGTTGTTGTTTACTACATTAATGATAAATCAATGAACGTGCAGGGGCACAAATCTAAATCTCAAAAATAAAACGGGTGACAAAATCGTTTACTGCGCTGCATTCGCAACTGTTGCGCATTGTTGTTGTTGCTGTTATAGCGGCGAGCAAGGGCTCTCTCTACACACACACGCAACACATATGAATATGCTTGCAAACATGCAAGTGTGTGTGTGTGTGAGTGTGCATTTATGAGATAATACCTTGAACGTGCGTCAGTCAGGTCGTTGTCGTTGTCATTTAACTGCCGCCAACGCCGCCGCCAAGCACATGTCTACTAATGGTGTCGTTGTTGTTGTTGCTACTATTACTATGTTTGCTGTTAATAATTGAAATGAATAGTGCGGCTTTAAGTTGATCATGTTCAATTAGTCACCGTCCAAATGCACAAAACTACCAAAAAAACAAAAAAGTTTTGTTAAAAGCACGTTTCAGTTTTTGATAAAGTCAACTGCGCAATTTAGGCGCTCATCAACAATTAGTAACAAATATTTTAAGTTTCTCCATTCATATATATATATAGAACACTTGCCAAACCAAAGTTCAATATAAGCTACAGCAGAGTCAAAGCCAAAAATTAACTATAAAGAAAAGAAACACAAAAGCAACACTCAAAGCTCATTTACATGTTGCATTGCTCAGTGTTTCTGAGTGACTTTTGCTTGAGCAAAGTTCTTGAGTGACTGGGGAAAGACTGGGGCAACAACAGCAGCAGCAACAACAACAGGAGCAAAACTCACCACGCGGCGTCGTTGTCATTAATGAGCAGGAAATGCAGTTCTTGTTTCTCAGTCTCTGTCTGTCTGTGACTGTGTCTGTCTCTGTGTGTGTGCGAGAGAGAGAGAGAGAAAGAGAGCGGGCTTAACTGGTGAATTCTCAGCTTCTCTGCGCTCTTATTAATCGTTGTATGAGTGAGCGAGTTTTTTGTGCTTGTTGTTGGTTAATTTTTGAGTGATATTTTTTTGTTTCGTTATGCTCAAAATGACATTACATATGTATAAATGTAAATATGTTTTGTTATTTGGGACTCAACAAAGGTTGATTAAGGCTAATTCTATATGAAATATAAGTCAAATGAGGTTTTAAAAAATATTTAAAAAATATTTATGAATTATTAAGAGGGAATTTCATAAAATACAAAATATTATTATATTAACATAATGATTTTGAAATGTTTATTAATCATTTTCAAATATTCAATATTTATTTTTGTTGTAAGTGTTAAATGTAAACAAGAAAAACAAATTGTTTATCTTCCTAATTTTCTACTTAAACAAAACAAAAATCAACACCATTGTTGTAAAAGGCAAAAGCTCAAGTAACACTCCACCCCCTTGCTCCCAAAAAATAAAAAGAAGAAATATACGAATAAAAAAGTCCAGCTAATTGCCATGGCAGCGACGCGACAGCGCAGCAGCTGCGATGCATTTTTTCCCCTATACACAAATGTATGTGTGTGTGTGTGTTTAGCTGCTTATTAAGCAGCTGTGTGCGTGTGCGAAATAAAAAAGCGACACACACCAAAAAATGAAGAAAAAAAAATGTGGTGAATACTAAATTTGAGATGTTATATGCGAGTGTCTCTCTATCTCTATGTGTGTGTGCGTGTGTGTGTGTTCGCATTGTTCTAGCTTGGGGTTTTTTTTTGTTTATTTTATATGTGTCTGTGAGCTACAAATTTTGAGTGATTCTTTTTTCGCCTGTATGTCAATGTGTGTGTGTGTTAATTGCAAGCTACATTTCTTGTAGCAATTGTCAACAATGTCAGGCCATGGACAGCTGAGCGGCTGAGCGGCTGAACGGCTGAGTTGGGACTCCAATGTTGGCCAACTAGTACTAAATACTCAACTGACTCCGGCACCGGCTATTTTGGCAGCGCAGTCGGCTGGCTTTTTATCAACGCGCGCTGGCGTCGCAGTCGCCGCAGTTGTTTTTATATGCAGTTGTCGAGAATTGCATTGCATTGCACTTGGCGCGCGCTCTCTGACGTTCTCTCTCTCTCGCGCTCTCTCTTGCTCAGTTCTCGGCTTGGGCTTGATGTTGTTGCTGTTGTTCATCATGTCAGTGGCCTTTGAGTGTATGCGTGCATGCGGCTTTACCCCGTTGGCTTCTGTTACTCCTAAAGTTCTCGCGTTTGCGCGCCTTTGCCACTCAATGACTCAACCGAGCGCTCTCTTTCTCTCTCGAGCTCACCAGCTCTCTGTGGCTGGCTGTTGAGCTCGCGCTCACGCTCGCGCTCTCCCTCTCTCAGTACATTCTAGTTGTGGCGTTTTTTTGCTGTGTGCTTTTTTTTCGCAAGCATGAATGCGCTTGTATGCAATTTTGACGTCGCTGTCGTCGTCGTCGCCAGCGCTGTCTTCGTGTTGTTGTGATATAATTTTGCAGTCGGCTTCGGCAGTCGCATAAACACAACGCATCCGATATGCAACGGAACGCATTTTCGGACGCGGCCCGAGTCGTTCCGAGGTGTAGCGTCCGACGATCGCGTATATCAATCGTAAAGCATTAAGCGCATTCCACATTTCCATCACAATCAGTCGCAGACAAATCTAAAATTCCAAAACAACAACAACAAGAGAACAACTGTCTCCAAAAATACTAAAACAAAATTGAAATCATATCAAAATAGTGACAAAAAAGAAAGAAAATATTTCCGAAAGGCAACAACTATATAAATTTATTAAAATATCGTTGAGTGCAGTGTCAGTGTCCGTGAGCTAACTTGATACAATTACTAACCCTCAAACAAAACATAATAGTAATATAATACAACACAAACAACTCAAGCAGCTGTGACACATTGCGTATACGCAGCGTCTGCCCTTTGGGCAATGTACGCACTTGGCTTTTGCCCATTGAGTCGTCGCCCGCGCGTTGCCTTTATTTCGGTTGTTCTTGACTGACAACTGACAACAACAACACCAACAGCAAAAGCAACAGCAACAACAACAATAGCGAAGCTGCTGTCGCTCGCGCGTGTGTGTTTGTGTGTGTGTGTGTGCAGTGTGTAGTGTGTGTATGCGTATGACTGCGGTCGCTGGCTGCTGCAGTCACTGCCGCCGCAGTCGTTAACGCAGTCACCGTCGCAGTCGCCGTCGCCGCTGTCGCTGGCATGCAAAACGCGGAAAACTTTTTTTCGCGCACTCGCAAAATTTTTATAGAATGCATTTTTATTTCGGTCTTTTGGTTGAATAGTTGCACTGCCCCGTGGTGTGCGTGTGTGCCGCTGTGTGTGTGAGTGTGTGTGCCTGTGTGTGTGTGTGCGTAAATGCATTAAATTAATTATTAATTGTTAATAAATTTCCATAATTAATAATACAACAATCCAATAAACGAAAAGTGACAAAAAGAATTGTGCTTAAGAAATGAAAATAAATAAATAAATTTTACATCAAATTCCAATTAAAAAATGTGCAATAATAAAATATTTGATATCAAAATAAACACAATAAAAAAATACTTCATTGCCAATCGAATACATCACGCACCGCATCTCATATTCGATATCGCTACATTTTCACTGCACTTTTCTCTACGTTCCAACCAGAAGAACCAAAGCGCAAAAAATTCATTTGTCGTGCCAAATTTGCTCAACAAAAAAAAAAATTATACCTGCACAAAAAAACTAGAAAAATTATCAAAGACGAAAAAAAGTACTTCAGCATACAAATGAACTGCAGTAAACTTCAGTAGAAGCAGTAAAACAAAACAAAAAAAAAACAAACAAAGCAGTCAAAAAATATAAAAAAAAAGCGGAACTAAATAGAAGTAGAGTAGAAGTAGCAGCAAGTGCTCTGTAATAAAGTGTGGTTGGGTTGGGTTTGGGATTGGTCTTGGTCTTGGTAGCTGCTGCCCAGCGGGTGGGACGAACTTTATGTGCAGGCAAAAATGTAACAAATTTTTGTCAGTTTCAATTTTCATCAGACAGACAGACAGACAGCCAGATGGATAGACGGACGGACAGAGGGGACGAGACGACGCCAACTTAACCAGTCGCTCCAGCAGCAGCAGCAGCAACAGCAGTTACCCCAAACCTAAGCAGCACTACACCATGACAATGGCGAGGTCTCGCCGGGTGCTCAGGCATTTACTTTGCCGTCGGGGTTTCCACACAGCACAGCATAATGAACGAGAACCAAAAAATAGAAAAAATAAATAAATAAAACAAAAAAAATTGAGAAAAAAATCTTACTCACAGATATATGCTAGAAAAAATGGCAAATTAAATAGCCGAAAAAAATGTGTTGGCTAACAGCGAATTGGCCATGCGCTGCAGCTGCGCAGCAATTGAATAATGCTAGCTAGAGCTCGAGAGCTAGAGAGACCTTAACCCATGTGCGCCCCTTCACTTGCAGAAGTGATGCTGCTACTGCTGTTGCTGGTTGCCCAAACTGAAAGCAGCGCAGCGCATTTGATTTTCGCATTTCCTTGGCTTACCTTCCGTTCGTTAGCATTTTCTCTTACTCAACTTCATTTTTTTTTGGCATATCCTTTTTGGCCAAAAACTTAAATTACTATTTACAATGGTTTTTTTTTTTTGTCCCTCCCAGTTGTTTTTGTTACGTTCATTTCGTTCTTCTTCCGCCCTGCTGCAACTTTGCTGGCGAATAAATTTTGTGCAGATTTTTTCGTACCTTAACTGCCCTTAACTTGAATTTTACCTCCGACCTCTTGCTAATTTCATTTGATATTTCTGTTCAGTTAACTGCGTTTTTTTCTTCTCTCTTCTTTTCATTTTGGCTATTTTTTTGTTGGTCTGGCATAGCGTTAAGTAAATTTGATAAAAGTTATCCAATCTTATCAGGAGCTCATTGAAAAAAGTCTTTAGTGCTGCTGCGAAACGTGCGCACTGACTCGAAAATAAAGCTCAAGTGCATAAAAATGAGAGATAACAGCAAAAAAGACGCGAATTAAGTGGCATTTTTTGCGAATATTGATTAAATGTATCTTTAAGATACAAACCACACACAATTTGCAGTGATTATGATCGCGTATTTTCATCACTTTTCACACGTCTTCAACCAAAAAGCCGTTGCTCATCCATTTCGATTGTTTTCATCTAGATAAAAAACAACAGCAACACCAACAACAACAACAACAACAAAAACATTTTTGTTATTAAATTTATGTTGAGTTAAATAAAATAAAACATAATAAAATAGGTAAAAGTGCAATCCATTAACAAATATAAAAAAACGTTAAACAAACAACAAGAAAACAAAACAAAAAAAAAAACTTAGCAAAAATAATTAGAAAAGTAATAATTACTTTTGAATTATTTGGAATGCAAAACAACAAAAATATTATGTTGAAACATATCACCAAATACAACAACAACAATAGCAACAAAATATATAATTATTAATACACACAAACAACAACAAACAAACAAACAACAACATCAAACGTGCAACTGTCAAAATTTACACAATTGCCGCTGACTGTAAATTGAACATACTATATAAAAACGGAGAAGATACAAATGCAACAATAACAACAACAACAAAAACAACACCAACAGCAACAACAACAACAAAGAAAAGCAGAAACCGTTTCATTTTTACGGTGCATATTATTTACTTTGTGCGCCACATACAAAAAATAAAAAAAAAAGAAGGAAGGACGGAAAATACCAACCAACCAGCAGCCCAAAAAATACATAGCATCAACAACAACAACAACAGCAGTACAACAACAACAAAATCTGCTGCTGCAACAACAACAACAACCACATTAACATTAATAATTGCCTGCATTTGGCCTTTTGTGCGCGCAACCGAAAAAAAAGAGAATTTATATTGTATATAGGCACAACGTTAATATATATATATATATATATATATAAAAAAGTATATGCATATATACAACACTATATAAATGTATTGTATGCGCTGCACAACAACAACAACAACAATTACAACTACAACAACAGCATCAGCAGCCGAGACACAATTACTGCAGAGCGCCCCAACTACAACTCCGCAAACCTAACGCTGCTGAGTTGAGTTTCGTGCCACGTCCAGTGCGACTGCAAAAAAAGAAAAAAAAACGTTGTTGTTTTTGTTGCGCGTTCTTTTTTTTTGTTGTTTTTTTGTTACATCGACTGCGCAGTCAACGTAAGCAGCAGCATCAGCAGCATCGACAGCATCAGCAACATCAACAGCATCGACATCAATTTGGCTTTTGGGCAAAAATAATTTAAGAAAAATATATGTGATGCTATGCACATCAGCAGCTATGAATTATGTACGTATATCCGACAGCTATAAAATATTATTCATATACTATATATACACATTATAACTCAATTAATGATTTATACAAGTCCCAACTTTCGTTAGCTTTGTTCCCCATTCATTGATTTCTCAATAACCTTGCGCAAAATCCTTTCACTTAAGTCACTTTCTGTCTTTTCTGGTTCTACGATCGCTTATCAATACCAGTAATATGAATTTGAGCAATGCCTCAATGACATTGTCCTTCAATGCAACAAACAAACAATGAAAGCGAAAAAGCGAAATGATGTGTAAACAATAATACACACAATGAGAGAGCTCTACACAGACACACATATATATGTATATATAAGCAGCGACGCACAAGCTTAAGGACACAAGTTGAAGCAACTGCAAAGTGCATTCGCCCAGCTATATACTAGATACAGATAAACATATATACACTACACATACACTGTGTGTGATAAATATCAACAAATTTCATTCACAAACACCTTAGCGGAATCGAAAGCAATTCGGTCAAAGCGGAAGCCAGCTTAAAGCTAGACCACTTATCTGAAAGTGATCAGCAAGTAACTCTTAGCTCCGAAAATAAAGATAGTTTCAACTGACAATCTCAAAACTTATACTCAACTGCAGCAGATACAATCATGTGTATCTGTATGTGTGTGTGTGTGTGTGTGCACGTTTCTTATCAGGTGGCCTGACGCAGCCGATTCTGACCCAAATTGCGAAAAAAAAAAAACTGTTGAACAAAACCAACCGAGAACTCTGACAACACAACACACAGGCCGAGGCGGAGGCCACTTTGGCTTTGCCTCGCTGATACGGCGGCTACTTGTGAAATCTCGACAAAAGCAACAAAAAAAAAATGTAAAACAAAATTAAGCAACAAATTATTGAACAAAAAATTATATTTATGAGGCGTTGCCTGCCAGTTTAATCGCGAAAAAGAAAACATGAAAATGTTTTTGTACATATGCATTACATATAATACACATCCACATACATATATATATATATATATATATAAGAAAGAAAGAAAAAAAACAACCAGAAAACGCCCAAAGCGGAAATGTTTTTTTGCGCTTTCTTATCAGGCGCAAAAAATTGATTTTATATATATATATATTTTTTGTGTTGCTAAAAATTTTCGCGACGAACGAAAAATATTAAACACAAGTATTGATATAGATGGTTTTTTGTTTTCTTTTTGTTTTTTTTTGTTATAGAATTTTTTTACGTAATAAAATTTGTGCAGCTGCAGCGCGATCGGTTCGAATACGACTTGACGCACATAGTTCAAATTATCGCAAATTTAATTTGTATTATATATATGTACTAGCCACAAACTACGTACATACGTACGTATGTATATACACAATATTTCCACAAAAGTTGTGCTGATAAGGGTGCGAAACAGAAAAAAAAAATACTTTTATACTTATACTTATTATATTTACACTATGTCGTAAATATAATGATTTCTCTATAGTTTATTTTTATTGCCCGGCATCACATTTCGCATTAGAAACGCACAAATTTGTATTTTTTGCTGGAAAAATAATAATAATAATGATTAAAGTATTTTTTTCATCACTTAACAAAACTTCAAATCAATTTAAATAAAACCACATATCAAATATATATGTGACTCAACTCAAATCTGATGATGATGATTAATAATTTGTCATGTGATTGTAAGCATAAATTTCCATTACATTTATTTTATTAATACATTTTTTTGGTCTGTCGAAATATCGAACATACCATAACATATATCAGACATTAGGTTTTTTTCAGTCTGCAAACAAAGCAGCAGCAATTATTGGTGTGCTTATAATTTAATTGAAATACAAAAAACAAAACAAATGTGTTTATAACTAATAAGGCTGATCAAATTTCGTTGTGTCAAATGCGCTGCAGCTGTTTTTGCTCTACGAAATAGATAACTCCCAAAGTGTTTACCATTTGGGGGAAAGGAAACAAAAGAGATAACACACTGCAAATGCAATGGCAGCAAAATTGTGTTAGCTATTAAATAAGTGCAATGCATTATAAACAAACTAAAACAATAACGTGACAAATGTGTGAACATTAAATACGTTTTGTTTAAAGCAAAAATAAAAACGAAAACAAAAACAAAAACAAAAAACGAAACGAAAAAAAAGACAAAGTGAAGCGAAATAAAAACTGCTGAGTTGGCTAACACAAATACATTGCCTATCTGGTGGCGTTTCTGGCCGGCCACACACGACTCGAAATGTAAGGTAAATGTAATAACGAACGTAATTAGCAACAAGAACAAGCCAAAATGGCAGGCACAAAACATCAATGTCTTGGCCGCTTTGGTGTAATCGCTTGCCAATCATTGGGTAGCCCAAACATTTTACAAACGGAAACAGCTGTCTCTGCCAATGGCATGCAGATCCATCTATGTACATACGTACTCTACGCTCTACGTATGCTTTAGATGTTGAGGATAAGGGAGCAAAGGAGTTGCAATAGCTGGGAGCTGCGGCAAAAGTGCTTAGCTGTTGGTAAGACAACGTCAAGCAACTGCCAAAAGGAAGCTGCTACCAAACACTCTACGCTCCAAAATGCAGCCGGCTGTTTGCCTGGTCAAAGTTGCAGCAAATGTTTAATGCTGGCAACATTTTGAGCGCCTGCTGCTGTTGCTGCTACAATTCTAGCCATAAAAGCCACAGCAACAACAACAACAGCAACAAAATAGTTATAGCTGACTGGGATATGCAGCAAAACTTGGCTAACGACTTTTTTCCGTTGGCGCTCTTGACTTTTGCATTGAAAATCGTGCAATTCACCTGCTGCATACTACTACTACTACTAGCACTGCCAGTAACTACAACCAACAACAACAGCAGTAACAGCAACAACAATGACGTTGAATGCATCTGCATCTCAGCAGCAGCAGCAGCGTCGTCGTCGTCGTCGCCGTTGTCGTTGCCGTCGGTTGCATGTTAATGTTACAGCTGCACTTGCACTTGCAGCAAATGCCGCGTCGTCGTCATCGTCGTCGTCATGAATGACGCGGCTTAGACCCATTCCCAATCTCCCCTACCCCCCTTAAACCCCCCCCCCCCCTCACTTCTCTTTTTGACTCTCTGTTCCTCAGTTTTCCTATGCCCCTTTTGTTGTTGTAGCCATTGCGCACTGCACTCCCTGCACTTCCCTGCATCCACATGCAATTATTTTTCTAGGCTGCGGCCGCAAATTGCACGCCTGCATCTCTGTTCATAAGTGTGTGTATGTGTGTGTGTGTGTGTTAGTGTTACTGTGTGTGTGTTTGACTGCTTCTTGGCTGCCTTTTTGTTGATTTTACAAGGTGTGGAATGACTTTGGTAGCGCCTGCTGCTGCTGTTGCTGTTGCTGTTGCTGCTGCTGCTGCTGCAACATCGTCAAAACTTTGCGGCTTCATTTTGGCTAAGCCAAGTCCAACTACAAGTTGAGCTGTAGTTGTTGTTGCTGTTGTTGTTGTTGTTGCTGGTGCTCTTTGGCTGGCACGTTTATGGTCGCGTTTTAATGTAATTGTTGTTGTATTACAGCAAATTGTGTACGCTTTGATTGTTGTTGTTGCTTTTGTTGTTGTTATTGTTGTTGTTGTTGTTGCTATGTTAGCTACTTAACTGTTTGTAATTTGCCATTCATGTTGACGGCACCAAAGTGGCGATTTGCCGTTTTGTTGCTGTTGTTAGAAATCAGCTCAGTTGACGCTGATCAATTTGTTAAGAAGGTGTTGCTGTCGTGTGCCAGTAGTTGGCCAAAGTTGGCCAGCATTGGCTTAGCTCAGATGGCTTAAATGCAGGCTTTCAGATGCTTTGGATGCTTTGGCATTAGCACTTCCTTCGCGCTTGATTGAAACTGATCATTTTGGTGCAAGCCAAAAAACAAGTAGCCAACTGCCAATTTGCTGATATTAAATTGTTGAATTACCAAAATGGTTGAACGCCCCAAGGCCTTAACTTAAATCTATCATCGATAAGACTTGGAAGTGCCACAGTTTGTCGCAATTGCAACTAATTAACGGTTCTGCTGGCATTTAAGGCATCAAGCCGACGGGCCTTAGTACTCGGGGTAACACCCACAAATGCAAAATTTATTATGACTTTGATGGAAAGGATGTGGCAAAGGTGCGCTCGTGCTCGCGCTCGCACTGATCAACAAATGAATGGACTCGAGTGACTTAATAAACGACTAAAGACTATGCAACTAACTAACCAACTGACTGACTGAATGAGTGAATGAGTGAATGACTGACTGACTGACGAGCAAATGACTGATGGCAAGCATTGAAACGCTTGAATGTCTGTTCTGTGAGCTGTTATTAGTTAAATGGCGTATAATGGATGAATAACTCAGTGAAACGAAAACGAAACGAAACGAAACGCAAAAAAAACAAGTAGTCGTTGTTGGTAACAAAAATAGTCAACAAAACAATAAGTATTAACAACAAACGCGTGCTTTTTTGTGTTTGGCAAACTGTTAAACTGACTGACGTTGCGTTGCGTTGAGAATGATGACGATGATGATGATGGGGAAGTAGGAGAAGTAGGAGAAGAAGAAGCTAGAATGAAGACGAGCTAAACGAACGAACCGGACCACACCTTAATAATTACTTAAAAGGAAAATAATTTACGAAATTGCATTCATAGTTCAGCTCTCTCGCTGCCTGGCTGACTGCAACAAAAGCCAGCCATAACAAACAACAATGCCAGCGAAAATAAAACAAACGACCCAAGGTAAAAACAAAATACAAATAATTTTTGTGCGAAAAGCAGCAGTAGCAACAAAAAAAAAAAAACAACTAAATAACAAGTAAAAGAAATATAACTCAAACGCAGCGCGTGGCCATTTTGTATATGTGTATATGTGTGTGGCAGGTAGCAAGTATATACACACGAGCATATTGAGTTTCCCGTGGCGCGCATTGGTAAACATTTGCCCAGAACGTCAGCTACCAGATACTAGAAACGCAGCTGCAAACCTACCAACCAACCGACCAACCAACAGACCGACCGACCAACCTGTGGCCCTGTTCAATGTAGCGTGGTCTCACTGCCATTTTATTGTCATATTTTGTGTTTTTTTTTTTCGCTAAGCTGACTTGGATGATAAGCTAAGCGACGTTCGGCCATCTCAATAACTCTAATTGCTGACGCTTATCAAATGCTTCGCGTTCTTTTAATTACACGAATTGCCATCCATTTCTTTCTCTTTTCTATATATATATATTTTTTTTTTATAGTGAATTTCCGTTTGGCATACGGTACGTATGAGTAATATGTGTAAGCTGCCAAAACGATTGCACTTGTAATGAAATTTGTCACGCTCAGGCAAACAAACAAAAGCAACAACAAACAGCAACAAGATCTTTTTTTTTTTGACACATTTACATGGTCAGGCCGAACGGGCAACGGGCAACGGGCAACAGGCAACGGGCTTTGAGCCCGGGTCCAGTCGATACAATCAAATCCAATGCGATCCAATCGATTCCGAGCCGCTTTGCAAATGCATTCGCATAGAAAATGTGCTAAACAAACGCAAATGAATTTGCACATTTCGATTGAAACGCGAAGCGACAACAATCAAATTGTGCATACAACACAAAAAATAAATATATATCCAAAAAAGTAAATCTGAAGGCCACACTTCACATCGAATTTTGTAGTTATGCAAAGTTTGTTTGCTTTTTTTGTTTGTAGTTTATGTTCATTTAAATATGTTTGAAACTTGAATAGTTTTTACAAAAATGAGCAATTTTAATTTTAATGTTGTTCAACTTGCTTAGAATAAATCAATGTTTTATATATAAGCATTCTTCTACTCTCTTTTCGCTTTTCTCTATGCGTTCCACATCATTTACGTTTTATATGAAATAAACAACTTTGCAACAGCCTGAAGCAACAGATGTTGCAAGTTTATGGGCATGCTTAAGAAACAAATGCTGTTTTGCCAACCAAAGTTTTGCATATTCAAAAACTTTACTAAGCCTGCTTATTGCTACAATAGTATATTATTTAATATCAACTTGCATTATTGTATGTAGGTAACGTAACAAAAACAGCGTCTTATTGTATTTGCTGCAACAGTAACAGGGGCAACAAGAAGAAGAATAAGAGGAAGACAATCCTGACAGACATTTTATTTGCACGCGCCTTCACAAAAATATCCTGTCTCAGTTGCTTTCATCTTTGCGCAATACTTACAAACACTATACTCGATAACGTTTTGCTAATGGTGAGGAAAATGCCAGTCAGCCATCGCATTCCATAAGTTCGTTTTTCCACTTTCCCACTGCAGACACACAGATACACAGTTATGCCAACTGATACAGATATAGATATGACTGGATATATAGATAGATAGATAGATAGATAGCTAGATATACCGGTCAGACAAACAGTTTAGTCTGTCACAGACGTCGTGTAACCTTCGGCTGCTTGGCAACAGCAGCAACAAAAGCCGTTGAAATGCAAAGCATAACTAAAGGAATAATAGAAGTAAATATAAGAAATTGCATCTATTCTATTTGCGATTGCGATTCCGATTGTCTGGCCAAGAAAGCCGCGTGCCTGCCGTGCCAGACAAGGTGTGGGTGGACGACCAGTGGGGCAAGTATTCAGCAATCTATCGCTCAATGACAAAAGTGGAGAGTGAAAAAAAATACAATAAATTTTTTAAATCATTTGTGCCAGATTAAATTTTGATGAGTTTCAGTTGTATCAAAACAAAATCAGCCATCGACATTTTGGTTTTGGTATCAAAATTCACATATGCCAAAGAAAAACTATTAGTGTATGCGGGAGCGCCAAAATAACACAAAAACCCAAATGAAAAAATCACAGTCAGTTAACAACAATAATAGTCGACAACAGCAACAGCAACAACAACAATAACACACGTGTGTATAAGCGCCTATGACAAGAGACTTGACAAAGATCAGATCTGCTTGAAACATTGTTGTTGTTGTTGTTAAGGTGCGCGACCGTCGCCTTGCCAGAAACACAAACACACACACACAATCACATACACAAGCACACTTACATTGTTGCAACGCTCAAAACCATGAACTGGAAAACCTTGAAAAAACTCAACTGCAATTTATATATTTTGTTGCAAATATATTTTTGCTCTTGCGCGCTTGCTGAAAAAACGTTTTTGTAACCATTTTTTATTATATTATTATTTTTTTTTTTTTTTTGTGTGAATTGACAATTTACTTTGTAGTTTAATTAAAAAAGTCACCCCGAAAAAAACTTTAAAAAAAAAAGAAAGAAAAGCAGGAAAACTGCATTGCCCTCTTTAGCTAATGCATTCGAAATTAATTGCATTTTAAAACGCGTCGACATACGCCAATTTACACAAAACATGGCAACCCTGGTATATAAATATAATTGCATCGCTTAATGGACAAGTGAATTTCATTATACCACACGTATTCTTTCGCGCTCTCTCTCTCTCTCTCTATCTTCTATCTCTCCCTATTCTACCTGATTGTCAGCCTATGCAAGTTTCTGGTTCTACACACACATACACACAATCTGCTGGGCATCTTTTGCTGTTTTAGCTGTTTATGCTTTGAGCTTCTTTTAATATCTCTTTTTTTGCTGCTCGCATGTAATTATATTACACAAGCCTACATACAGAAAGAGATAGCGAGAGAAAAAGAGAGAGGGAGACCCCATCAAGCCACGCATGTTCCAACCGCATTATTACAACTTCTTCTTGCTTTTAACATTATGTGTTTTTTTTTCGTTATTCATTTTTCTTCTCGTCTTTTTTCTTGCATTACATTTTCTCTTGTATTGTTTTTTTCTGTTGGTTCTGCTGCTGCTGCTGCTGTGCCATAGGTTAGTTAGTTAGTTCTAAAGTTGGTTAGGGGTTACAGGTAGGCTGCATTTGTTAAATAGGGAATTCGATTTGGTTAAGTGCGTTCATGTTTCCCCAACCCCCAACCCCCTACCGCTACTCTGTGTCTACCATTTGTGTTATTTCTTTCGTATTACTTTTATAAACTGAATTATTAAGGCCTAAGTGGCCGTACATCGGGCTTTGTAGTATGTGTAGGCTGATAATGAGTAACATTTTTTTTTGCGTTTCGCATAAATTATGAAATGGCTCCGACAATTGGCAAGTGCCTGTCACACAGGCTTTTTATTAATTAGGCATTCGCCTTTGACAGTTTTGCCCGTTCGTAATGCGGTTAAAACCAAACAAACTAACTAATTGATTATTACTCCACTTCAAGCTTTTTCAAGCTGCTGCTGCTGCTGCTGTTATTTGTCGAGGCCTAGCTTTCAGTCTGCCCCTGCCCCGCATCTCTGGTTGCCATAAGTCGCTTCAAATGTCAGGCGCCCCCAAAGTGAGACGACGCCAATGTGGGCGACACGTTTGGCGGCACCAAATTTGGCTAGAACTAAATTTTCAAAACAACAAATTGCTGTAATAATAAATAAATAAAAAACGAAATACAATGCACGCCTTAGTTTAAACTGCACAAAATAAACAACACAAATTTTGTGTGTGTGTGTTTTTTTTTTTCGTTGCTTAGCTGGCAAAGTGCAGCACAATTAACACCCCAAATGCATACAGACCTTATGGGTATTTAGTAGTTTTTTTTTAACAGTAAAATTTGTTTGTTTAGCGAATTTTGCCATAGACACACATACATATATCGCGCTATACATAGAGAGTTACTGTTGTACAAATTTTCATGTGCACATAGAGGCTTGTTAATGAAAATAAGCAACAAAGCCAAGCGGTCACAGACAGACAGACAGACTGACTGTCAGGCAGCCCGACTGCATGCAAATGCACAAAGCGGCTCAAAAAATACAGAAAAAAACTTGTTTTTTGCAAAAAGAATTAGAGAATTTTAAGCATATACGAAAATGCGCAAAATACACTAAATAAGTAGAAACGTCAATAAGCAACGAAAAAACACACACACATACTTACACACACGCAGACAAACACACACTTTCATACACTAAACGAACAAACAAACATAGCAAATGTGGAAGCAATGCGGAGGCTAAAAAACACAAAAAGAAAGAAAGAAACTGCAACAGAGACTTAGTGAAAAGCTGTCAAAAGAGGCGCATGTGTAATCAAATATGCGAAAATATGTTCGTTGAAAATCATGTAGCAGATGCCAGAGATTCAGATACTCGCTTGCTCAGAATGTCGGCTGATACACAGGGCTTTAATAAGAAATGAATAAGCAAGCAGGCGTGCATAGGAAATGAGCAACAAAAACATTCAATTACAATGCAGTAGTAATTACTAGATTTTAATTATTTGTAATTGAAGACATGAACTCAACTCAAATCACATTTACATTTTGGACTTCTACTTGAACTTGAATTCAGAATTAAGAAACACATAATTTGTTAATGCTGATTTGTTCATTGTAGCATATTCTGAATAGCTTTGCGCTTGCATCTCACACACCCAATTGACTTTCATGCATGCTTACACACACTCAAAACCACACACACACACACTCACACACACAGCTATAAATGTGCACTGCATTCGATTTAGTTTGCTATACAAAATGGTAGCGATAAGTTCAAGATCAATGCAAGTCGAATTGCAAAGCATGACATAATCCAAAACCAAATATCAGATGTGGTTTATAATATGATATGCCTATTTTTATAGAATAATCTTTTGGTATACAGAAAACTTTGATGGAAAATTAACATATTGTACAGTTTGTTTCAATTTTGATTTTCCCAAACAAAAATAATTTAGAATAACTACCCTTAGTCGAGGCCTAACCCATATAAAATATTCAAAAGTAAGTAGAAATAGTGACTGTTGTTAATTTTTCGAGAAAACTGTCAACTCATTAAAACTTCAAGTTTTATGGCATATAAATATTTTAATCACTGCACAAAACTTAACTTAACTTATCGTGTATTGATATTTTGTCGATTTAGAGGAAAAGGGATTTTTTATTTAGAAACATTTTTGTCTATTTGTTGTACACGCCAATTAGACATAAATTTATCGGTATTAATTAATAAGCACAATTTTTTGTTAAATCCACAAACGAGGCAATTCAGCTGCAATTAGAATAAAATGTAACTCAGTAATGATTATTTATGCGAGTCGCTTGGGTGGAGGGGGGTTGAGGTAGAAAAAGTAAATAAATGAAATATTTAGCTAGAAAATTTTGTGTAAGTCGAATGCGACACGTTTTGCCGCCAAGCCTAGCCCCGCACCCGAAACACACCCAGTAAGCGACACGCCTGCACTGCCGCCACCACCAGCCCCCCTCCCCCCTTCACCACTTCGCGTTTGCCCGGTTGCCCGCCCCACAGCGTCCCGCATCATTTGACGTTTGCGGAATTAAACGCTGAAATTGTAACCAAATATGGCACAACAAGTTCAATTCTAATTCTAATTTACTGAGACGCTGCTTTTGTGAAACTGTCCGGTTTTTTTTTTTTCTTGCTATTGCAAATTTTTTACATTTCGTATCAATTGATTCAAGGTTTTGTGTAGCAAGCATTTGATTTGATTTTGTTTCGCTCTCTCTCTCGCACAGTCATTCTTTCTCTCTCTCTCTCTTTCTTTTACTTTTGATAGGGGTGTTTACACAATATTCATTTCGTTGAAAGCGACAATAAATGAGTTTTTAGCTAATCAGAATGTCAACACGCAAAGATCGCTGGAAACTATATAGAAAATATATAGAAAGGCAAAATCTTTTAAGACTCTCAAGCTTATACAAATTCTTTTCTCTAGCTGTTCACACATACTTCAAGTTAATTGAAGCCTACGTGCCAATATCAAAGCGTTTTAAGCTAAGCAACATTGTAATTAAAAGCAGTTTAGATTACGTCTAAAAACAAAACGGGTTTATCAACAGATCAAATGTTAATCGACGTAAGCGGGTAAAACACAATTAATATCAGAATCTAGTATCAAAAATAACATTATAAACAACAAAATATTTTAAATTTCATTTTGCGAATCGTGTGAATCATGTGAATCAAATAAATGTCTCTATTTGATGTTGCACAGCGGCAGGATGCCAAAAAGCTGCAAACATTTGACAGCTATCAATTGTAGCACTCCTTAACGGTTGCATTGCGCTTCCACAAATCACAAGCAATCAGAGCAGTTGCCAGTCACTGAAACCCCTCGACAAACGGGAAAAGCCACACAAAAAAGGGAAAAGCAAAACACGAAACTTCAACAAGCGGCGCTGAAAAAAAACTGTAGGCAGATCCGAGGGCTGTGCCTGTTGACTGCCATTGCAGGATAACACACTCATACACACATACATGTTGCGAGGTGTTGCCGTATTGTGGCAGTTGTGTGTAAACAGCAGCCGCGAAAAAATTGGCTGCTGTTGCCCAGTTATTATTTCGTTTTTTCTTTATTCGCTTTCTTTCTTTCTTTTTTTGGTGTGTTGCTGCCTCCAATGCAATCAAGTGGACGTTGCATTAAGCGTGGCAAAAAAACGCAGTCAATTCTTCGTGTTGTTGTTGTTTGCTGGTGTTGGTGGGCGTTTTTGCGTCACGCCTGGAGTAGAGCTGCAACGCGGTCCCAGACAGACTGTGTGTGGTCCATGACGGCCGAGGCCTAAAAGGATTAAGGCGATCTGTGCGCAATCCGCGCAATTATCCTTTCATTGGATTGGGGCTGGATGGATGCTGCTGTCTGCTGCTGCTCTGTCGCTATATTGCTGTGCGATGCCTGAAGCAATTAGTTGCATCACTCAACACTTTTTTACTGCTGCTTCTGTTGCTGTTGCTGCTGCCACTTCATTTTTTTTGTTGTACTTTTTGGCCAGTTGACTTTTGGCTACATGTGGCCCAGACTCAGACCCCAAAATACCCAACACTGCTCTGGGTCGGCATTTGGCTTTTGTTGTACACATCATTGTTAACGCTGCGTATACGTAACGTACTCTGTGTCCTCCCGCTCTTCCGCACTCATAAGGCAATCATTTTTATGAAGTTTCGTATTTCGTTTGCACAATTTTGTTGAAAGGAGAGAGGCAGAGACGTAGGGACTTGAACGCTACGTGTCCATTTGAAGTGCACACTTAAGTGGTCCTAATTGGTTTCACACTCGCCCATCATCAAGTGGATGCTGTCTGCCAGTTTTGGGGTAACTTTGGTTGGTTGCTCAGTTTAGGTTTCCTATGCTGGTGCTGTCAAAAACAAGGCACCTACTAACTGCCAGTCAACTAACCAAAACTGGCTGCCACTCTCTGTCTATCTGTCTGTCTGTCCATCTCGTCCCTATGTGTGTGTGTGTGTGTGTGTCTGTTTTCCTGTGGCTTCAGTTCATTCACTCACAGTGACGACAGACCCCCATTCATGTCCGTGTCGAGTGCACAACTGTTGAGTGTGCCAACAGCAACAACATAAACACCAACAACAACAAGAACTCCTTGACTTTGGGAGCAATAAGCAGGTTGGCGCGGGAATGCGGGCAAAAATTTAAATGTGCTCTCATGAAAAATAGTTTACTGCCACTTGTTGGCTTCCCAGAGCAGTGCTTCTGCTGCTGCTGCCAACATTTAAATTGAAATCGCAGATGTTGCTGTTGTTGTTGTTGTTGTTGTAGATATGTCATCATTTGCTCGTTGTTCGTGCCATTTGGCGTTTAGTGGCGCAGTGGCATGCCGACTAAGCCAAAAACCCATTCATTGTAAATTCAACTAAATCCATTAATAAAATTTTGATGCCAGCCAGCGAGAAAGCATCGGTTTGCCTTTCTCCCCGCCCCCCTAGCTGCTTGGTCGGGTTTTGCTCATCTGTTGCTACGGTTCGGTTTTTATTGCTGCTCTGTTGCATCGTTTGTGTAGTTAACAATCGTCAAAGAGTGCTCTCTCTCTCTCTCTCTCGGCCTTTTATTGCTCGTATGTTTTCTCGCTCTAACCAAATTGAATTTCCGAATTCAATGAATGAATGAGTTGCACGAATTGGTTTAGGTTTTTGTTTAGTTATTTAGTCCTCGATTGTGGCATGGCATTTTATGTTGCATACTTCCAGGCCGCCTGTTGCATGCAGCTTCACTTTTTCACTACACATTGTCTGTGTGTGCGAGTGTGTGTGTGTGCTTAATATATGCATATGTTGTTATATAGATATCTATATGTATGTTTGTTTATGTCCGGAATTTAAGGTTTCATGGACCGCCTGTTGCAGCTGCCAATTTAATGTCCTTTCGTGTCGCCATTTGCTGTCTTTTATTTCGGTTTTTGGCTCTTGGCAATTGTCTAGTTTTTCTGCTGCTGTTGATGCTGCTGCCGCTGATATCGTTATCGTTGTTGTTGCTTTTGTTGTTGTTATTGTTATTGTTATTGGGTTTTATTGCTCTGCAGTTGCAGTTTGTGCCTGGGCAGGAAATTGCATTTCTCTGCATTTTACATTTCAATAAATTTTGCAAGCTGCTCGCTGCCATTTTTTTTCGTTTTTTATGTTGGTTATTTCGGCATGACTCTATTCACTATATTAAAAAATGGTTTTTGGCCATTGTTGTTGTTGTTGCTGCTGATGCTATTTTTTGTCTGGAGGATATTTATTTGGCTGCCTTGTTGGTTTATGGGGCCGTTAAATTGGGTGCCACTGAACACTGAGTGATAAATAAATAAAGAATGAAAACTTTGATGATGTTATTAAATTTGAATATAGGATAATGTAAAATGACAAAACGGAGGCTTTAAATAAATTTAATATCCGGCAAGAATTTTTATAAATATTTTTGTAAGCTCAGAGCAAAAAACTGTTTGACTTTATCATTGAATTGGAAAAAGTTTTTGTGTTTTAAAAAATACCTACAATTGATGAACTTCTTTTATTATATTTTTTGTTTTGGTATGCTTTACAAATTATTGAAATATTCAACTTTAATTAAATAAATATTTTAAAAATTTGCTGAATAAATGTTGACGAATATGGATTCAAATGTGTACTTACTATAACAGAGAGTATTGAGAGTGGAATGGAATGTGTTAAAAAACCATAATTTCTTTTCCAGCATTACTAGTCAAATTCGTTTAACCGTATCCATCTTTATCTTTAGTCTCTCTGCCTATTTATCATCAATCTATCTCTTTGGGGTGATAGCTATAAACATAAGACTTAATGCTGCGAATAACAAATCAATTGAAACAAAAAGTATTTCTTTACTTTAGCATAATCAAAACCATTGTAAAATATGTAATCAACATATTTAAAGGTTTTAAAGGATCAGAAATACAAGCCGATTCGAAGAATTTTGTCTACAAAACATGCAAAACTCTTTTAACGACATAAACTTCTCAATAACTGATGGGTATATATATTCACATAAAAAATGCATAAAAATTATTGCCTTAGACATCTGTCAAGTTAAATGGGTATATTAGGTGGAGTCTATGACATTTATACATTAAACGTTGATGGGATAAGTGCTGTTGGAGCATACTTAGAACTTGTGCAGCCTAATTACCCATCAATCATCAATCTAACACTTGTAATTAATGCAGGACAGGCCAACTTTAACGGCTAACGGCATACAATTGTACAAAACGTAAACGTGAACACACACACACAAACACAATCACAATCACAAAGCCAAACACACATCAATTACTGCAATTTTAATTTTTTGGCCCCGTTCGACTCGAACTCAACGAAGGCGCACACAGGTAGTCAATTTTGAGCAATTTCCTTTTTGTAAACGATTCGGCAAATAGAACCCACCAATTGCAGCACAGTCACTTCAAGTGCTGAACAAACATGCAATCAAATGCAATCGAACACAACAAGACGCAAAACGAACGAAAATACAAAAAAAAAATATAACAAAAACAAAAACAGAGAAACGAACTTTTCAAATTTGGGCGAAATGCGGATGGCCAGCCAATCAAATTGCATGCAGGCCCAAAAGTGCATACGAAAGCGCATTAGAGTGAGACAACACTAGCACCGAAACATACATTTTCAAAAACCGAGGGACTCCCACACCAAATATGCAACAACAACAGCAACATGTCAGTCGAGCCGATGTGCGAGACGAGGCAAAGACGAAGCAAAGCGCCGAGCAGGGCAATCGAATTTATTTGCTGCTTCTAATTTTGCCTATATAGTTTGCCCCATACACACAACAGGCATAGAACAGGCAAGCAAGCAAAGCAAGAAAGCAACGATGACGACGACAATTTCTATGCCAAAGTGACACACAAAAACGTACCCACAAACACACACACACACACTTATGTAAGCTTCTGTGTGTGTATTGATATTGTCAGTATGTAAATTGCCAAGTTTTCTATACATACTATTTTTTTGTATAGTTTTTTTTTGGGTTTTGGGGTAGCTTTTAGTTTAGCTGGCCGAAAGGGTTGATAATGGGGACACTGACAGCATTGGATGCATCCCAGTTTGGCGTTGGTTTTGGGGGGTGTGCGTGTGTATATGTGTGTGCAAGTTTCGTTTTAGCTGCGTATGTCCTTGCATTTTGTGCAATTCATTTACATTTCAACGCTGGCGCTTTGCATTGCTATGCAAAAGGTGGACAATTTGGCCGAAAGCGTTTTTTAAATACACACGCACACACAAATAAACTTGTCACGTGCCTATACACACACTCACACACCAACACACACCCATCTATAGACTTATATATATTGACACAAGGGACCAGTGCAGCAAAAGTCGCATGTCCTTTTGCACTCACACATACACAGAAGGAGAACATTTAACAAGCCCCTAAAAACGCAACTAGCGAAACACGCGCCGCTCACCGGTTTTGGTTCGCTCCTCGGTTTCGGGTTCTTTTTGTACCGCCTGCGTTCTTTCAGTTTTGTGTTTTTGCGGCTTTTCTAACGCAACTCATTTCTTTTGCTTTAGTTTTGGATTTTCAAACTTGCTTCCCTACTTTTTTGTCTCTTTCGCCTCGCTTCGCTTCGTTTCTGTTGCATATTTTAACCAATTTGTTGTTTTTGTTGTTTTTTTTTGTGGCCACCAGGACATGTGGCGCCAAAAACACAACAAACAACATAGACTAAAAGCCACCGTACATTAAATGGTATGACGGTGTTCTTTAACTAACTAACTGCTGCCTCAACACTCACTTACAATCCACCCACCCACAAAATCAGTTGCAAGTACGTTGACATTCGACATTACTCAAAATGTTATGCAAAATGCAATGGCGTGTGTTAAGCCAACAACAACGACAACTGCAACAACAAGAACAACAACAATGGCAACATTGCACCCAAACTATTTTTAATGCCAAGTTTTTTTTTTTTTTTGGTTTATTTTTGACATGTACTTAGTTTAGTTTTAAGCTTTTACCCAACCTAACTAAAAATAGTTGAACACGCTGTGTTATTTATATTATATTCATCGATCTTAGAAATAGTTTCATATTATTTTGTTGTAAAATTCTAATGAAATGAGCTGGAAAATTCTAGTTAAGTCTCAATAAATAATTGACTTTCACATGAAAACTAATTTCAGGTAAATTAATATTAGATTGATTATAATTACAAGTTGATGAAGTAAATAAACATAAATTTCCAACAATTACATTTGACTTTTGCATATTATTTTCTTAGTATTTCTGCGAAAACTTTTTGCTTTGTTGAGTTCGTATTCCATTTTTCAATTATTACGCACGTGCTTTGAATTCAACACTTTTTCGAAATACCTTACTTATAAGCTCGTATGTCTCATTCGAGACTGATAGTCCATATGCGTCGCCATTTGACATTTCATTTCGGCACGCACTCTTATTACCAAACTAAAGCAGAACGCCAGCCAAAAATAAAAGCAAAAACCAACACCGACGGTTCCGTAGAAACAATACACAAAAAAAAATGTCAGGTTGTCGTTGTAGACATGTCAGCGGGGCTAAAAGTTGACGCTGTACCCATGGGAGGAGGCTCGTTAAGGGGGGGCACGTTGCATGCCACAAGAATAATGCAACAAGAGTCAAGCCATTTATTATCGATGGGCACATTACATTATATGTGTGTATATAATTACTGAAATTTGTTTATGTAATGCGTGTAAATGACATGAAAAAAAGCGGAATGAGTAGAACCTCTTCCACCGGAACCCCAAAGAAATTAAAGGATGAGCATTAAAAAGGCAAAAAGTACAAAAAATGGAAATGGTGTATGTGTTGTTTGCGTTCTTTTTTTATTTATTCGCTTGCGTATGACTTTTATATGCCTACAATATAAAAACACGAAAAGGTAGCTGTATATATATAAATATATATATAGTATATATATACATTTAAATAACGTATACATAAGGGATTATCTACCAATGACACACACACACACAGGCAGAGACATATGTATATAAAATATATCCAAGTATGAGTCATATAATGTGTACATTAATCGATAATTGCATTTTTTTTCGTGCATTTCTTTTGCCACTTTTCATGGGTTGGTTGCTTGTCTCTCATGGCACATGGCATTTCCATATGTGTTCATGTGTGTGTGTTTGTGTGTATATATTGGTGTTCCGCTTTTTAAATGAGATTGCGTGTTTAATTGGTTTTTTTTTGTATTTATATATATTTATTTTTTGTTGTTTTTTTTCCCAACTCACCTTAACCAACTGCATATTAATCATACGCCCCGTTTAAAGGACAGGCCTTTATATACACATATATACTTTAAATAAATGCGTTCTAACTGTGATTAAACGCACTTTCGTTTTTGATATGCTGTTAGTTTTAGGGCGCCCGCAAAACCAAACCAGCAAACAAACAGTTAGATAGACAGCCAGACAGATAGACAAACAGACAGATAGAAAAAGCTGTCAGACAGGACAGAGGGACTGAGAAGGCAGGTGGCCGACGCCAACCCAGCTGACATGTCGCCTTGAATGGATACTCTTTAATTGTATGTGTGTCTATGTATGTACGTATGTATGTGTGTGTGCCTATCGACATCGTCTAAAACTAACGACATGCACCTTTCTATGCGCATACGAACAAAAAAAAAAAACAAGAAACGCAGTGAAAAATCTATTTAGCATACATTCAGGCGCTTGCTTGGCATAATGTAAATGCTACTCTGCCAGACGACGACGACGACGATGACGGTAGCAGCAGCAGCAGCATTGAAATCCCACCTTGCGGCCAACGTCGTCATCATACGCAATGTGTGTCGCTTAACCACACACACACAAACACACGCGCGCGTATACACATATGCAAAAAGAGGGAGAGACATACATACATACATGCCTATGGCTAGGCAGACATTTTGTGCGTGCGTGCGTGCGTGCACCGCATTGTATGCAACCGCTGCGACAGCGACGGTGGCAGAGAGCAACCCTCGGAATTTTACTTCAACCAACACACACACACAAACATACATATGAATGCACGTGTGCGTAATGTATATGTGTGTGTGTGTTTGTGTTTGTTGGCTGCACTTTAAAGTTGGAGTTTTGTAAGTCCCGCGCGTGCATTCACCTCGTTTTTTTTCGCCATTTTTGGTGCGTGCGACGTCAACGGCAACGTGGCAACAGCAGCAACCCCCGAGGCAACACCGTCACCGTCACCATCGCCGCCGCCGCCGACGACGACGATGGCGACGGCGACGACCCTGTTTATTTGAGCGCCTCAAAAATGCAACGGGTAGAAAGAAAAAAAAAAACAGCAGTAGGAACAACAACAACAAGCAGCGACTGCAGCCAACTGCAGCAGTTGCAATACAATTTGAACGGTTAAAAAAGTTTTTTGAACATGCCGCTCCACTTATGCACCGGAATGAGCAGCCGGTTGCAGTTGGTGCAACCAGCTGCTGCAGCTGGTGCAGCTGGCGCCTGTGGCACACTTGAGGTGGCAGCCAAAGGTAGCCAATGCACGCACCCCGATTCATACGCACTGCACGCACTTTTGCGCAATCAGGACACCGAGCAAGGACATGGGGCAGGCAAACTGACGCACCTGACTGGTTTGGGGTGTGCAACATTTTTGCTCAACTTCCGGCTTAACAATATGTTATATATGTATAAAATAGAAGCACAAATTTTTAGAAAATACATGAAGAGTTTTGTTATTTGAAAGTGCTACAAATTGTTGTTGGATTTGCCACCAAATTTGCAGTTGCCCCACACTGTTGTTGTAACTGCCTCGATATTTAATTCGCATTTCGTGTGAGTTGACGCGTAACCTTTTTGCCATATATAAGTACAAAAGTTTTCGCTTTTGCGGCACGCATGCCCGACAACTGGAGTGGCCTCCGTTTGCCGTATACCTTATGCCGTATGCCGTATGCCGTTTGGTGTTCGGCCTATGCATTTTGCATTAAATTGCATAACTTTTGTGGCAATTAGACGCGCACCATTCGCAAGGATATTCACATACATATACGCAAATATATATAGTATATAAATGTATGTAAGGAAATGCAAGTTCTCATATGCAAACAACGAGCACAAATCTATCAATTTTCTGCTCGCAAGAACCCTGCCCACTTGGCCATACGTAATAATACGCATACGCAGCATGTGTTTGTTTACCGATTGCTTCATTTCTTTTCACCTCAAAGTTCATTTTTTTATTTTCTTTTCGATTTTTTTTGCATTTCAATTAAGTAATTTAAGTCTGTACAAATTCCCAAGCTTAGCAATAGAAAAAAACGTATAAATACTACCCTATACGCAAATTATACAGTCATTAAAAAAAAAATATGAAAAAAATGGCCTTAATAGCCTATTTCTCTTATGCATATTTCATGTGGCACCCTTTTGTTTTCCCATCTACAATGATGTGCGTTTTTTTTTCTTGGTTTATTGTAGGCTTAGAACGCGTCGCTGAGGAATTCATGGGTCGCAGGAAATGGAAACATTATCAAGATCAACTGACGCGCAGCCAATTGAATATCGCCGAGCAACAGCCCATATCAATAACGACGTTAGAAACAGAAGAAAACAGCGACTGTCAGAAGCCACTGAACCACCGTTTAGCGCAGCCCAACGGCCAACATTACAGCAACAGCAACAACAACAACAGCAACGGCACATTGCAATTTGAAGAAGAATTTGGTAAGTTCAGTGTTTTAATTACAAATTAATTATCGATCATTTACATAGAACTCGATTAGACAGCTTCAGAAGCGAGATGCAACCATGCATATTACTAAAATTGTTCCGTGTCATTTGCTGAATGCTACGAATGCTTTACAATTGCGCGCTCAAAATATGAACTAGTGATCGTGAACTTATGCTTTGACCTAATGAACCATTAAATCAAAAACATAACATAAAATAACATAAAATTAATCATTTTAATGTCTAGCATTATCGAAAGTAAGTCCAAGCGTTATAATCAATCTTCAATACCATTTGCATGTTGCAGACACAAACAACCACACATCACACGACCACGACTCAAGTGCAACATCACGTAGCAGCTCCGGCTCACCATCACCACCGCCAGAACCCAACGATTGGACACCGTCTGATAAGTGCAATTTCTGTGTTAACGGTCGCTTGCTAACGGTCAACGCTAAAGGCGAATTGGTGGCCGAAACAACGGCAACCGCGTCCATACACAATTGTAACTCAAATAACAACAACAGCAACAACAACTATAACATCAACGGCATAGCTGAGCATCAGGTGAACTATATTGCTCTCTCTTTCATTGGTCTATTCTTTATATTTATATTTGACATTAAATTATCGTAAATTTAACGCAACTTTCCCATGCAGCACGACAGCGACAGTAACTCGAGCGCATCACTGCACAATAGCTCCAGAAATATCAACAGCAACAACAATAAGAACAACAACAACAAGCATAGAGCACGCAACGGTACAAACGCCGCCACAACGTCATCATCAGCGAGCACAATAGAACTTTTCAGGCTGCTCACCCAGCAACCAGCAGAAATGACATCGATGGAATCAATGGCCGCCAAACTGGCACAGTTCACAATGATGGCCGATTTCAATTTGATGAGCACGCTGGCCAATCAACAACAGCAACAACAACAACAACAACAACAACATGCTAACTCGGTAACACCAACTACCTCGGAAGTATCTGCCGCCGCCGCCAGTCCCGCACTCAAAGATACATCCAGTCCCAGTGTGGATGCACCCTTGGATCTAAGCAGCAAACCATCGCCAAATTCATCAATTAGCGGCGATATAAAGACAGCCAGGTAAGTTACTCGAGAGTATTATTCGTTTACATATAAGCTTATATGCAATAAAAATCCGCATACATATGTGCTGCATATATAGAGGTACTTATAATTGATATACATTTTAAGTCTGGCATTGCGCAAACATAAAAAAAAAACGAAAAAATAAAAAGAAAATAAATACATAAATAAAAAAAACTATACTACGAAACTTAAATGTACAGCAATATTAAATTAATATGTGTGTAAATATTTGTAGTTAAAAACAAATTTAATTTCATTCATTTAAGATTTAGAATGAAAATTAAATTTATGTAAAGATTGAAAAATAATCAAACAATTAAAAGTTATTTTATGCCATTACTTTGCCCAATCCTTAAAACAGTTTCCCCTCATATAAAGCGTTTTAATAGTTCATATACTGATGTGCGAACATTCAAAGCCTGTCAGCTGGCTTAGAACATTTATCAAGCAACTAATTATAGCGGCTGAGATTTGGTTAGACGAACAAATACCATAATACATTCATGATGCCCAACTATAACTACACAAAAAAAACACAAAAAAGAAAAACGAAAAACATACAAAAAAGATACAAAAAATACATATACGTATATATATCTATATGTATATGTATGTATGGTGTTTCAGCAGACAATACATGAGATAATTGCACTTTGGGCACTGGCCCGCCTCTGACACTGCATTTATTGTAGCATACTTAACGGGGCTATGGGGCTGGCCACCTACGCTGGGTGGCACTCGGGAAAGCTTTATTGTTGTGAGCCTATGTAAAAATCGTGCAATTACACATGCACGTATGTGTGTATGCATATAAGTATGTGTTTGTGATGTGGGTGTTGTGTGGGTGTGGTTTGAGTGCGGTTTATGAAACGATGCCGAAAATTACACATACGCCCCATAGCACGCAGTCAGCGCTGCGTCGGCCAAGCTTAATTACTGACGCAGAAAGGGGAGGGGGGGAGCGACGGAAGCGGGGGAAAGTCGGGGCGGGACACAGCACATCACACACACACAGCTAGCGCATAAATTTGCATCAAATTTGAGCAGCCAAAAAATAGAGAAAAAAACCAAACCGAACCGAACAGTGAAAAAACCACAAAGTGGTGAGAAATAAAAGAACCATATATAAAGAATAAAAATTTATGTATTTCATGCTGCATCATCATCTTAACTCCTTTATATGCTATTTTTGCCTGCTATTTTTTTAATTACTCTAAAATGTTCAGGACCACCTAGCCTATTATTTATGGTTTTTTATACACACACACACACCAACACCTACACACACACACATATGTACGTAAGCACTTCAGACGACAGAGACAAGCGTCAGCCGTCGAAAACGTGTGCATAATTTTCCAGCACTTCCACAATTTTTCGTCATTACTTTTTTTTCGGTTGTTTTTTGTATTTTTTGTGCGGCAACTGTGGCAACGTCAACGACTGCTGCCACTGCTGCTGCGGCTGCCACTTGAGCCGCAAAACACAAGTCCTTGTCTATTGTCTAAAGCATGGCCAAGTGTTTGTTAGCAGCTGCTTCTGCTTCTACTACTGCTTCTACCGCTTCTACTGCTGTTGCGACATCGTACACCTATTTTTTAATTGTTGTAATAAAAAGCAACGAAAAATGTGTGCGAAACAACACACAATGGCAGCAACACACACACACACACAGCGAGCAGGAAACAGGAGAGTCAGAGAGCAGGAACTGCAGCAAGAAGAAGCATTCGAGGAGTTCAAAAGCCGCAGATCGACAAGTGCTCAATGGCTTTTGCCAAACATGTCCAGTACACCAGTACCGAATGATACATACATACAGAGTAGTTGGGAAATTGCATCTTTATGTCCGCCTCCCACATACCCCAAGGACTTAACCAAACACTTGAAGTACAAAAAAAGCTACTGACGCTGCAATTTTTGGCTTTTTCGAGCGTTTATTATTACGGATTTTTCTTTTTTCCTTTCCATACATTGCTTACTGCTGCCCCTGCTGCTGCTGATGATGATGATGATGATGATGATGAGGCGGCGACATCGCCACTCCAAGTCAAGCGTCGAGATGTCGGCGCTGCAGCAGTGACGCTGACGTCGTCGGCACCGGGCGCAGCAGACAGAAAATGAGTGCATCATATCGATCGCTTTTTTTTCCCCACTGCGTTTGACATTTTTTACGCTTCTTTTTTTTTTGGTATTTCTTCTTGCTACTTTTTTCTATGCAATGTGCCAGCAGCAGGGGGGATAGGGTGGGGTGGGGTGGGGCTTTGTCGTCGGTGTATATATATATGTATTCATTATTTTTCGTTTACGAAAAATTCTCTGTGCACACCCACACACACACACAAATACACACAAACACTTGCACCGAAAAAAGATTGCGAGCGTAATAACTGGCATAGACTGATGGCGTTGACGTCGACGTCGACTGCGATGCCAGCGCCAGCACCAACGGCAACGGCGACAGCGGCGTCGCTTTCCCCATTTGGCCCCAAAAAATGCTCCAACAACAAAATAAAGAGCGAAATAAAAAAGCTTAATGCGTGCACTTGCTATTGTTGCAGTCATTGTTGTTGTTGCTGTTGTTGTTGTTGCTGTTGTTGATGTTGCTGTTGTTGCTGTTGTTGATGTTGTTGTCGCTGCAGGCCAGCAATTTTTTAACTGTTTTTTCGCTGTACGCCCTTCTACCTCCCAACACCCTTCCCCAACTCACCAACTCTCGTTCATTTTTGCCATATTTTTGTCATTTCAATGACCGTTGGGCGGTCAGGTGGGTCGGCCTGGTTGGCTACCAGCCTGATTGCCGTTATGCGCTGCTGCTGCTGCTGCTGCCGCCGCTGTTGCTGTTGTTGTTGCTGTTACCAGTATTTGGTATGTGCGTGCGTGAATGAAATGTCGCTTAAATGAGCGAGATAGAAAAAAAAAAACCATATATACAAAAAAAAAATAAAACCTGCAGCAGCTGCAACAGCAGCAACGCCAACGGCGACGTCGACAGCGTTGGCCGTAAAAAAAAAAAAAGAAATGAGTGCATATCTTCCGAAAAAATGCAACTGCATATGCATGCAACCAAATGTGTGTGCGTTTGTGTGTGTGTTTGTAGGTGGTTGTTTGCTGCGCACGCATCAAGTGCAGGGGGCAATGCAGAAGTGCAGAAGTGTGGGTGGGGGGGTGACGGCGGAGTGGGTCTGGGGGCGCCTGCATTGGCAACAAAAACAAACATGCAATTGCATTCATACACAAATATAAAAAAAAATATACATACTCTCACATTCACACACACACACACATACAAACACACGCACACACTTACTGACGTACGCACACATGCACTTAATGCATTTTTTAACAAAATTGCATTCGGCGTCGTCACTCACACAGACTCAAAACACACACACACACGCACGCATACAAAACGTCAACAACATCATGGAACGGGACACTGTGCACAGTGTGCCACACCTCCTTGCGCCCAGCAATGTTTCCATGTACCGCCTCTGACAAATTTAGCGACCACAATCCAGCAAGCAGCAAAGTATATGAAAAGACAACAGAATGTTAAAAAAAAATTAAATTAATTACAGTAAACCATTAGAAAAAGTGAGGATGGGAAAGAGCGAGAAATATTACTAAAAATTTCATACAAATTCCAACATTAATTCTGTTTGTTATGCTGCACAGTAAACATTCAACTTAATAGGACATTCAGTTGTAAAACAGATTTCTTATATTTAAAAAGTAAAAAAATCTGGAAACGAAAAGAATTGTTGTTTTTTCGAGATCTTTTTAAAAGAAAAAAATAAAATAATTTATCTACATTAAAACCATAATTTCTACTTCTTTATGTCAAAACTGGGTTTCTACTTTTCAATTATTGAGTTCCATATTCATTCTAACCCATTTCAATCTGGTAAAGTATTTTATTAACATTTTTGATGATTATTAAATGTCACCACAAGACTTATCATATATATCATTTCATTTCATTACATACACAATTTTGAAACTTAATTTAAGCTTAAAGTAAACTCAATCAAGAGATTCGCTACGGTTCTTCAACCTTCTGATTACATTTACAACCGTAAAGCTGTTCCTTTGTTTTTGCAAATATTTCGATCAATTTCAGGGTTTTTAAGTCCATTTTACTATTTTTTATCGTTCATTCCATTAAGGCAGATACTCAGCCGTAATTATATGTGTACTTAACTTTAACCCTCACGCCTCTCGGTAAACCCAAAAAATTATTACCAACGCATTGCTTGCATTGTGCATAACATGTATGCATCTACATATACATATGTATGTATGTAGGGAGGTGTGTGTGTGTGTTTATATGTGTGTGTTGTGTATTCAAGGCACACAAAAGGTGTGGGATGAACCGACAAAAATGCGATATGCGCATAAAAATGTCAGCAGCAACAACAAGAACAACAACAACAGCGGCAGCAGCAGCAGCAGTTGCCGATGCAATTGCAGCAAGCGTCAAAATTACAACAACTACAACAACAACATCGTACAACAACAACAACAAAAAATGCAACAAAAATAATGCAAAAAAATCAACCCTTTTTTTCGCGTGGCTGTGTTGTTGCTGCTGCTGCTGCCGTTGCTGCCACAAATTAAAACAAAATGTCAGAAAAACGAAAAAAAGCGAAAATTGCGAGTAAAAAACAGAGAACGACATTAACAAACAACAGCAACAACAAAAAAAACGACGAAATATACACAAAAAAAAAGCAAAAAATAATAAAAAACGGTTGCAACGCAAATGAATCCTGGGCTACATGCGTGCAACAAAAACAAGAACAACAACAGCAACAACAACACGAATAAAAGCAACAAAAATTCATGACGGGCACGACATTGCTGCCAACGTCGGCGCCAGCAGCGGCTCTGTTGCAACGTCAAATTGCAATTGAAGTGCAGCCAAAAGGTAAACGACACCAACAACAACAAAAACATCAACGAAAAACAGCCAACAAAAATGGAAACGACATTGAAATGACATTTTTCATTTATTTTTCGCAAAAAACCCCTTTTTTTTTCTACCCCCATTTTTTAAAATATTTTTATGTGTTGTTGCAGTCGCACCTCAGCAACTGGAAATTGCATTGGTCTCGCCGGTTAGCAATTATGAACATTTTTAAATTTTCATATTTCGGCCATATTATTTTCATACCAAAAAAGGAAATAAAAGTGCCGAAAAAAAGCAGTTCCTGTTAATAATGATGGCGCTTCCATTCTCGTTACCTGTTTTTTCTCTATTTTTTTGGTCAGTCATTGCCACTTGCCACCTGCTGTTGCAGCAGCAGCAGCAGCAGCCGCACACTTTTTGTTGTCTGCGCAATTTTCAGACATTTTCCAGACGCTCGCTTGCGCGATCCTTAAAAAAAAACGTTAAATATAAAAAACAAAAAGTTGCAACAACATATAAAAATAAAAATGAAAAAAAAAAACCAGCGACAACTTTTCCGTCAACTTTGCTGGGCTCGCTAGCTGCCTGGCTGGCTGGCTGACTGGCTGGCTGGCCCACAGCCCACAGCGAGGGCAAGAAGCTGTGCGTTTCCGCTGCCTGGCGACAGCCAGTGCAATGTACTGCAGCCTCAACCTCTGTCTCTGTCTCTGCCTCAGCCTCAGCCTTAGCTCACACCCTTTAACCACCACCCAAACCACCCATTCATCTAGTCCTTGCCCCTTGCCATACCCACAATGTTGCCAAAAGGGTCTTGGTCTCAACTCGTCTCGTACCATCCCGTACCCGTCTGCTCACCCCTGACGTCTCGCAGAGCGTCTCCTCCCTGCTGGCTGCGCATAAAGAAAAGAAAAATTTCGTACGGCTTTCACTGATGTTGTTGCTGCTGCTGCTGCTACTGCTACAGCATCAGTTGTTGTTGTTGTTGTTGTTTGCTTTACACACAAAAGTTGCCTTTTGAAAAAACGGGCTACCGAAAGTGCGCTCCATTCCACCACCTCGGCTTAGTAGGAGAGAAAAGCAAGAAGAGAGGCTGGAGGCACCACCAAAGCGCCAAGTGGTGCGGCTTGGCTCGAGCTTGGCATTAAGTGAAAAATGCTTTTTTTTTTCTGTGAAATTCGTCTAATGAACTTCAAAAACATGTTTGTCCCTGGCTTGGCTGGCAGGCTGACATCTTCTTCGTCATTCCCCTGTCCCCTGTCCCCTTTCTCCCTTTTTGTGTCTTCTCCCTGCTACTCGAGCATCACTCAACCCTGGCGTGTCATCTTTTGTCTTTGCCGCAGCCAAAATCAAAAAAGAAGCAAGCACAAAAACACGAAAACAAAAAAAAAACATTCACAAAAATGTTTCTATGCTACATCCTTGCCATTGCCTTTGACAAGGACAGCGACGTAGTCGTTGCCTGCTCCAGACATTTAAGAAGTGCTCATTGTCAGTACTGTTGAGCGTGTGTGTGAGTGTGTATGTGTGTGAGTGGGTGTGTATGTGTGTATGTGTGTGTGAATGCCCAATATATATAAGTACCGAAAAAAAGTGTGTGTTTGCCGGGCAAAAGGAAGTGGCAGGAGTGAAAATAATATTTTGTCAGCTTTTTGTATTCTGCTTTGAACTCAAGTCACTCAAAAATGAAAAAAAAAACATAAACCGAGTGCCAAAAAGGATATGATGAGCTTGAAAAACTTTCAAAGAAGAACAAAACCAGTTTGACTGGTCAATTACCCCATACAGTCATTGTTTGATAACTTAACTTACTAACTTAATTAAAATTTCTTACACCAATGTAAGGTTATATAAGTTTTTGTGTTAGGAACAATTAGGTGACTTTTCAAAATGGTTTGCTGAAAGATCAAAAAATTATATTTTTATAGTCTTAATAGACTTTTTAACCGTCTTCGTCTTAGAAGCTTTCAAATATCCTTTAATAACCTGTGCCATTTCCTTTACTGTTTCTTTTTCAGAGCCCTGTCTGAGTGTGCCACGCCCCTTTCAGCCGTACGACACAACTACAGTCATGAGGATCTGAATAGTGCGCTGCAAGATGTGCTGGTCAGTAAGCTGGGAACACGCAAATCATCCAAGGACTACCATGTACAGCGTTCCGCGCTGCGCAACAAACTGTGCAAAATGACGCTGGATGCAAAGCGATCGAATACGCAAACGCCGCCAGAGTTGCAACAGGTGCAACACTATCTGGACCTGGAGCAGGACGAACAGTCTGGCGAGGAGGCTGGCGATGGCGATAGTAATGCGTCAACGCCAGCACCAGCGCCAGGCTTTCAGGAGATTGCCCAACGCATTGTGGCCAACGAGCATCTGCGCAAGCTTAGCTCCATGTCCGAGCACAATGGCAGCGAGCTGGGCGATGATCTCGAGCCCGCCTTGTCACCAAAGTCATCACGGACGCCACAGCGAGATGGTACACCCACGGGCATGCAGGCGGCAGCGGCTGCAGCTGCAGTGGCAGCAGCGAGCGCTGGCGGCAACAACAGTGCCACCGGACTGCCAATGCCCATCGATGCCAATGTGCTGTTGCATGCACTGGTTCTTGCCTCAGGTATTGGTGTCATACCCAAGCTGGACGAGACACAGACACTGGGTGATCTGTTCAAGTCGCTGCTGATGGCCAACAGTGGTGGCATGACGAATGACACACTGGCATCTGGACACGAAAGCAATGGCAGTAGCTTGTTGCAACAACAACAGCAGCATCAGCAGCAGCAACAACTAAACTATCGTCGTCATCTACCAAAGTCTGAAACACCTGAGACGAACTCCTCGCTGGACGCCAATGAGACGTGCGAGGATCCTATACTGAAGATTCCGTCCTTCAAGGTCAGCGGCGCACCAAGCGTATCGCCCACGTTGCGTTGCAGCAACAGCATAACTAACAACAACAACGGCAACAATAACAACAACTCAAACAACAGCAATCGCAATGGCGATCACAGTCCACACTCTGGCTCCCCGATGCTGGCAGCAGCAGTTGCTGCCGCAGCAGCCAACAACAGTTACAGACAGAGTGGCGGCGGCGGCAGCAACAGCAGCAGCAACAATCTGTTGTCGCCATCGCCAACATCGATACAAAAGATGATGGCCAACACCATACAGCGCAAAATCAATGAGCAGAGCAGCCAAGATAGTCTGCGCAACAATGGCAACACCAGCGGCAGTGAGTGCAGCAGCAGCGGTGGCGGCAACAGCAGTATGAGTCGCAAGCCCAGCATATCGGTGGCCAAAATGATTGGTGGCACGGACACCTCACGTTTTGGTGCCTCACCTAATCTGCTTGCGCAACAACATCACAGCCATCTGCCACCCGCACATCATCCTGCCCACCAGCAGCAGCAGCATCCGCATCCCCATCAGCAACATCCGCACTCGCACTCACACCATCAACAACAGCTCAGTGCTCAGGATGCAGCGGCGCTGGCAGCTGGCAAGGGAACGCGACCGAAGCGTGGTAAGTACCGCAACTACGACAGGGACAGTCTGGTCGAGGCAGTTAAGGCTGTGCAACGTGGCGAGATGTCTGTGCATCGTGCCGGTAGCTATTATGGCGTGCCGCACTCAACGCTGGAGTACAAGGTGAAGGAGCGACATTTGATGCGACCGCGCAAAAGGGAGCCCAAGCCGCAACCAGATCTCGTGGGGCTGACGGGGCCAGCGAATAAGATAAGCCTGACCGCCCTGAATAATCTGGAAAAACTCAAGTCCGGCAGCGGCAGCAATGCCAACAATAGCTCCGGATCCAAACTGAGCAATGCACTCAAGAGCAGTAGCAGCAGTTCGGCAAGTGCAGCGGCGGCAGCAGCAGCAGCTGCGGCGGCGGCAGCATCGGTGCCAAATGGCATTAAATTGCCCATGTTTGATGCCGCACCGCAGTTGTCCTTTCAGCCAAACATGTTCTGGCCACAGCCAAATGCCGGCGCCAACTATGGCCTGGACTTTAATCGCAATCCCGAATTTATCAAAGCACATCTGGCCGAGGCGATGCGCAACAGTCAGCTGGCGAGCAATCATCATGGCCATGGCGGCGCCGCTGGTCACATGAAGAGTGCTCTGGAGTTTGCCGAGAACATGTACGATGGCATCATCCGAAAGACGCTGAAGAACGATGGCAACGATCTCAGTGGCAATAGCAGCGGCAATGGCAATGGCAATGCGCTGCTAGATCAGTTGCTGGTGAATAAGACACCGCTGCCATTTACCAATAATCGCAGCAATGACTACCATGGTGCTGCCTGTTCCACCTCCGAGAGCGTTAAACGTGCCGGCAGTCCCATGGGCGCCTATTCGGATATCAAGCGGGAACGTCTCAGTCCGATGCGAAGTGCGGATAGTGCCAGCAGTGATGATGATCATGAACATTCCAACAACAACAACAATAATAATAATAGTGATCTGGCGCACAACAAAAACAACAGCAGCAACAACAACAATGGCAGCAGCAGCAACAATGGAAATGGCCGCAGCCGAATGACATCACGTGACTCGGAAACAGATGCCAGCAGCTTGAAGAGCGAACAGTCGCACAGCTCCTTGCCACCCCATAACAAAATGATGGATCTCAATGGCGGTAACAGTGTCAAATTCGATTTGGAGCCGCCGATGCAGCCGCAGGTAGCGCAAATCTCGCCCAGCACCAGCATATTGCACGAGAAGCTGGCACAGATTAAGGCCGAGCAGGCCGAAATGCATGCGTCCAACACCGAGGAGCAGTTATAGAGCAGGTGGCACATCGGCGACTGTCCGCAACAGCAACACCAGCAGCAGCAGCAGCAACACCAGCAACAGCAGCAGCAATTGGTGGCACCAACATTTGTGTGGCCACCGCTGGCCACTCATTACTATAGTTTCTAGGTGGGGCAATAGGTCAAGTATAGTTGTATTTGTACAGATTGAGAGTGTGTGTCTAGATGATATGAAAGCAAAACCAAAATTTGTATAGCATATACTATATATATATGCTTACACCTATCTATATATGTATACAAAAGCAGAATCGGGAGCCCAATATTCAAAAAAGGAGAAGCGTCTGAGCGGCTCTTATTGTTAGTTAAGAAGTAATTAACACAGAATACAAATACATTCATTAGCATACATACATACTATATACATACTTCAAAGATGTATGCACACACACACACACACGAACATATATTTATATATATATGAAATACACAAGAACAGCAACACAGCAACAACAACATCAAACAAACAAAAGATACATAAGTACAAAGTGTATTTATGTGTATTTATTGTTTAGTTTTTGACAATCGACAAATAGGCATTCTCTTGTACAAACTTTCTAAAAAAAAAAAAAAAACAAAACAAAACAAAAACTTACAAATAAAATATCAACAATTAAGACCTAAAACAAAAATACACATTTAATTTGCATTAACTATTCAGTTTAGTAGACAGAAAAGAAAGAAGAAAGAAAAACAGAAACAGAAATATTATATATAAACAAATATATTTTTAATTATTCAAAAATTATAGTAAAACAAACAAACAGCCCACAATGAAAAGCAGTTACAAGCAATGAACAGCCAAACTAAGCAGCGTCTGCAAGCGAATTGTATGTGTGTTCAAAAATCCATTACGCAGAAACTTTTCACATTCCAGACATTTTCAAAACGTGACTTCAAATGTGATTCTCATTGAACTACATATATCGATCGCAATGCAGACGCCGGCTACTGACAAACCCAACCAAACAAACTACAAACTACAGCAAAGACCATAACTAGAAATACCAACAATAATAACAACAACAACAACAACAGCTACAATATCCGATCAATAACAACAACAACATACTTAATAGCCAACAAGCAATAATAACAATAACAATACAACAAACACAATACAACAATTCAAAAACGAAATAGCAAAGCAAAATTCAAAAACTACAAACAAAAAATATATAATTTGATTTATTTTCAAATTGTTCTTTATTTGCCATTTTCAAAAAAAGCAAGGAGAAAACAAACCTAAAGAAACTTACAACCCAGAAACCTTAAAAGAACAAAAAACAAAAAAACAAAATAAGAAGCATACAAAAAACGGAAATCAATAAACAAAGCTGCCTTCACATTTACAAATTAAATAAATTGATAAGAGGAACGAGAAACAAAAAACGTTATGTAAAAGCACACAAAATGATAATAACAACAAATTGAAAATATATATACGCAAAACAAAAATTTACAACAACTAAAACCACCAAACAAAATGCCCAAGCGACCCCCATCAAAGACACAATTTAATAAAAAAAATTACTTAAATATACTTTCATTTAAAAATCAAAATTTCAAAACAAAAAAATCACTTTATCTCCAGCCACACGAATAACATAACTAAAATATATATAAATATGTGTATAAAAGCAAAATTTTGATGTTTCGGTGTTTAAATAAAAAACTAAATTTATTCACGTACATGTGTTTAGGCATACGAAAAATTCAAAATTGGATTTTAAAAAAATATTTGGTAAATATTAGGGAAGCATTTAAGTATATAAATACCTAATATGCCACCTAATAATACAGTAAAAAAATAACTCTATATATATATCTAAATATATTTATGTATGTGTGTGTCTTTATCACTACGCGTATACCTCAAACAAAACACATGATCATTTTGAGCAACTATATATACATATATATATATTTAAATGTACTTATACACTCTATACACTCTTTACAAAAACAAAACCAAAAACCAACAAATGGAACGTCTAACATATTTACACCGTAAACAAACAAACAAAAAAATATTAACCTCTCTCCTACCAGTACACTTATACTTGTAACACCTTTTTGGCCAACATATTAAGACACACACACGCCCTTTCGATGTCTCTTGATTGATTTGAGAAACGTTTCAAAATTATTGATGGGTTACTAAACATATGCGTAAACATAAAAAATAAAATATATATATCAATATATATATATATATATATATGAATGTACCTAAAAAAACATATTTTGTGTGCTAGTTAGTAAGTGTCAAAACATGATTAAATGATATAAAAAATATAAACAAAACAAATCCAAATAATAACAAAATTATGTATACAACATGTGTATTTTTAAAGTCGGTAAAATATGTGAAAATGTTTAGTGAATTGTAATTTAAACGCATATAAAAAAAAGAAAAAACCAAGCAAAACATAAAAAAAATTCGATGAAAAAAAAAATTACTTATATTTTTAAGCATGAAAAGCTTAATGCATAATTATTGGCTAATCTTTAAAAATACATTCGATGTGCATAAATGTTGTGGTTTAGTAACAAATATCTGTATGAAAAAATCCAAAATTCATATTGAGGCATTATTATATCAAAAAATTATTATAAAAAATATATACAAACATTTGGTGTATCAAGCAAAAATATGAAAATAATGTAAGAAAAAATTAAATCAACAAAAATGATAAAAGAAAAATTGTTTAAGCGTGAAGCAAAATCAAAAAAAAGAAAGAAAAAAACAAAAAGTATTTATTGCTAATTTAATTATATTTGAAGTATACATAAATATTTATTATACATAAATATATATATATAGAAATATATATTAGACACACTATCTGTGATTAATAATCCAAAATTTTGAAGAAACTTTTTCTGACTAATGTTGGTTAGGCATACAAAACAAAAAGAAACATAAACAAGAGAGTAACACAATCTAAACAAAAACCATAACAATGATAAACTATTATAATACAATATAGAAAATACGCTATAAACCAGAACAAACTGTAAATGGATCGGATACAAATAATTAACAACAATAACACAACAGAGCACAAGCAAAACAATAAAGTTTGTGAAGCATTGGGAATTCTTAACTGTAGCCACACAAGTTGGTCTTAACAACTGATTGTAGGACAAACAGTATGGAAAGCCTGATTACTTTCATCAAACGATTAATAAACATGGCAACAACTACAACAGCACATCACTACAAACTACAAACAACAAGAAACAAACAGACAGTTCAGAACATACATACATATATAGTTGTACATATATTTTGGAAACTTTTTTACTCAAAACCTACAAGAAACAAGCAGAACACAGAAACAAAAGAAAAACCAGTCTATAAACAAAATTATAATAATAATTGTAAAAGCTTTGAAAAATAATGAAAATGAAAAAACATTTTATAAAACAAAATTATACAAAAACCAAACAAAAAAAACTAAAAAAATTATATGTAAAAAGATGATAAACAAAAACTAAACGAGAAATAATGAGAAATATAAAAAAATAAAGTGCAATTATACGGTTTATATTAAGAAGCAAATGTTAAAAAAATAAGAATAAAAAAGTATATACGAAATTTAGCAAATATTTCGATGCATGTTCAAAACAATTTCAAGGCCGGTTTTTGCAAAATTAACCAACTATTTGAAAATGTTTATTAACGTTTAACCAGAAACAAAACATGAAACATGAGAAAATAACATGCCAGCCTAGCCACCAGGTCTGGGCACGTTGTTTTTCCAAATACCCAACACATACACACACACACTCACACACACACAAACACACACACAAACACTCAATGAGACATTCTATACTACAATAGAAAACTGAAAAGAAACAAAACTGCAAAACTGATAACAACAAAGCCGAAATGTGTAAGGGCGTGAGATATACTGATATACTACTGAAAAATGTCAACCTAATGATAGGTTTAAAAATTCGAGTCGTAATTGAGTTGAGAACAGCTTGAGAATGTTGAATTGTATAGAAAGTTTTGCATGCTGCAACTTTTGCCCCCAAATAGAGTTGGCAACACATGGGCGTTGCGGCCCGGGTCATGGGCAGAGGTGTGCAGAGCGTGCAAAAACGCTCAGGTACGTGTTTTATTTTTCGGAGAGAAAAAAGATTGATTACCCATACTTATTACTTATTCTTTGTTTACTACAAATTAATAGTTAATAATTGTATAAAAAAAAACCAGAAAACAGAAAACAAAATCGATATACTTGCTTAATTTAATAATTATATAATTGTGTTTAAAGACGAGTTTTTAGCATGCTTCAAAACATTTGCTCAGCCTTGTGTATAACAAAAAGAAATGAAAAATGAATGAAAATGAATCAAAATTTGCTGAATCTAAATGCATATATACTTAGAACTTACTTCTTCTGTCTCTATATATATAATTTAATGTATTGTATATCGGAATTAGTGCATATTATTATTATTATTATTCTAATTATTATAATTATTCTGTGTGTGCGTAGGCAAATCAAAATTTTACTTATTATTATTAACTCCACACACATACATACATACATATATTTTTCTTGTTTAAATATTATAATTAATAAAGCATACACATGTGTATGTGTGTGTGTTCACATTGATGATTATTATTAAAAGCGTTTAGCAGACTGGCGTGTTGCCACTGTTGTTAGCCTTGATTTGTGTTTTGTATATATACATATATTAGACGACATTATAAGCTATTATTCTCTTTAATCAATTTTTAAACACATTATTATTATACGAACGGGCAACACATTTGACTTATAGTGCAATTGTTTCAAACGACAAACAAAACAAATACATATATATATACATATATATTTATATATTGATAACAACTGATATAATTTAATACATTTCTTTGCAATGCCAAGAATAATGTAAACATTATTATTATGATTATTATTTAACCAAGAAAACAAACCAACTTTAATTGAAAATCAAAAATCAAACATAAGTGCACATAACTTTTATATACATTAGTTAAAAACATATATATTTATATATATGCCTAGGTTCTCCAATTATCAAGTCAAAGTCAGTTTTAATTTTGCTACATCACAAAACAAATGAAACAGAATAAAAAGGAAAAATTATTGTTATAAAAACGAGGAACCATTACACATAATTCAAGATTTAGTTGTGCCAACAAAACCAAAACCAATTTCAAAAACTCACATTTTTTTACGTTTTACTTGAGCGGTAAGCGATAACAACCAGAACAACCAGAACAACAACATGTAAAAGCAAAGAACATAAGCAAACAACAAGAAACAATAGCCCAAAACAACAGCCCAACAACAGCAAAGACAAACAAGAGAAATACCAACAACAACAACAATAGCCCAAAATAATTGAACTAAAAATTGAAAGAAAAAAATAAATTTTTTCCAAGAACAAGTACATACATATTGCAAATGTACGATTAACATTAAAAGTAAAAAGACAACAAAACACAAACACACACAAAGCCTGACGTCGATTGTACTTTTTCTTTTTTCTACACACAAGCAAAAAAAAATACCAAACAAACAATTTTATTAAACAATAGTACTAAAATCTCTCTAACTCTCTAACTTTCTCTTACTACAAACTAAAGAAAATAGCAAACAGTAATAGAAATAGCCATAGCCACAAACAATTAACTTTTAAAACCTACAAACATACACACACACCTACATCCACAACCACATACAAACAATTGATTTTTAAACAGTTTTCAATTCATAGCAATAACCAATACAATAGCCACATAATTAACGATCTATAGCCACAAGACATACAATAGACAAGCAACAACAACAACAACAACAGCTAAAAAGAAAAAAGAAGCAGAACAAGATCGCATTACGTATACGCAGCATTGTGCGTTTGTCATATAAATAAAATGATGCAATTTTTATTTCAATTATCAATTCAACCAACTCAATCAATCAATTCACACAAAATAGATACCGTTAAAACCAAAAAAAGAAAATAAGAAAAAAAAAACAATAGCCCTAGCAAATAAATACTTATCATATTAACCAATAAACAAAATACAAATAACAAAAAAAAAAAACCCACAGCAATAGTTCTAAGTTATTGGCAAACCAATAGAAAAACAAATAGAATGGCAACTATCAACCGAAAACCGAAAATCAAATCGTTTGCATCGTACAACTCGTATGCAGCGTTTCTTTAAGAAAATTACAAATAAAACCGTTTCTCGTTTTAACAGGCATACATTTTAGACTATTTTTACTACAAAACCAACAAAGACGACGCCCTAAATGCGTTCAAACTGATGCAAGTACAATACAAGAAAAAAAACATTACAAACAACAACACAGTAAACTGAGCAAAATATAAGAAATATCACATTTTTTTTGCATACTATTGAAAAAAATCATTTAAAAGAATTTTTTTTTTTTTGAATGTGCAAAACAAAAAAACGCAAGACGATGATGAAATTGTTTCACAGCCAATAAGCATAACTACAATATAAATGCATTATGATTAGCAATAGCCCATAAGATACAGATACAGATAACATATGTATTTAGCATTAATGCCAGGCAACATCAACAACAACAACAACAAAATTAGCAAAAATAACAAACTTAAGCAAGAAATTTCAACAAAAAACAACAGTTATTTGAATGCTTAAATTCCATAGGCGTAAAATATTATTTTTACAAAAATTATATATCATTATTATACGATTAGTTCTTTACAGCGAAAATGTTATATGTGTATATTATTTTTACAAAAAAAAAAATGGGAAAAAATACTTTTTTCTGAAAAAATGATATAGTTTTCTTAAGTCAAAAACAAAAAAAAATTGCTTAATTTGGTTAAAAGTATATATAGAATTGAGTTAAGTTAAGTGTAAACATTTTTAAATTAATTTAAAATTTGTTCAGCGTGCATAATTGTTATACTATATATACACTTATATAATTATTAAGCTTAAGTTTATGATTTTCGTTATTTTTATTATTTACTTATTATGTTTTAAACGCAAACAAACAAAAAAAAATGGATTTATATATTTATCATATATTTACGCTGAAAATGTTTATTAATAAAAAACAAAAACAAATATTTTAGTTAAACAACTGAAGTTTTTATTTCAATTTAATTTCTTTTGATTATGAACACAGAGGCTTTTGTTTAAATCTTTAACCGGTAAAAAAGAAAACAACCAAATAAGAAACAGCTAAATGATTAACTGATATGCTACTTACATACATATCTATCTATACACAACAGACACACATACAATTGCTAAAGGTATTAATTAATAGTAATCTATAACTAGTACAGTTATTATATACTAATCAATAGCCCAAAGTAAATATTGACCATGGTTGGGGTCGGTCTTGCCTGAAGCAAACAATATCCTAACATTGTCAATATTTGCTCCATTTTCACATTTTACAAAATCAAATAGAACAACAACAAACTGAAAACAGAACAACAAATAATTGGCAACATAAAAAGGTAAAAGGTGAACCACATTTGATTAAACGTTTTACAATAAACCAATTCAGAAGTTAATATTTTTTTTTTAATTTTGCAAACGTTTTTTCCGTTATGTTCAACCCACTAGACACTTTGGAAATAAGCTAATACTTATGTACTAGCGCAATGTTCTAGACCTGGTTAGGAAAGGCAAAAACTATAACGTACGAATAAAGCTATCGTAAATCTAAACTCAACAGCTTCAGGGACCAAACAAAAACAAAATTTATTAAATAACTGGTAAACATTTAAAATAAAAACAAAAACACAAAAGAAAAACAAATCACAAAATGTACATCAAAATTAATGGAAAAATTTGACGCATATCGCAAATGGAAGTAGCGCAAAAAATAATAAATTATTTATTTGTAATCTACCAAAAATAGAAAAAAAAAATCTTACGAACGTCTCGGAAAACATTTTGAGAATTTCAAAAAATAAAAAAAATTATCAAGTATGTATGTGAATGAAATTTATATACATGAAAAATTGTATGTACGAAACGATGTACATAAGAAAAAGCGAAAACTCACCTTTGGTAATAAATTCTTAAATGTATAAAAAAAAGTTCAATAAATGTATCAGATTCGGAGTTAATGAGAAATTGTAAATGTAAGGACATTTGTATACGATATGCATGAAAACAAAATTAAGAAAAAATCATTTCATTAAGAATATTCAAGTACTAAAAATTTGGCTGGAATTGTGTCAAAAAATTGCAAAACAAAACAAAAAAACACAATTTAGTTAAATATAAAATTATTATTTGGTGTAATTTTTGGGTGTAAATAAGTATATAAATTGCAAAGAAAAAATAATAAGAAAAGACGAATGCTAGATGGGTTTTCTACAGCAGGCAAACAAAAAAAGAAAGTAAAAAATATAAAAAGTCACAAAAAATTTAAACAATTAAATTAGCAAAATTTATGTCAACTTAGTAAATGATAAATTCAAATTTATAGTATATATATATATTTGTGTATGTATGCTAAAATTCAATGTACGCAAAAGTAATTATGATTATTATTTTTATGATTATCATCATCATGGATATTGATTTACCAAAAAGTTATTTTGTTCTCACTCAAAATGTAATGCCAACAAAAAAAAAATCAACAACAAACCAGAAACACCAAAACGTTTCGGTACGCTAATAAAATGTTGTCAAAATCATTGTAAAAAAAACCAAATTTGCAAATGGAAATAAAGATTAGATTTGTGTATATGTATGTGAAATATATAGAGGAGGTATATTATGGCAAAATCAACTAAGGAACGTACATACTTACAAATGAGAAAAATACAAACAAAAAATAAAACAACAACACACAACTATTAACTTGTAATGATGTGAACATGGAGCTCTCAGTATTTTGATGAATACTGTCAATAAAAATTTAATAAAATAAAAAAAAAAAATAAAAAAAAATACAAGCGTTTTAATTTCCTATATATTATATTAAGTAGGCTCCAAAAGTATCCTACAATATCATTTTATATTGATTTTTCAGAGCAAATAGATGGCAGCAAAAAAAGTTGAAAAAAATTGACAGTTAAAAATTTTAATAAAAAATAAAAACTAAAAAAGAGAAATGACTATTAAAAGATTAAATTGTGATCTGAGTCCAGAAATTACGACACAGCTTACTCTCGCCGACAGTGTTCGTCCTGATTGTTGTCCCATCCGTAACCGTATACCCTACGATGCCGAATGTTTTCTCAGAGATATATCCAAGGAACTAAACCAGCTCTACGAACGACATGGGAAAACTTTTACAAAGAATAAGCGTATTCTGGAATTGGCAGAACCCATAAGACCCCGGTGCCGTTATCTACCCAAATGCGCCTGTTCATTCAAGAAACAAATTGAGATCATTCCAGCCGAGCATAATGTGTACACTCGCACCGAGCAACTGGCATTGCCATATGTTCGAAGATTGCTTCTGCGGCGAAATGACTCCCTGCGTATTGGTGATAAAATTGGCGAGGCTATATTGAATCGTTTGCTTCGGCAAAGTTACCTTTCACTGTACAGTCGCTTGGCCAACGTCCAACCGTTGAAGCAACCGTAAGTCTTCCTTTAAAACCAATTAGATTTAAGGTCGTTTTTAATGTGATCAAAAACATTCCTCCCAAACAGTCCCAAAAAGAAGAAGGTTGATCCTAAGAAAAAAAAACAGCGGGAAGCTGCTATTAAGAAAATGGCAAAACCAAAGAAAGTACTTGAGCCACCAGGACCGGTAAGTTGTCTAAATACAATAGAATTAACTGAATTCCTTACTGATTATGTTGCCGTAAAGGAATCCAAATCAGGTGCAATAGATCAGAGACGTCTCAAAAAACTGGCTAGACCAAAGATGTACTTGGAGGTCGTTAAGCCCGAGTGGGAGTTTACACCCGGTATGAAAACGTACACGGCATCGGATCGGATCAAAGAAATGGCCAAGCCAGTAGATCGTCCGAATGTGCACACCAATGACAATCCGGAGAAGGTTTCTCCCAACGCACTCAAGTACAAACGTAAGTAGATAAAAGTAATCCCTGAAAGCTTCATACTAATCTGATGTTATTTGCAGCGAGCGAACGTATCAAGGAAATGTCACAACCGCTGACCAAACACGATGCCAATTCGGGTCCTGTTGATATCAAGGACGATCCGTTTGCCATATCACCGAATGCACTAAAATACAAGATCTCGACGCGCATGAAAGAGCTGGCGGAGCCAAAGGAGTTCGAAAATACTCATATACGCGAGAATCCTTTTGCCATCTCACCGGCGGCTCTGAAGGCCAAAGCTTCGCCACGACTTATCGAGTTGGCCAAGCCCAAGGGCTCCTAGAACCCTGTGTGCTATATTTATATATATTTTGGTACTATGTTTTTTGGTATTCGCCTATCTTGCTTTATTGAATAAAATGTGAAATGGTTTCAGTAATTATTGATTTATTTATTTATAAGTTTTCATTATTATGGTTCTCGCTACACTTTGAGTTGGTTTCAATTAATTGAATTTGGGGTTTGTTTGTTTTGCGTTTTGTGTTTTGCTCTTCCTTGTCATTAACAAAAAAATAATATGTTTCGCAAAACTCGATTTGCACAAAATAATATATTAATCATAATCACGAAAATAATAAACAATACGGCCAAATTTTAAAACTAAAGATTTTTTTGGGACGCGGGGGCGAGGTAATTGCACTAAACTTAAATATTCGCCAGATATAATACTCAAAGAATGCATTGAAATGTGGGGCGACGGGGCGTAAATCATACTGAATGAATGAAAGGCAAACAAAATATGTGAAGCGTATTTAACAATTCAATTTTGGTAGTAGGTAGCAAATAACCACAGTACATTGTCTATGTAGGCATTATCCCTGGGGTCCAGTTGCTGAATTCGGTTCTTTGGCCTAGTGAAGATTGGCAATGACGGCACGGGTAAAGTCCTGTGTGGTAGATTGGCCACCCAAATCCTTGGTGCGCACCTTGCCGTCTTTGAGAACCTGATTGATGGCATTTTGAATCACCTCACTGTATGTGGGCAAATTGATGTGACGCAGCAACTTTGTGCCGCACAATAACATGGCTGTTGGATTGGCAAGATTCTTTCCCACAGCCTGGGCGAAGGTATGACGTGCACCCTATAACAAACAAAAATCATAATTAACACATTTGAAAAATACTGAAGAATAGTTTCAAAACATTACCGGTTCAAAGACAACCGCATCGGCTGAGTATGATGCACCAGCAACGACGCCAGCGCCGCCGACCAAACCTGAGGCCAAGTTATCGACAATGGCACCATACAAATTGGGTGTGACCATGACGTCAAATTGATTGGGATTAGATACCATTTGCATGGTTGTATTGTCCACAATCATTTTATCGAGCTCAATGCGGGGGTAAAGCTTGGAGATTTCCTCGCAACACTTCAGGAAAAGACCATCCCCAAGCTTCATGATGTTGGCTTTGTGCACTGCGGTTACCCGCTTGCGGTTATTTTTGGTGGCATAATCGAAAGCGAACTTTGCAATACGCATTGACTTCTTGGCAGTGACAATCTTCAAGCACTCGACAATGCCGGGCACCGACTCATGCTCGAGGGCAGAGTATTCACCTTCGGTCTGTTCACGAATGATGACCGTATCGATGTTGGTGTGACGCGTCTTAACACCAGGCAAACTGCGCACATGCACAACATTGGCATACAAATCCAGTTCCGTCCGCAGCTTCATGTTGAGTGTTTGCAGCTCACCCTCATTACTGTAGTCGGGTGTGGCCAAAATGCCCTGTATGAGTAAAGAGAAAAATAAATTCATACAGACAGGAGTTACTCTCACTGTGATAGAATGTTTGTTGCCATTCGTTCTCGTCTACCTACCTTAATGCAAACTTTATTCTTTTGAATGGAAGCGACAACATCCTCCAGCTTGGCGCTCAGCACTGGATTGATTTCAGACAAGAAATACGCTTCAAAGTCAACGGGTACATTCGCTGCCTGGTTATAAAGAATTTACATGTGTCATTTAAATTACTTTATATTTATATATTAATATATATTTCACTCACCTTGAAAACCTCTTGCAGCGAATAGACCAGCTCGGGACCGACACCATCGCCAGGTATTAGAGTGCAGGTGGTTCTATTAGCACTGTGTGAGGAGCCCTTAAGTAAGAAATATTTTTATCAAATTTTTGTTGTCATAAATTATCATAAAATAAATATGTACATACCTCAGCATGACGTGATGCCGAGACGTGGAGTTGGCGTATAGCGGCCGCTTGCTGAAATAGGATAAGCACATATTATTATCTGGCTAGGATGTTAACCTCAAAAAAAATTTGCATCTGTTCTGGTTTTGGCCACAAGTGCGACGACAGCGGCTGCTGCACAGAACATTTGAAGCGTTTATGTAAGCACTGTGCAACCAGCAATTGTCGGTTACCTGCAAAAGGCTGCGTCCCAGGGTTCTAGTCAGCATCGACATGTTGATCCTACGTTAGATTATTGTGTTTATTAGTTAAAATCAAATGGACCTTAATATATAAGCGTTTAAATTTTTAATTTTACTTTTGCGAAATTTTAATCGGGAACCAACAGAAACAGCTGACTAGGGTTGTTGTCAACTTATCGAAAAACACAATGTGTCAGTTTCGATAACAGATACCAATAATTTGTACTTAAATATTTTTATGTTAAAAAACAACCAAATATTTGCAAAATTGTTATGAGAGTTTATGTAAATGTATTTTATTGACATTTAACATTTTTATTAGGTAAATAAACCTATCGGTATGAACAGTCGAAGATTCGATCAAACTTTTACCGCCAACACTCAAATGTTGCCCGCCAGATTAAACTACGATCTTTAACCAGCAAGTGAAAAGAAACAAACACAGCATTTGCTTTAATTTCAATACATAAAATGGCTAGTAGGTTACAGACTGAATTAATCTGTCGAAATTTTTGTTTTGTACGATTTTCACAATTTGAATATCAAAATTAACAACGTTTTATATGCACTAAATTATGAAAGCGGCAGTATCTCTACTGCGTAATCGCTTAGGATTGGCGCGCATACATGCAAAAGCTTTACCACTAGAACAAGAAGGATGGGAACCAATTGCAGCTTTACCCTGTAACGAACACTACAAACCAAAAGCACGCTTTATGCAGTACATGCGTGCGGGCGATGCCACCAAACGTCTCGGAATGGTATCGGAGAATGGTGCAAAGATGATTGAACTGTCTAATAAAACATGTGCCTCGCCGGACATGATGCAGTTCATCCAACAAAGGTATTGCATGAACAGTCTGCTCGATGGCATACAGTTCATGGATGTGGACAATGTAGGTCCGGATCTAAGACTGTTACCTCCGCTTCATTCACCGGGCAAAATAATTGGTGTTGAGTGCAACTACTATGACGCCTGCTATGAGCGACACGAGGACATACCAAAGGAGCCTGAATTTTTTGTTAAATTTCCCACCGCCATCACCGGTTCCCTGGATAATATACGTGCACATCACATAGCCAAGGTGAGTAGTTCAAGTCCATTATACCATTACTATATAACACACACACTTATAGCGCATTGATTACGGTTGCGAGTTGGGCGTGGTTATCGGCAAGAAATGTCGCCACGTCACTCGCGATGCAGCTATGAACTATGTGTTTGGTTATATGATTGCACAGGATATTACGGCCCGAGACTGGAATGTACTGCTCGGTGCACACGCTTTGTTAGGTAAGTCACTGGATACCTTTTGCCCGCTGGGTCCAGTCATTGTCCACAAGTGTCATGTGCCCGACGTGAATAACTTGTGGATCCAGACGATCATTAATGGTGAGGAGCGGCAAAACGGCAACACAAAGAACATGATTTTCCCAATTGACTATATAATACATCGATTATCCCAGTAAGTGTAATAATTTATATAACATTCACCATTTGAGTAACATTTTTTTATTACATAGATTTATGACTCTGTGTCCTGGTGACATTATTTTAACTGGAACTCCAGCTGGTTCTGGTGCCTATTGTAATCCGACAAATTTTCTTAAACCCGGCGATCTTATCGAAAGTGAAATACAAAAATTGGGCAAAATGAGAAATAAAGTGGTAAATCCATATGCATAAATCTACAAATTGAAAGTGGTTTTTATTTGCCGTTTCAGGCATCTATATTTTTGTTATTTGTATAATTGCATCTAAAACAAAATTTTACAATCAATGCCCATTTTAAGTAATATTTTGACTCGACATTTCATTGGATAAAATTAAAACAAATTGTTGAAAACTAAACCAGTGACGCGATGGGGAACATAAGTTTACAAATACATTAAACCGCTAGCTGCTGCATGTGCCATCAGTGTGTTGGCCGCCTGTTGTGTCTCCAGCATAAGGCGAGCCTCCTTCATCCAATCGCTGGCCACTTCACGGGGTGCACCTTGCAGTAGGTTTAAGTATTTAAGCGCTTGTAGGAAATCAGCCCGGTCCACGTGGTACCTAACAAAGCAAATGAGGTTTTTATTAATATGTTATATAGGCGATAAGTGTACAATACCTGGCTCTATTCAATATATCATAGGTATCAAGTTTGCTATAGTCGAAGGGTTTGTTCTCAAGCTCATCCTTGGAAACGGGACTATCCGGTTTCAAGATGAAAAGCGATTGCAGAAATGATAGGAAATAAATGGGTAGACTGCCACCATTTTCGGGCACCATCGCCAAACGACGTGCTATGCGCTCCACATTCAAAAAGCGTTCACGCAGCGCATCCTCAGGAAATACACCACGTTCCTGTGCCTCCTTTGGCATATTCTCCAAGACAGCAATAACCAGTTCATCACCCTCTACAAGCCAATCACAAATATTAAAATGAAACTATATTTTATATTATATTACTTACCAGCCACCTTGGCAATTGCGTTAATCTCGTTTTTAAGTGGTCGCAACTTATCCTTATAGTGAACACCGGGAGTTGCGGTGCGCACCGAGGCCCAAAGCGCTTGACAGGCAGCCCACAAAGCTTGCGCCTGGTTGGCAGATCGCTCAGTTTCGGCGCGTTCTGTGTAGAATCAGGAAAAGATTAACATAAAATACAAATAAAATCCTAATGTAAATTATTACAAGGAGAGGTTTTACCTTTAAACTTTTCATCTATTTCTAAGCAAGCAGCGTATAAGAGAAATTGGAGTATGTATAACATTAAAGTGCTAGCCAATACTATACAATAACAATTAACAGATCTTTCGACTTATAAGCGAATAAATGTAAACAAATTGAATTTGTAATGAGCAAATATAACAACTGTAAACAATAATGATAACCGACCCTTAGCAACATAATGCAATAAATAAATATTGATTATGAATATTTTGTCAAACCTAATAATCAACTAAATAAGAAATCTATCTGTAAAACAGGGATTACTTACCAGCCAGTGCAGCGTCCATGCCGCGCAGCTTGCCCAGCATAGCAGCTAGCTGAAGTTTGTAGTTGGCCTTTTCGGCAGCCAGCTTGTCATCCAGTTCACGCTTGAAGGAGCGGTTCAGCTCTGTTTCCCGCTGCGCCACAATATCCTTAATGTGATCGGTGTGTGCTTCGGCCTGTTTCTTCAGCTGCAAACGCAATTGCTTGTCTGAATCGGCATGGATTTGGAATATCTTCTTTTGATTTTCCACAGCCAACTTGCGCTTCTCTGCCTCTAAATGATACTCGAGCTGGGCGCGCAATGCCTCGGAACTATTATCGCCACGTAGTGAGTCAATGGCACGCTTAAGACGCAGCTCACCGTCGGTTTGCAGACGCTGCAGCTCCTTTTGATAGGCAATCACATGCGAGTACGCGTGCAGTATGAACAAATCCAGATCCTCTTTAGATAAGTTTAAGTTCTTCTCAGAGAGACTGATACCCGGAAAGATGGACTCGATTTCATCGATGAAATAGTTGCGTGCCTGCTCAACACTGCGCCAATATTTGTCGGATACGCTTGCCGTATCCTTGTGTCTATACAGCTCGTCCTTGGATTGACTAATATGGGCAACCAGCTTCTTTATCTTGTTACGCACCTCCTCAACTTTATCATGGTTCTTCGCGGTTGCCGCTTTACTCAAAGCAATTTCACAGCGCTCTGCAATAAAAGTTGGTGTATAAAACAATGCATAAAGCCTGCTCCAAAGTGAACTCACCAATCTTCTCCTGTGCCTCACGTGCCGCACGCTCTGCTGTCGCAACGGCTGTGTCGCGTGCATTCGCCCGGTTCTTCAATGTCGTCCACAGCGAGTTTTCACCATGTTCAACGGCCTTATCCACCACTCGACGCACATCCTCATTGAAACTGTATGTAAACTGTATTAGTAAGCGATCGCTGAAGTACAAATACCTTACTCACCCCTTAAGAATGGCAATGGCAGCGTTGTATTCCTTGATTGCCAGCTGTGCCGACAACTCAATAGCCTTCTCCAGTTCCACAACTTCCTTGGGCAATGGTTCTGTTTTCGTCGCTGTTGGTATTGGTTTCGGCGCCACTGGTGGCTCCGACTTTGCGGGAGCTTTCGGTTCACTCTTGGCGGTAGGGGCAGTTATTTTGGTTTTTGAAGCTTCTGTTGGCTGTGTCACTTTAGCTAATCCTGCTGGTTTTACTTCAGGAGCAGGGTTGCCGCCAAAGAATCCCGTTACTGTGCTGGTAGCAGAGCTCACAGAGTCTGCCACGCTGTTATATGTGGATTTCACTTTTTCGCATTGATCGTTAAACGTTTTCGTAATACCCTGGAAAGGTGCTTCTTCCTGAAGGGCGACTTTGATAAACGATTCGGCACCGGGGACATTTTTTTCAACCAATTCACGGAAATTTTTGTCGTATCTGCAAATCATATTAAATAATAAGCCAGAAGTAGTTATCTTTGGGAGTGCCGAAGAGTCAATACTCTTAGATTCACATATAGATTACTCACTTGGAATAGGTGACAACGCCACCGACTGCAGCCAGTGGTGTCAGCAGGACCACAAACTTGCCAAATCCAGCTTCCCGCATATTTGGCGGTGGAGGCAGGCTACCCTTTTGCCGTTGTCGTTGTCCACCATTGCCGCCGTTACTTCTGTTGTTATTGCTGCTGCTGTACTGTCTGCTGCTTGTCTGTGGCAGCGTGCGCTAGAAAGAAACAATCGAAATGATTCTTATTGGAAACTGGAATACATTCCAATTGTCAGCGAGTTTGTTTTGCTGGAATTTTTGATAATTTTTTGCATATTAACTGCATTTGGCAGATGACATAACACTAGCACTCTTGTATATTTTGCAATTGGCTTTGTTTGTGGGTGCGAGCGGGGCGGTCGACGTCACACCGACACACAATTGATTTTCACGCGGTTATCACACGTTTTGCATTACCTGCACCGCACTCTTGCACTCATTTGCTGCTAGCCGATACATGATGTAGCCACTAAATTTTGATAATTTAATTTGATGGTGCCTGCTGCAGACTCTAACCGGCGGCGAGAATAATATTCCTGCCCAATTTCTCTTCAACGACAAATACTGCTGGTTGCTCGCTCGCAGGCTGTCGACGTTAATTGCACGTTTACAAATGAATGGCAACTGATTGCTGGCAGCTGCTCCCATTCGTGCAGTGGGAGTCTACAGGTAAAAAAGAATAGTGTGTCCACTGTATAATATCTCCATAAATTACTATAAATAAATTTGACTCAATATTGTAATATTAACTATTTTCAACATGACAAGATAAAATGACATAAAAAATTTTGTTTTAAAATGTGCGCACACTGGCGCTGTAAAATGTGAATAGTTAGCACGGAACATGTGTTACTGTCAAACAGCTGATTTAAGCTGTTACGCGACTAAGTTCCAAAATAATTTGGACATTGTATTAAAAATTGAATAATATAAATATGCTGCGTTCGCTAGTAACCGGTGGTAAGCTCAATGAAACTAAAAATATTTAAGCAAGTGGTTCTAAGTATTCTTTTTAATAGCGATACGCAATGTCTGCCGTGTACAACCGGCTTTCACGGTACAGCAAACTCAACGTGCATTTTTTGGCCATTTGGTTGGCGCCTCGGCTCCGGCACAGCGCAATTTAAATATTTTACCCACATGCTGTCTGACTCCGGCACCAACACTTTTGCAGCTGCCCGCTCCTGCAACATTATCCGCCCGCAGTGTCACCAAGTTCTCGCTGATTAAGGGCAAACGTAAGACTGTCAAGGCGGTGCTGAAACGTTTCAAGCGTCTGGACTGGGGTGCCTGGATCCGTACACACTCCGGAAGGCAAAAGAAACTATTTAAGAAGTCTTCCGAGCTACGCCGCCGTCTGCGTCAACATGTATTCACAAACGCCACACAGAGCTGGTTGCTGGACAAGATGGTCACAAGCTACTGGCGTCGTCCCAAGCACTACATCGATGATCCCTATGCTCCTTACCACAAACGTGACGAATACTTTGCCACCAAATCAAAAACATTCAAAGTTTAATTAAATGCAATACATTTCTATTAACTTTCAATAACATTTATAACAGATTTTTAAATAATTTTCCTAAGGGGCAACCACACAGTTAGTCATTGTGCCCAAGCCAACGATCTCTGTTTTGATCTCGTCACCGGGTTTCAGATACTCAGGCGGACTGCGATGCATGCCAACACCCTTGGGTGTACCCGTCAAGATGATGTCACCCGGCAGCAGTGTTATGGTTCTAAATTCAAAATCAGGTTATAATTAAATGTTTTACAGAGTTCTCTCATAAGGTTAATGACTCACTGCGTCAGCCTGTTAATGACATCGTCGATTTTATAAATCATATTGCTCGTATTGCCATTCTGCTTTTCCACGCCGTTAATCCATGTTTTCAGTGGCAAATCATACACATCCTTGATCAGGCTCTTGTGCACCACAGCGGGTCCAAGAGGACAGAAGGTGTCCATTGATTTGCCCAACAGGAATTGCCCACCATTGCGTTCCTTCTGCCAGTCACGGGCCGAAATATCCTGGGCAACGCTGTAACCGAACACATAGTCGAAAGCCTTCTCCTTGGGCACCTGGCGAGCGACCTTGCCAATAACGACCACAAGCTCCACCTCCCAATCGATTTTCTGAGATAAGAGATGAAGATATATTCGTTATCTAAATGAGTGACAACTTTATCTCTTTCTTCTGCACATACCTGGCTCGCCTTATGGGCGATCACGTTATCTTTGGGTCCGACCAGCGTGTTGTTGTACTTGCTGAAGAACATGGGCTCCTTGGGTGCCGGCTTGTTCTGCTCGTCGCAGTGATCTTGGTAGTTCAGGCCGATGCAAATAATTTTACCTGGATCGGTGAGGGGTGGCAGCAGTGTGATGTCATTGTTCAATTCGAACTTTGGCTGATTTTGAGCCTTTTTCTCTAGCTTCTCAAGATTGGGATTTTTAGCAATCAAAGCTTTCAGATCGCAGGGCACACCTTCGGCACCGGTTAGGTCAACCACAGACTTTTGATCTTCAGCCAGCAAGCCAAGACGTTTGGCGAGGTCACCTTTACGCAAATATTGTACGAAACGCATTCTCGCAGACAACATTTATTACTGTTCGATCGCCGATTGGCTTAGCTCCAGTTGAAACTCTTACGTTATTGTGATATTACGTGACGTTAAATCGCGAATTATTAGAACAAAACTAGTCAACACTGGTGTTGTAACAGTTTGATGTTCTTTGAATGGAATTTTTCTCCAGAGAGAATTGTGCTAGAGATGGTCGCGTGTCGTGATTGATTTAAAGAAGGAGGTAGAATATAACAAAATTAGCAATTGCGAATATATACATATATGTGAATTGGATTTAAAAAAAACAGTTAATGCATATTATTTCTGTTTGACTTTAAATGAAAACACAATCAGTTTTTTAATAACAGCACCAACACATTTAATCGTAACAGTGCCACTCAAACTGTAAACTTTGATATTTCTTTTCTTTTTTTTTTTGCTTTCGTTAATAACTTAGACCAATTTTGTACATTAATAGAAAAGTCTTATTCGCTGCCAGCAGTTTCTTTGCTGTTGCTATTAAACTTCTCCGATATTTCAAATTTCCAACGCATATACGCCACACGCATGCGATCCCAAACATTGTCAACAGAATCCATGGCCGGACGTACATCCAACAATGCAAATCGGTAATCCTTGTCAACCAGACCGCCATCATAATAGTCAATCACATAGCGCACATCCTTACCACAGCGATCAACAATCCAGTCGTGACGATCAAAAGGTAGCTCGTAACTGCAATAATTCGAAAAGTTATAAATAATTGAGGCACATTGACAAAAATAGATTTCAATTAAATACTTACCCAAGCCAGCTACGGAAGCGTGCGCGTGGACTGAAATCTTTGGCCTTGCCGCCAAAGCTCTTGAGACGCGGATTGCCGCACTCCCGCGCATGCAGTGCCTCCCATTTCAGAACCTCTTGCCAAGCCTGCTCATTGTTGGCATTGTGAATGCGAATTATATCGCCCATATCTTTCTGTGAGACATCCTCGTTCTTCCAGCGCCAGCCCTTGCGTAACATGGCGTTCCAGAACATTTGCTGACTAGGATATTGCCAAAACTGGGTAGTGCCATCTTCAGTCACCTTAGGTATAGTGGAGGTCTGACGATCTGTGGGCAGTGGAAAAGGTTGATCCGGTGCTGGCTTTTGATTTGCTGGTGGCATCATATTTAATGGGTTGACATCACTGGCGTCGTGCTGTACAGGGCACTCAGAGGCGGCCTGCATCTTTGGATGTGGAGGGACAGCTGATGCTGACTGATTGTTGCCCTGCTTCTGGTGCATAGGACATTCTGGTGGCGGGGCTGCACCGCCAGCGTTTGTCATATATTTCGCATGGTCAGCTGGCATACTTTTGGCAGCCTCCATCTGGACTTTGGATAGCGCAGAGTTGCCCATTGTTTAAATTATTACTGCTAAAAATTAGACAAACAAGGACAATAATAATTTTTTGTCACATGCAAAAATTCTCCTAGTTGCGTAACGTGCGTAATTGCAAATAAAGGCAATGCAAGGAGTTTGTTAATTTAGAACTTACTTGTGTTTATGATTTAGATGTTTTCCAAAATGATGCGTTGTTAAATTATAAATAGTAAAACACTTTTAATTAATGTTTTTACATCTCAATGCTATCTCCAGTTGCGAACAGAGTAGTCTTCAAATGCAACGAGGTTACGGCCAGGGCTGTCACTGCATCTAATAATTATTTGATCAAACAAGCAAGATGAAAAGTTTGTTTAGAAATTTAATTGAATATTAAAAAAGAATCTACATTTAAAGTCGATGTATTTTTCTTTGACAACGCCTACTAAAAACAATTACTTGATAAAAAAACTGTACCCTTTTTTGCGAACTTGTCAACTCTGTTCTAATGTTGTGTGAACCCACAAAACTCGTCGTTTATCAACACCAAACGCATAGGCCGAAATTGTTATTGGGTAGATTTTAGATTTTTGCTTTAAAAGTGAGTAAATAAACTTCGAATTACACAAGTATACACAACGAAAATATGAGTGGCTGTAGTATGGATTAAGAGATGCTGCTGGGCTTTCACTACCGCTTTGAATGTCAACTCTTAATAGAAATTGCCTTCAATCTTGCATAGCTCGTGTGATGTAACAATATTCCGGACAAAACGCCAACACATTGATAAATACATATTGTTTTGATTACTACTAATTCTGTTGTATTTCTTGGTGTTTGCAGCATGACTGCCGTGTTTCGTGTTGGCCTAGTGCGGCTTGCAAGCCGCGGCGCCACTGCGTCCGCCACACTACTGCAGGCACAGACGAATGCCTTGCCCGCTGCCTTCATGCAAAAGTGCAATATCTCCGGCAAGACTATGCGAGGTGGTCCACGCATACCCAAGGCTGCTCCCTATCCTTACAAGACAAAGAAGTACAATGTATTTAGCGCCATGTTCGACAAGACCTCCAAGCGCTTCGATGAGAACTCCAAAGTCATTTGCGTTGAGGGACCGATTGCAGCGGGCAAAACGAAGTTCGCCCAGGAGCTGGCATGTGAGCTGGACATGGAATACTTTCCGGCCGTAGATATGGATCTAATCTATATTAATCCCTATGGATATGATTTGCGAAAACTGGATCCGGAGTTACCGCCCAGCTGTCGCAGTTACGATATTAAGGATTTCTGCAAGAATCCCAATCATGACCATGCCGCTCTGTTCCAGATACGTATGTACATGCTCCGCTATTCGCAATATGTCGATGCACTGCAGCACATCCTATCGACCGGCCAGGGTGTCGTCCTCGAGCGCAGTCCCTACTCTGACTTCGTTTTCATGGAGGCCATGTTCCGTCAGGGCTATATTTCGAAGGGTGCTCGTTCCGTTTACAATGAGTTGCGCCAGAACACCATTGGTGAGCTGCTGAAGCCGCATTTGGTCATCTACCTGGATCAGCCTGTCGATGCTGTCCAGAAGCAAATAAAGGCTCGCAATATAGATCACGAAGTTAAATCGAAGGTGTTCACCGAGGCTTATTTGCGGGAGGTGGAGTCGCTGTACAAGCAGCAATATCTCAAGGATATCTCTGGACATGCCGAGCTGCTCATCTACGACTGGACAGCCGGGGGCGAAACTGAGGTCGTTGTTGAGGATATCGAACGTATCGATTTCGAGCAGCACGAATCCGATCCCCACAACAAGAAACAGCTCGACTGGCGTTTCCCGCTCGAGACCGAATGGTGTGAAGCGCGCATCAAGTACTGCCACGAGAAGCCCGATCTGATGAACTACTTCAATGTGCCACGTTACGATGTCCCAGAGTTGCTGCGCAGCGCTGACGACAGCAAAGTCTGGCGTGATGTCTGGTTTAATGTGAGTGTATAAATGCTAATTCCAGAGAAGAGTTAAATAACTTTTTCCTTTTTCGTTAGGCTCCTGGCATGAAGTTCCGTAAAGGCTACAACGCAGACGTTGGAGACAGCGGTCTGCTGACCAAAACCAAAATGGGCATTAACGAGGCCTGTTAGACGCGCTATTTGATTGTATTGTATCCAACTGGCGAAATGTGTTAATTATGTAATAAACAATCTAGAAAAATAATGGTTTAGAGTTTGGTTTATATAGTATGTATATTTTACAAAACACAAAACAGATAATATACCAATTAGATAGACTTCAGATATATGTAAGGTAAGTAAGTGGAAATTGAAAACGCTTGGCAGAATGCTATACTTCTAGGATAAGTAATTTGTACAATAATTCAAGGATGTTTGGATCACCATCCACAGAACTTATTAACCTTTAAAGTACGATACGCTGGAACATTTGGTATTGTTAATCGCTGTCATAGTCATTTTTGCCAGCACCACCAACAGAGGTGAGGGGGCGACGTGACTCCTCGTCAGAGCCATAAACAACATCCTCATCCGAGTCGTCAATCATTGAAATGGCCGGATTATCCTTGGTTACGGCCAACTCGGCCTGTTGAAAGCGACCATCCGGCGAATACACATACGCCATGGTGTACAAATAGAAATTCAGCAACCCATAAAAGCACATAAACTGAGCCGAACTGCGATACGTGGTGTTCAGTGTGGCCACAAAATTATCCTCCAGAATGCCAAAACCAAATCGACATGTTGTCACCGTTATGGAAATTGACAAAACGAACAGCATCAGTAGCGTAAGAAACTTTAACCGTATGTCTAAAAAAAAGATATGAAATATAATTTAAAGTGGATCGTTTGAAAATCGTTGATACCTTACCAAAGTAGGGCATGGAACGTAGTTCTGTGTAGGCACGAAGCAGCAAAAGACCCAGATAAATGACATACATGCAGCAGGCAATGTAAAAGAACATTTTGAGTCCCTGTGAAGGAGAAGGTAATTAGAAAAGGTGAAAAATATAATATTTTTATAAAACTCACATTGTAGTTCTTGGTGTCTACAAAATGACTATATGTGGGATCTCGCAATTCGTTGCACTTTTCCCAAGTGGCCAGCACAATGGCACACAGCCAAATGGGCAAGACGACAATAATCTTGACCAGATAGAAACTGACAAAGCGTCGCTCATTCTGCCGCAAACCATGATAGATGCACAGCCAAAACATGAGCAAAGCGCAAAGGAACGTTGCCTGCAGCACAGCATCTAGCATGCCGGGCAGCCAGGAGTTCATCAAGAATATCAACGGAAAGAATGGATCTGTGGGAAGTCAATTGTTAAGTGGATTTAACAAATCTTAAGTTCATTTATACTCACTGTCGTAGAGCAGCAAAAGCGGCAGCAAAAGAGATATCCATCTTTGCTCAATGGACCAATCGTAGACAGGATATTTGCGTAAGGTATGCGCATACCAACACTGGAAAGTGGAAGGAATAGTTTCATTCCAACGTTTACAAGTGAATGTTAATTAACGGTACTTTGATACTTACAATGACAATAAAGGTGAACAGCAAAAAGATGAATCGGAACCAAATCTCAATCTGTGTAAACTCCGGACTGTATGTTTTGAACTAAGGCGAAAATTTGTTAGAGTTATAATGGAAATTATAATATTGCGAAAACTGTAACTCACATAAAAAGTTATTGCCCTGATATTATACTTTTGATGAAACGATTCCAAGCCCAGAAAACGCACTGTGATTATATAGTGGGCATAGTCCAGAAATCCCAGGTGCATCACTGTAAACTCCTCACAATCGTTTCGCACACAAACCAAATGCCTCGTCCGATTGTGAGCTGTACTAGCGCCCAGGACACTTAACGGCTTATGCTGTTCATTGATACCATCAATGGAGACGCTTATCTGGAAACTCTTGTCATAGCGCTCATCTAAACAAAGACAAACAATATTAGTTGCGGCTTTGTCGGAGCTCGATTTTGGTAAACTTACCATCATTGTTATCGGTAACCAGTTTGGCGATTAGCCACATCTGTTGCGAGTAGGTTGTCATCAAGGGAGATTTCATGGCAAAGGGACCGGTGGCCAGCACCGTTTTGCTCTTTGCCAGCGTTGTATTCGCCAGTATCTGTTGGGCTGTGAGGGCATCTGTTGTGGTTATTGGTGGACCAGTTAGACCAATAATGATGCCCAGGCCAAAGCAGGTGAAGAAGCCAAGGAATACCATGACGAATTCCCGCTTATGCATGGAATACATGCGCATATGGACGGATCGCTCGCAGCGATCATGGAAAAAGGCAGGTGAAATGTATTTATTGAACTCGCTGAACAGATCGCTAAATTGCGACAGGGAGTTCTTGAGGCGCAATAGAAGGCCTCCGGATGGCAGATGATAGGCATAGCCCAAGCCGGAGGTGTCTGTCGGTGGCTTGGACATGGCTCTACCTCTCTCTCTCTATCTATCTATAGTTGGAAGTGCGTTTTTTATTCCGTTTTGATTTTGCTGCTTTTCGTCAATTTTGTGGACTAAACATTATGCCAATAGCGCGAAAACTGTATGTTTAAATGCGCTTTTCTGCATTGATTTTGAAATTAGTTTTGTGCAATCTTTTTTAGGCTTATAACAAAACCCACACAGTTTACTGCGCTGTTAGGTTACTCTTGTGAAAAAGTATTGATTTTGGTTGGTAATCGCATATGTTTGGCGTCCACGAGGGTGGGCCCATATTGTACAGTTTAGCAAGCACTGCGCATGCGCTTTCTTATCAGTACCAAACAGAATGTAAACAAAGGAAGATTTCATGGTAGGAGTAAACGTTGTTGCTTCGCTAATTGCATTACTAAATACATACATAGTGTGCTTATAATTCTAATATGTCTATTATGGTATATCCGTTTAGTCCCAATATTTAATCTGTCCATCCCAGCCGGCGGTCACAAGTTTACTCGCCTCATGCGGATGCCACAGAGTACTGATACAGACACCTTCGTGTGCCTGCCACTTCTTGTACATCTTCGTCGTCTTCCAGTCCCAAATGTAACACTTGCCATCGCCATCACCAGAGACAAGATAACTCATATCCGGGGAGAAGTCCAGCTGGCAAGCATAGCCGGATACCATGTGACCGGAGAAGGTCTTCTTTCGGTTCATTTTGAAGCGATTTAGTGCGGAGAATATGACAATTTTGTTGTCTAACGATTGGCAGGCCATCCATTTGCCATTTGGCGCCAGAGTAACCGCTGGCATGGAATGCATCGTCGGATCAGCTATGTACTTCATATCGACGGGTATATCCCATTCCCAAATGCGCATGGACTTATCATCGGATGTAGTTACGAATCTCCGGTTATCATCCACAAAGGTAATTGTGCTGACGGAACCCAAATGCCGATCATATTCCTGGACAATATCTCCACTTCGTGTGTCCCACTGTGAAAGAGATTAATAATTATATACTTTCACTATTCCAACTTACTTCCAACTAACTTGTATACTTACACAAATAATCTTCTTGTCGGATGTGCCGGCCACAAAGAGATGTTGCTTGCTGTGATCTGGATGGAACTTAACGCAGAAGGGCATCTTGCGTGTGGTGAAACGTGAGACAACATCACCCGTCTCTGCATCCCACAATTTTATGTAGCGATCATATGAGGCGGACAGAAAGTTGGTTCCTCTATTGTTCCACGCAATATCCTTGATGGCCTGTCTATGTCCAGAGAAGGTACGCACACAACGCCGATCACCATACACCTCCCACAGCTTGACACGACAATCCATTGAGCCGGAGAGCAACAAATGCGCTGTCTTGGGAAACCAGCGTATAGACGAAATGCCCTTGTTGTGTCCTGTCCACGTGTGAATGTGTGCCTTGGGCAGGAAACATTTTGGCGGCGGTGCATTGGAACGCAAATTGACACCCAGATCATGTGGTGCATGCAAGTAGGAACGGCCCTGGTAATCGTAAGCATCCTTGACTGCAATACAAAAGTTTATTTTTTAAGAATTTTATTAGCGAAAAAATATTTTCAACTTACTGTGCAAAGTGGATTTTTCCTCAAGCGGCTTATCTTCGGGAATGCGTCCACGTTTGTGTCTCTTTGACAGCAGCTCATCCAGTTCGGCACGTTCCTGTTCGTTTGGCTTGGCAACGCTCACCTCGTTCTCAAATTTGCCCCATGGCCCTAGGAAGCCTTCTACATCCTCGGGATTATCGTTTTTATCCTGTTTGCGCAACTTCTTTGGCTTGGGTGCCTCGAACACTGTCTTTCCATTGTCATCATAGGCGGATTGAAGGTCACCCACATATGACTGCCCGTCCGCAGTTTCATCCACAGTAGGATCCAAGGCATATCCATATGTATGGAAAGTACGACGCTGATTCTCAAACTCAAAGGCGTTTATGTGCGCCTTTTCCACGTATCCAGCCAGAGTGTTTCTCGGTGCACGCTGCTGCATCGTCATATTAGGATGCTCTGGACCCTTTACTGGAGTATACATTTCCTCATAACGTGGGTTATATGTGACTTCTTTGAGCGTTGGATCAAGTGTTCTGGCAACGGCAGCGGCACCCATGGGCACTACATCGGGTGCCGCACATACAGCCAGTGATTTAGATAGAGAGTGTGTTTTGTCCACAGGCTGCAAATGCAACGTTTGTTCCGCATTATTTGTGTTTTGCTCTTTGTCCGACTCCGAGTCAGACTCGGAACTGGCGTAGGATTGCAGTCCCAACATAATTATTCAAACATGCGCACAAACTCCGCGTATCTGTTGACAAAGTGTTGCAAATAAATTATAGTAAAAGTATAAAAAATGAAAATTAGCACGTCAATAGAAATTTCCATTAAGTTGGCGTTTTGATGCCGAATTACAATTTCGTTGTGAATGGCATTTATTTTGGTATACTGCAGTACGTTATCGAATATGTGAACGCTATCGATATTCGTGCGCACAGCTGCTTAACATTTGTCGCCGCTTAATTGTGAATAGAAATATCGTGGACTTCAACACGTGCGCGCTTGTTTTATTATAAAATTTTGTTTTTACCTGTTTAACGACCGCAATTACTTAAAATGTCCATCCGAGAAAAACTTCTGATGAAAAAGATAGTCAAGCGCGAAAAGATGAAGAAGGAACTCTCGCTGAAGAAGGGTAAAGGCAAACAAATAGCACCTGCGCCAAAACCGGAGCCAGTGAGAAAAGCAGGCCAAAGCAAGCAGAAGAATAGGAAGCAGCCAGTTGTGGAGGAAGAAGGTGAGTTAAATACTTAATATTACATCAAGAAACATAGCAAATACTAATTTTGATCCTTAGATGATTTGGAAGATGATTTCCAGCAACAGCCACAGCTTAAAAAGAAGCAACAAAATCAAAAGAAAAAGAAGCCACAAATTCAGGTTGCAAACTCGGATTCAGAATCCGATGAAGATGATGAAGAAGCCATGAACGGAGCGAGTAATAGTGAAGCAGATGATGATGAAGAGGACGACGACGATGAGATAGATAGCGATGGTATGTTCACAATCAATTTTGGATACAGGGTATCTGTATAATGATGATTTAAAGGCGAATTTGATTGGCACTCGAGCAACGCGTTAATGTTGACTTGTGCCGGCATGAGATCCAATTAAAACTATCACTGAACTCCCAAAGTTCCACCGTATTTGATACGTTCATACAACTTTTTATAACGATATTTTAACACTTTGCAGCAGCAAACTCACCTGATGATGATTCGGAGGATGATGATGCAGAGGAGGACGAACCAGCGCCTGCTAAGAAATCCAAACTGCAGACGAAAGCACCAAAGAAAGCAGCAAATACAACAAATGGAAATTCAGTTAGCTTTGATGAAAGCCCCTTTACGGTGGAATCTTCTTTGTCAGCATTGGATCAGCGGGATTCCGATGATCGCAGCTTTGCTTCGCTGAAGGGCGCGGTTTCGGAGGCCACTTTGCGTGCTATTGCTGAGATGGGTTTCACCGACATGACTGAGATTCAGGCCAAATCCTTGACACCCTTGCTGAAGGGTAGAGATATGGTGGGCGCTGCCCAAACTGGCTCGGGCAAAACGCTTGCTTTCCTCATTCCCGCCGTGGAGCTGATTAATAAATTGCGTTTTATGCCCCGCAATGGCACTGGCGTCATTATCATTTCGCCCACTCGAGAGTTGTCAATGCAAACGTATGGTGTGCTCAAGGAGCTGATGGCGCACCATCATCACACCTACGGCTTGGTTATGGGTGGTTCCAATCGTCAGGTGGAGAGTGAGAAACTCGGCAAAGGCATTAATATTCTGGTGGCGACACCAGGACGTCTCCTAGATCATCTGCAGAACTCGCCAGATTTCCTCTATAAGAATTTGCAATGTCTCATTATTGACGAGGTAGATCGGATACTGGAGATTGGTTTTGAGGAGGAACTCAAGCAAATCGTTAATCTGTTGCCAAGTAAGAAAATAATTCTTTAGAAAATATAACCGTAATAACTTATTTTTTATCAATTATATAGAACGCCGTCAGACCATGTTATTCTCTGCCACACAAACAGAACGGATTGATGCACTATCGAAGCTCGCCTTAAAGAAGGAACCCATCTATGTGGGTGTGCATAACGACGAGGAAGTAGCCACCGTGGAGGGCTTGGAACAGGGCTATATTGTTTGCCCATCGGAGAAGCGTTTGCTCGTGCTCTTCACGTTTCTCAAAAAGAATCGCAAGAAGAAGGTCATGGTCTTCTTCTCGTCATGCATGTCGGTCAAGTATCATCACGAGCTCTTCAACTACATCGATCTGCCCGTGACTTCCATACATGGCAAGCAGAAGCAAACAAAACGCACAACAACATTCTTCCAGTTCTGCAATGCCGAGACAGGTATTCTGCTCTGTACAGATGTAGCGGCGCGTGGCTTGGATATACCGCAAGTCGATTGGATTGTGCAATTCGATCCGCCAGATGATCCACGCGAGTATATACATCGTGTGGGACGTACGGCACGCGGTTCCGGTACTTCAGGTCATGCGCTGCTCATGCTGCGACCAGAGGAATTGGGTTTCTTGCGCTATCTGAAGGCAGCCAAAGTGCCGCTCAACGAATTTGAGTTCTCGTGGCAAAAGATTGCTGACATACAAATGCAAGTGAGTAAACTATACAAGCATAAGTTGATAAATTGATACATTGAATGTTTTGTTGTTTCTCATTTAAAGTTGGAGAAATTGATAGCGAAAAATTATTTCCTGAACCAATCGGCCAAGGAGGCATTCAAATCGTATGTGCGCGCCTACGATTCGCATCAACTGAAACAGATATTCAATGTGAACACCCTGGATCTTCAGGCGGTGTCCAAAAGCTTTGGCTTTCTGGTGCCGCCCGTGGTTGACCTCAAGGTGGGCGCTGCAAAGCGAGATCGTCCCGAGAAACGTATGGGCGGTGGCGGTTTTGGTTACTACAAGCAAATGAATGAGAGCGGTTCCAAGCAGCGCATCTTTAAGCAGGTCAATCGTGATCAGGCCAAGAAGTTTATGCGTTAATTTCGTTTAGCATTAAGTTTTCAAACATATTATATAAAACAACTATATACTTGTTTACATGTAGCAAATGTATACATATATATTATTGTGTCTTTATTTCACAATTTGTTTTTAACTCTCTTTTTTTTTTTGGGTTTTTGGACAACTCATCCACATTAAGTGTTCCAAACGCCCACATGGATGTCGACTTGCCTTATTCGTCTGTTGTTTGCTTCAAATATTTAAGGTTGACTCGCTTTTTTTCGGCTTTTTGTATTTTGTGAATAAGTATTTAGCGTGTTTTTCCGTATAAGGCCAATTCATGTGTTCTTCTTCTTTAAATTGTTCCAGTTTATTGGTGGTCAGGCCATTGAGCAATGCTATCCAAACTGTTGTTACAGTTTTGAAGCCGCGCACTGCCCAAACAAAAAATATTGTTATTTTTATTCAATTGAGCAATGTGATCGCAGTGACTTATTATTGGCGCCCACTAATACAATGTCGCTGTCAATTGAAACAACAACAACAACATTGAGAAACTGCTAACAATTTTCTAATAAAAACTCGTTTAACCCACGACACCAACGCAAAAGAAAAAAAAACCAAAAGGCAGGCTTTAAAAAATTAATGCGCAGCCTAATCAAACAAGCCAACCATGGTTAGTTAGTAATGTTTTTTTTTTTTTTTGTAGGTGGGCGTGCAAAAATGCCGAAAAACAAATACAGCAGCTACCATGCCCCCTACCTGCATTTGCTTGCAACACTTGTTATAACGTTAAGCTAATCAAAACCAACGTTTTTTCTTGTGAATGAAAACAAAGTTGTTGCTAATACAAATGTTAAACTTAGCTGTTGCTGTTGTTGTTTTTGCTGGCACTCAGCTTTATTTTCATTCATGCGATTTTATTTATGAGTGCCTCAGTGCCTGCGTGTGGGTAATAATTGATAAGCGAATGTTATGTTATGAATGAAAATTCAAGTTGAGAATAAGTTTTCATATACATATTATTAAAATTGAAATTTGAATGATTTTGATTTAATGAACAACAAGTTAGAATGTTAGTCTATGCTCTTTTTGGGAACTATATGATATAGTGGTAAGATCTCGCTGATTTCGACAAATGATCTAACTGTAACAAAGAAGAAGCCTTGAACAAAGTTTCAGTTTGATAGCTCTAAAACTGTGACTCGACCAACTCGCCTCGCTGACTAAGAATATATATAATTTATGGGTTTGGAGATGCTTTCTTCTATCTTCACTGATTTCATGACAAAATTCCAAGTAATAATCCTTAATCATCATAATTTAGTTTCCAAAAATAAAAGACTAACGTCTGAGAATGTTTATGAATATTTTTCCATAACTAAGTAGAATCTGTATACTGGTTTAGGAAACATTAACTCTGAGTAAGTAAACAATTTAGTCAAGTGAATAACTAGAGAACTCTTGAGATAACTAAATAAACAAAATGCTCTACAAAGCCAAACAACAAGAAAACTAAGAGTTTAGTTTAGTTGCAAGCATTGTAGAAAATTCATTCATTCATTCGTTTATAAATAAAACAACAACCTGTGTGCCGAGCTGCTCAAGTGAGCTGCTGAGCAAAGTTGTTGTGTTAAGGTGTTTGTGGGCGTTTAAAGCTGGTTTTCGTATTTGGCTCAAAGCATTTGCGTTTCGCCCACGCAACAGTTAGTTGCATGCGTAATGAAAGCCAACAACTGCACACAGGCGTTGCTGTTTGGCTCCGCTGTTGCTGTTAAGTGGCTAACAAGTTGGCTTTTAACCAATCATGCCGAAACTAATTATACAAGAAAGGTTGGCGAGGGGGTGGTAAGCACACACACACACACACACACATACACAATGACCGGCAGTGTGGTGTGTTTGTGTGTCAATTGCAAATCGGCCGAATAGCAAGTAATTATAATTTGTCGGCTAACGTCAAAGCGAAACCATTACAGTTTGACAACAGCTTCACACACTTCCTCCCCTATCACCCCACCAACCACCCACCCCCACTCCATAAGCTTTGAAATTAGCATTCGAAATAGGCGAATTCGCCAAATGGATATGGTTTTGCTACCAAGGATACCTGACCAAAATGCATTACCTGTGACATATTGATTTGAGCCACAGTTAACTGCACACTGATTCGAGATTGGGGATTGAAATGCTGGAAATTGAGGAAGATTCTTAGATGAAACTCCTTAGGCTTGGAGATTTGATTTAAAGTATTATATTGGTAAAGACAAAACAAAAATATATCAAAAAATCAGAAACTCTCACAATATTAATCAGTACTTACCACAAAATTATTTATTTAACTTTATTTTATATATAAACAGTTGAATATTTTGATTTAATATGATTTTTAGTTGAATCTTAGTGTGCCTTAGGCATTTTGAACATAATTGGCATATGTTCAACATGTATTAAATGAATACATATATTATACATACAAAAAACCAAACCCATTTTTCCATCTTAAAAATACTTTATTTTTATCATTTAAAACTGCAAAGTGAATCCTTTTTACATGAACCCTTTTCTCGTATTGATTTTTGTTGAAAATAAATTGTAAATCTTTCTTTTGTTAAGTATTTATTTATAATTGTTTAAGCATTTATGGATGGCAAACCCAAAATGGAAAATGCCAATTATTCACAACCTAAATTTCCTCAGATTTTGCCGCACTGTACTAGCATCTAGACTGGCAGTTGGCTAATAAGTTTGAATCGTTTCTTAGATTTGGTTTTTTGTGTATTCGCTTTTTCCTGGTGTTTCAATTCATTGAATTGGTTTTCTGCTTTCCAGTGAAATCCAATAACTCTGGCCTCACTGGTCAGAAGACCATCATCATCAACGATTGAGACGTTTGCTTGTTGTGGGAGGTGGTTTAAGTGCGTGTGTGTGGATGTGTGTGTGCATATGGGTGTGAAAATCATTCACAGTCTGTTGGTAGCACTTCAATATGCTGTTTCTATACATCTTTCGAAAATTGAAAGTGCTACCCGAAATACGTTGGAATATTATGAGCTCTACTACAGCTTAGCCAGCCCACGGGCCATAAAATGATGTGTCTCTTTATGTGTGTGTGTGTGTATGTGAAGGTGTAGGTGTCAAAAACTAAATAGGCCTTAGACTTAAATTTTTAAATCTTTAATAATAATACAAAGTCTAAATCTGTTTGACACATATTCCGCATATATTTCAAATCGTAATAAAATTGTACATAATGTGACTTTATAGTTATGCCGGCTTCGGCCCACACACACGCACACACACACACAAACAAACACCTGAAGTTGTTGGTCAGGTCGGTGGGCGCCTGCTTTTCACTGTAGCTGTGATTGAAAACTTTCACGTCTCTTTTTGTATTTTTGTCTTCGTTTTTGTTGTGGTTGTTGTTTTTGGTGCATGCATGCGGGTGCTGTAAGTGTAAGCGGTCTTCACTGGCGTTGACTTTTTGTGGCATACACGGAAGCCTGACGCACAAATACTGACACTACACTTGACAAAATTTAAGTGTAAATGTAAGAACTTCCTTAAAAGAACTACAAGCAAGTTAAAATCAAACTACTTTGGGGAAAAATATGTTACAGAGTTAGCTCTTGTTTTCCTCTTCATCTATATTTGTGGACAATTATTTTCGTTAAGTGTAGGGTACAACTGCAAAACGCATTTGCAATGGAAAGTAAAAGTTGTTGCTGTCCAGTGTATCATATATGGTGTGCGAATGCGAATGCGAATGCCAATTTTTCCCACATACATTTTATGAGTATACACAATGTACTTTTTGAAGGCAAGTTTTTTAAACACAAACATTTGGCTTTTGGCCGCACATTTCCATCTCAGTGCCACAAACGGGCTAGTACGGGCGTAATTTGCATAAGATTTTGGCCAAATAGCCCACATATCGGAGACAACAGTGTATTCGAGTTCTAATCGAAATTCGCAGTCGTCGTTACAAACAAACAAATTTCCGTACGTAATTAATGCCTCCGCGCTCAATTCCATAATTCAAATTGACGCCAACGCGCCAAATGTGCTTAGACAAACGAGTGCAAGCGAGATGGCTTATGTGGGCAGCGCTTGATTGACAGGCTAAGTGCTGCCACCTTTCCACAAATACTTAATATAAGTAGTCATGATTGATTTTCTGACCGTTAATGATAATAGAATATAACAGAACTGTTTTTATTCAACTTAAATTAGTATATATACTTGATTGCGAATTAAAAAATGTTACTTTTAAGCTAAAATTCGGAGATAAGCCAAACAGCTGCGCTTAGCATTCAGGGTGGCAACGCTGTTGGCTGATCTATAATGCTGTTAAGGCACTGTTATACTCAAAATGGCATGCTGGCTCTCTTCTTTTCCTTTTGTTCGTCAGTTCGCTTTGCGATCAGTTTCTTTTTCTCTGTCTTTGCGTGCGGTTCAGTTTTAGAAGTAGGAAGAATCGTTCAAGTAGAGGCGAGATCCGTGCGTTTTCCTTTTACCCGACTCGAATACAAATTTTAAGCAAAACAAAAAAGGAATTCACAAATAGTTAACAAATGCAGTGTATAACAAATGCGAATGTATGCAACATTATCAAGCGCTATGAATGTGAAACCAAACTGAAAGCAAAAACCCCACGCGAAAACGGGAAACAACAACAAATAAAACATAATCAGCAGCAACAGTAAATGTGCATATTTTATGCGAAATTTTCAAAGTATTAGCAATGGCTGCCGTTATTCTTTGTGGCAACGAGCAAATAAATAATTGAAATTTCTGTAATAATGCTATCGAATTTCACATTAATTTCGCTGCAAATAAGAAAAATGTGTATGTTAATTTGCATACAAAAATTAATTTCTTTTTTGTTGTACTTCTTGGGGGCTGCAGCAGCCACGGAGAGAAATAGAGAGTGAACGAGCGAGCACACAAACGAACGAATGAGCAGCTATTTTGACATTCTGCTTTCATTCATCTCCGTTGCTCACGATTACGCTCCCAGCCACATACACACACACACACACATACACACACCCCTACAAATGAACTGTCGCTGTGTGTGTGTGTGTGTTTCGCTGGCAAAACGTTGACAGCGACTGCGCCGTTTGTCTGTTCTTCCTCTTACCGATCAGAAGCAGCCGCTTGCTGCGCTGAGGAATTTTTTCAGTCTTCATTTTCAATTTGCTCTCTCATTGCTATTGCTGTTGATGTTGTTGTTGTGTTTCTCGTTCGTTTCTTTCTCAAACTTTTTGGGTGGAGTTGTTTTCAATCTGATATTCCGTTTATCGCACTCTCGCCTACGCTATTTACTGAGAATTAAGCTCGTAACAAAAACAATTTTTGTGTTTTCATATTGCAGTAACTACAAATACAAACAACAAATCGAAGCGTGTGTAAAATTGGCCTTTTGTGTAGCAATTGTGCAATACGTTAAATAAAGAAGTAGAACAGAAAAGATACAGTCGAAAAAGTTGAATACGCATCAAAAAAGAATCTCGGCAACAACAACTAAAACAACATTGTGCAACAAAGTAAACAATTGTTAAAGCTTAAACAAAACCACACATACACAAACACAACAACAACAAAATGAGTATATGTGAGAATAAAGCCGTTGTGCAACAGCAGTTGCAACAACAAGCAGCCGCTGCCGTTGCGGCTGCCGCAGTTGCTGCCGTTCAGCAGCAACAACAACAACAACAGCCCCCGCAAGTGGTGCCACAGCCACAGCACATGACGCCCCAACAACAACAACAAAGCACACAAAGCATTGCCGACTATTTGGCACAATTGTTAAAGGATCGCAAGCAGTTGGCCGCATTTCCAAATGTCTTTGTGCATGTGGAACGCCTGCTGGATGAAGGTAAGTTCTTAAGTAAAAAGATTTATCAATTTCTCTTTGCTTATTTTTCGTTAAACTACGACTTAGTTACTACGACCCCGAAATAGTAGTGTAGCTGTGTAGGTGTTAGTGTGTGTGCATCTCATTCTGTAAAGCGGACCCCCACCACCAATAAGCGCTACTTTGTTGCTCTCTTTTGCCTTTTTTTTTTCTTTCTATATTTAAAGTCGGCTGCTTCTCTGCTTGATCTTGAGTTCATTCCACCTTGCGGAGAGCCCAAAGTCAATGCGGTTGACGTCGCTGCCAACGTCGCCGTCAGTTGTTTGTTATTTTTAGTTACTTCCTTTTTGTGTTCCATTTCGTCGTTGTCTCTTATGCTCTCGCTCTCTATCTCTCTGTTACTTTGAGGAGCATGCTTACAAGTATTTTGCCTGTTGCCGCTGTTGTTATGCTTCTCTCGTCTATTCATGCTTTTCTTTCATCTTCTTCTTCTTGTATCAACGGGACTCCTACACATGTGTTGCTCTTTTTTGGTTTTTTTTTTACGATTCCCAAATCACAGGCGGAATCACATGAAAACAGTTTTTTGTTGGTTAAAATTGAAATATGCTTTAAAGTTTAACAGCAAGTCCTTTAGATCTCACGTGTTGAAAACAATTCTGGTGTTGCTGCATTCCTATGCAAAATGCATCTGAATTTAAATGAGGCGCACCCATTTCTGCCTGTACCGCTCCCGCCCTCGCCGCTGCAAGCCGCCTACCCACGTTCGAGTGCCTTAGTCAAAAGCAAACATTTTCGAGAAAATGCAAAGAAAGAGACGAAAAAATCAACACAACGGCAGCGACAGTCAACAAGGAGCACATAGAGGGAGGCGTGGTGCAGGACCACAAAGAGAGCGATAACGACGTCGACGTCGACTACCTGGACGCAGCTAACAAAATACAGTTCGCCGCTCGCAGTCAAACACGCTCGATTTGGTTTACTTTTTTTTTTTTTTGCTGTTGTTTACTTAACATCTGTTGGCCATATGCATATGTATGTGTATCTATGTCGTTTGTGACGCCCCGGCCGTAATGACAAAATTATGTTGCACAGCCACAGATACAGATACTTAGATACACTGAGAGCTAATGTACCTCGTACCGTACTGACGACCTAACTGCAAACTAGTTTTGATTTTTTCGTCTACAAATTGTATTTGCCAAAAGCAAAGCAAAAGCGTTGACAATTTGTAAAACTCGTTCGACCAGCAACAAGGAAATCTGTGTATGAGCGTGTGTGTGTGTGTGCGTAGTTTTGTGTTGTGTGGTTTTTAACTACTTTTGCCACCACCCACCCGCTTATCAGCAGCTGTGGAAGTTGTATAGCACTCAAATGGAGTACGGCTTAAACTGAATTCATATGTTAAGTTGCGTTTGCAGCCGGAACCTCTACCTCTAACTCCAACTAAAACTCGGACTTGGCCCACTTGGGGTCTGTGGGTCGTTGTGTTGCTGTTAACGGCTTTCGACTTCTCAACTTGCTAGAAGGTTTTTCTTTTTCTTTTGTTTTTGTTTATTGTCGCATTTGCAACTTTCTCTTTTCAATTGCTTTTCTTTTTAGTTATTACTGTTGATGTGTGTTGCAGAGTGTCAGCTTTTGAAATGCGGGTCGCATAAACAATTTAACGCTTCTAATATCTGATGTTATATTTTTTTTTTCGTTCATTTTCCTCTTTTAACCTTTAGAACAACATAAAACGTTTTTCGCTTTGAACTTTGTGACCCAATTTAAAAAAATATTCGCGATAGATTGTAAAATATAATATAAATAAAAATGTCACAAAAATCATGAAATTCCTTACAAGTTATATTGATTTGTGTATAAACAAGAAAAACAACTGTAAAAAAATCATATTAAAATTATCTAAAAATGTTTTTCATGACACATCTTAAGACACAAGAAAATTTGTTTGAACTCATCTCAGTTGCAACCTGTTGGCCGCGCTCATTTGCATTGCATAAATGTGTATAAGTATGTGTGTGTGTAGAATGTGTACTCTTCTCTCTTGCCGCAACAATAATACATAAACCAAGAACACGAACAACAAAAACTTCATAGCGTATTCATGTATAAATCTTTTCTTTCTTTTTTTTTTTGTATCTTTTTGGCTTATTCGCATTTAGAATTTCTTATTTATTTATTTGCCGCTTGTTTTTATTGTCGTTATTCGCCGCTCGTTGCTTTTGGCACTGCTGACATAAATTTCGTTGTTCATTTTGTTTTATATGTATATATATATATATATATGTATTTGCATATTGTTGTTCTTGTTGTTTATGGGGGTAGTGACTCATGTCTAAAAAAAAAGAAAGAAAGAAAGAAATTAAGAAGCGCATAAATCTGAGAATGATATTGTCCATCGTATCAGCAAGAGAAGCGGCAGCAGCAGCAGCGTTTATTATATCTGTTAGATACTTATGACACATGCCGTCCGAGCACGTTTCTAGCGTTGTTTTCTTTTATAGTTTGTATCTTGATGCATGCCGAGCAATTTGCACAGTTGAAGTGTGCCTAGACTCTGGAAAGACGACTACGTCAAGAGAAGACGCTCTCTGTGTGTGTGTGTTTGCATATGTGTATGTGTGTGATCGGATTACGGCGACGCAGTCCAAGCATAACTTCACGTACTTTGTATCCGTGAGATACATCTACGTTTAGTTTAACTATAGTATCTCGAATAATCTTCCGCATGACGTCTGATGTTTATACAGATCTACTCGTAGATTTTTTATCTGTATCTGTATCTCTTAATGTATCCGTATCTGTATCAAAGCAGACGCAACTCTAATCAAATTATTATTTAAAGGTGTATTTAATGCCCACGCATTGGCCGAAATAAACACAAAAACAACAGCAAGAACAACAAAAAGTTCTAATATCTGTTGTTGCTCTTTCATTCTTTGTATCTCTGCGGCACGCAACGGCTGCGATCTCATAGATACAGACAAAACAGTTTTTCTCTGTATCTTGCGTTGTGCATTTAAAAAAAAAAATAACCAAATTACGTTTCGGACTACACCCGCTATAGCGGCTATGGCAAATGTTTATGTGTTGTAGTCGCACACACATATACATATGTATGTGTATATAAAAGATACTTTTATGCATGTAGTATATATGAGGGGGCCAGATATATTTATATGTATATATATATATATATATACTTGGCATTACTCTTAGATACATACACAGCAGCAAAATTTTGAACGCTCGACATTATTTTTCTTCTTCTTTCTTTCTTTCATGAAAAATTTGAAATGTGTTTCATTTCTGTCTAAATTTAGATGATTGGAAATTGTGTGTTTTTTTTTTGGTTCTTTCGCCCTGAGCTTGCTGCGCGTCCGTCTTGTGGAATTTTTCCGCTCTCTCTTTATGTCGATGTCTATTTGACCGTTTTTGGGGCGTTGTTTACTTATAGAGCATTATAAAGAGCATCATTAAGTTTTGAAAACAAATGGTAAAATGCATTCAGCTTTCAGCAATCAGGAATCGAACGCTTCATCGATCGCTTTGCAAACAAATTAAAAATATAATTTGAAATTAAAAAACAGCAAATAAATGCGCAATGAGCATGAGCGCTTTTGAATTTCAATTTGATATCAGTGCTACAACTCAGGCGCAGTTCCCCAATCCCAATCTGAAACCCACAAACAGAAAGAGCGAGAGAGAGAGAGAGAGAGTGAGAAAGATAATGTTTATACGAATACGAGTAGAGTAGTTGAGTGAAGTTGACGTCGTGCTCATAAATTTGTTGACAATTGTTATGCGGAACGCGTGGGCACAGCTGGCAAACCCACTGGATACTTCAACCCTACTACTACCGGCTACCATTATGATGACGACGACGGGACGGGGGGGTTGAAGAAGGGGTGAGGGAAAACCTATCTACACGTTCGATTGCGTTTTTTCTTTTTAATTCAAATTCAATTAAAATCTTTTGTCATGCCAGCAAACCGTTGACTCTTTTGATTTGATTTGTTTGTTGTTGTTGTTGTTTGTTGTTCAATGTTTATGTTTATGCGTTTTATATATGTATGTTGGCTAACTCGCATTATGGGCGCTACCCAAAATAAGCAGCAGAAGCAGCCAAGCGTTTGCCACGGAAGTTGACCATGGCCAGGAGCTGGATAGTTGCCCAGTTGCCCAGTCTGTCTTTACTTTATGTTATGTGTTATTGACCACTGAATATTGAATGTGCAGCAAATGAAGCAATCGATCATTGTATTAAAAACAATTGCATTTGCACAAAATGTTTTTTTTATATGGCAGTTGAAAAGGGCATTGATCGTCCGTCGTTCATTGATCACTGATCACGTTAAAACGGTTGACAGGCGAAAGTTGTAAACTAAACTTTGATTGGTTTTGGCTCGATGGTTAGTTAGTGAATGAATGAATTACATGCTTTTGGATCTACCAAAGACAGAGAGAGAGAGAGAGAGAGAGTGGAGTGAACGAAGGCAGAGTTGAAAAGTATTATCAGGGAAAACAGAAAATAGCAATTAATAACTTTACTACTTTGTTGACTTTGTTTACTCTGTAATCAATCTTATTTGATATTAAACCAAGTTGTTCGAAATATATATTTATTTTAAACATACATCAAACTTTCAAAAGTTGAACTGAGGGAAAATCAACTTAAATCACACATATGGTTGACAAAATTTTGTTACAATTACCAAATACTTATAGCTTATTCTGTTTAAACAGTCGCATTTCTTGTGTGTGTGCAAACATTTGCGAACCTTTTAGTTGAATATATTAAAGACCCTTCAACCAATTAGCAAGTATTTTGTTTTTTGGCTTTTCAAGTAACCGACCGAGCGACCGACTGAGAGTTCATAGAAATTCGCTCATCCAGGCAGCAGCCAAACATGATATCTCGTAAACCAAGTCAACCGCCGCCACCAAATGACTCAGCCCACACACACACACACACATATATGAGTATACGGCGCACATGGCAATTCCAGAGATACAAAAATATTACAACCTCTCGTACTTGTGTGTGTGTGTGTGTGTGTGTGTATCTGCAGCCTTCAATTAGCATTTTCAAGTGCCTGACTTCAATATTTTCATTCGCCCCCCTTCTTTAGCACACACATACCGCTATCGTCTAAAATGTTTTAGATTGCGTCATTATTCAACGTGCATGACATTTGATACACAACAAACAACATACACAGAAGCCAGCTTGCAACAATTTTGTGTGTAGAGAGTGAATGAGAGAAAAGGCAGATACCGAATTTTTGACAAAACACAGCAAAATAGAAGAAGAATTCGAAACAAAAAGCTCGTAATTAAAATATGTTTCGCATGCTCATATTCCAAACATACACACACACACAAATAACACACACCCTTGCCACACACACACCCAATGCATGGCACGCGACTACCAGCAGCACTCGTCGTCTCAACTCTCAACAGCGGCAGCAACAGCGGCAGCCATGTGGTATTAGACAATTGCTTTAATATGCCAGCACAAATTGAACAATTTGATAACAAAAAGCTGCAATAGTACTTGAGAGTGCGAGTAAGAGGAAGAGTAGATGCAAAAGGCAATAAATTTCGCTTTGAAGTTTGGTGCCATATGCCATATGGTCGCCGGTTGGTCGGTCGGTTGGATTCCAATTTCCAACTTTAACTTTAACTCGAACTCTTTGCTATATATGGGCATGGCTGGCGATGCCACTTGAGCGGCGCTGTATGCTATTGTGGCAAGTGAATCACTTTTATTGTGCAATGCAACAACAGCAACGATAATATCGATTTTCATGGCTGATCAATACAAAACTTTTCAATTGCCAAAACGACGATAAAACCGTTTTGTGCGTGAGAGCAAAACCAAAAAAAAAAAAAAACCAACCAAAAATACTCTCAGTCGTGTGAAATGCGGGTAACGAGTAGAGAGGGAGGAAGGAAAGGCGGGTCTGCCAACCCTAGAACAATTGCAATTTAATTGATAGATCATTATTATAAATACTTATATACAAACAGATGGCTATACTCTGGCAGGCAGGCTGGCAGGCAGCACACAAGACAAGACACACAAGAAGAGGCAGATGCTGCAACTGACAAGCGAACAAACTTAAACGAATGTGTCACAGATACATAATGCATATAATATATACACACACACAGATGTGTCATTTTGTGTGAGGCACAAACAAATTAAAAGTGATGCCAATAGCAAAAAAAATACAACAACAACAAATAACAAGTTAGATTGCCAAACTTGATAAGTTCAAGAGGTGATACTAATTTATAAATTATTCTTCATATTAATTGTTTTCATCATTTTGTTAGTATGATTACATTATCTGTTGCTATTTATAAAACGTTGTAAACATTTCTAAAAACAGAACACTTTGTTGTTGTTGATGTTGTTTTTATTGTCGTCGTTGTTGTTGTTGTTGTTGTTCGCTGCCATTTAGAACGATAAACTGCCATGTATGTGTGTAAGCTCTGATATTTATCTTGCAGATACAAATGCGCAAACATAGAATAGATTATATGAACAGGCCAATGCTAATGTCTGCTGATGATGATAATTAAAACGTGGCAATAAACTACTACCACAAATCTTAAGCGCCCTCTCAACTGTGTGTTGTATTTGTGTGTATCTTTGTATCTTTTGGCTGTCTGCAATTGAGAAATTCAACCCAAAACGACGCGTATTTTATTTGTGCAGCATGAATGAATGTTGTTGCTGCTGCTGTTGCTTTTGCCGTTGCCGTCAGCGTCGACGTTGACTTTGTTGTCACGTTGTTTTTTCTCAGTATATGTGTGTGTATTTTGGCATTTTGGTGTGTGTATCTTAGTTTTTTTTTTGGGGTCCGCCAGCCGTTTGAGTTTTGCGCTATTTTCGCATATTTGCTTCAGCGAATTTCACGCACTTTCGTGTCGTTCAACTGTTTGCGCTGAAAGTCTTTGGTATTTCCTAAAATTTTGCAACTTACACGCCCCCATGACGCCTTAATTGTTGCATTTCGCATCAGCTGTTTGCCTTCTTTATATAAATTGTTGTGCGTTGCATGTTACTTTTGTCTTTGTCTGTTTTTATGTGTGTGTGTGTGTGTGTTGTTGTTTATGTTCATTATGACACACAAATTGAATGTCGTGCTGCTACGTTTTATTTTCTTCATCAGCGTATTTGGGTTAAATGGCATTTTTTTTCTGTTTGTTTTTTGTTTTTTTTTTTCGCTCCAAGTTTTTGATGTCCAATCGTTAAATGTGTGTTGTGGGTGGCAGTCGTTTGCCATATGTGGCAGCAAAATGATTAGTGTGCCACAAAAAAGGTAGCAGAGGATACATTATGCAATATTTATAACTGTTTTGTAACGTAAACAAAATGCGTTTTAAATTTAACTCTCTATGGATTATTTTCGTTAAGTTATTTTGCCATTGAACATTCACTTAATCTAATATCTTAACAAATACTAAAAATGTTTCTTTGAGCATCATCATTCATTCATTATCATTGTGGCAATGCCATTCAATTTCCGCTTCACTTTCGAATAGTCAACTCAACCCACTCGACTTGAGAGCATTGCATTGGATTGCATCTCAAGGACATCTTGTGGCTTATCACAGATACAACTGACAGTTGGATGAATGTCATTGGCATAGGCATACGCATAGGCGATGTTGGCCATATACATAAGTATAAACGAGTGCACTTGCATTTTCTAAAAAAGCCAGTCGGCCAGGCCAGTCAGAAACATATTTAAGACGTAGGCTTTTCCGGTTTTCCACGCACTCACACACACCAGCCCACACCAAAAACATTTCTTGTCATTTTGTCATATACAAAGCGACAGCATAAGTAAAAAGACAAAGGCCCACTGTAAAGGTATAAAGAGACAGAGAGAGAGAGAGAGAGAGAGGTGTAAAAAGTTAGTTGCGACAGACAGATCGTTGCCGCACTAAAAATAAATAAATTATGTGGGCGCTCAAAGGTGTTAAGAACAAGTTGCACAACGTTGAACGAAATAAAATGAGAAGAAAACCTGCAATAAAGTAAGACATAATAAGACTAATAAATTGGTAAATGCAAAAGGCATATGTAAAGTCGACACTGATATACTCAGTGCATTAATTTTATGGGCAAATGTTGCTGATGTTACAAATTTATTGCTCAAAATACAATGGAATGTTACAGCTTGTCTTAAGCTAATAACTTTTGTATGTATGTCAAACCTGGTTATTAACTGTATATACCCCTGGAGCTTAATTGACACTGAGTATAACAACTTAGAAAAACAAAGTGCGGCAACTCCTCGACTTTTGTTTGAAAACGAGTTGTTAGACACTTGAATTTTTGGTCAAGCACATTACGCTACATAGATATATATGCAGATACACTCATACAAGTGCCCATTTACATAGAGACACACTTACCTAAATATATGTACATACAATAAAAATATGTACTTTCGGGCTAACAAAAGAGAGACAGACGACAGTGACAGTGGGTAGGTGGACAAGTGGTAGGCAGTTAAGATCTGGGCTCTCTGTGTGATGATAATTTATAGCAATAATAGCAAAAGCTCTTCATGTATTGTCTTTGATTGTGATTGTATGAGTGGGTGGGGAGTGGGGTGGGGGGCTCTGTAAGCATGCGTCACGTTGCGTATACGCGATAAACAACATTAATTATACGGCAAGTAAAAGGCAGGCAACACGATCAAGTGACATGCTGCGTATGTTGCATGGCCCATTTAAAGCGCTTAAAGACGCCCACAGCTTAAGTACTGAGTACATACATGTATATATTTACCTTCTCTTGAACACATACTTGTTATGTTGGTAATGGTTTTTTTACGTTAGCCTTTTATGTCTCTGCTGCGATTTGTTCGTTATTAAATTAATATTATGACTAAATATAGACATTTGCAGTTATCTTGATATTTGTTTTTTGTTTCGGGTTTTATTTTTATAAGCTAATTATAGTAAAAACATGTGACATAAGGCGAACAATAAATAGTTGCCGAGTCGGGAGAGAGAGGATGTTCCCAACTCTGGCAAAGGCAACTTTCACCCATAACGAAAAAAAAACAAGTAAGAAGGCTCTAGTCGAGTACGCTCGACTAGAAGATACCCTTAACCCTTGATCATACAGACGGACAAACGGTCGGGCTGACAGACATACTCATATGTACATGTACTACTGAACCAATGCTTGATGGCTTCATATCTCCGGTGTTTCTTAACCGATTTTAATGAAATTTTTACAGAAGTTCATTATTTTTCTAATAGTTTCAATCCTCATTTTCAGTTTTTTTAAATTCAAGAATTTTTTGTTATCGATTACATGTGTATATCGTGAACCTGAAAAGTTATCGAAAATTTGAAACAAACTTGTCATGCCTAGGGATTAGGAGAGTTTATATCCAAAATCTGGAGTCTCTAGCTTTTGTAGTTTCTGAGATCGACGCGTTCATACATACAGACGGACAGACGGACGGACAGACGGACGGACAGACGGACGGACAGACAGACGGACATGGCTAAATCGGCTCGGCTGTTGATGCTGATCAAGAATATATATACTTTATGGGGTCGGAGAAGCTTCCTTCTGCCAGTTACATACATTTGCACAAAAACAATATACCCTTTTTTTACCCATTTCATGGGTTAAGGGTATAAAAACAAAAAAATAATATTCAAAATGTTTGTTTAGGCATTTGAAACCAAAAAGCTGGCTGTATTTGTCTAAGGTACACAAATGTACAAAAATATTTTTAATTTCCGCTAAACCACGCGCAGCATTCTCAAAACTAATAACAGCTGTAAGTTTTCAAACAAACAAAGAGAAATAAGGAATCTATATCTGTATGTAGAAATAGTATTTTTCTGAAATGAAAACAACGGTAAGGCATCTCGAAAATACGAACGAATTCTTTTCCAGCCAGCTAATTTTTTGTTTACAACTCAGCCAAACTTTCGCAATCTCATCAACAATAACAAATTTTTATATATACCATAAATTTCACAAATTTCTTGCGCCATTTACTTTTTTTTTTGTGCATTTGTATATATAAATGTATATCCAAAAACTCATTTAAGCTCACGACTTTACGTTTCTGTGCAATTTTTAGATATGGATTTCAGGTAGAGCGCAAACCAAATTAAGGTATTTTAGACAAAAATTTAACTAGGAAATCAAAGAACGCTAAAGGTCATGAACCTTGCTTGTGCGGTTTGTTGCGGTCGTCTCGACCCGACCGTCTCGCCCGCCTCTCTTCGCTCTGTATTCAATTTGGTGCGTGATTTGTGAGATTTGTTGCTTCTGTTACTTTGTTGTTTTTGTTGTTAATGTCGTTGTTGTGGTCGTTGTGGCCAGGCGGGCATCAGTAGCAGCAGCAGCAGCAGCAGCAGCGTCTGTTTATGTTCCACACACACACACACACACACACATTCACGTAGCAGGGGGGCTCCGGAAAAGTCATTCGGCTACTCCAGAAATAAACAAGCGTTCGCTGGCAGCGTGGCAACACAACCAGACGCTACTTGCCACTGCTGCTGCTGCTGGGGCCTAAAAGAAATTTTATCTTTCTGAATTTGTGTTTTAAAAATAGCTATCGGGCATCAAAGAGCAAAATTTATGAAAAACAAAACCCAAAATATATAAAAATCCTCAAATATTGAATGCTGCTCTTGTAAACTGCTTTCTTCTTTCAGCCTAAAAGGAGAGTTCAGAGTGTGACCTCCACGCGTGTTGATTGAGCTGTTTGTGGTATCATTATCAAGTATGTGTGGAGTCGATGAGTCTTTTAAGTTTCTACTTGAGCAAACTATTTCCATATCTAATTCCATTTCATGCCAGCTGCAGTCGATTCCCATGAAAAATTGTGAATATAAAAGATTAAAGAATATCAATTTGCATTAGTTTCCATTCCAGTTAATATTCTTTTAATGGAATTGAAAGTATTTATATTTTATTTTGTCTACAAAATATTTGTAAGCAGTTAAATTTTCCTGTTATTCAGTTATGACCAAACAAATTATGCCTTTTTATAAATTTTGGTAGCACCAGAAATCTTTATCTTTTTGTTGTGTTTATAGTTTTAAATATTCTTTATCTCAACTTGACTGCAGAGTCTATAATCTTTGTGTCCTTTGTTTTTGTCTTGCCCAATTTGAACTTGATGTTCATAAATAAGAAAACGTATTATTATTCGAGCATGTAAGCAAAAAGTAAACAAAACCAAATCATTTGTTTTCATTTTCAAATTTAATCTTATCTCTTTTTCAACCTGTCTTGCCTCGTTTCAGGTGAGTGTTTGCTTAACAGCTTATCAGTAATGCGATAACAGATAGCAGTCCACAGTAGCTGCCGCTGCTGTGCCGCTGCCCATTGGTAATTCTGGCGCAACTGTTGCACAAAATGCCGACGGCACTAAGCGTTAACCAAACCTGATTGGTTGAGTACATTTATTGTCTATTAGCTATACTATATATGTTGTTAATTTTTAATTGGCTTAAGCAGCCATAGCTATATGAACTGAACACTGAGCAAAGGGAATACATAGAGCGAGAGAGCGAGAGAGAGAGATAGCTCATCGATATTCTGGAGCTTTAAGTTTTATTAGCTGTTGTAGACTATAAAATAAGCTCGCTTAATTGCTGAAACAAAAAAATGGAGGCGCGCATTGGGGGCGATCGACTACCGTTCCCCTTAACTGGCCTTAACCGGTTGATTGAGTTATTGAACGTTCTACTTAAAGCTAACAATTTATGCACTTTACTTCTCACTGTCTTCTGTCATATGCCGGTCCCAAAACTTAAGTACTTGCTAACACAAAACAAAAAGGTGTTTTTTTTTTTCTAAAGAGAACGCCCTACGCCCACGCCTCCCGTTTGACTTCGGCTACCTCTACCTTCATTGTGAGAATCTTAATTAATTTTGAAGTATTGACATAATACGCAAAACGAGGCGGTTTTTTTGTAGTTTACCTTTGGTTCAATTGTTGTTGTTTTTTTGTCGGAGTTGATGAATATTAGGGGTGTGGCTTCCTGCCTTTGTTTTTCAACTCATTAGGAGCACATTTTTGTGTGTTTTGTTTGTGCCGCAGGTTTTTCAACAAATTTCCCAAATTTAAGCGCATTTAATGCATTTTTTCGGTTCGGGTTTTTGGGCTTTTGGGTTCGGGTTTTTTTTTTCTTGGTTGTGTCCTCTGTGTGTTTTGTTGTAGTATGTGGCATTTTGTGCGAAATTGCGCACATGGGAACTGTTTGATTTGCGGCCAATTTTTGCTTGGCTCGATGCCTTGCGCCACTTTGCCCAGTAGCGACAACAACAACAACAAGTACAACAACAACTGTTAAACTGTATACGAGACGACATTTGCAATGATTTTTGGCAATGACAGGTTGCAAAAAAAAATAACGAAAAAAAAACCGTTTTATTTTTTTTGTTTTTGGAAAAATTGGCTTACAATTTACGAACTTGTTTACGATTTTCGAACATGTTTCGTTTTGCTGTTTGTGTGTAATTAAAGCAAGTTTATACCTTTGGCTATATAGCAAATAGTGATTTGTTATTTTTGTTAAGTACACTTATTTTTATATTATTATATATCTCTTTAATGAGTGTGTGAATATTTTCAATTGAATAACGTAAAGCCACCTCTAGAGAGAGAGAGAGAGAGATGGCGAGTTAAAAGAGTTCAAAGTTTAAATAATGAAATTTTATATTTATCTAATGACACAATTGCTTGCTTGTCACTTTTGTCTATATATTTTTAGCCCAAGATATATTCTCAAATTTCGACTAATACTCAAATATTGGTCAAGTACAAATGAGACTGCTAACATTCCAAGGCTAAAGCTGAGGCATTTCCAAAAATATACATATATATCTTATTACTTGTTGTTAATTGTTTGCTTTTGCTCTGGCTGTGTGACACTAATTTGTTGTTGTTGTTGTTGTAGCCACGACTCGTTAAGCCACAAAAATATAATTGACACGCCCCCATTTGAGCGTTGTTGTTGACGGGCTCCCGTTGGCGACGCAGCCAGTTGTTATTGTAATCTTAAAGCTTAATGTCAAGTTGCAAGGTCTGACACAGTGTATGTTGCACATTCTGCGGGCATACAGTTATTTGTTTTTATTGTGTGCGTGTGAACAAAAATTGTCGTAATGTTATTGTTTTTGGTTACTGTACCACCCACACACACTCGCACACACGCAAAGCAAAGCAAATCGCATTAAAACATTATTTGAATTTTTCATTTAAATTTCATCGTTGTTACTTTTATTGTGTGTTTACTTAACACAGAAGAAGTTTCATATTGTGTGCCAGTTTGTGTGTGACAACAACCACAGCTAGTTTGGCGGCTTTCCATTTTGGCCATTGTTGAAACTGAAAGTTAGATTCACGCCATACTGGCTTAACATTTCACTTCCTTTCTTTCAACGCCCTTAAGTCAAAGCAAACTAAAATTCATGACTCGCTGCTTCTTTGTTTTTGTTTATTTGTTTTTTGAAGGCATTCTCGCGTGTCGGACTACCTTCACTTTATATGTACTAGTAACTCTCTGCGCATTGGCTTGATGATATAGTATGTGAAAAACAATATACTATCTGCACACAGTTTTTGTGTCACATTTTATTTTCCCACCCAACTGCTTGTGAGCTGTGTTTTGACCCACTGGCACATTCTTTTACTTTTTGGGTGGGCGGGTTTTGTTGACAGCATTTTATTGGCCTTTGGCGGCCGGGTCATTTGTCAAAAAATAATGCTGACTGTGTTGCTTAGCAATCTGTCTAGAGCGAGGCGCTCTTAAAATTATCTCATTAAAATTTTATTATTAACATTTTTTTTTGCTTTTTGGTATTTGCTTTTGCGGCTTATTAAATGAAACAGGCTAATAAAAATGACACTAAAAAGTGCTAAGAACCGAAACGAAATTAGTCACGATTTACGGTGCTCAGGGACAAAAGCAAAAGCAAAAGCAGAAGCAGTACTTTGCTCGAATTAATCACTGCTCGAATTAAGCTGCTGCGCTGTTGCCATGTTGTACAAGGTGTTAGTGTATGTGTATTTAATTTGCAGCATATTAAATTTAATTAAAACACACATTTTATTATCAAATTACAAAATTCGTTAATGATGTGTTTCATATGATTCTTATCTCTTCCAGTTTATAAATTAAAATACAATATACAAATTTATTTATTTAGCTTTCAAGAAGGAAGCTGGGTAAATGTTTTAAACACATTTTATTGTAGTATAAAATGGTTTTGCAATCATCATTTAATAATGACTAACAATATCAAATCTGACGTGTAGTCTAATAATAAATAATCTTACTTCATGCAAAACTTTGAAAAGCTGTCAAAAGACATATTACCATTAAATGAATCTCTATCTATATAATTATTCAACATTTTTGTATGCTCTTTTTTAATGAGAAAATTATACAAAATCGCATAATTGCATTGGCATGTCGTTTCAGTTAATACCATAAATATGAACACATGCCAACCAAAAGCACAATCCACTTTTTTGTGTGTTTTTATTAAAACTATAGCGCATTTTTCTGGCAACGTAAATATGTTTGTGTTTATTTTTCCGCCATGTTTCTTTGTGTTTGTTTAACTAACAAACAATATATATATTAATATATGTACGAAACGATTATACTGTGTGCTATTGTATGCTTAATATGCACATTTTTTTCGCATATATTCGAATGTTTATCGAAGGCAGAAAAAAGGGAGCAAGATCCCAGTGAAAGAGTTCAGACAGATGTCCAGGTGGATATTATTATTGTCTGTTTTCGTTCTACATGTTTTTTTTGTATGAAGCACGTAGCTGTGATTTGTGGCAAGTTGTTGTCCGCTTTTATTTACGATAAAAGCATAATAAACAATTGCAATAACATTGATAAAATTTGTTAAATCAGAATTGAACTTTGCTTCTTTAATAAATTTTTATCGAAAGAGGTTCGTTCAGGGTATCCTCTTGTCAAACACTTTAAGCCTGAACACTTTTACTTACTTTTACTCACCATTTTGCCATGCATGCGCTTGCATATTTTAAATAAATTGCACAGTAAAAATCAATGCACACACACTTCAGACTAAACAGTGAGTGTTGATTGTTTGATTATTATGTTAGACATTTTATTTTTATTTTTAAAAATAAACAAGTTGCTTTTATTTTAGTTAAAGCGTGTGAACTAACATGTGAATGACAGCGTTATGATATGAGAATTCACCAAAATAAAATCAAATCAAATGTCATATTAAGCAAAAATATTTATTATTTTTTTCAAAGAAATCAAGCACCGAGATATGTACACACAACAAATAATATAATTAACATAGATATATATATATATATATATTATTTTAAAAAAATTTTATTTTGTTTTGTCCACATATTCATATCAATGTGGTTGTTTTGGGTAACCACAAAACCAAGATATACAAAGAAATGTATGCAAAAAATGAAGCAAAACAAAAAATGAAATCTGTTGAATACACCCATACAATATGTTAATGCAATGCATGTGTGTGTGTGAGTGTGTGTTTTTGTTTTGAGCTAAGTAATTTTGTGCAAATTCTCAAGGCCAGGCCAAAAAACATTTGTTGGAGTTCATGCCAAATGTGCTTGCAGTTGGTTTTATGGCCGGGGGCGAACGAGGCTTAATTGCAGTGGCTCAATTCGAGCTTTAAACGTTTGTTTTTTCTTGTTGTTTTGGGTTTGGGCCATTACGAACGCTTGTCATTGGTGTGACAATTTGTTAAACTCGGTTTTGTCACCCACACGATCGGCATTTTGGCATTGTTAAGGCCATAACACGCTGACAACACCCACACCAGACGCTTAGAGACGTCGGAACCCACAGCGTGCCAGCAAGCGAGTCATCTAATTCGTGGCATGAATGCTTTTGCATTCATAAATTAGCTGCCAGCCAGCCTGCTGATACTTACGTTACGTATACGTATACGTATGAAGCTCACTTGTACTTAAGTCGTGAGCCAATGCAAATTACTTCGCCCCACCAAAACAATCAATCAGCAGCTAAAACTTCCCTTCAAGATATGAGCTGAGCTGTGCTGTGCTCGGTTTAGGTGTCAACTGGCCTATCTATCTACCTACCTGATTGCCTATTACCTACCTGGTTATAAGATTGACAAGCTGGGATTAGATTTTTGGCGTGAACAAGGTTGTCTGTCTGCGGTTGTGCGGTGTGTGTGGAAGCACACAAGCAACACAATCGTGTTCGTTTAGTAATTAAAATGCATACAAAACTGTGCTCCATTTTTGAGTACATTATCCCCAGAGCACACTGTCTGGAACATAGTACTTGTATAATACATTTTTCAGACATCTCATTTAATGAAACTTTATGGTTCTGGTTCTGAGCAACGCCTTTGCATTTGCCAAAATTAATATATGATAAGCATACGTTAAATACCCAAAAGGCAACAACAGAAACAAAGTGGAAAATCTCTCGCGAGTCATTTAATATATTGCACATATTTTAATTTGCTTGGCAGCGAAGAATACGCAAAAAAACAAGCTATTTTTTGCTGCTAGACAGAAACAAGAATGAAAGAAAGCAAAAACATAAAAAATTGGCCAAAACAAGCAACAAGACATGGCTCGTTCGAGCTGTCCAAGAACATTAAGAGTCGGCCAAAGAACTCATTAAGGAGGCGATGCGAGTGAAGAAAAAAAAACTGAAATATTGAATACCACCACCAATGGAAATTGTCGCAATAAACAAGCAACAAAATATACTATATGTGTGTGCGTGTGCGTTTGTGTGCGCGTTGATTTTAATAGATGTTCAAAACAAAATTAAGAGCAGTTCGGTGAAAAGCTTTTTTTTCTTCTATTAAGTCGGTCGCATAAGAGCAAAGAAAAAATAAATTTATGTCTTTGGAGGGGCACGCAACTGAAAATTCTTTTGGCCTCAAATGCAATCATGAAATCAGCGCTTTAGATCTTTTTTGAGCATAAAATGCAATCATGACAGCTGTCAATTTTAATCGGTCAAATGTCAGGCCGAACTGCTGGCAACGTGACTGATGTCCGCCACACGAAGATTGTGGCAGATTAGATGAATAAGCCGAGCCGAATTTGCGTTAAATTGCATTTGCATACATTCATATATATATATATATATATATGTGTAAGTATGACGAAGCCAAAACCCCCCCGAGGCGGCATATAGAATCGAATTAGTCAGCGATTGGAAAAACTCTAAATTGATAGCAGCATTTAGATAAATTATAATAATTAAGCCAACCACCCATATATGCGCAGGCGGCTTAATTAATAACTAGCCTTTTATGTCTATCTCTCATCTAACACATTTACATACATATCTCTCTATTTACATCTCTAACCATTTGTATTTAGTATATAGTAGTAGTGCTGCCTCACTCTTCTGTCTATACCATATATATAATTATAACTCGTGTCCAACTGTTGACCATTTAAGGGCATTGGTTGAGTTGGCGAGCAGGTCTCTGTCGCTTAGTTCTGTTTAGACAGACTGTAGGTGTTTTGAACAGTGTTGTTGTTTTTTGTTGTGCCAATCTAATAATTATCAATGAAAGATATTTTTTTATATTCATTAACAAGTTCTCGTTCTCTTGTCGGTGCGGTGTGTGCTTATAAGGCAGCATGTATAACGCTCATTCATTCAAATCGCCCGTTTGTCCGCCTGTCCTCCTGTCCGCCTGCCCGTCTCACTTAATGCAAGTCAAGTTTTAGTCATAATTTACATGACTTTGACTCTCTATATCTCTATATATCTAAGAAATTCAAATAAACGAACTACTAAATATGGCACCAAACAGCGCTTGCCAAATTTGGCGCCAAGAACTTTTTTGTTATTGGCAACAAAGAACTTGACGTACGCTTGTGTAGGCATACTAAATTATTATTATATTTGTAGTCAACATTGCCCCCGCACTGTAGCTTAAAGTGGGTTTGCCTATTCGGGTGTTAAAACTACTTAAAGCTTGTCCCGCTTGTCGTTATAAAATAAGCCAAAAAGTCCAACGAATCACATTGACTGCTGCTGCTGCTCACTCTGACAGGGTCGACTTTTAAGGGATTTTTGCCAGATTTTCCGATGGTGATGTTGATTGTTTGTTTTTGTTTTTGTGCGAGATGCCTCATAAAGTTTCTGACTACATAAAAATAGATGGGGTAGCTAGCTAGCTGTTGTGGTGTGCAGCCACTTTTCTTGCCTACTTATGTATCTTAACACTTTTCGTACGTAATTTGACGGCTTTATGATGCCCTTCTGGGTTGGTGGTGGGTGCACACAGTCTGTGCTTGGCTGCCACATTTTGCAACATTTTAAATTTAGATTTGTTTATTTTTCCTACTCGTTGTTGTTTGTGTGTGTTTGTGTAGCACTGTTGCACTTTATGAGCAGCAGCAACGGAGCGTCAATAAATTGTCAAATTTTATGCATTGCGATTTTACATTTGGCAGGGATTTTACAACTAAGGCAGCCAACCAGCTAGCTAGCTAGCCAGCCAATCAGCGGGTGGTCGCGAGGCCACAAGGGACAAGTAGGCCAAAAAGCAAGTTTAAAAGGAAGCTGAAGCAAAGCATTTTAAATGCAAAACTCAAGGCTGCAAAACGTAATTATATGAATTTAGGTCTAAAAGCAAAGACAAGCTATAACAAATTCCCAACATCAAATTAATAAAAAAAATATTTATTAGCTGCCTAAGTAATATCAGATTTCTAAGAATAAGATAAACAACTTTGGGTTAGCTTTGTTGCCCGGTCTTTAACCTTAGTCTTTTGGGCTGAACTTAAAGGTAGAAAATGTATTAAAGTTGAAGAAAATTCGGTGCAACAAATACTTTTAACTTCTTAGAGAACACGAAAGGCGCTATAAATATTGCAATGCCATAATAGGTATTATGGAAAGTCTTATAATTATAGTTGTGCAAGCCAACTTTACTCATGCATTAAATTGATGACATACCCCTCTTATACAAACTATCTATATATATAGTTTGCACAGTGGCAGTTTCTTAAATCATTGAAATGGCATGTGCCGCCGAGCACACGCCCACAGATATACACAATATATATACCAAGTTTTTAAGTTATATATCACAGCATCAACCTATCATTCTGGTGACAAATTATCGAGGCAGCGGCCATTGTGTTAGGCAGCTAGAGACAAGCACATGCCAAACGGCCAAACGGGCAAACAATGCACAAAACAACAACAGCAACAACAACAACAACACAAAGAATAACAAAATGTTGATCATATCAATTGTAAAGGCGCTGTCAACTGGCACAGTTGGGGGTGGTGCTGGTGGTGGTGCTTATTTGACAGTTAGTTGCAGTTGCCGTCGCTGCTGATGCTGCTTCTGCTGCTGCTGCTGTGGTAGCCCAAAACGCCAAATGTGTGAATTATGGTCGACAATGAGGCGTATGCACAATTTGGCATTGCATTTAACATAGATATATCTCATACGCAGTGTGTGCACAACTCATCAAGAATCATATATGTGCAATATAGTCGATGCAAATGTGCATGCCATAATTTGTTTATATATAAACCAAATGATTTCATTAGATGGTTGTGCCAGCTATAAAATCATCATCGTGGTGTGAGTTGGGGGGGAGCCCAACACGTTAAACAAGCAACTTGTCGAGCGTATTTTGCATTTAATAAATTAGCGGCATTTGTATAAAGTAAACATTCACACGCCATTAATGACATATGTATGCTGGCTCAATTGTTGTTTTCGTTGTTGTTGCTGCTGCCTTAGACACAAATTAAATGTAATTTAATACGTGCATTTAACTAAATGACAAATTGCAATTATCAACCGAGTGATGGGTGATTAGCGGCATCCAAAGCCATTGACAGCAGCATTAAGAACAATTTTATTCTGTGTTTTTTGGGTATTAAATAATATTTGGGTAGTTAAGTTGATGTTGAGAATAATTGAATATTGTGTTAAATGATGTTTACATTTTATTTCGTAATTGTTTCGTTAATGTTCATTTGTTATTATATTTTCTTTCTATTGTAGAAATTGCACGTGTACGCGCCTCCCTGTTCCAAATCAATGGCGTTAAGAAGGAACCGCTTACGTTGCCAGAGCCCGAGGGCGCCATGGTTACGCTGAATGAGAAGGTTTATGTGCCAGTGCGTGAGCATCCAGATGTAAGTACACATTATACTCATACATACATACATCCAGATGATTATGTAGATCGTCGATGATCTAATTTATGAATCGAAACACATTTGAAACGCTTCCGCTAATTAGAATTGACAGCACAGCATTGGCTTGCCCAATGAGCCCCAATGAGCAACTGGTACACCGGAAATCACTTTAAGGTGCGCCCTCTAACACAGTCCCGCAAAGAATACGAGACGCCGTTGCTATTGTTGCTGCTGTTGCTGCTGCTGCAACAAATGGGCGGTTAGGCAACACACCTTTAGACAGCTAGCTGATGGAATCAGTCGGCTGTTAAGTTGTCAAAAACAAAAGCAGCAAGACACAGCTCTGCTGTTAGGCTCGCCTTAAGACTCGCCAAATGCAAAATGCGTAGATGTTGTAGTTGTTGTTGCTGTTGCTTGTTGCATTGCCGCGTGCCTGCCCCCCCGACACATACAATCGGCATAAGTATGTAAGTTATATGGGTTAGACAAAATCATTGAAGCGTTTTAGGAAGTCGCTTGTCGTTGTTGTTGTTGTTATCGTTGTAGGCGTTTTTGTTTTGCCGCCTCACCAAATTAGAATTTCATTTAATTTTATGCAATTTCAAATGTTGCTTTTTCACTTATTATCTTTCGTTTCGTTTTTTTTTTTTTTTGTTTTATTTTTGGAAAAAAAAAGTTTAGGCGTAGTTTGGCTTATTTATGGCTGACAGCATCGTGAACCCCGAGAATGAACTAAAGCAAATTTATTTCATTGCTTGACACAATTAACGCTCGCTCCTCCTCCCTCACTCTGTTTCTATGTAAGAAATTGGAGTGCTCCAAATAAATGCATAAATTTAAATGCAAGATGAAAGCATTTGCTGAAAGCACAGCTGTTCAAATATTTTGACTGGGCAATTGGCGCGCCAACAATTTTTGTGTGGCAACATGACGACATCTCTTATGCTCGCAACATACAACAAGTTAGATGACAAAGCCAACATTTTAATTTAGTATTTAATTTGAAGACGAACTTTCATTCCATTAAAGCATTTATTGCCGTCTTGAACCAAGTTTTGCTATCACTTTGGGCACTCAATATGCAAATTTCAAAGCTGCTAATTAACTGAGCACGCTTAGACTTGTTGCAAACTTCAACGTGTAAAACAAGAACCAGTAGAAAGATAATCAATATCAATGGTTGGACTATTAAATACCCTGTTCAAATATGCAAATATTCAAACTTCTCAAATCGTTCTTAGTTAATATTGAGTATTAGGTAAATTTATACACTTACAAAATATTTGTCATTAACATCATCATTAATTACAACAACTGCATTGCATAAGTCTCTAAATAGTCTGTGTTAGTGATAGGTTAAAGCACCCAAGAGTTAAACATTAGCATAAAGTTAGTTTTTATTAAGGCAGCGCATGTCAAATGTTTCTCCCCCGATTCCCGCCTCCCGCCACCTGCCTCTTAACCCTATAAATATGTATGAGTTAGATCATAAATTAAAATGAACATAATTTGACGTTCAAAAACAGAGCAAAAACTGAGTCAAAGTTGCTTGTTTTGGATGCTGTTTGTAGATGCTTTCCAAACGGAAATTGGCACAGAACAGTTTTAGATTTACGGCCACAGGGCCATGGGTTTATTATAGATAGATGTTTCTAAACAAACACACACACACACACATATATATATATATATATAGAATAGAATATGTTCGATTTATACTCGTTTCGTTTCGATACGTTCGTACATGATATTTCAGGTGTTGTTCTCAGTATTTGTTGTTTGGCTATTTTTATTTCAACGCTCGACCAGCCAAAGATTCCTCATTTTATTTTTTCATTTTTATTTTCGTGCGGGCGTTTTTCAGCATTGCGATAAATCATTTCATTTAATTGCAATATTTCTAGCTCGATCTCGCAAACACAGCCACATTTCTGACATTTTCTTGCCGTGTGTGTGATTGTGACCAATACCAAATGGTTATAAGTAAGACAAATTGCGTTTTCAAATCGACAAGCAAACGTTCCCAGCGTTCAGCAGTGGCGTACACTAGAAAATGCAACAAGTTTGCACAATGTACAATGTTGATTGTCAAAAGCTTACTAAGCCACAAATAATATATTTATCTACCGATTTATGTTGGTTTTGGCTTTGGGGCCTCGTCATTGGCCATAAATTTGCAAAGTGGCATTAAAGCAACATTAGACAAAGTGTATCTGAGCAGAAATAATAGCAGTAAATTATTTATACATATATATGTATATATTCCACAATGTAAATAACGATTTGTCAGCTGGCTGACAACCGGCTACAACAAATGCCATGTAAATAGACAACAATTTGTCAACACTATGGCTATTTAGGGAGAGCATTAACGGGATAGAGAGAGAGAGAGAGATCTGTAAAGGGGAAAGTCTGTTGCATCAAGACCGCAACAAATGCGCTCAATTGTAGCTGTCGTTGTTGTTTGCTGTGTCCAAAACATAAATACAACTTAATTAAAGTCAACATCTGTTGCAGAAACTGACACAGCAACAGAAACAACAATGCCACTTAACAGTTTACAATTAATTACTGTGCAACTATTAGCTAAACGCATAGTTGCATAGTTGCGTTTAGCTCAAGCGCACAATGACCATTTCATAACTTTGCTTCTATATGTTTCTGTCTCTCTCTGGCTCTCGCTCATAATCCTTACTATTTGTCATTTTGTTTTGTGTCTTGCTTGTCTGTCAACAAATTGCTTATACGCCCCGTGGCGTGAGGATCACACACATAGACATGTCGCGAATTGACCCACTGTGCTGAACTGTCATCTATCTGGCGATTTTTATTTTTCATTTTCATTTCTATCTATAGATAAAATATGAAATATATACGCTAGCCGAGCGCAACTGTATTAATATTTGTTAAAAGCGTCAAATGCTTGATTAATATATGTATACATATGTACGTATGTATGTGAGTGGAAAGCTTATTCATTCATAGATACATTGTTGTTGAGCGTAGCTGTTAGCCAGCTAATTAGTTACACATATAAAATATGGATAATTATACAGATAATTTTGATTGGTTACACATTAAGTGCCTAGCTGGCTACCTGCTTTCGATTAAGTTATAAATAAGCGAGAGAAATGTTTGTTACAAGTTTTTTGTAGTATCTGGAATTTGTCACTTAGATCATTGCCGTTAATTGCGAAATACTTGTGGGGAATGCTGATTGTAAAAGGGTTTTATTGCGAGAATTGAAATAAAATTTGATTAAAAATGTACTTAAGTCTTGGAAAAAAAAACCCTACACAAGTCACAGAACTGTTAAATACTTGCTGACAACTTCGAAATCAATGCTTTAACAGGTCTCTGGTTACAAAGACCTTCAATATAGATATCCATTAGCATAGTACATTACTAACTGCTAAAATATTTATGCTAAATTGTTGTTGTTGTCGCAACATTTTGTCGTAAATAAAGTGGCAATTAATCTGGAAACTGCAACCGATTCGGTCATGAACAAAAAATGCTAATTACTCACAGCTAAAATGCTTATTTTGTGTATTGAATTTTTTAATAAGTACTGTTAATACAGTACGCCAAAAAAAGAACACAACCTGACTATTTGTATATTTAATTTTGTTTCTTTTTTTCTCGTGTTAAATGTCAAACTTTGATTTATTTTTCCGTGAAATAGAAACACTTTTTGTGTTTAGCTTATTCAGTTGCGCGTAGCACACACACATGTGTAGATAGTATGGGTGTGCGTGTGCGTATGTGTGTGTTTGCGTATAAATGTATTCATGTACTTGTACAGATTTGTAATCTATTTGATCTGCGCCGACTTGTGCTGAGTTTTGCATTTTTCTACTTAACTTACTTAACTGGCGGCTCATATGAAAAGATGTTCTGCTGTTAAAAACTATTTGTAAAATGTTCTGTCCATTGCCACCTAAATAGCTAAAAGATACATTTGCTTAGTAAGATAGATATGTATGCTATATCTTCTAGTAGCTGTTATGCCTTTATATGTTTGATAAATGCTGTTGAAAATGTAAAGTCTCTCTCTTTTATAAACATATATGTATAGAAATTATATAATTCGGTTGCATCTTCACTGCTTACAAATGCTTTCAAGACTGCGTTTTACTCTGGCTTATCACATGCTTGTACCTTTTTGTTGTGTACAAGTATATTTGTGTGTGTTAAAGTACATGAGTTATTTTTGTACTTACATGTTCGAGTTCGTTCTTATCTCTGCGCACAATCTTTTAATGTAAAACAGCAGCCTCCAAGACGTATTTAGCTGGTTGTGTTGATCCCCTTTCCCACTCATCTTTGCTGTATGTTAACAGCAAATGCTTTGCCTCAAGTGCAGCTGCATCTAAAAACAACAATAAATTGTTTGCTTTTTATCATTGCATGCAGCAGCACTGTGGGCTCAGTCTTATGGCACGCGTTCCACTTGAGTTGGTTAATTGCTGCTGCAACTGCTTTAAAATTGAATTCCGATCATGAAAACCCGAAAAGTGGTTTCAAGCGAAAATCATTTATAAATTATTTGACTTATCGAAATCTTTATTTGTCATTATTCAATATTTATGTGTGTGCCACATTGTGAATTCAATTTCCGTTACAGACACACCAACACACACACGCACACGCACACACCAACACACACACATTTGGTCACATTAAATGCGCTTGTGTAAACATATACTGCTTTTGGATTGGATGCTTTTAATTAAATACCTTCAAGTGCAAATATTGTTTTTTTTTCGAGTTTGCCTTCCAACTTTTTCATAATTTCTAGTGAAAAAAATATATAAATTCCTGATGCAACTTTTGTTCTCTCACTCGTTTAACTTTTAAAAATATCTGTTATCAAAAATTTAATTAAAATCGGTTTTCAGCCATTAAGCCATTAGGCAACCAACTGCATTTCTGGTGCATCTGCTGCTGCAGCTAACGATATCTTCAAACAGAAAAAATATAGATATGGATAGAGATAAAGATACTGATACTTTTACGTTTCATTTCGACAACAACGACTGCTGCTGTTGTTACTGTAATTGCCGCACTACATCATCGTTAGCGCGCACACACACACACACACACATGCACATATCAAATCACATCATCAGTTGTGAATAGAATTTTTATTTCGAGCTTTGAAAAACAAAAGACAAAAGTTTTGTGGGTGGTCGGTCGCCGCTGGGCACGAGTCGAACTAGTTTGCACAGTCATTTGTAAAACAGATATACTATATATATTCAGGGAAAAATTGTTTTCATATAAAACTCATAAATCTGATATTTTATCAGCTCCAACTATGCTTGAGGCGTGGCATGGAAACATATGATAATTGGTCACCTCATCAATTACACAACTGGCCAGTGTCCATTATCAGCTCTCTGACCTGTTGTCAGCCATCTCGGTAGCCGCCTACCGCTCCCCTCTTTTTCCATTGTATTGCATATGGCTTTTGACTATTGCCGCCGGTTGGGCGACTGTTGCTGCTGCTGCCTGTTGCACTTGGCAATCTGTTTGAGTATCTGAATGATTGGTTTATCGTGCCAAATTCAAGCGTGTCGCCTGCGGTCATATTACGTTTTTGTCCGGGTTGTGCATTCGCCTATTGTATTTTATTAAACTGCGGGTGGGCTGCGGGAGGAATTTAACAATATAATAATTTTGACTTTGAAAGAATGTTTTGTGCATTGTTGAATGGATTTTCGATTTCATGAGTTAGCCTTCTCGTTTTTGGCATTAATGGGCATTAATGCGATTTAAATTTTCATCAAATCAACTTTGGCATTAAGATTTTTTTTTCAATACTTAATTTGTTATGTTGTTATTTAATAATAATTGTTGCTCTCATTTCCTGTGATTTCAGTTCAACTTTGTTGGTCGCATTTTGGGACCACGCGGCATGACAGCCAAACAATTAGAACAAGAGACTGGCTGTAAGATAATGGTACGCGGCAAGGGCTCAATGCGCGACAAGAAGAAGGTAAGCAATGTCTATATAATAAGTCTATATACATATATACGAAATAAAATCCATATACCCACAACAAATTTGAATCCATTAACACGAAAAATACCAATCAAGAGTCGTCCCTGCATACTTTGCATGCCACACTAAAAGCCCCAAATACATATAGAGTACAATTAAAACCAACCACCCCACCCACAAAAACAAAAACCACAAACTATTTGAAATCTAATTTATTAAAAGATTTAAGCATTTGAGCTGAAATGTCGGTTGAGTGACAGTCGGATGGATTCCTCTGAAAATTTATTGTCAATTAAAAGCAGCTTGCTAAATTCATTTTTAATAGTTATCATATATATAGTTTTGGTATATAAGTAGCTGCGAATTTATATAATATAGATATAGTTAACAGATGTTAAATTTGGTTTTTCCTCTGCTTTAATTATACAATTTTTGGACAATGTTGCAACAACATATATCAAATTTAACCAACACTCATTTGTATGATGATTTAATTTGGCAAACGGCAAAACAAACAGAAACAAAACAAAAATCAGAGCACAGATGATTAAATGTATTTTACTTTTTGTTCGTAGTTCGTGCAAGACTTAAAACTAACATGACAGACAGTCGGAAAGTCAGACAAGACAAGACATATAAAAATGTTTTAGCCGTTGCAATATTTTGATAATTTAGTAGCCAAAAGGAAGAAAAGCAAATGAAAAATATAAAGAGCCGACACCCACCCACTCAGGTGCTCTGTTGGTGCTGTTGGATAACGTCAGTCCGCAAATGTCGTGTGAGTCATTTTATGAGATTTTTGTGTTTTAGCTTTTCAAAATGACAAGCGTAAGACCATAGAGCAACAATCTGAACGCAAATGTTTACTTGCATGCAGCAGTGAAAACACAGAGTTAGAGCGAGAGAGACAGAGAGAAAAGGAAATATTACTCATAGTCATGGCTAGAAAACGAACCCTATAAAGGCAGCAGGCAAAACTATTTACACTAACATGGCTCACTGCTGGGTTGACAGTTCTTAATTTGACAGGTGGTGGGGCGAAATTAGCTAGGCAACGATGCCTGTTGTTGCTGCTTCTGCTGCTGATGTCTGGACGCACTGATGAGGCAACTTCAAAAGCCAACTAAAGTGACAGCTCTTTTGGCATTTTGAGCTTAATTGATTAGTAATTCAACGAAATTATATTTAAACGTGACACTTTCCATATATATATATATATTTATTTCGTTTTCCATTTATATGGTTTTTGGGTCAAAAGTTAATGCGTTCAGCGCCCCCACACTTGCTGCCACAGCTTTTTGGGGGCCACAATAAATATTAAGTAGTTGTATTTTCACATATTTTCAACGAATCGTGGCTGCCAAAAGTGCTTTTTGGGCATTTGGCGTGGCCAAGAAGTAACAAAGAAAGCGGAATTCTTAAAATCGTGAAATTCTGAAATTACAAAAATGCATTTTTCTAGTGTTGCCGCCCACAATTAAATTGTTTGTGGCCATTAGCTAAAAACACGCGCGCGATGAATTGTCGTCTTGCAACGTGCATTTCTAAACATTTTTGTTGCCGCCTTTAGTTTTTTATTGTTTTGCTTCACAAGTGGGCGAAATGTACGCAAATATTGTGGTCAGGCAAGGGCAGCATCCCATTTATTTGGCATTCACGTTTGGCTGCTTCTGTTATTACGCGCATCACTAATAAAAAGTAATTTACAGCTAAGAATATTTTGGCATTGTTTGTAGGTCAAATATAGAACTTTTTTAAGCCGCTTAACATTGTCCATTAGATTTACCTCACTCATTTGTGTTTTATTCTTATCATTAACAGGAAGACGCCAATCGTGGCAAGCCCAACTGGGAGCACTTGTCCGATGATCTACATGTCCTGATCACTGTCGAGGATACCGAGAATCGTGCCAAAGTCAAACTGGCTCAGGCTGTTGCCGAAGTGCAAAAATTGCTAGTGCCGGTAAGTCAAGCCTTAATAACCACAAAACAAACAAAAAGCTAGTCGGTCTGCGTTTCGATCCCTACTTCCAATTAAAAAACTATTTATATATACAAAAACACAAACAAAAACTCATCACTGCATCAACTTCAAAAAGCAGTATTATGTGTAAAAATGATCAAGTAAAAGTAAAATACAATACTTTGACCTGCATTTAATGCCAATTTACTTCCCCAATACTTGAATTAATCAATCACTATTAAAACCAAATGAAATGTGTGCGAAAAATGCGTTTGCTGTATCTATATCTATCTGTGTTTCAATAAATAAAAAATATCTCTCATTGCTAAAAATTGTTAACCGAAATATTAATAATGATTTTTTTTTGTTTAATTTTTTTCATTTCTCTTACCAATCTAATATGCTTTAATGTATTTTGTTTAATACATTGAAAAACTCTACTACCATACTACACACACACAAAAATACCACACATATACACATACACACACACACACACACACAAATATGCGTGCGCGTACTTGTACTAACAGCAAGCCGATGGCGAAGATGAACTAAAGAAACGTCAACTTATGGAATTAGCCATTATTAACGGCACTTATAGGGACACAACAGCGAAACCAGTCGCAGGTATGTCTATCAAGCTCTCTCTCCGTCTCTTTTACTACTATAAATACTACATTTTTAATCAACTCATAAACAACACAGAGAAAAAAAGAACTCGAAATATTTGTCTAAACCAACAGCTAATCCCAGTACTGACTAAAATCAAAAAAATCACCCGGCTCCGAAAAGCAAAAGAACAAAAATCCGAAGCGAATGCAAAAGCAAAAGCAAATGCAAAGTTCTCTCAATTACTACCCAATCTAACCAATAATGATATAATGATGATTTTCTTTGAATTTACATGGATTTTCTATACGGACAGCTTTCTCATGCGTTGGTTCTCCTTCTGCTTCTGTTCTGTATCCCGCAGTGTGCGAAGAGGACTGGCGCCGTTTGGTTGCTGCATCGGATAATCGCCTGCTGCCACAAACATTGTCCGGACTGCCACAGATACGGACAACCGCCAACGCACCATTGGGCGCACCCTTGATACTTAATCCACGCATGACCGTGCCCACAACCGCAGCAAGTATACTGTCCGCCCAGGCAGCGCCGACAGCTGCCTATGATCAGGCAACACATGGCATGATCTTTGCGCCGTATGCCGACTACGCGAATTATGCACAATTGGCCGGCAATCCTCTGCTCACGGAATATGCTGATCATAGCGGTGGGTTGTTTGCTAGATAAACTCTTACATATACATACTTAATACCAAAACATACAAACATATATAAAAAAAAAACATACGTAAAATCTTTATATAACTACAAATTATGATTTTTCGATATCAGCTCTAAATATTAATACGATATACACTCTTATTTTCTTTAACTATATATGCGCCATAACTGTTGACATATGCACACAAAACATACACACACACACACCATCTCAATATCGTATCACCTTCTGAAATTACACCAAACAAACAAACAAACGAAAAAAAAAACACAACCAAGTTAAATATGAGCACCTAATAAGCCAGTTTATGAGCCGAGTCATCGATCAGTTGAGTTATAATTAGCAATTTTTTCCCTATTGTAAACTGCGAGCAATAATACTTAGGAACACTACTCACACAAACTTACCAACACACACACACATTTGGGCAGTCTTTTCGCTGATGTGAAAATATCTGCTCAAACATTTAGCATACGCCCAGTTGTACCTTCAATATTATCGAGAGCATTTTGTTTTTTGTATTTAGACATAATAACAACCAAGTGCAATATTTTATTTAATCATTATTTTGTTTTATGTTTTAATTCAATTCCAAGCTTATTAACTACACAAGCGCATTTATTTTTTTATAAATATATATATATACATATGTATACCCTTGCAGAGGGCACATTTCCTGCTGCTAGTCGAGTCAATCAATATCCGTGCATTTTGTCTGTTTATTGGTTTTTAACCTTTCAACTTCGTTACCAATTCTTTTCTTTCATTAGATCGCAGCGGATCTGTGTACCCCAAAGTTTTCTGGACCCCTTTCGAGTTTGTTAGATCATAATAATTAATAAATGTTTAACAACATATTTGTAAGGGTATACAACGTATGTGTCTTCGGCATGCCGAAGATGGCGCTTTTCTTGTTTTCTGATTTGATTATTATTTCTGCAGTGCCATAAAGTATGCAACACAAATTTGATTAGTGCACGCTTTTAACCCTTGGCATCGCCTGCTCTTATCTTTTTCCGCATGCCACAACAACCAACAACATACACAGCTAACGATCAATTGCTAACACACACTTATTTGTTTCATATTCAAAACTTGATTATTTCCCATTTAATTTTTGACAAAAATAATTTTTATATGAAATCTACAATATATATAAACAAATATTTACAGTTGGTCGATATATGCATGCCGGCTCCGTCTTTTGAACTTTTTTTTGTTTGAGTGCACCAAGAATTGATTGAAGTCCATAAATTGTTAGTTTTACTAGTTCCAGTTAAAAGCAGTCTGCCGTCTGACAGTGCACAACACAGAACAAACTTAAACATATTTAATTTTAGACAAAAAACCTACATAAAACATATACATATATCAATGAATATATGAATATATTTATTTAGCAACAACAAATGCAACAAAAATGAAAACGGCACAACAACAAAAAACAAGAACAACAACAACAAAATACTCAAATACAAAACTGCAAATAATAAACAAACAAAAACAAAGAAAAGAAAAAAATATATACAAAATTTAATAATGATTATTGCTCGTCGAAAAGTTTTTGTTAGTTCATAGGTCGCAAACATTTCTACAAACCTGGCAACACTGCTTGCTGGCAAACCGTGTAAATAAGTGATTTTTAAGCGCTTGAACATAGATTTGAGTTTACTTTTACTATACTGTTTTTTTCTTTTATTTTTGAGATTTTTCGTTTTTATTTATTTCGGTTAACCAATTGAAAATTTTCTACCATGATGGAACATGAGTATATTCTAGTTGACAACAACAACAACAACAGCAGCAAAAACAACGATGACAACGTCAGCGAATGCCAGCGTAATTTGTTGGTTGTTGTTTGGGAACAATGAGTATTCTACTTACTTACATACATACATACATACATATATTACTTAAAGCTTTTCAACTTAGTTGCTGAGTTATCTAGCTATTTAGAAAGAGAGTAGTGTCTATGTTTTCTAGTTTTCTATATTATATAGTAGTACATACATACAAAAAACTTAACGCTTAGGACTTAAAATAACTGATGTTATTTATTTTATTATATTTTATTGCGGTGTGGGTCGATGTTAATTTTATTTACAAAGAAAACATTTTTTTCTATTTAAGTGCAATGTTTTGCTACTAGCTAATTAGTTTTTTTCTTGTGTTTAGCCATTAAGCGCAGTATTTATGCACAAATGTACCTTACGACTAGTTCGAGTTCAAGTTAAAATACATTTGATTTTTTCTGTACCGTTTGAGTTTTCTTTCCAGCCAGTGCCATTTGGAGCAATATATGTAGCAACAGAGCAACAGAGCCGTTAACGTTTTCGTTTTCTAGCATTTTATCTAGAGAGTAGAGAATATGTGTAACTTAACTTATATTAATTAGATGGAGCCTTGAATCGAGTTGGTGCTTAATTAAAAACAAAACAACATTTTTTGTATAGACCTAAGTTAGAGTTGAGTTAGTTGAGGGTTCCAGGGGCAGGGGCAGCCGTCCAACAATATTCTTGCACAACTAGTCAGCACACAAGCGAGCATCAAACATTACAGAACAGAACACAGACCATAACACTGAGACAACAGACAGCTGGAAGAATGCTAAAGAACTTTTATACTAAAGTTATATAAAACACAACAACCATATACCATATATGGTTGATATATATGTAATTTATGTAAGGCCTAGTTTGAGCTGCTTAAAAATCACTTATTTTTTTTATATATTCTTTGTTTTGACGGGCATCACATCCAGTAAGCAATCAATAAGCAATTAAATACGACTCATTCCAAAGAAACAGAATTTAAATGTTAATCAACATATGTTTTAAATATACTATTTATAAAGAGAAATTGGTAATTAGCAAAAACAAAGAATGAAGAAAAAAAAAACAGAGTGTCAGAGTCAAAAGAAAAAATTGTGTGTATTGTTTTTTTTTTATTATTTTTGACAACAAACAAAAGCAACAAGAGCAAGCATAAATATATAAAATATATATATATATATATTTTATTAGCATATAAGTTTTGTAGACAACATACATATACCTTTACGTATGTGTATATTTATTCTATACCAATTATATCTTTATATGCACATATATATCTACATGTATCGTATCGTATATTTTAGTAGGCGCCCTTAAGCAGCAACGTCGTTTGGCGGCTAACAGAGAACACCCATATCAGCGTACAACGGTCGGAGTGCCAGCCAAGCCGGCGGGTTTCATTGAGATACAGTAATAACACAATAGCACATACAGCAAAAAATAACAGCAACAACAACAACAGCAAATGCAAATTAATTTCATTTTTACAACATTGAAATGAAAAATATTTTCAAAAAAAAAAAAAACAAATAAAATATTATGAAACTTTTTTACACACCCACAGAAAAAGAACGATGTTTGATATCGTTTATTATTATGTAAACTTTTGCCCGGTATCAAGTTTAAAAAACGGGTAATATTCAATTTAGTTCAATTATGCTAACGATTTTGTATTTATTTTTGTGTTTTCATCATTCAAAACTTATTGAAAAGTTATCAAAAAAAAAAAAAAATTATATAAGAAAAAAATAATTTTGCTGCTGCTGTGTGTATATATACAATGAAATCCCGCCAGTCCAGTTGGCCAGGCCGTTCTGTGCAGCTCCGTAACTCAGTTAACTCAGTCCAATATATAAATCAAGCGCCTCACAGGTTAGTTGTGTTTCTACTCATCTATAAATTTGTTTTTTTTTTCTCTTATTTACTTTTATTTGTTTTTCACATGGATTGCAGCTGGCAGCTTAGACCATTAATTGCTGGCTGCATTCCATTTGCGAGTTTTGTTTCATTTACCACAACAATCAACAAGCAAAAAGCGAAAAAAAAATACGAAAGAATGAAAATTAAAATCAAACACATTAGAATCAGAACAGACACATGCTTTAAATACATATGAACAAAGTGCAATAGAAACAGGAAAGCCGCTTTAAGCAGCTTTACTCTTGAAACTACAAAGTTGTTTTTATAAATATATTTTTTCTTAGTTTTATTTTTATTTTATTTCTTTGTTGACGACGTTGACTTGTGCCTTTGATGTTATACAAAACAAAAAAATAGAAAGAAAAAAAATTAATGGTGAGAAATTTGATTATTAATTTCTACTGCAAACTCGAAAGCAAAAGAGCAATTTAGTACTTTTTTTGTATTACTTTTTGTTAAGCCATATATAAATATTATTATTATTATGATTATTATACATTATTATTATCTATAAACTATGAAATATGAATTTTATATGTGTATCTAGTATGTAAGGACCTGTTAGTCTATAAACGTTTTACCTTGTATATCATTTAAATGTATGTTGCAATTGAACCCAAATTGTGTACCAGAATAAAGATCAATGACTTTTGTTGAAGTGCAAACCAAACACAGAAAACAAAAACAAAAAAAAAAAAAAAAAAACAACAGCATTTCTTCTGATTTTCTTCAATTCAATGTGCGAGAATGTTTTTCGAACATTTGAGCAACTTTTTTCAGTCGTTTTCAAACTAACGCTTTCTGAATTTAACAAAAAGAATAAAATACTTTTACGTCTCACATAACTCATTGATCACCACAACCAAAAAAAAAAAAATAATAGTATATAATATAGAAAATGATAAAACACTTAACTTTTTGTATGATGCAACTTTAAGTATTTAACTTTAGTCTTTAAGCTCTGTCTCTCTCTCTCTCTCTGTGTGTGTATGTGAATGCACACAAACGTAGCCAGCGTGGGGCCTGATGTACTACCACTACTACTACCAATACCAATACCAATAGCGCTACCACACTACTACTACCAAAAACCACCAACTACCACAACATACCACGTCCGGGGGGTAACTCAATGCTTAACGTCTGTTATCACCTTTCACCTGAAACTCTATAAACTCAAAAACACACACACCACAAACAACAAACATCCACCCACTTAGTATTAATTAATTAATAATAGTCATGTCGCGTCGAAAAAGAAACATAATAATAATATCTAAAATATATATCTTGATGTGTATTTAACAGACTTACAAATTAAGTTTAAGCGGTTCTGGTATCATTAATAATATCTCTCTCTCTCGCAACTCTCGTCTCTCTCTAAGTTAAATAAGATACAATACTTGTGTAACGTTCTATAAAATTGCATATGCATTTGCTTAATACACACACACACAACCACAAAATACACAAACCATTACTAAATTGATTCTAATGCCATGCTGAGGAATGTCTGATAATTTTTTTTCTTAACTCGTGATATGCACATATTCCCTTTTGGCTAATGCTAAAAAAACTCAACTCAAAAACAACAACACAATTTTGATGTATAAAAAAACAGAAAACTAAATTGTAAATAACGCTTTACCTTGGCATTTTTTGAACTGAAAATAGTTATGATTTTAAACAATTGACAGCCAATGCACTTGCAATTTTATTTATTTTTTTTCTCTAATCTTGAAATTTGATACTCTAAAATAGCATTTACATATGTAAAAAACCAAAAAAACAACAATGACCATAAAAATATCAAATGATATGTGATGTAATATTATTGCTAATTTTAACTAACCAAAGGCCAAGTTAACTAAACAAAGAAACAAAAGTAAAAACAAAACAAAAACCATTTAAAAAAAAGCAAAACTAGTAATTACATTTTTTACGTTCTGTAAATTAATCGATAAAACTCCTGGAAACGTTTTAAATAACCATTAAATGTTTCTTTAATAACGTATTAAACAAGTTTTGACATATATAAAATTTTTTAAATTTTTTTAGATTTTAGATTTGCACTATCTACGATTTTTTTTTAGTACGTATGTGTTTGTCCTTTTCTTCAACTTTAATGTTGTGATTTAAAGTACAAACGTTTTTAATTTTTCTTTTCATTTTTTATTAATTGACACTTATTTTCTTCATATTTGTCAAAATAGTTTTTATTTTTGGATATAAGCAAAAGTTACTAAAAGTCTGCTGAGCTCTTTGGGAATCTTGGCCTGCATGTTGTGTGCCCTGCTCTCTTAAGTATATCCATTCTGACTATTCATATACATATATATATATATATAATATACAGATGTGCCCGCTTTCATTTAGTAACTTTTTGTGCTCATAATTCGCATATTAAAAAACTTTTATGTTACATAAAAGAAATGAAACAAAAAACCAAATCAAACAAATAACTAATCTGCTAACCATAATAATAAAACTCAATTTCCATTTCTATGACTCTTTTTTTTATTTACATGCTAACCAAAATATAAAAAAAAAAAACAACAACAACACATCTAAAATACACATCAATAATGCATTTCAATCACAAAAAAAACAACAAATTCCACCAAAAAAAAAAACAAAAATCAAAACAAAAAACCTTTATGAAACGCCTGCTGCACCCGTTACGGTAGAAGATCAAGACTTTGGGACACAGCCAGGAAGCAGCAGCAAGAGATTTGCATATGATGTACAGAGCAACAGCAGCTTCACTATACCAACAACAACAACAGTAACAACAGCGACAGCAGCAGGATCAGGTGCTGCTGCAACAGGAGCGTTGTGGCAGTGGCAGTAGCAGTAGAACGTGCATTGTGAATGGGAATGCCAAAATTTTTGTTAATTAGAGCAAGTAGAGCAACACTTTTGTCACTGACAACTACTAAAAAACAGCAAGAAATATTCACTCTTTTGCACACACACCCAAACACACACATACTACTACTGTTGCGCATTGCTTGTGCCATCTGTTGCAACTCTTTTATAAGTGCATCCAAGCAACAACAACAACAACGACCAACCAACAACAACAAACATGAAGAAAATAATGTATTGAATTTTGTGGCCATTTTTTGTTGCAAAACAAACAAACAAACAATTACAATATAAAAAACAAATCAAACATAGTTTCTAGCTTAAATTAAAATCATATATATATTTACAAATATATATATTATTGTAACGCACTGCTAAGAGATAGATAGAACTTAGTAAAAGAAAAAGTTAAACAAAGTTCAGCGAACAAAATTTACTTAATTAAAATTCAACGGCATGCATCAGAAATCAGTTTGTGTGTCTATACATATATAATATATATATATCTATGCCATTAGAGCCATTAGCTTTTTTTATATATATTATTTTTTTTCAAAACAATGCAAAAGAATATCATACAATATATAAATATTTTACGGAATCTCATCTCAGAAACTGCAAAACGTTTTTTTGTAACACATTTTTTTCTCTAACGCGAAGAAGAATCTTTTTTTGTAGTTTGTAAGTTTAAACAATTGTTTCACAGCGTACACACACATATACACTGTATGCAACATTATAGATTGCAACATATCCATCATACTCGAGTATATACCACATACATATATATAAATATATATTATATTTTGTTAAATTGACGCATATTCTTGTTAATGAAGTATTTCGATTATGATTATGTTATATACTATATATATACACACAAACACACACACACTCACGCACACATCAATATTAGATATATAAATATATATATATATAGAAATCGCGACGCGTTTTCATGCATAATTTTGAGTTAATGTCAAAAACGCGTGTGCTTGATAAAATGATACATTTTAAATAATACAAAATACACGTAACAGCCATATTTAGTTAATGAAAAACAAAATAATAATAACGAATACGAATAACGAATATCATGCATTAAAAATAAATAAATGTTATATTTAATATTTATGTTGAGCTCCAGCACAATGTATTATACACAAAATAAATAAACAAATAAAAATATTAACAAAATGAATTCAAAGATGTTTGAACACCATATAATATTTGACAGCTGAAACAAAATTCTTTAATTTAAAATATATGCAAGAGGTTTACTATTTTTATATATATTATAAACAGTCTATTAATTAGCAGCTATTGAACAAATCTGTTCTGTATGCAATTCAAAAAGCAGAAAACGCAGAAAATCAAATAAAAATTGCATTTAAATTATGGTACAAAAGAAAACGTGTCTACATTATTTTAAATTAAAGAATTTTTGTGTCACTTAACTTGAGATGAAGATAACAATAAATTATGATTATGAATATTTAAAATAAATTGAAACAAATATGTAATTAGTGTGCCTTTCAAACATTGCATCTAAGTTAAATGTTAAACTTATTTATAGCGCGGCACAAATCAAAAAAATATGAAACAGAAAACAGAAAAAATGCCAAAATCGTTGGCAAGGCAGCAGCAGCCCATCATACAGTTTGAAATTATAATACGAAGCATACTCATACTTACAACAAATTAAATAATTTTACTTTCTTATGATAACATCTTACCATAATATATACATACATACATATTTATGTTAGTAATCGGCAATCGTGCAATCGTAGCAATGAGCACCGCCAGAATCATCAAATCTTTTGGTGTGCTGCCTGAAAAAATATATATAACAAGAAAAACACAAAAACAAAAAACATTTTCGTTAAACAAAATTGATTTCGTGTTCGATATTAAATTGATGATTGAATGTAAGTAACTTAATGAAAAGAAAAACAAAAGCAACAAAAAAAAAAGAAGGAAAACTATGAATCATATAGTGCATAGTAATAGGTTTAAGTACATGGCATATACATATATGGAATGTTGTATGTATTGTGTTGTATAATGAGGAAACATTTATTACAATTTCAAACAATATTCGTTCATTCAACAACATCATACGATATATCAATATTGAACCACATAAACATTGCGATATTCATTGAATTCTTTGCAAAATCTATCCACACATGTTCAAATAATAAATATATATATATATACTATATATACGCAACTGTAACAAAAAGCAAACTAAATTATGTACAAGTTTTTGCATAAAATAAATGTTTATATAAAAAAAAACTATAATTCAAAATCTTTCAATTAAGTTTCCGTCCAAACTGATTGCAGACAATAATAGGCTTAAGAAGCGCTCGCGAACATATTGGAATTCAATATACAACAATGGAGATAGTCAAATGCATGATGTGTGCTTTGTATTGGTTGCCTGCAACAATAGATGTTCAACAAATCTAAAAAGCCAATTGTGTGCATAGACAGCTTTGTTTTGTGCTTTGCACAATGAAACTTTGATTAGCCCGAAAACTGTTGACTGCATTTCCATAAACTAGTGTAAATACCAATTATGAATACCAGCACATATTATATACTGCTTCTCCCTTGGGTTACATGTTCAACTTGGCTTGTATGAGTTAATTAACTTTATAACTAATATACAAAACGTAATATTGTATGAAAATCAAAAAAATGCCACTTTATACTCTTAAGACTTAAGGGCCTTTTCAATTATGCCTCAATGACTTAATATCCAACAACTATAGAAGGGTAACCGCAGACATTGGACTAAATTAACGTATATGAGTACTCAATTATGCGGTCAGACTTCTTTGATTCTTAGAAAGAAGGACACGGGATTTCCTTCAATATTGTAAACAAACCGAAGAACACGCGCAGTTGGCTCCAAGGCGCATGTGCTGTAGTTAACAGTGATTTAACAGCAGGCTGCTGTTGGGCTGTGATAAAAGCAGTGAACATTGGTCAAACCAGCTTAGTACATTGGTAACAGGCGTCGTGTAAGGATTAATCCTGTGTGTTAGCAGTCGAAGCGGACGGACTCTATAACGTTACGTAGCAACAAGTGTATACAAGTCGGTTGAGTCGGTTGATAATGTGCGAGCCCAAGTTATTAGTGTCCGTCTACTGTTTTTGTGCACTGCTTGTTGCCATGGCAGATTCACAAAATGATTCGCAGCAGCAGCCGCCGCCTCCCTTGGCACATGTGGATAAGTGCGGCAGCACTCAAAAGATGGTCGATGAATGTTTTAAGGATTTGCCGCCACATCTGATGGAGTTTCTGCAGAATACCAAGATTGTCATAAGCAAGCAGGATATTCTCGCCAAGTGCAAGTAAGTCTCGCCGAAGGCTCTCCGGTTCCGAGACTCGCCTTACCAAAGTAAAGTACCCTTTTAGCGCATGAGTGCCGCTGCTATAAATAAAATACCTGGCCATGCTGCATAAAAGACATACATTATTGATTACCCTTCAGAAACGGCGTGGACGCAAAGTGGAGTGACTCTTAAGACGCCTAGAGTTCATAATTAATAAGTGTCCTCCGCTGTATTGAACTTGAGTGTGACAGACAAAGTTTTTACTGACTTTCTTCAAAGTGTTTTTTTTTGCATCATCTGCCTTAATTTGGTATTAATTAAATCTATTAAGTCCAAACAGCACGAAATAATCCTTAACAACAGAGTGCAAAGTAAGCCAAAAACTTTTAAAGTAAGTTAAAGGTTTTACCTTGATCATTTTTATAAAAAATAAATTGTGAAGCAAAGTGTAAGCGAGAGCTGTAACCTTTAATTTGATAAACAATTAATAATTAAAGTTGAACGACTTTTAAAAACTGTCAAAAAAGGGACGAAATATTCAAACCTTAACTAATTAATTGTTAAAACGTGTCTAAATTACCAATACGAATATTTTTTTGTAGTGTTTTCAATCGCGGTATGAGATGCTTCGATGCCTATTCAGCACGTTGTCTGCAAAACCAAAAACTTGGACTATTTAAGAAAAACGTTGATGGAGCACGAAAATTTTTCAAAAAATTCTGTGCCGATGAGGACTTTCAACGAGGTAAGAATGTTTAATAAATGCCTTGAATTGTTTTAGTTTCGGTATTTTATTTATTCGTTCAATTCTGAGCTTAAAAATTAATTAATAAAGGGGTAAATTACATTTCGTAGAACTCTTAAAGTCTGTATCAAATTTCATAAAGGTAGCCACAAAATATTCAATAAATTCCCTTGGTACAACACAAACACCAAACTTGGTGAACACACAGCTTGTTCTCGTTGCTGTTTATGTATAATAAAGTATTTTGGGGATCAAAAACGTTGTCAAGCGTCAAATATTTCATGGGGGGAACTATAAAAGCCAACGTCATTAAAATTTGAGTACATAGCAGAATGTTTTTAATTAGTGTTTAAATCAATGTTGTATGTTGTGTTGGATTTGACGTAGCTTATCAATTATAGATTACCTGCGGCACAAGGATTGTTTCACATACATACAGGAAGATTGGATTAGCTGCACGACTGAATTTGAAAACATACTCACAGATGACCTGCACGACAACACCCGAAATGTCAGTGACAAATTCATGGAATTCTGTTGGTAAGCAACTCGAAAAATGTCGCACAGATAAACAATAATGGTTTGCCATTTGATTGCAGCGCGCGATATGCGTACGAGAATTGCATCTATAATAGTGCACGCTACAAATGCTATAAACATTCGGCGGAGTTTGCACGGGAAACGGCGAAAATGTTGTCGGATGAGAAGCACTTTAGCAACTGCCGGCATCTGGAGCACATCTGTGCGAGTGCGGAGCGAACCGTTTGGATTCAAAGTAGTCTGTTTCCTCTGGCTCTGGTGCTGGGAGTGCGATTTCTGCGGTATATTACTCGACCGTGAATTGGCAACTTGTTTTGGGATGGTTGTGTGATGATTTTGTGTGTGGTTGTCCAAAATTGAAAATGCATAGCATTGACTTAGTGTTTTGGGGCGGGTGCTGGGGTCGGACAGCGACATTTGCTATACTTTAAGCTGTTTATTAACTATTTCTGTGTATATTTGTGTATTTAATAAATTTAATTTTAGTTGTGCAAAACCGAACAACATGGCTTAGTTAACTGAGATCCTCGTGCATATGTGATTTTGACAAGGTAAATTGACTACGTCTGCACCAACTTTGAACTTGTTGAAGTTGTTCGGGGGCCTTTTTTTTTTGCTCTGAAGGAAAACTTTTTTGCCTAAACAAACTGTCTGACAGCCAGCTAAAGAAACTTGAGCTGGCAAATGTTTGTTCTCACATGGACTATATACATAAATAAATGCTGTATAAGTTTACTTTCAAACATTTTTTCTTGGGTTATTAAAGTTCATGCGAAGCTGCTCTCTTTATTAAATACACATACTTTTTATGATACCTTGTTGCTATCAATATAGATCGATATTACTTTCGCAGAAGCAGCACAAGCTTTTAATGCAAGTTAACATTAATAGTTGCTGCGTCGCGTTTCTTTCACATAACAAAGGTAGCCCTTGTGTTTTTACCTTGAATTGGTTCTCCCTTAGTTGCTTTGCGTCGCAAAAAATTAAGCTCATGTTGCAGGAGAAGGAAAATTAAATTGTCCACCAGACTCTGTTTTTACCTCGGGTACACTTGCATGGAAACGTTCGTCAATTAAGCGATAGGTCAATACATGGGCTCTTTGCCATTTCATATTTCGCCAATAAGTATGCAATACATTTCTGTGGAAATACTTCAGATATCATTTTCAGAATTTGATGCTTAGCCAACAAACTCTTATTATTGCTATTGGGTGGGCGTTGTAACAAATTTTGGCTTGGATTTCCGAAAATTCAATATTACTTGAAGTGTACAATCGAAGAGGTAATTGCCAGGAAATATACAAAATCAATAATTGTTTGCTCGATGTGCTGTCATTTGAGTGAGCAAATCAAATTTCAAACCATCAAACGAATCAGTTTCACTACAACACATTAATATCAATTCAGTAAATTTCCATTTCTGGCCATTTTTTTTTAATAATATTTATGTCATTGCGAAACAAATTGCTAAGCAAAAAAAAATTTTGCAAAATTCATCAGCTGTCACAGATATTTTTGTTTGCTCTTTTCAAATGCATACAATATGTTCTGCTGTCGACATTGAAATTTACATCAAGTCTGAAACCATATCCTGGCAACAAAACGACAATGACAAAACATTTTCTGCATAAAATATTTAATATGCAGTTGTCATTTGATATCTCCAGAGCTGAACTTCAATTAGGCAAATGCAGAAGCAAAATCTTTGAAATATTACTTTTGTTAAGTTTGAATATCATTTAATATCACTTTTGCGGCAGATTATACTATATTCAGTTTATAAATAAGACATGTTTTATGCCTCAACAATTAAGTAATTTTCTTTTAATACTCAATATGTATATATAATTGCAATTTCCCATCATTAATAGTTGAAATAGTTTGCCAGTAAGAAGATAAAGTTCTTAAAATTATAGTCTAACAATTTGTTTGTTTGTTTTAAAGTTATTCAAGCCAATTTGCTCTGTGTTCTGGGCGTTTCTCACGAAGTGCTTCAACTTACTCCGACTTAAGTATAATCATTTATATAAACAATTCCACGCTTTTGGCAGTAGAAGAACAATAATAAAACGTCATTTAAGTGAACCAACAACTTTTTTGAATGGTAAAAGTAAAAAAAAAGAAACAAAAAATCAGCAAAACAAATAACAAGTTTTTTAATTGAAATTTTTAGTAGCAAAACCGAATATATACGCAGTTTGTTTCAGCATCTCGGCAGCTTCGGGCTTGAACTTGAACAAAAAAGTGTATCAAGAAGAAAAACGCGCATAGAAATTGCATTCCAATACATACACTTTTATGGGACATTCAATAAAGTTTTCATAAATATGAAATGTAATAAAGTGCAGTTGCACAAAATATAAAAATTTCCAGATGTGGCCTTTAAACATATGCATGGATCACTCGAATACGTATATATGGGTTAAAGGCAAATTGATTAGCAAGCTCAACTTGGCGCTGATAATAAAAGCTTCTCGATTTAATACACTTTACTGATGCAGACAGAGCTCATTAAAGTTGCTCAAACTTATCGTTAATCTTTTAATGGGCATAGTTTATGTGAAATGAATGGACTTAAATCTGAATTGCAAATGCTGAGAAATGAAATTTTAATAGCAGCTTTGAGAAACCTTTTAACTGTGGGGGGGACTACCCCCGACTAAGGTAATGACTGAAAACCAAAAGGTTTAAATTTGCGTTCATTAGAATTTTGTGTTTTCTGTTTACGTATGTTGTTATTGGAAGTCATAAGTCATGAAGCTGCATTAAAATTGTATGAGTGTGTGTGTAATTGAAAAAGTTCTGTTGGCATTGTGCTGGCCACAGTGCGTATGAACAGTAAGTGCACCACTTCACCTTAAAGGCTTACCCAGGAAATGTGTTTTTTAAGTTGTGTTTTTAATAACTTATTTAAAATATATATTTTTTATTTATTCTACAACCAAACTGCGTTTAGCCGCTTATAATTTGCGTCAGACCGTCATCGTAACCGCGTCCTCCACCGCCTCCACCGCCTCCACCGCCTCTACCATAAGAAAAACTATTACCAGCACCGCCACCTCGTCTGACTACGCCACTTCCTCCATCTGGTCCAAAGTTGCCAGAGTATACAGCACGTCCGCCACCATTTCCAGGATTATAGTAGTTGCCACCGCCGCCGTTGCCACCACCACCACCACCACCAGCACCGTTGTTGCCTGTATAAATTCCAGGTCCTCGGCCACCGGGCGGATTACCTGTGAATGCCGTTAGTTATTTGTTATTATCTAACATCGACAGTGTCTTATTTGCTTTCCAAGCCCTTACAGTCATAACATCCGCCGCCAATGTACACAGCCGCATCTGACATTGCCAATGCGCTCAGCATGCAAACCGCAAAAACCACACTAAAATTTCCCATATTGCAATTGTTCTTATTGTTTTTGTTCAGCTTAGTTGTTGCTGTATTCAGATGCCAAACAGGTCTGGCTGGTCGCCGCACTCTGTTCAGACTTTTATACATCGATTGTTCTACGTTCTGAGTGTGTGATTTTGCAGGTTAACAATTTCATGATCACCTTATCGCTTTAAACCCGTGTACAGATAGTAGGCTAATGGGTCTATGTATGTATGTATATACGTATGTATAGAGGCGTCAAATATTAATCAAAGCGGGGAAATGCCCAGACTCGAACATACATCTTCGTATACTCTCTGTGCGCTGTGATGCGTTCACATTTGCTGACGTTACAAACAATAACAAGAAAACAAAACAAAACGTCTGAAAACAATATTTCTGAGCAGCATACGATGTGCACAACGTCGAGTGGTTCGGTGTCGACTGAATAAAAAATCTGTCAGTCACGACAAGAGATGTAAACCTTTCTAATTTAGCTGGTTTCTGAGGAACTGCGACAATCATTCATGTTCATAAACAACCATTTGCGATGTGATTGCGATGTATTAATTATGTTAATTTATTTTTCAGTTATATTTTATGGTGTTGTTTTTGAATTGTTCCAATTGTGGGTGTGTCGTTGTTGTCGTGATTGTAAATACGTATTATCTTTTGGGGAAACTTTCTGTGAACCTGAATAAAAACTGTACAAAGTGTTGGGATTTGCCCGAGGAGCACTACAAAAAATGTGTATATTGCAAAATTGAACTGATTGATTAAAAGATTATATATAATTAAGCTAAACAAGTGTAAATATGAATTGTGTTATTATTGGTAGCGCATAAGATATTCGGTGCGTTGTTATTACGATGAGTTAATCTGCTAGCGATAACATTAAGTATGCAAATTGTTTGTGATTTAAATGGCATATGTATATAAAAACTGTTTAATAGCTTGAAGCTCGTCTAGTTGACTTCAGGCAAGATGAAGTACCTGACGTGTGCTCTGTTCTTGTTTGGTCTGCTGCCAGCTTTGATTAGCGGTAAGCTCCTAAGGCGATTAATTTCTAATTAATACCAATCAACAGCATGGCGTATACTCAATTTACAGCATTTCCCAGCACAGTAGTAGTGAATGGCGTTTGTTTAACATGTAAGTGTCAGTTCAAGTCTTGCCATCAGTCAAAAAGCACTCACGAACTGCCTCAATAGGTCCCAATCCAAACGGTGACCGAGTCTACATAAATGGTCAGGAATACCGCAGTTTCTCGGGCTCAAACTCAGGCTATGGCTCAGGCAATGTGATACTCGACCGTCCAGGCAGGAACAATGGACGTGGCACGATTATAAGACGCGGCGGTAACACTGTCGTCAATGGCAACTGCGAGCTATGTAATGTGGATATTTAAAGGAATGCCAGAAAAAAAACATTTCCAAAAGCCTTTGACAATACTTCAATTCAATTCCTTTTTCCTTTTTCATTCGACAAGTTTGGATGACGCTTTAGCTAGTTGCCAGAGTTTTGTAACAATGCAAACACAATAAAATATATAAACACGTTACAAGTGATATATTTATATCCGTTTTACGCATTCCTAATATATGCATAGTTATAACAGTTATCCTGTGCTGTATACACATTCCTTTTCACAAATGGATGTGGGCTTTGGCCCACACAATTTATTTTAAGCAGGTGACAAAGGCAAACTCAGCGTTCTTTTTTATTGGACTAGCTTTTCAAATTGAATCACCTGCCTTTGTGTATTTCTTTTCTTTTCTCTTTTCTCTTTTTGGTTTTGGCATACGGAAGTTCCACTGACATCGTTATTTGCGAACAAATATCAATAACGGCATCAAAGGCAGACGACTTAATAATACACTGTCTCTTAAAGAGGTTCACTTTTCGAGCACAATATTACCTCTTTTCACTTTGTTTGCAGAGTATTTGACAATATTGACTAGACAAAATACCAATATAATGGAGTCTGTTAACGGAATTGTATTTGAAATTTTGAAAGTGTCGCGACGCAATTCAGATGTAACAATGTCAGAGTCAAACGTAACAGGATGCCCCTAACAAACGTTTTTAGTTGGAAATCATATTTTGGTAGTCGCACACCCACACACAGACACAGTTTCACATACAAATACGTTCGGCAGTTGGTACGCAATCAAATTGCGTAAGTAAGCGCTTTAAGTAGATTCAATATGTAATGAGCAGCTAACACTGCGTATGCTTAATGCCGTTTACATCTGTATATGTGTGTGTGTGTTGGCACACTAAACGAATTAAATCTGTTATTAGCTATTATTAGTAAAAGTTGTTTCTTACAATTTGGATTATTACAAAATTACCTTTTGACAGAATTTGGTTGGCTAATTAAATTCTATTTACATTTTGTAAGATTTTGATTCTATTTAAGATTAATAGGCTTAAATCGCCTCCGCTTAATGAGAAGAAACGAAAATTGTACAGCTTGTAATTTGATTTAAGACATTTTGTTGGCTTCGACCAAAGAAGTTTGTCTTAAATTTCTGCTCGAGTTCCTATTTCTCCTTCTTCGAAAGTCTCTTGTATTTTTAAGTTCGTTGTGTTGATTTTGTCCATGAACCTGGAATTTTTGGTGGCGTTTGTGGTATTTTAACTATGTATGGAATTTTATTGTAATTTATTGCCTTTGTATTGATTGTATTAAATTTGTATGTATGAAGAAGGTTAATGTTAATACAGTCACGTTTCGTGATATCGCTGTCCCACAGCGTACTTAATTTAATTTAATACAAGAACAGAGAACAGGGCAATGATGAATTTATTACCATTTCATGATTTCAAATATTATAAATGTTAAAATTTTGTTTTTTCGTGCCGCACGTGTGATGTATAATTAAAATTCAGATGACAGCATTTCAATGGCAAGTGGCTAAATTTTGTATTCCTTTTGATTTCTGAGAATTGTTTACGCAAGTACTTAAATTTTTGACACAATGGCATTAACCACAAATTTGCTGATATGTGTTTTCATAAGAAATCCTAAGACGTTTGGAATGCTCTCTAATAATTCCTATACACAAGTGGTTGAATGTCAAATTAGGGTTAACCAGAAACCAGAAAACTTTGAACCATTTTCCTATGAATTTATAAACGAAACTGGAATGATAAATAGCAATCAAAACAAAAAATTGTATCTTTGTCCTTTCGAACATGTTCATACTAATTTCAGAACTTTATTCTAGCTGGCGAAAGTAAAAAAGATTTGTCCAACCAGTTGACAAATTGTAACAAAATGCTCTTGATGCAAAATTGCTTTGTTTTGCAACAATGTAAATGAGATATGTAAAACATTTCAGTGTTTGCCAAAAACAAAAGAATTGCAGATATAAATAATAAAAAAAAATTGCGACTTTTGGTTTGTGGCCAGACGTTTCGCTCATTCTAATAAGTATACACTTTATTTTTGGTATAATGTTTCGCTTAGGACTTATAAATTATACACATACTTCACTTCACTTTTAAGTTTTTTGTTTAAAATTGTTTTTTGCCATTTCTTTATTTAGAATTCATTTCCCCAGTGGTTTGTGTTCTGGAATTTGTTTGCTCTTCCAGTTGGATGCGAACTTTGACAAGTGCCTCGATTTTTGTTGTTAACTGTGAAATAGGCACTTGACTTAGCAGCTATGTTTGCTTTGGCCAGAAACATATTTATATTTAATGCTTTTCAACAGCTTTCACTCAGCCAGCTTCACCTTTGGTTGGTGTTTTGTTCTTAAAGCATACAATTTTTCGCGCTTTACTTTCTCCGTGTCTTTAGCGTCTTCCACGGAATTTTATGTATTTAGCTTTTTGTGTTTATCTCAGGTTGACGGAGGCTCGATGTAAACAACCATACAAACGTTTATATGTATGTATGTGTATGAGTGTGTCTGAGAAAAGCCTTAAGGTAAGTAAGTACCTTGTTTGCGAACTCAACCGCGTCGAGGCTTAATTGAATATATTGTTGACAAGCCTTAAAGCAAAGCGTGGTAATTAAATACACTTTTGAGCCAGAGCTAACAAAAGTATTAAGGGTGTTGTTATGGTTAACAATTGAAGTGAGTGAGAATATGAGAATGAACTCAATGTTAAGTAAAATTTTAACCCAATACGGTTGTTTGTTGCAGAGTATTAAAGTGGTTTAAGGTGACCTGAAAAAATACTCATCATAAAATATGAAATATTTGCTTTAATAAACTTAGCTACAAAAAATATTTATCTTATTAAAGTTAATTTGCTTTGTGTAGCTTTTCCTGGAAACATTTTGAATAATACCCTTGTCCGAGCATTCTTTACAGTCTCATATCAGATGGGAAACGAACAAAAAGCTTCCTTCTCAGACAGTCTGGCCAGTGGTTATGTCTACAGTGTAATCGCTGCTGCTGCTGATGAGAAAATCCTAATATTTAATGACAGATTTTCGTGCACTAATCCTAAGCTTAGGGGTTTTGTTAATTTGTCAATTACTGTTAAATAATTCAAGAAGCCAAAATTTAATGGTTAAGCAAACATTTTTGCTTGAGTACAAGGCATTTAAGCTTACTTACCACGTACAACGTGGCGTATGCATAATTTATGCAACAACACTTGTTGCTCACGTTTAATGACTCTGAATTATTCACGTGGCCTGCCAAGATTATAAAATTGGCTTCTCACCAATACCAATGTTTTGTGTTCTGTTTGCTCTGATATATAATTAACAAGATAATGGCGGCGACAACCCACATTAATCTGTGTCAAGAACAGCAGCAGCCACTATTAAGTCCATTTGTGATTGTGTGGCAGCTGCAAGTATTCTTGCGCTAATACGCTTATGAGACAATGTTGCACATGGATGTTTTGTCAGAAAACAACTACTTTATGTTTATTACATTTTTAATTATTTTTGTGTGTATGTCACGGGAGTCGAAAAAAACACAAAAGTTGTTTTTTTGAAAATCAAGTATACGCACACGGCTGCTGTGCGTGAGTTCTATGTGTGTCCTGTGTCAAGGTTATTCTAATTTCGGTTACGGTTCTCGGTCAGTAAACAGCATGTGTGTGTAAACAACCAGTGACCCAGCCACCCCCCCCCCCTTCACTCTTCACCCCTCTATTTCACTTTCACATTCACATTTCTATTACAATTAAAAGCCTAATAGCGATGTGCGTGTATCGAAAAGTACAGACGGTCGTGATTGCAAAAATCAAAAGCAGTTTATTCATAATTTGTTCATGTGTGTGTGTTTTTGTGTGCCAAAGCCAATAATGTGGCTACATATAAATCAATTTGTTTCGTTAACAATAGCATCAAACATTTATTCAAACGAACATATTTGACAAATCGTAATATTATGCGCAGTCAGCACCGTTCTCTGAGCATCCCATCAGTGGACTCGACTTGTTCAACTTGTACTGACACTAAGGGTGAATGGAACGTATGTTATGCTTTTGCCAGGTGAAACATTTGTCTGCACGTGCTTAACTTTGTGTTGGTGTTGTTGTTGTTGTTTTTGTGAATATCGTCATAACGACAACAACAAAATGGGAAAGCTTGCAAGTGATTTGATTGACTACAATATACAGTATGCAATACAAACATGCTTTCATTCATAACGACACAGACGAAAGTCATAGTAACACTCACACGCAAGTTGTATATCTTTTAAGATTTAAACACTTAAAAGTATTCCTCAAACTTAACGAGAGCTTTGCTGCTTTCTTAATGGTATCTGGCAACTCGGCTCTTAATAAAAACTTAAAAATCACTTATTCATCATAAGTTTCCTTTGCTTGAAGTTTTGCTTTTGAGCTTTAAATTTCATGTTTTCTCCAAACTTAATCTCTCTCGAGTAATTGAATGTAGTTTGTAGCTAGAGTTGAGTTGGCTAACTTGCTTTATATTGTGTGACATTTGACTGCCAAGTCTCAGAAATAAAAGCATCAAGCGTATTACGACTTCATGTTACCCAAGTCGCTAATCATGTTCATGAGGGAGACTCTCGTTATGGCCATATATTTATTTGTAAATCTCGGATTCAACCACAGCCATGTGGCACATTACGCAAAGCTTCTCCCGCTTGCATATGTACCTATGAACATACTTAGTACATTGGCCGTTAAGACACATAGAGAAAGAAAAGCTAGCATTAACTTATTTCTTTCTATGGCCACATACATTTTTTCTTTGAGTGTATGTTCAAATGTTTATAGCTTCAACACTTGGCACACAGATGTGGGTTGAATGTGTGTTGAATGTGTGTTGCTATGTGGGTTTGTCACATCTGCTCTTTGTACACAAGAAGCTCTTTTGATATATGTATGTGTACAGTATGCACACATATACATATAAATATCATCAGTTTGTTATGGCCATAAAAGAAATGGCAAGATGCAATTTCATTTTATCTAGACAGACCTCCTGCATATATAAATAAAAACCGTGCCATGTCTGCAAATATTGCCAATATTAGATTGCTAATATCATTAGTACAAAGAAACGAGGCCTAACCTTCACCTGAGTAAAGTAGCTAAGGTAAAATGTTTGTGCAGTCAAGCCGACATCCATCCGTCACTGATGAAGTTTACTTGTTGCATGTTAACTGTCTGTCTCTGCCAGCTTGCGCCTGTCATTAATGAGTAATGAGTATTGAGTGACCCAGTTTTATAGGGAATATTCTGATTACATTACGCACACAGAGAGGAATCAAAGTTTTGTGTGGCTGCAGTAAACAATCTGCAACAGGTAATATGTATTTAAGCGGATTAATGTTGCTCAACTCGTAACGAATTACAGTGAATAATAAGCCTGGTAATGGTAAATACATCAGGAAAACTCTTATTGCAAAATGTAATATAAAATATAAAAAGTTATATGACAATTATATTGACATTAAGTAAATTTATAGTTATTTGCAGGCAGATTCGTTGAATCGAACTTTATATATCATAATTTAATTGTTGTTCCGTCAGCTTTTAATATGACAAGCAAAGTAATTTAATCTGTTCTTTATTTTTAAATCAATTGCATATTCACATTTGTTTGCTGTCAAAGCAAGGTATTGCCTGGCCCTTCAAAATGTATTAATGTGGTCCCCTAATCGATTAGCCTGGCAGCTGTGATGAAAACCTACCGCTCCCATACATTCATTCAACCCAACAGCACTCAATCACATTGCATACATTTGTGCGCCATAAAGGCACAACTGTGGATGTTTTCTGTTGAGTTGAGGGTCTCTCTTGGATTAGCACTCATATCGGCTAAGTCTTAAAGCTGTTATTACAAGTCTTTAATGTGTGACGTCAATAACAAATAATTAGACTTAAAGCAGAGTGTGTGGTTGGTCTTTACTATATTTATTTGTTTAAAGTATTCTCCTTGTGATAACTTCAATGACATTTGTTATTGTTAATGGCAATGCGTTATGCACATGAATTTATGAGTGTGTGTGTGTTAATGGTTGAAGAAAATGAACATTGTCAACCCAGCCGGTCTGTATTCCCTTGTGTCAGTTTGCCGTTTCTGCATGTGGCATTTGTTTCAAGGCTATTCTTAAAGGATTTTCACTTTTACATTGTTTTAACAACTTTACTAGAGGGCTAGGCAAGAATTTAAAAATTATTTCAATGACAATTGACTTAATAGGTTTGCATTTAAGTTTTGATGAGAGGGCAACTCAAATTAATTGCTATTTGTATTTTAAAACTTTGCTTACAGACAAATTCCAAGGGAATTTATCAGAGTAAATGCAAATTTCGATGTTCCTAATGGCTTATACACCCAGTAAACTTAATCCTTCACCTAAGATCTAAATGTAAAATCAAATTTCATTGAAAATGTACAGTTTTAAAAGTTTTTTGGTTGCGCTAAAATAAAAATTCGTTATGGCTGTAAAATTCTCCTAATTGAAGCATTAAAAGTGTTTTCTAAGAAAAAACTCGTGCGCAAACTATTTTAAATGTGCTTCTATTCCAATAAACTATTTTTGAAAGTTTCAATGCATGCTGCAAGTGAAATTGCACCCACTTCGTGTTTGCGGCTTGCCGCAACTCATCTGCACACCGTTTCTTGCAAAATCTGAATGTGGTTTAATTTCTAGGTAAAACGCCAATCAAAAATTATAAATAGACATTATATATTTTTTTATGTATGGTTGCTTTAAAAAGTGCACGGTAAAAGTGTTGTCAAGCAGATTTACCCCAGATTTTATTAACTCAAATAAGTTTCTAGTGCATTGAAATAAATTTTTTGCAATTTTATATATTCTTATATTTTAAATTATTTGTTATGAGTCTTATACATTTGTCTTTGCTAAGGTGAGAACCTTGAATGATAACTCGTTAACTTAGCAAAGACATGCTCCTACTTATAGCTGCATGCGCTCATTTGGCTTTGTTGAGGTGAGTAGCTAAAATGATATTTCGTTAACTTAGCAAAGATATGCTCCTACGTATAAATGTCGTTCAAACAAGTATTAGTCAATGCACAAACCATGTATTTGCTTACCAAACACTGATGCTAGATGTCACTTTCTACTCACGCCATCTACTGCATGTTCCGAAACGTACTATATAGATGTGGTTTGGCCCTTGCAGGCAGAACGATTTTGTAGGGCAGAGCTGACCATTTTATGCCAACTCAACCCACAGCGAATGACCAGACTGCAAGTGAGCAACCCGCTAAGCCAACGGCCAGTTCGAGTGTTGGATTTTGAACGGCGAGCGAGTTGGCGCTTTTGTGTGACACTACAAAGGCTGCAAAACTGCAAGCGCCGTCAGTGGCTGCAACAAGGAGCAGGAGTCCAGTGATATGGGCAAAGAAAGAATGGGCGAGTGGTTTGGCGCTGGTTAGGTTGCAGTTAGGGCCTTTGATTTGATTAATTGATGCATTAAGCTCATTTACGCATAATTAATGCCACTTCATGTGAGTTTGAATTTTCATTTTTAAAAACCAATTTTTTTTCTACACACATTTTCATGCCCCGTTGGCGTCATAATCATAAATTCAACTCGTGCGACAAATCAACAATGGAGACAAAAAAAAAAGACAGAGTAGAATAGAAATGAAAAAATAAACGCAAAAATATGAAAAAATGATTTGCTGGCCTCCGGCGCTGCCAAAGAAGCGGAAGTACAAATTCAACTGCACATGTTTGGTTGACGTATATGTGTGTTGGTGTGTGTGTGAGTTAGATATGTTTGCAGATAGCATGTGCGAGAAAAATATGCTGTATACACACACACACACACACAAACAGACATATACATGTAGATAGAAAGACGCACGCACCTGGGTGTGGCTGCAGCTACGTGATTTCATGAGTTGAAAACCCAAAACTGAAGTAAATGTCGATTTCTTGAAGTTTGCCACAAAAAAACTAAAGACAAAGTGGCACAAGAGACGACACACACAACTTGCCGCATGCTAATGCAAAAACTTTTTCTCTCAACCCAAGCCAATGCCTAACCCAAAGCCCAAGCCTAATTTGGGTCATTTCCTTAAAGTGCAACCAGCAACATCATTGGGCCAAAGATGACAGGCTTCTTGAGAAAGCATATTTGTCGCTTTGGCTGGTTTTTGTCGCCAAAAAGCAATTACAGATAAGATCGACTCATTTCAGTGAGCAGTGGACAGACAGACAACCCAACAGCAGCAGCTCTGTTTGCCAAGTGTCTTAAGAAATTTCGCTTTTCACACTCTTAGCAACACACACACACACACATACGCACACGCAAACACAATGAGATAAGCATCATCAACAACACAAGCTGCATTGAGTTTCGCTTTCCGTTTGTGTTGCACACTGACACACTTTGATCGCATATGACAGATAGCTCTCAAATTTGTGTTATAATTTTTTGGAATTCCCGTTGTAGAGAGCAGAGATCCCTAAGGTTCGGAAACAGGAAGTGCAAGGCTCAAGGTGCAGTCGTTGAACTCGAGCAAAACACACACACACACACACACACACACACATACGCAGACCATAAATAAACATTAATATTAATTAGTTGCAGTGTATATAGTTATTAAATGCAATTATCATAAAATAAACAAAACTGCTTACGAATTTCAGCCACGTTCGCTAGCTGTGTTTGGCTCAAAAGCCACTGCCCCACCACCCCCTCGCAACAAAAAAGTTTTCGTGCACAAATTTCAGCTTGGCGACCACAGAAACCAGAAAACCCAACCCCCAAAACCAACTACAACCCCATCTACGCAGCATGGAAGCCTCAGCTCTTTGGCAGCTCTGAAGTGCACATTGCATTTCGCTGATGAGGGTAATTAAAAAGTTTGAGACCAAACCGAAAAGTGCAACCGTATTGGAGATGGGCTGAAAATATGTGTAAGTGGTGTGTGTGTGTGTGTGGGGAATGAAGAGAAAGATGATGAAGCATGGATTGTAATGCATAAATCAGTATTCAGAATTCAGAAATCTAAAATGTAAAAGGGAAAAGTAATAATTGACATGCATCATGCCAAGCATAAATAAGACACATTAACTTGGTTTGTTTTCGAGCGCTTGGTTTGTCTTAATGCTAGAGTTTTTTTTTTGCGCGCTAATAGCGGACTTTCAATAAGTTTCTCAGTCTGTCGAAAGTTTTATGGAGAGAAATTCGTTTGCGATTATGCATTATGCTTTCCAAGGTCTTTCCACAAAGAACATTTTTTGCTCGAAATGCTTTTTTGCAAAAGTTGAGAATGCAAATTAGATTTTGAATAGTTTGTTGGCCTGATTGCGCGTGGATTGCTTGGAATCAAAGGCCTAATGGCAATGGGTATACCATTTCAATTTGGCTAATTTGAAATGCTTGCTGCACTTAAAACAACCCTAATAGCAATCGTCTCTGCCTCGCCTCCTCTCTCCCCGCCCATCCCTTCCGTTCAACCAATTGCAATTGCAACTCCCCATCGTTCAGGCCACCACAAAGGCAACTAATTAAGAAAATTAAAATAAAATAAATATAAAAATAAAAAATGACTAAAAATATAGCAAATAAAAGGAAAATAATACTTAAAAAAAAAACCGGGGAAAAATTCACTTTTCAAGCCAATTTTATAAAAAATTTAACAACAGCAAACAGCATGCAGCAGCAAGGGTGATGGAATTGTACGCTGCCGCTCAAAAGTGCAACTCTTGCAAAAAACGCCTAAAAACTGGCAATGTGCAACGTGCAACGCGGAACGTGTATCGCGCAGACTGACCCCACCAACAAACAAAACAATGACAATGACAGCAAACCAAAAAGAGAGAAAGGGGTTTTTGCTATAGGTACAAATAACCTTAAAGCAGAACAAAGAGCTGCAAGCTCCATAACCCCTTAGGCTCCAACCCACACCCCCCTCCATCTACCCACATCAACGACAAATTGCACAAACAGAGTATCCCCCACAGCTGGCAAACGACGGTTAACTGCAGTGCAATGCAACGGAAATGTGAATGCACCGTAAAGTGAAGTGAAAATTTGCACTTGAATTTTTCTATTTTCCAAAAACTGTGTTTTAATCGTTCTCTCGTTTACTCCACTCTTCTTTTTTTTCGTTTTATTTGTGCTTTATTGTAATTTTCGAAGGCCAAAAAAAAGACTAAAAACGTAGAAATGGAAATTAAAATGAGACGCAGGCTGGTTGGCAGGCAGCAAACGAGAAACAACTCAAACATCATAATTTCTAGCTGCCTCTGGGGCAAGTTGGGGGGCGTGGCATGTGCATCCGTAGCAACATCAGCACCAACAACAACGACAACAACAACAACAAGAACAACTTTGTTTTTGCCCACGTACCAACACCAGCGCTGAAAGGTGCATCGGTTAGCAAGGTGCTGCCTGTTAAAGGGTGTGCTGATGTAGGGGGGGATGTAGGGGTTGGGTGGATAGGGCAGGCTGTCGACTTGTTAGCGTGCCGCTTGTTCATGTTCATCAACAATGCGGAGCGCTGTCGTCGTTGCGTCGTTGTTGTCGTCGTCGTCGTCGTCGTCGTCGCCGCTGATGCTGTCGTCTTGCAGGAAAATTTTATTTTCAGTGAGGGTTGCGCAAATATACAAGCAACAAGCAAGCATCAACAACAACAACAACAAAAACAACAACGGCAACGACGACAGCAACTTCTGGATTTTTTCTTTAATTTTTCTCTGTGTTATACTTTTTTTCTTTTTGCAGCTACTGCCCAAAAAAAGAAGCTCAAAAAATTAAAAGAATTTTTGTTAAAAAGCGTTTCAAGTGGGTTTTGCGATGTCGTCGTCATTTCTCTCTCTGTTTTTCTCGGTATGTGTGGGTTTGTGTGTGTGTGTGTGTATCTTCAGTGGGCGTGTTTGCATATATGTGTGTGTTTGTGTGTGTGTCTGTGGTGCAAAACACCTCATATGTGGCAGCAAGCACACACAAACACACACCTTTACTCTCCTTTTCACCTCCATGGCTACTCCTCCCCCCTCCCTCCCAACCAGATCCTTTTGGTGCTGGGTGCAGTGACACGACGACAACGTCGCGCATTTTGGCTTTTGACGCTGACGTCAAGTTTCGAGCGCTTGATTTTTAGCAGCAGCTTTTAATTCTTATTTTAATTTTTTATATGCACATTTTTATGATGAACGCTGAAACCGGCGAGATATGTTAATTCTATTAGTGTGTTTGTGACAGCTACAAAAAATCTCAATGATAATAAGCAAAAATATTGAGTGCAGAAATGAATTTGTAGATAAGATTGTCTACTTTGAAAGTGGCATCAATTTAATCGTAATAAACATCTTGCTTTAAGACATGTTTTTGATTTTCAATCGACTTTTAGCTTAAACACAGTTTGAAGTTTGTCTCAAAATCTTTTTTCTTTTTTTATGTACTGATATCTGTCAATTGTAAATAAAAGTTAAAGTCTATAGTTAACAGGAACTACAAATTTAATATTGTCATAAAAGAATTTTTCTTCTTGAAACATTTTTGTAGTGGTTGACAGCTTACAAAATACTGTGATAGTTTTTGTCTTTAAACTGATATAAGCCGATTACAGTTTGAAAAAGGGGCTTAAGCCGAGTTCTAGTCAAAATGGAAACGAGTTGTAAATGATTTTTTTTTTCAATCAACAGGTTCATAATGTACTCTGAAATATTTGAGCATAGACGAACCACAAAGAAGTGAAATATATTTTTGTAAATCTTTTAACTTTTATAGATTTGGTTCATTATGTGTTTGTAATGTCGTTTAATCTACATAGTGTATAAACATAGTCGACTTGTAGCAAAATTAGTTTCTTTTTTGTTTTTTATTTGGCTTAAGTTCATTTTATTTTATTTTATTTTTATGTGGCTTGTACTTGGCTTTTACATGGCACAGACATTTACAGTCGCGTGTGTGTGCCCCTCTTATTTTTTAGGAGGAGCACTGTTGATGCGGTGTTCTCGTGTGTGTGTGTGTGTGTGTGGGTTGGTGGTGTGCGGTGTGTTGATGCTGGCTTAGCATTTTGCGATGCATAATTAATCTGTGTGGCCGGGATGCGAACGCCGCTCAGTTTGACTGCCATCGAGCTGCTGCCTCGTCCCTTAATCCTTTTGGCAGCCACCTTGGCACTTCAATAAAAATGTTCTTTATTTTTTCTTTTTTCTATTTTTAGTGGGGCTTTTGAAAAAAATGTTTTCATGTATCTGATGTTACTTTTTGGGCGCCACAGGGAACTTGGCCAAATAAAAGACAAAAAAATGCAAAAATGTGACAGGCACGCTTGAGTGCAGCCACGCCCCTCTGCCACTGTGTATTTCTGTGTGTGTATTTGTGTGTGTTTGGGTATTGTTTCTCAAACAACTTGACACCCCCCTTTCAGCAGCAGGCATTCAAAATGGGGGTAATGACTTATGGCTACCTGTTGGCGAAGGAGGGGAGTCAAGTTGACTGCACCTAGAAGAGTTTAGCGCAGCATTTTGTTTTGTGTTTTGTGTGTTTTTTTTTTGGTTTTTTTTTTGGCACTGCACAAACATCTTAGCTAACCATAGAGAGCATAAGAGATGCACCTCATTATGAACCCTATTACTACAAAATATTTTTAGTGGCTAAGTCGCCGAATCCGAATCAGAATCCGAATCCAGCTGAGCTGTTAAGCCATGCATGGAAGGTCGCCTTGGCCATTGTTGCGTGGCATTTTTAATTGGCCAGTTGCCGCAGCATCTACCCAAAAATGCACAATTAATTATGTGCAAGAGAACAAAACACACACAAAAAAAAACGAAAAGAAAACCATTTCATTTTAAATTTCAAGCAGACAAAAACAAAGCCAAAATAAATACACACACACACAGAGAGAAAAGAAAGAAAGAGTGAAAGAGTTTTGCTTGAACAAAAAAAAACTGCTTTATTTTAGCGAGTGTTTGCTTAGATTATTTCATTAAATTGAGCGGGGCGACAAAAGGCGGGTCGAGCGCTTGGCCTTTGTGCCGAACAATGCCAAAAAGCGAGCGCAAACAAAAGTGTTGAAGCTAAAGAGAGTAGTAGCCAGAACTAGTTGTTGTTGTTGTTGTTGTTGCCGTAGACGACGTCGTCGTTGTCGTCTGCCATAAACGGACAGCAGCTGCTCCTTTGCCTTTGCCTTTGCCATTGCCATCGTCTTCACCATTGCCTTTGGGTTTGCCTTCGCCATTGCCATCGCCATCTTGCTTGCGTAGTGGGAACGTGCACTTAATTAAAGATAAGAATTAACTGCTGATTAGTAGTTCTTCTTTACACTTGACACTCTGTAGTGGCCAGCAAGTAGTGGCACTAGTGGCAGCAGTCGTGGCAGCAGCGGCAGTAGTCAAAGTCCAAGCACGTAGTCAACGTTAAGTCCGAGACAGTCCACGACTTGCTGTGTTAACGAGTTTTTATTTTTGTTTGGTTACGCGGGTATCCAAAAGTTTGTGTTCGTAGTGTAGCCAAATGATTTATGTACGCCCGCCCATACACGAATACGAACACGGAGGCTCTGCCCACATGTTGTGTAAATATACACCTAATGAATATAGACGCCGCCTGAAAGTATGCTACAATATTTGTATATGCTGATGGAACCTTTTACAACAATATGGTATATATATATTCTTGATCAACTCTAAATTGATATGAATTTAGGTGTATATAGCCATCTCCAGCTTTATCTATATAAATTCTAGATCAGCATTAAAATGTAAATGCATTTACATCTATATAGGCATCCCCATCTTTATCTAGGCATGAAGCTTTTTTGTTTAATAGAAAAGAAGTTGTTTTGTTTAAGGTTTTGCCATTTGATTTTATTTTACTGCAAGGGTATTTCAACTTCGACAAGTCGCTATTTCATTTACTTTCATAAGTCACATTGGTTTAGCTCGCATTTTTCATATACGTTAATTGATGTGGCCAAAATGCGAACCCTAGGCTTTGACTTGTTGGATAATTTAATGTTACTACGTGTTAATCATAGCCATTAACAAACGACCCAGCGAACTGCCACGTTTCTAGACACAGACACAGACACAGACACACCAATACATACATACAGCTAGAGATACAGATACAATCAAAGACGTTGTTCTTAGTTAAAGTTTGGAGTTTGGAGTTTGTAGAGACGACAGACAGAGACAACCATAAATATCCAAATACTGGCTGGGCACGTTCGTTTTGTGGCTTGAGGCATGAAACTTGGCTGGGCACTCAACTTAAATGCCTCATTTTCCAGTCATTAAATTTTGGTTTGTGCGCGCTGACCAATTTTGAGGGCGCCATAAGAGCTTATAAAAATACATATAAAATATGTAAGTACATATATGTTATGTGTATGTATGGGTAAAACTACAATATGTAGTCAAGATTCACACACAGCTTATTATTGAGTCTCTGGCGGCTTGAAATATGTTGACAATGGCGCCAGCAGACAGGCACAATTGCCCATACCACAAAACTTACCCTTCGTCGCTTAAGCAACTTGACTTTAGATTTGTTTTTTCTTTTTTTATACCCTTAACCCATGAAATTGATAATAAAAAGGGTATAATGGTTTTGTGCAAAAGTATGTAACAGGCAGAAGAAAGCTTCTCCGACCTCATAGAGTATATATATTCTTGATCAGCATCAACCGCCGAGTCAATACAGCCATGTACGTCTGTCTGTCTGTTCGTCCGTCTGTATGTATGAACGCGTCGATCTCAGGAACTACAAAGGCCAGAGATCCAGATTTTGGGTATGAGCTCTCCTAATCCCTAGGTATATCAAGTTTATTTCCAATTTTCAATATCTTTTTACATAATAGGGATTGAAACTATTAACAAAATAATGAACATATGTGAAATTTTTATTAAAATCGACTAAGAAACACCAGAGATATGGAACCATCAAACATTGGTCCGGTAGTACACGTATGTGTATGTCTATCTACCAAGGGTTAATGGTATCTTCTAGTCGCGCTCGAATACATCCTGCGTAGGCCTTACAAAAACAAATTTTTAAAGATTACTCAAAGTAAATGCGACTTAATTGCATAAGCTTACTTATGATGTTCTTTTTGGCCATGTGTAACGTTACAGTGATCACATTTGCCATGAATAATTATATCCTTATAGGGGAATGGGGAAGCTGTATAAAGAAATACAAGTTTAAACGAATATTTCTGAGCCCTTGGTTGTTGTAATTTACTTACCTTATATATCTTTTTCTTGGAAAATCTGTGAAATGAGCTATATAAGCGAACGATTATGTTGCATTTGCATCAGTTTTATTGTCGAGTTCTACCTTACTAGTCCACGAACATGAAGTAGCTATCGATTGCCTTTGTATTGGGTCTGTTGACTTTTGCCAGCGGTAAGTAAATTACAAAAAGCAAGTGCTCAGAAATATTCGTTTAAACTTGTATTTCTTTATACAGCTTCCCCATTACCTGATAGGGATATAATTTTTCGTGGTGATTGTCAGAACTGCTTCATTATGGATGGCCAAAAAATACATCAAATGTAAGCTTATGCAATGAATATATTTACATTTATTTCATTTATTTAAAAAAATTAATCAAAAAAAAAATCTATAAAATCGAAAACATGAAAATGGGGTTTGATACTATTAACAAAATAATGAACAACTGTGAAATATTTATTAAAATCGGTTCAGAAATATCGGAGATATGATACCATCAAGCATTGGTACAGCGGTACACTTACATACATATGTGTATCTCTGTCAGCCCGACCGTCTGTCCGTCTGTATGGTAAAGGGTTAAGGGTATCTTCTAGTCGAGCTTACTCGACTGGAGACTTCTTACTTGTTTTTTTTTATTTTGTCATGTTCAACCCCTCGCGGCATTTGAGTTTTTGATTTGCTTTGCGCTTTTTTGCTTCTTTTTGAGCGTATCAGCAAAACTTTTGCTCTTTGCCTTCAGTTTTTTTTTTTGTAGCTTTCGTTGCGTATATTTGTTGTTGTGATTCTATTTCCTGAAGGGGCGAGGGCGACAAATCAAACCGTAACAAAGGGCACGCAACGTTGCAGCACAGCAGCAGAAGCAGCAGCAGCATTTGACAATATATTATGTGCTTTTCACTTGCCGCTAGCTGCTGTTGCAAGTTTACTTGCTGCGGAAATGTTAAATATTTGTTATTGCAGTCTAATGTCTTCCTGTTGATCTAAGACAAAAATTGTTGTTCTTGTTGGCAGCACAAAACTATTAGCCGCATGCCATAAATCTCTGAATCACAGATATGAAATCTATAGGGCGGACCACAGCAGTTAGTAGCAAGAAGAAGAAGAAGAAGCAACAAGCAACCGCATGCATGCCCAGACATGTCACAATTATGACAATTTCTGATGCATAACGTTGACTAGCGCTTTTAATGCAATAAACCAGCAACCAGCGCGATGGTAACAGCATCATTAACACTGACAAGCAATAAAGTGAGAGTGTGGGCGGAATGAAGGTGGTCTTTGTTGTGCACTAATTGTCTGTCTGTGTGCGTGTGTTTGTGTGTGTGTGTGTGTGTGTGTTGGTTGTGTGTGTGGCCAAAATGTGTATGGCATGTAATGCTCCAATTCAGGTGTGTGTCAGTTGGTCGATGCAACCGCCTCCACCCCCCCGCAACACACCACAAAACACTTTGTAACCGGCAATTGTCAGTTTTGTGCCCGTGTTGCGTTGCGCACTTAACAGCTGACAATGACACGTACGATGGGAAGAGAGAACGGGAGAGAGGGAGAAAGGTAAGGTGGTGCATTTAGTAACTGACAAACGCTTTATGGTGTTGCCTAAGCAACTCTGTCACTTGCGGTTGTAGCCCCAAAGCCAGTTGACTGGTTTGTTGCTGGCTGCTTACTTGCGGCAATTTGGCTTTTGAGCATTTTTGGGCGAATCTCGGTTGTATGATGATGTTGCATGCTGCGAGTGGCATGAGTTTTGCAAGCACCGGAAATCAATTAGCGCAATAAAATTGCAAATCAAACATCGAAATGTCCTTTGGGAATATGCTAGCTCAGCAAGAGCAGACAGCAACAACACAGCCACAACCGGAGCTGGCGCAGGTGGAGCAACAACATCCGCTGCTGTCAGCCATTTCCGGAAATAATTATGCGTAAGCAAAATGACAGCGCGAAATTTATGCGACAGATGCGAGCAAAAGCACTTGTCTCACTCTCCTGCTGTACTAGTAATTCACCTGGCTACCTGGCTGGATGGCTGGATGGCTGGCACTTTGGCCTTGTCCTTATTTTGTTTATTGCACTTACTCATACTTTGTTTTTGCTGCAGGAGTGAAACGGAACGAGGACATTACCCATGGCATCCGCAGCATCACCAGAACTATCATAATCCCTATCTGCATTATGGAGGACCATTGATGGGCGCGTCGAGCAACCACAACGGTGCTTATGCCGGCAGCGCAAGCAGCGGTCACTCCGGCTATGGGTAAGTTCGACTGAACACCCTAAACGTAAACCAAATCCAACCATTTATCCTGTGTTGACCTAACGCTAATGCAACTTTAAATTAACAGCATGGATTCATCGGGGGACTATGATGCGCCACCGTCTGGTAGCTATTCCTCGTATCATCCGAGTGGAGGTGGTGGCAGTGCACCCGCATATCCGCCACATCCTCCACATCCGCCCCAGCAATATTCACATCCACATTCCCATCCACATCCGCCTCAATATCATGCGCCCAAACCGCCACCACCCACCAAGCCGACAAAGAAGAAAAAGAGCGCCAGCTCGGTAATGTCCGCGCTGACACTGCTCTCGTTCTTCTTTTTCGTGAATATGCTGCAGAATTGCATCAAGGAGCACATCACTGACATGAACCCCACAGTGATGGTGCTTACAGCGGGCGGCAGTCGCAGCCGCTTCAATAAATTAGCTGAAATGAACTCACGCGAACAAACCTCCACATCGACAACATCAGACTCGGCGGCAGCAGCAGCAGCAGCAGCGGCAGCAGTTTCATCTTGGCAACATGCAGAATTGGTGCCGGCGCCCAGTTCCGCTTTAGTTCCCGTTATTGTTACGCCGTCTGTGACGCTCCATACGCCATATAGCAGTGGATTGGTGACTAATAAGCCAGTCCACTCGTATCAGTCGTCGCCACACCATCATCATCATCATCATCATCATCGTCAACAACAACATCATAATCATTATGACAGTGTTGCTGTTGCTGTTGATGGTGATTATTATAAAGGGCATCGCGAGCCCTCATCGGTCGCTGATTTCTATCCTAATCGCACAAACATTGACCACCCCCACTCCCCCCATTCGATGGAGTCCGACGACGACTCCGACTATTATCAGCATCACTACTACCCCGAAAGGAAGCGACATCATTACTTGGATAGAGGCAATGGCTACAGCAGCGGCGATCCGGGTTGGGCGTATGGTAAGTTGGTATTCACACACACACACTCTCTCACGCACACACACACACATATATATTCATTCACCTTCTCGGTTGTATGCAGCTGGCAACAAACGTTACTCATCTTCAGCTTCGTTGGGCGCTCAGTCGGGCGTGAGCTCTTACACGGATAATGCGCGGTACAGGCATGTCCACGATGAAGATGATAATGATGATGACGCTGATGCTGATTATGATCAACGCTATAACCATCGACATCGTTATGATGATGATGCTTATGCTGACCGTGGTCCGCATCGACGCAATGACGATTCATTTTATACACGCAATAATTGAATGCGAATATGTAAATGCAGCGCTAAATTGTATGCTACAGTTTTTTTCGTAATTCTTTGTATGACTTTAAAAGGCTTAACAAAAATAAATACATAATTAAATATATTTAAAGCTGAAATATTGTTTATTTGAATTTAATTCAACGCCAAAAAGTATACAATATAAAAAGTTGACAAATTATTGCCTGATTGAATGAAAAATAGCTTTTTAAAGAGAAAGCTGTTGGAAAAACCCTGTATATATAAAGGTTTGTTATAGTAAAATGTACAGACAATGCAAAGCATATAAAACTAATAAGAAATCGCTAGTCGAGTTAGCTCGACTAGAAGATACCCTTCATCCTTGACCATGCAGACGGACAGACATACACATATGGCATTTGGTGTACTTTTGTACCAATGCTTGATGGCTTCATATCTCCGGTGTTTCTTGACCGATTTAAATAGAAATTTCATTGATGTTCATTATTTTCTTAATAGTTTCAATCCTCATTTTCAAGTTTTAAATTTTTAACGGGAAAAGATATCGAAAATTTTAAACAAACTTGCTATGCCTAGGGATTAGGAGAACTCATATGTTGTAGAGTTGTAGAAGAAGTATGATTGAACAGGTCCTTCTGGTTAGGGATCATCAAGTATATAATCTTGGTCCAGCACAGCCAAATCTACCGTCTCACCCGTACCCCTCCCTATTTAGTCTATTTAGGCACGTAAAAACAAACAAAACAAAAGATTCATTTCATATTTTTCTTGGAAAATTAACATAATCAAATAGCAATCAAGAAGAATTATATTGTTTCATTAGAATTTGGGATCACAAAGTGCTTATTATTTAGAATTACTCATTGGCATGGGTTTTTTGTATTATCTTCTAATTGACGTGTTGTCACATATACGTATATATATATATATCTCTTTTTCTTGGAATATCTGTGAATTGAGCTATATAAGCGAACGATTATGTTGCATTTGCATCAGTTTTATTGTCGAGTTCTACCTTACTAGTCCACGAACATGAAGTAGCTATCGATTGCCTTTGTATTGGGTCTGTTGACTTTTGCCAGTGGTAAGTAAATTACAAAAACCAAGTGCTCAGAAATATTGGTTTATACTTGTATTTCTTTATACAGCTTTCCCATTCCCCGATTGGGATATAATTTTAAATGGTAAATGCGAGAACTGCAACATTGCGCTCGGACAAAAAGAACATCAGAAGTAAGTTTATGCAATTAAGTCGCATTTACTTTGAGTAAACTTTAAAAACTTGTTTTTATAAGGCCTACGCAGTATGAACTCGAGGAAATCTAGAAGATACCAATAACCCTTGTCAGATAGACATACACATACGTGTACTACCGGACCAATGTTTGATGGTTTCAAAATTTCACAAATGTTCATTATTTTGTTAATAGTTTCAATCCCTATTATGTAAAAAGATATCGAAAATTTGAAATGAACTTGCTATACCTAGGGATTAGGAAAGCTCATACCCAAAATCTAGAGTCTCTGGTCTTTGTAGTTCCTGAGATCGACGCGTTCATACATACAGACGGACGAACAGACAGACAGACGGACATGGCTATATTGACTAGGCGGTTGATGCTGATCAAGAATATATATACTTTATGAGATCGGAGAAGCTTCCTTCTGCCTGTTACATACTTTTGCCCAAAACCATTATACCCTTTTTACCCATTTCATGGGTTAAGGGTATAAAAATGAGCGAAAGGAAACGAAACGAAACGAAAAAATCTAACAAGTTGCAGTTCTAATGAAAATAAATGCTAATTTGTTTCACAACAAATTAAATGTGGCAAGCTCGGTGAACTGGGAGCTAAGACTTTATTTTATTGCCTGCCACAACTAAGTTGCAATGTGCGTTGCGTGTGTGTGTGTGTGTGGCAGCTAAAGCAAAAGTAACGTTTACCTTTTGCTCTCTTTCCACTTGGCCAGAGATTTGCTAATGCAAAGCTGTTGCATTTGCAGCGCCAGCTAGCTTATTTATATATTTACGGCTTTTCAGTTGGGAATGGAAAAAAAATTATTTCTTATGAAAGTGTGTTGGCGTTGGTGTTGGGCATGAGATAAAGGACATTGCGCTTTAATTAACACAATTTGCGCACTTTAAAATGCAGCACACACAATTTATGCGGCAAACAAACAAACAATGCTATCAATTTCAACAACTTTGATTAAACGTCATTTACAGTTGCCGCAAGCTGCAGCTGAGATTTGGAGTTCGAGTTCGAGTTCTTCACTCCACCATGCCACCATTTGCTGAGATGTCAGTGAGTTGTTGTTCTTTGTGTTGTTGCCGCTGTTGCTGTTGCTCTTGCTGCTGCTACTGCTGCTTCATTTGCAATTAAATGCATGATAAAAAGCCAACACGCACACACACTCACATACATATACAGGAAATGCAACTGCAAGTGCAGCAGCTGCATTTCGGCACCGACGCCACTCGCATCGCCACTCAAAAGCGTAATTTAAAATTCTCTTGGTTGCCATTTGGACCATGGTCGAGGTAACACCACCCCGAGCACCCCTCCGACACCCCCCGTCACCCATCACCTTTCTTTAGCTTGGCGTCAGTGATATGCCTGTTTGTAAAAGTTGGTGCTGCCGACACGCGCCGAGACTCCCGCCTTCCTGCTTGAGTCCTTACCGCTGCGGTTGCACACGGTGCGTATGAGTTATGCCACGAGTGCGTGGCAGCCAGAGCACAAAATGAAGTTAATATATAAATTTTGCTTTAAAGCGACGCCCATCTCTCACACACACACACACAGGCATATTTTTGTACGTGTGCGACTTATACGTTAACATTTATTATAACAAGTCAGAAGTCTCTAGTCGAGTTAGCTCGACTAGAAGATACCCTTCACCCATGGCCATACAGACGGACAGACGGTCGTCCTGACAGACATACACATATGTACATGTACTACCTAACCAATGCTTGATGGTATCATATCTCCGATGTTCCTGAACCGATTTTAATAAATATTTCACAGTTGTTCATTATTTTGTTAATAGTTTCAATCCCCATTTAAATGATATATATATAATTAAGATGAAGTAAATACAATTAAACTAATGTAAATAGTTCTTAATAAAAATAAATGAAATTTTATTACTCATATTATATAAATTATATATATATATTTTTTTGGGAGTCATGCAGCGGAGTTGTTGAAGAAGTATGATTTAACAGGCCGTTTTGGTTAGGGATCATCAAGTAAATAATAATGTTGCTTTACGATGATCATGGTAGCATGGTGGCAACAGCTGTGACAACAATCTCGGTCCACACAGCCAAACGGCAAACGAAGAGTGTCGCCTCCAGAGCCTCCTATGGGAAATACCGCAAATCTACCGTCTCACCCGTACCCCTCCTATTTTATTGTTTCATTAGAATTTGGGATCACATAGTGCTTATTATTTAAAAATACTCATTGGCATGGGTTTTTTCGTGTTATCTCTTAATTGACGTGTTGTCACGTATACGTATATATATATATATATATCTTTTTTCTTGGAATATCTGTGAATTGAGCTATATAAGCGAACGATTATGTTGCATTTGCATCAGTTTTACTGTCGAGTTTACCTTACTAATCCACGAACATGAAGTGGCTATCGATTGTCTTTGTATTGGGTCTGTTGACTTTTGCCATAGGTAAGTAAATTACAAAAACAAAGTGCTCAGAAATATTATTTTAAATTGGTATTTCTTTACACAGCTTCCCCACTCCCCAAGCCTGATGTAATTGTTAATGGTATATGTAACGGGTGCCGTAAATATATCTATAGTGATGGGGTCATGGTCGAGGTAACAACACCCCGAGCATGGTCCATTCCCCGTACCCAAGCACCCTCCCCCTACCCGAGCACCCTCCCCCCACCCGAGCACCGGTGGATGGGGGATGGATGGCATCCAGCGCCTTCCATCCAGCAATCCATTCATCCCGTCTTTGCCTTGTGGAATGTCCTGTATACCCTCTGGAATGCCTTCCATCGCCCATCAATTGCATCCAGGAACGATCGGACAATGTTACACCAGACACGTGACTTGCAGTAACAGTTGCGTTGCACATCTGTAAACAGCTGTAAACAAGAAATAAAAACTTTTAACTAACAAATAAATAATAATTAGTCAAAGAGGAACAACAATGATTACTTTAATAGTATTTTTTGAGTAAATCAATTCTCCATTAGGTCAAAACTTTTCACTCTCTACACTAAACACCACACACACTCATTATGCAATCTGAAAACAATGTAATTATATGGCTTAATGTGACCAGCAGTTATTAACGACGGGCAAAGAAAAAAGCGTAAGCCGAAAGTGAAAATATTAATTGCACACTCGCGTATTCAAGCCGGATATGGCTGAAAGCATATCAAATGTTGTCCCGACTTGCTCTTCACACTCCACATTGTTATGCGTATTACACATGCAATAAATTTACTTGAAACACGCATAAATTGATAGTGAGAGAGAGAGAGAACATTGTTTTTTGTATAAATACATTTATTTTTTGTTTTTTCTGGGTTTTTTTTGTAATGCTTGTACTTCATTAAAAAATAATTAAAAATTGTAATCGACGTGTACAATTTTTGCCTGCCTTTGCGCAATTATTTATGTGCGACATAAAGCACAAAATTAAATGGCAATAATTTGCTCGTGTCAACTATAAGTGTGCAGTAGATAAATTAAAAACAAATATGTAAATACATTTTTGCGCACAAACCTCGTGTTATTCTTTCATAAAGCACAATTAAAGTTTTAGTTTGTGAAGGCAACAATAAAACTGAAATCCTTTTTGCATTGCGACAGCTGGCAAAACCAAAAAATTTACCAAAAGCTCTGAGAACTGCTAAAACAACAACAAAACACCGAGAACAACAAGAACAACAACAACCACAATACACAAAGCATAGAAACAACTGTCTCGATTTACGCTCAACGCCTTTGCTACAGTTTTATATGGTGAACAATTACGGTAAGTAATTTATTTCTGCTCAACTGAATTAGAAATCTCTTTGCACTAAGCCAATGCCAAAGCATTTGCTGAGACACACTCAGTCCCACAGGGGTTGTCTTTATCCGGTATGTGTATGTGTATAGGTATGTGTGTGAGAGAGGGTGGTAAGGTATGTGTGTGTGTGTGTGTGTTGTGCGTGTCTGTTTATGAAGATACTATAAGATATGCAAGCAAAATTAATAGTACTACATTTTTTACAACACGTTGGCTCTCGGCTACTTGTACACAACGCAGTTAGTGCGATAATTCATTGCCTGCCTTCGTCTCCTCTTTCTTCCCTCTGTTTCTTCTCTATCTTCTTTGTTTTCTGCCTGCCACGCACTTCCTGGCAGACAGTCAGCCCATCCTCTGACCACCTTTTCTGCCACATCGCCACACTCTTCCTCTCTCCACAACTTCAACACTTACTTTCGTTACATTCGTGCTATAATCGGCTTAGTCTACGCTTACGGTTTTGCTTTTTGCATTGCCTGCGCATTTCTATGTGCGAGCAAACTATTTCCCTTTATAGTACTTTTCTTACCCCTTCCTCCCCACTCTCTCTCTCTCTCACTCTCTTTCTTTCTTTCTCTCACCTTTTCCCATTCTGTTTATTTACGCCAAAGGTGTTAAGTTGTTATTTTATTGCATTTTATTTCATTTAGTTGAAGCTTTTCATATACCTTCAAAGCACAAAGAGAGATATTATGAAAATTAGTATTGAAGTCTATGCAAAATGAAAAGAAATGAAAAAATTACTTAGACTTTGACTATAACGTTTGACGATGTCATAATGGACACCTGATGTTTACGATTCTTTATCACATCAATTGGAATAATGTAAAAATGCATTAGAGTGTTAAACGTTCTCATAGTTATATAGTTTCAGTTAGTTATCCACATTTGAGTCACAATGTTGGCCAGAAGACCGAATAGCTCGGGTTACGTCTTACTGCTACTGTTACTACTTCTGCCAACCCCTTTGGCAACATCAGAAGAAATAATCTCTGTCAGTGATATAATTGAAAGAGTGCACAAGGAACGAGCTATCACAACGCTTTTGTTAATGAAAAGACGACAGGATGTGAACTGGCTTTTAAGTCAAATCAACCCACTTGAATTGCCAACCCTACACCTGGAAGAGGAAACCAATCTAATTGTAAAAGATGTCTGCAACAACGATGTGCTTGTTCTGGTTTGCATTTCCGAGTTCGCAGATTCCACATTGTTAACTTCGCTTTCAAAGAATCTTAATCGGATGAGAGAAGCTCGCATTATAATATGGCTGCAAAGTGAAATATCTGATTTAATGCATAATTTGCGTATAATCAGTGACCTAGCAAATAAGTATAACTATGTTAATCTATTGCTATTGCATTCAACATCGCGAAATATGCAAGAATCTTTTGTGATATATCGTTTACAGCCATTTCCAAGTCCCACGTTCGAACACATCGCAAATATATATGCGGTCGAAATGTTTCCTACGATATGGCTGAACTTTAAGGGAAAGACGGCTGTTATTCTACCAGATCTGATCGCACCACGAAGTATAATGGCAATCGATCCACGAACGGGAAAGGAAAAGTTCTATGGTTCCACAGATAGTTTTCTTATTGAGTTTGCAAAGAAATATAATATTAAATATAGATTGCTTCGACCCCTAGCACCAATTGAATACTCAGAGGGCTTTAATATGATAGTGAATGGCCAGATTGACATACCGAACAGACCCCTTATTGCACATACTGAACGGTTGCTATCAACAGAAACTATATTCAATTATTTTATGGCATTTTCTAATTATATTATTGTAGTTCCGTGTGGCCAAGAGATGAGCATAGGAGATGTCTATACGGGTTTGAAGACCTACTCCACAATAGTTTTGGGAGCATACTTAATGTTTGTAGTCATAGAAACGACATTTGTAGCTATGGCGAATTGGATTTGTCGCAGGAGACCTTATCTAATATACTCTAACTTGATTGTGAACTTGTGTGCGTTGGCTGGAGTGTTAGGATTACCAATGCCAAGGCTGTATAGAACCAGCTTGTCCCTAAGACAGATTATAATGATAATGAGTATTTTCAGTTTAGTTGTTTCCTGTTTTTTCAATGCCACTCTGAGCACTCTGCTGATTAAGCATCCTTATAACAGACAGATACAGAACTTTGACGAGTTACGGAATAGTAATTTAAAGATATTGTGTGATACAAGCTTACATAATGGCTTACTAGAATTTCTAGGGAAAGTTGTATTTAAAAAAAAAGTATCCACAGTGGAGATGGTGACAACTAGACAGCTTCATCAAATGTTATCAACCTTAAACTCTAGCTATGCCCTTCAAACATATCCATATATTTGGCAATTTATTGATCATTATCAGAAATCGCATGGCCGAAATATTCTTTGTAAGTCTGATGGATTGGTAATGTCACAAAAGTTTCTATTGACCTATAATTTAAATAAGAATTCCATTTACAAGGAGGCTTTTCATGATTTTCTACAAAAAACACACAGCTTTGGCTTTGAGAATCGCTGGAATTGTATAGCCCTCTTGAAAATGAATGAGCTTATGCATTCGAATCTATCTAAAACAATTCAACCAAATAGTGAAGATTTCGGTTTTACACCTTTAAATTTTGAGGATTTGAAATGGTTATGGGAATTGCTGGGCATATGCTATAGCGTGGCAGGTTTGGTTTTTCTAATCGAAATTTGTGTAGCTTATTGGCAAAAGAAAATGATTAAGTCAAGAATCATTATAGTTGTGTAATGATTAAAAATGTTTAAGTGCAAATAAATAAATGTTCTTATCTAATTTTAGTATTAAAATGTTTTTAAACTATATAAAAATCGGTTGCTTGAAAAAATGATAAATAATATTCAATCCAATTCAATTCGCATTACGAAATTTTTTGTCCACACATTATCCGACATCTTCTAAACGCTTTCACATTAGAAACTCAAGATTGTAGATAACGATTACTGAAACCAATTAGAATAATTAAGATAATGTTTAAAGCGTAAATGGCAAAACTAGAATTTAGTTTGTCATCTACACTTGCCTCATAATGTTGCTGTGCTTATGGATTGTTCGTTGCATGCTTTTGCTGCTGCTCACACTGTTTCCTGTGCAGTTAGATACTTATTCGATACCATTGAAAGCTGGACCATCATCAAAATTACGTGTTGTCAATTATATCATTGAGAAGGTGCATAAGCAAAGACCCATTGAGACGCTGCTCTTGATGCAACGACACAAGGACTACAGATGTCCTCTGATTGAAATCAATCCACTTGCGTTACCAACTTTACGCCTTGACGAAGGAACCAACATGACTCTAAAGGGAACTTTCAGTACTGTTGCTCTTGCTTTAGTTTGCATATCCGAGCATGCAGATTTCATATCGCTGACGGCTCTAGCAAGGAACTTAGACAGGATGAGACAAGCTCGTATTATAATCTTATTAAGTTGCATGGAGTCAAAGCTGATGGAATTTCTGCGCATAATTGCTGATCATGCCAACATCTATAAGTTTATGAACTTAATTGTTATACACTTAAGCGCGTACCAAATGGAAAAGTCAATTGTGGCATATAGAATGGAACCATTTCCAAATCCAACATTAAAACCAATGGATATAAAGCATGAGAGATTTTTTCCCAGGAACTGGAGAAACTTCAAGGGTAAAATTGCAGCATTTATGCCAGATATGGCTCCTCCCCGAACCATAATTACAATTGATCCGCGTACAGGAGAAACCAAATTTCAGGGTGCTGCTGATAGGTTTATCCAAGAGTTTGCAAACACTCATAGTATTCGGTTAAAATGGATAAGACCATTGAAAAATTTAACGAAATTGGACAACGATAAGTTCTTTGATTTAACGATGCGTGGAAAGATTGACGTTCCAACTAGACCCTTCCTATTTTCGTTTACGGGAGTTACGTCAAAAGTAGAATATTCAAGTATGTCTGGATTTACTAGCATCTTTGTTGTAGTTCCCTGTGGACGCGAAATGACCATTGGAGATGTCTACACAGGCTTGAGAACCTACTCCTCAATAGTTTTGGGAGCATATTTTATATTTGCAATACTTGATACTCTATTTGTAGCCTCAACTTATTGGATATTTCGAAGAAGACCTGGCATCTATATCTCCACCTTGGTTCTTAATATGCGTGCGTTGGCTGGCGTCTTAGGTTTGCCCATCCCAAGACGGTATATAAGCAGTTTTTCCTTGCGGCAGATTATAATGATTATGAGTATTTTCAGTTTAGTGTTTACCTGTTTTTTTAATGCCAGTTTTAGTACTCTGCTCATCAAACATCCTCAGAATCGTTCGATTGAGACCCTCGAGGAGCTACGGGAAAGTGGATTACAACTTAAAATTGATAGGAGTGCCAAAATGAACATTGAAAATGAACTTGGTGAAGGGTTTTTCGAAAAGCATATACCCAATTCGGAATATTTGTCCCACGAAGAATATGGAAGTTTGTATATGACTTTAAATGCCAGCTATGCCTATCAATCATTTGCATATGTTTGGCATGCTCTGGATAAATATCAGAAGACTCATAAGCGAAGGTATCTCTGCAAATCGAGTGGCCTGCATTTGACTGGCGATGTTCCAATGGGATATATATTGCAAAAGAATTCGATCTATCGACTGGCATTAGATGATTTTCTCAATTGGTGTTGGTGCTTTGGCTTTATCAATCACTGGTATGAACAGGCTAGTCAGAGAATGATTGACAGCATACATCCGGCAATAGCTAGAAATGTGCCACAGAATCAGGAATTAACGTTCACAGCCCTAAATATGGAGGATTTAAAATGGTTATGGGAGTTGCTTACCGTATTTTATTGCACAGCAGCTTTGATTTTTATTGCGGAAATTTGTGTTGCAAAACTAAAAAAAAGGAAATTAAACTAAAATATTTATTCATTAACTGTTTAAATCATCATCTATAATTAAAATATGAATTATTAATATAACAAATTTGGCTTTTGTATTTCATATTTATATAGTATTTGTCAATGTGCTGAAAGTATTTGATTGCATATTAGATTTTAATACATATATTTGGCAATGTTTGCTAGTAAATAATTAATCTATTTGGCAGACTGGCAGCCTGCTTGCAATTGTGATAATGATTATTCTCTATGATGCTTTAAGTGGCATTAGCAGCTCTCTCTCTATCTCTATCTCTCTCTCTCTCTCACTTGAGTTCTTGCTTCATTTGTCACAGTTATAGATTTAAATGTGTCAAATTCTGCCGTAGCCGTTGCTGCTGCTGCTGCTGTTGCCTGGTGGTGCTTGAAAAGTCATAACTCATGGACACGACACTCGAGTGTTGACCCAATGCAATACGTTGGTCACATAAATGTCATGCTGCATGTGGCACGTTGCAATTGTTGTTCACAAGTGCAGTTGCCTGCAAGTATTCACGATTCAATTATGAGGTATACACAATAAACAAAAAACGAAAAACGAAAAAACAAGAAAAAATAATCAAAAGGTAATAACGGTATCAGCAGCATCGCACATACATTTATACATATATGTATTTTACTGGATGGAGTCTTAAGCTTGCTACAAATATTCAATGTTTGCACACAATTCAGTGCCAAATGGGATTTTGGGCTAACAACAGCAACACCAGCAACAACAACAAGCACAAGAAGATGAAGAAGAAGATGAAGAAGAAAAGTGGCAACAAAAACTGCACAAAATCGACTAAACTTTATGTGCATGTTAGGAAAAGTGTTGGAAAACAGCAGCCAAGCAGCAGCAGAAGCAGCAGCAGTGGCAAAAGCATCCACTGCCAACACACGGAAGTGAAAACGTTTCACACTCCAATTGCTCTATTTATCCACACACACACACACACACAGTCATACACACACACACACACAGTCATACACACACACACACACAGTCGTACAGCACCTCAGCTCCCTTTTGCATCGCCCCACCCTTAAGCTGTTACAATTTTTGCAAAAAGTTTACGTTGGGACAGGCGGCACATAAAATAGTTTTAAATAAGAAAAGCGAACGCAAATAAACAATTCTATTTTTCTTCCTGCCCAGCACTGCAACGCCAAGGGGGCGGGAACCGTTTTTATTTTCTCCTTCTCCTTCTCTCTCTCTTTCTTTCTCGTTTCTTTGAAGGCGGGGCAAGGACAGTGTGCAATAAATGTAAAGCTGCTGGGCGCATGAAACTGAAAATGTTCAGTAGCATACTTTGCGGCAACAGCCTGGCACACTAACACACACACACACTCACACAATACACTGTGCGTGTATGTGTGTGTGGGTAACGCGGTTTCCGTTTAGTTGGCCGTGTGAACTATTTACATGCACAAGCACACACAAAGCCGCATGCGATTTTTAAAGGCATTTAAACCCATTTAAAGCATTTATTTTATGCCATGCGTTGCGAGCAGCTGACATTGTAAATCACAAACACACACACATACAATGGCACACTCATACATGGATGACCAGTTGATTTAAATTTAAATGCTCGTGTTGTAATTAAATTGACTTTTCTGCATTGTGGGCGCGACCTTTTGTTGTTGTTCGCAAACGGGGGAAAATGGCAAATGCCAAAAAATTATGCAACAGATGCGAATGCGCGAACAGCTTTTGACATATACAGCCAGCCAGCCAGCCAGGCAGCCAGCGGCCATTTTGTTGCCAACACCATGCCAAAATAGAGGTGCAGAAATTATCCAAATAAAGAGACAGAGAGACGAAGGTGAGTTTTGGGCGCCCCAAATGAAATGCCATTGAGATGTGCAATTTTAACGCCTCACAGCACACAACATTGTGTTTGGGGCACACACAGGTAGGCAAATGCATTGTGCATTGTACATGCCGCAAACAAACCTCCAAACAGTTTATGACAACATTTTAATATAATGTCAAACATTGTTTGTACACACACCCAAACACCCATACACACCCAAACGCACACACACACACACTGTCAAATTCAATTTTTGTATCCAATAATGAATTCCTGCACATCGCCCAAGAACTTTTGTATGCATTTATTTGCCTATTTTGTGGGGCAATTTTTTGGGCAGCATTTTTCGAGAGCGCTTTGCACACAGCCACAAAATGGTTTATTATAACGCTGCTGTTGAACTCTGCGGTTGCTTTCCTCCCTCCTAACGCCCGCTCTCCCCGTTCCACTGCGACATGCTGCCATTTGCATTGGGCCATGGAGATGGTTTTTCAGTTGAGTTTGGTTATAGGCATAAATTCTATTATAAATAACATTTAGCGCACGCGAGTTTTGCAACTGTCAGCAATGGAAAATTGAGAGAGAAAAAAAAACACACACAAAAAATAACACAAAATGAATATTGAGAAAAAATATATATATGAATATTTGAATGTTTGTATAAATAAGTCTTGTGTGTGCAGATATTGGAGGCCAAAAGCTGTTCACGAACATATAATACAAATTGCGGTTTCTAGATTGAAAAATAGTGCCAAATATATATTTGCTATTGGAGTATTTTTGTTGCATGCAACTGACGCAATTTCAGATTCTCTAAATGAAATTTGCGGTTTTGTTGGAGGCCAAAATATACATAGAGAGACTGGACGAAATTATTGAGTACCCCCATTGAATTAGTCCATATGGCCCAAAGAATAACAAACTAAAACGCTAAATATAAATTGAATGCTGAAGATTAAACGAATTATCGATTTCTGGTTGACTGTTAAGTGTTCTGTTTGGCTTTAATTTTTAACTCTGACATAACTTGAGTCTCATTCAGTCTTTAAGTTGGCCTCATCTCATGTTTTTGGTTGTAACGACATTCCGCTATTGATGTTACGCTCAATCAGCATAATGAAAAGGACGTGCCTGTTCAATTAACTTGACTTGCCGACAATAACAAGCGTTAATTAAGGTTTAATAAACAGTTTGAGCGTCGTCGTCGTCGAGCGCGTATTAAGTATATTACACATACGACACGTGTGACGGTTAGAATCTCTCTCTGCGTGTGTGTGTGTGGCACATTGCAAATTAATCAAATTAGCATCGTTAGGATATGGCATGCCTCCTCTGGCTTGTAATTGACTTAAGACACAAAATATATGCACACATAAACAACATATCACATACATCACATACATATATATATGCATATTTATATACTTTCTCAGAAGAGATTAAGCATTAAAGAAACTTGTTAGATTTATATTGAATATCGGCGCCGCTTGCTAAGATAAATGTTTGTGATATATGTTCGCTTGTGCGCTTCTGCTGCTGGCAAAACAAAGCATTTTCTTGGAATGGAAATGGTCATAAAAAGAAACAAAAACAAGTTGTTTATAGATGAACTTAGTTTCATGTTTAACATATCACGAACTGTGTGAATTGTATTTATTTTTTCAATAATTAAGCTTTCCAATTAACAAATGCCTGCAATATATTCAGAACGTTTTAAAGGTTTGAATAAATAACTTCAACATTTTTTTTTTTGTTCAACTATATTTATTGCATTGCATTAAGTATACAAACACTTCAAACAGATAATTATCTTTATTAAAAACCTCTTAACACATAAGAGAGCAATTAGAGTGCTTTCATTTAAAAAGTATATATCTCGATGAAATGTCATTAAAAATAATCAATATAATTATGATATTATGGGTTCCACTTGTCAACTTTTTAATGGTTGTTTGAAATGTGTGTGTGTGAAAGAATTCAATTAATTGAATATTAAACGATAAAACTCGAGCTTAGTTCAATATTCATATATCAATTACAATGTCAACCTTGTATAATCGTATATCAGCTAGGTGTTTCTGATTTGGATGCTATATTCAAGGTTTTTCTTTCGGTAGTAAAAGTTGCCTACCACTCGAGAACATATACTGTCGTTTTGGGAAAATCAATCCACTTGAATTAGAAGCTCTTCACCTTTAAACTTGAATTTCATAATAATCAGGTTCTGCTCTTACTGACTGCTCGGGCAAGAAACCTTTATTACATGAGAGAAGATCAATTTTGAATCCTTTTAACATCCAACAATATTATTTATCATATAAGTCACATAAGCCATCTATCAAGCGAATCAACCGAAATCTTCATGCTCCTAGATAAGTTCCATTTCTAATAGGTCTTCGAATTATTAAGTGTGTGGAGCCATCAAGTTGAGTAGACTTTATTTTCAATTTATCAAGTTGACACAAAACATTCTTATCGAAGAAACTTGAAGTTCTCAATTGAAACTTAACAAAGCTGTCACCTTTCGACAATTATAGCTGCAGTTGGCGATTTTAGATACATAACATTTGAAGCAATTATATTAATGTACAAATGTCGAGGTAGGTGCAAAATTGCACTACTAACTTTAGTAAGTCATTTATACTTGGCACACAATGTTGGCCAATACCCGTTTGCTATTACTGTTCTTAATAACTTCACTTCCTGGTCAATTGGATAGTTATACATCTTTATTGGATTCTGGAAATGTACAGAACAACTTTATAAACTTTCTGATTGAGAAAATTCACAAGGAGAATCGAATTGAGACAATGTTAATCATGAGACGACATCAGGACATTAACTGGCTTTCAAAGGATTTACATTTACTCGAGTTTCCCACACTGCAATTGGACGAACTATTTACGTTAAATATGAAAGAGTTGTACAATAGTGAAGTTCTTGTTGTAGTTTGCATTAACGAGCTCGCCGATTTCATATTGGTAATGACTCTGGCTAAGAACTTGAATCGTATGAGAGAAGCTCGAATTATAATCTTGTTAAACGGTGTGACATCAGATCTTTCAGAGTATCTTCGTATAATCAGAGAGCAAGCCAGCGACTATAACTTCCTTCATTTAATGGCACTAGACACAAAGTCGAGAAACTTATATCGATTGCAACCGTTTCCAACTGCAGAGTTAGAGCGCATCGGGGATCTTCAAGATGGTCCGATTTTCACCAAGGTGTTACACAATTTTAAGGGAAAAGTTGCTAACTTTTTACCAGATCTATTTCCTCCTCGAAGTTTTATGGCAAGAGATCCAATAAGTGGAAAACAAAAATTTTTTGGTTTTTCAGACAGATTCGTTATTGTATTCGCAAACAGATACAATATCAAATTGCGTTGGATGCTAAACCTGAGTGAGATAGAGAATATAGACCTGCATGATATCTTCAATTATACTGTACAGGGTCTCATTGATCTACCAGTTCGACCAGTAATACATTCATTAATGAGCCTACCACCCAATCTGGAGTTTTCACCACTCTTAACTTTGTCTACAATCTTTATTGTGGTGCCATGCGGAGAAGAGATGAGAATAGGTGATGTCTTCAATGGCCTAAAAGCATACTCAACCATAATTATGTTTGTGTATATAATATTTACAGTAATTGATACTCTTATTATGGCATCAACTAGTTGGTTTTTCAGACGCTACAGATTTCCTTACTCGAATTTGTTCTTTAATCTAAATGCATTTGCTGGGGTATTGGGTATACCCATAACTTTGCGAAGATATCGAAGAAGTCTTTCGCTGCAACAGTTTATAATGGTAATGAGCATTTTTGGTGTTGTTTTCAACTGTTTCTTCAATGCGAACTTAAGCACTTTGCTCACAAAGCATCCCCAGTACAAGCAGATTGAAAGCTTTGAAGAGTTGCGAACTAGTGGATTAAAGATAATATTTGATAAGGGCTTGAAACTAAAGATACAAAATGAATTTGGAAAAGATAATTTTCAATATATATTTCGAAATGCCAAGTTCGTTTCATCTAAGAAACTGCTTAAGAGACTGTTAACTTTGAATCGCAGTTATGCTTATCAAATGAATCTCAGTCTATGGATTATACTCAACGATTATCAAAAGTATCATAATCGAAGAGTTCTGTGTAGATCGAAACAATTGACATTATTTGAAAATGCGCCTGGTAGTGTTGTTTTGAAGAAGAACTCAGTGTTCAAATTGTCTCTATTAGAGTTTTCTATAAAGGCTCGGCAGTATGGACTTGTCAAACATTGGATTACAGATGCTGGGCAAAAAATGACTCAATCTGTACATCAAAACTTGTCCAAAACCATACAACCGAACCATCAAAGATTCACGATTACACCCTTGAACTTTAAGGATTTGATATGGTTATGGAAATTACTCGTCGGATGCTATGGCTTTGCTTGTTTGGTTTTCATTGGGGAACTTTGTGTAGTCAATTGGCAGAAGAAGAGAGAAAGAAGACGAATCGTGGGCACAGTATAATCGTGTTATAGTACATATGTATATGACAAACGTTAAACGTTAAACATTATAAAAAATGTTAGATAAATGTTAATTAACAAAACTTTTTTCAATCAAAAATATGTCATTTTCATAGATATAGAGTTTAACTTTAGATGTCAATAAAAGATAAGTAAAATAAATGCACAAAATTATATCTCTCACAAAGTATTCTTAAGAAACATTGTTAGCTACAAATAGTATATGTTTTACATTATATTATATTACTGTTCTGCTATAATACCATTACCATTGTCTTGCATTCTGTTTAGCCTTTGTCTTCTATGCCTATCGATATGCGATTCGTTTGCCAACGAATTTCACTTGCACGACAAAAATTTTCTCGTCATCGCAAAACGTCGACAGATAGCAGCAGCAACGGCAGCGGCAACGGCAGCAGCAGCAGCTGGTTTAGTCAGTCGTGAAAAGTTTGTTGCGCCGCTTGGAACGTGCGCCGTGTGGTAAAAATGAAATTGTGGCTCGATCGTATATTGCGCATACGCCACATGCGCCAAGACTAACAAGTGTTTCCGTGTCTAGTGACAACTGACAAATGTGTCTATCTTTAAGAAAAAGGGCGGCGCGAACAGAAAGTGACAAAAACTTAATTAATATGAATTTGTCAATATTATAATTAAAAAAAAACAAATAATAAATGTGTCTAATAAATGAAATGTGTTGTAAATAATAAAAGTAGTTAAAAGTGTGTGTTAATTGTGATTAAATAATTCTTATTGTTAACAACTTATTGGTAACTAAAAAGTGTTTCGGAATAAACTATTTGTAGGTTAAATATTATTTAAATAATTTGCCGTTGTTTTTGTTCCAGCTAAATGCTCAATTAATTTAGTCAACACCTCCGAAAAGCAATTTAAATCCGCATGTCGCAATATTTTAGAAAACTGTCACACGCTTTAATAGTCTGAAATGTTTCTGTTTCTGTTTCTGCTTCACCCCACACTAATTTTTATTACAATTTATGCCCAGTTCATGCCTTACAAATCTCTTTTTTATACACATTTATAATTTAGTCAACAATTTTTATCACCTTTGGTTTATTTGGCCACAAATGATATGTAAAGCTGCAAAAGCGCAACGAAATATTGTTTATAAAATCATAGACAAAAAAAAAAAAAACTGCTAAGCGCAAAGAGCTTAACAAAAGTCTAAAGCAAAACATTAACCCACACACACACACACACACACACACGCCACCCAAAAAGTATATCTCATGGAATAGAACGAACTGTGCTTAGCTTTTTGGCTCTGTTGGGTCTGGCATCAGTCAATGTCAGTTGGCTCATTGCCAAATCCGCGGGGGCGTTCATGGACAAACAAAAGGGAAAGTGTGCGACGACATGGCCTGCAGCTGTGAGGCGAACAGAGATAGAAAGAGATGGTGAGAAAGAGACAAAAAGTTGGAAATTTTTAGAGTTGCTCAACACAAAAAATTGAAAGAAAAAAAACAACTTTTCCAAGCACTTTTCAATTGTATTTTCTTATCCATATGTCAAGTAGCGGGGTATCAAGTGTGCCAGTCTATATGAAAACTGAAAACATATGTTAAGCATGCCAAATATTTCTCTTGGCATTTTTTTGTATATTATTTTAATACATATTTATTTTTTTAATCTGATTTCTTTAAATACTTATGCCTATGGGCTGATATGATGGCATTGGCCCAAGTACAAAATTTATTGCTTTATTAAAAATATTTGATTTCTTTTTATGGCTGCTGTTGTTTTTCACTTTTCAAGTTTATTCCGAAATCTGTTCTCTGGAATTGTGCAACAATTGGCAATGATATAATAATGATATAATATGTAAACTAAGTGAAATGCTCAGGCATCTGGGCGAAGGCTGTAAACTTGAACGACTTTTTTGAATATGTGGGTCAGTTTGTTTGATTACAAACCACATCTATAGAACCCACAATCTTTTATACTATATAGTGTATATAAGTTCTTGAACATCTGCAGATCTTCCAAATCCCAGCAAGTTTTTTTACTTTGTTGCTGCATCATTTCCGCTTGTCGGCTTTGCTTATCCGTTAATTATATGCCAAAAAATCAAAACCAAATGAAATCGCACACTTCCTTTCCCCCCTCCCCCCTTGTGACGGTTTTGTTGCCTGCCAATTGACGTTTTCCACGTTTTTGTGCGAATTTTTCATGCATTTTGTGTATATATTTTTAGGATTTTTATCTATTTTGAACATAAATATAATTTCAATGGAAAAAGAAAGCCAGAAAATTGCGCAGCAAAAAGTTCGAAAACCCAAAACATTTTCACATGCGCCACATCAATTAGAGGCCCAATCAAATGCAACAGCACTGGATTTTATCTATTGTTGTTATTGTTGTAGCTACTTATAACACGCGCATGTTGCCTTTTCGCATCATTTATGGTGACGTCAATGTGTGTGTGTGTCTATCCCCTTGACGAATGGGCCCTACAACTCTTACTATTCGCATCTAATTATAGCGATCTTTCGTTGTTCTTGGTTGAAAGATCTTTTTGCCATTTTTATTGCTGCCTATAATTGGTCTGTTTATGGGCAGAGAGAGCGATGTGGCACGCCGTGAACTTGAAACGCGTGTTTGTATACAGCATGAATGTTGGGGCAACATTGGACTGGAGTTGAACGCACACATTTGCTTGCCACACGAAGCAGAATACACTTTAGTTGTACCCTGGGGATTATGATGTTGTTCTGTACACATCACACGGGCCAGAATGATTAGTTTATTTTTGTGTTGAACTTTAGCGGAGTCTTCAAGTGCTCGCTGACTCAGTGCAAGTGGGGAACACTGAAAAAAATAATCAGAAATTGTAAAAAAAAAACATTAGATAATAAAATTATAGATAAAAGTCGATAAATAGTACTTATTATTAGATATTAAATTGAAATTCCGAAAAAAAATCTTTATTTTTATCAGAAAACATTCATAATGAAAGTAGATTAATGTAGTTGTTTAAAATGGATAAGAAAGTGTTTTTTTCACAAGTATTTAAACCTTCATAAAAAACTTTTCTAGTCAGCGAATTCATAGGATGACATCAGGAATTCAGACTTGCTTTATAAGTATCTTTTGTTTATATTGTAAATAATATATTATGAAAACATCGAGCTAACTTACTTTTACTTTCGCAATTGAAATATTCTTTAGATCATCGATTGAAAAGACTTATTATGCCTTTTATGAATTGCAAATTGGTTGATGAGTAAGACATTAGCTATTGCCGTTGATCAGATGATGACACATAATGGCATGCCACACACATCAATTAATATTCATAAGCAGACACACACACATACTCATATTTGAAGCGCTAAATGTAAACCGTTGACCGGCTTAACATCAACAATATATCACATACACGTACACGAATATGTTGTCTAGATATGTATCTGTACAATACAATTGCAATTAAAATTAATTATGCCAATGTGTCTTTTTGTCAAGTGTAATAGTGTTGCGAGTGTTGCTCATATTTGTCCAGTGTTTGTCATCGCATCGCATCGAAGCAATCGCAATCGCGGTTCCAGTTCCAAACCAGCCGTCAACCCATACGAAGCAGGCGGCTAGCTCGTGTAAGTAAACTAACAATAATAATGCTAATTAACTGTATATGAACTGTGTCATCAGGGGCATCAGCGGTGTCATAGAAGCATAAATAAATGTTTATATTGTGTATTTATCAACAGGTTAAATGCGATTAACATAAACGATTTGTTTATAAACGACAACAACAACGAACAGCAACAAAAGTGAAAAGCTGTAAAAACATTGAGAACAACTGACAGCATCCGAAGGCAAAACAATAACATAACAATGATGCAAATGCATTTGGATAACATATACATATACAAATAAATAGTATATATAGTAAATATGTATATGAGTGTGTAGGAGACAGCGAAAAGAAATTAACAAATATGTTTAATTTGTTGCGACGCACGCGTCAAAGAAAAACGCATAAAAACAAAAGCTTCGATGTCAGCGACGATGAGGAGAAAACAACAGTAGCAGCAACAACAACAACAAGTGCAAGGAGCGCTGAGAGTGTGAGTAACAGTAAAGGCAATGAGAACCGTTGCGTATTCAGCGCCACAGAGAGCAGAATTGAGCGAGCAAAAGAGAGCGCTGATCGTTTGCCGCGACGCGCTGTCATCGAAGAGTTAGAGGACTTTGGCAGCGACACAGACGAACCAAGTGAAGAGTGGGAATGTGTAAATTTAGCAAAAACAGCTGCTGCTGCTGCCGCTACTGATGCTGCTGCTGCTACCGCTAATAGCCATTCAGCAATCTCTTGGCGCTCGGAGAATTTGAATATAAATAAAACGGGCGCAGGCAATGGGGCGGCGACAACGTCAGGGAGGACAACGACTGTTGAATATAATGCCGATCGAAATGTTAGTGCGACGTCGTCTGCTGGGCATCTTATGGCGGCGGGCAGTCAAAACGAGGCAAACAACGGAGGCGGTCATTGGTTAATTGGCGGCAGCAGCAACATTAGCCAAACGTATCGCGACAACAATAATACCGATGGCAATGCTCAACGACCAGAACAAATACAAAACGCTGGCACGGTAATTAATGCAAAAACGGAGAAGGTGACTTATCGCCAGCAGGAATCGAAGCAATCGAACGAACAGAAACGACAATCGCGTTTATCGCTTGGCAATTTAGCGCTGCATTTGAGTGGCAATCGGGACGGTGAACCGACAACTGCAACCGAAGAATCAGTAGTTGTGCCCAAAAAGCGTAAAACACTGCAAAAGAGTCGCGATTTTTTGAGTGAGATTTTCATGGCGCGTGGACGTAATCATCAGCGAAATCAGCAACAGCGAAACCAGCAACAGCAACAGCATCACAACCACCAACAACAACACCACCAGCAGCATCAGCAACAACAGTTAAAATCAAAAGCCGTTAACGACAACGAAACCGTTATTGGACAAGCGCTGGCAGCGCGAACAGCGGCGCTGGTATCCGCACACCTTGAAACGAACTCCGACCCCGCCGCGACCGTGTCCACAAATAGTTATCAAATGACTATGTCTAATAATAGCAGAGCACTGAGTAAAGAGCGTGAGCGTGAGCGCGAGCACGCACGAGAGCGAAGCAATAGCAACAGTAGCAGTCGCAGTCGCAGCAGCAGTAATTCAGCTGGAGCAATGCGTCAGCAGGAGCAGATGCCAGCTGAGAGCGAGAGATTCGAGCGGCGAGAAGACTTTGAATTGAGGAACAACAGAGCAACGGCAACAGCAGCGAATGCCAATTTTATTCAAGCGGCAAACGTCGAACTGTTCACTGTCGCGGCAGATCAACAAAGCGATGCAACTTTGCAGCGCAACAACAACACCAGTGACATAACCAGCAACAGCAACAACTACAACTACAACTTTAACATAACAACAAGCATGGGCCAAACGAGCGCCAAGCCCAACGAATACTCACAATCAACACATAGTTCGAGAGCCAGTACGCCGCGTGAGTTTCGTGAATCGTTCGTGAGTGAGGCGGACGTGACGGAATCGGTGCCCGTAGCGCCGCCGCGACAACAGAGAAGGGAACAACAGCAACAACAGTTACCAAAAATTACCGTTGTGGACTGCAGCTTTGAACAGAGTCCCAGTCAGAGTCCACAAGCGGAAATTTTCTACGAAAGCAACGAGTTGAATATTGAAGAATTAAATGGAGCGCATGTGGAAACGCTCGACGATGATGATGCGGTATTCGTAACGGATATACCCACAACTGTATATCAGCAGGCGAATGCCTCTGTAGGCGGACGACCTTGGACACGCCTGACCAATGTCAAGCTGGAGAATGTGCTAGAAGAGGAAGATGAGGATGCCGAACCCGAACCGGAAGACGATGAATTGGATGAGGCAATGGATTTGGATTGCGATGACGCGCGCCACGGTTCGAGGCAATCGGCGAGCAGTGAGCGCAGTGCACTCAAAAGCGATTCCAATTTAAGCAGCAGCTATGCGGATTCGGGCATAGGAATGGGAATGGGAAGCGAGCGAATACAGCCACAACAACAAACGATGCGCTCCTCCTCGTCAACGTTGCCGCTGCGCACGCCCTTCATTCGCGATGGCCACTCAACGTCAACGGACTACGATTGCGACGCAGATGAGTTGTTGTTGCAGTGCGACGAACTCGATGATCATCATCAGCATCATCAGCAACATCATCAACACCAGCAACAGCAACAACATTCACAACTTCATCATCATCATCATCAGCAGCAGCAGCATTTCAATGAGCAGCGTTTGGTGTGCATCGAGAGCATTAGCCTGCCCGATGTCGTCGTCGAGTCAACGACCGCATCATCATCATCATTATCAGGAACATCAGCAGCAACATCGGGAACAACATCCGACACAAATGGTACTGCCAACAACAACAACGATGATGATGGCCATCTCAATATCAATATACCAAATGGTGCCTCCGGAAATTCCCTGGGCAATGTTCATTTCATACCCATGCACATTGAAGGTGGTCCGCGCAGTCGCAGCAATAGTCCCAAACATCGCAGCCAGGACGATAGTTGTTTGGGTCGCAATGTGGAAATTGTCGAAGATGGCAGTGTCTTAAACAATTCAATAGAACATGCCCGGGAGGAGGCTAACCAAGAGCTCAGGTAACGTATACGCCATGATTATTTCCTCAACTCTTTGCAACAAAAAAAAAACAAACGAAGATCTTATTATCTGTGCTTTCATGTCGGATTAAGTCAGCTTTGGCTTCTTTTGTCTCTTTGTTGATTTCTTTTGCGTTGCATTCAACATTTCCAGTTTGCTGCAATTGAAAGTTTTTTTTTTTTTGTTTTTCTTTGTATTGCGACGACATTCGTTTAATTAATCCGTTTAGCCAAGCAATTTTTCCATGGCAATTTTCCTTCTTGTGGCCATTTGTCTTCAACTCTTTGCTGTTTGCCTTTATCTCTTTCTCAGTATATGTATGTATGTGCTTTTATATTCACTTTGTGGCACTTTTCCAGTCAAGACGCCTATTTTTATATAAAATGAAAACAACATTTTTTATAGCCCGATGTATGTTTTTTCTGCGAATATTCGTATTTCTCTTTTCTTAATTTTTTCCTTTTTTACTTGTATTTCTGACATGTGCCAATCATTTTTGGTTAGCATGTGTTTCGCAAACGAGAACATTATGATATTGTCAGAAAATTGCGTTTTCTGCAGATCAAACAAGATGTGAAAGAAACTTTAAACTATTAGAAATATGTGATAAAGATTCGGATTCGGATTCTTAGCTACCTTATGTTTATGTTTTACTTTCTCTTAGTAATTGTTTTGCTAATTGCAAAACATGAACTAAGAACATCATTTCTATTATATTTTCATACTAAAGCCATTAATCTTTTGTTTTCTTCTTTGTTTATTGACATCATTTTCTCGCACTTTATCTACTATAAACATTAGTTCTTTATCTAAATTTAAAATTTTTCCTATATTTTGTTTATTTCTCTATATATTGCTGTTCTCATTCTTGCATACATAAATTATTTATAATTTTAAAACAATTATTTTGAGAAACACTCCCGGCAATTTAGAAACAATTCATTATATTTATTATAATATATATCTATCCCAAATACCACTTGCCCATTGTTTGGCCTTCAAAAATTATGACGGATTGGGACAGCCGGCCTACAAGTGTCTTTGCCCAAAACTATATATAAATATATATTTCGAACAGAAATTAAACAGACCACTAATTATTATTCACAATTATTTAACTTTTAAACAAATATGCCAATTGAACAGCATTTAGTGGCAGAAACAATTCCAATTTGGTCTTTCCTTTTTTCGATACTGTGCCCACTAAATGAGTAAAGTAGGGTATAATGGCTTTGTGGGAAAGTATGTAACGGGCAGAAGGGAGCATCTCCCGAAGTCATAAAGTTTTTATATAAGCAATAGGCAAAAAAAGTTATAGATAACTCTTCCGGTTTACGATATACACGTTATCGATTTTCATGTTACCGATAACCAAAAAACACTTTAGATTTAAAACAAAACTTCTTCTAAACAATAGGCAAAACAAATTATAGAAAACTCTTCCGGCTTACGGTATACACATGTTATCGATATACGTGTTATCGATAACAATAAAACACTTTAGATTTGGAACAAAACTTCCTCTAAGCTATAGGTATAACAATGTATAGATAACACTTCCGGTTTACGATATACACATGTTATCGATACACATGTTATCGATTACAATAGAATCTTGAATTTGGCGAATCTGGAATTTTTTTTTTAATCTATGGACAAAATAATGAAAAATCTATTGTCCAGAGAGTATCTCTTAGTCGAGCATACTTTGTCTAGAGTCTTCTTACGTGCATTTGCGCTATCGCCGTAAATCAGCTGAAAATAAATTCACATCGTCATTTTGTTGGCAACATTCGTTCGCTCGTTCGTTCGTTTTCGCATTTTTCCCACGCCAGTTTTGTTTTCTGACTTTTTTCTTAATAATTTTTGTGTGTTTTCATATTTGCAAGGCGTTTGGCTGTCTTTCTACGTCAAATGTGCATAGAACACGAAACGCCTGCTCTACTTTTTCCGGTTTATTTTCATTCTGCCACCGGACGGAAAATGCAAAAATTTCTAAATTAGAACGTACATTAACATGTGGCATGTAGCATGTGTGTGTGTGTGCGTGTGTGGAGAATTGGTGGTGATAGGGTGAAAGGGTATGCTTACCAGTTGCACTTGATTTAACAGATTGGGCTAAGTAAACATTATCTTTGGCTCATCAAATTACTTTGCATTTTGAGGGCATTGTTTATATAGAATTTGCCTGCGAACACAATGGGGCGTATGCGTAATCTTATTAATGTGCATTTAACTTATCAGATAGATATATGTATGTATATACAAGAAAAGTCTGTTGTCTGTTTAGTTAAGTAATTTCATGAACAACTTGGGCATAAACAAACAACAAACAACAAACAAAAACACACAACATTCTTCACCCAGCAACAAACTTATGCCAAAAATAATTGAAATAACTTGGCCAGATACATTTTGTTGTGTATCTTTTGTGTATTCTGTCTTGTTTCGAGTGTCTTGGTGCAACGCAATGCAAAATCGCGTGTCAGAATTTTTTTTGTTTTGATAAATCTCGCCGCTGATTGTTGCATGTCTCGAGCTATCTTAACACTTGCCAAAAGTGTACAGCGCTCTCTATTTTAAAAATAGATACACGACAACAGAATAATGTACATTCAATTAAAGCGTATTTTATATTGCGTTTCTTAAACAAATACCCCTTATATTATATAATATAAGTGCGCAACAAATTATGGCTAACGCTCGTGTTTCGAGGAAGACATTTACAGCACTCTCTTTTTTTGTTTCTTAATTTTTCTTGCACCTCATTTACATTTAACGATTCTGTCGGATTCGATTCAAGTGCGTCAAACAGTTTGCATATAATGTTTACTATATACACACATATAGTATAGTATTTTTTAAAGTATTTGTGTGTGAATGTCTGCGGCGGATAGGTGTGTTGTTTAATTGTTATTCATTTTTTGCTGTCTAATGTTGAAATGTGTTGAAAGTGATTAATAAGTGAAAAAACCTTCAGTCGAAGGGACTTTTGTGAACCTACAACAACCTTGAATCCTCAATGTCAAAATGCTATTCGTTCTTCGATTTGTGCTAGACAAGTTGACTGCATTTTTACATTTATTGAAAATTATTGAGAAGTGTCCTTGTTTAGTTTGTAAAGGGTTGCGAATCGATTTTCATTTGATTTTCTTACTGATTAATAGAGTTAAACTTTAATTAAACGAAACTTATTGATTAGGGTGGACCTCAGAGTTAATCTATGTTCGATTTAACATATAACTTAAGTTTATTGATAAGGTAACTTAACTTAAGATAACTTAAGTTTATTGATTAGGGTGGGTCTAAACGTTAACTCTCTCTATACTCGATTTAACATATAACTAAAGCTTATTGATTAGGGTGGACCTCAAAGTTATCTATGTTCGGTTTAACAAAGCATTTAACTTTAATTTTTCATATAGATTTTTTAAAAATTATTTTTTTTTTAATTTTTTCCCAAGAGCAATAAACTTATGTAAATTTTTCAAATATTTTTTTAATCCCATTGACTTTTCCTGTCTTCAGTTGAGTATACAGGGTATCGCACTAGGTCTCACTTGCTTATAATCTTTTGTATTCATTAATTTTTTTTTGTTGTAGCTTAGTACAAGATAAATCTAACATAAGACAGCAGTACGTGTGCTGCTCACGTCCCGTCGCTGAGTCATTTTGTTTTCATGCGGTTTTTCTCTAAAAGAGATTTGTTGTCTAATTTTACTAGATGTGTGTTGTATACACAATCTTTTTTTTTATGAGTATATAGCATGTGTGTCTGGCTTTTTAAGCTTGTCGCTTTAAAAATTATTAATATTAAACATGCTCTATTCTAATATTCTTATATATAATTAACAGAAAAGAGTTCAAATTGCAAAAGGTGCGTTTCAATACACAACTGGAAGATGCGCACAAAAATGTTCAGAGTCTGGATGCCAAAGTCAATGAAATGCAGATAAAGATACAAAATCTGGAAAAGGAATTATCGCTCAAACAATGGAATGTGGAAAGTAAGTAAACTTAAAGTAAAGAAAGTTCCCTTGAGCAAAATGTTTAATATATTTAAATTTAAGGACTCCAAGGTGAACTTTCGGCTGCCCAAAAAGATGATGAATATGTGCGAAAAAAGCTGAAACTGCTCGAGGATGAAAAGATACATCTGCGGCACAAATACAGCGACGATGAGGACGAATTTCGACGCAAATATAGTAAGAAACTAACTGAGATATTTTTGCTATGCAAAATTAACTATCATTCATTCGACGAACGCAGACGATTTGGAGGCAGAGTACAACGATTTAACCGAGAAGTACAAACAGACGCAGAGTTTGGCAAGTGGCCTACACACACAGGTGGCAAATGCTCAGGTTGAGGTGGAGACATGGCGCAACGAGGTGACGAAGATACGCGATGACCTGGAAGACCAAATACGCATACTCAAAAATGCGCTCGAAAATTCCGAGGCAGAGCGTAAAATCTGTGAGGACAAGTGGCAAAAGGAGTTCGAAATGCTAAGAACCCACAACAGAGGTGAGAATACAGAAAATCACAATGTGTAATAGCAAAATATACCAAACTGACTGTGATTGACAGAACGTGAGGACACCTTGATGTCGGACTGCGAGTGGCAGATGCGTCAGATGCAGCGTCAGTGCAAGGACAAGCTTGACAAATCCAATTACGAACGCAAACAGGCAGCGGCCAAGGCTGAGGAACTGGATCTGGAGTTGCAATCGCGTCGCAAGGAGGCAGAAAGCTTGCGCATTTGCCAGGCCCAAGTGAAGTCCTTGAGTGGCGTTGTCAGCGAACAGGAGCGTTCCATTCAGACCCTGATGGAACGCATCGATAATCTGAAAGGAGAACTCGAAACAGCCAATAACAATCTGGAGACACAGATCGAGGCTGTGCACAAGATAAAGTATCAGTGTGATAAGTAAGTTGAGAATGTTTATTTCATCTATGTCAATTCTAAAGAGTTTCTTAATTCCAGTGCCATTTATGATAAGGAGCGTCAAATGATCTATCGCATCGATGAGGTGCGCAATGAAGCTGCCGCCTTTTGGGAAAATAAGCTTTAGTAGGTGTTATCGATAACTTATTGATCGATTACATATTTAAAAAACTTTATTATTTCCATTTACAGCACAGAGATGACAAGACTGACAAATGAACTGGAATCCGTTTATGTGGATGAACGTCGCGATGCTTTGGATAAGCTCCAAGCCGAACACATTGAGGAGCTGCGAGCGTTAACCAATCGTTACACAGCCAACGAGGAGGAACTGCGTACAGAGGTTTTATAATAAAACATAAATTCTTAAGAACTCAGAACTGACACAAAGTATTTCCTGTATACAGATTGAAGAGCTAACTGAAAATCTGGAGCTAAAGAAACAGGATTTTCTGACGTTACGCGAACGTTCCGATAATGCCTTGCTACAGACACGAATGCATCTGGATCGGGCGGATCGGGAGTACCAGAATGCTATGTGCCGTGAGGAAGATCGTCGTGTGGAGCTAGAGCAAAAGTTCAAAAAAGAGTTCGAGGAGGAGAAACAGGAAATGGAGGAAAAGTTCCGTGAACGTTTAGGTCAAGTCAAAGAGGAGTTTGCCAAGGAGCTGCAGCTTTCAACGCAGGAAATGGTAGAAACACATCGCAAGGAGTTGGGTAAGGGAGTGGAAAACCAAGGAGAAGTCAACAAAAAGCTTATATTGTAATTTTGTTTGTAGAAACCCAGAAAGCCAAGCTGCAAAGCGAAAAGGATGAAGCAACTCAGGAGTTGGTGGAGCGACATCGCGCCAAAATGGCAGCTGCCGAGGAACGAATCAAGTGAGTACCGGAGAATAAACAAATGACACCCTGTATCCGTAACCTGTAACTGTGTTGAGCCTGTTCCTCTAAAAACTATATAGCTAACTGTTGTACAACTAACAACTGTATACACTGGGGAAAAAGAGATATGCCCCATAATTGGAAAATGTAATTTTTTTTCATTTTTTCTTTAATTTTTTATTATTAGTTCATGAATTAGGAATCAAAATTTCAATGTTATCACGCATGAACTTTCTTAAAATTTAATAGCATATGATTTTTTTCTCCCAGTGTATTCCTTCTGTGCCTTGTGAATGCCTTGTGTACACCTCATTTCATTCATTTGCGATTTGCCTGGATTCATTTCATTTACTTGTCTTTTGTTTTTCTTTTATATCTACATCACATATACGTTCCAGCTGCATTGGTTTAGTTGGTTCGAGAACAACGCCTCTAGTTACCACCACCGCCTTGTGTGTGCTTGCGAAGGGGGCGTGTCCGTATATGCCCACACTATATGTGCTATATCTGACAATGTCGCCATTGATTGCTCTAGCATGTTTAGTGTTCAATATAATCGCTGTGCTCTATATCAAATATCGTCATCTGTTGCGCAATTGACAATACGAATACAAACAAACAAAACAAAACTATTATTTAAACTTTAGAATTAAGTTTCTCAAATATAACAAATGTGTTTATCAATCAAACAATCAATCAATCAATCTATCTATCTGCCTGCTTTTTGCTACCAAAACACACAAAACTAAGCTAAGAATATATATTTATTATCGCTATATATGTATATCCCTACCAACCACCAAACGCACTCTCTTTCTATATATGTATGTGCTTGTGTACAACCTGTCTTTCTCTCTCTCTCTCTCTCTCAATCCAACCCAATAACACCCAACAACAACAACAACAAATCAATCAACAGCGATGTAGAGCTTCGGCATCAGCGCAATCTGAAGGACCTTAAGGCCGCCTACGATGCCGAGAAAGCGGCGCTGGATAAACGCGACATTAGCAATGCCAATGAGATCGAGCAACTGCATCGCAAATGCCGCTGCCTTACAAATCTGTAAGTCTTAAAACAATTAGAAAAACACACAAAAACAAAATATAGAGAAGCAAGTACAAGTGTGTAAGAAGAATTCTGGAATCAAGATGTAACTTACCTTTTGATTATTATCGATTGATCTTACTTAAACTTTTCACACTTGTACTTGACTTGAGAATCAAAGTTTTTCTATAACCCATCTGCCTCGCTTGAGGTTGAGATCCAAAAATCCCAAATTGTATCCTTGTCGTCGCTTAGCCATGTTGTAAAGTTGTTTGCTTAGCTTGATCTCCCTTCAAATCATTCCACCAACTATAATATTTAAATCCCTTTGCAGTTTCGAGGAGATGAGAATGCGTTATGAGCGTCGTGATCCGCGTACCGAAGATCTGCGTGAGATATCGGAGTTGCGGACACGCTGTGATAGCCAGGAACGGGATCTGTTTGTGCTGACCGATCGACTGCGGGAGATGCAAAACCAAATGGCCGAGCTGCAACAGAATGGGGAGCAGGGAGGACAACGCAACAACAATAAGTCGTTGAAGAAGCCACCGCCCAAAACGATAGCCACCAGCTGTGATGTCATCTACGAGGAGAACGAGGAGCGTGAATCGCCCGAGCATAGTACAGGTTCATCATCATCGGCCTCATCCAGCCAAGATGGTGGGGATGATGATGATGAGGAGCAGCAGGGCGAACAGGAGCCAAGCGATACCGAATCGAATCATACGATCGAAGTCAACGGCAAATGCAATAAGGATCACATCAACGAAGACGATTCACACATGATTTCAGCAGTGTGATGGAAATCTTTGATCTAACTGGTTATTTTTTACTATTTTATATAAAAAAACAAACTTTGAAGAGTTTCACAAAACCGAGTTTGTTTAGTCGGCCGGATTGTAAAGCTGATCTGTTGTCCAGAATTAATATTGAGAGTTTTCAAAACACAACAAAAGAAAGAAAGAGAAAAAAAATCTATAAGCACATAAAAATTGTAAAACAAATGCAATGTAATTGGTTTTTAAAACCGCCTAAAAAAAAGTGAAAGAACGAAATAAATGTAAATATTTTTAACAAAAAAGTGAAATTTTATCTTATCTTTAACCTTTCAGAATGAAAAATGTTTGCTTTAAATTCTGATATCAATTTGTATTACAAAGTTGAAGAAACTTTTTGAATGTCTAAAGACAGAGTTGCTTTTATTGTCTAAGGATTACAAGCTTGCCAATTTGTGAGAAAGATTTCCAGTGTTGGTTAAGCATTTAAAAAGCAGCTTGCTAACCGATAACTGTAATCGATAACTGTAAAGCCAAGTATCAAAGTTGTCAGATGTAAAGTTCAGAACGTGTAGTTGAAGCAAGTTGTAAGTGTTTTAGTAATTGGAGATTATTTCGAGATATTTCGTAAGTTTTCTTTTTCACACTGCCCAACAATATGATGAATATAGATACTTTAAGCGTCAATATACAAAGTGAAGATAGATTTTTACTGACCCCTTTTTATCTAGTCCTAATTGGTATCCCTTAAAAGACACATAAAGTCCATGTGCTTTCAATAATAACATTATTTTAGTGTGTTTTTCTTGTGCTTAGATAATGTCTGAGAGGCAAACTAGTTATAAGGAATAACCCAATAAAATAAACTGTTTTGTGAAACTTTTTATTATGATTTGATAGAAAATTAATTTTTTTGTGGTAGAACAAATAAAAAACACAATGGCGTTCTGCACACACGGATGTTATACAGTAGCTCACAGCTTTTTTCATTCAGTTTTAATTGCCTGCCATAAACAAATTACACAATATTTTTCAAAAATTCCTATGAGTAATGCCAATTACATATATAAATTAAAAGGTTTTATGCATTCACAGAGGCAAGTTGGTTTGGATTTGCATTTCTAAATGAAATTTAATAAGTTTAGTATTTTATTATTATTAATATGTTATTGCTGCTAAGAAGCCTTGCTGGTTTGGCATTGGTTTTGCATTTATAAATTGCAGTTGAGTTATAATAATAAGTTATAATAAGTAAAATACTCCAATTATTGTTCTATCGACGTTGTGTCTGGTATTGTTGTGAGTAAATACGCTCAGCATTGTTATATCTGTTGAAATTATATCCATTGTGGGTGTATACATTGATGCTCACATAATACAAAAGAGAATATAAATGTATAAGAAGACAAAAAAAACGCTGATAAAAATTACTTGACTAATGGCACTTTTCACATTTCGAAATGTAAATTAATAAGTTTATTATTATTATTAAGAAAGAGCGTATTTTCAGTTCTAAGAACATAAATGTATAGGAAGACAAAAAATACCCGCTGATAAGTTATTGAGCGTATGTCGCACTTTTGAGTTCATGAGTTTTAGTTCGTAATCAACCTTCAAATGAAGCACATAGTTTTTATATTTTAAATAGAGAATATTATTACGCTAAAGCCGAATTCGCTGGAGGCCTCTAATAATATTTTTCATCAGTTGTAAGTTAACTAAAAGATGATGAGTTGACGATACGTCCAGCTTATGTTACGAGCTATTTTAGACTAACTTAACGAATATAAATTTAATAAACAATGAAAAGACTTAGAATGATGAAAACGCTGAGGCGCGTGGGAATGCAGAATGCTGAGCTTAGCAAATATAATTTGTGTTTGCCGGCTTTGCAACGACATTCGTTGAAGTACTCAGGTGGTGTCACATTCGCCACTGCAGGTGAACGCCAAAGTTTATTGTCTTAGGTAATAATAGTCGCTGAGCTTCGCGAGTTTATTCTTAGCAGCCGCGCAATATAGTTGTGTCTGCCGTAATATCCGTGTAAATAAAGTTGATATCACTTAACTTACATATTTCTATTTTTTTTAGTTAAATCTTTTATTAAGTCTTTAAATGTTATGTTTAACACTGAATGCAATAAGCTGTGATAGACTGTATGTATTTTGTCTAACAAACTGTGCGCATAACGGGACTTGCACTAACACATGTGCAAGTAAAAAATAAAATCAATGGCAGTTTAGGATACCGTGTGCGTGTGTGTGTGTATGGATAGAAAATTTATTCATGCTCTGTGTTAATAACTGTTCTTTAACATATTTTTTTTAACATTTTGATTTTGTATGTATATCTGAACTCTGTTAACGCTATGTAAATAAAATGTTCTGTTAAAAACGATTTTTGTCAACACTTTTAGTGTCAAACTTTTTAGTTTCGGGCAAATCAAATCACTTTTTATTATTTTTTTAACTTTTGTAAAAAAAGGAAATCGAATTAAAAAAAAACCAATATTCGTTGCAGTCTCTTTTAACTTATCATGGATAACTGCAATGGAAGCCGCAATTACAACTATTGTAGACCCAATAATCAAAGCGAGCGGGTGGCAATACCAGGACCTCCACCACGTAATCATCCCCCTCGTCCAACTCGTCGCTTGACTGTTTGCGGTGAACGACAAGCTGTAATAACTCACATGGATTCGCGTCTTTCCAGGTCTCGTTCTCCACCACCGGATCACCAACGACAACGAGAACAAATACCTATCAGTGATAGAGGTCGCAGCAGGGAGTGGGGTGAAAGGTATAAACGCAGTTTACCCAACTCTCCATTCCGTGTACTCGACTCATGCCGCTATCCGAAATACAACCCGCCTCCCGAAACTCGGTTCTCGGCAGAAGTACCGAGCTCTCAAGTGGAAGAACCCGCAGAGAGAGATCATCCACTGACGCTAAGTAGTGTGCTCCGGATGCTATCCAGATTGGAGGCTCAACTGGGCAGTCTGGGCCCCAAGGTGCTCAAAATGCTTGGTAAGGCACTGGCCATGGAGAAGGTCAAACCGAATGCTGCCGATGAATTGCTGTTGAACGAGGACAATTGTTTGTTCCTGGAAACCGTCAAGGAGAAGCTGAAGGGAATACTCGTTGCGGAAGTGCTTCAGGAATCGCTAATCGAGCGAGTTGTAAGAAAGTGTGTCGATAATATTGAAAAGATAATTGCAACTGTGGATGCCGAGAAGAAGAAGAAGCAATTGCAGAAACCCTTTGACCTAGTTTCCTCAAAGTTGAACTCCGCTCTCAACCGGAATGGCGTAACGGATTTGAACACGGAGGATTCGAATCGTTTGACGCACTTTTTTATGTTGCTGGCCAAAACGAAAAAACACCAAGGATTGCGTTTTGATGAGGTGCCAAAGCGTTTGGGACTCGCTTCGAGTGAGACTCCTCCTCCGACAACTGGTTCCGGACCCATTCCGAACATTGACATGGCTGAACTGTTGAAGGAGGTGCAAGGTCATCTTGCCGCAGCCGAACAGGAGGATAATTCAAACACGTCCGATTCCACTGCATCATTGACAGATGCTGATCTTAAGGTATTGCTGGAGAACTTTCAGATTCTGTCCAAGGACGAGCAACAGAGACTCATCTTTAAAATGCGCGAAATGGAAGAGTCAAATCCGACGCGTGTCGATCGATTGCGCAAATATCTCAATATAACCGAGAAGAAGTGTGATTCGTGTAAATCCTTCTGTTATAATTTGGAACATTTAGCAGCTTGCAGTCCTCAAACCGAATGCAACGGCCCTAAAGTGGAGAACGACAACGACGAAGATGATGATGATGATTACAATTTCAATGATTTGGTCAACAAAATCAATGAGGCAAATACTAGCAAGGGATCTAAGGGTCAACCAGATTCTTCCATAACCAATTCAGAGACTAACTTGGCTAACAGTACCAGGAATGTTATTGCCAATCTAAAGGACATAATAACCAGCAACAACCAAATTCAACTACAACAACAAAAACAACAAGAACAAGAAAAAAAAAAACCATCCAACAATCATTACAACCATGATCAATCAAAGCAAATGTTGAATCGATTTCGTACCGTTCCCGTTGGAGTACCGCCACCAGAACTACCACAACAACCACAGCCACAACTGCAAAAAGTTCCACAACAAGTTCCACCACAAGTTCCATCTTATAAGCCACAACTGCAAAAAGTTCCAACCCAAGTTCCAAAACAAGTTCCACAACAAGTTCCATCTTATAAGCCACAACTGCAAAAAGTTCCACAACGAGTTCCACAACAAGTTCCAAAACAAGTTCCACCACAAGTTCCATCTTATAAGCCACAACTGCAAAAAGTTCCACAACAAGTTCCAAAACAAGTTCCATCTTATAAGTCACAACTGCAAAAAGTTTCACAACAAGTTCCAAAACGAGCTCCACCACAAGTTCCATCTTATAAGCCACAACTGCAAAAAGTTACACAAGTTCCAAATCAAGTTCCACAACAAGTTCCACAACAAGTTCCACCACAAGTTCCATCTTATAAGATGGCTCATTTCAATGCATGCATTCCACCTCCACCCATTGCTCCTACTTTTGGCTTCATTAACCCAAACAATTCCTGGAACAATACTCCATTTCCAAAATATAACAATAATCCTCCAAACTATATGATGCGACAGCAGAAACAACAACAGCAACAAAAACAACAGAAGAAACAGTTTCCGTCGACCAAATTCAACAATTCTAATGCCGGCAAACATTAATATTCCATAATATTGAATCAGAAACATTAACTTTAACATTTCTAGTAAGACCCAGAAAAAAATATGTAAAAAAAGATACTTTAAAAAGAACGAAATATATTCAATATAAAATGAAAAAAATAAAAAACTTGTTCTTTCTAATAGATTGTGTTCTTATATATTCTTTCGAAAAAAATAATGTATCTCAATATTTGTAATTAATGGTCACAACAGGTGATGCACACATTTGCAAGCCAAGCATTGAAATATTTGTATCTTAAATCACCTGTGTGAAATGTTTCGTTCAGTGCTTCGCATGCCCATTGGTTTCGTTTAGTTTTCTCTTAGTTCCAATTCGCAATGTTTCGTTTTGTTTATCCGTGTGGTCATTCTCTTTTCGTGCTCTTTGTTTCATCTCATGCGTTGTCGCAACATTTATCCCTTAACATTGGTTCAGTTTCATACCGTTCGTTTCGTTGCGTTTCGTTTCATTTCGCTTGCATTGAGTGTTGAGGTACGTTTCATATCAGTTCCTTGTTTCGTTGCTGTTGCCGAGCAACTCTTGACGAGAGCGGACGTGTGTTTCTGTGCAGCGGCAAATAAATGCGAACGCAACGAAAGAATAGACAAGCGATAAATACAAAACTCGCCAACGCATAAAGGATAAAAGATTAAAGTGCACAAACGACACACACAACTCTCTCAATCGCAATTCAATACTTTCTCAGAACGGACGTGTTTTTTCTGTTACGCATGCAACAAAAGTTAAAGAAGTGATAAAATCGGGCAAACTTTTAAATCCTTTTGATTAATTTCATAACATTTCAAATTAAATTCTAAATGACGCGCAATTTAATTTAGTTTAAAATGCAATTGAACAGCAATTAATTTTACGACGCGCGCGTGTGGTAAATAATCAAAAATAACAAAACGTAGACGAAGACGAAGAAGCTGCAGAAGAAGACGGAACGACAATCAAATAATTATAATATGACAAGCTTGAGATGAGAGCTTCACGTGCAGCATACGAAAATCGTGATAACACACAAACAGCCGCATAACAAAAAAGAGAAAAAGCAACTATAAACGACAACAACAACATTGTAGAAGCAGCAGCAGCATCAGTATTTTGTCTTTGTATTGTTGTTGTTCTTGTCGTGTGCACGCTGAAATATCGCCGTTAACATCGTGTGTGTTCCCCACAGCAGCAGCAGAAGCATCAGCCGCAGCAGCAGCAGCAGCAAAAGACGAACGCAACAGCAACAAAAACAAACGAGCAATTTTCGTTGCGTTGACGTCGCTGCTGCCGGCGCTGCCTGCAATTATGTGTAGCAGCAGCAGCGTCGTTTTAAATAAAAAGGTAGACAGCAAAAGCAACAACGCCAGTCAGAAGCTGCTGCCTCTTCTTCTTGCATGCAATTAATGTACACACAGTTCTCTTTTTTTTTGCATACATAAATAACACAACAACAGCAGCAACAACACAGCAACGCTTACAATTTGTGTGTTTTGCCGGCAGACGCCGCCCCTAAAGGTCGTTGGCGCTAAGGTCATACTCGCCAGAGCGAGAGCGAAAAAAAAGTGTGTACGAATGAATTTTGTGGTGCAAGTGTGTGACAAGCTTTACGACTTTTGTCGCGCCATCAAACGGTAAATCTTCAATACGCGAGTGCTTCGAAGTTTTAAAAAACAACAACAAAGTCAAAAACACAAACAAAATCAACAGCAGCAGCACCAGCGGTATCATCAGCAGCAACCAGAAAAAAAATCGAATGTAAGTGCCGCTACTTTTATTATTCCCTTTTTCGCTTTGGATTCCCATTCGCATTCGTTGTTATTGTAAATGATTTGCAGTCCCACCTTCAACTCTGTCTAATGTGCTCTTCCTCTCTTTTGGTTTTTCAACTTTTTTTCACTTCAAATGTTATGCTCTTACTCTCCTCTCTCAGCATCAGAACAGAACGTAGTAACAACGTTGTTGTTGTGAGCGTTGTGAGCGGCGCATTTAAGGATATTCCTAATCCGTTTTATTGATTGCAGCCAGCACAGCTGGAGTGCTCTGCGTGTTTAAGTGTGTGTGTGTATAGTTCTTGTTGTTGCTGGCAATCTGTGTTGCTTTTTTTTTGTTTTTTATGTTTTTTTACTTCTACTTTAGCCTCACTACTCATTTAGGGTTGTTGCTGTTGTTGTTGTTGTTGTGCGCCTGCTGCGCTGCTCAGTTTACTGACTTTACTTTTTCTAGTTTTGTCATTTCCATGTTTTTTCGTTTTGTGGGTGAGTTTGCCGGTACAAAAACGGAATAGGAATAGAAAAAATGCTGAAAAGCCCATCAAAGTTATAAAAAGTGAACGAAATTAGGACGTTTTGATGCGTTAATGATGATTTGTGTTGGAAATTTGATTTTTCATTTGAGTGGGAACTTAAAAAACGAATGGAAATTGAATGAAATATTTTTGTAGATATTTTGATTTGTTGCCTGTTGACTGCCTGCCACAAAAATATTTAAAGAAAATGCGCTCATATTTCTCAGAGACCAAAAAACACCACATAAAATGCCTTGTTATACAAAAATTAAGAGAAATATGCGAAGCAGCTGCCCCCGTTGAACATAACTCAATAATCACATCAAATGTCTCACTAACCGCAACGGCAGCAGCAGCAGCAGCAGCAGCAGCAGCAACATCAGTGGCAACACCTTTTCCAGGAGGTGTGTCCTCCACACTGGACGTGGCATCCACTTCACGCTATGCCACACTACTGTGGATACGGTTGCTCCTTTGCTCTTGGTCTTAGTCTTGGCCAAGCTAATGCCTCACAGCTGCGCGCCATTTAAGTCGCTGACAAGTGTTTTGCCGGCATGTCCGGAATGCGTCTGCCGCAACAGCAAAACAGCAGCAAAAAGTGGCAGCCAACATTGCTACCAATTATGCGATAAGCAGTCGCCTCACTGCCTTTCGGCCAACACCAAGGCGCACTTTAACCATGGCCTTTACAAAAAAACAAAAAAATCGCAAGTCAAAAACTTAAAGCCACAACAAATACAAATACAATCAGTTGAGCATAAAATTGTGCATAAGAAAAAAAACACTTTTCACAAATATTTATTTTGTTACCGTTTCAAATTTGGTGTACTTTGAATACCCTTTAAAAATGTTGTGAAATTAAAGTAAAGTATTTGTTTTAACAACGCAAATTGTTCGTTTTGCATTTTAGTTAAGCAAAAATTGTTGTTCGTTTTTGAAAACGTTTCTAAAAATTCGTTGCACATCAAATTGCCGTTAAAATGTTAAAAGTTAGTACAAAAAATATAAAAAAAACCTTTAAAAATATTTAATATTAGTATTAGTTGAGCTTATTTGAAATCCATAAAGTTTCCTGCATTTTAGGTAGAGTTTTATGCATTCGTTTAGTTTGGAAAATGTTTAGAAAGTTGAATATTTGTGCTTTATTTTTCCTTAATATTGAATTGCAATTATTTTCCCTAAAAGATGCATTGAAAATGGTCAGCGCTGACTGTGAGATACTCTTTTTAAGGTGGAAAAGAATGAAAAATATTGTTAAGATATATTCTGGAATAAGTTAAAAGCACAAAAAGACTTTAAGTAATGAAGAAAAGTGAAAAAGTTTTACTTTTTGGCATGAAGAAATCACTAAAATAGTCTTAAAAAAGTTAAAGTTGTTACAAGAAACAACTAGTTTAAGCTTGAATATTTTTAAAAAAGGTTTATCCAAAGATTTCTATTAAAAATGCATTCAAAAAAAGTTTAAAAACGATTCAAAAAACAGTTTTAAAGCCAAAGGGACTTTACCATTAGTTTACAAAAATCTTTTTGACCTTTATCAAAACCCATTAAACAATTCTTAGAAGTATAATTGTACGTTTTGTTTAATCAAGAAAACACTTAAAAACTGAAATCAAACTAATCATTAAAAAAAACGTGTAAAAATCAGTTAGCAGAAGTTGAGCTCTATGTAAATAGCGTTTAAAGTAAATATCTGTTAACGGCAAGTGTAATATTAAAGTAATTGGGCCACGTTTGCAAAAAGGGTAAAAAAAACACACACACACACAGATATATCGTATGTATGTAAGTGTGTGTGTAGATTGAAATGTGATGTATGTATAGCAATAATAATGAAAATGCGCCTTGGAAAAACTAACAAAAGGCCGCGTGCGCGCGCGTTGCCATCAAACGAAACGAAAAGCGTGCAGGCGCGGCATCAACCAGCAAACAGCAACAACAACAACAACAACAACAAGGAGTAATATCAGCAACAACAACAAGTAATAAGAGCAAAGGGAATGACCTTATGCATTGCAAAACTGCAACGCAAACAAAGAGCCGCTAATGGGCAGCGGGCAGAGAAGAGAGGAAGAAGGGCAAAGAAGGTGGTTGGGCAAGAGGGCGAGAGAGAGCGAACGAAAGAGAGATGAGGAAACCGGTCCCGTTGGGTGCCTTGGTTCGTGGAGCCCTGGAACACAGAGCGCGTCGCTCGCCTGGGCTACTGCGGGGCAATTGGGCCAAAAGCATATAAAAATCAGTCAAGAGTCGCCTCCGCGATGCGAACATTAAAAGCGACAAACAAACAAACAAACGTCGTACCATCAGGTCCTGGGCAATGGGCAATGGGCAATGGGCAACGGGCAACAGGCAACACGCGGCAACAGTGGGGGGATGCGGGGAGCAGTTGCAAGTCTCTCTGCGGCTATGGACCCAAAAAGCGTGCAGCAGCAGCAGAAATCGATTTTCTCGCAGAACTTGGCCAGAACTGAACACAGCGAACACAGAAAATGAGGCAAGGCAAGTGAGGCGAGGCAAGGCAAGCGGCAGGCAGTCAGCAGGCAGCGATTCAGCCGCAGGGCTTAAAACGCGCGCATTTTTCGGCCGCTTCTCTCTCTTCGGGTAATGGATATATGGACTGTGCTCCACTCCACTCAACAGAACAGACCCAGACCCAGACCCAGTCAGGCCCAGCCCACAGGCCCACTCTTCAACTCGAACCAAGGTTTCCAGGTTCCAGGTTCCAGGTTCTTTCTTCTTGGTCCAGTTGATGTTGCCAAGTCAAACTGTCGTCGAGTCGGGCGTTGTTTAGTTGTTTTATGCCACGTTGCTGCGCCACGGCCATCAGTAATTGCAATTGCAATTTGGCCAAAGCCAAAGCCACAGCCAACCAACCAAGTCCAGTGTTGGCCAAATCCAGTTGGCCACTTGGCTGGCTGGCTGGCTGGCAGAAGATGAGTACGATGATGATTTTCTCTGTTGTATACGCTTAGTAAAATCTGCAAATTGCATTCGTTCGTTCGTTCGTTGTTGTTGTTGCCCCAAAACACGGCGGCGGTGACTTGCGAATTGGATTATTTAATTTGTGTTATAAATAAATTTGTTAATGCTATAATTCTCCCTAGCAAATGAACTTAAACTACTTTCCCTCAGTCCACCTCCAGCTGGCCTCCCTTCACTCCTTTTTAGCTTATCTCTCTCTCCAGGGGTATTTACTGATTTATCACTAATTGAAATCATCTCTGAACCTGATGCCAAGCCTTCAACAACAAGAACTATAAAATGCAATCAGTGCCTGACTGTGAGATACTCTGTTTCTGAGAAATATTGTTAAGATACTTTCTGACATAAGTTGAAAGCAAAAAAAGAAATGAAAAAGTTTTACTTTTTGCCATGAAAAAATCATTAAAATTCCTCTAAAAACTAGAAGTTGTTAAAGAAAGCAACTAGTTTGTCTATCAACCGTATATACCCCATTCGAAACTATGCACAAAACAGTGTAGAAGAACAACTAAATTCTGAAAAAGTACAACATAATCATCAGAAAGCAGCAGCAGCAACAGCGGCAGCAAAACAAACTCAAAACTCAAATGATGGCCAACAACAAAAAAAGGAGGCAGGCAGGCAGGCATTCAACGATGGGCGTGGCTTAACTTATAACAAATATATACACATCTATACCAATGTGTATGTGTGTGTGTTTGTGTGTCTGTGTGTGTGTGTAGAGAGAGAGCGCCGCCGAGGCCTAGACACGCAAAGGCGAAATTTGCATGGAGCGTAAAACGTAGACGAACGACGACCGTTCAGCAATTACCTCTGCTACTGCGTGGCACATCAATAGCTGTTGTTGTTGTTGTTGTTGCTGTTGCTGTTGCAATTGTTGTTGTAGTTGCTTGCAGCCTGCTTTGCCACCTGCTTGTCTGGGAAATCTGTTTTTGGGGGGGCCCAATGCTGCGTGTGTGTTCCGTTGGCTAAAATGTGACGTGACTGTCAATTGAAGGGGAATACAAGCTATGCTATGCTGTGTGCAACGTTTTGGGGGCAGGTACTCTCTGTGCACTGCTGCTGCTGTGTTGCAGTTTTTACCCTGTCTGCATTTTGTTGCTGCTGCTGCTGTTGTTGTTGCTGCTGTTGTTGTTGTTGTTTATTGTTCAAGTAGTCTGCTGCGACACCCAACCAACCAGTTGACGTTTCTGGAGGATTCCATCTCATCTCTTCGCCTTCGCCTTGCCTTGGCTTGCACTCAACTTTTGTACTGCAATTTTGTTTTGGTTTTGCTTGGTTTTTTGTTTTTTTGCCTCATCAGCAACAATAACAACAACAACAACAACGAAATCAACGCAACGGCATCAATGACAAAACAACAACAAACGACATCATTTTTGTTGTCGTTGTTGTTGTTGCATCCATCCATCCATTCTACTAGGCGCACATCATCCATTCATTCAAAGTTTTTCTTTCTTTTTTTTTTTTTATTTTTTGACGAGCTGATTCTGCGTTTTAGCCATGTTGTTGTTGTTGCCTTCTTCTTCTCGTTGTTGTGTCCTCATTTTGTTCATGTTTGTCTTCCATCTTTTTGGTTTTTTTTTTTTCATTTTTATTTTGTTGCTGTTATTATTGCTGTTGATTTTGCTTTAATTATTGTTCCGTTTTCATTCTGCCATTTGCAGCACTTCCTTCCCATTTCCCCTTCAGAGTCTTCTGTCTGTGTTTTTCTCCATTTATTTTGGTTTTTCATTCTTTATCAACTTAAGTTGTCCCAAAAGAGTTTTTTAATCGAATAGGTTTACCAAAAAACCATCAAGAATTCTTTATTTAACATTTTTTTGATTGCGACATGAGATTTTTTCTCTCCTAACTTTTAACTTACTTTAACTTTGATTAGAGATTAGATTTTAACCCTTTGGCGAGTGAGACTCGTCATCGAAATGACCAAATGATATAACTAATGTTACAATGATGACTAATGACGAATCTAAAACGTCTTCGTTGGGCCTTAAGGGCTTAAAGCATTTTGAGTTTTCCTCGAGATTCCTGACAGACTTTAAATACAAAACGAGATTCTGCAAACGAAATTCTTAACCGCATAAACATATTTCTTTGTTGTTGTTGTTCTTTTCTCGTTTTTATTGTCCTTTTGCTCTTGTAGCAAACAAAATGTATTTTACTTTTCGTAATGCACTTCCCATGGTTTTCTATTATTGTTTTTTTCCATCTGCTTGCCTCTGATTTGTTTGCCTTGTGCCCCATTACAAGGCAATTCTTTCTCATTTCCCCTTTCTGCTTTTGGCTCTGTTATTGCTTTGCAATTGCAATTTCACGACTATTACATACAATATACAATATATATATATGTACATAGAAATTCTCAATTTGCATTTCACTTTCTTTTGTGCCAGAATGCAACCCCACCCACCAACCCCCTCCTAAAAAGAAGTCGCCTTTAAGCCCACACACACACAAACACACACAAACGCACACAAAGAAAAGGCAATTCTAACACAATAACAGAACAGAAGCAAAAAAACAAAAATGGAAAAATTGAAAATGGCATGCAGCAGCCTAGACAAGCTGCAGCAGAAGCCTTGCCTGCCTGCCTGCGCTGTTGTTGCAACAACGTTCTAGTTATACTATTTTTTATATTTTTTGAGAGACTGACCTTTTGTTGTTGTTGTTTTCGTTGTTGTTGTTGTGGTGCGACTTAAATTGCATTTTATTTCTGCAACGTTGCAAAACATTTATTTACTTTCATGGTTTGTTGAGTATTTGCCATGCCACAAGAGGCGGAAGCCGCCGCGTAGCCGTGTGTAGCCAAAAAACTGGCAAAACAGCCAACACACACACACACAATATATACAGAAGCTGAACAGAAAAGCTGCTGAGGTAGACGACGACGAACGATGATGATGATGTCGCGCTGAGTTTTCTTCAACAGCTTTGAACTTGTTGTTGTGTGTGTGTGTGTGTGTAAGTCGCGTCGCATCCTTCGAACACAAAACATAATAAAATGTACAAAATAATAGAGCAGTAAGTTTTGTCGCACAGGCGGGGAAGGGGGCGGGGCACATTTTGACATACGTTGACATTTGTGGGTCTGCTAAGTAGCTGTGCGGGATTAAGAGACCAAAAAACGAAAAAAGAAAAACGAAAAAAGAACGAAAAGCTTCTTTATCATTGTCTCCATTCTCGAGACTAACGAGCGGGCGATGAGAGAGAAGACTTGAGAGTTGAGTTGAGGCTGAGAGGTCGCCACAATTATGCGCTAATTAAATGCTACATAATTTCTCGAATGCCGAAGACAGCTAAAAAATGCATAACATATGTTGCACAGGCCGCCGAATCAGAATATTTGTTGCAGCAGCACCAAGAAACCAGAAGCAGAAGCAGATCTCAGAACTAACAGAACACAGAGACTCAGAGACGAGACTCAGAGACAAGACCCAGAGAAAAGATCGGCGACCCGTTTTTTTTTTTTTGTGAGCCGCAGGCGCGGGCATAAGAAACAATTTTTAGAGAGACGACGGCAGCGTCAGCAGCAGCCATAACCATAACATGTTTTGTTATTAATTATAGTTTACGCAATGCAGGGGGACAGGCCGAAGACAACAACAATAACAGTCACTCAGTCTGTCAGTCAGTCAAGCCCAGCCATCCAGCCATCCAACCAGGCAGGCGAGGCAGGCAGGAAGCCAAGTTTTGTTGTTGACCATGTGCTACTATTGCTGCCTCCTTACTGCTGCTGCTGTTGCTGCTGTTGCAACAAAGAAAAGAGTTCACTTAATTTGACGCACAAATGTCAGTCACAAGATGTTAGCCTGCCTTGTCTGGTTTGGGCCCAGTTGTTGTTGCTGTTGTTGTTGGCTCTCGTTGCTTTTTAGCTTAAAATAACTCAATAACTAATCCATTCGGATGGTAAAAAGGACGTAAGGCATGAAAAAGGGTTCTTGTTTGCCCAGGGGCCAAAAAAAATAAAGGGTCGTCGAACACAACACACAACACCGAACACACATCCAACATGTGGCTTGACAATAAAAATTATCATAATTATATTTAAATTAATATGCAAACGTTTCAAAACTCACTTTCGAGACTGGCCTGGCCTCGTCTTTGAGCCTAGCAATTTCCTTGCTTCTTGACAAATTACAGGAAATGCCAAAAACAACAACAACAACAACACATACTTGAAGATCACTGAACCCTTTCGATAAAGGTATTCCCTACAAAAATTCCTTTAAACTATTTTATTTATTCGACATCACCATTAATTAGAAAAGACAAAGACAATCGAGAAAGAGCAGCTAATTTCACACGTCGCGCCCACGCTGAATAAATATATATAATAAATGCTTTCTAAAACGAGTTCATCCAAGTTTTTGTTTCTTGGGGTTATAATTTGTAGTTGCTCACACTTTGAATTAGTGAATGATAATTTGAAAATTTATAGCCGCCGCCATCCACAACACATTAAAAAATATATATACATATATATGAAAATATAGATATGACAACAGAAAATAGAAAGGAGGGCTTTTAAGTTTGAAGAAAATCGTCAAAAACCAATAAACTTTGAGAAAAGTATTTTAAAACTAAACAAAAAGGTATCAATAACACGCAAGCGTTGAATGTTCTTGAAAAAACTTTGTTTTTTATAACTTTTAAAGTTATCTATTATGATGATGACTATAAAATATTTACTTTACTCAGAAATAATAATAATTAAATATTATCTTATTCACACAAACTATTCAAAGAAATCTTCTTCCGGCTTAACACAAACCGTTACTTATTTTATAGCTTTGTTTTAAGATTGGTTTCTTTTTCATTTGAAAAGTGGAGAATAGTTTCATTTGGTTACTTTCTTACAAGTGTATTTAATATTTTTGGTTTTTATACTCTTAACCCATGAAATGGGTAAAAAAGGGAATACTGGCTTTGTGCAAAAGTATGTAACAGGCAGAAGGAAGCTACTCCGACCCCATAAAGTATATATATTCTTAATCAGCATCAACAGACGAGTCTATATAGTCATGTCCGCGTCGATCTCAGGAACTGCAAAAGCTAGAGACTCCAGGATATAAGCTCTCCTAATCCCTAGGCATAGCAAGTTTGTTTTAAACTTCCGATAACTTTTCAGGTCTGCGATATACACATGTAATCAATAACAAAAAAATATTGAAAATCTAAAACTTGAAAATGAGGATCGAAACTATTAACAAAATATTGAAAATCTGTGCAATTTTTATTCAAATCATTTGAGAAACACTGAAGATATGAAACAATCAAGCATTGGTCCGGTAGTACACGTATGTTTAAGTCTGTCATGGTCTATATGGTCAAGGGTTAATGGTATCTTCTTCTTCTTCTTACTTGTTATACATTTGAAAAGTGCAAAATACTTTTATTTAGCTACTTGCTCGCAAGTGTATTTAATATTCCTTATTATTTTCCTTTAAATTCATAGCCAGGCAGCAGCAAAAGTAACAAGAACAAAACATAATTTACAACTTTTTGCACGCAATAAGTTTAAACAGTTTCTGTGCAGTCTATTTACCTTAACGCACAACAAAAAAAAAAACAACAATCTATATTGTTATATACTTAACGGCTATGTACCACTACTCACTACTATACTGTACCATAAAAGTTATAAAAGTTTATGTAAACTTTCATCACTTGTGCAGAAAAAAACACAAACTTGAGAATTTCTTTGCTATTCTTCTACTTTCTACCTTTTGCCTGGTTTCTTTTTTTTTTTTCGTTTTCATTTTGTGTGTTGCATTTGACATTTAATCGTCAGTTTTATGACGCCGCCCACGAAGCAATTTGTGCCTTATGAATATTTTAATTAATTTTCATTGTTGAATATCTTTCTTACTCTCTCGTTTAGGAGCATGCCTCTCCTCTTGTTGCTGTCTCTTTCCAACTTTTGTTATATTCATTGAAATTCGTGTAGTTGTATAGTTTTGTTGTTTTTGGTTTAACAGGCTTCGGCTTGCACGCATTTATTTATAATTTATATTGCAATTAAAAACTAATATTGTCGCGTTGTTTGCCCGCAAGTTTTTAATTGTAATTTATGCGCATTTTTAATTGCATATACGTTTCCGATTTTAGTCTATCTGTATCTGTCTCTATCTCTATCTCTCTCTGTCTATGTGTGTGTGTGCGAATTACAAAATTTTCGTTTGGCTTTTTGTCAATTGTTTTTTTCGGGGCGCACACAAATTAAATAATTTAAGTTAATTTCGCATTGACATGGCTCGCTGCATGCGAAAGGCAATACGATTTTATTATTATTATTTAATTATATATTTTGCATAATTTATGCTAAATTGTTGTGCTATTTCTCGTTTTTATTGATTGACCGCAATAAGGTTTTGCCATCCCATCACTCAAATCGTTTTTAGTGTGTGTTTTTGGTTTGTACACAATACCGTATAGCACATTGAGGTGTGTATACGGATTGACAGATTTTTTGGTACAGTCTAGAGAATATATGTTTTTGATTCAGTATATAGAAGATGGTCATAAAGAAAGCGGAGAGAGAGTTGGAATAGTTGTAATATGATATAAAAATCTTCTTTTCTAATAAAAAATCTTTGAATTTTACTTCTTTCTCTATCTCAGAAAATATAACAACTAAATTCTTCCGATTTTACATATAAGCTCATCTCATCTTATCAAAGAAGGCAGAGAGTTAAAGTTAGATTGTAAAATGATATAAAAATCTTCTTCAAAGTCATTTTTCTACTAAAAATTGTCAATATTTATCTTTTTTGTCGATCTCAGAAAATATAACAGCTAAATTCTTTAGATGTTACATATGAGCTCTCATAATCCCTAGTTTGTTTCAACTTATCGATAACTTTTCCTTACACATGTAATCGATAACAATTTAATCATTGTTTTCAATCATTTGAAATGGGAATTGAAACAGTAAACTAAATAATGAATATCTATGAAATTTACTTATTGAAATCGGTTGAAAAACACAAAAGATATAACTGATTGATACTTAGTCTTTACAGTCTTTGGTACAGTATTGCAGTCATGACTTTATCAGGGTATATACCAGTCGAGCTCACTTCTTTCCACGCTTCTTCTACTTGTTTTCTTTGGTTTTTGTTTTGCCGCTCATCAAACTCAATGATAAATGGACTTTAAAATGCTCTACACAAAAGACACGAAACTGAATGATTTAGTTGTTTGATTGTTGTTGTTGTTGTTATTGTTGTTTACTTTTGGTTTTGGGCCATTTCTCTCTTGCGTTTTTGGCATAATTAATGTGAAACAACATTGTTGTCTTTTATTTTGGTTTCTTTTTTTGTACTTTTGACAGATAAATTAATTAGACATAATCTAATTTAGTTATTGTGCCCAACTGATTAGCTTAAATGTTGTTTGGCTTTTCGAACTTTTAATAAAAGTTTATTTTTATGGCAATTTATTGTTAATTTTAGTCAACATCTAGCTTAGCGTAGAAAATCCGATTCCAAATAAAATCAAATGGCAATAAAACTCGTTGAAAGTCAAACTCGAAATTTATCCTTCACTTAATCCATTAAACTAAATTATAAGCTTGTTTATTTAGTATTCTCTGTTTGTGTGTGTGTGTGTTAGTGTTAGTGTTAGTGTGGTTCGGGAAGCTTTGTTAATTATTTATGAGATTATTTTTTGGTTTTGTGCCCAACTTTCGCTCTCTCTCTCTCTCTCTCTGTTTTTCGCTGTTCATTAGGCTAAAACAACGGGGAAAACAATTTACATAAAGTATGCTTTTTGTAATGATATAAGAGCTTTGTTTACAATTATAACCAATGCATGTTATTATTTAGCTTCTCTTTTTTTTTGGCAATTGTTAATTATTTAATGCGATCAACGAGTTCATGGCGTTGTTGTTGTTGTTTCGGGTAATAATACAAAACAACATTAAAACAAAAACAATTTTATTATTTTTCCCATAGTTTTTGGCTATTTAGCTTAATTTTTGTTATACAACATAATGAGTTTAATTGTTGTGGCTACTTAATTGAATGCATTAATAATACCCCCCGTACTCCCCCTCAAACTACACACAATGAGAGTGATTTATACACTGGCAGTTAGAGTGGATTAAGAGGGGGCTGGTGGAGGGGGAGCTGTTTGCTACAGGCCATATGTAGATTACAGAGAGTTATAAGCGCGCTTTGACATTTAAGTCCCGTTTTCGAGTCAAATTAAAAGCAAATAAAACGAAAAATGCCCCAAAACAGACGGAAAGAGGGGCAGACAGTGGGGCACAGACAGAGAGGGCAGACAGGCGGGGAAACATATAGCCAAAGTGGCATACGTAAATGGCCCGGTCAGCGATTTAGATAGCAATAAAATGCAGCTTGGAGCTTGGAGCTTGGAGCTCACCTCTGCTGAACTGCACATGCTCCATTACCAATTCAGAAATCTTAGCTCGAACAGCAGCAACTAAAACAACAACAACAACTGTGGAAAACATGCAAGCAACAACCACGTCGACAACATTAGAGGAGTCACGAACTGCAACAGCAACTACAACTACAACAACAACAGCAACAACTACAAAAACAACTACAACAACAACTACAGCACAGCAGCTAAATTGTAAACATAAACAAAACATTTATGACTATTTACAGTTGAAGAGCGATGAGGAGAGGTGTATGTATATCTATACCCACACACAAACACCAACACACTCTCGCACACACACACACACACTTATCCTAAGACCAAAGAACTCACTTAAACATATATTCCCACTTCTGGTACGTGAGTTTCGAGCTCCGAACTCTTCGTCGAGGCCTGTCGAAGTTCAATGAGTTTTTGGTGTGAAAGGGTCAATTGTGTAAATAATAACCAAAAAAAAAAAAAGGAAAAAAAAACTGTGAACAACAAACAACAAATAACAACAACAGCAGCAACCGAACCGAACCGGAGAACAGCAGCCAAAAATCGTAACTTGTCTATCAGTTTTTCTATTTCGACGTGAAACTTCTTTCTTTTTTTTTTGGGAAAATCCATAAAAATATCACACGCATATAAATGAAATGTTATACTAGAGGGAAATGCTTTAGCGATAAGCAATGCAACTATATAAACAAATACAGATAAACACACACACACAGACATATACATATATATGTATACATTCAATTGCATATTTGTTGTTTGTTCGACGACTTTTTTATGATGCAATTAAATGTGGTGTTTAATGCATTTTGTAAATAATAATAATAATAAATAAAATGCATTTACTGTGTGGCAGCAACCAGCTTATCATCATTATCATGAACACAGAGGCATTATCATTATCATTATCATGACGATAATGAAGTTCAAATTTTAACTGCACTAAAATTTGTGCGTTTGTCTGTGTTTGCTTTATTTGCCTACAGGAAATAAAAGTGTCATAAAAACTTTCATGGCTGCCGCATGGCTGGCTAACTCGTAACTGCCACCCCTTTGGCCCCCCACACACCCCACCCCACCGCTCCCCCCATTACCCACTTCTCTGTCGTGCAACTCGTTAAAATGCATATGAATTATGGTGCATATAGACTGCACTGCACGACAGAAGCGGGCGGAGGGGGTAAAGGCCTTTATATAAGCAGCTGCTTAATTTGGGCAATTTCACTTTATAAAGATATTTATATTTATATAGAGAGCTATAGTTCGTTCGTCCATTTTCATTAGTCTTCGACATTTGTAATTGAGCGTTTTATGACATTAAAAGCTTTCTGTTGGATTTTTTCTTCTTTCTTTTTAACAAGTTCATTTAAACAAATTGACATTTTTAGGTTAACAAGACTTAATTGATTGGTAAAGTCTTAATATTATCGAGATAAGCTGTTGTTGATGTCTTAATGTCTTAATAATGTGCACTTATGGTTGAAAGATTAGAGTAATTTTTATGGTTTCTATAACAAAGTTAATAAGTTATAATTTGATTGTAGTTTTTGTTTCAAATTCTTATGACATTTTTGCAAAAGAAAAAAAAATGTGAATAAAATTTGTTTGTATTGAAAATTTCTACATAATTATTATATATGATAAAAAAAAGATTTTGATATTAAAATAAAATATTTCAAGGTAAACTCAAGTGTAATTCTTGACATCTGAACTGAAAACATTATAAATTTCATTTCATACAACAAATTTTTTTATTCAATTCAGCTTTAGCTAGCTTAAAGATTAGCATAAATATCATAAATATCAAAAATATAAATACATATATCGAATTTTCATCTTGATCTGGTATTTGTTTTGCTTAGCTTATATCTTAGCTTAGCTTAGCTGTTTATGACCCGTTTTTGATGCCGTTTTGCCCTTTTTTGCGCATTTTTGCATATCCTTGCAGCAGCAGTATCGAATTTTCAGTTGGCTTCTGCTGCTGCTATCCCTTATTTGATACTTTACATATTTTATAAGCCATATAGACTGTCTGTGAGCTGATTGCATAATATGCGTATGCAAGTAGGATAGAAACACAACAACAACAACAAGGGCAGAGTAGCTGCAAAGAGAAAGAGAGAAAGAAAGAGAGAGAGAGTATAGAGTGCATTTTTGCCCAATTGATTTGCTTGCAGGGGTTTTTCCCTGTGTTCACTGGGAAAATGGTTGACCCCTTTTTAGGTTGGTTTTTTTTTCTTTTCTGTTTTTTAGGGTTAAGTGCGGACTTAAACTCATGTCACGACGACAACGACGACGACGACGAACCCATTCACTCAAAATACTCAATCAAATTAACGTTCAAGTTCTTCCGTGGAGGCAAGTAATTAAATCTAAAACTAACAATTGGCTATGCAAACAAAGAGTAAAACAGTAGGCAGGCAGGCAGGCAGGTAGGGGTAGGGTAGGGGGGTCAAGGAAAGGACGCCGCGTGATGACTGTGTCCATAATGGCAAACAATTTTCATATTAATTTTCATAATTTCCCAATGTTGACAACACAGTAAATATAAATACACGTAGGCAAACAACAAAAAGCCATAAAGGCGAGCGAGAGGGGTGGGGAGGGAGGGGCAGAGTGAATAACGTTGACAGCGGTCGCAGCGTGCAGTGGCGGGGAAAAGCAAAAGCAAAAAAAAAACTCAACAAAAACAAAAGGCGAACGCAACAACAACAACAGTAAAAAGGATACTTTACGTGCCGACGAGGACAATGGGGGGTAGTGACTGTGACAGTGACAGTGACAATGACAGTGACTGTGACTGTGACAGTGGTACTAATACTAGGCAAACTGTGCATTAAGTAAACTGTCCCGCTGGACGACTCTCTCGACCGACACTCTGGTCACTTGTTGGTCAGTCAAAACGGTCAGAAGACAACCTGCTGAGTGTTGTCTACAATAATGTGCGGCAATTTGCCTAATAACTCCTCAGACCAAATGACCAATAAGTGCGATGGGGGGAACTTTAACTCTCTCTCTTTCTCTCTCTATCTGTTGTGGGTGTTGGTGTGTTGTGTTTACCGCCTTGCGGTTAGTTTGAACTGTTGACTTTGCGGTAAGCATTTTAAATTGATTAAGTTCAACTTGTCTCTCTAGTCGCGAGCTCTTTGCGGTTACCCTTCACACTTCTCTTTACTTTTACCACCCCAAACCACCTACCGTGTGCAAGCTAAATATGTACTTAATGCTAAAAAGACTGCAGCTGCTTGTTTCTTGATTAATTCACGGGCAAAATACACTTGACAAAAATAGGAAAGTTTTATTCTATTTCATTCTATGAATCAAAAAGTGAAGGTCATATTATAAACATTAAAATATCTCTCTCTTTCAATATCAAGTTTCTTTGTTACTATAAATAGTTATAGCTCAACTTTGTGTCAAGTGTATATCTTCATAGTTTTTGTCAAGAGCCGTCGCCGTCGCCGTCGCCGTCTGCATGCAACACTCAAATGACGTGTAAAACGGCAGAGGCAAAACTGTTAACTCGTGAGACGACATTTAAGCACTTGAATGCCAAAAAACTTGAAGTAATTTGCGACGTCTAAAAGGCCTGCTGCCGTCTCTTCTCTATCGTGCTAGCAACTCTGAAAAGCGTTTCCTTAACTTGACTCTTTTTGTTGTTGTTTTTGTTGTTGTTGTCACTCTTCTCTGGCAAAAGTTGTCCAAGTCAAGCGTTGAAATTAAACTTGAGCGCCCAAAAAATAAAAGCGCTTTACACACACACAAAGTTACAAGTCATACACAATATGAAGCCAGTCGAAAAGGATAAGAGCGAATGATGGAGTGGGGGTCGGTGGGTGGTAACAGCTGTTGTTACGTTGTCGCCAACAGTACCCAAAAAATTAATTTCAATATCAAGAAACAAGCAAGAAAAACGCTATAAACTTGAACACAAAGTCTCAAACTCAACTTTTAAGATACTTTATGCGATTTTCAACAAAATTTTCTCAACTTCTTTGTTTTTTTGTTCTTGGTACACTCTCTATACTCTATACACACAGTTTGTGTTTTGCTTGGCGTTGAACTTCTCTGACAGTTGCTCCAATTTAAGTTTTTTTTGCATCTTTTTTTTCTGTTTTTTTTTTTTGTGGTTCGATTTTATTTACACTTTGCACACAGTCGCATTTTGACATTCAGTTGCTTGCTGTGTGAGCTGCTTTTGCAACACAGGGCACAAATTGATGTTGTCCTTGGTGCCGGTTCGGCTAGCGCAACATTGGTTCAACAGCAATTTTGTGCAGCGTCATTGGGTGCTCTGCCACAAAAGAGACCACAACCAGACGAGAAGGGAAGAGGGGCAGGGGCATGGGCATGGGCACAGAAGTTGCAAACTGTAGTGCAATCATGCCAAGGGTTGTGTACAACAAGTAAAGATAGCGTTAATCTACACCAAAGAACACTTATACAGTGAATACTGTCAGAGAATTGACCATTTATTGTCACCCGAACCACAGATCAAGCTCTCAAATGTAATATTAATGCAATTAGTTTCGGTATCTGTATGCCCTTTGGTGCAAGTAAGCTCAAGAATATTTCAGTTCTTGCAATGGAATCATATGATAAGGAAAGACTTTAGTTGAAATCTTCTCAAACGAGTTGAATTATTATTACATTGCACATATTAATACTCATTATAATCTTTCGAATATAACTAATCCATCACATCACACATATTACTTGGGCATTAGGTGTAGTGTAGAAGTCTATGTTTTCAATCCTTTTGTTGCAGGCGGCAACATTGAACCTGCCTGCCTGTCTGTCTGCCTCTCTGCTGGTTGTCCTGATTCCCGCGCTTGGCTAGAATTGCAATTTGTGCACTTTACTGTTGCCAGTTGAAAATTGTATGTACTTGCCACACACACACACACACACTGGCAAATAAACAAACAAAAAACACACATACATACATACATTGCATCAGTCTGAGCCGCAGCGAAATTGTATCTTTTGCCAGTTTGTGGTGTGGCAAGTATCTGCTAGTCAGCGTCGTCATTGAGGTTCGAGGTTGTTGTCGTTGTCGTAGTCGTAGTCTCTGCGACGCCTAGCTAGGAAGAGTGTGTGAGTGTGTGTATATACACTGAGAGAAATGACAGTTACAACATAATAAAGTTTGTCATTTGGTAGATAATGAAGACAAATGCTGGAATCCTTTGAAAATTATTCCCCTTTTTAATATGCAATGTTAACTAATTAATTTTCTCCAAGTGTAGCTTATACTGGGGGCCGTCGCATAGTTTCTTCTCACTTGAAAAAAAGTTGCTCATTTTTACACACTTTATTTTTGGTGCAACGACTGGCAAGTTGCCGCTGCCCCTGTTGTTTTTGTTGTTGTCGTTGTTGCTCTTACAACTTGGAACATTGTTTCAGCACTTAAGCGACATCATGCGCACAACTAGAGAGCGAATGAACCAGCGAACCATCGAACCAGCGGCGAACCAACCAACCAACCAACGAACGAATGCAAGATTTTGGAGAGTCACTTGCTCGAGTTGGTTTTTGGTTTGTTGTTGTTGTTGTTGGGTTCGCCCCCCCACAGTGCGCCGCCACAGCACGTTGCACAAAATGTTTAAACATTGTAGTCCCCATTGCAAACACACACACACACAGCAATACACACTGAGACACACACACACAGACAGACACATAACCGAAGCAAAACCAATCCGAAATATAACCCAAAAACTCAAACTCCATACAATACTCCAGAGTGTACCAGAACAGAGCATAGCACTCCTCTCTTGGTCTGTCTCTCCACTCCACTCCACACCTCCCCGCTCTACTCCTCCCGTCTCTGTACACACGTTGTTCACATTGTGTGCGAGTGTGGAGCCTTTTGTTTGAAGTTTGTCTTCGAATGGAAAACTTTTGTGAAAATTAATTACGAATTCGTGAGGTCAATCGTTTTTCGGTGATAATCGAGTGGGTGCCAAGCGGTTGCAGGTTGACGTACACGACACGCTGTGGCAGCGGAGTGAGGCAGGAGTGAGGGGCGTTACAGTCAGGTTGTTTAAATGCGCTTAAACTAAAAGGGGGAGAGGGAGAGGAGGGTGGGTAGTAGTAGTAGTAGTAGTAGTAGTTTGGCATGTCTGGGACAACATGCTGTGTGCGGTCTGTGTCCGGATCTGGCTGCATCCTCAGGGTTTTATGGCATTGCCTCTGCAACATCGTCGCCGTCGTCGTCGCCATCATCATCATCATTGCTTTTTGTTTATAATTTGGTAATTTGCAGTTTTGTCGTTGTTGTCTTTCCAACGTTTTGTGTTTTTTTTTCCGTTTTTCGTTTTTCGTTCAACATCGTGCCAAAGATTTTATAATTTTTACTTACATTTTTTCGGTAGCTGCTGCTGCTGTTGCTGTTGTTGTTGTTGCTATTGCAGCATTTTGCATAATTTTCCATTTAGCTGTGTTTGGCTTGTTGCGTGCCCCAACCACCAGGCAACAGCATCAGGCGGCAGCAGCAGTCGTGAGATGCAATTAAAGAGTATATTTCATGATTTGCGGCCATTTCAGTTGGGTGGTTGGGTGGCCAACTTGATTTTCCAGCTAAGCTTAACCCCCATTCCCATTCCCAAGCACACAGCAGAAGAAGAAGAAGCCTTCAAGCAATGTTGCAACGGCGGCCTTTGACGCTGTTGTCGTCGTTGTCGTCAGCAGCAAACGGTGGCAGCATCAACAACATCCTTTCGCTGTTATCCTTTGCCAGCGCCTCAAGCACAATTTTGTCTGTTGTCTGTGTCGGTGTTTGCCAGTGTCGCCTGTCGCGTGTCCTGTGTTTGCTTTGGTTTATTGAAAAGACATCCTCTCGACTACAAGACTAATTTTAACTAAATAGCTCTGATGACTGCCTAAGCCAAGCAACTACTACCCAAAACACATTTTTTGCTTAGGAGGACCCTGGCTTAACCTTTGTTTAACCTTTTTTGGAGACCCTTAACCCTCTCCAAACTCCAAACATCGATTTCATATTTTGCATACCAACTCGACTCGAGGGCTAATAACACATAATCCAAAGGCAAACCGTTTTTGTGGGCAATGTCACATAGTTATTTGTTTAGGAGCTACCAAAAAATGAGCATAACAAAAAATATACATCTAAAACTAAACATATATATATATATATATATGTATGTGGATGTATGTTTGACGCCTAAGCGTTCGTTGATCCTTTTTAAAGGCTTGTTTGTATACACATTTATTTAATATATTCCACGCACATATGGCGTCAAAAATTCAACATGCATGCAAGGATTTCAGTTTCAGTTCAGTTCGGTACGGTACGGTTCGGTTCGGTTGTTGGGTCTCTCCATTTTGCCCTTTCTCCCCTGTTTACTTTCCCAAAAGAAATACAAAAAAATGCTTTAATTAAATGAAATCTCATGGTTTTTGTGACGTTAGTTCGTTCGTTCGTTCGTTCATTCGTCGTCCTTTCTGGACGGACTCTCAGGAACATACTATTTGGTCCGTGCGTTGACTCCTTACACACGTTTTACAGTTACACGCACAACTATGCAAGCCTGTTGATGGCGAAGAGGAGAGTGTGGGTAAGAGATGGAGAGCAGGGAGTTCTTAGCTGGGGAGGTCTCTCTAGCTGGAATAGCATTCAAAAATTGAAAAACCAAAATTTAAGCTGGACAGCTTTTTGAATTTATGACCAAACACATTCATTCATACATACATACACGCAAACACTCAGACATAAATAGTCTGGTTTACGCATGGGAATTGATATAAGAGAGAGCGAGAGAGGGAGAGAACTAAACTCTATATGTTTATAGGGTGCGTAACTGAATTTGGGAGGGGCGGGGGAAAATTACATACTACATGCAGCTGTAATATCATGAGAATAAACCATATATTATGTTACCTTTCAGTTAGTAATTTGTTGATGAATTGCACAGTTTTGCATGACTAAATGAATAAACCAAATTGTAAAAGCGTGTCAGAGACATTATATGCCATTAACAATAATCATTTAATACATGAAACAAAAATCAATAAACTAATTAAACTTCATTTCCAACATTGCATTAAACAAATAACAACAAAAAATACTTAGGAATCAAAGTAGTTTCATTTTGAAACACTTCATTTTATAAGGTAAAACATTTTCATTAACGTTTCATTACCATTTTGTAAGCATTTCATTGTCAGTTTCCTTAACCATAGTTGAGCACTCCGCTCTTCCGCTGTGCCAAACATGGCCCGCAGGTATTTTTGCATTTTCTGCTGAGCATTGAGAAAATTGGTGGAACACCCTTTAAATCCGTAGTTGCCGCCGCCTGACCGTCGGTCCTAGTCTTAGGACTGAGGACTGGGCAATGTAATTCTTTCCTTCAGCACGCATAATGCGACACGTTTCCAGGGTTGTTTCTAATCCCAAAACGTAGCAAAAGGTACATAGAAATTTTACACACAAACACACACACACACACCAGGCACAATTGACTGTGGCTAGATTGGTTTGAGAAATGTCCATTCTATTCATTGTGCTCTCTTTCTGTATTCTCTATATGTTCTGTGTGGGTTTGTCTGCGTGTGTGTGTGTGTGTGTGAAATGAAGTGGCAAAAATTTTTTGTGTATCTACCTGGACAAACCTACCTGTGGACAGCAACAGCAATAGCTAGAGCAGCTGTAAGGGGACACACAAAAGACACAATTATTCATGTATGCAGCTAAAGAGGCTGCAATGTTTTCAATGTGCCCCGATGGCAGTGTGTGGCATCATCACCAGCATCATCATCATCATCATCATTATTATTATCATCATCAGAAGCAGCATCATTTCACTTTGCATTATGTAAAACATTTTCACAGGCGACAAACATTTGCATGATTAACCATAATTGAAAATTGTGAAAGCGTCGAACATTGAAGCCAAACTGACAAGCTGACATTGAATGGATAGCTAGCTATCTGTTCTCTCTCTTTCTCCCTACATTTTTTCCCCCTGAATGGAGATGGATGAAGAGTCTGTGAAGAGTCAAGAAGAGAATCTGTTGCCAGCATTCGAGCCCAATCAGTGGCGCTCCATTCAATTCAATTTATCTACGCATACCAGGCATCCAAAGGTTTTCTTCGTCTGCCGCCTCTCTTTATCCCAACCAATATCTTAAAGTCAGTTGCGACAACTACTACACTGGAAAAAATATTATAGCTAGTTTTAAAAATGTTTATCAATATTAATCTCGATCACAAAATGGATTCACTTGCAGATGTATCTTAGTATGAATCTAAGGTTCATATGCTATAATTTTATAGAAAAATTATATTGCTATATCTTACTATATGAGATAGTAGACAGCCAATCTATCAATATTATATACAAATTTTAGAATTTTAGAGTTTTTTGTTATTATATTAATATTAAATCATATAAAAGCATATTTTTGTTATTTTACAATCATTTTGTTGAATGATTTTTTCTTAAATTCTTGAGTATATAATATAATATGTATAAATATTTTTTTTCAAGTGTATATACTCTGGTTTGTGCTTTGTGCTAGCTGTCAACGAACACATTGCTTAAAACTGGTGACAGCCACGCCCTTGACTTGACTTGTGTTATACACTGAACATTGAACATTTGGCATCTGATTTGGTTTGAAGTTTTCCCTCCTTATCGTGTTGATTATGGCCACATGATGCTGTTAGTTGTTGTTCTTGTTCTTGTTGTTGTTGAGCTCAATCGGCTTAAAGTATTGTTGTAAAGTTAACAAACTCTAGCTGTAGCTCTTGCTCTTGCTCTTACTCTTGCTCTTGCTCTGTGGCTCTGGCAGTAACTGTAATTCAAGGTGCTCATTCATAATTGAATATGGCAAGTGCGGCCAGGAAGCTAAAGTCGGCTTCTTTTCCTACTACCTCTTATCTTCTCCACCTTCAACCACTTTGAAATCCTGTTGCTGCTGCTGCTGCTGCTTTTGCTGTTCATTCGTTTGGCTCATTAATGTTGCAGTGTTGTGTGTGTAGATGATGTTGATGGCGATGGCGATGGCAACGGAGGGTGAAGAAGAAAAAAAAACTTCACTCTATTCGTTGTAATCATTCAACTAAAACATTTCCCTCACTCACACTCTCTCTCTCTCTTTCTTTCCCTCACTCTCTTTCGTTTCACTCTCTTTTTGCTCTGTGCTTGGCTTTGTTGTTGCCTAATGTGCGGCTTCCTGTTTTTACGGTTTTTGCTTTAATTAGTTGATCGCACGTGATATGGCCGACCTGTTCGACCCAGCCTTGCCTTTAGCCTCTCTCTCTCTCTCTCTCTCTCTTCCCCCGCGCTCTCGGTAGCAAGTACTTAAGCCTTTAATTTGCTTGCCATTGTTGCTGTTGATGTTGCTGTTGTTGCCGTTGTTGAGATCTGTTGTATCTTTACCTGCTTTTGGTTGTTGTAGCTGCTGCTGCTGTTGTTGGCTGTTGTTATATTAGCACTTGTCTAGCTTTAAATTGCTTGTAAAAGATTATCTATGGAAAACTCACACTCAATTTGCGCGTCTATTTTAGCATATATAATATAATCTGTGCAAAATCTTAAGTAGCTTACAATGAGGAACGTTCATACGGTCGGATTGCCTTGGCTTGGCTTTGCTTGGCCTGCCTTTCTTGCTTCAGGCCCTGATTGAGGTCGAAGCAGCAGCAGCAACAACAACAACAGCAACAAAGGCAACAACAACAACTTGGCTAACAGTGCAAATGACCATCTATCCTTGTAAGCCAAAAGATACATAAATTGCAGCCGTGCACGGGGGCCAAATACTCACGTATATATGTACTAAAAATATATATATACATGTGTGTATATATGTGTGTGTGTGTGTAGAATAGATACACATGCAAAAGCATTACATTGACAAAATGGCCGACCTGGCCCTGAAGCGCCCACAAAAGCTGCACAGCTGTTGGCGACAAATCTACAAGCGTTCGAGTGAAATAACAGTAATACACTCAATACACACACACATACATATACACTATACTATATATATACATATGCACAGTTGTTACTTCCGCTTCATGTCGTTGTCACTCTCTGTCTGTCTTTATGTCTGTCTGCCTGTTGTGGCATCCTTGTTGTTGTTGTTGTTGTTGTTGTTGCTGCTGCTGCTGTTGCTCCTGCTGTTTGTTTGTAATTTGATGCGCGCTTTTAGTTAATTGTGGCAGCAGGACATGAGCATTGCCTATGCACAATAACTAAGCCCATATGTTGTAGACAGACAAAAACACACTCACACACTCACACACACTCACACTCGCCGCCTATAACTGCAAATAGTCGCTAGTTAGAGGCACACAGGACATGACCACTTAAGTGACATTTGCCGCAGTTGTTGCCCAAGCCTACCACCCACTCGCCCCCGCCCCCGCACCCACACTCCTAACTCTCTGGTCACATATGCGACTCATATTTCTTGGTTTTAGATAACTCTGTTTCAAGTGGCATCCAGGCATTCATGTACTTATTTGTTATGCATGTGTCTCTCTGTGTAGGTGTAGGTGTGTATCTGTGTAGGTGTATGTGCTTGTGTGCATGTCGTTTTGGGTTTTTGGCAAACTCAAGTATGCTCCAGTTGTACAAATATACATATACATAAATATTTTAGTTAATTAATTTTCCGATCAAGTGCTGGCCAATTGCCTTCGAACATCAATATATACCCATCATCTGCAAAATATAAATTTCTAATATGCACGTATGTATATGATTTTGATTTTGATTGGGCTTATCATTTTGCGACCAAGAGTGAAGCATACAATATTCTGACTGCTTTGCTCTGCTCTGCCTTTGCCACTATTGTAATTTAGTTTCATTTGATTTGGCCACAAAAACCCAGACAAACACAAACAATTTTCATCTGCTTTGCAGCTGATAATACTTAATTTGTAAACCAAGTTGATTGAATTTCAATTGTTTTTGTTTTTCGAATGCGTATCAAAGGGAATTCGATTACATTTTAATATTTGTTTTTGCTTTTATTAGCAATGGGAAAAGAAACAAATATTTAATTGGTTTATTATTGTAGCAATATTTAATAGATTTGTTGTACAAAAATATTTAATTTCCTAATATTATTATTTTTCTTAACTCGCAAAAACCTTTTAGTTTCTCAATAAAACATAAACACAGCTTTTCATTATTTTTAAGAGCATTTTGCAACTTTTTGCAGCGGTTTGAGATACTTGTTGTCTGACCTAAATCCTGTTTTTTTGAAACTTTAGCATTAGAATTATGTTAACGAAACTTTATGATAACTTGTTGGAAAAAACTTTTCCCTGTTTTCAAACCCTTTATTGATAAATTCAATTAAATATTTATCACGCTTATATGGAGTACTAGTGAAAAACATTCTATCTAATGAATTTGAAGCACAATGTTGTTGTTTACCCTCTGTTGTTTTTTCTGTTTTTTCTGTTGCCTTCAGCTACAAAATCAGGCCAAAATGTTAAGTTTCACTCGCAAGGCTAGTACTACAAACGGGTTAAGCTCTCATTATTTATTAAAGCACTTAAAAAAGTTACAAAATTTTATACGAAAATCGCTTGAAAATCTTGTAATTATGCAAGGCATATGCGAGCATTTCAACAACTTTTCCAATACAACAACAAAAAACAGCAACAACAAAAAACAGAAACTGCTGCATGTAATATGTAGTTGTAGTTGTAAGCCACCCCATTTGATTTTGACCGGAATACGTTGAATTCAATTGGGGTTAAAACTTATTGAAGCGCAAAATATTCAACAAGCTTCAGTAATAACAACAACAATTGTTACAGAAATCGGCTTTGGGTTCAATTCGCCATCAGTCAGTGCGTAAAAAGGAAAATTAATTGAGCACCACTACACTACACTACCACTACAAGCGCAAGCATATGCATACATACATATACATGCGTACATACATTAACAAATACATATACGCATATACATTTTGTGCTGCGACGCGTTGCATGTCAATTCACATACACTTGCCACACACACTCACACACACACACACAAATGTCATGCAAATTTATGGAATTTTCGCTTTATATTTATATATTTATGTATGTACATAATACACATATGTATATATAGCCGCAAGTCGGACCAGAGATGTTGTCGTTATTATTGTTGTTGCTGTTAACATTCATTTAACTGCTGCTGCCTTCATTCAATGTGCAACCCACTTGACCACTTGCAACATGCTGCAAACGCGCCATTAGTCATCTTTGGCTAAACGCTATTTGAGTTTTGTATTACAAACTTCCAGTTTCGCTTTGAGTTTTTCGCTTTTCACATTTTTATTGGGCCGCCCGTTGAGATGTGCTGTGGTGAAACAACAAAAAGGAAAGGGCGTTGCAAGGGGGTTGGGTTGCACACACTGATTAGCGTTTTTTTTTTTTGCATGCCAAATGCATAAATCAGACCACTAAAAAGAGAGCAAGGAGGGGAGCGAGGGAGAAGCAGCAGCAGGAGCAGGAGCAGCCTAGACCCAATGTTGCAATTGGTTGTGTGGCGACACTGTTGACATTTTTATTGCCCGAGAAAATAGAATTTTTCTTATATTTTATTATACACATGCGCTCGCTCTTCTTCTTCTGCCTCTGCCTCTTGCCTCTGGTTGCATTCTCTGCACAAAGCAAAAAAACATTTTTAGCCTGCATAAATTTGCGTTTTTATCGCAAACTAAATGGCCACAAATGCTGAGCGCTTGATTTGGCGTTTTTCAGTTAAATAAAATAAATAGTCAATAAATAAGAAAAAAAAAAAAAACAGAGTCAGCGACTTGATGACGCTTTTTTGCGCTGGCATTTTAGCCATAAAGCTAATTTAAGGCTAGCCATTAAATGTGGGATGTAAAAATGAGTCATGAATCATGCGGGAGGCAATCGCAATCCACATTCGAATGGAATATCAAATACTCTTTAAAAAAAGTCTATTGAAAGTCGCAACACACAAAAACTAGTTTAAAATTCAATTAGGCTAATTTAATTATGGTATTTTTCTCGTTTATTTGCTTTTTAATTGTGTTTTGCCTTCCCCCGCCCCACAGTTTACACAGTAAAAATCTATCGAGCCAAGTTTTTTGAAAAACCAAGGCTGGAAAAGTAATAAGGAAAAGACTTTTACTAATTGGGGCCAAAAGCAGCGTTATAAGAAACAAAAAAAAAAAAAACATATAAAATACAACAAGAGCAGAAGCAGAAGGAGCAGGCGGGGGCGGCGGCAGGGGCGGTGGCATAAGAACAACAGTTAGGAAAAACTGAAATTATGAGCACGAAAAGAAAATAATAATTTTATTTTACAGCAGTTTTTCTCCACCCACCCCCTTTGCACTCTTTTTGCCCACAATCTCTGCATATAACAGAGGCTTTGCTGCTCTGCTTCTGCTTCTTCTTGCTGCTTGGCTTGGCTGGGCTTGGATGGTTTCTTAATAGCCGTCAAGATTCTTGGAAATAATATATATAAAGCATGCGGCGTGGCATGGAATGAACGAAAAACCCTTTTGCAAGGCTCAGACTCTCAGTTGCAGCAGCAGCAGCCTGCCTGCCTGCTCCAAAAGCGCGCAAGCGTTGAGCTGTGAAAAGGCACAACAACAGCAACAACAACAAACAGAAAGCAGCAACAGCTACGACAAGGAGCTGCAGTCAAGTGAAGTGGCGTGTGGCGTTGGCGGCAACAGAAGCAGCAGCAGCAGCAGCAGCAACAGCAATACCAACAACAACAACAACAACAATAACAGCAGCGTCATCATCAGGTTGTTGCCTGCTGCTGCTGCTGCTGCTGTTGTAGTTGTGGCAAAAATGCGTTCTACTTAATGTTGCATGCATTTATAGCAAATATTTCCCATGCCCAGGCCCACGCCCGCCTTGGCCAGCCCTAATGATGCACCAGCAGCAGCAGCAGCAGGAGCCGTACAAACAGCATCAGCATCAAGTCAAATGCACTTAAAGAAAATGTGTTTTTTTAAATTGAAGCTTAAGTGTTTGTGAATTGAGAAAAAAGTTTTTTAAGTATTTAAATATATATAAAAAAATCAACAAGTGACTTTTCTACTTTCTTGTTTAATAATTTGCAACTTAAATCAATAAAAAGTTACTCGAGAATTTTTCATTAAAGTGTAAGCGCAGCTGGAAGCTGGTAAGTGTGTGTTGCCAGATTCTTAGCTTTTCTTCTTTTTTTTTTGGGCGCTCGCTCTATCTTTATCTCTATCTATCTTTCTCCCTCGCACCCTGTGTAGATGTTGTCATTAAGCTGCGCCACATTTACAGTTGCTGCCCGTTGGCTCAGAGGCTCGTTCTTGCTAGCTAGCATTTGCTTTTTTTTTGCCTTGACTTCGGCTTGGCTTTGGCTTGGTTTGGTTTGGTTTTGGCTTGTCTTGGTTACTGCTTTTCGATTTAACTGCTGATAGCTTTTGAAGTTAGAGTAAAGTTACGTAGTACACTTGGCGCACACTTATCTATCATTATCATCAGTAACATACACACACACATTAGTATCTGTGTGTGTGTGTGATGGGATGGCAACTTTTCTATTACACTGCAAACTGCACTTATCGTCATCGTCATCTGCAGCTGGATGAGAGTCAGTAGTGCGTCCACTCTAATCACTATATGCATCAGCTTGATGGCATTAGTTGGGATGTTGCCTGCCTGCTTGCCTGCCTGCCTGATGGCAGCCTGCCCCTCTCTATTACTTGCCACTTGAGTACTTGTTGTTGTTGTTGCTATCTCAGCTGATGACGACTACTTGGCCTGGCAGCTGGGAGAATCTTGGGTTTTGCCCAGTGTTTTGTTTTTTTCCTATGCATTTTTCATCTATATTTTGTTTTAGTTTTTTTTTTCTTATACTCATATTTTGTTTTTGTGCTAGCTTCTTGAGAGAGCTGCTTCTAGAAGCCGTCCTTAATTTTTGTTTAATGCCAGTTTGTGTTGCCAAATGCCCGGCGGCCTGTTTTTGTATAATTTTGTTGCAGTTTTTTTTTTTTTTGCGATTTTGTTTTTTATGAATTTGCTGGAAAATTACAATTTTATGTTGCAGTTCGCGTTTACTGCAAGCCGCCGCCGCGCCGCATACCCCGTTGAGCCGAGCGTTATTAAAATAATTTAATTGCTTATTAAATCATCTTCTTTACTCATCCTTCTATATCTATATCTTTCTCTCTCTTTTTCGTTTTAGGTAAGTTTTTTGCGGAGAACTGGGGCGCGCCTCTAATTAGTTGACTCTAAACTGAACCGAGGCACAACTTTATTAACTAAAAACTTTGAAGTCAAGGCAATCGCTGTCATATTAAATGAAATTTACATTAAACCGTTAAATTGCCAGGTACGTTCAGTAAATTGCCTAGAGAGTGTGATAGAGAGAGGGAGAGAAAGAGATGTCTATGAAAAACCTGACTCTCCGGAGTTGTAGCCTTTAAAGTTAACCTGCTGCTGCAAAACGTGTAACGTGCAACTGCAGCCTGCAGCATCCGATTTTGACACAATTTCACAGTTGGGCGATCGGCATGAATACTTTTTTGTGAAAAAAAAAAAAAAACAAAACTCAAAAAAAGGGGGAACAAAAATGAAATATTCCAAACATGCATATTGCAGTAGTTGTGTAGTAAAGGAAAAAGTAGTTATATACATAGTTATGTATTATGCATCTAACAGCCCTTGTTGCACCCCCGCACTTCCCCCCCACTTGCCCAACATTTCGTATATTCGCATTTTGCATTTGGCTATTTGTAAACAAATGGCGGCCATCCCTTGCAGGCACATGCCTCAATGCACTTTGCACTGTGTGTGTGTGTGTTTGTGTGTGCAATAGAGAAACGCCATTATTTGTTGTACTTGTTGTTGTTGCTGTTGTTGTTGTTGTTACACTCCTCTCTTTTTATATATACCCCTTTTCAACTTGCAACTGCAACTGGTTTTTTATGCAGGCTCGTCGTCGACGTCGTCGCGCACTCTGCACAAATCGAAAAAAGGCTTACAGCAAATAGTAAAAACCTGCAAAAAAAAAAAAAAAAAAATGAAAAAAAAGGCAAAAAACAAATCGCAGCTTGAATAAACTTTGTTTTTGTGTGTGTGGTGTGTGTTTGCCTGCCTGGCTCCTCCAGGGTGGAGGTGTTGCCAAATATACCGAAAAAATTGCAGTGCAGCATTGCACTAAGATTATTCGATGCTCAAATGCACTTGCACAAAGGTGGCAATCACACAGTTTAAGATACACACAAAGATAAGAAACCCTGAAATTAAGTGAATCTCCAACTTCAAACTGAAGATGCATTTGCCAAGGAATTTGTTTTTGCCTCTAAAAGTTATTGATGTTTGGTTAGATATTGAAAAATGATTCAAACTTGATTGACTTTAAGCTTCCTATTCTTGCGTGTTTTGGGGCAACAGATACTGAAATTGGTAGCACAAGCTGACCAACTTAATTGCTACTACCCTTTTGAAATATAAATGCCGCCGGCAGGCACCAGAAAAAAAAAATATTGTGAATTAGAAACTGCAATGCACAAAAAAAAAAAAAGAAAGAAAAACCTAGAAAAATATGATACCAAATAAAAAAAAACGACCATGACAATCGTTGTTGCACTCTGGACCACAACTTTGTGCGCCTTCGTGTGCCACAAACAATCTGCTGGTTTGTGGGTTGCTTGTTGGTGGTGGGCCCAAATGGAAGTTGGCTAAAACTCTGTCTGTTTTGGTTATTGTCTTTGGGGCAAGCCGCCACCGCCACCGCCACCACAGCAGCCGCATTTGCAGTTGCAGTTGCACTTGGCGTTTTGCTTTTGTGCTGCAAGCCGACCAGAATACCATGCCACATTGCGCTGCGTGTGCGCGCGCGAGTCTGTTGCAGCGATATATATTAAAAACGGAAAACAAACCAACAACAACAACAAAAACAGAAAAACCCAAAACACATACAAAAAGAGAAGAAAAAAACGAAACATTTTTAACAAGTTGTGCGCATTGTTGCGCCTCATGTTGTACAATAGTAGTAGTACATGCTATTTGCATATATCCCAGTTGACCTGATTCCTCTACTCTTTGTTGCTTGTAATGTTGTTTTCCATATTTAAAAGCTTTCGTTTTTATGTTGCATGTTTTTCCTATAAAGTGTATGTGCAACATGCGATTTATGCAAGCTGTGCACAACAAGCTAATAGTTTTGTGAAATTGAGTTTTAACCCAAAATTTAATCAACCCAATCGAAGGTCAAACAACAACACTGTGTCCTAAACAAACACAAACACACTCACACACACACACGCGAGTTGTGGAAAAGTGTCAACAATTTGTGAATATGTGTGTGTTGAAACTTAAGCGTTTGAGCAAATATTTTTGATAAACTGATTTCGAAGACAAAACACATTTTTTTAGAGGGTGCTGCTGCTGCTAATTTTCTATGACAAAGTAAATAAACAGCAACAACAACAACAGCAATGTGTGTATGTAAATAAACAACAACAACGGCAACATCGACGGCAAAATGTTGACACCCAAAACATGAGAATATCATCGTGCCACACAGCACAAAACTAACTGAGAACAACAACAACCACCGAAATTTGTTGCATTAAGGTTCGGGTTGGGATCTCCCTCGTTTTTGGCCTACTACTTCGACTACCCCTAGCCAATAAATACTAATAATACTGATTTTGGCTATACAAATGTTTTCTGTCCAGCTGTACAGCTGTCCAGCCATCAATACTTGTCTGCGGCGCTAATGCACAAATCCTTTTGCACCCTTCCACCCTCCACACTTCCCATGTTTCGACTGTGCGTCGACTTCATTTATTTTCTGTTTAACAGCATTTAGGGATTTTCATGCATTGTTCGCATTGCTCGATTCCAGTTTCCTTTCCTTTGCAAGCACAAACACCCCAAAAATTTAATATCGAGACAAGGATTCAAGTAAGGGCGCTAGGGCAGAGCGGCGGGGTGGGGGGAATGGATGATTAACAATTTATTGTGCGACAGCCAAAAGCGTTGAAATACCCTTGCCAAATAATAGTTATTAGCCATTTGTCAAGGCGTTTGTAAGGTGCTTAGCAAATGCCGAATGGCCAATGGCAAATAGCGAAGATTGGATTTGTTTGGATTTATTATAATCGTGTTATATTTATGTGCGTATCGATGTGACTTAAAAGTAATTTGAAAATAGAAGAAAATACGTAAATTTTAAAAGCAAATAACAAAAAAAAAACTTTTAATATTAGTTTCATATGATACAATGTAATTATATGAAGGGTATGTTGGTTCGACTCTTTTCGATTCTTTTCGCCAAAACTTTTATTGCGTGTTTCGGTTTCGTGCGTAGTCGTTATTGTTTCAGCCCTCGCTTTCCAAACTAATCCCTTTCAAGTGCGCTGCGAACGCGCAAATTCCTCTTTAGATCCGTAATAATAACCTTTTTTGCCTTTGAATGATTTGTCTATGGATTAATTTAACCAGAGGAGAACCTTACAACAAACTTTTTCCCAATGGCTTATTTATTTGCTCATTTCACTCTGACCCAAAGTGACCACAGAGAACTTTTTTGTTTTTGGGACAGGCCTAAACAGCATATACATTTTTTTCGTTCTCCTTATTTTATTTAAACAAAACCAAAGTTACTTTTGGTAAGGATAGGATGAAACAAAAAAGTCAATTTATATAGAGCACGAGCCGAAACGAGCCGAGCCTCAAGTAAAGAAAAGTCACAAAGCCAAAGGGCCAGAAGGGTCTGAGCTATTGGGCCACGGGTCGCCACGGGCACATCGCATCAAGTTGCCAATAAATCCGTAACGAATCCTTTGTCGGGTTCAGGAACGAACGGTAACACGAAAGGATCTACGCTTCAGTGCATTTCTGATGGACGTATCCGAGCGTAGCATATTGATGGCAACTTTTGCGCATTTTACGGATATTGCACAATTCTCATTCTTTCTTTCTTTCTTTTTTTTTTGCCCAATGAGGGAAAGCGTTGACTTTTAACAGAATGGGAGAGAGAGAGAGGGGGAGAGGGATTGCGAGTATGTATAGAAGAAAGTAATGTAATATAAAATCAGAAAAAATGATTAATTACACAAGGCGCAAAAAAAGAAAGAAAGAAAGCAAAAAAAAAAAGGAGGCGTGAGGTTGCTGAACCACTCTAGCAATATTTTGTTGTTGTTGTTGCTGTTTTTGTTGTGTTTGTTTGATTGTTGCACAGGCGCAGGCACACAGGCAAAACACATTTAATTGGCTTTTGAGCCATCGACAAAAAGTTGCCAACGACGGACGGACATTGCCACAGCCTAATAAAGATTAATTGTTTTTTAAAAGCAAAAATGTTGCAGTGAAAAAAAGTTACCAAAAAAAAAAACGGAGACACTACTGTAACTGTAGACATGCCAGGATATGCCAGTTTATCTATGTCAGCGCACCACAGCACCACGCACTCAATTGGAAGATTAAATGCAAGCCCGCCCGCCCCGCTCACTCCTCTCTCCGCGCTCTTCTCTCCCTCGCTGCCCATCCATGGCTTGTGTGGCCGGCCAGTGCAGACACTTCAGTTGGGGCCGCCATGGTCGTCGACAACAACGACGACACTTTAATTTTATGTTTTTACCATTGCCATACAATGTGTTATTGTGTGTGTGTGTGTGTGAGTGTGTGTGTCCTTGATGCTGCTACACAACCCACATACATTAATATATATATATGTATGTATGTATGTATGTATGTTGCCACAAAGCTACGTGGCTCAGCTACCGTTGCCCTTTAGTTCAAACCAGACCAAAACTCAAACCAACCAACCGACTCAGCCGCATTGCGATTCAAATGCGCCGCTCAACCATTTTTGCGTATGAATTGCAAAACGCCGCACATATTTCACGTTATTGTTTGGCTCATGCTGAAAACTGAAACTGTGTGTGAAGCAGCAAGTTGAAGGGGTTTGGGGGGAGGATCGACATTGGAAGAGGAGCAGGAGCAGAAGTAGGAGTTGAAGCAGGAGCTGGAGCTGGAGTTGAAGCAGGTAACGCGTAGCCTTTTTACCCTTCAAGCCTTATGGGCTCGTGGCTCGTAAGGTTGTTGTATCTCTTTCTCGCTCTCTCTCTCTCGCTCTTGCCCTTTGTATATGTGTGTGTATTGTTGTGCCTTGTGCCATTCCAAGTCGTGCCACACATTTGATATATGTTTTGGTGTCGAGCATGAGTTAACTGTGTCACAGGCATCGTAAATTTTCGCAATGTTGCAGCAAGTTGAATGAGGTTCATGGGCAGGAGGGGGGATGAGATGAAGTAAGGGGTTTGGGTTAAACACTGACTGAAGCTGCTGCTGCTGCTTTTGGGGGTCTCGCTCACTCTCTCTCTCTCTCTCTCTCTCTGGGAGTCTCTGAGTTTTGTGAGTGCATTGAAATTGCTAGAAATAATCGTTAAATGATGAAGTCTTTTGCAACAGGACAAATAAACCAACCAACACACACACAAACAGTTATATGAACTCTCGTGCTTTCTACCCAGATTCCGAATAATGATATATGGTATTTTTGGTTGTGGGGGGGGAGGGGAGCAACAAACATTTTTGGGTGGCTGCCTTAAATCACACAAAATGTTAAGTGAGTTGTCTGTGTGTGTGTTCGTTTGCGTCTGTGTGTGTGTGTGTGTATGTGTGTGCAACAATGAGATGCATCTTCATTAGCATTCGCCACGTGTTGATTAATGTATGCCTAAGTGTACAAGAAATTAACAAATTTTTAAAAACGAGATGTCGAGGGACACACAGAGAGAGAGAAAGACTGAGGGAGAGTGAGATGCAGTATGTGTGTGTTTGAGGGTTTGTGGTTTAGGTAAGAAGAAACATATTTAGTCGTAATTAGCTGCAGCAATTGAACTTTTTGAAGTGACTGTCAAACCAAAACGGACATATCAATGTGTATGAGTATGTATGTGTATGTGTATGTATGTGTGTGTGTGTGAGCTGTCATGAAAAATGATACACAAAACTCGCCTGACTGCCGCCTGTGCTGTGCCTGCAGGCTCTCAAGTCAGGCAAACGCATTCAATGTACAATGTCACAAGCAGCGGCAAGAAACGACAGAGATACAGTAAGACGAGAGGTAGGGTAGGGGACAGGAAGAGAGGGACACGGCAAGGCAGCTGCCTTGTCAGCCTTATGCCTTTGGGCCCTTTTGTTTTATGCCGCCGTTGGCCTTTGTTGTGTCGCTTATGTCTGCCAGTTGAGAAAGAGAGGGAAAGAGAGAGAGAGAGAGCCCGAACCGGACCTAAGGGGAAGTAACTATATACACAATATATATATATGTATATAGAGTATAATTTCGTTTAATATTGCGCATTTTATTTGTGTAATTGTTCGTTCTCATCCTTATCCCACATTCGTCCGCCTTTTTCGGGTACCCGGCTCGTCTCGGCTTCACTTTCAATTTCTTGTTGTTTTTTTGAGGTTGTCAATTTTTCATTTCAACTGAAATTTCATTGTGTCCCGCAGCAGGATCGACTTACCACCAGGCATGCCCCGACGAGTGCCCAGAAGGACAGTCAGCTTATGTGTGTGTGTGTGTGTGTTGAGTGTGTGTGGATATCAACACATTACCTTGTCCCTCTTTTTCGCTCTATGATCATCGCTGTCATATTGTTGTTGAGGGCAGCGCCACAATTTGACATGACATTCTCAACATTATATATATATATAGAGATATTTTTATTTTATTTTTATATATATATATATTTTTATCTGATCGTGAGTCGCGTTTGCAGTCAGTTGGAAAATTTTTATGCGCCGCCGTGGTTCGTAATTTTTCATTAATGGTTCCTCCTCTACTCTTCTCGTCTCTCTTCTCGTTTCATTTTTATGACATTTGCCGCAAGCATAAATTCTAGACGACAGCACTACTGAGAGATGTTGCTGCTCTTGTTGCTGCTGCTGTTGGCGACAAGCTAATCAGAATGATGAAATTTCAATTTCGATTTTTGTTTTTTTGTTTTATTTTCTGTTTGCCTAATGTGTGTCGTCTTGTCTTGTTTTATGTGAAATTTGAGCTACTCACTCGGGGTCGAGTCGGGGGGCGACATTGTGTTGATGGTTTTTTAAGTAATGGGGATGGCATTGATTGGACATCATGTTCTAAGGTTCGAAGGTCTCTTCTTCATTTTCAGTTTGACAGGTAAAAGATGCTCGATCTGAGAAAAAAAAGGTTGTCAAATCATTTGAACAAAGCAAAAGAAACCATAAAAAATGTATCAAATTCTTCTCTGATATTTTTGGCAGATCGTTGACTGGGGCTTAACTGATAGTGGCCCAGAATTTGTGTGGATTGGATTTGTTTTATCGGATTTAACAAGATTTAAGCTTAGCTTCAGATTTAGCTTCACCGTATTCAAGGCCAACACGCCCATGTATATTGTGTGTATATACAAAAGATTCTATTGCCCCCTGTGGTAGCTTTTTTTTTTTTGTTTTTGGTATTTTTGTAGAGCCAGCTGCCAGACTCCTGTGGTGCGTTGACGACCGCCGCAGCCTACTGTGATATCATTAATCAAGGCCCACTTAAAGTTAAACGCTTACGAATTTTTTATATATATATGCATGGATGTATGTATATCGGCTCGCACGATTTTAACGATAACGATTTTTTCTCTTGATTTTTTTATTTTTATTTTTATTAATACAATGCCGTTTGTGTTTACCGTTCCCATAAATTGTTAATAAGCATGCGCCTGTGACACAATGCGCACAAAAACTTCCGATGAAATCTCAATAAGCCAAATGGTCGATCTTGCTTCACTCCGCCCCCCGACTCCAATGCTCCAGCTTCCAAACTCCATTCTTCCACTATCCACTAAAACACACACACACGCAAAACGGAATGTAAATTTTGTCGCTTCTCTGGAATTGATTTATATCTGTGGCACTGTCGGCTCGACGTTCTCTTTCGCGCGCTCCACTCTCGTCTCGTCTGTACTCTACTTTATTATTCATTGGAAACGCAAGTCAACGATGATGATGATGATGCTGACGGTGATGACGATAATGATGATGTTGGGAATGGCAATGATTATATAGCCAGAGTAAAGTGAAATTAAACAGAAAGAAAAAAAAAAAGATACAGCCGCCACGAACGAACAACACTCATAAAACTGACTCAAATTCAAAATGCTAAAGCTTTGAATTTCAATTAATTGGACTCCACGCGATTCGAACTCTGGGGGCTGACAGAGACTTCAACTTCAACTGCTGGGGGTTGAGTTACGATTAAATGTGGGCATTTTCATTTTATGGGTTAATTGCCATTGTGCGGCAATCAATGCCAAAAAGAATAGACCGAGAGAGAGAGAGAATGTTTTATTTGCCTGTGCGCTGTGATTTATATGCCGCGGCAAATTGAAAAGGGCAACTGCACAGCCAAGCCGAAGAAGATGAAACCAACTAAAAGCAATGAAAAGGCTGAAAAAGGCAATATATGTATATATATTCAATATATATGACACATTGACAAAATGCTAAATACGCCAAATTGATCAATGAAAAGTTTGATTCGGTTCGCTTTGGTTCGTTGTTGAGTCATTTGAGTAATAAACCATAAAAAAAATACCCTAAGAATTCTGATGAATTCAAAAGCGCATGGGAAAAGTTCAAGTTACAAAGCAGAAAAGTATTATAATTTATGTCCATCTAATGCAAATTTCTTGTTAAATATTAAAAAGAGGTTTTATATAATTTCTTTATAAATTTCAATTAATTTCATAACTACAGGGTATATATTGTAGAAAATGATGAATTTATATTGTAACTTTCACAAGTTATTGTTTGTTGCCAGTTTGTTGCCGTCGCGTCGCCGTCGGGCAAACTTCCCAATGACATGGTTAATTGAATGCCAAATTAATATTTATGGGCAAGTTGTTAGCCAAAGCTTAATTAATGAAGCGCAAACAACAGACTCTCAATATATATATATATATATGTCTACTTACCTATATTTAAATGAAAAGCTTAAAATTGTTTACTTTGTTACAGTTTGTCACAAAAAAATCATCCAAAGTATTTAATAAATGCACCGCGGGGTAGAATTATATGCAGACACAACAATTCAATGCAGCTAATGGACCAAAAATATATATTCATTTTTTTCACAACCAAACGCTTAATGGTTGATGGTTTACGCAAGGCGAACCAAGATACGGGCATGAAAAAGTAATAATGCAATTATTTTATCGTCAACCAGTTGGTATTTTAATAAAAATAGATATGGTTTGGGTATGCCTTGAACATCAGCATCAGTATGGCAGCGGCGACGGCGACGGCAATAATAATAACAATAATAATAGTTGGATTTACATAATAATAAAAATAAAATTGTGAAAATAGCCATAAGCGTTTGGCAGACTCTGCGTAAATTGTCCAACAGTCTGCATCAAAAATTATAGCTGCATTTAAGTAATTGTTGCAACTGTTGACAACGTCGTGCAACATAACGTTGCAATGTCTGCCTGCCTGCCTGCGTGCCTGCATCTCTCCAACCATCTCCGCCATCCATCTCCACCATGGACATTGGCAGGCGGCAAGTGCCTGTCAGTTGCATTGACAATGAAGCGTTAAAATACGCAAAAAATTGCATGCAGCAGCAGCAGCGAACAGAGCGAAAGAGATAGCGAGAGTAAGAGGGGAGCCCAGCTGCCGTGGCAAGGAAGGGGGGCAATACACACACACCAGGCAGTTGATCAACTACAGTGCAACGACAAATTGGAGTAACCTCAACAACAACAACAAGAGCAACAAGAATGAGAGCTGCAGGAACCAGAGGCAATGCCAGAAAGAGCCTGCAGCTCAGAGCTCGAAGCTCGAAGCAAAAGCAGACGGTCATAAAACATGCTGCTGCTGTTGCTGGCCCCTGCCAATAAAATTTTATTAAACGCCATAAAAATATTTATGAAATTGGCGCAAAGCGTCGTGTTTATTTGCCTGTTGTGCATTTTAAAATAACGCGAAAATTATGCGAAAATATCTCACTGATAATGCGCCAAATAACTCTGTCCAGCAGCAGCAGCTAGCCAGTAGGGGTAGGGGTAAGGGGAGTGAGGGGGAAAACTGAGTGCTGCCTTTAATCGAATGTGAATACTTGTACAACTATTAACTTTAATGTACATTTGATTTGTTTGTGTTAAATTAAAAGCGCTTTTAAACAAAAAAAAAAAAACAGGTTTAAAACTGAAAAAAAGATTTACCGATTGCAGTTTGAATTTTTAATGTGAATGGTGTTGAATTTTTGGTTTGTTGCTGCCATATGTGTGTATAACTTATAGTTGAATATTTATATATTTATGGTATTTATTAATGTGTTGAAGCATATTTATTTTAAACTTGATTTATGCCTGAATACTTTAGCTTATATATACACACAAACCATAAGATATTTTCAGTACTAAAGTTTCACTTGTTCTAGCATAGAGCACATTTCACCTTATAATGTGAATTCCTTGACATATTTGTGGGCACTTTTGCTTTGAATGTCGCACACACACACATACACACTCATACACTCACTCACACTGCTTCTTCCAACCCATTTGGTTTTCATTAGCACTAACTCAGTGCACCGCGCTTTGGCTCAATTCGGTTTCAAATTGAAAAACCAAAGAGTCAAAGCCACATTCACACTCACACATACATCCCTTACACACACACATACACAGTCAGACATACACACACACATTGATGATAAGCTATCCTACAATTTGGCTATGCCCTATTTTGGGCTGTGATTGCATTGTAGCTGTGGCACGCTTCATTGCTTGCCATCATAAAGGTAGGAAATATTGCGGATGGCTAGATGTCGATGAGGTGAGATGGGGTGGGGTGATGAGGTGTGGCGCGGTGGTAATGATGGCGGCGGCGGCGGTGTGGTGGTGCACCACTTTGACAGTTGAACGCATTTTCGATGCTTACTTATTTCATTTAACACAGCGTTGCGCCCGCGAGCACAAAATTGCGTGAGTGTTGCACACACACGTGTCGTTCTGTCTGTCTCCCTGTCTGTACGTGAGTGTCAGTGTATGTGTGTGTGTGTTGGTGTTGTCAACGGCAGCTTCGAAGCCGCGAATTGAATGCCTGGGCACACAGCATGTGGCAAGTTGGATTCGGATTCATCGATATCGTCGGCATTATTATTGTCAGGACCAACTTAACACACAGACCAAAAAGTTGCAAGCAGCCAGAAATCATTGGCCGACCCCTCCCTCCCTCGCACACAGTTGCCTGCCAGCAGCTGCCATACTTACACACACACACACACAATTTGAATTGACTAATCCAAAAAGCATATCTGACGTTTGCTCTCGCCTGTTACTAATGACTTGGCACTTTGCGCAGCACACACACAACAGGACATCATTGCCAAAAAGGATCCCAACCAAAAAAACCTGTGTGCGGGGCAGGGGCGGGGACGAGCGTTCGTTCTCGTGCTCGTGTGTGCTTATTTTCAGCTTGGCTGTCAGGCATTTGTCATATTTCTGTCAAATAAGCGCTTTTAATATTGATAGCTGTTGCTGCTGTTGTTGCCACGGCGGCTGCTGCTGCTGCTGCAGCAGTCGACTGTCAACAGGATGTTGGCTTCAGCGCGTCGAGTTCAACCGATAGAGAGAGAGCGAGAGAACTTTCAGCTTTTGCCGCAACATCGCGCGCGCTTGTTGTGTGCAATCAGGCGTTTTATGTGAGCGGCTTAATGTGAATTTATTGCATTTCATTGGCACACTGTTATTTTTTTTTTCTTCTTTCTTTTTCTGGGGGATTGGCCATTGGGAAGTGGGAACTTCGTCCGTAATGAGGCTCAAGTAAGAAGAATTTCGGTTTTGTTTAAGTCGTTCCCCCCAATATCAATCAATAATAAAAAGACGTAACATATGTATGTCGAAGAAGGTTCTCCTTGCCTTGAGAGAAAGAGCGAGAGAGAGAGAGAGCTAAATCAATGCCCACATTTCCCTTGATGAACTCAATAATGATGATGATAATCGTAATGATGTGTAGTTATTGTTTTTGGGCTGCCAAATAAATATTATGAGGGCATATCGCACATTTTTCATTGTTTAAACAATGGCGCGATATTATCGATGGGTTCGTTCCACACAGTTGTTGTTGTTGTTCTTGTTGTTGCTGTTGCTGTAGTTGATGATGATGATTTATAAGCGGCTGTTAAGTAAACTGTTTCCCCGTTTGTTTGCATAACAAATTGTAAAAGAAAAAAAAACAAAACAAATGTTAAATTATCAGGCATTAAACATTAAGCAGAAAACATGCTTAAAGCACCAAATCACCGAAAAAATACTCTCAGAAGCCACCTGCGCTTGTTGCTGGCTTGGGCCACCCGTTGTTCTCTGCCCGTGCTTAAAACAACTTTAAAACAAAATAAAAGAAATAAAGCTTAAGAAGAAAAAATAACAAAAAATAAAATATAAATGATATAAATTTATACATTTTTTTCAACTTGACTTGTGCACAGCTTCAGGCATTTGCCAAAATTCATATATAAAATACATATTCTCATGTAAGTATGTTTGTTTGTATGCCAAAAGGTCGTCAGCTTGTGTTCGCAGCGTGAAACTTTATTTTTCTTCTTGCTTCATTTGAGGGAGAGCTCAACCAACTCCTTCAACTTGCTGAGAGAAGGCGTTCAAAATTGCAACACTTTTGGGTACGGTTTTAACCGTTTTTTTTTTATCGGCGTTGCACACCCAAAGCACCTAGCAATTGTGCATATTTAACTACAACTTAAGCATTAATCAATTGGATTTGGACGTTACTTCAATTAGTTCCAAGTGCTTGAAAATGTTGTATAGATTTCTTTGTAACGTTTATTTTACTTAACCGGGTTTTAAGCACACCAAAAAAATCAATTTGTAACACTTTTCAGTTTTTATTCAATATAAAATGTGCAATTAATTGAAATGAACAATATTTTTGTGAAATAAAAATTATCTCAATTTATTTAAATAAAATCAGATGCGAAAAAATGAATAAACTTTTTATGCACATTGAATAAAATAGTTTGATAAAGTAATTAAAATAAAATAAATTTGACAATTTATTTTTAATTTGAATATAATTGTATTTTCCGGCTATAAAATACTAATAACAATGTAATATCTACATTATACCTGTTGGAAAAATGAAATTGCCATAAATGTTACAAATAAATCAAATTTCTATTTGTCTTCAGGCTAAAGACATGCCAAATAGTTAAATTAAAATCAAATTCGACAACATTGTGTGCTCTAAAAATGAACTAAATATATGAATTTAAGACACGTTTTAATGTCTGTTTTTGGCCCAATTGGCAGTTAACATAAATTGCAATTATTTAGCTGGAATGATTAAATTGCTGGGCATGAATGCATTTTCATTTTCATACTCATACTCAAAACTCAAATTCGTATTCGAACTCGTTTTCGTATATGTTTGTAACTGACAATTTGCCTAAAGTGTCTGCCAATTATAGTTGTTGTTGTTGTTGTTGCTGTTGTTTTTGGCATTGGCTGAAAATGCCTTTTAATTTATTGCACAATTGTGACTTTAATTAAAGTAAGCCCCGAAAACTTGGGAACCGAACGAACGAACGGACATATTATTATTATTATATGTTGTCAAAAATGATCGCCCCTCTTTTAGTCTTGTCTTGTCTTGACATTTAAGTTTGGCTTTTAAGTTAATTTATTGAATACTTTCAATTTCTTGTGTCTCTGTCATTTGTATTTGGTTGTGTCCACAATCAGTTGCACACAGCAGTGTGTGTGTGTGTGTGTGTGTGTGGTTGTAAAATTTTAATGTGCCCGTTTATTATCTGAAGTCGAAAATCTAATTACCAAAAGTGACTGCAGCCGACGTGTTGTCTCCTCTGTCTATCTGTCGGTTTATTCGGACCAACCCCCCTTCTCTTTGGCCCCGTCAGTTTCTTCTACTTCTTCCGCACCTTAGACACAGTAGTCGCTTGTTGCCGATATGTGACCTGCTCTCAACTGACTTGCCTGCAGCTGACGTTGCTTTCAGAGATACTACTACTACTTGAGTTTATAGCTAGCCGGCATTTTTATTTTAAACGCAATTAAAGTCGGCCCAACAGCGAACGCCGAACAAAAGCAAACAAAACTTTGCTCGCTGGCCTTTATTATTATCTTGATGAGCGACCAAACTATTTTACGAGCTCGACAACAAGTTAATTAGCCATTGGTATTAATGCGGCTCCAAAATAAAACAGTTGGCTGAATTCGACGAGAAAAACGAAAAAAAAACCAAATAATGTTGATTTTGTCAAATGTATTTTAACTTTTATTTGCCTGACTTGACTGCCTACCGTCTATCTCTTTCTCGTCTGTCTGTCTGTCTCGCTCTTGCCCTTTCTCGCTTCGTTTACTTCCTATCATTAATGAAGACGCCTTATTTTACGTCTTTGTGATTTCATTTCAAATTTGATTTGCTTATTTAATGTTTATTACCAGTTGCCCCAATTGGCCTGTTTCCTCTTCAACGAAAACGAAACGCTTCTTTCCACTGTTTTTTTTTTGTTTTGTTTTGCTGTTTGCTCAGCTAATGACAATAATTAAATGCTCAAGTGCGTGCAGCTTCAAGTTATGCATATTAATTAGCCAAAGTTACATAGCGTGTGAATATTTTTGTTGTCGCCGTTTTTTGTTGTTTCCGCTGAGGTTCGCGCACCTGAGCCAGAGCGCACCCCAACCAGTCCCCAAAATGCTCTACACACAGATTAAATAATATAATAAGAAGGAAAAAAAAAATGTGGCCAAGCAATTGGCGAAGCTGTGCAAACAATTTTAATTAAATTGCAATCGCGCATACGCCGCGTTGTGCATACGTTGGCCGCCGACTCCACACAGATGGCCGATAAAACGTACCAGTACCCTCCGTGGTGCCAGTCGCCGCCAGCTGACAGCTGTGTTGGGCCGCGGCCGTGCAACGTGTTGCAATAATCGTTACCTGCAACAGCATCAGCAGCAACAACAACAACAACAACAGCATCTCAAATTTGCTTGCTCGTTTTTTTCGTGGATTTTTTATTGACGCTCAATTTGATTTTGGTCTCGCCTGTCCACCTCTCACAATTGTTTCTTGGCCTGTCTGTCTGTCTGTCGAGAGTAGAGGCCAAAAAAGTCAACACGATCGCCGCGTAGGGTTTTTTTTTATTGTTTTTAATCTTTTTGAATTGCTTAAATGACACCGATTAAAACAAACGGACGGTGCTATAAACAAATTATACTTGCCACATAACAACAACAGCAACAACAATAACAACCGCAACAACAAAATAAATTTGTTTATTGTACATCGCTCGAACTCTTGACTGCGAACATAATGCGTTGGAACCGACGCCCACGATACCAAAAAAAAACCAAAAACCGAACAAAAAAATACCAAATTCATTGTGAATGAATGAAGGCAACAACTGCTGGCTGCTGCTGCAACAAGTCAACTTATTTGTTGCTGTTGTTGTCTGTTTTGCGGTCGTTTGCTGTCGATGATGTTGCATTTAATTTTGTTGTTGTTGTTGCCCCTGCTGCGCTAAGCGTTTTGCGTTGGCGTTCAAATTTTTTTTTTTTGGTGGAGAGGAAGAAGACCAAACAATTTAGCTAACTCTAACAAACTTTGACCCACAAAAAAAAAAAAAAAACAGGAAAAAAAAAAATGGAAAGAAGTAAAATGCATAGGTAATCGGTCGGAAGTGAAAGGGTTTAGTGCAGTAATGTGCTACATTGTAGTTGAAATTGTTGTTGTTGTAAGCGTGCTGACAGTGCCACAAAGTTGTGTGCCACACAATTACAGCATTTACCCGAAGTGGGGTGCGCCTCGAGCTAATGGTTTTTGGTCTGTTATAATATGGGTGTTTTTTCCAAAAAATGTATTACAAAGCAAATGCTGACAAAAGAATGCGAGAAATGTTAAAGGTTTCAATTGAACTACGATTGAACATTTTTAATTGGTTTCTTTTATAGATACGAATGCTTGACATAGTTAATTATATTGATTTTTTTCTTTTATACATATAATTAGATTTGACTTTGATTTTTTTGATGTATTTTTAACTGCTTGTTGGGTGCAGTGTTAAAAGTTTAAATGGTTATTAAAAATCAATAAAAAACATTTATTTTTTTATGACTTGATTCAAACTTATTTATTGACTGCTCTTATCGTTTTTCAAACCACCAATGTTGAATATGTATATATATTCAAGTTGATTTTTATGTGCAAATAACAAAAAGCGGAACTTTTGACATCTGCTCGACAGTTTTATTGGTGAATAATTGCGTATCATTAAACTGTTCTCGTACGGCATGTCGACCTGCCATATGATTGATCTATCCAATGCCAATGAAAATGAAATAAAACATCTGCCAAAGAAGAAAAAAAAAAAAACAGAAACTAAAAGCTGAAACAAGACAGAAACAGAGAGATTGAGGCAGTGTAGTAGGCAGCTTAATCACACAGGCAACAACAGCGGCAACTCATACATACATATACTTACAACATATAAATTACGAATGTATGATGGCTCCTTTTTATTTTTTTGGTTTGTGTTCGTCCAAAAGTTGAGGGGGCGTGGCGTGGCGTGGCAAGACAACATCGTGGATTATGGCAATGATTTTTGTTATTTTTGCTTGGCTGCCAACCGCTAAAATAATCCATTAAAGATAAACTAAAAGCAAACAGTAAACTCTTGTGCTAAGCAAAGTAAAACCGCAGCGCCGCGCACCCACACGCCGATAATCAATCATTTATCAATAAGCGATGGCACACGCCCCAAAAACCAAAAACTGCATGCACTCCACACAACGATGTAGAGATATGTATGTATGTAGTTGTTGTTGTTGGAGTTGTTGTTGTTGCTACTGCTGTTGATTGGTTGCTCTAAGCTTTTAGTTTGCGTTTAACGCCTCATAGATTCTCAAAAGCGTGATGGAGTGGGTGAGGGGTGAAGGGTGGCTGGCAAATGTGGCCCACATGGGAGACGTCAGTGTGTCTATGATAAAGTGCTCTATATACACAAACACATACATATTCATATGTCTGTTTGTATGTGTGTGTGTGTGACGGGCACGCATTATTCGCTGTGGTGTGCCTCATTTTGCTGCCTGAATTACTGATAAGGTGCTGTGAGAATATGAGAATATTTTGACTGCACGTGTATGTATGCGTATGTGTGTAAGTTTGTGTGTTTGTATGTGTGTGTGTGTACTGCAAACGGAAACCGCATCAGCTGCCATTGGTTTAATTAATTTTCTAGAATTCTGAATTTGATTTGAATCTGAACAAGCAGCTATTGATTTGGCTTCAAGGCAGGGAGGATGATGTGAGAAAAACATCTTAGCTAAGCTAACTTGAGAGTGTGTGTGTGCGTGTGTGTGTGGGAAAACCCTTAACATGCAACACACACTGCACACTGCAAATGCGGGCACATTTAATTGAAATTTATGCAATTCTATTTAACTAAATAATCAGTTTTTGACTTTTTCATTTTCTACTTTCTTGCAGAAGACAACAGAACACAATGAAGACAACAGCGGTGGCAGAAGGAGCGGCAGTTGCAACAGGATTGCTCGCAGGATACATAAAATGCAAAAAGAGCGTCGAGCAACGAAAATGTAAAATCAGCTTTTTATGTGCACTTTAACGAGAAAGCAGCGAGAAAAACATTTAAAACAATACACGAAAAGGAGTGCTGAAAAAAAAGAAAGAAAGAAAACAGAAAATAACAAATAACCAGGCGGAAATTGCAAGCAAGCAGCTTAAGCTAAGCAAAAATAATAACAACTCTTAGCACGTGACGCGTCGCCTAATAGACGCCCATTTTGTAACGGTAATTGGTGGCACACACGTGAGCAGCACACAGTTTGCCACAGTTGTTGTTAAGGTTGCACAGTTACACACACAGTTCTACAGAGTATAAAGTTCACAAAATGGCCGTTAGCAACATTGTTTGTGAATGGCTGCGTGCCTTGGGTCTGGCCCAGTATGCGGAAAGTTTTCTGGACAATGGCTACGATGACTTGGAGATATGTAAACAAATTGGGGATCCCGATCTGGATGCCATTGGCGTTGACACCCCATCGCATCGCCACAAACTGCTCAAGAGTGTACGTTCGTTGCGTGAGAAGGGAGCTGCCTCTGTCTACTTTATGTTGAACGATCCGAACTCGTTGTCGGGTAGCATGGAGATCCTGTGCGATACACCGCCCAGCAATGAACTGGAAATGGTGCTGGCCGAACAGCTGGAGACAGACGGAGTGCGTCTGACAGCGCATCCATATTCAACACCGGTAAGTAACTACACAAAAATTTCACTTCACTTCCCCCCCCTGCCCCCTCTCTCCACTTAAAATGAGCTTGTTTGGTGGACTTTGCGCACAGTTCCCCCCGGTTGGCCTGTTGATTAGCAACGGTGGCTGGTTAGTTGGTGTAGTGTGGTGTGGTGTGGTGTGGTGCCACCACCCGTTGAGCACACCAACTGCTGTCAACTGCATTGATTAGACAAGGGGGGGCACTGTCATCCAGGCTTAGGAGAAGAGACCTCATCAAGCTAACAAGAGCTCACACTCTTCAACATATATACATACATATATAACAACTAGTGCTCGGTTGTTGTGTCGTACAATCGCTCAGTTTTCATTAAATGTGTTACCTCAACCCTGTTCTCCGGTTTGGAAAAAGCTATTCAAACTTCATTTCCTGGTTAGTTTAAGAGCAAGAGAGCGAGCTCAAGCTCAAGCTTTTTATATACATAAAATACGAATGGGAATCCAATTGCAAACAGAAAAAATAAAACCAACTTAAAATTGTTTTAAATTGTGCTCAGGTGCGCCCTCGGCTCAACTTAGTTCAGTTCAGTTTAGTTGAGTTCAGTTCAGTTGAGTTTTAGTTTTTAGTTTCAGCTGAGATGAGTTCAGTTTCTCTGAATCTTCTCCCACCACCCACTCACAACAAAAGGTAAACCGAAGCAAAATGGCAAAAAACGTTGCACCCCAAAACTATTCAATGTCAGTTTACATATTTAAATTAAAATTCTCCGACAAGCAAAGTGGATGAGTGTAGGAAGATGATATATATAAAGTGGGAGATGTTAAGGTAGATTTATTTAGTTAAAAGTGTATAACAAGACAAAATACTCTTTCTAAAGAAGATATATAACTATTTTAAGTTGAAGAACAAATTCTTAAATACCTTAAACTTTTAATATATGATTTATGAATTTTTAGTTTTGTTTCTCTCTCACCTTTTTTATTTAATGAGCATCAAAGTAGCTATAAAGCCAGATAGATAGATTGTAGAGAGTAGAAACTGCGTTTGTTTGTGGTGCTACTTCTGGCATGGTATGGTATGGCTTGGCATGGCATGGAACTGTTTTCAAATGTCAACTCCTGGTTTTCTACACACTTGACAGTAAAATGGAGCACATTTAAACTGCAGCTCCAATGCTGGGCTATGCTTGCTGGCGGTCGCTCATTGCTGGCCAATGCTACTGCTGCTGCTGCTGCTGCTTTTGTCTTTTGTATGCAGCTTTTGGATTTTGTGCCGTCTCGAGTGTCATGATGTAGCTCCATTGTTTTAACTGGGGCGGCGGGCTTATTGTGGTAGTGGTAGTGGTTGTAGTGTGTAGGTAGAGAGAGGTACGTAACTTTTGTAGGACTTTTTGCCTTTGCCAGGTAGGCGACATATCATGTGCCATTAAATGTACCAAAAGAAACCGACGACGACGCGTCGCTTCGTTTGTTTTTTCTCGACCAGCAGCAAAATGTGCACAGGCCAAAAGCTTTTGATACGTTTTTCGGTGTAGCATTTAAAAAATTCCTGTACCCCGCCCGCCCTGAGCCTCTTTTTTCGGGTGGGCTTTGTGTAATTAAAGTAATGCCCAAAGAGCGAGCAGACAAGTTGCCAAAAACCAAAAGCAAGAAAAAAACCGAAACAGAATCGAGTTCGAGTTGAGTTGATGTGAATCCCATCTGCTGACGGCTGAATGATTCCAGGCTGCCACAACAGTGACTTTAAGCCCGATGTGATTTATTATGCAAAAAGCTGAAATTATAAACTGACCCTGTCGTTGCCGTTTGCCGTTGCCGTTGCCCTGACAGTCAAATATGTTTAAAAAATATATATGTATCGGCTCTTTTTGGTAACGCGTTCTCTTGTGGAATTTGCACGTCAATCTCTGTTGCGAAATGTGATTTATATATATAAGGTGCATGAATCTCTTCAACAACAATAACAGCAACAACAACAAGAACATAAAGAACAACCAGCATCCTGCCCCAATAACTTCGTTGGCGGCGTTGCGTTACCGATCCGATCCGATCCCATCCATCTGAACCGAACCGAACCAATGCGATGCGATGCGATGCCGCACAAATCACAAATCACGTCATTGAGTTGTTTTCATCAAAAGGGCAAGCATGCAGCTTCTCCAGTTGCCCAACTGTCCACTGTTTTCTTTACTTCTTCCACACACACACATACAAGTCTCATGTTGCCCCGGCCTCTGTTGTATGTGTGCCTCATTCATTCATTTCGCTGGCTCGTTTGCTTGTCCGTTCGCTCGTTTTGTGTATTTTTATCCGAAAACTATCTTGGCTGCCGACTGACGACTTCTTGCAGTTTTGTATCTGCGTATCGCAGCGTTCGGGCATACAATTTTTATTTATTACTCATTCAGCTGCAAAATTGTTCCTTAATTGCCCATATCAGCTGAGAAATGAAATTTATTACCTGGCGTGTGTATATCGCCAGTGCCAGTCAGACAGTCAGGCAGACAGACAGACACACAGACCGACAGCCAGCCAGCCAACCAGCCAAAACAGACAACGTCCTAAAACTTTTGCTGCCGCATCATTATCAGCCTCGGACTCAACCTCAACCTCAGCGGACGACCGACCGACCAGTCAGCAGCAGCAGTATCCTCCGACTCGGACTCCAGCTCCAACTCTGACCAGCAGCAGCATCGACATCATTAGTTTTGTGCGCCGCGCCGACAACGTTTTGTATATTTACTTAATATTGCAATGGTCTGTGCACTGTGTGAGTGTGTAGAGTGTGTGATACACTGAAAGAAATGGAATGAAAGTCTGACCAAATAGCTAAGAGTTTTATGTTTATTGAGTATTGAATATTTTGGTAACCTTTGACCTAAAAAATATCAGTTGTTGATGCATTTTACTTGAAGTTGATTGTAATGTCTTACCATTTTGGTTATGTGCTGATAGCAGTCAGTCAGTATTATGCTTAATATCTGTATTTTTAGACATTTTTTAACATTAGTTTGATATTTTCACATTAATGTCTGTCATTTTTCATTATTGAATGTTGTTCCGGCACAAAAATATTCATTTTAGCCATTCTAACCCAGCCCGTTATCTTTTTTGCTGTGTAGTGTAGTTTGTATATATATAGTATATTTGTTGTACCCCATCCAGAGTCCAGTCCTCTGATGCCATTTATCTCTCTCCGAGTGCGCTTTGCGACGTGGAAACGTGGACAACAGCAACCTTCTGTGATTTCTGATTTCTTATGCCAATTTACTCTCGACCAGTCGAACAGTCGAGCAGAGTCGACCAGTGCCGACTGCTGGCACATAGACTCTTGACTCTTGGACTGTTGGACTCGCATACACTGCTCCATATTGAGCCCAATCATCATCATCATTATCATTATAATCATCATCATCATCTCATCATAGTCATCAGCAGCAGCAGCGGCAACGGCAACAACAGCAACAGCGGCAGCATAGATCAAAAGACAGTTTTGCTTTAGTTTTACTCCCTCTCTCTGTGTGTTCTCGGTTCTGTTTGGTTCTGTCTTTCTGTTCTGGTTCTTTTCCTGTTTTGTTGTATAATTTTATTTTATGTGCATGCAGCCTTGACCAGGTCAAGTTGTTTTTGGGGTCGAACGGTGCCTCGAACACAACTCAACTCGAGTCGACTCCAACTCGAACTTGGTCTCGTACACGGATTCGGATTTTTAGTCATTGCTTTTGTGCCATTTCGTTTCGGCTTCGGCTTCGACTGACTTTGGCTGACTTTACGTTATTTGAGCGGGCTTGGGCTTTATTGATTTGTCCTCTTTGATCTTCTGCCTGAGCTGTGGCATGATTTCATTTTTATGAACTTGACTTTTGTGCATTTTGCTCATTTTAAGACTTTCCTCCACGTCCCCACAATATTGTCGGCAAAACTTCTTATGTTGTCTCCCTTTTTCCTTTCCTCTTCCTTCCTTCCTTCATTTTTTTTTCTTGTTTTTTTGGAGCATTTTCTGCGTATCGTGGCAAGTAATTGCCGCAATTCAATTTGTTCATTTTGCCTACGTGCAATGTGGCTTTATTATTATTATTGTCTTTGTTGCTGCCTGCTGGCTTTTCATGCGCTTACAAATTAGCCCTTGGCTCAAGGTTTAATTTAATATTATATTTGTGCAAGCATGATGACGAAAATTACCTGGCTCCGTCTCCGTCTGCGTCTCCGGCTTCACAATAAATTTTAATTATTTATAATAATTGGCATTTTTCCAGCAATTTACACAGCATTAATAATAATATGTGATTGTGTAAGCCTAAACTCTAATATAAAGAGTGCTACATAATTGATGCGTTTTTGGTAATGACAGACTTTTAGTTTATATCTTGTTGATTTTGCTAAACAGTTCAAAAGTTTTCTCAAGTTAATAAATTTAGTCAAGCATATTTTGTTGATAAAAAGTGGCTTTTATATTATTTTGCCCGCATTTTATGCTTATATTTTGAAGTTATTATCTTTTTGATTATTATTATGAGTGAAATTATAACATTGACATAAAAGCTTGTCCGTTTTGGCCATCAAATTTGCATAGACAGAGAAGCTTAACACTAGGGCCATGAAACTTAATCAAGCATTTAACACCCAAAAAAACATTTGCACATAAAAAATTAAAAGTCTAATTGTATAGGAAGAGAGAGAGAGAGAGAGCCGAAAAATGAAGCCACTTTTCGCGTTCACATTCATGTTCATGTCCTTTGTGGCCCCAGCAGGTCCAACAGGGCGGATACACGTTTTGTTTTTCTTTTAACTCAACCCAATCAGCGTGGGAGGTAAGTACGAGCGATAGAGAGAGCGAGAGAGAGAGGGAATGTGTGTGGAAGTTGGACCCTAAACTAAACGTCGAAGCAAACCCTCTTCAACTGAGTTGAGCTGACGGCGGCAATGGGCTGCGTGCTTTTTAATTAATTTAATTGCAATTTAATTACGCTTGCTATTTAATTAAACACATTGGCAGAACTCTCTCTCACTCTCGCTTTCTCTCGCTCTCACTCTCTCTATCTCTGGTTGAAGAAGAGGCGTTCGTGCAAATTGCATGCAAAGTTCTCTCTTCTATTTTTTTTTTCTGATTTATTTTCGGCTAGTGTTTGAGATAGATAGAGAAATTCGAGTGTTTGTAGCTTGGCAATTGCGGCTTAATTAGACATGCAGTTAAATTGATTTGGCCGTTAGCTACAGTTAGCTACAGTTAGAGCCCTGTTAACCACACACACACACACACACACATACATATGTAATTTATCGCAGACATTTGCAGGTTTCCCCCCGTTAGTTTCCCCAGTAGCCAGTTGGGCCCATTGATAATTGACGATTAATTTAATAGAATGTCCAAGTTTGGTGTTGCTGCTGTTGCAACGATCTCTGTAACTGTGATGGGGACTGAGACTGGGACTAGGACGACGACTGTTTGTTGTGAATCTGTGTGATTTGGAGTTTGGTTTTAGTTTGTCGGCATGCTCAATTGTGCGAAGTTATTTCGCATGCCACAAAGTGGCACCAAAATGCTGCTGTCGTCGCCTGTCTTCTTTTTGTGCAACTAGTTGGGATTCTAAACAACTTGCCACATGCTTGAAAGTAACCGCGGCACGCTGCCCCGTTGCAAAACCGGGCCTTACTTGGAGTTTATCTCATATTTCACATGCCGCCGCAATTACTGCCGCCACGGCGGCTACTTACTGACGGGCAGCAGCTGCACCACCGATGCACCACTGCACCACAACTGGCTATGTCAACTGCCTACACAAGTAGTAGCCTCCTGTGTCCGTTGCCTTGAAATGTTTCATAAATACTAGAGGAGTAAAGCCTCTCTCTCTCTCTCTCTCTCTCTCTCTCTCTGTCTCTCGCTCGCTCTCTTTCTGCCTCTTCTTTTACGGCAGCAGTTTTGCTTATAAATCAAAAAATGACCAAGCAGCCAACCCAAGCAGCACGTTGCAAGCAGCAGCAGCAGCAGCAGCAGCAGCAGCAGCAGCAGTAGTTGTTGAAGAAGAGGAAGAACGCTACGTTGACAGCCGCTTATAAATCTTGTCGCGCACTTCGACTCACGAGATCCCAAAACGACGACGAAGAAGATGACGATGACGACGACGACGAGGAAGACTCCTCTCCTCAGTACTTTTTCACTTGTGCGTTTTTCGTGTAACCAATTACAAAAGACTACGCAAAAAGACAACACAGAGAGGGGCAAGAGATAGAGAGAGAGATAGAAAGAGAAGGGGTAAGGGGTCTTGAAAGTTGCTATCTCGCTTTCAATTTGTTGCTTACATTTATTTATGTTGCAAAAATTCTCATTGGCAGCGTTCGAGAGGAGCTAAACAAATCGCGCTCGACTTGACATAACTCGCTGTTAATGTGTCGTCTGCATGTCTCAAAGTTGTTGTTACTTCTGTTGTCATCGAGTTGGTTGTTGTTGTTGTTGTTGCAGCAATTACACATCTCACAATTGTGCCACGCTAATGATGGGAGTCCCACGTCCAGCCATTCAACCAACCAGCCAAACAGCCAGCCAGCCAACAAGCCAAAGCAAACACAAACGCTGACAACTCTGCTGCCTTTGGATTTTGTGACATTTTGCCAATTGTACAATTGCGTGGAGCGGCAGTGAAAGGCGGCCTATGCCAAAACTCTACCTATTACAGACTCGATAGCTGTTTACCCTCTCTTTCTCTCTCTATCTGTCTCTCTCTGTATATGCCGCCTACCTTCCCTCATCTCATCTCATCTCATCTGTGTGTTGGCCAAAACAACTCTTAACTGCTGGCAAACTGCTGCTGCAATCGCGTTTGGAAACGGCCTCGTCCCCAGTTGGTCTTTTGCCTTTGGGGTGATTGTGCTGTCCGGCACAACAGTTGATATGCCCGTCGTCCGTCGCTGCTAAATGTCAATTAATGTCATCAACTATTTTTGCAACGTTTTCGCTTTTAATTGGCGTTCGCCCAACAACAACAACAACAACGAAATACAACAGCAACAACAACAACGCCCACTTTTCAACTTCAGCCTTAGAGAGCTTCAGCCTTTTATTACTATTATTGTGGGCGTTAGTGTGCTCTTGACTTCTTCTTGCCACATTTAGAGTGGCTCTATCTCTCTAGTTACAGCTAGTTGTTGTTCCCAGGCCATCATCATTATCATCATCACCAGCATCACCATCACCACAGCGAATGGATTCTTGGACAGTTTTTTTTCTGACTATTTTTTTTGTAAAGCGTCCAGTGAAAGTTGTTTACATTTGCCTCGTGGCAGAAATGGTGCTGATGCTGCTGACACATTTTGCCAACCATTGAAGCCTTTTCAAACAGCATGAGCCTGGGTCCGGCCTGTGCGCCAGTTAGCTTAGCTAATTAGAGCATCCCAAGAAGTGGAGGAGGACAACACAGCAACAACATGAATACATCAAACATGGCACAAGTGCATCAAAAGCTAACTGATGACAGTTGCCTGGATGGATGACCCAAAAGGGTTAACACAGTAGCAGCAGCAGGGAAACGGGCGGGCGGGCGGACAGGGGTTTACGTGTTACGGTTTTACAGTTTGAGTTTGATTAGAACGCATCTTGTTTGCTGTAATTAACAGGCAACGTGCGCAGCGATTAGAAACAAGTTTGTCAAATCAAAAAAAAAAAAAGGAAAATGGGTAAAGAGTGAAAACTATGACAGATTTTTTGTATGGCAACTTAAAGTAGAGTTTAAAGTGGAGACACATATTCTTTTTGCTATAAAGAGGAAAGATATATAAATGTTAAGATTTTTGCATTCATATTTTTACTCTAAAATGAAGCTATTTGACACTTTCTTTTCGCGAATGCTCACCTTTACCCTGGAGATAGTTTTGCTGCTCGAGTGCGCATTGTCAAAACTAGATGCAACTGCTGTTGCTGCTGCTGCTGCTGCTGCTGCTGCTGTTGTTGCATATCTAAGTCCAAATACAGATATGGTAGAAAAGCGATAGACTCTCTGTGTGCCCTGAAGGTAAAATGCCCCAAAAAGTTGCATTGAGTTGCATTGCATTTTGGCCTTTCTGTTTTTTAAGGTCGGCTCCTTGTGATTCGTTACTTTTTGCAGTTGTTGTATGGGCGGGGGGAAGGGGTGAATAGTTTGGGGTAATGTTGTCATATTTTGCATGCGCTAGACGACAGACGTTGTGTGTTGTATTGTGGTGGTGTGGTGTGTGTGGCAGACAAAAACAGAGAAGAAGAAGACAAAGTTGGCAATGTTTGCTGGCTTACACTAAACGACATAAGCATAAATCTCACTTACCTACAACTTGATTTACTCACTACAGCCTCGTGGCCTCATGGGCTCATGGCCCCGAATGTCTCATGACTCCATGCCTCCATGCCTTATGCCACAGACGAAACATAGCTCATGCCACGTTACGTTGCGACGTCATAACGAATGTGCGCCTGTCAGCATTTCAACTTTGCGCCATTTATGTTGGTCAACCGCCTGGAGTGGAGCCGATTCCGGACTCACTCCATTCCATAGGGTGTGGGTGCTGTTGCTTTTCTCCTTATTTCATTTTCTTTTTTTTTGCATGTGCAGACATTTCACCATCACCACCACCACCCCCCCTCTGCTGTCTATCAGCCTCATCTTCAGCTTCAGTGTGACTGTTTGTATGTCTTTCCGTCTTATGGGTCTTTGGGGTCTCTCCGTAGGCGTAGCGCTGTCTCTTTCCTTATATAAGTTTTTATTTATATACGTATTGTGGTCTTTTTTTTTTTTTGGGTAGGTGTATTCACATCGCATTTGTGTTTATTTCCTGTTTGATGGTGGTCCTCACTTCTTCTTTTTATGATTCATTTGGCAATTTTCAAGAGGCATATGACATTTGATATAAATGTTGAGCGCTTACCTCAAAAGCTCCTCATCTGTTGCTGTTGAGTGATTGACTTGGCCTCGACATGCGAACAGGATTTGCATAATGTATGTGTGTGTGTGTGTGTGTGTATGTGTGTTACCCAGTTTAATGATGGTCTTTTGTGGTCTACAGAGTCTAGACTAACAGATGAGCGAAGGCGCAAACCGAACCAACCGAGCCAACCGAACCAACCAGCTGGCCACCTTTCTCACGACACGCCGTATAGTCATAAACCACGTTAAACTAGACAACAACACAGTGTATAGTGTATAGTGTTGTTGTTGGTGTTTGTGTGTTCAACAATCGTAGTACTAGCTTGCCCAGTGCTAATCATGTTGCACAGACTCCTATGGCTAGCTCTAGCTAGTTACCACACCTCCAACTTACTAAATACCTGTGGCCATTAGAAGCACACAAATCATGCGACAGACGTTGCTCTAGGGCTTAAACCCAAAGACATGTACACTTGGCAAAAATACAATATTATAAAGTCTTAAACGGTAGTTAAATCGAGTAGAAAAAACACTTTGAACCAGTTAAAAAGTAAGATATAAGATAAAATATCTTTTCCTTTAAAACATATTAGTGATTGTCTTTGGATCTCGAAAGGGTAATCTCGCTGTACATTCTTTTCTAGTTACTTCTTGTATTAAGTTTATGTTTTTTCTTAAAGTGTAGTTTTGCTAAAAGTTGTAGTTAGAGAGAAGTTGCAGGGCATCGAACACCTGCACAGTTTATCACCTGGCCACTGTGTGTAGTTTGAGTAAAAACCAATTTCGAGCACTTTTGTCTACACACACACACACACACACACATACACATACATTCTGAAAATACCCACACACCCACACATAAACGACAACTGGAAATTTAGTTGTTAAAGTCAAACAATTTCAACAATATTTCTGCGCATAAATTGCAGTTGCAGTCGAAGTCGATGTTGTTGCAGTCTTCATTGTTGTTGTTGCTGTTGTTGTTGTTGTTTGCTTTCCCCCTCTACTTTGACATTGTGGCTGCAAAACAAGAGCAACAAAGCAACCAAAAAAAAAGAAACGAAAACCAAAAACAACAACATTTACAACAGTCGTCGTCCTTTGTGACTGTTTTGCGACTGTTGCTCCCCATTTACGAAGTTTTGCGAGTTGCTGCTGCTGCTGTTGTTGCTGCTGCCACAGCCGCTTGTTGCCGTTTTGGGTCATAAATTTCGCCACGGCGACATTTCGGCATTTTTCCAGCATGTTGTACTCGGCTGGAGCCAGCTTCCAAGTGAATTATGCGGCACACACACATACATACACACATACAGTTGTACATATACGTATGTATGTATATATTGGCTTAATATCGGTTTTGTAATGCCGCCCTGCGGTGCTTAATTACTTGCAGATAAGACAAGCCAAAACGCCCATTTGTTCCACGCCCCCTTTCTGCTGATTTCAGGTTCTCTCTCTCTCTCTCTCTCTCTCTCTCTCTCTCTCTCTCTCTGTCTCTTTCTCTCTTTCGGACAAATTCAGAAATGATGATGATACATCATCGGCGTTGACTATGTGGCAGACGAGGCAATAATGGGAAGCAGAGACTGAGTGTTTGTGTTAAGTGTGAGAAGATTCGAAATTCAATGACATTATTCTGTTTCCAATCTAATTACTTGCAAATAAGCCCGCAATGTATTTGCCACACCCCAATCCCTTCCGGCCCACCGAAAAGCTAAAGCTCTATCCGTCGAAATCAGTTCTGCTACATTTTCATTAGACTGAGTGTGTCTCTCTCGCTTACTCTCAGTTGCAGTTGCACTTGCACTTGCAGTTGTAGCATGTAGCAAGTTCCATCAAGCATTTCCATTGCGCCTGGGCTTAATTAATTTCCAAGTGCCACGTGTGAGTGTCCAATATCCGTATGCAATCAAAACTGCAACCACAATGTGCTTAAGCGCCAGATGAATACAGAGACGACATACGTACGAACATACGAACATATCTCTCTTCAACTCTTCATCCTCTTGCATCCACTGCTCCCCCCCCTCGCTTGGTCGGTCGAACTGTTCTGCCTGGCGGCTGGTCAGCGCCTTTGAAGCGCGCTCATCAACGGGTTTTGCCAGGCAAAGGCAAAGCTATATCAGTTTTCATAATTGGCACTGGCAGCACTGACATTCTCGTCTCATCATCAAGCTCTTAGTTGTTTTTGTTGTTGCTGTTGTTGTTGTTGTTGTGCAAACACTTCATGTTCATGCTACCCACTCGAGTGGACATTTGAGCCTTACCTCTCTTTATATGGTATATACATACATATATTTATATATCTGTATTTATATATATGTATATGTTGCAATGTGTCTGCGCATTGCTGTGTCGATGTCCAAGTTGTTTCGCAGTGTGTATCTGTGTGTGTGCGTTGTATCTGTTCATGTGCAGCATCATCACCTCATTTAGATATGCGATATGCAAACCTTTTGGCCAGGCTTTTGCCTTCTTCTTCTTCTTCTGCCTCTGCCTCTGCCTCGCTTGAACTTGACCCTGGGGCTAAGGCTGACTGAACATGCGCCTTAAAATGCCAGAATACTATACACACAGTCAAAAGATACAACAAACACCTCGCCTCGGTTGCCTTTGCTTCTCAGCTGCAATCCAAATGCGTTGTCCGGCCAACGCAATGCACTCAATGAAATGAATTGGTTGACATTACTTTTCTGTTGCTGTTGCTGTTTTTGTAGTTCTTGTTGTTGTTGTTGTTTATGCACTGCATTTAGCCGTATGTTGTTGTTCGTTGTCTAGGCTTTTTTCTGTTTTTTTTCTCTTTTCTGAAATTGTATACGAAGCGAAGAGTATGACGAAGTTGTTGCCAAAAGGTGTGAGAATTGAGACAACAGCTGCAGCTGAGCTGCCTTTAATAGGCATATCTGTCGGATTGTTATGCAAATAATATGGAAAAGGAGCTTTAGGTAGCACACACAACACACAACCACACAGAACATTGCCATTGCCACATTGACCAGCGCATTTGGTTCAATGCGAAATTGAGTCGAAAACGTTTACTAAAAGGAAGTTGAGAAGAAGTATAAAAGAACTGAAAGAGGGATTCAATTTAAGTATTGTAAGAAGTGTTTATGCTATTGTAGATAAAGATAAAAATTATGGTAAATATTTTAGACAAAGATGTGTGTTGGGAAACGGAAACGTTTTATGGGCCCTATAGAGTCGAAATGAAATGTTTTGATAATTTAGGATATTTGTTTTTTTAATAAAAAGTTTATGTTTATATGTTTTATTTACGATTTTTATTGTAACCATTAAAAATCGCCATAACACTAGTTTATTCTTGATTTCTTAAAAATGTTTTTAAATATTTTAATAAATGTACAAAAGAAAACTTTTACTAAAACTTAATTGAAAATGTTCTGTAAAAGTATTCAGCTTATCCCTTTCATCTATCTGAACTTTTTTAATTGGTGTGCAAGCACGTCTGAACATGCATACATACATGCATATATTCTTAAAATTTATAATACTTTTGATTGCTACTAACAAGCCACAAGAATTTCACATTAACTTATGTTTCCCGAGAGTTCTCCTCCACACACACACACACAAAACACATTTCCAGCTGTCTGACCCTATCACAAAAGTGTTGTCGCTTTCACAGACTGTCTGATCTGTGTAGCTCAAAACAATTTATATCAATTTCCCATGCACACACTCTAGTGGGTTGACTTCCCCCACACCCACAAACACACACAAACACACACTTCACTATCTCTTTCTCTCGTTTATTCTTTTTGTTTTCCTTTTCACTCTTCGTCTCAGTCGTCAAACATTCCCCAACACTCAACGCTTACTAATTTCGCATGGCGGGGGCCCACTTCATTTAGGTGCGGAAGAAGCAAAAAAAAAAAAAAATAATAATAAACCCAAAGCGAGACAAAATGCATATATATGAAACTTAACACTCTCTTCTCTCCGCTCGTTTCTGCCCCTCGGCTTTTATAACCTCTCTTCACACTAGAGTTCCAGCTCCATTTGTGCACAAGTGCGCGACGACGCTGCTCAACCCAATTCCATATGCATATATTGCGAACTTTTATGTATTTATGTCGTTTGGGGGATTCATACGTACGTACGTACGTACGTATATCCGCAGTATGTATGTTAAAACGAATAGAGCGAATGTCCCGGTCCTCCCATCCCCCCAACCCACACTACTTTGCCTCAAACCGCCGCACTTGTCTTAAATGACATAATTTACGGCATAGCGCAGCGCCCGTTACGCCCACCCAACTGACGTCGCTAAAAATTATAAATAATAATTCCACTTGTACGAAATTACCAACATGCCCCACGCACCAAATCACACATACGTACATACGGAATCGTACTACATACACTACATGGAACAGATAGACAGACAGACAGACAGACATTCAGACACGACTATAACCATTCGTATTCATTGCGCCATTTTCTTGACTCTGTTGCCTTTGCGTCAGCCTATTTCTCTTTCGACTGTATGTCTGGCTGACTCTCTAGCTAAAGTTGCTCTTATTGCCAAATAAATTCGTGCAGCAACGAAAATCAAATGTGTAAAATATGTTGCCCCAACTGTCTGTCTGTCTCTGTGTTTGTGTGTGCAACAAACTCTGCCTCCAAGTTGCAGTCTCATTCCTGGACTTTAACTTTTTATGCCTTGCTGGTTGTTGGGCAGTTTTGCTGTTTTGCAAATAATTTCCATTTCTTTTTATATACTCTTCTTTTATCTGTTTATCGTAACGATTTGTGCTCAGGTTTGAAGTATGTAAATTTTGAGTTCTTAAAGTTTTTATATTTATTAACTAGCATTAATAGCAAATTGATGTTGATAAAGGCAGATGTAGATAGAAGTATCCACTTTTAGTTAACATATACATAAATATTATAGGTTTTTTATGAATATCATATTTTTCTAAAGATTTTGAAATGAGTTTATAATTGGCATTGCAATGAAATCTAAGAACTTTTTTTTTTACGATTTTTGCAAATTCACACAACATTTTTAATGAATCCAAGAAGTAAAAGTCTAAGAGTTATACAAATTAACTTTTAAATATTTTGATTAGCTTAATAATAATCTTCAATTTCTATAAAAGTGCATTCAAGCTTCGCCCAACCAAACTCAAATCTTCCTCCACGTTTATTCTGTTTTTTTTTTCTTAAATATAAATTTCACTTTTTTGCTTGTTGCTGCTGCTGCTTCGCTTGCAGTTGTCTCTGTATATATGTGTATGTGAGTGTGTAACTTAGTGTATTGCATAGTTGTTGTTGGGTTGTGTTTTTTTTTTTTTTTGTTATTATGCGACGACCCCAGTTCGGCCTTAATTAACTGCTTATGAATCTGCATATGCAGTCGTTGTCGTCGAGCCCCTCCTCTTTTGTATATGTGTAGTAGATGTTGGTTGTGTAGGTGCTGCTTGTTGCGGTGGCGTGGCACCAACAAAACTAAAAATGTACAAAAAAACTAAAAAGAAAAAGAATAAAAATGCAGGATGCTCATTTAAATATTTAATGAAGTGCCTGTGTTGTTGCAGTTGTTCCCCATTGCTGCTGTACCAAAAACAAAAAAACCAAAATGAGAGAAAAAACTTCAAAAAAAAACAGGCTAATCATGCCCAGCGCATTTTGTATATCTGCCCCCTCTAGTCATATATCTAGTATGTACGTACATATATGGCACATGTAACAGTTTTTTGTGCAGTTTTCATTTTCAGTTCTTTTTTCTTTTTTTGGGGGGCGCCTCTCTTGACCCATTTTAGTTGCCACACAAATGCTGCAAGCCCTTAAAGAGAGATACGAGATGCGTTGTGTTTGATTAAATGCTTCACATACTTTGTGTGTGTGTGTGTGTGCGTGTGAGCGTGTGTGTTCGTTCAGCGTAGTGTGGTCTGGCTTTGGGTTTGGGTTTGCCAGGCACGTCTTTAATTAGAAAATAATTGCAAAAACCAAAACATAAACACACACACACACACATACATACATACACTCACATCGTGGTGGACAACGGCGCCACAGTCAGCCTCAATTGATGGACATGCTGCTGACTGGTTGGCTGGCAAAACATTCAGCGTTCTGCGTTCAACGTTCCGAGTCTCGTTGCAAGCCTTGACACATGCCAAAACAGGCAATGCCTCCAACTAGTATGAGGCAGCATATTTTTTTGTTCGCTGTTGTTTCGTACTCTTGGCTGACCAACGCCGCTTCGTCGTTGAGCCATTACATGGCAACATTTGCAACACCTTTCAGTCAAGTCAAGTCCTCGCCCTGTTGCTGCTGCTGCTGCTGCTGCCATTGCCATTGTCTGTGGCAGGCAGATACAGTGCCTTTTCCTTTTCTTCTTCCAGCCAACCAGCTATCCATCCATCCACCATCGACCGCCTACACAGCATTTGCTGATTTTTGCGAAATTTATATTACTTCACAGAGACAGACAGTCAGACAGACAGACAGAAAGAGAGAGACAGAGAGACAGTCAGACAGACCCCATGTTGTTATCATGTGACATATGTGCATCAACGCCCCATGTTTGTATTTGGCCATGGCGCTGTCAACAAGACAAGGCAAACGAGAGGGTGGAGGGGGGAGAGTATTGTGGGGGTGGGGTGCCAAGATTTATGCTGACAAGGGCGCTGTTTGATTGGCAAATGGCATATGCGTAGACAACAGCACGTATGCGTAATTTGACAAGGTTCTTAAAGTGACAAAACAAAACAAAACAAATAAAAGAAAAAAGAAAACTTTTTATTTAAAGTGGAAACTTCCGCGTTCAACTAATTTGCTAAGCATGGTCCCCATGGAAAGAAGGTGACTTGCAATTAACCTACAACTCCTCCCGAATGCGCAGCTCAGTTACTTAGTTAGTTAGTTAGGCCAAAAAGTCTTTTGTCCACTTGCAACACATGCCACCATTCGCATTCACATCCTTGTGTGTTTGCTTTGCCTTTTGCTAAAAATCGGGTGCTTGAACTCTTTTCTCCAGTTGCGCTTTTGCGCTTTTGTGTTTCTGTTTCTGTTTTTTTTTTCGGCAATAAACTAATGAGCGACAAAATGCAAAAAGCCAGACGACGACGACAACGACAACACACAGTTGCTGCTGCTGCGAGTAGCATGTGGCAAGCAGAGGACAAATATTCACACTTGGCTCGAAGCAGCAACAACAACAACTGTGAAAACTACACTCGAGGAAAAGTAGTTACAAGAAATTACTTAAACTATATATTTGGTTATAGTTTCCAGCTAATAAGTGTTTAGAAATATTATCAAAATTCTGTTTATATATTTGTCATGAGTTCTTTGATTTATTTATTGTTGAAATTGCACTTAGTTACTTTAATTGTTACTTAACTTTTTCTAAGTGCAACTTTAGTGCCTGCTACATGCTGCGCCTGTTTCTCTCGGTTGGCTTAATTAGAAGCCTAAGTTAGTTAGACGCCCCAGACACACACAGCTTTGCAACACAGTGGCACTATGCAGTTTGCACTATTAACCCCTTATGCGAAATACTGCTACTTCATTCACTCTCTCAGTGCCTTTTTCCCGTCCCATCCTTCTTCGCTTTTCCTCTCTCTCTTCCTTGCTTAGTCTCTTTGTATCTATCGCTGTGATTCCTTTGTGTGCTTGTGTGTGTGTGTGGTGTCCTCTGCTTGGAGGAGCTGCTGGCCCGTATCCATTTAGCAATTTAGACGCACACCCACTCACTGCAAATGCCTTTGCATTCGTTGGCAACATATTGCACGGCGACGTGGAATGGTGGAGGGGGAGTGGGGGGTAAGGGTTGCGCGCACCATGCGATACGTCCATCAGTCGTTTGCTCGTTTGCCTGCGCGCTCATTTAATTAACAGTCGCGCGCCACGAAAAGCCACGCCATGCCACATCAGCAGGAGTAGAAGACCACAAGCAGCAAGCCAGCAAGCAAGCTTGCATCATCATCATCAGCACCGGCAGCAGCAGCAACATTCTACGTCCAGGAGATGGGCTCTTCTCTGACTATGATGCGCGGAGGATGGGCCAAGAAGGCGTGCTGCATCTTTGGGCGGGCGCGGCAAGCAATTTCTTCTTCATTCTGTTTTTTTCTCCTTTTCAGCTGCCTTTATTATCTTCGTTTTTTTTTTTGTACTCGCCCTTTTTTGTAAAGTATATATACTCCATATTCATCTATATGTTGATGTGTACATATGTGTGTGTGTGCACTAAAAAAGAACCTTGCATGTTTTTTTAATTATGAATTATCGTGTTGTGCTCTTTGGCTGAGCACTGAGCACTGAGAATCTGACTGAGTGACTGGCTCATTCCATCAGCTTGTTGCATTTAAATGACATAATTATGGCGCATAAAGAAACTCCCACACAGCAACAACAACAACAATCACAGTAGTTGCAGTTGCACCGGCGACGACGGCGACGACGGCGGCAACAGCTCAAAGCTTTTTGCGCTTTCAGCTTCAACTTCAATTTCACTTCCTATAAATATAAATATATGCAGCTCACAGTAGCCTCTCTCCCCCTTCCCCCTTCTCCCAGCATACCCTTAACAATGGGTGCTTCCCGAAAAAAAAGAAGCAAACTGCATTTTTTTTGTTCCCAGCTTCTCTCATTGAAGTGAAATTAAAAAATTTGAGAATTTTTGTGCAGACAACTTGAAATTGCAGCAAGCACGAACAAATTGTATTTTCTATTTATATTGTATAACAATTTTTATTTGCACGTCAGCCACTTGAGTCAGACGCCCCTCCCACCCTACCTGGGTTACCCTCTGTAACACTTGATGAGCCGAAAAATAAAATATATATATATGTATATATATAAGTGAAATTTGGACAATTGAAAACGTATTTGAGCGTTAAGGCGCATATTACGTGTGCAAATATAAACATTTTATTTCAGTTTTTAGCCAATATTATTTGCACGTTTTTTTTGGTTCCGTTTTGCTTTTTTGCTTTTTCATTTGTCGGCTTCCACTTGTGAAAACCATTTTCATTATGAGTAGAGCTCGGCGGGGCTGAAAAAAAAAGAGATGGAACAAAATTTTATATCGATTTACCACAGTCAATGGCCTAAACAAATAGAATGATGAGCGTCAATGAAGCGAGCATCAAATAGTCCCAAGGGCAAGCAGTGGGAGGATGAGAAGAAGGATCGAGTACAGTAGTCTGTGGTTAAACGCAACAAACTAAACTTTGTCATAGTCTCTGTCTGAAATTGCAAAAGTTGATAGTTTCATTTAAGCAGAAACTACTCTAAATCAATTAAAATATATATACTATGCTTTTGTTGCTTTGTGTGTATTGCATTTGAGTGCAATTAGAGTTGAAGTATTTTGCTTAATTGAAAATGATTTGCCAATGAATGACGAACAAATTTGTCATACAGAAAAAAAACTATAAAGAACTGAAAATTGTTTGCTTTTTTAAATGGTATTTGTGAAAATGTTGTCATAGAATTTAAAGCTGGAAAATAGTATTCAAGTGTTTTGTATTTGGTAAAAAAAAAACCACTTAATTACTATAGTTTATATATGTATTCTGTTCATAGATCTACATGCATAAACACTCAATTTTTCAATTGCAATTAAAATGCCTGCAGCTTGGCGGTAATAATAATAATAAAAAACTAACGCTAATTAACTATCGATTGGTTTTTGTTTTTTTTTATTATGCAGCAATTGGTTGTGGATTTTGTTGATTCTTGCCGAATACCATATAATGGGCACAATTATATAATCATATCGGTGAAAATGTTTTGTAATTAAGCAAACATGACCACAAATTTGCATTAAAATCGCTTGCATTATTAGCAGCAGCCGCGGCAGCAGCAGCTGATTCTAGCCAAAAAGTTGCATCCTCCATTTCACAACATTTTCGTTAAGCTGCTTAATGGAAATGTAAAAATCGCTTGCACGCTTTGTATTGTCATTGTATATCATTGTATTTTCGGCCAGATTTTCATTGTGTTTCTGTTTTTGTGTTTGTGAGCGTATAAAATTAATTATTAAAATGGCAAATTAATGCGGTGTTCAAGCGGAAAATAAAATGTTTCATGTTCAGCTTAGCCAAGGAAAAATAACGGAAAAAACAGAAAAAATACTGAACTCAGCTGCTGCTGCTGCTGGCTCTTGAATAATAAATGTATGTGCTTGTGTGAATAAGTGGGGTATACGTATTAAATGCTATTATTCGCACTTTAAGCATGCTCTAATTGATAATTAATATTATTGATTTGCTGTAAACGTGCTGTGTTCGTGTCATTTATATGTGTCGTTAATTACTTGTGTTAAGATTTCTGTAGCAAGATAAATGGTTTTCGCTTCAAATACCCATTAATAACAGTTGCAAAAGGGATAGAAAACGTTTAATAGTATTAAGTTCCACATAAACCAGGTTTTTCTTTTACTTTAAGGCAGTTGATTCAAGTTAGATAAACTGTTAACAGTTCTCTTATCAACTTTCAACCAGTTTATTCAAGTTAGATAAACTCTTATCAACTTCAAATGATTAAGTTTTTATCCTTATCCAGGATATCTTCAAGTCAAACACTTCAACATCGAAGCAACATTCTTAGGCATTAGGTAATGTTACCCTGCCTAACATCATCATCCATCAATTGGCATAGACAAAGAGCTACATATAGCTTATGCATATAGGAGTCTTAGGTTCAACCCCAACTCTGTTAATCCCCATACCAGCGCCACCCTTCAATTTGCTAAACCCCATGCGCTAATGAGCTTTAATGATGCCAAACCGAAATGTAGGCAACACTTTCCATGAATTTTAATTCGCTTGAAACACACGCAAACGACCAAAATAAAAAAAGCTAAAAATAACAGTAGTTGACGGCTGGCTGTGCAGGCGGCCGTTAACTTGTCTACAACCCAACACCTTAGTTGCTTGATTTATGAGCCACTAACGGTACACACACACTTACATACACCCACACACCGACACACACAACTATACATTAAACATAACTATACTATAAGGCACAGCCTGTCGAAAAATCTGCAGTAACATAAAGTTTTCATCCCCTGCTGGCATTTTTATAGGTTTGTAACATTTAATGTGCACCAGTAGCAGTAGCAGCTCCAACTGCCACGCCCCATTCTCCCTCATCGTTAACCACATTTGGTTTATCTGGCAGTCGTCGTCGTCGTCGTCGTCGCCGTCGTCATTGTCGGTAATGCATAAAAACGCACTAAAATGTTCCCACGCAATTAATTCAGAGTTACGTTGTTTACTTTTTGTTTACTTAATTGGTAAACATTTTGTTACACATTTTTATGAGCGCGCCAAGGTGAAGCACTTTTAGCCGGCATTCTCGAACGCCCACACACTCACACACACACATACGCACATACATACATTTAAATACAGCTCCATTTAATATAGCATTTTTATTGTTAGCCTGCCTTTTGTTAATTAAAACACAAAAACACACGTGTGCCGAGAATAAAAAAAATTTACTCCACCAAAAAAAAAAAATAAAAGTAGAAAAATGCGTCACTTGCTTACTGCCAATAAAATTACCAACGGTATTCGGTATTTGTTTGTTCTGTTCTTCTATTTTTCTTTTTTCTTTGATACTGTCCATAAATGCAATGTGAATTTAATCCTTTTAACGCCGCGTTTTCATTACATTACTGTAAATTTGGTTTACAAAAATTGTGAAAGGCTGAACGATGCTGCATTTTGGATTTTACTTTTGTTTGTTTTCAAAATGGTGGTTGGGTTAGGGTGTTCCCCCCAAAAAAAAAGAACCATTTTCCATTTTTTTTTTCCCGAGAGGTCGGGAATTGGTCATAGCTGCTGTTTACATCTATGTGGATTTCGTTTTGTTGTTGTTGACGTTTATTTTTTTTTTTTTCGTAAGCATATCTGAAATTGTTCGCTTTTTTTTTCATTTATGTGTCTGCCTTTATTTTCGCATTTCTGCTACACCCTCCCCTCTCCCAAATATTGTTTTTTTTTGTGTACTTTACGTTTCGCTATGTTTGTTTTGTTGTAGGTCGTTATGTAGAAAACAATTTCATGTGCTATGTGTGTTGGCCTTTTTTTTGTGTTGGTTCGGTTGGATAGCTACTATTTTCGAGCGCCTTTCTTCTTCTTGTTGTTGCTTTTGGGTGTTGGTAATGGCGCAAAATTTTGTGGCTGGCAAAAATATGCGTGTGCCAGTATGCTGTATAAGTGATGCAAAATGCATACATATATGTTTGCGTTAAGGTGTTTCATGCGATGGAAAGTTTCTGGTTCGACTTAAAGTGTAACTTGTAAAAGTTTTCTATAAGTAAAATAATATTTTTTTTAGTAAAAGTCAAACAAAAATGTTATAAAGCGACAAATTTGCTTATTTTATCCGTTTGTGTTTCTAATAGTATTCAGTTATGTCCATGATACACCCTAATGCATATTTAAAAGCATGCAAAACAAACACACAAAGGTTAATATGCTCTCACATTCACCCTTTCTCTCTACGGTGTTCTGTTTGTGTCTCTTGGCCGCATTCAATGCCAAAAATATGTAAAAGCTTGGTTTCCCACCAAAACCGAAAGGGAAAGAATGTCTCTCTCGTCACACAGAAAACCCCAGAACAACACACAAAAAATGCATATCCCAACATAAACATCAAATTATTACACAGATGCAAAACGAGCAGAAGAAGAAGCAGAGGGGGAGACACCCAGACTACAAAGTGCAACACGACAGTTGAAACAGCTAGTAGAGAGGAAAAAATCAAGTATACGCAGCGTTTGCGGTTATGCTAAAAAAAAAAAACAAAAAGGAGTTGAATACTTTTTGGTGAAGAGCAACGACGGCAGCTGCTCATATTTGTGAAATTCCATCAACGCAACACAGTAGCACGTGTTGTTGTTGTTGGTGTTGTTGTTACTTTTGTTTGTGGCATTCTTATTGCTGACGTGCATAATACAGCAAATTGCATTAAAATGAAAGTCGTTGTCGTCGTTGTGGAAGTTGAAGAAGGAAAACGTTGCTCTTTAAAGCGCTGAAAATTAAAAATTTAAGTTAAATGAGTTTCTTGTTGCTGTTGGATGTTGGATGTTGCACTCACGGTGGTCGCCACATTTCACGTCCAATGCGGTTTATGCTGGGCAAAAAAAAAAAAAACAAAAAAATTCACCTTGACTGTAGTTCGACTCGGGGCAACAAGAAAAAAACCACAAAAACATACGTTAAATCTTGATGCAATTATTCATACATACACGCACAGTCAAATGCGGCTAAGAAGGCGAAGAAGGTGTGCGCGTGTGTGTGTGTGTGTGTGTGTGTGTGTGTGTGTGTGTGTGTGTGTGTGTGTGTGTGTCTGCTGGCCAACAACAACAACAGCTGGAAGGGTATTCGGTTTTTGCGGGATGCTTACAGACTGACTGACAGACAGTTGTTGTTGTTGTTGGTGTTGTTGTTGCTGGGCGTCCCAACTCACAAACGAAATGCGAAATTCATTTGTCATGCTTATAATTGTCTCACTCGACCAAATTGCAGTTTTTTGGGTTAAAAAGCGAACTTGTTGTTGTGCAATTTTAATGAAAACGTTGCCAGAGTCAGACAGACAGACAGACGGAAAGACAGACTGAGAGTCAGACATTCAGCCAGCCGGTCAAAGAAGACTGCCTGCACGTACATACGTAGGATCTGTACCCTTTGTTGCTCTCTCTTTAAATTTTGTGTGTGTGGCCGACTTGAATTGCTGTCAGTAATTATGCTTAATTTTTTCGTCGTTTTTTTTCGACTGCCTGGCGTCTGTGAAACATTTATTTTTATTTTCGAGAAGTCTTTGAGAGAATTCGCTTTTAGAAGTTTTAAGAGCTTCAGCGGCTGCTGCTGTTGCTGCTGTTTTGCTGTTGTATTGTATTAAGTTGTTTGGCAGCTGCTGCAGTTTTAAAATTGAATAATGAACGGCCATTTGCTTTTATGACATTTCGATAATGATGATTGTTTGCTTTGTGTGTATGTTGTGTATGCTGCTGCGAGTGTGTTTAATGCCTTTGTTGTGGCATTATCTTTATAAGGCAAACAAATTGTTGTTATTTGGTCGCAACCGCGACTGATTGTGAGAGCCGAGACGATGAAAAAACGACACACGAAGATACAGATACAGAATACGGAGATACACTTCACCGCAAAGTCATTGAAGTCGTCGGGAAGACGCGGTAATTCAATGCTTCGAAAAGAAATCGTATAAATCTTGCACTTTAATTCCCAGGCAGCCGACGCAGATCAAAAGTAACCTAAAGTAAAACAAACTGAAATCGATCATGATTGAAATCGAGCAGATGACGGAGCGGAGGCGAGCGACCGCGAGAGAGAGAGAGAAAGAGCGGTGGCATGCAACACACATTCACACACACACGCTTACGCACACACACTCATTCGGAGTGGCCTCTTGGCGAGTGTTTTGTGAAACATCAACATTTTGACAGGCACACAAATCCTCTTGAAATGAGATTTATAAAACACTGAGCAGACGCAGCACACAACACACAAAAAAAAAGATACAAAACATATATAAACGTATCTATAAGAAGAAAAAAAAAAAGAAAGAGGCAAAAAAGAGCAAAGTCATTGTCAGCGTTGCGCTTGGCTGCGAAATCAGAAAAGCAAACAAAACAAAAGACCAACAACAACAGCAACAACAACAAGTAGAGGAGCTCCACATTCTGTGGCAAAGAGCTGTAGCTTTAATGTGTAACATGTAGCCAAGTCCGCAGTTTTGTGGCCGAATGCGCTCTTCTTCTTCTACTTCTTCTGCTTCTTCTTCTTCATCATCTTGTCGTAGTATTTATTTTCAGTTTGAAGACATTGTAGTGTCATTTCAGAAGAGACAAACAGACAGACAGACAGACCGCAGCATGAAAAGCAAATAAAAGCAAAACGAAGGCAAAGATGTGCCGCCAAAAACTGAAAACGAACTCAAACTCAAAACTACAACGAACGAACGAACGAAACCAACCCCCCCTTAACTCTTTTCCCCTTGCTCAATTCCGTGTAACGTAACAATCCAGCGTGCTGCAGCTTTTAATTAAGCCCAAAGAAGCAACTGGTTGCTTCAGTTTCTTCGCCTTCCTCCACCTCCTCCTCCTCCTTCTCTGGTCTGGACATTTTGTGTTTTTGACTTGGACTTGCGAAAAAAAAACAACACAAAAATAATTTATCTGCGCGTAAGCCGCATATATGTTGTACCTGTATCTCTGACTGAGCCGTATCTGTATCTTTTTTTTTTTTCGAGCCGTATCTGTAACTGCAATATGTATCTGCGCGCGCCTCGCGTTGCTTGATTTCCTTCCAGCTTTTTTCTTCAGATTTTTTTTTCTTGAGGCTTTTTTTCTTCTTTTTTCTTTGCTTTTTGTTTGTGTTGTTTGTTTAAGTCTCTCACGACGGCTGCTGCTGCTGCTGCTGCTGCTGGCTGGTGGCTGCCCCGCTGAGCGTCAACACCCCAGCCTTAGCCATAGCCACAGTCGCAATCGCACAGTCACGGCTGCCCACTGCTGACCCCCCCTCCCCCAACCATCATTCCACCCCTCCCTTCACTCTTCCACACAGCATCACGTTCATGCGTGGCCACATTTTTTTTTTCGTTCGTCGTCGTCGTCGTCGTAGTTGTTTTTGTTGTTGTTGTTGTATTGCCTGCGTTTTGTTCGTTTTTATGGCAATAATTGCAACTTGATGACTTAATTGCGGATGCAACTTGTTTTCCAACCTCCGAGGCGAACGCCAAAGTCGCCGTCCATGGATTTTTGCCCGTATGGCCTGGAAATTGAATTTTTCCACCTGGCTCCCAATGCAGCAGTTTGTATTTGTATTAGTAGCAGTAGTAGTAGTAGTAGTACGGTGTGCGCTTTTAAGCAGGATATGCTTTCATTATTATAGATAGATATGTGTATAGGAGGTATCGGAGACTAGTGCGAGGGTATGTGTAATTCTTCCCTCATTGCATAAGCAAATAAAATTTCATTAATTTATGAATGCCAACGGCAGCGGGATACACGAACAAGTCTCCATTTGGAATTTGTTTTTCGTAGTCGTCGTCGTCGTCGTCGTCGTCGTCGTCGTCGTCGTCGTCGTCGTCGTCGTCGTCGTCGTCGTCGTCGTCGTCGTCGTCGTTTTTTTGTTGCAAGTTATTTTTATAATCGCAGCAACGTGACATTTATGCGAGTATTCATGTAAATGATTATTATTTGCCGACTAGGCCCCACTTCTGCCCTCTCTTGAGAGTTGTTTGCAAAGTAGATTTCTTGATTTATTGCCAGTTGTGTTGTGTTGTGTAGTGTAGTGTAGAGAGTTGTTGCTGTCTGCTGTGTGTGTGTCTGTCTGTCTTCATGTCTGGCAGCGCCAAAGTAATTTTATGTTTAATTAAAAAAGAATTCTGCGTCATTTGCCTGAGCTGCTTTGATGGACATTTCTGCTATTCACGCCGTATGTAGCTGTTGCTGCTGCTGCTGCTCTTGTTGTTGTTGTTGTTGTTGTTGCTTTTATTTAATAATAGTTAACATGATTTTTGTGTAGTTGCTGCTGCGTTGTGTGCGTATTGGCCATGTCTGGCTCGTTTGCACGACTTTGATGTTCGTTTGGTAATAAGTAACAAGCAAGAAAAAAAAAACAGAAAAACATACAAAAAACCGAGAAAATATGTTGCGTGGGCAATATTCAAATCAGTCTGACATGAGTTGCAGTTAAAAAGGCAAGCTGTGGCAGGAGATAGATAGAAAGAGATATGCGATACCATGGTTTAAGATCAGAAAAGATTTCAAGTACTTGACAGGCGCTAAGATGATCAGCGCGATGCAAAAGGGAAAATTATCATAAGCCCATTTGTTTAAAGCAGGAAATTGCGATTATCTAATCTACATAATCTGCATAAATTTATGTAGAGAGAAAACTCACAAGATTTTCTTACATCGAATCCAATTAAATTTTTTTCTTTCAGAAAATTGCCTAGCTTCAGAATGTGTAAAAGAGTGTATAAATAATGCTAATGGAGATCTAAAATATAATCTTATAAATATATAATAGATTCAAATATTATCTGTTGTGAACATGAAAAAGTTGAATAACATTTTCTTTTAAACTTTTACAACTTGTAAGTTGAAACTTCTCATGATTAATGCTAAAACCCACTTAAATGAATCTCTTCTTCATCTTAAGTATTCAATTGAAATGGATTAAATTACATTTTGAAGACCTTTTAGTTAGATTTCATGACTAACGAAATACTCTTACATATATATAGTGGGATTGCCCGCATCAGCGCTCAGCACATTTTATTTAATTGCAATAAAAGCTTTTTGCCTTCGTAAACAGTTTAATTAACATTTTCTTTCTCTTCTTTGTTTTTATTCTCATTTCAGGTAAGTTCCCTCAAACCAACCAACCAACAAAGAATTCATCCCAAACCACAGTTAAAAGAAGTTTCATATCCGCAATAAAATCGAAACGTTTTGTTTGACGTGGGTTAAATGTTAAAAATAAAGTAAGTGGCTTGAAATGTTCAAAAATATACAATACAACTGCAACTGCAACAGGCAGCAAACACTTTTCGACAGCAGCAGGCAGCAGCTGAGGGCGGGGAGAGATGGAAGAAAATATTGATAAGGCCCGCCCCGCTTCGTATGCAGTTTAAAAACTCATTTAGTGTCCAATCAAGCGGCCATAAAATAAAGTCAATAAATCAAGCATAAAAGTAACAAATGCACAGCCCAAACACTCAGATAACAAACACACACACATGCAGCTCTGCATTTCAATAAAATTCGATACGTTTTGGGGGCATGGGGCAAGCGTATTTGATGATTCGATGCTCGGCATCAGCCACGGCTACGGCCACGGGCTCGGGCTCAGGTCCCGTGGTCCCTTATCAAGGTGTGATGATCACTTGCGTGCCAGCGGCGCCTGACTTGCATTTCAGAGAGCGAGACAACGACGACTCCGTTCTACCCCTCACCCCGCACTTCTTCCCACACCACTCTCGTTTGCTCTGGAGAATCAATAAAAATAAATCGAAATGTCACAGCACTGCATGTTTTTAATAAGTGTGGGGTCCCGCAGCTCCATGACTCCACAGCTCCACAGCTAACCCCCGAGAAGAGTATTGATAGAAAACTGTAAATGACATTGTAGACAGAGTTTTCACTGGAAACTCTCTCTCTGACAACATTTACATACATAACTCGCTTCTAGTATATTAATTTCATGGCACTCGGCACAATATTAGACACTAAAACATATTGAATTACATAATGTTGTTGAGACGAGAAAATCACAACGGCACGATTCATGAACCATACAACAACAACAACAACAACAAAAATTTAACAATCAATTGTATGTGCGCATAAATTTCAACATGAGAGATGTGTGTGTATGGTGTATGTGTGTGACGTCGACGTCTCAGTCAACTTCAGCGTTGCCTTATTGCGTCCAAACAGCGGGTGGGCAATGCACAGAGCACAGAGAGAGACCCCAGCAGACCCATAGTCTTATGTCTGGGGAGCGTCATTTCCAGTTTTCTGTTTTGTTTTTTTGGTTTTTTTTGGTGTCTGGTGCGCCCAGCCTTAGTCCCAGCTTCAGCCTCTTAGAGAGCCTATCCACAAATTGCTCGTGTTCAGCTTTAAATCGTTTTACGTAGTTTTGAGACAAGTCCACGTAAATGTTTCGCCAAATGTGGCGCTGTTTTTAAATCACGCACGCTGCACGCAAGCTTTCGGCCCCGTCGACGTCGTCTCGAGTCGAGTCGAGAGACGGCCGGCGATGCGTCGATCGATTGGGCCAGTCACAGACCATGTTTAAAGCCAGCCCCGCGCACCACAACAAATCCTAAAATCCTACACTCAACAAAATATAATCTAATTTCCCCTTCTTGATTGAATAATATCCTAAAAACGTTAATAGATTTTTGTATGGCTAGAAAATTTGGTCTGCAAATTCTTGATACTTTTTCATATGGCTTCGAGAATTTGTTTAACTCTTAGGCTACGAAACATATTAACTTAATTTTTAAGTCAATGACTTGATAACTCTTTTACTTTGCTGCTTAACCAAGTGTGTTTGCTTGAAATAATAATATGGATTACGATTAACTTCTGTCAATCTAGAAACAATATTCTTAATATGAGTTCTTGCTCAACCATCAATCTCCCTTTCTTTAGTAATTCAATAAAATGTCTTTGCATTAAATCCAAAACACATTAAGAGCTAAAAATAGTTACAAGTTCTAAACTCATTCACACCTTTTGAGCTGAAGCAACTGTTTTCTTCTAGTGTACAAGTCAGTCAGTCGTTTTGGCCGAGTATGTTAATCTTGGACCGCATGACTTCGTCTGCTGCAGCTACGACGACTGTTGTTGCTCTGACTACGATTGCGACTTTTGCTGCCGCTGCTGCTGTTGCTGCCACTGCTGCTGCACTGCTTAAATTTATGCGCTGTTCAAACGGCGCGTAATAAATTTGTTTGCTCTTCAACTGTGCGCGCGCATGTTCATTGAATTTGTTGTTGTTGTTGTTGTTGTTGGTTGTGCGATCCCCAATACAAATCTTTGTATAGTATAACCATTTCCCATTCGAGTGTGTTCGTTCTTCCATGATGTTTCCCCCTTTTTACTTTCAGTTACCAATTCCGAAAGCCGCCAACGGCCACTTCATTTTGTAGCTTTTAACAGCATTTCAGCATTCTTCTGTATTTGTTTATCTAAACGTTTTATTCATTTGTGTATGTGAGTGTGTGCACTCTGTATGTGTGTGTGTGTGTGTGTTTGCTTCTGCCTTCGTGTTGTGTGTGTTTTGTGGCATTCTGGCTTATCTCTCTCTCTCAGAGCTCTCTGGACAATTCGTGCTGCCGTTTTTCTGGCCGCCTGGCGGCCTAATTGATGCGCAGTGTGTTGTACTTCTTATGCTTCACGCGGGTTTTGTTGCCTGCGCGCATGTGCAACATTCACACTTTGCCTTTCGCTGAAGAGCTGAAGAGTTGCCTGAAGTTTGCCAAGAAGTTCCACCAAGTTCCCCAAGTTTCTTCGCCAAGTTGGGTTAACAACAGATCTCAGTGCGCCATCTCCAGTTGATTGCACATTTTATTTGCGCATTTATTTGCATATTTTCTCACACGGCAGTCGCTGCTGCTGTCTTTCACGTGTTTGCAACGCCCCGGACCCCCCGATTGCCCCTACCCTTAACCCCTCTGTGCAACATTTGCAACTTGTTTATTTGTTTGTTTGTTTTTTGTTTCTCTCTGTTGCAAGCAATGCAATTCAATTGTCTCTGCTCTTGAATTTCATTTTACTTTGTGTTTTTTGCTTGTTTTTGTTTTTGGAAGAGAAAGAGAGAAGTTTTTTGTTTATTGGTTTTACTTTGTTTCTCATGTTTGCCGCCGCCTCTTAATAGTTCATTTAGTTTGCATTTTTATGAAGTCTTTGTGTGGGTTGTGTAATAAATTTAACTCAAGCTTATTTATTTGCCATCTCCAAGACATTTATCACTCAATTTGAAGGCGTAATTGGGCGCAAAGCGACAGGCGAACGTCGTCGTCGTCGTTGCCGCCGTCGTCCTCTTCGTCGTCGTTGTTGTTGTTGTTGTTGTTGTTGTTGTTGCCAGAAACCACACAAAGGAGGCGGTGTTGGTGGCTGCCAGCAGCCGCCAGTAGCTCCTGCCACAGAAGCTTTTGGCAGCTGTTGCATATTTTGCATATCGTTATGCAGTTGTTGTTGTTGGTGCTGCTGTTGTTGTTGCCGCAGTTGTCGTCCCCGCTGACTTTTGTTTGATTGGCATGCATCTCGACTCGGCTGATGGACACCAAAGTCTCGGGCTGCTCACAATGTGCGATCTTGTCAGCAACAATGACCAAAATTGGTAGTTCACTCTGACGAAAAGAGAGAGATAGGGATGGGATGCGGGGAATGTGGGAAGTGGAGGATCGAGTGTGTGGGATACTTTTGAAGCTGTGATGTGATCTAAACGGTTCTCTCATTGTATTGTCGATTGTATTGTCATTGTTATATTTCACTGAAAGATTCAGTATGCAAATCTTCTTAAATGGTTGTTCAAAAGCCAGCAATTGAACGAAGAGATAAGGAGTGTGGAGAGGGGGATGACTCGGTAAGAAGAGGAGAAAGATATGTAGACAGGCCGAGGATAGAATCAAATTGAATTTAAATACAATTTATCACAAAAATCAGATGTTCGTGCTTAAAGTTTGGCATAATAATCAAATGATATATTCCTTAATCAACAAATTTTGTGCATTTAAATGCAATTCAATTCCAAAAACCTAAACAATTAATCTAGAGATAAAAAGCGTAGATTAAAATGCTCTACTGCACTAGAATTGGTTCAATTTTCAGCAAGTGTGAAAATGCAATTTGCACTCATAACTGGGCAAAATATTACAACGTTTTACACACATACACATATAGTACGAGTTATGTGTCCATGTGTGTGTGTTATGTTGAGCGTAAAATTGCGCAACCAATTCAATTATCTTAATTTTGCATTTTCAACTTCATTTGCCAACTTTATTCGAACAGAGCATTGCGCATTGTATTGTGTTTTTCGAATTGGAATTGGAATTGGTGCTGTGAAAAGGCAGCTGAAAATTAAGAACCCAAAAATCAAAACTACAATAAGTTGAGTGTGCTGTGTTTGGGCTATTTTTGAATTTTAATTTACCACCTACACACAAACACACACACCAACTAACATATGAATGAGTATGTATTCAAACAATTTTCAATCAGAAAATCCAACAAGTCGAAACAATGGATTCAATTCAAGTGTTGCTGCTGCTGTTGCTGCCGCTTGGGCTACCTGAATTTCGAATGCTGTTAGCAATCACACTATTAAACAATAAATAAGCAATTTGTTAAACAAAAGTGGGCGTTGGTGGGCGTGGCTTGTGTGTGTGTGTGTGTGTTGTATAACATGTGTAAGCAGCGGACTATGCAAAAATGCCACAAAGCACATTCGCACACACACACAGAGACAGAGATTTACACTGGCATTCACATATTGTAATTTCATTTGATTATGGTAGAAAGTCGAACTTGTGTTGTGCTGTGTAGTGTAGTGTGTGTTGTGTGTTGATGGATGGATAGACAAGCGAATAACTTCAATGAACAACTGCTGTCTGTTGACTGTTGACTGCTGACAGCTAGAGGATGCTTTTGGGAGCTTATTGATGGCGCCAGTTGGCCAACGGAGCGATCAGCACGTCCAACTCTGTTATCCTTAATTTTTCTTCAACTCCATGTTCATTTTTTTGGGTTTCTGTCGATGTGTCGAAAAATTCGCGCTCGTTAAATTGCATTGGTGCCTGTTTCCGATTCTATTCCAGCTATCTATCTCGACTCTTTTTAACTCTTTCTCTGTCTCTGGGATGGTGAGGCATTTGTTGCTGTCTGATTGCCCGCAAAAGGCAGCTTCAACACAACCCAACGCAACGCAACACACACCGAGAGCAAAATGAGAAAAGAAAAAAAAAAAACGTGTAGCGCAAAGAGAAAAAAATCGAATTTCCCGTGCGGACTGATTCGATTTGCCGTTGCAATTTCACGCTGTGTTATTGCAAAGTGGCTGCAACTGCCCCTAAAAGCCGCAGCACCAACTTCCAAAATAGCAATTTTCAAACGGCGCACAACAATGCCAGCCGGCAATTTGCGAAAACACAAAAAAAAAAAAGAAGCAGAAACAACACGAGCAACAAGAACATCAACGGAAACACACACACACACACACACACACACATACATACATGCATGGATGTTGGTGTATGTACATGCATAGATAGAAAAGGCATCCAAAAATCTCATTTAGTGACGAATTAAGCGCCAAAACAGACTGGCGATTCACTATGTCAGAGCGAAAGGAAAGAGTCTCTCGAGTGGGGGAGGAGATCCCCACCAATTCGCACCCCTCCCTCCACTTTGCATTGTCAAGTGCAGGCAGGCAGGTCCCTGTTGCCCTGGCTACAAATGCCGGACGCGAACACCCGTACTCGTGTACCCTATACCCCATACCCCGGATCTCTCCCTACTCCTACCAGTACTTAGATGACTATGCATACGCTATCTATGGCCGGGCATCGATTGGTTTTTGGCCCGTTGTTTCCCCCATTGTTCCGTTAGCCCGTTTTTCGGTGTTTTGTGTAACGGCCTTTAACGCCATTTTGTGCGAGCGCGCTCATTCACGCCATGTTGCCGGGACTTTACTGCCATTGTTCTCCTCTCCCCAATCCTTCTTCCCGATTCGACATCTAGTATATATACTAGACACCAATATCCTTCCAATACGCTTTCATTTAGTGTTGCGCCCTGCTACATTTTGACAGATTGTCTGCAAGGGCAAGTGCAATATTAGAACATGATTTATTTATGCAATTTTTAAAACCCAAAAACGTTCATCCAGCACTTTTTCACCCTCCCACCACCGACCACCCACCTTCCAACATTTTCAAGCATTTGTCTATCATTTTTGGCCATGGATAACAAATTTGTTGTTGTTCCGTTGTTCTGTTTGTCTGACACCTCTACTTCCCCACCACTCCACCCACTCGAGTATAGTGTACGTGTCGGCACGTCAATTCTGTTTGTCAGTCAGTTTGTCTTTCTGTCTGACGTGTCTGTCTGTCTGGCTGAGTCCGGGGTACTCTATTGGCTATATCAGCTTTGAAATTATGATATGTAGCGAAAACGGATCGGGCTGTGGCTAATAACTGTTTGTATTTGTACGCTAGTATGAGTTCATGGCTGGCAATTAGCGGCCAGTCAGGCAGACAGTTACAATCACACAAAAGTCCAACCCACACCAACAAGCACCAGCACAATATTGGCCAACGAACATTTTTGTGTAAAGATTTAATTTCAAGTGTGTGTGCAGTTGGTTGTAGTCAAGTTGTTCAAAATAAATGAATGTGTGGCTTGAAAAGTGGTAAAACATGATGTTTGGTAATATGAAGTCATTACAGGTGGATTACGTATTGAATGCGTTTTAGTTTGATTACATTTTTGAATAAATATTGAGAAAATTCACTTCATTTCCTTATTGAACATTTGCATATTCAAATTTCAACTCTGTTTGATTATTATTAAATAATATCTTAGCCAGCTGTTGATTTATCTTATTGCAAAGAGAATTTTTTATCTTTTACATTTTGAGAGAAAAGGAAGTAGAAATAATTTGAACATTTTTCTTTGAGATATTTGAGACATGTTAGATTTCGTAGCAAGCTGTTGAACGTTTACAGCAGCGTCTATTACTACAACTACCTTGCAACATTCCTTTTGCTATGCCCCCAAACTGCTGCAAGCTGCCCCGCATACTCTTACATCAACTTTTAACTTATCCTCAAAGCAATCAGCCGCAATCAACACCACAGCCAAAAGCAATAAAATGCATAATCAGCATTTTTTATAATTTTTTATCGTTGTCGGGGGCCCATAGAATATGCAAAAGAAGTAGTATTTAAACAAGAAAGTAAGAAAGAGAGAGAGAGAGAGAGGGAAAAGGAAAGCTAAAATAAATGAGGCACATTATAAATGCAAAAGTACATGCTAACTACAACAATTATCCTTAATGTTGCCAGCAACTATGGACGCCATTAGTACCGAATGCCCTTCACTACCTCCCCCCCCGCACCCTGAACCCAACAATGTGAACGATGGATGCGTCCTTTTTGCATCTTCAACGTTGATCACTTGCAAAGAAATTCAAATTAAAATGCTTCCAATGCTATGCAAAATAGTTTCAATTTTGTGCCAGAGCGCGGAATGCTCATTACTCAACTGGGGGTCCAGCAGCCAGCCAGCTAGCCTGCCTAGCTAAAAATGTCATGATGGGAGGTAGGTAAAAAAAAATACGAGAATATACTAAGACAGAGAAAGGGAGTGAATGAGAGAGAGAGGGAGAGCGAGCGTGACAACAATGAAATGACAGGCAGCAAATAAAGACATTGAAATCATTCTGTGCAAATTTTTGCTTTCCCCTCCGTTCCCGCCATTCATTCGTTGAGGAAATTGCAGTTAATTATCAGGCAACAATTTTCAATTGAAAACGCAATGTGTGTGTATGTGTGTGTGCGAGTGTGTTCGAGTGTGAGTGTTGCTTATTGATTTACGGTAATAAGGTAGGAAGGCCATACTGCTGGTAGTTGTTGTTGTAGTTGTTGTTGTTGCTGTTGTTTAACTGTGCACCATTAAAAGGACAAACGCATGTTAACAAGCCTTGGCACGCGATCGAACAACCCTCTCAACAATACCAACCAGTACCAAATAGCAGTAATCAGAGAGACCCAAGCACAGATGTGTGTGTGGGCCAGAACAGAACACAACGGAACACAATAACTGAACAACAAGACTGCATTCCATTTAACAACACTGCAATCCTTGTTGCCCACAGTCATTTTTCAATTATGTTATTAAAAAGAAAAAAAAAATAACACAGAAGGCACACAGAAAGTTACAGAGGCTAAAAAGGCTACATATTTTCTGTTTCTCTCTCTTTCTCGCTGTCTCTCTCTCGCTCGTTGAAGTTTGCGTGTTGAACGTTTTAAACATTTCTTTCGATAAACTTATTTTGAGCTCATAAATGCTGGCAACAAACATGGAAATTCAATTATGAATACTTAGAAGGTTGACGCCCTTCAAGGCAATAAAATATTATTATTCGTGCCCTTAATTTAACTCCACCTCTGACGTTTTTCGGGATTTTTAAATGGAAATCAACGAGTTTAAGCCAAGTCTGTGGCTTAAGGCAATTTGCATGCGCAAATATTGCACATCTATTCGCAATTTGAGTTTATATATATATATATATATATATATGAGATGAGTATCATTTGCATATCGCCCCCCCCAAACACACACACACACATACACTGTACAGTTGCAGATACAGACACGTCTAATTATGTTGAGAAAAGTTGCAAACAAATTTTATCTGTGTGCCAATGTATGGGGCGGAGCAGTGGGAGGTGGGGTGGTTGGTTTGGCCAAATAAAAATAAATATTTACATTCCATTTGGCAAAACTCACGCTGCCAAAGGAAAATTGTGCGTAAAAAGCGTTTGCGCGCTTGCTTTTGCTTGCTTTTGCCATATTTGTTAACCTCAAGCAACAGCAGCAGCAGCAACCAGAGAAATCCAGAGAATTCAGTAACCAGTAGAACCAGAGAACTCGATTCCACTAAAAAGAAAAAAAAAAAACACAACCAGACAAAATCGATTACCAACTGATTGACTGTATGTACGAAACGATGATCGCCTGGGCGGACTCAATCTATAAGTGTGTGCGGAGTGTGGAAGGGGGGCAGGGAGGACGAGGCGGAGTTCGAAGGAGGAGTAACGGCAGCTCTTTCAGTTAAAATGGTAATTGACTTTTTCGCGTAACCGCAATGTGTTGGTAAACTTGTTGCCATGTCTCTATAAACACAAATACACAAATAAGCACAAATATGTATTTGTATTTGTATGTGTGTGTACATAGCTATCTTTACTCTTACACAATCAACACACACACACACACACACTCCACCCACATTGTGTGTATGTGCAATAATGTGCTGCATCAGCAAAAGCAAAAGCAACTCAAATGCAATTTTACAAAATGCTTGCATAAGCCAAGGCTACCAATGCTGCCAAGCTGCAGCTCCCAGCGCTTCCTTCAGTTTCTACAATGTCGTATTAGAGTTTATCAACTGGCAACGCTATGAAAATTTAGAGAGCTAGATAGCTAGATATCAGCAAGGACAACAACGAGAATGACTATAGTATTAGTGTGTCCATGGATGATGGGGTTGTTGTGGCGGGGGGCTGGGGGTTGCTCGGCGGCAACTGACAACGCTGACAACCCGGCTGCAATTTTCAATTTCGCGCACACTTTGCACAGATAATAGAAATTTCTTTCTTTGCCGCCGTCGCCGCCGCCGCATCTGCTGCAACATTTATTGACACAAATCGCAAATGCATTTGACATAAGTGTCCACCCTCACCTCTCCTCCTCCCGTCGCTCACTAAACCCTACTGCGCCCTTAGTTTTTCTTTTTTTTTTCTAGAATATTTAGGTTATGAGTAGCTTAATGGCAGCTCTTTTGTGTGTAGTCAGTTCAACTGACTGTCTGTCTGTCTCTGAGTCTTTCTGTCTCTAAGTCTTGCTGTTCTTATGAGCTCTGCTTGTTTAGTTTGGCTTTTCTCTTGAGAAAGTTTTTCTTTTTTGCCCAAATGCTTTGTAAGCTGCTTAACAACAGCTGAAAGCGACTGGACAATTTACTTTAAGAATTTTGAGTAGCGAATGCTGCTTCCGGGGAATGTTTCTGGAAATTCTTATGCTAAATTCAAAAGGCAAATGCGACAAAACCAAAAATGTTCAATTTATTGTGTGATAAAATCTTTGCTGTTTTGTTTTGTTTTGATATTCAATGTTCAAGTTATTTGCAAAAGGCAGTATTTAAATGTGGTTACAGCAAGAAAAGAAAGGAGAGCTTATACACTGGAAATCCTGATGATATTTTGTTAAGATTTTTCGTAAAACATGTTCAAATTTCCTTACTAACAGAAACAGTTGTTAATTCTAATGTAGTGAATATTCAATTGACTTTTAGCAGCATTATTTATGAAATGAATTTCCATATGGCTTGTGTAAAGAAATTGATTTTTAGCCGTCTCAAAAATATATGTTCTCTCCCCTCCACCTCCCCCTCCATCTATTTAACAGTTAATAATCATTGCTAATCAATATAGTTTTCTTGGTATCCGAAAAGCTGTGTGTGCGGCACATTTTACTGATTAGCTTCTCAGCTGCCGCCTTCAATCGCTCTTCTGTCCAGCTAACACATTAAGAGATACTCTGCTCCTCCCCCCCTCATTCTTTCTCTTCCTCCAACAAACTATATTGCTTTCTCCTGTAACACAACAACAACAACAAACAATGAAATATATTTTTAATCAAGCCAAATCGAATTCAAGGCAATACACCGGTGGCTCATTATTTAGGCAAATGTTCAGCCATTAACTACACAGTGCACGATTGGGGCCTCAAGTGTTTTTGAGTCATTTTTGGGTTGCCGTTGTGGAGAGAAGGGGAAGGATGAGGGGATAAGTTGACCCGGGCACACAAAACGCAAATTGACAAATGTGGCCACTTAATGTGCTGCAGGGCAAATGTTAAACAATTTTCTGTTATATTCGAGTATGCCAAAAATACAAACTAATTAATATAAAACCGAATGAGACAGTGAGAGAGTGAGAGTGAGAGAAAGAAACATAGTCAGGGGAGTTGCCACTTTGAGTGTGTGTGTGTGTGTGTGTTGTTGTTGTTGTGTTTGTTCCCTGTCTGCCACTTGGCACGCATTGAATTTTATTTGATTTTGTAAAAATTTAATTTCAACCAGGAATTCTCATCAGAACAACAACACCAACAACACTAGGCAGCAATTTCTCAATGTTATGTCTTGTGCGGAGGTCTTGACTGAAAAATGAAATGAATGAGCGCACAGCTTAAACGAAGACTCACTGAGTGACTGAGCGAGTGAGTGAGTGAGCGAATGACTGAATGACTGACTGACTGACTCGACTTGGCTCTGACTTCCTACAGTTTGTTAAGAGAATTTTGCATTTTATTTGAATTATTGCCTTCATTAAGATTGCGTTGTTGATTTGCTTCGTTTTTTTTTTCCCGTCACAGGCTGCCAACAACGTCTTGTGCAACGTTATGTTGCTTGCTTTTGGCTGTTGTTGAGCGACAGGCAGCGGCGTGATTCCCACCCTAGACCTAGAGACTACTTTTCGTCACGCTGTTGTTGTGCACACACACACAGACACACACCTAGGCGCCCCGACCCTGCACCCGTCTGTCACACCATTACGTATTTTTTTTGCTACATGTATCTTGGAACCGTTGTTGGCTGCACTTGACAATAAATTTTATTGTAGCTCTCTTTACGCACAACATGACGCAAAAGAAGCAGAAGCAGATGGAGAAGAGGAAGAAAAAGTTGTCGTCTGTTATTTTTAGCATTAATTGTGAATGGAAGGTTGTGTTTCGTTGATTCGTTTGTGTGCTTGTGCTGACATGTAAGGTGGTCTTCTCCACCCTAACAGTTAATTGTGCGAATTTTCATTTCATTTGGCAAAATTTGCCAGACTGTAACCATTTTTGAAGTCATAATTATGCGATTGGCGGTAACCGCAGCAGCAGAAGCAGCCTCCCTCGTCGTCGTCAAATATGAATATGTATTGTGTAATTGCTTTATGGGCGATTGCGCCAGTGTTGGCAAATGTTTGACAGGTGGCAACAACTTTGCAACTCTGTGCTCTGTGCATTCGCGAGCAAGCGCTGCTCTATTTGCGTTGCATAATTAAAATTCTCTTGCTATTTTTACGCTTGTCTTGGCAATTTCATTTTCATTTCATTTTTCTTTTTTTTTATGGTCTGTTATGTGTGCTTCACTCATATTCTCTGTCAATAGCCCGCGGGGGCATGGCATGCCCCGGCCGGCGTAGCGCGTAAACTTTCCAAATTTAACGCTCTGCACAATGGAAATTGGTTTCGCCGCAGTAACAACAAAAACAATCAGTAGAACAATTACAACTAGCGAAATCCTCCAGGCCAGGAGTTAGCCCAAGTACACTGCGACTGAACCTGCTCCTGGTTCCTGGTACCGGGTTCCGGGTCCTGGTTTCTGGTTCTGCTCTCTGGTCGGGTTCGGGTTTGGGTTTGGGTTTATGCAAACAGGAAGCGCATAATGAATACTAGTGGAACGGTCCGGCAACGCCGTCAGCGGCACACTGACTCACTCCGGCCACACCACAATAGCACTGGCTCCAACTCCGACTCCGACTTCAACTCGCTGCTCGCTGCTTGCAACTGGCTTTTATTCATATTTTTTGAGCGGTTTCGTGGTTAACAAGCGCTTCCTTATCCTTATTATTTTAATGCCTGCGGCTGCATTTCATCTTACTTACATTTTTCGTTTCGTTTTTTTTCTTTCTGTTGCGCCAGCCCAAAGTTTTCTCCCAGTTTTCCTTTTTTTATAGCATTTTTCATGGCATTTTCCTTGTTGCTTAAATATTTCAACTACCTCACGTCGAGTCGACTCGAGTCCTTTGCCTCAACTAGTTGTGTCTGTCTCGTTGTCATGTTGTCTTTCTCATTGCTGCTGCTGTTGCTTCTGTTTGGGCTTTGTGCGCATAATTGGGGTTAACTACGGCCAGGTGGAGTCGCCCCAACCCTACCCGACCCGCCCAGCTCCTTCCGCCTTTCCGGTTAACAGGACTGACTGTGGCAAGAGGAAGAGAGCGAGCAAGCGACCATTGTGCCAAAGTGTGCTAAAAAGGAAAAGTAAAATTTTTGCCGCACTTATAAATTGTTGTTGCTGTTGTTGCTGGCAACTGGAAGTTGGAAGTTCTTCCTGCAGTTTACTCTATTTTTTGTTTATAGTTGTTGCTGGCTTAATTCGCTCTCTTTTGCAATTAACCATGGTACTGAAAAGTACTGAAAGTGAAATTTTCGGTGTATTATATATGAAATGTTTGCAAACTAAAACATTTTGCTGTTGAATTTTCGCAGCAAACAAATTTTGCATTTTCCATTTTTTATTTAAAAGTCACCAAAAAGTTGACACGCAAATTGTGAAATTCAATTTGAGCAAGTTTTTCTTTTATTTTTGTTGGCAACACCCCATGGGATGGTTAAGGGGCGTGGCTGCGGCGACGGCGGCAGTGTTGACACACAGTACACACACACACACACACACACATACTCTATCTCTTTCTCGATCTCTATCTATCTTACTCTGGCACGTGTGTTGTCTCTTAGGCATTCCATGTTTTTCACATTCACATTGCCATTTTCTGTGGACTCATCATCAATTCAGTTGATAATTATTTTTACGCGACGCAGCGAGTGCATTAAAAATGCAAATGGCAACACTTTGCCACTTTGATGGCGTTGCCAGTGTTGTCACGTTGCTATTTTATTAATTTATTAAATTAAAAACACAGCAAAAGAAAAACAAAACGCAAAAGGCGAAAGGCGAAAGCTTCTCTCTCGCATTCGCATTCACATTCGGCATTCGCATTCAGCATTCGCATCTGTAATTGTAAATTTATGAGGCGGTGCGAGCAAAAACGACAAATAAAAACAAAAGTAAACAAGCAAAGAGAAAGAGTTCTGGTTCTGGTTCAGCTGGGTGCGCACTGTCAATCGTGTGGCATGAATTATTAATTATTTGATTTTTCGCACTCACACACACACATACGAATAAACAAAACACACACACACGCAGAGCACGACAGATAGACAGGCGGCTGTCACACGCACATAGCACATAGCTGCCAACACTCTTTCCTGTCTGTTTATTGTTGTCCAGTGTTGCATTGCGGCAAATGCTTGTCAGCTCAGCTACGTTTGACAGCAGCCGCGCCATGCAACACTGATATTTTCGTGTACAGTTGGCACATAAATAACGATAACTTAAATGAAATAAGACGGAGAGGAGGATAAAGAGAAAGGGAAGCTTAATAAAATTATTAACCAAAATGCGCAAAGCGTAACTGACGAGCTTGATTGCTAATAAAAGCAAAAATTAGCTTAATCTAATTACCTGTCACACACACAAACACACTGAGACACACTTATTCATTTTGCCTTCTGCCATTTTGCGTAACGAAATCTACGAAAAATCGCCTTGAAATAATTCAGCTGCTTCCAATTTTGGTACAATCGCGTTCTATATAGTATGTGAGGGGTGCATAGTATAAAGTCTAGAACTGGACTCTCCTAAACAACCCTGTGGGCCCACGCAGACGCCCCTTTTACCGTTTTTGGTGCTCTGTGTGCTGATTATTATTGTGCGTGCCCAAGGGATTGGATTGGATTGGATTGCCAGCAAGCTAGCTGCATACACATTTGCTCTGCCTGTCTCGGTGTCTTTTTTTTTTTTTTGTTTGTGAATTATTCAGTATGCTCAATCGATAAGGCCAATGGCATCTTTCTACGCTCTACTCTTATAAGTATAAATCTCCCTGGGTACCAGAAATATATAGTAGTAGTCTCAGTTCACAGTTGCTGACAGTTTATTTGGCAAATTGCTTGCATGTAATATGAAACTTTACTTTTCGCTCTCGCTCCTGGCTAATTTTTAGTTTTACCAATGAGTCACACACACACCGACACACAACGGTGATACAAAAAAGTGTATGTGTGTGTGTGTGTGGTAAATCGAAAATCTGAAACACGCGTCACGCATTGCTGCAACGAGGTAAAGATGAGGGTAGGACAGGCGGGCAGGCGGGGTGTGCCTCAGCCAAAGTAAAAGTAAAAGGACCAAAGTAAAGCCACAATCCCAAAAATCGAATATCCCAAGCTAATATGCCATGACTATGACTCACAGATTTTTTATTTAGCTTAGTCCCGCAATCTCTCACACTCTATCTCCATCTCGCTCTCTCGGTTTCTACGTTTTTGCTTGGCTTATCTAGCTGCCTCAATCGGTCTGCGGCGCCCTGCCCCTTTGGCCAACCCCTTTCTCTTTTTTAGTGTCATCTGTTCATGTCGAGCATAATTTAAAAAAACTTTAAAAATTTGAAAATCTCTTGGTACAACAACCGTTTTTGTTGCATTATAAATCTAATTAGAATATCTGTGTGTGTGTGTGTGTTTGTGTGCGTTTCGGTCTGCCCCGTATCACGATGTACTTCTCGCATCACATCCTGGTTCATTTCATATGCTCAACGCATCTGGCCGCATCCACAAACACGCACACACACATACACACACACACACAGACACATAGCCAAAATTGCCAATGGCGGCGCCTGTGCGTCTGGGCAATAAATTTGATTTGTTTCAAATTACAGCCAAAAAGCAATGAACAATTTTTATTTCTCTCGGCTTTGTGCTTGATTTTTTTTTGTTTTCGGGTTTTTGGCTGCATTTTGTTAAGCCGCCAAATCGAATCTTACTTGCGGTTACTCTCTGCGGGCAATTTTCATAATTTACATAAGCAAATCAAATTGTAAATGGAATTTTTGGGTGCTGCTCCACCAACAAAAAAGCACAAAAAAATGGAAGAGAAACTGGTGCTTCGAATGTTTGGGTGGCGCACTTGCTTTTATGTCAGGCAAAACCAGCTGAAAATGGAACTATGTTGAGTGTTTGACGTAGATTTGCTAGCAAGTTCTTCTTTTCACATCCTTGCCACAAATTGTGTCAGCTTTGGCGTTTTGCTGTTGCTGTTGTATTTGTCGTGCTTTTGTGCGTCTTTTGTTGTCGATGCGTCAAAGAATTTAGCTCAAGTGATGCTTTAGACCGAGCGACTGAAAATGTTTAGAATGAGAATATCATACAGTCGAGAGAGATATGTGGGGAATCTATGATGGGGGATATAAAAGTATGTATATGTGGTAAGTTGCGGAATCTTTGAGCTGTGCACAAGCACAAGTATATAGATATTTGAATTGCTGCCAATAGGAAGGAATTTGAACATATGTGGATGTGTCTTTGCATAATATGAACATTAATGTTCATGTTTATGTGTATGCTATTATATTTTATTGATGTTTTTGTTACTAGTTTTCAAGCACATTAAAGAGCAAAACTTTAAGGAAATTATTTTAATTTTTTCAAAATATTTTTTCTATGACAAATTTGATATACAAAATATATGTTACTATGAAACATTTTCCCATTGGCCACACATCCATTGACCGTTATGATAAAGTTTTAAAATTGCACAGTTGCATTTTTGCAAGCTCGGCTTTTTTTGTCTCGCTAATTAGTCAACACTGGTGGTCAACAAGCTGGCAACACTTGTCATCTGGGCATGACATTTCCTTTTGTGCAAGCGTGAAAAATTGTATTAAACATTTATTTATATGAAAATTGTGTTCAATTGTGGAATATAACTGTAAAAAGCGGCCTTGCAACAAACACGTGTGGCATTCAATAGAAAAAATAACAACAAATGTGAAAGGCGTGACATAAAAAGCGTTTATGATAAAAATGCTTGTGAGAATAAATACGATTTGAGGATAAAATTTATTCATTTATAAAACACATTATACACACATACACACACACACACCAACAAAATAACTCGACAAATACTAACTGCTGTATTGAAGTGTATGTGGTTGAGACGGTGCGGTGAAAATACGTGTTCGAGTTAGCTGTCAAATATTTTGCTTAAATTTCAAGAAAACATTTCCTAACTCACACACAAGTCTAGAGCAATTTGGTTAAGCACACGTCCGCGCATTAGATACTAACGGAATTTTTTTGTTGTGGAAAGTTCTGTATTTGCGTGAGCATTGAACCTATATGTCGTTATAACTGTAATTGCGCCGCATTCGGTAGCAATGTCAACTGCGCTGGCAGAGGCGGCAACCAGCGGTGCAACCAGCACGTCCCCAACGGTCACACAGCAACCGCCAGCACCGATCACAAGTGCAACTGCAACAACAGGAACTGCAACGTCAACAACGGCAACAACAACATCGCAAGCTGCAACGAATCCAACAATACCAAAAACCATGTTGCTGGAACCAGCCATGCCACAATTTGTGGAACAAAACTATGACGATGATAGCACAAATGTAAGTTTAACTCGAAAAACATTAACAACAAAAACAACAACATTACCCAATGATACTGATGCAACAAAATGCCAATCACAGCAACAGCAGCAGCAGCTACATCAACTACAGCAACTAACCCTACACCAGCAACAGCAACAGGAAGAGGAAGAGTTGCATTTGGTGGAACAGCAGGCGTTGATGAGTATGGAAACGGACTCAGAAAATGGCTCAGAGTTGCTACAATCGGATTATCTAGACCCGAATGAGTTTCCGCTGCCTGGCGAAAGTCGGCATCAACGGAAAAAGTTGCTATTGCAACAAAAGACCGTTACACATTTGTTGCCACGTCCGCCCGGCGGCTACAAATACTCGATGGGATTTCTCTATGGCATTGGTAATCATTTGGCCGGCGTTACTTTGGATATACCCACGCCACATTCCATAACGCCGCATACGTTGCGCACAACGCCGCCGCCACCGCCCTTGCCACCACTGCCGCCTGCCATGCCTCCGCTTGTGGCACGCTCGGCATCAGCTGCAGCTGCCGCAGTTGCAGCAGCAGCGGCAGCAGCAACTGCTGCACAATCAGCCCCACCACAAGCAGGATGCGGAGCAGCTGGAGCAGCAGCCGCTTCCAATGCAAACCTTGCCACATCACAGCCGCAACAATTTCTGTGCCCTGGCTACACAGGTCCGCAGCGACGTTTGTGGCATGCCGAGAATGCCGTGTGGCAATTCGATCGCAATTATCCATACAATCAAGCGTATGGCTCACAATATGGCATACCAATGATGCCATTTGGCTACGATCATCATTCGTACAATGCCCAGCGTTTCATGTTTCCCAACTACAACTATAACAGTAATCAGGCCGCAGCAGTGGCACGCGGCGGCGGCAACAACTTTCGTCTGAGTTCACCCACTCACCAGGCAACTCAAGCCGCCGAGCACCAGCAACAACAACAGCAGCCATTGACAGCCAATGCCGAACAGCAGCTCCAGCACGATGCGCCACAGGATGTTTATGTGAATGCAAACAGTCAAAACTTTGCACAATTGGATCGCTTTAATCGTCAACGTGAACGTTTTGGTTCGGGACGACAAGTTCACAGTGCCCAGACTTTGGCCCGGGAGTCCAAGACCTTCTACAATAGCAGTGGCACTGCTGTGACAACTGGTGCTCCTGGTACACGCATACGTCATGCTTTTGATCCACGCTCGGGTCAGCAGGCGGGCGGCAATAATCATTCAAATCGTCGAGGTGGTGGTTTTCTGAACAACAATGGCTTTCATTCTGGCCGTCATGCAAAGAGTTCGAGAAGCCAACAGCAGCTTACTGCAAGAAGTTCACACTCATCGGATTCCATATCGCCGTCATCCTCCAAGACGCAGTTTGATAACAATTCGAATCTCACACTGGCCACCGCCAATCACAATCATCATCAGCCCCGAAGCTATCGCAATCGTCCACGCTATTTGGATCAGAATGCACAACATCAACGTGGTGGCCAGCAGCAGCACCAGGCTACATTCAATAACAATCGCACGCCCAGATATCTCCATCAGCCACAACAGCTGCACCAACAACAGCATCAGCAGCAACTGCCACAACGCTTCTATAACTACAGGCAGCTGGAAAATGTTGCTGCTGGCTATAATCTGCACTATGCCGAGGCAGTGCTCCAAGAGAACGAACAGGAGCTGCAAGGCATGGCAGCGGCGGCAAGTAGTGGCACTTCCGACGTGGAGTACGTGGGAACTGCCGTAATGCCAGAGTTCTCATCGGAGGCAGATGCCCAAAGCAACATACTACAGAATCGTGGTGTCGATTGTGATACCCAATCCCTGCCAAGTTGCTCCAGTGATAGCACAGAAAGTGAGCAAAGTGATACCTCACTCGAATCGATGGTGCGCAAGATAACAATTAGTTGCCTGGCTCTGGCTACCAGTGCTCAACTGCCGGACCTCAAGGGACCCAATCTGATACCCTATGGGGATATGCATCATTTGCGTGAATCGGAACGCATGGGACCCCAAAGATTGCGCAATGGTTTCAAGTGTTCCTCACACTGTTGTGGCGATATGCTCGTGGAGCCCAAGGCTCAGTCGTTGCACAGCGGTGATGTTGTGGATAATAATTCATTAGATGCTAGTTCAGTGTGCACGGCACATTCCAGTCAGACAGGATTAACCAACAATAGGTCCAACCAACGGGTATGATATATTAGTAGCTCTTTCACTTGAGATTCTATTGAACCTAAATATTGATCTAGGATGAATCTCCCCCATTGGAAGATCAACCGTTGACTATGCAGAATCGCTATTGGCATGAGTTCTTTGGCTATACGCCAGCTGATCGTTTTCTCACTCGCTGCCGGCATGTGGAGATGAAGCGTCCTCCCAGAACGGTTGAGAATTGGCACAGATGGGATCCGCTAACGGCTAATATTTGGCATAAGTTTCGTGATGCGCAACAAACGCGCAACATATTCAAGACTAAAATGCGTCTTTGGCGCTTCATATACAAGGTGACCATGGTAAGTGGTCGTCCAAGGGTTAATCATAATCCACATTCCTAACGAAAGTTAACTTCACACCTTCCTTCAAACAGGCTGTGTATCCACGTTATGGCGTCTATTTGGTAGGTTCCTCGATATCATATTTTGGCTCCAAGTGCTCCGATATGGATATTTGCATGCTGGCCTGCACCAATCCAAATTTGGATACCCGCATGGAGGCCGTCTATCACTTGCAACTGATGCGCGAAATGTTGACGGCCACCGAACAGTTCAAAGACTTTAATCTCATTGAGGCACGTGTGCCCATTTTGCGTTTCACGGATCGACGTCATAACGTCGAGGTGGACATTAACTTTAACAACTCGGTGGGCATACGGAATACGCATCTGCTATACTGTTATTCACAGGTGGATTGGCGTCTTCGTCCCATGGCTCTAACCATTAAGCAGTGGGCCCAGCATCATAATATCAATAATGCCAAGAACATGACCATATCCAGCTACTCCCTGATGCTGATGGTTATACACTATCTGCAAGCTGGCGTCAATCCACCGGTGCTGCCCTGTCTGCATAAAATGTATCCGGAGAAGTTCAGCATCCTGCAACCCAACGATTTTGGTTATGTGGACATGAATGAGGTTTTGCCCGTTTATAAGTCGGATAATCAACAATCATTGGGTGAACTCTTGTTGGGATTTCTGCACTATTACAGCATTTTTGATTATGTGAAGTTTGCCGTGTCTATTCGCACGGGCGGTCTACTGCCCGTTGAAGCCTGTCGTGCCGCCAAAGCTGTGAAAAATGATATACATCAGTGGAATCAGTTGTGCATTGAGGAGCCATTCGATTTGACCAACACAGCTCGTTCCGTTTACGATGCCGAGACCTTTGAACGCATTCGTGCCATCTTTTTGGCCTCGTACAATCGATTGGAGTCCACGCACAATCTCATCTCAATATTCGCTGGGTACGAGGGACCCGTCATAAATCACCCGGAGGAGTCCGATAATGATTCAGTTCATAAGTTGCGGGGTGGCGCCTCATCCTTATCGAACAGCTTGCAGCTATCGCCACGGCACATGATGGAGATGACTGCCATGTGGAATGATATACGCCGCAAAGTGGAGCCGATGGCAACCATTATGGAGGAACCCGTGCAACAGCATGATGTTCAATCCGATGCCAAGCAGCAGAATGCAACAAATGCCAGCAAATAGTCAACAGATTTGCAATAATTTTGAAACCACAAAAAAAAAATCACAAACAAATCAGAAAACCGAAACCGAAAACATCATCCACCAGCTTTAGACTTGAAGCAGCAGAAAAAAAAACTTTAAGCTGCTACACCCCCTCCCCGATTAGTTACTTCATACCACACACACACATATAGAAAAATTTCGATGATAGCCTAGCTTGCACCGGAATGAAACATTCAAATTTAACGTTAGACACTTGACATTTCGATTCATACCATTTTTTGTAAGAGTCCGTCGCAAGCGATTCAAAACTAGAAAAGCGAATTAATTAATCTTTGCCAAAAAAAAAAATTCCCTAAAACATTTTTCGTACAACAGAAATATCAGCAAAAAAGCAAAAAGGAAAAATCCCAACAAAAAAAAATATTAAAATTCTAAAAAGTTTCCCAAAAAAATAAAATATATATATATTTTTATATATATATTTACAAAATCAGGTTTAAAATAAAGAATCAACCCTAAAAAGGAGCATAGGAAAATCAAATTATGCAAAAATATATAGTTAACAATAATTTAGAACATTTCAATGCCACGCACATTTTATACACTTTACACTTACATTTTCACACTTACACGCCAACACACACTTTTACACTTTTATAAAAAAATACCACATATAAAAATGTAAAAAATGCGCTTGGTCTGTAAAAAACGATCTGTGAAAAATAGCCGTCGTTTAAAATGATGGCAAAACTAATTTAATGTATAGACAGCGCTGCCCAAAAAAATTTAATAAAATATAAAATGTTAAAAAAAAATTAATAAAAATTGTTTTAAGTGTTTTCCAATACTAAACACACTAACACATCTTAAACGCGAAACTCTGTCAACTCCTAGACTGCAAATTATGCTCGATATAATTGAACCCCTGAGACCCAAAATTGTCGCACATGCCGACCACCAAATTAAATCACTACTGCATATGCAGGCGGTGTCACATCTGCTGCTGTTTGAGTGCGTGGGCGTGGCAACTCCCCCCGCCACCACCCTGACAATAAATTACAAACGATTTGTAACATCGTCGCACACACATCGAACACATCATCAATAGCCCAAAAATGTCAGTTGTGTGTTGAAATTATTACATCAAATGTAATGCTCGATTTCAGTGGTTGGTATTGAGTAATTGATATAATGTCATACTGCACACAGACAGAGCGCATTGTCGCCCACTTAATGTCGAAATTGTCAACGGGATTAGTGACCAGTACCCCAATTCCAATCCCAATCCCAATGCAACAAGGGTGAGTTTTGAGGTCCAGTTTACTGTGAACGTGCTTGTCGCGTTGCATTCGCATTGCAATTTTAGGCATTATTCTCGCTCGGCTGGTGTGTGTGGCATCATCATTATCATTATCACAGCGTACCATTTTCTGGCTCTTTATCTGTCTTTCTGTCTGTCTGTGCGTACAATTGTCGCATTCATTTCGAGCATATGTGCACAAATTTTTGGTAATTAAACGAAGCAAGTTGGTTGGTTGGTTGGCAGAGTAACAGAGAACAGCAACACCAAAAACTGCGTCCATCAATTTTTCATTTGTCGCATTTATCGTAGAAATGTAATTAATGCGCTCGCTCTTACTCAATGCCATTGTTAATGGCATTGCATTTGCATATTCGTTGTGGACGTTGAGGACAAAAGGTTATTTAACACCTAGAGAAAAATACCATTGAAGAAAATTTGCAAAACAAAGGCCTATCTATGAATGCGTTGTTAATGGCAAATGCTGCCACTGCTGCTGCTGCTGCCCCGTTTATGCTGCATTCAAATTAAAATTTGAGTTAAAAATTAATTTGGCCAGCAATTTGCGGCGTTCTCCCCTTTTACTTTTTGCACCAATGGCAGCAGTGGCAGCCGTGGCAGCTGCAACTGCCATTAAAATTCCTTCTGAGCTCTGATCTTTTGCACAAATAATTACTCATTGTCATTGTAATTGGCGTGCGGGCGCTAAACGGATTTAAATGCTGTTGGACGAAGAGGGAGAGTGGAAGAGCGAGATAGCAGAAGGGAATTGGTTGCCTTTTGACAACTTGTGACATTTTTGCTTTGGTCTCTAACTTCTCTCTAACTTGATTATTTGTGAACCGTTCCGAACGAGATGACTAAGCAAGAATAGAAAAGCAAAACTGTACATATATACAAAGAGAGAGGGGAGAGAAAGGGGGGAAACATTGACGACAATGTGATGCTGGCCACGTTTTTTTCTATCTTTTTTTTCGGGATTTCCCCCCTTTTCTTTTTCCGCCTGCTACAACAACTACTCAATTACTTATTGCTAGGGCACTTTTTCATTATGTGAATGTCCTGTCTCTCTCTCTCTCTCTCTCCATCTCTCTCGCTCTTTGATTCTCGCTTTCTCGTTCTTGGGACACATATGTGGGATGGGTTTTTGGTATTTTAGTTTGTATCCCCAATACGCAGATGCTGTTGCTGTTGATCCCCAATGGACATTGGGTTATATTGTGCGCACGTACTGGAATTTTCATTTTATGTCATTTCAATTTTCCTGCCTTCAGTTTTTATAGACGATGACGACGGCGACGACGACGACGCAACAACGAAAATGAATCGAACGGAAAAAAGGGTTCAATTGAAAGATGCAGCAGCGGCAGCATCAGCAACAACAGTCAAGCAATTGCTCGTTGTCTATCCATTTTAGGGTATATCTGTATGTGTGTGTGTGTCAGAATGTGTGTGTGTGCCTTTGGGACTTTGTTGACATGCCATGAGATTGTTGTTTGTCTGTTTGTTGTTGTCTATTTGTTTGTCTCTCTTGCTTTTTTTGCTGCTCCATTCTATTATGTGGCTGCGTTCCTTTTTCAACGCTAACTGGACAAAGTCCAAGAGTCCAGAGCCAGGAACTTGTCCAATCTGTGCCCATTGTGCATTAGTCATGAGCAACAAATTACCTGCGGCATGTGAGAAACTACTTCGACTGACTCTAACTCAAACCAGAAGCGTTGACAGCTCTGTGCCGCCTGTGTGTGTGTGTCGCTCCCCTTGGGTACACCAAAAGTGGCCACAGAATAACTTCGAACTCTGATGGTGTTGCAATCAACACACTCACAAACTTACAACATAACGAATTATTTTTTATTAAATTTCTCTTATTTCTACTTCTAATTGCAGGTAAGCTTATTACTTCAACTAGTACAACCAGAATGCACCCAAAATACAGTTAGAGTAAGTGCTTGTCTACAATTTTAATTAGTATTAAATGCAATTTAATGCACATGTTTTTCCGATTGGGTGGGCGGTAGTGGGTGCAGTGGGTGTGGCGCGCACTTAGCCAAAAACTAAACACATGCAATTTTAATTTTAAAACAATAAATCATTTTGTGCAATGTGCAATGTAATGCGAGGTCGGGCCGAGTCGAAAGTACTCTCAAACCCAATGATAAATGCCATGCCAAATGTTTTGTTGCATAATTTAGGCATACAACATGTAATCATATACATAGACATATGTGCGTGTGTGTGTGCGGGTGTGAGTGTGTACACATTGCTGCACAATTAGAAACACATTAAATATTTAAAACACTGGCACATAAATTATAAACATTGTTTTTCAGCCGCTTTAGGCAAACATTTTCCAGTGTTGTTGTTGTTTTGTTGTTTTTGTGTTTTTGTTTACTTATTACCCGTTGTCCGATGTGAAATCCCTGATTAACGCATTGAACCACTTCATCATCATCATAGATGAAACATTACCAACAAACAAACAAAAACACACACCTAACACGAAATTAATTAAATGTGTAAACAGAAAGCAGAGAGCTTAGTTTTTTTTTTCGTTTTTGGGTTTTATCTAAAAATTATCTACTAAAACACAAATCAAGTACTTCCAAATTGTTATTGTACACATTTAATTATATAAAACATTGCAAAACTACATATAAAAGGTTTCAATGACAAATATTGAAGTGAAAAACTATTTATACTAAAAATTAGTAAAGCTTTATCTTTTAACATTCGCTTTCGCATTCGCATTCGCATTTAAGCAGTCTGATTTCTGATGACACATCAAAGCTGTTTCGCATTTTTATTACCCAACATACGGATATACTTTATACCATTCGGCATTCGTACATTTATTTTATGACTCCGTCGTTCGAATTCAGTTCTGTTTGTTTTTTTTTGCGACTATTTTATTTCTGCAACTGTCACTATTTCAACACTATCCATCTAGTTGGATGTCAACCACCCGACTTCCGTTTACGCCCCCTTCTTCCGTGGATAACGCCCCAGTAATAGCGCCAAAAATCAATCAGCCAGTGTCGGCGCGTCTATAAAAAAAGGAACAAGAACCGTACAAAGCTGAAACTCAAACCTAAAAACCTCTTATATATGTATGTATGTTGCACGCTCTTAGGGTATGTGAACATGCCACACAGCACACTCACAGCACAACCCGCTTTGGTCGCCAATCAAGCACATTTATTATGCATTTTTCATATGACAATTTTTTTTTTTTTTTTTTTTTTTGTTAGCACTCCAAGTAGACCCATTTAAATTCGACCGCATAAAAAGCATCGAATTTCATATAGATCCATCTATATACTGTATACATACATATACATGTATGTGTAGCATGTGCCATTGCATGCCTTTATGTCTACACACATGACTGAAGTCGTTGCATATTTGTGGTTCCCCGCGCGTGTGTGTGTGTGTGTGTGAAGTAAATAAAAAAACGCAAATTACCCGCATTTTTTACAAGCAATTTTATTGAAAATTGAAAATTTATGCGTTGCACCGTGCGAGAAGTAACTGCTTCGTTCTTATCCCATGTCCCGTCGGATGTAGTCCTTATGCGACAGTCCATATATCCTGACGCTGATCCCTGCCATATCGCTCTCATCTCTAGCTGATACGACCATCTCGTAAGCGTATCGATAAAAGTGGCGATGGTTTTTTTTATTGTTGATTGATTTTCAACGAGAAGACGAAGACAGAAAATTCATAAATTTAAATGGCTGCTTCACATGCGGCAAGCACTTCAAGAAACCCCAAAACTAAGGCATAAATCATGCCACAGTCAGTTGATGTTGTTGTTGCTGTGGCAAACGCTTTCATTTGTTTACATGCTTCGATACTTGCTGCTGCTACAGGTGCAGTTGCAAGTAGAAAAGGGTTGCAAAAGCAAAACTTGTATCGCGTATCGTTTCGTTTTACTTCCCCGGCGAAGTCAAGTCTATGTCCCATGTCCACAACCACATCCACGCCCATTGGCGACATGCACCACGTAGTTGTCCTTTGGCTTTTCACACATTTGCATAAGCGAAGTAGCAGCAGGAGCAGGAGCAGCAGCAGTAGCAGGGCTAAAAGGGGGGCGTGCCCAGAGCTGCTTATCGCTGCGACACTTGCAGAGTTGCCTACTGCCTACTTTTGCTTCTGCCCTACACCAAGGTCCACGGTAGGGGTTGAGGGAGCAGGGGAACCGTGGCATTTCCGTTGCCTGGGCACGCGCTTGTTAGAAGCCGGAGGAGCGTCGTCGGCGGAGAAGCTCTTAACGATTTCGTGTCATTTTTTGCATTTCCTTGTGCATTGCTTTCAGCTTTTTTTTACTGCTTTTTTCAGCTGCTTTTCGCTGTTATTTCTGCTGTTTTTTTCTTCAGTTTTTTATTTTTGCGGTTGCCGCCCTCAAGTGTGCGGTCTTATCGCGTGCTACATAGTGGCACCTTCTCAGACAGGGGCAGTAACAGGCAGCAGCAACAGCAACAACAACAGCAGCAAGCAAGCAGCCAAGTGATTTTGGCCAAAGCAGAATTAAACTCTGTTGGCGCAACTTCACAAATAAATCACACAAACTAGACAGATAGAGAAAGAGAGAGAGCCAAGACGGAGTAACAGACTGAGACTGAAACAGAGACAGACACAGTTAAAATAAATAAGTAGTAAATACACTGACAGAAAACAAAATTGAGTAAGAATGGAATTTAAAGAATCTTAATTGACTTATTTTTGAAGAATCCTTCAATTGTTAAAAGCGATTCCTTTAAAAATTCATTGAAAATCGAGAAAAACTGCATGCGATTTCCTGCTCAAGGATTTCCATAACGAATTTTCTTAATTTGAGTTAAAAGTTCTTTTCTTTTCTTCTTTCTTTCTTCTTTGATCTGTTCGCTGAGTGTAGTTAATATTTTTGCCAAACCGTAATTTTGAGAGTGTGTACGTGTTAAAAACTTCTCACGTGTCAGTCGTTATGCCACGGAACAGGCTTTATCTGCATTGCAGCAGCAGCAGCAGCAGCCAGCCAGCCACAGAGTTGTTGCAAGAGCATCGATTGCAAGCCAAGGAATAAAATAAAGTGTTAAGAGAGAGAGAAAGAGAGAGAGAGAGATGAGCGGGGGAGGAGTGTTTGGCGCCTGCTGTGTGTGTGTGTGTGTCTTGGTGTCATTTGCATTTTTTTTTTTTTGCATTTCCTTGGGCGATTATGCAACATGATGAATGCGCCAAGACAGTGCCTGCAATTAGTGGACAGGACACTCGACATCTCTCGCTCGCTGCCGCAGCAACGAATCTCAACCTCTCAAGCTTAATATCTAGCTCGCTCTCTCACTCTCTCCCTCTCATGTCAAGTGTTCAACGCAGCCGAGAAGTGTGCTACATTAAATGGAAGATAACTTCGACTTGTTCTCTGCTCTGTTCTGTGCTCTGTTCGCTAGCTGCTTCAATTAAAGTTTAAAAACAGCAATTGTAACGCCCTGCTCGCCACGCCACGCCTCCTTCCCAACTGATGCTGATGCTGATGCTATAATGCAGTGTGATTAATTTCAACGCCCATCGTCCATCGTTTGTAACCCATTTGCATGCGCTGCTCGTGCTTGAAGAGACTCGTGACAGGATAATCCTACAGCTCGTTGTCCAATCTTCTTCTCGCTTACGCTTTCTCTCCCCCTCTCTCTCTCTCTTGCTCTTTCTTTCTCTGCTTTCTGTCTGCAGTTGTTGGTAGCTGCTGTTTTAAGTAATTTTTTAAGGAAACCAAAGAAATTAAAAAAGCAGCGCGAGTTGCATTCTTTTTTTCCTCTCTGTGTGTCCATGGGCAAGGATAAGACTTAAGGGTCCGATGTTGCTGCTGCGGCTGCTGCTGCTACCTGACAACCATTGCACGACGGACATGGCCATGCTGCTGCTGCTGGTTGCTGCAGGACTCGCCGTTGTCGCTGGCGAAAAAAAAATAAATAAATTTACAAAAAACGTGCCAAACGTTTATTTAAAAGGATTTATGTGCGTTACGTGCTAAATGTGAAATAATAATTTTTCTCTCCCTCTGTATATGTGTGTGTGTGTGTGTGTGTTATTTTTAATGCCATTTTTAATGCCGCACATTGTACAATGCAATTCTGCTAAAGCCAATGTGTCTGTCTGACCATGAAAGGGAGAGCGAGCGAGCGAGAGGGAGAAAGAGAGAAAAAACATTTTTGTGGCTGGCCATTAACTCAAGTCCTTTGCAATTTTTATTGAGCTGCTGCTGGCCAACGCGTAAAATTGTTGTGGGCTCGCACAACTCTTCACTGGCAGAGATTTCGCTGCTGTCTCCCTTCTTTCTCTATATCTCTCTCTTCCCATTTTTTTTCACAAGTCGAGACTTAATTGCATTTGAAGTTGCTGCCAGTAACTGGCTGAACCAACAACTGTTCGGCTCTTAAGTGCTGCGTCTACAAACTGAAAGCAAAAGTTTTCTTTCTTCTCATTTTTATATATATATATTTCTTTTTTTTTTTCCTTCTTCTTGTTGCCGCAGAGTTTTGTGGGCTGCCATTGCCAATTTATGGCGAAATCGAAAATGCGTAGATACCAGCTAGGGAATAAACTGCATACACATACACACATACATATATCTAACGATAGACAGACTGAGAGTTAGCTGGCCCACAAAACAATTCTCCAAACTTGCTGGTTTTCTTGTTTTCGCCCTAACCAAATATTCGGGGTTTTTTTCTTTCTTGGTCGTATTATTATTTTTATTATATTTTGCTTTAGTTCGGGGCGGACTCGAGAGTCGACTGGTGGCTGCTGCCATTTCTACGTTTGTTTTGCTGGCCCGCACGCATATAGCATAATAATTAGGATGGTGTCCTTGCTGGTTGGCAGACGTCCTGGGCCGTTAATGCGAGCCCGACCCCCTCCTTTCAACTCCACCACCCCTCGACGCAACAGTCAGAGTCAGAGTCACAGTCAGACAAAGACAACCCAGACACATTGTACAGTTCATTTTGCGGCGGCGAACACAAAGTTTCTTAATTTTTTCCTTCTTTCCTTTCCCCCCTCCTCCAACACTTATTTCCCGTCTCTGTCGCTCTTTCAACGCTTTGTCCCCAGCTGAGTTAAAAAAAAAAGTTTTAATATGATTTGAAGCAGACATTGCCGCCTTGAGCTGAAATAATTAAAGTGTGTGTGGCAGCAGCTCAAGCTCAACAGCAGCAGCAACAACAGCAGCACATTAAAGTCAAGTTGGTTGCTGCAACATAGTGTTGGCTGCGTGGCAGTTGCATGAACTTTGCACAAGCATAACTTATGCATGTGTGCAAATGCACAAAAAACGTAAAAAGGCATCGTCCTTTTTACATACTTGCGGTTCTCCTCATTACACTAAGGAAAACATAAGAAACACACGAAACTTCAGATTGTGAAAAATTAGATGCGTTAAAGTAAAATCATAATAATAAAACTTTATAAAATTGATTATTTATTAACAAACCTCATATATTTCTCTCATTATTGAACTGAAAAGCTCTAATTTATAGAATGTATTTTTAACTTTTTTCAAGTGTATCTGCATTCTATTTAGCAGCCGCGAGGCACACATGTGTGCATGCTTAATGTTTAGTTTCTTGCCAGCGTCTTGGCAAACTTTATCTATCTTTTATTTTCTGTGCCACCTTATTACCTTAAACTTGGGCTCAGGTTGTTGACTGCTGCAATTTGTTGCCACAGACAGGCAGGCAAGCAGGCGACCCCTATATGTCTGTGTGAGTGTGTGTGTGTGTGTTTGAGTGTGTAGTACGTGTATGTCTGCGGGGGTTCTTGTCCTTGGGGGTGCGACTCTTAGACATGTGCAACGAGCAAAAGCAAACGTCGAGCATAAATGGAAATTCATATTCAAATGTGCATTGCTCTCCTCTCTCTCTCTCTCTCTCTCTCACTCTCTCTCGTTCTCGCTTTGTCTTGCACTTGCTTGTGTCTGTGCTTTGATGCGCATTGGGGACGCAGTTTTCTTCTAATTTTCATTAGCCGACAATGGCCATTTGATGTCCCTAGCTGATGATCGGACTGGTCTGGCCTGGCCTGGTCTTCTTGCCTGCATATCCTTTAACAAGCAGCAGACAAGTGTCGAAAAGCGTCTCAAGCCAAGCACTCAAGTGAAAGTAATCCCGAGCCGACGACGCGTCTTTGCTTTCCCCCCCATTTTTGTTCTTTTTTGTTTTTTGTTTTTATGTTTTCTAATTCAATTACCAAAATGTAAAGCAATGCAGCAGCTAGGGGGGAGGTGGCAAAAAAGGGAAACGAGCTGATTTCAAATGCATTGCCAGACAGCTTAAGCGATAAAAGTTGTAAGTTGTAACCATTGCTGGAGAGCAAAAGCAAAAGCAAATGCAGCTCAGCTTGTTAGAAATATAATATGGATGGTGTGTTACACTTAAACTAAAGCTATTGTTTAATATTGCTTAAAACTAAACCATTTCCTTTGTTCCACACAATCTGCTTTTAAAGGATAACCAAATCGTTTTTCGCTTTGTCGTTTTCCCTTTTTTGGCAAGAGCTTAAACTTTAAATGGTTTTTCGTTCGCTTTTGCACTCAACTTAGTGCCGCAACGATTCGTTCAATAAAACTTCAATCAAATTAAAATAAATCTCGGCACAAATAACATTGCATCTCGCATTCAAGTTCGGTATCCAGTTTATAGTCCTTTTCCGTGCTCGTCTCGGACCAGTTGAAGAGCAATCAGTAAAAACAGCCTGCGGTCATCATTAAATGTCTAATTTATTTCAAAACAACAACAACAACAGCAACTACTTTTGCAACAGCGAACTGAGCAAGCGAAAGAAAATTCGTTATTACCAACAAGATTTTACATTTCACAATTTTTTTCCATTCGCTTTCTATCTCACGCTCACTCTCTCACCCTCTCTCTCTGTCTTGCTGTCGGGACATAAAATGTATTTAATAAAACAGGCACGTTTTCATTTTAAGTGCTGTAAATTTTAATTTAGTTGTTGCTTGCGCACATCTGCGCCTCGCCCACATTTCAACGAGGCTAGATGGTAGTGGGGTGTGGGTTTGGAGGGGGTCGGGAGGCGGAGCGTGTTAGTGGGGTCCATCATCAAAGCCAAACGAAAGTTTCGATAGAGATCAGCGTGGCGGGTTTTCGCCTTCATTACCAACAACAGCAATAACAACAACGGAAGTGACTTGTAATGAAGCGCAAAGCATTTGCTTGATTTTCTTTTCTGTTTTTTTTTTCTTCGTTTATTTTCTCAAGACTTTTCCTTTTATTTTCTGGTTTGGTTTGGTTTTTCTTCTGTCTTTGGTGTTGTTCCTGGGTCGCCGGCGGTGTGGTGCTCGGCTCGCATATCGTGCAATGGAAGTTCCGCTTTAATGAGTTTTATCAGGGCGACAGTTTTGACAAAAATTGACTGCCATTTTGTTGGGCCGCGAGCTGTAAACAGAACAAAACTTGGCCCTGGCTATCAAACAGAAAATATGTTTTACTTAGTGCTTATTTATGAATATTTATGAATGTGACAAAAGTTTTCTACGCCCTCTCCCGCTCCCACTCTTCCTTACCTTCCCGGTCCCCTGACTCTACGTCTTTAGTTTGTTTATTTAAATGCGCCTCCAGCTATGCAATTGTATATTAATTCAGTCGCAACTTGTACGACACGAACTTTAACTGTAGAGAAAGAGAGAGAGTGAGAGTGAGAGGGGGTGTAGAGAGGGGCTGGCTGGCGTTCTCCTGCGGCCAAAGTTGAGTTGAGACAGCGACAAATGCTAACTGACAAGCCAATTTCGCTATTCCATAGGTTTTTCTCTCTTTCTCTCACTCTCGGTTTGTCGGTCTAACAAACTTGTGTTGTGGACGCGGACCCTTTGCCAGCTGACAAAACGAGCAAAGCAGGGCAAAGCTGGCAAACTGGCAGCTGACATCAGCAGCCACAACAACTGACACACGTCGCGGCTTCGTCGTCGTCGTTGTCGTCATCGTCGTTGTTGGCATTATGCAAAACTGGCAAAAAGCCGAATTAAAAATGCAAATTTTTTTGGGTGAGCCATTCGTATGACATTTGGCTTCTTACCTAGAAGCAGCTTAGCAGCTCGCACCCTCAATTTGGCAACAAAATTGTTACTCATAGTTCAGTCGTAAGCCAACTTAATGGACAGTCTAGGAAATATTTTATATGTCCTTATGTTTAAGCATCGATCGATTTAAGAATATAAACATTCGAGTAAATATAAAGTAAATATTCGCTTTATTATTAGTTACGCTTCGATAACGCCTTAAACGTAAATGCATCCAGCAAACAGTCGTTTCTCTCTCCCATTCTTTTGTTGCAACAAAGAGTCTTCGTCTTTGTCGCCTGCTGTATTGGCATACGTGTAGAAAACTAATATACAAATAATACTCGTAACTTTGGATAAGAGCTACTTACTTTCTATAGCCTTTCATACGTTTGGCTTATTACATGTACAGAGAGAGACGTCTATGCATATATTTTACCGACACATTCTGCATGAATTTCATCATTGTTAAGGTTGTGCTGGCTGGCTGGCTGGTAATATGGTAAAGAAATTGAAAAATGCCTGTGGTTTGGCTGCCTTTTGTGCTTTCAGCTCATATATAGCTCTACCTATTTTTACTTTATTCTCTCCCTCTCTCTCTCCGCCTAAGCAAGAGCAACAAAATTTGTGCTTTACGGTGCTTTTTGTCGCGACACTGTTGTCAAACTGACTGCATGCCCCAATAAGTATGCAATGGTTTTGTTCGGTATACCCAACACATTGTCAAGTTGAGCGCGTTGTGTTGTACTCACGTTTCGTATACGCCGTGTATACGCTGAGCAGTGCCGTGTTACTGTGCCTCGTCTCCTATTTTATTTGACGGTTTCGTTTCGTTTCGTATACATTTTTTTTCATTTATTGCTTTCGATTTTCATTTCGACAGCTCGCACGTGCGACACTAAGACGAGGATGCTCCACTAAACTTTCAACATTGGACGGCGTAAATTTTCCTTTTAGCATGATTTTATTATATTCTCTGTGCGGCTCGGCTCAGCTCAGCTCAGTTGCGTTCGTTCGTTCTCCGTTCGATTGGGTTTGTTTTGCGCCTCTGCGTGAAATTCAATTTCCCATTTTCCACACAGCAACACCAATTACATATACACAAACTATGTTAGTGCTTGGTAGCCGCATGGCGTGTAAATAATCGTGACTCTATTGAGATATCCTGCAAACCTTTTTTGCATGCACATGTATAAATGTGTGTCTCTGTGTGTGTGTGTGTGTGTGTCTGTGTGTATTGAAAAGCCGAACATAAAAGAGAGAGGCCAAAACAAATGTAGTTTAATCGCTTTCAGCTTTCTACGCTTTCAGCTGGGTTATCCTTGGTGTGCCTTTCATTGGCTGCGCTTTATCAGCAGACGCCATCGACGCCGCCGATTTACTTTTTCCGTTTTCCTTGCCAAACTAAAGGAAAGTGTATATGCTTGTGTGTGTGTTGTGTGTGTGGCTTCCTTTTGCGGGCAAAACTCAAGGCAAATATTCTTGATTTTTATTGCGTTCGCTCACAAGTGAAATTGCTTAAAATCTATTTGTAGATTTTATTATTATTTTTGCAACGGCGACAGTTTCGCCTCGCCATGCCTGCCATACTGTTTTTTTTTCCCCCTCTTTATTTTTGTTGTGTGTCTCCTCAACAATATTATTGCCATTATTGTTGTTGTTGTTGTTGTTTGTTGGTACTCTTGGCATGCCATTCGGTTGCAAAACAATTTGTTCCCTTTTTGCTTGGCTACATTTTGCTTTTAAGGTATTTTGCAGTTTTGTGCCTTGATTTTACTTACCAAGTACATATGTATACATATATGCCATACATTGTATAGATATATATATATATTTTTTTGCTATATCAGTTGTCGCATTCTTTTTGGGTTTATTACTTGTCTTTTTTTTTGGGTTGGGGCTGGGCGGAGCGGGGAGTTTTGCCTTTGGCCCGGGAAACGGATCTATTTAAATTCATTCAGTTTATTTGGCCAGGACATGCAAACATTTATCCCGCATACTCAAACAATTTTGTGTCCGGTCATTTTTTTGGCATGTCTCCATATCATTTTTTTTTCGTTTCGTTTCGTTTTTGTATTGTATGCTTTTGTTAGGCATTTTTGACATATTTTATGTGCATTATTATCTCAGGTCCTTGTCATTTTTGATTGCAGCAGCAGCAGCAACAACAGCAGCAGCCTTTTAACATCAATTTATGTAGTTGAACTTTGTTTTAACAACATGAATGTACTTTAATTGGAGGCCATTTACATTGTCTGCTTGTTCTGTCAAATCAAGTTAGTGTTTGAATGGAGAAAGCAAAAGCCATTCCCCACCCAAACAGAAAATAAAAGTAAAATCAACATTAAGCACATGAAATGGCATTGAATATAAAAATAAAACGAATACGTATATATATAAATATAAATCATACGCACCATTTAACAATAAAAGGCATTGGGGTATTGCCCTTCCGCCGCCCTTCCGTCGTCGTCATCATCGTCATCGTCGTTTGCCCAATACAATGGCCCATAAACGCTTTCAATATCACTTATAATGCTCGCAACAACCACCCAAACCAACCAAAACCACCTTGCCACCTTGCCGCCCAAAGCTTTTCATGCAGCCATTTGCAACGGAAATCAAGTCGCACATGCGAAAGTAAAAATTCAAAAACATTTTACTGAATACAAAACAAATATACATGTATACAATATATATGAGAAGCGTAAAAAAATCAAATCGGTAGCGCAGCATATTTAAAGTGAAATTCTGCAACATTTAACATTCTGTGGCATGGGGGCAAATGCTGTTATTTTCTGTTGCCACAGTAAAAAATCAAAATGCAGAACAAAAGAATGAATCCTTGAAAAGCCATTCTCCTTCACTTTCCTTTTGTGGCACTCGAGGTCAGTTGGCAAAGAAGAAAAAACAGAAGAAGAAGAAGAAAAAGCTAATGAATGTTGAAAATCAATTACAAAGCACAGAAAATGAAATTGAAAAACGTATATATAAAGAAAAATATAAAAGCAAATATGCTAAATGTGAAATACTGTTCACAGTTGGGGATGATGATGATGTTGTTGCTGCTATTTCTGTTGCTGTTGATGATGATGATGGTTGTTACAGCTGCTGCTGCTTTTGCTGCTGTGGCGATTTCCGTTTGACAATTTTTACCATTAGATGCTGCGATGCGCTAAATTCTCAATTGAAAACGGACTGAAACGTAAATAGATAAAGAGGAAATAATAGAAAAGCAGTCGTAAAATTTAACAACTTTCGATTTTCAATTTACTTTTCTACTTCCTTTCTTTCTGTTTTCTGTTTGTCTATTTTTTGCTGCCGCCGTGTACCTTTAGCCAAGTTAACTGAACTTTAATTGGCAATATATGTGTTCTGGCTCCTAACTTCAGTGTATGTTACGGTTACGCTCCCAACATTTTACGTTGTTTAGATCTATATGTTTAGCCATATAAATTACTAAGAATATGTAGTTACGTGTGTGTGTGTGTGTGTGTTGAAAAAAAGGTTGTTGCATACTCGCAGACGTTGTAGAGTTTAATATAATGACACATCTTATGATTGCATTTGTTTGCCACTTAGCATTTACCATTCAAGTTTGCAGCTGGTCAAACCCACGCCGTGGTCTTATATTTTTTTTTCTTCTTGTTTCTGTTTGCCTGCCTGCTTGCTTGCTTGCTGATGGCATTAGAAAGAATGCCCCAAGTGCAGAGTCAGCAAATTGTGGCATAAGGCGTTGCTAACGAGCAACAACCCAACCCAACCGTCCCTCTCCTTACCATGCTTACCAGCCAGTCTTGTTGTGTTCTCTTCTTGTCTTGTCTTGTCCTGTCCTGTCTTGTCTGCCTGTCGATGGCTCCTTGTTCTGGTGTGTCTTGGTTTTGTGTGTGTGTATGTGTCTATGCCATGGCTTGGTCTCGGTCTCGGTCTCGGTCTCCTGTTTGTTCATATACACAATTACCGGCTAAGGCGATTTGCAAGGCACAACAATAACAGCAAACAGCAACAACAGCAGCAGCACATCAGGTGTGGCTGGGGCTACCTGGACTGCGCACTCAAGTGATGTTATTTCATTGTCCGTCGCAATTTTGCTTTGTCCTTTCGGCGCTGCTTGTTTGACAATGTTTACAGGTGCAAATTTCAAAGTGAATTGCTTTTCTATCGTTTGGAAAAGTGCTGCAACACGCAAGCATAACTAAAGCCTTTCATTTTGCTTCACTCATAGACAAGGGCCAAATTAGTTCATACAAATACACACACACACATACACCGATACAGCGAAAGAGAGAGAGAAACTGAGATACGGGAGAGGCTTTGTGGTAAAATCTTTTTATGCCGCTGGCACTTAGTAAAATTGCTAGAAAAGCTGAGTTAAGAGGATTTCTATATTGTTTTTTACTACTCGTTTTCTCCCTCTCTCTGTCACTTTCTTTTGCCTTTTGTGGGCGTGACAGTTTGTCATACAATACCTGCCACAACTTTAAGTGGCGCTTTATGTGTGCAAAATGATTGCCCCAAACCTGCCATTAACTGAATGCTTTTGCATGTGTCTATATCGGTGTGTGTGTGTGTGTGTGTGTGGCAGGCTGGCAGATATGGCACGGCACGGCACGGCAATTGACAGGTGTGCATGTGTATTTGTGCATTTTAATTGAATTCTGTGCACAGAACATTTATTAACAATAATTGCATTTCATATGCCAAAAACCAGACTGTCCACAAGTGTCCAAGACTAATTTATCAATAAACTGTACGAGACAGGCCCACACAAAAACAGCAACAACAACACACATATGTACCATTTTAAGGCAACACACACACTTGTTTAACCTTAAAGTTTGCAAAAATAATGAAGCATAGCTTGAGGCGCACAAACAAAACGTTGCACGCACGCAAATTGCAAACAAGCGAAGCAAACAAAACCCACCCACACACACCAATAACAACAACAACACCACACACACACACACACCTGACCACAAAAAATATTCATGCAAAGCTCACAGCTTGCCTTCGTATGCCCACTCTTTGCATCCCCGCCTGATGGGCTGCTGCAGGCTAGAAACAAGCGCAAAGTCACGCAGCTGTAAAGGAAGGTTTTTGCATAAAATGCTAGCTATATATAGTCAGTCCCCCCCAAAAGTAAAAAGGCAACCCTCTTTGCATACAAACACACACCAACACACCGAGTACTTGGCAACTCTTCTCTGCCCACACATTTTCGACTGATCAACCAAGTCTGCCTGTTATCCTTTATCCCTCTTTCTGTCTGTCTGTTCATTTGTCTGTCTGTCTATCGGTTTGGACTACTGTGACCTGGGCATTTTTTGGGCGTGACCAGAGCCCTTGTTGTACCCAAAGGATTACCTGGACTTGTGCTTGTTCCTGTCACACACAAAGTCCACTTCCGTTTCCCGTTCCACTTCTGTCACGCACTTTGAGCTCGTTTGCTCATCAATGCGACAGTTGCACCTACAATTCACCCCTCTAACCCCCATTACACCTGCCGCCTGCTCTATACTTTGGTAAAAATGCAGTTGCCATTGCCTGATGCTAGGTAAGTGCAGGTTGCATGCAACACAGCTGCTACTGCTCTTGCTCTGGTTGTTGCAAAGAGTCAGGTAATTCTTTTTTTCTTTTTTTTTTTTTTTTTTTGTAACATACATTTCGATTTGATTTTGTAGCTCGGACTTTTGGTTGGCTCAGCTCAGCTCTCGTAAAGTTAACACAAAAACTTGTGCATCTAGTGCCAAAACTCTTTTACCCTCCCAGCTCTCCCAGCTCATCTCTTAACCCCCTTAAACCCTTACTGCAACTATTGCTCTCTTTATTGATTCGCCTTTTGTGAGGTAGCTTTTCATGTTATTTATGTATGTACTTGCTGTACATACATGTGTGTGCAAGTGCAAGCTGAAGCAGCTCTTAACTCACATTCTCAAGTGTTTCAACGCATTTTTATACCAAAAAGTTGTTTGAGTAAAAGTTTTCTATCTATCTCTCTGGAGATATAATCAATGTTTTGTTTTGGCTTTGTGCATATTCAAATTCAGTTTCGATTTGCTTATGAGCTCTTTTGTTGCTATTTTGTTTATTGCCATTTGATTTGCATATTGCTAAATTGGAATTGTAATTAAACTTTGAATAACATTTATGTTTATGTTTTCTTCTCATTGCAGGTAAGCCTTGATTACTAAACCAAAACCAATACAGGTTCCGCTTTATATATGAAGATTTTTGTGTCGTAAGCATTAATTTAATGATCTAACTTGAAAAGTTGACCTGCCCAGTAATTTACACTAATTCACCCATCACAAACAAGACACAAAAGAGTCTAAAGCTGAAAATGTCAAGTACAAGTCGAAAGATCATAAATCTTGAACACAGCGACACACACACACACACATATACATAGACTGAATGCCTTTTGGTCGCGTCATAATTTAACACAGCTAGCTATGTGAAAGGACATGCCACAGGATTGCTGCTGTTGTTGCTATTATTATTATTGTGTAGGTGTTTTGTTGCCTTTGCTTTTGCTGGTGCTGGAAGCCGTCCAAAAAAAATATAAATGTCCAATTTGCGCGCTGCGTCTGTGTTACTTTGGCGCCAAATGATTAACTTGATTTATGCGTGCCGGCAACAAAACTTTGCGACTTTGTGCCACGCCCACTACACGCAGGTGTGTGTGTGTGTGTGTGTGAGTTGTTGTGCTTCTTTTTTTCTTTTGTCGAGGTACCCTAACACACAAAGTCAACAAGAATAACAACAATATCGTATAAAAAACTCATTCGCACCACACTCGGCAATCATTTACAGCAACGTGGCGTTAATTTCCTTCTTGCTACACTACACTCGCTTCCCCCCTATCATTGTCGCTCGCCCTCGCTCTCAGTATATATTGCCACACTTTAACTCAAGTCCTGACGTGGCACCCTTAACAAGCTCCCACCGTGTATGTGCGAAAAGAAGAACGAACGAAGAAGAAGAAGGAAAAAAAACTACGCATAAGTCGTCGTCTAACAAGCGCCATTAGTTTGGTTTCGGCCCCAAAACGTTCGACAGCTGGCGACTTTCTCAACGGTCGCAGTGGCCTCATTTGTTTTAATGTGTCAATTTGTTGACAATACCTCGCACTCTCTCTCTTTCTCCTTGCCTGTTAGTATGGGGTTGCCTGTGTTTCGGTTAAGGCCAAGTTAAGCAAATGTGCACACACACACACACACACACGAGAACACTTTACCTGTAATCTGTCATTTTGGTCGCTTTAATAAACGTTTAAGGCCAGCAGCTGCTAGCTGCCAGCCAGCCACCAAAACCAAGTAGCTAGTAGAACGACGCCTAGGCCAACTTTGATTTAACATATTGTTTATAAACTTTGAAAACATATTTTTTATGCTTTTGTTCGCTGTTCCTGTTCCTGTTTCGCTGTTCTCGTTGTTGTTGTAGTTTTTGGCGGCTGTTGCTCCTTTTTGTGGATTTTATCGCGTCACCGCTGTTGGCAACAGTTTTATGGTTTTGCGCTAAAAGAAACCGAAAAAAAAAAATATTGGTTGTTGTTTGTGTTTATGTATTTTTTTGGCCATTCTGACATATTTCACGCTTTGCTTTTATGCTTCCTGTTTTTGTCGACCCAGGCTCAAAGTTTTAGGCCTTCTGTTTTTCTTTTACGCTTCTCTCATATAAACTTGTTGTTGTTTTTGACTCTTTTGTTGGTCATAAAAAAATGTATTTTTTCTTGTTATATTCCGCTGGCGCTTTGAATTTATTGCTTTTGATTTAGGCTTTGAACAAAACAGCCGCCAATAACCACAAATTTTATGCATTTATTTATTTTATGAACAGAAACAAGACTTTTGTAGCATTATCTCTCGCTCTGATCGATCAAACGTAGAAGTTTTACGCTGATTTGATGTTATTCTTTTTGGTTTCATTAAATTCCACTTATGGCCACAACTTAAGCCACGTTTACAGCTCATTTGAGTTTCTCTCTCGTTTCATTATCATTTTTTATGAAGTGCGAAATGTAATTGCCTCATTTTTCCCAGGCTCTGAAACTGGCTTTGTGAAACTTTGTTGAAAAACATAAATTCACACATAATACAGGCATATTGAAAACATTTTCAAAATGTAATAAAAAAAGCGGTTTCAAACATATGTTTAGTTGAGTTTAAATACTTCTTTGTTACAAATATTTTAACTATTTTTTTTGTCCAGTTTAGTAAAGTGAGTTTTGTTTGATGGAATGCTTTCTATATATTTTTGTTCCTTTCATTTTGCATTCCATTGAAATTACATTAATTAAAATGATTAAAACGTGCCATTTATTAAAACCACAAACACATTCAAACATGGCCTATGTTTTTTGTGTGTATTTAGTTACCGTTTAACAGCATGTGAGCTGCATTAAAGTGGTGGCAATTTTTGTGTGTATGGCGTGTGCAATACAAAATGTTTCTACACATTTTTTTGGGGGGGTTAATTGAGTTGCAAGTGCCAAAAGCGAAAAACGTTATAAGAACCTTAATTGCTGGCCATTGTTGTTAACGTAACGTGATCGTGAACGTAATGCCCATTACGTTGCACAACACTTAACATAAATTGTTGAGCTTTTGCCAAAAGCCCGAAAACGAAACGTTGTGTAGGATGCGTGGCATTTAATGTGTAATGTGTAGTTTACTATAATTATCATCATCGACATCGACATCGGCACATTGCTGCAACACCTGTTAGCATTCATTAAAACATTAGAGAGGGGGCGGCGATAGACAAACCTTCTATTTCCCTCCACATAGTTTACAGTACAGGGTTACATTCGCTTCCCGCCGCCCTAATTTCATTGACACGCCCACTGTTGCCAGTTGCTGACGTGCCTGCTGCTGCTGCCTCCCTTTGCCTGTTGTCGAATCATTTTTTCTTCATGTTTGTTTTTTTTTTTCATCCTGTACACGTGGTACGTTTCAGCATCGTAAAAGAAAAAATTGTCTGTACTCACACTTCATTCACACACACACACACACACATACGCGCGCCGGCAACAGCTAACAGCCAACTTACGACCCCGGACACCCTCCCGCTTTCGCCTCTTTTTTTGCGAACTGTAAGTCCGCCTCAGTTTGTTTAGTTTTTTGTGGTTATGCCGCGTTTACATTGTCTAAACGCCCAGGCTTGGCCAACACACAACACAAGCAAGCAAGCACACGGGATCTCATTTGGCAGCACAGCAGCCTTAGTCATCTCTCCCCAAACTCTCTCTCTAGCTCTCCCCATAGGTGGTCCGCCCCCCTCTCTATATCAGTCTCCAGGCAACTTTTTGTTGCGCACTTTTTTATGGCATTTTGTTGAGCTGCGCAAGCTATTCCGCCTGCCATTTTCCCTTCCTCCCTTACGCTCGTCGCATAGGTGTTTATACTACACACACACACATGTCGAACAGTCCTTAGTGTGTGTGTGTGTGTGTTTTGAGCTTACCCCCCGTTGTACATTTAATGGCGTTGATATGGTTTTATGACCTTTGTGGCCTGTTACACATACGCCCCGAAAATTGCATTGTTCGCTTTTAGCTTCCTCTTCTTTCGCTACTGCTACTGCTACAGTGTGTGTATGTGTGTGTGTGTGTGTTGTTTACTTTTTATTACATTTATTTTATGTATTTTATGATTTTATGCTTTTGTTTCTTATGTTTAATTTTCGTATGAACTTTTTCAGCTCTGTTCAGTTCCGTTCTGTTCACTAAGGACCCATCATTTCTAAGTTGATTTTCTTGTTTGCTACGTGTGCACAGTGTGTGTGTGTGTGTGTGTGCAGTGTGTGTGGAGTTGGGTGGGTGGCAAGGCGCGTGTGGCATTGATTTGCTTTGTGGCAAGTTTTAAATGTATTTCAGTGCGAATGAGAGTTTATATGTGTTGTGTGCAGTACTTTAGCACACTCGGATATTTAACATTTCAATGGTTTTACGATGCATTTGAGAGGTGAACTGCGGCTCGTTTGCACAGAACCGTTTCGCTCAAACCCCCAATATTGAGCGAGTATTATATCACACGGTTTTTGTGAGTTTGTAAATTCGCGTTTCGCTATTCTCTCTGTGTTGAAGTGTAAAGCATTTGTAAATAAAAATGCAATTTGATGTCGTTTTGTTGTTGTGTTTGTGTTGGGTTTTCTCACTCTTTTTCCTTTTGTTTTGTTTGTCATTGTATTTCAAATGTGACAAATTGAGTGCCCCAAAGCCTGAACAAACAACACCTGCGTTGTGTGTGTTGCATCTCTCTTCGAGTTTGTTGGTTGTCTGTCTGTGTCTGTGTTTGTTGCTTTGCATGTGCAAGCGAAATTTGTTTGCATTTTTATAAGCATCGTCGGGTTATTGATGCCAGACAACACAGCTCTACTCTACTCTACTCTCTCTTTCTCTGGGAACTTACTTAACAAAAAAAATGAATAACCGCAAAACGGTAAATAGACACACCTACAAAAAGACAAACACACACACACACAACAGACAACATCGAGTGCAGGTTGGGTTTGAAATTTTATCTTCTTTTTGTTAAACAATCCCACTCACCAAAATTGATATCAACTGCGGGGTTCTACTGTATTAGCGCCATGCAGCTTAAATACCATGTGTATATAACATGCAAATACGAGTTTTTTCGCGTATAAGTTAATTATTGTTATTGAACTTTAGAATTGAACAGAATAAGAGCTGCCAAACTGAAATAGACTTTATTTTTGAATACGCCAACCCAACTCTATTATTATTAATAACTTCCACTTGATTGTAATCAGTGCCAGGAGCAGAGACTAATAGAATACGAATTAGAAGAGTTATTTAACACACCCAAAAAGTTCCCAGCAAAAAATAATATTGAATTGTTTGTTTGGGGTCCTTCTTGATTTATGCGAGCGTGGCAGACAACTTTATAAGGAAATTGCGTGACTGCTTAATTGAAATGAGAGCGCACTGCAGTAAAATGAAATAAAAATAAATGTCGAAGCTATAAATGTTATAGTGCACTTAAGAATACCCTGGGTTAAAGCACACACGAAAGCTACACTGGGAGAAAATAGTTAAAGTGACATTGAATAGAGTTGCTAAACAATCTAAAGTGATTCAATTGGATGTATATCACTTATCGATTAATATCGATATGTTAATGTATTATTATGGGAACCTTAAAGAAGTATCTTCCCATTTACTATTACAAAATCAGCAAAAACAGTCAGAATAATATTTAATATTTTTATTTTATGGTTACACTTAATATATTTGATTTCCTTACTAGATAGTATTCAGTTATTCACATCTCATACCTTACCTATACACACATACACATAAAGAGTATTGAGTACGAAAATAAAAACAGCAAAATAAAAAGAATAAAGAGAATAAAAAGAAAGGAACGAGCCTGTCAAAGCAGCCACTTAAAGCTGGCCCCAAAAGTAGACTACAGAAAACTGGCGCAGACATTTTACGAGCGCATGCAAAGCCCATAAGGCGAATATGGAAAGTACTACTACCACTACTACTACTACGGCTCTGAAGGTTCAGGAGCGTGGAGGTGTGTGGTGGTGTATTTGAAAGTGGGCTGGAACTTTTTTTGGGGGCCGCCAACTGAGTGAAGTATGCTCCAAAATTCATGAGCCACGAAAACGCATAAATATCCCAAGTTTTCGTCGTTTTGTTTTTCCCATTCGCTTTTAGCTTACGATTTTTTTTTGTTTTTGGCTTTATTTCTTGTTGTTGTTGTTGGTGTTGTGTGAGAGACGAATATGGCAAAAAGCATGATATTAGCTAAGCTAAAACAGAGTAAAAGAGAGAAAACAAAACAACAGCAACAAAAAAAAAGAGCGCACGGCAAGCAATTTTATGAAAATTATGACAATAATTGTCATTAAATCAAAAATGCTCAGTAATTGTCTCATAAATTTACTATGCAAATTGTGCGGCGTGGCAGACGGGGCAGGCTTTCTGGCTGCCAAGAAAATACAGTAAAAAGGAGTTTGCTACAGGGGAGGGGGGAGTGGGGACGTGTTTCGGTCTCGTGTTGGTCGTCGCAATTTTACGATATCAATAAAAACATCAACAATATAAACTTAACTTTGGCTTTTTCGGCCATTTCTGGGCGAAAGGCATTAAAATTGTATGTATAGCATATTTCTAGGCGCACGTTTCTGGCTGTCGTTTCGTTCGTTGTTCGTTGTTGTGGCACAAAAGTTTTTACGATGCCTCATAAAAGGCGACCAAAAGAACTGGTCCGTTCCCTCTTCATCCAAAAGGTCTAAGCAGTCACAGCCGTCAGGTAAAGTCAAACGCAAAGCGTGCAAAGGATTAGATAAGCGGCAAAACTTTTGGCCCACCCAAAACCAACTTGGCTTTGCATTTTATGCCTATGCACTTGTAGTTATGCGCCACCTGGCTGGTTGGCTGGCTGGTTGGTTAGCTTACCTGCGCTTTAAAAGTCCCCACACAAACACAGGAATCAGTAAGCAAAACGATTAAAGCGCCATTTGCTTGCTTACTTGGTTTGTTGCTTGGTTCGTTGCTGGCTTTCTGCCCACAAATTTACACACAGGCACGCCAAGGGGCGGTGTTCACAGGAAGCCGCAAAGTGGCTTTTTAATGCACACACGCAGCAGGTTCTTTCTCTGGCCACATCAGGCCAATGCATGCAACAGCAACACCAACACCATTAACAACAACAACAACAATATTATATGCAATTATATAAAAATCACAAACGACTGGGCGCAAAAAAAATTCAATTTTTTCCTGTATACAAAATTGCTTACTTTGCTTTAAGTGTCGGTGTGTGTCGGTGAGTGTTTGTGTGTGTGTGTGTGTGGGTGAAGTGTAAACGTATGTGTGTGTGCGGTTTGTTGTGTTAATTTAATTAAAGTCTGGGCCATGCTTGTTATGAAGTGCCAATCTGTTGACCATTTGGCTGAACACAAAAGATGCTTCAATTCCGAAAAGAATGACACACTCTGACGTTGCGAAAATTAACATAATTACCAATGGCAATGGCGCTTGCTACACACTTTTTTTTATTGCCGAATGCGCGCCCCACTCAAGGTCGTATTAAAGTCGTGCATACAAATATGCCACACTTGAGTATAAGCTGTTAAAATATGGCTGCTGCTGCTGCTGCCGGCCATTTTGGCATTGATCCCCTGTGTCAAATTTACAGCAACAATGTGTTGTATTCAAGCATCTGATTTCACACACTTATGCAAGGGGAGAACGGACTGTGTTGTGTGTGCCTTCATTAATAATTCAAGAAGAGTCAGCGCTGGAAAGCTTTTCTGTTTTTTGTTTGCCATCAAATGGCTTAGAGACGGGAGATTCCTTGCATATCTATAGACATATCGTCGAATACATAGAGAAGGGGTTCTTTTTTTGCCTCCTGTCTGTGTCTGGTGGAGGCTTAAACTTGTAAAAACCAACTCAAGTGAATTAAAGTTGTTTTTCCATTTGAGTTTTCATTTCCTTTCTATCTGTTTTTTTTTTTTTGGACAGCAAATCTCGCTAAGCATCAACTGATTTATGTATATATTGAAACCCCGTCCACCTTTAAGCAGTTTTATTAATTTACACTTTATGCCTTGCCTTTTCAGACGGTTTTTTTTCTAGCTACTGTTGGTGTTGTTGTTATGCCTCTGACAGTTATATAAATTATTATGTTTTGCTTTTAGCATGATTGAAATGAAATTAAACTGCCTTTGTCAGTACAACATGTGTGTGAGTGTGTGTTGGTGTTGGTGATGGTGTGTCGTCTAGCAGCTGCCAGGGACATGTGCAGACAACAGCAGCAGCAGCATCAGCCGAATGAAGATAAACTAGAAAGCAGCGCCTTAGGGGAACAAAACAAGCTGAAGTAACAGGCGTTCAGCGCTGAAATTTCATTTAGAAAATGAAAATTTAGTAAACGGCGCAACACCAAAAAAAAAAAAAAAAACCAGAGAGTGTGAAGGGCAAAAAGACAGCGAGAGTAAGTTAGGCGACAAACATATTTCGTTATAAACATAAACACACATACTACACATACGGGGTTTTTTTTTGACAAATTTTAATCATGTGAGCTGACAGGTTTTTTTTTTGCTGCTTTTTTAAATTTTTTTTATTTGTGTTTTTTATTGTCGTCGCATTGCAGGCGTTTTTTTTTATTATTCGAGTGCGTGTGTTTGACAGCTGAAACCTTTTAAATCCCTGTTAACTTGTCTAAATTGTGCAGGTTATTGGCGCCCATTCATTTTCATACAAGCAAAATATATGTATGTATATGTGCTCGTTTATTTATATATACATTTTTGGCTCTTGGGTACGCTTTGGGATAAGTGAAAAATATGTTGATTAGTGTAAAGTGAAACAAATGTAAAATATGCAAGTGTATTCGTATTCGTGAGCTTTAATCAGCTTATGAATCTAAGCAGATTTGGCTTAAGACAGCAAACTTAAAGCCTCATTCCGCTCTCATGCAAATTAACAGCTGCTTAAGCACTTGGCAACAAAAAAGAAATTGGGAAGGATGGAAGGAAAATGCACTTAAATACTAAAAGAATACCTATTTAATACTAAATCATTCCGCTTCTAGTTTCATTTATAATTAGTATTATAGCTTGACTTCTTTTCTTTCTCGTTTTGTAATGCTCTTTTGCCATCTCGTTTCGTATCTATCTATATGCATATATATATATATATATACTATACTATACTACTGAGCAATTGGACAAAAGGAAAGGAGTTTGAAACCACATTGCAGGGATTAAGTAACTGTCAGGACACAATGAAATGCAGCTTTGTTTCTGTCTGTTTCGCTCTTGTTCTATACACTTTTGCCCCTTAGGCAAATGCAATTGCTGACATCAAATAAAAGTCCAACTCTGTCCCCCCTCGCTTCCTCTCTCTGTCTGTGTCTAACTGTCTCTCTTACTCCCAATGCGGCATATAAATGAACTCATTATTATAAAAACCCATGGACAGCAGAGTAGAGTAGAGTAGCAGTAGCCCCAATGGGCAGAGTAGGCAAAGATAATATTTATGCTGCGTCTTAGACAAATTTGCAATTTAAAGAATTCTTCAACGACGAGAGTATTTTTCATTAATTTCAGCATTTAAATATTTACACAGTGGCACATAATTAATTGTGTTTGGCGCCCGCCCACCCGACCGCCCGTCCGCCCGCCTGAAGTGGCTACAAAAATGCGTAAATTATGCGCACGGGCGAAGGCGACGCAATTCACACTTAAAGCTGACAGCCAAATGACTTGCCGAGCGAGCGAGAGGAGAACATCGGGGAGGTGGGGTGAGGTTTGGGTAAGCGCCATTTGAATGGCCGAAGGTGAAATTTATGCGCCGAAATTAATTTCATGCAAAAACAATTAAGTTAATTTAGCAAAAGGCAACAACACACAGCCAGCAGCCAGCAGCCAGCAGCCACCGACGACGACGACGAGCAGCAGCAGAAGCCAAGCAAACCAGGCAAAAAGCGCAACACAGGCACAAAAATCAGGAAAATGAAATATAATAAACTTGTGCAGAAAAGACAGCAAACGAGCGACAGAGAGAGAGAGATAGAAAGAGACAGTGTGAAAGAAACAAATGCTGAATCGAAAGGGGTACACAAAGGGAATGAGAGCTGACAAGCGCGAAAGGGTAAGGGTACGCAAAAAAAGGGTTTTAAATTTCCATTGCTATGCAAGCTGTCTGAGTATGTATGTATGGGGTGTAAGGGTGTGTGTGTGCGTGTAATACAAACGCAATTAAAACACACTCAAGAGGCGCAAACAACAGACAACAGTGGCTGCTGCCAACAGACACAGAAACAGAAGCATACAACTGAAACGACACCGTAAAACATTTAAATGCCGAAAAATAGACAAGGGAAGTCGGCTTTGGCCGCTGTGTGAAAAAAGAGCCAAGCCATAAGAACGGGTAGAAGGGGTAGCGTTTCGAGAGAATGGAATAAGGGCTGGAATTTCGCTTTCAAATTGCGTTGGCGCGTGAAATATCTGTGAGAGAAGAGTACTATGGCGAAAGGATTGCGAATTTGTGCATATACATATATAAGGACGCTACACAATAATTTTAATTTGCCAGCAGCGCAAAAAAAAAAAGATAAAGAAAAAAAATGAATATATATAAAAAGTGAAATGTAAAACGCGTAAGAAAGAGGGAGTGAAAGTTCAGTAGACAGCGTTAAACGATTCATTGGACGATGTGCTCATTAATCACGCTAAATGTCAAGTCGACCAAGTGCTCAAAATGCTTTTTAATTGCATTTCAAATGACAGACAACTTGTGAAGCTCTGAAGCTGGACCACTTCACTACACAACACTACAGCGCCATCTAGCGTTACCAACCTGTGTTAGAGCTAGACTTTGTTAGAGAAAGTGTTAAGGTGGCGGCGGGGGTGTGCTGCTGCTGCTGTATGCTATTTGGTCTCACCATTGACATTGACACAACCCCTAGGCACAATGAACAACCCTCTAAGTTTGTGCCCCATTCTATATGTCTATGTGTGTGTGTGTATGTGTATACTACCTTCAGCAGCAGCAGGTTCAGCTTGCAACACACAAGCGTGCAATAAATTTTTCAATGTCATGCGTCTCGTGCGCGCAATCTATATAAAACAACAACAACGACAACAACAACATCACTAACAACTACGCAGCAATCGCACATGGCAGCAGTCAGACAACCCGACCCCGTCCTGTCCTCTCCTGTCCCGTGCCATTCCCATCCGATTCCGTCCATTCGCCCCTTAATTCTGCCAATCTACCAACCGCTAAGCACCCAACAGCAAAACAAACTTCCAATCAGACCCAAGCCAGGCTCCAGCTCAGCTACCACAGCTTTCTCTCTGTTTAGTTCTATAGAGCTATGAGCAAGAGCTCCTTCTGCATTGCCTTGCCTTGACTGCTGACTGCTGCCGACTTTGTGATAAATGTGCTACAGCTTTTTGTCTCTTTACTTCATTTGAAGTTGTTCTTTTCCTTCAGTCTGGTTTTTGGCTTGAGTTGGCTTTGGCTTTACCATTGGCGTTGGCATTGGCTTTGGCTTTGGCTTTGGCTTTCGGCCTGGCCAGCAGCAAGTTCCATCCACATGCCAACCTTCTTCTCAAACCACACATATCCAAACTACACTAAGCGAAATGCATATAGTGAAACAGTTAACTTCAAGGTCAAAAGTAGATCTTATTCAATAAGCTTTTCAACTAAAGGTTCATTTGATTTCCGATTAAGAAATTCTAATGAAAGCTCGATAGATTTCCAATCATGTTTATTGTAATTTCGTTTCCATTTATTCTTTTCTTTAAAAGTTTTTTAAGAGTGTATGTCTTTCAACTTCTCATCGGCTTTAGCATTTGCTTAGTTTTTGAAAGTGTTGAAGCAGCACTTTGGCAGCGCATCAACGCCACCAACAAACTGAGCTGAGCTCTCGTTGCTTGTCCCTTGGCATATTTGCCTTTTATCTCTGTTTTGCATGCGACTGGTGAGAGTGATAGATAGATAGCGACAGAAAGAGAGGGGGAGAGGTAGTGAGTAAACTCATCTTTGTCTGCGCTTTGCATAGTTTTTCTTTGCGCGCGCTCACAAGTTACATTTTTAATCGCGCCTTTGAGACTTCATTAGTGCAAGCACCCGGCGAACGACGAACGCAATATGAATGGCTAAAAGCTAAAACTGAAACTGAAGTTTGAGTTTGGGTGGTTTTCGCTTCTATTTTTTTTGTGTGCAGATTCTAGATTCTTTGGGTTTGGGCAGTTATATAGTCTGGAACATGTGCGGCTCAAGAGCAGTTGCCATGATGTTATTACTGTTCTTGTTGTTGTAGTGGTTGGTTGTTGTTTGTTGCTGTTGGTGTTGTTGTTGTTGTCGTCTGCCAAATGGTGCATGAAGCATACAGTATACAGCATACACAACATACTACTCTTGGCCAAGAGTTCTCTTATAGCCGCTGTCTGGCACTTGAGTGCTTCAAGTGTTTTTTATAACTCCTTTTCTGATTCAGGTTTAAATGAAGTGTGTTTGTCTTGAGCTTGAAGTGTGGCGTGTTTTGATTTTTACTTTAACTAGAACAGCATCAACACAGCAACATAGCTCGCAACAACAACTTTCTCATCAGCTGCCGTTCACTAAATGCCACTCGAATAATTTAATGTTGATATTTGTTCACGCACTTGATGCTAGGTGCTCTGCTTGCGTCGCTGTCGACATCGCAGTCGACGGCGCAGTCGAAGTCGACCGTTACACCTTTCACTTAGACGCGCTTGACAACTTCGTCATTGTTGTCGTCACACATGTCGTATGCGTGCTACGTGACTGTGCGCCAAAACATAAAATATGCATAAATTCCAACATGCGTCTCGCCTTTCTCCTTCCTTCTTTTATTTTTGCTGATTCTACTTCGACTTTGTCTTGACTGTCATAAAGAAAAAGAATTCACGAAAAAAAAGAAAAGAGAAAGATTAAATGGAGTCGGAAAATGTATTCCATGTTGCGGAAGTGCAAATGTTTTGCTACTGCGAACTGGAACAAGCAACATCAAGATATAATATTTTCATTTTATTTGCAGCTTATTGACAATTGACATGAAAATGTGTTGTGTGTGTTCGTACGTTTGTTTCATTTCGTTTTGTTTTTTATGCTTTTGTTATGCGACTGCAAATAAAGTAATAAAAAAAAAAGTAAATGTAAAAGCAAAATCAAAAGAACTGAAAACGCCAACGAACAAATTCGACCGGATAAATATCTAAAAATTGTTTAAGCTGCTGACACATAACATTGACATTTGCTTTTTCACTTCTGACTCATTTTTCAAATCGGCAAAAAAAGAACACAAATAGAATGTTGTGTGGATATGGAATTTTTTGAGTGCATTTTATGTTGCGTGCTTCTCGGGGTAAATATTTCAACTTTTTGCACGAACCACAATGAAAAATATTTTATGAACCACCCATTGCTGCAACAGTTAACCGTTACTGTGTGTTGAAGAAATATCGCAACGTCATATGTCAAACGAGGGCAGCTCTTAAAATTTTATATGATGATTTAATAGTAAATTTATAAACCTTGACTGTGTATATATTTTTTGTATCGAACAATATCCTTCTTTAACGAAAGGATCCAATTTTCCCTTGTTATTTATTTGTTCATATTATATTCTATGTTTTTACACTTCTTTTTTATTTTGCCATTGCTGTTCGCGCGCTTTGCTTTGATATCAAATATGCCAGCAATCTGTCTGCATTTTAAATGAAACCGAAGAAGATTTATTGTATATGTCCAATGTGCCCAATGCCCGGCGCTGCCCCTTCTACGCTCGGCAACCCCCCATTGCGTTAGTGTCCTTAGCGTGTCGCTAAGGTGTCAAGTTGTGTGCAGCGACGCGTCGACGACTTGTAGCATAAATTATATTTTATTGAAACGGATACTTTGACAGCAAATCTGAGCGCAGACTTTTCAATCAGCGAACGACTTCAAACTGCAAACTGTTGCTGTGGAATGTTGTTGTTGTTGTTGGTGTTGCTGCTGGAGCTTGTTGTTTGTCCGTTAGCAGTAAATACATAAATCACTAGACGTCCCAAAGCGCTGACTAACTGCCGCACACTGACTATGCTGAGCTCCATAATTAATTAGCTTTTAATGCTGCTGCTGCTGCTGTTGTTGTTGCTGTTGCTACTGCTGTTGCCGTCGGACGTCCTTTGGTGGGACATCGGAGATGAGATGTCGGCAATCCTGTTGGCAGTTTGAGTGCATTTAGTCAAACGGAAAATGATGTTGCTGAGGAATGCTGCCAAGTTGAATGCCAAGCAAAATCCTCAAGCGCCGAGTCGTGATTCTGACAAGCCAGACAATCGCATAGACACACACAAACACACACACATACCATGTTGGTGGAATTATAGTATTGAGTGAGAGATAGAATGAGAATGAGAGAACATAATGCTTGATCCTTTGTAGACATTTCGTTAAAAGTTAGCTGAGGCAAAGGCACTGCCAACAATCAAATCAAAAGCAAACAATGAACAAAAATGTAGGAAAACATAACCAAAGATAAGCGGCTTGCAGCGCTCAAGCAAAAAAGATGGCGACAACGTTGTTGTTGCTGTTATTGTTGTAAACGGAAACGCAGACATGAACACAAAAAAAATACAAAAAAAAAAGAAACTGGCTAGAAAAAGAATACGAACCGAAAAGAAAGAAAACACACAACGAGCGCGAGCAATTGGGAGTGCGAGTGTCAGCGTGTCCTTGTTGTCCTGTCTTGTCCTGTTATGCTGTGGTTTGGGCATTTACTGCCTGTGTGTTGTCTGCTGCAAATACCGCAACATGTACTCAACCAGATAATGTTAAATACCACTCGAGGACGCCGCACCACTACCAACAACAACAATAACAGCACGGCAAAGAGTCTGAGCCAAAAAGGAAGCAGCAAATCCATGTAACAACAAAAGACATAAGCGAGAAGAGAGCCAAGAACGCCAACAACAGCACCAGCAGCCGTAAAAAGGACACCCAGCAACAAGGACATGGCCAGCCAAATGCCAAATGCGAAAAACGAAACCGAAAGCAAAGCTCTGCTCTTCCTGGTGCCCGCTGCCGCCCAGTCAGCAACAGACGACGCAGACACAAAAGTTCAAAGAATGGGCCCGAAAAACTGTTGCAACAAGGCTACAAAATTTGGAGACTGGAGCCGGAAAATTTAAGCGCAACATTAAATAATTTACAAACAAACGGCGCAACGGTCGCCTTAATCGCCGGAACTACGCCACAACAAAACAAAACAACAACAAAAATTACAAAAAAAGAAAGAAATGATGAAAAAAATATCCTGCCGTAGCAGCAAACAAAGCTTGGGCGCAATGGTCGACGCATGTGCAACTGCCGCCGCCGCGTTGTTGTTGAAAGGAAAATCAATAAAACGTGCGTCGTCTTTCTCGTTCTCGCTCTGTGTGTCTCTCTCTCTCCCTCTGTGTGTCTCTGTCTGCTTTTCTGCCACTTTTACTTTTTTGCAAGGATGCGACACGGGGGCAACGGCTGCCAGGACAAGCAGCTTCCGAGTACGACGACAACGACGACGGCGACGCCGCTTTGTCATTTGCTTAGCCTGCAGCTAAATTCGCCTGTCTGTCCGATTGTCTCTCCCACTGTCTGTTTGTGTCGCTTGCCTTTCTCTCGTGAATACAGACACACATATAGGATTCGAATCGCCGCGGCTTAGGTGTGGCACATGGCAGCTGTTGGCCCCTCCAGCCAGGGCTACAAAGTGCAACAAACCGAATTGAAATTGTCGAGGGCGGCATTTCCTTTTTCTCTTTTTTTTCCATTCTTTCTTATTTTTCTGCATTTTTCTAAAGCAGCTCAGCTAGAGGTGGTGGTGAGGGCAGCGCTGACAAGCGTTAATCTTGAAATAAAATATGTATTTGTTTCGCCGCGTAGAAACACATGAAAAGATTGCTTTTTAAAAACCAAAAATTCAACCACCAAAATGCGTTGCATACTTTAGAGCGCAAGTCGGCGCTCTTGTGGCATTTTGATTATCTTTTGACGCAAAGCGACTTTCCATAGACTTTGCATAAATTTTAGGCAGAGCTCAGAAAGAGAAAAAAACGAAGAAGAAAACTTCCACTTGCAAGTGTTCACAGGTATGTGTGTGTATGTATGTGTGGGTGTTTGTATGTGTGTGTGGGAGTAAGTGTTTGCATATATTTTTGGTATCTTTTACTTAGGCTACACACTTCTAAGCTCTTGCAAATTGACAAAGAACTTCACATTGCCATACCTTAAAGCCCACTTTTCTGTTTGTCTGACTGTCTTTCGTTCTTGCTTTTACTTAACCCCCCTCTCTCACTCTGTCGCTCTCTCGCTGTTACTTGTAACTTGTGTGTGTTTGATTTTTTGGGGCTTCCTTCTTTATTTTTGTTGGCCAGGTGCTTTTGCTTCGTTTCTTTCGTTTGCCTCGCAGTCAACGTTATTTGCATTTCAACTATGTCTGTGTTTGCATGCATATGCCAGCTGCTGGTACACACTCACACACAATTACATGTGTTTATGTCTCTCTGTGTGTGTGTGTGTGTGTGTGTTGATGTGTACGTATTTGTTGCTGCTCGACGCGCTAACATTTTGTTTGTATTTCATTAATATTGCAGAGGTGGCGTTGTTTGAAATCAAAACATAAATATTAACATTCATGAATTGAAACTGTGTATCGCCGCGAGCACATTTTACCCGAATCACCCACATATATAAACACAACAACAACCCAATCTCTCTTCTTCGTATCCGCAGCATCCCCAACCCTTAACCTTGCTCTTCCTGTTTCGTCAACCGCCAAACAGAGTGCAAAAATGATATAAATGCCGCCGCACAAGCCGCAAACCAAACAAATACCAGACAGACATAGACACACACACACACACATACAAACAACAACATTTTTTAACAATTTTATACTCAAAATAACAAAAAAAAAATATCAAACGAAAAAAAAAAAGTGAAATTTAAATTATACTGTGCAAATGCAAGGCAAATATTTTCGTCTAGCCATGGATCATTCTGTTGGACAGCTGCTCGGACATATGACAACCATTTCGCTGTCCCCAATCCTTTACGCCCCTAAAACACTCTCTGTTGCTGCCGCACATGCAACATACAACATGCAATTGTTGTCGTGATTTGCTTGTTTTTCATTTAACAACCACATTTTGTGGCATGCGAAAGTTTTGTTTTATAATTTTAAGCAAATATCAGAGGTGCATGATTTGTTGATATCACGTGATCAAACAGCCACTGTCCCTCCTCCCCCCGTCCACCCTGATTAAGCATTACCTGCTGCTGTTGAGTTATTTGCAATATTTAAATTTATGGCCAATGTTTAAATGATACATGAATGGGAAAGCTTTTAAGCTGATTGAATGGTGGATAATTTTTGATGATTAAAATAATATATTTTAGAAAAATTTTATCTACAGCTTACTTATACATATTCTTTCTTCTCTTTCATTGCAGGTATGTGTGAAGTTTTTATCCAAAAACATTTAACGCCCAACTATCCGTTCGATGTTTTCATCAATGTTTTACTGTGCACTACCAACTAAACATTTCATCGTAATCGTATCCATTATTATACTTTCCGTAGTTTGATTTTGCTGTAACATTTACTAACCTAACACTCACAGTATTGGTATGTATGTTATCCTTATCTCTGTATGTATTTGTGTGTGTTTCTCTTATATTCATCAACTGTCTCTTGGCGTCTGTTTAGCTGTTGTTATCTTTGTGTATGTGTGTGTGTAAGCATATGCGAGTGTATGTGTTACAAATTGTGGTAAATATTTAAACGTTTTCATTATCATTTTGTTTTATGCCAACGCTGACAACACAAATCTGTCAGAGATTTGCCAAACCGCCGAAAACAATTTGTGTGCTTAATTAAAAATTTAAATTACATCAAATATGGGTGGGCGTTAAAAAGTGGGTGGCGGTGTTGCCCCTAAAACACCAATTTATGTGTGTGTGTATGAGAAATTTACGGTAAAGTGCGGGCCTTTATGTATACGTGTGTACGTGTGTACGTGTGTGCCTGCCTGACTGCCATTACAAGAATGACATGCATTATGACCAAAAATCCAATTCGATGGCAGGAGAAGTCTTTGCAGGGGACACACTCGTGGCCACATGCTGCCACACTAATTTGTGCATTCCCAAGTTGCAAGTGCGAAAAACAAAACGCCGCCAACCCCAAGTTGTGCTCGGCTCGGATCGACGTGCAAACTTTGCCCTCGTCCTAGAGTCCTCTAGACCTAGTACTCAAAAAGACGCGTACTCTTCGTTGTTGAGTGCTGAAATTAATTGCATTAGAAAAGTTGCACAGAGTCGCACATGTGGCAGGCAACGGCAGCAGCAGCAGCAGCAGCAGTGTCGGCAACTCTGTCCGCCAAACTTGCGCTTATTTAAGTTTAGAAATGTCTTGGCAAAAGTTGCCAAGCGTCGCTCCCTACATCTCTGCTCCTTCACCTCACCTCCTGCTGGGCGGCGTACTGTACAAACGTTTGTCAGCAAACTTAATTTCTGAACTTTTTCGTCGTAGCCAAAGCACAAGCAAATGGCATCCGCTGCCGAACAAGCAACACACACTCACACGAACACTACTAACACACACACACACACACGCACACCCCTTGCTACAATCGACGCTTACAAAATGCTCGTCACCAACTTGGTCGCTTATTCAACGTCCTTAACGTCCTCATCGTCGTCGTCGCCATATGAAGAGTTAGAAGGGTCGATGTTTTTGGTGTGTGGTGCGCTTCGGTGCATATTTTAAAGCGTCGAAACTTGCCAGACGCACATTTTACATAAATGTTGCACTTAAATGCACATTTTGTCATAATGCGCCAAAAGGAATGCCGCCAGCCGGGGCCAAAAGAAACTTCGGGCCAAATTAAGATTCCTGGCTGCTGCTGCTGCTGCTGCCGCTGGGTACGACGGCAAGTCCATAACAATTTTCAATAAATAACATTTTGTTGATGCAAAATGCATATGGCAGCAGAAAAAAAGTAACTATTGAAATGTTCAATGCAAATGTTGTGCATTCGCTTGGAAGCTGCTGTTCATGTGTGTTTGCGATTGCGATTGTGTTTGTGTGTGTGCGTGCTTGTTAGTGCCATTGCACAAAGACAAATGCAGCTTTTGTCTACGCCTGGCAGCTGGTTGTCAAAGTTACTTTGTACTGAAATTAGACACATTTCCTTGCATGCAAAATGCCAACGGCTGCAATGGCACTATTTGCGCATTGATATGCCAAATGCACAGGCAGGTGAGAAATGGAAGAGGGGAAGTGGTGTGAGTGGTGGCATAGCAAGCACTCAGTCAGACAGACAGATACTTTGAATGTTTGTGAGTTGGGTGCTTGGAAGTTCGCGCTCTGTAAAGTATGCTATAGATTTTTTGTAGCTTGAGCGCCTCGCACATCCTGTGTGACGGTGTTTGTTGTGTATGTATGTGTGTGTGCGTGTTCTTGTGACAACGACACCCGGCGACACTCGTTGACATTGGGGCGACAATGCGTCAAGCTGGCGCACCCCTTTTTTACACACACACATGCACACATTACTCCTTTCACTCTTCTACATCCACAAACACACACACATTCACAGTAATTTGCATATTTATGCAATTATACGTTACCTTTTGTTCCCCGACATCGTCTATGGGGTTTATTTTCGTTGCTCTCAGCTTGCGTTGTGCGGCGCACTCAACGTTCTCAGCCGTTCTCAACCCTTTTGTATGATTTTTTTCGGTAGCTCAAATCCCCCCGTCCCCCTCTTGACTATGCACTGCTCTCCACCTCAACCTCAACAGTTGGTCGGGGCCCCGGCACAGCACCGCACCGCACCGCACTGCACAGCATGTCACTTGTCACGCCAAACACGAACACGTTAAATGTCAACAATGAAGTGACGCAGCAGTAACGGTTAACGGTAACGGTCATTGTCCTGGGGTTCCCTGCCTTCTGTCTCCTGCCTTCTGTCCCCTGCCTCCTGCCTCACATGCGTCCTGTGCATCGAGACAAGAGCAGACGGTCACAGTACTGGGCCTGTTTCCACTTGCCTCTGACATTTGACACTGTCACAGCGTTTAGTGATTTATTTCATGTTGACATGCGTCGTTGTCATGACACAGAGCGCATATACATACATATATTCCCCGGAAAAAAGCTATGGCACTCGGCAAGAATAAAACAAATAAAATTTTTCTTAATTTTTAGCTATTTCCATTTCCATTGTCGAACAACTGAACGGAATGCAAATGAAGTTATGAAAATTGCTCAACAGCAGCCGCCCTTCTTGCAACAGTCGCCACCCCCAACCTCAGATAAATACTTGCCACTGTCGCGTGTCGCAAACGCTTGTTGTGTTTCCCCTTTTCATATTTTGTGGTATCTTTAACAAACGATCTCTACCTCTATCTCTCTTTCCCACACCCTCTCTCTTTCTCTTCTCTGTTCATCTCAATCATGATGAGCATTATGAAAATTGCATAATTTCTGTGGGGTTGGTTGGCACTTCAATTAGAGTTGAGTAAATAAAAATAGCATAAAAGTAAATAAACAAAATGGGAACAATGAGCAGAAACCCCAAAGTACACACAAGACTTATCGCTGGCCCATCGCTGCTGAACATCTGAAGGACACCTCTGGCAGGATTTTAAAGGCAAGTCCTATTCACTGTTGGTGCTGTCGTCTATACAATTATCAACTCAATGGCCTTTTGTGTTTGTGTGTGTGTGTGCGGTTTTCTTATTGACTGTGGACAGTACACGTCTTGTGGTAGCTGTTAAGCATTGTGGCATTTATTGTTTGGTGTGGCATTAAAGTATATACTATACTATCGGTATATTGGCTGAATCGTTCAGTTCAATATGCTGTCGACAGTTTTATTGAGCAAGCTGCTTTTTGGTTTGGCTTGGTTTGGCTTGACTTGACTTCGGATATTAAAGTCAATTGCCCTGCCATCTTTTTGACTTGTTCATTTTTGGCCCGCGTTTGCCTTTGGGGCGCCACGTGTACCCCACCCACACCCCCCCACTCATCTCGCCCACGTCCAATTTCTTCTCAACCAGTCTGTCTGGCTTGCACCAAAAACTTTCTTTTGACAGCCAGAACAGACAACATCCTTTTTGCTGCTCTGTGTTTGCGTCTGCTACTGTTTGTGTGTGTGTGTATGTTACATTTTCTTGTTAGCCAAAAAATGCCGTTGTTGCTGCCACTGCCGCTGCTGCTGCCTTTGACTGACATGATTATAAGTTGTGTGTGTTATATGTGTGTCTTATGCTAGATATATATATATATATATATATATATGTATCTATAGCATGTGGCTTGCTTGCTGTTGTCTGGCTGCCTCTCTTCGGGTGTCTTTTAGTCTGTCTGGGACCTCTGTATCGTTTGGCACGTTAACTCAAACGAAACTAATTTAATGCGCTGCAAAAAGTATTCAAACAATTGCACAAGGCGACGCCCAAGTGAAAGTCGAGCCAAAAGTACAAAACACAGAAGGAAACAACCGAACGAACGAACCGAACACAAAAAAAAAAAAAACGAAAATAAGAATGAAAATCGTGAGCACATCAAACGGCGAATTCCATTTGGCAGCCAGCGTCAGCGAAAAGGAAAAAGTTTTTACTCTTAGCTTGGTCTTAACTCAGTTCAGTGCAGTTTAGCTCCTCTTTTATTTTATTTATTTCCCATTTTACCCCCATTATTATATATATGTGTAATACCCTGTAACATCTGTCGTCACATATGGCATACAGATAAAATCTTTCATATGTCATCAAGCAAAGAAACCATTAAATAGTCTATAAGACATTGAAAGAATGTTTCCGTTTTTCAAAGAAATATGTTTTTATCCGCTTACATTTAGTTTAACAGTTTGAGAACTCAACTTCCTTACCCTGCAATAGGGTATTTTTGCAGTCACCATTATTATTATATATATACATTTTTTTGTGTTCCTTTCATTTTTAAGTAAATTCAATTGTTGGGGCGTGTTTGGGCGTGGCACAGTCGCAAAATGTTAACAATTTTATTTATGTTGGCTTTGAACTTGCGCTCATTATTTGCAAAAACGCGAAAAGCGACGAGAAAATGCGATAAAAGCGACGCACAAATAAACACACAACACAATACCAAAAAAAATCCCAAATTGTTGCATTATTATTTTTATTTTTTTGGTTATAATGTTATACACAAACATTTTAAGCATAGAAATATGCCAAATGGCAAATGCCAGTCAGGGCTTTAAGCACATTTTTCGTTTAAATTAGCTTAAAAAGTTGTGGCCCTAAAGCTATTACTCAAACACACACACACTCACACATACACATGCATGTGTAAGTACACAACCATTAGGCACCTTTTAAAGTGCGCCTGTCAAACTACCACCCAACACCACCCACCCACCAACCCCAAACTTCGTTGACTGCCAGACTATTAGTTTGGCCAACATTTTCTGTCAAAACTAAATACATTTGTGTTAATTTTCCAACGCACACACACAACGAAATGCGTAATAAAAAGACTTAGTGGCGGCATTCTGACAAGGCAGCAAAACCAAACTTAACCCCAACCCCCCCATTCCTCCTTCTCTCTTTTCACATAGACCTTGTGAAATTTGCATATGTGCGGCTGCCATATATGTGCGCCTCATACATCAAACTATTAAAAGCCTCATGGCGAAAGCCTCTAGGGCATCGCAATGAGTAGAAACCAGTCACCCCACCTTATCCCATCCCACCCCTCCATCCCTCAAGCCACCATTTGCCCACAAAGAACATGCTGAGCTGTCCTCTGTTTCGAAGGCATTTGTCAAATGTTCCAAAAGGGGCTTCAGTAACAGTAGCACTAGCAGCAACAGTTTCTCGGCGGACCAAAAAGTTCTACAACATTGTTGCGGCCACCACGGCCCCCACACACCCCTCTCTCGCTTGCTCTCAGTGTGTTTAACTAAAGTTGAAGTGTATTTTGGTTACGGTAGCTGCTGGGGAAAGCTGCAAAGGCAAAGGTTCTCTCAACACACACACATTCTCTCATTCGAGAATCAGCAGCAGGTGCATATTTACATATTTTTATATGTGCAATTTTTTACCCGTATCCAGAGGTCCTTGTGCGGGTGTTCTTTCCGCTTTTTTGCCCTTTTTTCCATGTCTTTTTTTATGCGGGCTTTGCGGCTAAATGATTTGAAGCCGGCAGGCAGCACAGCGGCGCGGCGCACCCTGTTTAGATTTTGAGCTGTTCACTAAATTAGTTTCATTAGTTTTTCACTCCTTGCTTGCCCCACGGATTCTGTGTGTTGTTCAAAACAAAACTTTTGCAGTGCATTTAGCAAGTTTAAATTGCCAGTGCGAGTCAGGATTTTTGGGTTGATTCACACACATAAATTCTATGGCTAGACAACATAAACAATATGGCTGTAAGCCATATGTGAGAGAAGAGATCGAGCTTTCCTTTTCGCCTTAACCAACAGCCATAAATTGCTTTGGTCCAGGTCATTTTTTAATGCCAGAGAGCATCAAAGCATTTGCCATGAGCCATGTCTGAGCTCGCTTTCTCTCTCTCTCTTTCAGTGGGTCTTTGGGGGCAATTAAAATAAATTATGAGGTGCAGATTTACGAAAATTAAGAGATTGTTTTTCTCTCTCTCTCTCGCTACACACAAACACACACACATACACATGTAAACTATAAAATTGCATAATAAGAGCAAAGCGAAAGTAAAGCGGCAAATCCAAAAAGATAAAGGATAAGTGAAATCAACTTGCAGGTTAAGCGCCGCTGCTATTCAAAACCCTCACAAACACACTCCCCGCTTTAATGGCAGGCCCGCACGTGTTCACTCTCTCATGTGGGTGGGTGAGGGAGGGTGTGTGTATGTGTGTGTGTCTGTGCTCATCAGCAGTCAGCACACCTGGTGCGACCCCCAAACCAAACCACACACTCACACATATATATTATAGCCCGAATATGGTTTGTTTCGGTTTAGGTTGGATTTTTCATAGCATCCTTGGGCATCCTACTATATAGAGGCGGCATGCTGGCGAAAGAGATAGCAATAGAGGGGTTTAGCAATCAAGAATTCAGGTCATGTGCATGTGAACTCAATTAAGCAGCACATAACTTACAAACCGGATTACAATCATCATCATCAACAACAACTGGGAACGAGTCGCTCTCGCCTTGAACCTTTTTCCACACACACACCCCGACCCTGATCCCGAACTCTTCTCCTTCTTTAACGATTTAAGTTCCTGCTGCGCATGCAAAGTAGCAAAATGGCGACCAATGTTTTGACCAAGCAAAGAACAACTCGAAAAACAGTTACTGTTACTCAGACTGCGACTTCATCTACATATACATCTCCTTTTGCCATCTCCGACTTCAGCTGCTGCTGCTGCTGCTGTCAAAATGTTGACTTTTCAACGAGCCTCAAAAAATATGTTACTCATTCGCCCCCGCGCGTTAACCTTTTCTGGTGCCCCCGGGTTGCCGGGGTGCAAAACAATTTGCAACCATAAATTTGCCACAGCAAACAAGGAGCTGCTGTGTCCTTTCGACCCATTCCTGAAGAGATGGCCCCAGTCATTTGAGGTAAGGTCAACAGCTGTCGAAGCGGTGGGAGGGGGGGGGGAGGGAGAAAGCTGCCTGAGTGCTTGGCTGGCTGCCTGCCTGACTTATTTTGTATGTAGGATATCGCAGGATATGAAAATTTTCACTTGAATAATTAATTGAACCGGCAGTTGTTGCTGTTGCTGTTGTTGTTGTTGTTGGTGTCGACCCTTGCCGCATGTCCTTGTTGATTTTGTCTTGTTGCGGTTGGCATTTTGGGGTCTCTGCAACATCCAACATCTCTTCATTTGCCCCACGCTTCACCTGCTACTGCTGCTGCTGTTTCCTGTTTGCTCTGGTCTTGTCTTGCGGCCTTCCATCTTTGGTTGCGTTTAATTAAGCAATACATTTTCGACCTGGCCCACACCGGAAGTCCATTCTGAAATTGCAAAACATGAGTAAATACAAGACTATCAGAGAAAAAAAATATATATACATATGTGTGTTTGTGTGTGTGTAAGTGTATTTTTACAGTTGGGACTTTTATTTGGCATTTATAAAATCCACAAGCAGCCATTTTTGTGTTATTGTGCGTTTCTCGGCATTACAATTTTTCACATTTCGTTTTCGTTTTTTTCTGTTTCTGTTTGTTTTTGTGTTTTGTCTTTATTTTGATTTTAAGCCGCTTTAAACCGCTGCCGCAACAAGCAAAATAACATTTAAGCCTTTCGTGATAAGCATTTAAATAAATTAAAAACCTCTCCGTTACGCCTCGTGCCATTGTGGCTTAGGCACAAACACAGAGCAGAAACGCCAAACTGATTCCCCTTTTGTATGACTCTTTCTCACTCTACCTTTTTGCTCTCTCTCTCTCTTCCTCCCTCACCCGCACAATCGCTTTGCATAGCCGCATGTCAACAATGCAGCTAAAACCACACGCTCTCTCTAATGAAAAATAGCAAAAGTGTAAAATATAAAAATGGTTTTTCCAAAATAATCGACATTGTATATACCCTGTGATTGGAAGTGCCGTGAATATGAGTGAACAATTTTAAGAATTATATATCGAAAGCTTGAGAATCTCATTTTCTTACTCTGAGCAATATATTTTCACATTGCAGTGATTTTTTTCGCTACATAAATCTTTAAGAGTACTCAATAACGAAATACTTTCAAAGTTATCCCATCTAGCCTTAGACACTTTAACCCCTTTATGGGTGAAAGGGTATATAATAAAAGCTGAAAAAATAGAGAAACAACAGGCGACAGCAAAATGAAATGAACGCATAAAGATTTGTCAGCGTTGATAAACAACAAAGCGAGCGACGCGACTTTGCCACCAACAACACCATTCACCCACCCAGCAACCCCCAACCAACCACGCACTCATGCAAGCCAAACAGTCAGAGCTTTGCCATTTGTTACGGCCAAAGCGGAAAGCGTAGAGGAGTGAGGCGAGAGGAAAAACCAGCAAATAGCCAAATGTGCAAGTGTTGTGGCTGTTTGTTGCTTTGATGAGTATCGACTAGAATGGCGGGGGCGGCGGAAGGCTACAAACAAAAAATGGCATTTGGCCAAACCACAAAATGGTCGCTTGCGCTGCTAAGTATGCTATATTAATTTGCATTGTGCACATTTAATGACGGCTTTTGTCTGTCTGCGGCTAAAGCGTTTGCAGGTTTATAGCCATTAAAAGCAAGAGAGAATATTCATAGTATATTACTGTTAACGATATCAATATCAAATTTACTGTTTAATTATATTTTATGCCAACAAAGAAAGAGAACCAATGTTTAATAATGCCAATGGAACCAATCGTTGCAACAATCTCTAAGCCATTATAAAAACACAATCGAATATTTGGCTCATTCAACGCGTTATTAAAAGGTGTAGCGATTTTTCAAATATAAAATACAATTATTATACTCTTTGTGTTGCTGAAAGAGAGAGTGAGAGAGAGTGGGTGTGTTTGTGTGTGGCGCTTGTTGCCATAACAGATAATCACTTTTGCATTCTATGGTAATGGCCCACAGTATATGAAATGAAATGTGCCAATAGCTTTGATAAGCTGTAATCAACCATGGCCAGGCCAGGGCCAGTTGGGGGAGTTTGGGAATTGCATTTTGCCAATTTGGAATTGCTATATTAGCATAATAATAGCGCACAAGAGAAAGATAGAGAGGGAGAATAAGAACTTCATAAAATTTTATTAAAATTCCGAAACCCGTTTTCACTGTCATCACACCAACCCTTCCCCCGCCGGACATCACTTAACAGCTTAACAGATTTACGGCACAACAATGTTGCCATAAATAGCAACAACAACAGCAATAACAAAACGCAATGACAAAAAACCATCCAAATGAACACTAAAAAACTGACAATTGACTGTAAAAAAACCAAAAGCCGTGGGTCCTAGGGTTTGAGGAAGAAGGCGTGGCATGTTGTGGCGTGCAGTGGCTTATTTCTAGGTCAGGCAATTGGCAAGTGCACTAAAAGCCAAACAACTGACAAACGGTGTGTTGGCTGACTCTTTGTGTGTGTGTGTGTGTGTAAACGTTGACTGTCATCAAACACATACTGCGAGAGAGCAAGAGAAAGAGAAAGAGGTAGACAGGTATTTGCAGGTGGGCGTGGCAGTACGCCTGTCAGCAATGTGTCTAACGGCAAACTGACAAGTGTGTACGCCTCACAGATGGCCGTCGAGACATCGGGCCAAATAGCACGGCCTAGCAACAAAAACTGACTGACATGCACTGAAAAAAATATCTCATTGAGATAACTAAATATAATGTGATATAAGCATAGAAACATATATAAATTTACAAGGTTTTAGCAGTTTGCAAATGATTTCTTTACATTTTCATTTAAAATTTGTTTAAGTACTTTAATTGTTTTGAGTGTAATAGTCTTGATGACATACTCTGTCTTTCTCTGCACTTTTCGGCGGTCGCCGTGTCGTCTGGTCTTTTTTTTACATTTTCGGCTCGAGAGTGGGTTGGCGGTTTGGATGGGTTGTGCCTTTGGCTGGCTTCATTAGGAACCAAGCCATGTGCACTTGTCGGCTGTCTATTGTCGTCGTCGTCGTTGACGTCGTCTCGCTGTCCATCTGTCTGTTTTGGGTGGCTGGCTGAAAAAGTGCCAACTGCCTGCTAACTGCTAGCTGCTGCACAAACTATTTGCTGTTGCAGCTGCACAAACTATTTACGTTAGCTGGGCGCACACACGCCCACTTTTCTTTCTTTCCTTCCATCGTTCGTTCGTTTTGTGCACTTTTGTGCGCCTTAGGGCCGTCGTTCTTTCGTTGTACTTGTTGTTGTTGTTCTTGTTTTTTTTTTTCATTCCTTTTTTGTGTGCGCGCGCGATTCTTGCTCTCTTCAAAAGTTCAATGCACGCGCTTTTGTTTTGCCTACACAGTAGTTTGTAGGCTAAATGTAGCATTTGGCAGTTGGCATTTGCCAAACAATTTTTCTTGTCCTCATCTCATCTCAGCAGGCTTTCAGCACAGCCTCTTTAGCCAAGCAGCAAGCCTTCTCTCTCTCTCTCTTCTGTCCTCTCCCCTCCCACGCTACGTAATTTGGCCCAGTGCCACCAGCAGTCAGTATACAAACTTGGTCTTTGGGTTAAAAAACACACAAACAAACACACACACACACAGGAAGATTGTAGATTACGGGCTTCTTCAAAGTTGCGCAGTTGATAAAAAATTAAGCATAGTTTTAGGCGGCGCTTCGCCCAAAAAGCTGTTGACTTGATGAAGAAAGTTTTATTGGCCAAAACTCCTGCGAGACAGAGAGAGAGCGATAGAGAGAGAAGGAGTACGAAAGCGGTATCCGCTTGCCTTCATTTGCCTTTTTAATTTTGTACAAATATTTTGGTGGCAATTTTTCCACTTTTCTTTTACGTTTTTTTTTTCTGGACTTTACTTTCTTGGCTCCGTGGACTTTTATTAAAATGTTGACAGCTTGTTTGGCCACGCCAAAAAACTTTGATGCTGACTTTGCAACACTGTTTTCAGAAGCCAAAAACGATTGAAGTTTTTTGGATGCGACCCCTAATTGATGCATAGCCAGCGGTCGTCCTAAGTATCCTACCAACGAACCCTAATCTAATGCTAATGAAAATTGTCTCAAAAGTTTTTACTGCGCCAAAATCATCTAATGACAGTTTTGAAACAGAATCAATTATGCATTTAATTGCTCTTGATTGATTAACAATGATACTGTTTAAAAATTATCTACTTAGGACTATCAAACTACTTTCTTGTAATAACATCCCATTCGCATACAAACAAAAAACCTTTTGTTCCTTCCCAAAAAACAATTTCCATCATAATCAATAAGTTAAGCACAAAATCAGATTACATTGATTGCTCGCTCCTGCCATTATAGTTAAATAACATTTTTCAGCAACTATTATTATTCATAATTTGTGCTTTAGATAAACAACTTGACGGGGCAGCCATTGTCTGCCACAAACTGGGGGCTGTTTGAACACAACAAAGCCAAATGCGCAAAATAGGGTAAATAAAGGAAGGAAAATATTGTATATTGTATATACACAAAGAGAATAGGCAAAAATGACAAATACCATGCGTGAGAACATGAGACAAGAACATGGCAGGAGGCTTAACTGTTGGTGGTTGCATGCCCGGCAGTCAGCCAAATCTTGCCACATGCTTGCGCATATTAAGTGGCACGTAGTAGTAGCAGTGGCAACGTTTCACATGGCCATATGTGCGGCATAATGAGGACGTTTGGCAAAGGCAAAGGCAAGTCGTGCATGCAGTCGCAGCCGCCACCGCCACCAACGCTGACAGCAAATCAATTCATATGCCCAACATGCCACAACCCACACATCCCATCCAACACCCCCGCCACATATCAGTGGGAGCGGTGGTCTGAGTGTAGAGAGATGAATTCATCAAAACGTTCCTGCCGCCGCCTATTATATATTGTGTGCGGCTAACTACAAATATGACTCGAGGGTGCGAGCCAAGCAAAGGCTATTATATACAAAATGGACTCTGTCCAACATAAGATGCCTTTGGGCGCTTTATCATTTAGTCTTTTGCTCTTTAGCTGGCTGACAAATGAAGTCAATTGGATTGTGCCGTGTGTCTGGCTAGCGCCGAGGCTTGCTTTCTTTTCTTATGGCTTTGGGGCCGCATCAAAGAAAATTGTTTTAAGCGTCCAGAACGAAGAGCTCCCGATTAGCATCTGCTTAGGTTTTTCGACCGAGTCAGCCAAGCGTTGAGTGGGGTAAAATCTGATAGCCAAACGTGCACACGGCCAAGCAAACTAAGCCAGAATGACAAAGAAGTTGGCGGCTTAACAAGCACTAGCACAAGCACAAACCACCCTACACACTGACCAACCACCTCTCTACTTTATTTTAACCATTAGCGTTCTGTGCAAAAGTTGTTTCTTGCTTCTTGTTCTTCTTCGTTTCATGGTTTGGTTTGGCCTCAGCAATTGCAGTTTATGCTCAAACTTTGGCCCCCGCTCTCTACTCACTACTACACTCTGCCACGTTTATTACACACTCATTTGTTTTGTGGCGCCCCAACCCCATTTCATCAGTGAGCTGTCATATTAAGCAACTTTGACCATTTCGTTGTTGGCCTGGCCTGGCCCGGCCCGGAATGAGATGAGTGTGAGTGCGAGTGCGAGTCCGAGACCCTGATAGAAATCTTTTTGTTCATTTTATTTTATGTCTACTTTGCTGCACACACGCACACAATTTTGTTTCTTTTCTTTTTGGTTGTTGTTGCTGTTTTCTTGGCAATTTCCTGGCCAGAGCTCATTCGAACTGTTCTCTGCCGCCTGTCGTTGCGATGCCTCAATTTGACATTGATGCGCCAAATGTGAAAATTCTCTTTCACTACTTTCTCTCTGTGACTGACCTAACCAGCCGAGAAATGCAAAAACAGAAAAAAAAGTACAATATTGTGCAATCAAATAAGAAATTTTCAGTTAACATGCAGAATACCGTAAATTAAATACCCTTGCCTTGGCAAGTTAATGAAAGTAGCACAAAAACCAAATATTTTCCTTAGCTATTTGCAAGAGTAATTCACATTTTCGATACTGATAAACATTCTAAAAATGATGGGTTACACATTGCCTGCAGCAATTATAACAACCCATAAGGCAAGAGTATCACAGACCGAAAAAAAGAAAGTTAACATTGTTGCTGTACAAGCAAAAGGCTGTGTTGAAATGTAATTTGGTCAAAATTGTTGCCGCACTGCATTCGTTTTGGCATTTGGGCTTCACTTGTGTTCACTTCTGTTTTGGGCCTGGCTCTGTCCCTGGCCATAGTCCTCTCTGTTGTTGTTGTTGTTGAACTTGTATTTTTGGTTCTATGTTCGGTTGTGCTTGATTGTGTCCGTTACAGCCGAATGAAACCCAATCTGTCTGCCTGCCAGTCATGGTACTAGCAGCCATATACCATTGACGTTCTTTCTATGCGTAGTAAAAACCACCCCCCCACCCCCACCCACCCTGCCATCCGTCGAAAAACCAAAACCCCAAAACACACGAAACTCATGCGTTAGTCATTTTGGCACTTTCTCATGCTGTCAGCTCACAGTGTAACGCCTACTTGTCTTCTTCATTTTCTTTCTCTTTTTTTTCGTTCGTTCTTTTCTTGTCATTGTAGCTGTTGTTGCTGTTGTTGTTATCGTTGTTGTTGTTGTGTGGCAGATTAGTATATATAGAGTTTGGTTTTCAGGCCTGTCTTCTTTTCTCCACTTCGATTGTGCATTTAATGTCAATTTGCGAAGATGCCAAGGCAAATGTTATCAAAAAACAAGAAAACAAGGCAACGAAAATAAATCATTTGGGCAGCAAGAATGCAAAGCGTTAACATAGGGCGTTCGAGGCAATTACAAGTCGTAATTAGCCACCCTTTTTATGTTCAGTTTCAAATGGTAAATGGTTATGAAAATATCTAAGAAAGCTCTACAAAATTCTAAAAATATACAATCATTAATTAAATTGTATAATTAAATTTCTTGTGTATTTATGTTTGTAATCAAAATGACAATAGGTGGAATAATTAAAGTAAATATTCAAAGATTTTTGATTGAAATTGTATTTTAATTAATTAGTTTTTAATTGGTTTATTTATTATCTCAGCTAAAAGTCTGTGGTTTCAATCAAAAACGATTTCCCAGCTAGTTTTGAATAATTCAAAAATATATATTTTAAACAAATAATAAATTATCTAAGCAAAAGTGCGTCTTTCCGGCCTCGGCCCCCCCCGTTGTGATTGTCTGTCTCGTGCTCATTTCAAACTCATTTACAATTAAAACAACATTAATTTGCTGCTAATATGACCTCAAGCAGTTTCGCCCACAATATTTAAATTGCCACACACAGACAAATGGCCCTGCTGCTGCTGCTCCGGCCGGCCCCCCTCTCCCATTCTGGCCACAGAAATATAATTAAATTACACTGAAAAGCAAGGCAGGCAGGCCCAAACTTCACTCCTCTTCGGTATTTGGGAAAACAAAACAAAACTTAAAACGCTTAGCCACGCCCAGCGCGCGGCGCTGTCATGCTGTGCGAAAATTTCGCATAATTGCGTCGGCAAGCGCATAAATTGCCAAAGACAGCAGCCCTCGGGTGGCAAAGCAAGCATGTGGTAGTAGCATGGTGGCATGTTGCACGTGAACGGGTATGCAGCACATCCATCCAGCAAGTGACAGCCAAGAGAAACGAGAGCAAAGAGTGAAGTGAAGTAAACGAGGTAACAATCAAACGGTGCACTTTGTTGCCTGACGCATGTGTCAAATGGATGGTTGAGGCGGCGAACCCTTTTTTGGTCCCATCGACAGGGCGACTGCGGGGCGGCATTGTGTTGTGCATTGTCCTACCACGCATAGGATTGAGTTGAGATGTGGCATGGAGCACAGAGTGTGTGAGTGTGTGTGTGTTGCACGGCTGTCACTTGCGTAGCTTGTCAGGCATTTCAATTTTAATAAATATTTTTTTTTTTGTATTCGTTTGCCAACTTAAATTACATTAAGCATGAAATATTATGCTAATTATGGCTGATTTCATTCCATTTGCGTGTGCTGCATGCCATGCCAGACAAAGGAGCTTGTGCCACTCACACACACACACACACTCGCACATACACAGTACAAAGAAGTGCATGCCGCGTGCAGCAATATCATAAAAGACAATGCAAATGAATTAAAATTAAATGGCAAAATGATAAAACAAAATATACAGAGTAGCATCAGAGTTGGAGTTAAATTGAAATGTAATGCACTGTCGCCCCGAGGCGACTCTTCACTGCCTGCCTGCCAGCTGATGATACACCGTTGCCCATACACCTCATGCCCCATGCCCCATGTTGCATGTTAGCCCGTTGTTGTTTGGCCATTTGACTTCATATTTACTCCATGACTGACTTTTCGCATCACGATGCGCAATTTTATGTCAAACGTGGCGTATGCGTAATTTTTCATTTTACTTCTCCCCAACCGCCTCGCTCCATCCATTTTTAAATGATTCTTGTGTCTCTCCACCTCCACCATCTACTTTTGTGCTTGGAAATGAGAAATTAAATTATTTGCTGCTAATGTCTAAAAGAACAGCTTGTAAGGGTTTTGTGCGAAAGGGTGTGAAAGGGTGTTTGAGTGGGATGGGCGGGGGCGGGGGGCACTTGTTTCTTTCTGCGAAAGTGCGCAACGGAAATGATACAGCAAAAAGAGTGAAAAGAAAATGAGACTCAGAGAGAGAGAGAGAGAGAGAGAGAGAGAATGAAAAGCAGCCGGGACATAAACGAAGCGTGGCTAAAAAGCTGAAATGAAAACTAAAACTCATTTTTGCCAAATTAAACTGAAATATGTATGTGTGTGTGTGTGTGTGTGTGAAAGCAACAAATATGAGTTAAAAGCACACACACACGTGTTGGCAGCGTTCGCATCTCAAATGTAAAATTAAAAGGCATTTCCGCAAAATGTCAGCGTCATATTGTAAAACATGAGTATTTAATTAGAAAATACTTTCAGAGGCAGCCAGCAAAAGCAACAAGAATCAAGCCCAAGCAAGGCAGTCAGGCAGGCAGCCAGCCAGCCATTCAGGCAGGACCTGTGCACAGTTTCCGTTCACCCCTAATATCTTCTATATATATACACACATATATATTTATATATGTATTTGTATGTATATATAGGGGCGTGCTAATGAATTTCAGCAGTTGGTGCTTTTTAACAACTTAACATCGCGTCGCATATGTTATACAAAATACCTTTTTCCTTTTAAGCCTCGCGCCGCATACCTTGAGAACGTGAATGGTAGGTAGAACGCGCAACAGCTGAAAGGAAACTTTGCATGTATGCCGCATATTAACACCGAAAAAATAAAACTAACAACTACAACATTAAAGTCGGGGTCGGGGTTGACTTAAATTGCCGAGACTACAACAACAACGACGACGATAGCTGTGTGCTAATGGCCACGCATTATTCAAAGTTCTCAGTTCTCTGATTGTCAAAAAGGGATAAGCAAGCAGTTAGTAGTGGGTTGGTGGGTGGGGTTATGTGCGGGTGCGAGTGCGGGCGGTGGATGGCTGATGGCGGATGGTGTGTCCATTGGGCATGTCAAAACTCATTTGCCGTTAACGAGCAGCTATTGTGCTTATAAAAGGATTATTTACAAATCACTGACTTTCAAAAATTGTCAACTGCAGGGCAAATGCCAGCCAGCCATCCAGCCAGCATCACGCAAGCAAGCCAAAAGGCAGGAGGAGAGTGTGAGAATGAGAGCTGTTGGGCAAATGCTTTGATCTACAATTTATGAAATTAACCCTTAAGTGCTGCCTGCCCCAGACATACACACTCCATCCATCCATACATCATCATAGTAGTAGACATTTTAGAGTGAAGTTGATTTCTTTTAGCTGATTACGCGCTGTCAACGGAAACAGGATGCAGTGCCACTGATTGTTATGACTTCAGCTTGAGCTTGGGAACAGCAATCCAACAAGACAGCAAGACGAGGAAAAGAATAGTCTGAAGCTCTGATTATGAATGTGACTTCAAGTGCAAATTGACTTGCATTCCATTTCGTTATGCTTTAAGCCATTTAAAGACCTTTGGCTTAACCGAAGACTAAAAGATTACTCTCTCAACGAGGGGAGAAGACAAAGAACCTGAACAGTGGAGAGAGAGGGGGTAGCTGACTGGCCCTTAATTGATACCTTTTGTTTGCATTGCGGTCACTCTAATTGGTGTTTGCATGCGGCTTGAAGTCTTGTGTAAATACGGGGCTGACCAGACACACACAGAGAGAGGCATTTGCTTCTTTGTAATTTTGCGTGCGTTCTGTTTGCTCATTAAACGCTTGCAGCCACCAACAACAATAACAACAACCAAATCAACAACAACAACCAAAATAACAACAACAACCAAAACAACAACAACAATAATGACCACAACAAGAGCAATGTCATCAATTAGCAGCTGGCTTGGTCTTCGCCGCCGCCGCCAAGTTTGCACAAAAAATTGACAGGCTTGAGCGAATTTTTGCCTCTAGCAGCATTTACGCATTACTTTGCCCTGTCTGGCGGCACCTAATGAGCGCAAATATGTGTAGCAAAATCCAATCTACATGCGAGAGACGCCTCCCCTCTTATTGCTTAGTGGCACTTGCAAGCGCATGTCAAAAGTTATAAGTCGAAGCTCAAATAATTTGTGTTCTATGTGTGTGTTTGTATGTTTCTTGTTGTTATATGGCAGAATGCTGATTACTAAATGCGTTGTCGACGTTGTCATCGTTGTTGTATAACATTTTCTATCTATCAACAAAGTCATTTTGTCCAGCTCAAGGGGTCGCTCGCCAGCAAATAACATCAAATTTTTGTGTGTTGCCAAAAAATAAAGATGAAAAAGTTTTTCCTAGCTGCTGCTGCTGCTGCTGCTTTTTTGCTGTCATTGCCAAATCCTAACACGAGCATGCGCTTAATATGTCTGTATCTATACATGCATGTATATATATCCGCTGTCAATATACGTATATGTATATGTGTATACATGTTCGTGCCTCATAAGTAGACAACTTTTGCAACTGTCGTCCTCCCTGTGCCGATACGTGAGGGCGTTAAACTCATACATCACTTTAGCCTCTCTTTTTTCTACATATACGTACGTATATAAACTTTTCTATCTGTTGCCAACCTAACTAACTGCTACACACATGTATGTATGTGTATGTGTGTTTGTGCCACATTTTCGCCAGCGATTTGTGTCAAGTGTTGCCAAAGCTTCTCGCGATGTTGTCGAACTGTGTTGTTGAACTATTGCAAATAAATTTATAACGCATACGTCATGTGAGCGCGCTGAGTGTACAATTTTTCTTTCTTCACTCTCTTCTCCCTCTTCCTCTTCATCTGCAGTTTATTGCATTTGTCGCTCGCATTGCAATACTTCAATAAATTATTTTATTGCGACAGTTATTTTGTTTGGTATTTTCCTTTATAAATTCACTCGCACAGCATACACATCTATATGTGTATGTATGTACATTCAATAAATACATATGTATATATACATAAGCAGCATTGGCTGTCATGTCGCATTGGCTTCGCTTTTGCAGCAAATTGCAAATGACTTTATGAATTTTCTCCTATACATATGTATATGTATGTGTGTGTGTGTGCTCGATGAACTGACGGAGCTGCTTGTATAATAAGGCATCGCATGAAATTGATTCTGTTTCGTCTTGGTATTGCATAATAAACTGTGTGCAGAATGCATAATGTGAAGAAAAATGTATTCACATTCACAGTTCCAATATGAATGAAAGCTTTTTAAGTTCATAACCAGACAATAAAATTCCACTTAAAGTTAGAGCTTAAAAAAAATGTCAGGTGAAAAAACGAGCACCGTTTTGTAATAATAAAAAAAAAATATATAATATATAAGTCAAACAGTCAAGCGGCAATAACAACAACAACGACAACAACCAGCAAACACCTTTTGGGGCCTCAGGCGCTCATTGTAAAATTAACCATAGAAGGAAAAGAATGAAAAGGAAAAGGAAAAAAAAAAGAAAAGCAGCTCGGCTAGAAAATAAAAAAAAGGCTTTATGTGGGGCGACGCCAAGAGGCAATAAGTAGCAAAAATTACGCTAAACGCAGCAATTTCCTGCTAAATTGCACACACATACTTAAACGCACACATACATACACACACACACACACATACAGAGAGAGCGCAATGTGCTAGAAACTTGGCCAGGTGGCAGCTAGCGGCATTAAATTTAACTATAAATAAGGCATAAAACACTGAGGCGCAGACATTTTGTAATGCGCGGCATGTCGCATCAATGGTTTGCCGTGGTAAGCGAAGGGAATGTGGAAGTAAAATAAGTGTGGCAGGCTGTCAATTTCCATGCAGTAGCAACAACAACAAGCAGCACACACACGAAAAGGCGCAGCGTGTGAATTTTAATGCGTGTCATATTTGATTGATGCCGTTGTGGCTGTGTCGAGCAAAAGAGCTTCGTTTTTTTGCCATTTGCCGCTTGACAAGAGAGCTGCTACGCGGCGGCAACAATGTCAAGAGTTCAACATTGCCCCAAGCGCCACTTTCAAGTGTGTCGCACGTTGCTTCGTTGCGCCAGCCAGAGAGTGGCCCCTGCAGGTATGCAATGTAAAAGTGCGTGTGGGCCAATTTCTCTCTCGACTACTATCTCCTGGATCCTTGGATAAAAATCATTTGCGTGTCATTTCAACCTGACGGTCGCATTCTTTTTCTCTTTTTTGATGGGCATTTGTGCACTTGAAGAAAAAAATGTCGAAAATAGTAGATTCTCATTGAATTTTCTTGAAGATTTGAAACGGCATTCATTAAGTTATCTAGTTCAGTGAGTAAGTCACCTTGAAGCAGAGTTTGCTTAAACATTTATTCAAAACATTTAAAATGTTAAACTCATTTTAAAAAAGTAACTTCTATGAAATAAAAGCTTTTCTTGCGGTTACACTGTAAGGTTTGCTCATTGAGTAACTTTTGAACAACAAGAAAATAAATTACTTAAAATAAGCAAAAACATTCTCAGCTCAAGTTTCGACCTTGTTTCAGTTGCCACAATGCTTTTACGTCATTTAAGTATTTTACTATTATTTTTTGGCAGAATGTCTGTGTGTGTGGGGTGTGGGGGGTGGGGGTGTGTGTGAGTTTTTATTGTGTGCATGTTGCGTAATTTAGCGCCGCTTCTTGCTTAACAATTTTATTGTTCTCTTGCCTTTTTTGGCAGTCTGCAAAGTATAGTAGTAGGTGTAGGTTCGGCTCGGCTGGGGTAAAGTCAGAGCGGTTGTGCTTGTGCGCGGGTTGGTGAGGGGTGGAGGGTGTTACGCAATTTACTGCCACTAGGCAAACTGCTGCCTGGCAAGCTGTAAATATTTGCACACACAAACACATACGAGGCAGGCAGGCAGGAAGGCTGGGGGTCTTTTTACAGCTGTGCTGAGACTAGAAAACACACACACACACTCGCACTCGCACACACATACACAGCCAACACACACCCCATACTTGTGCCAAGTTTTGTGCCCCATAATTTATGCGAAGACAAACGATGTGCGCTTCTTGTTGGCTCTGCTTGGGCTCTAAGTGCATTAGGCGTTCGCTTTTAGTGCCCTAAGGGGGCGTCGACTTAATAATTTGCGCGAATTGGCGTCAAGCGGCAAACTAATTTGAGTTAAGCGTATTGTACACACACTCACCCACACTCACTCACACACTAAGTACAAACTGTAATGTTAACTATAAGCTGGTTTGTAGCTGGTTTATGGCTAAATCGTAAATCGCTCTTTAGTTTACTAACCCCAAGTTTGATAATCACTAATAATCTTTCAATTTAATTATTTAGCACACGCCCCCATTTTTGTAAAGACCACGCCCACGCCAACATCAATAACCCTCATCATTAACCAGCTCATAACAATAATAATCGTTAATCGCTAATCGTTTAACTCTCCCATACGCAAATCAACACTTGCAACTTTTTAATCAATTTTGCACCAAATTCATTCCAACCCAACCCACCTCATTGTTCGCTTCCTCAACCCGCCACCCAACCTCCACTAAAAAGTTGGGATTCGTAGTAAACAAAGCAAAAGAACAAGAAACATATGTAACTTTCATTTTTCTTGGTGCTCTCTCTTCGTTTTTTTTTTTTGCTGTTTTTGTTTGCAGGATGGACAACGCGGCCATTTAGAGGGTCTTGCATCCGTCTATTGCGAATTGTTAATGGCTCCCTTTGGAGATATTTTAAGTGCTTTAGAAAATGCTAGACAAGCAGCATGGGCGGAGCGAAGTCCGCTCCATCCCGCTGGAGGCAGCAGCGGCGGTGCCAGCGGCAGCGGTGGCAGCGGCCTCAGCGGCAGCGCCGGCGGCAACGGCCTCGTCACCGTTATGCAACATCGCCAGCAGCATGGCCATCGCGGCCATTCAATGCACGGCGCCGGCCTGCCAAATAGTCATAGTCAGCCAATTTATGTGCCAGGAAAGTATTCGGTATGTATGACCAAACCAACAAACCAACTAGCCAACCCAACCCTAGCATCCCCCATACTCTCCAACCAAACCCTTATCCCCCCGTTAACAAAGAACAAAAGACAACACACACAGACTTTGGGCCCAACAACAATCAACAAATCGAAAACAAACATTAAGAAAACAGAAGCTTAAAAATATTTACACAAAAAAAGATCCGAATAAATTTATTGATGTTGGCGTTGATTTGGCAAACGGAAAAGAAGACGAGAAAAAAGAAACAGAAAGAAAAGAAAAACCCTCAATAACAGAATTTTCTTCTAAAATGTATAAAATTATGAAAATGATTTGCTTGTAAATATTTGTGTTGTGTTTTTTTGTTTTTTATCAATGTTTTGCTTTTGACGCATGTTGCACGCTATATACATATATATACTAAATTAAAGAAAAATATATTTATTTGATTTCTAATAAATTGAATTTTATCTTTTTAAGCCTTCCAGCTGCTTGTCCGACAAGGAGGAGGATGAGATCTATGGCTTTGGCTATGGCGTGTTTGCGCCGCGAGTGGCACGCGGCGGCTTGACACAGCAGCAGCAGCTGTTGCAACAGCAAACGTTGCAAACGCAACAAGCCATACAACAGCAGCAGCAACTGCATCAGCAACAACAACAACTACCAATTGTGCCAGGACAACAACAGGCGGGTGGATTACAGCCCGGAGTTGGACCACAACAGCATCAAACACTCCCGCCAAATGTAGCGCATCTTAACTTCGTGCAACAAAAGTGAGTAGCAAAAGAAGAAGAGCGAAACGAAATGCATCACAAATAAATATACAAATAAGTTTTTTTTCCAAAGTTCATAAAATGAATTTTTTGCATTAAATTTAAAAAGTTTTTTAGCTAGACAATTTAATAATCAAGTGTTTGTCGTTTCTTTTGCTTAACTTACAGCTGCCTGAGTCCACGCTCTGCATATTTTTATGAATTTCCACCGACAGCAGGTAAGTTGCGTCCCTCCTCCCCTAAGATAAAGTCCTTCCTTGCCATGCCATTCAAAGCTAATTCAATTGTGTTTTGTTTTTTCAGAGGGACGCGAGACAAAGAAACGCACAACATTGGCGCGACTGTTGAAGGGCTTAAAAACTGTCAATCGAAGGGATCGCAACAATCAACAAAATGGCGCTCAGGCCAGGGTAAGTTCCTTACTTCATCCACTTTGAATCAAACTACAAGTGAAACTCATTTTCGAGCTTGGCTTTTATGACCGCAAGCAAATTGTTTGTCCTTTTGCCTTTCTTTCATTTAAATCAACTGCGGTAATTCTTTCAATTTATTTGCGCCGAATGTTTTTTTTTTCTTTTTGTTCGTTTTTCGTTTTTCTTGCCGCCAAAGATCCCTTCGTTCATTTCATAATATTTCTTTGCCACCCGCCGCTGCTTACCCCCTTCCACTTTCTTGTCGTCATTTTATGACTTTCTGTTGTGACTGCTGGTACTGCGTCTTGACTGCTGCTGTACTTAATCTTGGCCCCGGGGACATGTAAATTTTTATGCGCGCCTCGCGCGCTCTGAAACTGAAAAGGTTAAAAATGTGCTCCCGCTTCTGCTGCTGCTTCTGGTGCTGCTGCTGTTGAGATGCTTTTGCTGCCGCTTTTTGCTGTCATTGCCTGGCGGCCATGTCTCTATAGCCACTTCTTTCTTGTACTCTATATAGTACTCTATATATATGTATGTATATATACTATACTATGTTGTCGGCAGTTTATCTGCACAGCACTCTCTACGGTTCACAAAGGATACATATTCAGGCACTGAGCGCCTTTGATTAGAGCCCAGCCACCTTTGGGGGAAGCCAGAGAGCATCAGCATCAGTTTTCTGTTTTGCTGTTTTCTGTTCTGTTCTACAGACAACATTTTTCCCACTACTATTCTCAACAAAAGGGGGACTTTGGCAATGAAACTGTGGCCAAAGATAAGGCTGCCGTGGCAGGACGTCGTCGTCGCCGCTCATAAATAAGCAAGGACATGCATAAATATTTCAAAAGCAAGCAGAGCATAAGCAAGCAAGCAGCAAGCAAAAAAAAAAAAAGAACTGAACAAAATAAGAAAAGAATAAATAAAAGAAGCTGCCAGCTGAAAAATAAATAATAAAGCAAAAGTAGAATACAAAAAAAAAAAAATGAGAAAGAGCCAAAAAGGCAAAATGGAATGGGGCGGGGCGAGAAAGGAGTTGTGCAGTGCAGGGTTAGGGTTAGAATCGAGCAGCAGATAAGCGCAGGAAATGACTAAGGATATGCGCCTAAGTAGCAGCATCCTTAACCACACACACACACACACGCACACTCTTATAATACATCTTGGCCCTTTCAAAATATAATTAAACAGCCACTCACCTGGCCGCACCATGTGTTTTAGCCCCATCCACCCAGCTGATTTGCTATTTATGATAAGAAAACAAACGCATTAGATACCCAGAAACACTCAAAGCAAGGAAAGGTGTGAAAGAAGAGATGTTGGGGTGTTGCTGGGAAAGTACCTTGAATTGGGTTGAATAGGGTTATTTATTTATTTTTGGTTGGTTTTTTTTTTCGTTTCTGACTTTTATTCATATACACTCGGAGAAGTCTTAACACTTTGGGGTCGCGACCCTCGTTGCCCTGTCCTCGTTATTAATTAAAAATTAAAGCCCAGCTGAAAGGTGTGAAATATATAAAATGGCGTCGCGTAATGGCGATAAAGCACGTGGAACCCGGTGCCCTGCCCAACACTGATTTATGAGTCTCTTTGCTTTGGGTCAACTCCTTCTGGCTGCCGTCCTCCTGGCCTTTGTGCATATATTTAAAGGACTTGTAGTATGCCCCGAAGTTTGCCTTCAAGTTAATAAGCTGAGAGCTGCTGCATTGAAAACTTTTTCTTTTTTTTTGGCTTGAGATAGAAAAAATATTCAAATTAAAAATTGCTATAATTGATTTTGATGGTATTTTCATCTTTTTTTGTACAGGCGGCCAACGATCGACTGCGGCACTTTCAGATGATAAACGGAGGCGCCGGAGTGCCGCAACAGAGTTTCGAGGAGACAATCCATAGGGTGAGTATAGTGAGAGAAAGAGAGAGAGAGAGAGAGACAACGGCGCGTATACGCAATAAATATGTATGGCGGCCTTGCTTGTGTCTAACCAAGAAGCAAGCAACAACCATAGAGAAGCAGCATAAATATTTATGCAGTGCTTGCTGCAGCGCGCGCATTTGCTGCAAGCGGCAACAGCTGCCACAGCAAACAAAATTACTTCAAAATTGTTTACAACAACATCAGCAAACAACAACAACAACAATAAGAAACTTGTACACCTACTTATGCCGAACACCTACACCTCCCCAAAGACAGGAGTCTTCCCTTAAAAACATGTTGCCGCTGTTGCATTTGCAATGCAATTTTAACTGGAAAGCTTCAACCGTTGCTTGCGAGCACGTTTACCTGCAGCACAAAGTAGATGCATGCAACATTTAAAAGTTCATTGCCGTCAACATTCATTATTAATGACAGCGCGAGCGGAGCTGAAAACGCGCACACGGTGCAACCAAAAACAAGCAACAAAATGCAATCAACGGGCGACAACAAACAGACAGCAGCAACAACACTAACGGCAACAACAACGGTGGCAGTAGCAACACGACAGCTGCAACAGCAAAGCGCTGCATAATGCATACAGCCAGCCCGCCACGCCACGCCTCCCCAACTCCTCAACGCCTAGATTGTGGCATTGCACGCATGTTTTTCACACCAAATCAAACTTTTACTCAAGCACCTAAAAGCAGACTTTAAAGTTTATAATGCTTTACACTATTGTTGCTATTGTTGTGTTGTTCATTGTTGTTATTGTTGTTGTTAGTTGTTGGTTATTGGTCGTTGTTGTTTGCGCTGATGGGTTGTTGTAAACCTGAGTTTGGAGTTCAGAAATTGGCTGGCAGCACTTGAAAATTATATACATATATATATTTATTGTTTCTCTTATGATTGTGTCTCCTGCAGCTAAAAGTACAAGAAGCAATGCGCAAAAAGGAAAAATTTCAACGTGAACACGAAGAGGTAAGCAATAAGTACATGTATTCACATCAAATAACTATATATATCAGTTTATTGTAATTGCATTATTCATAAAATGCAATTGCAAACAATAAATTAAATTATAATTGCAAATTCAAAATACATATAAATAAATCAGTCATACAAAAATATTCTATTTAGTTTTCCCAAAAATAAATAAACGAAACCAGGCTCGCAAAGTGTTTGCATCAAGAGTTGTTGTTATTGTTTGCCTAAATAAAACATCAGCAGCTGCTTGATATAGCATATAGATATAATCTAAATCTATGGCAATTCATTCTTTCACATGCCCTTTCCACAATGAAATGGCCGTGTTATGCATATTTAAATGCTGTAAACTCTTAAATGCGCTCCAATTTTCAGAAAAGCTATCAAAACATTCTTTATATGAAAAATAGTAGCAATTATTTTTCGTTGTAGACGGACAGCCTCGGGCCAAGTACAACGGGTCGGTCGGTGATACACAATAAAAACATGCAAAGCAGGCACAAGCCAAAACATTCATTTACACACAACAAACATACACACATACACACTCTCACTTAAGTACCAACACAAACAACAACAACAACATCTAGCTTGCCACATACAAAAACAATGAAGTGTAACGTGGCAAATGATAAACTTTTGTGTCTGTCATAAAAATTATTTTACACAATTTCCTCAACATTTTATACACGACCCGACCGTACGAGAGAGGCAAATGTATATATACTTTCTAAAAGGTGGCACACTAATTGTTTTAAGTGTGTGTGTGTGTGTTCATGTCAGTACTAGTAAACGTATTACGTATACGCATGGAGAGCAATTGTAAATGTAAGGGCGTGACTGGACTTGAGTAAATGTTTTTTTTTCTTTTCCTTTTGCCCGAGTGTTTATATTTCAGCTTTAAGCACTTTTTCCTAGCACTCAAAGTATTTGATTTTATGATTTCATTTCATAATCATTGTGAAAGTAAATATATTTTTAAAGGATTAATTTTAAAAGTCAAGTTTCTCTTGAACATCTTTAAGTAATATTCCTTTGAAAAATGAAATTCTATCTTCAATATGAAAATACATTTGCTTTGGCTTAATTCAGTTAGTTGGGTTCCTGTTATTATGCCAGTTTAAATTTCAATCAATGAACAGAGCAGATTGCACTGAAAGACAAGCAGCTGCATATCAGTTTTCAAATCGAATCTGTGAATACTCGGACAAATGTGTATTCGAAGTATCGAATATTCACAGTTAATTATACAAAGCCGAGTTATCAGCTCCAACAAAAGCAAGGCAATATTCCATTTTAAAGTTTTGCTTCCACCCCCTAAAAACTGAACCAACAGATAGTCTCTGCAATTTTGCGTTGCCTGCCCAAAAACTGATGTGCTCTTGCAAATTTACCAAACACACACACATGCACACTCTCTCACACACACACACTCTTATGCACATGTGCGTTGCCTGTCTGTACGACAATTTGTCTGTTTGCCTGTCGACGACGTGTCCGCCTAAGCAACTGCAATAATTTTTGTGCATAAATGAAAAGCACACACTAACACCAACACATACACTAGCACTCGCATAAACACACACACTGAAACACGTACACGAACACACGAAATGTTTTTGCTGTCATTGTTCTTGGTCTCTTCTAGTTGTTGCTGTTGTTGTAGTTGCTGCTTAACTTGTGCAAACAACTTGCTGTTTGTCTAATTGTAATTGCTGTTTTTGTTGCCAGTGTGTTCTACTCTCCCCCTCTCCCTCTCTCCCTCTCTCTATCTCATTCTGCCTCACTCTTTTTGCTTGACTGGACATCTGCCTTGGCCTGGCCAAAACAGGCTGCTGCTCATTTGCCATTTGTGCCAAGAGCAGAAGAAAAAAAAACTAAACACAAAAAAAAAAGATAGTAGAGAATTGTTCATGCTTATGAAATATTTATAAAAGAGCTGGACGAGGACATTCTTGGCTTTGGACCTGGTCCGAAAGGCAAATGTTTGCTGGCCAATAATTTTGTGCCAGCTATCGGGCAGTCAATTAAGCACGGCTCTGAAGCAATGTGATTAGCCTTAAACAACATGCTACCCACTCTACCCCCTTTCACGCCCCTTGCTCTATTTTGTTGCCACATAAATTTGCAAATTGCTGTGGCAGGCAAAGTCAATTGTTGTTGTTGCTGTTGCTTCATGTTGCTGTTTTGGCCATTTAAATGCATTTTTAATGCTGCTGCCCCAAAAAAAGCTTTTAGCTAATTTTTACACTACTTTCTGCTGCTGCTGCTGTTGCTGTTTCTATTCCACTATATATACTACTGACTGGCCCTGGCATCCTTTTTTAGACACACATATGTGCATTTGTATGTGTATGTGGCCCTGGCATGTTCTTAAATTAGTATGCAGCACATATTGCGCTATTATGTTTGCAGGACATTCAACCAAGCAAGGCAACACAAGGCAAGGCAAGGCAAGGCAAGGCAGCAAACAGCATTTTCACTTGTACTTCTTTCTGCACTGGAAATTGTTTTAGTTTTCAAATGGAATTTTGTAATTTTAACGCCTTTGCTGCTCTCGCTCGCTCGCTGCAGCAGCAGCTGTAAAAAGCCAAAGAGATGGGGCACAACTCGGAGTCAGGCTGACGAATAAGCTGAAACTTCATCGCCTGCCAATGTTGAGTTCCCTTTATTTTTTTATTATTATTGTGCACAACAGTCACGTATCCTTAATATGAACAAAGTGCCCCCTTACCCTAAAATATAGACATACAAAAAGCAAGTCTGTGCCGATTGTGACTCTCTCTGAATGTGTTTTTTTTTATAAGCATTAAAATGCATTTTCATTTTGTGCATTTAACTGTTGATACTTGAGCTGAAACTGATGCTAAAATATTTATTTATAATGACAAAAACGATTTAAGAACTTTAACTTTAAGGATTGCAATTATGAAAATCTCTCAAGATTTCTGTTTGTACAAAACAAAACTCATTAGGGATTTAATGTTTAAATAAGCTTTCAATATTTCCTTCTTTACTTTCGAAGTAAACCCACTTGGGACTTGAAAACTTAATAGCTTTACGTGTTCATTTATTTAAACGATATAAAAATGTCATTTACTATATAGATGTTGCCATTTAATTTCGTTGCAGATCTTGCGGGACATACGCCAAGGACTGCTGCAAATGAGTCGTGGCGAGGGACGTACGGGTAAGTTAACTTGTCCTGCCTTCATCTGTTGGACAGCACAGGCTCTAAGCTCAGAGCCAAAAATATTTCAATTAAAAACGAGCAGCAGCAATTACATGGCCAACAAAATTGCCTGTCGGCCCTGGCCCACATAAGTGTTTTATGTGTGGTTTGCTCTTACTATTTTTTTGTTTTATTTTTCCTTTTTCGTTGTTTGGGTGCTTTAAAATCTCCACAGACAAAACTTGTATAAATGTGCAATGGCAAAATGTAGCTGTTGTTGTTTTTGTTGCTGTTGCTGCAGCTTGCTGTAGGCGTGGCACCGTCTGGCTAGCGTCACATGCATAAGCGAGCATAAAATCTTATGTCCGTTTCCGGTTGCAACAACAGCAACAACAATGGCAACAAACAGAAAAACTTGAAGCACCAACTGTGTGTGTGTGCATGTGCAACTTTTTCTTTTTTCAGTGCAACGCATATGTGGCAAATGGCATTTTAAGTTTTTGTGTGTGTGCAACGTTGCGTATAATAATATCATGTTGCCGTTGCACATCATTTCGGCTCTGCTGGCAAAAGTTTAAAGCATCCCTTCTTTGTAGTATTATGTTGCTTGCTGTCTGTCCTTACTCTCCACTCCTCCCCACATTTATACTAACCCAAAACGAAACGCCTCACAGTCTATCCTTTTGCAGATGATACGTACATGTACGATGAGGCACTGAGAACTGGACAGCCGGGCGGTGGCATCATTGGTCTGGGCGGTGGTGCACACTATGCGGTCAGTGCGCTGCATCATCAAGGTCATTGGTACGATGAGCCGCCCTACGAGAGCGATCCCGATGACTTCCTTATGGCCGGTCTCAACTGTGGACCAGCTGCTACAATTCAGGTAAGGTCTCTCTCTCTCTCTCTCTATGAGTGTGTATGTTTGTGTGTGAGTGTGAATATGCTATATTTCCAATTGTAAGCTATATATAATTTAGCTGCTTGTGCTTGTGATTTATGCGCGCGGCTTACCAAACACTTGCGCCCACTTATTGGCATGCACTTTCATGCACCAGCTGAGCCTTAAGGAGCAGCAGACGCCATGAGGAGCATAAGGACATTTGGCAAAGGCAAAGAAAGTCGCAATAGTACTAGTCGCAGTAGCAGTAGCATTTTCAGCAATTTCCAGCAACAATGATGCCAGGCAATGTGCAAGCAGCTTTCTCTCCATTATTCGCTTTAGCCAAAAAAAAATTGAAGAAGGGTATTAAAAGAAGTTGTTACTTTGTATGCAACAAGGCAGAACAAGGGATGTCACGAAGTCGATTGATATATTATTTTGCAAAGAAACACAAGTTGAAAAAGTTTAGTTTCAAGAGGTTTTACTTCTTTTCATCTATGTAGAAATTCACTAAGACATATTTTTTTGCAACTGATTACAGGGTAACTAACTGTTATCCATTCACAATACCATTTTTATTTATTTTCTTCATTTTTGGATTATTTTTTGCTTCATGTTTTTTTCGAATTTATGCAGCACATTCGTTTTTTGCTGTGTGTTAATCCTGGCGCAGAGACGGTCGCCACGCCTCGTTGGCCGCTTGAAGCTGTAACTTTGATTTCTCAGCGGATTCGGATTCGGAAAACCTTCGTCGCATTCGCTTTGTGCTTTATGCTCAATCTCTTTTCCTTTTTTTTTTTTGCTTTCTTCGTATTATTTGCTTTATTAAATTATACGCTGAATATATTTTGCTAGCGCATTGATTCCCAACTTCGATTTGTATGTCCTTTGGCATTTTTTTCCGTTTCTCTTTTTACTTTTTTTTTTATTTTCTTTTTCCTTTCTGTATGTCGATTCAAGTCTCGACAACTCTCGAACTGCGATTGCGACTGCGACTTGAACTTCAACTTACTTTATTTTTATTGACAGTCAAAAAGTGCATAATTCTTGTTGACTTGACTTGACTCAACCCGGCGACAACGGCGACGACGATGACGACGACGCCGAACTCGTCTTGAGACTTTTTCCTCAGGCTTTGCATACAATTTTACTTTATTCTCTTTCTTTATTCATAGAAGTTGCGCTTTTGTCGCTGCGCCTTTGGGAATGTATAGGTGTAGAGGAGGGATCGACTGTGGGGCTGGGGATGGGGATGGCTAGTGGAGTGGGTGTTAAGTGTGCACCCTTCTTTTCTATTTAAAAAAAATTTTGTTTTCTTAGTCAATTGAAATCACTCAGCACATTTTTGGTTCGATATGCTGCTTGAGCCGTCCTTTGTGGCCTTTCAATTTCATGTTATGCTTTGATGTGGCCAACGCAAACAGCAACAACAACAACCACAGCAACAAACACAAACCAAAATTTCTTTTAGCCAATACTTTTTTCTCTTTACTTTGCGGTTTTCGCAGCACTCTACTTAAGATTGAGGGGGTGGAGAGAGGAGAAGCGAATTGTAGCGATTGTTGTTGTTAAGTCGACCGGATTTAGGCCCAAAAAGCTTAAAAATGTGCCGATTGAGTAGCCCCTACAAAATCCCACTCCCACTTTCTGCCCTTTGATGATTGAGGCGCGGTGTGTTGAGTAGAGTATGTGCAACAAATTCATTATCTATGCCGCCCGAACTTAAAACTTTGTTGTTTTTAGCCTTACCACGAGGCTTCATGAAGTATGCAACGGCTACGGCAACGGCTATATGTTAACAAAAACTTTGCAATTTCCATGTTGCCACATGAAAGTTGTTGCTTGTAATTGAGAAGTCTGTCCCTGTGTGTGCGTGTGTGTGTGTGTGTGTGTGTGTGTGTGTGTATATGTCCCGAATGCAAAGTAACAACTTTGCAATTTCCGCTGCGTTCGAATAAACTAAATTTAAAATTCCATGCGAAAAAAACACAACAACCTCAGCAACAGCAACAACAACAACAATATAAAATCACTCCCAACCAACACCAACAAAACGAAGAAAAAGAAGAAGAAATAATAATAGCCACAACGGGCTAAAGCAAACTCAACTCAACGCGCGGCGCATAAACTTTTATAACTTTGTTAATTTTTCATAATTTGTTGTTGCCATTGTTGCTTGTTGCTGCTGTTGCTGTTGCTGTTGTGCAACAAATTCAACTTAAGCGCTAATCCGCATGTTTTTTTTTGCCAACACTGCTCTTACTACATTTTAAAATTCTCTTTCTCTCCTTTCTCTCCTTCTCTCTTATTTTTAGGGTGGTCGCGTTCGCTTCTCGAATAATCGCGAGAGGACGGGCGTAATTTCATTAAGATCCGCCGGAGATATTTCACTGCCGCAACGTGGTCCGCCGCGACGAGGGCTTATCGTGCCGCAGCAGCCACCAAATCCGCCGACAATAATACCGTTAACGCATGCCAGGTGAGTGTGTTTATATGTGTGTATATGTGTATATGTATGTTGTTGCCTGCCTCAGGGCAGTCGCATGGTAAATTGGGGCAGAGCCCCAGACCTGCCCTTGCTGATTGCCATTATTATTTGCAGTTGTGTTTATGACTGTGGGGGCCAAGGGCAACGCATTAATAATACACAAAAGCAACAAAAAACAGTTCCCAAAAAAAAAATATATATATATATATATCCGGAGTTATATAAGTGTTTTTGGTCTCTGGGTTAAGCAGTTATCTTGTTTAATATTTGGCAATTGCTGGCACAACTTAAACCCTTTGACCGAACGACCAACCGACCGACCACCACTTCAAAGTGAGTGAGGGACAACAGCAACCACCACAACAGCAACAACAACAACAGCAAAGAAATAACGCAGTCAAGTACAAAATGTGCCACAAATGTGTGCAGTGTGGCATGAAAAGGCCAAACATTTAGCCCTGTAAACAAGCCAACACTAATAGCTGACCGAACCCGAAACCCAACAACAACGCTATACAAAACCCTCCCAACTAAAATCGCAACAAATCGAATCGAATCGAATCGAACCAAAGGCAAAAGCAAAGCAAAGCAATCAACCAATACAACTGAGCTTCTGCTTCTGGTTCTCTTTCTCCTTCACACCCCTTTTTGTGCAATCCTTGAATTTATTTGTCAATGTGCAAAAGGTGCGCAAAAGGATTGACCCAAACAGAAAAAAAATATAAGCAGAAGTGAAAAGGTAGCCTCACTTCATTAGTGCTGTTATCAACATTTTGCAGCCACATGAATGAATGGCCCAAACGAATGAACGAACTGAATGACAAACTGACTCTTTGAATGCTCTCATCTCTCGTTTGTCTGTCTCTCTGTCTGTCTGTCTCTCTGTCTGACTGACTGCTTGCAACATATAACGTAACGCATTGAAGCGAAAGTCATCAATTTCATATTGTTACGCATGCCACAAAGAATAAAACATTGACTCAGCAGCAACAGCAGCAATGGCAGCAGCAGCTACAAACAGAATGGGAGCTCTTTTCGGGCCCCCAAAACTAATAGGAACACCAATACGATGAGACGTCTGCCATATTGGCCCAAAAAAGCGTAGACAACAGTAACGTTCACAACGACAACGACAACAACGACGACGACGGCACTTGAATGAAATGGCATTATTGCTACTTCAACGCGGCTTCAGAACGGTCCGTACAACAACGGCAGCAACAACTATATAACTCCGACATCTACGGAGCAACGGCTCGTCAATCAGCCAGGAGAAAAGGAAAATACCAATGTCGAGCTTTGCCAGTTGCCGGTTGCCAATTGGCAGTGGAGCAGCGTTTTCCACACGTACGCACCGGCCAACTATACAAAAGACGTGCTGAAATAACTTATACGCCCTGTGCGCCCTTAGGGCAAAAACAAAAAACAAAAAGACCCAAAGAAAAAGAAGCAAACTTCGCCTTGGACAAATAAGAAAAAAATAAATATAAAAAAAATAAATATAAATAAAAAAAAAATAAATGAAAAAAATATATATATATAAAAATAAATAAAAATACACAAACATGAAGTGTAGTCAGAAAAGTGAAAATCTCAACAGTGTTAAAGTCAAACGACCAACAACAAGAACAACAGCAACAGCCAGCAAAAATGAAAAGAATTCAAAGAAAAGGTATAAAATATTTATTTATATGAGCAGAAACCAGGACCTTTGTGCCAAGTGTTATTATTGCCATTGTTGTTGTTGTTCTCGTCCTCGTCCTTATTATTGTTGTTGTTGTTGTTGCCCTTTTGTATACATATTTGCTTAACAGCAACAAAGTCGGGTTTGATATCAAAACGGTTACCAAAAGGCTCCTCAAGTGCCACACACTAGAATACAGAATATCCATATACACAAACATACTACAACTACCCCTACCCTCCCCGCCCTGTAAGGAAGCTCAGTTTTCTTGCTACTCAAGGTGAAGATGAACAAATATTTGGCATATAATTTAAATAGTTTGTTTTTCGAGTCAAATTGAAGGGCAGTTGAAAGTTGGCAGGCAGTATGTGTTGTGTACAGAGTAGTACAAGGTATAAGGCAACAAGAATCAATATGCTGTCTACAATGTGAAAGGCACTTGGGCAGTTGTTAGCCAAGTTTTAGCTAATTTGAACCATACCATAACCATTACACTTTAAAATGTTTTTTTTATATTAAAATGTATATTCTTCTTTTGTTGTTAACAGGTCACATGATCGTGAAAGCGGCGACTATGCGGGCTCCATTTCGGATATACAAAGCGTTACCTCCAGGCTCAGCACAGTGTCGGTGAGTAAGCAGAGTCCGCTCTCTCTCAAAAGAAAACCCATTACAGGCAGCCAGCCGGGCGGGCAGCTCATTTAAGTAACTCCCTCAACTTGCAACTTGCAACACAAGCATGTGTTTGTGTGAGTGTGTGAGGAGTGTCTCAATGCGTTGTCGTCGTCGTCTAAATTGATTAAGTGCACTTAGTGACAAACAAAGTTCGCATTTCGCATTTTCGACAAACGTCCTTATTTTGCAGCAGCCAGGAGCAAGAATAACAAAATGCACATCGTCGGTCGAAACGAGCATAAAAACTCGCAAAAGCTTTTTAGCCAAAAGTTTTTCTCTGCTGCTGCTGCTATTTTACGGTTTTGTGTGTTTTTTTCGGGTGTGTGTTTGTGTGCGTGTGTGTGTGTTTGGAGCCACTTAAGCCAGCTAAACGATGTTGAAAAGCGAAATGCGAACCGACTGTTTTGGCCATTTCATTTGCAAACTTGACTTGGCTCTCGGCTCTGTTGCTCTTTTGGTTAATGTGAAACGCGTTTAACTTCGTAACATTTCTTAACATTTCCTTCTGTCTCTTTTCCCCAACAGATTGGCACCAACAATTGCACGGCCAGATATCGAACGCTGAGCGGTGGTGTTGGTGAATCGCCATCTCTGTCGCCGAGTCCTTCATCCGATTACGAGGACATCGGCGCTACACGTCACGGGCATCCGCCGAGCTTTGGGGCAAAGGGTAAAAAGAACGGGCTGCCGCACAAGGCGAATACGATTTGTCAGAAGGCCATGGTACATCATGTAAGTTAATTAATCTCAGTTGATGACAAACCAAGCAAGTCGTGAGTGTGTTTTTGTTAGTGTGCAAGTGTGTGTGTGTGTGTGTGTGTGATTGCAATTGCATTTTGGGTAACAACAACAACTACAACATTGAGAGAGAAGCTTATTGACTTGCCGCAAATCTGTGAGCTGCAAAATGTAATTAGCTTAGCCATTTACATATGCGCCTGATTGGAATTTGTGAGCACTCGCACACACTACCTATCTCTTTCTCGCTCACTATCTCTCTCTCTCTCTCTCTGTCCCTGTTTGTCTAAGCCAACTTTTCCATTTTGTCTGCGGCCTATGCAAAAAAAAAGAAGTTTGCCAAAAAAAAATGGCCGAAAAAACGTCGAAACACTTTTGCATCATGGCCAACGGGGCCAGCGTTTGAACATGCACTCTAAATGCAAATGCCAGTTAAATGAGTTTTTATGCGGGCCCAAAACGAAATGGGGGGGTGTGGGGCCATGATATGGTAATAGGGGCGCGCATCGCAATGCCTTCAGAGTTGACCGCAAAAGTGAAAGTTCATTTTTTGAGTTTGATTACTTTGCAATGCAGCTGACAATGCGTATTAACTAGAAGAACTTTCAGCTTAAAAAACAATTTGCATATTTTTATTAAGTAACAGTTTCCGCTGATCTGCTGATCCACGTAAAACTTCGAAACTTACACTGACTACGTTAAGTGTCCGTTTTTATTTTTAATCGCTATTTACATTACTTTTGTCTCCTTGCTCCGATGTTCGATATGGATCTTTGGGCTCATCGGGTCTTATGTGAAAGTTCTTGAAACCATAATCCCGTTTCTCCCTGGCATTGGTGAACTCCGCTTTAGCTATATTAGAAGCGGGACTGCCTGTTGTCCTTAGCCATTCCTTCATCAGACGCACCTCAGTGCGTGGACCCTCAATGTAACCCCTAACTGTCCCATCTGCCGTATTCATGCACCAGCCTCTCAAGCCCAGATTCTTGGCCTTTATCTCTGCATGGCGACGAAAGTAGACGCCTTGTACCTTGCCAAACACTTCAAATTCACAGGACTGTATCGAAGCCATTTTTGTATTCGGGTTCCAAACGGAAATTCTTTAATTTTGGCCTTAATAACAAAAGACTAACAACATTTTTGTACAATTACAATTTTGAAGATAAAATCGAAGCAAACTTACACTGTAGATACATCTTTCAAAAAAGTGGCATATCTCTTGTTTTGTTTGCGCGTGCAACCGCTAAACCGTGTTCCAGACAACTTCATTTTTTTTGTTGCAATCGGCGCCTAGGCCTATTGACTGAACGAGACGAGATATGAGTAAAGTTTTTTTCACTGTCAAACTCCACAAAAAACCAAAGATAAAAGTGCAAAGCCATTGCAGCACAGCCACAACGGATGTGCTGCAGCCAAATACTGTCGAAGACCTGCAAAATATACCAACCCAAAGGGGTTAGTCTTTTTCGTACAGTCTGTAAGTGTATGTGTGTGTGTCTTTGTGTGTGTGTGTGCTGGTATTTGTGTGGTTGCATTAAACTTTTTAATGATTTAACTAACAAAACTTTTTTGATTCTATTCTCTTTGCTCGGCTCGACTCGACTCAACTCAACTCGACTCGACTCGAATCTGGATTGCCATTCTCAACCCTCACCCACGTGCAACATGCAATTTATTGCACAACATGATGATGATGACGACGATGATGATGATGATGCTGGGCTAAACAACTTTCACTGGTTTTTCCTTGTTGCTGGTGCTTTTGCAGTCGAGCGAAATGCGTAGCTCGCCAAAGGAAATTGGCGCATTTAATGAGAATGGACGGAACTTTGTTGCCACAAAGGATACATCAAGGGATTTTAGCAATTCCCAAGATAATACCGACCGTGGCAGCATGAGCGATCAGGCGTTTGCATGTTCAGCCAGCTCCGTCGAAAGTTTGCCCAGTGCATCCGGTTCAAGTAAGTACGCTCTATAGCAATCTATCTATGTTTGTATGTGTTCTCTGTGTGTGTATGTGTGTGTGTGGGGTGTTGTCTGTGTATGTGTGCTTACAATTTAGAGCTTTGATTTTGGTTTGTACTTTTGGTTATTTTTGCGTATTTTCTTTTGCCTTGGACAGAAAGAAGAAGCATTTCGACTCTAGTTTGTGGTGTTGGGTTTGTTTATAAAAATTCCCAGACTACCAACAAAAACACACAACTCCCCCCAACCCCCACGCCAACCCCACCACTGCTCAGCTGAATATTGGTCTATTAACAGTTGTAGTTGTTGTTGTTGCTGCGGTTGTTTCTGCAACCGCCGCACAATAACTTGAAATTTTGCAAACTTAATGAATTTTTAATGCACTTGCGCACAGTCAAGTGGCAACTAGCAACTGGCAACTGGCAGCCGGACAACTGCTGGTTACTGGCAACTGGCAACTGGTAATGTGGCAAGTGCAAGTAAAGGCAAGCTAAGGCATGGCAAGGCCTTGCAGTCAGTGCAATGTCTGGGGCGTGGTTAAATAAAGGGCAGCCCCGAGTCGACTGCAGCTCAGTTTTTAATGAACAAAAGTTTTCGCTATATGCGCAAATTTCTACTCTAAATAAAAAACGACCAACAAACCAAAAAACAAAACAAAACAAAAAGCAAGAGCGCAGCAGTCAAGGAAGGGAGAGAACAGAAGGAGTAGCAAGAGGTGTGGTGTGAGTTGAGGTTAACTCTCTGTTGAGAGGAGCAAGTTTGCAAAAGTGCAAGAAAAAATACTTTATTTTTATGTGGCTAGGACACAAAGCAAGGATTAGCCAAAGCTTTGGCCAAAAACTTCAAGTGCTTATTTGAATATTTTTTGGGCGGACTTTGGCTTTGTGTCTGTGACTCTCTCTCTCTCTCTCTCTCTCTAGTACTCTACTATACTCACTCCCCCTTCTATATCCATATCTCCTTCTCTTTCTGTGTGTGGAAAAATATTTGAAAAGTTTTTAATTAACCAAACGAACGCTGTGTGTGTGTGTGTGTGTGCGTAAGTATATATGTGTGTGTGTGTGTGTGTGTGTATTTTGGGCACTGCCGAAAATTCCTTAGCCCTTGGCTAATTGGCTGTGGGCGCATTAATTGGAAAATTTTCTGGGCAAACTTTCATCAGGATTTTGTTGAGACAAATATTTAAACTTGAAACCATCTATTTGGCAGGCACTCAAGCTCTGGTACGGCCAGGCAGTCCACACAGCTCCATATCGGCCGAGGATCGCACATCGCTGCCAACCATTTGCAAGGCCAAAGCGCTTGTCGACAGCCTGCCCAATCCGTACGACAAGGAGGCGCTTAAATTCAAGGTAAACTGAAACTTCAACTTATCTATCACGAATTAAAATCTAATTAAAAGTGTACATAAAATGATATCCCGTTCTATGTTTCAACAACCAACCCCCTTACAGAAAGGCGAGCTTATCGATGTGCTGTCAATGAATGCCTCTGGCATTTGGAAGGGACGCTGTCATGGACGTGTGGGTCACTTTAAGTTCATCAATGTGGAAGTGTTGCCCGAGCAGCGTATGAAGAACTCTAGTAGTAAAACCCTGGCACCCGCCTCACGTTTGGCCAACAGCAACAATGGCGGTGTCAACAGTGGACCCAGTTCTGTGGAGGATCTGCTGATGCGTATTGGGCTGAAGGAGTACACCTCGGTGTTTGTGTTGAACGGGTAAGTGGTGTAGATGAAACAAAATTCTCAACAATTTTTTGTTGGATTGTTTCACCTATCGTTCCATTTGCAGCTACGAGGATCTGGAACTGTTCAAGGAACTCGAACCGGCTGATCTGGACTACTTGGGCATACTCAGTCAGGAGCATCGTGCTAAGCTGTTGACGGCCGTGCAGCTGTTGCATGACATTGAATGTAAGTAGAACCTAAACCTCATCACATACATGTGTATATGTTAATACATATATGAAAACACTTGAATCCCACTCTTGTCAACACAAACACAAAACAACACCTAACCAACAGTTACAAATTTCGCACGTACAGGCTCCGATGTGGATATAGCCGGCTCCAGCTCAGAGAACGATGAGGCACGCCTGAATAATATCAACAAGAAGCATGGCGCTTCGCCATTCGGACGAAGACACTTTCCCCGCGACTCGGGCTGCTATGAGGGATCACCGTTGCCCAGCTCGCAAACACCAACACAGACTGTCAACTCCACGGATGAGTCGAACAGTCTGGACGATGTGGTGTCCAAGTGTTCCAGTGAGATAATGAAGCGTGTGGAGAGCGCTCGTCGCTGCAAGGATAATCCGTTCAAGGCAACACTGCCAGCCCGTGTCGGCAAGAAGTCCTTTCTTGGCGGCGGCGGACTTATGGGTGACGATACGCTCACACGCGGCGGACTTAGTGAGAAGTCGAGCGATTCGGGCGTCAGCAGCAGTTCGCTATCGTCGGGTCCACTAAAGAGCAGCACTTAACATTTGCCAACCATACTCGCCCACGAGCTGCTCCTGGGCGTAGGTCTGGGCCAAGTTGGTGCCGGCAACTCTGCTGGTTGCAGCAGCAGCAGCGGTGCCACTTCACCCACCACATCGCTAGCGTCCGCCGCTAGCCTGGTGAGTGGTGTGAATGCCACGGCGCCACTTGGCAACATTTGTCACACTCTGCCGCACACGCCCAGTTCGGGGGCAAGCAATGCGCTCGGCTTGTCTAGCAATCTGCCACTGAATCGAAATCTGGTGATGTTGCGCAATCATTTGCGCAAAAATACAAGTGGCAATGCTGCCTCGCTGCCCCTGCACGATGACAAGGATCAATAACGACCCATTTATTACATACAGTTTTTAGTTTAGATTTAAGCTGTATTCGATTTATGTATGTATTTCAATTGCTGTGATTCCGATAGTGAAAACAAAAGGCCAAGACGCGTCTTTCAGTTCAAATGTATAGTGTATAGGAGACAGATAGCTAGCAACAGAGAATGATAGAGTACGATAGAGAGAGAGAGCGAGAGAGAGAGAAAGATAGTGTTAGAGTATAGAAAAAGAGAGAGCGAGAGCACATACAATGCAAGAGTCAGTTAGTCAGTCAATCCTTCCTCCGATAATGTTGGCATTTATATAAACTGATATATATATATATAGTATATATATATGAATAGATTTTATATTTAACAAAAAAAAAAACGAAACAATAAGAGACAGAGCTATATACTTAGTAATGTAATTGTAATCAATCGTTTAACTATTTTTAGTTAGCCTGATGAAAAGTACGTTTTATTATTTGTTTATTTTCCTTTTGTGTAACTTGCCACTTGCCAATTGTTTGTTTTTTTATTGCTATGTGTATTTCTCAACGTGATATTGTCAAACGTCCAACTTGAATTGCAGTTTTTAAATTAATTACCAAACTTTTAATTAACGCGTGGTCAAACCTGATTTGACCCCATATACATATATATTTAACTCAAGTTGATTCCTATATTAAAGCACAAGAAGATGCAAGCAATAGACCAATTACGATTTTAAACAAATATTTACACGAAACGAAAACACCAAACTTGCCAATATAAATTTTAAACTATATATATATACATATATATGTATAATTCTATACAATACTTGAATTTTGAATTGTGTTACTCTTAAGTAGGAATGTTGTAAAGCAAAAATCAAACACACACACACACTTGATAATCCGTCAGAATTGTAAATTTGCAAAACCAGCTAAATAATTGTATGATAAGCAATATAAATTGGAAATGTAAGACTCCATGCAAGCGATATGTAAATAATTAGCAATAATAATTGTAACTGGAGTGTATATTTATGCCATTTAATAGTAATAACAAATGATACATATACAGATATAAGCATTTAAGTATAAAAAACATATTTAAACTATTAGCGACTTGCAAGCTCTATTTAGCGATAATCGAAACGAAATGACAATGAAATTAGTCAGGCAGTGCAGGCGATTCTATTGGTTTTAAATTAATCAATTAGTTAAATCAATACAAGCACAAAAGATATATATATATATTGAAATGCATTTTGCAAATTGCATATATATCACATAGCGCATATGAAATATCGAATACCAATCGACTTAAAAATGTACATTTGACACAAAAAAAACAAATCGAGATAAATTCCAAAATGCTTTTAGAACTTTATAAGCATAACACACACACATATATATACATATATCAATATTTATATACTTAAAGTTTAAACATAATCCCAAAAATTTAAATAAAATTTAACAAACGAAAACCGAAACCGAAAAACATTTAAAATTAATAGCGCACGTGTTAAAGCCAGAAAGTAAACATATTCGTATGTAGGCATTTTGAATTTTTATTTATCTTAAAAACTAACATTAAGTGTTTCAACTGTAAATTATAATAGAAATTAAAACGAAACGAAACGAACGAAACGAAAATATACACAAATATATATACAATGCACAAAAGGCAGGCAACACATGCAGCATGTGCTAAACAGTTTCCATTCATCACTGTAAAATTATGTAATTAAATTGAATATGTAAGCAATATTAAAGTTTAACATTACACAACAAAAACGTAACGTAACAAACGAAGTAAAAAAGTAAAAAAACAAAATGAAATACCTAAGGCATCACACTGCAGCAGTTTCAGGCAACAAGCAAAGCAAAGTTAAAAAGTAAAATCTAACATTTTATTAGTACACAAACAAAATGCAGTTAGCAAACTTTAAATCTCCAGAGCTCCATACATTTTAGAAGAAATTTTCAGCAAAAAAAAAATAAAGTATAAGAAAAGAAGAAAGAACCGAAAAGGAGAGCACAACCTGCTGATGAAAGTTTATGCATAAATCAAGTAAAAGTCTTAAATAAAAATGAACATATCTAAAAAGTAATCATTTGAGTTTTTCTCCTTCTCCCAGTGGCATATTTTGATCAACAGGTGTGGCGGCAGCTCACTTTTCACGTGATTAATGGACAAAAAGGTTAAGTAACTGAAACGAAACTTTTCTACATTGAAGTAAGTTTTTAAAGAACGCGTATTCTAGATTTCAATATTCTTTTCGCATATATGTATAATATACATATAATGAAATATGTATAGAAATATGCCGAAGCGAGCAAAAATATTTGAGGCATACTTTAAGGAGCAACGTAAAATTATCTGAAAATGGTTTGGCACATGAGAGTTGCCGAAGCTATAAGCACATCTAGGACATTCTAAGAATATTTCGACTTCTGATAGTTGAGCAAAATAGTTGAGGCTTTACTTTATCTTTTATTGACTGGCACATGAAAAGTCATCACTTAAAGGCTTAATATTTAAGTAAGCTAATCAGAGCCAATCAAACAATAATCCATAAATAGCCATTGAGGCATTATATAATTCACTTAAGAGAACTCTTGAAAGTTTGATCAAACAAAAGAGACCGCCGAAATCTGTTTATTAGTCAGTAGCCATAGGAACCGCACTAGCTCACATTAATTCTGATTATTGTACTTTAGATACACGTGAGCACATACATATGTATAGTATGTGGAATACATTGGCACATGTGTATAATCTTATCTCATTAGGTGTAGTGCGCTCAACCAAAATGTGAATGTAAACAATTCATAAACACACGAACTGCAGGGCAAAGACAGACGGTCAGATAGATTTCAATGCGAACGACTAGTAATGAATACGGGGTTGGATGCCGATGAGGCGTAGCGGCATCTCCGTTATCTGCACTGATGCTGATTAAATTTACGACACTCATGAAATAGATCTGTCTATCTTAAGCGAGGGGGCGGTGATGATTATTCATAGCACAGTTACACACTTGTAGACTACTTGTAACTAAACTCTGTTTTACAACATACTACGTAAGTATGAAGTAAATAGTCGTTACGAATTTTATGTTTGGAATTCAGTGTAGTATTTCTCTAGTTTGGGTTTATTTTTGCTATTTCTTTTTTGTAGTTTGATGTCGCCGGAGCTCTTGACCGGGAAATAAATTTGCGCTTAAGTGCTTTAGTAGATTGTTAAATTGCTTTTGTCTTTCTTTCTACGAATAAGTAAATGAAAATATGAAAATTGATATTATTGCATTTGCCCAAGCTACAACGTGGACTTTATCTCATTTTCTGCTACATTTTGTGCTTAGTTTCAGTTTCACTTGCTGCGCATTCCGACCCAGACTCGGAGCAAACGCGCACAAATAATTTAACTCTATAATCTAATAAGAGAAAATACTTGCAGAAACCAAGGACAATGTTTAGTTCAAGTATTTATTAACTGGAAGACTGCCAACTTAAAGTACAAGTAAAGTGTATTCACTGAACTGAAAAACGCTTTCCCTAATTGTTTTGGACAAAATTTGTAAATTCCCTGGCCTACATCGACATAAAATACGTTGACCGTTAACTATTTTTACCCGGCGCCAAAATAGAGCTATCTTATCGCGTTTTTTGCTAATTGCCAACATAAAACCATAAAACAAAATTTCACAAGTTAGGCTAATTTTTCAAATCAAAATTCTAAATTTTTTTTCTGTATGCAAAAGACGAATGTTAGCTAAAACTCACATGTCAAATGTGTCTGAAGTGCATCAATACCACAACATTGTTTTGTAACTTGACCCACTAAACAAGATGAATGCAAAGTTGTTCTTGAATCTGAAAACATAACTCGACTATAAATTTCCCTGTAACAAACAGTTAGATAAAAATCTGATTTAATTTAGAAATGATGCATTTTCTTCTTGTTTTTCTCTTGCTTCGTTAAGCGTTGTCGTATAATGTATAATAACATTGTAAACTATAGAGGCTCTGTTATCAGTAAATTTGTTTATAATTCTTATGCGCTCTGTCTCTGATGGTATCAGGAGGCTTATCAGCTGTAGCAGCAGCAGCTGAGGGCCCAGCTTTTAACGCCGTCAGTAACCCGTGTCGACACTTATAACAACACCATCGAGTGTTACTGACGGTTATTGTTGAGCTGCCTCACCAGCCAACGGACACTTCAAAAATATTCAATTTGCATGCGAAATGTGAGAAGTGAAATCAAATTGTGACTATATTCCAATACAATCGTTATCGTATTACAATGAGATTGAACTAATTATCGCGAAAGAAAGCGCAAAGAAAATATTGATTTTGAATTAAGCCAATTAAAAGTCAATTAAGTTTAAAAGCAAAATCAAATCTTATCAAAAGATATGTGTGCACAAAATTAGGTTTATCAAATTTTCTACTAAACATTCATACAAATTAATTACTAATTGGAGAGTGTGTGTGATATTAATTCATTGATTGTTATACAATTATCGTATGGAAAAACCCAACTACACGTAAATAAAAGGTAAGTGTGAAAGTTTCCTTAACAGAACTAACTCTTGCATAAGCTTAAGTTTGTTTGCTATTCAGTCTATCAGTCTATAGTTTCTTAAAAGTTTTTATTTACTGCCGTTTGTTTATAGTGCAATATAGTTTTTTAATGACACTCAGAAATATTAAGACTATCCAATAAAACACTTATCACATATACAATTGTTGTGCGCAGTTAGTGAAAATGAAAATTGAAATGCATTAGAAACGTTGTGTGAAATTCAAGTTTTAATAGCCACAATCAAAAGATTGTAATAAAGTTAATTTACGTAGTTATTGGCACGATGAACTTTCCAGCCAAAACATAAAAACCTTACCGTTTACTCTATGTATATGTGGTATGAGACCTTTCATAAAGATAAATGCATCATTTGTATACCTAGAGACTTACTTCATTCATCTCATAATAATTTATGTAGATAGCAACAGCAACATCAACTCAAATCCAACAAAATGGAAGATAAGCAGCTGGAGGCGGAGGGGATTAGTAGAAAATTATCTACGACGGTGTCAACAAACGTTCATGAAATGGATATAGACGAATCGGAGATGAATGATCCATTCCAGGCGCTCATGGAGCAGGCGGGCAACCATGGACGCTTTCAAACCCTCTTCACCTATATAATTGTTGGCGGCATGGCCTTTGCTGGTGCCATGATCTACATGAACATTATTTTGGCATTAAACATACCTGATCACTGGTGCACAGTGCCAGGCAGAGAGAAAACAAACTACACAATGGATGAGTGGCGTGATTTGACATTGCCCAAGTGAGTTGGTCTTTGGCCGGAGATTGAACACATTACTAAACATTTCACCTAAATAGAATGAAAGACAATCGAGGCAAGGAGACGTACAGCCACTGCGAAATGTACGATGCTAACTTTACAGAAATAACAGATTTTCTTGTCGAGAGCAGCAACAAAAATCAAACAAAAACAGGTGAGTGGCAAGAAAAAGTATATAAACATGGGCGTAGAAAAGTGAAGGGGGTGAACTAAAGATGATGAAAATTGAAACAAAACATTTTTAGTTGCAATATTTTAGAAATACCTTCTTCGTCGAAACACATTCTATTATCTCAAAAAGTTTCCATTCTACGCTCATGCTCATATTATGTCTGCATACACAAATTCACTTTAGATTTTTTTGGCTGGCTTTTGTTTCAATTGAAGCGTATGGAAAAAGGAAATAACTTGGAAAGAATGAAAGCACATTCAGTTGGTTTTCGGGCTGTCTTATAAATTTTTACAACTTTGCACTCTAATACGTTTTATGGTCATTACGATTGTTTTGCAGATTGCCAGCACGGTTGGACCTACGACCAGACCTGGTACGACAGCACAATACCCAGCGACCATGACTGGGTTTGTGCCAAGGATTTGTTTGTAACGAATGTCTTCGTTGTTGGCCGCATCACGGAGGTGGTTGGCTCATTTATATTTGGACAAATGGGCGATTCGTAAGTTTGTGAACGCAAAAACTAAATTATGGCTCGCTCCATTCGCAATTGGCAAACTGGTAATTGAATTTGTATTTTTCTTTCTCGTTCTCGTTCTCGTTTTTTTATTGTGGCACACAGTTTTGGTCGCAGCATTGTCTACTACATAAGCGTCATCTTCTGCTCGGTGGGTCGCCTGGGCTCCGTGATGTGCACATCCTCGTACACATGGTTCCTAATCATGTCCGGCGTTGTGGGCCTCACCATCAACAGTCTCTTTCAATCGCCACAAATTATTGGCATGGAAATCTCACGGGAGTAAGTTTGACAGAGCGCATACGCAACGCAACGTAACGCAACGCAAAAACAAAACAAAAAGAAAGTAAAAAACTTTTTTTTATTCCAACTAACTAACTTTATTTTCGCTTGGGATTGCACTTGGCCAGGGAGGATCGCAGTCGAATTGCCTTCTTTCAGAGCGTTGGCTGGTCGCTGGGCACAACGGCGATGCCTTTGCTGTTCTGGTGGCTGCGCCACTGGGAATCCTTTATGTGGCTAACATCGTTGCCCACGGTGATGATTTTAATTTTCTCCAAGTAAGTCACGCAGTCAATTCAATTGAATGAACGCTTCAACTATTCTCTCGTTTGCCAACTGTCACAACCCATACGCAATCGTTTTCATTTTATTTTTTCTGTACATCCTGTGTATATACCCTCAGCTAGGGTTGTTGTAAAAATGTCATGAATTGTGTAACGCTTCAATCACTTCATCTTTTTAATCTGAAAAAAGTGTTTATCAGCATGACCACTTGATTCAATCTTGAAGTCACTTTGATTTTGATACTTTCTCAGCTATCTAAATTAAACACAAAAACCCATTTGATAAGCTAGTGTACAGATACAGATTTATTGCCTTTTAAGATATCTTGATAAAGTTCAGATTGCACACCTATAAAGAGTATTCAATCTTCAATTTTACTTCCACGTTTAGATACGTCATTGAATCGCCGCGTTGGTTGATTAGCAAGCGACGCTTCCGCGAAGCCATTGTACAGTTCAAGAAGATTGCGAAAATTAATGGGCGAACATTCGATGTGACGGAGAAAGAGCTGACGGAAATCTATAGTCTGGACAAGCATGAAGTTACCTATGGCATGGCATCGCTATTCGCTGGCTGGCGTTTAGCCCGAAACACCATCATCATGGGCTTTAGCTGGTGGGAGAGAATCTGAGAACCAAAAAACCAATTTGCATTTCTAACTGTTGGCCATTTTTGGTTGATTTCGTTCCGTTTTGCAGGTGTGTGGTTGCCGTTTCCTACTTCACGCTGGTTCTCTTCAGTTCGCGAATGGCGGGCAATCCGTTTTTGAACTTTTTGTACCAGAGTATTGTGGAAATACCCGCCTACGTTGCCGGCAAATACCTGGGTGAGTGTACGGGTGTATGAGTGTTGCAAGTAAGCTTTGCATGTACAAAACCGCTAACCACTGATTGCCAATCATCTTTTCCGTTTTGGTTTTCGGTCCGATTCTGATTTTGATTCTCGCTGTGGCTCTGACTCTGGCTCTGACTCTGGTTTCTGTATCGTGCAGGCGACAAATATGGCCGAAGGTTTACCAATTCAACGTCCTTTCTAATATCCTTTATCACCTGCCTGCCCATCATTGTCTATGCCACGGACGAGCGATACGAATGGCTAATGATCTATCTGGCCACGTTTATTAAGTTCCTCAATGCGCTCACATTCTTCACGGCCAATCTACAGTGCCTGGAGATATATCCGACATGTATGCGGCAGACGGGCATTGCATTGGGCACGATTTTGGCTAATGCAATTGGTGTTCTGGCACCGTATCTGGTTTATTTGGGCACGACTGTGAACATTCGTGCTCCTTACTATATATTGGGCACCCTGTTTCTGCTGGGTGGAATCGGGGCTCTGTTTCTGCCGGAGACACTGCACAAGAAACTGCCAGACACCATCGAGGAGGCAAAGAACTTTGGCAGGCACGATGTAAGTATCAACAACAGCAGCAGCTATCGACGGCATCTAATTTATAATTTAAATTATGCAAAGCAGCGCCGAAGCCTAATTTCATTTTTCACAAATTTAATTTACAGAAATTCTTCAGTCTGCCAAAAGCGCCCGTGGCAGAGGATAAGAAGCAGATGACGACGACGACGAAGACGAAGACCATGCCAGAGCCGGAGTTAACCAAGCTGAATCAGCCGGCATTTGCGCCATGAAGCAGCAATTGATTTGGCTTGGTCCCGTTGATGTGATGTTACCATTAAGTACGCCCCAAGTATTACGAATAAAGTGTTGTTATACTTAATTTTGTGTTCATATGTGTATGTGTACTTATGTTGGCAACTGTAATAAGCCCCACATTAATCACAGGAACAGGGACAGGGACGACGCCGCCAACAACAACAACAACCAACAGCGACGAGCATGAATGAATGAATGAATGAAATCTCTGCAATGAGTTTATCAGCGCATCTGTCAGATATTTACAAATTACCTGCGATACCATTTGCCGTTGCCCTTGGCATAAATGTGGGGGTGTCTGTTGAGGTGTGTATGTATGTGTGTGTGTGTTAGTGTTACTGATGCTGATGCTACTGTGGCTAATTTAATAAATTGCTTGGCAGACACACGCGTCGTATGCGTAATGCGCTCCACTCGCCTGATTTATGCCAGTTATGTATCAATTTTTATCACCAGTTGCAAATAGGAGCCCCACCCAACCCCCCGTCAACCCCTTTGCACACCGTAGCGAAGAGTTGGCAAAGTGTTAAACTGTAAGCAGACACTAACACTGCCAACAATAACAACAATTGCTGTAAAAAAGTGAAAGAATAAGAAATAAAACCAGGTAACAATACGAAAACTTAATACTCTTTTGTACTCTTCTCTCTCTACAGTACTCGACTGTATTAATAGAGTAAATGAAATGCTTTTGGGCTTTAAACTAATGCTATAAATAGCAACTAACTAACCTACTTATATATAATATTGTATTATAAGTAACCTGACACTTGCCCCAGACATTGCAACATTTTGAACAAAGATTCTTGTTTTATAGTTAACCTAAACATTTCGGGTGAAAAGCAATTGTTGTTACTAATTATACAGACTCGTCGACCCAAAAACAATAGCATTAGCAAGCATGGCATCAAATGACTCTAGGCAATAGTTTGGACATGTTTTGCATAGTTTTAACATTGTATATGTATATGGGTATCTGTAGGCTATAAGTTTTCTGACAATGGCAAATCCCATGTCGGCACATGTTGCAAGTCTTGTTGCCAAGTTGTGATACCCTTCAAATGCAAAGTAAGTTTTAACGGCAACAGAAGCAAAAACTTGTTTGCCCAGGCAGGCAGGCAGGCAAGCAGGCAGGCAGGCAACAACGGCGACGTGCAACTTTTATGCGGCAAGGTGTTTCGTTTTTCAAGTTATTTATTATGATTTATTTGCCAATGTGGCAGCAGCCTCTGAGACGTTGATGGAGACTGAGAGTGGAGCGCTAAGAAACTTAGAACTTCGACTCAGACGAAGAAGTCGTTGTAGTCTTTATCGGAGTTGAAGGCTTTCTCGTCTGTGCTTTTCTGCGCTGGCCTGCAGCAGCGATAAGTAAATTGTTTATCCTACTTGTGAGTTATGTGTGCTGCGACGCTTTGGCAACGTTCTTTGGCCAGCCAGCTTTGGGGCAGCCATCCAGCCATTCAGCTCTTGATGATCAGCTTGATGTTAGCAGCCCTAACAGTAATGGCTTTGGCAGTAACAGCAGCTAACATTGTTATGCTTTCATAAACAGCTGAGCGCAATTTTCTGATAAGCCAAAGTCCTGCCTGCACTTTCAGCTTGCTATGTGTATGTGTTTGTGTGTTTTTGGGTGGGTGTTGCTGGCTATTTGTTTCAATTTATCATAAAAGGCAACGCCGGAAGTCAGCCAAGCTGCAGTTGAATGAACGACAAGAGAGAGCTTCAGCTTAGCCCTAAGACGATGAAGGGCCAAGTTCTATCCTCCTTCTATGGCTTTACAAGGGATTTTAAGGATTTTGCTGCCCCGGAAGCCACTTTAAGGCATCATCAGTGGCTTGCACTGCATAAATATTATGCACAATTATCACTCGACCCATAATCTAGAGCGTCATCGGCATTAATGAAAACAAATTCTATTCTCATATTTCACATGCAAGATACAATTGAAGCAAAGTGAAGCGTAAATTAAATTAATATTTACATTGTTTAGTTTGAAGAGAGCGCCTGAAAGTATGCATCAGATTTTGTTACGCAAATTTTCTTGTGTTGAGTTCCTCATATTTCACTCAATTGTAGTGTGAATAAGAAAGATTTCAAATATTTTAAGCAAGCAGCTGCCACATGCACAAAATACACTACGTGGTAAGAGGGGGACACATGCACCCTTGCTGCGGGTGCAACAACAATGATTGCGCTTTATTTGCGATAATAAAACACACAATCGCGCCCTGGATAGAAAGGGAGAAAACAACAACAACCAAGGAGGGTCACACTGAGGAGTGTGAGCAAAATCGAACCGCGAAATTGTAACAAAGTGCGCGTACATTGGCCTCCATGGCAGCGGTAATAGCAAAAGTCAGGACCCATGCTGAAGCCAGGACCAAAAAACGGGAGATCCAAGGACCCGGATGCGGATGGGAGCGCGAAACGGCAACAAGCATCCGGTTGCATTGGCGGTGCCGTGGTGCAAAATATGGCCAGAGCTGCAAAAGAATATTTAAGCTGCGACGTTGCTGCAAATATTAAAGAAAAACATGTGAAAATAAGAATGCGCAGAGTAAGAAAGCAAGGAGTGGGAGACACAGAGAGAGAGAGAGAGAGAGAGAAAGCGGGAGTGCGGGATGAAAAGTAGATTGTTCTGGATGCTGGCAGAAGGATTTACTGCATATTTCATGTTCACAACGAACCAATTTTACGCTCTTCAAATCCTATTAGTCAATGGCCCTTTGGGGATGCAACAGCAGCGCTAGTCACGGCAGCTGTTCGACAATGTCTAAAGGGTTGACCGTGATGGGGTAAGAAGGGGTGCTTGGGGGTGGCTTAACTTTGCTGCTGCTGCTACTGCTGTTGCACTCATTGTGTTTTACTTATAGATATACACAGACTATATGTATAAACCTACACATATTCCATATATATATATTTATATATATACAACTCAGGCGACTGGCCCAGGTCAGCTTAGTGTGCCTGGTATTTCCGCACGATTATGCCCGTTGTACGTGTGTATGAGAGTGTGTGTGTGTGTAAATGTGTGTGCGGGGCTAAGCCAGTTGCGACCCAAGCCCAAACTGTGAAAGCCGTCATCAATCTCGCTACTTGGAGAGCATGAATTATGAAAAACGTGCAAAATGCAAACGGAAATTAAAATCTATCACAAAAAAAATAGAGGAAATCCGTTTACCCATACACACATACACACTTACCCGTACCCGCTCACTCACACCTTTACATCAACGAGTAAGGCGAGTTTTATATCCATACATATATAAAAAACAACAAATTTACAGTTCGTTAAACAAATGCTCGCTGGTTGGGCGCATAAAATCAAACAAAGCAAATAACAAAACACAGCAAATCAACATGCTTACGTTTTAGAGAGTGGGCTGGCATAAGGTATACCCTAAGATACACTATCTATATAGTTCCTAAGCTAAAGCAATCACAATAGTATCGATAGTAGTAAAACTTACCTTAGTTTCATTCAGTGTATTGTGTTGCCTTTCTGATTACGTTACCTATTGATTCAGTTCTTAATGATTTCTTCAAACTTGCAGTGTATCTTATAATATTACAAGCTTAAGCAAACAGTATCTGCATACTCTTTGGTTAAATGGTATCAATTTTTTAAAGAAATTTTAATACACTATACTCGGATAGATATTTATTTTTTGTTTTTTTGACAGGCCTTAGCACACAATCGATGCCGTTGTCTCCTGCAACAGCTGCTGCTGCTGTAAAACAAACTTCAACTTTTGGTTGCATAGCAAAAAAAAAAAATATTCTGTCACCGTGCTGCGCTCTAGGACCTGGTTTTTATTTGGTTATTTTTTCGTTTTTGTATTTTTCGGCTACGTTATTAATTTAACAGGATGCCACAGCGCCGCCTTTGACTACAACTTGAACTACTACAACAGGCAACGAAAATTCAACAAGCCATAAAACATATGTGGAGAGGCCATGCATTTTTCATGAGGTGTTGGCTTTTGTGCCCATCACAATCATCAGCAGCAGCAGTGCCAGCAATGCCATCCTTGTGCCTGCTGACTGAGTCAGCTGCTTCAGCTTTAGCTCCAACTCCTGCTGCTGCTTCTGCTGCTTTATCAGATCCTGCTGTTGCTGCTGCTGCTGTTGCTGACGTTCTGGATACACTTGAACTTACAATGACATGTTCGAACTGTGTGGAGCTCTGCATATTTGTGTTGTGCATATTTGCAAATACATGTGCACAACTGCATTCCATTTATTTTGTCCTTTACTCCCTATTTGGCTCCGTTGCTGCTCTCTGCAGTTTTTACAAATTGCTTTCATTAGTATTAATGGATGCTTCTACTGCTACTGCTGCCTCTGGTTAGATGGTGAATATTTGTAGACGCTTTATTCTGTCTGGTTATTTTTGTGCATTTCTAAGCAATATTCCTTATTTACACAAACGACTTGGCAGGTAAACAGAGACACACAGAGAGTAAGAGAGAGATGAAAAAACAACACATAAAACCGATTTATATATTAAAATTTTGCAATATATCAAATTTATACTAAATAATTCAAAACACAATTTAAATGTCTGATTGTAAATGCAATTTGTAGTTTGAACAAAACTATTTTTAATCGTTTTGAGCTTGTGTATTACGCCAGAAAATATTTGAATACAAGATGTTTTTGCACGGAGACAAGACAAAGTGCAAATTCCATAAACTGAAATCAATAAAATTCCAAATCTGCTTAATGGCCAAAGACATGTTGCTCAACATGCTTTTAGATAAAAGTTTAAAGTGCTTGTTTGTCGTACAGTTTTAAAACACTTTATTCATTTTCATATGTGTGTATTTAAATATAATTTTGATTCAATTTGCTGCAAAAGTCCCAAATACACATGCACACATACACACTCGTGCACACACACACATTCAAATTGCTTTCAATCGGCTTATTGCGTTAACCCAAAAAACATTTAAAATACAGGTAATATTTGTCAGATGCTTTGCCCTAAAAATACGTATGGTATATATGTAATATGTGTATTGCGATATTGCGTATACGTACATGTACATGTATATGTAAGTCAGATTTAGCAACACGCGATTTTCAACAATGCATTCATATTTATTCATTCGCATAAATACTACGCGATGTGTAAAGTAGTATTTGTTATGCATTTCGCAATCAACTTTTGCGCCAGTGCCACGCATTTGAAATGCATTTTTGGCATTTTGCTTAAACACTTAAAAATGTAAATTGAAATGTATACGAACAGTATGCACACACTAACATCTAGATTTCAGTACTATTAATTGTAAATATACATACTATACTATTCTATATATACTGTGTGTGTGGGTGTGTGTGTGTGTGAGTGTAACTCATCAATATTTATTGAGACCCAATAAATTTAAATTCAAATATGATTTTTGGATAGCCCTGTTAGTCATTTGGATATTGGCTGTTTTTATTAAAGCCATTTGAATGGCTTTAATCAATTTGGTTTGTTTCTGTATATTGTATTTGTAACTTGTAACTTGAGCTGATTGTAATTACGTTTAGAATCGATTACACTACTTGGTATTGTTAATGAATATTCATATATGTATATCCTATAAATATGTTTGAATTCACAATTTAATGTTACACCTGGCACTTACTTATTGTAGCATATGAGAACTGTTAACATTGAATGTGTGTATATATATGTGTATATATATATATATATATATATAGATACTTTTTGTATAAACATTTTTGTTCAGTTAATATATATAATATGTAAATATGTAGTTTATAACATTTAAAATGATGTATATATACTAAAATATACTAAATTATTTATGCATATATGTATGTGTGTATATTGTATTTATAATTTATGTGCTGCGTATACTTAATATTTGTCTACTAGAAATTATAGATGAGCCTGCAACAAATTGACAATGAGTAAAAAAAACACAAAAAATAATGAGAAAAAAACAAAAAATTATCGTTTGTTGTTGCTGTTATTATTGTAATCATGCTTCTGTTGTCTGTTCTCTATGTTGCATTTAATATATATGTATGTGTATTTTGCAGTTCTCTATATATATGTATGTATGTATTGTATTGTATTGTATATTTAAAACGGCGCACAATTTTACACATGACTGCCTATATTGCCTATATTTAATTTCACCTTTTTTCACTGTTTGCATTTTGTTTGTCTCTATACTATTTTCACTATGGCTGGTTGAGTTTTTCGAATGAGTTTTCATTGCATTTAATTAAATTTAAATGATATAAAACGAGGCAAACGAGGACGGCATTGGCGTACCAAGCTTAATTGCACGTTAACGAAAAAATTAAAAGCAAATAAAAAGCACTGCATAAAACATGAAAATTCGCAATCAAGCTTAAATCCGGCATAATTGAGCACTTTATAGACACACACACACACACACTCGCACGCACACCCACACACAACAAATTGCAATTAATGTGCAATCAAATCGTCACATTCCTCGAAATGTACGCGAAATCGATTACCAGAACGCCCAATTTGCGTGTGTCTGTCTTGGCCTGGCCCTGGCAAATGATAACGAGACAACAACAACAACAATTTTCGTCTGCCAACAAAGTACTTTGGCTAATCACGGTGAGGACGCTGTGCCAAAAACGCTGTGGAAACGGAAATGTCGGCACGCAACTCCTATTAAATGGCCATAGTTTAGTCGGCGCACACGTAGCTGGTAAATGTTTCAATTTTGGCAGCTCCATAAGGCGCCAGCAGACATTTAATAATAAATGCAATTGCCAGCAAAAAGCCCGGACGGAACTCACATCTGACAATGGCAAAAGACAACAGTTATCAGTTGTGTTTTTTTTTTGTTGTTGTTGTAGCAAACGTTTTGATTTTGATTTTGGTATGGCTGCTGGGCAAAAGTGCAAACAAAATTATAAACGAATTTCAAATGCTTTTTGGATTGGGTTGGTTGACAAAAATGCAAATCGCATTTCTGGCGAGTTCCTCGTACTGGCCAGTGTCAACTTTCGTTGCATACTTTGCAGCGCGACATGCAATTAAAATGCAAAAGAGCCAGCGGCAGCAACTCTACCACCCTCAACCTCACCCTCACCACCCCATTAGGCCCAAAGACCAAAATCGATGCACTGCAATGCATCCAGAGAACGGAAATGCCAGAACCGAACCCGGGCCCGAACCCGATCCCGGCACTCAGACCAAGGCAACAACCTCAACCAGCTGTACTTGCTGTGGATTGTCTATGCAGCGTCTGCGGTTGGCGCAAGTTTGCTCTGTGTGTGTATGAGTGTATGTGTGTGTGTGTGTTTGTGTGTAGTCGTGTTGATTCAGCGTTAAGCTTGTTGGAATTTCGCGTTTTGTCAACATTCCTTGCCAAGTTTTTGGATGCATTTGCCGTTAGTTATTTTGGGGGTAGTCTGCATGCGTGTGTGTGCGGGTATGTGTGTGTGTGTCTAAAGCTGATTTTGCCGAACTGCGGCTCTCTCATGGAACATTATCGAATATATATCTGTATGAGGGGCTGTAGAAGAAGTTTTTGATTGATTTGTGTGGATGCTTTTACTTAAGTTGGCTCAAATAAGTGTAATTGAATCTCTTAGCTAGAAATATGTTAAATGAAAATGCATAACTTTTGGATCAACTGGCTTTTGTGTTCGGGTGTGGGTGTGTGTGTGTGGACTTATGATTGAGATTTGCATGAGTTTTAAGTTCTATTTCTATTGAGTATTGCAATTGCAATTACATTGATTGCATTTGCATTTCCCATTTAGCATTTAGCATTTTAGCACTTAGACTGATCAATATCACCATTACACTGTACTACAAACTAAGTTATTGCGTTTTATCGCACTTAAATTCGTATTGCTTCGCTTAACGTGTGTGTATCACCTGATCCCAATTAACTGGATTATGTTTTCTCTTTTATCTCTTGTTCTTTCATACCATGTTGTATGCATTTTTTGAATGTCTCTTAAATATGTAAATCTTATGCAGCATCTATGCTGATGGCCGTATCCTAGGGATGCTTTGTATAATTGTTCAATGGCATGTCCTGGGCCAAACTGTGAGCCACCTCCTTGTTTCGTTCATGCAATGCAATGTCCAGGGGTGCACTAGCCGGTTTCTTTTGTGCCGCCTTCTGGGTTTTTAGCTGTGGTGAAAAATTGCTAGTTAATTAGTTGGAAATGTGAAAAGTGTGTGGAATGGGCTGGAATGGGGGTTAGTTGATGTGTGGCTACACTCAGAGAAAAGATTACCATCTCTTCTCCAAGTCCCATTATATTTACCCTCTGAATAGTCTTCTCAAAGTCCTGTGGTGGATCCGGCCGTCTCATGGTGCCGCAGCTTTTCAAGCGCTCGTTGGTCTGTGATATATATAGAATGGGAAACATTAAGGCATGGAATAAACAAGTACTCTGACTCATGATTACTTCATTAACTTAAACAGTCAGAACTTTGTGCCCCCAAAAACAAGCAGAAGTGGCATACAACAAATCGACACCTCACAACAAAACGACAATAAAAGAAAAAGTACAAAAATAAAACATGAAAACACACAGAAAATGTAAAATGAAATGTCAAATGAAAAGCTCTGGCCGAGAAGTCGAGAAAAATATAATGAAAGACCAACAGTGAAATTTCCCTAAAGCAACATTTCCGCAGCAGACCGCATAATGAGAGAGCCCTATCCGTAGCCATAGCTGCAGCCCAAAATGCTTAGAATTATACATACGCGTCTGACGCGTTGACCTCTTCGCTGGGGCTAACCATGGCCGGCAGGCAGCTGTTACCCAAACCACAATGTTACCAAGCCGGCAAAAAAGGTAAAGAGTGCCAAAGGACAAGGACATACAACAAACAACAAAGCAACAAAAATATACACAACAACAAGCTTGTTGTGTGTTTCGGGAGGGTCACAATTGTCGCCAGTGCTTAGTCCAAGTCATTTTCAAAATTGACCACACTCACACACACACATACACAGACACACAGTACTTACGGAGTCTGAGAGAGAGTCTGTTGCGCTGGGCGACAGCAAATTGCGCTTAAATTTTAAATGAACAGCAACAACGTTAAAGAGGAAGTCACAAAAAAGACAAAAGCGTAAAAAGGCAAGCTACACAAATACGGTAAAGAAACGCCGGACAACAACCGTAAAACACGAAAAGTTATAAACTCTCTTTCCCTCTCGCTCACTTCAGTGCACAAAAAAGAAACTCCATACAGAACACAAGAACAAGAAGAGAAAAAATACTTTTTGGCACGCCTGAAATAATAAAAACAAATGCGATTCTGTCGTTGAATCTCCCTCCCAACACCAAAGAGCAAAAAAAATACAGAAATAAAGGACAATCGTGTGTTGGGTGGGAATCACCGGATGCCAAACCGCAAAAAACCAAACGCGCAAAGGTGCAAATGAGTGGTAACCAGACTCCTCCCCCTTACCCCACAGAACCCACTACAAAATCCAACAAACGTGCGCTCTGCACAACCCGTACAACACGACTGGACAAACTGTAATACCCAATCCCCAACCCAGACCCAACCTCTTCTTAACTCAGAGATTGCATTTCTACCTTGGTTGCAACGGTCATGCAATCGTCTCGACGAGTTCATATCTCTTCAGTCGTTTGCCAGTCGTTTTGTTTCTGCCATTTGCATCCTGCACATGTCCCAACAGCACTCATTCCCGTTGCTCCACTCTACACCACTGTACACCACACTACACAAACACCTTATCAATCCTTGCTCTTTGCCCTTTTACAATTGTGTTTTGTCATCTGCTTGCACCGCCCTTCGCACAAGGCAACGCAATTAACGGTAATTGCCTTTTATCGGCTTAGTCCTGATAACTTTTTTTTTTCTTTTTGTTTGCATTCCGTTTTCTCTCCCTTACTAATCCTCTCTCTCACTCTCTCTGTGTTTTTCATCTTTTGTCCTTGCCAACTTCTGCAGCTGCTCTTATTGTTTTTGTTGCTGTTGTTATTTGTAGGTTTACGCGGTTTTTATATTTAAATTTAATTTTATAAGTAGCACACGAATGGTTGAGAGGGGGGACGTTAAGTCGAAGGGCGGCTCGACCCTGAGGTCAAAAGTTTGTCTTTGGCAAAAATTAGACATTAAACAAAACGTTTCAAAAAGTTTTTTTGTTATTTTTCTTTTTTTGGTATTTTTGGTGGGAAGAAAATGCTTTGAAGTTCGTGTCATTGAAAAATTGATATGAAAACTTAAAAATAGAATATGAAATATAATAATAAAAATGTATTCAAAAATAAAGAAGACAAAATACGAACCTGAAAGATACTTTTAATGTCAAAATTGCAAATATTTTTGTCATATCTTGACCTGCCCAAAAACATTATATATATATACCAAACCAACTTCACCTTAACTCTTGAACTCACCTTCAGTTGCATGCCCTCAGTTGCATTCAACTCGTCTCCACTCTGCCGCAGGCCCTGCAGGAAACGTGCAAAGACCGTACGTCTCTGTTTGTGTTTGTTGCGCCCCTCTAGAAAGACAGCAAGCACAGAAATATAAATAAAAAAACACGAAATGCAAAAACAAAGAGTCGAACAAGTCGAAAAACAAATAAATCAAACCAATATTAAAAGCCGCAATCAAACAGTCGGTCCGTTAAATGAAAAGGCGGAATGCGAAGTTAAAGCGCAAACCAATTTAATTGAATTAAAAGCCATAAAAAGTCAAACAGCCGACAAAGTGGCAAGCCGCAGAGCAGACTACTCTACATGCTGTGGTAAACTCCAAGCAAACTTCATTTCCCCCTTACCCTCCTCTCTCCGCTGATTCCCTTACCTGTTGCCGAGAAGTCGTAAAAGAAGTTGGTGCGCGCGCCAGGATAACTATGCTGCATGCCATTTAAATTCAGCGCCGACTTCGAGTCGATGGCATTGCGAGCCATCCGATTGGCCAAATCGTTCTGCGTATAGCTATATATCTCGTTCTCCTCGCGATTCGAGAGACAACTCGATGGCTGTGCACACATGCATAATAAACGAAATGAATTAGAATCGTTCAACCAACCAGCCTGATTAGCTTCAGGCTGCAGGCTGCTCGCTTCAGGCTTCTCGCTCGTAAAAACATTCGAGGCAAGCCGTAAAAAGTAAAAAGTCAATGTGCACTTTGCTTACCAAATACTTGCCAGGCACATAAAGTGGCTGACTATGACTGGTTGGCATTACCGAGGAGCCAACCAGGCCACCACCACTTCCACTGGGTCCGGCGCTGCGTCGCGTCAATGTGTGCCCAGTCGAGATGCGAACATGTCGCTCCTTCCACTTGGACAGTCGCACTTGCTCGATGGCATCCAGCACGTCCTCATAGGGCATATTTATCTGTTTGCTATAATGTGCAGCCAAACCTTCCAAATAGCCACGTTTACCTTCCTGCAAAATGTCATCAATAATTACTCATTGTGTTTGTTTAATGTGCAATTGGGTCAAATAAAACCAATTAATGTGAAAAATAGTTAAATGAAAATTATTTTTATCAAGGCTGAATGATGATGCTGTGGCTTAACTTAATATGTAAATGCTTAACCTTTTGATAGTGAACTTTCGTATGAAAATTCTTCATTTCAACTAAAACTACTAACGACCCTAATGCTTATATATATGTATGTATATCTTTTACGATGTCGATGCTGGCAGGGTCAAAATGCTGGATATTTTGTGGGGCACACGAAACACAAGTGTTAATATCTTCCGGTAATTAGCGTAAGGATGCCACTTGAATGTGTCCTCCTTGACATTCAAAGCGTCCACTGAAGCAGCAGTGCATCCTCTTAAGCCATTCTCACTCTGAACATGTGTATTTGTGTGTGTGCGTACATGTGTGTAGAATTGTTGTCTGCTGATGTTTCTGTGGCTGCCAGGCAAATTCATTTAGAATCGCATCCCATGCAAACATTTGTGCTGAAATGCAACTTGTCTGCAACTGTCAGTCAGTCAGTGATACACACATTCTCACACACACACACACACCACACACATATTCGCACATACACATGTCTGCCTCATCAGCGCAAAGTGCAATTAGTTGAAGTTGCGCGCATCAACATGCCCCAGACAGAGGAAAGTTACCCAGAAGCTAACAAGTCTAGCATCTATTGCCTCTCTATCTCTCTCCCTCTCGCTCTCTCTTGTCAACACCCCTCCTTGCTTTTGTAGTTTCGCACGAGTGCAGACACCTGTCAGGCTAACACATACACACACACACACACACACACACACAAACACATCTATATATAGATACATATGTATTTTTACTTGACTGCATTTCCATTTCATATAATTTTATTGCCGCATTTAAGTTGCATTTCAATTTGTGTCCGGAACGTGATATTGCGCATACGTCGCGTTGCACAAATACAACTAGACACAGACAGATCGACACGGAGGGAGCGGGAGAGCATGTTGCCGAAACAACTGTAAATATTTGTCGACATTCCAGCAGGCAAACTATGTTAAGTGCAACTTTCCATCCAAAAAGAAGCACAAAAAAAGAATGAACACTCACACACTCACACAATTGCTAATTAAAATGCAAGGCGGCGAACACTGAAGACAGTCTATGTCAAAGTTGCCACTCACACACATGCCCCGACAAGTGGCACTCCGTTTCGTGCTTCGTCATCAAACTGCACACTTTGCCACTTGGACAAGTGGTATGCAGCGGGATGCGCAAACAGATATACCCACTGAGTAGTTCGCGGCACTATGCGTGCTCAATAGGCCGACAGCCACGCCCATTTAGACTTTAAATAAACCTGTATGTCGTCGCTCATTTCGCATTTATTTGCAACGCATTTTGCCACAAATGCAAAAACGGCCCTGAACCAGTGACATCTTTTCTCAAACATTGCACAACAGTTCAACACAAACTGCATCACAACTAGTATGAATGCCGGAAATATACATACATATATACAAATGTATGCGCTTGTAGGAAGATAGATAGATGTAGATATGTAAAGTCAGCCCAGCTAAGCTTTGCTGAAATTGCAGTTCAGGTCGAGCAGAAAAGGTTAAAGGCACCGCTTGACACGCTTGCAAAACTCATCATCATCATCATATACATATGAGTTGAAACTACACAGATTACGTATACGTATGCAAAAATGCATATTCCTTCAATACACAGATTATTATTATGCACAAAGAATACAGTGGAGTGACCTTACTTATGAATATAACTGTAGAGATTATCATAAATGAACTTGAAGATAGTTCTTCTGAGTTTGTCATAGTACATTAAATTCTTTTGTAAAGTTGTAGTATAATAAAACCAACTTAACAAAAAGATAAATGAGATGATAAAGAATGTTATTAAGCTTCAAAAAATTTAGATATAAATATATAACAAAAATATTTAAGCAATAAATTGTTAAATAAGTGCAGCAGCAATCTCAAAACCAAAAACAAATACCAAGAGCAATAATAGTTCTTTCGCTCAATTTTAATAATTTACGCAAAAATTCAGCTGAAATAAAAATATTTTAACAATCACAATTGTCATTTACAAGTCACATTCAAAATTTGTTAGCAAGCAAATATTCTTATTTCTTATTTTTCATTTTTTTCCAAACCATTTTCCAATTTTAATTTTCTTTTATATACATTTATTTCTATTCATTGTTCAATACATTAACCCCCCAAAAACATAAACTTTTATCTAGCTTTTTCTGTTCATACAATATTTTTGAACCACTGTATTTTTGTTTGTGTTATTTTTTCAACATGCAATTTCTATGGTGCCTGCAACAATGTTGTATTATGGCGACATTGTTGCCACCACCGTCGCCATCGCTTTATCGTGCGTGTCTAGTGCCGGCAATTTGGTAATGTTGCAAGCGTTTGCAAAATTTGTGTATTGGCAGATCATTAAATGTTAGCACGAACTGTGACAAGAAATGAGGGTGGGGGAAAAGGAGTTTCGGGATGGCGACTGTTGCTCTGACGGGTGGACTCCCTGGTGCCGTTTATGGCCCAATTTGTTTAAGGCCGCGACCATTTAGAGAGAGAGTAAAAACAGAAAACACTCGACAACAAAATAAACAAAATTAACGCAACAAACATTTCCCACGGCTAAAACCAAACCGACATATTATAAAATAAACTTTTACCAAGCGCCCGCCAAACTGTGTACAGAAACACAGTGGGCGGTCAATGGGGCGGGGCCAAAGAGTAGGAGTAGGAGGAGGAGCGAACCAGCAAACCCGTCGACCCAGAGCTAAACAGAACCAGACCAGACACGCGGTTGGCCACTCGGTTTAACTAAATTAAAATCGTGTTAATTTCACATTAGAGCGCACACCAGCGCACCAGGCGCCGGGTCCCCAAACGTGGCCGTTACAAACTACCAACGACTGTCACAACAACAGTTACAACAACTACAACAACAGCAACTACAGCAACTTATCCCCCATAGAGAGCACATGCAAATTGCAAGCGCTAAATAAAATGGTTAAGATAAGCCGACACGGCCAACTGATGAGGGAAAGGGAGTGGGATTGGGAGGGTTAGAATGTATATTCTCACCGGCGTTGAGTAGGGATGAGCTGTAAGTCGAATGCCATCTGCCTCCAGATGGCGTTTCATGACCGCCTCCAGCTCCTTCATCGTAACGGGCGTATCACAGTCCGAGGCGAGTATCTCGTTGCTGTTGCTCAACGCCTTCGGATCATTGATGAGCACATAGACAATGGCGGCACCCTTCTCTCTCAATGTCCTGACGCTCTTTAGCAATTTGCCGCGATGCGAGAGATTATCAACGCCAATGGCGTCCAGATCAATTTCGCCAATCTGCTTGCATATCTCCAGCTCATCGTAGCCATTCTCCAGAAAGCTTTCGCCATATTGCGACAGACCAATTGTGCGCAGCCACTCGCAAACGATGTTGTGCTGCGGCATATTCGCGTATCACGTGGCGGCCGACGGTGTTGCAATGTCCAGCGGGGCAAACGATACCTTGGCCAGCCTGGGCTTCGAAATGGTGGTGCTGGTGTGGCTAGTGCTGCAGCTGCTGCTGGCCGCCAGTGGCTCCAAGTGATTGCTGCTGCTGGCGGCGCTGCTGCTGCTGCTGGCCGTTGCCTTCATAGCAACGTGAAGTCTGTCAAGGAGAAACAAAGAAGCCACATGATGTATGAAAAGTGAAAGCAACTGTGCGTATGCTTAATAATAGTATACGTATGTCTGCCTGTCATTTCCTGCACCCAGAAAAGTATGCAATGTCTGTCAGGCCAAAAAGGTATATATATAAGTATTTCAATTTGTGTTAATAGCCATCATTGTTCACTGACAGACGACAGACAACAGACGACCGACAGACAGACAGATCAGACTGGCCTATAAGCACTTAATGATAATGCTTGGTCATGTACACGGGCCACTAAAACACTTGAATATGTTTAGCCCCGGAAGCCACTTGCATATGAATAAGCCACTTAAAATGACAGATGAACTAAGGACACACACACACACACAAAACCAAAGTGACAGAGAGTGAGAGAGAGAGCGAGTGAAAGGCGCAGGAACAATCATAGACCTTCTTTCCATCTCTCTCTTTCTTTGTCTATGCTTCTCCTTGTTCCACTTGAACAAAAGACAAAAGGAAGTCGTCTAACTATTTATAACTGCCCTCCCCTGGCACAGACAAGAGTTTAGCCTGTGACTGCAAAAATATTTTTGGCTTGTCGAAAAATGAAATGCAAATGGCTGACTAGAAATATGTGCTGCCATTTCCCATTTTATACCCACACCCCAAACACATTCATCTCTGGCTTAACTCAGGTGGGCGGTCAGTCGTGCGCAGACACTAGATGATACTTTATACACAAAATCATTTACGTTTCTCTACAGCCTTTAAACTTAATGCTCTAATGAAAATATGTTCTGTGGCTACACAGTATTTTTCTGACCCGACTGCTGCAGCTGCCATTAAGTGTGGAATGGACTGGTGACAATGTCTGGGTGTTGATTTATTCAGAAACACACATACACACACAGACACACACACATACAGAGACATTAAATATTTGTTGCTTTGAAACTTGATCGAAACATGCGTTGCTTCAGAAATACCAAAAGCCAACAGAACCACTTCAAGTGCCACATTTTCATGAAATGGGGCGTAAATATCTGGTGATATCTTTGTGCAAAAGGTGCAAGACAAACGATGAAAATATCTTATAAGAACTAATAAACTGTTATGTGTAATCTGGGATTTTAGTTGCAGAAAATAAGTTAAATGTTTCAACAGAGAGTTCCCATTGCCAACACTTCTTCTGTATTTGTTGTACTCAACTACAGCTAACTAACAAGCCACATGTTTGGCTTAAACAACAACACACACACACACATATATGTTAAATATTTATAAACAAATGTATGCATACACTTTACATGAACTTTTCATTATGTTTAAGTTTAGTTGAAGGCATTGAAGAACTACGCCACTCACTGTTTACACTTTGCCACTATTCCAGAAGCTGCATACACATTTTGCCATAAACTTTTCTTGCATTGTTAGCATAATAAACACGTAATAAAATGCGAAAGGCAAAATCAGTAAAGTCAATGTTGAAGTGGATGTTTGTGCATACGAGAATGAGGCAGCCAAACCAAAACTTCATATTCAAGATTCTGGCCAAAACGAACAATAATAACAACAAGAAGAAGAAGCGACAGTTAATGAATCTAATGTTGTTGTTGTTTCTTGTTGTTGATGCTGCACACTGGCAGATAGTAAACACAGGCACACACACACACACATACACACATACTGAGTGCATAAAATTTGTGAAGCACTTGAGCATAGATTGTAATTACTTGCATGACTGTAATGTCAAAATTTACATGGATCTTTGCGTTTGCTGCCTCAACGACTCTAAAAGATAAGCGTACTACATTTTCAATTTAATTGTTTATTAAGTGTCAAATTAATATGTATGTGTGTGTACGTCTGTGTGTGTTTATATTTGGGTCAATTGTCAAAGGTGTTTTGCTTTCGCACGATTTCTCTTTGTAATTGCTTATTGTGTACATTATTGTGTTCAATTTCCTATTCAAAAACGGTTCATGTTTATGAGAGTTCCTTTGCAATTACCTTCCTTAAATATACATATATATGTATGTGTATGTGTGCAACCTGTGATTAGATCCCAGGTGAGATTTCACAAATGTGTGAATATTGCACTTAAACCTGAGTGTTGAATTCCAAAATATTAAATTCATAGAAATTTTCAACAACAATTGTTATCTCACTTCTTTTGTTTACATACACAGAAAGAAAAAAAAAGCAAACAATTGAAACAATAAACGGTCTTTAATGTGCATATATCTCTAATGTTTATCCAGTGCCCATTTTTATGCAAACCAGGCGAAGTAATTAATTTTAATATGAAAGTCAAACATGCGCTCCTAACAATTGTCATATAATTTGCCGTCTAGACAGTGAAAATTTAGTATTTTCAATTAACTGCAACTGTGCTGTTTTGCTCTTCTATGCCGTTCTCACTGGCTAAAACCAGCCATCCAGCCCAGCCCAGTCCAGCACACCCAAGCCCCAACCCAACCGTCAGTGGCAATAACAATGCACACAAAAAGGCGCACAATGCAGGGAGCTGGAGCTTCAAAGCTAGCTGTAGAACTGTAAGTTAGAGTTGGAATTGAAACTGGATTTGCCTGACTGCCTGACTGTTGACAAAACATGCACAGCATGCAATCTACACTTTAAAAAATAGAGATGAAATGTATTAAAGATAAAAAAAATTTTGTTGTTAACATTTTTATTGATTGACGGTGAGTTGATGACGAAAAACAATTATGGCAATTCATTTGTATTCTTTATTAGATGATTGAAAAAACATACGATGTTCTTGGTCATGTACATAGAATTTTCGGTATTAATTATATAGTTGTATTCCGCAAAGATTTAATTTCAATATAGTTATAATCATAATGATTATCAACTTTTATATCAACTCCATCAACAAAATCCATACTTTTAACATAAATTTTAAAGTAAAAACCCAGAATTTTAGGTATTCAACACGATTCTAAAGCCATAAAAAAACTGTTTTTATTTGAGTGTACTCTGTAAAAAAAAGTGTACAAAATGTGAATGCGAATGGGTGGCAAGGGATGACGGTTAAATAAATGCAAGCGACTCTGGAATGGAATGCCCTTGCAGACGCTAATGTTGGGGAACAGGCGAACAGCGAAAAGCAGACGAGTTTGTTTTTTAGCTCAAGGTTCGTTTGGTTGAAGCAATGCGAACAGCTGGGCTGGTGATTGTAGTTCTGCTACCCCGCTGCTGCTTCTGCTGCTGCTGCTGCTGGTGTTGCATTTGTGTGCGTCAATGTCAGTGCACCTGACGCGGCTGCATTTGCAACATGCTGCCTGCTGCGTGCTACTCGGCACTCAGACATTGAGCCCAGCCTCTGACGATGCCTACGTACGCACTTGCGGTCGTTTGATTGAAGAGTGAGGATAGGGAGAATTGAGGGGGAAGCCGTACAAGCTCTTGAAGTACCGTCTTTCCCATGCAGGTCCTTCCCCCTTTAGCGAGGCAACCAACTCATCCCTCTGGCTAACAAACCGTGTGATGTTAACGGATTCGATTTCACTTTTTTTTTTACATTTTTTTTCAACGGGGTTGCCTTTGACATCTCCACTTACTGTATTTTTGTTGTATGCTTTTGCTTAATTGAAATTGCATTTGCTGCGTTTGTTTGCACATTATTACAAGCAAACTGTGTGTGTGTGAGTGTATGTGTGTGTGTGTTTAAGAGTGTGTGCATTATAACAAAATTCGAGACTTGTTTCACTTGTGTTATGCAAATTTAAGACAACTTCTCAAGTGGTTGCCATCATCAGACAGACATTTCTGCGGTTTTCGTGCTCTCATAATACACATATATACGATAACACATACATATATATGCTTTTGATATATGAATAAGACCTGGCTCTTGAACAATATTCACATCCGCTTGCTGCTCCTGCTTGCCATTCATGTTTTTGAATATGCCAGTAAATTGAGTAGAGGTTTTTTTGTTAAGCCTTTAAATCCCAAACGTGCCCAATTGTAAGAAAATGCTATTGACATGATAAACAAGACAAGTTGGTTGAATAAGTTAAATTAAAAACGCCAGACGGCTTTAACAGATTTCTTTTCTTTTTGGGTAATTTTATACTAATTTTTCATTTGATTTCTTAAAACTTAATACAAGATCTTTTTCAGATTTTCTTCTCAAAATCTTTAGATTATAGTTTTTTGAAGAGTTAAATTTAAAACTTTTCCTTAAAAAAAATTATAAAAAAAATTCTGAATGACGTTCTTAATTTTCTTATATTCCTTTAGATTTTCCGTTAACCTAACATATCCATATACAAATATATTCAAAGTAAATCGTTTACAACAACTATTTCATACTTACACCTTGAAGTTGAAGAAACAATTGGCTTTGTTAAAGTTTATTCCTTTTTGCGCAACTCCTAAAGTGCTTCTTAATCCTTGCACAATGTGAAAGTTATACGTAAGCAGCTCTTTTTGTTTCGTTTGAATATAATGTAATTGTTAATGTAATAATCAAATAATGCAACACTTAATTTGTAAGATTTCGTTGAGTTTGTGGAGCCCATTAAGACGTAATCCGTGTGAAGCCCAATAATAGCCCACTTGTTGTCCTTGTTAGCTCTTTTTGTTGTTGGTCCTAAACGGAAGCCCGATAAGCACGCAACACGCCAAAATAATGGTCCAACATGCATGCAATTATGCCATGTGATTTATGGCAACAAAAACCAACAAACGAATCGAATAGCCCCGGCTAAACAATAAAAAATTGGCGCGCAAATGGTCGACGCAACAAAAAAAACGCCGGCGGAAATCGTAGATGCCACCAAATGCTGCACAAATGGCCAGGACGAAAACAACAAAAAACGGCCACAGCAACAGCAACAAGAGCAATGCGCGTATTCTCTCTCTCCCGACAATTGCGACAAGGCGATGGCAATACCGAAACGAACCAAAATCGAAATCGAAAAATAAACCAAACTAAAATCGCACGTCGTTCTCGATGATGCCACAACAACACAGCAGCAGCAGCAGTGTTCAAAAAAACGCAACCAAAGTATGCAAAGCACGCGAACGTACTGGCAAACTGGCAAACTGCCTGACTGGCAAACCATGCTTGCCACATGCCGCACATGCAACCGAGCGGAGAGAGAGAATCAGAGAGCACGGCTATATGGGAAAAAAAACAAAACTTCTCGAGGAAGGAAGGCCGTTCTGAACGTAGTCGTAGTCGTTCACGTAAGCGTTAACGTTAGCGTTAACGTTAACGTTGCCATTGCCGTTGCCGTTGCCGCCTACTAGCATGGGCAACGACCGTGCGGCGGAGCAGAAGCTTTGCAAACGTTGCAAGTGTTTGTTGTAAGCGATACCCACAGACGCCAGCCGCAAGGGAGCAGCAGCAGTAGAAGCAGCAGCAGTGGCAGCAGAGCTTGCAGTCAGCGCAGTTGGGGAGGTTTATTTTACTTCTGTGTTTTATTTTTTTTTGCATTTTGAGGCAGCCACCACCACCGCCGACTGGCGACTGCCGACTGCCTGCTGCATGTCTAAGTGCAGAAAGTAGGTGAGGCAGCTGCCAGTCAGTGATATGAGCGAAAGCGAGACAAGAGAGACGAACTGTCGAGGAGTGTTTACCTCGGCTTAGAGACTGACTCGCAGCAGCAGCAGTTGCAGTGGCAGTCGTGGCAGTAGCAGCAGTAGCAGCAGCAGCGTAGGCTCAACACAAAACATGAATGAGCTGTGAAGCAAATGAAGTGCTAGCAGCCAACGACGACGACGACGATGACGATGACGATGATGACGATGACGAGCTTGCAACCCGCAGCGTATTTAAATATATACCTAAATACAAAAACAACTGAGAGGCGTACAACAAAAAAAAACAGAATTGGCGTAAAAATGCAACGCATGCAGCCGGCAATGACGACAGCGTCTGCAACATTTGCGACGCCGACTGCGGCAGCAGACCAACGTGCAGCAACAGTGGCAGCAGACGCTGTCAGGCTCCCAGGCGGCAATCATGTCAACGCCGACGTTCTCATTTGTCTGTTTGTTTCGAACTCTTCTTCTGGTTCTTGTTTTATTTTATTTTTTTTATATTTTATTTTAATTTTCTTTATATTGCTGATGTTGTTGTTGTTGCTGTTGCAAGCAGCCAGACAGGCTGTGGCAGAGCGGGAGTCAGTTTAGTTTTGACTGCTGCAGATGGGCATATTTTTGTGCCTCATCATCATCAACATCATCACTGAGCCGCGCTGGTGGCGACACATGCGAGTGACTGCAAATAAACGTCAGCAGACAAATCCCAGCAGCATCCCAACAGAGTTCTCTTAGCAATTGTTGTTGTTGCAATAATCAGCATTTGTTGTGAGTTGCGCTGTGTCTGTGGAACCTTCCGGCGTCGGCAGACAGAGATTTAAGCTCATGATACAGGGTCTTTAATGCAAATCCGATTTTAAAACTAATCCCTAAATACATTTTAATTACTCGAATCGAGCAACTATTGCATTTTATGAGCCTAACTTTATGTTATTAAGCTGATTTTGTTATAAAATGTTAGAATTTCTTCTTCTTGGATTCTTTTCTAACCTCATTCCTCGCTTGATGCACACGTTTTTGAAGTCAAAAAATCATGGTACACCCTGCTTAATTACTTATCTGCATTTCTTATGGGTATTGTTCGGAGCATGTGACCAAAAATAAAACGACAAAAAATGAATCAAAAGAAAATTATAAAACAATGGCAATGAGGACGCGTTGTGCAATTCCAAGTCAAGAAGGCGGCTAGCAAACATTGCATGCTTTTAGGCGCCGTTGCAGTCAGAGAGAAACAGAATCATATAGTATGTGTGTATCTGTGTGTGTGTGTCTGTGCATTCTGAAGACCGCCAGACACAAACGTAACCCATTTGAGAGTCGAGAGCTGAGTTTGACAAAGCTGTTTGCGTGGCAATTGGAGCGCATGCATATCATATGAAGTGTGAGTCTTACGATGTCTCTTTGTGGTGTGTGTGTGTGTGTGAAAGGGTGTGTGTGTGTGTGCTTTTATCGGACTTGTTTTGATAGTTGATTCAATGCTAAGCCTATTAAAGCGCTTGAGTCGATCAACAATTGAGCGGCTTAGCACTGAGCGGGTTTCCAACTACAGCCACAGCCACAGCTACAGCTACAGAATTTCTCGTCGAACATCTCCGCACCGTAAATGATAGGCAGCAACAAAAGTTAAGCTCTCTCTCTCCCTCTTTCTCTCTCTTTTTTGAGCTCTTTCTCTCTCGTTCTCTGTCATTCTCTAGCGTTGCCGTTAATAATTAAGCCAGCGACGCGCTCGTTAGGCACATCCTTCTATAGCTCCATCTCTATCGTTCTGCTCAACTCCCCTATTTCTATCTCTTTCTATTGCCGCTTCGGTTTCCACATTGCACCGCTTGTCGCGCCAGCAATTTTCTCAAGAAGCCGCACTTAAATGGCTTCCCGTGCGGGTGCTAACAAAAGCAGCCTGACTGCCAGCCAGCCAGTCCACACACATGTCCACATACGTAAAAGTGTGTGTTGGTGTATGTGTGGGTGTGTGTGTTGGTGTATTTGTCTCCGACAGCAACAACAACAACAACAAAATATGGCTGCAGCAACAAAAAAAAATACAATCTCAGCCACTGCAGCAAGTCGAGTGGCGTCGCCGGGTGGTTGATTCTTTTTTCACTTTTTTGTTTTTTTTTTTTGCTACTTCTGGCAACGTGCAAATGAAAAAAATAAAGAGTTGCAATTTGCAGTTGTTGTTTTTGTTGGTGTTGTTGTTGTTGCTGCTGCTGAGCGCAACACATGCGCCATTATGCAATTGATTTTCTTGCTTTTTTTTTGTGTGCATTCTACGTTTTCTGTATTGTTTGTGGGCGAAGCTGCTTAAAGTCATTCCAAACTCTGCTTATTTTTTTTTTTTTTTTTTGTTGCTTTGTGGGATTACGAGTTCAGCTTCTGTTGTTGGGGCCAAGGGTCATTCAACCCGCTTAAGGGACTAACTACTAATTTTTGTACCCCAGACCAGAGCAGAACAAGCCAAGCCAAGTCAAACCCGGCTAGTTACACAACACAAACAGTCACGTTGTGTAAGGTGTGTCTAATTAGGCGCAGCAGCAAACTAAAGCAAATCCTGTGAAAAGCCGGGTACAAGAGAAAGCCAAAAGCAAAGGTGTCTAAAGTGACGCTTTATGTGGAAAATGGCAAAAACAAACTGTGTATGCAGAAAAAGGAAAGATAGCAAATGCACACACACAAACACAAACACACACACACAGTCATAAAGACTTGCATACATATGCAAAACGGAGAACCGGCAAACTGCAAGCTGCATCATTTCTATAGCGTGCCCTATCTCATTTGGCGTAGCATGCAACGCGGAGCGGCTTTTAACCCTGAATGCAATTCATGAATGTGCAACTGCGGGTTGCACAGACAACGCACAGACGCACCCATACCATCACACACACACACAGAGACAGAAAGAGAGACGACTCCTGCTGAGCCACATGTCAAGTCAAGTCAAGGCAGATTGCGTATACGCAGCATTGGCCACTTGCATTATTAAGCGCTACTCCAGCGCTGTGATAAGCTGTCACAAGTGCGTGAATACATGTGTATGTGAGCTGTTATTGCTTTTGTTTGCCTTGCATTTTCATTGTGAATGTCAAGTGTTGGCAGCTGCTGCATCTTGTTATTGTTGTTGTTGTCGCTGCTACTGCTGCTGCTGCTGTTCCTGTTGGGGCTTTTCAGCTAAGATGTTTTGTTAGCCCAATATAGTCGGCACACGTGCGAATCTAACGTTAACTGCAAGCGTTTGCTATGTCAAGTGGCATTCAAGAGCGCATTTCACATGCCGTATCTTTGATTGACATTAACATATTGCGTTGTCTTGTTTCTCACGACGACGACGATGACGATGACGACCTAATGTCTGCTAACAAGAAGAAAGTTTTGGTGGTTTTTGTGTGTTTTTGCGCCATCTATTTAAAATAAAAGCCGTAAAACAAGTCACGCATAAGATTTGCTGACCTTACGATCTCAGAAAGCTACATTAACAAACTCGAAAGTTCAGACCGGTTATGTTAATGTTATTTTAATTTTTTGTGATTTATATACTTTTTATTAACAAATTTTGTTGAGAGACTATTTTTGTCAAGCTGAACTTTAACTAGCTTAATCCCATTAAAAAACTCCACATCATTTGATATATATTAATGATATTTTAACTTAAACTAATCAATCATAAAACAAACTTAATTTTATTACTAATCATCCGACTTCGCCTTTAAAATGTTATCTACGTTTTGGGCGCTAAAATTGTTACTAACTATAAACATAGTGTTAACCATTTGAAGGCCAAGGCAACCAGTTTTGTTATTCCCCTTTTATTTCTCTTAGTTAGTTAGTAAACTTTGTAAAAAATAAAGTTGGATGACTTTTTTTTAACGTTTTTATTCAATGAAATCAGTTTTTCGTTACGACATTTAAGATCTTACCATAATTTTTCAGTATTTAATATAAAACAGAAATTATGGCCCATTCCTTTTAACTTGACTTGTTTCGATTAGACATAATGTACGAAAAAGTGAGTGGTATACAAAATATTGAATATGTCAAAATATTAAGCAAGTATAACAAAAATTTTATGAATGATAAACATCTTTAGGTTGAGATGTTTCCCTTGCATACATTTGCTTAACTTTTGGTAAGCTATGTAAGCAACTTTCAATAGGTATAAAACTAGTTTTACATATGATTATGGCAACAACAAAACTTTTTGCGTGGTGGCCCATAAACGAGCCCAAAAACAAAATAAATTGATATAGTATATCAATCAGATGATTTCGAAACAATATTCAAATATCCGAATGAATGCAAAGTTAATTATATAGATATTAATCAACTGCGTCGAAATGCTTACTTTTAAATCGGATTTAAATTCATTGTTTACGCATTTACAATACAAGAGTTAACTGGCTCTATACAGAAAAAAATAAATATACACAATCAATGCAAAATTTATTTTGTTGGAGAAAAAACAAAAAAGATCCCCATCGTTAGGGCCAGCGGCAATGTGCGGCGGAATCGCACTTTTACTTTTGATGGATCAACAACATGATCATGATTATAATTATATTATGGTCATGAACGTAATTCAATACGCAGAAATCATCATAATGAAATTTATGAATGTGCAACAATGATTTGTTTGTTTGTTCGTTAAATTAAACTAAAACTACCGCGAAGTGATTAAGAGCGGAAACACAAAACTGAGCGGCAAAACCTTTTCACGGCCCTCATCAAAATTTTGATTTCTTCTGCAGCAGCAGCGGCAGCAGCAGCAAAACAAAAGTTGACTCTTTAACGATGACAAAATACGGCGAAGTGAGTGATAGCAAAATTATGCCACGAGGCAGGCAAACGAACATTGTGAAGTGGCGGAAAAAATAAACATAAACAAAATATATGCATAAAAAGAAATTATGAAATGTCTTAAGTGTGTTACAACAAATCAAGAGGAAAAAAAATAAATATTCGAACTGATGCTGCCACAATTACAACTCAATATCCAAACAAGTTTTTGGTAGCTGTCGCAGTTGTTGTTGCTGTTGCTGTCGCGTCTGCTGCTGCTGCCGTTGTCGAGTCTTCTGCTGAAGAAGTTCAGGCATGTGATCAGCGATACAACGAGCTCAATCATTTGCCATCCGGCAAGCCGTACACAACACAACACAAAACGCACAGCTTGAGACAAAGTGTTCATTTGATTTGATGGCCAACATGTTGCTGCTAGTCTTGACGGTAATCAGAGAACCCACACATTTATTTGAGCCATTAATATCAATATTTGTCTTGTCTGCTCCGTAGTTGGCGTTAATGAGTTACGCCCAGTCGGAGGATCATTATCATTATCCGCGGCCGCAGATTCCATTCCAGTTGACGCCACAGCGTCCAGTACAAAGACCAGTGCCGCCCGCCAAGTTTATTGTGCAAACATTTGGACCACATGGACGCACATATGAGGTGCAATCGCATCGAGCGCCAGCGATTTATGTGGCACATCAAACACAAGTGGTTCCCGGAGTTCAACATCATCAGCAGCAACATTACCAGCAACAACATCATCATCCAGTGCCACATCAGGTGCAGGCGCAAGTCCAAGTGCAACCGCAACAACAGCAGCAGCAATACCATCAGCAGCTTCAGCAATTCCCCCCAAGTTCACTATACAGAAATCCGTTATTGGTCAACAGTTATCCACAAACGGCGACAGTAGCCTTAGCGCCACCACCAGCACCAGCACCTCCTGCACCCAATAACTACTACGTTCCACCACAGCCACAAGTTCAGACTCAAGCTCAGGCTCAGGTGCAGGTACAGGCGCCGCTGCAGCAGTCAGCTGACAGTTACTATAGGCAACCGCAAGCTTTGACAGCTGCACAGCCATCTGCAAGCTATGGTCCACCTCAACAGCAGCAGCAGCAACAGTTGCAATCATATCAGGAGCAACCACAGTCACACGCCAGCAGCAATCCATTGCCATATGCTGTTGTCACATTGCCACATGGTCAACGTGTTCAGGATGCTGGTCATGGCTCGGGGCCATCAACGTATGAGCCCTCGGTGGCGCCACCACGTGTCGGTGACTATAATTCCCAGTCACCGAGTGCCACACTGGACACCTACGACTACAAACAAGCGATCCCGGGCGATACGCGTGCCTATCAACGCCATGTCACGAACTGTCAGCCAAATGGACAGTGCCAGCAACTTGATCTGAGTCCGGGCCAAATCGATACCGATCATAATCAACTGTTGAATGCGGCACGTGCGCAAACTCAACCAGCTAAGGTCAATTGTCAAAAGGATAACTATGTGCCTCCAGGTGCTCAGCCAAATACCCAGGGCCAACTGCGTCCAAAGAACAGACGCACCTATAACAATGTACAGGAACAGGTTCCTAAGTATCCTTATAACTAGAAAGAAATATAAAATCAAAACGAATTTATTAGTTTTAAATGTTAGGTCAGTTGTATGAAGAAGTAATTGTTAAAGTTTGCTTAAAAAATTACTTTTCAAATAAAAATTTTATAAAAATTATTTAAAAGATTTTGTTAATTTTGTATTATTGCTTTATAAATTTATCAATAGTATTTAGTTCTCGTTACAAATAAAGTATTTTACTTATATGCCTGAAAGTATGCAATAGTTTTTTAACAAAACTTTAGCAACATTGTTGCAAACATGTTTGTGCATTGCTTTAATGTTGTTAAATATTATGACACTCATTTATTTGTTTTTTGTGGCTTAACTTGTTGTTTGCCGTCTTTGAAAGCGTATCGCGTGGCTTGCTGCCAATAATTAACAAGTATTAAGCAACATTTTTGAACAGTTATAATGAAAAATAAACTTAAAATGATAAGACATTAAACTAACACACAATTTCAAATATGTTGGTACTGTTAGTGGATTTTTATTATTATTCCAAGTTTTTTTTTCTTTTTCCATTATCATTATCACAATCATCATCAGCCATCAACCCAATTAGCTAATTACATATAATAGCCATTGCCTAAGTTATCTGATTCGTCATTTTTTCATACCCTAGAGAGAAAGAGATATGAACCCGGATGGCTTGATTACTTACCTTAAATAAACTTCTTTTAGCACAAATCGAATTCTTCATTTCGTACTTAATTCGAAAATATTCAGCATCAGTTTACTGTAAATCACAAACAAATCAAAACCTGTCTCCAAACAACGAATGCTAAACCAAACTTTTGGCTTAGTCATTTGTGAGTGAGAGATATTCCGAGAAGAAATAGCTCCATTTTAGTTGTTGTTGACTTAATGTTTTCTGTGTTTACAAAATACAAAACAAGTTTAGCGGTTTTTTGACGTCAAATCTCACAAAATCCCTGACACTGAGATGAGATGAGTTTTTGCAGAGTTTGTCATAAGCTTTTGCAACACTGAGGCGCCACCAAAAGTAAACAAGATGTCAACTTACATACAAGAGCTCCTATGATTATGATGTAGCTTCCGCTTAAAACACTTGTACTTCATAATACAGAGAGAGACCGAGAGATAGAGAGAGTTTGACGTCAAGAATAACGCCACAATATTATTGTCATATCAAATTGCCTTAATTGGGCTTCGAAATTGGCTTCTATAAATAGAAATCAAGAGACTATTGACTAAATGCTAATGACCAGCGCAATTAAACAAATTAGGTAACTTATAATTACTTATTATTTTTTTGTGGACAGATGAGATAAAATATTTGGTTTTTTAGAAACAACATTCCATTAACTTGCGCAATAATGCATTATTACAATAAATAAATAATTTATTATTCAACAAACAATAACAAAACAACAAACGGGAATGGATTTTGGCTAGAAAGTAGCCCCGTTTGCTATATTTAGAAATCATGATTGTACTTCTTGTTATCTCCAGGATTGACGCTATAGAGATCATAATCAAATTGGTCCCATTCCGCATACTCGGGACCCCGAGGCTTTGTGTTGCCCTTCTTCAACTTCCGCAGCGCCTTCTTCTCCCTGCTAATGTCAACTGGCGCAACTTCTTGGCGTATGTAATGCTCCTGCGGATTGAGGGGCTGTGGCGCACGCACGGGTGTGCTTGCTAGGAACTGTGACTCATCCATGCCCAGATCATAGCCCGGACTCATATTAGCCTCATGGAAATTGGCAAACGTTTGCAGTTGCATTGACTCTGCCGGATGATGATCATAATAATCGGGCATTATGAGATTATAATTGCCAGTCAATTGCATTGGTTGCTGTGGCCTGGAGGCATAGGCAAAGTATGTCTGACTGCCGGCAGCATTAAGATCAAAGGGTCGCCTTAATGTGTTTGCACTGTAGCGAGGCAACGCTTGGCTGTTGTTTAGTAATAGGCCCAAACAGCAGCTGAACAAAAACTGAAATAGAATAATGTATTTTATCAAATATGTTTAGAGTACTTTATGTTATGTTGTAATGCTTACCATATTTGTAAAACTTTTAGCAAACATTTTGATTTTTCTTTCTAATTGATTAACTTTCCTTAAATGAAATGCAATTTTTTTTATAAACTTCTTAGCAGATGCTACGTTTAAATCGAGCTCTTAAACACATCTAATGTTCTGAGCGCTTGCTGTTTTTATATTTAAGGCGAACATCAAGTTCAAGTCGTCAACAAAAAACATTTCGCTGCGTATGTTTTGTTTGTTTTGTATGTGTCTTTCTTTTTTTTGAGGGGGGCTAAAATCCGGTTCGCAAAGCGCCGATTTCCAACTGAGCGCGACCATTTGGATGAGAGATGCTCAGCTTTGCTCTGCTGCCGGCTGGCTGACTGGTTGACTGGCTGGCGTTGACTGACGAGCGGGATGACTGACACACGCAGCAAACGTCAGGGCAGGTCAGGCTGCAAATGAAGCTGGAGCGATGTGTTCCAGAAAGAAGCTGCCGTCATGCATGTTGCATGTCAAGTTCAATGAGCACAACATCCAAACAATGTGAAAAAATCTGAAATCCACCTGTGACAAGTTGATAAAGTTTGTTGCATCTTAATCTGGCACACATTTCATTTCGTATAATTCATTTGATGTTCGATTACAATTTGACTGAGCTTTTGTTTAACTGTCTTCTCGATCGCTGATTGCCATAACTTAATGAACAAATTAATACATACAACATATTAAATGTAAATAAAAAAATATTAATTACACACACAATTTTGTGTACCACTGAACTTTTTCAGCTGGTTGAGGTGGTAAAGGTGGTTGCTTTTAATTTGCATACGCTGTCATATTACAAATTGGTATATCAATCAAATTCGGTTGCATTGCCTTTCGTTATTTGTAATTTGCATTGTGTGGCTGGACAACAACAAAAAACCGAATAATATAACACTATCATAAACCCAATTAAAAGAGTGTCATTGTCAAATTGGAATTTGTTTTACCATTTGCAAATTGGATGTGATGATAAAGAATGTGATTGGAAAAAAGTAGCTTTCAATCATTTGCTCTTTCAACTAGTTTGACAGCTTTTTTAGGTAAATTCCAAAGAAAGTTGAAAGTCAAAGCTCTCAAGTAAACGAAATCTACATGTGCACACATTAATGAGTTTTAACTGAAACTTTAACTAAGCAAAATATGTTAATAAAGATACAAATAATATCAATACTCAAACCTTATTACCTCTTTGATTAAAAACTCAAAATGATATAAGGAAAAATGTATTTTCAATCAAAATAATTATCAAAAATAACAGCTTCGGTTGTTTTTTCAAAATGGAAATCGATAAGCTTTTGTGTTCTGAACAAAAACAAACCCTTCCACTTTAAGCAACCCGATCGGATGGCTTTATTTGCATTATATTACATTCGGGCGACAATGTGCCTGGCACTGTTGCATGAAAAAACAAAAAAAAAACAAAAATCGGCAACAAAAAATTCAAAAAAATAATTAATTCCGCGAATAATTCCCTCAAACGGCGGCGAGTAACTCTGAAGCTTATTATGCACTTACATTATTCGCGTATTTGTTTAATTCTTGTTTGGTGTAAAACGTTTTTAACTTATGTTCGTGTGTGTGTTGATTTGTGGCTTGTGTTTTTCCCAAAAAAAAACTTTTTATTGTGTTTTATAACTGCAGGGCTCAACCCACCACCCAACCACCCCCTGCTGCTTCATACATATTTAAGATCAAAGACATGTTTTTGGAAGCGAATAAAAAAGTATATGTAAAAATATTTCGTTGGGAATTTACGTCAGAAACAAAATCAAAAAAAAAAATCTCTGGACAGAAACAGCAAAAAAAAAGTGGAAAATAAAACAAAAAACAAACACAACGAACAACAGGAATTTGACTTTTAATTTTTGTTTATTGTTTTGAAATGTTAATAACAACATTTCCAATTATTTGGTGAGAATGAGAGATTCAGCAGATATCAAAGCGACGCCCCCCGCCCACCCTATATCTATGTACATGTCTGGCACTGGGAACTATTTGTTGAGCTCATGCAACCAAACGCAGCCGAGGCAAAGCCTCAAAGCAACGTGCCCCAAAACTCAACCACAACATTACATCAACTTTCCCGGAGATGCATCAACGCCCTATCAACATTGTAAGCAGCACTCCTTGTGGTTTCTGCTCCCCCCTCCCGACACACCCAAAGCGGTGACGTCCCGTCTGTACTAAATAAAGCTCAAAAACCTCAATGCTCAGTGCTCAAGCGTCAACCCATGCTGTAAATCATTATCCATTCAATGCTGGTCCTGCTGCACACACAAGTACACACACACACACACACAAGCAGGCAGCCATGCAACCAACCAACCAAGCAAGCAAATGCAAATCGAATTAGATTTAATATGCATTTTAACCACAACAAACTGTGCACATAATTTCGTACGCCTCATTCCCTTACAATTTAATCGCAAACGGTCTGTCTGTCGGTCGGTCGGTCAACTGAAATGTTTAACCAAAAAGCCTTAATATCTTCTTCGGATTTGCTTGGATGTTTAATGCACAATTTTGTAAGCTGCTCAATTATGTTTAATAATTGCATTTTACGCTTATCTATTTAAGTGCACTTTAACTAAGCGTTTCACTTGACTTTAAATTGCATTTTTGGCCTTTGAGCATTGAGGCCTTTTGTTTACTATCAAGCTATTATCAATAAATCTTTAAAGTTGCATACCATAAAGTCATCAAACTCGTTGATAAATTGATTGTCTTTTGTAAATATTTATCACTTTATTATACGATTTTTTATTTTACGCCTTGCTGAAATGAATAATGAATTATTGGCTCAAGTGAGTAGACCGATTTACTCTGAAGCTGTATAAAGTGCCAAAAGAAAAGTGATGTTATTTCAGCACTTACCAACAGCTTGTTGACCCAATTAACAGCACCTTCCATCTGACAACTTAAAGCTTTTGCAATTATTCAATATATACAGTGTAAAGTGCACTTGCAACACACACACACAGACATAATATGGGTCATTAGCGACGAGTGGGCTATTTGGGCGGGCAGCAAGTTGGTCAGCTGTCGGCCACGCCCACTTAATTGTCATTAATTACATTTATTTCATCAATGCCTCTTACTTAATCTGCATGCTTGCAACGCCTCGCTGACGTTCACGAAGGTGCAGCAACAACAACAATGACAGCTTCATTGAAGCATAATTAACACACATAAGAAGCTTGCAACATTAAGCAGACAATTGACAGCTGTCATAATCGAAAATCACTCTGTATAAAATCAAAATCCAACTTGAAATCACAATCGTAATCAAAATCCAATTTTCAAATCCCATTCAAAATTCCAAATTCCAATAGTTCTCGATTGGACTTTTGTTTTGTCATTTGGTCAGCAGCTAATCGCGGGGTAAATGATTAATCGATTGTTCATAATTGAAATGAATTTCTATTAGTTGATGGGTGTGTTTGTATAGCTGTGTGTGTGTTATGGGGAACACCCGATGACAGCGATATCACAGCACGTGTGATGAGTCAAAGGCGAACGCGCGCATAGAACATGCCTCATTAATCACATATCCAATTACAAGTACATTATTCCATTTCCGATTCCAATTCCATACATATACTGTAAAGTGTATAGTGTATGGTGTTTAGAGTATTGAGGGATGTTTTGAGCTGATGTTAGGCTTTACTTTGTCTCGGACCATGTTCATTAGAGAGGAAAGCGAACGCCTTTAAGACCGATGCGATTTAACTGTTTACCCGCGCGCTAATTGTAAATGCCAATCAGGGCGGCAGTTCCTTCCCCGTGCACCCAGTTCTCGGTATCCAAGCTAAAGCCAGCTCAATGGAGTTGAGTGGCAGTGAAGACGGGTTGTTGTCGTTGTCTCTCCAAAGTCGCTAGCTGCCTGATTGCGCCAATTGGTAAGCGCACGGGCCATATACGCACGACTGCCTCATACAAACTTGAAACTAAACAAGAAAGCCGAAAGCATTGGTGAGCTATATCGAAGTTTAGATACTCTTGCAGCGTAAAGAAATAAATGCACATTGAAAACGCATAGCATAAACAAGATTATTATATTTTTTTTTTAGTTTTTTAGAAAGGTATTTTAACACTTTTCTTTACATGTTGTACTGAGTTTTTCTACAGTAACTATGTATATCAAGGTAATACCATTTCTTGGATGGAAATAATAGGTCATGTAATCAATGAAATTTCTCGAATAATGGCTATACCCTCTCTAAACACAAAGGGTACAACTAGAGAAGTCGTCGCATCTCTGGGCAACTGGTAAACTGGGTAACGCACAAGATAGACAAGGAGTGCGCTGATGTTACGAAACGGTTAATTTAGACGGCAATGACAACGACAACAACAATGACAACAAAAACAATATGACCAACAACAAATGAAGGCAGTTCAAAAGCTGTCAGCACAAGCTGAGAAACACACACACAGGCAGCCAGGAGAAAGCACAGAGAGAAAGTAGAGAGAGAAAAGTCGACTTTGCCATTTGCATAGGGGCGTGTGTGGGTCCAGGATCTGCAATTGAAATTGTCATTGCGAATACGGGATTGTGGCGGGGAGGGGCGGCTTAGGTTAGAAGGTGTAGAGTAAGGGTTAAATGTAGCTGTACGGGCTTATTGCTGGGCTTTGCTCAGCTCTCTGTTTGTTTGTCGTATAAAACATTTTTTAATGTTTGTACTTTTGCAGAGATGCTGGCAAATGCTTAGAATTTAATTAGCCACGCTCCTCGATTATGGTCCATTTTAAGCAGCAAGCATGAAATTACACTTGTCTATACACACAAACAACAATACTTAATGTACAAAGCATGACGCAGCAGCATTCGAGTCCCCTTTTGCAGTTGCTTTTCTGTTTAGAGAAACGCATATAGATATTAACAGTAGTTGTTGTATGAGAGATTACAAACGTATTTTCCAACACTATACTGTTATGGAATGATCATAGTTGCATTGGTGTTGATATCTTTTCAAGCTTAAAGAGTTTAAAGTCAAACAAAAAATAATCACTTCCTCTATTTTAAGTTTGGATTAAAATCTGTTACCACATTTAGAAACATCTAGAAGGTATGAGAAGTTTGAACAAAAATCACGTTCTGCCACCCTTTTTGGTTTTGTCGCTCTTGTCATCAGCAACATCATGGTGATGTCTTCGTTTTACTTAGTTTTTGGCCGTTGTCATTGTTTGCTGTCGCAGTCTGTCCGTCTGTCCGTCTGCGCTTAGCGTTGACACAAAACAATGGAAAACACTTCAGCACTTTCATTTTTCAGCTGAAACACACTCTTAAACACACACACACCTACACAAACACAGTGCATCAGACTTTTTTGTTTATTTTTATTTATTGTTTTTATGCTGACAGCGCGCAACACACACAAACACACATATACACCCACACTAACACACTAACAAACAGTAGCAAACAATTTGCAACGTCGCACTCAACATGAAGTGTTGCGGTTTTTTCTATGTTTTTGTTTTTGTTGCTGGCTCTAGCATGTTTTCATATATATTTTTAGAAATTGTTTTTAGTCGCTTTTGTGTTTCAAGTTTGGACAACATGGCAGAAACAACAACACCAACAACAGCAGCAACAACAGCAACATGGCAGCAGCAGCAACTTTTACCGAGTGGAGTCATCTGGAGGCGTTGCATCCTTGATGACAGATAAGACACATATTGTAAAAACTGTTCTCTGACACACACACACATACTCACACACACATGCGACAGCTGCCGCGTTCAATTAAATGAACCACCTCCCTCAATACCCCTTAATACCCCCCCACACCCATTTACCCATGCTGAAAAAATACAGCGCTCGAAAATATGCAACATTTTTTTCTCTGTCTTTTCTTATTATTTTTCTGCAGCCGTTGGCACATCTTTATTAATCAGGCCAAGCCAATTTTTAATTAAAATCCACTAACCAGCTGTCGCCTTGAGCAGTGCTGCACTCAACAACGGTTTCGATCCACAACAGGAACAGGGCGTGGCTGCCGCCCCCTCCTCCCTGCAGCAGCGTTCGCACCACACATCGTTCGCATTATTCGCATGAGGTGAGCTAATTAAAATGCATTGTTTGAGAGCCAATAACAATAAAAATCAAAAAACCCTTCACCCAAAAACTCGAACCTAGTCGATACTGACCGACTAGCATATACCATGTACCTAATATATACTTATCGTGTATACGGAAATGGTTCGCTCAGCTTTTTACGACTCAAAAGTATTACTTGCTGCTTCCGTTTTCAACTTGTTTGTAACAGGTATATGGCATAAAAAGTGTGTTATGCTTGATAGTTATTTGCTTACATAGGCTGAAAAGTGTTGCTCGAAGTTCCGATTGGCGCCACAAAGCCAACAGCTGGCGGCCAAGTTGCTGTTGCGGCCGGGGATGTTGCTGCTGGTGCTGCAGGCGGCGCCATCGCGATTTTTGGCGCTGTTTGTAAATATTGTATATGTTGTTGATGTTGTTGTTGTTGCTTTTGAATTGGCAGCTGAGTGTATTGTTGTTGTTGTTGTTGTGTAGATGTTGATTGTTGCTGCTGCTGCTGCTGACGTAAATTGACGCCATTGAACTCCTGCAATATTTGAGGTTGTTGACTTGCCCGCCGCCCAGGCTCTGAGCTTTCATAAACAAAAAATTGTTCCTGTTGTTGTTGTTGTTGCTGTTGAGGTTGCTGCCAATTTGGCATAGTTTGCTTTAACAATTGCTGAAACAATGGCGCCAATGCACCGCTATCCTTGATTTCTTGCAGCTCCGTTGCCTTAGTGATTTGTATTGGTGTTGCAAGTTGTGCGATCAAATTATTTGCCATCTGAATAGTGCCATCGCCAGCATCAACACCACCAACATTAACATTTCGTCCTCCACGTTGTAAATGGGTTGTGTAAACCACACTGCAAGTAAATGACTCAATGGCTCAATAGATTGACCTGCTTTATGTTAGCTAAGCCTATGGTTGACCTACTTTGACGTTGTCGCTCTTGGCGCTGCCGGCTGTTCAAACAACTGTGCCCCAACTAAGCGACTCCAGCAACAGCATATTAGATACGTTCTCCACACAGTTAACAGCACTGTTTGCCCATTGAAAGACATATTTGGCCAACAGAGAACCGAGAACCTGCCACTTGGAAGTTTAAATATTAACTAAAAACTCGCCGTACGAATTACAGAGTTTTGTGTTTTTTGAAAAACCAGCTACAATAGATTCAAACCAAAACTTGTTAGTAAATTAACTAGGTTCTCTTCTTTTTTGAGCTTAAAATAAATTATCTTTTTTATTTATTTTGTCATTTTTTTGTTGGCATTCATTTGTATAAATAAATAACATATTGTTTGCACATAATTATACAATACATAAACATTTGCATGTGTGCTCATAAATATGCATATAATTATTATTAAGTGCGAACAATCTAATTAGCATTTTTATTTGACTATTCTTTTTTTTCATTTTGGTATTTTGTGGTAGCTAACAAAAACAACTAGCTGCAAGAAATATCATTAAAGTCATATTGTTTAAATCGAGTAATATTTCTACTAAATGCCAAATTAAAATTAAATACATGTTTTGGGGACCACCCAGATGTTGTATATTATCAATAAACTAATCCAATTCTAATGCAAATTTATTTTTTGTTACATTTTGTAACAAGTTTAGTTCATTTGGCTTAGAGTTTGAGTTGTTTAGATACCCAGTAACAGGTTTTTTTTTTTGGTGTTAAACTTAAAAATTGGGTTAAACATTTATTCATTCATAAAAGTTCACAAAGATGCGGTTAATAGGCAGAGCATACCTTCTGTAAACTTACATCTGGTTTTTTCTTCAATTCCTATGTAAATTTAATTAATATTTATTTGGTAATTCTGGAGAAACGTGACAACTTAATGTATATTTATGTTATATATTTATATTTCGTTAGAATTTCTTAGTACAATATACCCTATAAGAAGTTATATTATATCTACAAGTTAAGTTTTTTGTTTTAGATAAACAAAATTAAAATAGTAAATACCATTTATTAACAGTTTTTCTTTCCATTGATAAGCTTTGCTGCCACTCACTAAATAAACAATTTCATTTATTTTCCCATTCCTCACCCCTGTAACCATATCTTTTCTCTACTTTGCAGGTAATATCCGTACATAATTCTCTTTAAACTTAAATTTCTCTCTCTTAACATAAAAATGCAATATTTCTTTAACTATTCAATGCCCCTTTTTGGAAACAGTTAAACTATAAATCTTTCATATAATCTATTATCTTCATACCCTTCAAAATGTCACTTACTAATACTTGACAGATAATGCTTGTAATTCAGCATATATGAGTACTATGTTAGTTCAAGGACTGGTCGCAGCCTCTCTCACCCCCTTCCCTTCTCCGTCCTTGTCCCACTCTCTGGCGACTGCTGTCAATCTGTTAAAGGGCAAACGCTGATGGGCATCTTTCACACTCCAAACCCATTGCCCTTAGACATAGTCATAGTTTGTAGTGTGTGTGTGAATGAGTGTGTGTGTGTGGCAAATGTTTTTCCATTAAATTACATGCGCCCTGTCTACCACACTTACACAGTCAGACAGACAGACACACACACACAGACACACAGACACTAACTAACGCACATCTCTCGACCACCAAAGTCATGAAATTTAGTGTTGGCGGCATAATTAGACCATCAATTGCGGAAAACTCATGACAGTCATGAATGGGCGTTTGTATGAGGCTTTCAGACCGCAGACCAACAGTCCCCACAATCACATTCGCACACACACACACTAACACACACACACCCGCACATAGAAATTTTAGGGGAATAAAGTAATATAGCCCAAAAGCATAAACTCATCAGCGTCGGAAATGCTAACAACAATAACAACCACAACAACAACAACAAGAACGAAAACTGGCCAAAAGCTAAAACGACGTTGTGTTGATGCTGGCCAACATCGCTTTTTGGCCGACTGTTGCTTACAGCTATAACGTAGGGATAATATCACCAACAACAGCTCTCTCTTTCTATCTCTCCCTCTTTCGCTCTTTCACTCTTACTCATTCTACATTTTTGGGGAAGGCATGAATGCAAAGCACAAATGCTACTTTTGTCGCTCATAAATATTCACTTGAATATATTTTGGGCTGATGTTCTTGTTTTTGGTTGGGTTTTTGGTTGGCTGCTGCCGTTGCCGTTGCCGTTGCTGCTGCTGCTGCTGCTGCTGGTCGCTTTCATTTTCAGTATTTGGCCAAAAGGCGCAAAACTGTGAAAATGTCGAGCATTTTTATTACGATTATTTTTTGGTTTTTGTTTGTTTTTCGGTTTTTGTTTTTGGGACTGTGAAAGTTAAGCACATAAATTACATGCGAATTTTTGCACTGGACCCATATTCAGCGAACGACCGAGAGAGAGATGGGTGCGGGGTGGTGGGAAATTAAAAGCACATTGCCCGGTAAAAAAGCACTTGGGACGCGTCGTATGTGAAGTGTGTTCTCGTTTTAGTTAAATTACACGCTCTAATCCACAACTTTTGAGTGGGCTGAAAATATTCTAAAACGCAACGCGGCTCAAATAAACTCGAAACATAAAAGGCGACATTTCGTAAAGGCGCCAGAGGGCCACCAAAACAGAAAACCACAGCAGACAAGCAGACACCGTCACAGACCTAAGCTCAACAACACCAACACACACACACACACACACACATACACATACATGCTGGGCAGGCTGCTGAAAGTATGCAAGGCATAATTCATGCTGATGGAATTGTATGCATGAAAAAGTAAGGATGAGAAAATGGCAAGTGAGTAAAGTCACTCGTTTGCTTTCTCTCTCTCTGTCTCGCTCTTTCTCTCTCTCTCTCTCTTATTTTTTTCTGCCCTCAGTGCCTGAAAATCATATGCATCACGTGATTAAACGCGTCATGCATGAAAATGTAAAATATTGCGCTGCATACTGTGATACTGTGAGAAAAAGAGAGAAAGAGAGAGAGAGAGAAAGAGAGGAAGAGTTAGGGTGTAAGGAGTGGGACAAGCACACGGAGTCAACGACTGGCTACGAAGAGCAAATAAAACAAAAAAAACGAAAAAATTTATATATAGAAAAAAATTAGACATCGCACGTCATGTTTACTTGACTTGACTGGCAAAGCCGGCACAAGCTAAAAAATAAAAGAAAAATCAACAAAAAAAAAAAATAACTCGTGACCAGCGAACAACAACAAGAAGAAGGGAGAACCACAACAACAACAACAAGAAAGCGACTCAGTTACAAATTTTTCACAATTTTTTCTCATTTTAATGGAGAAATTGTGCGCTGACTGCCACTGACTGAGATGAATCTGGGCAGCACGTGCTGAGACAGACGCCTCCAGCCATCGTCATCGTCATCATCATGCCATGAACTTGGACAAAACCAAAAAAAAAAAAAAAACAAACAAATACAATAGAAGAAGTTTTCGACAGCCATCCAAACTATGCTTTTGCAATTTGTGTCTTAAATGCAACTAAAAACCTTTAAATGTCCTTCGTTGAAGGTCAGCCAGGACGAAAGCGCAATAAGCAAACAGTCAAGCGAGAACTTAATGAGACTATAAATTAAACGAAACATTGCATAAGAAAACTACTTAAGTATTTATTTATAGTTCTTCTCATTCAACACGCCATAAAAAAATGTTTATAAAGTGGAAATTAAATTTATGTAAGTTGCATTTATTTTACTAAAATGCTTAAAGTATTATGCAATTAAATAATCCTAGCAACTAAGCTGCCTTTGTTTTCGAAAGAGAACTATCTGCTTATCTACACAGCCATACTTTAATACGCATACGCCGCATTAGCCAGCTCATTCTTTTCCGTTGCACACACACACACACACACATATATAGGGAGAAATGTGTGTGTGTAAACTTTTTGTTCAGTTTGTGACAAAATTATTACTGCATTTTGTATATATCATTCAAAGGCTCGCTTGGCGCACAGTAAAATTATGTCAGCCAAAGCAGCTAAAAGTTTAAGTTTAACTACTTTTCTACGAGTTTTTCGTAATGCTGCAAATGCAAAAAAAAAACAAAGTAAAAGAACTCAAAAGAGAAAAGTATTAAGTTAGAAGATACTCTACTTAAGGGTTATAAAGTTGAATAAAAGCTGAGTGAAACTTAGGTTAAAAAATAATTTGATTATAACTTGATACAAAAAAAAAAGTTAAATTATTTCTAGGATATGCCTAATAAGCTCTATTAAAATATGACCCATTTTTTTATGTGTACAGGGTATAGCACAAAAACACACACATTAAATAAAAGAGAGATGAGTATAAAGAAAGAAAGAGAGCGCAAGCATAAGGAATATTCAGTAGCTGGGTAACTTTCTTCATTTTGGTGCATGCACACTTTGTCGCAAGTTAACATAGTTGTTGTTGTTGTTTTTGCTGTTGTTGCTGCCATCATTTCGCTGCACTTAGCTTTAGTTGATTATTTTCCACTTTTTTTGCTTTTAGTCGGCTGCTGCTGCTGCTGCCACTGCTGCATGCCACACACAAGCATACCACTGCTATCTTTTTTATGGCCGCTTGCAGCATCAGCCTACGAATTGTGACAAATTCTTGTGTCGCTCTCTCTGGCTCAAATGGTAAATGCTGTTGGCCACGCTTTTCGGTCTGACACACTTTTAGTTTCTTTTCGCATAGTTTTTTTTTCTTTTTTCGTTTTTTTCGTCCTTTTTGGTCCCCAGCGCAGTGCGGCTAAAGCCAAATTATAGTGGACACGTGCCACATGCAACCTCGGAGAGACATAAAAGGGGACCAAAAAGAACACACAGAAGATAAATGGAATGTGACCGGCTTAGTGCCTGCTGCCTGCCTACTTGAGAGCTCTTCATTAGCCGCTCCATTGAAAATTTAGCAATGCATTTTTCCACTCACTGGCTTGCTACTACTTTAAGCCAAAACTGCTTAGCCAAAAAAACAGATGGAAAGAAAAAAAAAATAATATATCTAACACAAATAATGTAAGAAAATAAGAGGAACATACAATAACAATAAAAACAACAAAGCTGCAAAAGTTTTGCAACAGCAAATCAGCGAAAGCGCCAACAAACTATTAAAAACTTTACAACAAAAGGAAAAGAATTTTGTTTCAGACAGAGAGCATAGAGAAAGAACTTGGATATGGACTTGGATCTAGGATTTTGGATTTGGCTGCTGCTGATGTTGCTGTTGTTGTTGTTGCATATCTGACGAATGCCAAAATGCAAAAGTTTTTCCCTTATTGCAGCAGAAGTGGACGGTCGAGACATCGTGTCGTATACACAATGTTTGTGCTGATTGCAGCACAGCAAATAGCTTTTGATTTCACAAATCAAAAGTTTCTTGTGCGGGACGCACGTGATTTATGCCTGCAGTCCTGCCTTCCAGTCCAGTCCCAGTCCCAGTCTCAGTCTCCATCCCGATTCCTTGGCTACTCCAACACTGACTGGCATCATGCACGAGCGCTTGCTTGCGGCACTAAAAAACTTGCAGTCCACATTGTTTGACTGGCCGCTTAATACGTAGCAAGTACAGCTTAGTACACTAAGCAAAAAACCATTTTGTGTAAGAGACTTACGAAAATCACCGAAAGCCAAACCAAAGTCAACTTCTTTAAGTGATTTTAAAACTTAGCCAAGATTTTCAATTTTACAAAAGAGGTTTTTCTCTTTTGTTTTTGAGAAGTTCATATTGAATGTTGCTATGTTTTCAATACTATTTGATTGGAAGAATGAATTGAAATAAATAAGGTTCGGAAAAAACATTTTTCTCTCAATATTTACACATTTTTAAAAATATTGTTTTGTACTAAAATATACCACAAAAAGGATGCCACATCAGTTCAAGTGTTGTTACTTTCATAGATTTTCTTTTAAGTTTTTCTTAAATTTAGTTCATTTGGCTTAATTTCAAGTGTAGTTAGTACTTTTTGTAGACGATTGTGCATTTTAATGTTAACCTTAGCACAATCCACACAAAAGTTGTAATGAATTCAGCAATTGCTTAACATGCTTGCATCTAATTGCTAAACACTTGCAACTGGCAACTGGAAACTGGCAACTTGCTTGTTTTTCGTCCAAAAAAGTAAACGTAAAGTTATTGTTGTTGTTACTGTTACTGTTGTTGTTGTTGTTGTTGATGCCTGGTAATGAAAATAAGATTGCACACCTTATGGAGAGAGCACGAAACAGCTGCAGTTTGTGCTGTGGCTGAAATGCGTTCGCTAAGCGTCTGTCAGTCATAAATAACATCAAATAATAGCCAAGCCGCAGAGCAGCTAATAAAGTGCCACAACAACAGGGTGGTGGTGGTGCGGTAGGGGGTAGGGGTGGATGTCGAGGTTAGTGTATGGTTCTAAGGAGTTTAAGTTTCGCGTGGCAAATGCCAAAAAGTTTTTGTACTGTGCAATTTGCTGCTTCCGCTTAGCGCAATTAACATGCAACAATAATAAGCGAAAACAGCAACAGCTACAACACTAACATGTTATTGCATGCTTTAGCAGGTGTAAGCGGACTTGGCCCCAAAAATCTAGGCTAATTAAGTTGCACTTAAACGCGCACTGCGCGGTGGAGTGGGGTGTTCGGGGCTGCGTGGTAGGGATTTAGATGCCACTTAGTGTTGTTTGCTTTATGCCATGTTGCATGCAGCGTCATTTAGTTTTGTTGTCTTTGCTGCCACAAATGGTTAACATACATTTTTTGTCCCAAGTACACTTTAAATACTTGCAGAACAGTGTTGGTAAATGTTTTGAGCAGCTACAAAAGGTTGACAACGAAAAAACATAACTTACAAAATTTAGAAAAAAAGACAAAAAATTTCGTTTTCAAAATGAAAAAAAATATTGTTATTTGATTTCAAAATATGCAAAATTACCTGCAAAAAACAGCTAGAGTTGTCGGTCACACGGTAAAAAAAATTGCATATTAGGCAACACTGGCTGCCGCTGCAGCTGTTGTTGTCAGACAAACAAACCAAAGAAAAACAAAAAAAAAATGGAAATTCTGCCAACATTTTTGCGGGTGGCACAAATTGTCAACAGACCGCAAAACATGCGAGCAATAAAGCAACTTTGTTGCTGCCGCTTAAAAACACACACAAACACACAAAAAAAATTCACACACGCACACACATATATACCCAATGTTGCACAAATATGCTTGGCACGCCTGTTCGTCTGTCTGTCTGTCTTTGTGTCAGTTCGTCTGTCTGACGTCGCCTGTCGCATCATCGAAGCGTAAATGAGACATTTGCGACGCTTGTTTAATTAAAATAAATTTTAATTTAATCAAAAGTTGTCTCTACATAAAAACAGCAGCAAAAACACGAAACAACAACAACAACAATAACCACTAACACCGGCTGGCACTTAACATTAAAATTGTTGGCATAGTTTTAGGATGGCTCAAACACACAACACCTTTCCCCTCCACCATTTGACAGCGACAGCGACAGCTGACAGTGTTGCTGCTTTGTCCTTTGTGTGTGTGTGTGTGTGTGTGAATATATTTAGTTTGTGGCACACGTTTTGCCGAAAATAATTATTTAATCGTTTGTCGTATTGTCTACGTGTCAATTATGCAGGTGTTTCTCTCTACAGTGGCACTTAATTAAATTCCAACAATCACACTTTGATGAATTACCATAGTTGCAACGCTTAAGCCTAACGATTATAATCGTTATAATTTGTTAGATAAATACTTAAACATGTGAACACGTTCACAAGCTTACTGAAACAGCCTTAAACGAAAGGGAATTATTTAGTTAAGACGACATTTTGATATCTTTTTTGGCTTGTGTTCAAAAACTGTTATCAAATGCCAAAAACGTATAGATGTCTGCGTTTCACATTCAAATGCAATAAACACACAAACGCACACACGCATACAAATACAATTTGCAGCTACTGCCACAAGGATATATCAACAATATATATATTTATGTATTCTTTGTGTTCGCACACACACACACACACACACACATTGTGAATGAAGCAATTCAATTAAACTGCTTGCTTAAAAGAAAAGTTTGTAATTTAATTTGGCCTCGTTTCGACGAGAGACGACAACGAGGCAATGGCTATGTGGCAATGTGGCAGTGGCAGTGGCAGAAAGAGAGTTTGTTCGTTTGTTCACAGCGCTGTATCCATTGTTTTCATTTATTTTTTGTGACAGTGAGCGAGAACTGTGAGCGAGCTTTTTTATTAGATTGTGAAAGCGAAAATCCCGCCAACATGACGGATGAGCTCTATAGTACGTATACGTATACGTATACTTTATAAAAAGCCAAGCAGCAGCTACAGAGCTCAGAACCAATTGGCAAACACAAATGCAATTTGAATCATGTGTGAGTGTGTGTGTGTTGGCCAACAAATGTTATTACAATTAAAAAGAAATGCAACAGGAACACTTCACAAAAACCCATAAAATGAAAAAGAAAATATAATAAATATTATTGACGGCGAACAAAAAGAGCGTAGCGCAGCCATGAAAAATGCATATTTGGGTTTAACCGAAAAATAAACAAGGCCAAAAACAGCAGCAGCATTCATGACCCTACCCCCCGCCAATAACATCATGTGTGTTTGGTGGCAACACAATTTTATTTTTGCATGCCAGCGCGCTGAGCCGAAAAGTATGCAACAATAAATTTTACCACGATGCGCGCCCTTTTTCCGGGTGGAGTAGGTTGGTGAGGGGGGTTGGCCATTTTGTGTACATTTTATGTGGACACCCACGAAGAACACAAAAACAAAGAGGACGTAATAAAAATAAAGTAAAATAAATTGTTGTAAAAACTAAAAACACTTTGGCTGCCAATATTCTATCAATTTTGGCGGATGTTGGCCGCATTGAAAATGTTTGCAATTGGGCTTTTGTATAGCTTAAATGGCAGCCACTTTGATGACCATATGCTGGCTGCATCGTGTGGTCTCACTTAACGTTGTTATCCCCAAACCATGAACCATGAACAGCATGCAGCATGCAGCTTGAACCATGAACACAAAATTCAATGTTCAGTGGCGACTATTTATTCAAGCTCGAAATCCTTTCATTTCCAGCTACACAACAATCAAAGTTTTCTTTACGATTTTATTAGTTAGCCGTGTTGTCAACTGTACTGAACTAGATACTAGTTGGGCTTACCACACAAAGCACCACTTGTCTCAGATATGCCATCGAACATTGAGATACAGCACCTGCATATTAAATTGCTGTCAACTGCAATGTTAAGCCAAACAAAACCAAGTTGGAAAGCATTTTTGCATTTTACGCTTTACTTTCCCTTGCCGCAAAACAATTTATACCCTATACATATATAAATACTTTTATTGTGATATTGAGAGTATGTTAGACTTAAGAGATAAGAAAAGATATTCATTCTGTTCTGTTATGACTGAAAATATTTTATGCAAATTTTTTAGGTATTCAAAAGTCATTTATACATTTTGCAAATATGTTTTATTTTTTGTTTATACTGATAAATATCATTTTTGATTTGCTTGACAGCAGAACGAGCTTACTGCTCTGCTCTGGATGCAACCGGGCGTGGCATGTTGTTGTTGTTGTTGCTGTTGGAAGCCATAAGAATGCCAATAGGCAGTTGAAACCTGAAGATGTTGTTGCTGCCGTTGTGTAAACACAAAAATATATATGATAAGGCTTAAACGCATGAATGCAACCGTTTCAAGATGTTTCAGGCTGATGACACTATCAGCAAATGGCTGAAACAATGCGAACATATGTAAATAAATATTTTATTGTTAAATAATAGTTGTGTGCTACAATGGGCATCACTGGCATTAAATATATCAACAAAAACAAATGAAATAAATAATAAATGCCATGTTTCCTATCAAATTTGCTTACATAACAGTGAAAATTAATTACGAAACTTTTACCTATTGAAATCTTTCCTTAAAATAAATATATATTTGCAAAAATGGTTTAGAAGATAAGTAACAACAGACGTAACTAAAGCCACAAAACGTAATGAGACTTTAGGTTTGTATTAAATTTCCAGCAAGCATATCAAAACGTAACAAACAATACACAGGAGAAAAGATAAATAAATATAGATTGCCTGACTTGGAAATACTTATCAGTTATATCGGATACTTTGTACTATTAAGAGATTATGTATATTTCTCAACTAATAATTAATATATTTGACAAAAGATACTTTCAACTTTAAAAAAGCGTTTTTGAAGCTGTTTACTACATTTAATGGCTCTTGTTGAATTACAGAGTATCTTTAATAGAATAACAATCACATAAAATGGAACTCAATGCATTGCAAAGAGAGATTTAAAGTACATCACAATATGACAAAAGGGAATTGCAAAAATAATTAAAAAGTGCAAAATCCAAGTCCATAAAGTCAAACGATGTAAATGAGTAAAAAGCCGCCGACCGAACTATAACTTGAGCAACAATTGCTGCTGCTGGTTGCGATCGTAACTAGCCTTTTTGAGATCAGTTTGCTTCAAGCACTCGAAGCTGTTGGATTAGCTGTATACGCTCTCTGTTCTGCTGTGGTCGACATGGATCAGTTCTATTGGCGCAATAAGGTGGCTGTCATTACTGGCGCCTCGGTTGGTATTGGAGCAAGCACAGCAATTACCTTCGCCAATGCCGGCATGGTTGTAGTCGGTCTTGCCAGACGTTCCGAACTCATTGAGGTAAGCATTTACTTAAGGTAAAGAAGGTATTAGTTCCTGAAACAAAAATTGTTATTGCAGGCACTCAATACCAAAGTAACTGGTGAGGGTAAGATTTTTGGTCATCAATGTGATTTAACCGATGATGAGCAGCTAATTAACTGCTTCAAATGGATCAAAGAGCGTTTCCATTGCATTCATGTGCTCATTTGCAATGCAGGCATCTTGAAAGCTAGTTTCCTAACTGGTATATGTGATTACTGAGTAGTGCGAAAAGTATCTGAATTGATTGATCATTTTAGAAACATCTACCAAGGATATTAAGGAACTGTTCGATCTGAATGTGGTTGCCACAGCAAGCTGCTTGAGAGAGAACCTAAAGCATATGGCGGCAAGCAAGGTGCGCTGTCATATTGTGGTTATTAACAGGTAAGCAATGAAATTTTCCATAATCTTATTCAAAAATCATGTCTAACAATGGTCGATAACTTAGTCAAACCAATCTGAATCTATTGGCCTCGGGCAGTGTTGTAAAATGTTGAATATTAATGCAATTGATCAAGATTCAAATTGTCATTGTCGCATGTGAAGCTTGTTGATTAGGTTCGATAATTAAATAGGCCATGTTGGAATTGAAATGCCGCCATCTCACAAAATCAAATAGACTTGACTAAACAAATGACAACAAGTAAAGTTTGCATTCAAAATTAGCCTAACTACACAAGCAGCATTAGCACAATTATCGCCCAACAAACAAGAGACAGAGATAGATAGACTTAGCAAGACAGAGATAGAGAGAGCGAGAGAGAGAGGTATAGAGTGAGATGGAGTTTTGTTGTCATTTTGTAAATGATGTTTGTCTAGCTAAAATAGCACAAAATAGGGGGCCAAAGCTTAAATTGGCGCTCATGCATCATCACAATGCACTTACCAAGAAACACACTTAAACACACACACATACACACTTACATATATGTATATACAAGAGATTTGCATATGGATTTTGCTTTATAGTTATAGTAGTAGCAGTAGTTGCTTGAACAATGAACAAACAAGAAGCCGACTGTAATGTTGCCTTGAGTGGCAAAACAGTTGCCCAAAATTATGTGCTTACGAAATGTTTGTGCATATGCAGGGACTTCGCCCCCTCCACTAATGAAAGTGCAAATACTGTTACAATTGCCAGTGTTGTTCAACGCATACATTTTTCATCTCATTTAAGAATGGGGGATACTGTATATATTATGTGTGTGGGTGTGTGTGTTTGGGGGAGAGTCGAAACCGATTGCACGTTATTTAAATTAAATTAAAAGCCATCGCACAAACAAACGCATTTATTGATATTTAAATGTTGAAATTTACGCAGAGGCTTCGTTCTGCGTTCTGCGTTCTGTTGTTGCTTTGTGGTTGTCGTGTGCATTAAAAGCTTTGCATTTGCATTTGCATGCCCAAAGTGTTTGCGCAAACAACAACAACAACAACTCAATTATTCAACATAATTAAGTATTTTGCATTAAGCAGCACACACACACACCCACCCTTATCCACACAATATATGGATGTGCGTGTGTGTGTGTGTTTGTGCCCGTGTCTACTGTTGATTTTTATTTCATGAATTCCAATGCGCAACGCATTTAAAATCAAAATGTTGCGCATTAATTTCGCATCGTTTGATTCGCGTTTTGGCTTTAATTGAAAATTGCATTGATTTTGAGTTTAAATGCAAACACACAACCACTTGATCAATTACTATTTGCCACATTTTATACATATACATATTTTAATTATTACACATACGCTATGTGGACAACGGCAAATTGAACTAAATTCCAAATATTCCCGCAAACAATTGAAGCTGAAGCTAGTATGTAAATAAAAGCAGGTCAAGTCAATCAAAAGATGTGACATACATAATTACACTATGCAACAAAGTTTTAAAGAACAAACTATTTGATGTAAAGAAAAATTTTCAAATCAAATTTTCTACATAGGTTGCTAAAGAGAAGTATGAAATGTAAACATTTTCTTTGTTGCATAGTGTAATTTACAGACATAAATGATCAACTTTAGGTATTATTGCATTCGAGTAGAATAATTTTGCATACACTCAAAGCGAAAACAAACCGAATTAATCAAAAGATGCAACTACACAGATTTATTTATAAGTCAAGTGAAACTTTTCAACATACAAATACTTATAAATATGAATAATTATGGATAAACGTAAATGTTGTAGATTTATGGCTGTTTTTTTGTTGGCCAGAACGTTTGTTGGCATTTAAATTAATAGCCTTTGCATAATTTACAGTTTTAATGAGCAAAATCAACGCAGAAAACCATATTGAATGGCCCAAACTGCCAGGCAAATGTGAAAATCTGCAAAATGCGAAAATATACAAAAGAAAACTCTTAATTAATGAGAAAATTGATATAATTTGGCTGCAAGCGTTAACTACCCGAACGAGAAGAATGACATTCCAAGAGGCGTTGCAAATGAACAGATATGGGCGTGGCATGTCCGTCAATACGCATTTCGCTTAATGTCAATGCAATAATAATATTAAGACTTCATTAATTAAAAGTGCTAGAAGAAAAGCTGGGGCAGAAGGAACCGCTATTTGCACTTAAAATGCCACGCCACTCCCCAACACTGGACAAAATAAATGTGAAAAAAAGGAAGTTTACGCAGTGTTTGCATAAAATGCACAACGACAGTTCAGTACAGTTCAGTACAGCATGAGGTCCAGCACATATTTTTTCTTTTTCTTCACACGCAACGCACAGCTGTTGACCGTCATCAGCTTCATCATCATCATCCTTGTTTTTGTTGTTGCTTTTTTTCTTTTTGTCTGATGCTTCGAGTGGGCTTACATTGCGTAGCAACGTTGACTTTATTTATTTTACTCAACCTCGTGCGTAACTCTCTTAACACTCTTACCAACACCCAATGCCACCCTCTTCACCCTCTCCACCCTCACTTAGCGTGCTTGGACATCGCATACCGGAAGTGCCGGTACGCTTATTCAGCGTTTATCCGGCCACGAAGCATGCAATTACAGCACTTTGCCAGACGGTGCGCCAGGAAATACATTTTCTCAAATTAAATATTAAATTAACGGTAAGTTAAATGCAATGCATACATTCCATCCAATTGGGTGGGATGTTGGGGTTATGGCAGACGCTGCCGAGCTCCCATACCTACTGCATTTGCAAATACAAACAATTGTGACGCGTCTTCTTTTCTGCCCGCATTGTAGAGCATCTGTCCGGGACTGGTGGACACCGATTTTCTGAATGTTTACTCACAGGCTGTCGATGAATTACCCAAACTGCAGGCAGACGACGTGGCGCAGGCAGTACTCTATGCCCTTAACACACCCGATGGAGTGCAGGTGGAGGATATCACATTGCAAAAGATGCGAAAAGTTGACTGAAGCCCATTAAACATAAAAAACATATACATTTATCATATTTTGTAGATTGTGAAAATTAATTCTAATTATTATAATAAACGATATTCACTTCACAATTTCATAGAGTAAAAATTTCAAATGTATGGTATTTAAACATGTAGCTTTTGCGCGCCAATGAGAAGTGTTGTAAAGGGCTAATTACTAGTTCCACTGGATCCGTTGTCAGTTCATTGAAGAGCCGCAGCCAACTTTGCTTGCTATGACAATGCTGATACAGAAAATATCGATATGATACGAATCGATAGTTCAGATTTTAAATAACCCAAATAAAAATCTAAAACAATACCAAAATTATTGCTTGTAATAATATTAATATAGACGAAGATAGCAAAATTAGCGCTATTTTGATTTGAATATTTTGTTTTAATGCACAATTTATGAATTATTTGCCGATCGCTGTAATTAACAGCCTTACAAAATGTTATGACTTTGGACTTCTAGCTGCTATCGAACTAAATGAACAACCAACATTCATTCAGTTTAGTGAGTCGTTCGATTGAACTTATTCCGAACGATTCGATACAACGTGTGCAGAAAAAGTAATAAATAATAATAACTCGTCAATAATAAACGAAATATGCTTTATATACATATAAACAGTGTCTTATAGAATAGAGAGCTCTATTATCAATACACCTGTTAAACGACAAATTGTGCAGCGCGCCATTAAAATACTGAAAAGGGGCAACTTAAAATGTGTGTCCACGTAGTGCAAAATCAGATTGTCATGTCTGCTGTTTTTATACATATAAACCCCGTCTAATAAGCGATGCGGCGCGAGCGCTAAGGGTGCGGCAAACTTAATATGATTGTGGGGCCCATAGTATGCCTAGCTCCAAAGTGCGACATTACGAAACTCAACCAAATTTTAATGAAAACTTAAACGAACAATGCGTATTAACCACGTACACACATACACGCAGACAAAAGCCGTAGTCGCTACACATGCAAACGTACACACACACATACGCATAGAAAGAAAGTGTAGTTCGAATAGCTTGACGAAGAATTAAAACAGGTTTTTAACCTAATTACATACGCTCAAAAACTTTACTTCCTGTTCCGCGGCAGTTTTTCCCTAGTATTTATGTCAAGGCTGTTTGGTCCGTTTTCTTCTTTTTTTTTAATTGGGTTACGCGAACTAGAAAAATTGATTATCAATAACAAAACAGAGCCGCGCGTCCGTCGTGTGAACATTGAACTTGTGCTCATTTCCTCATTGTCTGTCTTCTTTGTTGTGTTTTTTTTTACAGCATAGCACCGCACTCTTCCCCCCACACACACACAGCCTTTGCAATTTGAAACTCACGCCCGCAGGAAACCACAGCACAAGCCAAGATGTTCATTTGGGACTGGTTTACGGGTGTTCTCGGATACTTAGGTAAGCATCTGGTCAACAAAAAAAAAGGAATTTGACATTGCTACCTCAGCGCATTTCTTGAGCATTTGCCAACAAACAGCCAAAAAGAAGAAGCAGAATGAACCAAAAGCAGACAACAAAAGAAAATGAAATTGTTCATATTATATGCGGGCGCGTTATGCGTGTATGTTTTCGAGAAGCTGTTTGATTTTTTTAATTAATGACGCTTCAAGTCAAGTCGGAAACTGACGTCCAACTTGACCTCAAACATTTGGCATTGACTGGCAAACGCTACGATCGAGCGATCACATTAATTCCTATTCATTATTATTTGAGTATTATATGCATTTTTATACTGCTTAGGTCTATGGAAAAAGTCCGGCAAACTATTGTTCCTTGGCTTGGATAATGCTGGTAAAACCACATTATTGCATATGCTCAAAGATGATAAGCTAGCACAACATGTGCCAACACTGCATCCAAGTAAGTGTGAAAATAAACCTTAAAAACATAAACTTTAAATCATATTAAACACATTTCTTTCTATCTGCTCAGCTTCCGAGGAGCTGTCCATCGGCAATATGCGTTTCACTACATTCGACTTGGGTGGACACACTCAGGGTAAGTCTTTACATTTCGAACTATTTTTGGGAGGTAATTAGTTTAGCTTAGTGCTCTTATTAAAATCATAAATATTGCGCATATTGAAACGTGCTGCTTTCAATCTAAATATAGCTCAATGCATACACAAAAGCACAAAGAAGACAGAGCAACATAAACATAATAACAACAATCAGTGTAGAATATAGCACAGCAGGTCACCCATACCCATACAATATATATGAATATACACAACTTGCCATGTAAACGCATTGTAATTTTTGTCATTTGTTGCCTTCACTCTTTGCAGTGATAGCAACATCAACACTGTGGTTATAGATATGTCAATATTTACATATCGTTATATAAGTTTAATCTATAAAGATAAGATCTTTAACCACAAAACAAATATTATACAGAAGTAAACTTTTTCTTAAAAAATACAAATATTTGAAACGCAATATAACAGTTTTCATGAATTTTTAACTATTTGAAGTATATTTTCTATCTTTTACACAAGATATATCATGTGCAGTCAATGTTCTTTAGAAAAACGACAAAGGTGAAGCATTATTATTGCTATTGCCAAGATAGAATATAGTTATTTTTACATTTTCATTTTAACAACGAATATGAGAAAGTTTTGCATAATACATTTCATTTTGTGTCCTTTATCTAATAACCACTGTGCATGGAATGAACTTAATAAAATGCGCTAACCAAACACACTGTCTAGATAGAAAGAACAAAAACGTCATTGCACAAGATCAACAACAAATTAAAATGCATACATAAGTAAATGATATAGTATATGCGTGCTTATGCAAGACAAAAAAAAAAGCAAATTTATAAGCGCCCATATAATGTAATTATAAGCGTGAGATGGCGCAAACTGTCAATGTATGTATGTGAATAAATTAGTATAAGTTTATATACAAGTATATGTATGTGCTGTTATTGATAAGCAAGCAGCGAGACATTGCTCACGTACCAAGTAGCTTTGTCAGCGTTACGCTCGATTTCCGATCAGAATGAGAGCGGGTTTTTAGTTTGATTGAGACGCTAAGTTGTCAGTGATATCAAAATCGTGCCTGATAACAATTTGCGTTTGATTAATTCGTGTAATTGGGCTGTTTAGATAACTTGTTTGTTAATGAATAATATAAATGTTGATTTATATGTCGTTGTGTATTTATAGCGCGTCGTGTCTGGAAGGATTATTTCCCCGCAGTCGATGCCATCGTTTTCTTGATAGACGCTTGGGATCGCGGTCGCTTCCAGGAGAGCAAAAACGAACTGGATTCGCTGCTCACAGATGAGGCGCTCTCCAACTGCCCCGTGCTCATATTGGGCAACAAAATTGATAAGCCCGGTGCGGCCAGTGAAGATGAGCTGAGAAATATGTTTGGGCTGTATCAGTTAACGACCGGAAAGGTAAGTGCATTAATTTCCCACTTATGTTTATACATTTATTAATTAATAATTCTGTCTATGTTTTCTGCAGGGCAAAGTTGCACGCTCCGAATTGCCTGGTCGTCCATTGGAATTGTTCATGTGCTCCGTCCTGAAGCGACAGGGCTATGGCGAGGGTTTCCGTTGGTTAGCGCAGTATATTGATTAAGTCATGATTAACACATAACATAAACACCACAACAACAATAACAAACAACAATTCAACAACATAAACAAACCACAAAACTGAGAACATGGCTTAAAAAGAAAATTCAGAATGGACGAATAAATACAAAAAAACAGAAAAAAACCGACAGTAGTAAGCAAAATGAAGCTGCGAGCGCAATTTTCCAATTATACACACAAAACCACAACAATAAAAAAACAACATTAATGAAAACAGAAGCAAACTAAATTAAATAAAATTAATATTTTTAAAAAAAGAAATTCAAAGTGCAAAAAATCTTCTAAAAAAAGAAAATTCAACATAGACTACACAAGAATAAACGGGAAAAACTTAAGGAATGCGTGAGAAAAGCTTTTAAAAACAATAATAATTATGTATGAATAATAAATTGTAGCAAATTAAAGGTGATTTTTTTAAGGACATGTGCTTGCTTGTGTTCCATAAATAAATTTTATTATTTAAACATTTTAAAATTGTCAAATTTGTAATCTTTTTTTTTCGACCCAAGTGCATTTCAATTTTGTTTTTTGTTGCTACATTTCCTATTAAGTTGCATGACAAACAATTTATAAAAAAGAAACGCAGATTTGAAATAAAAAAAGAGAGAGAACAACTTTTGTAAAAAAGCAATTTTATGGGTTTTTTAAATACCATTTTATGCCCATAACTAAAATGCATATTGTTTTTTTTTTTTACAAATATATTTGATTTATTTATGTTGAGAAATTAATAATTATCCTTAGCGAATTAAGTTGAGTGTGAAGCTTACCCAAACTGGTTTCCGTTAGAAATAATTAGAAATCTCACAATATTCATATTACAGCAAAACATTAATTACTTGTCTATGTAGAAAAATATTACTAAACATGCAAAATTAGCAGCAGGATTAGGATCATTTGCGCTGGATGAGACTACACAGACGCTTGCGCCGAGGCAAACGGCGACAGAACAGCAGTTGGCGTTGGAACAACCTGAGGAGCAGGCCATTCCTTTTGGCTTTGGGCCGACATCAAGAACGTGTGGAGCCCGTGGCACTCCCATTATCTCCGCTGCCGTTATTACTGGCACCCATGCGTCGCTTCTTCTTTTTCTTAGCCGTGAGGCTTTCCTGGCCGCTGTCCGTATTCGAATCGGCCTCGCTCTCCGACGATGAGGAACTGCTGGACGATGATGAGGAGCTGGAATTGCTTGAGCTATCGGAGGCAAATCCAGTGCTCTCATTAATATTAATACTATCGGCTATTTGAGCCAATTCCGGACGCTGTTCACGCAGCACCCGCAGCCATTTGCGTGACAACTTGGGGCGACCACGCACAGTCTTATGCCACACACATGGGAAGTTCGTGACACTGCTAAAGTTTTGCGTAATTGCAATAGTTTCGTCTAGATTGAGCACAACATGCCACCATCCACCCGGCACAAATACTGTTTCGCCAGCACACTGAAGCACCTCAATTGGCTTGTATTCTTGTGGCCAGGATGGCAATTGGGTGCGCGGATAGATGGTGCTAAACCACGTAATGGCCTCGTCGCGCTGCTTCCCACCCATTGAGCTGGTGACCTTTAGCAGATCTTTGGGTGTATGCGTGGGAAACAAACACCAGCGCTTGTGGCCGCATATTAACGTATTCCAGGCACTGGTCCCTAACGGATCTATGTGAATACCGGTGCCGGAACGTGCCGGACCCATCACAAACCATCGATATGGCGGTCGACGCTCCTCGCCACAATACTTGAAGAGATCATCGCGAAAGTATTTGGGCACCTTATAATCCTCAAGCAACTTTTTTCGGCGATGGTGCTCGCCGAAGCTGCTATCGAATATGTAGAGCGGACTGTCGTCGCGTGTTCCTTGCATGTACTCTACATAGTATTTCATTTTCATTTTGACACTATATCCCTCGTTATCCTCACCACACTTGAACTTCTGGTTGCGATACTTCTTGGCCAACCGGGACATAGTCCACTTTTCCTGGGCTAGCCAACCTTCGGCACACCCAGTTATTATCACGGGCAAATAGGGACGCTCGAACCGTTCAATAAATTCATCACATGTTACTGTTGCATCGTCTATTCTTTCCAGGTTATCCGTAAAATCCCAAAATGTCTCAAATTTTTCGAAATAGCGCATGGCAAACCATGCGGTCTCTCCATCTAGTTCGGGCCGGGCTTTTCGTTTCACATCACGCGTACGCTTTCGTGATCTTTTTGGCAGTTTAAATTCGTCGCTCATGGTGGGAGAGTTAAACAAATTAAGGAAAATGGCAATTAAATAAGTATGCCAGTTTCTGCACGTCGTCTTCACAGTCAATATCGATGGGTTGCATATATTGTCTCGATACATCGCATTTTTTATAGGGTTGATTTGTTTTTCCGATACACTGCCTATAAAATGTAAGCACCAATCAGGAATAACACTAACAGCCTTGCATGAATCGTAATTTCTTATCGATAGTTGATCCCGGTATCGTTAATTTTACTCATGTGACAGAAGCGAAAAAGGTGTTTTTGTGAAAAAATAATGATAAGCCAAGTTGGACGTGGTAAATTTTAAAATTACATTTTTAAAAATTGTATACACTCTATTTGAAATTGTTTCAGAGCTGTACAAGGTGCCTCATCGCATTTTAGACCATCGTGTATTTGTCAACGGCGAAATTGAACTCTTTCTTGAAAATTTCGAAGTAAAACGCAACGACAGCGAAATCGACAATCTCTTCCAGGCCACAGAAATTGTAGGCTCACTGAAATACGATTTATCCGAACGTTGTGTGGCATCAGGTAGCGAGAGTCTTACCCAACTATCTACAAGTGTTAACGAGTTGTTGAGCGGCGTCGAAGTATTGCTGGCTAAAGCAAAAGTTGAGCGTTCTGTAAGTGTACATAAATAAGCCTTTAAATAATATATACAAATACTTAATTGTGGTCAATATTTATGATAAATAGCCAAGCGCCGAATTTCTGGAGGCGCGCCGTGCACGTGAACAACGCAAAGCTGAGTTTTTAAAAAATTTGGAACACGACTATAAACGTCTAGACAATTCATTTGAGGAAAAGGAGGAGGAAATCGCTGAACTTTACTCAGATCTGCAGCGAAAGCTAAATATACCCTCCTAAAAAAAATAAAAAACTATTTCGTCATGCTTAAATCAACAATTATTGACCCTCGAGTGCGAATTCGACCATCCAAGAAATTATTAGAATTGCTCGATGCACAAAAGGATAACTTTAAGGCGGTGCCAGCGAATGTGGCTAAACTTCTTAAGGATAACGGCTACCATTTACACACTAATACAAAAATATTGAAAGAAAATGATTTAGTTTATGAACGACCCACAATTGATACTAAGCTGTTAGCAAAGTTAACTGCAGATATTCCCGAGGTTCCACCCAAATCTGAAATAAAGGAAGTGGAGGAGAATGAACAGGAAGAAGAGAAGCCTGTGAAAGGAAACTTCTTATATTTAAACGATATGCACTGGCTGCGTGATGCTCTGACAGATCTGCGTGAAAAGAATAAAACAACTGTATTTCTTTATCAGCTACTCGAAAGCTGTGAGCTCATATTGCCGGAGAACGAATATAAACCGCGTAATCCAGAGCTGGAGGCTCGTTGCCAACGTTTACGCGAGGAGCAACAAAATCGTGAATATCACAAGATGACTAAGAATGTTGATGCGAGCCTTAAACACATACCCGAGGATACTATAGCCTATCAATGTAAGTAATGTGTATTATTTACGCCGTCAAATTCTAAGCACCAATTCTTTTTACAGTGAAAAGCCTTAATAAACAAATCATTGCTGTAGCCCAGTTCATCTTTTCGGTGGCAGCTGGATTTACATTTGGTTTCTTTGGTGTCAACCTTATGGTTGGTCCACTGCCATTCGGATTTCGCATTTTGCTGGGCGTCATTGTGGCGCTTGTCATAGCGCTGGCAGAGATGTACTTCCTGGCCAAGAAACTGCACGAATACGACGAGGTCCTAGATGCGCCCAAACGCAAAAAGCCCGAAACACCTAAGAGGAGCGGTGTACAGGAACTTAAGCCTCATGTTGATTAAAAAGCTTTTAGTATTCGTATTGTGTTAAATGTTGTTTGCAATGTTTTGGTTACATAAATAAGTTTTGATTTTAACAGAGGGAAGGGCGTGGTGGCATATGCTGCACAATACACAGACACAAACACACTTATTCGTAATGATTCTGGTTGGGATTCGGATTATTCCAGCTGTCATCCACACCATCGTTGCCGCTACCCCGTCCCAGGAGTGCCATCAAATAAACAAAAATGATAAAAGCCATAATGCCACTGAGTACCAGAAACCAGGTGCGACGCCAAGGCGGACGCGATGATGGTGCATAAAAGCGACGTGTCCAACGTGAGAAAAGTTCTGCCGGTGCGCGGCGCTGGTATTTATTGTCATCCCGATCCGTACCTCCAATGGGCGTTTGACGCGGCAACAAAGGACGCCGACTGCTGGTGCCTTTAAAAGAATAAATAAATACATTGGAATTATATTGGATACACATTAGAGAAAATATGTTTGCAGACCATGTGAATCGCCTGAGCTAGGTGGATTAAAAGCATCCATTAGCAGCACGGAATGTGGACTGGAGCTGTCGATGCCTCCATTTGGCTTCATACGCTCGCGTTCGCCAGCGGAATGATGATGCACTTTGGTTATATTGCTGACTGCCGCTTGACCAACAACAGGCATTGCCTTCAAACTATTGTTTTGATCATCTGGTAGCTGCAAGAAAATATTTGTGTTATTACCAAGCTAACATATTGTTTTATGTGTGAACTTACCAAAGCAAGTCCCAGCCCATTGCGACCCCAGTTTACTGCCGCTAAATAGTTTTTTAATGCATCTGCAACGGGGGAGACCAGGTTTGAAGTTGGAAATATCTCTACATTGCAACTGGGGCACTGGTGGCCACTAGGCGCTGTGTTGGCTGGCAAACCGGCTTGACGTGCATTCAAGCAGTCCCAATGATATACATCTGGAGAGTAACAAGTGCGTTAAGGTTCAGCTTGCTCGGTTATCATGTACACTTACGATAGCAGACAAGGCGCACACATTCACCCTGCTCTAGAGTTGTGCCGCATAGCGTACAATTGGATATATAGTCGCTATCACGTAGCCATTGCAGATACGATTGGACTATGCACTAAATAGAAATTCATTAATAGAAGTAAAATCCATAACTACCTAGATCACTCACCTTCGGATGGCTCTGGACCATACAGTGCTCACAGACATTGACTCTGTGCTCAAAACAAAATTGGTTTGTCACCAATCTTTTTGGACATTTGCAAAGCCCCATTTCTTTGTTTCTTTGTTTATTGCAGTATCGGCAGTCGTTTTCTTTCAGATAATTATCGCATATTTTGTTCGAGTGTTGATATATGTATAAATTAATTTTTATTTTGTGCTAATCTTTTGTCGGAATACTTTGTCGAGACAATCACAGTGTATCGTCAGCCACGTATTTATACTATTTGCGGAGCATAAAATATTCTTATCGGACTTGCGATTAATCGATAAATGGTTTCTGCTGTTCGTTCTTATTGAGAAATTTATGTGGAGGCACGATGCTAATTAAAATTTAAAAGTTAGTTGATAAGCTTCATATAGTTAAATAGTGAGATATTATCGCATATTGATATAGCAGTTAAATTTTTTATAATAAAAATAGCTTTTTATAACAATTTATTTAATCTAACCAATCATTCATATATTGACAATTAATAGCCGTTACATCGCCACAGTTGGAGCAGTTCTTAATTACGGGGCATATACCACATGGCATTTGAACTAAACCGGGTGCTGGGAGAGGTAAATTAACGGCACGATAAACGTACGATCCATCAGATTGTAAAATACGTTCTGCATTGCCATCATAGACCACGGTTTTCAGTATGGTCTCTAAATCATCCTCATCCAGATTGACTTTACTTATTCCCAAGTCTGATATAAACTTGTGCACTTCCTTTACGGTGCAACAAGACATTTGCTTAAACGCTAATGGACCATCGCGTTTCTTCTCGGCACCCTCGCGTTTCATTTGAAGAAAGCGCAGGCATTGTTGATTTAGGACATCTACAAACTCGACTTCAAAGTCCTGATCCTGATACCAGGCTCCGCCCGTTACTGATCGATCTGCCTCCATATTGTACAGCATGTAAACTTTCTTTTTGCTAGCCTAATTTTTATAAATTATTAAAGTAAACTCAATTGTGTATAAGAAATCATTTACTTACATTGACTGATTTAACGGCTTTAATAAGTTTCTTTGTTTCCAAATTCTTTAAGATTTTATTCAGTTGAGTCATATTCAGATTGGATTTAATTCGTATATCACGTATCCAGATGCCTTTGTTGCCACCCTCTTCCACTATACTGTAGACGATTTTCTCTTCGTTATCTGCATCTTTGGGCAATGCACTTTTCTTTTGCGGATCTTTGGCACGATATATAAGCTTTTCCCCTTTCTTTAAAACTTCTATGCCGCCCTGTTTTAATAAAACATTAAGACCTTCAACCCGTGAAGCAGCGGGCATGTCGGATAACGCCTTGGTAAGATCATCATTTGTCGCGCCACCGGGAACTCCCTGTATAACTGCGAGAAGCAGCTCAGCAATCTCATTAGCTGACATTGTGTGATCTGAAATGGCAAAATGTAAATCTACTTGAAACTCAACCGTTGTTACAGTGGAGCAGCACTGTTAATTTAAACCGAGTTTTGACAAGTGATTGTCAACGTTAACACGCGAATGGTTTTGTTTTCAATTGACGAAATATACTTCTGCTCCTGCACAGTTTTGATAACTTTCGTTTTTTCGGTACTTACAATGTCACAAGAACACAGCTCAGATGATGAAACTGATTTTAAGACCGTCAACACAACTAATCAGCAGCGAATACAAGAAAAAGTAGCAAAGGTATATCAAAAGCGAACTTTTAATAACAACTAAATTCCTTGACTGCTCGCCGCACGCCGTCTGTTCAATGTGGCGAAATCTGTTAACAGTCGCGTAGTTCTCTTATTCACTGTTAAACTAAATCAGCTGTTAAAATGCAACAAGATTTTATTTGAATAATCAACAAACAATATTTAACCACTATAGATTAACTATGCTGACGGAATCGTCGATGGACGTGAACAGATCTTTCAATCGAGTTTTGATCAGGGCTACGTTGACGGCTTGAGGACGGGCATTGAGATTGCCAAATTCCAGACGTTTTTTAAGACAATAAAAGATGCCGATGTTGCCGTTAAGTTGACAGAAGACAGACTTGCCTATGAGGAACTCAAATTGTCAAACGCAACAGACAAATCTCACTTCAAGTATTTGGATTATCAAAATGAACCACTCATCGTTGTATCCGGGAAGCAAACGGTCTACGTAGACAATTTATTGGAGCACTCAGCCAAAATCCTGCACACAACCACAAACTTATTTAAATCAGAAGCGACATGATTTAAGTATTAACCTGGTTTAATGCGTGTTTTTGTGATTAGGAATTATAATATGTGTTAACTGAAAAATTGATTGACTTATAAATACAATCCCTCGGGCGTGCCCTCCTTCTTGCGGTACAAGACGCTCTCCTTTGATTTTTTAAAGTCCTCGTTGGTGACCTTCATGCGACGCTCGCGCAGTGCCATCAAACCAGCCTCAGTGCAAATAGCCTTGATGTCAGCGCCCGATAGATCGTCCTTCGCCATGATCAGCTCATTTAGATTTACATCCTCGGCCAAGGTCATGCGAGAAGTATGAATGGTGAAAATGCGTCGTTTGGTTTTCTCATCGGGCAGTGGGAACTCGATTTTACGGTCAATACGTCCTGGACGTATAAGCGCCGGATCCAGCGTTTCAATACGATTCGTTGCCATGATAACTTTTACATCACCACGAGAATCGAAACCATCGAGCTGATTAAGCAACTCCAACATAGTGCGCTGAATTTCACGCTCGCCACCAGAATTGGAGTCGTAACGCTTTGTGCCCACAGCGTCAATTTCGTCAATGAATACGATAGATGGAGCATGCTCCTCGGCAACGCGGAAGAGCTCACGCACAAGCTTGGGACCGTCGCCCAAGTATTTCTGTATCAGTTCAGAACCCACAACACGCAAGAAAGTAGCTGAGGTCTGGTTGGCGACAGCCTTGGCAAGAAGGGTCTTGCCTGTGCCGGGAGGACCATAAAGAATGACACCCTTTGGTGGCTTGATGCCCATTTCCTCGTAGTATTCGGGATGCGTGAGTGGAAGCTCAACAGACTCTTTGATCTCCTGGATTTGAGTGTCCAAGCCACCAATATCCGCATATGTTTCTTGTGGCGCCTTTTCTAGCTTCATCACTGTGACCATGGGATCTGTATCATCGCTAAGAACACCCACAACAGCATGAACCTTGTGATTCAAGAGCACAGAGCAACCAGGCTCCAGTTGGTCCTTGTCGACAAACGACAGAATGCTGACGTAGTGCTCTGATCCCACAGATGTCGACACAATAGCATGATTGTCGTCGATAATCTCCTCCAAGTTGCCGACAGACATTGGTGTGCCACGCAAGTCGTCTACCTTTGAACGTTCCTCCTCGTTTTTTTCATCTTGAGGCTTAAGGCGCTCTTGATTGCGGATAAATTCATCCTCCATCATCAGATAATCCTTGATGCGCTCCAATTTGAGCAACTTTAGGCGACAGCGCGTATGTGGCGTCACTTGTGGCAGTTTCATGGCCGCATCTGGACCCTTTGCGCGACGCTTCTTCTTTCCAACGCGAGTCGGAATTGGTGGCTCATATTTCTTCTTTTTGTCTTTGTCATCCTTTTTGTCTCCAGCTCCCCCCTGTGCTGATTGGTTTTGGCCCTATAATGCGAAAACGCGGAATTAATATACGTACAAAGCAAAGCTATTTGACTGAGCAATTTACCATTATGCGTTTTTACTTTAATATTTTCTGACAGGAATGAATTTATTTAGTCGGCAACACAAACAGATTTTTACCAGTCATAACTGACGTGAAGTTAGCTGCGGCTTGGTTGTAAGTGTGTACACACCTTATCAAGCAGGGTTGCTATTAAAAATTAAGTTTATTTTGCACAGCTGGCGCGCTATAATTATTTAAATTTAACATAATAAAAATACATAAACATTGCTAATTATTTTTATGATAAATATAAAAAAAATATTTTCGCCTTTCATTCTTGTTGTTACTTTGAGGAATGTTTGATGTGAAAACTAACAATTATTCAGAATTAATATAAATTTAATTGGAAATCCCATTTTATTTTTTGAGTTTAAATACCACAGATAATTTAATAATAAAATCTTAAAGATTATTAACATTTAAATAGGAGCCGTAGAAAGGCATCAATTCTTAACATGGTCTTACATTTAACATAACATGATCACATTACAGGTATGTAATTTTGCTCAACATTTAAAGGATGTAAGCGGATAATCAAAGTTGGCAACATTGCAATAAAATTATAAAGAGGTCGCAAATAGCAAACACAGCCTTTTTAAAAACGAAATATTTAATAATAAACAATTAGAAAGTATTAAAACAACGTTAACATTTTTAAGCGATCATTGTTTTCTTATACGCTTGTGAGCTTTAACACACATACATACATTGTCTCGGTGCGTACATACATATGTATGTATGTATGTATGTATGTATATAGTTAATTCTTGCATGCACCTGCAGTTCACCAACCTGTAATTTTTTCTGTTAGTTGCTTACAGGTGCCTGCAGAAGCAGACAGCGGATTATTCGAGCAAAAGAAACTAGAAATAACTAACACAGATTTCGGAATATTCTGTTTGTGATTCGCTCGATTTTAAAAATGATATACGAAATACTTTATTTGATCGTTGCAATATTAATAATTGTGATCGTCTCATCTTATGTGTTAATCATTATTAATTGCAAACGAAAAGCAGTTGTGGAAATTTTAACTTTGACCGGCGAAAAGGTCAAATGTGAATTTGATCAAGCACCTGGGCCAAATCCATGGCCTATTATTGGAAACTTGGATATAATTGGAAAATTTGCTAATCCATTCCAAGGATTTGGATCATTAACCGAAAAGTATGGGAATATTTACTCTTTGAGTTTCGGGCACACGCGCTGCTTGGTCGTCAATAATTTGGAGCTAATTCGAGAGGTTCTCAACAAGAATGGCAAATTTTTTGGCGGTCGCCCAGATTTCCTACGCTATCATAAACTGTTTGGCGGTGATCGCAATAACTCTTTGGCTCTGTGCGATTGGTCGCAACTACAACAAAAGCGTCGAAATTTAGCCCGTCGGCATTGCTCCCCGCGTGAAGCGTCATCATATTTCACAAAAATGTCGTGTATTGGTTGTGATGAGATCGGCATTTTAATGGAACAACTGCACAAGGTAATTGTGCCTGGCCAACCGATCGATTTAAAGCCTATATTAAATGCAGCATGTGCCAATATGTTTAGTCAGTATATGTGCTCAATGCGTTTTGATTATGACGACAAAGAATTTCAACAAATTGTCTGGTTTTTCGACGAGATCTTTTGGGAAATCAACCAAGGACATCCATTGGATTTTCTACCATGGCTTGCTCCATTCTACAACAAACACACATCGCGCATCGCATATTGGTCTACAACAATTCGTAAATTTATCCTCGAGCGCATTATTGATCAACGGGAGCTGAATGTGGATCTTGATGAGCCAGACAAAGACTTTACGGATGCCCTTCTGAAGAGTTTAGTGGAAAACGAAAATATGTGCCGCAATACCATTATTTTTATGCTGGAAGACTTTATTGGTGGCCATTCAGCAGTTGGAAACTTAATAATGCTTGCTTTAGCCTATATCGCAAAGAATCCGGCTATTGCTAAGAATATTCAAAATGAAATAGATGCGACATCGAACAATGGAAAGCGGGCTGTAACTTTGGAAGACATGGAGGAAATGTCCTACACCATGGCAACAATATACGAAGTTCTGCGCTACTCTTCGTCCCCTATCGTACCTCATGTGGCTTCAGAGGATTGTGTGGTTTCTGGGTATGGAGTTACTAAGGGTACCATAGTATTTATTAATAATTATGTACTTAATATGAGCCAAGAATATTGGAAAAATCCAGATAAGTTTTGTCCAGAACGATTTTTGGAAGAAAAATGTAAAACTCTGTCTAAAAAACCTTTAGTTAGCGACAAAAGAAAAACTTCTGAAGGATCTGATTCAGGAATAGAATTTGAACAATATAACGAATTTAAATTAAACTTAATGAAACCTAAAAAAGAAATCGATACAAACCGAACTTGTGAACCGATCAAGTTTCAATTGAGAAAAAATCTTCCACATTTCTTACCTTTTAGTATAGGAAAACGTACGTGCATTGGGCAAAATTTGGTGCGCGGTTTTGGTTTTATTTTACTCTCTAATATTTTAATGCAATATAATATAAGCAGTCCAGATTTAACAAATATGAAGATTAATCCTGCTAGTTTAGCATTACCTGCCAATTGTTTCCCACTAACATTGACTCCCAGAATATAAATTTAAATGCACTAGAGAAAATTATATGCTTTTACCTAAATACATGTATAAGAGTATTAACATGACACTTAGTGATTTTAATAATAAAATAAAAATAAATAAAACGAAAAACTCTTTAAAAAAAAGAAACAACTATTTAATTAATGATAATTTTCTTTTCTAGATTTTAATAATAATAAAAAGCGCCTGGCATCGATAGTGGTTATGTTTACAAAATCGATATTTTATTTGCTTATATGCTTTTAACACCAGCGAACTAGTGTGAACTAGTTGTGTTGTGCTCACATTTAATCACTAACACAAACAACTCTCTGTTGTTTGTTATAAATAAAACCCGCGAAATTGTTTACAATTTGCAAAAATGACACAAAATCATAAAAACGTAGAGATACAGCTGCAAGACGTTGATGTTTTAACAACAGGAGTCACTGCCGAGATTGTAAATGGTATCCTTGACTTTCTGCTATTTCATCGCAGTCAAATTCCATTCGTCTATAAAACATACAAGTATTACGTGGAGAAATGGGATGAGACTGATAAAACACAACAGACTGAAGAATCCTTTGGGAATTATCAACTGAAAAAGCAACGTTCCTTAGCTAAAGGAACCAAAGACGCCATCAGCAGTATGAGAGAAGTGAGAATCACCAATTAGCTGAAAATTAATTAAACTCAATGGCGTTATATTTATTTCAGCTAATACGAAATGCATTTAGTAGTAACAAAGGAGTCAAGAGTTTGAGATTTCTTTTTGGTGGCAATACTTTTATGCCAACCGAATCCTACACAATACACATACCGCATACGTCCATATCGAAATATCATGGCGATGTTCATGCCATGCGAGAAGGTCAAATGAACAAAACACTTCTTAGGCTACTTACCTGCGAGGAGCTCTATGGACTTTGGTCAACGGAACTAAAGGCGACAAATGTGTTTTTGGAGATGGAGCTGCTGACACATGGGGAACAGTGCCAGTCTACACAACTTTTTCCCAAAGATGTTGTCAGTCAGTTGCCCAGAAGCTGTAAAAACGTGCATTTACACTTGTTACATGCAAAAGAAGAGTCAGAACTGCAATGCTGCAGAGAGTTGACTATATACGAAGATATATCAGTTTTAAGTTTGGAACCAACAAAGCCTGATGACAAAGTATGCGTTAAGGAGACAGAACATTTAAGTGGCTGGTGGCAGGCCGATGTGATTGTTCGCGGATTTCGTGCACCCAAATTCGATCTGTGGTCTAGTTAACATATCATATAACTAAAGTCATCTTGATGTGCCATACGCACCCAATAAAATTTTTAAATTGATACGTGCTTGCTTAATATTTTGGGAATTGCATTTTTTACCAAGCAAATTTGTGAATTTTTTAAAAATGTTCGCGTAGTAAGTGCCATCAACAAAATAAATTCATCAACCACTTGTTGATATCGATAACATTTGTTCGATAGTATTGGTTATCTGGCTACCAATGGTTCACTGAACGAAGTAAATACAAAATATCTTCAGCCCTGACGCTTCGTGTTTGTATTTGATTCGCGTCCCGTTTACATATATAATTTAAAAGGTTTTGAAACGGCACAGCAGCACAAGTGTCTAGTCATTCGTTGCTTGGCGTCGTCGTTGCAGTCATGTCTGAGAAACCGACTGTATTAATTTTGGGCGGTAAGTGTATGCAAGTGCAAGACAAACAAACAAAGCGATAGCGCTACTTACTTATCTGGTCCGTATATCTGTGCCAGGCTGTGGATTCATTGGACGAAACTTGCTGACTTACTTGCTGAAGAATGAGCTGACGCAGGAAATACGCATTGTTGATAAGACGCCGCCACAGATGGCCTGGCTGAATAAACAACAAGCAGAGGCTTTTGCAAATGATAAAGTCGAGTTTTATAGCGCAAATTTGATCAATGCCGGTATGTACAACAATAATACTACAGCCCACTCACGCACAAACATACATACTTACACAGGCTGAAACAGGTTTTTTGTGTGTCCTTTGTAATGTTGTTGTTTTCTTTGCAGCCTCATGCAAGTTGGCATTTGCACCACACCCTACAACGAACCGTGGCTGGGATGTGGTCATCAATTGTGCCGCCGAAACGCGTGCCAATCAAGACGATGCTGTCTACAAGGAGGGCATCTGTAAGCTGAGCATTAACTGTGCAAATGAGGCCGCCAATCAAGAGCAGACCAAGCGTTATGTGGAGCTCAGCTCGGGCTGCGTGAACAGCAGCGAAAAGACGCCACTCAAAGAAGACTGCAAACTGGAGCCATGGACGGGTGTGGCCAAACAAAAGCTAAAAGTAGAAAAGGAACTGGCACGAATTAACAATCTCAGCTATACGGTGGTGCGACTGCCTATTGTTTACGGCATTGGTGATAAGCGCTACTTAAGTGAGTATGAATAAACATACATTTATACATACTGATTATTGTTGTATTTACATTATACAACCCAAAACTCCACCACAGTGCCACGCATTATAATCGCTGCCATTTACAAATACCTTGGGGAGACAATGAAACTACTGTGGAACGATGCCATGCGCTTGAATACGGTGCACATAAGCGATGTATGTGCGGCGATTTGGCAATTAGCTCAGAGTCCAAAAACGGCTGGACAGGTCTACAATATTGTGGATGACTCAGCATCGACGCAGGGCAGCATCAGCGATTTGTTGGTGGATATTTTTCAAATCAATGTGGAGTATTTCGGCATTGTTATGTCCAACCTGACCAAGGTATTTACTATTATTATCTATGACTCATCACTTAATTAATTAGTCACTAAATATGTATTGCGCGTTGTTAAGCTCTATCCAAGCGACACAGTTGGCGAAATAAATGACAAGCACATGGCACCCTGGGCCGAGATTTGTCAAAACAATGGCATTGACAATACACCACTGACGCCATACTTGGACGAGGAGCAACTGCATCATAAGCATCTCTACTTGGACAACACAAAACTCAAAGACTTTGGCTATGTGCTGCAGCAGCCACGACTGTCTCGTGAGCTGCTTATGGAGATGATTGATGACTATGTACAGCAGCAATTGTTTCCCAAATCTTTGGTGATCTAATTGAACAGGATATATGTGGATAATGATGCGAAGTTTAGAGCACACAGTTATTACGCACACATTTTAATTAGATAAGTCAAAACTTTTCATACTGAATCAAGCAATCTTCCAATTTTATATAGCAGGTGTATTGTCCTGCATTTTGATTCGTACGTAGTTTTTGCTATAAAAGTGTACTTATAGTATTATAGACCCAATATATATATTTTTTTTATACACCGTAGCGTTTTGTATACATTCCAATCAATTTTATACAATGTATACATACGTAACCTTTTAACTAAAATTAACAATTGTGATCATTTTAGTGGCCAATCGACAATTGACAAAAGACAATTAAATAAATAAATGCATTTTGTATTATGTTTATAGTTTATGTGTATATTTGATTACTTTAAAAGTTGCGGCAACGGAGCGTTTCGTAAGATTTACGATACATATTTAAAAAAATAAAAATGCAATTGCTTCACTTTTACGCTCATTAAACTTAAAAACTTACAGAAAATCAACAATAATCATATTTTAAAGCAATTGAAGCTCGCTTTTTCTTGTGGTTGTTGTTATTCATCTTAATACAAAACACTCACGAATGAAGTTAAAACGTTGAACAAATTGGTTTTTAGCTAAAATTAAGAACTTTGTTGCCTTACATAAATTAATTTGCTTTTGTGACTTTTTTTTTGTTTGCTAAAAACGAGGGTGCGCGGATGCAATAAGGTGATTTGCTTTTTGAGTTTGCTTGATTAATAAACTAGTTAAGTTTTCTTCATTTCATATTAAGCAGCGCTTAGAAGGCCAAACCGGCGTCACGGTATGTGGTGAAGATCTTCTCAATGGAGTTGACATAGGCAGCGGTTCTCAGGTCCAAGCCCAAGTTGTATTTCATGGCTGTCTTCATAATGGCACGCGCCGAACGCTCCATGGTGTAATCCAGACCAGAGTGCACAATATCCTTCTCGGAAGCACCAGAGATGCGCTTCTGGAACGACTCCGAGGGTGTCACGGGAATGCGACCACCGACACGTCCAAAACGACGCTCCAACGACTCTTGCACGGATTCTATAATGTGACCCAAGCAAAGGATACAAAAACAAATAGATAAAGCGATTAATTAACAAAGCCACATGCTGGATACAATCAGGTTCGACAATATTAGACTACATTTAGAGTTAGATTGAAGAAGTGATGGAAGCACAGTTAGAGCATTTAGTATTGGAATGTTGTAAGTGACATGATATATACATATTATATGTGTGTGTATGATACTAGACATCTTAAGACATATAAAGGAAAAAGCAAGACTAAAAACTACAAACAACATGGAACGAAAGTAATTGGAAAGGCTTAAACAGGATACAAACAAGAACCAATGCAAGGCAAATGAGTAACAGTAATTTGGGTTTTGTTTGTTTGGTTTTGTGGGAGATAATAGTAGGTGGAAAACAAGAGAATTAATAATAAGAAATGTACCGTCGTTAATAATTCTTTCAATTGACTGTTGGACTGAGTCTACATTGGTGATAGAGAAACGGAAAAAAAGAAGAAATAGAATAAACAACGAATTACTAAGATGGCATTATAATTAAATAACGTTTGTTCTTTGTTGATTATATTATTGAATAGCAATTTAATGATGATTCGAGCCAATAAATAAATAATGAAACCGAACTGGAAGAGCAAATGCTATAAAAGCAGCCGCTTTTCTGTAAGGGTTTTGTTTTTGCAACTGATACTTGTAATAATCATAATACTAGAATTTTGAAACCATATACCCTTATATATGAGCTGTAAATGATGTGGCATGATTGATAGTACAAGCCAGTGATATATATATCAAGAATATATATATATATATAGAAAGAGTTTATACATATATTGTAAAGAGCTTAAAACTTACCGAGCAGATGATAGTTGGACTCGCGCTCATACTTGAAGGTCAGGCGACCGTATGAGACATGGTTCAAGTTCTTGAGCCATTCGAAGAATGAGACGGTGACACCACCAGCATTGATGTACAGATCGGGGATGACCAAAATGTTGCGATCAATCAGGATTTTATCGGCAGCAGGTGTAGTTGGACCGTTGGCAGCTTCAGCAATGATCTTTATAAAGCAAGTTAATATGTAAAATATTGTTTGAAATACTTTTGCGGTAAGTCCTACTTACTTTGCACTGGATTCTGTTGGCATTCTCGCTGTTGATGACCTTCTCAATGGCAGCTGGAATGAAGATGTCGCATGGCTCGAACATCAGATTCTCGCCCTCATAGGGCTTGGCATTGGGATAGCCGACAATGGTGCCGTGCTCGTTCTTGTAGTCCTCCAACAATTTGGGATCAATACCCTCTGGGTTGTACAGTGTACCATCGTGCTCAATGACACCGACGCAGGTGGCGCCAGCACGGGTCAGATAGCGGGTGGTGTGCAGACCGACATTACCGAAGCCCTGGACAATGAAAGTCTTGCCGCCCCAGCCGGGTGTGGTGCCTGTGCGATGGATGCGGAATAAGTTATAGCAAGGCTCAAGATCTTATGTTAATTCCGATTTGACTTACCAATCATGCTCATGTAGTTGGCCTCATTGATGAAGTTCTCCAGACCGTGGAAGACACCACGTCCGGTAGCCGAGACACGTCCGTGAATACCGCCCTGGTTGATGGGCTTGCCGGTGACACAGGCATGTGCATTGATGTCCAAATGACCGATGGTCTTGGAATAGGTATCGGCAATCCAGGCCATTTCACGCTCGCCAGTGCCCATATCGGGTGCAGGCACATCAACGCCGGGGCCAATGAAACCCTTCTTGGCCAACTCAAGGGTGAAACGACGTGTGATCTTCTCCAACTCATGCTCAGAGTACTCCTTGGGGTTGATCTTCAGACCAGCCTTGGCACCACCGAAAGGCACATCAACGCAGGCGCACTTGAATGTCATCAAAGCGGACAGGGCTTTGACTTCATCGCGTGACACATCCAACGAGAAACGGATGCCTGCAAGTGAAACATTGCATAACATTAAATAAAGCACGTTACGTATGCGACAGGTGTGCAATAGAACCAAAAAAACCTTGAAACCTATATACTATGTAACATTAAAGAAAAGTACATTCCTCCTGTCTGGGTGTATGTTATGCTTTTACTTTTGGATCAAATCCAATTGCACAAAATGGATAAAAATAGCTTAAAACGTAACGAGCACGGGTTTTCTTTTTTGTCTGTTGAAAGCAAAAGTTGATTTGTTAGATCTGTTTTCACGTGAATTTCAGATCTGTCAAAAGAATTGCCAAGGAACTTAAACTTTGAATTTTTTCTTGTTGCAGCTTAAAAATTTATGTACTTCATGTCGTAATACTACAAAAAAGAAACCATTGTTCGAGTACTTTTGTGTTTTTGTTTCTTATCTTTATTTACTATTTCGTCCGCATTTATCTTTATATCTTTGGAGGAAAGAGAAAAAATATGTCTTGACGATTAGATAAACAACTTCCTTGCTTATCGGCACGTTCTAAATTGCACTCTCTTATCGAAAATACGGTTTTAGATTTCAATTTTACGATGTAAGCTATATGAATTCCGATAACTTTTTTGTCATAAATTCATTAAATTTTTTATAGATGCAACTTTATGATAAACAAGTTTGGGGACAAGCCCCCAACCAAAGAAAATTGGCAGCAAAACACTTTCAACTAATTAAATGCGGTTGTCAAGCGTTGATCTTGATGTTTTGGCAATGAATCTGGTGAACTTTTTGACAGGAAATTCGCTAAACCGTATATACGAATAGAATCTTATCAGCTGTTTATGCAAATCAGTTTTAAAATACTATAAGGTTAAAGTTTAAGCTTTGACAAATATAATTATAAAATTGATAGTAATTTTTCTTACGTTTAAGCAGTTTAGATTTCACTGGCAAAAATCTAAAACTACCGCAATATCTCTGCTCTTTAAGCTCCACAAAGAACGTACAAAACTGAACTAGATTCTAAAAGCTCCGCTCTTTTGAGTCCTGTTCTTTAAGCTCTGCAAGCTTTCAAGATTTTGCAGCATCAGCGTCTATGTGGTGAATTTGACACCCAAAGTGAACTTTAAAAGAAACAATCATAAACTAAAGACAACATGAAATATTTGCACAACACACAGTAGAGTAGATACAGTTTGTTTTCATTTTCTCTCTGTGCATGCTCTTTCTGCTTTTCAAATGTATTGGTGTACATATATGTACGCGCATAACAACAGCGAAAAACATTTTGCCAAAAACAACCTGAACTCTATTATTTGTTCGGCATTTTCGAGTGTTCTCAATATTCGACGAATAAACTTAAAAGAACAAAAAGCGCACACATAAAACGTAGTTGCCAACAACCGGCTTTATCGGCCCAAAGACCACAACAACAGAGTGGAGTAAAAATAGTCAAACGCGTGACTTTTTTTTTATTATTATTTGGCATATTACGAGAATATTATCTACAGCGTAGAAATCAATTAATGCGTAGAAACAACAGCTACTTATAAGAAATGTATATATGAACATTATGTATGTATACGTGTGTTTTTTGGCAGCTTATACAATCAGTGCGATAAGTTTCTTAAGCATTTTTGGGGGCTCGATCATTTGGGATGTATATGTTATATATTGCCACGTTTATATGTGTTTTATTTTTCTAGTGTGAGTTGGCAACAGGCAAAAACCCCAAATCTCTAGCGGAACAAACCGGTTGCCCCCCTGTGAAACCGATGTCAGCTGACTACTAGCGCTTTAGCCATATGATAAAGATTTTTTTTTGCGTGGGCTGACGGCATCTTATGTTGATTTCTGACATTTGTACACTCGAAATGGATAAGATATAATAGACGCGATAGCGCAGGAAATAGCGTGTAGCCAACAGCCAAAAAAATCAAGAAATATTTGTTAAAACTGAGGCAAACTCAAGCATCATAACAAGTGATAGAAATCTCTCGTCACCAAAATCAGGGGCGTAACTGAAGCAGCTTTTTTTTTGTTCCCACTTGAGCAAGACACGAACGCAAACAAAGCACTTTTCACACAAACAGTTAAATGTTGACACAAATTATTTGCATACAAATTGCAACTTGTATATGTAAACATTACATGTGTACATTGCTTACATTATCAGCTGATTAACCATTCCGTTTTCGAGTAGTTTCAATTGCAGTTTGATAACTCGACGAGATTTGTATGTAAGTGGAAATGTTTTTGCTCTTGCTTTCGCTCATAACAAATCTATCTAAATGTATATACAGACATACATTGTATAAGAAATAAATGAAATCAATTGTCAAAGAACAGTTCAATGACATAGAAATATAAATGGATAAAGAAACCAAGCACTCGATACAGTTACACACTTTTTTGCTGAACAGTGTGTCTGGGACTGTAAAACATGTGATTCATGTTTTAAATTTTATTTTTTTTTTTGGAACAACGTGAGCATCACGTGGAAACAAACAAAACAAAAACCATTGCTGATTGACAGATACAGTTTTCAGCGGCACTCAAAAGCGATGAGCGAAAAAACGAGTTTTTGCTCTTTGCCTTCAAATTATTTGAATTAGTTTTGTGCTGAGCAACTGGAATTGAAACCGAATTTGAGCTAAGCTATGAAATCATACATTTATACATATGTATGTACATCTATGTATATAAATATTGACGGCAATTAACATTAATTAGAGCAGCAGTGAAATGTCGAAAACAGAAATATTTACAATGACCACTAAAAGGCCAAAGCATTCAAACAAAAATGAATATAGTAAATTTAGCACCTACGATTATGTATAGAGCGTGCTGTTCTAAGTAAAATAATATCATAATATTTGAAGGCATAATTAACAAGCTCAAGTGGGTTGGCAACAGCACACTTGTTTACAACCAGTTTCAATGACGATCAAAATCGGCAATAAAATCATAAAAAAAATGATTCGTCCATTTATGCTCCCAGGCATGTGAGGGCGCCGACTATCAACTACAGAAAAAACAACCAGTCAATAACAATAAGCAAAAACAAAACATATGTATATACTATTTTATATGTATGTAGTTGTTTTTCTCACTGATACGTTCACAAATTTTTTTTTTTTTGACAAAGTTTGTTTTTGGCCCAACCAAGGACAGATAAGAAGCATGTTTCTGCGTATTTTACTTGTTTTAATATTTAAAAATATAGTTCTACTGAAATTATAATTTGTTCTGTTTCTATGCAATTTTCATTCCGTGGTCTTTCGTTTCGCATGTTCGACACACTGTGCACTATTTTCTGTGCTGTTCTAGTTCCATTAAGAAAACAAAACAAAAAGCACAAGAAAATAACAGCGCTATTAAAAATAGAATTCAAGCAAAACACAACACAAAAACAACAGCAAAAATTTTGCCAACGCGATAGGTGACAACTATTATGAACATTTGGTAAAAGGGAAAAAGAGATGGAGGGAGAAATTCGATTTAGCACTTTAAAGGTTTGGAAATCGGTATGGTGGCAACACGTGTATCATCATAGTTCAGCTGCTTATGCAATTGGGACAACGGTAAAAGGAAGTCCCATTTAGAATACATATGTTTTGCCCGGGCAGTGCCAGCAGCAGCGGCAGCAGCATTGGCTAACGTAAACAAATTGGAGTGTGCGCGAGAGAGACAGAGAGTGAAATAAGAAAAGAGCGGTGAATACGTATTTGTAGGCAGCGCAGCAGTTACATAATTTGGGGAAAGGCAAGTAAAAATGCAAAAATTGCGTAGAAAAATCGATTTTTTTCTTGCCAACAGTTGGTACGAGATGTTTCTCACACCCATGCTATATATGTATGTAGATGCCGGTTAGAAGGAGGGCAGACCAAAAACGGCAAAACAAACGGATTATAAAAGAAAGGCCAAAAAAGGTCTGACTGGCATTAGGTGTATTTTTTCTGTTTAAATTACCTCCTTTGGTGGGGATCCTGTGTGTGCTGTGCTGTGCACGATAGCCGGTAATCATCTCGTAGTTTCCAGCATCACGACGTAGGGGGAATGCAATCTCGATGATGTGATCGCAGGGTTGCATAAGCATAAGAATACCCTTCACCTTCTGCTTCTTTTCGTCCAGGGACCCTTTTCCCTTCATGTCATCGATAAGACGATCTTCGGAGATTTGGCAACCACGATGGAAGAAGTATTCAACCATGTCAAAGAAACGCGGATCCTTGGCAGTGGGCACATCCTTTAGACGGTCGGGGATCTGATAGTTGCGTGTCTGGAGAACTGCAGTGGGCAAAGCCTTAGCCAATGCGGTCAGCTCCTGCTGACGCATGGCACCCTGGCGGGCCAAACTCTTCAGGTGATACATGATTCTATATACTAAGCACACGCACACACACTCAATTCAAACTATAATGTTGTTAGGTACTGCTCCTAAACTGCTGCTGGGCTAATGCACAACCGCTCGCTTCTTAACACCGCTCCAAACTGGGCACATTGCGGTACGCTCCCAAAACTCGAAAGCTTTTTCTCATTAAAACCGCGCGAAACACAATCTGGCCACCCAAAAGCACAACCATTACCGAAAATATACAAACAGGGTGGTGTATCGGCCGTTACCTATTAATTATAATATTAATAAAATAAGCTGTTAGCTGATTGTCAGACGCGCTTTCAACCAATATCTATCAACATTACAAAATTAAAGAGCGTGTGAAGCCATTCCTCATAAAAACCATTAATTGTAAATATTTTTCAAGACAACAACCAATTTAAATTATCAGCACCGATAATGATAATCGAAAAAACTGAAATCAAACTAGGTGGCAACACTTTTATGCGATATTCACACATTGCGTTTGCATATCACAATTGGACATCTTTGAATTTCCAAAGATTGAGCCGCACAAACACCCCAAATTAAAGTAACAAACAAATTAACAGCTTCGATCATGTTATTTAAATTGGGAAGGCAGCTGGGCCAGCAAGTAAGCCGGCAAGTTCGTTTCATAGTTGCACGCCGCACATTGGCCACCACAAACATACTGAACAAAGGTAAGTAAACACAATGTGACATAATGTTTATTAATTGATTACAAATGCTTTTAATATTATTTTAGATGCCGCAACGAAGGCAGAAACGGAACCAGAGCCAAAGAACATAATCGTGGATAAGGACAAAAATATCACATTGATTGGCATCAATCGTCCGCAACAACGGAATGCAATTGATTCGAGCACCGCTTCCCATCTGTGTGAAGCATTTTCAGCCTTCGAGGCTGATGAAACGTCGCCGGTGGCTGTACTCTATGGTGTGGGTGGATCATTCTGCTCTGGCTTTGACATCCTCGAGATCAGCACGGACGAAAAGGAGGAGATAAGCGTAGATATATTGATGCGACCCGAAGGTTCCGTTGGACCAACTCGTCGCCAGATCAAGAAGCCGGTTGTTTGTGGCATTAATGGTTATTGCATAGCTAACGGATTGGAATTGGCATTAATGTGTGATTTGCGTGTAATGGAGGAGTCGGCTGTGCTAGGATTCTTCAATCGTCGCTTTGGTGTTCCCATGCTGGATGGCGGCACTGTTCGCCTTCCCGCTATGATTGGATTGTCACGTGCATTGGATTTAATACTAACTGGACGACCGGTGGGCTCACAAGAGGCGCACGATATTGGTCTAGTGAATCGTATTGTACCAACTGGCACGGCACTGGGACATGCCTTGGAGCTGGCGAATTGTTTGGCCAAGTTTCCGCAACGTGCCCTCAATCATGATCGCAACTCCGTGTACTCGGCTTCCTTTGAGACATCGACGTTCCACCAGGCGGTGCAGAATGAGGTTATGTACACATCCCGCGAAATAATCGAGGACATGCAGAATGGCATTAAGTGGTTTAACAACAGTAAGTATATATAATGTTTTCGATTTATGTGCATATCTATAATAATATTTCTTGCAGCTTTTAAGGCAGATACCACACACTCGTGGCTGAAACGTGATCGTTCCATGGCCGATTGGGATGATGAAGATGTTGCGGCTGCCGCTGCTCAAAAGGAAACAAAAAAGCAGCAGGAAGAGGCAGCTTTGCTCGAAGCAGAGAAGCAAAAACAGGCAGAAAAAGCGCTTAAGAAGGCAAAGAAAGCTGCCGACACTAAAGCCGAAGAAAAACCTAGTGATAAACCTGATTCGACTGAAAAGCCCAAGGACAAATGAACATAACCCTTAACTTAAAATGTTGTGTATATAGTTTAACATCGTAACATGCAGTTCAGAACTGTTTACCTTGAATTTGCTAACTTATTTAAATACATAAAACTATTAACTTAAAAACGGATTAAAGCTCACTTGTCTATGTTTAAAAGCTAGCGCTAGATGTCGTTATAGACGGAGCGCCGATCGTTATCAATAACAGCTTGATCTGAAATGTTTAAGAGATAGTCTTGGTGAAAGCCCGCGAACATATGAATCACATACAAACGACAATCAGATTTTTAGCTTTTTTGACCTTTCTCTGCACTTTGTTCCCACCAAAACAACACATGTGTTTACGGCCACGTATAAGAGTGCTTGTTCACAGTTCAATAGACATCAAAAACTTATAGCTAGCTATAGACTATAGAATGAGATGAACAATTAATACTCATTAAGATTAGGTTATAATGCGCCGTTCTAAGATTTTTTGTATAAATACTGCGATCAGTCGATCTTACGGTTTCAAACTAAATCACATATTTTATACAAACTGTGTTAGCTTAAAGAATTATAAGTTCTACCTGAAAAAGTCAAAGGTAAGCAAAAGAAGAAATCATTGACAAGCACTAATTGAGCTCAGGAGTGTCGGCTTTAAAACGAATTCTTAAGTCATTCAAAATGCAAATGTTGAGTGAAACACTCTAAAAAGGGGAAAGAAATGTAAAAACCTCAAATGCATTTTTTTGTTAGACAATACCCATATCTGTTTAGGGTATTCAAATTATTCGTCTTTTCCAATGGATATGGATTAACAAACCAAATCAATCGGAATTGGCAAAGTTCAAATAGGTTGTATAGTTAGTTTTTAACACAGTATGTATGTAGTGATGAGTGTCGTCGAAATGCATTACTTGTGGCAAATATCAGCGAACACTCGTTTCTGAAAGTTAAAGCAGTACAAACCGAAAAATCACAAAATTAATTCCACAAAATTTGGTCCTTTAACTCCTGTTTTTTATACCCTTAACCCTGAAGTTGATTTTTGTGCCTTTGTTAGTATTTATCAACATTTTTCACAGTGTGTAAACAGATCCTTGACAAACTGTATATTCATATAAGATATCTTATACAATGTTCGATAGCTTAATAGTTTCCAAACAGATCGACCGAAGAATATTTCTATTATGACTCAAATTTATGGGGTCCGTGTGTTTTCCTCTATACTTGAAAGAAAAGCGTGTACTTAATAAACCTAACAAGAACGATAAGGAAATCTTAAGCGTTTCTAATTAAATTACAGAAATTGAGAACAAATGCCACCAAATGCAATTGTCAATACAGTGGATGCACTACCAACGTGCATGGAGGAACAGGTGCTAAAAGCCACCAGCCGAAATGAAGGAGGAGGAGCATCTAAGCAGACGGGTGTTCTCTTCGAAGCCGATGCGGATACCAACGATTGTGCCTTGAATGCTGATATTACGCAGTTCAAGAAAGCCGAAAAGCGCAAATTGAAATTGGTGTGGCGTAATATTATACTCTTCGGATATTTACATTTGTCAGCTCTATTTGGCGGCTATTTGGCTTTGACCCAGGCCAAGTGGGCAACACTTGCATTCTGTACGAATATTCGAACATAAGTATCTAACGGATTCAGTTTAACCCGCTTTCTTTACGATTGCAGCACTTGTTCTTTATAATGCTGGCATGATTGGCATTACGGGTGGAGCACATCGTTTGTGGGCTCATCGTGCCTATAAAGCCAGATGGCCTTTGCGTGTGATTTTGGTGATTTTCAATACGATTGCCTTCCAGGATGCCGCTTACCATTGGGCACGCGATCATCGTGTACATCACAAGTTCTCCGAAACAGATGCCGATCCTCACAACGCCACACGCGGTTTCTTCTTCTCCCATGTTGGTTGGCTGCTCTGCAAAAAACATCCCGATGTCGTGGCCAAGGGAAAAAGTCTAGATCTATCCGATCTGCGCGCCGATCGCGTTTTGATGTTCCAGAAGAAGTAGGCTGAGATCGAAGATTACCTTCCTGTGCTTTACATATAATCATCATTTATATATTGCAGGCATTACTATGTACTTATGCCTTTGGCGTGCTTTATCTTGCCCACTCTTATACCCATGTTCGCTTGGAACGAATCCTTCCTGTGCGCCTGGTTTGTATCCACAATGTTCCGTTGGTGCGTGCAGTTGAACATGACCTGGCTGGTGAACAGCGCCGCCCACAAGTTCGGTGGACGTCCTTATGACAAGTAAGCATATCCGAAGTTATAGAAACACTTTTACTAATTAATCTTTCTCTGCGCAGGAGCATTAATCCGTCACAGAGTCCCTATGTATCGTTGTTTACACTTGGCGAGGGCTGGCATAACTATCATCACGTGTTTCCCTGGGATTACAAGACCGCCGAGTGGGGCAATTATTCACTGAACATGACCACAGCATTCATTGACTTATTTGCCAAGATCGGTTGGGCGTATGACCTGAAGTCCGTGGCTCCGGAGACCGTGGAGAAACGCGTTCGTCGCACTGGCGATGGAAGCCATGAGTTGTGGGGTTGGGGCGACAAGGATCTAACTGCTGAAGATGCTGAGAGTGTGCTACACGTGGACAAGAAGGCAAATTAGTGTCTGAGTTCTTACATACATTACCTAACAATATTATAAGCAAAACATAATATAGCGGTTAAAGTTCTTTATAGAATGTAATAAGAAATATAAATACATATACTATAACATGATTAACAGTGATATCGCAATCGATGGCTCGCTTTGTTTATTTGTGCGGATCAAAAGTGACGGAATTGATGTGTCTAGACGTGTGGGGTCTGCAGGTGCGTTGAGTTTAGATAAGCGTAATCTTTGATGCAGGTGCTGCTGTCAAGGGTAACTCAACAGTTTATGGCAGTAGCGGGCCATATTCTTTTTCAAGCTTCTTGGTTTTCAAATCTAAAATGTGCAAAACAATTTCGGCGAGTACCCTTGGATGCACACCAGCCTCGAGAAGTATGATGCAATGTTTAAGTGCTTCGGTAGAGAGGCGCGTATTAATTAGTCCCGATATCTCATGGACAACATAACGTAGTCTTACTGACTTGCACAAGAAGTTTTCCTCTTCTTTGCGCGTCTTTGGCTTCACATCGGCAACAATCTCTTTGTCCAAATTAATTTGTTGTTCATTTTGCTCCTGCGGCGAGTCCGCTTGCTGTGACATTTTAATGCCGTCAGCTGTTATATGCAAAATACCAAGCTGGGAAATTTTAATGTGCGTCAATTCAAGTGACGATAGGTCACAGGCTGAAAATTATTATCGATGTTTAATCTTTAACAAGCAATTTGTTTTCAAAAGCAGAACAAATTTATAATTGTTTTTGACACCCCATGAGAGTGTATGACATTTAACAGCATAAATAAAAAGGTGAGAATACAAGCCAAAACGTTTTAAAATTGTTTGCTTTATAAATGTATGTAAATAAAGCTAAGCGGTCATAAATGTGCATTAAACCTGGGAAAAAAAACTTTTAAAAAATGTAAATATTGCTAAAGAAATTTTAAATTATTTTACTTATTTATTATGTTCGTTAATTAATATCGATAGATTTTATCCAGTTGCATTTGGGTGTCGATCTATTTACATTGTTGGTGAACCCGATACGTATCATCCCTAACGAGTAACACACTGGCATCAGTTGCAAAAAATTTGTTGATTTCTCGTCTTCTTGGATTTGCCCACCAAATTGTTATAAAAGTTAAACAAGTAAGTTGTTCTATTACATGCACTTGGATTAAAAAAAAAAAACTAATGTGGCATTAAGTTGACGCAACTGCAGTAAAAGTTTTCACGTCTTTGCTCACATAGAAGATTAGAACAACATTGCGAAAAAAGCGATGCTTTTTAGTGGCTCCGATTTGATTAGAACATTGTTTTCACCATTTTCTGATGCGCAGCACAATATCGCGGTGACATCACTATGCATTCAATGACGGAAGGTTACGGATGAAATTCCTGTCGTACGTTCGTGTAATAATTGTAATAGATTTAATTAAAAACATACATATGTATGTACATACATACATATATCAATAAGGTTTATTACAGAAGGGTCAGTCGATTGACGTGCAATTGGCAAGAACGCGCTGAACAAGCGTTAAACCGATTAGAATGACGCCTAATCTGTTTGACTTTAAGAGTTCATCTGCCTTAAAAACTTTTCCACGCTGCGCACTTATATTACAAGCTGCATGTATGCAGATTTTTCACTTAATGCAGCTGATAACATTAAAATATCGTTTACGATATTTGATGCGTAACAGCAACAGCTGTGCACATCGTTTACGTTCTCTGAGAATTGCACTTGTATAGCATTTACAGTTTTTGGTACTAGAAGAAAACGTTTCCGTCTTGTATACATTGCGTGTGTTTGTCTTTACAAAAACACGTATGTGTGTCATTTAGTTAAACTTGTTTCGTAATTTTTTTAACGATAGCAAATCCAATATACTAACATTAGCATAGACAGCAATGTCTTTATGAATCTATATATACTCTATAATTTTTCTGTAAGGCTGGCTCGTTTTTTTATAGATATTATCTCTTCTCAGTATGCAGTATAACTAGTTTGAAATAATAATCAATTCTTTTAACTTTAAAAAACAACTTTATAACTTTGTTTATTCCGGCCTATAGATAGAGTATGGAATGCTTTCAATCTCAATCTGAGGTTTGGCATCCGCTATTGGGCTTGCTGATTAACTAGTTTTAACTGTCCAAAGTACAGCGATTAATATTCGCTAGACCAAATAGTCATACCCACAAATGGATTATTAATAGAATTTCTTAACCCTGAACCCATAACAAAGATTAGCAACCATTTTTACGATACTAATGTACACGTTTGCTTAACAAAGTGCAGAGTGCAGCACGGTTCATTCGAAAACAATTTTCGGTTAACGTGTTTTCTTAACAAATTGTTTCAAATTGTGCATTATGCAATTGGTAATTTGCCTATCTAATTGATCCTATTAACGATGTACATGTGTAAGTTGTTTATTCGAAGTTATCAAATTACATTTGCAAGCAACAACCAAAGTAATTTTCATCAATTAACAAGACGTAAAATTGGTTACAAACTTCTAAAGGAATAATGCTTACGTGCAAAAAAAATACTTGTTATTCGTTATCATCCACGTTCATATGAACCTAATGTATGCATGTTCGTATATACGTATGACAACGTATGGAACTACGCAAGAGCTTTAGCAGCGTATCAACAAAAATAATAGCAAAGAAAGGGGACAGTTCCTCAATTGCGTCCCCGCCAACGTCAAAAGTTTCGCGAGCAAAAAAAAGTTTAAATTTTCACCACGCTGCCCAAGTTGCTCTCAGTTTGATTTAAAACCGTAGAGCGTGCAGACGTGTTTTACGTTAAGCAGCTCGCTCGCCAGTGCAAAAAGAAAAATAACAGTGATAAAGTATACTATATCCCCAAATAGAAAAGCGCGGAAAGCTAACTATATTAGCTTATTCAATATAACAGGTTAGTAGTAGTAATGTGTTGTTTGGTAACATGCAACGCGACAGGATTTTCAAGTGTTTACGTAAAACATAAACAGAGAAAAAGACAACACCACCAACAAAAATATATATGAAATTATGTATTTAATGTAGATATTTAAATTTTTTTTTTTTGCTTATTCTGTGGTTTTTGCAAGCCATTAAAAAATTCTTTTGCCAACATTTTTAATATATTCAAAGCACTGATCTGATCTTCATTCATGCAAATCAACAGAAAAAAAACTTTTAAAGCCTGATTATGTATTTTTTTTTTTTGTGTTTTAATTTTTATTAAAAGAGCTACTCTTTAACTTTACGAAGGCTGTACTTTAACGGTCGAAACGGTCAAAACGTCTACTAGTTGTTGAAGGTTAAAGACCTAGACAAACACATACATACAAACGCATAGGTCTTTTATAGTTGGCTTGGGGCGCTTTAACAATTTGACCGTGTATCTCTGAGTCAAGACTATTCACTCAATGCAAACTACTTAGTACAATGATAACACATTCTTATATAGAAACAAAAAAAAAAACCTAAAAACAAATTTCGCACATAATATGTTAATTTGTATATTTATGTAAAGAAAGGTACAGAGCTGCACCTGATTTTTACACAGAAACAGAAGCTTTCGTTAAACGGCCCGTTTCTTTTCCAAATTGAATCACTAATTAAGTTGTCGTTGATTATTGGTGTATTGAACCCTATTTAAATTGCATTCCAAATACATACTTTGCGTACGAATGCTTTACTCATGGTACAGCTTAAATGAGCCTAAACTATCAACGATGTGTCTAATTAAATACAGTACATTTAACATGTGTTAAATTTGAACAATCTGCCGGAAAGCTCTGTTTGCCAATTTAAGCACGAAAGAGACAATTTGCCAGATTAGACGCATCAATAGAAAGTGACCGAGACGACCCGATTATTTACGCGTTGTATAGACATAGAACGAATCACGCTGTTGCAACGTGATGCCGGTCGGCGGCGATATAAGCTTCCGTACATATACCGCACTCATTCTCTCAGTTGGTTTGTTTTGGCTCTCCCACGCGTTGCGCTCTGCGCATTGTCGCCAACGGGGCTGCGTCAACACACACATTTCAAGTTCAATATCAAAAAAGCATAGACCTTTTTAAATGCGGCGAGGTGCGGCCAATTTCATGGATACAAACTAGCTTAAATGTTTATTGTGCCGGCATAGGCTTTGCCGGTAATATGCTACATTTTGTGGTGCACAATTTGCTGCAAGAATAAACAGCTTTCGTTTAATATGGTGAGAGAGTTACAGAGAGCCGTGCTTGCGCTCTTTCACAATTTGTGCGCCATGTTAGAAAAGCTTTCGTTGGTGATCTGTTCTTTTTCTAAATATTTTTGCAAATTGTATGTATGTATGTATGTTTACATATACAAACAATGTTCAACTGGATTTCTTCTTCTTACTATATTTCTGCCTCTTTCCTTCTGCAGCTTTATTGCTGTTTAGCGTAGACATCGTATGACTTTTTAGCACACGTATTCACATGGTTCATATTTCAATGTTATGATATATTATACATATGTATGTATGTATGTACATACGTTTATTCGTACACATTGTGTGCGGGTGCAGTACAAGCTGGCATTTTTAATAATAGCCTGCATTTGTTTATTCACATGGCTTTCCTTGTATAAGAGTTAAAGCTAACGTGTAATAAAACTTTTTTTATTTTCTCAATAAAAATTTCATCAGATTTATGACTAATTAACAAACAGACAATAAACTCGGCACAAGCAAACGATAACGTGCATTTATTAAAAATGTAGACGGCTATCGGTAGAATATAACAAAGAAAACCCTGACCCTGAATAATATTTAATAATTGGACATCGTTCGATTTATGTCTGTTTCCAATCGCTACACACCTGTACAAAGCTTTGCTGTTGCCGGCACAGCAAACCGTTCGAAGTGAAGCTTGCGAGAGCAAAAGCTTCACATCACAGCAGCTGTCTTGTTTGCTTTTGCACGAATTCTGTACTCAACAGTTATAAACTTAACCCCCAAGTGGCAGGTCGTCAAAGAAGTGCTCTTGCTCGAACGTTGAAAAAGGTAAAGCAGTGATGCCATTGTTCTGTTGTAGATATGCACATACATTTTCTCACCTACAATGCATACATTTGCATTAATGAGGCGTGGCAACAGGGCATTAAACTATTTAGATTTTGTTTTGTTTACGGTGCTATAAAATATATATATTATTGGTTCTTAATTATAATGTTAATGTTTTTAAATTCACTGTTTGTATGAAAATTTGCATGAAAAATTTTCCACGGCCAGGCACGTACACCAACAAGCTAATCTCGTGGCCTTCACTCAAGGCGCCCAGTGACCCACATGTGTGTGTATGTGTGTATGAACTCTCACATAAATTTTGGTGTGAATTGGTTTTGAGAGAAGTTGAAGCTCTCTTTTTTTTTCTTATTTGGGAGCTTGTGTGTTGGTATTGGTATAATTGGTATAGTGCCGGTACATTAATTACTGTAATGATAAAAATCCTTCAGCAAGGACAAGGCAACAAATTTACAGTGCGCAATTTTACAAACTGTAAAATTCTTTTAACTGTGTGTGTGTGTGTTGTATGATGGTTGTTTATTAATAGCAGCATAACTTTTTAATATGTGAGCAATACGTGTATTGATTTTTTCTTCTTCATCGTACAAGTTGTTTGCCAAAAAAAAAAAGTTGCCTCTTGGTCGGCATATTGCTAGGCTAAAAGTGTGTACACAAAAAAACAAAACAACTAACAAAAACACACAACAGAGTTGAGAATATAGTTTTTTTCTAGGCAGGTAATACAGACAGGTGTGAAAAAGCTCGTAATGTATAAAAATATAAAACCGTGTCAAGTTTAGTTTAACCAATTTACTTACCAAATTGCTTACCAAAATGACGTGTTTTATGTGTCTTTCGTTACAGCAGCTGGAACAAAATGCCGCCAAACGCCACATCTGGAGGGCAGTCCATTACGGACTCGCTCATCTCTGCAGCTGCCAACGCAGCCGCCGAATCTGAGCAGAATCCAACAAAGTTGCAACAGGACTCCACTGGAGTGCTCTTCGAATGCGATGCAGAGACCACCGACGGTGGACTCGTCAAGGACATTATATCGATGAAAAAGGCAGACAGGCGCAAACTGAAACTAGTCTGGCGCAATATCATTCTCTTTGGTTATTTGCATTTGGCTGCACTCTATGGCGCCTGGCTGATCTTCACCTCGGCCAAATGGCAAACGATTGCACTGGGTAAGCGCATGGGCAAATAATGTTCATCGTCATCGTCATCATCATCTTGGTGTCGCGTGCCGCGCATATCAATTGCAAGGTTATCAGTGGGTTGTTTATTTCAATATTTGGCGCTGATAACATTGAACAAAGTCGTACAGTTTCGACTAGATTGATATTTGCATATTGTCATAAACACATATTCATATACTATATGTATATATAGATATGTGTTGCACACTATATTTGAATTAGATTATAGCCGTCAGTTCTTTGTTCTTTATTCTTCAATAGAATACAAATCGAATACGCAAAAAGTAGTTATTACATTATAAAGTTTATTAGTTTTTGAATATAGTAGCACATGATAAACATGTCAACATGAGTTAGGGTTGTCCAAATATGACTAGTATAAAGTACATTAAACCAAAACAAATACGTTCACGCTTTCTTGAATAAATAAATAATGGATGATTTCCAAGTACCTCGCAAGGTAAATCGACATGTGCTAAAAGCCATTCAACAAATTACGGATACCCGAAAGGTTGAATATGCCGAATTCAATGAGATAGAAAAGGCTGTGAAGCATTCACTGCGTAATTGCAATCCAGTTCATCGTTTGGACAACTGCATCCGTCAATCGGTACATAACTTGACTTTATTGGGCTTGCTTACGGCCAGTGATGACAAGAAAGCTTATTGTATTCGCCATGTTCTATATTCCTAGGATCATCAGAGAAAAGATTGAAATTAGATTATATATTTCATTGTAGATAAACAAATTAGCTGTATTAAAGCATTATCAACTGTGTGATTTGAATATTTATCTTATACACTTACAGCTTTTGCTCTTTATGTTGTCTCTGGCTTGGGCATCACGGCTGGCGCTCATCGTTTGTGGGCTCATCGTTCCTACAAGGCTAAATGGCCACTGCGTGTGATTTTGGTCATTTTCAATACGGTTGCCTTCCAGGATGCCGCCTTCCATTGGGCACGCGATCATCGTGTGCATCACAAGTACTCGGAAACGGATGCTGATCCACACAATGCCACTCGCGGATTCTTCTTCTCGCACATTGGCTGGCTGTTGTGCAAGAAACATCCTGAGGTGAAGGCCAAGGGCAAGGGTGTTGATCTATCTGATCTGCGTGCCGATCCCGTCTTGATGTTCCAGAAGAGGTGAGTTGATTTATGAAATGAGAAATGAAATGTTTAATTAATAAATGATTTCTTTCTGTACCTAGACACTACATGATTCTGATGCCTTTGGCCTGTTTCATTTTGCCAACTGTGGCTCCAATGTATTTCTGGGGTGAGACTTTGATGAATGCCTGGTTTGTGGCCACCATGTTCCGTTGGTGCTTCATCCTGAATGTGACCTGGCTGGTGAACAGTGCTGCACACAAATTCGGCGGACGTCCCTATGACAAACACATCAACCCATCAGAAAACATTTCGGTTGCGGCACTTGCTTTTGGCGAAGGCTGGCATAACTATCATCATGTGTTCCCCTGGGATTACAAAACCGCTGAGTTTGGAAACTACTCTCTGAATCTGACCACCGGTTTCATTGACTTCTTTGCCAAGATTGGCTGGGCTTACGATCTAAAGAGCGTGTCACCCGACATCATTAAGAAGCGTGTGAAGCGCACCGGCGATGGCACCCATGCCACCTGGGGTTGGGGCGATAAGGATCAACTGAAGGAGGAGATTGACGATGCAGTTATCACACACAAGAAGAGCGAATAAATTAAGAACATAGTTCACACACAAGATAGCCAAACTGAATTGAATCAAAATCAAATACAGAAAAAACACATTTAAGAGAGAAAAGAGAGGGAGAGAAGTGTATCCATTTTTACACGCATGCCAGCTAAAGAATATTCAAAGCAGCAAAATATGAATGAATTAAGCAAAGAAACCCTTTAAATAATTTTAAGAAATGATAATGATGTTGATGATAAATATCTATTGTTTATCGATATCGATAACTGTGTACCGTCTGTGTTAAACGAGCTCTGGAAAACTTTTTTGTCGCTCCACAAAAATTTTTGGTTTCTTTTTTTTTTGCTTTGGAGACTCACGCAGTTCGCCCTTTACGGATGCCCCGGCCCCTGGAGTGCAGACAGTGTACTCCCATCCAAAAACCCTTAAACAGCATAAGGAAGGCGGATAGCAAAATATAACTTTATACTTATATATTTACAATACTTACAACAAAAAACACATACCATACTACTACTACTATTACTATATAAACATTGTAATTATGGTTTAATTGGAAATGGTACTTGGAGCCTCTCCAGTTCGGCACAAGCTAAAAGAGATTCAGATAAAAAAGTTAAAGTGATTATATAAATAACTTTTTCGGTGAGCTAACAAGAACAACATACCTGCAAATACACATGCGAAAAAGAAGATTTTAGTATTTATAGTAAACCAAAAAACAACAAAAAAAAAAGGTAACAAACACACCACATATGAAATCATTATATATATATTATATGTTTACGATTTAATAAACGATCTTTGTTAGAAATCAATTTGAGTAAGAGAATCATTAATCTTTAACCTCTAAAATACAAACACACACACACACACACTTGAAGATTGCAAAATTGTTATAAATAAAATCGAAAATCTCTTCGTTTTAGCTTCGAAATCCAAGTAAACTTTGACTTTTATTCAAACATCAGCAGATTGTATACATTTTCTACTACATTATATAAGTACGTACGGAACGAAAAACATCTACACAAAACAAATATCAGTATCCAAATATATATATAATATATAATTTACCAATTTTCCAATTCCGAAAAAACTACAATGGATCAGTTCAATGTGCCCAAGTATATCAATCGCACCGTTTACAATTCCGTTGCCAAATTGCAATCCTTGCTACCCGGTTTCGTGTCCGACGACCTAATCAGTAATTCTGTCAAGTCTCAATTGCGTCACAAGAAATATTATAATTTGGATTTGGCCATTAGTCACTCATTGCGTAATATGACCAATCTGGGTATACTTTCTCGCACTGGCTTTCCGAGATACACCAGCAGGCGCAACGTGCGCTCCACCAACTTCAGGAGTTATCGTATAAATAGAACATGGAGCAGTGGGACTAAATTGACAAAAGCACAGTCGTCGACTCAGCGCGTGCGCAAAAGAAGGAAGCTTCAGCCAGTATCATCGAACAGTGAAGTAGATGATGAGGAGGAAGTTGATGATGAGGAGGAAGTATATGATCAGGAGGAAGTATGTAGAGAATGCCTCGCATCATATTCGCATTTGATCCAACGATATAAATCAATTGAGTTAAACAATCCAATGGAGGTCAACGAAATTGATGCAGAGTTGACAGAAGCCGCAAATGATGCTGTTCCGACATTTTATTCTTAATTGGCGCTAGCTTATATATTTTTTTCTTATTTTTTATGTTAAAAATTGTATTTTAAGTATCTACTTAAATTAAGTTTAAATAAAGCGCCAATGTGCAGTCGAGGAATCGTGGCATATCGAATATTTTAATCGCCATCGAAACCCGATAGAAAGAAATACCAAAATTTGATTGTCGACTGATAAATATTAACATTTATTCAATAACAGTGCAATTTTGAGTAACATTATTTACATTTCTGTATCGTAGATAACATTGTGTATATTTACATTCGACAATTTCTCTTTTTGGTTTCAATCCGCTCTCAAACCTCATCACATACACATTAACCTAGCGTCAAACACATTGGCGTCTTTCGGTTTTAATTTTCCGTAAAGCTTCTTTTGCGTTGATTTTTGTATGAATACTGTACAAAGTGCTTAAACAAGTGTTTTTAATCTGTAGACGTGCAATATAACGAACTGTTTTGTTTTGATTTTCACCCGCGCTCAACATTATCGCTATTAACGTTCCCCGTTTTGCCGTCTTCTTCTTGTGACGTCAAATGCATTGCGTCTGATATGCACAACACACACAAATAAACAAATAAATAAATAAACACACAAGATCTTAACCAACAAAGCGTACTACAACAAACTGGTCAAAATGGATATGAAATTCGTTATGATTATAATACTCGGTTTTGGATTTATGTTTGTCTTTACGGCATTTCAAACAATGTGTAACATTGAGGTGAGTTCCGAGTGTTCCGACTACTATGTGTGTGTGTGTGTATTTGTGGGCGTTGTGTTGACAACCCTCCTACTCCATAGGGTTATTTTCGTCCTTGTCCTTGCCAATAGACGTTGTAGTAGCCTTGGCATACGTGTCGTCGTTTTTTACTCGTGTTTACCGCCCAGCCATCTACACACACACACAGGCGTATCCGCGTACATATGCGTGTATGTGTGCTTCCATTACATTATTGTGAGAATGTATGTATTTGGTATATTAGCTGCTGTGAACAAAGAAAGTGCTCCATTCAATTACCAATTGAGTAAATTACACAGATTGCACTACATACATATATATCATTGTTATTATTCCTGTAATGTTAGCCTTTGGGCATCATAAATCATAATAAAATTATATCAGCATCTAATAACCACTGCTATTTTGAGATAATATTTCCTAGCTGATAAAAAACCTTTTTTTTCTGCTCTCCTTCACTTATCATCTAATTGTCATCCCACACAACCGCACCCACATAGTATATAAATCATTGTGATTAATGCAATTTGAAGAAGTTTTGCATCTAATTGATGGGCTCAAAAGTCAAGTCAAATTCCAGAAGTCAAATTCCCCGCCCTTTGTCAGAGGGCAAATGTCGATTAACTGGCGTGAGGGCAAGAGTGAAAAAAATGGGAAATGTGTCCGTTGATAACAAGAAAACGCCCACATGTTAATACATGTATACACTTAACAAAAAGAATACATATAACCCAGAAACTGACTACTTTAGGTTTAAAGGATACTCCATTATTGTATATAAGTAATTATTATCAGTGTAAGCCATGGTGTCTAACTGTCTGGGTGTATTGTTATTTGTGTTTACTTCTCGTTCTCTTCTCCCTCTCCCTCTCTCTCTCTCTCTCAGTCTATCAGTCTCTGTCATTAAAAACCAAGAAGTACGACCTACATAGTTACATACTGACTTACAAATGTAAACATACGTTTGTATGTATGCCTGGAATAATGTAAAGCTTCATTAATGCGCCCATTCACTTGTTAGTTATAACGGTTTATTTATGTCTCTCTCGGGATTGCGGTAACAGTGTTAAAATGAAGGTCGTTCTGTATAAAAATAGAGCTTGAACTTGAAACAGGATTTTTAATGCAGGATTTTAATACATCACCCTTATAAGGTTGCAAATAATAACACCCTTTACAATTTCCCTGTAAATACTTTACTTTTCATTGTTTCATTGTTGAAAATTTCTGGTTTTGCGACTGCCATATGAATTTATGCGTTGTTTCTTAAACCACAGTAATAACTTTTATTTTTGAATTAAAAGACGAAATGATTAATATTCTGTTATCGCATTAGTCAGTTGAATGAACTGTAACCAAAAACCGTTATGACACACATTTGTATGGTGAATTTGATTTTTGTATTTTTTTTGGCAGTTACCTAAGTTTATATAATTAAAATTGTATAAATATGTATATATATCACATAACACGCTCACTTTTAAGTTATGGCAGTTTTGCCCTCAAGTTAGTTTTGTGCTTTTTGCTTTAACAATTTACTACGCCTTAAATCAAATCGATGTTAGCTGGAATTCCACACTGGGCGTTCGCCAATTCGCTTACCAAACTTATAGAGTAGTAAACCAATCGATCGATATGTATATAGCAGGTCAGTATTAATGTATACCTGTAATCAAGTATAGGTTAGAGCGTAACTTTTTATAGGCAAAAAGCCTTGGCTTATGGCGCAATCTATTAATAGTTCACGTGCCTGACGTTGGCTAAGTTAACGATTGACTTATACAATAGTTAAGTGTGTGCATTTCTTATAAACCGACCTAATTATAAGTTTTGTAGATAGCGACTCAATGTAGAACAATATAGCAATCATTCATAGCGGAAGTGCGCTCTCTTGCTTGCTCAGTTTTATCTATTAGTTATGATGCAAATGTTAAAACGTAAACAATGTAAGCAAGCTGTTCGTCAAAATGTTAACATCATATAACAACTGTTAATTCGTTAGGAATGTTTGAAAGTGAACTAGTTCTCTTACTGTTCCAAATACCTTTAAATTTGCAATATCAAAATATATGTATACATATATATTTACCAACATTTTTCGTAACATTGTCGGCTCAATAATTAAACCAAAATTTATACTTCATTGCGCAATCCAATACAACACTTTGTACACAATTTGGGTTGCAAACGCATCAAAGTCAACTCTTTCAATGTCATTGCAATTGCAAGTTCGATGCACACACACACAAACAAACACACACACACATATATGTATGACAGTTTCAAGGCTAAGCTGGCCAGCATATGTGTGCATTTGTTTGCACATACCAACATACAAACCAACAATATACAAATGTAGCAAATGTGTGGACAAAGTGACGCAAAACCACAATAATATTCGCCTGTCCTACTGGCGTAGCATAAAATACCGTTAGTCGCCAAAACAGCAACGTCATTACTCAACCAGAAAGTGGGTGCGCCACTAGACGAGCCCACAATGCCACCGCACACCGCACTTCCCCTGCACTTACTCTGGTCTCCCAAAAAAACGAAAAATAATACCAAACGAAATGAAACTTGTTTCTGCATTTTTCTCGCATTGTTTGAGAGTTGTCGCACCAGTTGATATTTGCGTAACAAGTACAACAAATACATACACACATACACATATTCATGCATACCAGCATAAATAACAGATCTCAATAAGCTTTTTGTGATCAAGCTTTTAATTCCGGCTTACGCATTTACAGTTTTTTCTTGCATTTAATGGCTGATCATTGACTTTCACATTGCTGCATATATGAACTTATATCTTATTTTTGTTTGCTTTCCTTAAAACTGCGTTTAATCCCAAGTATTTGCTTAAAACTTGACCCAGTTATTATATTGTGGATTTTTAACTGCAAATATTTATGTTATTGAGATGTTCATTGAACGCGTGCTTCAAACACAATTATGCACTGATTACAGCTCAAGCTCTGTTATCAGTTTACTGTTATTGTGGCACTCAATGAAAATCAAAATGGTATTTATGATTAAATCAATGGCACTAATAACCTACATATAAAAATCTTTATTTTTCACTCTGATAAGAGATATTTTAGAGTTTTTTAATGGGTGTTATAAACAAAATAAATTCCCATGAGTTGACAATAAATACTTATTGTACGTATAATGTTGTATATGTATTAAAACTGAAACACCTTTCTTTTTAACGAAGATTGAAATACATTTTATTCAACATGCGTGCGGATAAAAATTCCCGTAAATTGGAAAAAAATTACTTTCACTTTCCCCACTGTCAATGACACTTGCATAAAAGCTCTCCATTCTGTCTCTCTCTCTTTCTGTCTATCTCTGTTTAGAGCTTAACAGTAAAGTGCATACTATTGCAATAGTTCTTGGAGTACAACTGATAACTGTCAATTGGCAACTAGAATTCTAAATGGGATCAAGGACTAAGCCACTTTTCAAGTAGTAGCAAAATGCAATCAATGCAAATCGTATTGCGGTCAGAGTCAAGTTGCCGAGATAACGATATCAATATTAATATTCATTTTTTTGAGAAACAATCCTAAGAAAAACACGTTTTGTTATAAAATTTTCCATTCAACAAAAAAATGCAATAAATTAATTCATTAAATGTGGCTAAAACGCAGCCATGCAAGAATTTTTGTATTATTTTTTTTTTTTTGCGCTTTTAACCTGTCATTGCACTTGAATTTACCAACCGTAAAACTCGTTTACAGCTGCGCCAAGAATTGATTAAAAAACATACATACCTATACATAATATATATATATATATATATTTTATGTTAACGCAATAAGGTGTGTAGGCGATAGTTATATGTGACAAATCCGGACCTAAGTGAATATGATAAAAACAAAACCAAAAAAACACGCCCACAACTACCGCATCCGCATAGGAAATGCTTAAACTAAAAGTTTCAGTAAAATATATATAGTATATAATCTATATGTATATAACCCTGAAACACGTTTCGTGCTTAGCATTTAGAACAAATGTTTTTGTTTCGCCAAATTTCAGTTTATTGACGTCGAAAAAAAAACATGTTTTGTTATCGGTTTTTATAATGAATAATAATTTTGTTTTACTGCACAGAAAACCATATTGGACAGCATTTCGCAGGAGGATGACAATTTCAAGGGTGATGGCTATACCAGCCTGGCCATTCTATATCTATTCTTCTCGCTATCCAATTGGCTGGCGCCATCCTTCATCTCGTTCACGGGTCCAAGGGTGGCAATGGTGGCGGGCGCTGCAACCTACACGTAAGTAAAATAGGAAAACTACTTTCAAAGTGTTTTTAAAATAAAACTTTCTTCGATTTGTTCTGGCAGCGCCTTCATGATCACATTCCTGTTTCCATCGACGTGGCTTTTGTATGTGGCAAGTGCTTTGCTCGGATTGGGTGCCTCCATTACATGGACGGGTCAGGGCACGTATTTGGCAAGATGCAGCAATTCGGATACAATCTCAAGGAATTCGGGCATCTTTTGGGCCTTGCTGCAGTGCAGCATGTTCTTTGGCAATCTGTTTGTGTACTATCAGTTCCAGGACAAGACACACATCGACAAGGAGACACGTAATCTGGTAATTGGCGTACTCACTGTAGTTGCCGTTTTGGGCATTGTGTTCCTCGCTGCACTACGCTTCATGGCCAGCAATGCGGAGCAGGATAATGAGTTGGAGCAACAGCACACGGGCTGTGGACAAGCGCTTTATGCTTTGAAACAGGCTGGAAAACTGTTTTGCACCAAGCGAATGCTTTTATTAAGTTTGGCCTTTTTCTATACAGGTGAGAATTGTCATCAAACTTTTTTTCTAACCAGTTTCTAATCCATTTTACTTGTTTACAGGTCTGGAGCTGTCGTTCTTTAGCGGCGTCTTTGGTTCCGCGATTGGATTCACCGTCAATATAGCCTCAACGCCTAAGGAAATTGTTGGATTAGTTGGCATTTGCATTGGTGTCGGCGAAGTCTTTGGCGGTGGCTTCTTTGGCATTTTGGCCTCGAGGACAACTCGCTTTGGACGCGATCCGATTGTTATTGCCGGCTATGTAATGCATATGGCTGCCTATCTGATGACATTCCTTAACCTACCGAATAGTGCACCGTTTAAGGATACCACCGATATATCATATTTGGATCCACCTAGCGCCACAATTGCTTTAGTCTGCGCATTCCTTTTGGGTCTGGGCGATGCATGCTTCAATACCCAGGTGTATTCCATGTTGGGCGGCGAGTTTGTCAATAATCCCGTTGGCGCCTTTGCCTTATTCAAATTCACACAATCTGTGGCGGCGGCCATTAGTTTCTTCTACTCCTCGCACTTTGGATTGTACGTGCAGCTGGGTATTTTGGTGGTGACGGGTACCATTGGCACCATTGCCTTTGTACTTGTTGAATGGAGCTTCAAGCGGGAGCATCGTGAGCAGGAAAAATAGGACGAGGAGTATGAGGAGGAGGAGGAAGACGAGGATGAGGCTGAGTGGCAGTGGCAGGATGATGATGAGTTAAATTGGAGTGTAGAATATTGAGACGAACATAATTGATTCCAATGCTGTTTTGTATGTAAGAAACTAGTATTAGTTATGATGAGATTGCTTAGCCTATTTATATGTATATGTATATAATATATATAAATATGTTGAAAATGTTTGTTAATACCGACGATGCATGCGGCATATAATTTACATGCACGTGCGACGGCGTCTTCCTATACATATGCAATAATAGTTAAAATTGTTATTGAGCGCTTAACGTTGATATACGTACGTATGAGTATGTATATGTATATCATCTATATGTATTTTAATGTTGAAACATCCAAGACACATGTAATTGTAATTCTAGTTGTAATTGTTTTTATAAATATGTATCTGTATATGTGTATGTATATTGTATTCATATGTTTATTTATTTTAAGCACAAAATGTGCGATATTGTACATTTTTATTGTCTACAACAACAACTACAACAGAATACACCATAAAATATACACAATGTATTTGAAGAAACATCCAAAATGTTGTTTTAAATTACATTTAAATTTAAATTTGAGTTGTAACGAAAACGCGCGCATCGTTTGTTGCTTTACAACACTGTGTGAAACGGCTGGGACTGCGGTTTCGTCAAGTTTCGTTTAGTTTATCTTTGTGCATTTATTTCGTATCGTTTCGTCGTTCAGCTGATGTTTTATTTTGCCGTTTCACTGTTGTTGTCGAGCAACACTTGACGAGAGTAGACGCGTTGTATTTTTTACTGCGCATTTCGGTTGGGTACGCATTGCGGGTGTTTGTGTTAACTAATTGCGAATAAAAACTACTTGAAAGTCGGTCGCTTCAGCCCCGACAACAGCAACAACAACAACTACCGCAAAATCCATTGAAAAAATTCAATAATATTACCGTGTGTAAAGAATTTTAAGTTGACGCTCTAACGGCGCTCGTGTGTGTTTGTGTGTGCGTCTGTTTTGTGAGAGTGTGTGAAAAATTGAATATGGCAATGCGAAAAAGCAGCTAGCAGATGTCTATGTGTAGTTTTTATATGTAGTTATTAAGTGCTGCAAATTAGCATTTCTTTAATAAACAACAGTGTTCATAAAGTACTTGAAGCGGGACCGGGTTCAAATACAGGTGCACTACAACTGCTGCCCCAATTGCAACGCGTAGGTAACTTCAATAATTAGCAATATTGTAATTGTTTGTGTATATGTATGCTGGTGTATGTGCCGCCGAAACCTTGAGAAATTTGTTTGGAATGTGAGCCAAAGTGCCAGCATAAAAACAAAAGCCCATTTCCAATTTAAACTCATACATGTATAAATGTACATATGTATGCAGGCGTGCAGTAGCGCAGCGGCAGCGACAGTGGCAGAATCCCTACGCCTACGCCAGTGACGACGTCATCTCAACGCATTTCGCTTTTCATATTGTGTTTGTCGCTTGTTATTGTCGTTGTTGTTGTTATTGTTTTTGGTTTGATGGGGGAAACGAACAAACGCGATTGTTGTCTCCTCTCCCATGTGACCGTTGTATCTGTGTGAGTCTCTTTTTTTTCTGGATGTCTGTGTGTGTATAACTGCTCCTTGGTGGCTTTTGCTTGGTCATTGTTGCTTTTACGGTTTTCCCGTCTTTGCGCTTGTGAGTATATATGTGTGTGTGAGTTTGTCTGTTGTTTCTCCTTTCATTCATTTTCTTCAATTTTATTGAATGCTCTACACTTGGGTCAACAAACCAAATGATTGCGACTTCGTTTGCGCTCTATGTGTGTGTACTGTGTTTGTTAGTGTTTTCCTTTGTGCTTGTATTTGTGTCTCTTCTTTAAGTTTAGTCATTGATCGCGTCCGGTGATTTGATGTTAGCGCGGAATCAACTTTGGCCATTCACTTCACTTCACTCTGCTTTGTTTTTATTGGTGTCATTAAAATTTGTTTTATTTGTTTGGTTTTTTCGTTTTTTATAATGGGAAAGGTCAAGCGGACGCATATCAGAGTTGCCATTTGACCATTTAATAGCTAAAATATTGTGACAACTGTAAAAGGTATCGGAACTATTAGTTCTTTTTGCCTTCCCCATTTGAAGTGCAGTTTTTCTTATTGATTTTATTTACGGTTAGGTTTCATCAGCTCTAACTCAGACACAGCAAGAAAGATTTTTGCCCTTGCCACTGGACCATTAGACAGAACCGGTTCTTTTTTTATTGACGCTTTTTTTTTTTTGCATTTTGCACATTCAAACTCCATTTTCTCTGAGGCACATTGTTTTTTTTTTGCTTTTTTCCCACCAGAGATATTCATCTTCATCTGCGTTTCTTTGGCGACATTCGCTCTTTTTTTCTTGGCATCGTGTCAATAGCCTAGAACTTGAGCAAAAAGAAATGAAAAAGAAAACACCAAAATACGACGTATTGGCTGGTAATGAATGTTTTGTTTTTTGTTGCTCATGCTTTTGCCGGTTTTGACTGTCACCTTGTGGCCAAGCTATGCAGCGAGCAGCTGCTAATCAGGGCCAACTCAAGAACACAAACAACAACAATGCAAAACTAAATAAACTTCAAGCTTCAAAGCGCTTTTTTTTTCGCCGGTTTGTTGTCATTGGTGTTAATTAGAAAGAGGAGTCATAGATGGCACCTCGAGACTTGTCTCTTGGTGCTTTAATTTATTTGGACGTTAAATTAGTTACCTTGCGAGATTAGATTAGCCCAACAAAAAAGATAGCAATAAGTCGAACTAAATATACCCCATAAATTCCATAAATAACGAAAGTGATATTCATTATAAATAATAATTGATAAACATTTTTCAACTCAAATATGTTTGCACTTTGTACATTTCTTTTTTATTATACATCTGCATTTTTCTGGTAGTTAAGTTTATCATTAAATGGTCATTAAACATTTTTGCGCTATCGGTAATTTAATTAATCGACAGGTTGTGGTGCCAAAGTTGTTGCTTGTTGTTGTTGCTTGTTGTTGTTGCTTGTTGTTGTTGCTTGTTATTGTTGCCTTTCGCTTGCGCAAAGAAAAGCAAAAACTTAATTCACTTTCAACTTGACTATGAAGTGGCAAGGCCTTTTGCCGGCACACGTTAATATAAAATGGCAACAGCAACAATAACACAGCAAAGTCAACTTTTTCGCTCGTTAGCGCATGTTCAGATATACAGATACAGCAAATACGTATGTACGTACAGTGGTGGGCATATTAATATGTACAGTCAAACAGAAACTAGCAGCATTACTTTGCATGTACATTTACGATTAAAAAAGCTTTAATGTACCAATAATAAAGTTCAATAAACATAACTTTTCGATATGAAAAGTGTTTCTAATCATTTGCCCACCACCGTACATACATACATTCATGAGTTGTATATCTATCAAATACTTGTTGTACTTAATGGGCAAACCTGCCATTACTGTTGGATTTTTTCCTTCATCTCTCACAACTCTTTCTCCATCTGTTTAACACTCTCTCTTTCTAGCTTACTTGCAAAAAGATTTGTATGGCATTGGCACCCACACACACATACACAAAAGGCATCTTTGTATCACCCATTACTTCCTACTGTATCTTTATCTGTGTAACGAGCGTGGCGAATGCAAAAAAAAAGCGTCGCTTGACTTTTCGTTGCGCCTAGTTTGGCACTTTGTGAGACGTTTAAAAGGTCCAAAACTACCTTTTGGTCATTACATACATGTAAATATACATATACATGCATACAAATATTTAACAGTTACAACGTGTAATTGCTGCTAGCGAAGCGTTAAAGCAGAGCAGCGCTCTGTTAATTCTCTGTTACAGAACCCCCCAAAAGCATCAGCTGTATGAAGAATGCACATATGTATATGTATGTATGTGTGTGTGTGTATGTAAATTTCTTTATAGCTAACGGCTTGGCAATTACGCTGTCATAAATGAGCTGAAGAAGCTACTACATTAAAACAAGCCAGGCATATTCAAGTTTTCTTGCTGTTGTTGTTGTTTTGCTCTTAATGGCATGCAAATGTTGTTTTTTTTTGTTTTTTAGCTGCCAACAACTTTCTCAGACATTAAAATACTACTATGTAAAAACGATGCATTTAAACCATTAGACTAATGATACAATCATCACATTCTCATATATATACGTATGCATATATGAGTGTATATAAATAGTATTAAGTTTTAAAAGTTTTGAAGTTTGAAATTTTCAACTTCTTAAAGTGGTGTAAAATAAAATCCCACAACTTGTTGCCTAATATGCTTTGCAACAAAGTTACTTTAAAATATTTTCAACACTAGTATCTTGATGCAGTATTATGAATAGAGTTTGGCTTCAAAACCGCTAAAATGGTTGGCCAACGCAGCGCGGGCTGCATTCGAAGCCCAACAAATGCAAATTGCATACAACAAGTGCACTTCATTATCTTAAGATCACATTCAAAGTGTTTCTTCCTGCCCTTCCCCCTATAGTACTTAGTGCTATGCGTTGCCACCCTTTTGTAGTATAAAAAACGGTTGTTCAAACTATTGTCGGCTATCTGTCTCCTGGTAACTGGTACTATGTTTGTTCACATGCTCTTTCATGGTTTGCATTTCGATAAAATGCTTGTTTACATTTCATCAATAAAATGTTTGTGCACTGCCACGGCTACACAAACAACAACAAAAACAACCACGTTGCAAGCTAAAGAAAAGAAAAATAGACAGGTGTTTTCCGGCATTGGCATACTACGTAACCCACGTAACCTGTCTGCCAGTTTCGGTATTTTTTGTCTTCAGTCTTCGTCTTCATTCTTAACCTCCACCGATCCGACGAGTGCGACCTACAGCAAAGTGTTTACATAGTTAGCGGACTCTTTGATACCCTGTAATGGGTAAAGTAATTACGAAAAGAGCAATGTTTATATCGTGTTTATAGCACATTTCCAAGTCGTTCACTTTCGTATCGTACATTCTAACATATGCCTCTTCTGTTTGGCAAAGTTTTTCACGGTCGAACGCCAACGCTGTGTTGCAAAGAAACTGTCAGAAAGACAGACCGACTGTGGCAAGCCTTGAAATGAAGACGTATCCAAAAACGAGACATGAAACATTTGTTTAATACATAACAATAAATGTAGTAAAAGGCAACAAACGATTTATTCTTTACTTTACTTTTCTTTTTATTGTTGCAGACGACTGACGAGTGATTTTTGCATACATATAATGACAACCACAACGCAGATGGATATCAACACAAATGGGAATGGCAACTTGGAAGCCAGCAACGCTATGATCACAATGCCAACAACCGCCAGCAACTCCGGCAACAATGGAACAGCAAGTCCAGGTCTGGGCAAAGCCAATGCAATGTCCAAGAATTCAAACAGCAGCGGAAGCGTGGCAAGCACACAAAGAGGTACATAGAAAAACAAATAAGAAGGCTCTGGTCGAGTAAGCTTGACTAGAAGATACCCTTAACCCTTGACTGACAGTCATACACATATGTATTACGTGTATTACTACCGCAGCAATGCTTGATGGTTTCATATTTTTGGTGTTTCTGAACCGATTTGATTAAAAATTTCACAGATTTTTATTATTTTGCTAGTATTTTCAATCCCCATTTTTCGAGTTTTCGAAATTCAAGTTTTTTTAGTTATCGATTACATGTGTATATAATTTGAAACAAATTTGCAGTGCCTAGGGGTAAAAGAGAGCTTATAACCAAAACCAGGAATCTCCAGCTTTTGTAGTTCCTGAGATCGACGCGTTCATACATAAAGACAGACAGACAGACCGACGGTCATGGCTATATCGACTCGCCGGTTGATGCTGATTAAGAATATATATACTTTATGGGGTCGGAGAAGCTTCCTTCTGCCTGTTACATACTTTTGCTCAAAACCATCATACTCTTTTATACCCATTTCATAGGTTAAGGGTATAAAAATACTTAGTTTAACTAAAAGTTGTTGCATATAAGAAATATTCAGCATATTCTAGATTCCTTAAATACCACGTGAATGGAAAATATAACCAAATAATTTTATTCCAATTGTAGTGGAGCTATTAACATTGTTTTTAGTGCTTTGTAGTTATAAAATTTTACCACTTTTTTCCTTTTCTTGTCTTAACAATTTAGTTTCGCTCGAGTGGCTTGAGTCCAAGAAGTTGTAGTAGCAAAAAAGTCTTTCAACTAAATGCTGTTAATTCTGTTTTTATTTTTTTTTTGCACCACACTTCTTATCTTTCTATACACGCGATGTGGCTTAGATTAATGCATCGCTTAGACAATGTCTGAAGTTTGTCTGGGTTTGTTTTTCTCGAAATATGACAAAATGCCACACGCAATTTCCGTTTCCTATATATGGCTAAAAGACACGTTAGGGGCCAGCTGTTAAAGTCATTTGTCAATGAGTTAACACCAACGCCCACATGTATTTCGAGTATATATATTTAGAAATTGAAGTTCGTGTAAGTGAAGCTTTTTATAAATAGATCATGTTATTTATTACATGTCAAACAGTATAACTCATTAATACTATTTTTCGTTAATTAGTAACAAAAGGATATTGGATAATCAATTAATCAGTTGAAGTGATTGTTATTGATTGAAATGTTAAAAATTATTATACATTTATAAGAAAAGAGTTAAAGTCCTCTATAGTTCATACTAGAATAATCTTCTCTAGAAATATCTTCTCAATTATTTTTCATATAATAATTTAAAGTTTTAACAATGATTTCATGGTCTAAACCACTTGAGAAAAAGTGTTCAAAAATATGATTGATTAAATAGAAAAATGCAACAATTTGTTTTAGTATCTTACGTATTGCATATGTATCATGGAAAGTCTGTTGGGGTATTATCTGATTTTTTTTTTAATTACTTTTACCATCATCTTGGAATTGCAGAGCTTTTTCGCCCAAGTTCATAAACACTTCAAGTTTTTTGATTTATAGTTTTAGTTAATTTATTTCAATTTTATATCTCATTGCCTAACAATGTTGCATGGTTTCACACATACATTTGTATCTCAGCTGGTTACCGCCCCGCCTCCCATCTCTTTCTCTAAAAGATTTACATATAAAAAAGATATTTCCCATGCCCTTAGAGATCTTTGTGCTATCTTTGACATCTCAATTTGCATATTTTGTTTATTTTTTTTTTTTTTGTGGTTTCATTTACTTTGCTTAGTTTTTTTCTTCTTATTGTTTTCTCTTTTATTCCTCTTTCAATTTCCTTAACATTGGCGTTTTTGGTGGCATCGTTTTCCCCCTTTATTTTTTTTTTTTACCAAACACAACTCTCAGTGATTTTTCCCAAAGTCTTTCACAGATTGCAAATTGAGTTGCGCAACAATTGACGAAAAAAAAAGTTGGGTTTGTTTCCCTATTGACGCGACGCTAATTTCTGTGATTAGTTTCGATGCCTAAAGCATCTGCTTTCTCATTTTTCTGTTGCAACTGCAACAATCATCCATTTGTTGCCAATACGTTTTTCCCCAACTTAACTTGGAACTACATATACTATGTTTGTCATATGTGTGTATTTGTTTATTTGTGGGCTAAGTTCACGGTCAGTGATTGATTTAATTTTCGGTTTTTTGTTGGGAGAGGGAATACTGTTATGAAATCTATACACGCGATCTGACATTGAAATTGGGATTTAAGCGATGCGAATGCGATTCAAATTTGGAACAATGTACTAAATGCTGTGTAATTAAGCACAGCGTATTGCTTTGTGGGTTGTAAATGTGAAATTGGAAGTGGGCTTAGTCTTTATATATCTGAATGATACTAGTAGTAATGATGATTGTTCATGAGGCGGAAGTTTAAAATTGATACACTACATGCAATACGCTGTGTAAGGGAACATCGATTTAAGTAATTAGCTAAGTAATTAGCTACGAATTTAACCTTTATTAAGGCTATAATAGATTAGATTTTATAAAAATAACCTTAAAACGTCAGAAAATGTGAATATGAAAGTATAAAGATTATACACATATTTATTGTGTTCCCCAAAACGTGAAAGAAAGGATACAATTTGATTGCTATTTATTTGATTTCCAACTTTTCTACTACTTGCTTATTAGTTACTCATTGCTTACTTACTAGTTACTTACTGCTAACCTACTACTTACTTACTAGTTACTTACTGCTTACCTACTAGTTACTGCTAACCTACTACTTACTTACTAGTTACTTCGTTCATACTTTTATTAATACATACTTGTCACCTGCTCACTACTACCTTTTTACTTACTTACTAGTTACTTACTGCTTACCTACTACTTACTTACTAGTTACTTCGTGCATACCTGCTACTTACTTACTAGTTACTTACTGCTTACATACTACTTACTTACTAGTTACTTCGTGCATACCTACTTACTTACTAGTTACATTCTTCTCACCTACTGCTTACTTACTAGTTACTTACTGCTTACTTCCTTCTTACTAGATACTAATACTTTTTTTTGCTTCTCTTGTTGTTCTATATTAGTTTAATGTGAATCTGATCAGTAGTATATATACCATACCATATGCACCCGTTTTTCACAATGAAATTTGATATTCTTCACAGTGACAGTTTTTCAATTTCCTGTTTCGGAAGAGAATAATTAAAACAAATCTTCAAGCAATGCGACCTGAGTGGGTATAACTATAAAAATACCAAATTAAGAGTGCACTCAAGACACAATAGTGTATATAGTATTTATGTGTCTGGTTTCTTGGAAAGTATTGTTTTCACATGGCGCATGATTAGAGCTCAAGTTTGTAAGCCACCACCACCAGCACCACCAGCACCACCATCACCACCATCACCACAATCATCACCAGACAGCAATACCAGCATATGAGAACCCATAAGCATTACCATTTATGTATGTACTTCATTCCTTAAGGCTGCTCCTTGTTTTCTGCCACATCCGTTTTTAATAGTTTGCTCGCATGCTATTTATAGCCACCCTCATGGCCACCCTGCGCCTTAAGCGAGAGCACACGCCCCTCCCTCTCTCTCTCTCTCTCTCTCTCTGTCATGATCATGAGCAACAAAGAATTCAGCTCTTTTGCTAAATATATACGAACTGCTGTGGTAAACCCCTTTAGGGGCGGGCGGGGGCAAGGAGTCATCAACAGTCGCTGCTGGAATGTGAGGCATATGGATTCCAGTTGAGAGTTTTGACTTTTTCGCTATTTATTCGCTTTTTGCCAATATACATATATATAGGGCAACACGGGTTGACAAAGGGGGCATGCCACCCACATATGTTTTTTTTTTTATTTTTATTTTTTATGGTGCATACAATTACCGGTTTGGCGATTGAAAACTGTAACGCCGTCGCCGCCGCCGCCGTCGCTGCTGACAAAGCCAAAGAGAAAATGTTACCACGCTCAAATTCAAATATTTAGTTAACTGAAACCAAAACACAAAAACACACAAACTGAAAAAAAAAGACATGATGAAATTGCCAATACTCTTTAATCAAATTTCAGACATTGTTTTGTGTACTTCACGAGTTTAAGCTAGAAGTAATAAAGTAATGAAGTTTTGTATATCGGTTTCTCCCATAACTTTTTAGCTATATCTATTGGTATCTCCCTTTAATACCCTACAAACTACATACATTAGCTCATTTGCAATGGGTATATGAGAAAGAAAAAATAAAAACACAAAACAAAAACAATGATAAAACCGAATATCAATTGCGAGAGCTTTTCGAAACTCGTTTTGAGAATGCGGTTCGCGACATTTTTGTGGGCTGAAAAATAACCCGAAGTCAGCAGCAGTAAGAGCTTTTTACTATAAGCCTGGCTCTGTCTCTGGCTCACTGCCCAGTTTTTGGCTTGGCTCTGAGTCATTTGGGTTTTTGCAATGCGCAACTGCAGTCTGTGATTGATATATTGTTGCTGTCGCCTTCAATAAACGGGGTCACAAAAGTGTTTACAAAAAAGGTTTTAATTGAATTAAAACACAAATTAATTCGATTTTATTCTGTATTGTTTCTATTGAAGCTATTGATGCCACTAAACGTAAGAAACTGAAATCACGCAACGCCGCTCCAGCAACAACACAAACAACAACAATAGCAGCAGGAGCAGCAACACAAGCAGCAACATCTAAAAACAGCAATGGCAGCATGCGGGATCAATATTCCAAGGATCATTTAGATGCATGGCTGGAGAATTGCATGAGGGATGCGACAAATGCACAACTTTCATCGTCATCCGAATTTCTTGACTTCAATCCAACAGCAACAACAACGACAGCCAACAAAACTTTATTGGCAGCAGCAGCAGCAGCACAACAGCAACAGCAAAAACAACAACAACAGCAGCAGCAACAACAACAACAGCAGCAACAACAACATCAGCAGCAGCAACAACAACATCAGCAGCAGCAGCAACAACAATTTCTCATGCGTTCACATTCGCAACCGTATGGCATGGGTGGTGCCACGCCCTTCAGCTTGGGCATACAACGCGTGAGTGATTGCGATTAAAGCGCGAATAACCGTTAATGACGACTGACTGATTATTGTTATTGTTTTTGTGTTAATTGCATAGCATTCGCAACCGTTGAGCTATCGTTACCCAATGCTGTTTCCGCCCCAACCGAACAATGGTTACGGCTTGGGATTTGGACTGCCGGCCATGCACGGCGATGGAGGAGCACAGGATTTTGCCAGCTTGCCGCCGCTGGTCAATATGCTGGGTGGGTTTGGTGCGAGTCCGGAGCATGATCAGAACTCCACAGATGTCCTCGATGGCAGTGGCAGCAATCCAAACATAAGTCGAGGGTAAAGTTTTAAGTTTTCATGATTTTTGTGAATTTTTATAACTAATTTTACCATTTTTCTGTTACAGCTTTCGGTTTAGTGATCCCTGTCTGCTGAATCCCTCGGATAATGACTCCAAATTGAGCGGACAGAATACGCCGGAATGTCGCAATGGCAACGGCATTGGCACTGGAGCAGGCACAACTGTTACAGCCAATGGCAGCAGCAGCGACTTGGAGCATCAAAATAAGTTCTTTGCCGCGCTAATGGAACAGATTAATATATTACACGAAACGAATTCCAAGATTTGTCGCAATCTACATGAGACAAAAGGTGCGTTAGTTGGCAAGGGGCCAAACATACATATGTATATAGTTTAAGGCTAATTGGGCCAGATTTACATGTACATATATATATATCACAAAGCGAGAAAGAGAGACAAGCGAAATCCGTTCGTAAAATGTTTTAAATCAAATTCTGTATTATCTACCTTCTATGTGCAAAATGTCTACGGTTTCTTCTATACGTATTGCTCTCGTTTGTTACGTAATTGTTTGTTGTTGTTTAAACTTTCTGTACTTACACGCTGTTCCTTCGATTATGTAATTTGTATGTATGTAATCTCGTATTTAATTTATTTTCTGCGTATATATTTGTTGCGTATTTTTCTTTATACCTATGTTTTTCGCCTACTATTTCTCACACACACAAACACACACACTGCACACGTAAATATACACACACACACACACACAGTCGATATCGAAGCTTTGAAGCACACTCCCAATGGCCAGCCGTGGGCTGGAGGCGGGGGTATGCGGCACCGTAGAGATAGCTTGAGCGGATTAAGCACACAAAGTCAACCAATGGTATTTGGCGGCAACGGCGGCGGATTCGGTGGCACGCACAGTCCAGCGCCCACCTTTCATTCAGGTATATATACATATATACAGATATACGAATAAGCAATATCCACAACTTTTTAAGCAAACCAACAAAAAAAATCATGTCGACCTTGATACAGATTGCAATTAATGATTGTTCTTGGCTATGTTTTAGGCGCCTATACGCCCGGCATGATGACGGATGTCGTCCGTGAGGTCAAGGAGGCGGCACGTGTGCGTGAAGATGCATTGCTTAATCGGTAAGTTGTCATCACAAAAGTCATTCCGATATACTAATCCATATCCCTTTTTAGTGTCAAATCAATGGTGGAAGAGCGCCAGTGGTCCATGAGTGAGGGTAATGTGCGTATGCTGCGTGACATTGATGAGTTAAAGGTGAACCTTTGAACCTATTCAAAGTGGAGTTTTAAACTGATGTTCAGTGTTTTTTCTCTATTTGCAGTCTCATGTCATGCAGTTGCGTGTGGAACGCAAGGACACAAACAAGCGATTGTCACATCTGGAGGCGGAGAATAAGTATTTGCGCCAGGCTCTGGCCAGTTTGTACAATCAACGGCAAGCGTATCATGATATCATCTATGAGAATGATCGTGCACGTGGTGGACGGGGTGTTAAGGCGCCATTTCCCTTTCCCAATGGCGCTGCACGTCGATCGCATTCCTTGAATTTACACTATGGCACTGTGCATCAGGCGCCGGCGCAGGCCACACAATTGCTGGACGAGGACGATGAGGTGGAACTGGAGGATGAGGATGACAATGAAGAGCTGGCTCTGAGTGCTGCTGTTAACAGCAAGCGACTCTCCAGTTCTAGCAATGAATCTCACACCAATGGCCTAGCCACGCCCAAAGCACAACAACAGAAACATCATCAGCAACAGCAACAACAACAATCGCAACCACAAACCGTACAAAGTCCGCCAAAGTTTGCATTGATTGGAGATCAGGTGGTGGGTGGTGGAACGCCACCGCCACTGTTGCCGCGTAAAAAGGAGCAGCATGCCCAACTGAAGCGCGAACTCAGTGAAGCGACCAGCGCACGTAAGGAGGCCAATCAGCGTATCATTGCGTGGGTGTAGTCTATGCTCTATATGGTTTTTTTTCTATCCAACTATATGTGTACATATGTATTTGTATTTGTATTTTCTGTGCTAACACTAAACTCAACTTTTAATCTGCACCATTTCATTTCACATGCATGCCCACTCTTAGCATTTTTAATAACTATTAATAACCATCAAAAATTCGTTGTTTTTTAAGCAAATCCGGTAACTAATCCCAATATAATCGCTCACATTTCTACTCTTCTCTTTTTCTACGCTCGTTCCTGTCTGTTGTTTGTGTGTGTTTAGACTCGAAAAATTGGTTAAAGACCTAAGTGCCCGGGTGGTATCGGGTCAACCAAATTGGAATTTGGATACGGAAGCGGCGACAACCACAACAACAGCAGCGCTTAACAAACTCAGCGTCGCTGGCGGACCCATTACAGACTTATAGTTCTAGCTAACCGGCTGCGCCCCGCAACCAGCACCTACTGCACCCGCACACGTTTCAACCGCAATAATGAAGAAGACGGCAAACTTGCGTGTAACTCATTTATAGCAGGCACCAAATTCTGGGGGCAAAAACCGGCCACAACAGCGGCGACTGCACACATTTCGTTTCAAAATTATTTATAGCTCATTGACCTTCGCATAAAATCCAAATCCAATCCACACACACATTGTAGCCAAAAGATCGTTAATCCGTTGTAACCCTATGCCAAAATCGATAAAGATCCTGTATCTGGCTACAAAAAACTCCAATACATCCTGTTCATCGAACTGTTACTAAAACAAGAAACAAAACCTACATACATCAACATAATATTAACTATGTAACTAATAGAGAAATCGTGTACCTACATATACATACATATATAAATACGTACTAAATACATATACAGATATATTTACAATGTATACACAAGCGAACAAAAATCAAAATATATTTAGGGACACTTGTAAACGTTTTGTTAAGACATTAAATAACTACATACATATATACGTACGTTCATCAAATATTGTTGTGCAGTGTCGTAGTAATGTAATCAATACTATATATTAATTTACATTAGGTGCCATTTGATATATAAACAAAAGAACAAACAATATTCAATCTTGTTTTATTTGTGAATAGTGAACTCTGTTGAATTGACTCCCCGAGAAATAGTCGCAAAAGGTTTCTGTTTTAATAATCATACATATATTACATACATATATGTGCATTTTATTGTTAACATTTTCGTCACACATATACACAGAATCATACATAGGAATAGAAGTAAAACTAAGAAAATTGAATATGCCGTCAGCCGTTGCATGCAAAATTGACTCCCGAATGTAGCTATTGACGCCTTCTGTAGCCAGGTCAAAATAAATTCTATAACGCATCTAGGAAAATATACAGTTATTAGATGAGAGAGTTTCACAAGTTCTTAAATTACGATAAATGGGAATGATTCAATATGTTTGGGTGTGCGTGCGTGTTTAAGAGTGTGTGTGTGTGCGTGTTCGTGTGTGTGATGGATGCTCTTTTTACATACATTGTGCCGCCATGTCACTGGTATCGATGCCCAACATGGCCAACTCATCGAGCTCCGCTTGTCGGCGCATTTTCTCGCTATTTGTGGGCGAGGGTGGCGGTTGCGGAATATCAGCAACATTGAGGAGCTCGTCGTTTTTCGATTTGATCTCCTCAATGGAAGAACCTGCGGCTGATGGCGAATAGGGCATGGGTATGTCTTGGGCCGTCAACTGTTCGGAACCATTGCCATTAGACAGTGGTGGATGATATACGGCGGCGGCGGAGTCACCTTGGGATGACTCATCCGCACTGATTTGCATGGGTGATTCCAGAGATTGGGTTGCCTCTTCATTGAGAGACATTGTGTTGGATGCGGTCTCCTCGATGGACACCAGATGTATGCCCTGTTTTGCTAAATCCTGCAGATTGTTCTCGTCCAGCACCGGCCCATCCTCTACAATAGTGGTAATTGTTTGAGGCACATTTACCAGTTGACTGGCATCATTGGATCCCTCATCGGCAGGTCGATCCGTTGGGAATATAATGTTGAGCGCATCAGCCAGATCTTGGGGCAATTCGCCGCCACGTGGTGGCGTCGTTGCAGCCATTGATGGCGGCACCAGATCCGTTTCGGCCTCATCAATGCCCGGCGGCAGCACATCCTCCTCACTGTTATCCTCATTGCTCAACTGATCTGTGTTGTGGGAATCGATGCCATCATTTGTACTTTCGCCAGGTGGCGGTGGGGGCGGGCAATTGGTCATTAGGTTGGCAAATTGCACGGGATCCGGCATTAGCTCATCATAGTCCATCATCATGCCGGCATCGGGATGAAAAGGTGGCGCATTGCCAAAAGCATCCTCCATCATGGCCATCTGAATTTGAGCAGCCGTCGGCGCATTTTGACGCACACCAGAGCCCGGCATAGAGGGCGGCGGTGGTGGGGGTGGACCCACTGTTATACCATCAAATGTGACACCATTTGTGTACACGTTTGAATCACTGTAGCCAGGAGTCGGCGTCGTTACCGGCTGCTTCTTAAGGACAGGCATCTTGCCAATGAATGGTAACTTTTTGCCTCCAACTGCGGCCACAGTGCTTGAGCTACTCTTTGAGGACTTTGGCTTGGCGGCCGCATCCTTTTTATCTCGTTTGGCCTCAGGCTGCTTGCGCTCCGGCACTTGTCGTGGGCGAAATTCGGAATGCTTGATCACCGGCCGTTCGACACGCTCTTCTGGCGAGTGACTGCGACGCCAGCGAGCATCCCTGGAGCGACTGCGTCGGCCACCACGCACTGGTGAACGTGAGTTGCGCCTGCGTCCGCGACTTCTTGATCGAGTGCGTGAACGACGACGATCGCGATCACGATCACGCTCCCGTTCCCGGTCACGATCGCGATCACGGTCTCGTCCACGATCGCGCTCTCTATCACGTCGATCACGATCCCGATCGCGTGGGGAGGGACTGCGTCGCTTGGAGCTGGGCCGACGTGACTTTTCATCGGCAGCTACAGTTGAATTTCTACTTTCGTCCCCAGGACGAGCTGGTTTGCCCTTTAACTTGCCCTTGAGCTGCTCCAGCAGCTTCTTCTCACTCTCACTTATGACTGGCTGCACAGTGTTCCACTGTTGCATCATGACATCGTCTCGTTTCATATCCTCTTCGTTCTTTTCCTTCTCCTTTACATCATTGCTCGCTGATGTCCATTTCCCGCGTTCAACCGAGTTGAGTGCATCCTTAATGAAAGGCGGTGGCGGCGGTACAACCTGAGTATCCTGTTTTCGCATTGTGACCCGTATCGAGGATGCATTGGCTGGCGCAATTATTGGTGAGGCATCCGTAGTTGTGACATGTGCCTTCTTTGATGGCTGCTCATCCGTTGCCTCATCCGATGAGGAACTGTCCGTCGATGATGATGAATTGCGTTTGTGTTTCTTGCTGTGTTTGTTACGCTTCTTCTTCTTCTTGTCATTGCTAAGTAAATTAAATTTATTAAAAAAGACAAAAAAAATAAAATTTCGATTCAATACAGACTTCTTCTTCTTGCGCTTCTTTGAGGTCTTATCTTCATCTTTTTTGGCTTTCTTGGCCTTCTCCTCATTATCCTTCTGCTCCTGTTGTGCACGTTCACGCTTGCTCACCCACTCGCTTTCATAGTTGGGCTGCTTCTTCAGGAACACCTGCCATTTGAAGTGTAAAAATGTGTGTAAATGGAAAAATTCAGAAGCTAAAGATTCTTCTCTACTTACATCATATTTGGTTGCGTGCAAACGTGACTTAAGATGCGCTGAGGCGCAGTGAAGATCACCAATCCAAACGCTGCACAATTTGCAATACCAGGCACTTGCGGGCACCAGAAATTGTAATCCCCGTACGGGAACGCGCTTGACTGGAGCTTTTTCGTAAGTGGGGAAGGGATCGTGATCGATGCCCACATGCCAGGGAGTCTCCATGGTTTCCCGATTCATGTGCTCCTCCTCGTGCAAGTGTTTTAGATAGTCACGCGCTGTCTTTGGAAAGACGCTACAGCTCTCACACCAATGCTGTTCGGGATCGAAGAACACATAATTGCAGGTTTGAGCTTGAGGCACAGCCAGTTTTGTTGGTGCTGCTGATGCAGCCTGTCGCTGTTTGGCTTTCATTGATTTCATTGCCCGATTTTTGAGACGATTTGTGGGGCTACCATCACCAGTGCCGTTCTCCTCATCCCCATCATCATCTGTGGATGAATCTGATGAACTGCTCGACGAAGAGCTAGAGTCCGAACTTTCAGAGCTACCGCTCGATGTCGACATAGATGCGGCGGCACCACCAGATGCAACTGTTGGCGCAATTGCTTTGAGCATAGTTTGTTCTTGATCCTTATTAGGCGATACGTCGAGCTCTTCGTCAGCTTCCTCGTCGCCAATAATGCCATTCAACATATCTATGACGTTCTCAATAGTATCCACTTTCTTTTTAATTTGCACCTGTTGGAAATGTTAAGATTCAGATTAACAAATGCCTTTGATGGTTTCTCTTGAAAAATAATCTTAAGTTAATATCCAAACTGGTTTGATAGATATTACTAATGAGGACAATTGAAAATATTTCATAAATGATTTTTGAAATGATAACTAGATCAAGTTCTAATTGAATTAATAGGTTTGTAAAATTAAAATAGAGTATTGCCAAAGGAAATGTTTTTTTTTTTTCTACATACCTGAAGACGATCGTTTTCCTCGATGAAATTCTTTGTGGTCGGTGATGGTGGAGCTTCTCCGGCTGTCAAATCGTTGCGTTGCTCCTTGAGAACTTTCATTTCCTTCTTGAGCAGCAAAACCTTTTTCACATAGTTGGTGCGTTGCTTTTTCAGCTCCTCCTTTTGATTCTCTGCCTCTTGTGCAACGGCTATCACATATTTGGGGGGTAAAGAGAAAGAGACAAATTAGTTTACATTCTCGTTAGAGGGAATTTAAAGTTCAAATTTCATTTACAAAATGCAGTCTCGAGTGCATTTCACGGCTTTGTTATACACACTGTTGGACAAAAGAGACCAACGGATGCGTTCGGTTGCCGGAATGGATCGGTTTGGATCGGAGCTTAGCGGGTCTGACTGCTTTCTGTTCTGCTGTCCTCGTTGGTTTGTTGTGCGTGTGGATTGGTTGGGGCAGTTGAACGGTGTCGACGTAACTGCTGACTGTGTGCCGGTCTCTCCCCCCGAGATGAGAAGTTTTTGCTCTTAGACACAAACACACACAATAATAATTGAATTCAATATTTCAGAAGCCCGGGTCCGCTGCGATTTAATAGCTAGATTCTGAATGTCTTTACAATGCATCTTAAGTACTTCTTTGTGTCGTGTTTAACGCACATTTTCAATTTACAATTACATCATACAATTACATATAAGTTTTTTTTTAGTTTTTTTTTGGTATTTTCGTTAGGGAGCGCGTAATCGTGACAACAATAAAATATAATGTGAGAGGTTTGCATGTGAATTGTCGTAAGTAGCCAAATCAAAAATTCATTTCCACACTTACCGTCCTGAGGCGGCAAACCTGCGCTCTCAAGCGCTGGGGTTCCTTGATCCTCAATAATAGCCGGCGGCACGAGTTGTTGCTGCTGCTGTTGTTGTTGGGCAACGATTTGCTGCTGCTGCTGCTGCTGTGGTACTAGTGTCTCTGGTGCAACTGGAGGCGGCACACTGGCCATTTGCTGCGGTAGCCACACTTGTTGTCCATACTCTGAAAGAAACAAATCGAAATGTTAGGACTAGTTTTGCAAATTGTTGCTTGATGCAACACTAAACTTCACGCCCATTTTATCATAAAGATCTAACCACAGATACAAATCTTAAATCGGAGCTCATCGTGTAAAATAATGATATAATAGTCATAACATTAAAAAAAAAAAAACCATTATATTTGAAGATAGTTTACCGTTTACGCCCCATGCGCCATATCCTGGATTGAAAGGGCCCGTCTGTGTTGGTGGTGGCACCTGCATGCCATAGCCTGGGGGAGGTCCCTGCGGTGGAAATGCATTTGGCGGCGCCATACCATACTGATGTCCATAGACATCGGGTGTGCCATACGGTCCTTGGGCGTACATGGCCGGCGGCATCACACCGTAGCCAGAAGGCTGCCCAGAATGCGGCATCCTTTGCTGCCCACCGAGTGATTGCGTTGGCAGCGGGGGTGAGGCGGGCTTTTTTTTGGGCGACCACCGAGACGACGCTGGACTTCCACCGCGACCTCCACGTCTGTGAGGAGAGCCGCCGCTGCGGGAACGTGATCTAGATCTGCCGTAGCGATCTCGTCGACCACGACGAGGTGGCGAGCGTCGCCGATCACGATCTGGTGAGCGTCGACGATCAAATCGGCGTCGTGGTGGATATCGGCCATATTCCGGTGAATCATAGCGTCCTCGCCCACGCGGCGGAGGCGGCGTTGGTGACCTCGAATGTGAGCGCCGGCGTCGCACGGGTGGTGGGGAATTTGAGCGGCGACGCGATGTTGAGCGACGACGAGATGTCGAATTGCTTTTGCTGCTTTTGCGGGACGCTGATCTGACGTTTGTCTCCTCGTTTTTTTCACTCGCATCGTTTCCGTCCACACCGGGCGGCCCGTCATCCAGTGATGTATCCATGCGCTTGTCTGTTTCTTGATTTAGTGCTATATCTGCATCCATTTCGTAAGAGTGGAATGCTTTCCACTATTTACCTAATCTTTTAATTTAATCTTTTATGTTTTTTAAAACGTTTTTACTTTTTTCTCCGTAGAATTTGCAAGTAGTGCTGAAAATAATGCCGATACTATCGATAATAGCACCGATTTCATTATTCTCGATATGTGTTGAAGCTATCGTTTTTTTTAATTGGCAGTTTTCTTTATAACTTTCAATATATATTAAATCAATACAAAACTTTAATAAATAATATACATGTCTTAAGAAATAGTAACATTTAAAACATTTGTTTAAGTAGTTGGAGTGGAACTGTAACAACAAGCCGACAGTGTGACCCTAATTGTGTGATATAAATATTTAAAACAACGGAATAATTTTTTGTTGTTCAAAATTTAAAGATAATGGTTTTTTGTAACTCAATTAAAACGTTAAATCTTCAGTTTTCATTAAAACGAAACAAAAAAACAAAACTCATCATCTCATTGTTATAAAAACACTTGTGCTTTCGATCCTTATCGATACTTTTCATTTATACTCAAAAGCTTGTCATCTTAAACAGAGAGCGGCAGAATTGCCATATTGTAAAATTAAAATAGAAAAAACTGTATTTTCCTATGTGAAAAGATCTCAAAAATTAAAAACAGCACAAATATGGATCGTACAGTAATTGCGCCCTGGAAGGCAGAAGAAAAAGATCAGAGTGAGATACTATATAAAAGACTGCAAGGCCTATCTCTGATGCATCCCATGAACGATGAATTGCTCAAGTTGCTTTCAAGGGACATGTTCCTGAAGCCCAATCATCCTGCATTTTTCCAAGTAATGTACTATCTCTTTCGCATACTGGATCCGTCCGAATTCAAACGCCGATTTTTTTGGCCAATTACCGACAAGAAATCGGAAGCGAACTTCCGATCGTGCACCATTGGCTACTTGAAGCATTTAAACGAAAAGCATAATCTGAATTGGACAAATATTAAGTCCTATCTAGTTGTCATGCCGGGAGGAATGAAATTCATTAAGTTTGTTCTAGACCTTGTTGGTTTTGTAGTTCAGGAGCTGACCAAGCAATGGGAACACACCTTGACAGCAGACGCGGATGCTGCAAAGTACCGAAATTATAGGGTCGAGTGGATGTTGGAAAAAAGTGCCTTTATGAAGGAATATGCGTCAGCTTACATTGAGGAAATGGAGGCTAATGTGGCCTTACTACGCAATTGTACTAGCAAAGTTAGCGAAAAATTAACAGAAATTGCTGCCGAAGCAGGCATTGATAAAGCGATCCTCCAGGACAACGGGTTTTTGGAGGAGTTCGAAGCACACAATCGTCACTGTTGTGAACAAAAAATAACACTGCCCGTCGCTCGTATTGCAATGCTACAAGGACCACTTTGCGCGCAAAAGGAAGCAATGGATCAGTTTCAAGCCAAGCGCGCCGAGCAAAAACAAAACAATGAAGCTTCTGACGCAGCACTTCGAGAGATTAAAAAATTGTTTGGCTACGAACCAAGCAATGAAAGGACAGGTTAGTTTTGCTTTGAACACACAATAAGTAATTCATTTAATATTTCATTTTACTTGTAGGACACACCGCTAGAATCAATGCACTATTTTCTGGTTTTAATAGTATAAGTAAGACGATTGCTGAGCAGTTGGACGCTAACGACCATTATAGTGAATGCGATGAGTTTGTCACCACCGATCTGAAGACATTGCGTATTGAGCTAAAGCAGATCGAAGAGCAATTGAGTGAGGTTCAAAAGAATTTAAATTCTCGTGCCAAGAAGCAGTCAAACAATAGCAATAGTATCTGTGGAAATTCATTACTGCCCCCAACCACTCCGCATCGCACACTAGACACGTGGAAGCAAGGACCAACCGGTGCCGGTGTGCATCCGCTGCTATTGAAGTTTGTGGCAACGCCGCCGATTCGACCAGAAATGGCTAGCGGTGCACGCAATGTTCAAATACGTCTGCCTCTCCAAGATGACTTTAATGCCAAACAGTTTGAAAACACTTTGCTAGGTAAGAGAACACTTTTCTGTCTGATTATAAGCTAATCATTTGCTTATTATAGCACCCACATCTGCCCTTGCGCCACCGCGTTCGGCACGCAAAGCAAACACTACCATGAATCGATCCAGGATTGTTGATCCCTTGCAGATGCTGCGCACCATTTCAAAACGACCCGCAACAACTACAAACACACAACTAAATATCTCTTCCCTGGGTAGCAAATGGAAACAGATGCAATCATCGTTTGGCATTGATGATGCTTCAACCGGCATGCCAATCTCACCCAAGCCCAACACAGCCGTCGCCTATTCTCCGTTCACACCTCTAACCAGTAACGATCGTACCCGAATCGAGCGACAACCTCCAGCCGATGAGGCAACAAACACTTCACTGTACTCCAAGAAAAGCGCTGCCCTTATGAAAGTGCTAGATGCCTCGCTCAACGTACATAATCTCAGTACATCACCGTCTGGACGGCTGGATGCACTGGTGCCCGGTCCTTTGCCCGAACATCAACCCTTACCCCGCATGCAGGTCAATGATGAAACTCTTAACGTAAATATATATTATAATTAGTTTTATGTTATACTAATTCACTTACTCCACAAACAGGATTCACAGCAGCTGCCGAGCAGCAACGATGAGAACGATGCCAATCAATTGAATATGCTTCCACCCAAGTTTAGTCTCGATTTTAGCGATTGTGCAGACAATGACGACTTGCAAAACATTAGCGACACTGTGCTCAAGGATATTTCCATTTAGTTTTTATTTATTTAATGTTTTTTTTTTTTTAGTAGTATTTTTCTGAAAACCGTAAACTTAGCTACTCAACTAACTCTATTTATAATATATATGTTTTTACAATTTTAATTGAGCTGAACTAACTAAATGAAAGAATTTCTGCATGGATGTAATTCGTGTTGAATTCAAATTTATTTAATTCAAAAAATATATTCACAAACAAAATCAAACTATTATAAATTCAAAATGTGCATAAATATAAATAGAAAATATTCAACTAATAAATACCGTATGGTTAGTTTTCTCAATATATTAATTTATTAAATTCAAGTGTACTTCAAAGTCATTGAGAAAACTTTTAAACCTCTGAGATTTGAGTAAAGTACATTTTGTATTTGCTTAATTACACTTTTTTGTAGTATTAAAACATGCTTTTGGTTGGTCTTTAAAAATTTGTTAATAATGTCTCAGCAGCTTTCACAACACTTTTTTCATTGAGCACCGCGTTGTTTGGCGCTGAGCTACAAATATTTGTATATGTTCTTAATCATATGTAACTATGTATACGTAATTCCTTTTTTTGTATTATATACACTTCAATTATGCAAAGGATATAGTTTAAGTTAGAATACAAATGGGTATATCTGGAGCATATGGGTTGATTACATTTAATGTAAAACCAACTGCAGCCGGACCCAAATCTTGCCATCTCTTCAAAATGAAATATATATGTATATGAGCAATAATCGCGCACAACCTGTGGCTTATTTTAATGTCATGTACATAAGTATGTAAATGTATGTATGCATATGTATATAAATATGTATGTATGTCTTTCACAATTCTCTACATTTACTTGTATATTGCTTTGCTTTTAGATTTTCTATTTGCTGCGCCGCTGACGTGGAGGCAATTTATTCTTTTTACCCAAAATCTTCATGAGCTGCTTGGACATGAAGTAGGGCTTTTCGGGTGTGCCATCGTTGCGTTCATAATCCTCCAAGAAGCACAGGAAGAGTGTGTCCACGGCCATCGAATAGACGCCAAAGAAGACGCTGGTTATAAGGAAAGAGCCAATCACAACCACAGTCGTCGGCACCGCTTTGTGGTTCAACTGTATAACGTTCGGATTGTTGGCCAAAAAGTAGTATGTGGATACGCCCGCTCCACCGGTAAGCAGAATCTTTGACAGAAAGAATAGAAAATCGGTGACCTTGTCCAGTGTGACGACGCGCAGGAAATTACGCATGAGCAGATTGAACGCATCGTGGGCACTCGAGCAGAAGTTCTTGCCGTGTATGGCGCACATAATGTACGCATTCTTATTGAGGAAACGAAGGAAGGACTCCAGCAGCCAGAAGAAGCACCGCATGCAGCAGAGAATCGCACGTGTAACAGCGTTATCATATTTCTTTAACTTGTTATGGATGTACTCCAGTACCAAACGTATCAGTCGACAAATGGCCAGAATCAGTGAGCCGAACGCCAAAGTTCCCAGATGATAGATGGCGGTTTGGAAGAAGGCATGCGTTAGTGTAAAGTACGGAATATCTCGCTTCTTAAAGGTCCAGTACCAGCGGGCAAAGGTGGCCGCCAGCACCATGTCACTGAAGGCGGATATAAAGAAGCTCAGCCAGAGAAAGCCAAAAATGTTATATGCTATGGCCCAGCGCACCAACGGCGGATTATTAATCTCCAGAAAGCTACATGATGTCTGGACACAAACATCTCTTGTATTGCGGTTGTAGCAATACTGCTGGAACGTCTGAGGATCACAGGCGGCGCCCACGGTGTAATTAATTGCGGGTCCTTGACACACGCACGGCTCGTTGGTCACCTGGCCGTCATCTGTCACCCGTTGCACCATGCGAAAGGAAAGCGGTCCAATGGAGGCCAGGTAAAGGCCAACGCCAATTGCGTAAGCAATCGCTGCTATGAACAGCACCCAGGAGAAGATGGGAAAGAAAACGGTGCTGATGACCGTGCTGACAGCTTTGCTTCCCTCCTTGGTCAGGGCGATGGCAATCTGGATGCGTTTGCGCAGTACAATCACCAGCAGAAAGATGACCACAAAGCAGATGCATACAAAAATGGCCAAATAAAGCCAGGTGTTGGAATTCTGCAACAGATTCTGCACTTGCTTCTGAAGATTTATGTCGTGCAGCGGCACAGTTGGCGTCTTCTTCCAGAATTGATACTGTTTGATGGTGTAGTAGATAGCCGCCAGAAGGCCAACGAGTACGCCAATGATGGAGAACCAAAGTATGGGTGCCGCAAGCCAACGCATAAGCGAGATGAACACCAACGATGCGATAAGTGTGAAAAATAACGCCATTAGCACCACGCACATGGAATTGACCAGATCCTCGACAATCTCCTCGCCCAGTCGCTGGGCATCGTGGGTACCATTGTAAAAATGTGCCACCAGATTGCCCACCATCTTGGCCAGCCGTGTATCCGTTTGCATCATCTTCTCTTTGATCACTGCTCCGTTTAGTTTTTGACGCTGACACTGTCCAATCTTTTCCTCTTGTTCAGCCTTGATCGAACGTCTGCCATCTTCCGGGGGCAATACTAATGCCTGTGACTCGGATTGCATAGTCAAGGCCATTGCCTGAATCTGCATCTGTAGCTCCTCCGTTTGGGTGGCATTACTCCCTGGCAGCAGCAACTGCTCCGAATCTCGACGTGTGCGGAATAGCACGCTGGGCAGCAGTTCGCATAGTTGATCGGAAAATTCGAACATGCAGCGGTTGAGGAACGGTTGACTTTTGATATAGTACCGGGCACACCGACCATCGCCTATGGCTCGCTCAATATCCGATTTGTCCCTTATACCCGCCTTGATCTCATCCGTTTTGCAGATGAGTCGTGGCTTTAGCTGTTCAAAGTTCAAGTTCTTCATGCTATCCCAAACAAATGTCTGACTGGGACAACTCTCCACGCAAACCTGCAAAATCGAAAGTAATATATGTGACAAAATGTGAAGGTATGGATGGAATTTACTTACTTGCGGTGTTTTACATCCTGTGATCGGCACCAGCGGATCAATGCATTGATCCAGATTGAAAAAGAATAAATATTTCTTGTTAAGCACACCGGAATCGATGCCGCACTTCTGATTATACATATCCGTGGGCACCATCAATTGATTGAGATCACCATGGCGTATGGCAAAGTGTGCGATGAATGCCCAACCACCAAGAAACAATACAAACAGGATTAGGCAGGGCACATCCGTACAGCTGCGATCCCGTTGACGTGGTCCTTGAAAATTTCGATCATACCGCAATGGTTCACCATATTTATTAACCAACTCCACGTTTTCCGTCATCTTAGTCTAGTCTGATCTCTCTCTCTGTGGGGACAAAATATAGACTGGAAAAACTGTCAATTTAAATGGAAAAGAAACGTATCGCATCATCATCAACAATAAACATTTCGTTTTATTTCATGGTTCATTTTCTTTCTTTAGTAAAAAAGGTTGGTAATGTACGACATATGTATACACTTAAGGGAAAACTTACGATATTTTGTAAGACAATACGAATAATCTTGCTTTAATTTGTGTATAAATTCAAGACGATATTACACTTATATATATATATAAAGATTTTGGAATTTTGTTTTGTGTATTGAGTTGACTATGAAATTGTATTTATTTTGAGTACTGTACTTAAGCATACTGTATTTAAGCATAGTGCATTGTAATTTATTTCAGAACATTCGTCATCGTTTCAAGTTGAAACCACAAAAGATAGCACACAAATGTATACACCAAACACACATACACACACCCAACCACCCACACAATGATAATAGCTCATTTGTCTGCACTTTAAATACTCTTTCTGTACGATATATTGTATGTACATGAATGAGAAAACATATGTAAGATCTTACACAAGTGACTGACCTTTGGGTTTTCTAAAAATTCTAAAAACGTATTGCTAAAGATTAAAACGTTGCACAACTTATGTAGTTGCTTAAATATGCTGTTTGGGATTTTATGAAATACTTATCAGTGATAGTGATACTTAACAGAGAAGTCGTCATGTAGCATATTGCGAATTTTTCTAAGTATTAATTGAGTAATTAAATAATTCAAAAAATCGTACATTCTTCGTAATACGTTACTGAATAATTAAATTAATGAATTCTTCTTTTTCAGAGCTGAACAGTGAATCTTCAAAGTGTTGTCTGTAAATACGTCATGGGAAAAACATGTGATTTGAAAACACTTCTTAACTGCTTTGTTAGTAAATTATAAATTAAAACGCTACGCTTTATGCATACATACGCGTATTTAGATATCAAATGAGTAACAATAGAAGCAAATAAAACAAAGATCTTCAGCAAGTGTATGTTATTTCTGGCGCCACAAAGAAATCTGGAAGCTGAAAGCACATTTATTGCATGCATACACGTGTCTATGCCTTATTTATTTATACATGTTCCATATGTATTTATATATAGGCAAATGTACATGCATATGTATTTATTGACTTTTTGATGCTGCGGCTGCTTTCTTGATAATTAAACGTAATCAACAAACAAAGCTGCCGGCAGCCAACGACAACAACAAGAGCGAAGGCAAAACAAAACATCGTTTAAATTGCCAATAATGACGCATTAAAAGTAAATTAAATGTAGTTTTAAGTGTTTACACATACATATTTACACATTCATGCGCAACTTGTTGCTTGTTGCATGTTTGTAGTATTTGTGTATTTTTATTTTGTCTTTGTTGTTCGCCTTGCCACTGTTGCCCAAAATTAAAAACCGGTTGGGTTGGGTTGATGGGGAGGGCCCCAAAACGGGCGCCACTGTACTGATATTTTTTCATTGAAATAATTCACTTTCCATTGAAAATGAAATGTGTAAAACAAATTTGGATGGCAAGGCGACAACGACAATGGATGACGGCGACACATTCAAGGTCACTTACCGCAACTTTTTTTCAACTAACTGCACGATAAAAAAGACAAGTGCGACAATACTAAACACAAAAGTAAGTGGAGAAAGGTGCGTGAAATGTTAACTCTTGAGCAGGGTATGCGAAATATTCAGTTTGAACACAATACAATGTACTTATTATATATTCTTTATCAGCATCAGCTTCAGTTCGAATCGAATGTTCTGATGAAATGTGAAAAAAAATGAAGTTATGTTCCTATATAGAAAGCTCTCGATACTTTGGAAAAAGAAAACCATTTTTTTTTTGTTTTTTTTTCTAGTCGTTTTATCTTCACTTTTTATCACAGTCACCTAAAAGAAAAAACCCTAAGATTTTAAATCAACTACAAATGGCAAATAGATAAGGTTGCAAACTGTCGTTTCTGCTGCTGCTGTTGTGAATCCTTATCGATACACAGGTTGTGTTGTCTGAGTCTCTATGTATATTTGTTTTGACAAATGGTAAGTACAACGGGCACACAGCTTTAATTACTAATGGAGCACATTAAGTATGTATGAAGTGTATTGTATAGCATATATGTATGTATGTATGAATATTACTCACCGCTTTCAAGACCTGAGTATGCTTGTTTATATTAAGTTTCTCCTTCCGACACAAGTGTAACAATAAACAAGGCGAACTATTTATTGTTTTGGTAACCACACTAAGTTCCATATATCTATGGGGTGATCCAGGTGTATATAATTTCTTGTATATGTGAATGTTGAGTGCATGGATGGATGGTGTCTGTCAGTCGCTTTGTTCGCAATAAATGCGATTCCTGCTATGTTTCTCCGGTTTCGTCTCAGGCGAAAGTCACTAAACGAATAAAGTGGCTGCCTTTGTGTTGGAGTCGCGTTCGTTGCTCTTTGAACGGCGGCGGTAACGGTCAATTGATGTTAAGGGGAATGGGTGGGAGCTGCAAGCATAAAGGCAACATAATTACACCAGAACATCACACACACACAAACACTAGGAAACCCCACAAGGCTCTCGATAAAACTGCAGCCTAAGCACCAACAATATGCCTGGCACTCATTTTCATTTTTTTTTATTGCACACTATTTTCTGATAAGGTTGACGGGCCAACAATTTGAGTAAATAGCTGCTTGCACATTTGGGCCCAAATTGCTATGCATGCAACTTTATTTCTAGAGTTGACAAACACACGGAAACACATGTATACACATACACACACACACAAAACGCGTTTGCTCTAAAAACAATTGAAAATAATAATTATAATTATTTATAAACACCTACTTGGCGTTTTGTGAAGCATTCAGCTTCGAAGCACGCAATAACACTGAGAGAACCACACAAATCAACTCCCCACTTTCTTTCAGCTGTTTCTATCAGTGTTGTGGAACGCATAAATTGGTAGTCAAAACAAACGAAAAATTATAATTACACTGCAACGCATTAGTGCTGGGATGCAACTGTTGAAAATATATCGAAAGAATACTTAATGGAATCACTTGTCACGACATAAGTGATCCAATTAGAATTACAGTTCGTGTTAGCTCCTATATTAACTTTTGTTTTTAATTCAAATTCAAATTTCATGTTCCGTCTTTGTATTTAAATAGTAATAGAAAATATTATATTATCTTAATAAAATATATTGAGTAAAGGTAAGCAAAGAATCAAACAAAATTGATAACGTACATATTTTTTTGATTTAAAAATTTAATTTATTACTGAATTTAAACTCAAATATTGCTGGGAAAAACTTTTGACCGCCAAGTGTGAACAGACTTAGAAAGCGAGACAGCTATATTGCGAATTCGGCGGCCAGTGCTGAAAAGCGTCACGAATAATTAATTGCGGGGTCGGCGGCATGAGTGCAGTGAAAATGTTTAGCGTTGAAGACGGCACACGATTTGATTAAGAAACAAATTACAAAACTTCTCGTAAATATGCAAAAGCTTTACGCTTAAATTTAATTAAAAGCAAACAAAAACGCCGCTAGTGATTTGAGTGCAATAACCATTGTGTATGTTGATTAAACTCTTTGTGTTGTTTGCGCCGGCTGGACGCCAAAAAAATACAAAATATTTTTTCCATTTGCAGCACAAAAAAATTAGTGTTAAATATTTGCAGTGTTGCTTAAATGCAATTAGCTCAAGTGAATGAATTGCACGTAAAACAAAGCCAACTTAAATAAGAATAAAGTGCGGATAGCAATGCATTTGTTTATGTTTTTAGTGCTGGGCACATATTCGTAAAAAGTGAAAACAGGCCAGGAAAGGAAAGGAACTGTTGTGGTGTACGTGTGCAAAGGCAGCAGAAAGCTGAAAAACAGACGTCGCTGACACAGTCAGCAGGAGGTGGGGCCCGACGTCGCTGTCGCTGTCGCTGTCGCTGTCTCTGTCGTCGTTTCTGCCTGCCTGCCATTGTTTTTGTTTGGCTTAGAAAACACGCGGCGTGCCATTTACCAAAAGAGCGGGAAGACAAAATTAAATTAAAAAAAATAGAAATACGGTATCGTGGACGAAATTCTTTTTCGTTTTGCATTTTCTCTGCTGGTATTATTGTTGTTGTTGTTGTGATTGTTGTGCTGGGTTCTTGAATTCAGCTTCACGATTGGGGGGCGACGGCGGCAATGTCGAAGCTGGGCGAGCACAAGCGTGTGTCCCTTACCACAATCAGCAGTCAACGTAGCATTTTTGATAGCCATGAGACGGGATTCACGCGTTTCGGCGTTGATGTCCTGGACACGGAGGCAGGGCAGTCCAGCAAAAACAGTAAAACGACTAAAACAGTGCGATTGGAACTGGAACTGTTTGATACAAACAATTTCAGATATCCCGAATTTAACTACCGAAAGCTGTTGCACCTGGAGAAGGTATGTACACAGTTAATTGTCTGCACGTTACATATTCTTAACATTTGAATATTATTGTTCCTTTAGAAAAAGACAAAAATGCTGAAAACGAAGTCTTCCAACAACGGGATCAGTGATCCGTTTGCCGACAATGATGATGATGTGGCGCGAATTGCCAAGGAACTGGAGGCAAAATATGGCAATTCGTATGCCTTGGGGCGTGGCAAGCGCAAAAAGGATGAGTTCTGTGACATTGGAATGGGCTACGATGAGAGCGATTCCTTTATAGATAATACCGAGGCGGTAAGCTCTATGCATATACACAGTCATAAGTAGATCGACATCTCTTTGTTTAATTTTAGTATGATGAAATCTTGCCCGAAGAGGCCGAGACATTAACGGGTGGTTTTTATATCAATTGCGGCGCATTGGAGTTTAAGAATTTAAAAAAGAAATCGAACACGAGGCGCACGGATGCCATAATCAAAATGCCAGAGCGTTCACGAAAGCGTGTTGTATCCAGCAGCAGCTCAGAAGACTTATCGGAGGAATCATCGGGCTCATCAAGCGAGACGGAGCAGAAAGAAGCAGGCAATAGAAAAGTTAACAATGTCAATGATAATGGAGATGATGTTGCTGAGGTTGACGATGATGATGATGACGATGATGATGATGATGAAGATGATGACGATGAGGACGATGATTCGGGCAGTGGTAGCGGCAGCGACAGTGACAGCGAAAGTATTGATGGCTCCGATAGTGATACCGAAAGTCTGGATGATGCCGTTAGCGGTACATCCACGAATACCAACAGTAAGTTTAAGCAAAGCGCGTTGAAACGTCCCAGTACCAGTGTTGCTATCAAGCAAAAGGTGAACAGTGCCAAGAAGTCAAACAAGTTAATTGTCGTATCTTCCTCTTCGTCGAATTCACCACGACCCAATGCCATTGAGATATCTGACACCGAGGAGCGGCAGGAACAAACTGAAGCTCAGGCCCAGGCACTCAAGAAGGTTGTTAAGACGACAACCGTCAAGGACATGCTAAAGGCCAAACGAGATAGTTTTCTTAAATCGCAGGGTCAAATTGATGGCCCTGCAAAGAGTGTGGTGAACGGAGAACTTAAGTGTATCGCGTCTACAACTGTGGAGTCTAGCAGCGATAATGATGACACCGATTCAGCCAGTGAGCAAGGCAGATCAGAGAAGCTACCTAAAAGCAAGGACAGCAACGACAGTAAGTAGAGTTGCTTATTCTATTGTTTTGTAAAAACTCAAACTCTCAATTTATGATTGCAGATCTACGAACTGCAGATACCATATTACCTGCATCACTCGACAAGGATATACTTGCAAATATTAACAATTTCAAGGAGCTGGTCAGGAGCAGAGACATGTGTGGCAAAAGGTTCCTTTTCGATAGCAAACTGACGGCACTTTTACTAAAGTGAGTAGGGAATAATTTTAAAGTTCATGTAATTTATAAAAATGTACTTTCTTGTTATAGGATCTATGAGGCGTTGCTTTGCACAGATCGTAACGATCGAAACATGGTGTTTGCCCATTTGGAATATCAGTTGCAACTACCTAAATACTTTATTTTGCGCAAGGCAAAGATTGTGCGCGCTCGAGAGGAGAAGAACAAGACGACTTACGCATTGGATCGGCTTCGTAAGGCAGTCTCCGAGGTTATGCCCAAGGCGATTGCCAACTACGAAATTGAGCTGCATAAGTTTGCTGAGTTGTTGGCGTAAGTTAAAGAAAGAATTTCTAAAATCTGCTCAATTCTTAAAAAATGTAATTTTTATTTTGGTTCACAGTGCTACAGATGTCAATTCGGAGCATCCGCCAAAGATGCCACGCAAAAAGTTTCAATGGAATAGTGAGCTGCGCGAGCGACTTTACGATGTCTATCAGGCACGCTGGACGTCTTATGCTGTGTTGGGCAAGCGTAAGGAGTCACTCGAACAGTTTATTAACGGCTACCTAAAGGAAAAAGTTGTGGACTTGTGGGCTACCGGCTGGATGCCCTATGAGGAACTGCAGCGTGAAATTGTACGTTACAAGAATGCCAGTAAAAAGCTCAAAGAGAAGGCAAAAAAGACACCGCTAGCCAGTGGAGGAACGACTGCAATCACAACAACAGCAACTGCCAATAATTACCTGAAGCAAATCGATGAACTGACAACCAACGAACCGAGTCGATCTCGTGCCAATTCCGATACGGATTCAGCTACAAGTGCCTCATCAAATAGTATCAAGCGTAAACTTTCACTTCCCGCAACGGTAGGAACAGTCTCAGCTCTCAATCAGAATCCCAAGCCGAGCGCCAAGCCACCGAAAATCAATCTTCAAAAACAATTGGCAGCCACGTTGGCACAAATGTCACAAGTGCCTCATGTGCCGACATTATCTCAAGCAGTCATTGAAACATTATCTATGCCCGTTGTCAACAATTACCTTAATGAGCTCAGTGTGACAGCGGTGCAGAGTCGTTCGCGTGCCAATTCCGATACAGATTCCGTTAAAAGTGCCTCATCGACTGGTCTGAAGCGAAAACTGGAGAAGCCACAAAATGTTGCTGGCCCGGACATTCAGTCAAAGCAGAACAGCAAGCCGCCTAAAAAGAAAAAACAACTTTCATCGCCTCAACCGATGATACAGCTCGATACGTTGATGTCACAGCCAAGCACTTCCGCGCAGGCAGCGGCTTTAAATGCTGCAGCTGTTGCCGCAGCTGCAAGCATGCTGGAACTGGCCTCACCCACGAAGAAGGATCACAGCATTAACAATATTATAACACACGTTGCTGCTACAACGGCCAACTTGGCGTTAATTAGCGAAACTTCTGCACCTATCAATAGTCAGCCCCTGAGTGTTTTACATTCCACGACAAGCGTGCTGGCACCGACTCGTCCATTGCCACATATTATCAATCTGGATGATTACAAGAGTCCCAGTGATATACTACAGACATCACAACAGCTAGCAGCTAACAAATGGCAACACATCCAGGCACTGCAATCGCAAGCGCCACCGCCGCAGCCACAGATACAGCTTCAGCCGCAGCCTGTGCCTGATTGCGTGGTGCGTTGCGAGAGCAGCAGTGAATCTGATGGCGTGGAAATTGTGGGAGTTTATCCAGCAGCGGCCAAAAAATCAAATATCGTCAGCCCTACCGTCAAGCCCCGATCCAAGGCAAATAATAATAATAATAATCAAAAGAGTAAGGCGACATCGGTAATCAGTAAAACGGGCATTGTGCCAAATGGACTTAGTAATGGTTTGGGCTTCAACATGGACAACATGTACATCTATAATAATAATATAAATAATGCAACGGTTAAGACTGCCCCAAGCGTTATACGCGGAATAACATCGCCTGTGACGCCGTCATCATCCCTTGGCTACGATCTCAGTAAAAAACCGCAGATAATGAAGACACTTTCCGAACTAAAGGCGCTGGAGAAGCAAATGAAATGGTCACAGTGCTCGCTCTTTAAGGGTGCCAGTGTGGCTGCTGCTGGTGCAGGAGCAGGAGCTGGAGTAGGAGGAGGTACCGGAGCGAGCGCCAATACAGGCACATCAACGCATCAATGACATTCGTTGAATGCCACACCAACAATGCCCCAATCGGTATCGGTGTCGGCATTCTACAACCACGAACAGGCAGTCGCTGCTGCGCTGGTGCTCTCCTCGATGAGTGCATCCGCACGCTATGATGCATACGATGCGCAAATGGGTTTATTGAATGGGTCCTTAACGGCAGCTCATATGTCAAGTGCCTCATCTCAAATCGGAACTGCAACGGGAACAACAACAACTACAACAACACTGCCACAAGTATTTCTAAAGCCTTCCCCGCCTCCATTAGCAGATGTCCCCTTGGATGGGATAAGCGAGACTAGAACGACGCCGTCAACCAACATCGCGCAAGCGTCGCCACTGCCAACAAAATACGTATAGTTTCGATTATTAGATTGTACATCACTCACGCGATTCCACGCTAGAGGTTCAACTAAGACGTTTAGTTTGTAGGTTTCACATAAGGATTATTAGTCATTAGAACCCTTTCTCCAACAATTGGCATTAAATAACAATAATATCTTTGTAAATTTATATATATATATATAGTACATTGTGCGTCTGTGTCACTGCCACGATTAACGCCTCATTTAAAGTAAGCTAGCAACAAAAAAGGTATGCTCGATGTTCGGCATTCGTTGTTTTGGAAAGTTTTTTGTTCGTTGCTCCTGATTATGATGATGATATCAAGTCCACCAACTTATAGTATGTACTTTGAAAAAAAAGAGATGATTGAGAATCAAGCAAGTTGTATCTAGTTATTTATAGTGAATCAAATTTATTAAATAAAAGAAAAAATAAGTTATATATAATAAAAAAGTAAAACAAACGCGTATTATCTTCTACACACAATCTCTATACATATCCAAAAGAGAATCCGTAAATAACATCCCAAATTCCCAACAAACTTGGCTTTTCTTCTCTTTGGGTTGTTTAAAATTTGGATTTTACAGTTATTTCCTATGCTGATAGTTCCATCTATTTTGCACCTAACCTATTTTGTTAAAAATATAACACACACGACAGGTAAATTGGTTTTCTTTACTTGATCCAGCGCAGCATTGATGTGAAGCGATTTGCTGCCATTGCCAAGGTGGATTGTTGTGCCGCCGCTGGTATCGCAATGGAATCCGTTAGTTCCGGCTGCGAAACGCTGACGCTCGGCACAGCCTCCCAATCCAGACGCAACGAGCCTTCATCTGGAAAAAAAAAGGGATTAGAATCCTAAACTGCCAAAAATAATTCAATGACCAACCTTCAGATTCCGATTCGGTTGCTGTCTCAATGCCAATGAGAAGCGAATCCACTGACTTCATGAGCGGAGCATTTGTCACATCCAAATGTCCAAATCGGCCCAAATCACTGCGATCCAAATCCAAGATAGCCAGAATATTCTCGAGCGTATGCTGCTCGTTGAGAGCACGCAACTTAACCTGTTGCGTGTAGGCCAGATACATGATATTGTTATTGACCCGACAGACCTTGCGCTGGAACTGCTCCTCGTTAAGCAGCTTGCGACAGAAGTCACCGTAAGCCAATTTGTGCGGCAGTCGCACATTCAGATAGAAACTGAGTAACTGCGCCAGCTGTGCCGTGTAGGTGAGGGCGCCCACAATGCGATAGGCCTCAAGGCGACTGGGCGTGATTTCATTGGCTGTAGCCTTGGGCACATCGTCCTTGTTGTCGGACAGCCAGTCCAGATAGGCGGAATAGTCCCCATTGGCTGGCAGCGAAGGTCCCACAATTCTATACTGCACCTCACTGATGCCGCTGCCATGAAACACCCATTTGCCTCGTATATACGATGTGTTCTTGGCATCGGCAAGCGCTGCAATTGTTTCCGCATCCTCGCTGCGTTCAGCGGACATCTTCCGCTGCTGCTCATCACGCAGCACCACTTCCGAGATGGGGAATATATAAGTTACCAGCTGTTGTATATCCCTTCGCGCCGTTTGCTTGATGTTGTCCAAGAGATTTTGATGCTGCGTGCGCAGCTTATCAATGCGCATCGAGCGATCGATAACATAATCCTCCAGCATCTTAACCTTGGTGGGATACTTGGGTAGGTGCTCGCTCTTCTCTGTGTTTGCCTTGCGTAGCTCATCCCGCTTCTCACTAAGCAACTGCAGTCGTTGCCTTGTGCTGCCGATCAGCTGTTGGAGGAGCTGCAGCTGCTCCCGTTTTGCACGTATCGCAATCATGCGATTCTCATTGCATTTGTGCTGTTGTATAAGATGCTCATAGCGGTTGCTAATCTTCTTCAATCCAGCCTGTAGATTAATGTATTTTTGCTGTTTTTCTGTTAAACTAAAAGATAAATAAATATGTTAAAATTTGTAGATGTGTTCGGTTTGTTATTGTAGCTGTATGAGTAACCTTTCGCTTATATCTGCAGAGCTATGAGTAATGTTGCCATTTTTAACACAGGCCCGACAATGCAATCGCAGCTGCTGCTTGCAGCACAGTGGACAGCGTAATCCTGAGCAGGCACCCCCGCCAGCTGAAGCCGATGCCGCTGATGCAGCAGCAGCTGTTAGCTTTACGCGCACATCGCAGTTGGGATGTTTCTTTGTGTTGTAGTTGATGCCGTCACAGATATCAACATCGTCGTCATCGTCGTCGTTTGTGGAGGCGCTTGATAATTGAAAGTTTTCAGGTGCTTTGGAGCTTTCATCGGAGCTGGAGCTGTTTGCCATTACAGTCAAATCATTGCAATTAATATGCGTTGTCAATTTTCATTGATAATTGTTTTTGTTATTGATACTTTTTCGACCCTGTTCAACAATACAGGAGTGTTGTGTAATGTATTTCGTGATTGTTAGTGCTGTAAAATTTCCCGAAAAATACCAGGGCTGTACTAACTGCACTGAGCGCCAATTTTACATTTGAATAAATACCAAGAAAAGTGAATGTTCTGAAACGACCATTATGCAAATCTGATTTCTCCAATTGAAAAATAATTAATGAAATATGCAACCTAGGCTGTTTGAACGAATAAAATTTTCTTAATAATTGCTATTTTCTAGCGCTTTTCCATGACATGATAAATGTGAATTTTATTTTAAGCAGAGATTTCGGTAATCAAATAATAATTCATCTAGGTGGTAATGGGAATGCACAATGCTTTCACCATTATTGATAAACAATTATAACTTCACTGTAAGATTTTTTCGCACAAATTGTAAAATTTTGAGACAACACATGCCAATTATTAAAAGATGCATGTGTATGGTGATTTATCTACTTCTTGCCGCCAAGCACCTTCAGAGCGGCTGCAGTCACATCCTTTTCCTGGGGAATGGCGTTTAATTCCAATGACTTGGTGTACGGCATGGGAACATCAACGCCACAACAGCGCCAAACAGGCGCATCCAATTCGAAAAAGTGCTGATCCTCCATAAAGCGAGCGCAAATTTCTGCACCAACACCTTTTATATAAGAACATACATATTTGTTATAGCTGAATAATCGAACGGGTATCCTTAAGTTTTACCATGCTGTGGCCAGCCGTTTTCAACGGTGATAAGATGATGTGTTTTGCGGACTGATGCAAAAATTGTTGCCATGTCCAGGGGGCGGATGGAACGCAGGTTAATGACTTCAGCCTCGATACCTGAATTGAATAAAAGTTTTAATCCAGTTTGCTTACAATTTACATATGGTGAGAATTACCCTTTTTGGCCAGTTCGGCGGCAGATTGCAGAGCTGTTTCCACAGCCTTGGAATGCGCCACAATTGTGATGTCTTTGCCCGCCTTCATGATCTTTGCCTTGCCAATGGGTACCAAGAAATCTACATCGGCCACATTGTCATCGACAGGGAATGCAACGCCATACATCAATTCGTTTTCCAGCACCACAACTGGATCGGGATCGCGAATGGCAGATTTGAGTAGACCACGTGCATCCTCCGTGTCATATGGCGAAACCACTTTCAAACCGGGGCAGTGAGCATACCATGCAGCGAAACATTGCGAATGCTGTGCCGCAACACCAGCAGATGCTCCATTTGGTCCACGGAACACAATGGGCACATTAACGGCGCCAGCAGACATGTAAAATGTCTTAGCAGCTGAGTTGATTACCTAAAAATTAGATGATATGAGCTTGACATTGTTTAACATGTATAGGTTCATATGGCTCAACTTTTTATCAATTCAAGTTTGTAGACTCGCATTTTATTTGTTTAACTTTTTTACTTAATGCCTAATTTCTGCTTAATAATAAATGCGGGCAGGCGACGTCCTTTCCAGTAGCGTGGCAGTGGCACTTCGTTAGCCTGCCGCAGAATCTCGGCCACATGCTGTTCGGCACTGAAGCTCTCGGCTTGTTTGATTTGTGACATAAGCTGGGCCTGGAAAGCCTTCTCTTTGCGCATTTCGCGGCGTTGGCGCACCTTGGCCCACTCGAACTTCATCTTGCGGCGAAGCTTCTTTAGCTTATGCTTCTTCATCTTGCGCCGACGAATGACAATCAAGCGAGCGGCTTCCATCTTATCCGGTTTACTTTTGTCCAGTGGTGGTGCAATTATTTCGCCTACACGATCTCTGTGCAGTATGTCATTGATTTCCGTTAGCCAAGTGGAACGAGGACTCTCGATAATCTTCGAATGTTGCATATCCCCAATTGGCTGTGGCGTAGGCAAGGTGCGTAGCAGTAGGGGAATATCATTCTGCGTGTTACCGGATTTAAGCGTATTCGCCTGCACATAATTGGATAATATGGGTGGAATTAGTCATCAATCAATCTTTGAATCTTTTAGACTGTACTACAACAGCAGTAGCTCAACTTGAATTGAGAACCCATATTATCCCATTACGTTCAAAAGTGAAGCGAGATTGCGACAAACTTGAATTGACATTCAGCTGGACACACATTGTTTAATAGGTTTTTTTTTTGGTAGTTCATGAGATAATATGAGTAGTTAAGCTACTGCTTGTTTACAGGTGTGAGTGTATGAGTATGTGTGTTTGGGTAGGTGGGTGGAAGGGTGCACCTATAGGACAAATACTTACATGATCAATGGCCTGCATTGAGAAGTTGAAGGTCATGAACTCGCAGATTGGACGAAGACCCGCCATTGCAGCACCAACAGCAATGCCAGCGAAACCCATTTCTGTGATTGGCGTATCAATGATTCGTTTGTCTCCATACTTTTTCCACAGTCCTCGAGACACCTAAAAACCCAATATAAAATAATAAAGTGTTTTGGTAATTTAACCACTTGCGGTAATGTAAACAAAACAGGTATTAATCGAGTATGTGCAATTATCGTGCGCATGCGTTATCGGCTTACTATTTGGTCACACAAGATTCGCGTGACCTTTCCAATCACACAGCCTTACAGAAACTGTAATCAGCAGTTGGAATGCACAACACCAACAACTGTTTACTGCCGCTTCAGCCCGTCTCCTTAACCCGCTTGCAACCCTAACGCATCAGCTGTCATTGCTCGTACGTTGCGAACTGTCACTTGGCCAGGTTTACGTAATCGTTAGACAAGTGGCAAAGACTAAGGTTTCACTCACCTTATAGGCGCCATCGTACTGTGCTACCTCCTCACCGAGCAGAAAGACACGGTCATCTCGGGCCAGCTCATCGTCCAAGGCGCTGTTAAGGCCATCTCGGACCGTCATTTGCTTGACGGCCAGCACTTTGGGTGTCGTGGAGAACGCACGCTGTGCGGCGCAGGCTGCCTGTGTAAGTCTTGAGCGCAGCATTTTCGCTTATTTATTCGACGGGTTTTCTATGTTTCGTTTGCTGTTCCTATTTTCAAAGTTTGTGTTTAAAATTATGTCATTACCTAACGAAACTAAAACAAAAATATAATACACACCGACGAATGTCTTTTCGCCCCCAACAGAATGTCAGAATATTCCGTGCGTTGTGCAGCACCGTTTTGAGCTAGTACCAAAACGAGCCGCGGCGTGGAGCTGCCAACCTTTTGTACTAACGCTGAACTTTCCAAAATGTTTAAAAGCCTTGCGACCCTGACTTTAACCCGATATTGCAGATTGAATGCAATATTAAGCTGCAGAAATCAGTAAAGTTATGTTATTTAATTTTGAAGTGCTTTTAATTGTTATTTTTAACTTATAGATCGAGTAACATAACTAAAGTGTGGTTCACTTCGCTATCCACGGGTTCGAAATTTATAACACCTTACCAGATGCACTACATTGAAAATGGACGCACGAAATATAGGGACATGGTTAAAGTTCTTGATAGCGTTTTGGTAATAGTATACAATATTTCACGAGAGAAGCTAATATATGTACGTCAATTTAGACCAGCAGTGTACCACTCTATAGTATCAGGTAACACCCTAAAAAAACCCAAGGGAGAAGTTGATGTGATCAGGTTTTCACCCGAGTTGGGCTACACTTTGGAGCCAGTTGCTGGGTTGGTTGATAAGGACAAAAGCTTGGCGGAAATCGCACGCGAGGAAGTACTTGAGGAATGTGGTTATGATATTCCAACCAACAGCTTAGAGTTTGTTTTGAAGTTCAGATCCGGTGTTGGCGCTTCCAGTAGCGTAATAACAATGTTTTACTGTGAAGTTTGTGATGCACATAAAGTGTCCAACGGCGGTGGCATTGGAGATGAATGTATAGAAATAGTGGAGCTTTCAATCGACGATGCTAAACGCTATGTGCAAACAGGCACAACAGTGAATAGTGGTCCCGCAACAGTGATAGCTACATTTTGGTTCTTGTCGAATAAGGCAAAGTAATTTGAATTTTTAGTGTGCCCAGTCTTTATAAAATGCCAAATGTCAAATAAAGCTTTGTTGTTGTTGTATTTGAATTTTGCCTGTCAGTTCTCGCAGTAATCAGCTGTAGCCAGGCAGTGTGATTTGCTTCGAGATGGAAAATATTACGAAAATCTGGTTGGGTCCGTTGCCCGCTGATTCACCCTATGTGAAACCATTTCGCATGTATTACGTACAAAATGGCGTTGAAAAAAACTGGGATCTGTTAAAAGTGCACGACAGCGTTGCTATAATCTTGTACAACACCACACGGCAGAAACTCGTGCTTGTGCGCCAATTTCGACCGGCTGTCTATCATGGGGTGATTACGAGTGAGCAAGAGGGAGGCTTTGACAAGGTCGACCTCAAGGCATTTCCCCCAGCAATTGGCGTAACCTTGGAACTGTGTGCCGGCATTGTGGATAAATCGAAGTGCTGGGAGGAAATTGCACGCGAAGAGGTGCTTGAAGAATGCGGCTACGATGTGCCCGTCGAGCGCATTGAGCAAGTCATGCTCTATAGGTAAGTAGGTGGTGTTTGAGTACTCCCAAAACCAAAAAAGCCACAGCACACTAATACTACCACACTTACAGATCCGGCGTGGGCTCATCTGGTGCCAAGCAAGCCATGTACTATTGCGAGGTGACCGATACCGACAAAGCAAACGGTGGCGGCGGCGTTGATGATGAAATGATTGAGGTGGTGGAGCTGTCGCTGGATGAGGGCAAACAGATGATACAGCAAGGTGCCGTTAATAACAGTCCACCCAGTTGTCTAATGGGCTTAATGTGGTTCTTTGCCAACAAGGCGCCAAAATGCGCTTAGCCCTCTAGGCTGTATCTGTTAAATCGTTTTATTTGTGTTATCTAGTTGATAACAAACTCCCAAAAACGATAATACTCTGGGGCTGCCTTCATGTGTAAACAAAGAGACACACACACACACACAACTTCAAATGCTTTCCACAATCCACACACAAACACGTAGCAAAATTTTCAATGCCTTTCGAGTCTACACTATTGTAGTATATAAATACATATATATTTAGCTAATCGGTATGAATCTATGTATGTGTAGAGTATATGTATATTCTTGTATTATATCTTTGAAGAAAATAAACTGCATGCAAATGATTCTCACTAACTGCAATCAGTGTTGCGCAGTTGGAATTAAATAGAAAACGACAGCAAACAATTAGGAAACTTTTTCCTTTAGTTTAGTTTACTTATTAATATGTTAGATAGTTTGGATAGTTCTATTCATTGTTTGATCGATTTTAAAACTTAATTTACCAAAACATGCTACAATTTTTAAATTAAAGTGTTATTTTTACGATCCACTATTAGATATGTTCGTAATCGCGTTTTCAAATTTAGAAAAATGTGCAAGATTTATCAAATGCCAAATTATCCGCTGCCAATGGTTAAGGTAAATAATAAAAAAAATTCTTCCATACTAAACTAAAAATTTCTCATTGCTTCAAAAAACTAGCGAAAAAAGGCTAAACAAGTTTTTTGCATATTCAATATATATCAGATATGATGATGTATAAATGAGAATAAGGTAAAATGTGACAACACTGATTGCGGCATGCAGTCTCCTTGGCGTTGGCAGGGAAATCGGTCAAGTGGATGCGCGAATGTGGCTAAAGCTTAATATCTCTTACCACACACACACCCTCTCCCGTCTCCAAACGCCCCCTACTGACGATTTGAGTTGAAGTTGGGCAGCTGGGCAGCTGGGCTGAAAACTGACAGCGGCAGCCAAGTGCATAAATCGCAAATAAATCAAAAAGCCGCAAGGCGCGCACACGCGAACCGCTTGGAAGAAAAAAAAAGTGCAGCAGGCATAAGCAGAAAGAGGGGACAGAGACAGCTTCTGCAGCGGCATCTAAACAAGTTCCAATCGGATCCAATCCGATCCAAGCCCAGTCGAGCCGAGAGCCGTGTGCCGTTTTTGGGGCTGTCAGGCAACGTGTTGCGCAGCTCAGGTTACTTATTTATACATGGCTCAGGCATTTTAGCTGCCGCTTTAGATTCAGATTCAGCTGCCTGCTGCTGCTGCTGCTGGATGTTGGATGTTGGATGCTGCTGCCTGTTGCCTGCTCCTGTGGGTACGTCTCTAAGACTTCGTCAGAAGTTCAGCGGTCACGGCGAGCGGTGGCGTGGAAATTTATTTACTTCAAAGCCATGATTTGGCAATATTTCAACATTCAACGCGGCAATAGAATTTCTTTTCTTTTTCTCATTCTCCCTCTTTGCCTTTGTCTCTTGTTGTTGTTGTTGATGCTTCTGCTTTTGCTTCAACAACTATTGTTGTTGTTGTTGTTGTTGTACTACAGTGTGCGTGCATTCGATTTACAGGAGATAATCAAGGCCAGTTCCACAGATCCACAGTTCCTGTTTCTGTTTCTGTTCAGCTTGTTGCGTGTTAACCTCATGTAAATTATTGAACGCAGTATACACACCAGCAAAAAAGTAATCAACATGAAATTGCGAGTGTTGAAATTATATTTAATTTGCATATGTGTGGACAAACGAGCAGTAGCTGTGATTCGAATAAAGAACGTGAAGATTTTTGCAGCACAGATTGACCATCAACCAATATGACGCAGTTTTTTGTTTTTGAATCTGCTTAGGAAATGCAAATTTCTTCTTCGAGTCTTCGATGTGGTTCTTTGTTTGTTATTGATTAGATGTTTCTCTTTCTGGTTTTCCGTTGTGTTTTATATAATAGTCATACATAGATGGTTAATATTTCCGTTATAAAAAGTGTTTGATATAAGTTGAATTTTCTTCACGTTATATATTATATATTTATTAAATTTGTTTATAATTTTTCACTTTTAACCTTTATAAAACATCAATTTCTACGAAAAATTACAAGAATCCAAATATTAAGTGTACATTATTTTCTTAGCAGAAAAACTAATAATAGTATTTATATTTTTCAAATTAATTTCTTATAATAGTTGAAAGTCCTTTCACAAAATGCAGAAACAAATGGCTTTAAGCAGATAATCACAATGAAAGCATATCATATCTGGGCTGTTATTAATAATAAAGCATCACTTTTTATTACAAATTTATGAATTTCTCAAATCCGTTTTCACATCCGGTTCAACTGTATGCAATGTACAAAAAATCGTTATGAATGAATAGAAATTGGTTTCTTTCATTTTGATTTTGGTCCCACGGCGACTGCTGCTCTCGCTGTCATTGTTATTGTTGTTGTTGTGATATGGCTGTCAGTTGCATCAACTGTCGCCTGTCATACCATACTGCTCCTGTTCGGTGTCAAGGTCCCCAAGGTGTTGCGTTTGTTGGCTTTTGTGGCGTTCTCATCATCATGAATCAAACGATCTTAAATCAACTGGCGACTGATTGGCCTGACCATTTGTTGCACTCCATTGCGCAAGTCCAAAGTACGAAACTACAAAGAAATCTGCAATTATTTCATAATCACGTCCCAATTTATGTTGCCAGAGCAATAACAGCAACAATACCAACAGCAGCAGCAGCAGCACTAGCAACAACAACAACAACAGCTATTTTAAATCAAAGCTTCTTTCTATTTCTGACCCCAGACAGCAGCAGTTGCTGAGAACTAAAACTTAAAATGGCGTACACTGCTGCCGTTGCTGCTGCTGCTGCTGGAACAGAAAGGGAACGGAACGAAGAAATCGCGATCATGAGCTCAACTCAGCTCAGAGCAGTGCGCATGCGAAAATTAAGTGCAGCCAGCAACAATCATAACAGCAACAGCAACAGCAGCAACAACAACAACAACTGCTAAGATTACCTGCAAAACAGTTATGGGCGCTGCTGCTATTGCTGCTGCTGTTGTTGTTGTTGTTGCTGCTGCTGCTGTGGAGCAATAATGAAATTTTTTATCGGATTTGATTATAAGTTGGCTCGGACTGGCCACCCCGCTGCCGTAATCTGCCAATAAGAAGAAAAGTAAGCAGGGAAGGTATTCAGCTCTGCTCTTGCTGTTGCCTGTGGTAGCTGCTTTAGGCCACTACACTGTGGAAAATGTTTGTTTGAGTTTTCGAAGACAAATGAAAAATTTTTGATTTTTTTCTTTTAATGATTTTAGTAATAAATTTGTTTGAATTAAATATTATATTTAAAATTTTTTTATATTTTCTTCAAGTGCCACAGGTCAAGGTATGACATGGGTTTAGGTTTAGTGGTGGGGTGGAGTGGAGACAGCATCTCAACTATGTAGCGGTTCGCTCATTGATTCCGCCAACCGCCAAACCGTCTGTCGTCCATCCGTCCGTTCGTCCGTCCGTCGTGATGCACTTTAATGAAATGAAATCTTATACTATCATGAGCCGCATGAAACCGAACAAACTGAACAAAACTGGCAGAAAAAAAAAAAAAAAACTGGTGGCCAGTAAGCCAGCGCCAAAGCGAGCTGCTGCTGTAGCTTGGGCCACTCAAAATGTATAATTATCTGGCGGTTTTATCCGTTTGCCAATATTAAATTTCTCATCACGCCCCAGACACTGAGCCAAGCAAAGGAAAATTCAGTACGCGATGCGATCGTTCGGTTCGGTTCAGTTTGGTTCGGGTTGGTTTGGTTTGGTTCGGTTTGGTGGGGTTCTGGGAGAGAGAAGTCGATGTCAGCTTCATGGGCACGGGCGCCGTCAAACAATTAATAAAAGGCCAAATGTCTGCAATGAGTTATATACCTTTATATATATATATATATATATATTTTGAAGTCGGGCTGAGCTTTGGATTTTCCGCTCCTGCTTGCTGTCCAAAAGGAAAAGGCTTTGACTTCGACGTCGACGTCGACTTTGGCTTTACCGTTTTAAGCGCAGCGATTTAATTTCTTGTTGCGACTTTCTAAAATCGATGCCACCGTTTTGTTGGGCTTAACATTTGAGGGCTTCAGGGGCGTTGTCGACCGAAAGTGGACGCAAACCTTGCTGCACCTTGCAACCCATTCAACTGTGCAGCCGCAAGGTGCGCCACAAGCAACAAATAACGATAAATAATAAAATCAAAAGAATATAATTTGGTTTAAGCAGCGGCAAATTTGACAAATTTCAATTGTCGCATAAGACAATAAACAATTGTTTGTTATATATATTTTTTTTTAAATAAAATATTGTTTATTGGTTGTAAGTGAAGGTTTTTTATTTGTCTTAAAATTAATTTGTTATATAACCTTTAAAGATAATTGATCTTGTTAGCTTATAAATCGCCTTTGCGACTTTTGCACACACACACACATACATATCTACACACTCACCCACACTGTGTGTGTTTGATTAGAGGCCGTTTTGTGTTATTTGGTTGTTGTGTTGTTGTGTTGTTGCACGTGTTGCCATTTTAATTGGCCCCAAAGTGTCAACAAATAATTTGGCCAAATACGTGTAATTGAAATTAAGTCATAAATGGCTAAAAATGCGAGCGACACACATAAAGTGGCCCGGTGAAAAATTTCACACTCTTTTGCCCCGCTCTTGATTTATGACAGCCAACACAGCTACAAACCCATGCAGGGAAACTTGTTGTCAGTCCCAGTGGCTCTCAAACTCAAACACGGCTGTTCAACTGTGATCGTCAACCTGTGCGCACCTGTGATTGATTTCTGTAAACTGTATTGGCAAAAGCGAGTTTAATTATGCGAGCACAGTTTCCTCGCTCTTTCGGATACTCTTGCTCTCTGTCTCTCTCTCTCTCTCTCTCTTTCTCTGTGTATTAAAGCTCGGTTGAGGCTGAAGAGCAACTTTGTGTGGCGCTCTTTGGCTGTAGCTTTGACTAGCTCTTAAAAGGTCGCTAGACAAATACTAACATAGAGCTATGGCTCCGCCTCCAAACTGAAGTCAAATGTACCAAGCAGAGAGAAATCCCCTCGAGCACAATTTGGGTCTCTATGTAAATTATGCAAAAGTGCCAAAACTTCATGTGAAACGAATGTGAAGAGCTTAAAGCTCTGATTATCTGCTTTAAAAAAGTCAGTTTAAAGCTTAAATCAAGTCAATCTTGACTAAAACTAAGAAACAACAGCAATTCGATTAAGTGTTGTTACAAATTAACCTATAAGAATCGAGAAAAAGACAACAGTTAAAAATTTATAACTAACCCTTTATCTTTTTTAGTCTTCTTAAAAATTAAATAATATGAAGTCGCTATTAACTTCGTTGCAACGTGTATGGTTTATGCTTTGACAAAGAACTTTAGCATTTTCCGTGCAATTCCAATTGTTCATTTCCAAGGAGTTATTTCCTCTAAACCACAAATGGACACATTGCTCTTTCGTCAGATCCGGTTGTCCCTCAGACCAATTTGTATATGGCAAAGCTAAGCCATTTGTAGTCGAAATATATTCGTGACTACGCACAAGAGCATTACCCGATGTCCAAAAGTCGTAGGATGTATAGCCCCGATCTATCAGGTAGTTCGAAAGTAACTTCAGTTCATCGGCTGATTCAATTAGAACCAATTCTCCGCCATAACGAGGACAAATGTGTGCAGCCTCAAACCAGGAAACTTTCGAATTCCATATAAAGTAGAACTTCTCACCAATCCTAACATAAGGCTGTTCACTATCCGCACGGCAGGTCACTTAAATGTGTTACATTCATTAATCAAAATCTTGGAATACGGTTCTTAAACTTACCTGTTAACGAACCAAAAGTGCTGCTTATTAAAAAGCTCAACAAAACTGCAATAAGAACCGATGTCAATTTAAACATTTCACTGCGATGTCTGAACAATGACTTATTTATTTTCAACAACGAATGTAGTTTATATAGGAATAACCATTCAAATATAAGCACAGATTAATGCTTAGCAAATTCTTATCAACTCGAATGAATTGGAAAATAATTCACATAATACATAGGTTTAGCCGAAATTATTCTCAGAAACACTATTTTGAAATGAAACTAGGAAACAATATAGCAAATGATTACATGTAGATTGCTTTTATGAAGATAAATTATAAGGCTTTTGCTGAACAGCAACCTTGTGTGGCGCTCTTTGGCCCGCTCTTAAATGGTCGAAAGACAAATACAAACATAGAGCTATGGCTCCGCCTCCAAACTGAAGTCAAATGTGCCAAAAAGAGTGTCTATGTCTCTATGTAAATGATGTAAAAGTGCCAAAAATGGGCGCAAACAAATTTGCACCATGTTAAATTAATATTTATGATGTGTCTGTTACACTGAGAAAAATTTGTGAATTTTTGGCAAAAGTGTCAAAATTAAAATGGAAAGTGGAAAAAAAAGCAGTTTTATTGATAAGAACAATAAGACAAAAGCATCTTTTCTTTAGTGTACCTTTTGAGTTGTGAGTCATTTGCTGATTTGCTTGTGGAAACTGGCGCTGCTTGTTGTGTGGTCGCAACACTTATGACGTCATTTAGTCGTTCCTGACGTTGCGACAAGCATTTAAATAGAGATTTCCGCAGACTTAACAAGCCTCAAGCCACACAATTAAAAATCATTTGCATATGGCCAAAGTCGAGTTAATAATGAAGGACGGAGAGAAAGAGAGAGAGAGACAGAGAGAGAAAGAGAGAGATAGAGTGGCTAAGTCATGCCGGTAAGGCATACAAAGTCAAAGACGAGATGGCCCAAACAAGATCCTGATAAAGCACCAACGACAATCATGTTCGGCAATCGAAAAAAGGGGCATTCGCAGCTGCCACCGACGACGTTGAAGTCGAAGCAGAAGCAGAAGCAGAAGAAGAAGATGGACAGCAAAACCAACAACAACAACAACAACAACTTTGTTGCTGCAACTTGTTGAACTTAACGCGAAATCTTGTTGGCCTGCGCCTGGGAAATTAACAATAACAACAACAACTACTACTACAGCCTAAATATTAGCAGGAACTAAACACGGAAAAAAATTCGAATTACTTAAAAAATTCATTATTAATTGAGCAAAATATATATTAAGTAGGAGAACTGTTTCTAATAACTTTCGTTTTGAACTAGAATTAGTTTTCTTCAATAGACAATATTTGTTGTATGTTATGTGAAGTAATTTTCTCATAGTGTACTTAATGTCAGGATTTCCTCAGAGCCTTGGGAACTGCTGAAGGGAGATGACAATGTGGTTGAAACGGCTGAAGATCGCCAAGTCCGAATGAATCGTCTTACATATACATACATACACACACACACACACTCATACATATATATGTCGGTCTTAAAGGAGTTGAGTTTGAGTTTAAGCACAAGCGAACGATCTTTGGTTATCTGATTTTAATTAAACGGCATCGCATAATAAATTATCTTCATTAGGGCGCTGCGGAGCTCCAACTTGTGGAGAGTCCAACTGCCCAACTGACTGACTAAGCCATTCCAAACTGCCCAATATATGTATGTATGTGTATGTGTGTGTATGCATGTATGTGTGTGTTGGATATCTTGCATGGCAATGCCTTAACTAGGCCCATATGCCTATAAATCAAATGGTCATAGCCGTTGTCGCTTCTGTCGCATTGAGTGCGTGTGTTCTTCAGCCTCTCTCATGTTCATTAATGAAAAACCGGATAGACTGTCAAACAGAATCTGCGAAATCATTCGACGACATCGGTTGCGGTGCGCCAGCGTTGACAGTTGGGAAAAGCGACACTGAGCTGAGGAAAATTCAACACATGCAATGTATTTCACAATGTGAAATACCCTGTGAGAAGCTTTAAGATCCGAGCTTTAAGTAAGCTTTAAGAAACAACAGCAATTCGATTAAGTGTTGTTACAAATTAACCTATAATAATCGTGAAAAAGACAACAGTTAAAAATCAATAAATTATTTTAAGATAAGGAAATTGTCTCTTTATCTTTATTTAAAAGCACTTCCTTAGTATAATGTTCAAAAGATTCGTAATAAGGTTACAATATGAAGTCGCTATTAGCTTCGTTGCAACGTGTATGGTTTATGCTTTGACAAAGAACTTGAGCCTTTTCCGTGCAATACCAATTGTTCATTTCCAAGGAGTTATTTCCTTTAAACCACAAATGGACACATTGCTCACTCGCAGTATCCGGTTGTCCCTCAGACCAATTTGTATATGGCAAAGCTAAGCCATTTGTAATCGAAATATATTCGTGACTACGCACAAGAGCATTGCCCGATGTCCAAAAGTTGTAGGATGTATAGCCCCGATCTATCAGGTAGTTCGAAAGTAACTTCAGTTCATCGGCTGATTCAATTAGAACCAATTCTCCGCCATAACGAGGACAAATGTGTGCAGCCTCAAACCAGGAAACTTTCGAATTCCATATAAAGTAGAACTTCTCACCAATCCTAGTATAGGGCTGTTCACTATCCGCACGGCATGTCACTTAAATGTGTTACATTCATTAATAAAAATCTTGGAATACGGTTCTTAAACTTACCTGTTAACGAACCAAAAGTGCTGCTTATTAATAAGCTCAACAAAACTGCAATAAGAACCGATTTCAATTTAAGCATTTCACTGCGATGTCTGAACAATGACTTATTTATTTTCAACAACGAATGCTGTTTATATGGGAATAACCATTCAAATATAAGCACAGATTAATGCTTAGCAAATTCTTATCAACTCGAATGAATTGGAAAATAATTCCACGAATACATTAGCCGAAATTATTCTCAGAAACACCTTTTTAAACCGAGACAAGGAGACAATATAGCAAATGATAACATTATTTCATTTATTATTCATTACAACTACAAGTGCTGTTTATATATATATATATAACCATTCAAATATAAGCACAGATTAATGCTTAGCAAAGTCTTATGAACTCGAATGAATGTGAAAATAATTCACATAATACTTAGGAGACAATATAGCAAATGATTACATTATTTCATTTATTATTCATTTCAACTACAAGTGCTGTTTACACAGAAATAACCATTCAAATACCAACCTTTTTCGTTAATTTTTTGAGTTTTTTGAACATCCCTTAATATTTTCTTTCCTAAGGAAGTTTCCGCCTATAATTTATATACAATCCTTTTTTTGGTTAAAGGGTATACTTTAGAACTTGAAAAGAAATGAAGAGTGCAAGCTGCAAGTGGAGCATAAACCGGTTCCAAGCAAACCTGGCCTTAGCTCAATTGATTGACGAGCTGCGTGCCGCAAATGTGCAGACAAAGTCACAAACGTACACATACACACACACACACATACATGCTTCATCAATAATGGGGCAAGCCAAAAGGAAGCGCATGTTAGATGTCCATGTCCATGTAAAACTCGCGCTCGCGCTCTTTCTTCTTCTCCAGCTCCAGCTCCAGCTCCTAATGATCTTTAAATCAAATGGTATAAAGTCGAATTAGCATTGAATGCAGCAGCAAAATGTTTCAATTACGTTGGAGAGAGAAGAGAATATGATTATGAACATGCTATATACACTATATATATATATGAATAATAGAGCTCATTAATTAGGCCCTAATCTCTCTATCTCTAAGTCTTTCTCTCTCTGGCATTCTCGAGCGATTCACAATCTTAAATTTATGACTTTTGTAGCATTTTGCTAATGAAGACATAAAAACGGCAATCAAATTAAAAAATATTATTATATTTTTCTTTTTCTTGTTGTTTCCCCTTCATGGGAACGTAAAATGTAAACGAATCCGTTAGTCATCATTTTGACTATTTTGTTGTTGTTGTTGTTTCTGTTGTTGTTTTGGTAATAGACGAACATTTTGAGGTTTCTCTAAAATGTGGCCTTGTCTGTGTGCCTAAAGTGGAACTAAAATGTTTGGCGCCCAATAATGTCCCAACTCTAAAATACTTACACTAACAAAAAGTGTTCAAAACTTTGCTAACATTTAGGAAAGTATAGCTATAGGCTGGACCCGGCATTTTCTCTCAGTGTTGTAGGTATTTAAGTCCGACAAGAATGAGATTAAAGCCTAAGTTAATCTGTTTTGCCACAGCTTCACATATTTTGATTAGAAAAAGTGGAAACCATGTAGAAGAATAACTTTGTTGCTTTGATTAATATCGAATGCGGCCAAAGATCTTGATTTATCAAATTCAACAAAAATTTGTTGCGCCTTGCTCGATTAAGCATATAAATATGTTTTTTTTTTTTTTTTAACTTTTTCTTTTGTGTTTTCGGTGCAACTTAAAAGATTTTTTTCGTTCTTATCTTGATATAAGTATATATAAATATGTGAATCCCCTCTTCATAAAAATATCCCAAATCAACCCTAATTTAAACCAATTTATTATTTTGTTCCTTTTTTTTATCGGAAATAATTTTTGTTTTTTAATATGTCAGTTTTGTTAAATTGATCCGGTTTTAAATCTGATCTGGTTTTTAATCGCGATTCTCTTTCCAATTACATTTTTTCCAAAAGTTTTCACCAACCACGAACAAATTGCTATATACTTGGGATAAGAGATATGCCTGCCACGCCCTCCAATATGGAGCAGCTTCCTCATTTCACATAAGCCCAAGCGAATTAACTTATTTTTTTGCACACAGCACACAGTTTGTGTTCGCATTTGGCGGGCCAAAAGCCCAAATTAAATTGTCGAATTAAGCCAACATTTTAACAGCTGGCCAAAAGCGCGAGGCAGTCTGGAAAAAGGTGCCCCAGCAAAAAATTATATATATGTATATAAGTTAAAAACCTAAATTAAAACATTCACAATAAAATGTAAATCCGAGCGACAGAGTTCGCTGAGACGAATGAAATAATAAACGACACGGATTCGGACTCGAACTCGAACTCGGACAGAGACGAAGTGACTCTAAATGATGTAAAGCCCGCATTTATTGGACTAAAGCTGGGCCCAATGGCAATTACGACTTGGCTTAATATTTTTTATCACTTTTTGTTTTGTTTTTTTTTTTGGTTTTTGGTTTTGAAAGGGAACACAAATTGTGGCTGCCACAAATTATATGGTTCGGTATGTGTTCGGAGGGATCCAAAGTTGCGAATTATTATGTGCCTCAAAAACTGGGTTCGGCTTAAGTAAAATATGAATTACGCATGGGACGAGACTGAGACGGTTTAGTCCGGGCCGGACTGGACTGGACTGGACTGGGCTAAGAAATTAAGTTAAAAATAAAACTCAAGTTGAAGACCAAGACTTCAAAAAGACAACAACAACAAAAACACAACAACAAACAACTACTGTAGGTAAACAATAATAGCAACAACAACAAGAACAACAACAAAACAGGCCGTCGTCGGGCAACAGCAACAACAGAAACAATATAAAAGCGAACAGAATCAAAAAAATTTACAAGTCACTCACACAGATTTGTAAATACACATGTCCACAAATGCACTGAAAGAAAAATGTTACATGACAAAGTAAGTTTAGGTTTAAGAAATACTTCAATATGCTCAAAATCAATATAAATATGTTTAAGTAGAAACAATTAAAAATCAATATTGAATAAAAGAATTTTAGGTAATTAAGTACTTGATTTGTTACAAGATAAACGTCATATATATTTATTCTAAGATTGTTACAAATTCCACCAAAATATGTAAAGAAAACAATGAATTTTTCTCTGTGCATTTTTGTATGCAGGAGCTGGACTGGACTGCTCATAAGAAATCAAATTAAACTTTGTACAGGTTGCCGCATGTTGAAGCTGCGTTCCAAAGCTTACAAAGTCCAAGAACCGGAGCACAACAAGCACATAAAACACACACACAAACACACACACACACACGCATACACACACACTGAGTTAGAGCAAAGATTGTGGCTCGCATAATCCAAGCAGCCCAGCAGCAACATCAAAAAACAGAAACAAAAAAAAAAACAGAACTCGATGGCCAACGAAACATTTGTGAGCCGAGCAAATAACACTTTATTTCATTCATTTAACAGGTTTCATTTATGAGCAGCAGCAGCAGTCAGCTATGGGTTCAAAGCTTGGGCAGTTCGTCAGTCACTTAGTCAGTTAGTCACTCAGTCAGTCAGGCAGTTAGTTCTTCCATAGACAGAGAGAGAGAGAGGCCCAATGGTCAGGGCGAGCGCGAGCCGCAGCCCGAGCCTTAACTCTGTGTGTCTGTCTGTGTGTGTGTGTGTGTGTGTGTGTGTGCAATAGTCAGTCGGAGTCAGAGGTGGAGTCAAGACCCAGAGTATGGCAATGTTCCCACGAAACAGGTTGTTGCTGCTGCGGCGGCTGCGACGGCTGCGGCTGCTGCTGCTGCTGCTGATGTTGCAGTCCTGTAGCCCGTGCAATGCTCAAGTGTTGCGCTATCGTGCATGGCCGAGAGCTATGGGCCAGGTACTCTACACTTTGACTGTCTACCCTTTGCATTAAGTGTAAGAAAGGGTATGATATGGTTTGTGTGTAAGATGTATAAGGTGTTTTTCTTAGACTTCTAATCCTAACTTTACTTTATGGTATTAAAACTCTTAATCTATGGATAAATGAAGAACTTTTGGCATACAGGATATCTGTTAGACTGGACCATCTTATCAATTGCCATGTTACTTGTTTTACAGCTATGTATGTGCGCACTGATATGGCCAGGGGCAAGGCAAGACGATGACGGTGTTGCACACTCTCGGCTACTACATGCCTCAAGCAGCAGCAGAAGTTGCCGCAGCGTTAGTCTCCAAATCAAAATCTGTGCACAATTATGGCCTACACATCTGGACAAGATGCTGCAGCTAAATCTGTATATATGTCTATATATGTGTGTATGTGTGTGTGTATGTGTATGTGTGTGGTATGCATGCACCTCGTGCTCCTCATAAATATTTAACGAGTTTCATTTGAAGGCAACAGAGTGCTTGATGCTGCCTGGCTACAGGCTCAAACTTCTTCTCTGGTTGTGCTTGTGTGCAACTGCAACTGCAACTTGTGGCTCGGCCATTGTCTGGGGCAGCTGTCAGCCGCCCGTTGCTGCATTTGGCATTAGACGCCTCATGAGCGGCCAATTAGTGTTGTATTACATTTGCCACTCATTGGCATAAGCCCAGCCATTTGCAACAGCAAATGTTTTTTTTCATTCTTTCTCTATCTTAATGGCAACATATAAATTTGCAAGTAACTTTTTCACAGGAAATCTAAGCCTGATAAATGTGCTGCGGTCTTAAAAAGCCAAGCGTTAAAGTCTATTCTGTTTAAGTACTATCATTTACCATATCGAACCTCAAGCCTCGAACCTCGAAACTGATTCAGCATTAAATAGTTCAACAAACAACAACTATTATAAACTATTTTGAGTTAAACTTTTCAACAGCAAATGATTTACATGATATCTTCTATCAGATAGTTTTCTTCCATCATCAGTTTGTGAAATTAACGCTGAATGAATCGACAAATTTATATATTACAGTACAATTTAATGCTCTTAAATTGTTATAAATCAACTGAAAAACGTATTTCCATCTCACTTGCTCTTCGCATCCATGGTATTACTTCGAGTTTGTGGTGTTTGATGTAAACCAAATTTGTGTATGTAAAGTACATGGAAAATAGATTTGTCTACACTTATATAAAGCGCACACACAAAAAAGACAACGCAATCGATCAAAGTGTGCGCCCTTTAGGTGAGAAACTATTCACAATGATCGAAGGTGAAATACCTTAAGTAAAGTTTCCATTAAGGTCATCTTTGATGTGTTGAGTTTAGAAACTTTTCTTGCTAAAAAGATAGATTTGATTTCTAATAAAAAAACCAGCAATAACTAAGTAAACAATATCTGTTGATCTTAGTTAAGGATAAGATCATAGATTGCTTCACACTTTAAAGATAAAATCTGCATATATCATATATTACTCTTATCCAGATCTCATTGAATCATCAACCATTTATTACACCTCATAACTAGGGTATACAAAAATTACAACTTTTTTGATTTTTTGTTGTTAACTGCGGGTTGTCTATCTCATTGCTCATTGCTGGTTTGCTCGTCTGCTATTAATTTATTGTTGTTATTATTGTTGTTGGTAATCAACACGTCTTTTTGATGACCTTGCACTATACATTCATCTACAATATGAAAAATTGAACGGAAATCATTAATAATCCGTCCTAAAAAAAGGCCAACAACAATGAGCCAAAGTCGTTATATTTTTGGGTTTAATGATCGGGAAACTTGTTAATCGTATGTAAAATACATTTATATATATATACGTACAAACTAAACGTTTTTTATCTCTCTGTTCTTCTAACACTTATGCACCCTTCTTACATTTTTTAATAAATGATTTAAATGTAGCAATTGGAAATCGGGGTCCACACACTTGACACAGTCGGCGGCGGCATTGTTGTTGTTATTATCGATGAAGTGTCTGAAGTCAGTCGATGAAAGTTTAAATCAAAACGATGATGATGATGATGAAGATGATGCCATCTGAAAATCCGCATCATTCAGACACAACTTTGAAGTATTTGATGGCAACTGTCTGACCAGCTGTCCAGCTGTCTGTCAGTCTGGCTGTCTGTCTGTCTGTGTGTCCGGCGCAACTTGTGGCGCGTCTCTTTGGCGTTTTGTTGACAACAAAATTGCAACTTCAGTTTCGAATGTTTCGCCTGTTTCGCCTGTTCGCCAACTCTGACTGACTGACTCTGCGGCATTGTTTATTGAGTTTCGTTGCTTAAATTATATGTGGACAAAAAAGCACTGAAAAGCGAGTGAAAAGGAGACAAAATACAAAATTGTATCGAGAAATGCATATTTATAAGCAACAGCAGCAGCAGCGGCGGCAGCAACAGCAAATGCTTTAAACAAAGTACGGCTCACGTTTTCATTTGCCTGGCCGGGGTGGGAAGGGGAAGAAAACATGCGATGACAAAACGACACGATATCCTTTCAACATTCGCCTTCAACTACAACAACTCGATCGTACTTGTCGTTGCTGTTGCTGATGTTGCATGCCACTGCCCCATCCCCCCCTTTTGACATGCGCAGACATTTTCACAAGCCCATAAAGCCAAGGAGCATCAAGTGCAGCCCCCAAACCGGCAAAAAAAAACACACACACACAAATCCTCAGTCTCTCTCTCTGAAAGCAACTTATTTTTTTCTTATGTTTTTTTTGGGTTTCGCCCCATTCTCCCGTTTTGCCGTTTGTTCTGTGTGTGTGTGTGTGTGTGTGTGTTTCCAGCCCAGTCATGTCCCCCAGTGCTTGTGCTTGTGTATCCCGTATGTTATTGTTCCTACTTAATGTCTTTAATATTCATGACCAAGCGAAAGTAAGCGACTTTGTCCGTTTTGATCGTGTCCAGCAAAACGAGGAACCACCAAAAAAAAAAAAAAAAACAAAATTGAAAACAAAAATCGAATGAACGAACCTATCACAATGTCATTGACATCAAGAAATGTCATAACTGAAATGTGTTTGTTTTGGATTCTTTTTTCGTTTATAACGTGAAGGAAGTTTGTCAGGATGACTCCAAAAAAAATAAACCTTCTTTAACGAGCAGTTACATCAATACTTTATCATCAGAGATTAAGTAATAAGAGATAATATATACTTAAGTCAATACTTTATCATCAGCAATTAGGTAATAAGAGATATAGAAAAGTTACATTAAAACTTTATCATCAGCGATTAGTCTTAAGTGCTAAAAGTTAAACTATCTATAGCTTTAAAAAAGTTCACAGCAATCTTTAAAGTGTAAATTCAAACTATTTAAACTATGAAACTTAAGTTTTTGAATTGTTAAAGTGAAAGAATAATCATAAAATAAAACATTTCTATTTTACACACATCCTTATTCTTTCCTTTACACTAATCGTATTGTGTTTATCATAACCTAACTTTCGAACATACTTGGAAAAGCTTTCTATCGTTTTTATGACAAATGTTCCTTGTACGTAGTAATATTTTTATATCTGATAATAACGACAATAAATTATCGATTTAACGTTTAAACTGCGCTTGAATTGTCAATAAAGTGAGGCATTGTCTTTTGTCTCTGCCATTCTCGGTTTTAAAGCCGAACACATTAGTCAACAGACAGGAACTGGCTACCATACCCCTGTCCCCTCCCCTGTTGATTGCATATGCGAAGTGCATATAAATGAGCTCGTATATGTTAGTAGTGTATATGTTGTATCTGTGCATTCGTATCTGAATAATTACTGACACACTGATATGTCCACAACTGACAGACTGTATCATCTTTGAACAGTTAACAAGCTGATTACAAGTTTTGACCAGTCTAATAAAAAGCTGTAGCTGTTTGTTGTAAACTTGTTGGTTTAGTTTTTTGTTATTTCTCCCTCTCTCTCCCGCTCTCCCGCTCTATCTGTCTATTTGGTTTGTTTGTTGTTATCGTGAATGCGACTATTTTGAATGGCAGGCAGCGACAGCAACTTCCGGTGGATGCGTTCGTTGTTAATGTTGTTGCTCTTCTTCTTGTTGTTGTTGTTGTTGTAGCCGTTTGTCCGTTTCGATCAATCGATTCAAACGTTTTGGTAGTTAACGCGTTGTTGTTTCCAAGAAGTGTGCTCTCTCTCTCTTTCTGTCTTCAAGTGGCAGCAACTGAAGCGGCAGAAGCAGCGGCAACAGCAGTCCGGTGGTCAGAAACACACCTACCTACCGATTGCTGCTGCCTGTCTAGCCAAGTAAAAAGCAAAAAAAAAAACTACAACGATGACGACGACGACGACGACGACGACGACGACGACGACGAAGACGTTGATGCCCATTGGCAACTTGGCGGCCTGTGCGAGCGACCTGGCCAAGTCACGACTTCGGCGAAACATAAAAATATCGGCGGCAATAAATAATAACAATGATTTTCCAGACTATCTACCCAGGGTCGACAACGGCAAAAAAAAACAAAAAAAACAACCACTGCCCAGGCTTTCTGTGGGGTGGACCAAGATGGTGGGGAATTGGAGTGGCATAGAGAGCTTATACACATGGGCGTAGTCAGATAGGGATTATTATCTATATCTATACTAGAGTCTTGATTAAAATTTAGTTTTTATCTTTGATTGAAATGGAAAATCTTGTAACTTTTAATTTTTGACATAACCTCACTTTACTTGCTTGAATCCTTGCCACGTCCCTGCTTGCCCCACTCGACATTCCTAATATTTATTACACATGTTTTTTGTGCAGCACACACATACACACACTATCACACACACTTTTATATACGCATATGAATTCATATGTATATATTTGACATTTTATTGCCGCAACTAATTTGCCATAAAGAAAGCGCCAAAGATGGCAAAAATTGGCAATAATAATTTGTTGGCCAACTTTTGCAACAAGTTTTACTTTTTTTTTACTTCATTTTGAATATGTTTTCAGCATTAGAAATGACTATATACCCGGGAGGGAATATAAGCGTGAGAAATTCTTGATTCCGACACATATTTGATATTTAAGACCGCACGCAAATAAACTAGAAATACTTTCTGGGCAAATGGTGTGTGGGGGGAAGAGAGTATTAAGGAACACCCGCTGTGTTGCATTCTGAATGAGGTGTGAATTATTTGAATGGTGGCTGGCGAAGCTGTCGGCGGCGGCGGCGGCATTGAGCCAGCGCCTTCAGCTCGTATATTCAAATCAAAAACGAAAAAACGAAAAAACATTTATGCAAATAGATCGAATAAATAAATAATCGATGAGTTGTGTTTTGTTGTTGTTGTTGTGAACATTTGACAGTTTGTCTCCCTCTTCGCATATGTCGGCCATAAAATTGCCGTTAACTAACTGACTTTATTGGCCATACTCCAATCATATTCCAAACGATTAGGAAGTTCAAGCCAACTTGAGCTACTTTCTTCATTCAGCCGAGAGCTGATTTCAAAATCTTTATATTTTTTTTTGGCATATAATTCATGAGGCACTTTGGTTGAACGCCATTTGGGCGACATTTGTTGCTTGTTTTCCAGTTTCAACTGTCACATAAATAACATTAAAACATATCATCTATGCTTGCATAATTAATCCGATTCGCAAATATTTAGTTAACAGAATATATATCTGTATACATATATATATCTGTATAGATTTGGCAACATTTGAATTCCTAATGGCGTTTAGTGTCCAATAATGAGGCACATTTGTTTTATAATTTCATTAGCCGCTTATGTCGCATGTCGCCGCTTCGTCCCTTACCCCTTACCCCATACCCCTTAGCCTTATCCACACACACACCGAGTTTGAAACAGTGCCATAATTTAGCTCTTGAATTTTATTATAATTGCTTTTTGATTATAATTTGAGCAGTCCGCACACAAAAAGAGATTTACGCTTCAATAATTTGCATAAACAGTTTTATTGTTAAATTAATAAAAAATCAACAAAAAAAGTTAAACAAAACATTTGTTATTTTTGGTTTTTGTCTAACAAAGCGACACAAAATCCCAAAACGACAATTTTTTATTGATCTTTATTACATTTCAAAAATGGTTTCTCGTATTGATTTTTATTGTCTGTCGGCTGTGCTGACAAGTGCTACATGTTTTTTCGCTCGTTGTTTTTCTCAGATTCAGATTTAGATTCAGATTTCCGATTTTATGCATAGTTAATGTGATTAAAAATTATGGCAACTGATAATAAAAGAAACAAGCCAAAATGTTTCAACAATGCTGTACTTTGCTTAGTTTATGGGCCTATTAGGTACATAAATTCTCTTTAAGCTTTTTATGGCTTTTGTGTTTTTTTGTGGGTTTTTGGTGGTTTTTTGGTGGTTTTTTGGTGGTTTTTTGTTGAGTTGAGGGCGGCGTTTGTGGCTTAACCTTAATAACCTTGTTGCATGTTGCACAGAGAGAGAGCAGAGAGCTGCAGAGAGACGAGCAGACAACAACAACAACAACAAGCGCTTGTCGCTAGTTAAGGAGAAACAAATTGACAAATAACATAACCTCACTTAACCCAGGCCCCAACGCCTCTTTGTTGCCATGAAAAACAACAACAACACCAGGCCAAAAACAAATACCAGAAGCTGTGTATATGGTGGGCGGGGTGAAGTGGGGTGGGGTGGGGGGTGATTACCGTTTTAATTAGTCGTCTTTGTGTGGGGTCTCTGTGTGTATTGCATGCACATTGGGTTTGGGTTGAATAATCATTTTTGGGGCTTGGTATTATAATCATTTTGTGGCAACAACAACAACAGCAGCAGCAACAAGAGTTACTTTAATTTGCCATTTGCATTAATTTAAGCCAATTTTTGTTATTATTTTTATTACTCATGATAGATTAAAGATTAAAGAGAATTACTTTAATGAGTTTAGTTGTAATTGAAAATTTTAAATTGGTTTGATTTAAAGATAAGTAAAAATCTTTTTTTACTTTTTTCAAATGCATAAACATGAGAATTCAATTATATTGTTTTAAGTATTCGATTAGTTTTCCTTAACTTGATGACAATTTCTTTTTTGTGTTAAGTTTTTCACAAATGTTTTTCACTATACCAAAACCACTTTGCCATTAAAAGAGTTAACAGTTTTCTTAACTGTTTTTTCCCAGTGCCATTTCAATTTAAGTCGAGTCCAGTTTTTTTTTATGGTCGTTGCGAAAAAATTTCTATTACCAATTGGCGCGCAACATAACAATTTTACTCTTGTTTTTCCTCTGTGTTTCTGTGTTTTTTTCCTTGCCAAATTGAAAAGAGACAGCAATGTTGTGTAAACTGACTCCAACTCTGGGCCGGGACCTGTAGCAGCAGCATCAACAGCAACAGCAGCTGAAGTCATGTAATGGCGACAAATGCGCATACGCCCCGATCTCGAAATAAAAAAGAAAAAACAAAAGGAGGTTAATTGAGGAGACATCAAACGAGCGGGCGTGATGCGAGCATCGCCCAAGAAGCACACGGAGCGCACATTCTCGATTTGATTTGAGCACAACATAAAAAGGTCAAAGGGTTAACACACACACACACACACACACACACACACACATACAGTGTGTGAGAGAGTGAGACTCTTTAGCGGGCGTGCACTGTAGCCTGTGGTCGACATGCTTGCCGCTTGTCAGCAAAACTGTGCAGTGGCAACTTGAACCAACAGTCAGTCGGGGCCATCTGCTCAAGTCATCAGGAGAGCGGGCGTGCGGGCAGGGGGATGGTTGGCTGGTTGGTAGTTCGAGTTTGAGTTCGAGCTCCTCCCCTGCCTATTGGCAATTGGAAACAATACCGTTTCGCTTGTTTTGCTCAGTTCCGTTTGATTTACAATGCAACAGAGAAAACAACAACACAACAACAACAGCAACAAGTTTGAAAACTTTTTGTCTATTGATTGTCGTCGCTGTTGTTGTTGTTTCTGTTGTTGTTGTTGTTGGCCACTTTTATGTGGTAGGTGGAGTGGAGCGCCAACATGGACGCCATCATCAAGAGAGAAATAAATATATATATATATATATACATTTATATATCTGCGCTGCCCGGCACGAAGTAAGCTTCGGCTCCGAACAGCAACAACAACAACAACAAAACTGTAACACAAAATACGTGATTCGATTCCCTTCCCCTCTTCCACCACCGCCACATTTGATGATCGTCCGCTGTTGCCAATATTATTTTTATGCACCCAAAAAAAAAAAACCCGAGAAAAATAAAAACACAAAAAATAACTTTTCAATTTGATTTTATTTTGCATGGAACGTGAGCTGGGCGTCGATTTACTTACTCATTTTTATGGCAAAATCCAATCGCTGGCGATTCTCTTGGCAACTGGTAATTTTCGGCCAAGGAAGCCTTGCTCCCATTCTCCTCCAATTGAGCAGAAGTAGTAGAATCATACCCCTTCCACCTCCAGTGGAACTAACTAACGGTCCCCACCCTTCGCCACCCCCCGCTGCAATCAACGAGATCATTGCTCAATCAAAAAGCGTCCACAGTGCGCACGATTGTGCCACTTATTGCTGTGGCTAAGATAGTGGATAAGATGCACAACTAGATATATAGATACATTGGAGATTGGCTTATAACGATGGCTTTTGGGATGGGCTATTGGCTAACAGTTGTTGTTGTTGCTGTTGCTGTCCAAAAGGTTTCGCCCTCAGCTAAAAAAGAAGCTGCTAAGCATTTATTGGGCCGCAGTTCGTTCACATTTCAAGCTCAAATCAGATTCGATTAAATTTGCAATTTTAATGAAATCATAAATTGTGCCGCCATTGCGCACCTCTTAACCAATACAATTGCACAGTTTGAGTACCGATGAGATGTACAGTGGAATTGAGTTGAAGATGAAGAAGAATGAACAAAAGTTGACAATATAAGTTATATGTGTAAAAGAAAGAAGAAGGAAATAATTTTGGAATTATAAAAGTTGAGTTTTTGGATAGAATATATCTAGGACGTTAACAAACTTTAATAATAGGTAAGATATATAGAGAATAAATAATATTTTGAATTGTTAAAGTTTCACTACTCAGTTAAAGTTTCAATATCAATACTTAGTACTTACCTAGTATAGTTTCCATTGATATTAACTTTAAATATTTAAAAATGATGAAAAATAGTATTTTTAGTGTACATTACACTATAAAGAACCATAAATGAGCTCTACTTTTAATATGCGATTACCAAATCAGTTTTATTTGACCTCAACTGAACTTGGAGAAATATTATCTATTAATTTTTAACTCTATATGAAATAAGGTTTTTATTATAGCTAAGATTTTACTTTAAGCATATGTGTTAATGTTGTTTTACACTTATATTATATGAAGGAATTCTGGCATTTCGATAGGATTAAGTGACTTCGGTTTTGTGTATCAGAAACTATAGGCCTCACATTCCTTAAGTTGTGCCTAAGATCCTTACAGACTTGTATCTCATTTTAAGTAAGTTGTAGGCTCAAATAGTTTCATTTTGAAAATTGCTTTCAACTATTTTCACAAGTTGTATGTTGTGATATGTTAGACTTTGGCCAAAGTCATAGGCCAGCTGATCGCATTGTTGTTGTTGTTGTTGGCCAAACCTATTTGTGGTTTAATCGAATTTACTGTCAGCCGCTGCCATCATCTTGGACCATAGAGCCAATGCTTCTTACCATTCAAGAAATAGTTGTTGTTGTTGTTGCCACTTAAAACTGGACATCATCTAACATGTTGCAATCGGTAGTAGCTTGTTGGCCAGCGTTTGGCAGTTGCGTTGTTGTAGTACAAGTTATTAGTAGGAGAAAAAGCCAAATTCGGCATTTTTGTGAGGTTTTTTTTTGTGTTGCATGTGCATAATTCATTTTTGGGGCATGATGTTGTGGCAGCTGGGGGCAGCAAGATCGACACATTTGTAGTGCAGCTTGTAACGAATTTTCCGCCTTTTCGTCATTAAATTTTAATTGTGTTTTTGTGCACGCCCCTTTTTAGTTCAGAGAGGGGGAGACTTGAATACTTTTTGGGCTTTGCTTTTGGTTTGGGATTGATTCCGTATTTGTTGTAGTTGCTGTTTCTGTTGTTGTTGTTGTTGTTGTTTCAGTTGCGTTGAGTGCCAACTGTTTGCGCAAACAACACAAACGATGCGCTGTTTGCACAGTCAACATCATAGCCTTTTGTTTTACTTTGCAATTTGTGGCGAGGAAAGATCTTTAAAGGTTCGAGTCTGGGTGCGAGTTGAGTTGTTGAAGTCTTACTTCTAATTAGAAATTCTTTACGCTTTGTTCTGTGCGAGCTTGCACGCAGCGTCCAGCTGAGTCTGTGGAGTCTTTTTTACACTTAGAAAAAACACTGTGTATCATAAAAAATATTGATTTATTTTCGTGTTGAGTGAACATGCAATAATGAATGCAATAAGAAATTTATTTCGTAAAAAAATCATTTTCATTCACATTCTAGTAAAGTTACCTACTAGTTCATATTATTTTTGTTAAGTGTATTTTGTTCTCTTCCATTGCCAATGATTTTTAGCATTTAAGCGTTAAAATCTGTTTACCCAACGATGGCGGCGTGTAAATAGAAAACAGACCAAACAGTCAGTCAGAAAAAGGCAACGACACAAAGAAGCGTGAAAAATGTTTTTAGTTACGTTTTGTTTAACACACAAACAAGCAGACAAAACACACACACACACACACACACACGCACACACAGTGGACAGTAAACACACACACGGTTAAATTCCATCAAACGCAACACAAATATGAGTTTTATAAGCCATGAAATTATAATTTGACTCTCGAGTGGTAAGTGGCCAACTGCATATTTGCCTAACACATTAGCCCCACATCTTGCCCACAAGCCGCAAGCCAAAGACAGAGACAGAGACACAACATCGACACAACGACACAAACTTCAACACAAACCCCGTATTGAGGGAGAGGCTGGCGTGCGAACCACGCGGTGTCAACTGCTTGTTAATAAAACTTACCCAAAACGAAACAGCAACAACACCCAAAGTGACAAACAGGCGCAAAAAGAAGAACGGAGAATGAATGATTTAGTGGAAGAGTGTTTGTACTAAAAGTTACTCAGCTTAAGCAAATAGTTGAAGTAAGGTAAGCTATACTGCAGGCATGAAAGATTAGTTATGTTAGGAATTGAATGAACTTTCAAACAAATTAGAATTGCTTTTTAATTCGTATAGATATGATATAGTATCTATAGTTCTTTAAGTATGAGCTTTTAATATAAATAAATCTATCGATATTTATCGATACGCTGATCGAATTTTCTTAAGTAAACTTGTCTAGGCAAACTTTGCTTATGTTGTACAACTATATGATACACTTTTTCATCCAATTCTAAGGGAACAGGGTATTAGTTACAAAAAAGACAACAAACCAAAAAAAATACGTTTTGTATTCTAATTAAAATCGCCACCAAAAGTGTCAAGCCCTTTTTTTTGGTCGACACACATATATTGTGGGTCGATGCTGTGCAACGAGTGTCGGCGTTGAGTTCTTCTGTGGCAATGCTGCTGTGGCCTGCTCTGTGCCTCTCTAATCTAGCTTGTCATCGCGTGGCAGCTTTCTGTCCAGGTTCAGGTCCATGTCCATGTCCAGGTTCAGTTCCAGGTCTGGCGCAAAAAAAGTCTTCCACGAAAATGTGCGACAGCCAGCTGACTAATGAGCCGCCAAAACCGCGGGAAAAATGACAAATTTTCAGTGCAGCAGCAGCAACAGCAGCAGAAGAAGACCGAGCAGCAGCAGCAGCAACGATTTGTAGACTCGTTTTAATATTTAAAACAAAAGACTGAGGCAACAAACGTGGCCGCAATCATTTACAAGCGACGACAACACATAACACAAACAACAACAACAACACAAACAGCTAACAGACAGCGAAGAGGCACGAATGGAAGAAAAAAGGTAACATTTTGCCAGCGCATGTTACTGCCATTTTTAACACTTAAATGAGGCTGATACAGAGACCGAGAGAGTCGAGTCGCAAATGCAAATGAGTCTCGTCATGCCACAATTGCCAATTGCATTCGAAAATACAAAATCCAATGGCTAAACAAATGCTTTTGCTGCCAGTCGTCAGCAGTTTTGCAGCAAATGTTCTGCACCGACAAACCAAAAAAAAAAAAAAAACAGCTTTTAACTAATTTAATTGATGATTCCCATTGTCAGGCGATGTGGCAATGTGGCAAAAGGTGTCATCGTTGTCGTGGTTTTGACTCGGTCACCATTTAACTGTCTCTGCGCCTGCGTCCGTGCCCCTTTGCCTTTGCCTCTGCCATTGCCTGTGAACATGTCAACGCTGTGTTCATTAATGTCACAGGACCACAACGAGTCAAATAAATTGAGGCCGCTGTCTGGGGCGAGACGAGACGAGTTTAATTAGCTTCTTCGCTTCGTCGTCGCTACACAAAATGTACAAGCACATGCGGCGGCTTCTGCTGTCTAGCGCCAACTTTAACTTCCGCATGGGCCACTGGCGAACACCGAAAATCACAAAAAAAACTGGAGAAAAAAACTAAAATATAATAAATATCCATGTATAAATCTTAAACTGGCAACGCAATTCGATTGGCCGATAAATGCAATAAATCCAACAGACATTGAACTTCAGCTTGTTGCTTGAATCTGGAGGCCTTTTGGGGCAGGCATCCTTTTTTCATTGGCTTACACTGGAAGAAATGAACAAGAATAATGTAGAATGTATAGCTTGGTTACTTTTTGTAACCTATTCTTTGTTTTTACTACTTTTTTTTGAAAAAAAATTAAATAAAATCTTTTTGAAAATAAATTTTTTAAGTAATTACAGACCTACAAAGAAGATATGAAGCAAAGTAAACATTTTAAGCAAATACTTTCATAATTTTAGACTTTTTTTCAATATTAAAACATATTTGATGATTTTTCACGCTTTCTGCTTTGGGTCAAACTCTTAACTTCTAGCATAATTATTATTTTCTTAGAGTGTACGTTGGCCTCTGGCTGCTGTTGCTGCCGCCGCTGCCGCTGCTGACCGGCAATCATGCGTTAATTTAGTTGCATGTGAAGATTAATTAATTTTCAGCGTTTTTACGGCGAGCGGCTGCTGTGGTTGCTGCAGTGCTTACCACCGACTGACTGCATTGGTTGTGGTATGTGCTGTGCTGTGGTGCAACGCGGCTAACAGCGGGTGTCGTCAGGGCTGCGAAATTGCAGTTTATGGCTGCCATTGCCAATGCCATTTGGCCATTGCCACAGCCAATTGACCGGACTGTTAAAAGTAAACGCAGCCGATGCTTTAGCTTCACTTCACTTTAGGCCAACACACAGGTTGGTAAAAACGAAAGAGCGATCAGCGTTAGCTGGCCATAACTCTTAAGCAGCCGTACTATGAAATCATTTCATTTGTTTGATTCTCATAAAATCTAGCTATAGCTATATATTCGACAAACGTTCAACAAAGTTTTACATGCAACTTTGATATGGGGCACTAAAACATTACAAAGTCTTTTCGTCTTCCGTTGAGAGAGAATATATATTAATGTTCCGTTATTTTCGTTAAACATATACACTTGAGAGCATCTTTAATTCGACTTGTACATATGTATGTATGTGTGTGTCTATTCTATCATCGACATTCACTTGTGTGTGTGTTATATCATCAATTTAATGTTTTGCAAATCAAAGGAATCAAAGTGTAATTATTTTATTACATAGCTACATTTGCATAGAAGCCATTGGCTTAGACCCAGCTAGATCGTTGTTCCCAGCACACAACGCAATTTCAGTTCAATCTATTCATACTATCCAGACATTTACACGCACGCTGTGAGCGTCTAAGCTAGTATATAGAGAGACTGGAAGCGGTTGCCGTTGGGGATCTTTTTCTTGCATTCTGTCTTGAGGCCAATCGAACCTCTTCAAAATCGCATGTTTGCAACTGCAATCGAGCTAAATGGCAAAATGTTACCCATACGTCTATATGTCTATATGTCTGTGATTGTTGCTGATTGTCTGCTAGTCTCTAGATGTGTATGTGTGTGTTGGTTGCTCCTGTCGGTTGGTCGGTTGCTTGGTTGCTTGGTTTGTGGCATGCATTCAATCCAGCAACGCTTGCCCTGGCATTGTATTTATGGCTATTCATTTCGTGATCTACTGATTTCGCATGTGTTGCACGGGAATTCCAAAGCACATCCAAGACACAAGACGACTAAAACTGTCTGTGGATGAGCCAGTTGGCTGGTTGGTTGTTGAGCTGTTGCTGTGGCTAAATCTGAACTTGTAGCCTTTGCCTCGGCATCACCTGGCCATGGCCACGTACTGTGTGTGAGACTAGCTAAGCGAAATCATTGAGGCAAAATATACACACATACACAAACATATATATATATGTGTATTTGATGGGTTAATGAATTCAAATAGAAATCATTAAGGGCGAAAAATACACATAGTAAATCTCATAAAGAATTTGTACCAATTTCCTGTTCGATGATTTTTTTCATTTCCATTTCTTAAACCCAAATAACGAAACGAAAACAAAACCTGGGAAACACAAAATCTTTTGCTAAACTCCAAAATCAAGTCAGGGTCGGAGTCGAAGTCGAAGTTGGAGTTGGAGTTGGAGTCATTGGAAACCAGAAGGAGAGACTGAGTCATGTTGCCGCCCAACATGGTCGGGCAAACTGGGGATCGTGTGCACACAGTTCATCATGGAAACATAAAAATTCACTGCGTTCATAAAAATCTTCGTTTCATGCTGATGAGGTGAGCTCCAGTTTCAAACGCAACGCCAACAACAACAACAACAACAACAGCAGTGAAACAAAATCGAAATCGGTAAAAAAAAGCAATGCAAACAACACGTGAGAAAATCTCACCCGAAATAAAAAAGTTTCAAACTCTGACGCTCGAAGTGAAGAACTCTTTGGTGTGTGTTGTTGTTGTTGTTGTTATTGTTGTTTCGGTTTCTTTAGGTTCCGGGCTCTACCGTTTTGAGCCTCGGCAAAGAACTTGAACGATTTTTATTTCTTGTTCAGCGACAATCAACGATGGCAACGACTAGGGCGACGATATATGTATATATATGGTACACATATGTATAGCCAGATTCTTTTTTTCTTCTTGTTGGCTTTTTTTTTTTTGTCGTTGTCGTTTTTTCTTTATTTATATTCTCATCACAACTGATTGCGTTGCGCTCGATGCGATTAGTGTTAAAAGGTATTAAAGCGGCAAATGCACAACACACACACTCACACACACACACACACACGCGCACACACGCACACATTTGACAGTTGTGTGTAAAGGGTCGGCAGCCAAAGAGACGAACAAAAGTTACTGCTAAAGGCAACAAAACGTTACAGTTGCTTCAAACTGCCACTGTCCCACTGTGCCCCGCTTTTTTTTTTTGTTTTTGTTGTTTTTTTTTTTTGTTTTGTGTCGCCCATTGTCGCTCAATTTGACACTGCGACTGCGGCATCATCTCACCAATCTCCCCACTCTTGTACCCCGTTGCTTCCTCTTGCTCTCTCGCTTAAGTCGCGGCCAGCGTCTGGAGTAAATTTGTTGTCATTTGATATGCGAGTCATGAGGATTATTAGGTTGAGCGGAAAAAAAAAATAAAATAAAATATATATGTATATATAAAAACAGACATGCGACAATGCTATGTGACGAGGGCTGATTTGAAAGTTTCTTGTATTGATAAGAATTAAAATATTCAACTAATAACTGTTAGAAATCATAACTTAAGGTTAACATTATAGTTTCTTGTAATGAACATGGAGAACAATTCTGAATATTCAACCAATATTGTGTAGTATCATAACTTAAGGTAAACATTATAGTTTCTTGAAGTGAACATGAAGCAAAACTTCGAATAAATGATTAAAAAATCATAGCTATATTATATTTATGTATTTTCACATATTTTATAAACAAAATCGAACAAGAACTCTCCAAATTTCATTATGTTTATCTCTTTTAGCATACGGAAATCCTTTAAAAATGATTCTTTTGATTATTTTGCCTATTGATATTGTACTTACTTTAACTGATCTTACATTTTCCCACTGAACTCTCAAAGCTCACCTCGTTGTGTTGACCAGAAAAGAAAGACATTTGCCTGTGTCATCGTCATCGTGCTGCGTGTGTGCGTAAAAGACAGCAATCCGTGGTCCCCATCCCAATCTCAATCCCCATTACCCATACCACATATACCCCATCACCATCATCATCATAATGATCATCTTTATCATCATCATGATGGTCATCAACAACAAGAAACGATGGTCGTTGTCAGTGTCAACGCGCTGTCATTATTGTCGTCTTTATGGTTTTATACATTTTTAATTTGGAGCAAACTGTCGTTGAGCCGGACTTTATATACATATTTTCATGTTGTTTCTTTGCGTTTCGTTTCGATTCGTTCTCTTTTCCATTATATTTTGGCATTTTCTTTTTGAGTTTTTGAGTTTTTGGGTGTTCAAATTGCTTTTAATTTGACTTAGAACGTAGGTCTTTTAAGCCAGCATAAATCGTTATTGGAATTCTTTTGTACGTATTTATATTGATATTTATTTTACCATATAATTTACACAGAGAGTGTGTGAGACAGAGAGAGGGAGGAGGGGGGACGCACTCCATTTGGTTGGCGTTCAGGCACTTCATTAAGGCTTTGTTTGCCAAAGGTGTCGATTGGATGTGGCTTAAAGTGCTCTCTGAGTCTCTTACTTGGTCAATGGCCATATTTGTCATCGTAAATATGTTGTGGCAAACAAAAGACTTAGGCAACAAACTTGTATCAAAGTTATTATGCATAGTTTTGTTCTTTTTTCGGATAGACACAACTTTACATTTCTGACACCTCATTTTGTGTGTCTTGGTTTGGGTTGGAGATAATTTCTCAATAAAGGAGCTGCTTGGGTGCGTGGGCAGGCATCAACTTGTTGTAGTAGTTGTTGCCCACAGCAGACCACCACTGAAAAGAGAGAGAGAGATAGGCAACATGCAACAGGTACAACATGCACTGAACGTGAATAGATTAGATCAATACCAAAATACAAGTGCCACTGTCTGGCTAAAAAGTAAGTAAGGAATAAGAAGCCCATAGCCCAGCGCTGGCGATCAGAGAGATAGAGAGATAGAGAGAGAGAGAGAGAGAGAGGGGTGATGGGGCATTGCGATTGTCGATGTGTCGCTGCGATAGGCATTTAAATCTTAACACTGAGTAATATGCTGTAGTTGTTGTTGCTGTATGTGTGTGTGTGTTGATTTTGCACTCGAATGTGAAACGTAACGCAGCTCAAGTGGAGCGCACCCAAAGCAAAGTGCTCAAATGTTGCTCGCTGGTTGGGTTGCCTTCAATGATTGTTGTCCCTGACCAGGGACAGTGTACAGTGGACAATGCAAACAGTAGGCATATAACAACAACAACAACAACAATACACTAGTTGTTGCCTTTGCTGTCACTCAAAGCCAAGTCAGTCAGTTTAGTCGACGGCAACGATGACGGCGGCGGCGGCATCGTCTTCTTCTTCTTGTCTTTTTTCTTTTTATCATTTTGATGAAATCGGCCTGGGAATGCGTTGCACTTGTAATTTAGGCACATCTCCTACTCCGCCTCTTACTCCTCTTCTGTCTCCTCTGTATCCACTGACTCCTACAACGTCATTGCAGTTCGGCTGCTTTGCATGCAGGCAGAACTCTTTACTTTAGCTTGAGTGAATTATGTGGCCGTTGTGACTGACATGCGCGCTCGCCGGCAAAATGGCCCATAATGAAGTGTATTTGTTGTGCATTTTTAATCATTTTTTGTGTCTTGCTGGTCAGCCTGGTCAACTAAATACTAAATACCAAATACAAAAACCGGCTTGCACCCAAACACACAACATAGAAAAAAACAAATACATAGAAAAATTTGCAATTAAAATTGAAATGAAAATAATACACAATTAAAGACACGACTTGAGGTAGCACAAAACTTTGGTTTCGTTTTCAACAGACTTAAGTAAAGCACTTTTTTCTTCGTTTTTCGTTTTAGTAGTAGTTAAAAATGCGGCTGCTCCACTTTTTGTCGTCGCGCAGCACTCGACATGCATGTTAAAAAAAAAGAGCAAGAAAAAAAAAGCAAAAAGTCTTTATACAAATGTTTATAAAATGGAAATTGCTTTGGACAAAAACAAGTTGAAATGTTTACAACGTTTGGACAGTTGTTGTTGTTTTTGTTGTTGCTGCTGCTGCTGTTTGCTTTTATTTTAGTTAGAGTTATATGGTAATAAACTAGTATAGAGTTTATAGGCGTTGGTTGCGCACCATTTACTACTCAAAACTAACTAAACTTAACACTTGAATATTGTGCCATAGATACACATAAAGCATTAACCATTGAATTTCAGAAAACCGGCACCAAGAATGACAACGATGACGACGTTTCAAGGCAAGAATTGACCATGTTTTGCTTGGAAATACATTTTTCAATGTGTGACATAAATTAAAATACAAATTTTTCGCTTTTTTGCAGAAGGTCAAAGCAAAGTAGTTCATCTGATTGATATTTATTATTGTTATTAATGATTTGCTTTATTGTTGAATTGTAGATCTGAGATTAAAGTAGATTTGTTGCATGTGCTTTGGAATGTTCAAATGGAAACACGTTAGCTTCAACTAATATCTTCATGAAACTAAACTTAAACAGATTTTTTTTTAGGAATTTTTGATGCAATAAGTCGTTTATATTTGGAAACACGGAAAATGTATCTTAAAATATAGTAAAATACTTATACTGATTGACATAACTAAGTCAAAATACTGCTTTTAAGCCCTAATTTATATAATAATCAGTTCAGAAGATCTTTTACTTAAGGCAAAACATTTCTTTGAAGGTAAACTTCTCTGCCAACGTTTTTAAGTTAAGTTAAGTGGTGAAATACTTAAAAGCGTACATGTTACGAATACTGTTTTTGTTTTTCACTCAATTGCTCTCCCCCTTCCCCTCCATCACAACTACCATTTTGGTGATACACCCGCTTCGTTGTTGTTGTTGTTTTTGGTGTTGTTTTCTCATTTCGCCTTCATTTACACAAAAATCTGTGCGTGCGCATTTTTTCACGCCACGCAAAACGTAAAACGTAAATTTATTTGTATTTACCCTTTATATGAGGCTCATTTTTCTCCAACTTAGGCGACAGGCAGACAAACAGACAGACAGACAGTTAAAGACACTGGAACAAGAAGAAGCAGAAGAAGAAGATAAAGAGAAACTTAAAGGCCTTAAAAAAGTGTTTTCTTATTTGACACATTTTGCATTTTAAATATTTACAATTGCCGCAAAGCAAAGTGTTTGCCACGTTTATTTGTTGTGTAAATACTACAGAGAGACAAAAAGACATATAGAGAGAAGATCGAAGATAGAAGAAAAAGATGATATGGAGACTTTCAATTGTGGATGCTGTGCACGTGTGATTGGTGATGCCACAGATTTGTCATATACATACTGTGGCACGTTGACAGGCAAAACAATTTGAGGTATAGAAAAAAAAGACACAAAAAAACAAAAATAACGAAAAGACGGACAAATTTTAATCGCGTGCGTGTCTTGAACTTGTCGCTAAATTTGTTTGGCTGCATGTTGTAGAGTCGCATCGCATCGCATCGAATCGCTTGTTGCAAGTTATCTGCTTACCCCGTTTGGTGGTAATACCTGTTTTTTTCGTTTCGTTTTGAATTTGTATATCAATTAGTCATAATTTACGATGCTCAATAATCAATGCGATGAAGGCAATGAACTCAAAATGTTGCACTTGTTGCACCAAAATGTGTGCCTGAGTATGTGTGTGTGTGTGTGTGTATGAGTGCATGGCAAACATATTTGCCACAAGCGCTAATGATGCATTGTGTTGCATGTGTTTGTTGCCTGTTTTTGTTGCCTGTTTTTGTTGGCTGCTTGCAAAAACGACTTAAGCGTTTAACACGATCTTCAATTTGCGGCCACAAAATACAATGCGAAATGGGGAAGGGAAAGGGAAAGGGAAAGGGGAAGGGAAAGGGGGCAAGGAATATGGGAGGTGAAATGGTAGTGTAGTCAGCACATAACACAAGCAACAAGCCAAAAAAAAAAAAAACAACATGTATTTGTGATTTAGACGTGGCGATACCCTCTATAGATAGAGAAAAGTATGTACATATCATTGAATAGGGTATCTGCTAGTCATATTAGCACTGGCGGCATTGCAACTTTTTACCCATCACAGTTTACTTATCACAGTCAATATACTCAAAACTCATTTCATTGTATTTGCAGGGTATAAAAAGGCCAGACAAAAGTCGTGCGACGATCGGCATCGGGTGGAGTCGCGCCAAGCAATTGCCTCAACTATATACACATACATATGTGAAATACACACACACACATACATATACATATATGATACAAGCAACCGATGTGGCAGCAACACAAGCGGCAGCCAAAATAGTCATGTGTGCGCCATGCTGTGTCGTAATCGCAAAGTTCGTTGCTTAAGTCTTTCGTTTTGCCTGCCACTAAATATATCATCGATGCGCCCCCGCCACCGCCACCGTCACCGCGCCCTCTATCTCTCTCTCTCGCCTCTGAGATTGCGACTTAAAAATATGTTGAGTTAAGCTAAACGACGCAGCAGAAGCAGCAACAGCAACAACAACAACAGCAACAGCAAAAAAAGTGGAAGGCATGGAAAGAATCGCATGTATACGCCCATCAATGCTGCCACCGCAGTGGCAGGTTGAAATGTTGCTACCCCGAAGGGAGTCCACTCCGCCAAACGGACTGGGCACGAAAGCGAAAATTTGCAACGTTCGGACTCCGACTCGGCCAAATCACACAAGAAAAAAAAGAAAAAAACCTCGGCACCCTTTGCGGCATTGAAATCGGATCTCGTACTTTCTGCTGTTCTACACGCATACAACAAACAACAACAAACAACAACAACAACAATAAAATGCAGGTGCTTATGCTGCAGTTTTGTTGCTACCGCCACCCCGTCTCTGCGCCCTGCTCCTGCCCCAGCATGTTGCTGCTTGCCACTTTGTGTGCCTTGTGTGTGTTGTGTGTGTTGTGTTGTTGTACAAAATTAACTACAAACAGCAGTACAAAATATTTTAATTAAAAATTCCTAATCGTGTGCGAAGCATTTTTTATCTGATTTTTGTGGCTGCCGTTGCCGCTGCCGCTGTCTTGACTCCACCGCCACCCACCCCTCCCAACAAAATAAGAGGGAACACAGGGATCCTTTATAATATCCCTGTGTGTGCCACAATGCCACAGCCACAGCCACAAGCTAACTTTACCAATTGCAATGCCAACAATGCCGCCAACACCAGCACTAAGGCTTAGTGTGGTAGTGATAAGTGTGAGTGTGACTAGCAGATACCCTATACATTTCATATTTGATATATATATGGGTTTCTATCTTAAGTCTCTTCAGAGTGTTTTTATATTTTTAAGGAAATTTGGTAAGAAGTTCGTTTTCATTGTTATACCTTTTGAATAGTTAGGTATGCCAAAGTTGTTGAACACTTATTTACAGGGTATTAAAAATGTATTAATAAGAAAACGCCAAAAGGCTTGCGTGTGTGAGGGAACGCTTGCACCATGGGTTGGGTTCGAAGTTGGTCTTCCTTTTCGCAGAGTCTGGCCCGGCTCAGACATATAATAAATTTCATTTGCCTACCAGCAGCAACAGCAAAAGCAGCAGCAGCAGCAGCAGATGCAGATATGAGGCAGGCAGTAGGCAGTCAGGCAGTGTTGCAGCAGTTGCATGCAAAGTGGCAAAACGACTCAACCAGATATACACACACACATATATATATATGAATGTGCATATAGTTTGTTTTTTTTTCGCATCTAGATACTTTTGGCAGTAATGTGCGAAAATTTCATTGGGTGTCGAAAAGTTAAGTAGTGCTCGCTGCTGCTCGACGCTGTTGTCTCCCTCCGGCTTTAAGATTAACCCTCTTTTCTTGGTTGATGCTGCTGATGCTGATGCTGCTGCTGTTTTGCCATTTAATGTGAGAACCAAACATTTGGCTTTTGAGCTTTCAATTTGTATTAAGTTGTTAGCCATTTTTTTCGTTTTCGTCTTCTTACCTTTGCATAAACGTCCCCATCGTCCAGGCATCTTCAGTCACATCACATGTTTGGCCGAATGTTGTCTCTGTCTCTGTGTGTGAATTCACCCGGATTACCCGGTTTTCTCTTGATAGTTGCATTGCATTGTGTGTCAGGCGCATAAGTTTTGCAACTGCAACACACACAAAACTATTTGATGGCAAAATTGTTGTAAATTGCTGCATTCGCATTCGCAAAAACGACTCTTATCAATTTCCACTTGGCTAATTGGTTTCAAATTTATGGACCTGTAATTGATATTTATGTTTGTAGTCTTTTACGATGATGTTGCCAAGGAGATGCTATTGCTGTTATTGCTTTTGTTGCTGCTGCTGCTGGATGCCAAACAGTTAGCTGACAGCAGGATAGAACTAGCTGCATCGAAAGAGAGATGCCTGCGTAATTGGTCGCCTATTTTGTTATAAATCGTTGTCCAAAGCAATGCGACAGACAATCGGACAGAAGGACAGCAAAATTGCTGCCTAAGAACTTACTTGGCAAAGTCCTCGAACTCGGAATATAAAGAAAATGCTTTAAATCACACGAATACTTGTGAATATTTGACGATTTGATATCTCTGATTATGATTATTAACAAGTCTTAAGTTTTGATAAGTTTCAAAGGAAGCAGATTAGTTAGTGCTTAAAGTGTTTGAAGTGCTAAGCAATCTATCCCAATCCCATTAAGTATATATATATTCTTGATCAGCCAATTCGATATTACTCTCTGAAAACATTTTCTTCGAATTACATGAATGCTTAGCATTCTTCTTAATAAACACAAATAGAATTAACATGCAGAAAATCCAAAAAAAAACTAACTTTTTTTTCTTCTCAAATCGAATCATTTTTGGTTTCTGTTGTTGCTGTGAGTCTCAGTCTGTCTGTGTGTGTGTGTAAAACGCAACGAATAACGAAACGAAAACAAAGAACGCGCTAATTAAAAATGCTAAAGTTTTAAGCTTCCAAACCAAACCAAAACCACACAAAAAAAAAAAAACCAAATTCCAGCCTCCTTTTCAGCTGTCGTCCATTTGGACCTGGTTCGACTGATGCGCTGCAGCAGCAAATTTTCAGTACAAGCTGATCTTTAGTTTAGTTGTTTTTTCTTTCGTCTCCTCTCTGTTGGCCGGTTTTGTTTTGCTCTTGTTGTTGTTGTTGTTGTAGTATTTTCGGGCTCTTAAAACAAAAACAAAAACAAAAGCAACGCTCGGCTGTCGATTTTGGTGTTCTTTCTGCTCTGTTTGTTGTTGGCTCTGGCTGTCAGTCGACATTCACCGGACATGGACGATGAATTCAACGGCGGGAGTAAAAGTCAGTCGACTCGAAGTCGAAGTCGAACGACGAACGAACGGTTTTGAGGGCTACAACAACGCCCAAAAACCCTAAAAACCCAAAAGCACCCAAACCATTCATCTTTTGCCGTTCGAAGGTCTTCGGCAAACTGGTCTGACAGTCATTTGTTGTTCTTGTTGTTGCTGTTGTTGTTGTTGTTATTGGCTGGTGGAATCTTAGTCTCAGACTTAAGCGAGGAGCGGAAGGAATGGGGCTGGAATGGATTCGGGTTAGCGTGTTGCTTATCCACTAAAATTTCCAACGAAATGCTGAAAATGCTGCTCCCAACTGTTGCTGCTGCTGCTGCTGCAGGATTCAACATGCAGGGCTCTTATAGTTATTTTAATTAGTTAAACAGCAGAGACGGCGACACCGAAAGAGAGAAGAGAGAAGAAGGAGAGAAAAACCCAATTTGGGGAGACCACCAAAGAACGTAACACAGCTTAAACATAACTCTTAACTCTCTCTAACGATCTACAGTAATTCTTTTCTTTTTTTTTTTGTTTTGAATGTTTAGTGATCTTTAAAATTCGATTGGGAAAACCCCTAATGAAGCCAAATAAGCTCAACTAAAATCCAATAAATGATGTGATTACATACTATTCATTCATTTGCCATATACGGATTACGATTACAATCTTTTCTACTTTTGAGTATTTAATTCAATTTCCAAAGCCAAATTAAACTGTCGACTTAAAGCCGGGCCCCGGCCACAGAGAGAGAGAAAAACCAAACCAGACACTCATCCGGACAGTGACAAGTGTGTCAGAAGGAAACACCACCAAACCCACCACCATACCACCATCATCATCCACCATACCACCACCAAGACAATAACAACATCACATAACCTTTATCAACAATACCCGAAACTTGCCACAGTTTTTTTTTTATTGTTTTGTTAATTGCAAACAAGTTGCAAGTGGGCGGTTGGTGGTTGTTGCAGGGTGTTGCACTTAAAAAAATGTTACCAAAAAAAAAGAGTTCAGGAAAAATGATAAATGATTACACACACACACTTAACCCCTTGTCGTCCGTCTCGCACAGCTGTTGAGTTTTCCCATTTGCTCGATGCGTAAAATTTTGTGTTGAGTATTTCGGTTTTTCTTCTGGTTTGAAATCAAAGTCGAACCGCTGTTGGTGGTTGGGTTGTTTTTGTTGGTGGTTGGCTGGGTTGGCGCACTTACAGCCACGAAAATGTAATAAAAACGTGTGTGCGTCTTCCATTTGGTGCATCATGTAAATCATGTCGCAAGAGTGGCGCAAAATATTTTTGTTGTTTTCCATGCCACAAATGAGAGATGTAGACGACAAGAAACAGGCAACTTCAGCAGCAGTCACCGCCGCCGCTCACAAATGAGCATCCTGCCACATAACACACACACACACACACACACCCTGCTGCCGGGCTGCTGATCGCAATCAGGCAAAGGTAGCCAAAGCCATACCCATAACCATTGCATTGGCCATAGCTATAAGCCATAAGCCATATAGTATAAGGCATAAGGAATAGCTTTAGGCTTAGCCCCCTGGCTCGAGGCAGGGCGTCTCTGGCGTGAACGTGCAAACATGTTGCACATGAGAGAAGCTGCCGCTAAAGTACTTGTACTTGTCATATTGTTATGGATTTATGGCAACACGAACAGCGCCATAAAAATGACATATGCACGTGTGTTGAGTGTGCATTGGAGCACATTTTCGCTGTACTTCGTTTTTTTTTTTTTTTGGGGTGTTTGGGAGCCTAAATACAAACTGAACATATCACGCATATAAGTACACTACGAAAAATTAAACCCATAAGTCGCAAAAAGTCAAGAAAGTGAAACAAAGAAAACATAAAAAAATCATGAACAATTTTTTTCTATCTATTTTGTGAAATCTTTTAAAAAATATAATTTCTTAACTAAGTGTTGTGTTTTTCTAAGTGCAGTTTGATCTGCACTCATATATATTCATAATGCTTGTACTCATCGTACTCGGTTGCAGTTGCACATGTTCACGCTTGCCAAGTTGCATCAACACGAGCACGCGCAGATAAATCCTCCATTCCGCCCTGCCCGCCACCACCTTGCTGTCATGCGGTTTCGATTACACTGCGCCGACTCAAGTACAACTACAACAACAACAACAACAATGTATCAGTTCAAAATCTACCCTTCTCTCGGAAAGAGGAACGAACTATCGCTAATTAATCGCCTTTTGTTCGTGTTATAATTTTGATGCGTATGAAATGAATAGAGAGAAACATGTTTGCCTTACTGATTTGCAATTACATTTTTCATTTAGATTTTAGGGGCGGTTCTTTTGTGTGTCGCTGAAGGGGTGGGGTTAAATGAGGCGTGCACTGATCTTGTTCTGATGAACTTTCCTCTATACGATATATGATATAATAGTTTTTTGTGTCGCCTGTGTCTGCAACATGTGTCACATTCACACAAGTGCGGTATGTTCATACTGCAAGGTGCTGCAAATTGCAGGATCAGGTGGTTTTTTTTCTTGTTTTTTGATGGATGATGTTAGTCTACATAAAGTTTTGATTAGGGTGGGTCATCATTGTTTGTTAAAAATGTTTTTTTTTTTCGCTTTTCATTCAAAGTTTATTCAAAACATTTAAAAAAATATTCTCTAACATTTTTTTTTAAATAGAATAAACTTTTTTTTGGTAACTTTTTTAATGTAAATTACTTTTTTATTTATTTCAAAAATATATATTTATTGACAATATATCATAAATTTGCAAATGGCTTTCTATCTTCTGTTCAGTTTTGCCCAACCACAAAAAAATACTTTACTGAAAAATAGTAAAATATGGCGCATAAATCTGTAACACAAGCAACAGAAGGCAATAAAAAGGTTCATAAACAACTAACCTCAGGCAATGTTTTTCTTTAACTGGCCCGCTTCTGGCTGGCCTTCCGACTCTTACCAACTGTTGTTGTTTGTAAGCCTTCCGGCATAACCACATACATAGTTAAAACGCCCGCAAAAAACCACTGCCACAGAAGCAACAACAACAATGAAAAAAGTGGTTGGAATTGAGTACACTACAAGATATCCTGTAAAATATATCATTTTTTTTTATGCATTTTTTCATTCAAGAATTAGTTTAGCACAATATTTATAGATATAATAATGAAATCATTTACAATATTTCAAAAATATAACTTTTATAAACTATACCAAAATACATATTTTATTACTACTTGTTTAGGCCTCCATTAAATATCGTAAATCTAAAATGTATATGGCTTAAAATAGTTGAAGATCTAGCATACCCCACATAATAGTTGCTTTTATAGGGTATACGAAACCACTGCACACAAACACTTGAAAAATCTGTCATAAAATTTTTGGAAGTTTGTGTAAAACCAACAACTGGTGAAAATTGCCAACATATTTGACTGTTTGCCTAATGAGTCCAACCTCTGCCAACCCCCCTGCCAGAGGGTTGAAGGAAAACCGCAAAATTGTTGTCACTATCTCTGTTCGAGTGCTGAGGGTGGGAAGCGGGTGGTGGTGAGTGTTGTGTTTGTAGGGCGCGTTTAATTGTGCGTCGGTCGAAATTTTGATTACTCAATATGTTTGATTTCGGGATTTATGGCGCGTGTGTATGTGTATCTGTGTGTGTGGCAAGTATCTTCCGAGTTCGAGTGCCACTTGTTCAGCTGTCAACTGCATGTGGCAACAAAAAATACATATATTCAATAACAATAATATGTTAAGTAGAATAACAAAAAAAAAAAAGAAAAATGGAAAGCTAATTTTAAACAATGAAATGCCATTAAAGTGCGTCCAACGCGGAAAAAATCTCAAAAATAACAAAAACAACAATAAACTTGGCCCCAAAATGAAAACACCTGTAAACCAGCAAGTAATATTTGTTAACTGACTCACTGACAATGCCCCAAACGGGGCTATTATTAGCCGTAAGCCAAGCCAAAACCAAAACAATAACAAAACACACAGAACAACACCACCAACAACAACCACAACACTTAAACAAACTGTGTGCAAAAGTAATCCCTGGAGTCGAAGTTGGCCAAGTTTACTGGCTGGCTGACTGGCTGGCCACAACGGCCACAACGAGTGCCACCAACGCAAAAGTTGCTGTTGGTCGTCGCCTTTTAGCCAATTTTGATATAACTGAAAGCGTCAATTATACGTGAAATTTATGATGCCGTGTGAAGAATAACACCAACTTGCAACATATTTGGACAGCGCGCTTTTTATTTTTTTCATCTCTCTTCTTGCTTACGTCTCTGCCGTTTGTCTGCTTTGTTGTTGTTACTTATTGTCGCTCTGGGATTTCGTAGATATGCTGTTGATAATGGGCATTGTGGTGCAGTTTTCTCACTGCCAAAGATGACAAAAGGAACCAAATGCTGAATGCGGCTGCCAGCGTTTCAAGTTGTTGGTACGCCCACTGCAGCAGATGAGACACGGTGTACACTGCAAGAAAACTATAGTAATCAAGTGGAAGGGCACATACAATGCTAGTCAAAAGCATATGATTGTTGGTTTTTATGAGAAAATCAAACTTTTAGTTTTAAACTTCATTTCGGAAATTTAGTTTATGTTATAATAAACAAATATGTAACATAAATCTTTAAGAATATTTTTGCTTAAAATAAATATACAAATATTTTTAATTGATTTTTGCTGATTTATGTTTTCTGTAAGAGTATCAAAAACTTAATTTTTTAATATTTTTATTAGGGAAATGATTTTCTTAACTTATGCATTAACATTTTTGAGTGATTTGACCTCTTGACCTTTATTTGGCTAAGGAAAGATTTCCCTACCCCCAATATTCTTCATTATTTCTTTGAGTGTATTAACTGGCTTAACTTAGGAACTTGCAAACTTGGCTAAAGGTTTGTATGTGTATGGCTAGAGAAGACATTTTGGGCACACACCAAGTCAATTTGTTTTATCTATTGTCGAACAAGAGTCATGTCACAACGGCACAATGAGATTTAGTGTGTGTTGTTGTTGTTGTTGTTGGTGTTGCCGTTGTTGTGGGTTGCTGTTGGTTGGCTGGTTGGTTGGTTGGTTGGCTGTTGGCAGTTACAGTTGCCTCTATGTTGATGCAACAACAATGGTGCTGCACAGCAAATCAGCGACATGATTCGATATTTAGATATGCGCGCTAAGAAATATGAGCCGCTAACAACACACAACAACACTGCAACACAACATACAGCAACAACAGCAACAACAAAAGCAACAACAACAATAGCAATAACAACAAAAGATGCTGCCGCGTTTGTTGGCGGTTGCTGTTGCTGTGTCTGGCTTGGTAGGCATGTAATTGCCAAGTTTGTTGCTTAAGTCTTTTGTTTTCGGACATCGATAGGCAAAGAGTATTGCATTTAAATTTGATTTATATACACTCGCATTGCATATAATTGGGCAGAGTCGCCACGCTGTCTTTCTCTATGAGTATGTATAACTATGTGTATGTGCCTGTGTGTGTATGTGTGTGTTTGTCAGCAACGGTAATAATTGGCTGACCGAAATGGGCAACAAAGCCAAACAAATCATATTCGAATGTGAAAAGCTCTCTCTCTCCCTCTCTATCTGTATCACTTTAACTCTCTCTCTATCTCAATCCATATATGTATATATTATTCCAGGTGTTAATTGTGCGCCTGCAGCAATGCAACTGTTGCAACAGTTGCTTCTGTTTTGTGTTGTTGTCCCCGAGGCGTGCGCTGACCACGATCTGGCCATAAAACGCTAATGAAACGCCTGAACGATGACGACGACGGCGACGGCGACGACGACGACGCTGAAGAAGCAATTGCAGACACGTCTGCCTCAGCATTTTAACTAGATCTAGAGCGCAAGCACAAAAGGCACAAGCGTTTATAAACATAATTAAGTTGAAATCATAAAAAAGCGCCTCAAGACAAACACACGCATGCGTGTAGGCGCAGCAACAACAACGACAACAATTGCCGACCGACCGATCGACCGACCGACCGACAGTCGAACGAACGAACGAACGCCACGAACGACTTCCACTTCGTAACGGGCAGCAACTCCATTAACAAGTCATAGGCTCTGGCTGCAGGCTGCTGGCTGCTGCTGGCAACCAATCAGCGTCTGGCTAAAGAGCGTCACAGCAAAGAGAGCCACCGTTTGAAACCGGTTGATCCGATGTTAAGAGTAAGAGCGAGTGTGTGTGTGTGTGTATGAGAGACGCGGCGCTGACAATGCTCACGAGTGAATGTGCCCAGCGGCGATGCCAGTCGTTATTTTCCCAATCAGTCGTAACTTGACGCCTGAAGCGCACGCAAGCAGCAAGCGGAAGCCAAAATCGTTGTCGTTTAACGTTCACGTTTGCATTCGCGTCCACATTCACGTTTACGTTCACGTTCGGACGAGATCACGATATATCGAATTCGAGTTCGAACAATTGCCGGTTCGTGTCCACTCTCGCTCTTGCTCTTTCTCGTTCTCTCTATCGTGTAAGTTGCTCCGCCCCGTGGTGGTGGTTGTGTGGTGTGGTGTGGTGGTGGCTGCTACTGTGGCCGCAGGGTAAAAAGCGCCGCAGGACTCGATCTGTTTAGTCGAACGTCGTGCTTCGAGCAGTGATGAGCAAACGGTAAACGATAAATGCCAATTGGATTATGTGTGTGAGAGAGTGTGTGTAACTGTGTGTACTAAATACAAACAACAACAACAATAATTATTATAATCAATGAAAAATGCGATGATGGGATGTGAAAGTGTTAAATGTGTTACAATTAAATTGAATTGCTTGCTGATTACAACAAATGACGGCAAAGCAGAAAAGCCAACAAAGTAATCATCATAATAACAATAGCAACAAATATACAACAACAACAACAAAAGCAACAACACAATCCGACAGCTGCTTATTGTGAATGTGTAATTTATAGGAATTTATATGTTGTTTGTGTGTGTGTCTTCTTTTTTTTTTCTTCTTTTTCTCAACTGTCGATTTAACTAAACATAAATCAAAAAGCTTCGAATAATCTTCGACACAGCGTGAGATTCTTCGCGGAGATGCGTGTAATGCAAAATAACGGAAATAGCGCTCAATTGCTCGTACAATACAAACACACACACATACACGCAAACCAAAACACATACATATACTTTGGCCACATAGTACAATAAATTTGTTAATAAAAAACGCTAAAGTAAAAGTGCAAACAATGCGATTGTGAATGTGAATTGTGAATTGTGATTGTGAATCTTGCTCCATTACGCTAAAAGTGAGAGCGAGCGAGAGAGCAACACAATAGCGTCCACAGCAACCGCAAAACGCAGTGTGGTTTCATTGATAACGCAGACTTCACCCACACACGCAATATAATAATAGTACAAAAAAAAAAAAACAAAACCAAAACACAGAAACATCCGACTCAAACGAAATGGAATTGAAACACACACACGAGTGAAAAAGAAAGCACAATAAATACTACACACACATACATACATTCCATATGTACGATAACAACAACAAGAACAAGTACCGTTCAGTGATAATGACAAAAGTGACAGAGAATCAGAGAGAGAGTAACATAGATCGAGGGCAATGCTTACACAAACAAACATACACATATGCATATACGTAGAATACAGAGAGCTTCAAGAAAACAGGGAGAGAGAGACAGAAAGAGAGCGGTTGAGAGCGTTTTGTATACGGATTTTCTACTTAAATACTAAATACTTTGACAGGCTCTGCTTATATAATTAGCTGATAAAAGCAAGCAGCGGACAAACAGCTGATGCTGACATAAAACGCGAGAAGAACTGTGCAATAAATTAAAGATACTTGTGCTTAAAAACATAGTTTGTGAATATTTTTTAGTTAGTTTGCTTTAGCTAAAAGTCAAGATATAAATATAGATGAATATCAATTGAACATTCAATTTAGTGAATATATTTTTTCATTTCCTTCTCAAGGTGTTTAAATTATGTTAATTGGAATGCTTGAAACATTTAATGTTACAGTTGTCATATGACATTTCCCTCTCATTTCGCAATGTCTCATTGCAACTTCAATTGCGCCAATTGTCAAGTGCACCCTTTGGTCCACTTCCGGTCGTGCCAGCCTCCATTCTCCCTCTCTCTCGCTCGCATATACATACAATTTGCAGCATCAGTCAAGCATATAAATATATGCATACATTTTGCCTCAAAGTCAACGACTTCCGTTCGTGCAGGGATAGAAAGAGAGGAGGAGAGGTGGAGGTAGAGGATAAGAGAGAAAAGAGGAAGAGAAGCAAATTACTTAATTAAATGGACAATTAACACCCGATCATCAACATGTGTTTTGTATGTTTGCCGCAAGGAACGTGGTGAAAATGGCACAGGCCAAACACAAGAAGGAACCAAAGCGTGTGTAGGGAGGGGCGAAGAGAGAGGAGGCAATATAGGCATAAATAATGTGGGCAAGAGTGAAAATATCTGTAAATTAATATGCGCACAAGATGCAAATTGCTTGTGGCAAAAGACACACGGCAGCAACACTTGCAACAGAAGCGACTTGCAACTGCAACATCAGTAACAGTAGCAGCAGCAACATCAGCAGCCGCAGCAGCGTTAAATTAACATAAATTGAATTGCATTTGCATTTGCTGCACGTTGTGCCGCTTTGCGGTTGCATGCTGCTGCTGCTGCGGTTGACTGCAAGCACTTGTTGCAACAGCAACAACAACAACACAGGCAACATCGTCAGCAACAGCAACAAATGCGTGTCAATTAGCGTTGATGATGCGTGCTTAAAAGCAATGAGAAATGGATTTTACAGGCACTTGTCTCTTATTGTGTATGTGTGTTGTGTGTGTGTGTGTGTTTCAATTCCATTTTGTTTGACAATTGCTTTAACAGCAACAATAACAGCAATAACAACAACAACTATCAACTACCCCACAGCAATATCAATAGCAACAACAACAGCAATAACGGTTTATCAAGTGGAAGTGTAAAGTGTACAGAAAACAAATGAAAGATAAATGAAAACAAAACAACAACAGCAAGAAAGAAATAATAAGAAATACAGTTACAAAGTAGTACAACAATAACAACAAAGCAAAGTATTTATAAAAAGTTTCGCGATAAAATGAAAAATCAAATCATAACAAATAGTTATCTGGGCATAGGCTAATTAATGGCCATTTTGTGTGCGTTAATTGTGCCAAAAAGTTGTGGGTAAAGCAAACAACAACAAAAGCAACAACAACAACAACTGGAACTGGAACAGAAACTGCGGACCAGCATCGTCTGCAGCAAAAGCAAAAGCAACAACAAACACGCGGACAGAATGTACAAAATGTTTAGAAAACATTTTCGCCGAAAATCAACAACACCAACAACAACAGCAACAACAACAGCAACAACAACAGCAACAGTAATACCAGCAACAACAACAACAGACACAACAGCAACAACAGACAGCCTGAGAATGTCTGCAACGAGGCAAAGGCAACGGCAACGGCTACGACTGCGATCGCTGATCGACGATTGTCAATCATTAAAGTCTGCCTGCAACTTAATTGCTTTAATTTTAATATTGTTAGTCCATAAGGTAAGCAAAAAAGCAAAAGGCAAAAAGCCAAAAACACAAAAAAAAAAGCAAAAAACCCAACCCAGAGAATTCACATGCCAAAAAAATACAAAAATACAAAGAAAAACTTTAGTTTAAATATGCGGGTGTTTTGGTTGCTTCACTTTTTATAGCCGTTGTTTTGATTTCTCGTTAGCCAAATTCCGAGTTGATTCAACTCATTGTTGCCCCAAGGCAACAAAACAATCGCCACATATGTATGTAGAGTTTTTTTCTTGACTTGGTTTGGTTTGGTGTGGGAACTGATCGATGAGGGTGCCCAAAGTAAGAAAGAATTGCACACAAGAAAAGAAGAGCAACAATTTAGATTTGAACTTAATTTATGTCAAACGTGTGGAATGTAAATAGCAAAGGGAAAGAGCTTAACAAAGGGCGAGATAGTACATGTATCAGATACTACGGGTAGACAAGCTAAAGTTTTCAAAATAGACTCAAGATTATAGAAGAGAGTTTTTATATATTCAGTTGGAACCAATCATAAAATCAAGCTTAAAAATAGAATCAGTTCATGTTTTAACTGCTAAAGTGTGAAGAAACTTATATTTTGTTTGAATCTCAAAAAGTTTTTTTTAAAGTAACAATAAAAATGTTCAGACTGTTGCTTTAAACTTGATTAAAAACAAGAAATTGAGTTAAGAATGTGAAAATTTTCAGATTCTAGCTTTAAACTTGATTAAAGACAAAAAAGTCTTCAAATATGGCATAAAAGTAGCTAAAACTCGAAAAATTAAGTTAAAAATGTGAAAAATATAATCGTTCAAATCTTAAAATTTGTTTGGATTTCTAAAATTCCCATAACATTCTTTTATTTATATTGAAATCGAAAGTCAGAAATTTGTATCAAACAAATTATCTTAAGGAAAATATTTTCTATCTTCTGTATACTGCACTTAAACATCTTCCAAGTTATTTCCATAAAAACTCTACTTTTAAAAACAACAGTAGCTAAAAATCAAATTTTAAATAAAAGTTTTGCCTGCATTAAAGAAAAGTTCAATAAAGAAAAAGCTGCAGTGTTAATTTTTTACTTAATATGTATCAAGTTCAAACCCAATTTAAGTTTACAAATAGTAAAAACAACGACGGATACATTTGTAGGTTAAGCTAACTACTGTTATAAAGACATAAAAGTTGAATAGCTTCAAGACAAATTTGTTCAACAATTTGTGGAACATATAAAGTCAATTTCTCTTCCTGCTCCAAAAACCAAAAACCACACAGATCATAGCAATCTCAAATGTATTACACAATCTTTATATACTCATTTAACATTTTTGATTTGTTTTTTGGTTTTTTGGGTGAAAAACTATTTAACCAGCTACAAAGTATCAATCAAGGGATCGTTTTGGGCAAGAAGTGTTGTTGTTTTATTGTTGCTGTAACCTTGCCGCTGGCTCTGAAGCTCTGTGGGAACACAAGAAGATGCGGCAGTGGCAGCCACGGCAACAACGGTAGTAGTTGGGGCGTACACATCATAAAGTGTTATACAAAGTGCCTAAACATGTATTGAGATGCCAACGGATGCCTTTGAGGCAATTAAACAGGCAACAACAACAAACGTTTCCAACATACATAAAAATTAATCGCTCTGGCGGGGATCAAGAATACATATATATATACATACATACACAAACAACAATTTGATTAATACGACGCCCAAAAACAGTCAAAAAACCAAGCATTAGAATACTCTGAGCAAACAAACAAAAAAAAATACCCAAGCTATCAAATTGATTATACACATTTATCTGAATCTGAGTCTCGAGTCCCCGCGGCAGCAACAGCAGCAGCAGCAACAGAAGTTGAGTGCATTGATTTTGGTTAAGCGGTTGGGCGATAAAAAAAAAGTCAGAGCCTGGTCAAATGAGAAATGGCCGTCTTAATGGTTTTGCGGGGAGGGGAGAACTTAAACCAAACATGCAACTATTTAGTTGTTAATTAAGCATATAAAACTTAAATATATTTTTGGTACCACTCGATTTATGATGCACTTCCAAGAACTCTCAGAAATAACAGATACTGATCACAACTGACGGTTGCAGTGATTACTGCTCAACTGTTTAACTGCTCAACTGCTCAACTGTTTAACTCTTTAACTGCGCTCAAGTGCCTGGTGTCATTGTGGTATTAACCCAGTTAAATGTGGGCCCAGAGTTACCATATCGCAGTTTGACATGCGTAAAAATGCTAAAGCCCCTCATAAGATCTGACATTTATTGATCATAAGCTGCGTATTAAACTGGCAGCAGCATCGGCAGCAGCAGCAGCATCGGCAGCAGCAGCAACGGCGGCAACCTCTTACGAATAAAACCGAAATTCATAAAGATTTTTATTTTCATTATTCGCTTTTTGCCTCATTCGAAAGTCAAATGAAATGAGTTGGCGAAACTCATAAGCTCCCACGATCGTTTTGTTTGTCTTATTGTTGCCGTTGTTGTTGCCGATGTTGTTGTTGGTGTTGTTGTTGCTGGTATTTATGGCAACAAAACGTTCCGCACTGCAATTGTCGCTCATTAGGGTACAACTTATGATTGTAACTGGCGCCAGTTGATGAAAATATAATAACAACTTTATGCATTTAACTTCATTAACGTTTAGCAACGATTAAGATTTCAGTTTTTTTGTTTTCAACAAGGCCTTAAATTGTGTTACCAAATATTTAAGTAATTTAATCAGGGAAGTACTAAAATTATTTAAGTAACTTTATTTAATATCAAAGCTAAAAATAAATTGATTGAAGGTAAGAAAGAAAATGCTATGAAAACAAATAAAAATCTTACTTTAAAGATTCTTTTGTAGATCATTAAATTCGTTACGACTTACAATGAAATTCGTTTTGGCTTATTTCATTAGAATGTGTAAAACAAATATTTGAGTCGTGTTTTTTGTTTGTTTCTTGGGTTTTTTCTTTATTTTGGCGCCGCATTACAAATCAAAGTAAGCAGTGAATTGTTTGATGGCATTTCATGGGCATTATCTAATCGAATTGATTACGTCAAAGTTTGTCTCGAATATTAGCGCTTGATTGCGAGAATCTCTATAAAGACAGACAGACAGACAGACAGACCGACAGACAGCCGCAGTGCCTGAAGCAGCTGCACTTGTTCGACGGATCGTTGTTGGATCTCATGAATGAAAACGGAGGACCCCTAAAAAAAAGAAATGTGATAAATAAATAGTAAGCAGGAACACACACACAAAAGCATTATATATGTATATGCTGTATGGCTGGATGGTTGGAAACCGGTTCATGAGACCCGATCAAGAATCCAATCAACTTGCCCCGCTGGGGCACTGACCAAATGTGTGCAGCACAACGTTGCGGCCAAACAAAAGGCACAAGCACACAGCACACACAAAAAAACACATCAGAACTCGAACTCGAAGTCGAACTCAAACTCAAACTCAACAGAGAATTGAAGTCAGGAGTGAGGCAAGTGGCAAGCACATTGACTGACTCTGCATTGATTGATCTATGGCATGATCAACGATGCACGCGGCTTGAAGACAGACTTTAACTTGAACGTCTCTCGTTCATATCAGCATGAAAGCGATGAGTTATATCTAAAGCACAACGAAGATTCAATACACTTGCCAATGATAGTTAAACAGGTTGAATATTTTGGAGTGATCGTTTTGAGTACCAAAAAATGGCTTTTAAAGATATAACTTAACTTGCAATAGATTATTTTTATCTGATATGTCAGTTAACTATATATCTGCTATATCTTTCTTCATTTGTCACAGAGTTTACTGAAAAACTAACTATACCCTATGCCAACTTATAAATACTTGAACAATAACAACAAGAACTCAAGAACAACTTCAACTCTCAATGTTAAAAATTCTGAGTTGTTTTTTGCTTTGTTGTTGTTTGTTGTTGTTGTTGGCGGTTTTTGCACAGGTGCAGCCAGCCCAGCCGGCCAAATGGCCAACTTGGCCAGCCGTGGAGTCCAAGAAGTGGAAGTGCGTCTGCAGAAACTGGCAAAAATGCCGTTAGGCCAGGTCCATTGCCAGGCAGCCAGCGACAGGCTTAACGCTAAATTGCAATTTATTTCTAATAAACTTATCAACGCTGCCAGCTACCAAAAGCTGCTGCTGCTGTGGCTTAAACCAACAACAACAACAACAGAAAACTGCCGCCTTTGACAATAAATTTAGTGAAATATGAAACCATTAAAGTTTTGCTTAGTCAACTTTAAAGTTTTCATTAGCATATTTTTTCCACCAACAGCAGCAGCAGCCAGTCTTTTTTTCCTGGCTGGACTTGTAATGAACCCTAAACTACAAAGTTGATGGTTGCTCAAAGGGGGGAGAGGGGGGATAGAAAGGTGCACTGTAAGCTTATTTATGAGCAATCATTATGGCGGAATAGTTAAACTTTATGTGCAATTACTCTATCTCTCTCGCTCTCGCTCTCTTCTTTCACTCGCTCTCTTTCTGTGTGGCGATTTAATGTGTTATTAATTTTATGGCAAAAATTTTTGGCTTATCGATAGAGGCTTTCGTTTGATTTGCTTTCCCAGTGGCAAACTCCATGCTGGTTTTATTTTTTTCTTTTTTTTTTCATGGCCAACAAAAGCATTCTAAATTATACAAGCAGTTGGATATCTCGTTTGATTAAGTGACCTGAACCACAAAAAAAAAAAAAACACTCTCTGCCTCTATCTGTATGTGTGTGTGTATCTGTGTGTACTGTTTCTACGGTTTCTTCTGTGAAAATGTATATACATATATTTCTCATTATTTTCATGTTTCATTTGCCGCTAGATTTATCAGAAAAAGAGACTTTAGAGCTGGCGCTCCTTTCATTTGCCTACGAATATCCCACAACAACGAGATATAAAATTCATCCATTTTGAATTTCTTTCTCGTGTTTTTTAATTAAAACCTCTACCGTAGCCCAATCAGAGCGCCCTAGGTGGCTTATTAGTTTTTACAACAAGCCATCGAACAAACGAACTCTGCGAACCAAAAGATTTTTGTTTGGTTTTTTTCTTGTTGTTGTTGTTGAACTGCGGTGTTGAACATATTATTTGATATTGGTAAGAATTTGAATAGAGGGAGGGGGTGGAGGGGTTTGTATACGGTTTGTTGTACGCTTATTTAGACTTATGGCTTCGTTATGGGGCCATGATTGATTTGAACGATTCAAATTTGATGTTTACATGTTTTCTTGTTATTTTTCTTATTTGTTGTTGTTATGTTTTGGTTTGCGGCTTATTACTGATGATGTACCTTTCGATTTTTACAGATATCCGCAGCTGGTAACTTCGAGCTGGAAATATTAGAAATCTCAAATACGAATAGCCATCTACTAAGCGGCTACTGCTGCGGTGTACCCACAGAGCTACGTGCAACCAAAACGATGGGTAAGTTATGATCATATCTATAAGGAAAAGCATATATTATGTATGTAAACTTATTTGTTAAGTCAACTGACACACATTTTGGGAGATTTGACACACATTTCATTGAAATTATTATTCTCTTATCGCTCGAGTCGAGTTTGGAACTTTCATCAAGGTCATAAATATTTATCTCAAGACTTGTGCTCGGCAGAATGCCGTTACTTAAGGCATGTAAACATTGATCAATCTGTAAAAAAACATATTCAACATTAACTTTCAATTATTTTCTAATCAGAACTTTAAACAATAATATTTTTCTTCTAAAAGTTTCTATCAGTTCCCAAAGTTCTTAGCTTAAAGATTAAAATTCCACACAAATCTTGGGCACTCTACTAAAAATATATAATTATATACACAAACATCTGCTTTGATTATATAATATTTATAAAAATCCCACACACAAATTTAAGCCAAGGTTTTATCACTTAAGTGGGGCAAAAGCAAACGCAAAGATGAAAGAGAGAAAAAGCAGAGAAATAACTATAAATTATGATTAAGTCACAATACAATATTATTAATAATACACAAAAAACCCTTTCAATATTAAAACATTAGTAGTTCTCCTTATAATATTTAAGTGCTTTAACCAATTTCCGCTAATCTTAATCTACCAAATGTTATAATTCGCTTAACCTTACTTAAATGTCATTCTTTTTCACTGTCTTTCTATCTCTCTCTTTCTCTGTAGGCTGCTCGCCTTGCACAACGGCATTTCGGCTGTGTTTGAAGGAGTATCAGACAACGGAACAAGGCGCCAGCATATCGACGGGCTGCTCATTTGGCAACTCAACAACCAAGATACTTGGCGGCTCCAGCTTTGTGCTCAGTGATCCGGGCGTGGGTGCCATTGTTTTACCCTTCACATTTCGTTGGACGGTAAGTTTGTGTTGTTGCTTCCTATTGTTGTTTTTGTTGCTGTGTGAGCATCGAAACGAAACCGAAAGCCCCCTTCCTTACTCCGTTCTTCTGTTTCTTAAAAACCGCAAGCATTATAATAATAATGAAATAATAATGAAATAATAATGAAAACGCACACTTTTGGCACGAGCTGACGGCGGGCGCATTGATAGCACAAAACGGTTCGTCGACTTGTCGGATGGTTCGGATAGTTCCGACTGTTCCGCATGGCGAACTCTGAGAGCTCCACAGACGACGACGACGACGTTTGCTGACGACGCGGCGTCATCGCGTGGAATTTCTAAGCGATAAAAATGCTGCCTCCAAAGCAACAACTGCAACAAGTGATAAGCTGTTACTGGAGCAAAGACTGATTAGTTGTAGTAGTCTATTGTTTTAATGATGTTTTCTAGAGTCTGGACTAAAGTCTCTAAAGAGAGTGTTTCCGGCTCATTTTTAAAGTCTCCCCCGAAAAAAAACAAAAATCTATTGCAAATAAAAGCAACGCATGTATGTTGATGACAGGAAAGTTATTCGCACATTTATCAAGGGTATGGTTAGGAATGGGTGTTCGAACAGTGGTACACTTTCATTCCAATCTAATTTCAATCTTTAAGAATAGATTTTTATCTATAGTTCTTAAAGCTGACTGAGGTTTGAACATTATGAGCTGTAAGACACGAAAGTTATTAGCAGAGAACACATTTATCAAGGGAACGGTTAAGAATCTATGTTCCAACAGTGCCACACTTTCATTACAATCTTATTTTAACATTCATGACTCGATTTTTATCAATATTTCTTAAATCTGACTAAAGTTTGAACATTGTGAGCTGTAAGATACACAAACTTCAGCGACAATAAGCTGACTAACAATATTTGAATTACCAAGAAGATGCCTTCTTCTAGTTTCACACTTATCTTCTTGTTTCCTTTACCTTAATTAAACATCATTTAAACTATTCATTTTTTATTGCGTGGGTTATTTTCTTCCTAGCCAAGGAACGGAAATAATGTGTTGAACCTTTCGGTCGAACTGCTTGACGAAGAGTCGCACATAAATGTTGACTCATGATGCGTCCTAAACCTTTTGGAAAATACCATATACTATATCATATACTTGTATATAAGTGTCTAGAGAATAAATCATGGTTGGGCTGGCACTAAAATACAGAAAAAAAAAGCCGCTTACTCTCCGCGGTAGCCAAATATCTGTATAAAAAGCAATTAAAAATTATGTTTTATTTTTGTAGATTTTTTTTTCTGGTAAGCCTCTTTTGCTGGTTTTGGTTGCCTTCACCCTCGTCTTTTGAGGTTTGGGCCTGGCTCTGGGTATTAATTAAGTGCGCATAATGCGGGCCTATGACTGCTAAAACGTGGCATATTTCGACTGTTCTCGTTCCGTCGCGCTATAAAACACAATTCAACATAATATAAGGCACAAAGATACAGCTGTTGCTGTTTTGTTGCTGCCTCATGCAAGCCAAGTAAATGTAACTTGGCCTGGGCGTTGCTGCCAGTTGAATTCAACATTTTTTATATATATATATGTTATTGTTAGTTAAGTTCTTTTTGTTTTTGTTGTTGTTGTTTTTTTTTTTTGTAATTGTAGTTGTAGTTTTTTTTTGTGTTCTTTCAAAACGGCAACGTTTTGGTAATGTACAAGCACACAACTAACTTGGTTAACAATTACACGCCTTCCTCGACACTGCCAGCTAATTCTTTGCTGATGGCCATAAGCCAGATGCTGACAGCGACGCCAACCAGCCAGTGACTGTGACTCCGACTCCGACTGCGACGGCGACTGCGACGTCGGCATGCGCATGTGCCGTCGTTTACATTAGGCGACCGACTCGCCAAAAGTTGCTTATGGCCACAGCGAGTTGGGTTAGCCGGCGCGCATGCGTCCCCTGCAAGCCGGCTTGGCACTGAGAGAAAAAGGGGTAGTGCACCTCTTAACATTCAGTGCAATTGATTTTTGAATCAAAAATGTTTACACTTCCGGATTTGTCAAATATTAAGGCATATGTAGGACTTGACTAAAACTAAGAACACTTTCACTATTTATTAACAACCTTACATCTAAAAACATAACATTTTAAATAGATTTCTTAAAGGAAGAGTTTTTTTCTGTGTGGTTCTGGGGGCTTGTGTGTGCCTTTAGCCACATTCTGTGTCTGTTGTGTTCTGTTCTGTTCTGGGTTCGAGCCAGAGCCACAGTCATAGTCATAGTCAGAGTCCAAGTACGAGTCCGAGTTTGAGTTTGAGTCTGAGTTTGAATCTAAGTCTTGTGTGTGTTTGTTGTTGGCGCACAGACAGAAGGAAAGAGAGAGAGAGAGAGAGAAAGGGGGGAAAGGGGGCAGAGTGTCGTGGTCGTGGCCTGAAGTGCGGACAACCTGTTTCGTGGGAACATTACCTTGTCGCGCTTGTCGCTCGTTCGGTCGCTCGCTCGCTTGGCCCGATGGCGATACGTTACGTTACGCTTCGCTATGGTTTCGCTTTAATCTTGCCCTGACTTGACTGCCTGCCTGCCTGCCTGCAACTCTCACATATGTATCTATGTGTCATGTATGTGTGTGTGTGAGTGTGTGCCTTATGCCTGGCACCCAAATGAAACCTGGCAAATGTTTGAACTGGCGGCGTCGGCATTGGCAAATTCTGCATGCGAAACGAACCCAAACAATATTTGCTTAATCTCAAGAAGCCTTTCACAAAATCACGAAATCTTCAAAAATCAAGCTGCCGATATATATATATATAAGCGACTTGTTACTTGTTGTCTCTCTGTTTGTTTATACTGTTTGTTTGTTGTTGTTGTTATTGTTGCTGCTGTTGCTGCTGATGCGTCGCAATTGTCCCACTTTTTATTGAATGACTTTTTTTTTTTGTTGGTATTTTTGTGTTTGTCTAAATGTACTTCTTCGTCTTCGACAGCGAATGGGTTGATTGAGTGAATGGCACGTTAAAACTTATAAACATGACTTATGAAATACTTCAAAACACTTTAAAACAAGTTGAAGCAGCAACAAACAACAACGGCAACAACAACAGCAACAACATTATCATCAGCAGCAGCAGCAGCCACAACTTCAATGTAACTGTCAAATACAAACTCCAAACACGGCCCAACGACGAACAATTCGAGAAACAACATCAAATACTCTATGAATTTCACTTGACAATAATTTCAACTGTTTTTTTCCTTTTCGTCGTTTTGGTTGGTTGGAGTGCGCGTGCGCAATCATCTACACAAAAAATTCTCAAGTGGAATTTGTTTGCCTCTTGCTCCACTTTTATCTAAATGTATATGTGTGTGTGTGTGTTTGTGTATATGTGTGTCTGTTAGATGAATGGCATTCCCATAAGTTGGCTTGGTTCCATTTTCAGCCGAAAACTGCCCCCACATGAAGCTATATTTGGTGTTTGCCTGCTCGAAAACATAGTACCTACATATGTAAAATACTCGAAAGCTTTCGTTTATAGCACATAAATGGTCCAATGTCATTGATAAAAAACGATTGGAAAAAAAAAGAAACTCGTATGCAAGTGGGTAGGTTATTTGTCCAACTCAGTTGTGGCTGCCAAGTATGGTCAGGTTCTTGACAGTTTGTAAACATTTCAGTGGCCAATTGAAAGCTCAATGATGGTGTCTTGATTGCTACTTGATTTTGATTTTTAGCCAGAGCCACAACAGAGAAACAGAGTTTTAAGTTTATTAGCAAAATAAAGAAGAAAGAAATTTGAATTTCTTTTATATTCGACAAGCTTTTGTATTTCATATAAGAACTTATTCAGTTTTTAATATATGATGATTACTCGATTAAATTAACAGACGCTTCCAAATTGCTATAATAAACTTATCGAATCATAAGCTTGTTTGAAAGAAAGATGCTATAAATATCTACAAATTCAGTTAATGCTAATAAAGTTAGCTGAGAATGGCAAAAATTATAAAATGTTTAAAGGTGTTAAAAAATAGATTTGCTCTTTAAAGTGTCAAACAAAAATATGTAATTCCCCAAAAGGAAAAAAAGCTTAGAATAAAGTTTTCAATTATTTTAAAGGGGAGGAAATATATGTGTATATTTAACAACTTCCTATGATAGAACCAATTAAACTGCCATTATCTTTTTTATTACCCCTTATAGCACACTTTTTGATTAGTGTCAGTCAAATGGCGCGTGTTTGTTATCCAAAAACTGTTATACAACCATATTGAAATCCGAAACCAATTCAACGCCATTTCCAATTGAAAAACTTCCGCTGTCAACCATTTGAGTCTAGATTTTAAAGCATGCGCCCGAACCGTCCGACAGAGCATAAAATGAGCAAAAAATGAGAAGAAGAACATTTTTACAATTATGACAGGCGGGAAATTGAATGGAAATTCGAGCAGCAGCACACAGTGGGCACAACAGCATTGCCAGTTGGATTTGTTTGTGATAAACTGTGTCAAGTTGCGAGAGTAGAGTTGAACTGTGTTGTAATTAGGCAATGTCTGCGCTTTGGACTGATTTAGTGTCGCGTCGCCAGGCCCAATTACATGGGAACAAGCCAACTAGCCATCGTCGTCGTCGTCGGCGTCGTCGTCGTCGTCGTCTCCTCTTCCATCTTACGCCCTCGAATGGCTAAATGAACATTTCCTGGCATCCAGCGGTGCAGACGACAACCTCGTCGCCGTCGTCGTCGTCGTCGTCATCGTCGTCGTAGTGGACGTTTAATTGCTTTTTGTGCCACGAGAAATCTTCTACTCAGCTTGCCAATTACAATAACAAAAACAAAAGCAAAAACAACAACAACAACAACAACTACAAAACAGCAAGTCTTCAATTTTTATGCGCGCATGCTAAACAAAAAAGAAGAAAAAAAAAACAGAAAAGAAAATGCGAACAAAAAAATACAGCTAAATTTGTTTTTCTTCTCGGCCAATTGCAATGCGCAAATGCTTGTGCACTGTTTTTTTTTTTGGGATCTGGAATGGGTATCCACTCCCTGGCCATGTTTAGAAAGTTTTTTTGTTTCTTTTTTTCATTTTCTACTGCTTTGTTTTTTTGCGTGAAATTAAAGTGTTTGTTTGTGCATTTCGATTTGGTCTGTCTTTGTCTTCGCCGTTTTGTTGCATGTTTGTTTGCTTGTTGTTGTTGTTGTTGTTGTTTCGCTTTGTTTTGGGCCGTTGTCTTTATTTGCATCATTTTGCTGAGAGTGCCGAAAAGCCAACTCTTCAGATTAAACTGTCCATTAGCGTCAACACGGCGACGGGAGACGAATGCCAAATTGTTGTCTCGAAAACGCTATGCATGGGCGTATGAGCTATAAACTTTAAAGGGAACTGTTTAATGAAAAGTTTCCTATCTTAGCTCTTAGGCGTATACGCAATAAACTCTAGAGGGGGCTTTTGCTAGAGATCTTTTAAATGCTGTTTAATGAAAACTTAAATATATTTATTTCGTCTTAGCTTTGTCTGTTGTTTCCCCTTTGTTGCCTCCACCCATGCTTGAATCCCTGCTTTGAAAACATACTAACCACTTCTGCCTTTTTTTGTTGTCTTTTGTTTTTTTTTTGTTGGATGCTGCTGCAACGTTCAATTACAGAAGTCGTTTACGCTGATACTCCAGGCGTTGGACATGTACAACACATCCTATCCAGGTAAGTGCGGTGGCAATTGCGGCATGGGGCATGCAGTATGTTGTTGTTGCAGTTGCAAGTTGTTGTTTGAGTTTGTTGTTGTGTCTGTTGATCGTGTGTTGTTGTGCGAAGCATTTGGCTTAATTAGCACAGCAGACGCAGACCATAACAATAAGAGACAACAACAACAACAACAGCAGCAGCAACAGCAACTGCAACAACAGCAACTGTTGCCAGCCAATTGAGCACAAAATGTTGTCAGCCATGTCTAAAGCAATGCCTTTCTCCTTCACTCCACCAACCCGCCAACTCACCATCACCCTCTCGAAAATCCAAATCCTTGACAACTTTTTGCTGTGCGGAACGCCAACGTTGATGCCACCATCGTCGTGGCTGCTGTCCAACAATTGTCATTGGGATGCAAAACTCACAACAACAACAACTTCAAACAACAACAACTCTAACTCCAACAACGACTACGATGACGACGACGACGACGATGACGACGACAACAATGCCAAAATGCAGATGCGGAAAGGTTAATTGAAGAAACATCATACTCGGGCGTGATACTGCCGTCGCCGGAGTGGAAGACATTGGACCACATCGGTCGCAACGCGCGCATCACCTATCGCGTCCGGGTGCAATGCGCCGTTACCTACTACAACACGACCTGCACGACCTTTTGCCGTCCGAGGGACGATCAGTTCGGTCACTATGCTTGCGGTTCGGAGGGTCAGAAGCTCTGCCTCAATGGCTGGCAGGGCGTCAACTGTGAGGAGGCCATTTGCAAGCCCGGCTGTGATCCCATCCACGGCAAGTGTGATCGACCCGGTGAATGCGAGTAAGTATATCCCCTCTATATATATACACTATAATTATGATTCCTTTAGCCCCCTCTCTCTCGCACTTTCTACGCTCTGTACGCCTTAACGATGTGATTATGACACTTTTTGTGTTTTTTGCTACGTGTGTCGTACAACATTGGGGCGCTTAATGGCCTGGCCTGGCCTGATCTGGTCTGGTCTGCTCTGGTGCCCCTTGGGGCAGATTGCTGTAGCCACCATGTTGACCAGCCATTGACAGAGAGCGACTCAAGCACACTGTTATAATGGTTTTGCTTTTCTTTTTATAGCACTATTAAACATACACAACATGGAGAAATGGGGTTCTTTGGGTGGGTTTTTTTTTTCTACATTTGATCACTTTTTGCGGCCTGAACTATCATAATACTCCCAGCGGATGTGTAAAGAGTTGTTAAGCTCAATGTACCAAATTCATAGTCAGTAGTAGTAGTAGTAGTAGCAGTTGGGAAAGTTTTTTACATCATTTTTTTTTTTCATTTCACAATAATTTGCAATGGCGACAGTATGTTGGATTGGCATGGGAAACAGGAGCTTAGGCAATCGATAAGTTGAGATCCTGAAATACTGATACTGAAAACATTAAGAAAACTAGATTCCCTCCTTTATTAATACATTGAAAGCGATAACGATAATCGGTTCAAACTGGCCATCAATGAATTTATCGATTACCAACTTATCAAAATATAAATTATTGACTTTTGGATATCGATTGTTGTTTGCTAACTTATTGATGTCCATATTAAATGTTGAATTATCATACCAACATCCTATATTGACATATTAAAACCAATAACGACTATCGATTTAAGCGGAAAATACATATTATTGACTTATATATACTTATATATATATTATTGATTACCAACTTATCAATATCTCTAGTGAATTTTATTACCAACATCTAATATTCACAAATTTCAATCAATAAAAAATAAAAATGTATCGATAATAAATGCAACTAGCAATCCCTCGCAGAACAATCCAATTATAACTTAAATATAATTCAACTTATTTAGTGCAAAGGCTGCCTCCCATTAGCCTTCATGCCCTCCCACAAACAAATTATAAAATCCCCTTACAAGGTATTCGCCCTAGCAAAAAAAATGGAAAAATATTCAATGCTATCGCTATGAAGTTGTAAGCAGCTATAATCTGCAATCAACAGCCATCGATGTTGCACTTTCCACAGTCCACAGCAATATACACAATTCGCAATGCGCAATGCAATTCTCTGTTCTGTCTCTCTGGATTCGCTTCGATCTGAAGGAGGAGGCACTTAGCTTTTGCCTGCTAATCAAACACCCGCACGATGGCCATTGCATTGCTCTAGCTCTATTCCTTCCTCCTTCTCCTAGTCTCCCCACTCTTCTGCTCTCTTTGAGTGCCCGCCAAGTGAATGGTCATGCCCGTTTGCCAGAACACAACATGGAACGGTTTGCCTGCCATGGCAAAGAGGCAAGAGTCGAACTGCTGCAGAAGAGGAGCAATAGTTGAAGCCACAGGCGGCAGCAGCACGAAAAAACGTTTGTGGAATTGTTGCTGCTGCAGTTGTTGTTGCCGTTGTTAATGTTTGAGCGTAACACAGAATACGTGAGCCAACGGCCATGATTGCATTTCTCAGTGAGGACCAACACTGCAACAGATTCGCCTCGTCCGTCAGTCAGTGAGCTAGCAAATGTCTGCCCCCCTTTACTTACCCTTGCCTACCCCTTTGCTTCACATGCTCGCCTTGGCATTGGGTCCTGGCGCGCTGATTCTAAATAGCAATAATTAGCGTGGCCTAGAAACCATCAAAAGCAAAAAAAAAAAAACACAAAAAAAAAACCAGTCAAATGTTGCAACAACTTAGCAGCCAGATATCCGTCGCTCCTCGGCGTCATCATCATCGTTGTTGTTGTGGTTGTTGTTGTTCACAGATTTTGTTGTTCGCACAGCCTCGTTTTAGCCAACAAACAACAACTGAACAACAACAATTATAAACTCGAAGAAAAATTACTTTTGCTGTTTGCACGTTGCTGGCCCATTTGCGGTGTGCAACAGTGCGGCGACCGCCTTGCAATAGATTCGTTTACAGATAACAACAGGCTGCTGTTTTAATGAAATCATAAATTATAGACATCGAACAACGTCGCATCGCACTCCCCACCTCCCGTTCCCGCTCTCTCGCTCTCTTTCTCTGGACAACTACTATAGTCTCTTGTTCCTAGCTATCTGCTTGCAACGTCATGACCAGCTTGTAGAGTTAGCACCTCAACTGGCGGCTGGCGGCTGGCAACTGGCAACTGGCGGCGATAACTCGTTGGCCAAGCCACAATTTAACTTTGATCCCTGCACTTTAGCGTGTTTCAGCGATAAAATCACAACAGCAACAGCAAAAGCATCAGCAACGGCCCCAAAATAACACAAATCCACCAAAGTGGAAATGGCCTTTTTCATAGCCTAGCTACACATTTATTGAAGCCCAAGGCTAAAGTTCAAAGTGACCCAATTTGCTGATTAGAATGACTTTGACATGCGTTCCCATGCAAATTGACACATCGACTGTAAAGTTAAATGAAATATTTGAAAGTGCTTGTCATGAAAATATATTCTGTATTCGATATATGATATACTAATATCATAAGTGTATGAGTTTCGTTTTTCCCTTCACTTAAATGTGGATTTGCTATACTTAATTTACGATTAATATGTAGATTATCTGGTTCCATTTTGAATTGAACAATTGATGTACATTGTACTAGCATTGAATACTAAACTAAGTGATTTTCTGTTCCCATCTTTTTGTGCAACCAGGTGTCGACCCGGCTGGAGGGGTCCGTTGTGCAACGAGTGCATGGTCTATCCGGGTTGCAAGCATGGTTCCTGCAATGGCAGCGCCTGGAAATGCGTTTGCGATACCAATTGGGGTGGCATATTATGCGATCAAGGTAAGTGACCCAGCTCGAACTGAGCTATGCCAGCTATGGCCAATTACCAACTAAGAGGCAACACCTGGTCCGGTCCGGTCCGGTCCGGTCCAGTCCAATGATATTATCAATATGTGATGTGCAACATACTAAACTATACTATATCGCATTGGTTTCTTCTGCTCGCTTTTGGTTCGCACACAACAGATTTAAATTACTGTGGCACTCATGAACCCTGCAAGCATGGCGGCACCTGCGAGAATACCGCACCGGATCAATATCGCTGCACATGCGCTGAGGGTTTGTCTGGGGAGCAGTGTGAGATTGTGGAGCATCCATGTGCCACACAGCCATGCCGCAACGGCGGCACATGCACCCTCAAGGTAAGTCCCCAATTTATAGATTTATAGGCACTGCACAGTGCCATAAGCTAAATAAAACTAAATTTCACCAACACAACAACAACAACAACTTATTGGTTGGTTCTACTCGCCAGCTAACGAATGCAACGCGACCGACAACGTATCGCGTCATGCGTGGCATGAGCTCCTCCATGGGCAAACCGATAAGCCGTCGCAATTCAATACGCAGTCTGGCCGGACTGCTACAGGACGCGCACACTGCAAGCAACTCAAGTGGTGGAGGTGGTGGCGGAGGAGGTAGTGGAGGCAGCAACAACGCCAACGGCGCTTCCCAACAGCTGCCGTCGCTGGCCGCCGAGTTTACTTGCGGCTGTGCTGCCGGCTGGACGGGATCAACATGTGAAATAAGTAAGTTTTGATTTAATTTTTCGCATTTGCTGCAGCACGCGATTAGCCACAGCCACAGAAGTAACAACAACAACAACAACAGCAACAACTACAACAACTACAACATGTTGTTGTTGCCACTCGATCATGCAATTGAGCACACACGCATTTGACTGTAGCGAAATGAAATGAAACGTAGCACGCACGCAGAGCCAAAATACTTTTTACTTGTTTGTTAGTGTAGTGTTGCTGTTGTTGTTGTTGTTGCCACGGTGGTCTGGCAAATTTGATTTTGCATTCCAATTGGAGCACGACCAAAAACAGAAACAGCAACAGCAACACAACACAACACACATTCACCACATTCAGTTGAAATCATTTTTGATAGGCGCTGCAATAAGCCGTAAGCTAATTAGGTTTGCCGCTCAAATATCAAAAGACTTAGGCAACAAACTGGCTGACCAACAACTACTATGCAATGCAAAGAGACCGAAAAAGCATATGTGTGTATAAAATTATTATATTGCTTTTGTTTGGCTTTCGTTTTGGGATGGACAAGTATGGGAAACAATAAATAAAAATTGTTATATATGAAAAATGGAAAGACTTAGGAAACAAACTTAATGAACTAGCATTGAATTGGTAATGCTTTTGATTTTAAATATGATGAAATAATTATCAACAGATATAATAATTAGTTTATTTCATGTTAAAGATTCGAAATGTTGCTCTAAAATATTGAGAACTTGAACTCTTATAATCATACCAAATACTTAACCCACTATAATGTGAGAACCAAGCTGACCTTCTTAAGTAAGGCAAGATACAAAAATACGCTGCCCAAGGGTCAGATGAACATCATTTTTTTTTTTGGGTTCTTTTTTTGAGGGTTTAACTTATCGCTGGTTTATCAGCAAACAAACAAATGAGTTGCGTGCCAAGACAGCTTCTCCTCCTTGGCTGATTTCCAGTTAGTGATAAGGCAATGCACGCAGCTACCAATCCGCACGTCAGTTTGGCCAACAGTTCAATGATCTTTAAGCCACCTGCTGCTGCTGTTGCTGTTGCTGCTGTTGTTGTTGCTGGGACACAAGGGCCTAAACTGAAGTTGAGCGAGCTCAACAACAAAATCAACACATTTGCACTTGAGTTTGCTTGGCTGCCACTTAACCAGCTCTTCCCCTCTCTCACTCGCTTACTTAACACATCCCTTCCCTCTCTCCGATTCTTCCCCCTCTAGATATTGATGAGTGCGCTGGAGGTCCCTGCGAGCATGGTGGCACTTGTGTTGATCTAATCGGCGGCTTTCGCTGCGAATGTCCGCCCGAGTGGCGGGGCGATGTCTGCCAGTTGGACGTGAACGAATGCGAGGCATCCTATGCAGCCAGCCTCCATCCCGCTGCCACAACGCTGCTGACCACCACGGCCAGCGCCATCATTGGCAGTAATCTCAGCAGCTCGGCAGCGCTGCTCGCGGCTTTGACGAGTGCCGTCGCTGCATCGAATAATGCGGCTGCCAATGGACCCTGTATAAATGCGCGCGAATGTTTGAATCTGCCGGGATCCTTTTCATGCCTGTGCTTGGAGGGTTGGGGCGGCGCCACCTGTGCTGAGAATCTGGATGATTGTGTGGGCCAATGTAAGAATGGCGCCAGTTGCATAGATTTGGTCAACGATTATCGATGTGCCTGCGCCGCCGGCTATACGGGACGTGATTGCGAGACGGACATCGATGAGTGCGCCACATCGCCGTGTCGGAATGGGGGCGAGTGTGTCGATATGGTTGGTAGATTCAATTGCATTTGCCCGCTGGGCTATTCGGGCACACTGTGCGAGGAGGCCAAGGATCATTGTACGCCGTCACCCTGTCTGCAGGGACGTTGCCTCAACACACCCGGCAGCTATTATTGCCACTGTCCACCGGATCGTGCCGGCAAACACTGTGAGCAGCTGCGTCCGCTCTGCTCACAGCCACCCTGCAATGGTAAGCTAACTTAGTTAATAAGGCCCCCTACTCTAAAAATAGCCATAAGCCATAAGCCTAATCCAACTAACTGCCTTGTCATTTGAACAGAGGGCTGCTTTGCCAATGTGACATCAACAGCAACAACAACAACAGCAGGAAAAGCAACTGCAGCAGCAGCAGCAACTGGAACAGGAACAAAGACTTCAACGACAATGACAACGCCCAGTGGACAACCCTGCAGTGGCCATGGCAGCTGCGAGATGAGCGACGTGGGCACCTTCTGCAAATGTCATGTGGGCCACACCGGCACCTTTTGTGAGCACAGTAAGTAATCTACACACACACACACACACACATACAATTGGGACAGCAAAAAAACAGCAAACTCATTAACTTTCTGCAGATCTCAACGAATGCTCGCCGAATCCTTGTCGAAATGGTGGAATTTGCCTTGACGGTGACGGCGACTTTACATGCGAATGCATGTCCGGCTGGACAGGTGAGTCGTCGATGCAGAGTCTTCCTCTCTCTCGTCTTAGTCTTAGTCTTAGCTGGCTGGCTGGTTAGTTGGTGGTGTGCAGAGTCGTTCGCTACTCTTAAGTGAACGTCAAAAAGCCGAGCGCAACAAGTGCCATGGCAAACAAAAGTTTAGTTGTGGAACATGGGAAGAATTCATTACTCTATCTTTTTACAAACAACTTAAGAAGTTTGAGAAAATTTAATTATCACTTTTAATTTTCATGGAGATCTCATATAATCAACAAATTTTGGAAATTTATTAGTTAGAAACATTTTTTTTTTTAATTTTTATTTATTTATTACTAAATGATCAATTTTATAACTTAACAGTTATTTTTCTCAGCTTATAAAAGTTATATTTTGTATTCATATATAATTTGTCACCTAGTCAAGCAACTCTCGGTTAGTGTATAAAAACCTGCTATAAGCTGACTGGCTCACAGGCGCATTATCAACGCTTTGGGAGCTTTAAACGAGCGCGAGACGAGAGTTGAGCACGTTAAGTGAGCTACACACACATACACACACAACCGCGCGCGCTCGCACACATCTGCACACAGATCAAACATTCATACACACATACACTCACTCACTTGCTCAAATTGTCGGTCGCATTTATTTGAACATTGAAAGTCGGCAGTCATTACAGCCTCAATTTGTGGCGAATGCGGCAAAACTGTGAGGCGGTTATAATCTGCGCATTGGTCTCACTTTGCCACATGTGGCACCACCACCAAATGCGCTGTATGACGCAGTGACGCTTTCGGTTGTTTAAACTAACAACAACAACAACAGCAACACTAAAAACGCACACCGCTTGCATGATTTATGTTTGTTTTCGATTACTGCGATTTGCATATTTCACGCTTTTCGCTTTTTTGTCACAGATACATATACCTGTAATACGACCAAAAGCTATAGATACATTTGTAGATACATCGATCTATGTCAGCGAACTTTTACTTTTCAATTTCAGTTTCAATTAGTTGCAGCCATGAATTGGCCTTGGCTTTTGCCGTTAGACGTTTGCATAGACAACATCCTGTCACTTACTAGTTGAAGTTATTTTTCTTGTATCAAGTTCGTTGCCTAAGTCTTTTGTTTTTTTGTCATTCTAACAGGGAAACGCTGCTCGGAACGCGCCACTGTTTGCTATGCAGGTCAGTGCCAAAACGGCGGCACCTGCATGCCCGGAGCGCCGGACAAAGCATTGCAGCCCCATTGCCGCTGTGCACCCGGTTGGACGGGTCTCTTTTGCGCTGAGGCCATCGACCAGTGTAGGGGACAACCATGCCACAATGGCGGCACCTGCGAATCGGGCGCCGGCTGGTTTCGCTGCCTGTGCGCCCAGGGCTTCTCGGGGCCCGATTGCCGCATAAACGTGAACGAGTGCTCGCCACAACCGTGTCAAGGTGGCGCCACCTGCATCGATGGCATTGGCGGCTACACTTGCATCTGTCCCCCAGGACGCCACGGATTGCGCTGTGAAATATGTAAGTCAAGTTGACTTTTGATTTAGTGTTTGAAGACATTTGAGTGGTAAACGTGTCAAAGAACAACTTTTCTCTACTAAATATTTATATTTTTATTCTCAACTCTAATCCATTCTCTATAGTGCTTTCGGATCCCAAGTCTGCTTGCTTGAATGCCAGCAATACCATCTCACCCTATACTGCACTGAATCAAAGCCAGAACTGGCTGGATACAGCACTGACTGGACGCAGTGAGGAGGATGAGCATTGTAATGCCTGTGTCTGTGAGAATGGCACCTCGCGTTGCACGAATCTGTGGTGTGGCTTGCCAAATTGCTTTAAGCTGGATCCGTTGTCGAAATCCTCGAATCTTTCGGGTGTGTGCAAGCAGCATGAGGTGTGCGTGCCAGCCTTGGGCGAGACTTGCTTGGCGCCACCTTGCAACGTGCGTGGCGATTGTCGCGCCTTGGAGCCATCGAGACGCGTGGCACCACCCCGCCTGCCCGCCAAGGCCAGCTGTTGGCCCAATCAGGCGCTGGTCAATGAGAATTGTGCCAGGCTCACCATACTTTTGGATCTGGAGCGTGTGGGCAAAGGTGCTAGCGTCGAGGGTTTGTGCTCGTTGGTTCGAGTTTTACTTGCAGCCAAGCTGATTAAGCAACCAATGTTGCCACAGGCCACTCCAACCCCAGAACAGGGCATGCTGATGGTGCTCTGCGACCTCAAAACGGGCACAAATGATACCATCGAACTGACAGTGGTGAGTTTCAACTTAGCCAAAAGTGAATTAAGATCAATAATAACTTTTCTCTCTCTCTCCCTCTTTCTCTTAATAGTCTTCAAGCCAACTTAATGATCAACAGCTGCCTGTGGCAGTAGCCCTGTTGGGTGAGTTGCTTAGCTCGCGACAACTGAACGGCATACAGAGACGCAATGAGTTGCAGCTGCAACATGCAAAGCTCGCTGCACTCACGTCCATACTGGAGGTCAAGCTGGAGACGGCTCGAGTAGCGGATGGCAATAGCCACAGTCTGCTCATTGGTGCACTCTGTGGCATATTCATTGTGCTGGTGGGCTTCTCCATATTCATCAGCTTGTACTGGAAGCAGCGCTTGGCGTATCGCAGCAGCTCGGGCATGAATCTGACGCCCTCACTGGATGCACTGCGTCACGAGGAGGAAAAATCGAATAATCTGCAGAACGAGGAGAATCTGCGGCGCTATACGAATCCGCTGAAAGGCAGCACCACCTCGCTGCGTGCCGGCACCGGCATGGAACTCAGTTTGAATCCTGCACCCGAACTGGCGGCAACGGCGGCAAGCAGCTCGGCGCTTCATCGCTCTCAGCCACTCTTTCCGCCCTGTGATTTTGAGCGTGAGCTGGATGCGAGCACGGGACTGAAGCAGGCGCATAAGCGCAGCTCACAGATCCTGCTGCACAAGACCCAGAACTCTGATATGAAGAAGAACACCGTTGGCTCACTGGAGAGTCCCAGAAAGGATTTTGGCAAGCGGTCGATTAACTGTAAATCGCTGCCACCGCCAGCGAATGATGATGGCGTCGATGTCCTCACCACTGTGGTGGTCTGAACGAAACATTTGATCATTCGGCAGCGATCTCACGACCCAACAGCCCTCGGCTCCAATATCCGCTTAAAAGTTCCTGGCATTTAGCATGGCATTTCCGTTTCCGTTTTCAATGATAATCAAGCTGATCAAAATGATCAAGATGATTGTGTTGCAGCCAGCCATTGCCACAGCACGGGCGCGTTTTCCAAGTGCATTAGTAGAGTATTTAATTAGATGAATAAGTTAGTTAGCTAGTTAGTTAGTTAGTTAGTTATCGTAGTTAGTTAAGTTATAGCTTTAGGTTTAGTTAGTTGTGGCTGCGTAGTTAGCATTTTGTGTTGCATTCTTTGTTAGTGTAATTTCAAATTCCTTCTCTTCATCGCTAAGCAACATCCTACACAGTGTGATATTTAGTAGTATAGATCCAGGACGCGCATATATACTCGTATATATATATATAGATATATATATAATTGGCCCTTGCAAAAGTGCACAGAGGAGGCCTGTACATAACTAGCATAGCTCTCCTTCTTTCACTCTCTTCTCTCTATCTCCCTCTCTCTGTCTTTCTATCTTAAGTTCGAAGATAATTTTACCGCTAAGCATAACAGTTCTTAAGTTGTATATACAAATTGTAAAGTTGTAGTTACCGTTATTGTATTTTGTCTATACTCGAAATCGAAAGATAAACTTAAGCCGCAACAGGTTAGACTTTTAAAACTGAAAAACAAAAAAAAACTAAACAAAAAAATAAAACGCAATGCAAACAAATTGTTTAAATTGTTTGCAATAATCAATTGTTTAAACATAAACTAAATAGCTGTAACAAATTTAAATCCATATCCTGTATATGTATTATATATATGAAAACTTATATATAGTAATATTTATTTATTATTATTTTTATATAGCCCCAGTGCATTCTTTTTGTAAGCAGTTACTTTTGATCTAGCAGCAATAAAGCAATATCAATTATGATAGTAAAACATAGAAATCATAAAAAAACGTTGTTTGGTAATATTTAATATTTATTCTTCTTTTAGTTTTGCTAGTTCGTTTTAACTGTTTCTAAGAACAACTAGCATACTCAGACATAATTCCACAAAGCCACTTTATTTACTTTATTGTTCGAACTGCTTGTTGTGGTGGATACTCTATCGATGCCATTTCCTGTGCGTTTTGTCTGATGGCATAACTGAAATATTCGCAGCCAAGTTTTGCAGCGAACCGCATTTGAAATATGCGCTAATTGAATGTGAAAAATGAAACGAAACGAAACGTTCAGGAACAACAGGACAACAACGAAACAACGATACAGTGAAACAGCAATACAACGAAAAAACACAAACAACAAGCAAAGTGGCTTAAAAGGCTTGCGAGAAGAAAGCGAAATGCTCGCCAATGGAGCAATGCATTTTGCGTTGTTTGGTTTCTAATTAAAATACCAAAAAAACCAAAACGAAAAAAACCCAAAAACAAAACTAAGCACAATTGCTGATCGGAGTCTCTCGTACCTTGAGGAACTGACTGCATGTGCGTGTGTATGTGTATGTGTGCGTAAATTTCGTTAACAAAACGAAATGGCCGCGTTGTGCGTTGTTAATGAAGCAGAAAATGCTTGGAATTTTCGCTTGATTGTGGCGACGACGACGATCGACGAAGCTTCGGCTTTGGCTTTTGGACGGCTTGAGTGTTTTATTTAGTTATTGAACAGCTAACCCGTCGAAGCCGAACAGCTAACACACAGCCACCGAGCCGCCCTTTTTGCCTTTCTTGTGCAGAAAGAGATTGAGGAGCGCAAAATTTAGCAGCATTTTTGGCGCTTTTGTTGTTGGTTTTTTAATTAACGCGCGCTACGTTTTCAACCGTTTTTTTTTTAAGGGATCGGCGAGTGCACATGATGGGCATATAACTCATTGGAATTATGGAAGGAGACGCGAATGGAAAAAAAACGTTGAAGTAGAGAAGCAACAAGAAGAAACGTCCACCCCAAGACTCAGGCAGCGGCTCAGGCTGCAATGTTGAAAACTTGTCTGAGTCCTCAAAACAGAACCGAACCGAACTGAACAGAACAGAACAGAACAGAACAGAGCAGAGCAGAACGTACATAAACTTTATCCGTCTATAATCTAAATATGTTTCGGTGTATAGCGCTGCTTTTGCGTTGTTGCTGATGTTGTTGTCGTGGCTGTTGCAACAATTTGCTGCAAATTGAAAGCCAATTACGTTGTTTGCAGCATGCCACGGCCAAGCAGAAAACGTTGTTGCTCCAGCACTCTCTGCCAAGGCATACCGAACCAAAAGCCTGATGTTGCCCGCTCGTTTCTCAGCAGACGACATAAATATCAAATACAGGTCCATAAATTTGAAACCAATTAGCCAACTTAAATTGATAATAGTTGCAACAAGCGGCTGCCGCTTGTTGTAGCTGTAGCTGTAGCTGTTGTTGCTGCTGTTGCTGGTGATCAGCAGCCCGAATTGCTGTCCTAGCATTTGCCTACTTGCGACAGGAAACCAAAATCCCAGATACACCGTAACAAAATCGGTATTAAGAATAAAGATAAACTTTTCGGTTACATTTTTTACTACTTCATAAGTTTAAGCCAAGAGTGAACTAAAAATGATGGTAAGACTAAATCACATTGTTAAGCCAACAATTTTGATGATTATTAAAAGTTTTTCTCGGTGTAAACGATTTGGATTGGCCACTAATGCCAGTGCCATTTGTTGACATACGTCGCTCGTGTTGACTTGGCAATTTTCGTCGCTGTCTATGGCTGTCGTTGTTACTATTACTGTTGTTGTTGTTGCTGCTGCTGTTGTTGGGGGCAATTGTTGTCCATATTCGTAAGGAGCAAACAGCGTCATATGTCTTGTTGTGCCCTGCGCTCATGCCGTGCCTGTCGTGTCGTTCTAATCACAATTGCAACTGCAACTGCAACTGTTGCTGCTGCTGCTGCTATTGCTGCTGTTGCTGCTGCTGCTGTTGCTGCTTTGGGGACAGTGTGCGTTTTGCCATGCGGCCTTTTTATGGCGCTTTTATGCAAAACAACTTAATTTCGTTTGCAATGGCCAACAATGCGATGCAGCGCGTAAAATATGCACTGCCAAAGAGTTGAGCGAAAAACGAAAGACTTAGGCAACGAACTTGCCAAAAACACACACACACACAAATGTATGCATATAGAAATGTATGCGATTTGCTGTGTCGCCTGTTAGCTGTTATAGAAAATTATCTTAAACTGATTTGATATATATTCAAATAGGCGCTGTGCGACACATGTTGAATGCTTGTTGCATGCAACAATTGTAGCTGTATTTGTATTTGTAGCGCCAGACACGCAGCCGGTAGCCGGTAGCCTCAACTCGGTTCGACTTGTCTTGACTCTTGGGGGCTGTGACTCGCCTTGTTTGCTAGTTGCAAACGGATAACATCGCTTACAGTAAACGTTTAGCTTTGTATTTTAATTAAAATATTTTCCATTTCCCTGGCAAACCGCTTGAGAGACAGAGTGAAGCCAGAAGCTGGATTGAGATCAAGCCATGTCCGTGTTGTTGGTGTTGTTGTTGGACAGGTGGCATTTATATACAGTATTAAATGCTAATTTGTGATGGGAATTGATTGGCATACATAGATCTAAAGCTTCAAAAACCAAACACAAACACAACAACTCGGAAACAATTTCATTGTATGTTTTTTTCTCTGTTTTTCCAAAATGTTTTAGCTTTGCCATTAAGGTAACAAATTTCCCCAGCAATTAATTGGTATAAACTGTGGCAAAACAAAATTGGCCATCGGCAACGCTTTATAAATGTCAGAAGCGACATTAATGTAGCGCATTTATCTAATTAGACAAGCGTTTTAGTAGCCAAAGTCTTTGGCTCGTCTTTTGGCTTAGAGTCTCACGCCAAATAAATTAATCAGCTAATTGATGGGCATAAATTAGGCGCAAATGCAAATAAGGCTCGCGATCTCTGGCTTTTTGGCTGTTTTGGCCTTTTTTTTTGTGTGTTCGATCCAAGCATTTGCTTAATTGATGACCAAACTAAATTAGATTGAGCAAATGAAGAGTGGCCGATAATCGATTAGGCGAATGAACAACGAACAAAGCGGGACCACCTACTGCGAGAGTGAAAGGTTTCTCCTTATCAATATACTCGTTGGTAACAACTCAATTAATAACAATTTCTCAGAACAATAATGCAAACTGCGAGTCCGCTTTGGCACCCAGAAACACACAAGCCAAAAACACAAAAAAAGAAAATTAGATTATCTTCCTTTTTCTCTCTCTTTCTCTGTTGGCCTGGGCAAGTGCATTTTATTCCTGGTAAACGCTATCGGGTGCTGCCATCGTCGCAGCACGGTGTTGCGAAATTAGTTGCACGGCACACACAGGCACAGAGACAGACAGAAAAGGCACACAGCTACACTGGACGAAATTTTGGCAACGAACGAAACATTATACAAGTAGTTCAAAGGTCCAAAAGCTAATAAATAAAAATGTTGTTTGTCGATGATTATAAAATAGTTTGAGAAACGATTTATTTTGCCGTTAAGTCGTTAAAAGCTGTATCTATGCGGGAAAGGACCCTAAACATAAATTTTCAAGACTGTTCTGAGGCACTTGGATTTATTTTTCTGGGTGCATGAGCCAGACAGGGACGACATACAGACGACGCTCTGATCTGCAGTTTTGGCCTGAACTTTGGGCGCGCGAGGTCGCATGTTGTTTCAGTTTGGTTTAATTGAAAACCGTACGAAATGGAAAATGGACTTTCGAGTCGCGAGAGAGAGAGGATGGAAGGTAGATGGGTTTTCTGCTGAGAAGCAGCTCACTAAATTAGCCAACCGACTGTTGATTTTCGTTTTTTTTTTCTAATTTTGCGGCTGAGAGAGCGCGTCGAGTGCATTTGAGGGCCCCATGACGCTTTGTGGCATTTGGCAATTTATGGCAGGCCAAAGCGGTGTCGAAAATAGCGCTAAGCTACAACAACAAAAACATCTAAGGATGATGACGATATGAGACTGTGATGCTGATAGCTTTTCTGCAAGTTACTTTCTAATAATGCAAAGGCCAAACACAACAACGAAAGCAGGGAAGAGCTAATGTTGCTGTTGCTGCTGATGTGAATGTGGATGCATTGCACACGAAAGTCATAAGCGCAGCGAAGGCAATTAAGTTCGAGCGACAAGTTGCGCTGCTGGAAGCCAGGATAGCCAGGTCGAGAGCAGGTGGACAAGATGTTGGGGGGAGATGGTTGTGGTGGTTTCATTGCAGCTGCAGCAACATGTTTATGGCTCGAAACGGATTGCACGTAATGGGATTTACGCTGAGCGACAGCGATATAGCCAGGCGACAACGTCTTCGTCTTAGTCTCCATCTGCATCGACTATAGTATAGCTTCAGTTACAAACCCCAACAGAAACAACTGCAACAGTTTCAAGTGGTGCGCCTGCGCCTGCGCCTCAATAAAGCCGATCGCATTACCAATTAGGCGTGCACACTTGGCTAAACAGCCGCCGCCACCTTCCTTGCTGGCATGGCAAGTGGGAAAATTGAATTAGTTGTCGCTGCATATGCGTGACTTGAAGCGACTCTCCTCTTTGGACTTGGAGTGTGTGGAGACTGGGTGTCGCTGTACTTTAAACAGATTTTTTACACTTTGCCACATTCCTCTGCCGCGCGCATAAATCAAGGCACACAAGCTCGCCTGTCAATCGATAGCGTCGTCGTCGTTGTCGTCGTCTAGGAGTACTTGCTCTCGAACCAAAAACACAAACACAGCTGGCTAGCAGCATTGTGCTAGTTTCCCCATAGTGCGAATTATGTGCGCAATGATGTTAAATCCTGTTTCGGTGCCAGACATTCGTTGAGAGGCAAATTTATGCGATGCTTTTGGAGTCTACAATTTGAAGTGCGAAAATAAAAGACATGGATCATTGTTTATGTGGTTCGGGGTCAGCAAAACTTCACTCAATTTGGACACACTGCATTTCAGCTAATTAAAATAAAACAACTGATTTTAATTGCCAAGTTGATATTGGTATAATGAATAATAATTGCTTGATTGTACCGCAACAGAAGTTATTGTTTATCAGATTGATGGGCTGAATCGCTTGCATATAATTCCACTAATTGTTTTTATTGTCAAAAATCATACTTTGATTGAATCGCGCCAAGCTTGCTGCCATTTCCAACAAACAAGAGCTGATTGCTATGAAACTTGACTTTTCTGAACCTTAGCCAACACTACAACAGAATAAATAAATGGCGAACACTACAACAGAATAAAAAAATGGTCACACTACAACAACAGCTGTTTTTGTTAACGAAAACAATAAAGTATTTGGTGCCGCATATTGAAATTAATGTGTATTTTAAGATTTTAAGACTGTCAATATAATTGCTTAAATAATAAAGTTAAAACTTATAATGTGGAATTTAAAACACGCTGCGTCTAATTTATATCGTCAATATGAGCTGGTTACCTGCATCAACATGTTTGAACCATGGGAAAAGAAGTTAATAAGTACATAAATACCGATAGATATTTAACACAAACAGAACACAAGTAATAATCCAAATGTGTTTTTCTATTTACAGATAGCTTTGTGTTGATAATGTTTATTCTATTGATGTTCTCCAGCTATGTCTATTTGCCCAGCTACATGGATACTCTGCTGGAGGTTATAACACCAAAAACTTGGACCACTCGACCTACAGACTCTGCATATGTGCCACTAAGAATGAGCAGCATCTAAGAATTTGGGGACATTTCAATACTCTAACATCCACAATATACATACGCATTTATGCATGTGTGCACATAGTACTTGAGCAATTGGAAGACAGCTAGAAATTAATGAAAACATTATGTGATTTACTTTAACTGTATCAAAATATTCTGTAAATAATTTAACGTGCCAATGTAGATTCTATTCGCCCACATAAATGCCTGTCTTCTGTACTCCAAGCCTATGAATATGGTCTCCACAAGCCGTAATGCCGATACATTGAAAAACAAGCTGATCAAGCCGCCGAATGAAACTGAAATCGAAAGCATAGCATAAGACGTAAGTAAGAGCTATTGAGATTGTATATTACTTAACAAGTCCAATGCAGTTTTGGAAACGCGACGCACATACCGCTGTTTGGGTAGCTCTACCAAAGCCACATGTATGTCAGAGACATCCCTATCGCCGTCCTGTTTGCTGCAATCAAAGATGAAGTTAACCTATACATAATGTATTGAGCTTGTAACTTACTCATCTGGTGTATTGTAGATAATGTTATATTCTGGTTCCTCGCAAGAGCTCATGCAATCACAGGATTTTCGCTCTGTCATCAATCTGTCATGTATCTGCGTCAAACAGATCAAGCCACGAAAGTCGCAAACAGGCAACGAATTCTTACTGGGCACAGCCATAAAGTGACTAGTGCAGTTGCAGTAGAGCAGATGAAGGGCAACCGTACATTCCACAATGCAACCAGAATAGCTGTAGAACTCATAGATTCCCATGTGTTGCTCAACATGCTCATGACTGAAGCGACATCGGCGTTGTTCATGGTTCAGCTCTTCAACATTCTCGTGATTGTACACTTCGATGACATTAAGGACGAGCTCTTTGTTGTTGCCAAGCAGCACCGTCTCTCGAATCATTCCCTCCGAGTACTGAAACGGCACATCGATGGGTGCATGCACATTCACCTGAACATCAGCCGTGGCATGAAACATCAGATGGCCCGCTCCAGTCATGCGATTGTTTTTATACTGCACCTGTGCCACTTTTGTGGCCTGATGTGAGTTGAACGAGTAGCAGAGGCCGTATTCGGTTAATACGGGCAGAAACTGATCGCAACAATCGAAAATCTTATTAATGTAGCGACACTCCACTATCAGCTCATGACACTTGCTGCGAAACTAGAAATACTATTTGTTAAAAGTTTGTAAATCAAATTTTGCAGATCAAACCTACCACATCCAGCAAGAGCGTGAAGTTATCGGGACAGTTTAGTTGATGACAATTATCGCAACTAATGCAAATGCCTCGAAAGAATGCAATCTCACTGACAAAATCATCAATATGCATATCATGTTCGACGCCAAAGTGTGTGTCACTTACGTCCCAAATCTTCTCGGAGTTGTACAACTCACAAACGGTTATGGCAGGGAACGATGTATTCCAATTGAGGCTGTAATGTAAAAATGGTATTTGTTAAACTTGTCTAAACATGTGTTCAAAATCATTACTTACTATATTGTATCCAAGTTAAAGGACACCGAAGAGGAAAAAAAGTGACTTATTATAAGCGATTTGGATACTTTCCCAAGAAACGGTAGTGTTATGTAGAATGTTCCTAAATACATCGACCTACATATATGACATTTTATTTTTTAAATTGCTTAAATGCACATGCGTATTACATAATGTATACTTATTTACCATTTCAATGCTAAAAAGAAAGTACGTGTCCAATCCATTGTCTGTTAACCGTTCGCAAACAATGCCGAAACTCTTCTGCTGTGCAGGACAACTCTTTGGGTACTTTTTTTGTGGTTGACGATTTAGTACAAAGGAAACGTTTTGTTTAGATAATATCTATTTATTGTACCTTCATTTCAAATCAATTTAACCCCCAGGCTAGCTAATACTCTTACCGCTCTGAAAAAATATTCTCCATTCTGTTTCTATGTTGACAAGTTTTGTTAGAAGTATTAACAGCCAGATTTCTCTTTATAAGTGTATTTAAGCTTCGGCATTAAAAAAAAAAATTCAATGGTTTATTTTAATTGATATAGTAAATATCAGTTGATGTCATATAGTCGAATCGAAGTGTATAATATTTAGTACTACATATCAATCTTACAGCATTCTAATTGATGACCCGATGCCGCCGGGGGATTCCCCCCATTCTTAACTATGTTACAACTACGACGAATAGTATACTATCTATTGTCTGAGGTTTTCGCATTGTATCAAAATTGCTGCAATTAAGTGCTAAGATCAGGTTCTTAATGCAATTAATAAATACTTTAGTTGCTGGGGAGACAATAAATGTAAAATACTTAGCCGCAAGTTATAGCATACCAATGTTGTGACTCCGATGAGTCAGTGACAGTAGCACAAACCTGAACCATATCACAGTTTCACAACTACAACTGCCATAAGTTGCAAGACAACAGTGAAGCTATTCTTGGAGTTTAAATGGTGTGAATCATTCGAATGGTGGTCATGAGTTTCTGACGGGACATGAAACGGTAGTCGGTGATGTACCTTATCAAAGCAAATACAAATAAATAAATTAACACTACAAAGCATTTAGAATTCATTTAGATCTTGAGCCGAAAGTATATCTTGGAAACAGATTGCGCTGTATGCCAGAAAACAATAATATCTATGCATTTTCAGATGAATCAAATCATTATTACTCCGAACTGGATTCAGTAATTATAATTACTGTGTATTAAGCTGAACGGCTTACGGTGATTCATTATGCTAATCGGGAATTTCGACAGAACCAACATGAACCAGCATGATGCCTTATCCATATTTATATGAACACATTGATTACACGCCCTGACATGGTGTTATTCTCTAACTATCTATATATCACCAGCAAGACAGCGTGGTAGCACCTGATAGAAACATTTAATGATAGATTATATATATTTATACCCAGAAGGAGAAAGCATTACGATAGTTGTTTTCCATTATATAATGAATGACGAATCTTTGAAATTAAATAAATGTCTTTTTATACCCTTGAAATGGGTAAGATAGGGGGTATAATGGTTTTGTGCAAAAGTATGTAACAGGCAAGAAGAAGCTTCACCGACCCCATAAAGTATAGATATTCTTGATCAGCATCAACAGCCGAGTCGATTTAGCTATGTCCGTCTGTCTGTCCGTCCGTCCATCTGTCCGTATGTATGAACGCGTTGCTCTAAGGAACTACAAAATCTTATATTTCGAAAACTTGAAAATGGGTATTGAAACTATTAACAAAATAATAAAAGTCTGTGAAATTTTTATTAAAGTCGGCTGAGAAACACCGGAGATATGAAGCCATCAAGCATTGGTCCAGTAGTACACGTACGTCTGTGTTTGTCAGCCCGACCGTCTGTCTGTCTGTATGGTAAGGGCTTAGGCTATCTTCTAGTCGAGCTTACTCGACTAGAGACTTCTTACTTGTTTTCTTATCCATTTTCAACACAAATAATTTAATACAACATGGCGTAGTTAATTTTCATTATGCAATAACATCTATATTTTACACAACTAAGAACTAAAATCAATAATCTCTTAATGCGACTATTGCAATGGCATTGAAAACTACACTAATTAATAAATAATATTGATTATAAGATATATGTAAGAGAGTATAGTCAGTTTTTGTGAACATCAATAGAGATTCTGAGTAATCCAAGGCAACATGTCGAGAACAGAAGCAAATATGCCGGGCTGATTCGATCGCTGGCCACAACTTGCTCCTCCAAAGGAAATAATGCCATACTGCACATAGCGCGAGGTGGTCTTGAAGTAATTACGGATGAATAGCGGTCCCCCGGAGTCGCCACGGCAGGTGTGCAGAATGTCATCTCCAACGGCACAGATATTATTCTCGCTAACCGGCGCATTCCTAAAGAAGTTGCTGCAAACATTTAGATCCACTCGCTTGACCACACCCTTTAAGAGCACAGAGGATGCAACATTGTTCTCTGTGCGACCCCAGCCCGATACGAAGAATCTCTGATCGTAGGTGATATACTTCGACTTCTCATCGATGGGCAAACAAATGGGCTTGATGTGCACTTTAAATTTGACGGGCCGATCAAGTTTAATGAGCGCAATATCATTCTGGATATTCTGGTGATTGGGATGCGCACGTATATCCTCAATGCCGAACTCCTCGTAAGGTGGCTGACAATACCTTCTGCCGCCCAAAAAACTACAATCCTCCTCCTTATCTAGATCATGTTCACCCATGCGAACGCCAATACTGTTCGGAAAAGAGAGATAGGGAGTTAGTAATGAAACAAAACTAGTAAGGACTTGTTAAAGTCTTACATTTTCTTGTTATCCAGACAGTGGGCGGCCGTCAAGACGAAGCGATCGGTTATCAAGGAACCACCACACTGAAAAGGTCGTCCAGACGTCTCGTACTTAAGCAGCACCAACCAAGGGAACTCTCCGAGTGATGTTTCCTCTCCATCGGAGAGTTTTAAATTTGACTTCTTGCCACATTGACCCGATACGGACTCGAGTACCTTCATGCCACTTGCATCTATGGTTCTGCTATTAGAAGATGTTTGGCGAGTGCCCACCGACTTGGTTTTCGATGATGAAATTGAATCACCACTATCAGTTTGGGGTGTGATCACTGAAGCTGCGGGGCAGCACAAGTAAAAGATCTGTAATTTTGATTGATTGATTAGCATTTAACTCAGTTTGATTAACTTATTATCATTAGTTACCGATCGCTGTTCAACATTGCAGGCCATTTCTCTTAACTCAATCTTTACTGATCGAGGAAGATTGCGTCCATATGTGGCCTGAATTTCACGCACATATAAGCATTGCTGTGATGGTACACAATAGCCCGGTCCCCCCCGGGGGGTGTAACACTTGTTGGCTTCCTCTAAAAATACACACTCAACATTAGTTCAAATTAGCAAGTAGAGAATTCAATTTATTGATCGGCGATCAACTTGTTTAACTGGTTTAAGCATGCCATTTAACACAAAATTGAAAAGAATTTTCTGTGATGATCACTCGGTTGTGACTCAGTTAATCAGTTATCAGCCTTTGCCATTTACTTACGAGTCGAGACCAGTGTTGGGATGACCAATAGTATTAGGCCCAAGGTGCCCATAATAAGCTTCATCCTGTATAATTATTGAGAACGATTAAAGTGTATCTGCAATTTAATTCTGAGTGTGTTCTGTGTTCTGGGTACTGGATCGGTTGTTGATCTTTCTCGGAGCGCACGCTCAACAGTGAATGAGACGAGTCGTCGTGTGCCGCCACTTTTTATACCTCAAGTTCGCGTGCTTGGGTAAAAAGGTGTTTATTAAAATGCATAAATGATTATTTACCCCGAGCCACTACCTACAGATCATGTATTGTTTTGATTAGTTTTTGTTTTTTTCTCAACACTAACTACTAACTGACCAACGGAACCGGTTTAGCACAAGCGTCAATGCAGCACGTGCTCCGTCAACAGTGTAGTCACTACTGTAGCAGCATCGAACGTAGCTTTGATTTTACCCAACACAACACTGTCGACTGTCTTCTAGTCGCTTAAACTAGTTATTTCATTCGCACACCAGTGAACTGTTAATATATAGCCTATTAAATTCCAGGAAAGCCCCCATCATTAATAGAGTAGTTAAACTCTCACTCGTTTTGGGTAAGGTAAGTTTGCAACATGACGGGACTTTTTTCATCTATATACATGAGCTAGACTAGTTTATTATTTCTAAGCGCAAGTTCCCCAATCTCTCATTGTATGCAACCCATGCAGCAGCTGAGTTGAGTTAAGCATCTGTCTAATTGCGTGGGTTGCCAGAAACACTCTTATTGTGGAAAACCCATCGCCGGGAAGTACGATCATGAGGACAATTCCTTTTTTACTTTTGACGATTTTTGTCAAATCTTGAGAAATAAATTGTCAGAATATGTTCAAATAATATCAGTTATTGTTAGCGTTTTGAAATCCCCGAAAAACTACATATGACATATGTGACATGTTCGTTTGATATACACTGAGAGAAAGCCCAAATGCTAATTGCTAGCAATTAATTTTGCATATAAATTACATTGCTGATGAACAATGATGACGTTCGTATATTGTTGGCGTAACCGCTACATCGTAAAACTGCGTATGACGATCTGAAAATCGAGCGACTGAAAATATTAAGACTCTTAACTGATAATCTAACCGCAACATTTAAATTTTATTGCTTTAATCTTTCCTGTCTGGTTACTCACAGCTAGCGAGATGTCTCGAAAACATTAAACCAATTGATATAAACCTATTACATTGCAATTACGTTTCATCAATTAGTAACGATTTTTAGATAAAAAGTATGTTATTACTTTTGAATAAACTTACATATTTATAGGTTATTTGATCGAATATAAGTTAGGGCCACGACATTTTTAATAGTTTGCACATTTTTTAAACCCTTAACCCAAGAAATGAGTAAAAGGGTATAATAGTTTTGTGCATAAGTATGTAACAGGCAGGCAGCTTCACCGGCTCCATAAAGTATATATATTCTTGATCAGCATCAAAAGCCGAGTGAATTCAGCCATGTCCGTCTGTCTGACCGTCCGTCCGTCCGTTTGTCCGTATGTGTGAACTCGTTGATCTCAGGAACTACAAAAGCTAGAGACTCCAGATTTTGGATATGAGGTGTCCTAATTTCCAGCAAAGCAAGTTTGTCTCAAATTGTCTATAACTTTTTAGGCTTACGATATACACATGTAATCAATAACAACAAAATCTTGAATTTCGAAAACGGGGATTGAAAGCATTAACAATATATTGAAAATCTATTAAATTTTAATTCAAGTCGGCTGAGAAACACCGGAGATATGAAGCCATCAAGCATGTGTACGTTTGTCAGCCCGACCTGTCTGTCCGTATGTATGGTCAAGGGTTAAGGGTATCTTGACTGTTTTAATACATTTTTAAGGAATAATAAAAATATTGAAATTAGAACGTCATAACAATATATGTTAGATATATATTGCTTATAGCGATAAACTTTTTTCTTTAGATACTAGTATTTCAAATGCATCAAAAGTGCAGGAAAGTATCAAAGACACGAACACCACAGAGGTTGCGTAAAAGTTCAGCACTTATCAAAGACACGAACCAAACCGCTAAAGCTTTAGGTAACTGGTATTTGATTAAGTGCATCAGCACTACGAATTTGGTTTGTAGTGAGTTATTGTTAACGATTAAGAAACCTTAAAATTGGTGTATTGTAAACAATTTACCAATTTATATTCATTTTCATTGTTTTTATATCCGAATACGCAACTGCCTTCATATCATGTGCCTCAAATTAAAGCAGGCTTATTGTTTCATCTTAAATTAACATTTAAATAACAATATAATGGTTCTAGCTATAGAATGTTGACCAACACCTAATCATTTATATGCAAAATCATAATCAACAAAAGAGCTCAGCCGGCTGATCGACTTCGCTTTACAACGAGACAGCCCAACAAAAAAATCAACGTCTTAGACTCCACAAAGCTGATAAACCGGTAATCTAACACAGAGCAACAAAGACATTGTTCTCCGTTCAAGCTATTCAGCTGGGAGAGAGACGGAAACCTACCTTAATCTCTTGGGCTTCCAATACAATCCACAAACCCTCTCTGCCCTCTACCTACCTGTGCAACAAACACCTTCCAGCTGGTAGCTGGTAGGCAGCAACAGGTACTTGTCGGTACTCGCTCTCTCACTCTCTATCTCTCGCTCTGCTTCGTTTTCTTAGACTTGTCTACCTGAATGAGCGCAGCTGAGCAGCTTGAGAAGAGCGAGCAAATGTATATGGATATGTGTGTGTCTTGAAAATACCACGTAGGCGCCGTGCAGTGCTCACGTTGTTGGAATTCATTCCACAGTGAGACGCCGTCGCGATCGCAAGTCTCGAGCGGATCGAAAACTTTAATTACAAAACTTACACCGAAATATATCGAGCAGAGACAGATAAGCTTTTGTTTAAAAGCCAGGCCCAAAATTAAACGACTCTCAATCAAAACTTAATTGCATTTTGGGACGTATTCACAGTACTTTTCAATGTACGTCTGAAGCAACGGAATGTGCAAAACGAGAAACCGCAAAACTCAGAGAATCCAATGACGCCATATTTGTTTTTTCAACGTTGTTGTTGTTGTTGGTGTGAAGTGTGTTCCCAAACCGAGAATCATCTCCCAGGCGGAAACGTAACGATTCTGTGAGAAACGAATTAACAAAAAAAATCATTTAAATAAGTGAAACAAAAAAAATTCTTTCTAAATATAAGAAGCGGTATTAGTAGTTGTGTGTGTGTGTGTGTTAAGCGCGTGTTGTATTTTGTTGCCTGATATTATGAGTTCAGTGTGTGATGATGCATGTGTATGTGTGTGTTGTTAGTGAATGCAGTGACTGGCAGTGTAAGAAATATCCGCTTACCTAAGCGAAACTACAAATTCTCTCGCAACGGCTTAAGAACCAAACACAAACACACACATACACGCATACACTCGAACACACAATACCTGTGTGTGTTTGTACGTGGCTAACACATATATATATATAGATATAAGCAAAACCAGAAAATCCACATTGTTCGGTCTCGGTTCGCGCCTACGTTGTCCGTTACGCTACGTAAAGAACGGCGACACTCGACGCAAGACTTTGTTGTGTGTGTTCCTTGATCTTTTGTTGTTGCTATTCTAACTGAGAATGGGCGATTCGACGCCCATTTGCCGCTGCCGTGTGCTCTATTTGGGCAGCGCAGTGCCGCGCCAGAGCAAAGATGGACTCCAGGGTATACAGGAGCCGTTGCGCAGCCTCTATCCGTCAGAGGGCGCTGTCGGCGCCAAAGGCATCGATAGCTGGCTGAGCGTGTGGTCCAATGGCATACTGCTCGAGAATGTGGATGAGAATCTGAAGCAGATCACAAGATTCTTCCCCATCGAATCGCTGCACTATTGTGCCGCAGTGCGTCAAGTGTTGATCCCGGAGCGGGGCAATGCCAATCCGGAGCCAAAGTTTCTGCCGTTGGATTCGCCATTTGCGCGCATGCCGCGTGCCCAGCACCCGCCCATCTTTGCAGCCATATTGCGTCGCACCACCGGGATCAAGGTGCTCGAGTGCCACGTCTTCATTTGCAAACGGGAGGCGGCCGCAAACGCTCTAGTCAGATGCTGTTTCCATGCCTATGCTGACAACTCGTACGCTCGGCAGCTGGAGACTGGCAGCACGGCCGGCGGCGGGGGAAGCAGTGTCTATGGCACCCTGAAAAGTGCCGGCGTCGGCAGCAAATCTAACGGCGACCTCACCAGCGTTGGTTTGGCCAACGGACATGGTAATGGTCATCATCATTTGGCCGGACAAGGCGGCTGGAGATCGCGAGCGGGCAGCACCACAACCCTCAATAGCTTGGGACGCACCTCGAATGGACATGTGCTGAATGGTGGTGGAATGAACGGCAGTAGCACTGGCAGCAATGCCGAGGGCTACACATCAGTCAAGAATTGTAAGTGCAAGTTTGTTGCCTAAGTCTTTTGTTTCTGATGATGCCCTGAGAAAACTCAACATCAGTTTTATGCATACATATTAGCCGCTGCTCATGCAGATAGATTGAGAGAGATAGATAGAGAGGGAGAGATAACGTTTGATGTACAGTTGTCTAAGTATAGCTGGCATGTCATCTAATTAGCTGCATGTGACCGGCACAAAACACGGCAACTTCAAATCAAAACGCCAACTGCTTTTGTCTCCCATCTTAGCAATGATCTCAGCGGCTAAATAAGTAGCTTTTTGTATACCCTAGCCGAGGGTGGTATTTGTTTTCATGTGGAATTTCTAAGGTATTCTTCAATAGACACTTGACAAATTATTGAATAGTTAAGTTGAAAGTTTATTTTTATTTTTTTAAATATTTAGAACCGGAAAATTATGTACTTAAACACAATCTTAATGGCCTTAAAAGCTTTTTTGTTGTGAACATAAAGTTGACAAGATTTCTATTAAGATGAAATAACCTAATCTTAGTTATTGCCTTCACTGATGAACTGTTATTTTTTTTCAGTTATTTTAATGCGCAATTTGTTTCTGGGAACTAAGCTTTTATATAAACATCAGAACAGTTGAAGGTTTATCGTCTAACGTTTATGATAGCCACAAAAGATGAGCCTCACCTTGAAATATCACACATACATATACACACACATACATTCAGATTCAGCTAACGATATGTGCAAAGAAAAAAAAGGCATTTTAACACGCCTCAGACATTGTTATTGTAAAAATAGAAAATGTTGTCAGAGAGTACGACGAAAGTATTTGGGTGCAGTACAGGTACATTCGTATATATTCAGGTATTTTTTATTGTTGTTGTTATTGACAATTTTTATGCACGTTCCTCGCCAAGTGGAATGAGTGATGGAGGGCCCGGCAAGTGCCAGACACGAATGGAACGTCAAAACTTTTGGCCCCATGACTCTCCGGGGTAACATTCAAAGGAGAAACACTGTTTCACTGACTCGCCGACTTTTTAAACACTTTCCACTTATTTAAATTTCGTCGACAGCTACGTCAAGCACACACAGAGAGAGAGAGAGAGACAAAAATTGCCGCTGTGTGGCAACAAAGTTGTGTTGTGGTCAATGCCTGTCTATAGAGTTAAAGTTGTCGCTGCGGTGGCTATACAGCCAACTTATGATAATTAGCATGTAAATTGCTAAAAGTTGAGGAAAGCAGCAGCAAAACAGCATTAGCATCAGCAGCTGCCGCAACAGCAGCCATGTTAAGCTAACTTCATTTCGAATAGCGATCTCTAGTCATGCCATTCAAATTAGCCGCATTTTGCTTTCGACCTGCCAACTCCTCCCTGGCCAGAAATCTCTGCATGCCTAATAGCTAGCGACTTCAAAAGCTTAGCTCGCACCACTTTCTAAGCGAACCAGATACCAGAAACTAGCCAACCAATTTGTTTGTAATTGTCATAACTTAATGCATGAAAGGAAATTACTTACTGCTTGCTTTTACCAGTAACCAGTTACCAGTTACTTTGCCACTTTGCCCTATCATCGCAAATAAGTATGCAAATCGAATGACTTGCAACCCAGGTAAACTCTCTAGCTAATTAATAAAATTCGTCCCATTTTACACTTGGAAAAAACAAATCGTTTAACTCGTAAAGTATAAATTATCTTCAAAACGCAAAAGCCAAGAATATTTTAATTCTCGCATGTTTGTAAAATAATTTTTATTTTATTTTTTTTTAAGACGTTTTTCTTTTTTCCAAGTGTACCTGATTTATAATGTAAAAGCATTCATTTGGCTAAATTCTCACATTCATCCGCAGCAACTGCGGGAACCCTGTCGTACTCAGCTGGACAGTAGTTGTCATTCTCAAGTGCAGTTGCTTCGTCTACTCACAAACACTTAAGCACACACACACATACATACAGGTTGAATAACTTAATAATTGTATAGCTCTGCGCAGGAACTGTGGAACTGTGGTCGCGTGCAGATTAGCGGACGTCGACGACGATGACGACGACGCCAACGCAAAAAGCTTCATCTTGAGCTCTTCAGCCAGTTGGGGGCATGTACGAGTATAAGTCTTATAAGCTCGCTACACATGATCGTATATCGTATATATATATATATATGTGTCTGTGTGTTCAGTGAGTAAATTAAGATGAACGCGTGAGAAAATTTTGGGTTAGGGTTTTATTTTTGTTATGACTGTTTTGGTCTTGGTCTTGACTTGACTGTGACTTGGCTTGGTTTGGTTTGGTTTGGTTATTGCCCTGCTCGGCACTTTCTTACCTTTGAGTGGTGGTGGTGGGAAGGTACATTCACATATGTATGTATTAAGAGTCGGCTGGGAAGTGTGAAATTGAGTGGAAGTAGAGCCAGACCCAGACCCAGAGCGAGAGCGAGACCCGTGACTAAGTGGCGAATGCGAATGGGAGTGGGAGCGGGAGGAGAAACGGAAATTCTTAAAATAAAGCGTGTGAGCAAGTGAAACTTCATTCAGATATATATATTGAGATAAAAACACACACGTGTGTGTATTTGTTTGTAGATTTTCTATTAATTAACATTGTTAATGTGCCTTAAGACGGTGTGTCGAGATTAAGACTGTTTGCTGCCATCTCTTATTGTTGATTTTGCCACACTTTGAATTGAGGTTGTTGTCAACTGTTAGGAATTTCCATCTCTCTTTCTCTCTCTTTCTTTCTCTGACAGTATCACACTACGTATCTCTCGTCAACGTTTAATTTTTAATTAAATAAACTAATTTTAATTGCGTTTTAATGGCTTTGAAAGTGTGCTAAAAGAAAAACATTTACTCAACAGCTCAGCTCTTAAGTCTTTGCCAAGATCTTAACTCAGCCAACAGCCAATGGCTTATTTGTTGCTATTAGCCAGATTTCAGTTTGCATTCGTCCATTGATAAACAGAAACAGCAATAGCAACAGCAACATCATGGCCAACACAAGACACAATTTTGAGTCTGTAAACTTGAGCATATCCGTTGGCCGCGCCTCTAGTCTGTTGATATAAGCACTTTGCAGGTGGCTTTGTCGACAGATTTGTGGTTCCATTTAAATGGCAAAAACCAACCGAAAAACCGAATCGAAACAAGTTGCACATTGTTCAGATTCCAGTTTCGACTGAACGACGACAAAATCTGACCTACATCGCCAGAGGGGAAACAAGACAAATCTCGTTTTGACTAGACATGATTATGTAAGCGACTATGTTCGAAATTCTATTCGAAAATCAAGTCGTAAAATATTTAGGCAAACGATAATAACAATTAACTGATATATGTATATAGGATGGATCGAGCAACTGGATGCTTATTTGACCATGACTGTATTATATTGAGTAGCCGAGGTGGGAGCTGTTGAAACAAGAGGAGGAAGATGAAGAAGAAGATGAAGCAGAAGCAGAAGTGATGGCAACCGGCTTTAACTTCCGTTGAGGAGCGGTTCAACATTTTCTATTTTTTTTTTTCTTTTTTTTTTTTTTTTGCTGCTATTACGATCAAACGATGTGCAGTTAATGTTGTTGTTGCTGTTGTCGGTTGTCGGTTGCATTATTATTATGCAAAAGAAGCTGGCAGGCAAGAAGAGACTGAGCGTAAAAAATACTATATGTATAGATGGCTAGATAGATAGAGAAAGAGAGAGCGAGAGCGAGACAGCAGCATACAGATCAAGCAATGAGACTGGCAAAGGCACATTAACCGAAATCCAGTTGCAGTTGAATGACTTGGGCTCCATGTTGCATGTTTCGATCGGCAAAAAAAAAAAAACAAAAATTTTCTTGTTGACTTGCAACATTTATATCTGTTTTTCGACGTTTTTTCTTTTCTTCTTTTTTTGTTGTGCGGCTGTTGCCATGTTGAATTGCATTTGAGCATGGCTCGATTACGGAAATTTGATTTTGATTATTTTCAATGATTGCCAACCAAGTTTTTCATCAAAAACACAAACGAATTCCAGCATTTGACCTACTTCTCTTTCCTGCTATTTCTTAGTTGCCTTTTAAATGCTGGTATTCGCTTTTTCGTTTGGAATTAATAGCAATTTGACATAATTGAGTTATTATACGAATGGGTAGCTTTTAGGTGGGTTTTATTACATTTTGAAGTGTACAATTTGAATAATTTTGATCAATAGTTGAGTCTGTTTGCTTGATACCAAATATTAGCTTTTGTATTATTTATGATATGTGTGCTTCAGTTTGAAGAGTTTTCCCTGAACTCTTCCCAAACCAAATCACAATCACGAAACGGCAACAGTAGCTAAAGTCACGTCTGGTGACAGATTTCTCTATGGAAAATATCTATTCAATCTGTATATTGTCTTGACTCTCGTGTCATAGGAGACACACTTAACTCCAGACCCCAATGCATATCAATATTTGTGCATTCACATATAAAGCTATCTATTTATGGGCTTGAAGGTGCTTCCATTACTCATTCAGCTGGCATTCTACAATGTATGAATGTATATATACGTTGGCGTCGTCCCAGTTAAGCTGTATCTCTGCAGCTGCAACATTTATGTATGGAATTGCTTGGTGAAGCATTGGGCTAACCATTTGTTGGAGCAACTTTGCCAGCGGAAAACGAAATAGCAAGCAAAAAAAAACACAAAAAAAAACAGCTAGTAAATTCCAAGCCACATTGTTATTTAGTTTTTTTTCCTTTTGCATCAGTTGAAGTCAATTCGAAAAAAAGGCGCTGTTGTTTTTTTTTTGGGCTTCTGGCACTCCCCTTGCCGCTCTCGGAATTTCGATTTGAAAGAAAATGTTGCTGTTTTTTAAATGCCAACAGATTGTATTTTTGGGCAACATGGTATTTGGGGCTTGAGCTCTCCCATTGACTCCAAAATGACTCATTGCCTGGCAACCAGGCAACCGAACATGGCCAGCAGCAAAAACGGGGAAATACAATTTTCACGCACGCATGCGCCGAGGCAGGCCGCACTCGCCGCATTAAGTGAGAGTATTAATTTTACTTTTCGTGCGAGTGGCGTTGAGAAGTGAAAAAATTCACATTGCTTATGACATAAGAAAACTCACAAGCTCACACAAAGTGATGGAGAGACAGAGATAGAGAGAGAGAGAGGGGAGGTGATGAGGTGTGTATGGAAAGGAAGTGACGAGAGAAGGAGGCCTCCGTTAGCCACTGGTTGAAACAATTTCACGTAATTATCGCGTCCAGCGAAATGCGAAGAAAAAACAATTAAAAATTATAAATCCAACTTCCACGCTGCTGCTGCTGTTGCTGCTGCCATAAAGCAAAATTAGCGTAAACTGCAACTGGAAATGTAATTACGCGATCGCTATATACGTATATATATATGTATTTTTGCATTTTTACCAAAGCCAAGTAGCCAAAGCTGTGGCCAACGAGACAACAAGCCGCATTGAGCATTGAACATTGTTCAGGAATTTTTGATTGACTTCCGCAACATCAACAACAACAAAAACATTTACGCAGATTATGCTCATAGCGAGAGAAGTAAAAGCAACAAATCGATTGTTTAAACGATCAAAACAAAGTGAAATCGTACACTGAAAGTTTCACCAACTTTGATTTGACTAACGCCTATAATATGGGATAAGATATTGGAATTTATCGTTATCATAAAGCGATTTGATGTTGTTGTTTTTTATGATTTATTATAACCATTCTGACCAGTTGATCTGCAAATCTTGTTGACCCGCAGAACTGTTTCAAATTATCAACTTTAATACACAAAACCCATTAAAATTCACTTTCGAATATTGGCGCTGTGATTTAAAACCAAAAATGAAAGTTTTGCCAAGATACAAATCTAAATTTATAAATACAACAAAAATTAAAAGAAAAATCCAAAAGTTATATGAGAACCGGCGAAATGGGGCGCCAACTCTTTACAATACATACACAAAGTGTGTATGTGTATAATGCATTTGACATTTGGGCATGTGAAAAAGACGTTAATTAAGCCACAGTTGAAACGCCCGAGCGGTTCTCACCAGAAACGTTTCTTCTCTTCTCGTCTGTGTGTTTTTTTTTTTGCAGTCTGTGCCGCTTTAAACAATAAATTTACATAGTTTATATTTCTTTTTGGGTGCAGAGTTCTGCTCTGTAACCAAAACCAAAACCAAAACCAACAAAAAGGTTCGCTCTCATTTTCAACGTCAGTCAGTCGAGCACACACACATTAGCCAGAGTCTTGTTGCGGGGTCAATAGACCCAAAGCTAGCCGTCGATTTCTCATGCTTTAAGCAGCGACAAAGCCACAAGGCAAAAGCAGAATAGCAAAAAAATAACAAAAAACAAGACGTTGGAACCAAATTATGGCATGGCTAAGAAGCAAAGATACAAAAAAAAAAAAAAAAACTAACCGAATAGCGAAAGAGACACATAAACAAAAAATGAAAGAAAAACCAGCAAGAACAGCTGTCTCTCATATCAGAGATTCAAGATACTCTTACAAGTAGATTCTGATGTTTTGGAGGTGATAAATGGAAAATATCTTTTGTATTATGGATTAACTTATCTTAACTCTCGAAATATTTACATTGTATGTTGACAGATAGTCTATCTTTTTTTGGCATTACATAATCAACAACATATTTGCGTTGTACTCATTGTTAGGGTATACAAAGTACAACTGAAACGCCGCTTTGTTGTCGTCTGCCGGACTGCGACTCTGACTTCGACTCTTGGGGCTGGGCTGGGCTGGGCTGGTTTTTCTGTGTGTGTGGCAGGAACACCAGAGGTGAGGTTGCAGGTGTACCCGCAGCGGCAGCCGCAGCCGCAGACCCAACCGCTCAAGTTATTAAATTACCGTTATTTATTACAAAACCGTTTGCCGTTTTGCCATTTCTGCCATGGCCCAAATGCGCTATAGAATCGCGCCAACCTTCATTGGCAACGACAACAAACGGCGACAAAGGCAATAGTAACGGCTTCGCACATGTCTCCACTATGCTACTATATGTGATTGTATCTGTCTCTGTGTTTGCATTGCCTAACTGACCAAGTCACACATTTGTATACGTGCGATGGGAACAGTTAAGAGTTGTCAAAGTCAAATCGAACAAAACGCAACGCATTCGGAAAATATACAAACAAAAAATTGCTTCACAATCGATTCATTTGAATGCGACCAGCGTCAGCTGTTGATGGTCTTGGCCCATATTTTTTTCGTTTTTTGACCATTTTATATGTATTTGGCTTAGACATGCTCCGGCCAATTTTCTATCCATTTTGGTTAATTTAAATGCCATTTGGCCTTTTTGCCTTTTGAACAGCGCCCTCTCTTTCTCACTGTCTCCCACTCTGTCTCTCCTTTTATCTTTGTATGAATCAGCGCTTTAACATCAGACAGTAGAGTAATGTGAGACAAGTGCGGCCATGGCTATAGCACCTCCACCTCCACCCGCCCCCATACCCTCACCCTCACCCTCACCCTAACTCGTCTGTTAATAGTTTAGCGGACAGCATTCAGCATCCATTGGCCGCGAAGGTCAACTAGCTAGTCGACTGTAACTTAAGACAGACCTGCATTCCAGTTCACTCGATTTCATGATATCTTTTACTTTTCTTAACTGGTTCTTAACTATGAGCTCGTTTTTTTTTTTTTTTGTTTGATTTTGTTTTTCTTATGCGTGTGCTTTAGCTATGCATATATTATGTATATATTGTATATAAAAGATAGATGCGTATACACTTTTAAAAATCACGTATACGTTAGGGTAAGCAAAGTGTAGTAAGGATCATGAAGGACATTTTGATGGAGATTTTCTCACATTTTCTCAAAAATATTAGATTATTAAGTGATTCTGAATTTAATGTTAAGGTATAAGAATATTCTCACTAAACGAGTTTATTTTTTATTAAATGTTTTTTCAAATACTTTCTAAAAATCCTTAACTCAAATTTTAACCTTATTTTCCTTTTTACTTTCAGTTTATGGAAGCAGTGCCGATTTGAATGTGACCGTAGATGATGGTGACGCCTCTGTGTTCAATGGCGATGAGAATCATAAGGTGTGGAGCGGTTCACAGGATCAGCTGGATAGCATAGGTGCCGTGGAGAGTCCCTACGAGCTATTCTCGGGCAACACCTCAACACTGGGCAGACCGTTGCGAGCGCGCCAAATAAGTGCGCCAATTGAAGTGCCACCGCCGCCCGTCAAGGAGGAGCGCAAGACGAAGCGGGACAAGAAGTCATCGAAGTCCAGTGGCAGCCAGAGCTTGTCGGGCACACTGATCAGACCAAAGCCTATGCATCCGGCGGCGGCGGCGGCATTGCATCGTTCCCAGGTACATGCTGGACCCGGACCAGGTCCGGCAAGCGTCATCTATGGTCCGGTGTCGGGACCACATGCAGCACGCCAATATCACACAATTAGTCATCGCGGCTTTCCACACGGTCCGCCGCCGCCCCATCATCCGCATGCACATCCGCATATGCATCAGCAGCATCCACATCCACACCAGCAGGCACATCATCATCACATGATGCAGTTGGCCCATGCACAGCATATGGCTGGCATGCAACCGTTGCAGATACCCATGATGTTGCCACAGCAGTATGCGACGCTGCAACCTGCACGCTCCACCAGCAAAAAGAAGAAGAAGGACAAGAAGAACGGAGGCAGTGGTGGTGTTCCAGTCGGCATGCCCATTGTGCCGCCCATCTATGCCTACCATCAACAGCAACAGCAGCAGCAACAGGCAATGGGCGGCATTCCCCCGCCTCCCATGGCACAGTCAATGATCGGTGAGCCTCGTCCACTGAGCATGGCCAGTCGCAAGATGGCAGCTTCCATGGGCAATGGCTTGGATGATTCGGGTGCCTCCGGTGCAGAGTCACCTTCCCCGGGCGGCACCGGCATCTATCGGCGCAAGGGTCATCTCAATGAACGCGCCTTCAGCTACTCGATCCGTCAGGAGCATCGTAGTCGCAGTCACGGCTCACTGGCCAGCCTCCAGTTCAATCCCCCGGACATGAAGAAGGAACGTGAAATCGCACAAATGGTTGCCGGTCTGGATTTGAATGATGGTGAGCGACGCCAGATGGCGCCCGGTCCGGCAACGCTACAACGCAAACAGGCGGGAATACCGAATGGCACAGCAGGTCCTTCCGGTCATTCACATCCAGCACATCATGCTCATCCCCAGCATCCACAGCATGCGATATATGGACCACTTGGACCTGCCAGCAGTTTTGGCAAGCCACGCAGATAAATAGCCCGATATGAACTATATATGTACATACATATATAAATATATATATATATATATATAGATTTACAAAACATTTTAGCGATGCTGGTCAATTTAGATGGAATGGAATCGACACAACAAAAAAATGCGACCAAGACAGACTTGAACAAGAGAAGAAATTGGTTAAAACAAGCTTAGAAAACTTAATCAATATCAAACAGAAAATTTGATTTACAATTTACAACAATGAATATGTGTGCCTTATTAGGTTTATACTTTAAGTATATATTAGAAGAAATACAAAAAAAAGAGAAGTACATCTACCCAATTTATAACCCAATAAAAATGACAAGAAACTTTAAAACGTTTTATAATACATAATGTAGAATAATATAATATACACTTGACAAAACTTCAGCAACAAGTTATGTAAATTCTGAAATCAAAGAATCAAACTTTAAACTGTTGTATTTTGAGCACAAATGTAAAATATATATATCTATCTGAATGAATGGAATGTTAAACAGATAGCGCGCGAGAGAGAGAGAGATAGTAGTAGTTAAAAGCACTTACAACTAGACATACAAACATACATACTTACTACCTATCTATACAAAAAAAAAAACAAAACATATCTTTCATTCTGTCCATATTAGTAACTTAAAGCGCAAATGTAACTGACTTACATAATGTGTTTGTGTAGTTATGTAATCATAATTACAACAAGAATATATATGTACAATAAATAAATACGAATAAAATGTTAACAAAAGCTGTCTACTTTTATTGCATTCGACCAGAAATTCTGCAAGCCAATATCTATTTTCACATAAAGGTTTTCATAGCCAACATATGTATGTATATATCTTTTTTGTGTAGGCATCTGGGCACACCTTAAAGTCAATTAGCATGCGAAACCCGCAACCCGAACAACAATAAATATGCGTTGCACATGAAAACACATCGATAGGACCATATGTCAGTCTGCATAAGACTGATTGACAACAGCGTTTGAGGGAGTTAAGGCAAAACTATGCATGGCTTGGAACTCCCACAAGCAGCAGATCTAAAAGTAGACACAAGACACAAGAATTTGCATATAAATTCCATGCATATTTTGTACAAATGATGAATGCAAATCTGCAACAAAAAAGGTTGCTTTGTGGCACATGACAAATGCAACAAATAGACACAAGCTGCATAGTTGAAATATTTGTTTTAAACATGAAAGAAGCGAAAGTTGCATACAACAGATACGAATACGAATACGAATTTTGAGTGATGAAATCACAGTCAGAGAGTGTCGAGAATTTCGTTAAGACGGTTTTTGAGTTGAAAGCTGGCGATTCCGATTTCACTTCCAGTTTCAGTTGTCTTTCGCTGTTGTTGTTGTTGTTGCTGTTGTTGTTGTTGTTGTTGTTGGCTACTTACATATAATGCCGAAAGCAAAAGATCATCGCAATTCAACTTCAACTTTAACTTCAACATCGTAAAGGGGCACATGTGAAACACACATACAGGTGCACAGATACAAAGATAAAAAGATACTGTGCTGTACAAATTCAGTTGAACAGGTTAATTTTTAAGCAGTTTATAACAACATACAACATAAAAGTCGCGTTGCATCAGGGTCTGTCCTCGTTCATATATATATACACATTTTTTATATTATTTTTTTGGCCACAATAAGTAATTATGGGTAGAGATGTTTTATGCCTATTACTTATACCTGCCGTAACCCATAGCCATTACCCATTTACCTTTATGTGCGTATTACCTAATTGCCGGCAGGCGTTAAGCGCATATAACATAAAAGTAATTTCCAGTCTTGCAGCTTGTCGCATATATAAATCAATATTGGCAGTTTCAGTTGCAGTCTCCATCTCAGTTTCAGTTCCAGTTCCCTTACCCAAAAAATCAACCACAACCAAAACAAAACTGATCTGTGCGGTCCTCAATGGACGGTTTTGCCTTGTTTGTTGCGTAAGAGATTTTCAATTAAAAGCCACTCCAAGCGACGGTGCCTATGCTGACAAGTTATACACACCGACCGCACTGCACTGCAATTGGGCTGTGTGGATGGATTGTGTGCCTTGTGACGAGAAGAGGACAGAGACGTCTCCCTCTTTTTTTTTGGGAGCTGTGGAACATTGTGGTGTGGTCTGGTGTTGTGTGGTGTATTGCTTTTCGCTGTGTGTCAGCGGCACAGTCTTCCTAGCGTTTGTTGATTTTATGGAAATTCCACATTTATGCAACGCGAAAATGCGGCAAGAAACACATTTTCCATTTCCAGTTTTACTGGAATACCACAAAACGCCGACTTGGGCAGCTGGTCAAGCAGGCAAATTGCTAAACACACACACACACACACACTCGATCCACCATAACTTTTCTTATATATTCATATATATATAGTTAGTATACGTATAAAGCGGGTCTGGTCTGGTGTGGTCTGGCATGGTTTTCCGCATTGGGGTTTGGATCCCCCATTAAAAACATTTCATTTTTAAAAAAAAGACTTTTATGCTTATCTAAATCATATTTTTATTATGTTCTTAGTTTCCTACTAAGCGACAATTTCAAGCACTTATCATCAAGTTCTTAAAACCAGAACATTATAATTTAACACTGTGTTCATTTTCAAAACCAGATTATATTTAATCATAGCTTAGCTATAAACGCTGCTCTACATATTTGTAATGTAAAAAAGAAACACAAAAAAAATAACAAAACGATTAATCCAAAAAGTAAACTCGTTTTTCTTTATAGATAGTATATATATAGCGGATACATCATTTCAATGTATCTCACGTCTGCAGCACCTGAATGAATAAACTAAATAATAATTGGCTACACTAAGAGCAAACGTGATACGGATAACGAGAAAAATGTTTTCGAAAACCGATAATCTTCATTTTCATATCAGCTTTCATTGAGAAAAGTATTTTAATTTGTATCCGTCATAATCGCAACGACTAGTTTCTACTAATCTCAGTATTCTATGCCATGAGATTGTGACATGTATGTGTTGACAAAATCATTGGGCCATTTTGAATTTTCAAGCGTATAAGCCCGATTCCAAGAACCACTCGCTTGAACTGCTATCGAAAGAGACCTCGAAACACCTGCAAGATTTGAGTATCAAACAACAAAAAACAGAAAAAACAAAAACTGATAGTGGTATTGGTATTGGTAGTGGCCAACTCTGCTCTCCAGCTTGGCCATTACCTATAGACCAAAAATGTGCCGGCTGCGGCCCACAAAATATATTGTTGTTGTTGCTTGTGGATTTTGTCTTGTTTCTAATGCTTGTGTTTTGTTTTTGCACAGAGTGGGTTCGAGTTGAGACTCTCTGGGTCGCAAACGTTGCTTTGGCGACTGGTTGTTTGGAGTATTGACAACTTGAGAGTGTTGTGTAAGTGTGTGTGTGTGTGTATTGGTGTGTTAGTGTGTCCAAGTCTACAAAGTCTGGCTTGCATTGGGCTGAGACTGTTGAGGCAACGGCTTTGGATTGCGGTTTGTTTATTGATAAACTCGTAGATACTTTTCTCTATAGCTGTTAATTTGGTCTTTTATGTACCTCTGCCTGCCTCGGTGTAAGTGTGTGTATGTTTGTGTGTGTGTGTGTGTGTGTGTGTCTACTATTCGATTGAATCTTTGGAATGCGGACAATCCGGTCAGCAAATGGAATTCTTGACAACAACCACACAGACAGAGTCAAAGACAACAACAACAACAACAGTAAGCCAAAGCGGCTCAATGCGGTCAATTGGAGGGAGTCAACACTTGACACGCCTGTCCCTCTCTCTCTCTCTCTGTCTGTTGACCAACTTGCTCAACTTGGAACAAATGGTTGGGCCATGTCATGCAACTTGGCCTATTAGTGAAGTGCCTCTGACGGCACACATTTAATTAACAGCCGACGTCGTCATCAATGGAGCTCACCAAATAGAAAAAAAGGGCTAAAGAGTTGTGTAGCTTTACGTTAACATTGGAACGCCTTTAAAAAACAATTTAATAATTGATTTGTTAAGAAATTGTTTGTTTGATGAGGTGCTTAAGAATGCCGTTTAGACTTAAAAGACCTAAAGCCGAATCGTTGCGATATGTAAAATTTGATTTAACCTTTAGTTATGAATAAGTTTTTCATTGTGTTTCAGGGTTGACCGTGAATATAGATTGTGTTCATGAAAAATATATAGATATAGATAGTTCTAAGCAATAATACTTGAACACGCTAAGATAATAATAATTTTGTTTTGCTCAAAACTCAACTTGTTTAAAATTAAATTATCGACGAAGCTGCGTGGGATTCTGTTCAGTTGATTCAATCATGTCAATCAGCCGTCAAATTTGTTACTATGTCAGGTGAATAATAAGCTTCTTGAGAATTTTGTTATGCCAGGGAAGTCAAGTCAAAGGATAACAAGGAACAAGATGCTAGCTATAAAAGCTGTGGCAAGCTCTGGGCAATTGGTATTCAATCAACAGCTGGAGTACTGTAAAGATGTTGCCGTACAGAAGATATTGCGGCGTTTTAACGTTGCTTGTGTTAACTGTCTATTTGCTGCTCATTGAACCAGCTTTTAGCCAGGCGGAAAGTGTGGAATCAGTAAAGGAGGACCTGCAGCTCGGTGAACTGGAACCCAAGATGGAGCTGGAAACTGGAAGTAGTGTGGCAGGACCTTCGCTTGCACGTTTCGCCAGCAACAGACGTAACCAGAGATCAACAGGTTTTAGACGGAAATTCTTTCCCCTGACACGAAAGATACCCATAGAATTGGAGATGCTGGTGGAAAATGAGGAAATTGAACGGCCAAAGAGGTTTGATGACTATGGACACATGAGATTTGGCAAACGGAATGGCGATGACCAGTTTGACGACTATGGCCATATGCGATTTGGACGATAAAACTAATAAAACTACATTCACATAGGGATCCCGGAGTGATATGCTTTTGTAAATAGTAAATATTTATGTCAACATATATATATATATATATAGTAGCCCTTGTTACAACTGCACGTCCTGAATTTAATAATAAAGTGTATTTTGCATGCCAAGAAAAAATCTAAATCTACGATTTTCTATAAATATTTGTTGAATTTTGAAAAAATAATCTGTGACCATATGGAAATAAGCGTGAGTGTTTCAAGTGTTTCAAGTGTTGCATACCATTAGGCTGCAATTTAATTTTAGAAATGGTGACTGCTTTACCGCTCACAGACAAGTTATGCACTGCTTGCAGCAACATTCACGATGATATTTAAGTGTATTATATGAATGGAAGATTGTAAAGCATTAGAAATACTTAAAATCATAACATCAATATATTATCAATTATTCGCAATTCAGTTATACCTATTTTTAGCAATTTCGAGTGATAAAACGAAATATTATTGACTTTGTGTACCAAAACAAAATCGTTTGCGAAAAATGGTCACACTGCTATGTTTTTTCTCGTGCTTAGATAATTTGGTTTGCGGGCTTGGCTACATATAATTTGGCAGCAACACTTATCTTTTTGTTAAACGGTTGGTGAATAGGATAACATGTGCACTCACCGTAAGAAAACCATTTTTTTATGTATTGGCTAAATTTCAAATAATGAAATATATAGCATACATTCAGGAGCCGAATTTATTCTCTTAGTTTGTAAGAAAATTCGAAAATTCAGCTTAACCATCGTTTTAATTTGGAAAATGCAAAAATTATGAAAAGCGTTATCCCAGTAAGACGTCCCAAAACCATAAACAGATTATCTAAGCCATAGTAGTCAATCAGTTTGATATTCGAAGTAGAGACTCGCATCTGTGGTGCTCCATTGTAGCGCATAATATACTCTGTCCAGTAAATAGCCGTGTCCAACGGATGCACCAGTTGATCCCGAAAGCATGAGGAGAGCGCTTTCGCTCTTTGGCTATATTGAGGTTGTTCCACAAGTTGTCTTACTGTTGCTTCAAACTCCTGCCGGTCCAGGGAGTTAATGTCCAGGAGCTGTGCCACGCCCAACGTCCTTAATCGCTCAACGTTCCGAACCTGATCGAAGAACAATGGCATACCCAGCACTGGCTTTCCATAATGGGCAGCCTCAATTGTGCTTAGCATTCCGCCATGGCTGATGAACAGCCGGACATTGGGATGAGCCAGGATAGCTTGTTGTGGCAACCATTTGCACAAGTAGATCTTGCTGCTCACATTGAACGGCGGCATTTCGTCCTCAAACTTCCATATAATGCGCTGTGGCAATGACTCAAAGGTGTCGTGAATCATGGACAGTGTGGCCATTGGCAAATCCTTACTCAGCATCTCCACACCCAACGACATAAAGATCACTCCGTGTGTCGCCTCATCGATAAACGCGGCCAGCTCCTGTGGCAGTGGGGCCAACTCTTTGGGCACATGCATTCCGCCCACCTCCACCATGCCAGGAACATTGGGTCTTGCCTCAAAGACACTAAAATGTTGATTCAGCAATATCAGCGAGAAGTTCTGCCTAATCTCATCATAGCTCTGTGTGAGATGTCCAAAGAAATGTTCATGAACCGATCGATACTTTGGCAACAAAATTAGCTGGTTCAACAACCACTCCTCCGATATGAACACCCAATTGTACAAACGATCCACCCACGTCAATTCGCCCTGCCTAAATCCAATTGGCAGAACAGGTTCGAATGTCGCCGTATAGCCAACCATTGTGTCCAAGTTCCAATGTGCCCCACTTGTGGCCAGTCCAATGAGGCTGGCATTGAAATGAGCTGCCAAGCCAAAAAAAGATTCTGCTTCTGAAGGTTCCATGACCAGCGCATCGTAGCTGACATTTGAATGCATTAGCTTTTGCACCTCCTCATTCTCGAGCACATTGAGAGCCTTTTTGAGTATGTAGCTGCGTATGGCCGCTACTTCGAACCATTTACGATATCTTCCCGTGAATTCATAATGCATGAAGTCTTAATTATCAAATAAAACATTATAAAGAATTTTAACTTACGGGCAATTAAGTTGTACATACCTGTTGTACTATTGTAGCGATCTTTTATGTATATCGACGAGTTCAATCGCTCAAATATTGCACAATCTGATAAGGCATGAATCACTGTTAGCTGATGTCCATGTTGCCACAACGCTTCCACATATGGAGTCAGCAGCTTGCATTGCGAGGCTGCCTCAAATGGAAAAACAAACAAAATCTTGCCAGCCCATAATGGACAGATGGGTAACAACAAGACTATCAGGCGAAGATTTTTAACCACAAACTGATTACAATGCATTTTAAATGTCCCATACCAACGGCTAATTGGGCCAAATGCTATTAGATACTACTGCTGCCAAACAAAACCACTGCCTCACAGTTGAGCTAATTGTTATGCCTGATAATAATGTTGATAAAAAAAAAATAACTTATTGATAAGCATTGTGATTTGAAGTTATCGCTGTAAAGCAGCTTTTTACCACTCATTTTGTAGTTAAGCTTAGGCATTTCATTAGGCCGTCTTGTGTTTAACCGTTTGCACATATTAATTAGGCTATCCCGCTTAAAGTGATTGTATTTACTACCATAAATATTAAACGTCGACCCAATTAAGACCAAACCTGACCAGATTCTTTCGCCGTGCAACTGACAACAAATCCAACCAAATAAACCCCGATCGACTGACACAATTACCTCGAGAACAGCAACAAAAACGAGCAGAAACACAACAAAAAATAAATAAAAATAAAGAGTAGAAGAGGCTCAAGAACAGGAGCCTGCATAGAATCTTTTGTGGGACTTGGAGCAAAAGACCATCACTTGCTGCTGTGACTGCAGTTGCCAAAGATTCAGCTGACAACACTGCATTCTTACAGATTGACCCATTTTTGAAATGAATGCGCGTACCGCGAACCTGTTTCCCATTCAGGTGGCCATGTCTATCGACGGCGTTTGGCTTAAATGAATATGAACGGAACGGAATGGCTGGCCACCTTGAGCTGGTGCTGGTGCTGCTGCTGCTGCGGTTGCAAGCGCCGCAAACGTCTAACGGTTCACTCAAATATTGGTCAATGCGACTCTCGCACTGGTCACTAACACCCGCCCTCCCCTTTCCTCATCTTCTATCAGAATAATAACCAAATGAGCACACACCAAATTGGGGGCAGTACCCACGCGGGTTTTTCCACTTTTCGGCGACTTGCGTAAAAAATTGGGAAACTGAAAATTGGGATAGTTGTTGGTCAAGGTAGACAGGAATAGTAAGAGTCTGCTGATACACTGACCTGCTTCAATTAAAACCGAAAAAGTTCTAACAGCAAAGAGAAGATTTGGTAGAGAGATAAATTAGTTCGTTTGTGTGTCGTTTATTTGAGCTTATTTAGGTTTGCTTTAAGTAAGGCATTCTTACTTTGCGTATACTTGATTTGTGACCAGTCAAAACAAACTCTTTTGCACTTCAGTTATTTCAATTGTTATATAGCCAAAAAGTGTAACAAAGCTGACATAAAATCCAACAAATCGTTGTTATTACTGTCTTAATTATGTGGGCATAAGCCACGAATTTGTTTTTTGGCTAATCCCAGTCGGCTGTCAGCACCTGTAACCAGCCGGTAAAGTGATCTCTCATTGCCTCAAGCATAATGGGATTACGAATAAGTGATTTGCACATAACCCGAAGACTCACTGCCACTGTCACTGCCACCGACAATGCCACCGACACTGCCACCATCACCGACACTGCCACAGTCTCCGTCTCTGCTGCAGCATCAACTTTAACTGCGTTGCTGCGAAAAACTAGCTGGTGCTTTGTTGGCCAACTGACGACGCATCGTCGCCTCGATGAAACGCTCTGGACGCTGCTAAATTGCTCTTGAGCTGTTAGTCTCGTTATTGGCCTCACGCGCATCGGTCGCATGAATCGGTTGCAGTTTGGAATGGATTGCAAGCTCTTTTTCGATTTTGATAAAAGCTAACTGCCCACCGAGTAGACTGTGTGTGTGTGCGCGTGTTTGTGTGTTTAGAGAGCGTGTGTAAAGCGTTTAAAAACTTTAAGTGAAGACAATTAGTTAACTAGAGGGAAGAAGTACTTAGATGCTCGATCTGGATCTAACGAATTTACAGTGTACAAATTGGATTGAGATTTTTAAGAATGGAAATTAGGTAAGTTTATTTTGGAAAACCCTTAGAACATACAGAAAATCATCAAGCTAAGTTTTCTCAATACGTTTACTTAAGCTTAAGCTATATTTTGTTAACTTTTATTACTCATACGACTTGTTGGCTGCATATAATTATGTGTAAAAGATGGAATTGAATACACAAGTCATGTGAAGGGTGTTATTTAGTGAATTCTTAAGATATATGTATTCCATTTTTCAATTACTTTATCATAAAGAAATTTCTTATAAGTAAACCATATATATATCACAAATAAGAGGATTTATGTATCTAAGAATGAACAGGAATAACAATCAGAATACTTCAAGAAAACAATCACATTTACAGTACACATAAAAGAAGCTGCCGCTTGTCTAATCGATAATTGTTATTTGCCGCTCAGAATAATAATACCTTGCTCTGTTTAATTAGTCACTGTCATTGGATACAAGAGCATAAGCGATTGTGAGCACATGTTAACTGTACTTCATTATCAAATATGGATGGCAGAAACAAAAGCCACACACATACACACACACACACACTAATACAATCATTCAATTAGCGGTATTTCTTTTGCTACTGCCGCACTCGCCTCACATCGAATTGTGCACAAGTATTAAGATCGACAAGATCGACCATTTTCCTGCTGAACGAGTTCAATTTAGCCTCTTGCTGCGCCTCCTGTTCTGCTGTGTTGCAAGCTGTGTTGCAAGCTGTATACTGTATACTGCATGCTGGATGGCCGCATTTGCTGTTCGCGCTTCTTTCAAGGAGGGATCTCGAACTTTTCATGCAATTATTTTCCGATTTTCTCCTCAACACACTCGAGCTGTGTGTTGTTGTTGTTGTTGCTGATGCTGCTGCCGCTGCGGTTGCGGCTGCGTGACAGGTCTGTGCATTTGAAACTGGAGCATCGATGCTTGCCGTTTGTGGCAGCTGCTGGCTGCTGGTGGTGCAGCTTGTGTTTGGACCGCTCGCTGGCTTCCAGTTCTAAAGGTGGGTCATCGCCATAACTCCTCGCCTGTGGGGCAGCTAGAACATAGCATATCGATACAAAGTCACACACACACACACACGCACACCGATTTAGACGTGTTTTACACAAGCACGTTGAGGCATTTCCAATCACCACTTTACTGCAACTTAACTGTTGTTCCAAGCTTCTTATAAGTAGGTATGAATGTGCTAATAAAGCAGGAACAATTGCACTTACCGCATCTACTTATAATCCTACGTGTATTATAACGGTTTCAATTAATTGGCTAAACAGCACTTCACCATGTATAAGATAAGAAATTCGAGCACTTACATGACAAGAAAACGGTATTTATTTCCTGATTTTCATATATGTGTCTTTGACTTTGTCTTCGGCTTTGAACTTCACCAAAAAAAAAAACTGTTGACGCTTTTTATTTCCTCAAACTGATACTAAAATGAATAGAATACGTAAACAAGGCGAACCAGTTAAATAGCCTCCAAAATAAATATTTAAATATCATTTGATATTCAATAAGTCTTTTGTTCATGCAACAACAACACAAGTCTTATAATTCACAGTGTGCGGGTGCACAGAACTTTCCCTTTGGCAATAAACGTTGCACAAGTTTATAAACAGTTGAATTATGATTGTATCTAACAGCAAATCCGACATAAGCACAAAGAAACCCAAAAAAACAAAAAAACAATAATAATAATAACACAATAAGAGAACAGTTAGCACGCAATCTGATGGTGTCAATGAGCAACTTCAGCTCCTATATAATTTTCAACTTTTCAGCTAGAAGCAAGTACCGCCCGCCCGCCCGCCTTCAATGAATGGGTAGCGAGTAGAGTGGAGTGAAGTGGTGTGGCTTGATGTGGGCAGGCGGCACCACTGACCCACAAAAGCACGCGCCATTTGAACTCAGCTGACCGAAATAAATGAAAGTCGCTTTAGCACCCGAAAAGAAAGAAAATTGCTAAGCTACCAAACATTTTCATTCATTCACTCATTCAGATCAGACAATTATGGCAATAAAACATTTTCAAATTACCATAAGAATTTTCTAATGTCTATCTAGATGATACCGCTGAAGATTTGCAACTGTTCATACTATATGTGTGTGTGTGTGTGTATATGCCTCTTGGCAATTTATGGCGCAGAGTTCATCAGCAGCAGCAACAGTGGCAGTGGCAGCAATCGAGCCACGCGTCACGCTTTTTTGAGCAATTTCTTTGTTGGATTTCATTATCTACGCCGTAATGCTCACCTTATGGGTGCATTGTTCGACCAAACCTAACAACTATTTAAAGTATGAGTGTAGACTCTATATATGTAAAGGCAAAGGTATAATTTAAACACAATAAAAAAGTTGATTATACATTAACTTCATTAAAATGTATATAACCGTTAAACAAAAAAAGAAACAAAGTTCAACAATTTATTTCAAGAACTTAATTTTCCACAATCTGTTTGAATTCTTAAGTGTCATCTTGAAGTCAAAGTTGAAGCTTGATGTTAGAAAACTTTAATTGTACATCTTGGTCAGCCTCTAGTCTCTAGCCTCTTTTAACAAGTAAGTAAGTTTAAGATATTCAAACCCTTACAAATAGTTTAGTCAATAAATTAATTTTAATAACTATTTTAGTTATGCCTTTACACTTGCCTTGATCACCCTTTGATCTTTCACTTTTCACTATTTTTAAACATAACAGTCATGAATAAAGTTGTTTATTTTTGTTTTGGCACACTCTATAACACAATTGCAAAAACATTTTCGCGAGTTTTATGAAGAAAAAAAAACGAACCACACGAACTCAATAATTTTTTTCTTAATATGCGAAACGCTATCGCGACGCCTCTTGACTTGCACGAATGTTGTTTTTCGTATTGTTATTGTTAAATAGTGGAAACGTGTTAAAGCTGAAGAAGAAGAAGTGGCAGCAGCAGACGGCAAAGAAGAAGCAGAAGAAACAGAAAAAGTAATAGTAGTGAAATGCCGTAACGCAAAAAAAAAAAAGCATAATGTGACAATTGTTGTGAAGCATTTTGGTGTCTCTCAGACACCAAACTCATGATGCAATACGAATTTTGTGGTTTCGGTTGTGCTTTGAAAATAACCCAAATTTAATGGCGAACACCAAAGGATAGTTAAGCATGGTTATTAGAAGGGAGTTAGATCGCGATAAGGAGTATAATTTACCATCGGTTGTATTTCATGTCATATTAAAATCAGATCATTATTGCAATGTTGTATAATGTCACATACCTTAGGCGCCTTCTCCATGCATTTCAAAGATATTTAAAGTATTTCAGAGTTATATAAATGTAATGATTAAAGCAAACGCTAGATAGAAAGATAGTCAATGCAATTACTCTCAAAGTCATTGGTAATAGGAAAGTTTCTCAATTCACCCAATTTATCGCCATATTATAGCGGAGTATTTGTATCTATCAGAGTTGCGTGCGTGTCGTGTCACGTACATATATAGGATATAGTGTATTGGTATTTCTCACATCTCTAAAAACAAATTCAATAAAATATTTTACATATGTGAAATGATTTATTAAATAACTAATTATAGTTTATTTATTGCTGCTAGTGGGAAACGCTTTGCTTTGTGCTTTGTGTGTGTTCGTTCGTTCGTGATTTGTCGTTCACAAAAGAGATCCGAAGATCCGATACGAACGCAACTCTATTGAATAGCTTTGTTTTAATCTGCACATGGAGCACACTTTAGATACGCAATGCTAGACACAAGAGCCAACCAAGTCGAAGGAATCAACCGTATCCAAAACGGTCCAAGGGGGGTCTATATAGGTAGTAGATGTGTATAGTATTTGTACATAGATTAGTTGTGCGTTTGTATCTTTGAAGTTGGGTATTTGTAGCTGGATCTGTATCTTCAAGCTTGCTTGCATTTCGGCCGAGAGTAAAGCCGAGTATAATGTATGACTAATTTTTTAAAATTGTTTTTGCTTGCCACTGCGATTAAATGAAACAAACCTAAAAAACAATTAAAGACAGACAAACACACAAACAGCCAAACAGAATTGGACAGAGAAAGTGATGAACACGATGATCATGTTGTGTGTTTCAGTTTCTGTTTGCGTTTGTGTTTGTGTTTGTTAGATACTAAATCACATTTGTGGCGCCCAAAGTATTCAACACTCGAAAGCATTCGTGCAACAACAGTTGCCATTTTCAAGCAGCCGAATAGGAAATCATCAAAAAAATTATATCACTTAGATGGGTAAAAGCACTAAGCAATTAATCGAAATAGAGGTCTCAAACAAGTTCGATTTCTCATCATCCCACACCTAAAAGAATAGATTCGATTATTTGCTTAGTGGTAAAAGATATGCAGGTAAAGATATACATGAGTGCATAATATATACATTATAATACAGAACTTTCTCAGATTGAAAACTTATTCAAAACACTTTCAATAAACTATCAGTTACAAGCCCATATTGACACCGACTCCGATTTCCATTAAAAGTAAAAACCTCATTTGAAAGTTCTATGCATAAAGTAAAGTCAAACCGAATAACTGTTAAAAAACAACAGTGCCCTTATTATGGCCTTGTTGTTGTGGCAAAGATACAGGTTTTTCCTATCAGGCATCTGTTTGTTTTACTGTTTCACTCGGCTAATCAAAATGAAAAGAAAAGCGGCATACATTAAAAACAAAAACAAACTGAAGATGAAGATGAAGAGCATCTGACTGCCTTAAGGCAGAGTCATCCACAACCACATCCACAACGTCATCGTCATTGCCATCCGACATAAAAGTAAGAGTTTATTAAGGCAGTCACACAATGGCCCTCAATATTAGCCGTTTGTTTTTCGACGTTTGTATGTAGACACAATTTAATTAGTCGTAACTTTTTAAACTGTTATCTCATGAATACACAACACATAAATGACAATTTTGAACCTGATCATCAGAGGCTAATCAATTGCAAAACAAACAGCCGCAAATTAAATTATGTAAATTACATTTAAATTTACCGAAATATGGTAAAAATAAAGTGAAACAAATATCAAATTAAGTTCGAGTGTGGGTTAAATTTCATCTAATTGGAAAGTTTTATTTTAGTTAGTATTATTTATAATATTATTGATTTTTAAGATAATTTGCTAATTATTTTCATATTAAGTTTTTTTTATACTTACCTTAACCCATGAAATGGGCAGTCGAGCTTACTGGACTAGAGCCGTCTTACTTCATTTTAAATGTTTTCAAGTTTCCTTCACACATTATGATATATGTTATTGGTCATAAATATTGATCTTAATTGCTTACATCTATTAATTTTAGTTTCTAAGTGCATAATAACATTGTTAATAGGGCCCTGAACACATGCAATTCTTGTGTGTTCCCCATCATATAATCATATTCATATTCCCTATATTCCTCTAAGGCATATTATATATTTGTATGCCTGAGTGCACTCAACTAAAGTTTCCAAGTTAAATGAAATGCATTTGAGTTGAGATTGCATAGTCGAAAGCAAGTCCAGAAAACGTGTCCACCGTATATTGTATAAACTTGACCACGGTCATTGATTTCGAAAATGCCGTCTCCTCCAACGCGCGACTTCGTCACAGATATTTGAGTTTGCGCAAATGGCCAAAACCAAAAGCAAAAGCAAAACCGGGCACCACAAAATGCCAAATCAACTTGCTCCAAGTCACCAAACCCAAAATCTAAACTTGGTATTGACATTACGGGGTGACTGCATTAACTGGGCACAGAGGGCATTGCTCAAAAAAACCTTTTGCGTAAATACCATTTAGCCTATGCAAATTGCTACAGTGCATGGTGTTGTATGGTGTCGAGTGTTGTGTTGTTGTTGTCTTTCGGCCAAAACACGAGCAAGTGTTAATAATAGTAACATTGTTAGTTGCATATAATGAAGTTACGGCCACATAAAAAACCACCCATTCATTTGGCCAGGTTAGCCAAGTGATTGTGTTGATGTTGAAAATCCGAATGGTCTCGTTCGTCTTCATCAACAACAGCCACATACGATTAGAGCTATGGTCTTTGTTGTTGTTTTTGTTGTTGGTGTTGTTTTTGTTGTTGCTGTTGTATCTGACAGCATTCAGCAAAAGCAAAAATTGTTGCCCATACTCATAAATTATATACATATGTACACTGTAAGAAATGTGTGCCCTTGACAGAACGAACTTCACTACATAAATAAAAATGTGTTAAAAATAAGAGTGTTTTTGGAAAAATGTAAAAAATATTTAGATCAATCAATTCAATCATTTTAATCAATCAACAAATCATTCCATTTGATTAGAAACTAGAACTTTATAAAAATTAAAATTTAATTAAAATTTTTTTTATTATTATTATTTATATTAAGTATACGGATTACAACATTGCCCAATGGAGTATGTAGTATATAAAATCTAGGTCATTTTTTTTTTCCTAAGTGTACATGTATGTAAGAGTATATGATGAGGTGAGCTGCGCAGCGCTACCCACTTACGCCAGAGATAATATTGTTATTGTTATTGTGCACACACACACACATACACACACATGTGCACACACAGATACGCCGCCGTTACATTTGTTAGCCGCCTTGAGCTTGGCCATTTCTTTTGGCCACTTCACTTCGTTCGGAGCGTTCGTAAGCGCCGAAGTTGGCTTTGAAGTAGAGTTTATGTTTTTCTTTCTTTCATTCATGTTGTCTGTTTTTTGTTTTTTGACGCTCATCGACATTTGAACGTACAAGGCGTTCGCGCAGTCGCCGTGTGGCATTCAACGAGCCCAGATGCCTAGCTAATAATGCTGGCAGTGCAGAGTCGTATATACGAAAATATATATATATATATATATGTATATAAGAACTGAACAATACCGGGTGAACCTTGTGCAGTGCAGTTAATTTATTGTATGTGTTGGCCAAATGGCCAAATGGAGTTCCAATAAGGCAAAAGTAAATGTCAGTGCCAACTGTCTATACGTGTGTGTGCTTGAGTGTGTGTGTGTGTGTGTGTGTGTGTTGCAGACGGCATTTGCTAATTATAGCAAAATATCTCTCGCTATAGTGAAAGTATCTAATAGATGCAGCCAGTACCGAGTCACACACTGAGCGTTGAATTCACGCGTTTGCTTTGTTTGTGCATTTTATATATATTTAGTATATCAGTGCAACTGCAACTGCAACTGCTATGATGTTGTTGTTGTGTTAAGCGCAAATTGTTAACATTTTTCCAGTACAACAATTGCATTTTATGGGCCAATTTATCAGCGAAATAACAAACAACCAAAAACTAAAAAACAAAAAACAAACCAAACATAACTCGAAAACATCAACACACGAGCTACAACTAAAACATTTGCAATTGTTTTTCCTACAGGAAAATAAATAACGCCACCCTCCCGAAAACGTTACAAACACACTTAAATACTCTGTTTCATCAACCGTTTGTAATTTGTTTTGTTTTTGTTTTATTGTCGGTTTCCTTAGCTTTTGTGCAAGCAGTTAATTAACGAGCCAACACACGCCAGCCAAACACCTCCAAAAGACGACGTCATCTCGGCATTTTGTACCACTCAAACGGTCTATGCAAAGTGTTAAAATATTGCAAATCTCGTGCGGTGCTTACGTTGTTTACGTTACGTATCTACATACGTACTGAAAGACGTACCGAAAGACATACGTACATGCATGGTACTTCATCGTATGTTTGTGCGCTTGTGTAATGGTAACAATTATTTTGCTAAAAAATGTGTAAAATTAACATTCAATGTGCATAATTAAAAATCATTTGCCGCCAATTGCACACAAATTGCACGGATAAACATCGAAGCGAAGAGTAAACATAACGAACGGAGAAGAAGGAACTACTAGCATCAGTTAAGGTGGCATGCATCATCGCTGTTGCTGCCACACTTCAAAGCCGACTGTTGCCTTTCGCGTGGATTCATCAACGTATCGATCGTATCGATCTCGATGATGGTAACCTCCTGCAAGACCGATTCGCAATCAGTTGTGGCAGTGCCAAAAATGAATTCGGTGCGCACCCGGAAACAGCCAGCAGCGAGCAGTAATAGCAACTCATCCGGATTTCGGCTACTGGACGGCGATCAGCTCGAGAACAATTCGAGTGTCAGTCGAAATTCGATATACAAACTAAAGATCGATCTAATGTTTGACGATTCCAGGTGAGTTTCATTAATTTGCATATTGATAGCATTAAGGTATGCAAAATTTTGAACCGATTTGATCATCCACACTTTAATTGCCACATAACCCAAAATTCATTATGATCATCAAAGTTATGTGCATATTTATATAACCGTAAGCAATACAAAGACGTATCAAATTTCTGCACATATTCGTTTTTGGACATTAAAAAACCGTTATTTGGCATATGCGTAAAATCAAACTATTTAAAATTAGATTTAGCTTTTTTACTATATTTATACAGACTTTCAACTGAGACACATTAAGCACTTTCGTTCTCAATATTTCAAAGAGCGCAACACGCGAGACAATTCAACACACAAAACACACGCTTAAACACACACACACTAACTTACGAAAAGACATTTCATAAATAGTCGCCGCATCAGCGTTTATTTTACCGTTTTCAATTTCCATAAGCATCAAGTCTACCGTTAGTTTTAAAATGTTCAAGCAAAAGCTTCGAAGCAACATCTGGAGATAGTTTAATGAGCGACCAAAAGAGAGAGAGAGAGAAAGAGAGGGAGAGAGTCATGAAATGAACAGTGGGAGATGCAGAAGTATAAGAAGATGAAATCAAGCGACACTTGCTCTAATGTGTGTATAAATATTCATCGATAGCTTTGACACACATTTGCCGCGTGAACCACTTAATTGATTAATTGAAAAAAAAGAAAACATTTTTCGCTCATCACGTTCCATCCACCCGAAACTCGAATATAATAATGGTCTAACTTACGCAGACCGCATCTTCTTTCATATTCAAAATAGTTGGCCGCACCAACGTTCTTCTTCCCAAAAAAAAAAACAACAAACAAAATTAGAAAGAGAAACATTTCCGTTTTGATGTCAACTAGCGGTAAATCGAATGGTTTCTATTGGGCACACTGTGCTGCGTCTGCAGCTCATCAGATATGTATATGCTCCCGGTCAGACTAGCTGAGAGTGTGCCATTTGTCCCATTTTTATAATCGATGCTCCCTTCTCTTCAAAGCAGGATGTTGTTGCTGTTCGACGACTATTTGCCAATTCATAACTAGCTATGAATTAACATACTTATACATTTAGTTAGTACACATAAGCATGCAAAATATTTTGTTGGTCGTTTACATTAATCAGTGAAACTTTCACAAAACACTTTTGCAACTTTGTCGCACAACCAAGACAACCACTTACTCATTAAGTTGATAGTTCTAATTGAAATTTTGAGATTAAAGTTCGATAAAAGTAATATTAATGTCATTAGTTCAAACACTTGCAATAGAAAACATTGTTAGTAGCTGGTTAGTTTTATTGAGCAAAAAAAATTTATTTTATGAGTACATATATGTTGATTAAGTATAGGAGTCCAATATTATATATCATATCATTTCCATTTTACCGGAAAATTCGAGTATCTAGAGATTTTTGTTCAACATTTAAGGAATTTAGTCTTGAATATTTATTTTCGATTATTATTATAGTTGATTAAGTATTAATACCAAATACTTGTGGCATGTGCGATATTCTTTCCGCCTACGGAAACATTTTGTCATTTATTTTTTTCTTAAACATTATAATAAGTTAATTGGCTTTTGATAATGGCTTCCAGTGAAGATAATCCAAGTCAATAGTTAGTTTTGGCCGCCTAAACTGGGGTAGCTGGATAAGTTCATCGATGGAACTGAGCATCACACAGATATCTTTATGTCCGCTCCAGTATTTGATCAGCTTCATGGACTGCAAAGTGTAGATAATGTCGTCCGTGGTAATACCACTTGTTTCGCTTAGCTCCTTAATGCTTACATATCCCGACACGCTGTGTACCTTCATCAACTCCAGAAGTGTGTAAGCCCAGTAACTGCGATAGCTGAGCCGTCCCAGATCCGAAAGTGGCTTCTCTGGACTGCCAATGATGCCCTCCTTGCGAGATAGCACATAGCTAAAGGCAATCAATAACTTGCCATAGCCCTTACGCTGATGCGGTGGCAATACCAGAATGCATGCAACATTGTTGTTAGCCTCTGAAACTCTCTCCTTGGAAAAGTAGCCAACAACATGACTTCCCTCCGTGTCAACCTCGCAGAGTATATAGAATAGGAAGGGATCCATGTCAAAGTACAGTACCTTGTGATCCAGAAATAGCTTTGCCGTCAGGCTAAGCATCTGACAATATAGAGATTCATCCCGGCCAATCACTTCATATATGGCAATGCTACCATGGCGATATATCTGCTTTCCAGGTGGCTGTCGCTGCTTGCAATCATACAAATGAAATCGGTAGCTCTTCTCCAATTTCATATATTTCATGCAATACTCGCACACATACAGGGTACGCGCCTTGCCGTACTCCCCCGGAAAGGGGCTGAAGTACCAGGTGTGTATCTCGTAGAAGCCAAAGATCACTTTATCAATGAATTTGATTTTCGTGATGGACTCGTGTTCCTTCTCAAGCTGTACCATTGAAGCTGTCATCTCTGCTTGGCTTTTCTGAACGTGATTGACTTCATCGTAACGTCGCTTCTGATAGCGTGTCATCTTCCTATCGCTGTAATCGTATCGATTATTTTCCCTTGCGCCCAAATAGTAATCCTTGTTGCCCTGGCGTTTCGGACGGGGTACAACGCTGTTTCCGCTGGTGCTTGGCCCATCGTCCAACGTCGATACGGGTACTCTAATTCCACCCAAATCATCTGCGTTTTTGGAAATGCGATGCCGAGCAACCCAGCCATCTAGGCGACGGTTGAGGCCTAAGTAGTGCACATAATACTCTTCGGGATATTCGCCATCTTCGGTGGAACGCGATTGAAGCACGTGGCCAGCGTGAACGGTGCCATCTCTGCGGCGAATATAGTAAATCTTTTCTTCTGGATGTTCACTGATTACAATCTTCTTTAGCTGCACAACCGGATCGCTGGCCTTTTTAGTCTTTGCCTCATCTTCAACATTGTCGTTCTTCCCGTCTTCTTCGTCTTCGTCGTCATCCTCTCCGCTGGTAACGTCGTCGTCCTCCTGATCGTTATCGATGCTGCTCACCTCATCACCACTTGTAGCAGAGATGCTCTCGTTATTCTTCTCCGTTGAAACATCATGCGCTTTTTCTGGCAACGGTAGCTGATCCTCCTGTTGCTGTGCTTCTTCTATTTCCATATCCTCTGGAGCTATTTCGGCGGAATTTTCGCCATCATTTTTCGGAGTACCGGGCGACATGGGTAATTCCGTAAGAGACGATTCAGCTTTCGGTTCATCTTCAGTCTCAACTTCCACTTCATATACTGGCAAAGCGTCGTCGAAACCGTGTTCTTCATCTACATCCTCAGCTAAATCCTCAGCATCTTCCTCAGTGTCTTTTTCAGCTAGTCCCTCAGCTTCTTGATCAGCCACATCCTCAGTATCGTTTTCCACTTGCGCTTCGGGATTCAATATTCCACTTAAAACTGCATCCGGTGCATCTTCAACATGGTCAAGTGTTTCGACAGTCTCGTTGCCTGCGATATCACTGACATCTAGTACCGTCTCTGGTGAGTGCTCCTCTTCAATCACATCGCTTGCGATCGAGATATTAGAATCGCTCTGCTCGCTGTTGCTTTCCTCGCTGCTCCTTTCCTCTTCCTCGTCATACCCATCTTCGTCTTCATCTTCATCCTCATCCTCTGACACTGGCGCACGAACTTCACCCATTACAATAGACTCGCCTTGTTCCAATGTACCACTTGTGTCCACCGACTGTTCCGCATCGGCTGGATTGCCATCCGACTCCTCTGTTGAGCCGCTAACTTCCAGAGTAGAATTTACATCTGCGGCTGCATCTTGGGTTGGTGGTTCTGGCGGATTACCGCCCATTTCGGATTTTTGCTTTTTAAAACAATTGTGTGTATACTTTATAGCGATGGTACTAAGCCAGTCGATAACTTGAAAAAGTATCGATGACGTTGAGAATGCAAATGCCTTCAGATATTGTGACAAAAAAATATTACCAATTAATGAAATTCTGGTTATTAGAATATAATACAATTTTTTTCTTCCAGGTTGTTAATTAATTAATTAAAATATATTGGCTTATAATTTGTATTGCAAACGATAGGTAAACTCAACAGCGATATCAGTGTTGATAAACGTTATGCAGGTTATTGGCGCACACATTTTTAAATGCACAACAATTTGAATGAAAAAAAAAAAAATAACAAGCAGTACATTTTCTTTATTTCTTGGTTCAGATCAATGCGCAGCAACCGCCTCGACGATCCGAGAGGATCGCATCGCACGCGTTCCATCATCATGTATGGACGTAGTGAGCTGGCCAGCACCTCTGGTGATAAGCCGCGCTCGCTGAGCAGCTTTCTGCAGGAGACAAGCGAGTCGGCCAAGGTGCTAGCCGAGGCGGCCAAGAATGATGTGCAACGCATAAGCAATAGCGTACAGGCACAAATCGAGCAACTTTTCACCGACGTGGCCAAGGATGCCACGAATAGTTTCGATGTCACGTGCCTGGGCTGCCTCCCACTCAAGGATAAAGTGAGCAGTCTTCAGGGATTACAGGAGCCACTGCGTCAGCTATATCTAGCTGAGGTTACAAAAAAGGTAAAAACCTTTTTATTTATTAGTTTTATATGTTCTTAATACTCTTTCAACAACCATTCTGCAGAAGCTAAAATCGGGTTCTCTGGATATTTGTGCAACAGGATTGCGCATTAAAATTAGCGCCATGTCAAGTTTAAGCAGCAGTAGCAACAACAACATCGAGGACTGCGATTCAAATGTTACACCTTTTCATAATATTGCCGTGTGGTCGGCAGTTAAATTTGTAATATCCGATACGGATGGAGGAGCGGCATTTTTGCCACTCATTACCGATCCCGATAACATAGACAAGACTGCATTATTCCAGCCACTTAGGTTAGTAAACAATTTATAGATTATAGTTGTCAAGCAAATTTAAAATTTGATCAACGTCTACCATAAAATCGATAAGTTTCTTCTTATTAGAATTATCGAACATTGGAGGGGTTTAAATTCTTTAACTAATCAATAACATCAATATGTATATAAATTATTAACATTTTCAGCGATATTGAACAGTTGGCTTTGGAGCAAAGCGAACATATGCATGCCCCGATCTTTGCTGTTGTGATGCGTTCGGCCAGTGCTCCAAAGATTTTGGAATGTCATGGCTTCATTTGCAAGAGTACCGAGGATGCAATTGTTATTGCGGCCACACTCTATCAGAGCCTGATGGCGCATGTCAGCACCAATTCGCATCGGAGTACTAAACGGAGAACTCCGCGACAGCAGAATGGAGTTAGTTGCATTAGCATTGCGAGCAGCTCGGCGCTGACTAGTTCCAACTATTTGTCCAGATCACAGATAATGCCGCCTGGTCGTCGCAGCTCCTTTCGCAGCAGTGGAGGTAATAGCAGCGCAGCAGGCACAAGTCCCAAGATGCTGGGCGTTGGGTCATCGACTCCCTCGCGATCGACACGCAAAAAGCGTGTCTCGAACAGCTCGCTCAGCTCCAACAGCAACGTGATCAATGAGGCAGCTGAAATTGAGACCTCAACGGAGGAACGCAAACGGAAATCGCACAAAACCAAACGTGCACCACCCGTTCCTGCTCCCAATGTTCCAGGGAACTACAAAAGTAGCTCCGGAAGGATCAACAACACCAACGGCAGCACCAACATTGTTTGCAGCAATGGACATGTAAATCGGTTGCATAACCAACACAACGGTCACATTAAGCGATCCACAACGCCTACGCCCAATGGTCGCAAAATAAGCGATCTTGTGGGAGCTGGTGCCGCAGCAGCAGCCGCTGGAGATGGTGATATATTGACGCGTGTAGCTATTCCCAGATCGGGCAGTTTTCTCAACACTGGCGGGTTAACCCGATACAAGTCGAGAGCAGCACGGCGCACCAACTCTGGAAAACTAGGAGGAGGTGGTGGAGGGTGAGTATCAATACTAACCAGCGGGGTCAGGGTCAGCTCTCTTTTTGTGTTTTAATCTCTCTGTGAACTGATGAGTAGTTGACGCTGGCCTTTGGGTTGGCCTTAACTTAGTTTGCATCCTGGGTGAGAAGGTTTGGTTTGGTTGATTGGCATCGTTTGAATTGTATTTCTAGTTCCCCACTTGGTTTCAGTGAACTGTTTAATGAATTTCGACTTCATGAGAATCTGCACTCGCTTGATGATATTCTTTATGCCATAATCGATGCCGATGGCATGTCCTTTAACGATCTGAAGCCCATCTATAAGGAGTTCTTGTTAAAGCTGGCCGTTACGCTCACACAGGACGAGCTCTTTCAGCGCTCTAAGAATATTATGCGACGCCAGAAGAAAAAGAAACAAAAGCGCAAGGCAAGCGTAAGTGGATTACAGGTAATTAAGAAATTGAGAAATGTTTCCTTACACTTTATCTTAAACTATTGCAATTGCTTTTGCAGAAAAAACCGAAGAGCATGTTCTTTGGCACCAAAAGTCTGAAAAAAGTCTTTCAGCTGGGACAGTTTCGTTCATGTCGCGGCAAATTGGCCAAGCCAGCACGAAACAAGGAGACTCCAGCTATAAGCGAGGATTCTAATAAACGTCGAATAACGCCACCCATCATTATTGGGCCGCCGACGATTCAAAGCCATTCGCAGCAGCATCAACGCAATCGGGCAGCCACAAGCGGTTCCGATGTATCCGTCGTCCGTAATGAACATGCACTGCAAGGACTCAATCGAAACAGCAGCAGTGGGTAAGCACTAGTAATAGGAATTAGCTATAAAACTTATAGTTTTATAGTTAAAATTAATTGAACATACATTTTATATTAGACTAACTTCTAATCAGATATTTTCCAAATTACAATAGGTACGTCTCTTGTTCCGAGTGCAGCTATGATTCGGAGTCATGCACCTGTGCTTCGGCCGATCGCTGCTATTGTAGTCTGCGCACGGAGCATCTTAATCATAAGTTGCGCCAAAAGAACGAGAGGAATATGGCCATGGCCAATTCACGCAAGCCAACTGGCATTGCTGGCACAGTAGTTGCTAATCGGCATTCCTTGGTCTCCTGCAAGTCGGATGAGAAGTGCTACTGTTCCATGGTGGAGGAGGAACCCAACAGCACACTGGAGCATGACTCGGGCAATACGCACTCGGACACCACAACCTGGTGCGATACGGATAGTTGTGTGAGTGCCAGCAAGTGCTATTGCAAACGATCCCATCGCCGGCAGCGAAATGCAAATGCAGCTAATGTCAGTGAGGATTCACTTAACCAGCGACCCAAGTCGCGGACAGCAACGAGAAAGGGCAAGCCTAGCGACAAACTGGGCCTAGACTACGAACTGTTCACGATTGGTGGCAATAGTAAGCCGGTGCAGCCCCATGAGGCTCTTAGCGTTAAGAAGAGCGTGGAGGCGGCAGCTGTGTTTGCGGACATGAAACTTAGTCAGACGACAGACATCAAGAGTCTCTGTCCGCCGATGATCAATCAGCAGAAGCCAGGGATGCGTTCCAGCAACGGCAGTTGCCATTCCAATGCGTCCTCCTCACGTCGATCTCTTTATCGCACACGTGAATCCTTTAGCACCGATCGACTGATGAGCAATGGTAATGGCATGATCATACCCCTGTCCCTGCCGATGCATATGAATGGATCTCAGAAATCGTGCAGTGCCGACGATCTGTTGATCAACATCAAAGCACTGGAGAAGGCCGCCTCTATTCGGAGCAGTGTGAGCAGGAGTCGCATGGCTAGCTATCAATCCATGCGTGCCGTGAGCGCTTCATTGGAGGATTCGCTGGGGTATTTGCCATAGAATTTGAATACAATACATACTCAAATCCATAAGCTTTTAAGTTATATAAATGTTAATCACATACAAACTTATTTAGCATATTATTTAAATATAAGAAAGCTTATGTTTCCCAAGACAATTGTCGCTAATTAGCTGTAAATAATTATCTTGCGAAACGTAACCATTAATTGATATTATTAATGTAGACATAAATATACGAACTCGTGACATTATTTTTTAAGACATGCAATTTGAACTAACTAAAAACAAAACAGCGTGCAATACGATATACCAATTTACCAATACATATATACTAAAACAATATACACTAATCCTAGTTTTCAACGCAGTGCAATATTTAATAAGCTTATTGAAATAAAACGAATATATTTGAAATAATTTGTTTATAAAGTAGTGCCTGTGCAAGTCACTACAATTCACTTCAAAAACAGAAATGAATTTACCTAATCAACAACTTCATAAAAAAAGGCTTGTTTTTGTTTTCTCCACAAAATGTGGCATGACGTATTGTTGTCAAATAATAATTTTGATTGTAGTTGGGACTAATCACAACAAGGTCAGTGCCGGGTCATCACGAAAAAGCGAAACGTGTATGCTTGAAGCAGATGTTGCTTTTGGGGAACGCGAGTCGTTGCCAGCTTGGGTCAATTTCGACGCCAACTGATAAGATTATGAGCAAATACACATATGTACACAAGTATGTAGGTGTGTGTGAAGCAGAAGTTAGTAACGAAGATTTTATGGAAAGTGGATCCGCATTGAAAACTTATTTGTGTTTGATCTGCTGGCCAGTGCGAAACGTTTTGGAAGATGACAACCTCAGCTGATAGTGTGTTCGTTACGAGATCGGATGGCATCTCTGCTGAAGGAGTGCGCGATCAATATGCCGATGGCAAGGCAGCCAAGGTCTGGGAAATCTTCATCGGCGATAAGAATTCTCGTACGGACAACTACAAAAACTTCCTCGTTGATCTGCTGCGCCAGAAGGGCTGCAAACGTATCCTGGATGTAGCTTGCGGCACGGGGTAAGACTGAAAGGTTATGTGAATATTAATAGATTGTGACACATTTAATAAAATATTTCAGCGTGGATTCGATTATGCTGCTGGAAGAGGGCTTTGAGGTTACTTCCGTTGATGCCTCCGATAAAATGTTGAAATATGCATTGAAGGAACGTTGGAATCGTCGCAAGGAAGACGCCTTTGACAAATGGAGTAAGTTCGCACTATATCAATTACCGTTAACCCAGGTCTGATCTTATATTCTTTGTGTTTTGCTATAGCTATTGAGGAGGCCAATTGGCTTTCACTGTACGACGACATTCAGGAGCATCGTGCAGCTGGCTTCGATGCTGTCATTTGCCTCGGCAACTCCTTTGCCCATTTGACCGACAGTTTCGGTGATCAGCGTGAACACAAGCAGGCCATAAAGAACTTTGAGAAGTGCCTGAAGCCCGGAGGCATTCTCCTGATTGATCATCGTAACTATGACAACATCCTGGAGACTGGTTCAACACCCGCCAAAAGCATTTACTATAACGTAAGTTTGCCTCCACTTTCACACATTGAATTCCAATTAAAAACAATTAAACGACAAAAACATGCTGTAAGATATGCCTAGTCATCGTCTTACTGATAACTCACTTAATAGTCGCTTTAAATAGACAAAAACTAAAACCGCACGAGCGAACTTACAAAAATATCATCATTTTAATCGCAAGCTATTGAATGACTTGCATATAACACTATATATATAATATATATATTTTTATATTTTCTGTTTTAGACAAGTCATACGGCGGACATTAAAACATCCGTTTTGTTCTATTGCGGCAAGCCAGCTTTGGTTTCCATGGACTATCAGATTGAGGGTAATAAGCTGGCCAGCGAATTCCGACTCTCATATTATCCACATGAGCTGAAACGCTTCACAGCAATTCTTAGCGAAATCTTTGGCAGCCAGGCCAAGCACAAGCTCTTCGGGGACTTTAAGGAAATGAATGTTGTGCAGAATCCCGCATTCTATATTCATCTGATTGAGAAGCCTAAACATTAGAATATCTTTCGTACTTTCACTAACACACACTCACACACACACAAAACAAATACAAATTTAGTTCTATTTAGAGGAAGTATTTGATTTGTCATTTTATTTGAATTCACATTGTGTTATTGGATGTTGTTATAGGATATCAGCTACATCAGTACTATATAACGGCTTATGATAGCACCAAAGCACAGCGACACCATTAACGCCTCAATCACAAAGGGTGAATTGGTTTTGATATAGTTCGACATGTGAGTACAGACCACAGCCAATCTGCGTAAGAATACCGATGTCATTTCTGTAAGCTACGCCTGAACGCGACATCGACTCCAAAAGCTTCGTTTACAAACTGCCTTCAGACAGCAAATTGAAACGCAAAAAACAAAAAATTTTAAATCAACTACTACATAAGCATATACTACCTGGCATTAGACATGCAAATTTTTCGGAATTGATTTAGATCGAGGTTCAACAAACATATACATATACACATATGCACATATATGTACTGGCAATCCATTTATAGAAAAAACGGAGACTTTACAAATTATATAATAAATTGAGCGAATTGAAAGCAGTGCTTTATTTCTTGCTTTGTTAACGGCGTCAGCTTTATTTAGGCCACCAAAGTATTTTAAAAAATTTAAGGACCAACCCTTTTTTTCTTCAGTTTTAATTCTATAATTATAATTTTTTTTAATTTTAACTTACATTAATTACATAAAGTTCTTATACACCCATTATCTTGTTAATGCGCTTGGCATCAGTTATCTGACGTTCAATCTCAGAAGACAACTGGGTAAGGATCTCGCTAATAGTGCGTTGCTGTTTCTCTGGCAATTTATATGCATTGTTCTTGGTACTCTCCTGTGACTTGGCAATATGATAACGCTGTTTATTCAAATCCCGTTTGGCTTTGTCCAAAGCGGCGGCCATGCCCTTAGTGGCCGTATTGATGCGAGAAACCTCCGAGGCAAACTCACGTTCGGCGATAATGCTGTTGGGCAACGCTAAATTCGCATCCTGCATCAGCTTTTGGCAACGACGCACGAGTACGTCCTGATTATCGCTGATCTCCTCGAAACGCTCGGCGAGCTTGTGAGCTCGTTCACTGATGACCTCGCGTTCGTTCTCCAGACTCTTTATCTCCTCTAGCTGCTGTTTTTTCTGTAACTTAATGCAGTTGATGCGCTTGGCAAACTGCGAGCGCACTAGCTCATGTCGCTTGAGGTATTGACTACGCAGCACCTCGATCGCTTGATTGAGAAGCTCATAACGCTCGTGAGCCGATTGTGATGACAACTTGTCAGCGAGAATTGGCTGGCTAACACTGCGCTGCAACAGAGCTTTAATATCATCTGCAAAGGAAGGTGTTCCTCCTGACTGCTCCCCTGCAGTGTCGTTTGCTGTGTGTTGCCGTTGCTCCTTGGCTGTAACGAGAAGTTGTGTATCGACGACCAGTTTTAAACTGATCACTTGACCGCTGCTTAACAAGAGGACTAGTCCAGCAGGCATTTGCATTAGAGCAATGCCGAGAACAGCATTAATGCGCTCACTGGAATCGAATTTGGTGCAAAGGATGTATTCAGCACTCGAAGGCGTCGTTAGAAGCAGTTGATTGTCCTCAGCTTCGCTGTCCAGAAAACGCTGCAGTTCAGCAATAAAGTTAACTGTGACGATGTGCAAGCCAGCATTGTGATAGGCAAAATAACGCATCTCATTGATGAGATCCCGCTTGAGGTGTATTGGACAGCTGTAAGTGTCACCAGCTGCTGCGGAGAGACCCAATTCTAGTTCCACAGTTTCGGTTACGTGCAAAGTCCACTCCGATGGCTCGATGAGCAGAAAATCATCTACTTCGCTAAAGGAGAGCTCTGCAGTTTCAGCCTCCAGCAACAAGCCATGATGAAGTTTTCCCGTCGACTCCGCAATGATAACAGTTGGAGGAAGTGATGGGATAATCAACAAGGCACACGACTCCAGTCCATAGTTAGCGCTCGTCTGTGGAGTAATCGTAATGGGACCTTGAAGACGCGTCATCGATGAGTCTATCCCAGCGAGCAGCATGTAAATGTTGCCATTCTCACGCAATATTACAATGGGCCACTCCACTTTCTCCTTCTTAGCTTTTGTATTAGCAGTCGAACTATTGCACAAACTAGCATCTGTTTTATTTTCAGCTGTTGTGCGAGATTTAACAGCGGGTGCAATGTCAAAATCCACCGACATCTCACCGAAATCGGTTAGGGAGCTGTTGGCACCTGTTTTAGCCGTGTGTGGGCCTACTTTCCACACGTGACGTAACTTGGCGTGATCATACACTCGAATTGTGTTGTTCGAGAGCAGCACTAAGAGTGTCGAATCAGACACAGAGTCCGGATGCCAACGGAGCTGTCGTACCTCTAGCTGTGGATTGTTCTTAAAAAGCTGTGCATCCAGATTATATGTGCGACATGTTATGCGTGGCTTGCCATTCATGAAATTGCCATCGGGCCCGCATCGGCGCGGTAATTCCAAGATGGAGACACCACGCGGCCCACTTAATGCCACCAGCGAGCCTTCATTAGATGCGGTCACACGCTCTACATGTAGACCAATTGTATGCGATGGAATCAACGTCTGATAGCTGACCTTGGTGCGCTTTGTTACCTCCTGTTGCAGTAAAGACGCGCGCCAATTTGTAACCAGCAAGCAGGATTCATTAGAATCCCATGCGTACAGCAGATCATCTTTGCAATCCAAAAGATTTTGTGTGTGTGGCAATATTGGTAAGCTATTGCGTATTTTCGAAAACAATTCAGTTTTGTTCAAGTCCAAGACATCTGTGAGCGAAGACATTCCGACACTTTTACAAATAAATACAATTCTTTACAGCCGGCAAGCTAGCACAAAGTAACGATACATCGACTCACGCGATAGCTCATCAACAGCGATAGCTCACCAACAACGATAACTCACTAAAACGATAGCTCAACACCAGTAGGGCTAAGAAAAACCAAGAAATATCGATGAACTGCGATATTATTTGAAATGTTAATAATTTTAACCAGCAGCCCCAAAAAATCGAAGTGTATAAAATGTTTTCAGGTTTAGATATTGTTTAAACAGATTACAAATATTTTTATATGAGAGGATAACATTCAAATAATCTATTAAATCCTTCGATGTACTTCCAGTCTTGGCACTGGATCTAGTTTGATTGTAATATCCTCGACAAAGGCAAGATCTTCAAATTTACAACTGGTTGAGAATCTATAGTTTCTTAGCAATTTAGCCAAAGTAACTTTTGCCGACATTAAAGCATATCTCGAACCTATAAGAACGAAGGCAAAAATCAAAAAATTAGCAAAATATTTTTGATAAGTAGAAATTATAAGTACCTATGCAATTGCGTAGGCCCTTTGTAAACGGTATAAAGGCATATGGATGCTTATCTTGAAAATGTTGAGGTAAAAAGTGATCGGGATTAAAAGTCTCCGCATCCTCCCCCCAAATCTTCTTACTACGATGCAAATGATAAATATCGATTGCAATTTGTACACCCTTCGGAACTACAATGCCATTCGAAAGAAGTAAGTCCGCCGATGTCTGACGTGAGACAACTGGAACTGGTGGTATCACTCTCATCGATTCCTTTAATATCAAGTCCATGTACACCATTTCCTGTGTATCTGCATAGGTAATATCAAAGTCTCCCCCGTTTGGAAATAATGCATGAATTTCATCAAATGCCTTCTCCTGATATTGAGGAAACATAGCGAGTAAAAACAATGTGTAGGCTACTGTATTAGCAGTTGTCTCAAAGGCTCCAAAAACAATCACATTCGATTCATCTTCTACATTCTTCCAGGTGAACTCGCCGCGTCTCATCAGATCTATGGTAAGGTTAAGAAATATGTTTTTATCTTCCGATTGAGCATCCACTTCTGGATCTTTGGCCAATTTCTTCTCAATAAGCTGCAAGACAAAAATCAGTTATTCATTTGAATACTCCTAATATGCAGAGTTGTTACCTTTCCGATAAATCCACGTACTTTTAATTTGGATCTTGCGTATTTTTCTTCTATACCGTATAGTTGTCTGAATGCTTTAAAACACAGCCAAGGCGAAAAGCACATATCTGTCATGGTTTCCAAAAGACTAATAACAAATAGCAAATCTCATTTATGCCAATTTCCAAAGGACTTACTATTGATAATCCACCATTAGATTGTTCTTATTCAAGTTTTCACCAAGTTGAACATCATTGCCCATGGTAGTTTCTGAATTTGGCACAAAAATAAATAAAATAATCATGTAAATACGTTGGACGGCAGTCGGAATACTCTGATACCAATTCAAAAACGGGTGTTAAAGAGTCTTCTTGTAAAGATTGTTAAAAGAGTTGGTACTGTTTTGATGCAAATCCTACAGGGATGTCACTAGTGATATTCCCACAAAATTATGTGACTCTAGCTCAAAATCTCTGAAAAATACAGGCATCATCAAAATTTTGATGCAGTCATTTGGGGGAAGTGATTAGCTATCTTTTAACTTCTCGATGATTTATTGACTCTAACTGTTAGAATTTAGGAAATATGTGGATTTTTTCTGTTTTTCCATACACGTAAATTGTGATTAATTTCAAGCACCACTCCACAATATAAGCACTTTGTCTCAAGTCTTTTCCAGTTTATTGTCAAAAAAAGTTGTAGTAATACGGACAGTCTAACAAACAACATGACCGTCGATATCAGAGTATAAATGTTATTAACATCTTTATATTCTAGTTAGAACTCACGCGTTGCTATGCTCAAGGTCATTACTTGTAGCATTCGTATAATATCCTTTTCGCCATCACCAACTATCATATTCAACTGCTCCAGTAGAGATCCCGACTCTCTGTTAAAAATGGGCAGAAATGTAAGCAGCACTTTGTGTCCAAATGCTGGATTCAGCAATTTCCGATGCACGCTCCAACGGGGATCTGCACTCAATAAAAAAGGATACAACAAGATTTTTCAGGCAAAATACAAATTTTTTAATTTAAATAGTTTTCAGGAATTCCTTTTTTTTTTTCCTTGCTTATGCACATTCAAATTATTTTTATCACATCAAATTTTTTGCAAACTTGTCTTTTAAAATGAAGAGAAGCTTAAGTACTTTGTCATACCTGGCAAACTAAATAATCCTATGCCAGCACCGTCATCAATAGACTTGTAGATAACTCCCTTGTTTATGCAATGTGGAGATGTAAAAATATCCTGTATGACTTGAGGATCGCTGACAATAATAAAAGGTATTGGACCTAGCCACGAAAATATTGTGGTTCCATGTTTCTTCAAATAAGTGCCAAATTCACGCAATACATCTGCTCAATACAAAAAATTTCACACTTTTAAATTGCTATCATTTTTATATTTTCACATTTTCCGTACTTTCCCTGCGAGCCAATTTGTGGGCCATGCCAACAATTGGATATCCAAGAGGACCTGGTATTTTCAGCATTAAAAGATAATACCTGCGACGAGTCCACAACACATAAAACCACAAAACAAACACCAAAGTGATCCAGAATTGCCACGTTAACATAATTGATTGCTGTAAAAATGTATCCACTTAGATCCTCGACTGTTTTTGCATTGCTTCCGACCGAAACGAACTGAACGAAATGAACGTTTGAACGCGCGTCAATACTGTAATTACTATTATTTGCTAACAGCGACTTTTTATATGCCGGACGCGCTTACTTTTTTGGGAGCCCCTTCGAGAGACATTACTCTATGCGTGTATGTGAAGGCGTGCTGCTAATTTTGTGACTTAAAATTCGTTAGAAAACTTCGCAATGATATATAGTAAGGGGGCGAGTGTGTTCGCACCAATGAACCCAAACAATAGTAATTTTTTTGATTAGTATAGTGTATTGATCAGTGCCTGCATACAAATAGCTATAATTATCACTAATCGGTAACAGTAACCTGACAAAATACACTCTCATTCACTCTCTCGCTCGGCCAAATGGGCGTATACGTCATAAATTTGTCAATTCCAGTCAGGTACCACTTAATATTAGCCAGCACTTCCAACTGTTTAGTTTTTTACCTGTGTGTTGTCACATAATTTACGGAGGAACGGCCAACAATCATATCGTTGTAGAATTTGTTTATAATTAGCCGACAATTTGAATAGTTCCTCAATTTGTTAATTTGTTTTAAGATCTTTAGTAATTTCAGACATATAAACCCTTAATAGTTAAAAAAAATAACACTTTGTTATCATAATATTTAGTTTTTTTATTATTATATTTTTTTGTTTTGCTTTTGAAATATTTCTTAGCCTATAGTATACATTTATGAAAAATAAGTATTACAATATTATGTACAAGAAGTACACAAGTCTCTCTCCAACAAAGGTCATATTCATAGTTTTTATAGTTTTACATCCACTTACATCCTCATGTACAAAACAAAGTCAAAATGAACACCTTTCTTTATGCGCTAGATACGTTTCGTTTGATAGCGATATGATATTATATTAAAATGGCAGAAGTTTTCAATGGTAAAATTTTTGATTTCTTTTTTTTTCTGTGGAATTTTGAGTTAGTGGACGACAGCGACTTTATCTAGGATCCGGGCCTGTCGGTGAGTGTCTCTGAAAGATTTACATGATAGTTAAGGTTAGCTTAGATTATTTATTAAAAAACAGGCATCAAAAGCTCCATGCAGTTTCCAAAAATAAAAATATAACAAATTTTCGTTTAAGCATAATTTAACACAATGTGCGGCAGTTACATCACATACATACATTTGTGGCATATAGTATATCAAATATTATTTTGCATTTATATTTATTTACAAAATATTTTTGTTTTTGTTGTGCAACTTAAGTTCTACAAAGCACTTAATACTAGATCAGTAATAGTTTATCATACAAAAGATATAAGATTCGTATTAATAATATTGTCGTTTGTGATGAGTAGAGGATAGAAATGCATTTGTCCCGAGAATGGAAATATGAATAATAGAAATAGAATTTGCTATAAACCAAATCAGAAAATATCACACCCTTATAAACATTATACTATTTAGAGAAATAACCAAAAGTTTGTAACTGGAAACCAATTGGAATGATCATATGAATGTGATAATAATATTTTGCTAATAGATCGAATACTTATAGCGGCGTTTTTTAGTATCATCTAGCGAAGTCTGAGATCTAAAACTATGCTCAATCAAGGCAGTGTGCGATGAGATGGGAAAGGAATTGTGCTTGTTAGTCGAACTACTGGGATGAACGCATAAATCTGAAGAGCAGCAGGCACTAATACTAGAATTTGGGTGTTGACCGAAGTCGTTGCTTGATAGGCAAAGAGAAGATTCAAGGTACGAACCAGTTGTTGGATCAATCGTTTCCACATGTCCATTAGACAATTGGCCATCGCTTCCATTCGCATTTGTTGTTTTACCCATGAGCATTGAACTTGATCTCACACCTAAAAAGATAAGTTATGAACAGGTTGATGGGTGATCTATCAATATACTTATGTACATACCAATTGCTGATCCATTTGTTATCACATGTCCATTAGAGAGTGTGCCATTGATTCCATTCTCTCCCATTAGTGGTGCACTGGACTTAACGCCTAAAAGTGAACATTTAGTTATCAATATAATAAACTTATATTCATTCAAATACTTACCACTCATGCGATAATCACCATTGGATGAGGTTTCAATGTCACCATTTTGGGGTGTGGAAACGCCATTCGATTTACTTATTGTGTCATCCTTGACACAACGCATAAGGAACAACAGAGAGGAGCCAACTAATGGCGGCAGTCCAGCTAGTATCAGAGGTAGTGTATACGATCCTGTGCTATCGAAAATGTAGCCGGCAACTGGTGGACCAATGGTCAAGGGAAGCGAACACAATCCCAACAAGAAACCAATTGCTTGCGTTGCACCCGATGGACCGCAAATCTCATAGGCAATCGGTCCAAGCAACGAAATGAAGCAGCCATCGAAAAGACCCATGACCAAGGCAAATGTCACAAGTATGGCATAGGAGCTGGTCAATGGAAGCAGCAGTGTGACCAGACCAATGCAAACAAGCGACAGTTGCTGCAGATACATTCGATTCACTCCTGGCATATCAGCAATGACCCCAAAGATCAAACGACCAATGCCCGACGTAATGCCAATACACATGACAGGCAAGTTGACATCTTTGCCCGGGAATGAGGTCTCAACAAACTTCATCATGTGCACATAGGGCACAAAGTAGCCAAAGAGCGCCAGGGGCACACACAGGGCCCAGATGACATAACGTTTCTTCTTCCAGATATCCACATTGACAATGGAACGCAGAAAGACATTGAAACGCGAGCGTCCATTCTTCTTCTTGGGCATATCCAAAGGCAGATGCAGTGGCTTATAGACAAACGAACAGACTATAATAAATGCGGCCATAAGACTCATTATCTGGAAGAGACAAACAAACGACTTAGAAACTGTAAGTTAATTAAGTTAAGATAAGTTACTTACCCTCAAAGTCACTTCCAAGCCATAGCTCTTCAGCAGAGTATCCAATCCCGGTGGCAGTATAACAGTAAATACACTTGAGCCGGCTGTAACAAAGCCGCTCACCTTACCCAGATACCGTTTAAAGTAATGTCCCAATATGGCCAAAGTGGGCGTATAAGCCAATGCTCCTCCCAAACCAAACATGATGCCATATGTAAAACACAATGCACTCACATTATCAGAGAAAAACGATGAGAGCAACAGTCCACCCGAGGCAAGCATGCCACCCAAAAAGGTGGTCAATCGCAGGCCAATCTTGTCGGTGAGTACACCAGCAACAGGTGACAGAAAGAATGTGGTGCCAATGGCCAAGGAGCCAACAAGAGCTGAAATGGAAGGAAAAAAAGATTTCTTTTCAATTTAATCAAAATTCAACATGGATTACTAATTATATCATATTCTTAGCTTTAATTCCACATATTTAAATAATTTAAAACAAGAATATAAAGTTTCCAACTTTAAGTTGTGGTTTCAAACTAGGTTCAATTAAATATTTCTCACTCCTATATTTTTCCACTCACTTAATTTTACATAATCGATACATAAAGGCCTACAAGTTTTCTTTAATATAAAACCGAATCTCACGTAATTGCGGTTAATTGTTGAATTGTGAAATGAAGTGTTTTTTCCATATTCTGCCTCCCGCCGGCAGCTGACAGTTGAAGCTGAAGCTAAAGCTGTGGAACGCTTGAATGCAATCAAAGAGTTTATGCAAAACCTAATTCGATTGAGCAATTTGAACACTTGGCACGATCGGGTGACTCAACGGGATAAAAAATGGCAAATGTGCGGGTCGGAAAGAGTTTGAAATCTGTTTAGAGAATTGGTATTTAATTAATAAAATTGGAAAATAATTGTCAAATCATATCGGAATGTTATATCATATAGCTGTTATACAAAGGCAAGATTACTAAACAGTCTTAGCTATGAAATAGTTTTCCTTGATTTTATCAATATTCAATTTCAATCTTCAATCATATTCTAAGCTGCAAACTGCACTTTGTCATTCAATCTCATTTTGCTTGAAATCTCTCAGCGAAAAGTCAACACTTTTCCACGTAGTTTTGGAACGTGAATAACACCTAACTGACAGATTTGGGTTAATTCTTTGTTCAATGCATGGCTGCATTGACGACCCAGATTTGATAAGCAAGTCCGCAACCGGTCAAGCCGTGATAATGTATAATTTCATAAGTCAGTTTGAGCGATGAAATCGAGAGTGTCAACTTCCAGTATCGCTAAATGCAAATGATGCAGCTGTCAACAGTGACAATTAGCACAAAAGATCAACAAATGTTCACAATAATATATTACTATCGCATAGAGTGCATTAAATATTAGGTGAAAGCAACCAGAGAAAGACACACTTAGTTCTATATATTATTTATCTATTAAGATCTATCTAAATTTAGACTTGACCTACATTCACATGAAGGCTATGCAAAATATGTCCGCATCTCTGTGTAATTAATACTGCCAAAAAAAAAAAAAAACACATCTCATCACACAGACTTAAACACGTACGGTTTCGACTACTATATACTATATACTCTTGTTGCAATTTGGGCAACTATGGCAACCCGGCAACGAGAACGAAACACACATTTCAATGTCAATGCCAGAGCCGGCGCCCGATGTCGGTGTATCGGACTCGTTAACGATGTCGGCATAAAAACAAATTTAACCGCAGTCAGAGAGGGTGAAACACAACGAAAGAGAGAGAGGCAGTTAATAGTGCAATTGTGCCACAAATGTATACAATGTTGCCTGAGAGAACTGAGAGCGGGCGGGAGCATACAGGAGAGAGAGTGTGCTCGGGCAAAGAACTACAATATTAGATAATACTTTGCTGAAACATTGCCAAGGGTCTTTAAAAATAAACAAAAGGCATTAAACTGACGCCAGACACGGCAAACATTACATCAACTTTTACCGGGAAAATGCAATGATTGTGCCAAAAAATAAAAATAAAAAAAATGCAACAGCATATTTTTGAAACTAATATCTAATAAAAACTAAATACCATAACGAATAACTTATAACTTTTCAATTTAACACAATACGTTCTACAATTCTTATCGAGTTCATTCAGCTTACTAAATTTGTCGATAAAAACAAACAATTCAAACATTGCAAACAAACAACAACAAATTTGTTATTCATTCATTCAAATGATGACGTCTTTAAAATCAATTTGAAAACAAATCAGAATAACGCCGTAGTAGTACAATGTATAGTAAATGCTCAAAGTCCCTGAACCCAAAAGTCTCAACTCTACAATCATATTTTATTCATGAATTGAGCGACATTCTTCTTATTTTCAAATACGTAGTATATTAAAAAAGTTTGACAACTTATCAGTTTCATACATGATTAAAATTACGACTTGCAATTAATACGCGTGGATTATTTTATTGATATTATTGACACCTAAGAGCGTATGTGTGTGGATGGGTGACGATAAGCCAAAAGCGTTAAGATGTAGGGTTCTTAATAAGGCGAGCTTGGACTCGGATTACGCGTTAAGCTTTAATCATATTGCGGAACTAATTCCACTCAACCAGTCAGTTGAGCTAGAGCTAGAGCTAAAGCTAGAGCTGCTCTTAGCTAGTGGGATGGTGACCCAAACGGTTTGAGGAGGATCGCTGTCATGTTAGGTGGCGGTTGGTGATGCACTTGAAGGGCTTCCAAGTCGTTTGCCAAACGCCAGTCGACCAAGTAACTGGGTCAGTGGCATGTGGCATGCGGCCTACGCCATTTGTTGTTGTTGTGCCATTCATTTATGTGGCGTCTTTGGACGCGGCTTTTGTCTTTTGTCTGTTTAGCCAAACTGCAAACTGGTCTTCTTCTTTAAAGGCATTGCTTACACACCAGCCTTCCACCTTCCACCGAAAAACTTAACTGCTTGTTAAACACACACGGCGTATGTGCAATATCGCCCATAGAGAGCCTCCAACAAGAGAACCTTGACAAACACACAAGTCTTAAATCAATTGAACTTTACGTTGCTTTGCGTTCACACGACGTCACAAGTTCGTGTTCTATTCTGATAGTCGAATGAATAAGATATCACATATATAGTATATATATTCTCTGCGTGTTTCGGGCCAGACCACTTCACGCTAAATATGAATGAACTCTTATACGCATTTATTTTACACTTGAAAAAAAAAAACTGTTTCAAGAAGCTTAAACATTTAACAATATTTTTTCATAATATTTCCTTCATATCTCATTAAGTATCAAATTATTTATTTGATTTCGGGTCACAAGTTAATAATATTTTTTTATATGTTTTTTATGCCACGTGTATAGTTTGTAGTTTCATTCTGCTGCAAACGACCTTTTTGCTGGTGCTCAGAAAAATTCTCAACTCTCATCGACTCCAGAAACTTGACATCGTCATTGCCGACGCCGTGTTGAATAACGTTTTGTGATCCAATAAAACTTTTAGCAATTTAATTCACTTGACGTCGACGATGTTGGTCTCGCATAGCGACTTGTATGTAGCTAGATATATACACACATTGATGTATAAATACTATATATATTACATGTGACAAGTTTTATTGAACTCAAAACGACGCAGAAATATTTGGCCGGATCGTATGTCCGTTGCCGTCCAAATTCTTCCCAACAACATATTATGTTTTTTAAAAGATCAACAAATTTTTGAAAATTGAGAAAGAGGAGAGCTCTTATCAATTGATATTGATTTTTTACCATACTATATAGAAAGTGAATGTTCAGATTATGCCCAATTTAAGTATATAAACATAACAATTAATAAATTACGGAAAATCAGCACGAATTCACCCCGGAAATTCGAAACTCTTATCAACCAAATATATATTTGAAGTATGGTCATAAATCAGGGTAGTATCTGTAATTAAATGCTGTCAATTTGATGTGCAAAACAACTGTTTAATTCCCATACAATACAACATAATCTCTGTTATTTTGCCTTCTGCATAATTACAATCAATTGAGGATTGTCACGAATTCCGAATCAATTTGCCTTTTGGCCCTACTCGCAAGGGATTAAGTACATTGTGCAAATTGCTTTTGTGTACACAGTGAGAAAAGTGATGCGTGACAATAAAGTGTAAATAAGTAAGTTGTTTTCACACTTTTTTCTCCCTGTGCACTTCTATCAAACCCACAAAACCCATACCAAGTTATATGGCTTACCCGCTTTGCTGTTGGCTTCCGTGTCGCCTTGGGCCGTTAGTCGTTCGGTTAGGAGCTTGTGCAGCACACCGTACGTGTTGATGAGTCCAAAGATGACACCGTTGCATAGGAAGGCACTGATCATGACCAGCCAGGCACGAGCACCGCCATCGGGTGGTTCTTTGCCGTGTATATCTCGACAACAGGGTGCCTCAATATGTTGCTGTTGCAGTTGTTGTTGTTGTTGTTGGGCTCCATTCTCGTGTATCTTGCCATTTGTCAACTTATCCTTATGTCCATGTCCATTGCTGGATTTGTGTCCGTTGGAGCGTTCCGCAACGCTCAATATGCGTCCATTTGTCTGACTGCCAGTTGTGTCTAACGGTTCATTCTCGGCCATTGCTTCGTGCGGTTTTCTGTAATTTCAAACTGATTACAATTCGTCTGTCTTTTTGTCTTTGTATCTGGGGGCACTATCAGATATGCGGCTATGCGGTTTACAACCTAACTAGTTGACATATCCATAAAAATAAAGCAACAAAACAAAAAAAAAAGTATTGTTGCTAAAGTGATGCGATCTAAGATTTAATTGTAATTATCATTATTTGTCAACTGCAATTTAAACAAATGTAACTTAAGAGCTGGAATCTGGAGAGCTCTCGCCGCTTAGGGGCTTTGATGTGACAGAAAAACTAGAGGGAAGAATCTAATCTCAATGTTGCATCTTGAAAGTAAGCGTATTTGTTTGTAAATGTATGATAACTATGTAACTGTTTTGATTATTTTATTTATTTTTTTGGGTTTTGTTTTACTTATTGTGCATATTTGAATAATAGAAAGCAATAGATAGGGTAGGGAGTGCCAAAAACAATATTGAGCATATACAAAATAAATAGAAAATACTTCAAATAATCTGTAATAGGTCATTTAAATGATTTTTATTCAAATTTTAATGGGCATTCATAGTCAAATACAAAAACACTTTGAAATGAAAAACTTTTTAAAATGGAAATAAAAAATATAAAATAAATTTTAATTCTGCAAAAAAAAGATTTAAGTTTTTTAAGATCGTAGATAGTAGTATTATATCAATTGATACTAATTTAATATTTTTCTAGCTGTTTCACATGTTCCACATTATATTCTTTAAAAATGTCACAAATAGTGGGCGTACTCTTAATTAAATAATATTATTAATAATTCTTTCGCTAATATACGGAAAACCCCGAGTATTTGTTGTTAAACAATAAATGCGCAGTTCCATAAACGCGCAATATTGATATAGCACGTTTTTAACTGGTGCATGAAAACAATTCTGCACTCTATGCACTTTTTCTTTAAAGCAAAAGCAATAAAATATATACAACGAAAAGATTTTATGGCTACGTCCAATACGGAATTTATCATACATCAAATAAGCACAATTGTAAGTTATATAAACAATCAAAAAGTCAGGTAGCGATATTAATATGTAAATATAATCTGCAAGAATTTGGGTTATTATTAAATAATATTTTGACAAGCATTACATGTCATAAAAAAAATTAAAACTAGATAAAAACTCAAAAGAATGTTAAGCAAAAAGTGAAGAAGTCACATTGTTGATATGTGTACGCAATAATGTTGTAAATCTGTTGATGTTACAGTTTTTTGTGGCATTATCAATGTGCACGTGTCATATTCCCTCGCTCCCTCTCTTGCTATCTGACGGTAGACGTCCCCAATGTGGGGAGGGGGTCATACAACAAAAATCGAAAGCTTACGCAATGTCAAGGTAACTAACTGCATATAAATTAAGAATTTTCACCTACATGGCAGCGTGTTTAGTTTCGTTTCGTTGTGTGTGTGAGTGTTAATATATAAATGCACTATAATTTGTATTAAAATTTGATATTGAAGATCCCGTTGGAAAACTGCGAGGCGCCTTAACCGACGCCACTGAATGGGACGCTCAAACTGACGAAGACGAAAGCGCGAAGACGAAAACGAAACGGAACGAATTCGATTCGAACTTGCGAGTAGAAATACAAAAACACAACCGAACGCTTGCGTTGCCGGCAACGGAATGAAAAATAATTCAATTATTTTACACGAGTCGGTTTTTGTAGTATGTGGTGCAAAAAAGAAAAACATATATTTTGTCACTTACTCACGAGGCGCCCCTAATCGGAGCACAAGTTCACAACGTGCAAAACGTTCTCTTTCTCTGTAGTAAACAAAAAGTGTTCCAAGTTTTGCGGTAACCGTTGGCAACGGTCAACAAAACAACGAAGATGGCCACAAAAACAAAAGAGTGAACGCATTTCATTGTTGTTTGTGTTTGTGTTCCTTTAACAATTAAACATGGTACATAGTATAACTTAGTAAAATCACATGATGATCAATTGGCAGGCTAGCCAGGCCAGGCGAGCGGATTTTTACATTTTCTTTTTTTTTGGTCAATTGATTCCAATTCTCAGAATTAGAAACTGAAGTCCAACATAAACTGACGACACATAAATTGACCATATCCGTTTCATATTCAACAGCATCAACAGCATCAACAGCATCAGCAACAACAACAGCACAGCATATTATCATCATCAGCAGACGATTCTGCTTAACAAGATGACCCCCGGTGTTGAAGTATCATCTGTGAAATTTATATTGTTGGCGCCATCAAGCACGCAATACAAAAACTAAAATACAACACGATTTTTTATGTATACACAATATTTCAGTATAATCGAATAAAAAAAATGTATATATGTATATTTAAGACTTACGTGTTAGCGGAAGATTCATGTTTCAGTTAATTTATAATACTATTAAGTTATATATTATATTATTTTATCAATTGTTCCTCAATGGACATTGCTGTGGGTAGCGCACAGAGCGGTTGATCCACAATCAACTTGAAATTCTTATCGGGCCAATCGAATTCCAAACGTTGTGTTGGTTCAGTCTTGCCATCTAGTTGTGCATTGAGGAATGCCTCCATCATGCGCGGCACTAGATCGTTTGGTATCAACACCTGAATCCAATAGCCAAGTACGCCGAAGGGTTCACTAACGCTGACAGCAGATCCTGTAACCGTTTCAGCGACAAGTGTTAAGGCCAAATGTTGAGCCTTAAATGTGAAATGACGACCATGTCGAATGCGATCCTGGAAATGAATAGAAACTGAATTTAATCTATAAACAACCAAGTCGAATGATTGATTTACCTTAATTGCCAGCAGAAGATACTTTGCAGCATAGGGCGCGAGTGTAATTTCAATGCCATCGAGGGATATGCAGTCAGGCGCTTGGGGCTGATAATCGAGTGGACAGGATTTGTGCAAGGAGTTGCTGCTTATTGACATGGATTGTGGAAAGCTCGGTTCTTCACGTTTCATTTGCGATTCAGTCAGTGGTCGATTGTTTTCCTCAGTAGCGCAGCGTTCGTTTAAGGCCTGAAAGTCAACCTCTTGCTTGATCATATTGGTTGGTTTTTGTTCCTTAAAAGTGAATTCTGCATTGATTCCTGCCAAATCGGAACCCTGTTTTTCGAGATCATCCTGTAGATTGAGAAGCGTTTCGGGAAACAGTTCGAACACGCTCATTGTGCGTTGCATGTTAGTGACCAGCCAATCGCCTCCAGTCTGAACGTCCTTAGAGAGAAAACTCAAAACGCCACGACCATTCCAGCGTGAGGCCTGTTCCACTTCCTCTTCGGTTACTCCGACTATCTGGCAAAAGTCCACAGTGCCAAAGGGTGTGTCAATGCAGACCAGTTGGGGATCTTGCGCTACCAGCAAGCTCTGCATTCGGGAAGTTGTGCTGCCATCCAAACACTTGCGCCAAGGAATATTATCTCCAAAGCACAATCCGTTTCCCGTTTGAAAGCAATAGCGAGCAATTGACTGCAGTAGGTTTGCTGGCCAAGTGGGAGGCCTAACTGGTTTCTCTGGGTTTTCGCGCTCTAGACTCAGCTCAGCTTCCGTTTTGGCTAATCGAAATGTCAACTCGAAACCCATTCCGGAACGGGTTGTATGCTCCTCTTTCAAATGTACCCGTTGATCGCCATGCAAGTCACTGAGTCCAAAACTAACATAATGCCAGTGTGGAAGGATTCTCACTTCATCCCCTTCGCCCTGACCATTGTTGCTGTACATGCTAATGTAGTCGAGCGGATCGGAGCCACCCAGCCAATACTTTAACAGTGTCGTCACCTGCAATGGGTTCGGTTGATCCGGATACACAGATATCAAATGATCAATCAGAGACTTTAAGCCAGGCGGTGGCTTAAGCTCTGAATTCTTTTCCGGATTTTTTGAAGCAGCCATAATAATAAAATGATTAAATTAAAAACAAAGCAAAATCATCGATTGCACGGTTGATAGTATCGATAGACAATAGTGGCGAGCAATGTATGCTGCGCAAAATAAGGATGAGCTAAATTCAAACAGCAGTGCACAAATCTTAATAACATATGTTTTTACAAGCTTATAAAATACACCAAATACACCAAAAACACATAATATAGAAGACTCGTTCAAAACTCAAATAAATTGATAACATTATTGAAAAAGATTGCATCAGAAAATTTAGTTTGGTTTCCTTATTATCTTGACAGTACATTCTGTATTAGGTATTTTAGTTCACACACGACACGGTCACACTGCACACGACACCGCGATTTAACAAGAAAAATTTGCAATACTTTTTATAAACGCACAAAATGGAGCCTTATGATGTCGTCGTCAACCAGCCTGTGGTCATTGATAACGTAAGTATTGATTTGCAAAAATATTAAAGAAATTGTCCAGCCAGTTGCCGCTCCCCAAACACCTGGCTGGCGTTTCGCAGCGACAAGTGACATCACCAAACTAACACGAATAAGCCAAGCTGCCCCCGAACCTCGTCCCTTTGTGCTATAAACTTTCTCAACCAACATTTTAACTGTTTATGTATGCGCATAGAGTGACTAATAATTGCCAATTAATAAAGTTTATTAAATTTTGGTACATTATCAAATTTAAAGACTATACAATTTAGTAGCGAAGTGAACTTGTTCTTAACGAGTAAAGACAATGGACGATATAGGTGAAAAATGAGCACCGATTTTAATGCGTCCGTCCAATTTCATGCGCTTTTCATATTTCTCGATATAAACCACTGGCTGGCGCTCCCGAACCCATTTAATGGGACTTAGTAACATTTTAACTCCACGATCCGGTAGAACTCCACATTTGCCTTGATGCTGACAAAATAGTTCAGGACGATGCAATTTGCCGAGTGGATCACGATAGTAATCCCTGAAGTTCTGGCATTCCAGATAGAAGTTATCTACTTCGCCCAGCTCTCGATAGTTTACACATGGTAATCCAATTGGTGGTGCATATTTTAAAATTGCCTTGCGCTGAAAACGTGAACTCCTCGACACAGCCAACATTTCCGCTTGGGGTATTTGTCTCGATTCCATATTGTGTGCGTTTTTCAAAAATACAAAAATAAATAGTTTATACTTGTTTAAAGAAAAGATTCAAAATGTATAGAAAATAATACAACACCCAAATGATTACTTTTGCAGGGCTCCGGTGTGATCAAAGCTGGCTTTGCTGGCGAGCACATTCCAAAGTGCAGGTTTCCCAATTAGTAAGTAGTTAATCACCAGCTGATCAAGATACTAACTAACATTTCTTATAGCATTGGCAGACCAAAGCATGTGCGGGTAATGGCTGGCGCCTTGGAGGGCGACATATTTGTCGGACCCAAGGCGGAGGAGCATCGTGGCCTGCTTAGCATACGTTATCCCATGGAGCATGGCATAGTGACGGACTGGAATGATATGGAGCGCATATGGAGCTATATATATAGTAAAGTAAGTACAATATTGTAGTTAACAGCTAAAATGTTTTATTAATTGATATGCGTTTAGGAACAACTAGCCACTTTCACGGAAGATCATCCTGTTCTACTCACTGAAGCACCATTGAATCCACGTCGCAATCGCGAAAAGGCTGCAGAATTCTTCTTTGAGGGTATCAATGCACCTGCGCTCTTTGTGTCCATGCAAGCGGTACTCAGTCTGTAAGTAACAAAACACAAAACCGATTGATTCACAACCCATTAATCAACTCCATATTCATTCAGTTATGCCACGGGTCGTGTGACTGGTGTTGTGTTGGACTCTGGTGATGGTGTGACGCATGCCGTGCCCATCTATGAGGGCTTCGCCATGCCTCACAGTATTATGCGTGTGGACATCGCTGGACGTGACGTGACACGCTACCTGAAAACACTCATACGAAGGGAGGGATTCAATTTCCGTTCGACAGCCGAATTCGAGATTGTGCGTTCGATCAAGGAGAAGGTGTGCTATCTGGCTACTAATCCACAAAAGGAGGAGGCTGTGGAGACTGAGAAGTTTGCATACAAACTGCCTGATGGCAAGACATTTGAAATTGGACAGGCTCGTTTCCGTGCACCAGAAGTGCTCTTCCGACCCGATCTGTTGGGCGAGGAGTGCGAGGGTATACATGATGTGCTTATGTATTCCATTGAGAAATCGGATATGGATCTCAGAAAAATGCTCTATCAGAACATTGTGCTGTCGGGTGGTTCAACGCTTTTCAAAGGTTTCGGCGATCGTTTGCTGTCCGAGCTGAGAAAACACTCGGCAAAGGATCTGAAAATTAGGGTATTTACAATGTTTAAAATATGATATATAATTGATTTTAATGTGCGTCTTGTTTTGTGTTTAGATTGCTGCACCACAAGAACGTCTTTATTCCACATGGATGGGTGGCTCTATTCTGGCATCGCTGGACACCTTCAAGAAGATGTGGGTCTCAAAGCGAGAGTTCGAGGAGGAAGGCCAACGTGCCGTGCACCGAAAGACTTTTTAGTTGGTTTATTCATTTAAACTCTTATGTGTAAAAGGCTTATTAAATTCTGTATCCAATTGAGAAAAACCATGTGTCACACCTAACATCAAAACAAATATCCTCAAAAATGTCGTAACAAATATTGCATACATACTTACATATATGCATTAAATAGGCGCAAAGTATTTAAATATGCTATTTATTGAAAATTTTGCTTTTCGCAGCATAGAAAATAAATAAAAAAAAAACCAAAATCATAAAATACCATTTTGATATACTATTTATGTAATCCCATTAATGTAAAGCTCATCTATGATAAAGTCGCACAATGTGGCATCAATTGTACGATTAATTACAAACAATTGCTACAAATACACATTAGTCATACGCATTGTTGTATGTATCTGAGCCATTGATTCGATTGTTCAGTTGTTCTCTTACGGTCAGTAGCGCTCTCTTTGGCTTGAAATGTATTCAGTTGGCTTCAAGTTGTTTAATCGTTTGGTTGTGTCTCAAGCGGCCAATCTCTATGGCAACGGCGAAACACAAGTTTTTTCGTTTTAATCTCCCAACAAATACTGTCACGGACAGTGAAAAACGCTTGAATTGAATTTTTTTTGGCTTTCAATTGTTTTATTTTTTGAAAACGCAACCACGTAGAACCAAATGGCAAACATTGCAATGGTTCCGGTGGGCGAGCGAGTAAACGAATCTGAGGTAAATCCAATATGTCCAAAAGAAAAACATATAACTACTAACTTTAAACATGCACATTCCTTATATTAACCCTGATCCTGTGAACGTTGCACATGTCAATAGACAATGAATGCATTTCCTCAATTTACTATATTCACAGTGGCTTTAATAGCTGTTCGTGCAACTTAATGAGACCTGTTTGCCTTGTGTGTGTGAATTTGTTGTGTTTGTATATACATATTTATGCATTCCCATTTGTACAAAAGTATGTTATATACAATATAGATGTGCGGTGTATGTGAAATTTTCATTCCTGTCGTGTGTCAGCTTATTGATTTTGTAATTTTCACAAAACAATTAAGAATATGTATGAAGAGCATTTGTGGTGATATATTCATATGCATTATTCATCGGGAAGTCAAATGAAGAACTTTGTGGTGTGTATATAAAAATGGATGAATTATTTATTTATCCAATTGCTTATTTTTATTAGTATCTAAGTTGATATCTTACTTCTGTATTACAGAAAACTATAACGAATGCATGGCAGGTATGGAATTTTTCTCAAAAGCAAAAATTTCAAGAAAACTTTTTTATTTTTTTTCAACAATTTTAGGTATTAATTAATTTTTTCTAAGAAAATTAGCTCTTCTCAAGTTTATAGTTAGCTCACCACAAGAAAAACATATATCAAGAAGTAAAAAAATTATAATTTATGAAAAAAATAGGCAACAAAATAAAAATTTTAATTCTGTGATGCTTTTCTGCAAACATCCTCGCCCTCATTACTGCACACAACACAAAAATAAAAGTAACTTTGCACATTTAGCTAATTGATTAAAGTTAGTTCAGTTTATCAGCAAGGCACAATAACATGTACAATTGCACAGATAAGAAATGTTTCAAAATTCTATTTGGAACAAAATCACAGTTCACAATTCGTTGGGAAGTCGAAGAAACCGCACCATAAAAATGGCATCCTCTGTCTGTATAAATTATCTTTATGTTATATAGAATTCCTTTAACATTATTTCATTCCTATTTTCAGATGAAAGCGATGGATGCGAATCGATATGCAACCAAGAAGACGATTGCTCAGGGTATGCTGGATATAGCGTTGCTAACGGCAAATGCATCACAATTAAAATATATACTGCAAGTTGGGGAACAACATCAGTTCTACAAGTTGATGCTAATACTGATTAGCTTATCGATAGTGCTGCAGGTAATTATGAAAAGTTAACTTTTCCATTTTATACACTGCTTGCGGGGTTGTAACGACTATTCGTTCGGTTCTTATATACTAGATACTATCGGGCGTACTAAGCCTGTCACTGAGTTTATTGCGAGATTGCCGACTGCACCAGCCAGAGTTCCATCAATCGGCCAATGTGATCAATCATGTCCGCACCGGTTTTGCCTTTTTTACAACAATGTTAAATTTGTTTATATCGGCCTTTGATAGTCGCCTGCCTCCGCCACAGGGCGATAGTTTAAACAATGTTAATTAGTGTGGAGAGGGAAATTTTGTTGTTAAGCTAAACTAAAATTTTCAATCTCAATTCTATACAGCTATTGGTTGGAATTCTGTTTGTGGCCATCGGCAGTCTGAATATAAACAAGCAGCAAGACCAGAATGCAGCAACCATATTGAACGATATCATATTGGTGGTCATCTTTGTAATATCGGTGGTGAATGTTATAATTTCCGGGTTCGGCATCGAATATTCATCTCAACCGCTTAGACTCATCGATCAGCACGCTAAAGTACCATAGACAATATATGCAAAACTTATGTATTGTTACCAAAAAATAGACTTAACAATTAAGTAGTATTAAAAATAATTTGTAAAACTGCAAGATTGGATTTTATATGGTTTTAAAAAATAAACAACATGTATTTGACAAAAAAATATATAAAAATTATAAATATAAATCTATTTAATATTCAGGTGCTTACAGGAATTTTATTAATTGTTCAATCTCTTGGCACCATTGTGAAGGCACGGGATCGATCCATACTTATTAAAGTTAATCATTTCGTGGACGCATTCATATTTCTATCTGTATTTTGTGATGTTATGAAAATGAACTTCGGCTTGGATCCAGCATTACCATACAAAGAAGGCGATTCTAAAGATATCAGACCTTAAGAAAAACTGTATTATTTATGGAATAAGTTAAATTAAGAAGTAAAAATAAGAATCTCGAATAAATTCAATATATGATTTAAACTGCGCGCATTTCTATAATGGTTATTCTTCACTAAAGTGTGTACACACTTGATTTCGGTCAGCTGGCTGGCTATCGATTGTCGATAGGCAAATCCGCACAAGTTGTATATTTTAGCGTCATTAAAGGTGTCTCTTTGGCGGCATTGGTATATTGTTTTGTACTCTACAATTAAGTTATTAACACCTTGAATTTTACGCAGATATAATCCAACTGCTCATTATGTCAGACGATGAATGTGATATTTTCAGCCTTCCAACGAAACTGAAAAATGGTAAGCGGTTAATATATGGAAATTTGAACGGCTCAATTGAAAAGTTTTATTCGCAGTTTTGCCACAAAATCTTTATGTGCCAGAACAGAATACAAGCCAAACAGAATATGATTTTATTAAAACAACTAACGTTAAGAATGCTCCAAAAGAATCAAAAACAAAGCGAACAGCACAGAAAAAGTCGGGCAGGCAATCGAAGCAAACTGACAAAGCCATAGAAACGGAGACCAATAATAATGAACTCAAAGGCAAAGAAGCAAAAAAAGCAACATCAGCTGCAACTAGTCCTGAAGCGGAAAGTGAACTGATTATTTCGAAGCTAATCAATGAAATGGAACAAAGACAAGCCACAGAGAAGGATGCATTGCCTGTTGCATGTCGCACGCGTAGATCGCTGGGTAAACAAAAGGTACCCGAAGAAGTCATAGTTATTTCTGAAGAAACGCCACCAAAACAACAGAGGGGTCGTGGTCGCAAGAAGGCAGCAGCGGCAGCAACAGTAACAGCAGCAGCACCTGCAAAAAAAACCACGAGGAGGAATGCAGCAAATCAACACGTATTGAGCATAGCCGAGATAGCAGCTCGAGCAAAAGTCATTGATGCCATTGATATGGTCTCAGCTGTTATGCCACGAGTTGAAGGATTTGTAAGCGAAATGTCAATGTCTACATTGAAACGTTTGATTATAAAGATATTGTAATAAATTACAGATAAATCTAGACTCAGATGAGGAAGGTGATCAACTGTTGGCCCAAGTGAAAGAGCCTACACCCTCAAGCAACTTTGATGAAGATAACCCAATTCTCGACATCAATTTAAATTGGTATTAAGTGATGATCAATCCACTATATACAAGTTGACTTTAATATTTTCCTCTTTCTGCAGGCGAGGTGAAATTCAATTATATAAATTGCGACAACATCAAAAGTTTGCGCATCTATTCAAAGAAGTTGCCAAACGCAATAATGTGCCCATAAATGATGTTATTATAAACATGGATGATGAATTTATTAGTCAAACAGAATCACCACATACTGTTGGCCTTAAGGTCTTTCACATATTAAGTATGTATTAGACATTTTAATTGTTGTTGATAATATTTATGTATTACAATATTTTGTAGGTGGTTGTGCTATGGAATCGTCTAGCAAAGTGACTGATCCTAAGGACAATGCCAATAATTTGATGAAGTCCAAGAAATTCCAGTTAAAAGTACAGGGAGATAAGTGGAAACAACCATTGATAATTCAAATGAAAAAGACAGATGCCTTTAAGATTCTTTATATTAAGTGTGCAGAAGAAATGAATTGCGCTGTTTGCGATTTCAAATTATTGTAAGTTTCGCGCTAACTTTATTTAATATCTTTGCTTGAAATTAATTTTTTTTTGCAGTTTTGATGGTGAACTACTGGAACCCGATGATACGCCCAAAGATCAAGATATGGAGGGTAATGAAATGATCGATTTGCGGATGAAATAACTTAAGCTATGTTTTTGTTAAGATTTAAGTTACTGTATTAAATTTAATATATTTATTTTCACTTTCAAAAATGTTAACCAAGCAAAAACAATAATATCGTTTGTATGTGCAACGGATCATAGTTTTTTTTTTACTTTTGACTTATTGTTAAGTATTGCATTGCACTAGCGACAGCAAAATAAATGCAATAATAAAATGTTCTTACTGTTGGTTACATTTGTGTCAAGCTGCTTCTGAAATCACAAAGAGCCCATTCTCAAGTAGAGCACATTTCAGCATCCAGCACCCTAAGATTTCTTAACACACACACACACACACACACCCTTAATGTTATGTTTATCTAGCATAGAACGCTATATATTAAAGCACAAACACACGCACGCACACACACACACACACAACTAGCGGCCGGAACAAAACAAAATTATTGTTGATATGCGTCTTAGCAGATGATGATGATGATGATGATGTTGTGTTTTTTGAGGGGGGGAGGATATTTCGGGGTGGTTGGCACTAACTCATTCCACCGGCTTTGGCCTGCTCACACTCTCGCTGTCTCTCTCTCATTGTTTGCCTCTTTCCCTTGTGCAGTTTCCCATGGAATTTCACTGCACAAATTGTGACACAGGACCTTTGGTCTACTGTGAAAGTTTCATGCGCAGCTTTCGCGAGAGTAACACAGAGAGCGAGAGCGAGAGCGAAAGAGAGAGATTATGAGCAAAAAGCACTCTCCATATTTTGGTCAGCTGCCCATTGCAGCTTGACTCCTGTGAACAGAACGAGTTTATCCTTCGTGCTAAATAGTCGCATTTTGTTCGCTTTTGTGCTTAATACAAAAAAAAAAAAAAATACATCATTATAATAATAATAATAATAGAATATTAAACAGACGTCAATACAAACCAACAAACCAGAGACGGATTAAACTTGTGTTCGCTGTGTTTATTTTGTGTTTTCAAGTGCGAAATTCAAACCAACAACAAGGAAGAGAAAAAAAAGAAAAATAATTATACAGCTTCCCCCAAACCATATCCAATTATATCTATATATATATATAAATAATTTGTGTGTGCAACATTTCCACTAACTTGGCGCCCAAATAATGTAAGCAAAACAAATAAAATAAAACGGAGGGAATGATACTGTTTTTTGTTTTGTTATTGTTGTGTTCGTTGTTGGTTGTTCCGTTGTTCCGTTGTTGTACATATTTGAACTGGGCTGGTTTGTTCCTGTCAGGCTGCCCCTGGCATTGACAAATGTGTTTATCATGTTGGCTTTGAAACGAGAACAAGTTAATTGACATGCCCCAGACAAACACACACACACGTACACACACACAAAAAGCCAAAACAGAGGCATACCTTCAGCTCCAACTCCTCTACTCCTACTCCTCATCCTCCCTACCAACTCTGTCTGTGTGTGTGCTGTCTGTGTGTGTGTGTTATTTAAATAATTCATGACGATTGTTGGCCATTAATATTTAAGTATGTATGCATGTGCCGTTAGATATATACACATGCTCATAAACATTCAAACACAGACCTCAAACTCACAATCACTGAAGCCGCCCCCCCCCCACCCCCCTTGATTAAGTGCGGTCCAAAAATAGAACGTGACACCTCCCAGAACAGAAGTGTTACCTGGCGCTCTCAAGTGCGTAGTTGTTAAAGTCATATCCAAGTCGAGGTCATTCGATTATTTTCCCCCCTTTTATTTGTTTGTTTGTTTGTTTTCCCACTGATTCGTCTCGCAATGGCCATAATGGCTACTGGCTAGCGTCCACAAAGCCAGTTAAGGGATTTCCTCTCAAATAGCACTCGAAGGATCTGGTTCTGGCACTGATTGCCGCCCAGTTCCATTGAACAGTGTCGATTGGCCTTCGAATGTCGTTTTGTGGGGGGGTGGTGGAGCGGTGGGCGTTGCATGCTGTTTGAGGTATGCAACCATGCACCTGATGGCCTTCAAAATTGAGTTGTATGTGTGTGTGTGTGTTCGTATGTGTGTAAGCTTTGCTCCAGGAAAAGCTTTTGAATTTCACCTGATGAGCCTATTTGCCGTGTTCTCAATTGTCCAACGTATTTTTAATTAACATAAAAGCTTCACCTCGGAAATAATAATTCATTTATTTCAAGCCAAACTCAATTATTTATTATTGTGGCATTGAAGAGCTTGCTTTCATGTTGAATGACGGTCATTTCAAAAGTAATTAGTGATAAATATGGTTTACTTTTTGCTTCCAAGTAATCATAGTATCGTCACTTTCTTTTTATCGACTTGAAATTGAATGATAAGGACAACCCTAACTTATAACTGTTATTAAACACATACGTGACACACACACACACATACCAACAAACAAGCTGTCGTCATCATTCATACTTACTATACCCCATTTTGTAATGCATTCCTAAACGTTTTACTACTGCGAAATGACTTTTTTATGTAAAAAGACTTTATTATTACAACCATTACTGCTTGGCTTACAGGGTATTTTAGCTGCAATCACAATGTTTAGCTTTATTCTAACTGTTTTTTGTGTTGTTGTTGTTGTTGGACTTTGCCGTGGCAGACCGGAAGTAACATAACAAATGACACTTTGGGGCACAATTTGTACACGTGTCGCATACACAAACAAAAACAACACACACAGACACACAAACACACTGCATACATTTACACACATATACACACACACACACATACTAATATGCGTTCACTGGCTATTTTTGGCTGCATTGTCTGTTTCCTGAGCCTGTTTCCTGAGGCCCCAGCCATCTCAATGCCACAAAACTTTTTTTGTGCATGCAACAAACGCAACAAGCAACAACAACAACAAACAAAAAAAAACACATAGAAACGGCATAGCAAAAGCAAAACAAAACAAGCTGACGCCATTTTGCCATTAATTCTGGCCACTTTACAGCCCAGGCCCCAAAAAACCAACTTGCCCCAGCCGGCCGGCCGGCCCGAATGGCCAGCAGCAGCAAGATGGAAAGAAATGGGCATAAGGCTTATGTTAAGCCATGTGCAATTCTACAGTACATTTTTGAACATAACTGTACCTGAGTGGGGTTTGTGGCATTAATGGATTAGGCATATCAACATATTTTTGCATCAGAAAGTTTCATCAGCAAAACATTCAAGCACTGAAAACAATTCTACAACATATTTCTATACTTGTTGGGATCATTATTATAGCTAATTGCTTGAAAGCGTATTTAAACTTCGTCTATTGTGTGTCTTTTCAACTCTATTGCGTTGTTTGCTCGATTCATTTGGGTTGTGTGCGGTTGTCCTTTGTTATTTCGCATTTTGTATGCTTTTCGTTTTGGTTTTGGTAAACCATATTTGGTCTATGGGGTTAGCCCGGTTAACAGTGTATGCTGTTTGTTGGTTGCAATAGTTTTTTCTTGTTTTTACCATAAAGTGCTTTATGAGGTTGTGTTTTAACAAACAGCACAAACAATTGCCACGAAGAGAGTACTTTTTACTTTGTTTAGGATCGAGTGGTTCGCTTGACTTCGAATGAAGTGTTTGGAGTTTGTGAGTGCTTATCGATTACAGTGAGCAAAATAAATGACATGGAATCTAGCAAATCAGCTTTCATAAGCTACAAGCAAGACTTAAACTAAAATGGTTATAGTCGAGTAAGCTCGGCTAGAAGATTCCCTTAACCCTTAGCCATAGAGATGAATAGACGGTCGGGCTGACAGATATACGCATACATACGTGCACTACCGGACCAATGTTTGATGGTTTCATATCTCTGGTGTTTCCTAACCGATTTTAATAAAATTTTTACAGATATTCATTATTTTGTTAATAGTTTCAATTCTCATTTTCCAAATTTTGAAATTCATGATTTTGTTTGTTATCGATTCCATGTGTATATTGTTAACCTAAAAAGTTATCGAAAATTTTAAGAATATATATACTTTATGGGGTCGGAGAAGCTTTCTTCTGCCTGTTACATACCTTTGCACTAAACCCTTTATACCCCTTTTTACCCATCTCATGGGTTAAGGGTATAAAAAACAGTTTCAATAAATGACTTATGGTTTTTTTGAGTGTATGTCTTCGACTACCCTCGTCTGGGTCTTGTGCTTGCTGTTCCATTTAAATGGGCGTGCATTGAACTGTGTGTGGCGCACCTATTCGATATATATTTGTGTATGCCACTTGCAGCATTACGTATTCGCCCCGTTGGGCGCTTTGTGACTTTCAACATGCAATTATTGCTGAGCTCTGTCTCCCTCTCTCTCTGCCCCCAAGGCGATCGAATGGAGCAGAGCGCATTGTCATTGTTGGTTGCTCCTTTTTTTTCTTCTTCTTCTTCTACTGTTGTTGCAGCTTCGACTGCTACTTTGTGTGTTGCCAAACAAAGCAGCCGTGTGGAGTGTGCCACAACTAAGACAAGCAATAAGTGCTGGTCCCACAAAATGGTGTGTGCTTCTCCTGCCGCCAGGCAATAGGGTTCTTCCCCCCCCCTCCCCCCACACCCCCGCCAAAGAGCAGTGAGTGCTCTTATTAAAGTTCGTTTTGTGTTGCATTCAAACAATGTTGACGTCGCTAAAAAGTGTCGACAACAGCGGCAGCGGACACCGACTCTTTGTGCCGTTCCTATTCTTACAGTCTGCTTCTGGATGCCATAAATACATATATATATAGAAATGAAATATGTTATTATAAAAGTTGATGCAACAGCAGGTTGTAATCTGACTGCGACACCAACAAAAACTAAACGTGACTTATAGCCTGAGGGAATTTTCGTTTTTTTCTGTATTTTTTCTTATTATATTTTATGTTTGTCTGATGAAAAATATTGAAGTTTTTCGTGGCGACACGAAACGTGTAAAGCACGTGAAGATGCCATAAAGTGCATATAGATTAAATGGCGAAAGGAGAGCAGAATAGTAAATCTGCTTGGATTATCCATTGTTTTTTTGCTGGGCTAGACCATTGCCATCAGATTGGGCTGTCATGTTGATGTGACATTTTTGTTAAAATATATTCACAGCTTACGTGTACAGTACTGTGTGGATATGATGTACAGCCGAGTTAGAACACTTATCGATAAGCTGAACTTAATTTGCTTTGCTTTAAAATATCGATAATTCATATATTATCGATATATTAATGTTATCAGTAGTAGTAGTAAAGACCTTAATCTTGTATTTGACATCATAATGATAACTTTCTGATTACAGTATAGTAGAGTACAGTACTGTATGGATATAGCGTACAGCCGAGTGAGAACACTTATCGATAAGCAAACAGTCTTAACATAAGTTGTCAGTCTGCGCAGATTTAGTTTGCCTGAAACTTTCGATAAATCATAAAGTTATCGATATATTCATGCTATCGGTAGAAATAAAAACCTTCATTTTGTACATTTAGCATATTTTGTGAATACCTTTGACATCATAATGATAGCTGTGTGATTTCGGAATCGACTCGAATATCTTTAAACATTTCATTTATATCGATTACGAAATCCTAAAGTTATCGTATTATTTTCATTCAAACCTTTTACTTATTTTTTGAGATCTACAATGGATTTTAGCTATCAAACTTGTATATCTAATATGACTTTTGAGTATACAGTTTGTCAACAAATACTTTACACAAAGTGAAAATTATATATTTGTATTTATTATTGAATGCCTTATAAAAATTTTATTAAATTTTGTATCTTTTCTACAGCTTCCCCCGTTTTAGGAATGAAACATATTGTCTAACAACGTTAACTGGACCAATTTATACAACAACAAATAACATTTAAAAAAAAAGAAAAACAAAAGAAAAACAAAACAATCGAAAAAACTCTACTCACCGACTCGTAGTCTTCTTTATAAACACTTCCGTACTTTATAAACATCATATTCTATTGAATACGAAACGAAACGAAACAGAAACGCACACATATCGCCCCCAACATAGAGAAGGATTGGGAAAACCCCTTATTGATTATCTACCCTAACCCACGGTGCAAAGGAAAATTGATTCAAGACGGCGCCGCTAAAACCAAAAGCCTACAAATTTGGTCAGATGTTATGTTGTGGCTTCTGCTGTGGCAACATGTCGAAACGGGACTACAAAGTGGCCACCACAGATGGCATCGAGCTGGAGCCGTTGGGCGGCGAAAAGAGCGATAAGGAGAAGGACAAGGAAAAGCAAACGAATGGTGTCACCTTTGGTAAGTGAATTCCCCTTTTTCTGTTTACCTTCTCTATGGCATTGCAATTGCCTTGAAAGGTGAGTGGGACGATTGAGAAAGAGAGGGGAAGAGGGAGAGGTCCTTAACATGATCAAAGCCTCCATCCAGTAATCTCCCCCTGCTCCCTGAATGATAAAACAAAAGGTAAAGTGCTTAATTGCACTTGTGCATAATTCGACGCTCCATGCAATTTAAAATCATTTCCCCTCACTCTCGCTTCGCCTCGCTACTCCTCCTCGTCTGTTGACGAGTCTGCTCGACAGACTCCTGCTCCTGGCTCCTTGTTGTCCTCGTCTACAACTCTTCTTCATTTAGGTTGTTTTCTTAATTACGCCGAATGCAAAACAAAAGCATTATAAATGCGAGCAAAAGACAGAGAGACTTTGCCTCGGCTTCAGCTTCTGCTTCTGCTTCGTTCGTGGCGTTAATTTTGTATCCTGCAGGAAACCGTTAGTCATATATACAGCTCATACGCCCCGTTGGCCAAGGCCTTACACAAAAACCCAGTCACAGAGCTCACCCAGCCGCAAGTAAATATAATGAATGTCAGCAAATGTCTCCGTCTTCGTCTCCGTCTCGTCTCTTTTTCCTCGGTTTTCTTTCTTTTCCTCTTTTTTTTTCTTTTTGTATATTTTTTGTGTGCAATTTTTTAACCACAATTCTCTCATATTTCACATACACACACTTATATATATATATATATATATATGTTTGGCCTGTGGCGACTTGCCGCATGTTGCTTTTAAAGATTCCTCCCCCCCTTGCAACCCCTGCCAACCCCTCTCTCATTGCGACAGACATTTACAGTGGCCAGGCACGCCTTAAGTTCTGTTTCTGGTTCAGATTTCAGATTCAGTTGGATTTCTTGGATTTTCTCTTTTTCCTTGTGTTTTTCTCATTCGAAATGCACACACACTTATGGGTGTGTGTGTGATTGTGTGTGTGTGTGTGTATTGTAGAAATATTGCCTTGGGGCATATTAATTTTTCATTATGTTATGTGACTTTTGGTGTGAGTTTTGTTCCATTTATAGAAATGATTTCTTTCTAATGGCTTTAAATTACCAAGAAATTTGATCAAACAAGACTCGGCCTTAAACTGTGTAAACTGTTAATAGACATGAGAGAGAAGAGGGAAAGAGGAAGAAGAACTTGTTATGGAAGAAAAAAAACTTCCGTTAAGCAAGAAAGTTAAACAAAAAACTTGCCAGAAATCATCTTAAATTAAAATCAGAACCAAAAGCAAAAGTAGTTGAAGCCAAAGAAATTCAAAGAAATGTTGAACGTAACTTGAGATAAAAAGAAAAAAAAAACCCATTTTGCAAATGTAAAAGCAAAATGCCAACTAAGAACTGCAAAGTTAAGAACAAATTCTGTTTTTTAAGCCAGATTATATTCTATGAATATTGAATAGCAAAAAACTTAACCAGTCAAAAGAAAACTAAACTAAGTTAAGTTAAAGTCTGTCTGCCAAATACTTAATAACTAATGTTGGTATAATAATTAATTATTGATTTCTGTATGTCTAGACGTGAAGTGTTTGTTGCATGACAAGTTTTGAGAACTAAGCTGAGATTTTGCGAAATGACAAAATCCAATTTTCAGCCAGTCAACCAAATGTGATGGTAAAGGGGCGGGGGGAGGCAGGGAGGGTTGGCCTGTGTGTGTGTGTGCAATGAGGCAATTTGTGCTTTGGTATCTGTTGCAACAAATCGTTGGCTCCTTGTGCACGTTGCAAGGCGTCAAGGCGACGCATAAAGTGTGCCACAAAACCCTGCTGCTGATGTGCACAAATGGGGAAAATGGGTTGTGCATGTGGCTTTTCTCCTCACTAACCCCCTCCATCCCGTCCCTAGTGACTCTCTCTCTCGGCAAAATCAGTGTCACGGGAGCAGGACGTGTTTGTGCTTGTCAGCCGGTCGCAATTAAGGATGCATAAACTGGAGTAAGCACTCAAAGCTCAACGCCCACTCAAAGCGCAACAGAATGACGAATGTTTACCTTTCCCAACCAGCGCGAAGCAAGCGCAGCAACACATGCAATACACTCTGACACACTCACACACACACAGCGATAGAGTTTTGTGGCAAGCAACATCTGTGAGATGTGGCAGCTGTCGATGTTGCTGCCGTTTGTTGCCGCTGCTGCTGACGTTGATAATTGCAGGATGCGTTCATGTTGATTGCATTCTGAAAGGACTCACACACACACATACACATACTTACACACACACATGCCTACTTGAGGCGACTTGACTTAAATAAAGAAGTCCCGGCGCATCCCGAGCAAAAAATAGCTACAAAAAAAAAAAAGAAGGAGAAACGGGAAGGAGAAGGAAAAAGAAAAAATGGGGCTAACTGAAACAATACAAGCAGCGGGACTCTCTCAGTATGTGTGTGTGTTTGTGAGTGTTTGTGAGTGAAAGTAACGACATATTTATACATACATACAAACACATCTATATATATATACATATATAGAAATGGATAAAATGTGTTTTTGGGTCAGGCCACTTGAAGGCATTGCGAGCAGGAAGTCAACGGGATGGCGAATACTAAAAAAAAAAAGCGACTGCCACTGCAACACAAATTATTGTTGCAACAAAATGGTGCAAAAACGAAATGAAATACACACACACACACACACACATACAGAAACACACCGACGAATACAATTAAATGCAACTACAAAGTGCAATACTTGAACGCCTCTCACACCCCCTCTCACTGCCTGCAGGCTTCAGTAATTAAATGGAAATGGAAAATGGAAAATGCGCTTGGCAAAAAGGCGAGTCAGAGATTCTGTCACTCTGTCAGTCGGATTGTCATTCAAGCGGCAAAACAACAATGACAGCAACCACAAAACAAAGAGAGGTAGAGTCCAGAGGGTGCTGTGGTAGGTAGGGTACGGCACCCCATTAGGGTTTCTTGGTAGGGTTGAGTAGGGAAGGGAACAGAACAGAACAGAACACATCACTTGCAAAAAGTTTCTTATCTATTCTTATTCAAAAACAAACTTGATATGAATATGTGTGTCTCTTGCATAAGTTTTCCTTGTCTATCACATTTGTGATATTTGTCAGTACAGCGAAGATGGTTCGTGTTTGGGTTCGAACGTATTCAAGATTTTCTAGCTAAGACAAACTTTCGATTGCTTATCTTAATTGGATAACTTATGCTCTTTGATAATGAAAACTTGAGTTTTCGATGAAAATTCATGCAATCTTTTTAAAAACAGGTTCAATAATCTATCGATTGACATAACTTTCCCGAAACTTAAACGAATTTCACAAACAAAGTTCTTTAAAGTTATAGTTTGATCTCTTATTTAACAATTCACCGTGCTGAAAGAGTTATAAAATCAATTTAAATGTATTAGCTTGAAGAAATATATTAAATATTTAACAAAAACTGTTTATAGTTTTTTAGTTTAATATTTAGTGTTTAATTTACAATCAAAGTTTACCTGCTCAGCTGCAAAACTTGTCCTGAAAACTTTATTCTTCGCTGCAAATAACTTTGATTAATGACACTTTGTTAACAAATTTTGTAAAGTTCCAAAACTTTGATGTTCTTTAAAGCTCAAAAAGTTATTTTGCTTCAACCTCTGTCCATAAAGCAATACAATTTCCTGCCCCCCTGAAAACATTTAACTTTTCATATTGTTCGGTTCGAAAAATCCAAATTGCAATATTTCTGCACAATTAGTTGGCATTTAGGTTCTCTGTTCTGTTGTGTTTGGGTGGAGCTATTGAATGGGTTTCGACTCAATTGACGACTTGTGCCAATCAAATGCACTCTCCCCTTCCACTGCCCTTCCACCTTATCAATTCCAGACACTTGAAATTCTTAGTCCTTGGGGTTCCCAGGATGCATACAGAGCGGCGAATGAAGCACATTGAGTGCAGCTTGAACACGCCTTTGCCAATTAATTAAATTATCGCATATTCCACAAATTGAGTTCACAAGTATGCGAGTGTGTGGTTGTGTGTGTGTGTGCGAGTGTGTGTGTGTGCAACATACTGCATTTTGAGTTTCAGGTTCACAAAGAGAGAACAGTAAAATCATTTTTGTGGCTATTCATGTGGAAATTATGTTTAAAATGCCTTTTAATGAAGTAAAAGTTGAGGGAAAATAACTTTAAAGTTTTCTTAAAGTAAAATTGCAATTAAATCGAGCGAAATCAGACATATAAATACCAATATATATCATTTATGCCACACTCAATAAATAATCAAAAGTCGAACGTCAAAACTTTTCTAATAAAATATGTTTTTCTTTCTTTTTATAGTCACATATTAAGTCATTTTCATTATCTTTGACACTCGATGAAAATCAATGAATATTAATGCAAAGTCTGCGATTTTTGTTTTGTTCTCTTATTGTTGTTGTTTCTCTTTTGGGTCGTTCATCTAATCGTAATGAAGTATTCTCGATTAACAAGCACTCAATCGAGCAATTACGAGTTTCAAGACTTTTACCCAACCCAACCCTCCCCACTTGTCAGCCAGCCTCAACCCTTAGCTCGAACTAAGTCTAGAACTAAGTATATATATTTCCATATAGCAGTGGCAGTGGTAGCAACAGTGGCAGTGGCAGCAACAGCAGAAGTGGCACCACACAACATGACGCAGTAACTGCCGCAACACAGCACAAGCTTAAATTTATTGATTGTTTCATAAACAGCGATTATTTAACCACCACATTTCGATTTCGCACCCAAAGCGTCGTACTCCCCAAACCCCCAGACAAAACCCCATTCCCATACCCCCCTCCCATCCCCCACAGCATATTACAGACACTTGTGGCCATGTACAACGAGTGCCCCGAAGCCCTTGACGCGGTTTAAAAGTTGGGGATACAATCATACACTGAGCGAAAAAAATGGTATTGGAATAGTAATAATATTAAGGAAAAGTTTTTGACTTATTTTATATTCAAACACCAAAGTATCGGAACTATTTTACTCAGGGTTAATGGTTAATTTATGATTTCAAATCAAAAAATTTAAATTTTTTGCTAAATATTTATATAAAAACAAGTAATAAGGCTCTAGTCGAGCTTACTCGAAATACCCTCAACCCTTCATCATACAGACGGACAGACAGTCGGGCTGACACGACATACACATGTGTGTACTACCGGACCCATGTTTGATGATTTCATATCTCTGGTATTTCTCAACCGATTTTAATAAAAATTGTACAGATGTTCATTATTTTGTTAATAGTTTCAATCCTCATTTTCAAATTTGTGAAATTCAAGTTATTTTTGTTATCGATTACATGTGTATATCGCAAACCTGAAAAGTTATCGGATTAGGAGAGCTCATATCCAAAATCTGGAGTCTCTAACTTTTGTAGTTCCTGAGATCGACCATTACTCATTTCTTGGCTTAAGGATATTTATATAGTTTTGCTAATATCTTAGCTTCTTTTACTTATATTAAATATAATAATCAGTTCGAAAATCAAAATAAAAATCTATAAGATTGTGATTTTCAAGTTTATTAAGAACAAGTCTTCATACAAACCTCATTATATTTTACCGTAATTTGCTTACATTTATACTAAAATTGTTCTCAGTACACATACACACACACACTGACACGCATATTTACAGTAATACATTCATCTGTGTGCTCTTCACAAGTTGATTCGTGGTTGTGTATATGTGAGTGTGTGTGTGGAGAGGGGAGGGAAGGTTGTAAATTTGCATGCGACAGCAAATACTGAATAAGTGCTGGACACACTGACGCTGCCTGTTGGCGACACCGACGCAATGCGTTAAATAACATTCAACCATCAGTGGGAGAGCGAAAGAGAGGGGGGTGGCGAAGGGTCGACTGAACCGATAACAATTGAAAAGAAAAACCCTAGAAATTGAAACGTTACGTAGTTACGACTTTTACGTAGCAGTAGTAGTAGTTGCTAACAAGTAAATCTGCCTCGTTGGCAGTTTGAAATTCACATTTGTGGCTTTTTGTATTGTAGTACTTTGGTCTGGGGCGGGTATTTTGGCTTTTCTAATGATCACAACCCGGGTTCCGGGTGCCAATACATGGCGACGTGACAAAGATTTCATTGAGTTAAGCTCACTTCATGCAGCTCGCTTTATATCAAATAAGTTTTCGTGACCTGGCACTGTGTGCTCAAAAACTTTTTGCCTTTTCATCAAACAGTTGTAAACTTTTTTCTTGTACTTTTGTTTACGCTTAACTTTATTTGAAGCTTGCCGCAAACCTATATCGAAAAAAAAAGAAAAGAAAGAAAGAAAGTAACAACGAAAAGCAAATAGAAAGAGAATAGAACACAGTTACGCTACAGTTTATTTGCGGTGTGTCCTATCCAAATCAAATTAGAAACACTCCCGAAAAAAAAGGGGTGCCATAAAAAACCGTTCTTTTGGGGTTGAGCACAAAAGAAAGTTTTTCATTTCTTTTTCATTTTCTCGGTTATTTTTATTTTTAAGGCAAACTTAAACGTTAAGAATTTAAAACCGAGGAAACAGCTTCAATTCGTTACCTTAATATAATAAAAGTAATATTGATAAAGTAGTTTCTACTTTAAATCCTATCTTTACCCTACTTTAATACCCAACCAAATATCACTGATATTGAATGCAATTCGCAAATACTTCAATCGAACTGCCGTTATGTGCCATGTGTTTGGCAACTTGCCATTAGAATCTAATGAGTATGTCGATGCTTGCAGAATGACGCCTCAAAGTAGGCAATAAAAATCAGCTTCAAAGCATCGAATACGAAAATTACGTGCGCTCATAAATCTGAAACGGAATGCGCGTCAAAGGAACACACAAAGAGTAGAACACAACAACAGTACACAACAGTACATCAGTATAACACAAGCAGTACATCCATAAGCCGTATTCGGCATCAGCATCCCTTAATCAACCAGCAAAAGTGGGAAAAATATTTGCCGATTGAACCTCTGACAAACACATGATAAAGAAGCAGCAGCAGCAGCAGAAGCAGTCAAAAGAAGAAGAAGAAAAACATCAACAACAACAACAACACAAAACTGAATGCATATTTTCGGGTGGAAGGGGAAGGGGAAGGTAGTGCCCAACATACATATATAAGGGGGTGCTGGATGGGTGGGTGGGTGTTTAAGGGTTGCCAGCTTCGATTCTGATGTGCCTGGCAACACCAAAACACTCCACTATTTATGCTTGATAGAAGGGGGGCAGCAAATGGGCAGCGGGGAGAGACAGGGCAACCCGGCATCTAAAGGACCCCCAAAGAAATTTCATTTTCATTTTGGCAGGTGAGAGCAGCAAAAATTGCAAACAGAGAGCGAGAGAGAGAGAGAGAGCGTGAGAGACCGAATAACGGTACGAGAGCGAGCGACCGTATAACGGTACAAGAGTGAGAGCATGCGCTAGTGAGAGAGCCGTTAGAACGAACGAAAGCAAAAGAGACATGGAGATGGTCATTTAATTTATTTGTTTCGAGGGGTTGCTGCAAAAAGTTTCGGTTTCGGTTTCGGTTTTTTCGCAGCTCACACAGAAACAGAGACTGCTCCACGACTAGACGAAAGCCACAACAGCATCCAGTTGGAAAATGTACGCGCAATCAAACGCATCGGAAAGCGCGTAACGCGAGCAAAAGAAATATATAGAAAATACCCGAATAACCGTGTTGACAAAAAAATAAAACTTCACAAACACACACACAAAAACAACAACACACACACACACAAATACAGAAACACAGATGAGTCGCGTGCTGCCCTTTCCCACTGCCCCCAACCCACTGTGCGTGTCTATAACGAAAAGAGCATAGAAATTGCCAAAAAAAAAAAAAAAAGTTAAGAAATAAGCAAAGCAAAAAAGAAAACGAATCAATTTCTGTCGGCATTTTTTATATTTCTTGATTAAAGCTAATTAGCTGCCGAAAGTCGAAGAAAGTATTAAAAAAGTTTTACTCGTGAAACTCAACGCAACCTTAAAGTGCAAAAAGTGTTAAAGTAAAAGTATGTGGAAAAGCTTTAAGTTTCGCATTGGTCAAAAAAGTGGAAAATGCCAGCCATCTAAATAAATGGCTTTGACTTTTGGTCTTAATGGACGCGTCATATGCATTGATTAATTGTTGCTATTTTGACCTTTTGCCACTACCAACACCAACCAACCAAATAGCCCAAACCATCGAGCCAACCAGCCAGCAACAAGCACAAAGCACAAATAGTACAATAGTACATTTGTATATATTATAGTTGAAGTTTCTGACGCCTCCGCGAATTAATTTCAAGAGCTCAACAACAACAACGAACAGCTAAAATAGCCGCTGCATTGAGCCCACTCACAATTCTGTCAAGTGGCAAGCACCAAAAAAAAAAGAAAGAAAACCAGCTAAAGAAAAACAGCCAAAAGCAAAAGCAAAAAAAAATGAATTGGACTGGAAAGCGCACTATTGACATATATACGCGCATTCAGAAAGCACTCAGAAACGCGCTCGATTTTTTTTTTTGTATTTTTTTTTTGTTGCTCGTTGCTCTAAAAGAAACGCCGCATAATCAAAGCTAAGACAAAACAGGAAATTCATTTATACACTCTCCGAACTCACTCACACACACACACACACACACTGACATGCTGAGGAAATGCGCGCTGTTGAGCTTTGCATTTTGACATTACATTTTCAAAACACAGATTCCAATGCGCTCTCCCGCTCTCTCAATCTTAATCTCTGTTACGTTCGCTCTTCTGCGTTTTACTCTCAGCTGTCATTCCAGTTGCCATACTCGCTCACTCTCATTCGCTCTCACTCTCACTCTCTCGCTCTTTTATTTTTATTTGAAATGTGAGAGCGTGAGCGAGCGCTGCGTAGGCGCTAAAAGTTTTGATGCCAATGCACAACAACAACAACAACAACAACAACAACAATAGCAATGCCTCCGATAATGACATGCACGAGAATGTAAACAAATGCAGAGCGCGTCTAAACAATACAATTATTATTATTGCATTAACCATGCACCGTTACCTTGCTTCAGTAACGGTACAGAAGAAGAATAGCTAGCAAATGGTTACAAGGCTCTGTCCTATAGAAATTGTTATTGTCAGGCATTAAATTACGGATTCAGTTGCCAGTAAAGTAACAGTAAAGTAAAGAGAAAGGAAATTTCTATTGTTTACATGAGGCGTATTTGTGTGTTTTCGCATGTTATAACATGTTTATAGCGTTTTTATGCATGCCATTGAAATTTAATAGACAAAGCTTGGAATGGGCATTCCTTAAGTTCTTTTATTAGAGACCTGTAGAATCTTATTAAGTAGTACCAAAGTATAAGAAAACACATCGAACTGGTATCTGAAAATATATATAAACTCTTGCTATAAATCTTATCAGCCGATAAGCAAATTGTGCAACAAAAGCGACATGAGTAATATTTTTGCATTAGCAAAAAAAGGCAGGTGTCAATTATTTTATTTTAATCTATTGAAGTTTCATAAGAAATTTAAGATTATTACTTCAAAATCAAAAAATGAGGCATATCATATTTTTCTTGATTATTGCCCAGTCTTAACCGCATCAAATTCGCTAAGGATGCTCAACTTCAGTTTCAAGTGCTGCTCGAAGGCAGACACACAAACACAGACACAGACACAACACACACACACACACACACATACAGCCACTGAATGTTTGTATAAAAGCCGACAAAAGCATCCACAAAATATATATATGTATATGTTTTTGGGGGTTGAAATGTTTTTTTGGGGGCGTTGAAAGCGCTTTTCACTAATTCAATGCGACATTGAAATTGCGAGCTGGAGAAAAACTGCAGACATCGCCGCCAAGCGGCAAGCGGCAAGAAAATGGGAAATGGGAAATGACTAGACGGGATGCCGGCTGGGTGGAGTGGCTGGGTTGCGCGTCCAGACCGGAAGGGCGGCAGCTTTTGGCGCCTGGCCCAAAAAAAAAAACGAAACGAAAAGAAAAGAAAGCAAGAAGACAAAAAACTAGACAAGCCGGTCGCTCGGTTGCTTTTGAGGGGCGAGTTTTATGCTCTTAACTTTTTTTTCGTTGCTTTTTTCTAAGGTGAAGGGGGGGAGGAGACGGTGAAGTGGGTGGAATAAATTACGATTATTTGTACGCCAGATTATCAAGTCGTCGCTTCGATGCAAAGAGAGAGAGAGACGGAGAGAGAGAGAGTTTTTCGACTTTGTCAATTTCAATTTATTTACCTAAAGTTAGAATCTTCACTTTGTGTATATGTGTGTATGTGTAGGCTAACATATTCACAGTTAGCATCATAAACGTGGCTAGTACATTAAATATGTATAAAGAGATCAAACACGTGGCTTGGTTTTTGGGCTGTAATTGGCATGGCATGTGCAGAAAAGTGAAAAAGGGTTCGAAATTCGACCAGAAATCTGTTTTTATGGCACACATATAAAATTCTGATTTCATTAAATCGCAGAAAACCCAAAAAAATAAAGATAATTTTACTCGATTCGGTTTATGTGGCGTATGAGCAATTGTGTATAATTCGCTTTATTAGAATATTGAATAAAGTAAAACGCGGCGTTTTTGGAACGCAGTCAAGTTAACGTATTGGCCGGAAGACAAAGAGAAATCGGCCCCGTTAAGATTTCGGTCGTTGGCGGTGGTCGAAAAGGTTCGAAAATTTGGCGGCGCGAGCGTATCGAAATGACAAATGATCCAGATTTAGATGATTGTGCATTTCTATCAGGTAAATGGAACTTCAATTCAAAAGAAAGTTTTTCGAATATGATATTTGTATCTTAGTATTAGGGTTGCCTAAGGTTATATAGCGACTCTAAAAATTAGTTTCAAAAAGAAGGCTCTAGTCGAGTTAGCTCGACGAGGAGATACCCTTAACCCTTGACCAGACAGACATACCCATACCTGCACTACCGGAACAATGGTTAATGACTTCACATCTCCGCGGTTTCATACCCGATTTCAATACAAATTACACAGATGTTCATGGTAGTGTTAATAGTTTCAATCCTGATTTCAAGTTTTAGAAAGTTCAAGTATCAGAACAGAAATTCAATTAAAACTTTTTGCTCAACATTTATATAAAAACAAGTAAGAAGGCTATAGTCGAGTAAGCTCGTGGGTACTACCGGACCAATGCTTGATGACTTCATATCTATGGTGTTTCTTAACCGATTTTAATACAAATTTCACAGATATTCATTATTTTATTAATAGCTTAATTTCTAATTTTTAAATTTTTAAAACTTAATATTTTATTTTATCGATTCCATGTGTATATCGTAAACCTAAAGAGTTATCGAAAATTTGAAACAAACTCACTATGCCTAGGGATTACGAGAGCTCATATCCAAAATTATTATTAATTCAAAATCATTTAAACTTAAAAACAACATTTGACATACGAACTTTAATATACGAAACTCCAATTTTCTGGTCTAGTAGATCTATACGAAACAAAAAAAAATAATTGTTCTCTATTTACTTTTTTGTTACCTGTGAATTGCCAATTGTGAGGAGTGTGCAAACACAGAAATGACGTACAAATATTTACATTATTTAATATGACTTTTTTTCTCTCCCGTTCTCTCTCTAACTTCATTTTTTTTCTCCATTTTCATGTATCACGTTTTTATTGGTGCCTTTAATTACATTTTGGCCAGGTGGCGAATCGAGCGGTGGCCGACAGACGCGTACTGGAGTCGCTGTCTGTTCGCAGAGACGCGCCCTTCTCGTTGCCGGCATCGTCCTTGGATCCCTGCTGCTGACGGCCATTATCATTGCCTATGCTGGACCGCAAAATGGTAGGTTGAAACGTTCATATTTGCATTTCGGTTGCATTTCTTTGCTTTTCCAATGTTTGTTTTTGTTTCTTTCTTTATTTTTTTTTTGTTTCATTGCCACAACAACAATGGCGAAAAACCGGCATTTGTCGAGTCGGTTTATTTGTTACTCTATCTGCTTTGTCCTCTTTTGTCCAGGATATGTACTATATTCAGTTTATTGCCCTGGAGGCAACAACTTTGACATGATGTTTTGTACATTCAATGAGAGATATACATACATATACTTTGGGCTTTAGGTAGATTAACAATATAATCTATTTAAAATGGATTTTTCCCGATCAAAATTATATTCAAAAAACTTTAACATTAAAAGCTTTGCTGTAGAAGAATAAGATTTCTTTAGATATATTCATGAAAATCATATATAAAATGATTTTTAATCTTTTTTGACATAGACAAGATAATGATAAAGTTACTATAACTTAAAAAACTTTTAAAGTTTACAAAGCAAAAAGTTTCCTAAGCCTCTTTTCACAAGTTTCTCAGCACAAGAAACTGAAACAAGCTTTTTTGGTAATATAAAAACCGCTTTTGCTGCAACAAAACTGCATAATATTCATATTCAAATCATCTATATAATCACATTAAGCTGATGAAGGTTATAGCTACAGCCACATAGCCTTTGCTTTGCTCCTTGGCATATATTCATATATATATATACGTATATAGTCGCATAAATAGTCTGTTGTAATATGCTTTTAATAGTATTAACACAAACCCCGCATATACCGTACCATAATAATATGCTAGGCAGATGGCTGGCTGGGAAGGAAAGGGGGGCGACTCGCTTTGTGGCAAGTTGCATGCTGCAAGAGAAACACAGCTGGTGGGCAGCTTAAAGGTCGTGTGTGTCTGTGTGGGTTTAGTTGTGTGAGGGGTTGGAACTCGGAACTCCAAAACGGTGCATATTACATTACGCAATGTATGCAAAGTACAAACATACACATAAACTTTGTGTTGCATACTTAATGGGGCTAAATGCATTCAAAGCTAATTGCATTACGGAGCCAAAGCATGTGTGAGTGACACCAACCCAACAGAGTGTGAGAGTGAGTGAGTGAGTGAGTGAGCGAGTGTGTGTGTGTGTGTCATGTCTGCTAACGGTAAAACAAAAACAGCTTGTTAAACCAATTAATGCCGTTGGCTCCCATTAATTGATTCCCAATAGGAAGCTTTTAATACTACGCCATCCGTTCATAATTTAAATACATATATACTATATTACTTTATTTTAAGTATACTCGAATATTAAACTATATATAAATACCTATAATTAAGTCTATGCAGAGTATTATTATAAATAAATATGTATACATAACATTTGTTTACCAATATTTTCTGTTGTTGTTTCTTTGTTTTTATATATTTTTTATTCTGTAAAACAAAATATTATATATTCATATTTTATGAACAAATTTCTCTTAAATGCTTGTTTGATTGGTAAAAATGTGAGTAACAAATTTTCCAACCCACTTCTTCTAACCGGTAATTAACACTGAAACAAAATATATCTACATATAGTATATTTACAATATATATATATATATAAACTGTCGGCATGTTTGCTGTCATACATTTGTTGTAATCTTATATATAAATATAAAATATTTCCCATCTAAATGTTCCCTAATCCTAGTGCATTTGATTTAATATTAGTTAAGTTTCTTTTTAATTCAAATAGTTAAGATCATATCATATTCTTGCTCAAAACTGGCAAAATTTGCTATTCTTAATTCAAATAGTTAAGATCATATCATTCTTGACATCATTCGCTAAGTGTAATGTTGTTTTAATCAACTTTTCATTATGTCAAATCTCAAAAGATATAACATTTAATATAATAATATATAAAAGACATTTCTAAAATCTTTATTTTAAGAGTTGTTTATATCTTGTATAAAGTATAATCGTTTTCGTCTTACTCAAAACAAAAAATGCATTCAGAAAAACATTAAAACAGAAAAAATCTAACATAAATGTGTTTTTAAGGTCTTAGAAAGTAGTTAAACTTTTCATTTCACAAATATTAAGAGATCCATCAAAAATCATCTTAAAACTCATATCGCCAGACTAGACTTTAAGTATTTTTAAAATCTCTTTGTACCCATATTTTTCTTCTGTTTTTTAATCCCTTATTAGATGTGCTAGCGAACCTAGACAAAAAGTAAATCCCTCCCGTTATACTCCACCCTGCAGTCTAAAGATTGTATGCCAGCTTATTATAATTTAATCCTCTAGCGTTTTTTTAAAGCTGTCTCTCTATTTCTCCTTCTTTTTCTCTGTCTGTTTTATAAGTTTTGTTATATTTGTTAATCGTGTAAAACGCAGTTGATTAACAAGAAGCATCAATGTGCTTAGACACAAAAATTCCCCCCGAGAATCCTATTCCGATAATTCTTATCAATGTGTATTTCAATGTTGTCTGTGTTTGACCTTTGCAGACTGTTCGTGTGGTTCAAAAACATCGAATGACTATGAAACGGATGAAGAAAACAACACACAGCCCTTTAATCCAATTGCAACGAATGGGGAACCCTTTCCCTGGCTGGAAAAGACCTTGCCAACGAGTGCGAGACCCATGCGCTATATGGTGACGATACACCCCAATCTGACAACACTGGACGTCAAAGGTGAGAGCTTCAAAGCGGCAAACCATATTAAAGTTTTCCAAGTGCATTGATTAATGCAATTTTCCGGTAGGTCAAGTAACCATTGATCTGTTCATTGAGAAGGAGACCAACTTTATTGTGCTGCACATTCAGGACCTGAATGTAACAGAAAAGGCGAGTTGTTTTCCAGCGTCTCTTCTCCTCCTAATGGAGTCCTTGACTAATTGAATTTTGCATTTTACAGGCGCTAGTTACGCCCGGTCCCAAGGGTTATGCCTTGAAGATTGTCAAGGTATTGGAATTTCCGCCACGTCAACAATTGTACATTGAGGTTAAAGAAAAGCTAAAGAAGAAATCCAATTATACATTGAATTTGCGATGGTATTCCAAATTGAATCCCGAACCGGAGGGTTTCTATGTCGACCAGTATGAGAGCTTCAATGGCAGGGAACGGTAAGACTTCAAAGACTTCTTTAAAGTATAACCGAAACCCATAATAACATTGTAATCTCTTTATAGTCTGCTCGCTGCAACCGTATTCAGACCGAATGGTGCTCGTCGTGCCTTTCCATGTTTCGATGAGCCGCATGTTCGTGCCCCGTTTCGTGTCTCCGTGTTTCGTGATCGCTTCCACATAGGTCTTTCCAATTCCATAGTGCATACTACAGAGGATGTGGGTTTCTATATGGGCACGGGATTGGTACGTTTTGTCTCGAGCTAATAGCTTAATCGGAAATTGTCGTAATCATTATTACTTAAGCCCAAACCGACCTTCTTATGTCATAATATTATGATTAATGTTTGGGTTTAGGTCATAAGCTTATCAAATATTGAAGACTACTTAGAGCACCTCATACTTATTTCATTGTTATCTTTCATTTCCCAGCTCCGCGATGACTTTATTGAGACACCACCACTGCCCGCCGATGCCGTTGCCTGGGTCGTGAGCGATTTTCAGCGCGAATCGCTGCAACCTTCAGCTGCCTATATACCGACAACAGTGGCGCCTGCGACTGCCGGTAGTGGCAAGAAGCCATCCCAGTTGAACAATTATACGCAGCTGAAGAGCAAGAATCCGCCGGTGCGAAATATCACTGCCTTGACGCATTCGCTCAATGTGAATCTGACGCCGTTTCACAATGTCAGCTCGACGACAACAACGATGCTGCCAATACTCATCAATGGGAATGGACGACCCTCCAATCTGACTTCGTTATCACAGTCGACCAGCTCTTCCATTAAGAGAGCTCCCTCGTACACCTTCTATGCACCGAGAGATTTACTGTCACGCTCCTCTTTCATTCTGCACACATCGCGAGATGTTCTGGAGTATCTACAGACATGGTTGGACATCAGTTATCCCTTGACCAAGGTCGATTTTGTGGCGTTACCTTCGCTGGATCGAAATCTAATATCCTCGTTGGGCTTGGTTACACTAAAGACCTCATTTCTCACCGATCCCAATTCGATAACGTCGGAACAGTATCAATTTAGTGCTCTTCGCATCGCGGAGGCAATGGTGAGACAATTCTTTGGTGGCATTACCTCGAGGAAGGTGCTTAAGGACGTCTGGTTGTGGGAGGGTCTCATTCAGTATCTGGGCATTCATGCACTGGCTCCTCTGCAGGATAGTTGGCCTCTCCGTGAGATGTATCTGTTGAAGATGGCAACGGCTGCTCTGGATATCGATGCCATTCAGGGCTGGGATAGTATTATGAATGGAACCCGACACGATGGCAACAACGAGGAGTTCTTCGTCCAGAAAACCGCTGCCATTTTCTCGATGCTGCATACGGCTATTGGGGAAGACCGTTTTCGCGGGTGTTTGGGAACGTTTCTTAAGTTGAACCGGTTTAAGACCGCTGAGCCCACAGATCTGTGGACCATATGCACCAAGAAGGCAAACGGTTCAAAGAATATCAAGGACATGATGACCCTCTGGACACATCAGCCCGGTTTTCCACTGCTTACAGTTACCAAATTGGGCAACAGTATTGCCATATCACAGCGACCCTTCAAGCCAGCTGAGTTTCTGGCCATACACGATGACTCGTACGATGGCAACAACTACAACCAGACAACGGTGAATGCCACAGATATACCCAGTACTGTGGCACCCACACATGCCAGCAAACACAAGAATGTGCCACATATGAAGTGGATATTCCCAGTCACATATGTTACGGACATCAATAATGTCAGCGAAACTCTTTGGATGCAAAATATCGATGGTAGGTTGAAAAGATTTATTTCATGTGAATGTAAATACTAAAAGAACTCCTTTACAGTTACTTTCAATGTGCCCGAGAACGTTAAATGGATTAAAGTGAATGCCATACAGAATGGTTATTATCGCGTCGTGTACAATGATGATAATTGGGCTGGTCTCATCGAAGAGCTATCCACCAATCCTAAACGTTTCAGCAGCGAGGTATTTATTTAGAATCATCTCTTTTTAGTCCTTGATTAATCCCAAAACTTCTAATAGGACCGTCTTGGCTTACTCTCGGATGCTTTTACATTGTGTCATGCTAATCTTCTGCCTTGTGAGATAACGATGAATATGATTCAATATTTGCCCAGCGAAACGCATTACGGTCCAATGGCATTGGCTGTTCGGCATTTGGAGAAATGGCGTCGTATCCTAAAGTATTCCGAGTGTTTCCTGATGCTTAGCGAGTTCATAAAAATGAAAATATCTACGGTTATGGAAAAGGTGGGATGGATTGATGAGGGTGATGTGGCAACCAGGTGAGTTGAGACAAATTAACTTCATGAGATTATTACTATTTTGTTCCCAAAAACCTACTTTGTAGACTCATGAGACCTGAGGTTTTGTTGTCTTCAGTGCTTTGGGAGGACATTGATAGTATAACCAAGGCCAAGAATATGTTAAATCAATATCTGTACTATAATGGATCGGCAATATCACCGAATTTGAGAGAGGTAAGTTTGGTAAGGAGTTTCTGGAAGTTTTCCCTTACTAAATCATCAACCTTTTCAGGTTGTCTACACTGGTTCCATATTGTCCGGTGAGTACATCTATTGGCAACATTGCTGGGAACGTTTTGTCACCCTGCAACGTACCTCGGAAACATTTGTGGAGCGTATGCAATTGCTAAGAGCTTTGGGCAGGACCAAAGATGCCTGGCTACAGAATCGCTTACTCTCCCATGTCACAATGCTGCCCACCGAGGAGGTGGTACAGGTGCTCAAGGCCATTGCCGGTACGCCCACGGGTGGAGCAATGGCCTGTCGCTTCCTGCAGGCCAAATGGTTTGAGCTGGAGAAGCGCCTAGGTGCAGGCACCATTAGTTTTGCCAAAGTGATATCGGCCATAACGCAATATGGTGCAACGAAATTCGATTACGATGAGGTAAGTGGGGAAAAAGCACTTCCACTTCCTAACTAACTTATTTATTTTTTCCCTAGCTAAAATCGTTGGTACATCGTTTTGGACGTGGTCAGGGCATGTCTGTGCTGAATATGACCCTCAGCAGTGTCGCCTCCAATGTGGAATGGGTGGCAAGGTCACAGACAGCGCTCTACAAATGGGTTGAAAGTAATTTGCATTCGCATCGATAGAGAGAGGTCTTAAATTATATTACGTCTCTTCGTTTTTAGTTTAGTTATGTTCTGTGGTCTTGAAAGTTGAAATTCTTCAGCTTTCTAACTCATTTGTAATTATGTTCCTTGCAACAACAACAACAAAAAAACACAACAAATATAATCAATATATATGTATATGTTTACGAATAGTTTCTGATATATAAAAATAACCATATCATTGCCATACACACTTGCCATTTTTGCGATATATATGTATAACCTATTGACAGGGTTCTCGAGATCTCCAACAGTTTAGTATGTTGTGTTTTGGGTTTTATTCTTCCTACTTGAGATTTAGTTAAAACACACAAAAAAATTCAACTGTAAATTAAGAAAACGATGTGAAAAATGCAAAATGAAAAATCTCACACATACACCAATCTCTTAAGTACTTATACACATACAAATATATATATATATATATATACTATAGGAAACAGCAATCTTACTGGATGCCATTTTTCTAGAATCTACAACTGAACATATAAAGATATTTATCTATATTGTATATGTATGTATATTTTACAAAAACCAAAAAACCAAAAAATATAAAAATGAAAACATATTTAGAGAAAAATAATATAGAAAATAAGGCAAAACAGATAAACGATATTTTTTCAGACAAACTCAAAAAAAAAAAGCATAAAACATACAAATTATGATAAATGTATAGAGCATATTTATACATAAATACATATGTATATTAGTTATATAAGTCTCGTTTGATTAATCAGTATCAGCTCTGTGTGTATCTGTATATATGTAAAATGTATAATGTGCGCATGGATATATCACAGAATTCTTCCTTATTCAACAAACAAACCAGAAACAACCAAGAAAAATGATTCCATTATAATGGTTCTAGCTCCAGAAAACAACCCAAATAATAATGAATAATATATATTATAGTACTACATGCATGTTTGTACATACATTAAAGCATTGTAGAGAAAAGCTAAAACTCAAAAACACTTTTTATTTATGCACATAATAATATTATGAGTATTAATAATAATAAGTATGTTATTGTGTTTTGATTTCGTAATTTTTATATTTGTTTCGCTTGCTTTGAGTTAGTATTAAATAGTATTTGCCTCTTAAACATTGCTCGCTAAAAGTTATGATCTTTAAAATATTTGAAATCTGAAAATCTTTGAAATATTTTGACGATAAATATGTGAATTATGTTCAATTTCAATTTTTAAATAGTATTTTTAAAGTTTTTTATATCAAAGAGTTGATTACATAGAGTATGGAATATCGAAAATATAGTCTTCTATTGTATTTTCAATATATTCTCTATTAAGGAAACAGTAAATCGCCTTAAAATTAAAATTTCCCTAAACAATTTTAACACATTCCAAACCTTTATAGACAATCCTTCCAAAAAAAGTTACAAATATTTTATTTTTTTAAGATAAATGATACGAAAACTATATAGATTGCAAGCATTTTCAAGAAACCTGCTTTGTAACTTACAGTCAAATAGTAAATTAATGCCTGATAAACAGAAACTCCAATAATTTTAAAAAATTAATTCAATAGTCTATCTAAAATTTAGGAAAGAAAAGTGCTTTTCAACACTGAACGGTTTAAAACGATTTTCTACATTTATACATAAAATACAATACTTTCTAATTGTAGAAAAACTTATCATAGCCTCAACAAGTATTGCAATTTTTTAGGGCTTATCATTTTGTGCCACTGTGCAGGACCTACGACATTTAATGGGGGCCCAACAACAGCTGACAGAACAACACTTATCTCTTTTCTTCTTTCTATTTTGTCTTTTTACACCCTTAACCCATGAAATGGGTGAAAAAGGGTATAATGGTTTTGTGCAAAAGTATGTAACAGGCTGAAGGAAACTTCTCCGACCCCATAAAATATATATATTCTTGATTCAGGAACTACATTAGGTAGAGACTGCAGATTTTCGATATAGAGTTCTCCTAATCCCTAGGCATAGCAAGTTTGTTTCAAATTTTCGATAACTTTTCAAGTAATCGATATACAGATGTAAGCGATAACCAAAAAATCTTGAATTTCAAAAACGTGAAAATTGGGATTAAAAACATTTACAAAATAATGCATATATGTGAAATTTTTATTAAAATCTGTTAAAAAACACCGGAGATATGAAGTCATCAAGCATTGGTCCGGTAGTACACGTATGTCTATGTCTGTCAGCCCGACCGTCTGTCCGTCTGTAAAGCCAAGGGTTAGAGGTATCTTCCAGTCGAGCTTACTCGACTAGAGCCTTTTTACTTGTTTTTTTTAACATCTCAAGAGCTTGCTTGTCTCATTTAAAATATATTAAGTAGCGCTGATAACCGCTGGAGCACATTGGGTCGCTTGATTGGCCTGCGCCACATTAATATACATATACATACATATATATATGTTTGTATGTATGTGTTTACTTAAGTTTATCAGTGTCTGCTGAGTCGTGAGATGGCTTCTGTGTGTGAATCTGCCGACAGAAATATATATTGGGTCAACAAGTGTTTTTTGTCAGTTTCTTGTTTGTTCTTTTGTGGCTAGTTGTATATATAGGTTAATATTTATTTGCTAAATACTAAGACTAACTCAAAGATACTCGTACACGTACAATCTGCTCAGATACGCGTATTTACATACATACATACATACATACATAGATATGATAGAAGAAGAAACAAAAATAGCGGTAAAGAACAAGAAACAACAACAAACAAACAAAATTGCAACAAACTTTAGTAGCTAAACAAACAAACAAACAGAGAAACAAGTTTTGGAGCGATTTTACTGTTTTCGAGAAATGTATAAACCTAAAAACAAAACAAAAACCAAAAACAACAACAACATACCGAATACAAACATACACTATAAACAAAGAAATAACAAAAACAAAATTTAGAAAGTTTTACAAAAATCATCTTTACAAATCTTAATGCAATGTAAAAGTATTGAAAAGCATTCCTTCGATTAAAAATTTGTTGATTCCGATGTAAATATTTATTTATAATTTTAATTGAATTTCAATTTTGTGCAACATATTTTTGGCTTCTGCTCATACCCTACATCTAATTGTATACTTGCGCATATCCGTCCACATATGTATGTATTTGGTTTACATTTCGGATTGATGGAAAAATTTAGTTTTATTTAGAACAAAAAACCTGCCCTCTATTAGTTAGCCCCGTTTTAATTGCTAAATAACGTGAAATTCTAGTTAATTTTATTAGAAAAAATTTATTTGCGATTCTCGATTTAAGTCTAACCTAAAATGAATTTTTGTATTGTATTGTACTATCATCTTTTATAAGAAAATTGTGTAGAAGAATCGTAGATGGAAAGCAGGCAAAGCAACTTTAAAGACGTAAATCTAATTGTATGAAAAATATATATATATATATATTTATGTATATTATTAAGTCAAATGGGAATACATATAAATAAAATGATAACTAATATGTAAAAAAACTAATTTGTATATTTCTATCTTAATTCCAGTTGGGTAAGTCGAATACTTTGTATACTCTGGTCACACTTTTACACATGCATTTGATTGCATAAGAAAGCAATCAAATACTATCAAACTTTTCGATCAATTGTTAGTCCTAACTATACATTACTCATCTGCCATGGCTTATCAATCGAATGAATTGATAGCTAAAAATAGAAAGTGTATTCAATGGTGATTTTTAAAAGTGTTTTTGTAGAGAAGTAACTGCGACTATTCACCCGGCAGAAGCTGTAGACAATGTTTTACATTTGTTTGTTGCAATAAAATAAAAGATAAGATACTCAGATATGCCACTTATCTGCTGCAGAGTATCTATAAGTCCATCTTACAAGCTAATTTTATCTTCGGTTATCTTTGGTTACTTTATCGCGCTAGAATTGGAAAAAATTATGACAAACAGCTCAATTAATGCTATCACTCACCCACACAGTCACAAACACACTGGCGTGCTCTACGCTCTCTCTTTACAGAATATCAGTAAAGAGAGTGAGAGAACGTGAGCGAGCGAAGCACTTGTTTGTTTTGTTATTGCTTTATTTTTATCTTGACGCCAACGTCGCGTGTCGCTGTTGTTGTTATCGTCGCATCAAATCGTTGTCGTCGTCGTTGTCATCGTCGTTTGTTTTGGCACCCGAGGGAATCTCAAGCCGACTGGCCGAACAAGCCGACCGACCAACCAGCCGATAGACCAGCTGACCGACCGATTCGATTAGCGCCATTCCTAGCGGCCGCTCAGTATATTTTGAACCGTACTACATAACGCTGCTAACAAGCTAATTTGCTGCGCTCTCCGAAAGCTTTTTATCTTATTTTACGCACCTGTGGAATGTTGTTTTTAAACTGACGTTAAACCAAAAACTAATACGTGAATAGCTCCTCTGTCAATAAACCAACAAAACTAAGTGCAAACTAAGTGTAAACAAAACTGAAACCGAAAACCCTAAGCGCCAAACCCTAAGTGCAAAAACAATAAACTTCTATGTATGTATTATTACGTGTGTGTGTTGAATATAATAAAAATATAAAAAACTAATATTTGTTAGGAACCACAATAATTGCGCCGTTTAACTTTTTAAGTTTGCTGCCCCCACCCCCTCAAACTACACCCTATCACTCTCTCTTGTATAAAACAATCAGCAAAACTAAGCGTGTCAAGCGCGCCTTTTAATAGTGCCTTAGTGTGTGTGTGTGTCTCGATGTGTGTGTGTGTGTGTGTTTGTGCAGTGGAAATGTACGTCCGATGCATCCAGATTGATTGTCGTCCAGTGATCGCCCATATTAATGCCAATTTATACACAGTATATATTTGTGTTGCGTATGTGTGAGTGCCTGTGTGTGTGTGTAAACAGAGAATCTTCTTTCTTTCTCCAACTTTTTACATGCATAGACAATATTTAACTTGGAATAGAAAATTGGCATTCTGTATAAATTACCGGCATGTGGTCATCGCATATGTGTTTTTATTTGTGTATTCGTATTTGCTTGTGCTTTCGAGCAGCAGCGCCCTTAACCTCTGCCATAAACATCAATAAAAGCAACAATCGCAATGTGCTAATTATAACATACCCTATGGAAACTATAAAAATATCAGTTGTAAATGTGAAAAACCGTTGTTAATGCAAATAACCGTTGTTGATGCAAAAGTGTAACTTCAATGCATGTCAAACTGTATGCAAACTAACTGTTTCCGGGAACAAAAAAGTGCTTATACTTAAATAGTTAACAGTTTTTAACAAAAGTTTTTGTTTCTTAACCATTTTCTAAATAGGGAATCGTTTAAAAAAAGGAACTTCTATAAAAAAGTTTAATTACGTCTGCCTTTAAGTGAAACTATACTTTAATGAATATTTCAGTTATTATCTGTATCTATCTTGATAAAACTACCATCCTACCATACAAATGCACATCATGAGTATACCCTAACATCTTTGCATCCACTTACAGGGTGTTATGTTAAAAATAAATACATGTTTTGAATTGTAGTTCTAGTGAATTTTGCGTATGGATGTCTGGATATATACATATGTATTTGTTTTGAGAATTGAGAATTGTAAACACAAATTACACATTTTTAATGAGTGTTTAGCGATGCTGTCAAGCATGTCTTACAGCACACACAAGATATGTCATTTTAATTGCTACTCTCGTTTCACTCTAAACTATAACTATGTATTTCCGTTTCATTTCCCTATGATACTTAAATATACTATATAGTATAAGTAATTAGTGGGAATGGGATTTATTTGTTATTGGATAGTGCTAATATTATTGCCACGACGTTTATATCTCTGAACACAATACTATATATATTAGTTAGCAACTGTACGAAGATAACTTTTGAGACACGTTGTTCCCGGAGATATTTCTGTTTTTTTGTACTTAAAGATGTAATTGGCTAAGTCAATATAGGGAGCGATTTGTACTTTGTGCGCGGGTTAAGTAAATATTTATACATATATAATTAAATGGGGATTTTTCTTTTGATCTTCGCACGCACACACACACACACACACTTGTTTAACTGTTTTTTACTGTGTAATTCTCGTTATTTTCAAAAATAAAACACACAAAACTGGTTTATGCCATTTTGTCGCCCGTTTAGCTTAGTTAATTTGAATTTGTTGACACTGCTCTCGAGTGGTAAATATTTTTGGCAAATTTCATCATTTGCATAACTGCCGACGCGATCATTGATGATGATCAAAAAGCTTTCAAAAGCTTTCTCCTCTGCAGCAGCAGCATTGGCAAATTGTTCAATTAAACCGAAATGCGTTTTATTCGCACGCAGCATCTATGGACGAAAAGAGAAACAGAAACAGAAAAGAGAAAAGCTCCTGCTCCTCATGAGTCAGAATTCACCACAACATAAGACAGAGAGAGAGAGAGAGAGAGAGCGCGCGAGAGAGACTAGGTTAACAAAGATATAAAAGATACGAACTTTACTATAAAAACTGAATACGAAATTAACCACGGCATATTAAGTACTTTACATACATTAGTTTTTAAAACTAGAATAGCAAACTAGCAGATATTTCTTTTGAAAAAAAAAAAAATAATATTCATAAATTCATTTTACTATTCAGACAAGTTTTAAAACTGGTTTTTGCAAAAAGCATCAAAGCCAAAGCCAGACAAAACGTTTTGCTTATAATCAATTGAACGAATCAAGGCTAGAGATACTCGTGTCGTTGATAATGAAATTATTAAATAATATAAAATCTAATAATTTTCAAAGATAGTAAAGTTTTTAAGTGATTTCAGTGGTTACAGTGTGTAAGTAGTTGCCAATGGTCATAAATGAAAAAATAGCAATCAATATAATTTCTAAAATATATATATATACATATATATATATTTATTCAGACTACCTTGTCTTATCGAAAAAAAAAAAAAGAAAAATGGTTTAAGTATCGCCTGCGGCACTTATCAATATTTCGACTTAACAACGGATCTTATCGGATCGTTTCACACATCCTTATCAGAAATTATAATAGTAGGAACTCTGTTCTTAAGGTTTACTCGATTTTGAATATAATTGCGAAATATTTTAGTTTTTTAATTTTACATGTGTTCTTATCATCATATCTTCAATATTTTACACTTACTATTCTTATCATATCAAATAGTATTTTGTTTACTTCATATCATATCTGAATTGTTAATCTTGAAATTTAATTTAAAAACCACTTTAATTAAGATAAGTAAAGTATTTATTAAAAACTTGAAGAATCTTAGCTTAGATCTTCGAAAACCAAACCAATTCTTAAGACCTAAATTGAAAATTCCCGATAAAAATCTTGAAATCTTATTTTATTCTAATAAAGTTTTTTTCTCAGTGTACATATGTGTATGTAACGTGTACACATAAATAGATAACCCATTACGCTTGTACACACATATATAATTATATGGTATATATGTTTATAACCCTGTTAGGCACAAGCCTTTCGTTTCGGGGAGAGCTGGAAAATGGCGACCCCCCGCCTGAATAATCAGTACGCATGGTTGATAATGATATATGTATTTAGGACGCAGTTGCCAAAACATAAATACATACAAACAAACACGTGTGTAATTCTAATTGGATTTAAAATTATTTGTATCCATTTGGCAGTTAAATATTATAATATTTCCAATTATTATGACCATGAGTGTAATTTATTATCTTGTTTTTTGGCAATTCTTATATTATTTGCAGTTTTTTGTGACTCATAACAGTTGATGATAACTAAACAATAATCATGATTGATATGGAGGATTTACCCAGAATGCAATCGCTGTCGCCAGTGAAGGATTTCGAGGATTATGATCCCAGCATGACCCAATTGAATCCCAAGAAGATGATTAAGGCGATGCCAAAGCTGCTTATCAAGCCAACTGTGGTGACAACGCCGGCAAAGCTGTCAACAACAACACCAACAACAATGACAACCATCATACCAACAACACCACCAGCAACTACAACAACAACAACAATCATACCAACAACCCCTAAAACATCTTTGGAAACGCCAACAATACAACGGAATATGCTTTGCTGTGGTTTTAACTTCAATACGCTGGTAAGTTTTTTATATGAAAATTGCGGGTAAATAGAATTGTCGAATGAAAGCTTTGAAAGCTTAGTTAGAGAACAGCTTTTTTGCGCATTTAGTTTAAATAAGTGGCTACTAAATATGTTTTTTTCGCCCACTTTTATTCACCACACAATAGATATATATTCACCATATACGAAATAAGCTTAGTTGCCATAACAGTCAGTGGGCAGCTCATTTGAGTTTTAACAGCGAGTGAACAGTTCATTTGAGCGCTTGCAGTGTCATTTTGAGTAAAAGTTTATTGCGATAACATGTGAATGTTACATCGCTAATGTTGGGGGGCTAACAGAATTGTGCTTTATAGCATAATTGCTATAAATTGTATTTGTTGTTTTAAAAGCGCGGTGGGCAGACGTCTGTCAGACGTTCGCTGAGTCGTGCAGAAATTGTGAAAATAATAAGTGAATCAACGCTAGTTAACAATCAAACACGTTTTTATGTATGTTTGTGTGCTATCCGCTATGTTATATGTAAGCTAACGAATACGCAACGCAAAGGGAAAGTCGAAAAAATTTCTCAAAGGCGAATAATAACCGAAAGAAGCCGCGTAAAAGTGCAAAATGAACAACAAGCTTGTTTGTGTGCGTGTGTATGTGTGAGAGAGAGTCTTAAGTATGTGTGTTTAAACTGGTGAAGCATTTAATAACTCGTGTTCTTTGCCGTTATACTTTTTTTTTTTAACAAATTTACATCTTTGCAATACGGCAAATCAAATAAATGCAACCTCATTGTGATGTGGTGTGTTGGACAACAACAGGCTAGCAACAGAGTCAAAAGCCACTCAATTCAGCAATATGCTCGCTCTTTCTCTCTCTCTCTATGTCATCCAGTGCTTATTGCGCTCAGCTGACATGTTGCAAGCTGCATAAATTCTAACAAAATAGCAGTTTGATAAATATTTGTGATGCAAAGTTCAAGCGCGCGTGCTGTCTCCGCAGTAATTACAGAAATATATTCTGGAAGTTTCCATTTTGCTTGCAGCCCCCAAACTGTAAAGAAAACAGTGTGAGATTTTCAAATCAAATTTACATTTGTTGTTTACACGGTTTGTGGTCTGTCTGCGATTCTGTATGTGTATGTGTGTGTGTGTGTTATGGGTCGCTCTTGTTCTTTAACTTTGGCTGTTGCTGCTGGTCGTTTGATTTGTTGTTTTTTGCCTTGATGTGCATATGACATGTGGTGTATGTGTATGTATGCGAGTGCCTGCATGTTTGTGTGTGCGGTGTGCTTGTGTTGGAAGAGCTTTGATTGCCATAAAAGTTAAATTATTTTGCATTTAATTAAAAGTATGAGTTAATTGATGTCATGCATTTGAACAACCGCACGCACGTACATACGTGTACGTTTGCGTTTATATTTCGCTCCGAGAGAAAAACACAAAAAAAAAAACATCGGTCGGCCGTTGTTGTTAGTGTGAGTCAGACAGCGAGCGGCCAAGAGGCAAAGGCAGAAAATGGCGATAAAAGCAAACAATAAAATAAACGGCAGTGTGCAGGCATAAAGCATAACAAGCATATTGGCATTGTAAAACATAGACAAAAAAGAAAACAAAATAAAAACGATTTCGTTAAACAAATGACGATTTCACCATACACACACACGCGCATACAAACATGCATGCATACCCAAAATGCGTAACAGTAGAGAAGAGTGCCAAAGAGGAGAGTGTTTGACAGCTAAAGTAGACTTTGGCAGTTAACATTGACGCATGTAAAGTCAATTAATTGCAGACGCGCACACACACACACACACGTACAGGTGCATGAGTGAGTGAGACATTATTTTGTTTGGATTTTTTTATATGGTGCGCAAATAAGTACGGTCGGCATTGGAAAGTGATAGAACGAAATGGCCAATGGCCAAGTTCAAGGACGTTTCTTTCGAATAACACAATTCTCGAACAAAACCAACAACCAACCAATCAATTTATGATTATTATTATAATCCACACAGCGTAAATAGCCAAAAACGTTTTTTTGCAGCTAACAAATGTTGATTTATTAACCATACAACAAACAAATATAAACCCATAAAAATATAACAAACTAAAACAGCGTGCAATTTGGAAATCAAACCCAAAGCAAACAAGTGAAAGAGCGTGAGAGAATAAGTAACAACACCAACGTCGACAGCGACGTCAACGGCGTGCGCTGTCGTTCAATACCAAACGGTAAAATATCATTCAATACAAGCTTTCTGCAGTAAACAGCAACAGCCGCAGCAGAATTAACAACTACAATACAATAATAACAACACACACACACAGTATTTACTGCGTCGCAGTTTTTACCGTTGAAGAAGCGACAGCAGAAGCAGCCGCTGGCAGAGCTTCTTGTAGCCGAAAAGCAATACGAAATTTGTTGGAGAGAAAAAAGGTGAGTGCACTGTCATATAATCACACACAAATGCATACGCATACCACCATCTCACTCTCGCCCATTAACTCGTCAGTCGTCTGTTAAACGCGCGTGAAGAGCTTATTGTGCAGTACTTTTTTGGTATTTTTGTTCTTTTTGATTTTTTGTTGTTTGCGCAAATCGAACATTGTATTTATCTTACTAAATGGATATATTGCAGCCTATTGGAAAAAAGAATGTTTATATTATTATTGGGTCTTTTTTGGGGTTCTAAATATTTTTGGGGTTGCGCCCACCTTTTCGACTCGCCTTGAACTTGCCTTTTTGCCTTGTGTGCGTCGTGGTTGTCCCCCAACCCCCTTCATGTGTCACAAAATTTTTATCAAAGACCTTGAACAAGTTCAAGTTCACGCAGCCTGTCCTATCGCTATCTCTGTCTAACGCTATTTTTGGGAAAACACACAGCCGACAGGGAAGTGAGTGCAAAAAGGAAGGAAAGAGACAGAGTTGGTCTGGGGTCAACTGAGGCTGGGGGCAGCCAGACACACACCATCGCCAAAAAAAAAAAACACAGACTCGAGCTAAGGCGTGGCACTTCAAACGGGCTATAAATCACAACAAAGAAATATTTTGCGATTAACAATAGAAACTTAACTTAAATATGTATCCTATAAAGTTATATATGTATGTATATAAAGTTCAGTTATCAAAATAAAAAAAAAAGAAATTGGAATCCAATAGAAAATCAATAAAGCCAAAGCGATTGACCATTTGTTGCTGTCAACGTATGTAATTATATTCATTGGCTTTTATTATGATTCATTCATGTTCTTTGTTAACAACATTTTAATCAACGGAAACATTTTGTTGTTGCTGGTCTTTAATTCCATCTAATTTAATTTCCTTATGCATTTCCTTGATCATCGCACACATCAATTCAATACATTATTATTATGAATTTAGACATTTTGATTAACTAATATGCATATACTATATTAATATTTAACCTCTATCAATCTATTCACTTGCAGAGTATAAAACAACAACAACAACAACAAACACGAGGACACACACACACACACAAATTAACAACAAAAAGCAACAAAGTGTTGAGAAACGCGCAGGAGAATTGCGATTTAAACAAATACGAATTTGCGCAGCGTATATATACGATATATATATATCGAGAATACTTGATGTCTATAGCATATATGGTCAGAAGTAAAGCAAGAATCGTTGTCGCAAGGAAACGTTATTGAACGCACACAAACGGCGCAGAGAGAGAGGGACGGCCGTGTGTGGAGGCGGAGGTGGTGGTGGGGTCAACAACAACAACAACACCAAAACAACATAACGTAGACAACAACTGTCCACCCACACACATTAACACAAATACACACACACACACACACAAAAGAATCTTGATCTGTAACCTCGCTCAAAAAGAAAAGAAAAAAGAAAAAAACACACCAAAATGATCTCAAACAAGAAATCATATGCAATGAAAATGTTGCAACTTGCACTGGCCCTGAGTCTGTTGCATGTGGATACAGATTATACACGTATCATACGTCTGCGTCGTTGGGATTCGCAACTGGAGTTGTCCCATGGCGTTGGAAGCTGGGAACTGGAAATGTTGCGAACGGTACCAATGATTGAGACCCAGCAACCGTATGGCAATCGTAAGGGTATGCCGCCACTGCTTGAAGATCTCCTCGGTTTCGATAATGCACTGCTTCATCATGTGACAGGCGGCGGTGGTGGCGGCGCCGGTGGCAAGGAGTACAAGTTGCCAACGGGCAACTTTAATGCCAGCACCTTTGTCATGAACCTTCACAATACGACGGGGAATAGTAGTGTCCAGACGGCAGCATTGCAGGATCTGCAAAGTACACCAGTCAGTGGCAGTGCCACCGGAGCATCTGCAGCTGGTGCGGCAGTAACTGCCTCAACGGGCAATGTGGCTGGGGCAGCTGCAGCACTCGGAGAGATTCACATCGACACGACGATCGCGAATAGTACACAAGGAGGAGGCGCCACTCCAGAGCTGGACATTTTCCTATCACCCGATCTGCTGCAGGATCAGCGTTCGATTTGGGAACAAAATCTCGCCGATTTACATGATTATGGCGATTTGCCTTTTACCACTCCCTATGCAAATCTACCGCTCAAAGATGGTCAGAATAATACTCAATTGGATCTGAGTTTGGCTGCACTTCTCCATGGTTTTGCAGGGAATACTTTGGGTCAACCTTCGCATGGATCGGATGCACCCAGTGCCCTCAATGATAGCACCCCGCATCCCAGCACTGCAGGCAGTTTGACGGTACAGCAATTCGGACCGGATAGGACGAACGATGATTATGATGATGATGATTTCTTGTTAAGTCGTCTCTTCGGTGAGGATAGTTCGGATTCGGATGCAGCTCAAGTTGTGAATGCCTGTGAAGTTGAGGGACTTACCAGCGTGGAACCATTTGGCATCATCAATGAGATCGAAGTTGTCGAGGAGGTAACAACCATTTGACTTTAAGATTGGTTTTGTGGGGAAACAAAAAAACATTTCTAAGCCGTCTCCACTTTAAACAATGTCACACTTGCTTAAAAACTTTGACTTGCTAATGAAGCTTTTGACCTTTGCGTGACTTATTCAACAGTTTCAGTACATTTCAATTTTGTTGCTTTACTTTGCTTTGTAGTTCCAGTTAGTTTCTGTCTGTGACTTAAGTCTACAATAGACTTAAAGTACTTTGAATTCAATTTGTTTTATGTAGATCAATGTTTTGGCTTTTAGTTCCCTGAGCTTAACTATTTCGATATAAAAATAGGAAAACTTATAGCACAAGTGGTTTAAGTAGCTATAAATATTCCAAAGACCTAATTTCAGGAAAAATATGACTGAAACATCTTCATTTAATAACAACTTTAAGTATTTACTTAAAGTTTTTCTCAAGAGTTTTGATTTATCTTTAGGCATTTAGTGTCTAGATGATTATAAAGTCAAATCTTTTTCTCTTCGTTCGTCTTTTAATACTTTGAACTATTGCTACTTTCTAAATAAAATATTCCATTAGCTTTAGCCAGACTCTCAATAGGGTCATTCGCAAAAAACGCGAAGATGCGAAAAAAGTAAAATTGGTTTCTTTATTTATTTATTCAACGGGGATTTTGGCACAAAATTGCATTTATGAATATATTAATTAAAATTTATTGTTGTGCATTTTGCCAAAAAATTTATGAAAACTTTGCTTCCACTCTTCTCAAATTGCACGCAACACGTTTTGTTTGATTTGAAAGCAGTTTGCTATGCCCCGTTTTTTTTGGGTTTTTCAAAGGAGTTGTATGAAAAAGTCTTTATATTATGGGATTTTAGATAAAAAAAAAACATTTTTTCCTAATACATTCAATATGAAATCCTAAATAACTATAACCTATTAAGTTTTTTGATACGTTTAACCCATGAAATGCGTAAAAAAAAGTGTTTAATGGTTTTTTGCAAAAGTATGTAACCGACCCCATAAAGTATATATATTCTTGATCAGTATCAACAGATGAGTTGATAATATATCCGTCTGTCTGTCCGTCCGTCTGTCTCTCTGTAAGAACGCGTCGATCTGAGGAACTACAGAAGCTAGAGACTAGGCATAGCAAGTTTGTTTTAAATTTTCGATAACTTTTTAGGTTTACGATATACACATGTAATCGATAACCAAAAAATCTTGCATTTCAAAAAATTTTAAATTAGGATCGAAACTATTAACAAAATAATGTAAATCTAACAAATTTGTATTCAATTCGGTTAAGAAACACCGGCGATATGAAGTCATCAAGCATTGGTCTGGTAATACACGTATGTGTATGTCTGTCAGCTCGACCGTCTGTCCGTCCGTATGGTCAAGGGTAAAGGGTATCTTCTGGTCGAGCTTACTCGACTAGAGCCTTTTTACTTGTTTTTGAATAGTCTTTAAATACCCCAAAATATTTATTTTGCGCAAAATGATTTTCTTAATACTTTAAACAGGGTATCCCAACTGTCGATCTCTGATGTTTTTGCTTTCGGTGTTTTTTTTTTTTAAGTCAAACCTCGAAATATAATAACACATGCTTGCTTGCCTCTGCAACCAAATTGGTGTATCTTATTTTATTATTTTTCAATCTTTCATTTTTACAAATTGCAATTTAAATACAATTCACAATTCGAATGTAAATATTTATATGCACATTCATTTATATTTTTCATTGCTCTGTGACTAATATCAATATTTTTTTCTTGTTATTTTTTTCTCATTGAGTGTCACAGTTTTTGAGTTTTTTTTTGAGTTCGTTTTTTGTTTTTTTGCGTTTTTGTAGATCATGTCACGAAATGTTTTCCATTTTTGCGCTGGTGATGCGATAAATGTGCATTTATATTTTGTTGTGTGTATAAATAGCAATGTTTCTATAAAGATTTTTTGTTGTTGTTTTTTTGGCTTTTTTTGCTGCATATTCAAATGGGTCAATTAGTTGACACTTTTTTTTCGTTTCATTTTTATTTCGTTTTCGCGATTCGTTTGTTTTTATTTACCGCTCACTTTTCCGAATTGCATTGCGTTTGTTTTGGCTTTGATTTTTGTCCTTCCATGTCGGACAGTTTTATGGATTAGCAAATAAATACACATACATACATACATACATACATATGTATGCATAGTTTATGTATCTGTATTTCAGTATTTTACCTTGATCTGCAGCTAATTTGCTTTGCTTTTGTGTGTTAATTTGAAACAAATGTGATTTTGGTTTTTTCAAAAACTAAAATAAAATCACAAACAAATTGAGCATTTAAAATATTATTAAACGTAATTTTCTTTCATCATTTTGCCTTTGAAAATGGGACAAGCGAAATTAAGAAAAAAAAAGCTTTCTTAACTAATTAGATACAAACACCACAGTGTGTAGCTTTAATGATTGTTGTTGTTGATCGTTTGCAAACTTCAGCTTCAGCTTCGTCTTCTTTCTCTTTCTTTCTAATAATTGCGCACCTGTAAGCAGCGCAAGCAAGCGTGCGTTTGTATGTGCGTATGTATGTGTGCATTGAGATGAGGTCACAAACTTTAACACATACTCATACTGGTTTACACATTGTTGAAGTTAAATGTCTTCTACGTTATGCTACTCCTCTAAAGCTTTGCTAATTGTAAGCGTAACTTACACAAACATAACTTTACACACACACACACACTAACATAAAGCGCTTCTCTCGTTTTGCGTTTGCCTTTTGTTTGACATTTTCGCATATATTGACAGTTTTGTTATTTTTTTGTTGGTTTGCCTTTGATGTTCTTATTTTTGGGGTCTCGGTCTCGACGCGCGTTCATTTTGACAGAATAAATAAACTGGGCAGCAAAGAAAGAGAGAGAGCGAAAGAGAGAGCAAGAAAAAACAAATCAGAGCAGCAAAAGTATCGTTGAACTTCGCTTTCATGCGAAGTGAGCTTCGTGTTTCCCCGTCTCTTTTCCTCAAGGCAATAACAACAATTAAAGTTGCATACCTGATGATTATTTTTAGACATGTGATTTATTTCTTAATCTTGAAAATATTTGATGTCAAGTTTTTTATATATGTAAACTTTTACTTATTTTCCGGGTGCATGTTTATTGAGTCGCGCCTTTTTGTGATCTTGTTGGGCAGCGCCGGTTTTGATAACGTAACAGTAGTATAACGCAAACAGCTGTTTTACCGGCATTTTTACACACCACACTTTATAAGTTTTTCTTCATATTCAGCGTGCTCTGGCACTCTCATCAGCGCTCTCTTTAACTCTTCACCACGCTGTTAATTTAACATGTTGGCAACATATGTTGCCCATAGTTTCACCTCGCAACATGTTTCCTAAGCAAAGCACTTAGCGTGGACATCAACCGCATATCACACTTTTCAACTATTTTGTTGAGCTTTTTCTAAAGTGATTGCTGTATTAATTAAGCTTAAGTGGTATGTTTCCTTACTATGTGGTCTTTGAGAAATAATAGATTTGGAAATACTTTGTATAAATTTCAATTTCAACTCAAGTTCGATTTAAAATTCTGCATATCATTCTATATTAGAAATGGCTTATTATCAGTGGTTTTTTAGTGCTTATCAGTGATTATTAATATTGAAAACAACTATAAACTGAAAACAAAACGAATTTATTATCATTTTAAGTAATCAAATCAAATTTTATGGCCTCTCCTACTCAAATCGGCTACTTTTGCTAATCAGCCGTAGACCTAGACGACGAAAATAAAAAAACCAAATTTTCAGTCTGCTTTCTGCCGATTTCAAGTGAACTTGAGAACGTATCGCTTTATAAGAAAAAACGGGCAAGAAAATTAAATTTTAACCCAAGAAAAGAAGAAAAACTCCTAATCATGTGTCTCAATGAGGAGTACAAACATATGCACATTTATTTAGCGGTTCGTGTACTTTCTATTCACATGGCAAAGTGTTAAACAATAAAATCATGAAATATAAAAAAAAAAAAATGGTGGAGAAAAAATAATTTAGAAACGTTTGCAAATTGAAAAATCATTTGATTGTAATTACGCTGCATTTCCACCTAATTACCCAAGCAAAAAAGCGCAAAAAGTGGCAAAAAAAAACATTAGCGATTATAAAATAATATGCATATATGGGAGAGAGAAAAAGTTTGTGTGGCGTCTGTTTTTTTGCTGTTTTCTCACAGTGCTCAATTGTTAATTTCCATAATTAAATACCGTTAATTACGGGCCTTTGACTGTGTGTGTGCATAAACTAACCATTAAGGTGCTGCCCCCTGTCGGCGAGCGCTAGCTAACTAACCAGTCGGTAACTGCTTGACAGAAAGAGATGGCTGCCGTATAAGTTGTACACGTGTGTGTGTGAGAGCACGTTTGGCAAAAGTTCAGATGTCAAATCGATTGATGGGCGGCCGTCAATATGTGTGTGTGTGTGAGCTTTGAATGCAACTGTTAATAATGAAAGCGCAATCGAATGCAAGCAAAACCTAAAAATGATGACACAAATGAACGGTTATTAAAGTTTCGGGGCGTTTCTAGTTGCTTGCTAACCGCAAACCAAACTTTTTAGAGTGAGACGGGGAGAGGGCCGAATAGTGTGCAGGATACTTGTGCAATATGAGTAGATATGTATGTGTATGTGTGTCTGTGTATCTGACAGATATATGAACGATTTGCTAAAAAGATACACTTGCCCACTTGAGTTTTCGGTTGCTTTGTTGGTGGGCAAAAAAAAAAAACTAACTGACTGACTTGAGACTGACTTGAAGGCTTGACGAGCACATGATTAATATGCGCCACACTCTTGCCGTTTCGCCTGCATCTGTATCTATGTGTGAGTGTGTGTATCTTACAGATACATTTGCACTGAAGTGATCTGACTTCGGGTTCGTTTGCGTTTCGTTTAGTTTCATTCGTCGTGCGGCTGTCAGTTCAGGTGTCATCAAAATCTTTACCCCGAGGCTTTATTAATGACGTTCGCCAACCTTTTTTCTGCTTCTTCTTCGTGTTTCGTCTGAGCCTTTCATTTCCTTTTTCTTCTGTTGTTGTTGCACTTTCTACCATTTGCCGACGATTTGCTTTCACTTGACGACTTTTAATGTGCCGCCAACCAAGAATTTTTCGATCGAGGATCAAAAATGCATTTATCTTACTAAAGAATCGGATCATTCGGATCGTTGTTTGTGGTCAATTTAATGGCGCACTAATTGTTGCAACAAAATGCAGCAAGTGTCAATATTTTGATGCTTCACACATACCCCCCACCCCCGTCAAAAAGTACATTGATTGATTAACAGTTCCAAAAAAAAAAAAACCCCAATCTTAAGTATTAAACATTACAAAACTTGCCAGCTCTCAAAAACAGTTTTCCCAAGATTATTATAAACGTAATCTTTTGGCCTTATCACCTCTTACCGTCTAGTTTTTCGCTTATCAATGTCGACTACCTCTATAATTATTACAAATAAGAATCTTCTTTAAGAGAGAGAATCTTTACTTAAAAACATTAAAGATTTTTATGTAGAGATAAGGTAAAAACATAGAAAAAAACATGTTTATTAGGAATATTTTGCATAATCCCGAGTTTTCGAGGGTATATAGAAACTTTTTCCAGTGTATTTTTATTTACACACTTAACAAAGAGAGCGACACGTGGATCGCCTCGCTTTGTGGTGTAAGTTTTAATTGAATTAACAATAATAATATAGTGTTATCAAGATTATATATACTAGTAGTACTGACTGCTATCACACGCCATTCAAGGTCATTCAGATTCAAGTGTCTCTCGAGTGTCTCCCATGATTCATGTGTGAAAAAGTATATACGGACTACTCCCTACAAAACGAATCGCTTTTCGAAGTCTTTAATAAATATGTTTTTATCAGTTGTTGTTGTCGGGCATTAGAGTCGCTTATCGCCAGACTCTGTGAATTATTGTGAAATAGTTTTTTACACTAATGATCTTTGCAACAAAGCAACAACAAAGAGAGAGACGCTTTCAACTTGAACAAGAAAACAAAAATATAAAAAATCTCTATTTCTAAAACAAAACAAAATAATAATATTACCTATTTACAGTGGGTTTATTTCTAGATCCAACTTAAAATCTTTAACGTTTTAGTCTTGCAATAAAATTGAAAAATTTTTACAGTGTTTCTTTTTTGCATACAGAAGTGTCTAGTTCTTAGTCCAAATGTATGTTTATTGTCTGTAAACTATTTATAGATTTTCTATAGTCACGTACAGACTTTAAGTACCTGTTTCTTTGATAAGGCACAAGTACACCAGTACGTCGCATGTGGAAGCCGCATGTTTGATAGCCTTTAACACTAAACGAGAGACATTTTGTTAAGGTAAAAAGTTGTATTATGTTAATATTTGGTATAGTAAATAAACCCCTTAAACCATAAACTATAACAAGATACTTTATACCCTGTAAATGTTGTGCATAACCACACTCTCTTCTCTTTTTACCCTCCTCGCCTCGTGTAATTCTTATCGACAATAGCGCCTAATAAGCAGCAGCAGTAGCAGCAGGGCTGCTTGATTCCCCGTTTCTTTCTTTCTTTCATCTTTTTTTTTTTTTTTTGCTATTGTAATCAAACGAACCCCCGACATTATTACGGTTTCGATTCTATCTCTCTCTCGCTCGCTCGCATTGTCACACGTTTAATTGCTCATTTTTACTGAACATGCGCAAGGCGCAGCATGTGCACCGCATCCCAAAACAGGCAAGCATGTATGAGTGTGTGTGTGTGTATATATAGAGAAACGCTCTCTCTCTCTCATCCTCCACAGGGGTGCATTCGCAGTCGACGTTTCGGTCAGCGTCGCTGTCAGCGTTGCGCGGCAGCAATTGATTGGGCTCACCAAGCAGCAGCGTCAGCAGCGAAGCGTCGGCAGCAGCGTCGGCGGCGGCGGCCCTTTATTTCTTTTTGTTGCTGTTGCTGTTGTTGTTGTTTTGTGACTGAGGAAAGACCAATGATGCCGCCGCCATCCAAGCTTGGATATATGCTGACTAATCCAGGAGATAGGCGTGGTTCACACACACACACACACATACATACATACATACACACTAGCTTAGAGTCGATGATTGATTGCTTTTTGTTTCACAAAACGCGCAGAAAAGTTCAAGAAAGCCTCAACAAACAATTTCATTAAAAAAAGAAAAAGAAAAGAAAACGAAGAAGAAAATGTTCACGTGTTCACTGGGAAAAAGGGAATAGACAAAAAAGGAAAGATAAAAATGTCGCTTGGAAAATTCAAATAGAACAAATACAAATCCAAATACGATATCGAAACATTTTAATTAAGTCATCAATTGAAGTATTTGTTGTCATGATTTGAAGTTTCATTTCATTTGACTTTAACTTATGTTTGTCATTGTCCGAGTTACAGTTCCAGAAGTTCTCACTAATGTGCTCCATTATCCTGTGATTATCCCTACACACAAATGACTCACAACTAACTGTCTCTTTGTCTCTGTTTCTGTTTCTGTCTCTGTCTCACTCACTTGACGTTGAACTACCTGACGAAACTACAAAATTTCCGTATTGCACTTTGATGGCTTAAGACGCCCAGTTTTTTTTCAATGGTTTTGACTGTAAAGGATTAAAATTGCAAAGTCTGGTTACGGCCAGCGTTAATAATGCATCATTAACGCTTTAATTTGAGTTCCAAAAATGCAGACCGCATGAATTTGCAAAAAAAAATCAGAAAAAAAATCGTAATATTTCACTCATAAATGTAACAGTTGATGTTTTTGATGTTTAAATTGATTTGATAATGACATTATGAAAGAGAAGAACATTTTTGGTTCCTTTACGAAGTTCTTTTCTCTTGTTTCCCAAGTATTTATTATGTCAAACTTATACTCTTTCCATTTCACTCTTAAATATAAAGTCCATATGTTGATAAGCTTTTTCAAAAGAGTCCAAAAGAGCACAAAAATTGATAAGAAATTATAAAAAATAATATTTTTAGCGCTCTTTGTTGGCAATTCTTACAATAAGAAGAGCATTTTTGCAAAAACTGATAATATATCATAGATATATAGAGAGAATTCAGTGTAAATTATGACAGACTGACGTCGTTGTGTGTTTTTACGTGTTTTTTTTTATCTATAGACACAAGTTATCAGCCTTAAATGTATAAAAAAGTATTATGTACTAAGAGCAAACTGATATTTCTGGGTTTTTTAAACGTTTATTCAGTCTCTCTTTAGAAACTGACACAACTAGACGGAGTTTTAAGAGTACAAAGTTGAAAAACCAAACTGCAATCTAGCATAAACTAAAAAAAACTTTAAGATTTTAACTGTAAACATGAAAGTTTTTATCCGTGGACAATTTCTTGTAAATATTTTCACAAAACTTATCAAATTTCTTATCAAAAACAAACCATTCGATTTGTATTAACTGGGTTAAACTTTTTTTTTTGTTACAGGAAAGCGAAATTGCTGAAGTGCTTTACAAGCAGGATGTCGATTTGGGCTTTAGTCTCGATCAGGAACAGATTATCAATGCCTCATTTGCCAGCGGTAATAGTGCGGCCAAACAATCCGCTGTCGCCGAGGGCGAAAGTAAGAAGACCCAGCCGGAAGAAACCGATAAGAATGCCGACAACACTGACAACGATGATACCGAAAAGTTGAAAGCTTTGGAAGACCTACAGCAAGATGAGGTAAGTGGAGATAACATGTGAATTTCATAATAATTACAAAACTAGATAAAAAGCTTACAACCTAAAGATAAACATTAAGATTATATCCTAATAATCGATTAATATATCGATAACAAATCAGTTTTCCTTATTCATATGCCTAAATATGAAATCTTTAAACAATTATAACGCAAAAATAGTTAACAAACAATTTGTTGATACATTTTTAGATTGTTTAAAGATTACAAAAAGCTTTTTTATCTAGTTTTGTCTAGTTTTCAATTTCATAATAATTCTCAAAACTATTTTCCAGGCACAATCCGCGCTTGATGAAAAAAAGTCGTCGCATGATCTGGATGAGATTACGAATGAATGGAACGGAATACCCTTTACGATTGATAATGAAACTGGTAAGTCGCATTAAAGCCTATTTATATAGTTCATGGTTAGTTGGGTTAGAGACAATTCCCCCCCGCCACTTCCACTTCAACACTAAGAGTTACAACAAAACCCAAAGACAAGAAAAACAAAAAAAGTGTTATTGTTATAGTTTATGGCACAGAAAACAATGTGAAAGATTTATATAGATGATTGTTATCTTATCCAAGATACATGAAATTGAGGCTACATATATGTATATCTTTACATACATATATTTAACTTTATGCCATTACATTTTCCTTTCAATGTTGTCGAAGCTATTTTTTCTTTATCTTTATCTGATTTTTAGCGCCAGTTTATAGATGTAATCAGCTCTATATTTTTTTTGGGGGGGTAAAGCTTTTATGAATTTCATAACAAGTTTTTGTCCAAGACACAAACATAAATCAGTTCTCAACATATTTCGTATATGGAACAAGTGTTCTACCAATGTTGTTGTTGTGTAATAAGGAATTGAGGTCCTGTCAAAATGGCTGCCAGCTGCCGTTACTCACTTAAGAATAACGTAAATGGATTATCCTGCTGTTTTACTGCAAAAAGTTAGGAGGTACTTTTATTTATTTCTTTGTGGGGTTGGTTGGGACGGGGGGTACGGGGGTTGTAAGTGCGTGTGTATTTTTTTGGTACAGTTTTATAAATGAATGTAGGCATTTTGAGTTGACAGGCACGAAAATTAAAAGAAAAATGAGCTTTTATACACTGTTTCTATGCGTGGGAAATATATTTGTATATACGGACGGGTATTAGGCAAATCATTTTTGGAACTTGGCTTGAAGGTTTCTAGATAAAAGAGAATAATATCGAATGTGTGTAAAGAGAATGTATTTTTCTGTCTTTAACCCCTTTCGGATCTTATGTGCAACATATAACGATCTTTCCTATTTTTTATATATAATGCCATTCCTATTTGCTCTCTTAAAAAACTAATCTTGTGTCATCTACGTCCAACAAATGAAAAAAAAAGACTTCTTTTAAAAATTCTTAAGTGAAAATTATTTTTTCTAGTAAAATGTTGACCAAAAAGTGTTGTGGATATGTTTTCATATGAGATTATAATGAATAATGTGTTCATTTATTAAAATAAAGTAAGAATGTTATAAATTGGCTTTTTTAATCTTAAATTAATGTTTATATATGATTATTTTTTTGAAATTCTGAATATTTGTGCCCCTAACTCCATTCACAAAATTCATGAAAAAACTTTTTTAAAATATATTAAAAAGTTAAGTCAAACATTGTATAAACTTTAGAAGAAAACTACTGTATGTAGTAGATATAACAAATAGAAGTTTTTCTTTATGTAAGAAACCCTAAAATCTCGAAAAATCTCAAAACCCTGAAGTACAGTAGGGTTTTATGAGTTCCGATTCGCATTCAGCACTTCAAATATTCTATAGATAGATGTAGGTTGTTTTGAACACTAAAAAACAGAGCATTTCTTAGTCTTTAATCCAAGTTTACCAAGTTAACTTATTTCATTTTGTGTTTTGCTCGCTTTTGCCCCTCCATCCATCCGTCGCCATCTTTAGCCTGAACATTTCTCCACCTTCATGTGCTCCATTTGTCTGATATCGATAAAGCCGCTGCTGTCGACTGTTTTGGGGCAACCTTCTCTGCCTCTTTGGCTGCTAATCTGCTTTGGAACCGCGCCCAATTTCTTCATATCCAAGTTTTCGGCTGCTTTTCAAACACAAACTTTGACACGCACACGAACTTTTATTATTAAAAATAAGAAGGCCCAAGAAGCGGGCCTGCTGCGGAACTCAAACTTCAACTGGGTAATGGTAAATGGGAATGGGATTGATATTGTAACTGAGAAACTCAGAAACTGGGAGCTGGGTTGGCAGTGGCTGTGGCACAGTGGCAGTAAAAGTAGCTGCCGCCCGTCGCATGCAACATTTTTCTTTTGAAAAATGAACGAAACATGATTCGCCAAAAAAATAAACAGCCCCAGCTATAATATATCTACACAGACTGTATGTGCGTGTGTATGTGTGTGTGTGTGTGTATGTGTGTGTGTATGTGTGTGTGTCTGTGTATGTGTTTGTATAAGACGTATTTCAACTTTGGCCTATAAGCTGTATATATATAAGACCCAAGGGGGCACAACACCCAAAACGCCCTTCGTCCCACAAAAATTTGAGCTGTTTGCCTGTGTTATGGATCAGGCTTATCGAGTGCGCCGTCTCCCTTCTATCCCCTCCCCTCCGTTTGTTCGTTCTCTATGCACACACATCCTGGGCAGCCATTTTGTAGGGGTGTCAAAAGCAACCACCAAAAAAACGGTAGCAGCAGCAGTACCACCATCCCCCCACCACCATCATCATCAACGTCATCAAAGATAAGCTGCATGTTTGAGGCCAAAAACGTGGCCCGTATTTATATTTTCATATATATATATATATTTATAAATGTATTTCGTTAGCTATTCATTGGCATTTATAGTATATGTGTCATTATGCTGTTGTATTATTTAGATACCCTATAACAAGGGTATGTTTTAAAGATGTGAAGATAGGAATTGATGTTCTTTTCAATAGTTCAGATGATGTTTGGGTTGAAACATCTTTAGAATAACTTTATAACAACTTTACTTAACACCTTTTTTAACAATTAAACTAAAACAGTTTTCTTTGTTTTGAAAAGTATTCCATAGTGAAATACCGCTATAAGTAAACTACTTTTCATATAGGGTATATTAACTTCTACGTGTCAAACAACAACTATATCATTCCCTTCTTTCTTCACTTGCTTCGTTTATTATTAATATTTTATACCTTATACCAAGGGTAAGTTGTGAAGATAAGATGATATGAATTGATGTCCTGTTCAATAGTTCAGATGATGTTTGGGTTGAGCAACCTTAGAATATGAACATATATCATTAGCTTTATCTTTACTATAAACCTTTTCTAACACTCAAACTAAAACAAATTCTTTTGAAAAGTATTCCATAATGAAGTTCCGCTATGAATAAACTCCTTTTCATATAGGGTATATTAAGTTCCACGTGCACAAAATTAATTTCCTTCTCTTTTCTTCGTTTATTATTAATATTTTATATTCATTTTTTTCTCGATATTTTGCTGAGCATTTATTAAAAATCCATTGATAAGCGAGCATCAAAAACACACAAGTATATTAGGTATTCGATATTGGGCTCTGCTCAAAATCCTCCTCAGATTAATATCGTATTCAAGACACGCATTCACACGACGATGCCGCTTTGTGTTTTTCGAATGCGTATCCAAATTCCCCATGGAATAGACGAAAATGTGTATTCGAACTGAGAGCCCTGAGCCTTCGCCTTTGCATTTGCCGGCATTATCTGTTTGTTGTTGGGTTTTTTGGGCTACTAAAATGAAAGTCATTTTTGTATCTTTAATTTTGTTTCAGTTCAATTACAGCCCAGCCATAAACTATTGAATATATGTTCAAACGAAACTATGCATACCAATAGATAGATGATATTATACTACATATCATCTTTTAGTTATATATAGTTAGTTTTTGTTCTTTGGATCACGTAGGGAGGAGATCGCTTCCTTTATGTTTTCTTTCTCTGTTTTGTGAAGTCAGCAACTTTTCAGTTTAATTTTTCAACTTTTTGTCACCTTTTTTGATTTGGCCAGAAATCCTGCTAGCTGCTAATGAAGCTGTTGGTTGGTTGATAGTTCTCTTTTAGCCATTGTCCTGTCACATAACGCCATGTCATTCCTGGCCATATGTATAGAGCAGATCCATTGTCATAATTAAGTTGCTTCTGCTCCTACGGCATCTTCCATTTAAGAGTTTTTTCATCAGTTTTTTTTTTTGGTCTTTTGTATTTGCGCTGTTGTCGTAATAAATTTCTGTTTGTTTTCGTTAAGTTTTTCTAGTACAGTTTTTGTTTTTTCTTTCGGTTTTTTTCGTGCTCACACAAATCTGATTACATTGATTCAGTTTTGGAATTCAACCAGTTTGTATTATTTTTTTTTTGATTCTTAGAATAACAAAAAACACAGTTGACAACATTTTGGACCATGACTTGACATTGTCACACCAGAAAAAAAATGCTCTTATTCTCAATTATGTTATAGATCTTTCGCTATAAATATGGTAGCTTAAATTCTATTATGCAATCAGTTATTGTGCTGCCAAGCTACGCAAGTTTATTGACCACATATCTATCTCATATATATATATATATATAGCTAACGGCCATTCACGTGTGTGTAACATCTTATAAAATGTTTTATTCTTTGATTGGTTGCTCTCACTGTTTGTCATTGTACAACACTTAACATTAGTACAGTTGCCGCAAAAGTTGCATGCCAGGGTTGATTAGAGAGTTTTTAGATACAAGAGAAAAGAATGAATAAGAACTTTATCTTTATCATTCACACGACTTAAGCCAACTTATTTGACCTTTAAACTTTAAGCCAACTAAACTTAGAGATATGTTTTATGAGTTTTTTCAATAACTAACTTACTTTGTATGAATTTTCGTAGAAATATCCTAAAACAAATGTCCTTTCTTTAATCATTTCAAATGTATTTAACTTTAAAGTGTGGAAATTTGCAGTTATTTCAACTTTTCAATACATTTTACCTTTTTAAAGTTCTTTCTCATGTGTTTCCCTCTAGTTCGTAGACTAAATCAAACTTTTCAATAGATTTTCACCTTGTTTAAGGTTCTCTCTCATGTTTTCTATTCTAGTTCGTAGACAAGTTCCACTTATTGTAACGACCTCGCCCACAACTACACAAAAAAAATAGGAAAGAACCCAAAAAAAAAATGAATGATGAAAATTATTTTATTATTATTATAAAAACAGCTGGCGGGCATCGGCGCACCTATTTGAGGATGCGTCTCTCCCACCACGCTCTCTCTCTCTCTCGCTCTGTCTCTGTCTCTCGTTGCAACATTGTTCCCTGCTGACCGACCCGACTATATATATATATATCTGTCTCTCTGTCTGACTGTCTGCATAGAAATTGTTCAAAAAATTCTACTTGGTCAGCATTACGTTACACAATTTACACAAATTTTACATGCTGACAAATACAACAACAAGAACAACAACAACACAGACAGACATAGAGAGAGAGAGGGGGGATAGGAGATGGGCGGTGGCAGACACAAAACCTATATATATATTTTGCTGCATAATCGTATCGGTTTCAAGTGTTTTATGGGTTTTGTGTTGTTGGGAGAGAAGCGCACTTGGCTGCAACTATAACAACTATAACAACATTAACAATGTTAACAATGTTAACAAACAAGATGTGAAGACTCATTGCCAAAAACTAGTTGAGAATTGCATAATTTCTTTTTTGAACAATTTCATTAGCCAATTGACCCAAAGCTGTTGAAAATAGCACCATCAAGTGTATATATGTTAATTAGATAGACACAAACATAGAGATTTACATATATATAGGTTAATTTCTCTTCATTCATAAAGTTCATGTTTATCATGCCAACTCACGATGTTGTTGTTGCTGTTGTTGTTGTTGTTTTTGAGTATGTAAAGTCAAAGCTTACGCTTTATTTACACTGATTGTTTAGTGTGTATGTGTATATGTGTGTGTTTGTGTGTGTATTTTTCAGCAATTTCATTGTTGACACTATCGTTCGTTGATTCGTTCGTTTTGGGTCGTTTTTGCCAGATCTGTCCTGTCATAATTGTTGCGTTTGTCGAAACTGTTTGGTTTTTGAGGTTATGGTCGCCGCCAAATCACAAACGCAAAATGCAAGTTCATGTCATGGAACCAGTGTTGCTGCACTATGCGAAAGTGAAAAGAGTCAATCGCCAATTGTCAGTGTTGCCACTGTGTGAACCACTTAAAAATATTCAAGTGCATTCGTTATAACTGTTGTTTGTCTACTTTACCGGAAGCGCAAACTCTATTCGCTTGCCATCTCTTTCTCTCGCCTTTTAAGCTTTCATCAATCAGGCAGCGACGACGGCGACGTCGGCGTCGGCACAAACTCTTTGAGCATCACGAACGCAAACGCCGCGGTTCAAACAATTTAAACTAATTAAGTTGTAATGGCGTACTCGAAACTCGAAAATAACAACGATCCAAACACAATTTCGTTGCTCGCTCGTCTTGTTCAATATTTCCTATATGGTTTTTTTTTTGAACATACTATATGCGACGAGTCTGAGTCTGAGTCTGAGTCTCTTGTTTCGAGCACACACCGCTGATGATGCTGCTAATTTTTACTATGAACAACTCTATCTCTCTTTTTCGCTCTTTTTTTTTTTTTTTAAGTTTTTAGTAGTTGGTCATTATTATTATTATTATTATTATTTGCTCTCTTCTTGTCCATTCAGTTCAGTGGCCCACTAATGCATATTGTCTGATATTGCCTGCTCTTTATTTTATTTCCTTTTTAGGGTAACAACAACAAGCGCCCATTTGATTGCGGTAATTGTGTTAATTTCCAATTTTTTGTTCAAAGTTAACTTTTTGAGTGCGCTTTTTGGGTCAGCTACTTTTTTTTTAGTTACGTTCACTAATTGGCCGGGTTTTAACATTTGCTTATGTAAATTTTTGAATATTTTTTGTAGCAAATTCTCGATTTTTAGCATATTTTATACATGTTTTTTGAGGATTTTATACATTTTTCATAATGAACATATATTTTTTGACAGAGTTTCTTCATTTTTAAGAATTTTTCATTTATTATTAACTTAAATATTAAATATAAATAATATTTTAGTCCAATGTTCTCTCAAAATTAAGTAAGGTTATAATAAAAATGTATCCTTTTAGTACGATATTCTCTCAAAATAAAGTGAGGTTATATAAAAAACTTAAACTTTGCAAACATTTTCAAACAGTTACTGTATATATGTATATTTGTTATCTACAAAAAACGAGACTACAGATTAAGCTTAAAGTTGAATATTATATTTTTTATTGTATATCGAAAAAAATGAGTGCAACGCTTAACGATTTTGGCCTGGCCAAAATGGAGTTACTTACCATCTACGAAGATATGGCTAAAGATCTGAAACACATAATGAACGAATTGCAAAGGATGCCGAAGTATGAAAACTTGCAACATGAATGCATACAAGAACATCTTGCAAGTAGCATAAACAGAATTGTTGCCATCTGCCCCATGTTGCAACGTAAACGGATGAAAGTTGCCTTCTTTGGACGCACATCGAATGGCAAAAGTGCCGTAATAAATGCAATGTTGCACAAGCGGATACTGCCTAGTGCCATGGGGCATACCACAAGCTGTTTTTGCCAAGTAGAAGCTGGCGAAGAAAATGAACTAGCTCACGTACTGGTTCATGATGGCACTGGAGAACAGCTTCCCATTGATTCTTTGCGGGATTTGGCCAGCGCACATTCAACTCAATCCCTAAGTGCTCAGAGTTTACTTCATGTACGCTTTCCCCGAAGCCAATGTGGTTTACTTGACCACGATGTGGTGCTCCTGGATACACCTGGAGTTGATGTTACCGCACAATTGGATCAATGCATCGATAGACATTGCTTGAATGCAGATGTATTTGTGCTTGTTCTCAATGCGGAGTCAACAATGTCGCGTGTGGAGCAACAATTCTTTGAGCTGGTCGCAAATAACCTTTCCAAACCAAATCTTTTTATCCTCAATAATCGTTGGGATCTGGCTGCCACATTAGAGCCCGAGTTGTCCGAGTTGGTGCGTGAACAGCATACGAAACGTTGCATGCAACTTCTGGTTGAACAGCTAGGTGTATATGATAACCAAGACTTGGCCAGTCGACGCATCTTTCATGTTTCCGCACTGGAAACGTTGCGTCTTCGAGAAAATGAAGATAAAAATTTGAATGCAACTGCAGAAGGTTGGCAACAACGTTACGAAGAGTTTGTTAACTTTGAACGCGAATTTGCGGCTTGCATTACACAAAGCGCGTTGAATACGAAATTTGAGCAACATTGTGTGGGCGCTACACAGATGTTGCACAAGTTGCATGAACTGTTACAAGAGTTAAGCACAAATCTAACTGAAGTTGGTTTTAGACAAAATGCAGTTAAAACTGAATTGGGCAAAAGATGTGATCGGTGGCAAGTGGAAATCGTGCAGCACAAACAGCAGGCGGAGTTGCAAGTGAAACACTTTTGTGTGGAGACTTGTAAGCTTGCCGCACAGTTGTTGCACGAACAGATCTTGCGTCTACCAACGGCCGTGCAACATTTTCAGCTGCCTCTACATCCTCAACGGCAACAATATCAGCGTTTGCTTTCCATTCATTTGAAACAACATCTGCTGGAACCTTTGGAGTTGCAACTGCAACAAAAGTTGTTGCAACAAATACATCCTTTAACTTATTTGCCCTTTAAGCTTTACTCCCCGCTGGATTTTCAAGCTATAATGTCTGATTTTCAAGCTGATTTACAATTTCGTTTCTCTTGGGGCATGGCAGCCATTTTGAAGCGTATCAAGGACAAGTTGCCGCTGCCAATGTTAATGCCGCCAAAACAACTAAATGGCTTCAAGACGGATCAGCTGCAAGTTAAAAGAACGGCAACGGATTGTTATCTGTGGCAACAGGATGGTTCCTTGGGCGCCATGTTGCTCTTAAGCGGCGTTGTGGCACGTTCACTTGGCTGGCGTTTGCTTTTGGGTCTTGCTATGTTTACCAGCTCCTTTTATGCCTACGAACTGATGAGTTGGACACCGCAGGCACAGGAACGCAGCTATAAGGCACAATATACGCGGCACTTGCAACGCCGGCTGCGCGAGAGTGTGCCGCAAACGGCAACTGGTTTTGGTCAACAGGTGAAACAACAACTGTGGCACTCAATGCAACAACTCAACATAGAATGGGAACAGAATCGCAATGAACTAAATGATCAGTTGCAACAACTCGAAACCGAATTGGAAACGCTTCAACATTGGCAAATTAATCTAAAGGAATGGCAAACGAGGGTCGAAACATTAATGAAACGTTTGGAAGTCTTTAGACAGCGTTACCTGGCAGAAATCGAAAGGAAGTGTTCTGTATAGAAGAATGTTTTAATAACAGATATGGAGCAAAAATGTCGTGACTTGTTTAAACATTTTCATTTCCCTTTTACATTATATTTTTATATTGATTTTTTCATTCAACTTTACCTAACCCCGCATATTGAAACTTCTTTAACAACAGTTACGAAAGGCATTGTCAGCTATAAAACTTCTTTAACAACAGTTACGCATGGCATTGCCAGCTTAAAATAGTTTTCTTCTCTGCTTGAAAGTCAACTTTTTTTTTGTTGGCTTTCGCTTGCATTTTCGAATTTGCATTAGCTGTTTTTGCCAATTAAAAGTTGCCACCTTCCCGCCTTATCCTGCCTCAATTCTTTTTGCCAACGGTTGTAACTTTAATTACTTGATTAGATCGTGTTTCGTTTGTTTCTTTTTTTTTTGGTTTTTCTTAAGTCCCCCATCCGTTCCAATGAAAAAAACTGAATCGCGTCAAATAGAACAGAGTAAAAACCAGTTTTTTTCAAGAAGCAGCGTCGTCCATGTTAGCCGCAGTAGCAGCAGTAGCAGCAGCAGTTACGGCAGTTAAGCTGGCCAAAAGCAAAAGTAACAATAAACATACATAATGCTAAGCTCCGCCTTTGCACACACACACACACGCATACAGACACACACATTTGCTGCGCTGGTGCGCATGAACAAAGGCAAGCGTCGCAGTTACAGCATTGTCTGCCTGTGCACACACTCACACAGGCACAGCAAGACAATGTCTATAGAGTTGTCTCGCTTGCACACACTGCTCAAGCATCGGGGTTAGCTGGCAACGCCATTTCTCTTTCGCTGCGCTAGCGTCGACTGCGACTGCGGCCGCCATGGTACGAAGCCAGCCGCCGTCGCCGCCACCGTCAAAGCATTTAGAATCGTATTTGAATTTTTATAAACGCTCGAGAAACGCTCAACGCTTGACGCGCGCGCTTTGCTGCTACCAAAAAGCAAAAGAAAAAAAAAACCAAAAAGTTAAAATAAAAAGGGGAAGCAAAAAGAATAAGCCACGTTTTTTTAAATCGAGATTTGTGTGGGCGTTGCATAAGAAAAAAAAGCAACAACAAAACGAAGGACTTTTCGGTTTAATAACATTCCAAAAAGTCAAGTGATTCTCATCTGGCGAGAAGTAGCAAATAGCAGTAACAGTTCTTGTTCTTCAAACTGTGACAAAATCACATCAAAATTCATTTTTGCATAACAATTAATGCAACTACATAACCGAAACGCGGTGTGTGTGAAAAAAAAAAACACAAAAAAAGTGAAAGTTTCGCGGAAAATAAAAAAAAGAGTTACTCAAACTGTTAAACGGGGCGCACTTACTAACAACAATAGCCGCCCTAACAAACCAAAACCAAGTGACCATTGTGTGATTCTTAACGAAACAGAAAAAATAAAACCCAAAAACCACCAACAGCAAAAAATCAAATTCATTTTCAATATTTGAACAATCAAACATTGTGCAAAAATATAATAGAGTTTACAGCGGAAACTTGTTGTTGTTGTTGTCACTGTATTTGTTGATTCTGCAACACAACATTACATAATTGTCAAAGAGTTGTAATAACAACAACAACAACAATCAGCGCGTTTATTGCAACAATTTTGTGTTCAATCTGCGACAACAAAAGGGGAAACACGACAACAAAAAAAAACCATAAAACCCGATTCGACCGTTTGCCTTTGTTTGGATTACAAAAAAATATTTTTTCATATTGCAATTGCATAAAGAAAAGGTTTGTATTCGCCAAACATCCATACATACACATTCAAATCGATTCGTCACAAATCTATTGATTTGACCGCATTTATTTTGATTCGATATTGTCAGCTATATAGTCAAATTCGATTTGTAAAAACTGAAAAGCTGTCAAATGTTGTCAAAGTGGATATGTGGAAATATGACCTAAAGCTATATCTATATATACAGCTGACAGTCGTTTTGAACTGTGTTCTAAGGTCATTTGCATAACTTTGAGAATAGTTTTAACTTGGTTTTTTTACATTTCTGTATTTAAGGGATTCTTAGTTTACACATTGTCTTTTTAGCATTGTAACAAGAATGTTTCTTAGACCTTATTTCTTATGTAAACTCTTTATTTACCTAAGAACTAAGCGTTTCTAATACACTGGTACTTTTTGTTAAGTTCCTAATTAGAACCATAAATGAACTTATGAAATTGTTTCGCAAGAAAACTTTCCAATATCTCCCATAACACACACAACCAAACCAAACCGAACCCTACCGTACCAAACAGAAGCTCCTTTGTCTCTCTGTGATGATAAGTTTGTAAAATGTTAGGGATAAGCCAATAATACGGCCCTCGAACTACTTTCATGGTATCCAGTAATCGAACTTCTTTCAATAATTTTCTTTAAAAATGTTCTGCATTCATTTAATTCGCATCAAATTTAGTTCTATTAGGAGTTTAAATAAAAAATATTTTTAAAATACCGTCGGATAAGCGGAAAAATTCTAATTTTTCTCAGAAATGGATTAGTAAAGTATTTTTTAACTTTTTCGTTGATATTTTGGGTAACAATCAAAATCTCTAATGCTTTAATACCAATATACCATTTTACTATCAATATGATCATTAGAATAATGGTTCTTTGCAAGAGTAAAACCTATCTTAAGATTTCATATAGGATAATACACAATTCCAAGCAATTCTTGCAGATCTTGAGATATATATAAGCCACCAACTCTTAAAGATCTTGAGATATATATAAGCCACCAACTCTTACAGATCTTAAGATATACTATATAAAAACGCTTTCATTGTCTTTTTTTGCTCGATTTCATTTGGTTTCAACTTTTGTTTACCCAATTTAGTTGCTATAGAATCTAATATGGTTATTTGCCCCACATTTAAGTAATAGTCACACGCCCCCCAACATTACATTATTGGTCTATTGGTTGAAGTATTCATTGACCGAAACTTCCTGAAAGGTAACCCAAAATCCATAGCCCAAAACACAAACACGAAAAAAAAAAAGTCTTCCATCAACGCCTTTTAACCACAACACACGGAAATATTTACAACACCTTTATTTTTTTTTTTATTCGTGGGTTCGTTGTCGCTTAATTGTTGGTGACAGACGGTGTGGACACACACACACCCAGAGACACACACACATACAGATACAAACATTCATAAAGAAAACACAAATCGAATAATAATATTTGTATAGACATTTACAACAATGCTGCAGCCCAAGCCAAGCCAAGCCAAGCCAAGCCAAGCAAAACATATGCAGCAGCAGGAGAAACAAATAACAAGCCCAAAAACAGTTAACACACACACACACACACACTTATAAAGAACTGAACGTTGTTGTTTTTATATATGAACATTTTATGCCCCTAACTACCAACAACTGTTACCAAGACAGAGGAGAGAGAGTAGAGAGAACCAAATTAAATGCCTGGCCGGCCTAAAATAACAGCAGCAGCAGCAGCAACAAACGGCTAAGACCCAGAAACAACATGGCCCAAACACCAACACCCCACGAAAAACACAGCCGTTGTATTAAAGCCACACAAAATGGTCGCGGGAATAGAAAATAACGTTTTGTAACCAATCGTAAGAATAACAAGATAGAGAAAAAAAAAACAGAAAGATAGAATTGTTCCAGCCATGTTTATTCTAATTTTTGTTGACCCTACTCAAGTGGGCCCAAACCCAAAGGTCGTGAGCTCATCGTCGCCGTCGTCGTCACAGCACTTGAGCCCACAAAACTCAAAACAAAATAAATTTCTTTTTCTTTTTCTTACGTTCTACCAAGAGTTCTTTTTTCCCAATTTTATCTAGATGTGCCCACGACAAGAAAAAAAAAAAAAAAAACTCCTCTGAGCCATATTTGTAGTATTTATTTATTATTTAGTCTACCACTTTTGGTTTTTTCTTGGAATTTTTCATCGTATCGTAGCGCGATGTTAAGTAGTAATTTTCTGATAATGTTCGTTTGCCTTTTTCCCCTTCAACTCCTTTTTCTTCACCTTTCTTTCTTTCTTTTTTTCTTTTTGGTATGTTTGCCTTTGCCTTTTGTGACCAGAATGCAAATATTTAACTTTAGTCAATATTTGTTGTTATTGTCAGTCAGAAGTCCTTCAATCTATTGTAAGCGATACACATTTTTGGTTTTTAGTTGGGGAGCTGTCAAAACGCAATCATAAATTAAGTATTTCAATGGAATTTCCTACTTTTTTTTTGTTTTTTTTTTCTAGTTTTTTTCTTGACCATTTTTCAGCTGTTTCCGTCAGTTTCTTTCATGTTGATCTTTTCATGTTCATATTTATGATTAATGATTGTTGCTTGGGCTATTTATTATTATATTTATTCCACTGGGGGCTACTGTTTATCCTCTGACCATATATACTATATCTCCTGGGATATCCTACAATTCCAGAGAGAGTTTTTCGTTTTCATTTTTACATTTTTCAAAATGATCAAAATATTTTTGTAGTAATTTCTTTACTTTCGAGTGTGCTTTGGGGATTTGTGTTGCAGGATGAAGAAGATTCTTTAAGATGACTTGACTTAAAAATGTTTCTTTTCTTCTTCTTTTTATCCTGCCACACACAGGTGAATATATACGCTTGCCATTGGATGAGCTGTTAAACGACGTGCTGCAACAATTTCCACTCGAAGACGACGAAGTAAGTTCTTAAAACTATCCATAGATAAAGATTTCAACTAACTTTCTTTGGTTTTCTCAACATTTAGTTAGCAAACGATTCGGTTGCATCCACATCGCAGGCTGCTGCAGCTGCCGCATTGAATAGTCAACCGGTTAAGCGTATTGTTTCTGAGACTGGTGAGGATTTGCCATTTATTTCTACGGAGTGCAACGATAAGGATAACGACGACGAAGCTAGTTTCTCGGCCAGCGACTTTGAGGATCTACAGGATTCGGTCGGTTCGAATCTGTTCGATTTAGATGAGGAGGCCAAAAAGGAATTAGATGAAATGTTACAATCCACAGCACCATCACCATACCATCATGCGCCCCATCCCCATCATTCGCATGCCCATGCTCATCATGCGCATGCCCATTCGCATCATCATGCCGCCGCCGCCGCCCACCATCATGCCCATCATCATGCCGTCGTCGCTCATCAGCGTGCGGTTCAAGCGAGCGCCAACTATGCCACAATGGGCAGCTCCACGGGCAGCGCCTTCCAGCGTCAGCCACCAACTTCAGCCGGTTTCCATCATGGACATCATCAGGTGAGTCCAGTAAGAAGTTACTAGTTACTATAAACGGGCGGTAAATCTTTCCATTTGTTGATCTATTATAATATATTTTCGAAAAACAAAGAACTTGGCGGAGTTGAGTTCTCAAAACTCAATACCAAGAAACAAATGACTTAGTTTGAGGTTTTAAGTTCGAGATTTAACTTCTTAAAACTTATTTTGGGATAATTTCTTCAAGAACGGGCGGAAAATCTTTCCTTTTGTTGATCTATTATAATACTTCTTACAAAATCAAAGAACTTGGCCAAAGTTTAGTTCATGAAAAGTCAATCCCAAGAAACAAATGACTTAGTTTGAAGTTTTAACTTCGAGATTTAACTTCTTAAAACTTATTTTAGGATCTTAGCAAGATTTATTGAAAAACTTGAGCATGTGAATAAACTTTTTCACATTATAAAGTATAAAAAGTTTCAAAAGATATAGTACTTGAACATCTTTATATACTGCTAAGTATAAATCATCTTAGTTTGATTAATCGTATACTGAACTAACACTTTAAGTATTCTCTACTTATAAACATATAATAAGATTGAAAAAGTTAGACATGTTTTTGACCTTGCCGACGCTTCGACAACAATTTCTTAGTGATTCTTTTTTAGTTTCGTTCATTATAATCCTTGCTTTTAAGTGCTTGCATCCCGTAAAACATTTATACTACATACATTTGGTATATATAGTCTTTTTAGTATTTTTATAATACATACATACATACAAGAAACATTTCTCAAGGATCATTTGCACGTCGTTTTTGGAGTGTTTTTTTCTCATCTTCTTTTTGATTACTTTCTGGTTGAATTGTTTTTTTTTTTTTGTTCAGTTCACGTGTGCTCTCCGTTCTCGAGCACTTGATCTTGGATGAATCTGAATGTTGTTCTCCACATTGTATTATTGTTGTTGTTCTTGTTGTTGTTGTTGTACTTGTTGTTGTTGTTGTTGTGATTTCATTTTTCGTTAGGTTGTTTTGTCTGTTTGTACAAAGCTTCAAATCTGGTTGTATACTATACTATATATATATATATATATCCCCCTTCAAATACCCCATCCGTTGACTTTATCCGTTCCGTTTCGTTCCACAGCCAACTTTTTAAGTTCGTCAATCTTCTGGCTTGTTGTTGTTGGCTTTGGCTTTGGCTTTGGCTTTTGTTGTAACACACTGCCTCATCAAAAAGATTGAGGCGAGTAATACACATACATACATACATACACATATATAAATGAATTGTTGATGCTACCTACAACAGCAGCAGTATTGTTGTTGTTGTTGTTGTTGTTGTTGCTCTTCAAGTCTTGAATCTTGTAAAGATTCTTTTTGCGTCCCTCACGATTTGTGTAGGAATTTTTTGATTCTGTCTTCTCTCTCTTTTCTGTTCTGTTTGCGTAGCTGAAGCTGCTGCAAGGGGGCACCCCTTCACCTCCTCCTCATTCCCACCTTTCGCTATTGATACAATTTCGATTCGGATGCAAAAAAAAAAATTGTGACTCAGAAACATCAAAATTGTGGCAGCAACTGTACTAAAAAATAGTTGATGAAATAATTACTTGAAGATTTCCACATAAAAGTCATTAGGAAAATGGTATAATAATAAGATAAGAAAAATTACATTTTTATGTAAATTATTTGTCAAGTGTTTTTCATGTTCATTGAACATAATGTCGGCAAGTTTTGAGCTTAAGTTCTCATATATGATCTTACTGAATGCTACTTTAAGCCATTTTCATTTGTGGCTTTAAAGTATCTGTGACCTAATCTTCCACCACAACACCAAAAATCCCAGCTAAACAAGTGTAGGGTATCAAAAATCCATCAAAACATGTGTTTTTGTCTGCCGCTAAATGGTTTGACTGATTTTGATGAATGTGAATGTAAATGTGCATGCATCTAATAAAGCCGCAGCACAGTTGACACAAAAGATACAAAGATACTTAGATACAAAACAGTCGAAACCAGGTATAAAGATTGTCAAGAAAGAGAAAAGTCAGTCAGAAAAGTCAGCAGCAATTACGGTAAAAGTATTCCCTGTGTGGTTAGCCACAGAAAAACGGATTAGAAACATCGAAAAACCTTTATACCCTAACCTTGTTTGATGTCTACCGTTTCACACAGCAGGTTGGCTTCGGCTACTTGTTTTCCACTTTGCACACCAAAAACCAAAGCCACTATTTAATGAGCCAGATGATCTGTTTTTGGCGCTGTGTTTCACAGGAAGTGTTTTGGCTTTTCTTAAAATCTCCCTGCTTTGGAAATTCCCAACCCAACTACAAACACTCTACACTCTACACTCTCTCTCTCTCTCTCTCTCTCTCTGGTGTCATTAGGCAAACTCAGCGGCGGCTTGAAGAAGAAAAAAGATATCTTTGATTATGATTATGTAATGCTACCTATATACATATTTATATATATATATATGTATAGGTAAAGTGTCAGCTTCCTGATAACATTTAATTTGCCATTTGTGCAATGTGCTGCCCCTTCCTCCCTCTCCTGTTCTTGCCTTTGCTAATTGCAATCACAATATAAAAAGAAGACAAAAAAAAAGAAAAACAATAAAAAAATAACAACAAAAAACTTTGGCTTAGCTTCGCGTACGTTCATTAATGTCGCTTTTGTTGTTGTTGTTGTTGTAGCCACTTGAATGGATTTTTTTTTTTCTTATTCCGCATGGCAAAGTGTTTATTGAATTCGGTGGCACTACGGCTAACACCCGCCCCTGCCCAGCCCGCTCTTCCCTTCTTCTTCTTACTTGATTGCAACCTCTGTGTCTCTGTTTCTCTGTTTCTCTCTGTGTCTCTGAGGCTCTTCAACTCGAATGCGAACTGCGAGCTGCGAGCTGCAGTAGCCCCCTGCAATTAAATCTCCATTTAGTAAGCAACAACAACAACGACAACAACGAGAAAAAAGTGTATCTTTTAATGCCCCCGTCCCCCTTCTCTCCCCTCTCTCTCTCTCCATCTCGCTGTTACCTTAATCGCCGCGCTCAGCTTTAATTATGTGAATTTTAAATATTTACAAAAAGCTTAACGCAAAAAATGAAAAAAAAAAAAACTTTATTAATTATTTTACAGCATCTTCGTCGAGATTCCGTTTTTTTTGCGCTCTTCAGATTTCTTCTGTCTTTATTTTTTTCTTCTTCTTTTTTTAATTCAATTTTATGTAAACAGTTTGATGTCATGAGACTTGTACACAGATAAATCAAATTAATGACAATTGAAAAAGAAAAAAAAAACTTTTATCATTTGTTGGCAAAACAATAATAAAAAAAAATATGAATCCTACTTTTGAACTTGGCTATGAGTTAGGGAATTTTTCTTTAGAGAAAGTTGCTTTAAGTGATAAAGTAGCTAAAAAAGATTAATATGATAATTATAAAATTCTAGAGAAAGACCTAAAAAGGTAATAATAATTATATTTATAAATATCATTAAAAACTTTGACGTATTTCTCTAGTAATTAACGATATGTTATTCGCAATAATCGGGGTATTCACACCAAAAACGTTTACGACATGCAATTAGTGTTAAGAATTTGAAATTCAATTAAATTTTTTGGTGATTTTTGTAGATGATATGAAAAATGTTTTCAATATTTATCTTCTGTAACAAATTCATCAAAATAACCTCTTAACAAGTAAGAAGGCTCCAATTAAGTAAGCTCAACTAGAAGATACCTTTAACGCTTTACCATACAGACGTACAGACGGTCGGACTGACAGACATACCTGTCATACGTGTACTACCGGACCAATGCTTAAGGGTTTCATATCTTCGGTGTTTCCTAACTGAATTTAATAAAAATTTTTACAGATTTTCATTGTCTTCTGAATAGTTTGAATTCCCATTTATCGTAAACCTGAAAAGTTATCGAAAATTTGAAACAAACTTTACTTTTGTACAAAACTATTATACCATTTTTTGCCCATTTCCTGGGTTAAGGGTATAATAAACCGTGAATTAATGCAATTTCATAGAGATTTAAGCAATAAATCATTTCTGAACATATTATAGTCAACTTGAAGGTAATCTAAACTTTTCACTGCAAGCTTTTTAAAGCTTCTGAAAGCTCATTCTCAAACTTTCAACAACATCTCCCAACAACTACAAAAAAACGGTTATTTCAAAAGTTTTTTTTTCTAGTTCTAACTAACGGCAAAAAACTATTCAACAACTTTTGTTAATGAAAGCATTGTGGAAACGCCTTAAGATGCTCAAGCTACATTTATACAAGTGTGTGTTTGTGTATGTGTGTGTATGTGTGTGTTTGTGTGTATTAGTCTGTGTGTGTACAGCTACCGTATCTAAGCCTTTTTGTAAGCGATTTGGATTTGCTTTGCGTGTGAAACGCGACGAGACAAATAAACAATGGCCAAGTGTAGTTGTAGTTGTAGTTGTAGAAGCTGGCCAAAACCTAACACCAGAAGTTAATGACAAGACAGTGACAATTGAAAATTACACACACATATATATATATATATGTACACACATTTGCTGCACATGCAACTTCGGGGCAAAAGTAAACGCCCCGCACATTTTACCTGTATCTCTCTGCCGAGTTGTTGTTGTTGTTGTTTTACCTGTTTTGCCGCCTTTTTACAGATCGTGTTGAGGCATATATTAGACACAGCCTCTCTCTCTCTCACACACACACTTACACAAACACACACACATATATATACACACATGCATTCTCTTTTGTTGGCTGTCAGTCAATGCTGTCTGTCTTTCTGTCTTTCGGTCTGAGCCAAAAAAAGAGTAAGAAAAAAATCGACATCAAGCATTTCAGCATCGTCAAACGACAACTCAACGTCAACGCGCCAAGGAGTCAAAAATCGCAGTTAACTCTTAACGTTCAACGGTTCCAGTACGCTTACGGTACGGTACGGGTACGGTACGGTGCGGTACGGCACGTTATGGTTTGGTTCGTTGGTTTGCTTTTTCGGTTCACAACAACAATACATTGTTCTCTTGGTATCGCCTCTCGGTTCGTTTATTGATATTTCTCTCACACACTCAAACTCAATGTCAATGCCGAGATCCGATTCATCAGCCAGCAATCCTTTTGCCACAAAGTGCAGCGGCATCAACGTCATGTATTTTGGGGCAACATTTTTGACGCCTTTTGGCTTTTAGCGCTTAATTGCGGCAAATTGTTTCTGAGAACACAATCTTCACTTTATCTTTATCTCTATCTCCCTCTCTCTCTTTCTGTCTCGCTCTCTCTCTCTCTCTTTCTGTGTGTGTGTTTTAATATATGTGCATAAATATTTTTTATTTAGTTTTCGAGCCTGGCGCCCACGCCTTATAGTATGCAACAGAAAAAGATAGAGAGGGAGGGGGAGGAAGAGGGCTAGCAATCTCCTCTACTTGGGAATTAGTTGTACAAATAAATAAACCAAGCCAAGCCGCTGATAATTAAGAATAACAAAAGCCTAAACTAATGAAGTCGTACACAAACAGCACGAACTGTCGATCACACATAGTTAAAGATACAAGATACATACATATGTGAGATACAAAAAGATACTCAGGAGATCCGAAAGATACATTTGCGACCGCTGACTGCGCGGCACTTGTCAAAAAATATATATTTTTATGTTAAGCCAAAGTTAAACGAACGTAAAATTTTTTTTTTATTTTATTTCAATTTCATATTGATCGATCATACACAACAACAACAACAACAAGAGGGGGAGGGGTGAGATGGAAAGAAATCGCCAGATTGATACATTGTGCACGTTTTTTGGCTTAAACCTAAAAAGACACATGGCCCAGACAGAGACAGAGATTCAAGCCATTGCAGCGCAATTTGAATTTAGTTTTTTGTTGTTTGATTTTTTTTGGTTTGTCTGCGGCTTATTGTTGCTTATTTCTAGAGAATTCCGTAAACTGGGCTCTTGCATGATTGATCGCTTATTTATAAGTAATATTTCACAATTCCCAATCGAATCTCAGCTCTCTCCCTCTCGCTAACCCTTCTCTCTCGCAGATGCTTGTTAATACATCAACACGGAAAAGTTTTTTTGTGTTTTTTTTTTGGGGAGATTTCAATATTATTATTATTTACTTTTTCACATATTAATCATATTCCCCCTCCTCACCTTTTGCAGGGCCGCATGCAGCGTTTGAATCGTGGCGTCTCCATGGATCTGGCCACTTATTTTGCGCCTATGCCAAGCATGGGTGTCACCGATATGCCCCCGTATCCACCCCCACCCCACTACACTGGTTATTCGTATCAGGGTCCTGGTGCGGCTGGTCCCGGAATGCCACCCAGCAGTGCCCAGGGGCAGTATGGTGGTCAGGCTGGTGTGGCACCACCAAGCGCATTGCCGCCACCACCACCACCGCCGCCGCATCACAGTCACGGTCACAGTCACAGTCACGGTCATCATGCAGCCATGTTGCATGCAAATTCGACATTGGGCGATCTATGCCCCACTCAACCCCATTATGGTCACAATCTGGGCTCAGCTGTGTCGTCCAGCATGCATTTGACCAACTCCAGCCATGAGGCTGATGGTGCTGCTGCTGCTGCTGCCGCTGCCGCCGCCGCCGCTGCTGCTGCAAGTGGCAACTACAAAATGGAACATGAGATGATGTATTATGCGGTACGGGGATCATCATCGATGATTATGATTGAGCACCAATATATAATAATAATTTGTTTTTGCAGAACACCTCTTCGGACATGAATCACACGGATGGCCTAATGAATTCGTTTTTCAATGATGAGGATCTCCATTTGATGGATATGACGGAAAGTAAGTAATGATTAATTTGCTTATCGTAATCAGTTAATCAATTGATTACCTGTATGTGTGTGTGTGTTGATTAAGATTATTATTTATAAATTTGTCATAGCTTATTAATAAGCAAACAAAAATGATTAATTGAAGCTTCAAATTATTGCTAAAAAGCTTTGAATGTTTTTTGTCTCAAAACTCGCAGCTCTAGTTACAGTTCAGGGTTATTTTGTATGGTCACACCCACGGCTGCGCTGCTTGCTCGACTTGAGAGCTTTTAGTACAGAACATCACTCAAGTTGCGCAGGCATTCAGACATAACAACAACAAAACCGTATGCGCAAGCTGAGCAAAAACACATGCTCTCCCACTCTCACTCGAAACGCACGAGCACACGAGTATGAGAGAGAATTAAACACTCTCACGACGCTCTCTTTCTTGTTGTTGTTGGCATGTTTGGTTCTGTCGGCTTTGCACTGCTCTACAGCACTGCTTGACCGTATTTATTCTGATTAGCATAAAATTCGTTAAATTAGTTTATATGTGAGTGAAAAAACATTTACTCAAACGGCGCGCGAACTCAATCGGCTCGTTTCGTACGTTCGTGTTTTCGCGCTCATTTCGAGCGCAAAAAAAAAATACAGCAGCAATGAGTATGAGAAAAGCAAAGCAACAAGAACGCCGCACGAGTTGCGAGTCAATCAGTCGAACACGAACAATCGAATACGATAGTGAAGTAAATATGTAGAAACTGTAATAAATACAGAACAGAAATAAGCAAACAAAATACAAGAAATAAAGCATAAAAAACGATTACGTGCTAAAAACGTGACATGGCGTGAGCAGTAAACAAAACTGTTATAATTAATAAACATTTATAAAAGTAATTAATGAACAAAACAGTGACGCATTTGGCAAACAAAGTAATAAACGATAAAGTAGAAACGTATGACATTGCTAAAAAAAAGCGTTGCAAATACCCACCAAAATACGATACATACCTGTATATAACTGTATTTATGTATGTCTGTATAGGTAATTTACGAATTTAGAACTTTTGATGACGCGCGAGTAATGTATTTGTGTGAAACGACAAAAAAGAAACAAAAAAAACACACATATAAAATTCGAACAACAAACTGAAAATAATCGAGCACAAAACGAACACACGAGAAACAGCCCCAAAAACGGCTGCCCAGATCAACAGGTGAGAGTGTGAAAATGAGCAGCATATTATTTGATAGCAGTGCAAAAGGCGGCGCCCCTCAATTTGTGTCTGTGTGTGTGTGAGTGTTGCGGGTGGTGGCCGCCAGCGCAATGTATGTGTTTTATTTTTATATGCTCAAGCGAAATAAATAGAAGAAGGCATTTGCAAAGCCCAACCGAAAGCCCATTTAAATATTTGCCGCGTAACAATTTTTTTCATTAGTCATGCTGCGCAACCAGCTCTGCGACGTCGGCTGCTGCTGCGGCTGCGGTTGCTGATATCAGCAAAGTTTGCGCCGACCGACCCGACAACAACAGCAATATTCTTAAAGCGCACTCTCATATACGCTCATTCGCTCTCTCCCTCTCTTTTGTCGGTCGTGTTCGCGCTCTCGTGAGCGACATACACTTATCCATACGCGTTGACGCTCTAATGCGCGCTCAGCCAGTTTTTGTTGCTGTCTCTGTCGCTGTCGCTGTTTACTATTTTTAAACTGCTGAGTCATCTGTTCGAAGCAATAACGTTAAAGCACAATATCACACACAAAAAATACGGTTGCACGATATCATTGAGTTGTCGTTTTTCGATGTTATTCTAGCGCACTCAATGTACAAATTGTTTAGATTTATGTACATGTGTACTAATTGTCACATGTTTTCCCAACCTCAACACTATTTACTGCATATTCCTTCTTTTTTTTTTGGCATACAACATGAGAAGAGAAAGAAATTACGTTACGTTATTGGGTTACGTACGTGCTTACGTTATTCATCACCTTAAGACAAAGACAACAGACGTACGTAGAAGCATACAAAAGTTTAGTTCTTTATCTTGATATAAAACTTCCGTTATGATTAGTTGGCACATCTCATTCTCCCTCTCTCTCTCTCTCTCGGTTTCTGTCCCTTTTGTATTGTACGTATTGCACTTTTGGCACACTGATAACTTCGACCTACAATTTTTGTATAGTATTTTTGTCAAGTCATCAATGTTTATGGGCTTGACCTTGCGCCATGCCGGCAAACTTATACATATATATGCACATATAGTATATAGTTGTGTGCGTACTTATAACGGGTTTAACTTAATCAGCTCACATTTGGAAATAATGAAGCGAAAATTGAGAGGGGGAAGAGGTCAGGTGGTAGTGAGTCGGTTTTTGATTGGACTTATCAGTTTATTGGGCTTTGCACATGTAGCTGAAATTATTATCTACAAATCATGTTTTACAATCGTAACCAAGTATCAAACTTCACCTTTTATGTGAGGTGTATACGTATTTGGATTGATAATTGATACAATGACTTTTTTCTAGGTTAGTAAACATTCAAAAATGTTCGAAACCAAAACAAAATCTACCTTTCATTAACTTCTTAAAGAATATTTAAGTTTCTTACATAGAAACTTTCATATTATTCATAAGATCACATGCCTTATCGCACATAATAATGATAAGATTATAAAAATGAAACCCCTAAAATGGACATACTTCTCTCTTGCATACATTTTTGCAATATATACTATATAAGCACTTTATGTGTATTATGTACCTTTGGCATGGAAAGTAAGACGTTGAAAACGTTGGTAGACGCTCTGCCCGGGGACAGCCTCTACAGATAAGCCATATATATATATATACTATTTTGATAAGCAACATTTTTAGCTGATAAGGCATTTGTGAACTGGAAGAAAAAAAACGTAATATGACTGAACACTTTTTTAATAATAGTGCTGAATAATCGAATAGTTGAGTAAATATATATAGATTAAGAAAACTTGAAAGAGTTTAAAATATTTCTTTTTATAACCGGAAATTTTCTCTTTCTCTCGTGTTTTTTCCAGGTTTCTGTCGCATGGTGGACAATAGCACAAGTAATAATTCATCGGTTTTGGGTTTGCCAAGTAATGCCGGTGGCACCACATTGAATCATGCCCATCCAAATGGTGTTGCAAGTGTAACACAAGGTACTGGCGGCGGTATCACATCGATGAGCGGTGCAACAGGCGCAGGTGGTGCCTCGGGAGGAGTAACTGGAGTAGGAGTTGGTATGACAAGCGATCTATTGACCAATAGTGGTGCTGGCGCTCAGGGTGGCGCACAGGATCGTTTGGACGCGTCCAGTGACAGTGCGGTTAGTTCGATGGGTTCCGAGCGGGTGCCATCGCTATCCGATGGGGAATGGGGTGAGGGCAGTGATTCCGCACAGGATTATCATCAGGCCAAGTATGTTGGGCCGTACGATTTCAGTTACAACACTAACAACGCCACCAATGGTGGCACACGTCAACCGCCTGTGGCACAGAAGAAACATCAGCTCTATGGCAAACGGGATCTGCACAAACAGACGCCAAGTGGTGCAACCCAACAGACACCAGTAGTGGTGCAACAACAACAGCAACAACAACAACAACAACAGCAGCAACAGCAATCTGAGTTGCAACAAAACATCAAATATGAATATGAGGCAAATGCGGCAGCCGCGTTTATCGTGAATGAAGCAGCCGGTTTGGCCCCCACTCAGGCCAAGGATTATCATCAGGCGTATGGTATGAGTGCGGCAAGTGCATTCACCGCTGACTATGGCATGCCACGCCCCCCGCTAACACCGCAGGGCATTGTAAACCTCAATCACACATACGCGTTGGGTCAGGGTGCAGGCGGCGGATCTCTGCCCCAGGGCAGTGGTTCCCAAAGTAGACCACATCCACGTGACAAGAAGCTCTCCACGAGCAGCAAACATGGCTCGAAGTGTAGCGATGATGGTTTAACCGAGGATGAGCATTTGTCCAGGGATGAGAAGCGTGCACGCGCCTTGAATATACCCATTCCCGTGATGGATATCATCAATCTGCCCATGGATGAGTTCAATGAACGTTTGTCCAAATATGATCTGAGCGAGAATCAATTGTCGCTCATCCGTGACATACGCCGACGTGGCAAGAACAAGGTTGCCGCCCAAAATTGTCGCAAGCGTAAGCTCGATCAGATTCTAACTCTGGAGGATGAAGTGAATACGGTGGTGAAGCGTAAGTCGCAACTCAACAATGATCGTGATCATCTCGAAGGCGAACGCAAGCGTATCTCCAATAAGTTCTCCATGCTGCATCGTCATGTCTTTCAGGTAAATGTGGAATACTTTCAATCATATATATGAATTGTAAACTAATTAAGTTTTTCTCTTCACAGTATCTACGTGATCCTGAAGGCAATCCTTGCTCACCAGCTGACTTTAGCTTGCAACAGGCAGCGGATGGTTCGGTTTACTTGCTGCCACGTGACAAAATCGATAATGGCACAGTAGCAACAGCTGCTGGCAGCGCTAGCAGTAGCAGCAGCAGCCAACAGCAACAGGCGACGCAGCAGCAACAGCAACATCATCATTTGCAACAACAATCGCGTTTGCCGCCACACTTGCAGCAGCAGCAGCAACAAGCAACGCATCATCAACTGTTGCCACAACAGCAGCAGCAGCAACAACAACAACAGCAGGCGCCGCATCCACATCAGCAGCATCACAAGGAATGAAAGTATCTGCTGCGTATTGCCGCAACAACGAGTTGGTTATCAAACTTTCAACAGCAACAACAACAACAGCAAGAAGAGCAGCAGCAGCAGCAACAATTGCAGCGGCAACAGCAGCAGCTACAACAACAACAACAGTACGATTATCGTTACGATTTGTACAACAACAGTTATTTGTATTACTGAGCGTTTAAAGTTTGCTGCGCATTCTTCTACGTTGATGTTGTGTCGCTTGTGTCGTCGCTGCGCTCTGTGTGTGTGTGTTGGCGCAACATGTTGCTGGCAACATTTGGTCTGCAACAACAAAAAGAAGAAGCAGTCGAGAATTTCTGCAAGGGAATTTAACTCATTTTTTTCTATTTAGTTCACATCTCTCTCCTTTCGTTCTTTAGCCTTTTTTCACATTCTTATGGTTTCACTTAGTCAAAAAAAATATTTGTTATTTATTTTTAAATGATTTCCATTGATTCTTTTCACCCCTTTCTTAAATGATTTTGAAAACCCTTTGCGAACATTTTTATGCCTTTGTGATAAATAATTTGTATACCTTATTGAAATCTACATAATTATGTTCAAAAACAAACAAAACAAAAAGCAGCTGCTGACAAGCAACAAGTTAATGAAAATATATATATACTTGTATCCTCACAAAATTTCTATCCAGAATCAGAGAATTATGATGCTTCAAAACCCGAAACCATTTACACATTTACATTTAAATTAGTTTGTAACATAATGAGCACATGTATAAATAGCTGTTAGATACAAGTTATGTAAAGGTTGGAAAATACAATATACACACACACAAATATATATATATATCTATATATGTATTGCTGGACATTTCATAGAATCGCTCTTAAGACACACACACACTCACAAAAACACAAAAAGCTAAAAATCTACAAAAAAAAAAACAAAAGAAAATCATTCAAAAAAAAATTCACAACACTTAGCGTATTATTTACTAATACTATAAGGCTAGCTTGTAAACAAACACACACACATACATACACAAATCTGTAAATACAAACATATATGATTAAGTATACTTTAGTGTTTATTCACTGTAATCCACTCAAGCACTAGGCTAGAGCTAATTGTAAATTTTACTTAAAAACATAAGAAAACAAAAAATAATCTAAAAAAAAAACAAAAGAGGTTAAAATGAACTCTGTTCGTTCATATACATATATATACACATATATACTATATATATAAAGTCCAAAACAAAACAAAAAAGAAATGAGAAATATTAATATTTAATATTCTTACAATGTCCTATTGCATAAAAAGAGAAAAACAAAAAAAGAGTTTAACTACACAGAAACCAGAACTTATTTATAAATATGTAAACAAAAATCAGCTACAAATAAAAAAGAAAAAAAAACGAAAAGAAAACTATTGTTAAATACATACGCATATATATATATAAATATATTTAAATTGTTGCAATTAATTTCGCGCATCTCAAAATAGAAACTAAAGAAACACACACAAAAAAAAAGTAAATAAAACAAAGTGCGCAAAGAAAGAATGCAAAATTATTTGTTGTAAATTGTACTAAAAAACGTAACTCGACTTACTATGTCTATAAAACAAACAAACTTACATACGTAACGAAATACATTTACATATATATTATATTAACATAAATTTAAAGTAAAAACGTACTTATGTTCTCAAATATTTCAAGCATTTCTTTCATTCCATATCGCGACGCGTCACGTCCAGTAGAGAAAGAATTTTAGGAACGCATCGCGCAGGATTATCGTAACAAAGTTCCTCTATCATGGTTTTGAGATTGAAAATCGTTGCCACACTACTTAAATAGTTTTTTGTAACGATATATGAAAGAAATATTTGAAATCCGAACATAAATATAGTATATGTCTAGTACCATACTAATTGTGTGAATGTTTCTATATATATTCGTGTACTTGAGAAACTTTAATTCTTCACAAAACGATCAACTTTTTTCCTCGACAACAAAGCGATAAAAAAAACAAAAGAAAAATCTTAATAAATGGTGAAAAAAAATACAAAAAAATGTAAATACAAGTATGATTTTAATAACTTATGTGTTGAGAGTAAACTTTATTAAATAGTTCGACTGTCTTTAATAAGGTATCAAAATGTAGGGCATATTTTTGGGTTGAAGAAAATATGAATGATGTGAGCATATTTTGATATTATAAATTGTATAGCATGCTTTTTAGAGGCAGTAAAATATATCAATCTCAATAATTTCTCTACAAATCAAACAAGTATGCGTATATCGTAAGCTGGAAAAGTTATCGCAAATTTGAAACAAACTTGCTATGCCTAGGGATTAGGAGAGCACATATCCAAAATCTGGAGTCTTCAGCTTTTGTAGTTCCTGAGATCGTCACGTTCATACATACAGACAGACAGACGGAAAGTCGGACGGACAGACATGGCTATATTGACTTAGCTGTTGATGCTGATCAAGAATATATATACTTAATGGGGTCGGAAAAGGGTAAAAAAATACTGCCGCTGCAGCAGTAGCAATAATTTAACGAGTGTCAACATCAAAAATGTTGCTGCTATCGGAGTGCAAATACCAGGCGAACAGAAATAGCAGCTGCTAAAACTAAATTAGGGTCAGCCTAAAAGTATGCCATATTTTATATTTTCTCAACTACTTGTTGCGCACTCTGTGCGCCTGGTACTTGCAGTCCCAAATCAACTGGCAATTTGGCAAAACGAGCAGAAAAAAATATCCATTTCATGGGTTAAGGGTATAAAAATGATTTGATGATAGAACTTTTAGTTTAGTAACTGAAACACAGTGAATAATCTTTCAGTTATTAAATTTGAGACAGACTTTTGACTAGGAACAAACTTTTAAAAGTAAACTCATTGATTTTCGTTTAGTTGTATTGTATATATATATTCTCGGTCTTTCATTTTTCTTCTTCTTTTTTTTACAATCTTAATGACACTTATACGTAAAATACATCAATTAACATTCACATGCTTATTTTATTTATTGTCCACTCATTTTATATATATTTAAATCAATTTGAAGCTCATTTCGGTTGTTACAAAAATATAATTTTTAAAATTGAGATATTAAACAATTATCGTTCATGCTTTGCACCATATACATATATATCGTTTAGTGAGCTTTAAAAACACATATGTGTCTAGAATTAACGAGGAAGTTACAGCATTTTGGTTTGTGTTTAAGTTTACATCGAGTTCTTGGTTTTCATTTTGTTTTTTTTTTGTTTGTAATATCAATTTTAATTTTTTAATGCTTCTTAATATGTATAATAAATTCATTAAAACTAACACTAATCATCAAGTAAAATTATACGAAACCAGAAACGATCCAAGGATTAGGATATTCTTTTTTCTGGGTCTAGCTAGGGTTCAGGGTTCACAGCTAATCACAGAGCTGCATTTTGAGGCGCCCTCTGCTTTGTTTTTAACATTAAAAATAACACTACCTTAGTTAATATCTATATAAGAGACTATACAACATCAGTTTTTCGGGGGCAACACACACACATACACACACGCACGCGCACACACACACAATCACTCAATTATTAGCATAAGGAATCGATTGGCAGTTGATCCTGTTTAATACTCAATCTGCGAGGATTGCCTTTCGTGCGGGAGCTACCATTGGTGCCCCCGGTGCTAGAGATGATTGTGCCACTTCCTGCGCCAACATTAAGGGTGCTGTTGCTATTGCTGTTGCTGTTGTAGTTGCTGCTATTTATGGAATTACCGGAATTGGTTCTCTCATTAATACTTGTTAGGTTAGGTATACTGGGCGCCGTCGTCGTTATCGAGATATTGTGACCGCCCATCGTGAACAGTGCTCCACCGTGCTTCCCGTGAACGTGACTGTTCGCGTGATGATGATGGTTGTGATTGTTGCTGTTACTGGTGCTATTGTTGTTGTTGTTGTTGTTTAGCGGTTCCAGTTCACTGGCCAACACGCCGTTTGGTATGGAATGCGAGCGTACTTGCAAGCGACCCGAATCCAACGATTCATCGCTAGCCGGATCCAAATGATCCACAGAAACAGCCGATGCTATGCGCTGCAACATGCTGGCCGCCGAAAGCGTACGATCCGCAAAGGGAACTGTTTAAAAGACGACGGAGAGAGAGATATATGTTTAAACCAACAAAAATAACATTTCCCTCTTGAGGTTTCCTTACCTAAGCCGCTTTTGGCGCTTCGGGTGCACTCGGATTTGAGTTCATCCAGTTGTTTGGCGCTGCAGAGTGGCGTATCCACATCGTATGTGTTATTGAACAGGGTGTAGTCCACCTCATACTCGCCGGTCTCCTTGCGAAAGGACACCACATTGACAAATCGATGACCCCACAGGATCTCCGAGGGTAAATAGCTGCTTCTCGCCTGCGTTGTCATGCCAGTGGACTCAATGACACCCTCTAAAAAGAGGTATATTAGTATGAAAGACTCTTTGAGAACTGAAAAAGTTTTCCCAACTTACCCAACATAACAACGACCTCAAAACGCTCCTTGAGCATATCCGAGGCAGATAACATATACAGCGGACTATTCCTATCGATCTTGTGCACAATGGTCGTTGGCCAAATGAACATCAAACGATCCTCACCACCATCGGCCCCAACATGCAGCTCCTGCTGATAGAATGGCAGCACCTCACCCTCCTTGGTCACCTTCTTCCGGATGACCTGTGCCCGCACATGTGCCTCAATGATGTGCGATTTACGCATATCTCCGACACGGAACATCAAACAGGGTGTTCCATCCCGATGACAGATGACCGCATTCCTCGAGAAGAGCAATGTTTGGGCACGCTTCTTAGGTCGCGACAGCTTGGCAAAGACAATGCCCACCATAAAAGCCTGGATAAACACACCCGTGATACACTGTATGCACATGGTGAATATGGCCTCGGGACACTCTTCCGTCACATAACGATTACCATAACCGATCGTTGTTTGTGTCTCCACCGAATACAGGAACGCTGTCATTATACCCTTCACCTCAGTCACACACACCGTGTGGGTCATATTCGCTATCAGCTCGGGTTGGGTATTCCGCAGTTGTATATACTCCAGATCATTGTGTGCGAACGCAATCACCCACCAGATGAAGGCGAAGAAGGCCCACGAGATGACAAAACTGGCCGCAAACACGAGCAGTGTCCAGCGCCACTGGGCATCCACAAGGGTTGTGAAGATGTCCTGAAACAAGACCTTGGTCGTTTACATTGGAACTAGATACATTAATGGGCTCTCTCATGAATCAAACAATCAAACGAAATCATTGATCAAAATTTGAGCCATGCAGATTAAACGCAACTTAAAGCCGTTTAAGAAAATAACTGTTCTTTGTTCCCTTGTAAAGGGATATTTTCTCTTTTGTTTAGCATGCTAAAAGTCTAAAATTAAAAGTGTTGCCCAACACTTTAGGAGTGCTTAGATATTTGGAGCGATGCGCAACTATATTTATAAATGTTGCACGCTTGCATAAGCGTCACATGTTGCCACATAATACATATGTACGTGTGTAGGGCTAAATATAACGCTTGCTTACCTGTAGATAACGGCGGCGTCTCTTTGCCACGTTGCCTTGCACCACGTTGCATTCGCCATGCTTGAAGACGACACGTTTTCGCACACGACGGGAACTAAAGCGCGTCTGCCGATACCTATTCGAAGAGAGAGAGAGACAGAGCGCACCGGCAAATTAGAAAGAGAAAATAAGAAGAGAGAGTGAAAAAGTGGTTTAGAACACATGTGCTTTTGGTTTAAAGTATTTATGTTTTGCTCTCTTAGCTAATAAAAATATTTATACTTGGTTGATGTTCATGCTCTTTGTTTTCATTATTGTCTATATTTGTGTTAACATATTCTTATCACTTTATATGTGATAGCCTTCGAAATTGAATTCACATCTGTTTGGTCTTTGTGTCAGCTTTTGTTATTGTCACACTTTGGCTTTACTCTATGGGAATTAGGGTATTATAAATTTGATAAACACTGCAGCTGCACATTAAGGATAACCTTTTAAAGGGATTTTTTCTCTTAAGTTAATATTTCTTTTGTCTTTATAACAGAAAAATGAATAAAAATCACCGAGAAGGAACATTAACTCATGAAGTAACAGCAGATTGTCCATTTTTATTGTGATAAAAACAGAAAAAAACACAATGTTGCAAAACAGGAAATGGGGATATCTATATTTATATGTGTTTAAGTATTTGCACTTGATTTTAAAACAGAAACAAAAGAAGCACAAGAAACTTTTCATCTCAAAAATCATTTAAAGTTTTTTTGATTTTCTATTTTAATTACCAATAACAAAACAGCTGAAGCGCAATAGTGGCAAAGCAGCCAAAAAACACGAAAACGATCATGAAAACCATAAAGCGTCATTTATGAAAATATAGTAAAAAAAACACATTTAAAGCACGGCGTATAATTTCGGCGATTTCTTGGCTTTGTCCTCTAATCTATTAAAAACAAAATCTGTTCGTTCTTAGCGTAAGCTTTCGTTGAGAGCTTTTTTCACAATCCCGGTTCAAGAGTTAAAATTGCACTGTGTAAAGATTTGATATGCAGGTCGGTTAAACTCGAGCTTATCATTTGTTACTGTAATCCCAATGTGTTTACTGTAAACTATAACATTTCTTACACTTAAGCTGTTGTTGCTGTTGTTGTTGCATTTGTGTTTCGCTTTGCCATTTCATTGCATATTCACGCGTTATCATCGTGGTACGCTCGGTTCACTCTACGCAATCATTCTGCCTACATATGCAAAAATGTCCCCCAACCAAAGCTCACATTGGCACGCTTGAGCTAAAAGTGAAAAAAGCTCGCTCAGAACATAAAGAGAGCGCGCGAGCTCAAAACGTAAAGAGAGAGCGAGAGCGAGCGAGATGGCAGTGCTGACTTATAAAATGATCTGCAAACTCTGATATTTTACTCTTATAACTTTTCAGCTGCTGAGTAAGCTACTCCTAATACAATTTATGTATGCTGATGACAAATGATTTCCCGTTTTTGACGTTTGAGATCGGTGCCAAAAATTAAAATTCGTAGAAATCGCTATCAAACTTGACAAAAGCTTTCGAAATTTGTGTGTGTGTGTTTTCTAAGTAAACGTCACATGCAAATAAACCGGTTAATTTCTTATTGTTTGGTCAACTGCACTGCTAACCCTTAGTTATTATATCAATGACTAAGCTGACAAGAGCCAGTTTATGTATGTATGTATATGTTGTTATCAACTGATGAACAAACAAATTCAATGGAATTGCTCTGAGTCAATGTACAGTATTAAGAAATACCTTGTTTAAAACTATTGCCAATTGATTCAAGTTCACTCAAATATTAATGACGTTAAACTATGTCGTCATAGCTCCAGTCAGATAAGAGTTAACTTGGCTAATTGCCCCATGACATTTTTTTGGCAACCAGATAATAAAAAAAACCAACCAAAAATCACAAAACAAAACACAAAACTGACCTTAGACAGTATACAAAAGTTGCGGCTAATCAGTCGAGGTTTTAGCCCGACAAATGCATTTCCCAAAAAGTTCTTGGCCAATTGCCAATAAGTTATAAAATTGCAATACAAACACCCGCTACTACCACACTAAAAAACTTTGCTATACAATCGGATCGAAATGTTGTCCGAGGTCGTGATTTTGGATCGCAAAATCAATCCAAATCAAAATCAATGCAATTGACGTCATTCTGCAATTTTCATTATATATCGTCTCTATATATAGTATAATCTGGCTATATGCTTATGTGTAGGTAAATGTTCGCAAAAATTATGACAGCACCTAAATAATTAACGAAAATGCATCCCTAAATAGCACTTGACATTTATGAAAGTACAGTGAACGCTCGATTATGAAATATATATCATGTACTAATGTTTGATGGTGTCATATCTCTGGTATTCCTGAACCGATTTTAATAATAATTTCACAGATGTTCATTGTTTTGTTTATAGTTTCAATCCCCATTTTCAAATTTTTGAAAATCAACACTTTTTTGTTATCGGTTACATGTGTATATCGTAAACCTGAAAAGTTATCGACAATTTGAAACTAACTTGTCATGCCTAGGGATTAGGACAGCTCATATACAAAACTTTGAGTCTCAAGCTTTTGGAGATCCTGAGATCGTTAGAGGGACATGACTATATCTACTCGGCTGTTGAAGCTGATCAAGAATATATATACTTTATGGGGTCGGAGAAGCTTCCTTCTGCCTGTTACATACTTTTGCACAAAACCATTATACCCTTTTTTTAACCATTTCATTGGTTAAGGTTATAAAAATGTTTTTAATATATATTTGTTTTAAGAGAATTTTTATTCTATTCAAATGTCAAATGTCATCCAAACATGGTGTTATACCAAAAACTGAACTATTTTCGATAAAAAGCTATAAAATCTATTGATAGAGCTGTCATTGTTTGCCATCTTTGGACATAATGTGATGTGTGTGTTTTTTAGCTAATATAAACAGCATATAATTTGTGTACAGATATATTGAAAATGGCAGATGTTTTCAGGTGATATATATTTATAGGTATGCTTTTTTTCCCGTTAACCGGGACTGGGACTGTGGCTGGAAATAATTAAGACGCATTGTGCATAATAAATATTTGTGGTTTGGCATTCAATTAAACAACAACATTTTTAATGTACACACAGTACATCGATCCAGGTACGTATAAACATATACTATATTTAGTATAATATACTAACGTTCATGGAACTGAACACTTGTTTAAATAACAGCAACTCCTACACATATCTTTAAACATATATATTTTATAATGTGCCGCGTCAACATTTGTGGAATAAGTTCTTAGAAATCGATAGATCCGATAACATTTACCTTAACAACTCCTCGCGCCAGGATTGTTCACTGGAATGCGTTGCCCGATAAACGATCATCGATAGACGACTTAAACTGCGTCTTAGTTCGGACATTTTTCAACACTTAAGCCACACTTATATAAAATTAAATAATACTGGTTGTTGAGCTTTATAAATTGCGTTTGTAGCGTTTTTACTTTGAATCGTTTTGTTTGTTTTTTATCTTTTTTCTTGTTCTAGTTTGTCATTGTTATAAATATAAAACAGAGACAATGCTTCTGCAACAGGCGACGACGAGCTGAATAGCCCCAGCCCAAGAACTCGTTTAAGTTATCATTCATTTTTACCAAGAACACTCAGTTTTTCTCCCCTTCTCCCTCTATAACACTTTATCCATTATCAACGGGGCTCAATAGCCTTGCACTTAAGTGTGATGTTAGAACTTTTTTAATTCCGTATTTTGCTGAGTTTTATTCTTTTTCTGTATTTACACGAATGTGAACCGAGCGATCGGGGAACATTTAACCAACTGGCAAAAAGGCAAATTGAAATTCGCATTTGCCTTCACTCTCAAAAGCAAATACAAAACACACACAAGGCGTTACTCGGGAATCGACACATTCCACCTCATTTTGTATTATATACACCAGATATCTCGCTCACATATGCACAAATACTCAGTACAGAATTGAATACAGTTTTTGTTGTTAGGTTGCCAACCAACAAATGTTCATATACATATATGTTTTTGTTTTTATTGTCTGTTCTGATCGGTGATATTGGTCAAGCATACTTAATGCCTCGGTTATAGGACGCGCCGACTCTCTATGTCATTCCTATCAGTTATGTTATCAGAAATGAGTTGGGGCCAGCTACTCTATATCTTATATAGATATATATAGATATCAATTATATCTATCTATCTATCTTTTATCAGAATCTTTATCAATTTGGAAATGACAAATCTTAAGAAACACGTTTTAATAATTGAGATTATTAAGGCAAAGTAGTAAAAAATAAAATGATTTATTATAATTACGATAAGTGAAAAGTCATAATTTTTAAGTATTGTTTTAATGATATTTTTTTACAAACATTTTTTTTTAGCAAATTTTTAATGACATCTAATATTTTTAAGTATTCCCATGCGATAATTTTAAATGTCATCTTAAGTTTCAATTTTATTTGCCATAGAGATATATTTTAAAAATCAACGTAATTTTTCTTTTGTAAAGTTTTTTCATTGATTTCTTTTATAATGACGCTCGATACGTAACATTTATTCTTAAATGAACTGTGAACATTTGTCCCACTTTTGTCAGATGTATGATCCTCAATTAAAAACCATCCATATAAACTATAAATAAATGTATACATTATTCATACTGTGAATCTGTGAAATGTTTTTGGTATGCTTTTGTCAAATATATATTTTGAAACGCAGAAAAAATGCCATACATGCTTAAAGCACATCCCATTTATCATATACATATATATATACATATATGTTCTGATGTACAGATTTATATGTGTTTGTATATAATGCATATATAGGAAAGATTTGTTGTTCTCTCAAAATAACCAAAACATACCAGTATATACATACTATCATCATTATGAAAGTGATCATCTTTTGGTGTTCCGATCTTTGTACAACGTTCGAGCTTATATATATTGTCATAGGTAAAGAGCTTAAGTTAAGTATCAAATCATCAATCAAAGAGGCGCCACTGATTCGTTTTGAGCCCTGTCCAAAGTCAAGTGTACTCTTGACAATCGAATCGACTCGACGACAACCTCTCAATATGCGAATATCTAATCGAAAATGTATCATGCCCGAACTAAAATTCAAACAAAAATAACCTGCGGCAACACTCTCATAAACAACCGTTACGAAAAGTCCCTAAGGTATTATGAAAGAAATACTCAAGTGCCCTAAGATACAATGAGTAACATTTTATATTGTAACCTGTGAATATCTTAACTACTTTGAGCATTACTGATTACAGAGTTTATCATAAAAAAACGGTCAATACAAAAGGTTTTATTCTGTGACGTCAAGAAAGTGACACATTTAATTGAAGCCAAGTGCTGATAACCAAGATGTGTGACATATCAAAACAAAAACATATACAATGATTAAGTTTGAAATGTGACCAACTTTTAGAGAGAAACAGAGACAACAAACACGTCATTTAGTTATGGCAAAACAGTAGCTGAGTTAGCAGAGTTAACTAACTATTTTTTATGAACTCTTGGTAGAGCTTATAAGTATTAGCCTTGTGATGTGTCTGTACTTTGTTTTTTTGGGCAACAACAGTTCAAAGAACTCTCTACGAATGGTTCTAGTTTAGTAAGAAAAATACATTAAGCTAAACAGGTTTAAAAAGTTATTTATAACATGTCGCACAGTGTTGTAAAATATCATAGAAAAAAGTTTAGTACGTGATAAACATATTATATAGAATATTTAGAGTCAAAAGTTTAAAAATAACTTTATGATGATAAAAAAAGTGTTTGAATTTTAGATAACTGTTTAATTGAATTTATTTTTATAGTTATTGTTTAGTCATTTCCTGCTGTTAGTTAATTAAACTTGCCGTTAAACTCACAGTTTGACGCATTTTTAGTCATGCCCAAAAACAACTGATTGTTAATGAATCTAATTAGCAAAGATATTTGCCAATCGTTTAACATGAACGAATCAACCGTTTTTGGTTATTTTCCATACTTCAAGTCTCAAGTGGAAAATGACCAAAAATCATCAGACAAATACTGTTATATGGGAAGTCTAAAGAATTAGCAATGTTTAACTTTCCTCATAAACTTGAGCAAATATACGCAAAGTATCTTCACTTTGTCTGTCTATATTTAAATGTATCTGTATCTGTATCTGTATCTGTTGACTGTATCTATAGATACATGTTTAATAAGCGTGTCGCTGTTGAGCGGCATCTTTAATGAGTCAGTCAGTCAGGGTCTGGTCTGGTCTCTGGGCCTCTCCTTTGAAGTGCTAATAAATGTGAAATATATACATAAATATTGAAAGGGAGACATGTATGAGTGTGTGTGCCTGTGTGTTTGTGTGTGTGTTTGAGGCTTATCAACAAATGATTTGGTCAGGGCCAGCGATTTTTTTTTATCTGGCTTATTAAGTTGTCGCAGTCTCGCGCTTGCTTGTAAATAAAACTGAAAAGTACACAGGCCGTCATTATAAGCCAGGTAAATACTATTAAGTATTTCACTCTGACTCGAGTGTGAGTATGAATAAAGATTGTACTCGTTTTTTGTGTTGGGCATGTGACCACATGGGAAGCCCAGACTTGTCAGCTGCTTGAAACACTAAAGACATCATCATCTCAAATGATCATAATGATGAACATGCGCCGCTCGTTAAGCTAATGATTACACGCTTTCTACAACAATAAATAAAGTCAGCTGCGCATGAAGTAGCGCAAAAAAAAAAGTGACATCAAGAGTGGGTACAGCCTGCACAAAAGTTAAAGTGAACAATTTTTAATAATATAATTGGCAAAAACAACTGCAAGTTGAAAGCTTAACAAGTGTTGGTAAATGTTTGGAAAGTAGCCATATTACAGTTACATTTCATCTTTCTCTCTCTTTAAATGTAACTGTAATATGGACATTTATGTAGAGAGAGACAAAAAGACATGCAGTAGAGTAAACGGGTACAGTAAACTCAAAAGCTTGATTTATTTATATGTCATTGGCTGTGTGCTTGAAATGAAAACAACTGACAATATTATATATACAATATATTTAACAGACTTGTCTTGCAATAATTTACATATAATGCAGAATCTTAAATGGCTTTTTTAAATGAGTATAAAAACATTCATTTTAAGTGGTTAATAAATAGTACTTGAAAAAAGGAAATAACGCAAATACTACACTTAAATAATGAGCTTCGCAATTAAAAAGAAAATGCTATGCAAATAAAGCAATTTTATCTATTTATTTATACAACAATATTGTATATAGCCATTGGATTTAGATATAAAAAAAAAACGTTGAGTAAACAAATAAGTGTGCTGCAGTGCCATTTGGCTCTTTAAGCCGTGTGGCTTTTATGCCGGCCTCTAATTTATTTATAAAGGTAAAGACCGGCATTTAAATTCCACACACTTCTCCCTTCCCCAAACACACAACCAAACTGTTTGGCGTTCAATGCGTGCGCGCTCGAGCCGAATGTCAAATGCTAAAGAGAGCAAAGAAACTGAGAGAGAACATGGCGTAGGTGTAGGAATGAGAATGGACGCAATGTGCATGTGGGAGAACAGTATGTTGAGCTGCCGGCGCAAATGGCAAAAACAAATCAAAACAAAATGCATGCTCACTCTTATACATAAACAACAGCTGCAAAAGTATAAGAGTGGCCACATATCCCATTGCTGCTGATGTTTGTGTTGCCATGCAATGTTTTGATTCGCACACATTCTCAAAAAACAAAAACACATGTATTATAAAACATGTTGATAGATAGTTATGTTTTGGTTTGATTTTTGACAAACTGTACACAATGCCAGAGAAGTTCACTTACCGGCTGTTGATAAATTTAGAGTTCAATGTGAGAGAAATGGAAACAAGTTATGTTGCTTGACAACAACAAACGATATAAAGCAATGCACTTGAAAACCTGTACAACTACTTATTTAAAAGTAATTACGTATAAGATAAATGACATCGTTTAAGAGCTGTGTGTGTGTGTGTGCGTGATTGTTTTGGATAACTTACTCGTACATCGCATCGACAAGATCGCGCTCCCAGGTCATCAGACGCTTCATGTTGCCCAAAAGGAAATGCGTACAAATCTTGTGAAGCTTTCAAATTCAATGCACACGCGTCCGTTATACAACGCTTTTAAGTATGTATGTATGTACTTGTATGATTGTGTTTTTTTTGCGTATATTTAGTTTTAGTTTTATTTCGTTTGGTTTTTGAGGTCGGCGAAAACGCGGCGACAACACGCGGCGTCGTTGACGCGACGGCAACTAAAATGTAACGGACGGCAGCAGCAGCAGCAGCAGCGACAGCAGCAGCAGCAGCAATACAAACAAAGAGACACAAAATATGTTTGTAGCTTACAGATGTATGTATACACGTGCTTGTGTGTATATGTATATGTGTGTTTGCTGACTGAGTGACAGCTCCTTCTCGGTCGAGCGGCTAGCAAAAAAAAAAAAAACAACACACTAAACTGTAAAACCTCTCTGGCTCTCCGCTCCTGTTACAACCTTGACGCTTCTGATGCGACAGCTGAGAATGAATTACAATTATAATAATTGATATTTTTGTTTACAAAAAACAAAAGATTCGAGCACTTTTTTTTTTTGTTGTTTAATACTGGTCCCCGTTGGGTGACGTTATCGCTGGATAAAGCTGAGCACGGGGGGGTTATGGGAATATTTGCGAAGCGGATATTTTGTTGGTGTTTTGACTTTGATTGTTGTTGTTGTTATGCCAACTCTCTTAAATCACAGCGAAACGGTTTTGATTATATTCGTTTTGTTCGCTCTTTATTAGAAATGCGTTCTTTTTGTGGTTGGAAAGGCGAATATGGTTTTTATTTTGAAATAAACAAAAACGCGCATTATTATTGTTGTTTTTTCACAGCTTCTGTTCCGGCCGACGACTTCGAGCGGAACTTTTTACGTGTATTTTAAATTGAATGACAACTAGGTTAACGGTACTTTTGATTATCGTTACGGTTTATTTGTATTTTGCATTCAACTGTTTTGTTCCGTTTTGTAATTATTTAAGCGGCGTCTCATTTACAACTGACGTTGCATGTGAAATGCGTTAAAATAACTTTATAGTGTCTCTGCTCTGATCGTGTAACGAACTGAGAGAGAGAGCGAGAGCGCGTGCACACGTAGAAGAGCTGATCTAAAGAGAGAGTGCTCTTGTTGTTGCTGTTTGGTATTGGATATTGAGAGAAAGAGCGCGCGACGTCGACGTCGTCGTCGTCGTCGTTGTCGATTAATATGCGCAGGTCTATTACTTTCTGTGAAGACGGCTGAATACAAACTGAAATGCTCAGTTGACAGAATTGTTGCTTTTTATTTCGAACTTTTGAAGTATCAAGTGTGGACGAGCCGATAGCAGCAGACGCCGCGTCGCTGTCGCAGCAGTGACAATAGCATGCTGCTGCTGCTAAACACAAACAAACACAAGAACAGCAACAACAACAACAAGAAATGTGCTAAGAAATGTGCGCGGCGGACGAAAGCATAAACACAGAAAGAATAGAAAAACCACAATGAAATATAACAGCTGATAACTGTTGTTGGTATTTGTTTTTGGTTTTTACAACAACTATCAAAACGCCGGGCGACAAACAAAACATTTTTTTAAGGCAGCAGCTTTCAAGGAAGCTTCTCATTTCGCATTTAATTCTTTGTCGCACTAACATCACTCACTGTGACAGTCGCAGTCGCTGTTGCAGTCGACGTCGCAGTCAGTGTCGGCGTCATTTAGACTCTACAATTGTTTGAGTGTGCCATAAAGCTGGCTACCGTTGCGTATACGTAATAAGCAAGCATGTTAATATTCAAAATAAACAACATGCACATGAAAATTGGCTTAGTTTCTGTTTATTGTTGTTGTTGTGACACGATACTTGAAACATGTCAATTAACTGCAAGCTTAACTCAGCTGTTAAAGAAGGCGTGATCGAAATTGGGGAGGCGTTGGGTGTTATTGCCAATTGAGATGTTCATCATTAAGTTTAATATGTGTAATTATTGTCTGGACTGCTTCGTTCACAGCACGAACACACCTGATTACATATATATATAGTATATATCCAGACAAAATGTTCCCAAGACGCATTAAGAATGCGTCAAAACATTTTGCAATATTTTTGTTTTTGTTTTTGCCATTGTATTTTTTTCTTTGAAATTTATAGCTAGCTTTCAGTTCTATCAGATACTTTTTAATTTGCAGTTATCAGTAGCGGAAAGACAAGGGTAGAAAAGAGAAGAAGAGAAGAGACGGTATTTGCACACGGCCACAAAAAGGTATAGCTTGTAATCACATGATATATATATATATATATGTACTCAACAATATCATGCCTTCAACAGACGATTACATAAAGAATTTAATTATAAAAGAAATCTTTATAAGCAAACTTTAACTAACATTTCCCATAAGCTTATGAATCTAATAGACACAAATGATTCATTGCTTAAACATTTCTAAATCTTATCACAGCTTCAGTTTTTGTGCTAATTAAATCCTCAAATAGACTTTGGCACAAATAATTAATTTTAGCATTTCGTCAGCAATTGCAGATAGGCAAATTTAAAGAGAAAATTAATCATACGCCACGTGTTGCGTGTGTGGCAACAAACAAACCCACATTTAACAAAGAAAGCACCACCAAAAATAGCAATAATTTGTATGACCAAAAAAAATTGATTGGCCATCGGCATAATAAAGCTGATTTCGGCTCACACTCATATTTGGCATAACAACTATATATGTATGTATGTGTGTGTATTTAGTTTTCTCTATATATAGCACCTGAGCAATTTGCATTCAGTATTAGCACAATGAGTAGCCAGCCGCCCAAAACCACACAGATATATAAATAAATATGTATTTGTAAGGTGGGACAACAACATAAAATACCTAATTAACAAAACATAAACGAATAAAGATTAACTATCTTATGGTAGAATGCAGTTTCAGATACACTTTGCAATATGAAGTTGAGCTATTGTCAAGAATCAATAGATTTGTTTTTTCTTAGTCCGTTTTATGATGAACTAGTCCTTAAGTTTCGTCATATGTTGCTTAAGTCATGTTGTGCCCGCATAAACATTTTCATGTTTTATTAGAAATCTATTTTTATTGGTGGTTCTATTAACAAAAGTTGACTCCAATCAGCAGGGTTGTAGAAAACTGAATCCTATTGTTCACCTACACAGTTCATATTGATATTATAATAAATAAACTATCTGGCAACGCCAACAGACCATAAAAGCTACTAAAACAGTTGCTAAGAATGTCAATTAGCCTCAACTATATATTAAATATATAAAAATAACAAAAAAAAAAAACAACTATATATTAAATATATAATAATAACAAAAAACAATAAAACAAACCTAAAATACTCTTCTAAAGTGTATTAAACATAATGCTTGCCCTGGCAACAGCTGGCAGTTGACAACCACTTGAGGAAATCCCCTTGGCAGTTAGCCAAATAGTACAACAGAGACTGAGAATTTTGTTTCTTTTTTCTCGTTTTTTCTCGTGTTGTTGGCCAGCTCGGGCGGGCCTTTAACACGTTTGTAATTAACTGAACTTATATGATCAAATAATTGCGAAATACACAAATACACACGAACACACACACATAGACAACAAAGAAGAACGAACTCTAGGAAGAGTAAGCTCGACTAGCAGATACCCTTAACTGTTGACCATACAGACAGACAGACGGTCGGGCAGCCGTGTACTACAGGACCAATGCTTGTTGGTTTCATATCTCCGGTGTTTTTCAACAAATTTTAATTAAAATTTCACAGATGTTTATTATTTTGTTAATAGTTTCAATCCCCATTTTCAAGTTTTCGAAATGCAAGTTTTATGTTATCGATTACATGTGTATATCGTAAGCTGGAAAATTATCGAAAATTTGAAGCAAACCTAGGCATGACTAGGGATTAGGAGAGCTCATATCCAAAATTTTGAGTCTCTAGCTTTTGTAGTTCCTGAGATCAACGCGTTCATACACACAGACAGAGAGACGGATAGATATATATGGCTATATCGTCTCGGCTGTTGATGCTGATCAAGAATATATATAGCTTATGGGGTCAGAGAAGCTTCCTTCTGCCTGTTACACACTTTTGCACAGAACCATTATACCCTTTTTTTTACCCATTTCATGGGTTGAGGGTATAAAAGGGCAAATAAATAAATTATGAGCATTAAAAACGTTGGCCGACTTCTATTTAATTAATGCTGAATTATTTGTTTATCGTTGTTTTTGGTTTTTTTTCACAGAAAAGTTGACTTACTTATGCAAATATAATGCCAAGGCAGGCCAGAAGAATTGTTGTTTTTGAGAGAAGTTGATCTTAACTAAATCTTAAGAACAAAAAAAGCAATATTATCATCTTTTTTCTATGCTAATGTCAGGGACGAATACTTGGTAATCTCTTATGTAGAATATATATATGTATTCTATTCTATACAACAAGAGATAGATTCAATTAAAGCTGCTAGCAAAAAAAAAGAAGAATCTCAGTTACAGTTTGCTTAGCGGAAATCATATTTAATTGTCCACCCACCGACCGGGTCTTAAATCCAATATAATTTAATTTTATCATTCATTCAATCAACCGGGCAGCGTTTTTATCTTTTGTGTCGCGTGTCGCTTAGCGTTCTACGTTCTACGTTCAACCAGCGATGAGTTATAACGTAGATGTGCCAAATCGCAAATTTCCCTAATCCACATCCAGGCGATCTTTCAGTTTTTTTGGTGGATTACGCGTCAATTCACCAGGGGTATTTTTTTTTGCTGCCTCCGCCATGCTGAAAAGTAGCAATAGTCACCAGACGTATGCCGTATACCGGCATATACACACATGCTGCTTGGGCCTGGCGCATGACTTCGCCAGGCTGAACACTAGATGTGTGTATACCGACATATACCAGCGTATACACACATTCTGCTTGGGCCTGGCTCTGCCTTCGCCTGGCTCAACAGCAGCAAATATCACCAGACGTTTGTACACCGACGTATACACACATTCTGCTTGGGCCTGGCGCATGACTTCGCCAGGCTGAACAGCAGCAAATATCACTAGATGTATGTATATGCGTATGCATATATATATGTACACATGTATGTCAGCATTTTTTTCAGATTTCTGTTTGCTGGGCTTCGATTAGATTTTTTATTTCTCACCCCAATCGTTGCATATGAATATGTGTGTATACAAGCGCATGTATGTATACACATTAAGAAGTGCGCATAGCACTTGTCTTGATATTCACTGACCTGCCTCAAGTGTTATGATGATGATTTAATTAGCTTAAAATCATTTTTAAAATACATTTAAATAATTTATATCTATATTTATCTTTATATATTCATATTAAATCATATATTATACATTATAATCATATTTTAAATAAATTAATAAATTATTTATTTAAAGGGCATAATAAATTATAATCATATTTTGAACAATATTTGTCTAATTGTTACCTATCTTAAATATATATAAGATGCTGAAGAAAAATATTTAACATTTTGTCGCATATCAATTTCTGCAAGAGCCTAGAAAAAAGACAAACTTCCAAGCCAGCCAAATTTCAGTTTTGCTATATCTGGTCATACATACTCTCTTCACTTTTAATTCTATGACACTAGCAAACAATTTTATCAACGCAACTGAAAAGAGTATTCAAAGTGAAATTGCGTCGCGATCATTATTGCTTGTGTGCCTTCATGTAGGGTTTCTTGTCCCATAATCAACTACTACGGTCAACTACGAATACTCTTTTAAGACAATAGCAAATGCATATGACAGGCAAATGCACGTAAACTCCGAAAGAGTATTCAAAGTGCAATTATGTCGCGACAGGCAAGTTTTCCGCGATCTTGAATACTCAAACAAAAGCGTGCCAACAAAAGCATTTTGCTACCTACAGAATACACACAAGCATTCATGATCTCGACGCAATTGCACTTTGAATACTCTTTTCAGTTGCGTTGATAAAATTGTTTGCTAGTGTCATAGAATTAAAAGTGAAGAGAGTATGTATGACCAGATATAGCAAAACTGAAATTTGGCTGGCTTGGAAGTTTGTCTTTTTTCTAGGCTCTTGCAGAAATTGATATGCGACAAAATGTTAAATATTTTTCTTCAGCATCTTATATATATTTAAGATAGGTAACAATTAGACAAATATTGTTCAAAATATGATTATAATTTATTATGCCCTTTAAATAAATAATTTATTAATTTATTTAAAATATGATTATAATGTATAATATATGATTTAATATGAATATATAAAGATAAATATAGATATAAATTATTTAAATGTATTTTAAAAATGATTTTAAGCTAATTAAATCATCATCATAACACTTGAGGCAGGTCAGTGAATATCAAGACAAGTGCTATGCGCACTTCTTAATGTGTATACATACATGCGCTTGTATACACACATATTCATATGCAACGATTGGGGTGAGAAATAAAAAATCTAATCGAAGCCCAGCAAACAGAAATCTGAAACAAATGCTGACATACATGTGTACATATATATATGCATACGCATATACATACATCTAGTGATATTTGCTGCTGTTCAGCCTGGCGAAGGCATGCGCCAGGCCCAAGCAGAATGTGTGTATACGTCGGTGTACAAACGTCTGGTGATATTTGCTGCTGTTGAGCCAGGCGAAGGCAGAGCCAGGCCCAAGCAGAATGTGTGTATACGCTGGTATATGTCGGTATACACACATCTAGTGTTCAGCCTGGCGAAGTCATGCGCCAGGCCCAAGCAGCATGTGTGTATATGCCGGTATACGGCATACGTCTGGTGACTATTGCTACTTTTCAGCATGGCGGAGGCAGCAAAAAAAAATACCCCTGGTGAATTGACGCGTAATCCACCAAAAAAACTGAAAGATCGCCTGGATGTGGATTAGGGAAATTTGCGATTTGGCACATCTACGTTATAACTCATCGCTGGTTCAACGTTTTGTTGACGCTGACACAAAGACCGCAGAATGAGGCCACAAAAGAGCGAGCCTTTATGTAGTAGATCTACCCATCTACCCGATTACATTATCGCACAATTGTCTGTTCTATATAGAGCATATGGCATATGTGCCTCAAAGCAGATAAGTTTTCCGTATCAATATCGTCAGCAGAAGGGTATACATATACGTATCTGTAACTGAGTTAGTATCTCTTAGATACAATAGAGAGAAACACTAAACAATTGAAGAGATAATGTGATGTGTACTTTTTGCAGGCACTGTGACTTATTTCGTCTCTGTCACTTTGTCACTGATCTTTGGCAAAAAGCCCTGGCCCCATTTAAACATGTGAACGTGACGAATGCGCAATATTCTTATAAAGTATATATATATTAACTCATTACAAGCAATACCCTACAATACCCTTAACTGATTCTGATCGTGATGTGAAAGCTCTTTGTAATCAAATAAGTATGCTATATTTAAGCGTAACTAAATTGTAAATGCCTTTATCAACTTGTTATTTATCTTTAGTTAGAGCTTTTATTAGCTATGAAATACTTGGAAATGGGATAAATTAACTAATCTAATTCCAGTTATGAAAGCTTTGACTATCTAAACATAAGTATATGTGGAAATTGGTAAAGAAAGCACAGTGTTCGCTGGATATAATGAACTTTAGTAAACCCTTTTATTGTATCCAGAGAAAACTTTGCTTTCTTTAGCTATGTCAATTTGTACAATTTGTTCAGATAGTCAAAGCTTGTATAACCCTTTGTATATCTCAAAATTTTTAGCTATATCTATTGATGTTGACATGGAATTTATATATGTTATGGGACTGGAAAAACTTCATCCCAAGAAAACTTCATTCGTTATTTCCTTTTTCACATTTGAAGTTAGTTTTAGACATAAAAAATTTCAAAAATTATAAAACTAGATTAACAAGAAAAGAAAGATCAAAACAAAACTAGCAAAAATTCATTTCTTATTATCATAAGTGAAACTTATCTTCATGGAATGTGAACAAAATGGCATAATTTTAACAAAGAACTCCAAGCTGATTGTTATTCTTTTTTAGTTTTAAAACGTTTTCCAACACTCACCTGGTTAATGGACCCGGCGATTCGCTCACGGCTTTGATCGATCTTCTCAGCTGCCTGTGGCATGAGCCCAAAAATGATTCCTTGCGCGAAAGGAGAGTGCCACTGTTGCTCGATTCACCGCCGGCACTATTGATGCCCGATCCGTAGGTGGCACTGCGATTATACGATTGCACAATATTGGGGCTTGCCTCAACAATGAGATCTGCGCTTGCGCTGCCGGCAACAGTTGCAACTGTCGGTATTGTGGTGGCAGCAACAGTTGCAACAAGTTTTTCGCCCTTAAGTGGTTCAGACTCCTTAAAGTCAATGGCTTTAATAATCTCCACATCCTTGCTCTTCTCGTCATCGTTGAGCAACTTGACCCAAGCACTTTCACCACACAATGCCTCCGATTTATCCATTATCATTCTATTTGGCATTGACTATTTATCTGACTACAAAACTATATATATATTCTGATGACCCAAATTGGTTGACTTTGTAGTTGTTGTTGTTGTTGGGTTTATTGTTTAAATTGCAAATTGTTGTACGCACTTTTCGCGTTCGGTTTAAGGACATTGGTTTCAGTCATCGAAACGTTTTTTTTTTGTTTCTGCAAAGCAATAAAATGAAACCAGTTGAGGAATTGTGTTTAGATTAGCCATAAAAAAAATACATAAATATATTCATTTGCTAACAAATGAAAGCTTAAAACTTGATTCAAATTTATTTTTGATATATTTATTAAATGGCTTCATTCATTTGCTAATTTTATAATTTGCTTAATTTTGGCTAGCTTATTATTTTTTATGTGCTGATTTTAAATTGTGTTTATTTTTAGAAGCTGACTTTTTATTTGTTTGTTTTTGGATTTTTGAACTTTAACAAATGAAAATAGTTAGGAATTTTAATTTATTTTTCGAACTTGAACACTGAATAACATACATATACATTTCATATATATTTTGTTTTCACGTTGTTTTGATAAATTATTTTTCACAAGTTTTCATAATTTGTTTATATTTGTTGACGGCGCTATGTTTATGTTTATAAAAATAATGCTCGTCAAAATTATATATTTTTAAAAATGTGTTTATTTCATTTCCGATATTTGGCAAACTATAAACTATAAACCATATACATAATGAATCGACGAACAATTTTAGATATATTTTTTTTCATTTCTTACTTTTTACCGTAACAAAACAGCAAAGATTTCACTTTATGCTTTAGGCAATTAAATAATTTGTATAATTTTCCAACACTTGATTTGAATAACGGTTAAACGCGTAGTGCGCGAGATTTGCGCGTGAAATGCGCGACGGCAACGAACGGAACACAATGAGAATTTCTATATATTGGACTTACTAGGAGCGCAACGAGATGAAGACTGCTCGATGGCATTTGTTTTGACTACTACTGATGTGCGGATATGAATGGTGAATAAGGCCAAAAGCACACACACACAAATAGACTGGACTGCTGCTACTGCTGCTGCTGCTGTTGAGCACACGCACGCGCTTTGGTTATACGAGGTAGACGAGTGTAGAGAGGGTGTAGAGAAAGGTTGTGCTTTTTTTTTTGGGCTTTGCCTTCTTGCCTCCGCAGCGTATGAGCAGCGTTTGCAAATTAACTTGGCGCTCGAGTGCTCGTTGCCAGTTTTATTATCCAAATGTGAGCAGCAGCAGCAGCAACAGTAGCCGTCGCAGCAGCAGCAGCAGCACCAGTAACAACAACAACAGCAGCAGAAATCACGACGACGCCGACCGAGCGACCGAGTCACCGACTGAGCGACCGGTAACGGTAACGTCATCTAGCACACACTTTTATCGAGTTGACAAACGAGACGTTCGCGTCTGCGTCGGCGTTGCGTCGGTGTTGCCGACTCGGCTTTGGCTTCGGCATTATTGTGTTCGTATAATTCTTTTGTTTTTGTTTTGGTTATGTTTTTGTTTTATTTTGCTTGCGGAGAAATCTGTCAGAACGCCGCCGATGACGCTGCGCAACTGAAAGTCAAAGGCGTCGTTAGCTACCAGTAAATATTCATCATTAGTGATGCTGAGTTGGATACTTTAAGAGAGTAAAAAAAGCTTAAAATTACAATAAAGCTTTCAATTCGCAGGCGCAACTCCTTTCAAGCTGACCATAAAGTATGCTATAAATATTTGTAAGCAAACTTTCTATCATTTGTGCAGTGTGCAAAACTTATTTGCTTTTCATCAGTTGGACATGACATAAAAATTACCCTGGAGAATCAATCAAAATGTCAACACAACATTTCAATTTAATACTCAATAATATTTATTTATTACTTTTGCGTTGTAAACTGATAAAACTTGCTACACCGGGTGTTCATCACACCGACAGATGTCACTCACAGATGGTCAGATAAATAGCAACTCATAAATTTGTCACGCTATTGAGCGTTTACTGATACTTCTCTCTCTCTCTCGCTCTCGCTATTTGCTTTTTGCAAATATTACACGTTGTTTTGTTTTCTCATGTTGGGCTTTTGTGTTACTAACTGTAAATAAAACGATTGTGTAAATGTAAAGTAAGAATGACAGGTTAGTAAAAGTCCTTGACATGTCAGTGCCTGCAAAGAGTAGTGTAAAACTTAACGGTAAAATGTTTCAGAGCTGCTTCAAAGTATTTAACGGTAAACTGTTCAAGACCAGTAAACGTTTAAAGATGTTGCGCGACATATGTTAAGAATGTACAAGTCTTAATTACTCTATGTTCTTTAATTACTTTAGTTTTCATTAAACTTCGTCAAAACCTGTTGTTTGTTAAAACAACTGTTGGGTATAAAGATTTGTTTGCCATACGCTTTCGTAATTGCTTCCACAGTTTATGACTGCAAACACAATTAGTGCAAAGTGCAAGGTGTTACATGTTATGTAAAGTGCATATAGTTTGCACTCATCAAAAAACAAGCACGACATAAGAGTAAAATACAATAACAATAAAAATAATAACTGAAAGTGTTGTGTGATTCATTCGTGTCTTGACAGTAACAAATGAAAATGGTTCATATTCATTTGTATGATAATGTAATAAGCCAATATAGCGATTACATTAAATGCAATACATTAAATAAAATCAACGAACATTTACATTGCATTTGTTGGAACTCGATTTAATGTTGTTTTACTTTAAATATCAATCAGACTAAAGCTTCATGTATAGTTCACATTAATAATTGTACTAAAAAATTAAGGTAAAATTAATTAATTACATACATGTATGTAGTTCATTTACGTTCTTTACTGTTATATTCACGATTCCTTTGAAACTGTATTTTATGTTCTTTACGTTTAGTTTCACGATTTCTTTGAAACTGTATTTTACAGCTATGCTAATGTTTTTCAAGAACATGCAATAAGCTTTAGTATGCACTCCCCGAAGACTTCGACGACGACGCCGACGCCGACTGACGTCAATTGCTCATTATTCACCCATACATCTAAACAATGATTTACATACAAACATTTGCATGCACATTTGTCGTTAAAACTATAGAGCCTGAGACAGAGAGAGAGAGAGAGAGAGAGAGAAGAGCAAAGAGATGCAAGCCGTTTATGAATTTCTAACGAAATTTCGAAATTGCTTATTCACTGTTTTTGTTTTTCTACAGTGTAATTTTAGTATAACAAATGTCTACTTAATAGGATTTGATGAAAATAAAAAAAAAATTCATTTTCATTGCATTTCAGAGAATATTACGTTTGTAATAATGAAAATAAGATTTTTTTGGTTTATGAATTCTTTACAACTTTTAGCTATTTCTTGTTATCATATTTACTACAAATATTTCCGACTAAAGGATAAAACATACTAAGTAACTTTTGCAATAAATTTAAATATGTTTTTCGCTTTTTTTTTTGTTTAAAGCGAGTGTTAATTACTTTAACAACAGCATGAAATGGCATATTAACATTTTACGTTTAGAGATCATATGTCAATGTATTTATTGTAAAAATAACATAAGAGTTATAAATATTAATCGTGTGCGCGTTTTTTCACAAACTGCCAATTAAAATTTGTAAATAAGCTTTGCCAAAGTCGAAACGTACCAAGAAGCTTAAAGGCTTAACTCAAGCATTAAACTCTTATACATTTTAGAAAACAAAGTATAAGCTAAACGGTATAATTTAACAAGCTTTCATATAAATAGATTTCTAAGGCTTAACTCAAGCATTAAACTCTTATACGTTTTAGAAGACAAAGTATAAGCTAAACGGTATAATTTAACAAGCTTTCACATAAATAGATTTCTGAGTCATATGCCAAGTAATAAAATTCATTTGAATAAAACACTTGCGATACCCCAAAATAAATTTGGTTAAGTGACGTGCCACGTGGCGATGCAAAAATGAATGTGCCAGACACGTGCTGAAGCTTATGACGTATACGTAATAAAAACCCACTCAAACCAATACACACAGACACACCGACACCTACGTACATTTGGTTTAAAGCATTGCATACTTACTGAACGACCTACTTTAATTTCGATTTATATGTTTAGAATTTCAAGCTGGCTTTAGTTAGAGTGCAGCATATGCTGCATTAAGAGTGAGTCCTTGAAATAGCATGCAACAGCAAGAGGCATGCAACAGGCATTAGTACAACAGCCGCTGCTTAACTTTCCTTGAGAACTTTATCGCATTGCGTTAAACAGATGAGAATGAGCTAACCGACCCTGGACCATACCATATTGTAGACTTTTGTTGACCTTTATTGGTGTTTTTGTGGGTATTGAACTCGCTTGGCTAAGACTGAACTTAAACTGGGGCAAATTGATTCATTTGCATGTCAGGTACGAAGAATGAACCAAGGTCTATTTATTTCTTAATATCTAAGCAATAAGCCATTAAATCCTAAAGAAGACAAGTTTTATTATGTTTTATGTGTAGTTTTTGTAAAGTTGAGGGCTTTGCATCGTGTGTTGATTAACATCTCTTTTGATTATTGCGATAAGCACGTTCGGCAAATAAAGAGTATAGCATCTTGTTTGGTTCATAGTAAAAGGGATTCTCTTCAGCATTCAACTCCGGATCATAGTCAAGTGAAATAATGGTTTCAGTTTCGGAAGCATTGGAACTTGATTCTTGATTCTTGATTGGCTCTATTTGATTATTATCTGTCCTTTGACGTTTTGGCATTGGCTCATATTCAGACAGTGAAGAATCACAAAAATTTCGTATCCTTTTCGAAGATATCCCCATCTTAATTAATTTTTTTGAATAAAACTGATTTCAATATCTGTTTATGGTTCATATGGTAACAAAGTAACAAAAAGTTAACTAGATTCAAAATTTTACAACTTTCAATTCTCACAAAATTATGAGCTTATATGAGAAGTGAGACTTGAGAAACTTAAGTGCTAAAAACTTTATAACTTTATAACTAAAAAATCAAATCGCTAAAATCTAAGCCACAAATCAATAAACACTTTAACTGTTACTTGAATTACTGTTAATTGAATTCATCTTTCTTACCGTTATGCAAGTAGTAACTGTAAATTTGTACATTATGGTTCGCTATAGCTTTTTCCCGGTTACGAACAATGAAAATCCAAACAAAATCTACCCATAAATTCAGACTCGTGCCTGTCAACTTCGTTGACTTTTGCGTATTCTGATATCTATATCAGACTTTTCCGTTGTCTGCCTTTGGTTACACATTTATAAATATTTGTAGCAAATGCAGGCGAAATTTTACGAACGTGACATTTATCTTGAGATTATTCAACTTTCGCTACTTATCTTCTGATAGATGATAAAAAGCAAACATTGCCAAATTATTTGCATTACGTGTAGGCTGAGTTAAGCGAAATATTTGTATGCATTTTAAAGTAGACAGCATTCAACTGGTTCTCTTTACAGAAGCGGTCTTAGTTAGCGCTTAATTATTTATACTAAATACTGAAACACTGCTCAAATATTTATGTCCGCACTTGTTTAGACTTGATGTTCAAACAGTTTGAAATGATAGTTATAGTAAAGTGGAAAGTTTTGTGCTTATCACTTGATAAACGGAAAACTTTACACTTAAAAAATTGGAATCGAAAAATTACATTTATGTTTTATAAAGGTTTTTTCAAGATATTAACATTATGTGTTAAATAAAATTCTTGGATTATTAGGCTCTAGTCGAGTAAGCTAAACTAGAAGATACCTTTAACCCTTGACCATACAGACGGACGGACATACACATACGCGAACTACCGGACCAATGCTTGATGGTTTCATATCTCCGGTGTTTCTGAACCGATTTTAATAAACATTTCACAGATTTTCATTATTTTTTTAATAGTTTTAATCCTCATTTTTGTCTGTTTGAAGCTTTAAAGTCAAAGTCAAGAATATTTCTCTGAGTGTCTATTGTGAAAGCCAGAATTCTATATAAATGTCTAGACAACATTTCCCTGAACACGTTTGTTCAAGAATAAACAACTGCACTGTTCAGGTTTGTTTAAGACCAAGTCCAGACATATTATTTTATCAGTTAAATACGGCTAAAACTTTATTTTTCCGGCAGTACGTGCCTGAATCCGAGTTCCTGTACATTCAACAGGAGAACATTTGTTTTGACCCCGCAGTTGTCACAGCAATCACACACAAAAAAAAACATGAAACACATTCAATGACAAAAAATATTCTCGTCTATTTTCGGACTCGTATCCATCATCCATTCGCACACTCTTCCTCCCCTTTCTACTCTTTGTCTGCGTGTGTTGACCATCAGCAAGAATGAAACATTTGTTCAACTTTTGTTCATTTGAACGCTTCATTACGACAAGGTCAATCGGTTCAAAAAAGGTCAAGCTTATTAGTTGAAGTTGTTGCCTTTTTGGTATTCCCTTTCGCTGGTTCAAAGTTGAGCGTTCTCTCGATTTTCCAATCAATTTGAGTTGGTTACAACCAAAAATCCTGACCAGCCTCAATGCTGTAAATGTTTGAGCTGAAACAGATTTCACAATTCTGTTCTGCGTGCATTAACCTCAATATGAACCGTCAATGATATATATACGTATATATTTTTGGCACATGTCTTTGAACTTGTTTGATGAGCGAATGTTTGAATGAAAAAATATTGAAATGTAAACAAATAAGGGTAATTTGTATGGAAACAAACTGACTAACAGATACTCTGTATATGTGTGAATCAATCTTTGTCAAACTTAAAAACGGTTCAACAAATAAAGAAAAGAAAATCTTATTAGATTTTTGATTCAATTCAAAGAAAGTTCAACAAGACAAACACGAAGTGGAAGAAAAAAAAGTGCCCGGGTCAAGTTCAAGTTAAACACACTCAACAATTGTGCTAACAACTATTTGGCTAGTTCGTTCCCTTGTTGCACAGGACAAAAGGACATTTGAAGCTGACTGCATGCGTTCTCTTACTAAAAAGCACTTCAAAAATCCAATAAAACTTGATCGACTTTCTTTATTCTGAAGGTTAAACTGCACCGAGGAAAACACAAGCAAGCTGTGCGTTTCAAGGTCGCCAATGCAAGCAAAGTTGAGCATCTGGGGATGCTGGGAAAACTGTGGGAGCTGGGGAAACACTCAATGACAATTGGAAATCGAAGTGGAACAGGCAAACCAATTACCATAATGGTCGTCAATACACAGCTCAAAATAATCATCCCATTCACACAAGCCAATCAACGTCTCAGCGGAAATGCACAAGAACTAAGAACATTACAGTTAAATATAAGTTATGCAAATGCTCTTAATAGCAACTTACTTAAATAGTCTAAGCATTCCTAGAAGGGTTAGGGTAGGGTAGGGCAAACGGTTTGTGAAAGATTTAATAAAAAATATTGAGAAAATTTAATTTCAAAACATTTTTCATTAAATTTTCACCACTGAAATATATTTTTCACTTTCTATTTCTATCACTTAACTTTTGGGTAATCTTTTGCTAATTTCTGGAACTAACCAAAAAAAACTTAAAAGCTATTATTACAACACGCTTGTTTAATGCTTTCTGAAAATCTATCATGCTTACGAAAACTTGACATTGAAATTAAAAATAAATAAAGCCGAAAACAAACAATTACCGCTGGGTATTCCAAGAGCTATTCTAGCCATTAGCTATGATATTATATATTAAAAAGAAAATGAAAAGAAATAACTACAAACAAATGTAGTTTGTGTATGAGAGACCCACTTGTCAGCTTGTCAAGAGAGATTATGAGTTAAAAAAAAATAAAATTTAAATAATTTGCATTAATTGCTGACTTTTTGACGGCTTCTTAACCTGAATTATGTGTGTGTGTGTGTGTGTGTACTTGGCATAATTAAATTTTTACCGGCTACAGCTGTTTGCAATTCTCATTTTCTTTTCATTTTTTTTTTTTGCTTGTTTTTTGGATTCAAGCCAATTTCAAGTAGACGATTGAATCGCATGTGTCTTCCAGTTGTTTTGTTTTCTTTTGTTTTGTTTCTTCTCGTTTATTTTACACATGGAGTGTGCGAGTTTTAATTGTTTTCCAAATTTAGATATATTTTAAGTACATAAGTTGCTATTTTCGATAGCGATTTAGATTTTTATTGATATTCTTTCTTGAATGAACTGTAAATTATGAGATACACACTATACTATATAGGAATTAGTTGGTAGATATATGGTTTAAATATGACGTTAAAATATAATAAATTTCACATGTCACATGGCATTTCGATCAAACACAAAAACACATTTTGATTTATTTGTTTATGTCACAATGACTAGAAAATGCGTTTTATTTAATTTGTTTAGTATATAGGTATATAGTATATATATGTTCTTGTAGAATAGAAAAACTAGAAAAATACATTAAGAAAATAAGTTAAGAATTTTGTATTAAATCTATTTAAGTCTATCGATGAAATGATTGTTTAATAGAGAAAAGAAATCTACCATTATATTTTTATTAAGTTTGATTAACTTATCGATAACATATAATCAATTTACCCATATGAACGATCTTTAAAAAAAGAACAATCTTATGAAAGTTTCTTTAAAAAACTTTACACAAATGTGCATTACATCTTTAATATCAAAGTATAACAAATATTTTAGGGATACGTATATAGAACAAAATGGCTAGAACATATATAAACACCTGCTACCTGATGCTAATATCATACAACAAATGCTGATAAGACACCCAAACACATTAAGACTTTAACCAAGAAAGACTAAACCAATAAGGTGTATGAATCATTTATCAAGTATACACAAGCATAAATAGCATCATGAGTACCCAAAATGGTTTTCTGCATTTTCGGGAACTCTGAGTACGCCACAATAAACAATAACAACAACTTTTGCGAAAGAATAATAATAGTGAATCATTAACTCAATCATTCGTTAATAAAATCAAATCATAATCGAAAATGACCAAATCACAATTTGTGTGTGGAACGAGTGCAGGTTGAGATATAACTACTATATATACATTTATATAAGTAGATGAAAGACTGTCACAATAGATTATATATGATTTTTCGAATCAATGACACCTGGGGAAACACCCAGAAAGCCAAAAGTTAACACAGTCAGCTGACTGAATGAAAGCATTGTTACTAATCGTGGTCAATAAATTTTTTGGGTTTTGTGATCATTAATCTTTTGCCATTAGAACTCAAGTGATTTCATAAAAATCACAACAAATGATATGCAATTTGTGATTTTGTCTTTTGACCCGTCCGGCAACCTTTCTCCTCTGTCTCCATCTCTTTCTCTCTTTTCTCCGACAGTTGTCTGTCTGGTTAATCGCTGACTGTATTATATATTCAGACAGCTGATGGGAAGTGTGTTGACGTACAACTCCATTGAACATTATCTTATCTAGAGAGCTGAGTAATTGTATTTTTTTCTTATTTTTCTTACTGTCTCTCGTCAAAAGTGGCGTGTGTTATATTTTGTATATTATCTTCTGTTTTTACTTTTCATTAACACAACAGAGGATATATATATATTCGACTTTTGAATAGTTATTTGTGCTTATATCATATTATTATTATAATTCATTTCTAGTTTATGAAATGTAAGATTATATGTTTTGGTCGAATATATGTGTTAATTATAATGAGTAAATGTTCGATGCTGTTTTTGTTGTTTCTGATAAACGTAAATCTATCAAGTACTATTCATCAAAATCAAAGCATGTGACGCTAAAACCTCACATAAATAAACTGAATCAAATTTCTAATGCGTTCCACATGGAACTGTCAAAGTAGTTATCAAAATGACGACTCCTGTCAAATTTGACAAGAAGATGATATAAACTTTTTTGTCCTCTTTCACAATAGTTAATTACTGTACTGTCAATAACATTCGACGCCTGTCCAATGGCTTTTGTCTAGACTATATTTAAGGGATCTACCCAATTCGCGATAAAAAAACAAAGTAGCTCGATACGATTCGAGTATATTTACAGGGAAAAGGTACTTGAAAGTGTCTATTTAAAGATACATATAGTTAATCAAATTAATGTGAAATGAGTGAAGCAGTTGTCAATTATGAAAGACTATAAAAATACCCTATTCAAAAGATTTGAAGCTAACTTCTTAGACTGTGAATAACAAATCATTTTTATATTAAGTAAGTTTACCTGAAATCTCATTAGAGCAATTGTTTTTATTCAAATCAAATGAGATGTGAGCGAGATTTTATTTGTCGTTTGCCTTAAGCAGAATGGACATGGAATGTCGTTGGTGAAGAATATGCACTGGCACCTCCATTAACGATAATTAAATGCGGCAAGAAATATGCATTTGATTGGATTTGGAATACAACGTTTTGTTATTTATGGGAACACATACACACACACGCATATATATATTACGGAACTTTATGCAAAACACGCGCAACAGGAACAACAATAACAAATATAACATAAGCCCAAACGACGCAATTTTTCAAATGAAAATAAATAAAAAATGTTTATTTGCATTTTGTCAAATGGTGCCAAAATAAAAATGTTGTGCGAATGAATGCAACACAAAAACTAAAAAGTACACAAAACAAACGGTAAACAGGAAGCTAAGCAACAGGTCCGTCCCTCAGCAACTCAATTGAGCGCATGTGCAGAGAATAATAAGAGAGAACAACCGTTTAGATAGAAACTTTCACAAACACAGCTAAGTTTTAATCAAAATATCATTGCTATAGTGCACTTAAGTCTTTAAGCTAATTTTATTCTTTATATTAAGTTCTAAAGATCAAAGTTATATGCATTTAAAATGTAAATTTCGCGCGTTCATTCATACCCAAAGTGTTGCCAGTTCAATAGTGCTGCCACCTTGTCATTAACACTAGCTGAGTGGCAGCACTCTTTGATGTGCGCATAAGTGAGACTTTGCGATGGGCGCGCATTCGAATCAAGTTAGCATTGAATAATTTTGTATAAAGCTACATTATAAATCTACATGAAGCATATATTATTCCCATCGGCGACTGATTCAACATATAACAAAGAAAAATCTGATTTTCAAATAAAATGCCGTTTAGTTGGTTATTCAACTCCGAAAACGGCTACCTGGAAGGACTTGTGCGCGGCTTTAAAAATGGAATGCTAAAACAAGCCGACTATATAACCCTAACACAAAGCGAGACGATAGATGATTTATTGCTGAACTTGCAAGGCACCGACTATGGATCTCTAATATCCGGTGAATACAAAAGAGAAGTTGATGTGGCCATGATTGAGAAGCATTTACGTGAGCGAATTGTATTACAATATAATTATGTGCGTTCTAATTCGACGGAACCGCTAAGCACATTCCTCGACTATATACGATATGAGCATATGATTGATAATGTCGCCCTGCTCATGTCGGGCTTAAACAATCATCGACCCATGAACAAACTACTTGACATGTGTCATCCTTTGGGTCTGTTCGATCAGTTGGAAGCCATCGCAGTGGCCAGCAATATTGATGAGTTATTCAATGCCGTGCTCATTGATACTCCTATCGCCAAATTCTTTCCAGGACACTTTGACAAGAGGGAAATGCATCATACCGATATCGAGATCGTTCGCAGTATCCTTTACAAGTCATACCTCGAGGATTTCTACAAGTTCTGCTCGAAGCTCGGTGGTACAACTGCAAATGTAATGTGTAACATTTTGAGTTTCCAGGCGGATCGCCTTTGCATCTTGATTACCGTCAACTCTCTCGATACACACATGGAAATCAGTCAGCGTGTCAGTCTCTTTCCTAGATGTGGCAAATTGTGTCCCTATACCAGAACGGTCTTGTCCACGTCAACGGATTACGAATCGGTGAATGTGTTAATTAGCAAAAATCTGCACTATGCCAAGGTGTTTAGCAGCATGGAGCGGGATACGGAAAATCTGTTGACTTTAGAGGATCATTTCCTGATGCTGGAGGCCAAATACAATGTTCGTTCGTATTTACAGCAATTTCACTTTGGCACCTTTTACTCCTATCTCAAGTTAAAGGAGCTCGAGTGCCGCAATATTATTTGGATTGCCGAATGCATCGCGCAATGTCAGATTGATAAGATTAATGCTTATATACCCATACCAATTTTCTGATTTTAATTATAACTAGAACTGACAATACAAAATATTATCTTTTATATTTTGTTTGGCAAAACCTCTTACAGGTACCTGACCTTTTCTGAACCTAAACTAACAGAACCTTTTCTCCCATGAACAATTTACAAACACCGTGAAAAATGCAAGATTTCTTTTTTGATTTTATACCTGAGCTAAACGTGATAATCAACACGTGCCAACACTGTTTTTCCACCTTGTATTTAATTTTCAAATAATTAACGTTAAGTTTGGTATTGAAACATGCGCTCAACTCGTTGCTAGGTCATTTTTCCAACCCAAAAAAAACTCAAACCCAAACCCAAACCCATGAAAAAGTTCTAGTTCAGCTGAGTCGCGAAACGAACGCTGAAGCGATTTTTAAGCAGCAGGTTCTGGGTTTTCTTTTCATTTGTTATTCTATTTTATATTTTTCGCAAACACTCAGTTTCAATTCGTGATTCTAGCTGGCTAGTTGTGTCAAGATATAGTTGTTGCGACAACGTAAAACCGAATGAATCATCTTCGTTTATTGTCGTGATATTTGTTTTTTTAAACTATACTATACGTATGTATGTATATATTTCATATTTCCACTATGCGTGTGTGTATTTGAATTTATTTTTTTTTATCAACACACAAACTATTTATTTATTAAAAGCTCAATACTTTTTATATATGCAGCAGTGCTGAAGCTGTAAATGATATGTTGATATGTATGTGTAAGTGTATATACTAGCGCATTGCTTTTCCGCATTTTTCCGCAAGTTCAAATTTCCTGTTCTTGCATTTAAGCTTCGTCTCAACCCCGTCGTTCCCTTACACTTTCCTCTCTATGGATGCTAGAGCACAAGACACGAAAAGCATTCTTTTTGGTTACTTTTTTCCCAGCTCTCAATACTTGTAAATCTCGTTTGCAATGCGAGTTTTCAAGTTAATGCCAGCGCAAGTTTTTATTCAAGTTCTGGGAATTGAAAAAAAATCCCAAAAAGATTATTGACAATTAATCCAATCAAACATATTTATAATAAAAATACAAAAAAAAAAATCAATTCAATTGCACAATTATTATGTCCCCCTATTTATGACAGTATTCCAGTAAAAAGAAAAAAAAAACGAAGAAAAAACGTTGTCCATATATCTCTCGAATCACAATCTCAATACAACAACTAGCAAACCATTCCATAACCATTATTTTTGCCTTTCCGAAATATAACGACGAAGTATTGTATTAAATATATATGCAAGTGAATGTGTGTGTGTGTGTGTTTGTGTGTGTGAACACGAATGGCTTTTGTATGCTCGGTTTATATAGTTTGTTTTTGTAGGCTTTCCGTTGCTTTTGAATTTTTGAGGTTCGCAGTATTGAAATCGTGGTGGTGGTTGTTGGTTGAAATTCTGTTCTGCTTCCTCTTCTCTTTATTACTGAGAGTGCGGTCGACTGCTCTCTATCTCTCTTGCTTGGCCGCCTTAAGCGTGTGTTTGTGTGCGTAAGTCTGTGTGTGTTGTGTTGTGTTTTGTTGCTCAGCAAGGTGTTTGCTGCTGCTGCTGCCGCTGCTAACGCGCTGTATGTTAAAAAATAGTTAAGTTAAATTATTATTTAAAAAATCCCGTGAGCGCAACGTCAAAAATTTACGCAACACTTTAGTGTGTGCAGCACATTTCAGTTGTCATCGTTAGTGGTGTGAAGTTTACGTTTTATGGAGTTGCCATCATTTCCATAGTTGTTAAATGTAATTAACGTTTTTCTTATATTCTCATCTTTTTTGTATGTCTTGAAAAATATTCTCAACATAATAAGCGTAAATTTGTGCCATGTGTTCGTGTGTGTGTGTGTGTGTGTGTGTGTTTTATATACAAAGATTTGCGTGTAGTTGTGTTTGTCACTCAGAGAGAGCGCTAAGCGCGCTCTTGGATTTTTTTTGTTGTTGCGCTAGTTGCGCTCTCAATTCATATCTTTTCCATATTACAGTGGAGCACAGGAATTATTGAATTAGACAGCTATTATTAATGTGAACATTCAATTTACAGTTCTAACTAAATGGAAATTATAAATTGCCGTATGCAATATATATTTACATTTACAATACAATTTTTGACATAAGAATATTTCAACCGGCTTTCAATCAGTTTGCCAACCACTGTAAAAGTTATTGTGGGTTTTAGGACAACGATAAAATGCTCAAAAAAATTATTCAGCTTCAGTAATTTCGAAGTTTTGAATGCAGCGCAATTTTGTCTTCTATCTACCGAACTCTTCCTCCATCAAGTGCCCTAACATTGCAACATTTCAAATTGAATCAAAAACACAACAAATAATAATATGATGTGGTTCAGTTCGGTTTCTTGGAATATCATTACGCATCCGTCTCAAACGTTAAAGTTAAATGTACACACATATATAAATAATTGAGTATGTACTTTTGTACATATTTACGTAGTTACAAACATAAGAAAACTTTAGTTTTTAAATATTAAAATCAATCTTTGTACCCCGAGTGCCCTATTGCCTCGTAATCGTATTTAACATGTTTATTAACATTTTAAAAAATCGTTTACTCACTATCTCTAAATTTAGTTCGTTGCTACATATATATGTACATATATATTCCGCGCGTGTGTGTGTGTGTGTGTTTGTGAACGCTTATTCTTTTTTTTACCTTCCCCATTGACGTTTATACATGTTTCGTATTGAAATTTGTAATCAAAATCGATAAAAAATATATATATATGTATATATTTATTAGCCTATTTAGCGCCCTATTTGTGTGTATTTGTAAACTGAGAAACTTTTTGCATATGTATTTTAATACTTCATACATATGAGAATATTTTTTTTTTAGTATGAGATTGAAGTATTATTTTCGTGCTTTAGTATTGATTTTGAAAATGGAAAGCAAAAACTACACTGTTAGATTTAATTTTTCATATCTCAAACTTGAACTATGATTACGTAACTTATCTTTTAAAAATTCTTATCTTTCAGATTTCCAACTTGATTAAACCGATAGTAAAGACAGCTAAATGTTGATGCCGCGATATTCCGAACAGGACAACCATAAGGACAATAGCTTTGGGGCTAAAACCGGCCACGCCTCCACAACGGTGGCCGCCCACACAAAAATGCGTTTGCTTAGCAAAGTGGAGCAGAACATGCGCCAACATCAACAACAACAACAGCAACAACAACTAAATAAAAGTCCGGGACAAAATCAAAGCATCAATAAAATCATTCATACAGCTGCCACGGGCAATGGTTTGGTTGGCGATGTGGACGAACTGCTGACACCAATGCGGATTAAAGCACATGCATCTCCACCACCCTCATCCATGTCGAGTGGCGGGAGCGGGAGCCTTAACAGCAGCAATGGCTCGATTGACAGCGGTAAGGAGCAGATGTCAAATTCACGACCCGAACGCAACCTGTGGAGTCGCATGGAGATGCTCGAGATGTTGAACATAATGCAACAGATGAATGCCCTGGAGCTGTTAAACGATCGGAATGTGAAGAGCGAACAGGTCTTTCGGCAGATTGAGCAGGTGATGCGCAATAAGGGTTATGTGAAGAAGTCTAGCATACAGATCTGGACCAAATGGAAGTTCCTAAAGTCCACATACAATACAACCACCCGACATGGTAATGGCATACCCAAAGTCGTGCCCGAGGAGGTATACAGGGTGCTCTGTCGCATGTTGCGGGAACACGCCAATACGAATGGAAGTGGCAGTGGCATAAGCAGCGAGTGTGGAAACTCCATGGATAGTTGCAGTGCTGAGTTGACCAAACCCATGACCAACAATAGTGATGAGGTCAAGGAGGACATGGGCGTTGAGCATCCCATATTTGGCTTCTGTTTGGGCCTTATAAAGCCGGAACCCTTGGATAATGGTAAGTAAATGAGGGAAAAATGTATGATTTTTATTAAAAAATTCTGTTTTTTTAGGTTATGAGGTACCGCTAAAGAATGTTAATGGTTCAGAGCCGGAAGCTGAATCTGTGGATTTTATACAGAATGAGGAACAAAATAATCAAGATGCAGCGCTGGAGCATACTCCATTTACGATTACGGTCAAAAATGAACCGGAAATGGATTTGGGAATGGATGGCACAAATACACCACCGCCCACAGCGCCCACATCACCCTCACCACCACCACCACCAGCACCATCATCAGCTCAATTAGAGCTCCAGCAGACAACCAACAAGTCGCCGACAACATCATTGCGTGTTGCTGCCTTTGCCAATGATACGCCCCCCAAATTAACGGCGTCTAAGATCACGCCCACACCAACACATGGTGTCCTGCAGATAGAGCGTCCGATGCCGGCACTGAATCGAACTACACTAAGTGGTGGTCCTGGCAAGGGTAATCGCTCTATGCCGCTGCATAGCACCAGTAGCATTAATTTTGTGCATCCCACGAGCAAGTTGATGCTACCACGCAAGCAGCCACCAGTGCGAATTCCGCGCGAGATAAGCGTGCAGCCGGCGCGACTTGGTGCCATGAAAATGGTGCCCATGCGAGAGACAGGCTATTCGCTGCGTCCAGATCGCATGATACCCGATCTGGATCAATCCATATCGCCACCACAATCACCTTCACCGCCCATGCCCAAATATTCCGTGCCCGCATATGCCTCAACCAGCCGCCAGGCGCAACAGCTGCTTAGCGAACAGCAGCAGCAGCACCCCTTACGCAAGCGTCGTCTACAATTCATGCAACAACAACAATCGCCTGTGCCTGTCAAGCTGCAGCGCAGCAGCGCTCAGCCCGAAACTAAGCCGTATATTAATTCTCATGACGAACCGACGACCGTTCCATCAGATGAGTACAGGCTGAAGCTGGTCGCCGAGGAGACGCAAAGTCGCAAGCAGCAGCAGGAGGAGTTCTTTAAAACGGAGCTCAGCCAGCTGGCGAGTGCCATGCGCTCGGCCCAAAAAGAGATGCTCGAGGACTTCTTTCGGCAGCAAAAGGTACTCGCACGCCGTGAACATGAATTCCAGCTGCGACAAGACAATCTGGTGATGAGTGCGTTGCGCAAACAAACGGATGCACTACTTCGCACAGCCAAGGATCTGCTACAGAACGAAGTAAATGAAACGGAGGCGCAACAACAGCAACAAGATGAAATGGAGGGTAGATCGAGCAGTATGCTAATGCTACAACCTGAAATTGAGCTTGTAGAGACGCAAGACAATCGAGAGAACGAGGAGACGGAGGAGCTGGAGGAGCTGGAGGATGAGCGTGCCGAGTATGATGAGGAGAATGATACACAATACAGTGAGGATTATAATCAAAGTGACACGGGCATGGAGTTGTCCATGTCTACGGCCAGCGAAGATGCCTCAAGTCACAGCGCCAATATGGTTGATGATGCACAAATATGTTAACTTACTTTAATATAAATTTTTTTTTAACAAGTATTATCACAATTATGCTATTGTTATTTCTAATTCCTGAAACACCAGAAACATTCCAAACATATTCCTTAGTTTTCTGAAGAAAAAAAGTGAAAAACCTATATTCCCACATATATATCTGTACATATATATATTTAGATATTCCTAGAGCAAAGCCCACACTGTTAGAGAAAAGAAAAAAACAAAAAATAAAGACTTGATTATGTTTAAGCATTAAGAAAATTGTCAACAAAGCAAAAAAAAACACGCACGTTTAATTAAAATGTATTTATTGTTCTCGTTGATAGTCAACCCCAAATTTTGATTATCGCGATCGCTTGTGCTATATGCTATATGTATATATGCTATCGAAAGCAACATCAAAATATACACGCATATATAGTGATATTTAAGCAATGTGTATATCAAATATGTATTTTTTAAATGCTTATTAAGCGAATTTAGTAACATGAGTTTTACATTTGTTTAATGTTTCTTTCAGCTTCCTTTGTTCGCCCATATTGGGTAATAATTATTAAGAACAAACAAACAATCAAGCTGTATTTAAATTTGTTATGTTTTTCTTATAATCAAACCTTTTTGAACGGAATAAAAAGATTAGGATTCAAATTTTCAAATTCCTTAATAAGAAATGTATTTAGTATTGCAGTATTTTTAAAAACAGAATTCATGATTTTAAAAAAGAACTAATCGCAAAATGCAAATTATGAAATATATACTATATATAAGAGAAATCAATTTGTTTTCTTATTAGCTAAATATTCTCTCAAAAATTTGTTTTAAAGTAAATACTATCTCATATAACTAGCTCTAGCTTAAAATGTGTATGTATTTATGTGTATGTATCACTAAACTATAGTTGTGTTAGTGTGTTGCACAAAGAGTAAACGCCTAAAGCGACAGAATTATTATTATAATTATTCTTATTATTAGTTGCTAGTGTGTTTTAATTTACAATTACGATTAGGCTCCCCACGCAAAGATTATATACCCAGACCCGACGACCCAACGAATATCTAGATAAGCCGACGACAGCAACGATCCACACTGCATGCCACTAGCTCCACATCATCCTTTAGTCGGGCCGATAGATGGGCGTTTTGGGTATAAATTCAATTAAAATAACATACTCCATCATGGAATTGGAATCACATTGTTGCTTATGCAGACGCCAGTGTACGCCCAGTTTATGATATAAATGACTATTCTCCCACTCCAACAGTTTGTCCAGTGTCAATTGCGTCTGCAAGGATAATGGCAAATATTATACATATATCGACTCGATATCAAAATTCAATGGTATCTTACGCGCTTGCTTAGACAAATGACGGGCCAAAGGGAACAACCCAGGGTACAGCAGCAACAAACGCATCCACAAAAGAGCCACTTGACATTTAGGGGCAGGGTCTTCTTTAAGATGCCATTGATGCGACCAATCGTCGCTTTGTATTCTTCAGGGGCAACTCGCGATAGTAAGCCGCAGGGGAATTCAACATTGAAGCGATTGCTAAGACCAAAGCTGCAAAAAGAACATCGAAACAACCATTTTGCATTACAAATGATTTTGATAAAAATAAAATGGGAAAACAAAAACATGCGTCATAATTGCAACGATTAGCTATTACAACTAGTAATTACATTGCACATTCTGTTATGCAACTAGCTTTCAGTTAGTTAGTTAGTCATTCAGTCAATTATTGACAGCTAAGCGCCAAATGGAACAAGGTCACACGCACCGTCGCTATCAATATTACAACAAACAAACGCGCCCAAATACAGAATTTAGGTATCACCAAGCCTTGAGCTACATTCTCAATTGATACACACATACACGTTGTACATGCATATGAGTATGTTTTGTGTTTAAATGTTTACACTTACACTGTCATGTTGCCAGCACCTCGAATGATGATCGGTTCGGGCGCTGGCATCACCGTCTGATCCTGGAAATGCTCCAAATCATCTAGCTGCTCGTCCTCATAGATGGCATCGAAGTCCGAGAACGACATGGCAATGATCTTTTCTCTTTTCTGCTCGTTTGTGATAGGGCGGATGGATAGCAGCAACACTCTGTGCGTCACAGAGAATTAGTACTGGTACTTTCCAATGACTGTAGAGAGCTCAACACATATTTCATTTGATTTTTCTAGTTGCGTTGATTGTGTTGTTGGATTTAATTTGAAAAACTCAGTCTGATTACTCTGATTGTTGATGTTCTCGTTTGCTCTGTACTCAAAAAAAAAAACGCGCCGCCGTCTTTGTTATTTAATGTTATACTGATGCTGGTGCTGCTGTTGCTGATATTGCTTCCGCCATACGCGTTGACGTTGGACTGCACTGATACGAGCTGTAGTTAACTTCTTCCTTTATTGCGTTGCATTCAAAAGTAAAGGCACACAAAAATGAAATATGTATTACTAATTTGAGCACAAAACAATAATCGAGCTGATATAAGCTATGTGCGTGTGTGTGCGAATCATTCAGCATTCATTTTTCTGTATGTTGTGCAACACTGGCAATTGTCTACTTTATTATTGTTGTTGCTGTTGCTGTAGTGGGGTGCCAATACAATGTGCATTTGTTCGTTTTGTTAGCTGCGTATTTCGCAATCACACATTTTCACCTTTAACTTACAATAAATATATTTTAAATTGAATACGTGAATGTGCGTTTTATAAATAAAGATAAATCATTAAGCATTATTTTGAAAACGAATTTAAATTATTTGCACAATTGATTTTGGCTCCTTGTGTGTTTGGTAACAATGAAAATAACTTCTTTGCTTGATATTTGTTGTTGCAAGACGACCGAACAGCTGGCAGCTGTTATGATGTAGGGTTGCCCAACCGTTGCTGAATATATGAAGTAATTTTCAAACATGCGAATTACCAGCGGGTTAATATTGATTTATTTATTAGCTATATAAATAAATAATTTAAGTGTAAAGTTGTATACATTTAATTATAACATACATATATAAATGTATAAAGCACTTACAAGCGTACAGTATGTTCTAACTAAAAATATAAAATATATTGTGCAAAAATTCGACAGAATAGCAAACATCAATTAATTTGCAGCATTAACACATTAATGTATGAATGACAAGGCATATATTGTTGAGGGTGGATCATCTCCGAGTTTTACTTCTTTTTTGAAGCACTCGGACTGGTCGATTGGAATACCGAAGACGCTGACATCAGATTCTCAATATATTGGCCCAACACTTGATTCTCAGAACGCAATTTGAGATTCTCATCCTTAACGGAGTCCACGCGCTGTGAAAGATCATCTAAAGTATTTTGCAGCTCCAACACTTGAGTAATCAAACGCGATTTTTCCTGAATGTCATCTGGGCCAGCGTCAATCGTGTCCAGCGAATTGTGTGATGAATCTGGTGTGGAGCTGTGATTGGTAAACGATGAGCGTAGCGAATCCATTGAACGACCGTTCGCAATATTGTGCGTTGTGGTGGGTTCATCATCATTGATAATCACTGTAAGACAAACAAGAAAATTATGGTTACACCCACATCCGGACGTGCACAACTCTTCCACATCCACAGCAAAAAAAAAATGCACTCACCCTGTGGATCTTCGTCAATCGCCATTATGGTGTCATCGTTGTTAATTATCGACATTATTAATAAAATATAACTTATATCGTAATAGTTGTAAATTTAATAAATTTATTTAATTTTTTGGAAATTATTACACGAAAACTAAACTACCACTTTTTTTGGTAAAATAAATGCATTGATTAACACTGACTTATAAGCACTTTTCAACACTTAAGTTTATTAACTATTGAAAGAGGAAGAAAGTTCATGGTTAACGTTAGAAAATAATTTTATAAAAATAATTAAAATAAGCATTCCGTAATAAAAAGAAACTGATTTTCTTTAACTACATTTTAAACTGTTATTTAATAAAAACAAATGTTTCTAGCTAGGATGACTATATTCATGTACAATACTACTCTCTCTGACAAGGCACTTTTGCAATTACTTTAAATACAAATTTTGCTAAAAGTAGAAATTTAGCTTTTGTAGACCTTAAAGTGTTACGACTATCAAAGAATAGTGTAAAATGAAGTTAAAATTTAAGCCACTGATATTTGACGTTTTAAAAATAACTGATTTGAGTATGTTGTTGTTGAAGAGTTGCCACCTGAGCAGCATTCGATCGACGAATTAAAATACACACGCATGCTTTTTTGCCATTGTAAATTTTAACGTTGCACTGCAAACAACAACTTTAGTACTTGAAGTTTCTGCTTTAAAACAGCAAACAAGTTGTTCAAAATATAAACAAAGTGCGATTAGAGTGCAAAATAAGATTTCCATGTTGTTGTATTGTCGCACTCTCTATGGTATAACAACAGTTAGCAAATTCTCAAAGTACAGAAATTCGGATAAAGTCTCTACTGACAGCATTATTATAAAAGGTATTTCCAGTCTATTTATTATTAACATTTAATCAATATAATTTAAAAGTTGCCAGTATTAATGCGATTTATCTATGTATTTAATTTGTTTTAGTTGTTATGCGAGTCCAGTCAGACAATAACCAGCGGTCTGAGAAGCAAAACCTTCTCTTATAGAAACCTGAACATTTTTTAAAACAACATCCTTGGTGAGCTTTTATTTTTGTTATATATCATCTAACTGTTAAACTAAACGCAAGTTTTAAGTAATTATGATTTTGGCATAGTGAGCAAAGACCAGATAAGGTATGTGTTCAGGCATGTATACATATATGACATTGGCATCAACATATACGCATTCGAATCCACATACGTAACAGCTCGAGCATTAAAGATTTTAAGCAAGTTTTTTAGTTGATACCTTTTAAGTAAGAAAAAGCCCTGCACAAGACTCTATTGTTTAAAGTTAAAAGTTATCCAAGCAAATATAAAACTCCGTGCAGCATACCTAAAAATGATATCAATATTCAATATGAGTGCTGCCAACTTTGTTTTAAATATGCGTTGCTGAGCGGGCGCGTAAACTAACGGCGTGATTTTTAGTACGCCCATTATAAATTTATATAATTTTCATAAATATTTAGAGCAAAGCATTAACTTTTTGCTATAAAACATTTTCTTATACTTTCAGAGTAAAGCGACTATCATTAAAAGTGCAAAGAATTTTAAATAAAATAATGATATGGAGCTGCCGTTTATGCTGCATATAGTATGGCAGCCCTAAAAAATCCATAAATAAAAAATACCGAAATTCGTAATAAATTAACCGCGTGATAAGTTTTAATATTTCTATAATTAACAGTTGAATACAAAAAATAAAAACGTTAAAGGTGACATTTGTTAAAGTACACAAACAAGAGTGAAGTTAAACTGTCTTAACGTAGTGAACCAATTAAACAATAAAAAATACCAATTACTGGGCAAAGGTGCGATTGGATAAAATGCCAAAACTTGTGCGGCAACGTACGAATTCTATTGCCTGCAGTTGAAAAGAGTGTGGAAAAGACGCCATTTGAGTTGACTTTGAATCAAAGTTTTTGAATACTGCCATAACAGTGCCTGTGCTAAATACAATTAATTACTATTAAAAGAAGATAAACATAATGTTGCCTGCCAATTCAGGCGGCATTGCTGCAAAGCGGGAAGTGGCTCTTACAACGATGTCGTCAATAAAACCGGGAAACGTTGCCGTCTCTGGCACATCACAAATCAAAGGTGCTGAGGAGTTGCGGTATTTGCCCATTGCTTCCATGCCCACAAAACCGTGTAATGCTATAACCATAAATACTTTTAACAGTAATCAGAATATAAGTAATAATAATAGTATTAAGTATATTAATAACAACAATGCTACAGCGACAACTGCCATGAAAGCGAAACTGACACACATGAATTTGGTACAAAATCAGTTAAAACCAAATGCAAATGCAAACACACCAACATCACCTGCAGCACAGCCTCGTTATAAATTAGTTCCATCCAATTCTGTATCCAATGGCAATGCCAACTCGTCGCTGATATCCATATTGTCGCCCAAATCACTTATCAATCCCAGCAACCATAATAATACTCAATCTCAATCTTTGCTACGTCCAATGACTACTGTTACCGCAAACCAACAACAACAGCAACAAAATGGAATCGTTTACAAAAACAACAGCAACACCAACAAAATAACGAGTCCAGGTGCAACAGGAGCACAGCCAAATGTTATAACTTTAGTAGCAAAAAAATCGGGTAAGTTCAGTTATTTAATTTAAGTGCGAATTATATAATTCTTTTTACTACTCTTAGAAATAGCTAAAAGTTACTGTTTTTTGGGGGAGGGGGATTTCGATCGTGCACACACACATTATATACTTATGTGTGTGTGTGTAAGTGTATTTGTGTATTATATTCGATTTCGGTGTTGCTTTCAATCCATTTTTATAAAATTTTTTGTGAGCAGCAGCCGCGGCAAGTCGCTCTGCTCATTTAGTTGTTGTCAGTCAGTAGGTCCGTGTGTTTGTGTGTGCGTTAGTCTCTTAACATTATTGAATACTTATGTTATTATTATTATTATTATTATTGTCGTTGTTGTTTTAGCTTAACGTGTTTATTTGCTGTTGCTAATGTTATTTTGCATTTTGTCGTCATGTAAATTGATTTCAGTTCAAAAATAAGTCTTATGTGGCTATTTTCAGAATTATATAGTTCACGTTTTTGTTTTTTTTTTCGTTTTATCATTTTGTTGTTGTTGTTGTTGTTTATGAAATTAAATTGACAACTTGATTAGAAATTAGTTTAAATTTTAAGCTGATGTCAAGCTTTTTTCATAAATGATGTAAAGTCACTTGTTAAATTTATTTCTTGTTTATCAACGTCATGTGTATATGCAAAAAAAAAAGTCGCGGGCGGGTGTGCATAAAGTACTATGACGATGATCAGGTTTTTTGCTGCTGCAGCTGCTTTAAAAGATATTACAAAAGAAATGGAAATAATCGCTGTGTAACGTTTGAATTTTTTAGCAGATCGCAAGAAGATTCAATGCTGTTTTCGTTTTAAACGACATCTTGTGACTCACAATTAAAATAAAGCGATACAAAATACCACAATAACAAATGGTTTTTTATCAGGGTACTTAAACATAGTATTATTACAAGTATGTGTAAGACACCTTAAATTTAATGGTTTCTATCTCTCTTTGTAGCAAGTGATCCTGCGACAATCCGTGCACCCGTCATCTTGAGCAAAGCAGCCGTGGAAAAATTACGTTTAAAGTTTGGTCAGGTGCAGGCTCAGGCCAACGCTGGAGCACTCATCCTATCCAAGACATTGAAAAGCAATAATAACATCAGCGCGATTTCGAGACCGCCACAAAATACGGTAGTGCCACATGCAGCGCCAAAGATTACAATTTCTGCAGCCACAACACCGACAACAACAGCGTTACCGTTACCGATGACGTTATCGACGCATCCACCCTTGACCTCACAGCCCATGCCGTTGGCCATGACGCCATCGATGACAACGTCCACGCCATTGAGTATGTCCACATCTGTGAGTATGCCTACGCATATGAGCACGCTCACATCAGTGGCCATGCACAGACCAGTGACCCCATCCACACCCATGTCAGTGCCCATAGATGCGCATTCGGATGTGCCCATGGCTGTTCAAACGGCTGCTTCTACGGTTGTGCCCATGCCTCTGCCATTGGCTGTCCCTTTGGTTGTGCCCTCGACTGTGTCGACTTCAAAGCCGATGCCGATGCCTATACCCACGAGAAACTCGACGCCTATGCCTATGCTCATGCCAAGGCCTATGTTCATGCCGTCACCAATGCCAATGCCAGCGGAACATTCGACGATTGTGGCCACCAATTCCATGGACAGTTCCACGCCTGAGCTTACACCAAGATCTATGTCCATGCCGACGCCTATGCCCATGGCCATACCGACGACGCCTATGTCTATGCCGACACTATTGCCAAACCTGAATATTGATCTGCCTGAGATCAAAATAAGTCCGCTGCCAGCAGCAACTGTAAATGGTGCTAACATGTTACAAAAGCAACCACCTCCACTGGCTGTGATTATGCCAACACTACAGAAAATATCCACAACAACAACCTCAACAGAAAGTGTTACCCAACAAGGATCTCCGAAACTGCAACGCTCCAAATCGCTGGCTGAGAATATGGTGCATCCAACGCTGGTCCGCATGCAAAACAATGTCAATGAGCGTCGTCATTCGGTGGCCATTATGGCTAAAGAAGTCGACGTGGTAGTGGCGCAACCAATGCCAATTGAAACCATAACCATAGACGATGATGACAGTGATGAGGAAAAAGAAAGAGAGTTGGCCCAAAAGCAAAAGCATCACGAATCGGAAGTTAAACAACAGCAGCAACCGAAGGAACAACAAAAGCAAGCGTCCAGAAAAACCTCAACGGCTAGCCGAGGCAGCAGAGGTAGTACAAGCAGCAGGAGCAGCGATGTGGAATTGGTTATGGTGACAGAAAATCATAAGCCGGTGATCCAAAAGCATCAACCGGTGATAGTATCGCAACAGGAGAAATCCAAACAACAGAACGAAGTCAAACAACAAATCGAAGACAAACAACAGAGTGAAGTCAAAGAACAGAACGAAGAAATACAACAAAATGAAGTCAAACAACAGGATAAACTCAAGCAGCAGGAGCAACTCAAGCGACAAAACCAAGTGGGGGAAGTGAAGCAACAGCAACAGCCGTTGTGCAACAACTCCACTTCCTTAAGCATAATAAGAGCCGAAACGCTACCTTTGTCCAAGGAAGACTTCGAGAAATCATTGCGTTGCGAAGAAGAGATAGCAAATGGTTCACCATCTTCCGTATCAACCAGCAATAGCTCAACCCAAAGCCACATAAGCTCTGAGAGCACAGCGATGCGCACCTATAAGCGAAATATGGAACAGCATTTTAGTATGCTGCACTGGGGGGATCAGCATCAACCGGGCACTCTGCAGAATTCCAATATGCAGTTCGAGCTCAATCGGTTCAATTTGCTGCAGATAATGGAACGGTGTGAGCCACGTCGTGGTCCAGCCAGTTACTTTGAAACGCCGCTCTTTGATCGTTCAAATCGCCGAACGAACACCAGCTCCCATCCGTTGCTATATTTGTGTTCCCGTTGTAATTGCCATGGACCTGCTTCTGACTTTTTGGCGCCACGTGAGTAAAAGTCACATTAATATCTTAATTGAACTTGAAAATAATTTTTGCTTACACTCCGTTCATAGGTTTCTGCTCACTTGTCTGTGTCCGTCGTGCTAATAAGCGACGTCAAACAAATGCATCCAGCAAATCCCATAATAGCAAACAGCGTCGAATTGAGGAGCCAACAAAGCAACAGAAGAATGCCACAGTTCAGTCAAAGCAGCCGAAGGAAAAAGAGCGCAAACCGAAGTCTGGAAAGCGTGCATTTCGGTGGACTGAATATCTCAATATTAAGGGAATGGGTAGTGCGGCGCCCATTCATCTCTTTTTGAATCCATTTCCCACTGGGCCCAATTGCTTTGAGCGCGGCATGAAACTGGAGGCCATTGATCCGGAGAACTGTTCGCTTTTCTGCGTCTGCACTATTATGGAGGTGCGTGGCTTTCGTTTGAAGCTCAACTTTGATGGCTATTCGAACATGTATGACTTCTGGGTTAATGCCGACTCAATGGACATCTTTCCACCCGGCTGGTGTGAGCGTACTTCGCGCATTCTCCAAGCACCTAAGGGCTATTGTCCGGATCGTTTTACCTGGTATCGGTATCTGGTCAAGACAAATGCAAAGGCTGCTCCATGTGCGCTCTTCACGCATATTAATGGACCCAAGTATGCGTCAAACAATGGCTTCCGTGTGGGCATGCATCTGGAGGCAGAGGATCTTAATGATACGGGCAAGATTTGTGTGGCGACCATTGCAGATGTATTGGACGAACGTGTTCGAGTTCATTTTGATGGCTGGGATGATTGCTATGATTTCTGGGTACATGTTAACTCCCCATACATTCATCCTTGCGGCTGGCATGAGGGTCGCCAGCAATTGATTGTTCCTCCGGATTATCAGAACATCAACTTTAATTGGGCCGATTATATTGAAGAAGTGGGTGGCAATGCAGCACCGGCGGCAATATTTGCACCACGTCAACCCATGGAGTTTCAGGCACGCATGAAACTCGAGGTAGTCGATCAACGCAATCCGTGTTTGATTCGTCCGGCCACGGTTGTTACCCGAAAGAGTTTTCGCGTCCAGCTGCATCTGGATTGTTGGCCAACGGAGTACTATTTCTGGCTGGAGGACGACAGTCCCGATCTACATCCAATTGGCTGGTGTGAGGCCACCGCGCATGAACTTGAAACTCCACCTGGCTTCCTGCAACCTGCCTCGGCCATCCATTGCGACGTGATGGAGGGCTGTCGTGGATACGGCAATGCAAAACGTTTCAATCTTAATGTACATTCGCAGCGCGATTGTTGTCCTTATGCACCAGATAACTGGCGTCAATGGCGTTTAAAGACAGTGAAGCCTCCACGCGTTGCACCCGAGGATATCAAGCAAGCTGAACCACCAAAGCCAGAGTCCACCGAAGAAACGTCAGACGTCTTAATGAGTCACTGCAACAACGTCGAAACTTCTTCGGTCAAATCTCCCAAATCTCCGCTAAAACGTCAATCGGTTAAATCCCGATCGAGCTCGGAGGACGATCCCGAGCCAAAAGTGTTGAAGCATAAAGACGAAAAGCCATTGCCAGTTGAGCACAAGCGAGAGCACAAGCCAGAGCCCACGGAACTGTTGCCCACACCTACAAAGAGTGAAATTGATCCCCGCTGCATAGAAATAGCCAAATCCATTGTTACGGATTATGGACCACAAGTGATTCGTAATTATCGCCTTTGGCAGACAAATAGCGGCTTTGACATGGACAAACTCAAGAGTAATCCACTTCACTGGACCACCTGGGATGTGTATGAATACATCGAGCGTGCCCTAAAATCTGCAAGTATTGCAAAGACTATATTTGACCAGGAGATTGATGGACGTGCCTTACTCATGTTGGGACGTAATGACTTGGCCAAATACTTGAAGATGACAGTCGGTCCGGGTGCCACACTCTTTTCACTGATAGTCAATCTGCGAATTGCAGTCGTCACCAAGTTTGAGACCATTCGGTCGGGGAATTTCTGTGACCCGAAGAGCTTTGATCCACCTACTATGAATGGTGAGTATGAGCGAGCCGAGTCCACAACTGGAGAAAGCATATCGACATCAACAAGCTGGTCGGAGCAAATGGAAGAAGACAGCCAAGCAGAGGAGGAAGAGGAGGTCGATGAGGAGGTCGGTGAAGAGGTGGTTGCGGAGTTGGATGAGGAGATGGGCGACGAGGCGGATGATGAGATGGATGATGAGATGGATGAGGATGTGGATGAGAAGGTGGATGAGGAAGTGGATGCGGAGGTGAATGAGAAGGTGAATGAGGAGATGGATGAGGAGATGGATGAGATGGTGGATGAGGAGGTCGAAGGAGAAGAAGATGGTGAGGAAGTCGAAAGCGGGGAAGAATGGGACGATGAAGAAGAAGAACTGAAGGATGAAGTGGAGGGAGAACAAGAAAAAGAGGAAGAAGTGGACGATGAAGAAGAACAACTGGAGAGTGAGGAAGAGGAAACGGAAACGGGGGAGAAAGAACTTGTAAAAGAGACAAAGGAAGAGCAGGCCGCAAAGTTAGAACAAGAGCAGAATAAAGATGACATGTTGGAAACAGAGCTGAAGCAGTCGGTAGAAAAGGAAGAGAAGCAGATCGAGGATTTTGAACTGGAAAAACACCACAAAGTGGAACACGATAATAATGCCAGTGTAGAGAATGCAGAAAATGAAAAAGAGGAACAAGGAATTTATGTAAAAGAGTGCGAAGAACTGCAAGAGCAAGAAAAAAATACAGAAAAGGAAGAGCAGAGAAAAACGAACTGTTCAGAGGAGGGTTCAGTGGAAGAGCAAGAGAAAGAGCGGGACCTAGAGAATGATGCTGAGGATGAAGAAGCAAGATCTACAGAATTCAATGCAAAGAATGATGCAAATGAGGAAGATTCCGATTATTATGCAGTAGAGGAATCGGAGGAGTTTACTGATGCAGATGATATTGATGCGGAGGATGAAGCAGAATATGATGAGGATGATGATTATGATGAAAAGGTATTGGAACAGGAACTAAATCAAACTGATCCTAACCAATACCCAAGACAGGAGCTAAGTGACGAAGAGGACGTTGTGCTGGACAGCGATGATTTTCTAAGCGTCAAAACAAGTATTGTTAACCATGAAGATATGAACACAAATGTCGTCAGAACGAGTCCACATCTTGATCTGCTGCCCTCGGTTGATGATTCAGTTGATGACATATCGTAGGGCATCCTATTACGCTTTGAAGCACGTTTAATTATTAAATTCATTAACTCCCTTATTATGATATAACTATAGAAATTCAATTTGATTAGTTGACCTATATTTATGTAAGTTTTTTGTTTGCGTTGGCCCGTTTCATTCGATTGATATTAGTTTTACATTCTATTACCTACAATAAGTATTCTTAAGTCAATGAAAATACAAGTTTTGAGTTAACTTAATAAACAGAAAAAATACCGAGTTGTACAATTTTGAATGATATATTTTTTAAATCAATTTTAAAGTTCAGTTTTACTTTTCAAGAAACAAACACGGTCCTATTATATAGAATTGATAATTTTGGGGTTGTTTAACTGTCGGACAAACCTGGATCATTTGAATTATTTCGATTTGATCGTGGGCACTTGGTTTCATCACATCTATTAAGGATATCCATATCTTCATTATTATTATCTTCATTATTATCTTCATTATTATTATCTTCATTATCCAGGACCAGGGTGCCATCCGCTGCGAACATCACATTACCAAAGAGTTGCGTTACTTCGACAAACTGCTGAAAATATGTCATGTTCCCATAGTGCACACGATTGCGGAGCTGATATTTCTTAAGAGCCTGAAGCAAATCACTGTCGGGTATGGTGGACGTGTTTTTTAAAATGACCATCAAAGCATGAAGCTCCTTAACGTTCAATTTCAGATAGGAATTGTCACTGAGCAGCTGCATTGCAACCGGTTCAATTTTCTAAAGAAAAGAAAAGAAAAAATTAAAAACTCAAACAAAAATATTTTGAAATTCACAATTACCTGTCCCACCAAATTCATGATTGTTGGCGTATTATTTTCTTTGGCCAGTTGAAAGATTTGCAAAATAGTTGGCAAGGGCCAAGGTTTATTTGATAACTTTCCAATGTAGGTCTCGATCAAGTCGGGCATTTTATATTTCCTTCCTAAGTACATAATGTCTTCGCACATATCGATGCTGGTTTCATTATTTATCTCATATGTATATATATATAGAAGAAGTGTCTCATACGCATCCGGTGCAACATCATCCACAAATATAATTCGCTTGTTTCGATCAAAATCTGGATTGTTTATGATGCGAGCGAATTCTTCCGATGCGGATGCCAACATTACCTGGTGACATCGAAACTGGCGATAGCATTGCTTCTGGCACCTGTCTGTAAACCGAACCTGCAGCTCACAGTCCGAAAATTGCCCATTACGGAGCAATTCCAAACGACGAATCTTGCAATACATAGATAAATTTAAAATGAAAACTAAAAACCCAAATATGAATCCTGTAATGTTATACGGATTGCTTTGATTAGCAAAAGCTTAATATTTCAAATGGAAAAACTATAAAGTAGCCAGTTCTAAAAAAAAGAATTTGTTTTTTTTTTTGCTTATCGAAATTTCCAAAATTTGTTGCGTAAAATGGAAGAACATCTAGTTGATGATATATCAACCTTTGCGGTCGATGAGCCGATTGACAATAGTACACAGACTACCAAACAACGTCGACTTGAGTACTTTCGAAATGGTATCAATACGGATTGCGAAGTGCATGTGCCAAAAAATTCAACTTGTGGATGCGAAGCAAATTTGTGTTTCAAAAAATTTCAATGTCATCGCCTATTTTTGGCAACTGCTTCCGAAAAACTTGAACAGGATGTTTTTCAAAATGTTCATTGGAACGGTGTACTGCAAATCAATGGTGTTTCGCCGGAAAGTGTTGAAATCTTTTTAGAATATGTTTATACGTTCGAAGTGACATCTTCGCAGGTTGCGCTGCCCATCGTTGGGGATATATTTATACTGGCGTGCGCATACAATATGCCTGATCTTTTGCAGAAGTTCTCTCAACACCTTAAGGACCAGCCCTGGCCAATAGAGGGTGTATTTCCTGCCTACAATTTGGCATTTCGCCACAACATTTTTGATCTAGAAACCGTTTGCTTAATGGTGAGTTGATTTTTTATAACGAAATTGAAGTTTAACGATTTGTTTTTGTCCTTAGAAAATATTGGAAAATGCAAGTGAGCTAATAACCCAACCAAGCATAATGGAATTGCAGATTTATGCCTTCAACTACGTTATTCAACATTGGCTGGCGGCAGAGGTAAATAAATAAAATAATTACCTATTTAAGATGTTTATTAACTATTTTATTATTACTAGTCGTTCACAACAGACGAAATCCTTAACGTTCTGCGGCAATACCAAATTGCAAATAATATAACATTTGGGAACACGGCTCAGTTTCCCCATTTTATAAAGATCATAAGATACTTCCCAAATGTCCGTCTAGACGCCGATGGAATCATACATTTACCTTAAGTTTGACAGCACTGTTAAATATGGTAAATTACTTGGCTTATTTAATTGAAAAACTACATAGGTGTGTGTTAACATAGCTGCTCTGTAAACAAATTCGAATTGGAATATTGGATTTCGTGCAGCCCTGGTGTATCTATCCCAATATAGTCACAATTCACTCAATACACAAAAATATCTAAAAACCTTATCGATGAAGCATGATAAGCAAAATTAATGCTTCTTTAAACAAATGTTTGCAATAAAAATCAAACAATGTATATGTAAATAATCTCTTAAAATACAAAAAATTGTATTACTTAATTATGAAAAGTTATATAATTTTTCCTTCGTTTGGTATGTGCTCTTAAAGCAATATATGGTTTAGCCGATATATTGCAAAAAGCAGCGATACTCACCCACAGTGGAAAAACGCAGAGTTATCGAATTGAGACCACCGATAAATTTAGCCATCCCTTTGTGGACCTCAACTTGTGGTTTTTGTACAGCATTTTTCCGGGTGTTACAGTGTTACAGTGCTTAAAAAATATAAATTGCATATTGCACAAAAAGTAAACAATTTTTCATACAAATACACGTATAATAAAATCTGGAATAGAGTTGTTCGCTTATTACAGCAATGAAAGGCAGTTAATGGTTTGCTATTTGGATTTTCGTTGCCGACGTCGGATCTCTTATACAGATATAGTAAACGGCGCAATCGCCAGAAAGCAACTATACTTCCCACTGTGCAGCAGACATAAAGTAATTGCAAATTTTGTAAATTCATTTAATATTTTTGCGTTGAGTGCATTTGAACTGATAATGTATAAATTTTTTATGTCGCATGTTTTGTTTTCTTGTGCACTGTACACCACATCACTATGCTTGTGTTGTGTATGTATGTCTGTGTTAGTGACTTTTTGTACACATTTTAGGCGGTGTGGAGTGAGGCCCTAGCAGGTCGCTCGATTATTATCGCTGTTGGGTCTATCGATATACATTGGGGATGAAATGCGCGCGAAACAACAAAGGGGGCCAATTCACAGACATATACACATAAAAACAAATTAATTTTAGCATATAAAACTAATAAAAAAATGTTGAAATCGCTTAATTTACTTGCAGTTAATGTTTCGACTTTTGATGGTCTAAATTTTACCATAAGATTCATTCATCAACTCAACTGAAATGGAGGAAATATCTAGTTTAGACTCCTTTGGCGCTGATTCGAGTGCTAGGCCCGAGTCAGAAACATCGAAAATTGATGAGGACAACTCAAGGGAGAAAGTGGAAACAACAGCAGCATTGCAGGATACGCCAACATCACCAACAGCCGAAAATGAAACATCCACAGAAAAAATCAGCACTGAAGCTGACACGGCCGAGAAGCTAACTGCCACAGCTGCGGGTGATGATGAGGATTTTGAGCAGATATCGGAGGGTTCGTTGGACATGGATGACGAGGGTCAATCACTACAGGAGAAAACAGATGCTGCAACAAATGAAGAGCCTGACGACACACTGCCCAAGGAAAGTGACAACCAGGATGCAGTTGATGCTCCAGCCAACACAAGCACCGACGATGTTCCCGAAGTAGAGGAAGGACAAGATGCAGCTGAAGAGGAACAGGAACAGGAACATTGCAATATCGATACTAGTGCCGATGATGTCGATGCACTGCAACAGAGTGACGCATTTGAAAATTTAAAAAATGCTAATGATGAAGTCCACAGGAGCGTCGATGCAGTTGATGCTGCACCTACTTCTGTTGAAGCGATGGAGGTAGATGATGGAGATCTGGATAAAACAACGGCAGATGATCCCACTGGCTATGTTGAGGATGTGGAAATGCGCTCTGAAGGTGGCGATTCCCAGCATGTTGCTGCTGAAGAAAACGAAGATCACCAGTTTGATAAAACTCACGATGGCGGCAATGCTGCCGATGTGGACACCCCTTATGAAGGCAGAGACGAAGTAGATAGAACAGATGAGCAAGATGAAGATCAAGATGCTGCTGCATCCAATGAACAAATAGATGATGATGAAGCAGATAATGACGATGGTGAAGATGCTGTCGAAGGCGAACAGCATGACGAGCAGTTCGAAGATTCCGGCGAAACAGAAGCTACAGAAGCAGAGCAGCTGGAAGAAGCTGCCGAGGCCGAGCATGGAGATGGTAAGCGTAATTAAATACAATGCAATAAATGTATACATATAAAAGCTTTATGTTGTCGAATATAGATACCGTTGAGAACGTATTGGAACCGGAGGAATCTGATGTTTGTCTCATACCGGACGACCAGGAATCGGAGGTAACTGAGGCTGAAAAAGAAATTGCTCGTGAAAATGCCGAAAAAGCTGCCGAAGAGGAAGAAGCCGCTGAGCAAACGCAATCAGCGACCAAATCACCAGTCAACGAAACGTGCACTGCAAAAGAAACACAAAACGATAATGACGAAGTGGCTGATTCGAGTGTTCCAACGGAGGAGACCGAAGCAACAGAAAATGGTAATTTAATTATATATGTATTTACATTTAGATTGAGCTTTACTTACCAACCAACTGCTTATCCTTTGCTCTCTGTCTGATATATCTTCCTTTTTGGGGAGCAGTAGCAGATGCAGCTCGCGCTGATAAGCAAGCTGGAGCAGCGGGTTTAGAAAGTGCTAAAGGTGAGCGCACTAGTTGCATGGTGTATTTGGCATATGGCTCTATCGATATTCCTTTTTACCAATTTATAATATTTTACTTTAAAAAAGCATTATACATGAAATAATTGGATTGTTTTCTAATATCTAGTAAATACGAGCGCAAATGAGGAGGACCCTCCCGAAGCGGATGCACCCGAAGCTGATGAGCCCAGTCATGAAGAATCATCTAGCGTAGCAGCTGACGAAGCAGGTGCCACACCCAAAACAATTATCAGCTGGATTGTGGGCAGCACAAAGAAATGCGAGCAATGTGACACTGAAAAAAGTTGTGGATATCGCTACGTCGATACTGAATCTGCTGAAAATGAGGAAGAGGAGTCAACAACAGCGGCCCCAACTAAATATCTGTGCGATCAGACGTGCTGTGATGCATTTTTGGCTGCTAATTCAGGCAAATACTTTCTGCGGCGCAAAAGGTTCCTTGTCGAGGAGGTAAGCCAGGAGAGTGCAACAAGAGCGAGTGATGACGAGGCGGAAGCAACGGACGCAGCTGAAGGAGAAGATGGTGCAGAGGTGGAGAAACCTGCGGCGACTGCAAAGGAAAAGATTTGCTTGCAGTGCAATGAGCAAACAAATTGCAAATATTTTCTAAGGCAGGAGCAGGATACATACTACATATGCAACGATGATTGTTACAATTTATTAAATGCCGAGGAGCCAGATAAATACAAATTGAAGCGTCATTCGATAAGAGTGCGAAATATTGGCGCCACCACGATACGCTCACCGAGCAAGAAACCAGAGACGAATGTGGTAGCACGCACCAACGCCGAAGCACAGGCAGCGCGTCTCGATCGCTTGGAAAGCTTTAGACGTCGCTGCGCCGACTGTCAGCTGGAGATCAGTGCGGACGACAAGGAGCAGCTCATCTGGGAGACAATGGACTTTTGCAGCCAAGTGTGTCTGGGCAGCTATCAGCGTTCTTTTGGCGGAAATTGTGAAACCTGCAAACAGGAGGTTAGCAACATCGCACTTGGTAAATACTGCGTACGGTTCGGATTCCATGTGCGTCAGTTTTGTTGCGCGGCTTGTTTGAACACCTTCAAGAAGGGTTTGAAGACGTGCTCGTGCTGTCAAAAGGATATCAGTAGCGGACAGGAAGGTTTTCTGGCGCCTGTCGGCGACAAGGATCAGTTTAAGGACTTTTGCTCGCAGGTATGTCTGCGACGCTATGACAACATGTGCAATCCCAAGAAGAAACTACGTACAGACATGTGCGGCGTTTGCAACAATGAGAAACCGGTGCGCGTCGAGATGCTTTTGGAGGAAAAGGAGCACTATTTCTGCTCGAATCCATGCTTCTCGGCTTTTAAGTTTGTCAGCAATGTGAATGCTGATCCGTGCGCAATGTGTTGCAAGTACTTTGAACGTAAGAGCACCGATGCCCACACAATTTACACCGACGATCAAGCAACGCCAAAGGTGTTCTGCTCGCGCATCTGCATCAATGTGTACATTATCGTCAATCGGCATATTGTTTCCTGTCAGTGGTGCAAGGTGAAAAAGTACAATTTCGATATGATTTATAGGCCGAATGGCGATCAGGAGACACTTACCTGCTCCATCAATTGCCTGACAATGCATGGTGTCAGCTGTAACATTTCGGCCCGAGCCGTCACAAAGTGCGACAATTGCAATAACACCAGCACGCCTCAATATCATCTGACCATGTCAGATGCATCGATGCGAAATTTTTGTACATATCAGTGTGTGATGCAGTTCCAAGACCAATTTGCCCGCGCGCCACTTACCTTGGACAGTGATTTACCATCGACATCGGATAGCCAAGCAGACGAACAGCAGCAGTCCAGCAACCAGATACGTGGATCCAAAAATGCAGCCCCGTTCCCAACTGGGCTGCCAAAGCGCGTCAAACTGAAGTTGCAGCCGGTAAGTTTTTTCTTATATTTATCATTTGATGTACACTGCAAATTTGATCGCTACATCTAGTGTTAGAAAACAATCGAACAAATCATTCAACTTGCCAGACTGCAGTTTGATTTTACCATTTGCAGTAATATGGCAACTTTGCAAGTTTTGCATGTTTTTGGCGGTTAAAAAACGGCATGTTCGCAAAAATTTGTGAACCAAGAAAAATTATGTCCGAATATTAATCTATTATTTTAATATGCTTCAGTCCAACGCAAAAAATGCCGCTGGTGGTCTTGGAAAGAAATCGGTAGGAGGAACAGTTGTCCCCGTAATTTCTACCGTTCAATCGCTAGCCAGTGGCGAAACTGAGGCGCATATTGGAAGCGTAACTGTGCGGCGTAAGCGTGGTCGCAAACCCGATTCACCGCCACCGCTGACAGTGAGCATTGCTCCATCCACCGCGCCACCCCCTAGTGATGTTCGCGGCCGTGGACGGCCCCGCAAGCATGTGGATTATGGCGTTCCACGCTCACCATCACCGCCACTGGGCAGTATGCAAGCGAGGCGTACAATGGGCACGCCTGTTCCAGATTTTCCAGCGGCAATAACGGAAACAAAGATAATCACGGTGCCACCATATCCAAAATCGGTCCGTAATGTGAATATCAGTTGCAAACCGATGATGGTTACAACTGGTCAGCAATGTGCGCCGTCTATGCGAGATTGTTCGACACAGACCGACAAGGATTACTCCAACAAGGTGTTAATACCCGTACCTGTGCCAATATTTGTGCCGCAGCCCATGTACATGTATTCGGCACCATTTCCGGTACCCGTACCCATTCCGCTGCCCATACCGGTGCCGATCTTTATACCAACGACACGAAATACGGCTAATGGTATACTGAAGGAGATTAAGAAGATACAAGATAAAATGCCCGAAGATCCATTGGAAGCCGAATTGCTAATGATGGCCGAAATGGTTGCCGAGGAGAAGCACGAGTCCGACTCCGATTCTGATAATGAAATCAAACCCGATCCCGGTCTGGTTACTCTACAGTACCAGAATAGTCTGGAGCAACAGCAGCAGCAACAACAACAACAGCAACAAGTGGTGGACGTCAGCGGTGCCAGTCATAATCCCTACGGTGATGATATGCTTCAAATCGCACTAAAAATGGCAACGGGCGATTACGATAATCATCACCAGACATCAACCGTTGATCTGGAGTCATCAATGACTGCCAACACGATATCAAGTCAGTCCCCAATGGGCCATGATATGGGTCAAATGGGTGTCCATCATCTGGATCAGCAACATCATATGCTGGAGACAACACAGCGGTAATTATTAAACCTTCCCTTTATCAATATGAATTTAAACAAAATTTTCTTTACAGTGCACCACGTGGTCGCAAACGAGGCGGTGCCAATATTGGTGGCAGCGTGTTGGATTCTCCATCGCGTAATAGCCGATCCCCGGTAAAACGCCAGCGTGGCAGCGAAATGGATCATTCGGCACTGCAGCAACAATCGCAGCAAGCACATCAGCCGCAGGAAAAGCCGGATGCCCAAATGTTCCTCAAGTATACGTTTGGTGTGAACGCCTGGAAGCAGTGGGTCATGACCAAGAATGCGGACATCGAGAAGAGTTCGCTACGCCGTCGACCCTTCAAAACCGAACTGCTGCAAATGACCGCCGACGAGCTTAACTATTCGCTCTGTCTGTTTGTCAAAGAGGTGCGCAAACCCAATGGCACCGAGTATGCTCCAGATACAATATACTATCTTGTACTAGGTAAGTGAATTGAGCGGTTCTTCATAGTAGAAGATTTGATTTTAACTATTCGATTGTTTTTACAGGCATTCAGCAATATCTGTATGTTAATGGTCGCATAGATAACATATTCTATGATCCGTATTACGAACGATTTACGGAGTGTCTTGACGAGGTGGCGCGCAAATTTTCTGTGCTTTACAATGATTCGCGTAAGTTTGACGATTGTTGCAAATTAACCAAATTAACTAAACATTTTATTTTCTTCTATATAGAATACATTGTCACTCGAGTGGAGGAGGAGCATTTGTGGGAGTGTAAGCAACTTGGCGCCCATTCGCCTCATGTACTGCTCAGCACGCTTATGTTCTTTAATACCAAGCATTTTAATCTTACTGTAAGCAAAACCATAATGTTTCATCAGGCATTTCAATTATAGTTTGTTAAATACTTTTTAGACCGTTGAGGAGCATATGCAATTATCGTTCTCTCATATTATGAAGCATTGGAAACGCTCATCGCAAAATTCCAAAGTTCCCGGCACGCGCAATGTGCTTTTACGTTTCTATCCACCGCAGGCGGGTTTGGGTAAGCAAATATTAAATACTATATTCGACACTTGAAGAAACTAACTTGTTTATATATGCAGATGCTAATCCGCGTAAGAAAAAGGTCTATGAGCAGCAGGAGAATGAGGAGAATCCTCTGCGCTGTCCAGTGCGCCTATACGAATTCTATCTATCTAAATGGTAAGCTCTTACAATGACATTAAATAACCAGTTTTAATAAAATGTTGTTCATTTGCAGTCCGGAGAGTGTTAAAACACGAAATGATGTTTTCTATTTGCAACCGGAAAGATCCTGCGTACCCGATTCACCTGTTTGGTATTCAACGCAAGCGCTAAGCCAGGATGCCCTGCAACGCATGCTGCATCGCGTTAAGATGGTTAAGGAAATCAATATAGCGCTATTAACAACTTAATATTTAGTTAGGCATGCTTATACGCACATATATATCTAGTATATGAATGGGCTCATTTCATAACGACACTTATATATATATATATATATATATATTAACATCTTTTGGTGCTTAGCACGACATCGTTTTCGGGCAATACCACCAAAACAGCTAAGAAAAACTAATTAAGAGCGTGGCCTCTGAACGACTTCAATTGGTTAAAACCATATGCATACTAGTGTTTTATAAGTAAAATCACAGTACATACATACTTTTAAACATAACTAGCCTAACAAATTACTTTGAATTGTTTTAAAAAATATGTAATTAACGTGCCCCGAGCCATAGCGCAACATATGACTCTGTATAGAATATGAATTTCAATTCAACTACATCTCACAACAACGATTGATCTTAAAACAAAAATCGACATCATTCAATAATTGGCCAATTTATTATTTACTCTATTTGATTAGTTTTAGAATACGTAAGTCCTCAATGCAGACGTTTCACTGTAGTCATTTAGAATGTTTAGCGTTAACAGGTAAGAGATAGGTGCTTACAACAAAAAGCAAATAATACGGTCCCAGAGGCAGCCACAGAGATAGTTTTATGGATGAGTCGTCTTGGGGTCGTTTTTACGCGCACGGATTGTAATGTACATTGAATCTATAATCTAAACATAAATTTATTAAAAATACTATCCATGCAGTTGCAGTGTACATAGAGCATTAACATTAAACAATTAGCCATTGTCGCGCTGTTGTTTCTAAGTGTTTTAAGTGTAAAATGCTGTACTCCTTAATTAAAAACGTAATTTTAAAAATACAATAAAATATATAACGTTTACAATTATGTGATATCTTTTTTTCAATAGCTTGCAAGATAAAAAATTCCGTTCTTTACGTGTTTTGCGTGTTCACAAAAATTTTTTTAGTTTTATTGACAATAATATGCAGCGTTGGTATTTCTACATATATTTTGTTTACAAATGTTTAAATCAAAAACACTACTAATCTTGACGCAGTCTACACAAATAACGATGCAACTAATTGTAGATTAATTTTTATATGCCCAATCAAACCAGTTTGGTCTTCCGTTGTAGGACATCTATTTTGGTCATGTGTGTGTTGTTTATTGGTTGTGAGTGGTTTTCTAGTAACGTGATAAAGGCGCACAATATGAGGCATTTCGTTTTGTCTTTTAATTGTTGTTGGTTTTATCTTTTTGTTGTGTCGTTCATCCGATTACCATTCGGCATCACCGTTTGATTTTTGAAATACATAATCCTTGCCGCGCATATTCATAATACCATCCTTCAAATAAAACTTCCATTTGTTGCGCGAGCGTGTGATCTGTAGAACATAGTTTTTAACATGAATAAGTAGTTAATAAGATTGAAAGAGAAACTTTTACTTACTTTATCATACTGGCAAACAATAACATTGTCTGTGTCAAACACTTCAGCAGAGTCCTCATCGGTGACATCATCTTCGCTATTGAGCGGCTCCTCCTCGGCAGCATCCTCGTGCTCAGCATCCTCATCATCGTCTTTGTCTAAATCATCGTCATCGTCATTATCAATATTATCATCACTCTCTTCGCTCTCATCCTCTTCGGATGAATCGAGGGCGCCATCTAATTGCTTGGCAATGGCCATATTTTCTAGTAAAAACATTACATTTTTATTTCGACTTAGTTATCGGGATTGTTTGTAATATATTTTGTCTTACTCTGGTGATTTGCGCTGCTCAGTGCCGCATTCACATGCTGTTGCAGCACTGAGGAGGCTAATGTGGTGGGCAGCGACATAATCGATGAGATCAAATGAGCCGTTAATATTTGGGTCAACTGATTCTCCTGCAGAGCCGATGCCGGAACTTGTATGGTGAGCACACGAGATTCAGAGTTTGTTGAGCCAGGTGGCGACGGGAGTGTTATCTGCAAAGGATTTGTATTGAACTCAGCCAGCATCTAAAAGTGTTCCATTATTCAACTTACGTTAACTGGCATAATGCGATTGGGATCCAATTGAGACACAATTGGTATTTGTGTCTGACCACCGGTATTGGCGCCACCAGCCGTGGTTGCCTGTTGCTTCTGCATCATTGTTGCCCCCGAAGTGGGATGCAGCGGTGGTGGATTCTGTGATGTGACCTCTTGCTTGATAGCACCATTCTTAATCCCACTGCCGGCTGCACCAATCGCTGTCAGTTTTCCGCCAACAGAAGTTGCTGCGGGCCCTTTGCCATCCGTGCTTGTGTTAAGGCCACCGGCGGCTCCACCTACGGCACCGCTGTTCTGTTGAGAGGCAGCCGCAGCAGCGGCGGCTTTTTTTGCCTTAGCATTCGCAGCCTGTAAAATGGAATAAAAAAATAATTGGTGAAAATTGTTCGCTAAGAGCAATTTCGAGTGTTCAGTGGTGTATTTAAATTTTTTACCTTGGAACTCTGTAGAATATGTATACATATGTAAGTGTTTTTTCGTGTTGTTGTGCGGGTGTTTTTGTGATGATAACAGTTACATATACATGTACATATGTATAAGTTTCAAGCGGCAAACAGTTGGGTGTTGCGTAGTTTGATGGTGGTGGTGGGCGCGAACGATTGATGTTTGTTGTAATTGCAGCGAAAGAGAGGAAGATAGAGAATAGCAAACAGAGTTGTTATTGGCTTCAAATGTAACAATTTGAATTTGAATTACTACAAACAAACATACAAATAGTTTCACAAGACATACACATCACCATGTTGAATGGACGACAAAAACACACACAAATTCGCTGCACATCAGTCATCAGTTAATGGCCTTGGCAACGATAACACACCTTGCTTACCTTTGGATTATTGGCCACAATGGCCGGTGGATGATGCCCAGGCTCGCCTGGCTCTGGATTCAATTCGACCGCCTTACTTGCCAATAGCTTATTGCGCCAAATCTGTTTCATTTCCTGCAACACTTGCTCGTCAACGCCCTCATCCAAAAAGGCATCGCGCACATTTGTAATGACATCCTCAATAACTGCATGATAGACTTTCAGCTGTGTAGAAAGTTCAATTAATTTTAATAAAAATTGGGTTTTACATTTTTTCACCACGCTAATGCCTAATATAAGTAAATTTACACAACTGGCTCTAAAAAACAGGTAAATTTTGCACTCTTTTTTTCAGTAAATTCAATTAACATCTACACAAGAACAAATTGCAAGTTATGCAGATAAACACCATACGTGTATACGCACAGATATATGTGCATGCGTGCGTGTGTGTGTTTGCTTAATACTTCAAGTGCTATTTTTAATGCAAGCATGGCTGCCTTACCTTACCTACAAACATACATTATTTTATGTACATTCTTTTGCACGTCATCTCTAAAGTCAAAATACGCAAAAGCTAAGTAGTTAGCTACTATCAAAGACTAAGATAAGAAATTCGATGCTGATAATAAAACAAACTTAAACTATTTATGGCGATTTTGAGCTCTTGCGTATAGCTGTTAAAAACATATGTTTCGAACGCATACACGCACACATTACTTTTTGCATCCTTCGGCAATATGAACGAGAGCAGACGAATTTACTTATTTACACACACACAAGCACAATGCTGCAAACATGCCGCTGCCGACACAGGCTAAATGCAACTTTCGGGAGATGGGGGAAAAAACTTTCACTTTTGAGGGTAACAGCAATTTTCTTTCCATATGTCAAGCCATAAGAATTGTTAAGCAGCTCTGAGCCATAAATAATTAAACATTTGCTGGATATTTCATGTAGGGTTTACATGTGTTTGTGTTTTTTTATAAGGCATTGCCTTTTTATAAATTGCAATATGAGAATTTTACATGAACTGGGCCTTACCACTGATGTTTGGCATAAAGCCATTTGTACTTTTTTCTCCGCCAGTTTGTGGCCGTTTTTTTGCTATTTTCTATTTACAAAACTGTAAACCGCTTTAGACGTGGGAAATTTTTTATTATTTAAAATTCTGAGAAAAGTGCTTCTCGTCCAACACACACACTGATATGACGAAAATACGAAGCAAAAACACGACTTTCCAGTGTGACTGTATCCTGCTTAGCTATTTACGCCAACTCAGCGTTGCCAGAATGTGATAACGTGAAGTAACAGTGACAGACACCAAAATACTCGACTACTTTTATTTGTCTGATCAGTATGACAGTATTTTACAAATACTAATTTAAATTTAATTACACAGTTTACATTTGTATAACATTATTTTATTTTAACGAAACAATAAGTCATAGTTTGTAATTTCTTAAACTAATCATAATCATCACAATTCTGGCGTTCACTGTTAAATTCAAGCTCGTCTTCCTCGTCATTGTCATCATCATCATCTTTTGCACCGGGGATGTAATCCAAATCAGAGTCACCCTCATCCCGAAAGGGATCCTCTTCTTCATCAGAAGTGAGATCTGAATCATCAGTTGCCCTTCCATTGGTACTTTGCGTTTGGGCACGTCGTTGGCGTAATCGGTTGCGTATGTTCTGGGCAGAATTGACTATAAAGTCCTTTAGCTGCTGATTGGTGCAACTTACTGCATCATCTTACTTACAATCTGGGGGATGCGAAAATTGTTTAAAATGCACTGGGTTACGTCGATAGCATGAGTTTCCAAACGGACAGTTCGGTGTACCAAGTGGAGGCATTGGAAAACTCGGCCGACGATAATCTGAGTCACCCGGGTGTGCCTCAGCAAGTCTATGTGCTGGATTTTGTCTAAGAATAGTTAAGTAATGTACTTTGTCTTTCAGAGTTAATGATGATGAATGACTATAGAAAAAATGATTACCTGTAGCACCGTATGCCGAAACGGCATGACGTTCTGATAGTGCTTGATGACACTGAGCAATCAGCAGGTGGAGCTTGAGACTGCTTGCTGTTAGTGGGATCCGTTTTTACATCAGCTGTTGCACTACTAGTGGGCTCTGCTTTTACAGCAAGTTTTGCACTGCTAGCGGGCTCCGTTTTTACAACCACTGTGCTTGTACTGCCGACACTTGTGCTAGGTGCATTATCGTCGTTTTTCGCGCTGGGAGCTACGACGTCATTTTTTTCGACAGGTTCAGTTTTTACGGTAACTGGTATGTTACTACTACTGCTGGCTTCTGTTGCACTGGAATGGGCTACATCCGATGATTCTACATTTTCAGGTTGAACATCTTCCGGCTCCTTCTTAACAACAACATTGTTGCTTGTGGTAGCATTATTGTCCTCAGATTTTCTTCGTTTGTTGGTTTCATCGTTTTCTTTACTTGTTTCCTCGTCATTGCATATTTTTCGTTTGCCAGGCGTCGTAGCCTCTGAATCATTTTCCTTTCCGGGTGCCTCCTCCAGAATTTCAGCTTCATGAGCACTCATTTTTATTAGCTGACAACAAGTTAAACTCAAACGCAAATTAAATCTTATTTAAGCGAACGGGTGTATTTCACAATTTACGAAAGACGCGATCCAAAAAAGTAATCGATATTTTTTCGATATTTTATTCATCGATGATTCCTACTATCAGGCGCTACTTAGCAATTTAAACAAATTTATTTTGATAAAGGTTTTAATAGAAATAAATATTTCATGCAATTTTAAGCATTTATTGAGCTACATTATCACATATTTACGTATGTTAAATTATGTAATTACTTGACACTTTTTTTTAACAATTGTTATTGGAGCTGCTAGAACAATTGATTTGTATATTTATATAGAAAAGATAATCGTTTTTGTACTTAAGGCTGATTGTGGGCTTTATTTTATTTATAAAATTTAAAATATTATGCATTTAGTGACACTCGCTACTGTTCGATCTGTCCATTGCAGCAGCTTCTAAAAGAACCTGCATTAATTTGTCCTTGGTTATCTCTGATGTTTTTTCCGATAGTTGGCGCAGGCGATCAGCTACAAAGTCGCCGAATATTTGCGCTGAATCTCTAAGATTTTTGATGGCAGTACCAACCGCATTGCTGATAACTTCTTCATCCATAACTTGTGTTTCGGACTTAACATTTCGGTCGTCCGAGTGCGTTGTGGAACCATTGGAGAACAGTATCTGCTCGGGTTCGTATAACGCTAGACCTTCAATGATGGATTCATAATCAGGATTACTGATGCTCATATTATCAGTTTTGATATCTGCTTTATTTTCGGAGGAATTGTTTTTTGGACGTCTTATTTTTGTCGCTTTTGGCTTGTACTCGGGAGATGGCGGTTCCAGATATCCATTGTCTTCATCTTCATTACTCTATATGTTTGAAATAATAATAAACATTTTTGCATTTTTCTTGTTTCGTTGAGTTGCATACCGATCTTCTGAAATCAATTGATGTTTGCATTCTTTTATGTTTTTTTGTTAAAGCGTGAGCCCGCAAGTCGCACACTTTTGTGTTTACTCCACATTTGCAAAAGCGGCAACGCGCTCTGTATGAGTCCTCGGGATCACGACGTAGCCAAGCTCTAAATTCGGGCATGTGTAGCCAAACATCTCGTAGTTTTTGCTTATATTTTGTCATTGTCTGTACAAAATATTATTATTAGAGAATAACAACTAGAATAGAGATGGGAATAACAAGCCAACCACTGGCGTCGATAGTTGTCGATTATTTTGTTATTTTTATCACTAAACGTTAGAATAGAATTTAAAAATGATTTAAGTAATTCTAATATTAAATGTAAGACATTAATTTACAATTATATAGTTTACATTTTAAGCAACAACAATGATTAATGAGTAGCTGATTGGTATACTTTAAAGTCTATTAACATAAAAATTCAGTACATTAACGCGCACTAACAGATAAATCCATAACATGAGCGCAATGTTGTACAACACTTGTAACTGAACAACACGTGAAGTTGAACTAAGTTAGTATACTGAAATACATAAACCAAAATGAAGACACCAAAAAGTAAATTAAAGAGCAATGATGACTTAAAACAAGACAACAAAACCGTGGAAATTGCAGACGAAAGCAAAGCAGTTAAGAAGAAGCCAAAAGTAAAGAAACCCAAAGCGACCAACGATGCGATTAAAAAAGCGGTTGTAGTGGAAGCAAAAGAAAGACCAAAAGCCCTAACGTCTTCTGATATTGCTAAGATTGAGAAGAAGAAAGCCAAAAAACTGGCACAAAAACTGAAGAAAAAAGAAAACAAGTTGGCAAACAAATCAGTAGACAAGAAGACCACCGAAAAGACTTCTTCTCAGGTGCAGCCGAAATCTAACAAAAAAGAAAAAGCTCTACCTGCTGTACCAGCAGCTGAAGCAAAACGAAACGAAAAGAAGCATACGCCAAAAGCTAAAAGGAAAGCAAATGACAAAGATGATGGTATGTAAATTTGTACCTTTTTTTCATTATACTTATCTCAATTTCACAACAGATGCAGTGAAGCGAGAGAGGGATCCTGCTGCCGAAGCTGCCACCATATTTGTTGGAAACCTTCCAATCAATACGAAACGCGTTCAATTGGCGCGTCTGCTACAACCCTTTGGCACCGTCAACGCCATACGCTTGCGTACGGCTGGTGGCAAGCAACTGTTTAAGCACAAACAACGCAAAGCAGCTGGCTCCCTAAATGCCTACGTCGTATTCCAAACTCGGGAGATGGCTGAGAAAGCACTGTCACTTAATGGCACCGAATTTAAAGAGAATCATTTGCGTGTGACTCCAGCGTTAAAGGCAGGATCCTTTGCCATGGATCAATCCACATCGAGCGATGCTGATAACAAGCGCACCATATTCGTAGGAAATCTGAAATACTGTAAGTAATCTATAAATATAAACAATATAAAATGAATAACATTCCAACGTTTGTAGCTGCAAATGAGGGAAAGTTGCGTGAGATCTTCTCGAGCTGTGGAGAAATTGACTACATACGTTGTCTACAGGATGGCGAGAAAGGTTGCAAGGGTGTCGCCTATGTGTGCTTCCAAAAACCAGATGCAGTCGGTCTTGCTCTAGAACTAAACGAGACAATGCTGGACGAGAGACCTATTCACGTAGAACGATATGCGGTTAAGAAGCTAGGCGCTAAGCAGGCACGCGACTCGGCCGCTGCCTCATCCGCGAAAGCTGCTCCATCGAAGAAAAAACAAAATTCAACAGGTGCCAAGAAGCGTATTGATAAAAGGCAACGCAAAGAGAATGGAAAACCTGCTGAGCCGGCAAAAGGGTCCGCTACCAAAAAGAAATCGGAATACCGTGGTGTCAAAGTTGACGGCACCAACAAAGACAAAAAGCCGAAAAAAAAAACTAACAATCAAATGAACGCATTGGCAAAAAAAATAGCGCCAAAGCCCAGCAAATAACTTGACTGAATTACTATATGTAGGCATTTTTGTTGTAAATAATTTACAAGGACTTCAAAACAAAACTTTTTTGAATGCAAGTGTCATAGATTTTAAACTGAAAGTGTAATTTGATAAATAAAAATATAGTTGTCGTACAATTTATTATAGTGTAGCTTTAAAAAACCAAAACCTATACTTCTTGTTTCTGCTGAAACGAGAGGATAATCAGCGTTTAACTTGATTTTTATACTCGCTACTTTTTGTATGCTTCGCCTCTGCGATACATTTTTAAGCTTACTTAACATGACAAGCGCTGTTTACCCATCTCTATGTTAACTGGTCTGTGATTCTATGTACATATCTAGTAGCCATAGCAATTAGCTTTGGACAGGCTCTACATACAGTTTCAGTCAGCTGTAAGGTTTTTATATATATGTACGTATATGTAGGCAAATAAATTTCAAGTCAATTTTGTGATTGAATAATTTGTGGTTGTTGTACATTTTAAGAGAAACGTATAAAATTCAGGTAAGCAGAAGGATGCAAATACGTGATTAATACCTAGCTAGAGCACATATCGAACTATTTACCCGCAGGCAATATGAACAGTATGTGTAAAAATTGTAAGTTTCTGCGTATTGCTCGAAACTATATTCGAAACTTTTCCGGTACCCCAAGGGATTTATACACTTTGGAGTCACTGAAAAAACGTGAATTGATACGCGTTCATGGTCCGGATGTGACACCATTTCTTCAGGGTCTGGTCACCCAAGATATATCCCGCCTTCAGGATCCCGACGGACCCTCATCGATGTATACGCTTTTCCTGAATCGTGCTGGACGCTTAATGTACGACACCATCGTCTATCGCACCAATGATCCGGACACATTTCTGCTAGAATGCGATCGCGAAGCATCATCCGACTTTCGTCGCCATTTGCGCACATATCGTGTGCGTAAACGCATTGATATCGATACTGTCGATGATGAATATGTGCCCTGGGTGTTGTTCAATAAGGCGGGTGGAGGCAATATTCGCGCCCCGAAGACAAAGGATTTGTTCATCTCACCGGATCCGCGCATCGAATGCTTGGGCACACGTGTTCTTGCCCCTTCAGATATGAACGAAAGTGAGCTGTCAAAGACTTTGTTGTGTTATCAAGATGTGGTCGCCGTTAATCCAACCAATGAGAGCAACTACAAGCTTTTGCGATATAAGCAAGGCATTGGCGAGGGTATCGAGGAGTTGCCGCCCGGCAAATGCTTTCCTCTGGAGGCCAACGCAGATTATCTGAACGGAGTCAGCTTTAACAAGGGATGCTATGTTGGTCAGGAGCTAACCGCTCGTGTCCATCACTCGGGCGTCATTCGTAAGCGATATATGCCTATGCGATTTACGGCTCCGCTTAAATCTGAGTTTACGGTGAAATCCGTTGCTGGCGCTAATCTTGGACGTGTCTTTGGCCATGCCCATAATCATGGTGTTGCCCTGCTACGCATCGAGCCGGTCCTTACCAGCGCCCAGCAGTTGGTGCTTGACGGTGATCGCTGCTTTGCAGAACGTCCCCAATGGTGGCCAAATGACACGCAAGTCAAACGTGGAATGGCTGCGATTAAATGAACCTCAAACCCAAGAATTTAAAATTTGTATAGTTGTATGTAATATGTATGTAATAAGTAATGTTCGTAATATAAGATTAGATATGTACGTGTGTATACAAAAATCTAGTGTGTTCTTTCCCATTGTCAGACAAAAATCTTCCAATTGCTTTTATTTTTACAGATCATGTCTCAGGATGATTTGCGTCTACCCGACGATGATGCCGCAGAGATTTTACGACTTGATCTGCCGCCAAAGATTGAACCGGAGAGGCCAGAAGATGTCGATGAGAGAATTGCTCGAATTGAGTTCCAATGCAGCGCCTGTAACTTACACGAACTAGTGCATTATTATGGCAAGGAGCCCCCATTTGCCTTGGGCATTAAATTTCTTGAGGATAATTTTGTGATTCGTGATCCATTCCAGGCACCACCGCCACGTTGGCAATCCAAACCTGAGTTTTATGTAACATTGGGTGCTAAGTGTGCCATATGTGGAAAAGTTGTGTGTAAGGATACATCTTGCAGTTTCTACTATACGCAAACATATTGCTTGCCATGTGGCAATGCTGAGGTTAAAACCTGGCCAGTAGAGGCGCAAGGACGATTGCGTAAACAGCTGGCAGCCAGCAAACAAAGCGAATCTACCAAGTAGAAATCCGACTGGTTCATTATTGTTACATATAAAATAAAAAATCATGCATCTGCCTTTAAACTTTATCTTTGGCGCGGAAAGCGCAAATGTTAAGCAATTTTAGCGCAGTGTTAATGTGCTGTTATTTACAATATCCCTCAATACATCGCTGCTATCGTTTAACACACCGCATACAATCGACTTATCGATTGGCATTTGGTTTTGTAGCAACAACAGTATCATTTGCTCATTCAGTCAATTCGGAAGCGAGCGTCAAGCAAGTAGGACGCTGGTTGTCGCGTCTCGGTATTTTGTCATTTGTTGTCGCCCACCCTCGCGTTTTGTTGTTTTTGCATTTCAGTTTTATTTAATGAAAACGTTCAATAAAGCGTACTGTAATGAGTGAGAGTGTTAGTTGTTCAATTGATAATACATCAAATCGACTGTCAAAAGCAACGCCAATAAATGCAGTTCATGAGAATTTGACATTTAAATTGTGCCGTTCCAGCTGCTGCTGGTTGTTGTTGTTTTGGTTAGCCGCTGCATCTAGTTAGAAATATTATAAACAACCTATACTGTAGCATGGCAGCGGCTTTTTAAGTGTTAGCGTTGGCGTTTTAAGCTAGTTTTGTGGGGCCAAATTCGCGGACGCACCCACCCAAGCCCAAGCCCAAGAAAAACAACGACAAAGAGTCAAAAAAAGCCCCAATTCCAATTTGCTGTGTAACCGTGCTCGTAATTGTGTATGTGTCCGTGTGTAAAGGTGTGCATGTGTGTGTGCGAGCGAGGCAGGGACAGGAGCATGGGCTGCTCAGCCGGTTTCGCAGCGCAAGTTAATTGACAACAACAACACATAAAAAAAAATACCAAAACGAAATAAATCAAGAAAGAAAAAAGATCGCAAAATAAAAGGCATGTAACAATCAAAAATAAACAAATGCTTAAAGCATATTAATAAATGTTTAAATGTATGTGTTTGCGTGTGTGTGTGCAGGTTTAAAGTGAACAACAGCAACGAGAGCAACCGCATCAACAACATAGCAACAACAAACCAACAACAATCCTCAACATGCACTCACCGGGCATTGAGTAGTTTCTATAATTAGCCCCAAAAAGCTGTTGCCCAAGGTGGTAGCTCAGGTTGTTCAGATTCAAATAATTCCCTTATTACCCCTCACCCCGCCATACACTGTCGCTGACACAGTGATCAGCCCCAAGGCGCACCCAACCCAACCAAAGACCAACACCACCCACTTCATCCACACATCATGCAACGGTTTGAGCTACTCCAATTGTCCATTCTTGTGTATTGCTATGGCTGCTGCTGGCTGCTGGTCAATGCCCAAAATTGCCAGCATCAACATCCCAAAGCTCATGAGGTGAGTAAAAAGTTATCGATAATCGAACGATAGAAATGAACAGGAACTGTTACAGGCAATTTGATTTAAAGTAGCCTATCGATCCGTTTTTCAAAAGGGTCTTAATGAAAACTTATTTAGTAATGTTGTGAAGTGAACCTAATAAAAATTTAATTGGGTCATAAAGAGGAATTTGTATATTTAACATTTAATTATCCAAATACACAAACCCATCAAAGACAGACCTCCACGAAATATGAGCCCGTACTTATTGCTGCTTATAATAATAACGAAAGCTGCTTAAGGTTTTAAAGTGGATTTCAAAAAAAATATGATGAGCGTACAAAAAACATTTTGATAATTGCACCAAATATTTATTATTCCCTTACTTCGCGTCGCTCTTCAAACTCAACTAGACGACCTTTTAATCCCCCACACCCTCCACTTTGATTGTCCATCCATCTAATTGTATGGAAATATATTATTGCTTCTCTTTGTAATGTAAGCTCTTCATTAATTCCATGCAATTTCTTGGAAAATTTCTAATTGCCTTCATTTACAGAAAATGCAGTTTAATTAAGTTTAGCGTGGGTTTCCACCGCCCACCGCTCACCGCACACCGCCCACCACATGTAGCATTGTGCAAATAACTAGCTTAGTACCAATTACTCGCCCACATCTTTGTCACGGGTCGTAAGGGTACATAAGGTCCTACAGGTGGTGCACGTGCTCGTTGAATATATCAAGAATTGATAATTGAAGCTGAATGCCAAGGTGAATTGGGGGAGAGGATTACATTGTGGCTTTGCTCATTGTTCGACAAAATACTAAAAACAAAATTTCCGCACAATCTGTCTACCAAATTGTGTGTGCAATCAATGTCGAAGTCAAACAAAAATATTTTCATAAGATTATTATTATACTTTTTGACGAACACAGCCACATTAACGTTGTTATTTGAATTGTATGCAGATTTAATTGGAAAATTAAAATTATTATGTTTATTTCTGTGTCCCTTCAAACTTTGTTAAACTGAGACTTTTTAATAACTCTGTTCCAGGAAAAAAGATTTAACATTTCGAAAATGAAGAGCTAAGTTATTATATGAGTGTTAACATATGATTTTTAGAAGGAATATGAATCAGAGTCCATTAGTTACTGTTATCATTATACTAAATAATTTAGAATTAAGTTAAAAATCTTAAGTTTTTTTGTGCTTGTCGCAAAGCTAATTAAAATCGGTTGATGACATTTTCTATTACTGTGTTTTTACCAATTCTTTTTGTGCTTTGAAATTGCGTTATTTCTATGATTTATTTGCTTGACTGATGGAGTTGGAGTTGGCATCAAGTTCTCATGACACTTCAACAAACAATTATTGACTAATCCCCCATTTGCTAATATCATTCAGTGTATGCACATTATAATTCAGTGCAAGCATCATGCGATTGTAACGGCATTTGGGTGCAAGTTTGTCTACAACAACAACGAAAACAACAACGAAAACAGCTAACGGGCGTGGGGTAAAAACCGGCTGTTGTGTCGCGCTTTTTTTTTTCTTTTCATTGTGACTCTGACTTGGCTATGTTGGCCTGGTTTAAATGTCTGCGCCAATTGTCTGCACCACCTGTTGCGACGACGACGTCGACGGCCAAGTGCAGAAGCAGTTAACAGACAGGCTTAAGTCAATTTTTTTTTCTTTAAATCTTTCTAACTGCAAACGACATCCATTTAATTGGCGTTTCTCCAATTGGTCCATAAAAAGGTCAATTGCAGGTGCCCAAAAAAAAAAAAAAAGAAACAAAAAAAATTATACGAAACGGTCAATTTACATAATGATTGCCTCGCTGATTGGGTCCAGATCGTGTTCAGCTGGAGGGTCGACTTGATTAATATATATCCATTCATATAAGAAACAAAAAGTCAGTTGAAAGCATGCGGGATAACATTATAAAAATCACAATCGGTTCTAAATACCCTATAAACATTTAGTTTTGTTTAAGAGCTCAGACTTTAAATAGGTAAGGAAAGAAATTATTACTCTTGTCTTAACTAAAAGTAAACATAGAACGTCTTTAAAAGGAAGTTCTCTAGAAATAATCTATCTTAAATTCAATCTCAATATGTAAGCTCTTAAAAGCTCTCACAAATCGAAGTTTTTTATTGAATACTTTTATCAAGTTCAAAACATTACTGAAGGGTTAGGGTATATGTCCAGCGACTACACTTGCTTTTGAAACCACTTGTCGAAGTTAATCCGCGTGTAATTATTTTAATTATTTGTAACTTGAACTGAAACTGTTTAAAATGCATTCATTCCGTGCAAATGCTTCCGCTGCCCGCACAAATCCCTCCCGGTACTTGATTTCTGCGGAGATTGCTTAGGTTCTTTTTGTTTTTTTTTTTTTCGTAACGAGTATGTAAATTAATGCGGGCACTCTCTCGCTTTGCGAACGGTTGAGAATCAGGAACGAATGTCGGTGTCGAAGCTAACAAAATATGTACACAGATATTCATATATAGCTTGTTTTATGTACTACATCCAGTTCCTCAATCTCTCAATGACTCGCCAACTGAGTAACCAAGTCCGGCAGTCCCAGTAGTTGGCAGTCAGCGGTACTCAGTTTTAATTAAACTGAAATAAATTGAAACTGAGAAACGCAGCAAATTGAATCATTTGTCACGTTCCCCTGTGCATGCAACAATGACAACTCAGAACCCTAGAGACGTAGATGACGATGATCAAAGTACAAAGAAAAAAGGGTATTCAGCATATTAAGTGCGTAGTAAATTCCAGTTCTGTTGATGTAGTTGGCAAAAGTTCTTAAAAGTTAACTATTTTGAAAGCTATTATCATAAATCTTGTTTTATGACTTTTGTTAACACCATACATTATCATTGCAATTCTAGGAAAACAAACTCAGGTCTGGAGTACTGTATATTTTACTTTGTATTGATAATCTCGTTAGATATTACCTTCTACATACATCTGACAACTTGTTTGTTATCGTAACAAAAAACCATCTTTCAAGCACATGTATTTACTATATACATATGTATATTATAAGTTATACTTCTTGTCTGATAAGTCGTTTGTGAATGAAAACAAGTAAAATACAAGTTTAAGTTGATGGAACATTATGTTAATGGCTTTAATATTAAAGAACATAGGCCCAGCAATCGAAGAGAAACATAAAGTCAAAATCGAATGCTAAGCTTTTGCCGCCAGAAATTAGCTGTATATAAGCTCTTAAACGTAAACTCACAAACACATGCATGAGTAATTAAGCTCTTTTTAATGGCGTTTGCGTTAATGGTTAAAGTGTGTGCGATTTTAGTTAAGGACCTTAAGCTTAAACCAAGCTACTTATGTTGACAGATTACTACATTTTAAATGGCATACACACATACAAAGACAAAATGTAAGTGCAATGTATGTATGTTTATTGAAAGCAACCCATAAGTTGCAATTTAAGTGCTGCTCTTTGCTAAGCTTTATTTGACAACTAGAAAGTGAAAGAAAGAAAGAGAGAGAGTCATTTGCAATTGTGAATGTAACTGTAATTGAATTATTAGTTGAGATGTATAGACAGACACAAACATACACACATATACATATTCATGCTATTCATTCATGCACAGAAACAGGCGTGTTGGTGTGTAAATAAGCGGTACAAGTAAGCAAGTGCAAATGATAAAACTGTTTAAATTATCTCCAGCTGATGCTGCTGCGTATGCTGAAACAAGTTTGTTGAAAGACAGACGCAGTAACTAGTTGATTATCATGCTTTACATATGGCTCGAGGCTAATTTTGAAACAGAGACACACACACGCCAACTCAATATTATGAATTGGCGTTTTATTTATATACATATGCATGTATATTTTAACAACGCAACAAGTTGCTAAATTGACAATTGCCACACAGTGAATGATACACAGAGTATGGAGTAGGCCCAGTGCCGGACGGGTGTCAAAGTATCTTGCCTGATGCTGGCCTTGAACAAGGTTCGATGTTTCGCTGTCGATGCTTTCCACACGCCCGCTCATGTGTCCCTTGATGCTGTAAAACCCTGACAACAATATCAATTCCAATTTGCAAATTAATTTACAGCGCGCCTTCAGTTCGCATAAAATTGAATTTTCCCTTTGTTCTCAATTTTAACCAGGGCTGATGCAATGCAACGTGCCGTTGTGCGAATCTGGCGGCTTGCAAGTGTAATGTACAAATATATGTATGTATGTATAAACGTGCCTGGCTCAGTTATCATTGTTGCTGCCCACAACCGTCCGACTTTATCCAATCTAGTTAGCGAACATAAATTGGAAAGATTTCCAACAACTACAACTAGTATGAAGAGACATAGAATGATGCGTGTGTGCGACTGTCTGTGTCAATTACTATTTACTTATTGAGAGTGTGTGGCTGTGGTTTGTGTTTATTAATGGGCTTTTGTGTGTTTTTGGTATGCGTATGAATACATGTTTTTAATGAAGTAACATGTCCGTTGCGGTCACACTGATGAGGTAACAAATAAATTGAGCTCAAAAGAAGCAAATATGCCGCATGCAAAGTAGTTTCTGCTCAGTAATGTTTGCACAAATAAAGAAGAAAAGAAAAGTGAACACCAAGAGTCGCCAGGGCCGTGGCTCTGTACTGAGCATAGAGCGAAAGTGAAAGCACAAATACACTCATCGATTCACTCAAGCTTGAAAGCTTCGATTGATCTGACCGGCAGGTGACAAGACGACAGTGAAAAACTGCGGAAGAGCGTAATGAAATAGAGAGAGGGAGAGACACAAAAATAATTTCGTCATGCTTGACTTACTAAACGATTGACAGACTGATCGTATTAGTAGTAAACAATTACTCAACATATAACGGCAGCTGACGCCTGCCTGCTGATCGATTCACTTGCTCAAATTAGCATGCGCAACAACAACTGTTGAGTGTGTATTCGGTCGACGCATGCGTGCGTGCTTGCCATTTATGGGTGTTTCTTGCACAGTTTTTTCTGCATTTGTCTAAAAAAGCAAAGACGGGCGGTAATCGTGTAAATGTAACAAGGTGCAGACTTGACTGGGAGGCAGCCAACTGTAGCAAACGGCACATTTCTCTTTTATTTTCTGCTGCCTTAAACGTGAGACGCCTATCAACACTGGACACGCTCCAATGTGGCCCGCCGCACTGGCGAAAATTTGTTAGATATTCCAATTGCTATGTGTATGTGTGTGAGTAGATGTATTAGTATGCAAGCTACTTGAGCATTACGTCTTATCGGAGATTGAATAAGCATAATTTTCTGTGCTTAGAAAGTGTGGCGCCATCTATTGCACCAATTCCATAATCTAACAAACTTTGCTTAGATCTTTTTTAAATTTCGCTGGATTAAATTTAATTTGCATTTAAATATATTTTATTTTCTGGAAAAAACAGCGTTTTAGCTCAGAACTTGCTTTGTTTTTTTGGATAAGAGGATTTCTATTTGAGTACTTTTTTCACGCTTCCAAAGCCAACTGTAAAATAATATCGGTTTCTAATGGTAAATTTTCACACGCTTTTGCATAAATAAGAAGATTAACAAGAAAACAAAATCTATTTCCGATACTTGTGTATTATTTTCATGCATGAATAAACAACAGTTGCTCAATAATCTCTTTGCTTTCGGTTGAAAAACTCATGTATTGAAGTTACGGATGTATGTGTGTGTGTTTTGTATCAATGTAGTGCGTTTTAAGTCCGAAGGGAAGCTTTTGAGGGTGAGAAGTTCCGTTACCTAAAAATATTTCTGTGTGTGTTTTGTATTTATGTAGTGCGTTTTAAGTCTGAAGGAAAGCTTTTGAGGGTGAGAGTGAGAAGTTCCGTTATCTACATATATTACAGCTTAAAAGCGCTTTTAAGCATGAACGGAGAGTAAAATGTATTTGTAAATATTTGATGTGACTTGTGTAAATATTTAATGTAGATTGCTTTGAAGATTGATTTTGATGATTGTCCTGGGCATAGCAAAAACTTTTTTGTTGAAGCTTGCAGTTTTTTCAGAGGTAGATAATATAAGTTATGCCAATTACGTATTATTGGAATTATCGAAGGTGTCAACTTTATTGACAATAGATTTCAATCTCTCAGTTATTCGATGAATTGCAGTTGCCAAGCTCAATGCACATTATTGCAAAATTCCCATAGACAGGCAGATAGACAGACAGACAGACGGACGGACGGACAGGTTGACAAGCAAACTTGCGCTATCAACTTGCCACATGTGGCAGCTCATTGTGCGTCGTCGCATCATCATCAGGTGCTGTGGTTCATCTTTCACCTGGTGAATGGTTTTTACAGATGCATTGCATTTTTTTTTTTTTTTTTGCGGTTTATCTTTTTTGTTTTTTTTTTTTGAAATGAGACGCAGTTTTATAGACAGCAAACGTGTTGCTGCAGGGAGCAGGAAGCAGGAGGCAGGGGCGGTTATGGGTACAGAGAGGCAGCAGCTTGAAGATCATACAAGAAAATAATGCTGATCTTTGTGTTTGAGGGTCGTCACGAATTAAACAGCAACCGACTATTGTAATGTTTACTTTTGTTATCTTAATAGATTTTCATGCAACGTTCGACAATTGCGCAGCAGCAGAGGTAGGGGAGGGAGGGTAATAGAATATTTGTAACCCTCTTTTCAATTTTCAATTTGTTAGATACGCCATTGCTTCCCTCTCTTTTTTCTACATACACTCTTACACTTTAAGCAAGGTATATATGTAGTTCTATATAGTAAACGCGTCATTCTATCCGGCTATAAACATATGACATAAAAGTTATTTCCTTATCTTTTTATCGTCAGTGTCAATATTTTGAAGCAATCATAGTAAAAATTTCCTGAAAATAGTGGAAGAGTCATTCGTTTTGTGTTTCAGTTGGTCAAAAAATTATTAAAATACAATTTTTTTTTAAGTTTCGGGTTATTACATGTTTTTTCAAGTCATTGATTTGTTATTACACTCGATGAAAAATTATTTTTGCATTATCTTTTTTTAAATTTCCAAAAAAAAATGTTTCTACATGTTTCTTTGCTTTTTGAAATATGTTTAATAAGTTTCTCAAGTGTATAGTTATACTAGTCTAAACTTTTTTATTAAAGAGCATTTAATATTCAACATACGCTTAGAAAATTCTTTTTTATTGTTCTTTGTTTTTTCCTTTTCTTACATTTTTTTCTTAAGATCGTTGTTCTTTACTCGCTTTATATAGATAATTTGCTGCTATTGTTGTTGCAGATACATACACACACACACACACACTATATATATATATATATAGTTCTATGGTTACTTAGAACAATGTGCAGGTGTCTGAAATTGCCATTTAAAAGCAATTTACAAGTTTCACATCGATATTCCAATCAATTCTCACGATTCAGCTCTCATGGGCTTTGCTGTTGTTGTTGTTATTGTTGCTAACTTTGAACATTAGGAAGTACCCATTAGATCATTAAAAAAAATGAGATCGCTTTTTTTTTTTCACCCGTCTAGAAATTGATTATTCTGAATATGCAAATTAGCTTCAGCTTCATTTCACTTTCGTTTTCGTTTCAAGGTTGAAATTGCATTTACATAGTTTTTCAATTTTTAATAAGCTTGGGCGATGATAATTTTATGATCATATATCATGATTATCATATTGTTGTTGTTGTTGTTTTTGTTGTTTGCACTCAAGCGCATCTTAACAATTTCGGTTTAAAGTGTTTTATTTTGGGTTTTTCTTTTTTCCTTTTGTCTAGCCAAGCATAAATTTGAAATAGATTATAGATAATCAAAAAATATATATACATTTAGTCTTGCATATTCAAAAGTCGCTAATTATTATGCACAATATTATTTGGTACACATTGCACAATGGACACAGAAACCGAAACAGAAACAAAAGAAAATGAAAAAAAAAAAAAAACAATGGCAACAAAATCTAACCCAAATCCACATCATTGACATTTTGATGATGTCTCAATTCGTTCGACATTTTCGGAACATTTTGGCGGGCAATTTAAATTTAATTTCACTGCAATTTAGTCAAAATAAACTAAGAGAAAAAATAAATACAGCCAATTATACCTGCGATTTGTGTGGCCTTTTCGGCTATTTCATGTCGTCATCCTAATTGTTGGCAACAAATTTCGCTTTCATTTGGTCAACCACACAAATATTATTAAGTATAACAAATTCATAGTTTTAACTTCATCTCTCTCTCTTTCTCTTGCTCTGTCTCTCTTGCACAGGTCGTTCATGGCGTACGCATACAGCTGGCGGCCCACGATGATGATAATGATGCTAACGATGACACCAACTGGGAGCCATCATCCAAGCATAGCATACAACGTCGCAGTGTCGTCGCCGATCAACCGCTACGCATTCTCCTCGTCTATGATGAGTCCGTCTACAGGTGAGTCTGTCAGTCTGGTCATGGTTGTAGCATGAAGCTTTCGTTATGGTTAAGAGTGTGCGACTAGTAAATATCCTGTAATCAGACTTGGGATAATATTTCTCAGTTATAAGCTGAAAAATATAGTTTTTGTAATATAAAATAAATTTAGTTTTACTTAAAACTGTTATTTTTGGAACCTTGAAACTTTATTTAAGTTAATTTCTATTTCATAACTTAGGAAATCTACTTAAATCGGGAATTTTTAAGGTTTTTCTTACTATAAACATTTATTTAATTCTCATAACTTAGTAAAGCTACTTAAACGGGGTAATTTTAAGCTTAAAATAAATGTTTTGCAATATTATAAACATTTAAACCAATTTAAAAGTATTAGCTTGGTAAAATAAAACTTAAAAATCCTATTTTTTACTTTATTTAAACTGTTTTAGTTTTTTTCTAAAGATAATTTAAGAATAGATACCGGAATAATAGGAAAAAACTTTATTAATCCATTAAAAAATAATTGAAAATGTCTCAAAAAAACAACGTTCTAAAAAATGTAAAATAGTTATAATAAACATTCTTAAAACTACAAATTTTCTCACCCAAATGCATAAAATTGATACTTATCGATACATTTTAATGAGGCAAACTATCGATAATTGGCTTCTACTGCAATTGGCCATGATTGAAGGCAAAACGATTAAGGAACAATTTTCTTAATTTACACAGTTTCATGATACTCTTATTCATACATAAGTTTTTTGAAAATTAAATACAGGGTATACAAAATTACACTTAATTGCACTATAATGGCCATGCACAAAAATAAAAAAAATAAAAAAACACTTCAACCATTCGACTTGGCCGAATGTCAAGTTAATGCGTCGACAAACCGTTAGCTAAAAACCTTAAAGAAATAAAAATGATCACCGCATTGAGTAACACTTGAAGACAAAATTGGCTTTTGCTCTGCAGCACGCCGTTCAATTTGTTAAAAATTAACACAGTTAGCTACTTTGGCTTGTCTCTCTTTAACTTTAAGGTTAAGACTTATTCAGATTACGACACACGAGACACTCACACACACACACACAGATACGAGAGACACATTCAAAATACATAAGCTGTCGAGATTTATATACTTAGCTTAGCAGCTAAAATGGGCAACAAAACAACACTTATACACACACACACACACACACACACAGCGTTCATTACCAATGGCTAAGCACAAGGTCAATTCCAGGAATTGGTAACCTTACCAACCTTATTATTGCACACCCTGACCAAACCAAAACCCCCTAATATTAAACGTTGAGCATTTACGACTTGGTATTCGTTTTGCTTGCATAGGCGAAAAAACAGATTTTTCTGTTTTTGATTCGTCATTTTTAATTAGTGCTTAGTGCATGGTTTGAACTTTAAATAATTCTTGGCAAGCTCGTTAAATTTAATGTTATAAATTATTCAGCAATTAACAAGCAACTTCCTCAATACATTAATGTTTATATTAAAACAATGCATACTTGTTTTTTTGCGATCTAAAAAACAATGATATTCAAGTACAATGAACATTATTGTGTTTATTGTTAAACAACGCTATATTGTTTATTAACACTAAATTGCCGGAAAGAGATTTGTTTAGGATTTTTGAATATGTTATTTGAATATTATGTTTCCAGAAAAGTAAAGTGCAAAAAGTGGGAAAAATAGTTTGCCATGTTCCATTTTGTATTTTAATGGCTTTCTGGTTAGATTTATCTTTAATATTTAATGTTAAAGTAAAAAGTCATTTAAATAATTGATTAAGTTCCATTTCATAGTAATTTCATAGTAACTTTTGCATTCATTTTTTAACCACAAAAACAAATTAAAATCTTTTGCACTTTTATGTAAACATTTTTGACATCATTTTAATTTGCACTTTTTGCTTTGCTGTTCATGAAAAATAATTGATTTTGCAGATTTTAAGAGGGATTTTTATTCTTTGTTGCTCGAAACTAAAGTGCACTAAAGAAAATATGAATTTTTGTGTCAATTAAAGTCAAGAGCACTACAGTTTTGAGCTCATAAATATTAATTAAAAGTAACGTAGCCACAAAGTGATTTTGTTGCTTGTTGTTTGTGAGATATCAAAGGAACAGTGAAATTTCTCATTTTTGATGAAAATAATATTTATATAATACTTGAAACTTGGAATTGTTATTAAATTATTACGCACAGGCTTGAATTTTTTAATGGAAAATATCAAGAGTTAAGTAGTCATTCCGAGAACTTAACTTAAAAGAGTAGTTTAATCAAGTTAGTTCCAGCTGCTTGCATTCTGTCAACAATTTTCCTTAAACCCATTTCAATTCATTTTCCAAACTCAATTTTGTTTTGTTTTTTTTTGCAGATTGGAGGAAGAGAAATTCAATTTGATAAACGTAAGTAAGCGAAAAGCTTTAGTCTTTTCTTTGTATATTTGACACTCGAATTCCCGTCAAACAGGACACGGTGCTACCGGAGGCGGTACAGTTCTGGGAACAGGCGTTGATGGTGCGCGAAACCAAAGGCGTAATACGCCTTAATCGGTAAGTAAATGCCATACGAGCTTGTACTCGTGTATTCCTCTTCACCACACAACTCTGCCACAGTCTAATAGCAATTTATTTGTCACAAACCGCAAACCACCAGAAAATGTGACAGCACACAGGTGTATGTGAAGAATGGACACACCCACTGCATTGACCATTGCAAGGCGACTACAATGTGCGGCGAGGTTCAAGTACCAAATGACCATTTAGATGTAAGTATTTCCAAGAACACATCAATGCTATAGGTAAGCGTATGTTGACAGCCAATCTCGGTGTTGTCAAATGCAGCATACAAAGGTTTATCAAGGTTAAAAACATTTTGTGTTATTCAACATCTTTTGGTTGCTTTTGCGAACGACATACATACATACATATATACTTGTTGCCTGCCATATCCTGCCATATAATAAATATATGTATATATGTATACAAATAAATGGCCTTTCGTTCACGTTGAAGCTGATATAAGCTTAGATGTTAAAATGACATAAGCCAATTTCTACAGTTTATAAGTAAATTGTGTAATGTTTGTCACGTAGCAAAAATATTATATGACAGTTTTGTTGCTCTTATCATAAAGAATACTTTAACTTTTCCAGTCGAAAAGGGAATGGTAAATAGTTTCGTTTCTTAATCTATACATTTACATCTTAAACGAAGAAACAAGATTGATTTATGCTAACGGTAAAGTTATTTGGAAGAATTTTGCCGGTTAACTTTATCTTTTCGATAATCACATATAGGAAAAATCAACTTTTTACGATAGGATATTGTTACTATAAAAGTTAACGTAACGAGGAAAAGGCGACCTAAGAAAAAAAAGGCTTAACATCAATATCAATATTTTCTTGCAGGTTTGTCGTGTTTGCAACAGCACGGGTCAAAACTGCCGAATTGATAATAGCACAAAACCTGGCGAAGGTATTGAGAATGCGGATTTCATCTTTTATGTTTCGGCAAGGCAGACGCAACGTTGTTTCAAGGGTTTGACAGTGGCCTATGCGGCACATTGTCAGCAGGAGGCGTTATTGGATCGTCCGATTGCGGGACATGCCAATCTGTGTCCGGAGAGCATCAGCATCAAGCCGCAAGAGTTGCAAACATTGATATCCACCGTGAAGCATGAGATTCTACACGCTTTGGGTTTCTCTGTTAGTTTATATGCGTTCTTCAGGGATGACGAGGGACGACCGAGAACGCCACGTAAATCAGATACAGGAAAACCCTATTTGAATGAAAAGTAAGTGGTGAATTACACCTTCTTCAGAAGCCGCTAAGAAGTTTCTTTAATCAGATTGCAGATACATCAATGGAGTAATGAAACGATACGCAAAGTTGAGCGTTCCAATTGGGCAGTGCGCGGTGGTCATGTGAAGAAGGTAGTCGATATGCTGGTCACACCCCGTGTGGTGGCCGAGGTACGTGCCCATTTCGATTGCGATAAGTTGGAGGGCGCTGAACTGGAGGATCAGGGTGGTGAGGGCACCGCCTTGACGCACTGGGAGAAACGAATACTCGAGAATGAGGCTATGACTGGAACGCACACGCAATCACCAGTCTTTTCACGCATTACCCTGGCACTGATGGAGGATTCGGGCTGGTATCGTGCAAACTATTCAATGGCAACGCCGTTGACCTGGGGCAAGGGTTTGGGATGCATGTTTGCCATGCGCAGTTGCAAGGATTGGATACAAATGAATCATGACAGGTGTGTGTAAAGAACTTTATCAGCTTGTGCATATCAATTCAATGCCAATGTCTTCTTACAGAGGTCGTTCTATACATCCCTTCTGCTCGAAAGTCAAACAGGATCCGTTGCAAACGGAATGCACGGATGATCGCAATTCGGTTGCGCTCTGTAATCTCATCAAGCATGATTATGAGCTGCCCAAGTCTTATCAGAACTTTGATGCACTTAACAACATCAAGTCCGGCGAGGAGGGATACTATGGTGGTTCGGTTTCATTAGCGGACCATTGCCCCTATATACAGGAGTTCACGTGGCGCAGCAAGAACATCATTGTGCGCGGCTCCCATTGTCGTTTTGTGGAAAATAATCCAAGTAACAAGTTTATTTGATATTTATTGAGTGCAAATACTGATGAATATCACATTTTACAGAGCCCGAAAAGAACTTTGCGTTGGAGAGCTATGGACATGGCTCCAAGTGCTTTGATCACAGTGAATCGATGTGGGAGGAGCGTTCCTGTCATCAGACTCGCGAGTGGCAGCATTGGGGCAGCGGTTGCTACAAATATAGCTGCTTCGATGGTCGGCTGCACATCTTGGTCGGCAACTACAGCTACAAATGCTCATTTCCGGGCCAAAAACTCTCCATACGCATTGCCTCAAATGGTTGGCTCCACAAAGGTGCCATTATGTGTCCGCCTTGCCATGAATTGTGCGGCTCACATTTTGCCGCTCAAGGCAAACATTGTCGGCCGGGCGAGGAGCCCGATCCGCTCAATAAATATCCACGCGATAATCTAGCGTGTGACGCTGGAACACCAAAGCGTCTTTCTGCGTTGGCCATATTCGGTGTTGTTGTGCTGCTTTATGCTCGATTTAGCTAAGCAACTCAATACTAGGCACACTTTTAATATTAATAGATCGGTCTTTATGTTTGTAGTGAAATTTGTAAATTGTAAACTGTACAATATGCTCAATTTGTCTAAATGTAAGTGTCGCTAAGTGTAATTGTGCCCCCCTCAATATTAATGTTAAATGTAGCTTTATGTATGTCTAATTATATTTGTATTGTATCATCCCAATATGTGATCTTTACTAAGGATATGCCGAACACGTCGTATTCGAATTGTGTGTACAAAATGTTTTATTTTTTCCCCCATTTTATATGCACAACACAATATGACGTCGACGCAACGCTCTTAAGTTATATATACTCTGTACGCTGCTGAACTATATACATTCCAAAGTTTTGCCAACTTTTTATTACTCAAAGGCTAGTCACAATTTGAACTATCACCCGATTACTATTATTATTGATAGTTTGAACTGTGATATTTGCCGACATTTTTTATGTTTGTTATATTTGTCGATCACGAAAAAACTTTGTTATTTATTGTTTCGAAATTCGTTAATTATCTCTTGTGATTTATATATGACGGCGCTTTTTGCCCAACTTTAATGTTTCTCATGTGTGTGTGAGTGTGTGTCTGTGTGCTACAACGCCAAACTAGTGTATTGGCGGTCTACTAGGCATTTAGGATCCTGTGCAACCACCCGGAAAACTTTCGACAATTTTCATATTCTAGCAACTAAGCAAAAATTTGTGAATAAACTCTATTGTATATACATATAAATGGAAATGTCAAATGGTTTTTTTCTAACTTTTTATTGTAATAGTTTTTTTATGGACATTCTTCTACAATCTCGTAAAGCACTGCATCATCAGCTACCTCCTCCTCATCGTCTTCCTCCTGTTCATCTTCGGACTGTTTGGCTATGGTTGGCTTTGAAATCTCCTCCGTGACCCTTATATGAACTACACCAGTGCCCGGTTTGGCAGGTTTCTTTACACGTTTGGAGCTGATAAAAACATTTTAAATGTATCTTGATCCAAGAAGTTATTATAATTGTCAACTTACGCTTCACTCAGTTCTGTGATCATGGGCAACAAGGTAGAGCGCATAACGCCTCGCGACTCCTCCTCAGCAAGCTCCTTGGGATGCGTCTTTCGCTTGTGCATCCGACAATTGGAACCGTTCGAAAAGTCCCGTCCACAAAAGTTGCACTTATACGGCCTAATACCCGTATGTAGAATCAGATGTGCCTTCAAGGTCTTGCCTCGTTTAAATGCAGCGCCGCACACATCACACTTGTACTGCTTAGCATCCGTGTGTACTAATTGATGCATATTCAGAGTGCGACGTGTATTAAGCTTCAAGCCGCATATATTACATTCATAGCTTTCATTTGTATGCGTGTCGGAGTGTATCTGCAAGTAAGTTAATAATTAGTACTTGAAAACAAACTAGAGACAAAGTCTACGTCACCTTTAGTCTCGCCTTGTTTTTGAAGCGTCGATGACAGACGGTGCACTCGAAGGGACATTCATCGGTATGGACCAGTTTGTGCTCGTTGAGTGCGGTTATCGTTTTCATTCCTTTTCCACAGCAGTCACATATGTACGGCTTTATATTCTCATGTATGCAATTAATGTGGCGCTTTAGTGCTCCAGCGGTCGTGAACTGTTTTGGGCAATAGCTGCAAGCATTCTCTAATTTGTTCTTCGACGGCATGTGGGTACGATAGTGAGCAGTAAGTTGAATCTCTGTTGCAAAAAACAAATGACAGCGTTTGCACTCCAATTGTCCCTTATCAGCGGGCAGCAGACCATGATTCACGGCCATATGACGTTTATAGGCCAATTGCGATTTATAGATGCGATTACACGATGTGCATTTGTACTGACCATCGATTGCATACCTATTCACCACACCTAGATCATCGGCTGCCTTCATAGTATCATATTTTTCTGGTTCATGTTTTTGCTCCTGCACACTGGATTGTGTATCTTCGCTTGTTGCCTCCTTTTCACCATATGTCTCGTCCGTGTTGTCTTCCTGCTCGACGTATGCCTCGTCTTGTGTCGTTTCTTCTTGATCTACATAAGTGACGTAGGCATTTTCTGCCTTCTCCATCAATTCATTCTCTTCGATTTCAGCCATTATTTCAGCATCTTCATCAACAGATTCAACCATGTAATCAACTGCATTTTCTTCGGCATTATTACCCTGTGTTGCATCTTTCGATACGCAGTGCTTCCAATCATCTGGCAGCAATCCACAATCCCTTCTCAATTCATTATAGTCTACGGGAACGCCTTTTCCAGTCCGCTGTAGCCTGCTGAAAAACGTTTGCACTCTATTAACTCGATCGGAGAACTCAATTAGATCCTCCACTAGGGTATAGCATTCCTTGCACAGCACATTACTCAGCTCGTCCTCCATTTTGATCTGTAAGTTATAACGATTAGCGAATTCTGGTTTCTGCATAGTAGTGCGTTTGTGTGATGCTTGCTTACATTAACCCAGAAGTATTTACCAATAGCTACAGCCAGCACGCTAGTCCACGTATGATTTCCATCTTTGAAATACACATTTATATTATCCGGATGCTCTTTGGCGCAGAGGCGACACCAATGGTGCCAAACGGTTGCCTCTGTGCTCGTTGTGGACGCACTTATAACAGCTTCGCTGCCCGTCATTATTAATTTCAAAAAATAAAATAAGCAGACAAAACTATAAACAATCCACTTTGATGTGTTTTTGTATCGATGGTACGCACTCATATCGATACTTTTGGATGGCGGCAAGTGGTTATCGGTCGCTGTTTTTGTTATCGATTTGCAAGCCGTTTGATTTTAATGTTGTCTTTGAAGTTTCATTTTAATTTATTTAAATTTATAATCTCTTTGCTTAAAATATAGGATTATAGAAGCAACTAGGCTGATAAAGAGACAGACATATTTGTTTTGAAGAATCTTATTGGTCTACTATTAATACTAGAATTATAAGTTAGATGTCTCCTCTTTTACCTTGGGTATTTTTAGAGACCTAAAAAAAGAAAAAAATCGCTTTATTGATTGTCTTTAATTCATTATTCTGACTATACTTACATGACACGCAGTTCATCAAGTGTGGGTACGCTCAAGCGCGAAGAAATGACAGCACCCTCCTCCTTTTTAAGTTCCTGTGGATGCTTTTTCAGTTTGTGCGCCCGACAATTTGCATTGCAAGCAAATGTTTGACTACAGTAATTACAAATGTAGGGTCGCAGTCCAGTATGGCTCAGCAGGTGTGTCTTAAGGGTTTTGGAGCGTTTAAACAGGGCCCCGCAGACATCACACTTAAATTTCCGTTCCTCACTATGCACAAGTTTATGCATGTTCCACGTACGTTGCGTCTGCAGCTTTTTACCACAAATGTTGCACACAAAGTTGGGATCTTCATGGATCTGCCGATGTACCTTCAGACGCGCTCGATTCTTGAAGCCGGCTTTGCATATCGTGCAGCTAAATGGACGCTCTTCCGAATGCACCAGTTTGTGCTCGTTAAGAGCAGTTCTGGTCTTTAACTGCTTGCCACAATCGTCACACACGAAGGGCTTAGAATTCTCATGCATGCCTTCCTTGTGCAATTTCAGTGCGGTAGCCGAAGAAAGAGTCTTATCGCACAGTTCACAATATGTGTTTCTATCCAGTTTGGGGCGTTGTTCACTTTTGCGACAAAACAGTTGCAAATGCTTAAGATAAGAGGCGCGGTTGTGATAAATTTTCCCACACGAGCTGCATTCCATGGTGCTGCGTGTATTGGGTGTATTGAGAGTATTGACCATGGATTCGGCTGCCTCTCTAGATGAACAATCAAGTGAATCCTCCTGTTCGATATTACGTGATATTGGATTAGAACTTGTTTGTGGCAGAAACTCCATGACACCATCAAAGCTTAATTGGTTTATTTCCTCTTTGCATTGATGTTCGTTGCTATCTGCTAATATTGTTTTAGGATTTATTTTGCTTTGGATGGGATCGTCTTGAAGATCATCGTTTGTACCCCAACTTGAAACTAAAACCTCTTCAATAGGTAAGTTATTGATAGTTCCTTCATCGGGTGTATTTTCCAGCAGCCCGTCTGTAATATCTGCCTTATCTGTTTTTGGTTTTTCATCTGAGGTAATTATTTTACTAATACTATTTTCAATATCTGGTACTGGCTTGATGATATGCGTCCAGCTGCCTTCCCGCAGACCATACTGCTGTCGCAAAGCTTCAACATCTAGTTGGTTATTTGGCTCCGAGCGTCGCAATACCTCAAAGATTGCTTGGACTTTAGTGACATGTTCGGCAAAGTCGATTAACTCGCTTATTAATGTATAACACTCTTTGCACATAACACCGCCTAATTCATCCTCTACGTGCATCTGGAGAAGAGGAATTGTGGGTACTGTTTGATACAATCGAGGTCACTTACATGTACATCAAAATATTTTCTGATAGCCATCACCAAAACACTATTCCAAGTATTTTCTTTCTCATTTGTATAGATCTTAACGTTGCCTTGTATATCATCCTTGCTGCCGCATAGACGACACCAATTTAGCCAATGGCTATCGCTTATTGGGTCCTCTTCGCCCTTCGCCATCGATTAGGCAGTTAAATGTCGTAAATGCCAACAAACAATTAATTTGATGGGTTCCACACAAAAAGGTAAACATTAAAATCAGAGTGACCAAATATTGAAATACCAAACTGACTGTTTTGGTATTAAATGCCTTAGCCATTTTAATTCAAATGCTAATTTTTATTAAAATAACATTTTTTCTATTTAATAATTTTGTATAGTTTTAGCTTTTCGCAGCGGCGCTCTTTTACCCATTCCAACAGCTCTGTAATTAAATCATGTACATATATATAAATTATGAAAAGTTTTATAAAACAGCTACACTTACAAGGCACGTAACTCATATAATAAATAATTTAATTGTTGTACATTGTTTGCATAGAAAATAATTAGAATGACCAATTATTTAAATACCAAATTCTACTGTTTTGAATAAGACTGCAACGTATTTATTTTATTTGAATAATTTGTACGTTTATGATTTTTTAAAAGTTCTAGAGTGTCGCAGTGGCCCACTTTTCTCCATTCCAGCAGTTCTGCAATTTAAACATTTACATATATGTAATATATAATGACATTGTCATAGATCAGCAATACTTACATTACAAGTAACTCCTTCAAAGTGGGAACACCTGCAATACGCGATGATTTGTCGTCATCGAGAGCATATTCCAATGGATGCATTTTTTTTTTGTGATCCCTGCAATTGACGCCGCATGCAAATTCTTTATTGCAATACTTGCAACTGTAGGGTCTTAAACCTGTGTGACTTAGTAGGTGAGTTTTCAGTGCTGTTGAATTTTTAGTACTAGTACCGCATATGGTGCATTTAAATCTGCGCTCATTAGTATGAACATATTTGTGTTTATTCCAAATTGCACGAGTCTGCAATTTCTTGCCACAAATTTCGCACTCGTAACTGGGCTCTCCGTGGGATTGACTATGAATCTATAAATATAAAAGATATTTGCTTAAATCAGTTTTACTATCAATTATATTAGCAATAAACTTACATTCAGTCTCTTTTGGTTTTTAAAGGCAGCATTGCACAAAGAACACACGAAAGGTTTCTCGTCGGTGTGGACAAGCTTATGCTCCCTTAGTTCAGAGCTAGATTTTACACATTTGCCACAGCAATCGCACACAAAGGGTTTTTTGTTCATGTGAACGCGATCAATGTGAATTTTTAAGCTAAACCTTGACGCAAGCTTTTTGTGGCAAATTCCACACGTGGCAGGTGTTAAGTTATTTTTATTATCGACATTATTTTTGCTTTTTTGTGTTGATCCTGTTTTAATATCCGACTCTGAGAATGTGTGTGGCAATCCCGATAGTGCAAAATTTGTATCATTTGTGTGTTCTTTTCTGGGCCGTCCTCGTTTTCTTTTTATTAGTTTTGGCATGAATTCATCAAACAAGTCGTCTGTCTGCAATGATGATATTTGAGACATTTCCGTATCCTCCTCCTCAGTTTCTTGATCATCACTTAATATCTCAGTTTTAACAGGACGATTGCTATGATATGCCATATTGTTATCTGACCACGAGTCATCTTCAAACCAATTGTGATTTTGGGTAAGGTTTATTTCTACAGATCCTTCACACGAAATGTCTTCAGATAAATTGTGTTCCTCGTTTGGTTGCTCCTCTCGTAGTTCTTCCGTTTCTATTTTGTAAATAGTGTCACAGCTTTGGTTCTTTAGTCCATATTGGTTACGCAGCTCTATTTCATCGACTTGATCACTGGGCTCTGTGTGACGAAGTAGCTCAAAGATAGGTTGCACCTTATTTACATTCTCAACAAAATAAAGCAGTTTGCCTATAAAGCGGTAACAGTCCTTGCACAGCATAGCACCTAATTCGGGCTCCTCAAAGCCTATCTGAAATGTTTAAAATACTATGTTAGTTAATAATTAATTCATAATTTCTAAGTATTTAAATTTACACACTTCAATATCAAAACATTTGCTTATGATACGCATATAAGCATTGTTATGTTGCACATTTTTTGAGGCATCGTTACTGGCGCATAAGCGGCACCAGTCCAACCAATTCCGTTCAAACCTATATTTCTCTTTTAATTTTGGCATGATGTAAATATAACATTGGTCGCGCGTAAAATACAATTATGGTAAATAAATAAACCATGTTTTGTTAGGGTGACCAGTTAACTTTAATATGAATTATAGGGATGGTATCCTGGCGTGTAAGTGCCATGATCCAAAAACTGCACATTAAAATAAATAAAATTGTTTCTCCAAATAAATTGGCAATTCACGTAGTGATTTTTGAAGAAATCACTCTAAATAACAACAAAATTATTATATATCTCTATGTTTTTTAAATTCTGGCAGCACTGCTATGGGTGACCTTATGCTTAACAGCTGTTAGTGTGAGTACAGCAAAAATTCAGGGCTGCTCTATTGCAGTTCTATGACTATCGATGTTTTCCGATAACTAAGTGTATTTAACTGGCTACGCTTGCGCAGCACAAAATAGTTTACCTGAGATGTAATTGTTTGATTATTGAACACAAAATTAAATTTTAATTGTTAGAAATGCGTGTTATGTGTATACAAAATAAACTATTCGCGTATGGCTTCAAATTATATTGAAAAAGCAATTTGATATTGAAGCGTGTAACAAAATACTCTTGATTGCTGCGTTTACAGTTGCTGCTGTTGTTTGTGTTGGTGTCGAATGCTCTTGTTGTATTGGTGTTAGTGTTTGTTACATTGCGTTACATACAAACAAACGCAAAGCCAGAGTTAGAGCTGCTGGCCATTGAGCACAAACCGCATTCCAAAGAGCCAACAACAACAACAACTAAGAAATCATCAATGAAAAAGGTGCGTTTCTGTTATAAACAGTCGTTCTTACCATATATATAATTGGTTTTCGCTTGCAGTAAGCGCCATGCATCATCGTCATCCGCCATTGCCCATAATGAACACGGCAAATGGAGCCTCCGCTACAACGGCTGCCGCACAACAGCAGCAACCACAGCAACAACAGCCGCCGCCACAACACCGACGCCGCAAAAAGCGTCCCAATTATGGCACACGAACGGTGGAGGTGCGACGAGGCTATAATGGATTTGGCTTTACCATATCAGGTCAACAGCCATGTCGCTTATCCTGCATCATTAGCAACTCTCCCGCGGAGCAGGCAGGTTTGCGTGCCGGCGACTTTCTCATCTCAGTCAATGGACTTAATGTGTCTAAGCTGCCACACGAGACAGTAGTGCAGTTGATTGGAAATTCTTTTGGCAGCATACGCATGCAAATTGCCGAGAATTACTATTCGGATAGTTCGGATGAGGAGAATGCCAATGCCACGCTACTTATACAGCGCAGTGCTCGCGGCCAGCTACTAGCAGCCAGTCTTGGTCCTGGTGTTCGTAATAAGCCACGTTTTCTGCATCACAAATCCAAGATTCATCGACTACGTAACTCGCCCCAAAAGAAACCACTGGAAAAATTCGAAGTGGCTGCTGCAGTTTCAGCTGGACCAGCTTCTGTGGCCGAACCACATGGCACATTGCGTCCAGTGCTGGAGGATGCACCACCACAAGCGCACAGCTTGGCCAAAAGTGCGGATGTGGCAAATGTTAGCGCCATGGTGCGTGCTGTGGGCAGCGCTGCTTTGGAATATCGTGTCATTGTTGGCTATTTGGGAACCATTGAGATGCCGAAACAGATATCGCACAGCTCCAAGCTGCAGACGGTGCGTTCCTGCATACGCAAGCTGCGCCAGGAGAAACGTCAGCCGACCATTGTTCTTATGTGCATCACCCCAGATATGCTGCGACTACAGAGTGCCAGTGGTGGCACCTTGGCCACCTATGCCTCAGCGCGTCTTAACTATGTCAGCTCCTCTTCGGAAAGCGAGAATCGTTTCTTTGGTTTGGTCACCAGCGCCGTGCACAATACGCAAGTCGATGAGGAATATGACCTGGAGGACAAATCAAATGCTGCTGGTGGCGGTAATCATATCAGCATCTCCCATAGTTGCCATGTCTTTGTCATTGATACAAAGCTCATTGATCATGTCCATCATTTGGCTCGTGCCCATGAGTATCGCTTGCAGTGCACCAGGGATCCCATATCCAATTTGTGCCTGGAGTTTCCCAATAACTCGGAGTATGTGGTGAATCTTATAAGGAGCATGTACACCATGCGCATCCTGCCGCCGGCCAGTCGCAGTCAACAGGCACAGGACTTTGAGGCAGGCGCTGGAGCGGGTGCCGCTGCAGCGGCTCACTCTCCTCAACCATCCAATCACAGCGAGATTTCCACCACCACATCCAATTCGGACTCGGGCATTGGTTTCAACAACGATTGCACCAATATATCGGATCGAATTCTGGTTGTGGATTTTGCAGGCGCTCCGCCAGCCGGCGCTATCGGTCTTGGACCACTTCTACCAGCTGCTGCACGTCCACTGGGCATTGTTGGTGTGCCTGATAACAGGTTGACTGTGCGAGCCATGCCCGATCCTGATCCCAAGTCACCTGGCTCTGGCTCCTGCTCCTTGCGTCGACCCAATTTGCTAGCCAGCTTCAATTTGATCAAGAGTCCGGCTACAAATCTTATCGGTACACGATCTTGCGATGATGTCCTGAATCTCCTGGTGGACGATGACCAACCTGTTCTGGCTGCTGTCGCATCCATGGATGATATTTCACTGCATTCAACGGTTCCTTCATTAGACGAACCTCACATGTTTGTCCATCCAGCTTGTGTGCCCCGCAAGGCGCGACGTTCCCTACAGCCGGGAACGGGAATAGTTCCCGGAGCTGTTGCAGCTGCGACTCCATCTAAACTAAGCGCCCAAGTCTTTGGGAAACCACGTTCACGCCAATCTCTTGGCTTTGAGGCCATCGATAGCATTCAGTCGCCCAGTTTGGGTTGCACCGATCAACCCATGGATACCTGGACCAGTCTTCAAAACCTACACAAAGCAACAAATCCCAATGTGAATCTCTCATCATCATCATCCACACATTGCCTACTAGAAGCTACCAACAGTGAACCGGATCTGGGGGTGAGTACAAATTGTTGTTATTGGTTATATGAAGATTTGCCCCTGAATCAAATGTTTTTTTTTCGATGTCATAAAAACATTACCAAAAATGATTTACCTAATTAGAACCCACAAATTTTGTTTGTTATTTTGGCTTTGTTTACCTGTGTGAACATTTTCTGACTGTTACCTGAGAGTTTTGCTTGTTAAGCTTATCTCGCCGTTGACTCTCTTCCTCCAACCGCCTTCGCTCTCCCTTGTGTTGTGTGCTCCACGATAAGCGACCCCATAATGCTTCATTTAGCACACACACTCATACACACACACACACACACACACACACACACGGATACCTTATGTGGTCATTGGTATTGGTAGAAGTGATTTTCATTGTCGGAACACGGAATCGGGAACCCAATGCGGCTTCTGTTGCTTGTGTCAGTAGTCAGCGCGACGCTTTGCCAATAGGTGTTGTGTATATTTTATAAAGTAATACTACTGCTCTGGTATTTTGCTAGAAATTTTCCCTTGGCTACCCTTTACAGCCTCCATCCATTTGGTTTCATGTAATCGGGCTTCGACCGCGTCACGTACTGATAAGTAACGGAAATCGGTTACTAAAAATAAATCGGGACCGAATGACGTCATGCTCAAAACTCAGTCTCCAGCTGCAATGCCTCTGTCGATGCCTTCAGCGACCGCGCTTAATTCAATCTACAATAATTAATGGGGGAACGAACAAAACAAAATACAAGCTCGCCATTTGAAGTCGTCGTCGTCGTCGTCGTCGCCGTCGTCGTCTGCTGACCTTTGCATTGACGTTCGCCGTTTACCGTTTATTCTAGTTCACTCTCGCTCTCTCTCTCTCCATGTCTTCGTCTCCCCCGTGCGTGTCTCCCCAACAGTTTGTGTGTTTTAAGTTAAAATTTTCATTTGACAACACGCGATTTTTAGTTTGTCACTCAACGCGTTTTCACTTTCGCTGTTCTCAACAGTTTTTTTTTCGTCTTTCTGAATACAATAATGTTGGGCTCATAATCAGCGTTCGGAAAAAACAAAAAAGCCACAAATAAATAAGACAAAACAACATTTTAAATTGTTCCATAAAAAGTTCAAAGCACAGTTCAAGAGCCCGGCGAACTTCAATTTTTGATCGCGGCATTAATAAAATATTTATAATGTGTTGCACATAATAATAAATTAAGAATTAATTGACATTAATGGCAAATCATTACTTACAACTTTTACTGTAAGTCAGCAAAAAAAAAAAATCAAATGTCATTTCGAGGACTTGCTTGTGGCTTTTACTCCGAGGAGAAAGTGGTAAGCAATACGATTTTTCCTTATCCCTATATATATTAGTTTCATTTGTGATGTTATTGTTTCACTTCGTTGACCTTTGGTAAAAGTCATGACCGCTTTTTCAAGCTGACTGACGACTGGTTAGATTTGTTATTAAAAATATATATGAAAAACATTCTCTTACATTGTCAACTTTTCAATTGGTAACATTTTACGTTAACTCATGCAAGACAGTTTTGAAAGTAGTACAAAATGAAAGTAGTACAAAATGGTATAAGGGGTTTTTGCAATAGTATGTAACAGGCGGAAGGAAGCTTCTCCGACCCTATAAAGTATATATATTCTTGATCAGCATCAACAGCCGAGTCGATATAGCCATGTTCGTCTGTATGTCCGTCCGTCTGTATGTATGTATGGATCTACAAAAGCTAGAAACTTAAGATTTTCTATATGAGCTCTTCTCATTTCTAGGCATTCCGGTTTACGATACTATGTAAGGGTTAAGAGTATCTTCTAGTCAAGCATACTCGACTGGTTCTTACTTGTTTTGTCTATGGTTCCCTGAGTTTTTGGTCACCCCTTTTCAACATTTTTCTACACCCTTCGTTTTACATTTAACAAAAAAAAAAGTAACAAATTCCGATATCATTTTGTGATTACTCAATTCGTGTTAAGTTTGGTTGGCTCACACTATATGTTTGCTTTAGTCTTTCTAGTTTCGACACCTGCCCTATTCCATAGAATATATAACAGATACGTAACAGATAGATAATTTTACTGAGTCAGTTCACTAATGAGTTGCGTATGAGTTTGACAAAGTTTGTCCCTTATAAAGATTTAAACATACAAAGAATAAATGAATGCTTGAACTTAATATAGATACATAGTAATACTCTTGATATGGAGAAAGAGTTCCGATTCTATAGAACAAAGGTGTTACTTTAATGAATCGTATTTGAGTTATATTTTAATAATATTATTTTGCATTCAACTTTTTACCGGAAAACTTTAACCACTTACAGATATTTTTATTGAAATGAATTGTTGTATTGAATCATATACTTTTTATTATAATCATTTAATATTATTTTTAAGCGGATTTATAAGTTTTTGTGTGTGGTTTTTTAAAGGTGACTTAGGGCAATAAGTCACCTGATATATAAATATATATATATTTCTTTACGTCAATTCCATGTATGAACTACATATTTTTTTATGGAAAGTGCGCCAATTATGCCCTAAGTCACTTGATATATAAATATATATATTATATATATATTTCTTTACGTCAATTCCATATATGAATTGCATAATTGTTTATAGAAAGTGCGCCAATTATTTGCAAGCTGCGCCAAACCGCAAATTTATTTACTCAGAACCACAAATAAAATACCATATATTTACATGAATATACCCGAGTACACTGTGAGAAAGGGTGAAGAGTTTTATACACATTCTAGGTTTGAGCGGATTTGAGTACTTTAATATTTAATGAAATACAATAAAGTAATCCCAAAGTGAAACCGTATTCGATATGTGAACTTTTCGGATTAAAGTACAACGTCTTTTCGCACAGTGTAACTTTATTATTATACCCAAAAAGTAATTAAAGTCGCACGCAATCCTGTATGAAAAGTCTGCTCTAACAGGTTGCCACAGACTTTAGTTTGGCGGGCAACCTGCAACAAAGGGGCACATGCCATTTACTGTCACAGGTGCAACGAGACCGAGAAAAAAAAAACAACCCTCGTGCCACATGAGGCAACAGCAATGTCAGCTGGTATATAATATTCCATTGTGCAGGTTGTTTGCCGCTTATTTCCTTTCCATTTCTTCCTTCTTCCTTCCTTCCTGCACGCTCCACTGATCCTGACCAACAACAACAGCAACAACAAAGTCATAGCGTCATGGGAAATGCGCATAGTTCACTTAAAAATCATTTGACTTGAGTTTAATTACTTCAACTTGACTTGAGTTGTTTACCAATTCTAGAACGGTAAGCCACCGATTGGCCTTACCACCAATTTTATCTAACGTATTTGCCAGATGACGTTGACTTTGCGGGTGTGTGTGGGAATTTTATGTTGTGAGAAGCCATATAAATGTTAAGCGGAAAGCTTTATTGTTTCGAGTATTTCAAAGATACGGGGGGGGAATGTTATGTTCCAATTTGTATACCCTTCTGATTAAATGGTTAAAAAAGGGTATAATGGTTTTGTGCAAAAGTATGTAACAGGCAGAAGGAAGCTTCTCCGACTCCATAAAGTATATATTCTTGATTCTTGATTCTTGTTCAGACCGTCTGTCTGATTGATCTCAGGATCTACAATAGCTAGAGACTCCAGATTTTGGATATGAGCTCTTCTAATCCCTAGGCATAGCAAGTTTGTTTAAAATTTTCGATAACTTTTCAGGTTTACGATATACACATGAAATCGATAACAAAAAAATCTTGATTTTTGAAAACTCGAAAAAATGGATTGAACCTTTTAACATGAATATAATGAAAGTCTATTAAATTTTTATTAAAATCGGTTAAGAAACACCTGAGATATGAAGTTATCAAGCATTGGTATGATAGTTCAGGTATGATCGTATGTGTAAGGTAAAATGTTAAGGGTATCATCTAGTCGAGCTCACTCGAGAGCCTTCTTACTTTTTTGTTATGAGTTGTTGAGGAACAGACCAGACGCTTTTTTTTAACACTCTTATCAGCTCCAAAAGGCCAAACACAATTAAATTATAAATAAATTTTTTAAATTTAGCTGTTTAAATAAAAACAAACTATAATTGTTTTTTTATGTAGCAACAGAAACAAAAAATGTAAAAAAAAAACTGTATTTATGTGCGTCAGCAATGATTTGCAAAAAAATAAAAATTTTAGCTTGAGGCACGTAATGTACAAAATTGATATGCCTGTGAACTTAAAGCCAGAGCGGATAAGTTTAACTGAACCTTTCAATGTACAATGAATAATACAATAAAGATTTAAGGTGTGTAAATAACAGTATATATAGGTTAAAATAGTCTTAAAGTAAAGATGTTCGACAAAAATCGAACTAAAAAGTGGCAATTGATATAAGAATATTTACGTCTTAAAGTTAGGAAATTATAAAAATTTTAAGAATCTTAGCTTTTGTCATAAATTGGTTAATTTATGGAAGGGCTACTTTAAGAGTTCATACAAAATCTTCTTGCTGTGATTTTTGTAACCTTATTTATTGACTAATAATATATTTTTGAACATTCTTAACATATTTTCTTATTTTATTTATATTTTTACAATTTCAATGAAATTTCTTATGATATTTATTCCCAAGTTTTCTAACTTATATTGTTGCAAACTGCATACATTGCGCGAATATAAACATTCTCAACTAAAAACAAATTGGAATTAAATTACAACAAAACTGACATAATCAAAAGAGTAAGAGAGAAAGAGAGAGAGAGTATTAGTGAGAGAAAGAGAACGAGCAAGAATGGAATTGAATTCAAATACACCTGACTGTGAGTTTGGCTTTTGAGCCACTGTAAGACCCAGTATCAGGTGCTAACGAGAAATGACTAACTTATATATACATACATATATAGTAGCTATAACAACAACTACAACAACAACACATTTCAACCACCAACAACAACAAAAGGGAAACTAAATGTAATAAAAACGCGCGCACGCGCTCTTTTCATATATATATATTTTAACATTCCCCTCTCCAAGCTCAACAGCTGCCGTTTACTGTTGTTGTTGTTGTTGTTGTTGTTACTGTGAGCCAAGTTAACAGCGCCGCATTGAAAACGTTAAGAGCTGTTTCGATCGCAGTGAATCAGTCTTTGAGCGCAGCTCGTACGCAACGCAACGAAAAAATAGAAAACAAAAATTCACAAAAAAAGAAAACAAAACTCAAAAGTGACAAGAAAAAAAAAAACGAATTAATATTCCAGTTGTGTTAATTGTTTACTGGCTGACCCAGAGAGCACTCTGCCGCCGCCGCCGCTGCCACTGCCCCTCTCGCCTCCTTCCTTCTTTATATTGTGTACGTGAAGTTAATCAAAAACAAAAAACTAGCAAAAAACACAAACAAATTTCTATATTGAGCTTTGCGGTTAAAAATAAAACGCGCAAATAATAAAAAAAAAACCAAACAAATACCAAAAAAACAATTGTACATTCCATCTTATGAACTCTGCACACATCTAAAAATATGCAAATGTAAATGCCCGGAGGTTATTTTGTGTAAATACAAAAATTCCCCCAAAACAAACGTCATTCCGCATAGTACAAAACGCACTAAAAACGCACAAAAATCGCACCAAAAAACGCGCGCGTTTTTAAAACACTTAAAAAATGAATTTTTTTAATTATGACTCGTTTGTGTATTTTCCCCCCACTAAAAATATTTGTGGGTGTGTGTGGATAGTTTTTTTTTTTTGTGTTTTGTTTATAAACTTTACTTGGAACTCTTTCGAAAAGTTACTTAAATAAACATTAACAATTAATACTGCAATTCAAACGCAAAATAAAAATTTGTTTACAGAACATTTTTTGGGACACGTTCAGCTGTTGCCTTTTTCCTATTAGTGGCCGGCCCCCCCTCCAAATTATTGCTAGGCGCCAGACAGTTTTTCAATTCATCAATCTTAGAATTCCACTTAATTCGACAAAATTGTGCAAAAATTTCCATTTAACAAGAATAAATTTTTGTTTTTCGTGGAATTTTTGCTATTATAGCAATAGAATGCCTAGAAAATTACAAATGCACGTTTATTTTGCACAGAATTACACAACCATTACGTGATTTTAAGCAATTGCGATTTAATAATTTGCTGTAGAAATGATGTCACGGCGACAAAGATGCTTTGATCTTTTTGCAGGCTTAGTCACAGAGTCCCTCTGGGAGCTGTCTGTCATATATAAACTTATTTATTCATTCAATGTCGTGACTTTTAGCGATCCCCGTTATATAATGAACAGTTCATGCCAAGTAGTTTCAACATTTAACGCATGGTGGCGCTTTTACCGCTTAATGACGTTCTGAAGACAGAGAGAGAGAGAGCGAAAGAGAGTAACTGTAACTTGCCATAATTTATGCTTTTTATGTGATTTTGTTTTATTACAACCCATATCGAACTTATCTTTAATACTTGAATATACGCCTTAGACTATTTTGTTATCTAACTTTTTTTTTTTTTGTAGAACTTTGACCCAAATATTTATTTCTTACTTTGCATAAGTTTCAACCTACTTATTTATCCATATTTATTGTTTCGTGCTTTCGTGTTCAAATAATGATAAGCTTGTTTGGTTAATTGCTTGAGCATGTTGAGAGGAGAACTAAAAGCAAAGAAATGAATGAATTTTTAGAGGCCATTTTTCTGTTTTCTCTATAAACTTTTCAAAACTTCTCGGGAATGTTCATTAATAAGTATTACTGCTGCGCCATAATTAGCAATGTTTATGCCCTGTTTAAGCTGTTCATTGTGAGGCATTTTGGGGTATCTAGAGCGGAGAGAAAGAGCTAGCCATTTAATTGATTTGTACCTAATAACATAACAATTTGAGTTTTGTGAAGACGGCTTTTCCATACATTTTAATCTTTTAATTTTGTAGTAAGCCCTTAATCATAGTACAACAGATAGTCATATTTCTCCCGGTTCTTTTCTCATTCTTTAGGAGAATGACAACAGCTACTCAACTGTTACCAAAAACAGCTGTTTAACTGCACTTATCTTGTCCACACTTTATGGTATAGAAAGTTTTCCGATTTGAGCTTTAGTACTTTATGTCCTTCTGTTTTGTTTTTCATTTCATAAAATCATATACAAAACTGCTGTAGGTAACTTTTTGGGTTTAACATCTGCTTCTTAATTAATGACCGCCCAACAATAACAATATTTTCGATTTCGATTTTAAACCTATTTTGAATGTCCGAAAAAAAAACAAAAAATATTCCACTTGTTTTCAAAAAAATTGCGCATTTGAAATATCAAAGTTTTATTTTGCACATCCGCCGGGCAATTTTTGTACGCAAATGTAAAACCGATTACATAAAGCGAAGTAATAAACTTTTCTTTTTTTCTTTCTTTCTTTATTAAAAATGACGCATCAAACCATTCCGTTGACACTTTCCATAGTTTACATTTCAATATGCTATTAAAACTGGTCAGAAACATTAAATATGCTTTGCACGCGTCAAAGAAAGAGATAGAGAGAGAGAGAGACAGGGAAAGAGAGAGATGAAACGTGAATATGATTAAGGAAATTGCGATAAAAAAAAGTTGACTTGAAATCAACTTGAAGACGTCATTTAAGTATCTGTGATGCATCCTCCTTCGCTCGTTTCATCTGTGTCGTCTCAAGTGCGTCAGATATTGGCGCCTGCCATTTCCCTCCCTCTCCTCCTACTCCTCCTTCTCCCCGCTCTATTGCCTTTTCTACACCTGAAAACAACAAATTCCCTCTTTTGGATAGCAAACGCACATTTTTGCGTTCTACACTACACTGAGAAAAACTGAGTCTGTTTTGTAGTGGTTGACTGTAAGAGAAGGGATAGGAAATGTCTGAAAAGAATATATTGGAACTGAGAAGGGTAAAGAAAGAGAAGGAAAGAGAGACAGATTACTATGGAGAAAGGTAGTGAGCTGTATAAGGTGATATCTGAAGATATATAGATGGAGTGAAATAGATAGATTGAAAAAGATAGATAGATGTATATATAGAGAGATGGAGAATAAATAAATAAATATATATATATATATATATATATATATAAATAGAGGTATAGATAGATAGAGAGATAGATATATAGATTGATAGAGCGATACTAGGTAGATAGATAGATAGATAGATAGATAGATTGATAGATAGAACGATAGAGAATGCGAAAAGGAAAAGTTATGGAATTTTTAGTAATATTGCAGTTAGGAATTCAAACTTCTTAGCTTCAAATAGCTAAAAATACTTTCAGTACCTTAAATAAACTTTTCTAAGTTTAAAAAAAAACCCTTAAAAAACTTAAAACCGTTTCTTAAGTGTACCTTCAATTTTAAAAGTTGTAAAGCAAACTGTTTGCCGCTTGTTTCTCTCAGTGTAGCATGAAAATGGATTTTCTCGCGTACTATTCGCATATGCTCGATAAACAGAAGAAGAAAAAAAATACTTATGCTTATTTGTGTGAGGTTGTATTGGTGTGAACCACTTTGCAAAAAGTTTACCTCTTTGATGGCCAACATGCTGGAAAATTCAGTTGAACGCGAACCGTGAAGAAAAACGCACGTTTTGACCCTCAAAACTTTCTGTTCTGCATAGAATGAATTTTGCGTTTGAATTTCAAAGTGAATAGAAATTCAAAAAAAAAACCAAAACCCAACAATTTGTTTCTAACCAACTTTAGAAGCAACAGAAGCTGAAGTGCGCGACATGAGCAGCAGTTTGTGCACAACAACAACAGTGCCTGCTAAAAGTATACAAACATTAACAAAAGTACCAAAAAACAACAACGAGATAAACAATAACATTTCCAACATGGTTGATCGATTTGTGCAATCTTTGGGTCAATTAAATGATTCCGGCAGCTGTTTTGATGCCAGCTTCGAGATTAAACACATCCTGCAGAGTCCACGTCTGGTTGTCACGCCCACAAAACCGACAAAGCAGCGTCAGCGTTGCCTCACCGAGTTGGATCGGGAACAGTTGACACGTTTTGTGGCAGACTTTGAGGCACGTAAGAGTGTCGCCTCGACACCCAAAGCGAAATGTATGTCGCCGTTCTTATGCCGCAAGGCCAAAGAGATTTATCGCAGCGCCAGCGGCAGACGCAGTGCATCGCCACAGATTCACATTGAGCCGGTACATGAGGAGGAGGAAGTGGAACAGACGCAACGTAAATCCGCTGAAGCAGAGGATCTAATGCCGCCACCAATGGCGCTGGCACGTGTCCAAGCAGAGCGTCGCAGTTGCCGCAGTGCATCCCGTGTCCTGCAATTCTTCAGCTCGGCAGCCAAACGTCGCAGCTGCAGTCGCAAACTCAGTGAACCCGACCCAGCCGAGTCCAGTCGCAGCAGTTCACCAGTGCTGCTACGTGTCAGCAAGGATCTGGAGCAGGAACAGCAACAGGAGCAATTGGATTGCCAGCCATTGACTGGTAGCACCACTGGTAGCACTGGTAGCAGTGCCTCCGAGGATGAGGAGCATGATGATGGCATCAGTTCGGCCAGCTCCAATTTGACTTCACAATCGGGCAGCAGCAGCTCCCATAACAGTTCCAACAGTCGCAACATCTCACCCGACTCCTCCTTCGAGATGCACGCTCCACTCCTGCCCAGCTTCAAGATCACACCGCCCCGCGCCCTCTGCCGCAATGCAGCCAGCGAGTTAGCCCGTTTCATACGCGGCTCCTTCCATGCCAAACGTGCCTCGATCACAACATTGAGACGTTCCCTCAGCGATCCGGATGCCATGCAGCAACTGGACTTCACCAAGCCGCAGCCATTGAGCGATGTCAGCAATGTGATGCGAGTGAGTCACTTTTAGAAAACACCAAAAAAAAAACACACACACAAAAGAAAACACACCAAAACCAAAAAAATAAACCAATAAGAAATTTCTCAATTTAAGAATGCTTAAAAACTTAAGTCTTTTGTGGGATATATGATTATATGATATATGATATATTATTATTTGATATATTATGATGAGATATATGATTATTTGATATATGATCTAATGATATATGATTATTTGATATATGATCTTATGATATATGATTATTTGATATATGATCTTATGAAATATGATCTTATGATATATGATTATCTGATTTAGTTTAAGTACTCAAATGCTTAATTCAATACTGAAAACATCGTAACATTTAACTAAGTCAATTTCATACTTTTATTGTAATAAGATTTGCTTCTGAAATGCCTAAAACTCTTTTTCTATAATTTGATTTGATTAAAATTTGTTTCCTTACTTGTTTTCTGCCGATTCTGACCATATTTGTAAATAATTTCAACATTAATTGAAATATTCCTTAAAAGTTATTTTTAAAAACGTTTTTACTTTTATTTGATTCGAACTTTTAAGTTTATCGTTTTGTTAATAAAGATATAATCATTGAAATTAAAGAACTTCTTACTTGAGATGAACAATTTTCATTACTTTTCTACTTGAATCAAGTTTTGCTTTTGCTCTTCCAAAGTTTTCTGACAATTGCGTTTCAATTCTCAAAATCGGGCCATCCAGCTGCGTTTCGTTTCGCTTTTTAAGTACGTAATATGTGTTTACGTTTAATTAATCGGAAGTTGTTTATTTACATTCGCGTCATCTTCAATCAATTCATATCCATATGGGCTATGGGATGGCGGCACTTATCCATAATTCGGAACGATTTAGTATCAATTTAGTTAACACCTAACTTAAACATAGTGTTAAAATTCATGTATTCATCACATTTACCATTTAGTTGATTTTTCAATAAAATTTAAACTTTGTTTGTAAATACTTTATGTACGAAATGTGCAATCGTTAATTTCGTTTTTCATAAAGGTTTTTATCGCGTGCCAAAAAATACATTTAATTCGATTTGAAAAGCTTAGTTAATGTTTCGTGATAGATCAAACGAATTGATTGTATTTTTTGGGTAGCGCGATGTTGTATTATGTGGGAATTTTCCGATGAATAAAGGCAAGATTATAGTGTGTAGATTTGTGGGAATTTTAGAGCTTGCTGACCTTGAAGAAATAAACAAAATGTAGTTTTTTTTTTTTTTGCTTCAAAGTTTGATTTATTTAAAGTGCATATAAGCTCTGAATATACTTGATGTTCTATATGAGTGCAGGTGTGATTTTTAGTTAAAACAGGAATTACGGTTCTAGTCGAGGAAGCTGAATCGTTCAAGTCCTCAGGTGTTTCCCAAACACTTTACACTTATTTCGCCTAAAGTTTTAAAAACAATATTCAAGTTTGGACAAATTCAAAATTTCATTCTAAGCGATTAAATGTGTATATCGGAAACCAAAAAAGTTATCGATAACTTAAAACAAACTTGTACTTGTTTTGGTGTCTAACTTTTATAGCCTTAATGGAGTCAAAGATGTTTTCCTTTCTGCCTGTTACATTTCATTTGCACAAAACCATAATACTCTTTTTTTTACACATTTCATGGGTATACAAATAGGAACGCCTATGTAAAAAAGTAATTAATTATACTCTTATTAACATGCAAATACCAATTGGTCACTTTTTGCCCCCATTCATCTTCAAGTAGATGTCTATTTTTGGAGATACAAATGGGAATCATTCAACAACAATGGAAAAAGCACAAAAAAACGTAATTCATTGAAATTTCACACTTTTTATGGATCGAATTGTATTGCCAATTGTATTTATTGATTGCCAATAATGACTTTCTAATTGTTGTTCATCATTCATTTCATTTCGCTTTCTATTAACGCCTTGTGCTTTTTGTGATTCCAAATTGGTTTTTGTGCTTTTTTTTTTCTTTACTTAATTGTTATTGTTTTTTTTTTTTAATGAACAAGCGGTCATTCAGCCCACGTGAGAAGAGTTTTTCGAAATTTATATATATGAATCATTTATCAATAGGCAAATTGAGTTCTCAGAAACGATATAATATTCCTACACTTAGGAAAATCTATGGAAATTTTAACAAATAATTTGAGTATTAACTGTTTCAGTTTATGTTTGAACATGTTCGATTTCAGTATTAAATTAAGTTGAGATATTTCTGAATTGAAAAACTTTTCCACTTTTCGGCAAATGTAACATCATTAATAAGAGTTTGCTTGTTATATAAACACATAAATCTACATAATGTGAGTGTGATGTGATACTTGTGTCTTCCGGTTTTTGGAATAACACCCGATCATACGAAACGCATATGACCCGCATTGGAATCCATAAAATTAACGTAAAGCGTAAAGCTACAACAATAGAAACAGCGGGCAGCCACTTTTGCCGGATATTTAATTTAATGCTTGTGTGCATTTCAGCAATTTGTTCAACGTTCAAAAAAATAAGTACCAAAAATAATTCAAAACTTGCGCATTTAAAGATAAAAAGCAGTTTAAATTGTTCAACTACATTTTTCTGTACAAAATGTATGAAATAATGGCTGCTGTGCGCCACCTGGCAACATTTAGCTGAACTAAACAAATCATAAATAACTGTTCAATTTATGTGCTAATTTAGATCTAAGGCATTGTTTGGGTCATGTGTTAAACGCCACGCGTGATCTCTCTCTTCCCCTCTCTCTTTCCCTCTCTCTCTTTAATTATCTTCTGCAAATACGCAAAAGTCAACACAGTACAAGAACAAACAACAGTAGCCCGCATTTTTGCTTCTTCCTTCGGCTGTAATTGCTTGGCATTTTAATTATTTCAATTGTCTAGCTAGCACTCTTTGTTTATTTGGCATCGAAATGGGCTCGTTTAATTTATTTGCGCCGCTTTTGTAGCTATATTTAGCGCACATTATTTATGTACTTGCTGCTGCAGCATTCTTTTATCCGTGTGGTATTTATTCAGTCAGTTCATTAAAACATTGTGCTGCATACTTATATGGGCAACAACAGCAAATGTGCTTTAAATTCTTGAAAGCAAAGGTAGAAAAAACAAACATTCAAAACAAAAATGCCATGGCAACTAAAATTAATTGCCAACGTCAACGTCACTAAACGTTTAATTAGCGAGCCAGCTGCCCAAAAACCAATTGTATATACACAGAGTGCATGTGAGAAAGAGAGCACAACAAACACCCACCCAACATGTATATGCATCGTGTGTGCAGTTCAGTTCATTCATAAGCAAAAACGAGAAGAGCAGCCGGTGTCAGGTAAATAGGCACATAACACAGCAACAACAACAAAAAGAACAGCGCAAAACAAAGAGCAAGAATGTTTTATACATAGCAACAAAATAAAAACAACAATAGCCATTCATATGAGTAAGCAATAACTGGAAACACATTCGCACACAAAGGCAGCTGCATGTTCGAGTTCGAAATTCGAAAACAAGAGAGTGCGAACAAGTCGCTGAATGAGAGATCGAACATTGCGTTTGTTCATACAACAGCGAACAGACATGTTGGAAACTTCACTTCTCCTGCTTGCACCTCTTGTCTGACTGCGCAGGTGTGTCCACTCCCAAGTCTGATGCTTTTCTAGCATTTTAAATAACTTTATAGATCGCTCCCATCAGCGCCATATAGTGTATGCTGCAACATGTTGTGTTCGTTGAGGTTTGTGTTCGATTTGATTGTTTGCAACACACAGATACATGGATTCTTACATGTTTGGTTTGATCAGCAGCTGGTTGAACACAACAACTGACGATGTCAGTTACTTTATACACGTTGGGGCTGCGAGTCAGAGTTTCGAGGCTCGCATACGAGAGTGAGATCGGGGGCCATGAAAAGTGTGTGAAAAAGCAAATAATAATAATAATAAAGAAAAAAACCACTAAAAAGTAATTATAAAGCCAATTCCAAAAAGAGCACCACAACACAATACCAACTAAGTAACAACCGAAAGTGAAAAAACAGTGCAAAGTTAAGTTTTGTGTTTTGTTGACAAAAGCGGCACGTTTGCGCTTTCTCATATACACACACTCACACACACGTACATCGCACATCGCACTCCAACACATTCGCACGCACATCGCGAACATTTCGCAAAGCGATGACACGCCTTTGGAATACTTGAAATAATCGCACAGCAACAAAAACAACAAGCACAGCAACCACAACGAAAATCATAATTGAAATCAAAAACAAAGCACAGAGCAACGGGTAGGTTCTGGCTGCAGTCTTCACACGGGTTTGTCAACTCTCCAACTATGGTTAGTTAGTTTTTGTCATTAGCATGCGTAGCAGAGTAAGCTCTCTCTCTCTCTCTTTTTCTCCCTCTCGCTTATTAGAGTAAATTGCAATTGCGAAACCGCCCACTGTCCACTTAACAAGGAGAGTTATGTGCTCTCACTCTCTCTATCTCTCTCTGCATGTCTCTCTCAGTGGCTCGCTCTCGCTTCGAGTTCGAACACTCGAACAATTGCAAGTGACAATAGGCTCGTTCCATTCATACTTTAGATAAGATATATATTTATGAAACTCTAATCGCTGTTTATTTGTGAACACATGATTTATCAGCATTTCTCGAAGAAACTGTGTCGCATTTCTGAGAATTATCAACACGTACATATATCTTACAAATGGCTACAAAAAAAAAAAAGATTGTAAATATACATTTTGAATTTTTGGGGTTATATCTTTCTTTGTTTGTTGTTGTCATCTGCTGTGAGGGATTTTCCCAGAATATTACACGCATTTGTTTATTTGTGCTTGATTTAATGATTGTTGTTGTTTTTATTTTCGGTTTCGGTTTATCTGTGGAAAGCTACATATGTACATATATATGTGATGTATCGGAAAGTTACGCGATTTGCGTTTAGATTTTTAGAACTTTTAGATATGGGCAGTTTTGAATAATAATCACAAAAGTTGTTTATTTTCTATTTGTATACATTTCGGTTTATATTTTGCCCTCTGGCACATTTCCAAGAAACATCATTTCGCTTCATTCCGTGATGATGAGATCTCAAAGATCTTAATCCCTAGCTTTGAAGTACGCCGAAAACAGCTTTTCGTAGGCCGCGTTCATAGATCATTTTAGCCAGTTAACTTAATTATGATGAATCATTTGCATAATGTAAAATTTGTTAGAGCCCCGGAAACAACAGAAGAAAACTTGACAAGTATCCGTTTTTTTTTTTTCGTTTCAATTTCACCAGACCGACAAGAATTCTGCCTCCCAGGCAAAAAAAAGAGACAAAAAGAGCTCCAATTACCTAAATACAAAAACAAAAAAAATCTCATTTACTTTGGTTAAGGCGCCAATGTTGACCACCAAGGCGTTATATATAGAAGAAGATCGTGTTACTTTTTGCAGCTCTGTGTCGATTAAGTTATAGACAACACAAGGCGAAGAGAGGGGAGGAAGAGGCGAGTCGCGCTTAAAGCCATTCAAGTTTAATTTACTCGTGGGATATTTTGTTGTTGTTGTTGTGGCTTTTGAAACAACAACAAATCATCGGCAACAAATGCAAAGTCAGCGCAATGACTTTTTAACTTCAACATTAATATAAGGAGCTGCACACACAGATACATACTTAATGCATGTGGCATGAACAACATAAAAAGAGAACTGCATTAATGTGTCCATGTTGTGTTGTGTCCACTGAGGCATGCAACCGCTATAGGATTTATCATAGTTGTTGTGCTTCATAGTTGTCGTATGAGTGTGTAATTGTATGTGTGTGTGTGAGTGTGTTTGCCAATCGACCTGCTTAACTCTCTTGTGGCAATTTGCATTGTTGCACGGCGTTTTTGTTTTTTTATTTTTATTTTTTTGGCTTTCGCTTTGCTTCGCTTATTTTTCAATTTGCCATTTCGATTGCAATTTGCTGTGTTTTTTTTTCCGTCTTCAGTTCATTTTTTTTTTTTTTTTATTATTGTAACGCATCGAGCGCGTCGTTTATGTCATTCCACTTTAAGTTATTTATTTTAATTATCTGTTTTTTTCGCTTTTTTTTTCGTTTTAACTTTGGCAAATTGTTCATTTCCTACTTACTCAAAAGCCACTTCCACACATTTACACTCCGTCTCTCTTCCACTCTCCCTCTCTTTATCTCGCTCCTTCTCGCTCTGTCTGTCTGCGCCTGCTATTGTTTGGCAATCAACGGTGATTTATGTTCGCTCTCTGTGTGTGTGTTGCGTTCACTTGTTATTTCTATTGTTATCTCACTCTCACTCTCGCTCTCGCTTCACTTGTTGCGTTGCAGTTACTTGATGTTGCTTTTGTTTTCACATTTGACCCCGGGGCTTTTTCGCTTTTCGTTTTTTGGTGCTGTCCCCTCTTTGAAGTCAGTCTACAAAAGAATGCTCTTTTTGACCCAATTCTGTTTCTGTACATTCAGAAATATGATAAGTCAGAATATTTCATTGTTTAAACATTTTTTGTTCGGTTGTTCGGGTATCTTTGTGTGCACTTTAAGCTTCTTGCGTCACAATTGTTCACATCCCCGGGGCTTTCCACATTTAAATGTTTCTGTACCACTTAAAAGCTTATGTATATCTAAGATGGCTTGAAATTTGGGTTTATGACCTTCCATATGATGATTTTCTTTGCAAAATTTTGAAGGTTAACACATAAACAGCTGGCGTATTGAGTTTTTGGAGCAATTATGTTTTCATTGTTTATGGTTTTGTTTAGGAACATCTGGAATAAAAAAAACTCAAAAAACGAGGGCAACAAAAAAGTACAATTAATTTAATTTATTTCCATTGTCGAATCACTTTTTATTTTGTATTTTATTAAGTGATCAAAAAAAATTCATTAAAAAAAAAATTGAGAAATTTTTCAACATTTTTAGAGTATTCCCAAAAAGTTTCAAATAATATCATTAATTAGCCCAAAAGTTTTATATATCCAAAAAATTCCATTTCTAATAAGCCAAGTCACAATGGGAAGATCTCTTTGACAGCTTTCATTTTATGTATGCATGTGTGTGTGTGTGTGTGTGTAGCGTGACCAGGCAATTGTTTCACATCTATCTCATCTCACGAACCGAACCGAACCAATTGGTTTTTATTAATGAATAACGAATTCCGACTGAAAATTGTCATTTTTTTTCTCACTTTTTGATGAAATATCAACCGGAAATGATTTAAATTTCTCTATCTTCACACTGATCGCTCTGTCTCTTTCACTCGCACACATGATTTAGTGCTTATAACCTGTCAGATATATATAGAGATATATATTTGTTTTGGTTTTTTATTTAAGTGATCAGCTTATGTGAAACTTGAGCTTTGTATCAGAATTCATTAATCTCTCGCACAACAAAGCATCATTAAATGTGAGAAACGGTGGGAAATGTACAAAAAATGAGAAGGAAGCAGCGATTAGAACGACCAACAGATACTCTATAGATGATTTGCAAGAAATATCAACAACGAGAAAAGAAGTAAGAAAACCCCGGCATAAAGTGTTTCTTTGATAGTTTCTTGGGTTCACTCTGCATGAAGACAATTTAATTTGAATCAACTTAATAATTCTCTCTTAAGATCTTCACCGGACAGAAACCGAGCTTGTTACATTTGTTGTAAGTTTATTATTATGGCATTTGCTTCACCCATTTTGATGAGAACCGGGTGGAGAAAAAAAAGTAACCACAAAAACACACTGCAACATATTTGTATAAATAGCTGAGACTGCGAGCAAACAGAGTAAAGGCAAAGGCAAAGGGAAAGGCAACGAGTTTCGAGTCAAGACAAGAATGATTATCAGCAAAGTGCAGTAAAAGTAAATGGATTGACCGACCGAAAGGCAGACAGGCGGGCGGGCGGGCAGGCGGGAGTAGGCAACCCCAGAAAACGACAAGACATACTCATCACAATTACATATACATATACATATACATACTATATACAAATGAATGTCTTCACAATTTGTTCACACAATTAGAATGTATTCGAGTTGGAAAGTTGAGGGAGGGTAGGGTAGGATAGGACGGTACGTCGGCATATGACAACCAATAGTTGCCAACAGTTGCTGCCACATGCGTCACGAAGACGCCACACACACAAAAAGTTCAAAAGTTTATCATCGTGTTGTTGTTGTCGTCATTGTCATTTGGGGCTTGGCCGTGATAATGACAGACTTAACACAAAAACCATTTGACTGTTTTTTTGTTATTGTTGTTGTTGTTCATTCCATCAATTTGTACTTTGTAAATTGGTCATGAAAAGTGTAAACCTTCAATGCAATATGCGGGGTGCTTGAACTCGAAAACTATTCTAAGCAGAGAAACACAAAAGCAACGAACAAAATAATAGTTGTATGGTAGTTTTAACAAGACCCTATAAATGTATAGAGTTGGTTTCAGTAGTTTAACACTTTTCATGACTTAACCTTATGAAACTTCTTATATACTTTAATCATTTATACCTATATGCCAAACTGAAAGCGATTCCGAAATAGTTTCTAACAAGGGTGTTTAAACTCGAATCTCGAACCTCTTTCCGCCCGAGTGTAGGGTTGATCCATGGGAAATAAATTGAAACACAGCTGTCTTTTATCACAAAGTGATTGGAAACAAATGAAGAGCATTGACAAAGTCTCCATTGAAATTATATTTCTAAATAAGCATGTTATTAAAATTAATATTTATAAAGATTTTTCTTAATAATAATTTAATTATTTTTCTTATACTTACAGAAACGTGAACTGCCCTCAAATGCATCGCCGTTTCGTCGTGCCTGGGTACAATCATCGTTTCGCACAACGCGCGCCACCGATAAGGTGGGCAAACCGAGCGCAGTTCCAGGTGCAGGTATTGGCAGCAGTCCATTAGTGCGACGCAGTGCCTCAATGAGCGCCTCTGACAGTGATGTGTTCATTAAGAATCCGATGCTGGAAGAGATTAAGTCGGCCAAGCCGCCACAGATGCAGCCACAACAAGCATTGTTCCAGGTGCCACAAATACTCACAACACCGGCGCCACCATCAAGTGTGATGGTGACATCAGCAACGGCCGCACTGGCCACATTGGAGCCAGAGCAAGTTGGTCCAAGCAGCTGGGGCACATCGTTTGAGCGTATGTTGCAAGATGCCGCCGGCATGCAAACCTTTGCCGAGTTCCTCAAAAAGGAATTCTCTGCGGAGAACATATACTTTTGGACTGCCTGCGAACGTTACAAACACACGGATGCGGATGCGGAACGTGTCCGCCTGGCACGTGAAATCTATGGCAAGCATTTGGCTAACAGCAGCAGCGATCCGGTCAATGTTGATTCGCAGGCCAGAAATCTCAGTGAGGAGAAATTGGCGAGTGCGGCAACAGATATATTTGCTGCTGCCCAGAAACAAATCTTCAATCTGATGAAATTCGATAGTTATCAGCGTTTCATACGCTCCGATCTGTACAAGAGCTGTGTGGATGCGGAGCAGAAGCAACAAACGTTGCCATACACTGGCGCCGATCTCGATGAGTTGTTGAAGACAAATTTTCACGTAGTGGCCTCGCCCAAGGTAAGATTTACGCTTACGATGATCTACCTCTTCAACTGTTATTTATCCCATTCTCATTCTCCTCCAATAGCTCAAGAAATCGGTAAGCAATGCCGAGGATCGGCGACGTAAGAGTCTATTACCCTGGCACCGCAAGACGCGGAGTAAATCGCGTGATCGCAGCGAGATAATGGCGGATTTGCAGCAAGGATTACAGATACCGGCTGTACCACCGTCACTAGCGCACCTCGTTAACTCTGGATCGGTGCAGAATTCGTTGAGTGACCTGCACAGTTCCCGCTCCTCGTTGTCATCTTTCGATGCGGCACCACCGGGTGGCCAGACGCAGGGTGCCAGTGCAGAGAGTGTTTGTTCGTTGTGCCGCGTAATACTCACAGATGGGGCGACAACCATTGTGCAGACACGTTCCGGCGATACAGTGGCTCAGTTAGTGGAACGTTTGCTGGAGAAACGTAATCTGGTTTATCCCTACTATGATGTGGTGTTCCAGGGCAGCAATAAGTCCATTGATACACAACAACCCTCACAGCTGCTGGCCGGCAAGGAGGTTCTGATCGAGCGTCGCGTAGCCTTTAAACTGGATCTGCCCGATCCCAAGGTCATCTCTGTCAAGAGCAAACCCAAGAAACAGCTGCACGAGGTCATACGGCCCATACTGAACAAATATAATTATCAAATGGATAGAGTTCAGGTGCTGTTGCGCGATACCCAAGTTCCGCTCGATCTGATGCAGCCCGTAACAGTGGCAGATGGACAACGTCTGCAGATAGCCTTGCTCAAGCCGGATTTTCAGCTAGGCGGCGGCAGTAGCATGCCGCCGAAGCATAGTAAACCGATGAAGCCATTGCCAACGCTGACGACCACAGATGCCGCCCAGGGCCAATTGGATGAGCTCACCAACAAGATGTTTAACGAGCTGTTGCAGAGCAAAGCGGATGCCGCTGCTCTGCAAAAGCCCAGCGATCTGTGCTCCATGAAGTCAAATGAGGCGCCCTCAGAGAGCTCCTCATCCCTGTTCGATCGCATGCGTCGCCAACAGCAGCAGAGGGACAATGGTGCAAACATTCCAGGCAGTAAGATGCCAAAATTGAAAAAGAAATCCACAAGCAGTCAGCATTCCGAGGATTCGGCCAACGTAGATGCAAAGCCCAAACCCATCATTGCCAAGCTTAAAGCGGGCGTCAAACTGCAGTCTACAGAGCGAGTAGCAGAGCACCAAGGTTAGCATGGAGTAACATACCAAATCCATTTATATACTCATCCCAGTGTGTCCTGTTCTTTTTTTGCAGATGAACTACTCGAAGGCTTGAAGCGGGCACAGTTGGCACGCCTGGAGGATCAGCGCGGCACAGAGATTAACTTTGATCTGCCCGACTTTCTCAAGAACAAGGAGAATCTCAATGCGGCCGCATCCAAGCTGCGCAAGGTGCGCGCCAATTTGAGTCCGGTTAACAAACCCAACACAAGTCCGACGGCAGATGCACCACAGCCAGCGCCAAGGCTTTCCATAACACGCATCCAGCCGCAGTCACCAATGAAGGTGGATCTTGTGGAGCAGGACAACGGCCAGGAGGAGCTGCCTTTGTCGCCGCAAGATCTACTGGAATTTGCCAAAGCCCCACCACCGTTGCCACCCAAGCCCAAAGTGTTGCCCATTAAGCCATCGAACTGGGGCGTTGCTGCAAATGCTCCGCCCACCGGCAACTATAGCAACAAGTTTTCGCCCGCCAAGCACACACATGCCACCACATCGCCCACAACAACAACAACACCTCCAACAACAACACCAACTGGAACAACAACACCACCAATATCTCTCTCCTTTGGCAACAACAAATTGCCCCTGGAGATTGGGCGCAAATCGTTGGAACAGACGAGCACACGCTGTGCATATCTCGATGAGCCCAGCAGCAGCTTTGTCTAAACTGTGTTTGACCAATCCTCTGGATTTATCTGTGTATATACTACTATTACTTATCATCATATAAAAGGGATAATGTTCCCTTTTCGCTATTTATTAACATTTTTTGTATTCTCTATGTGTGAAGTGTTTTAGGCTTTTAATTGAACCATGACGAGCTTTTAGTAGTGTCCACCACTAATAGAAGTGATCTGTGTCTATTTATAATGAACCCCACTTAACATTAATCTTAACTAAATAAATATATACATGTATACGCAACAATTTCTCATATTCATTCTTAAAATTACTTTATAACACCTTAAATTGTATAGTATACAAATAGGGTCACAAATATATTTAATGTGCAAACGAGTTGTGCAAAGTAAAAATTAGTAAAGCATACTTTTAGGTACTTTTAAAATAAACATTAAGCATTGGCATCGCATTTAGTTACAATTCAATTTACTACTACCCTAAAGCACTTACTATTACTATTATTCGTTAGGCTTCCCATCAGCAAGGCCATTTTATTTTACATTAACACTTAACATCTGCGCGTTCTAATTACTAAAATTTTTAGCACAGCTTTTCATTAAACTTATTTCTCTACACCATTCGCTGTATAAATAAGTGTCGCTGTTTGGTAAAGTCACAGTTCGAAAAAAAATATCAAATGATAAGAGTTATGCAGTTTGTTGTGCTTTTAGTCACATTTCTGTGTCTTGCATCCGCTCTTCACCTGGACACAGTTACTCAACAACGGAAACGTAACTAAACTCAAATAATTTCAATACTTGCTAATTGAAACGTTTGAAATTACAGAAATTTGCACAAAGATGCCGTCATATGGAGACTGTTCTAGCAACGTTAAGCAATGGTACTATGACTTTTTACACGATCAGTGTATGGAATTTACATGGAGCTCTTGTGGCGGTAATGAGAACCGTTTTGCAGATCATTACAGCTGTATTAGGTTTTGCATGAATCCAAAGTACAGATACAATATGCAAGATTTTGAGGATGATTACATAAACTAAATGTTAACAAGTAAGAAGGCTCTAGTCGAGTAAGCTCGACTAGAAGATACCCTTAACCCTTGATCATGCAGACGGATAGACGGTCGGGCTGACAGACACTCTCATTTGTACGTGTACCGCTGTTGCTGTTGCTTGCTTGATGGTTTCATATCTCCGGTGTTTCTGAACCGATCTTAATAAATATACATTTTAATAATTTTACAGATGTTCATTATTTTGTTAAAAGTTGCAATCCCCAGTTTCAAGTATTCGATTATCAAATTTTTTTGCTATTGATTACATGTGTATGTCGTAAGCCGGAAAAGTTGTCGAAAATTTGAAACAAACTTGCCATGCCTAGGGGTTAGGAGGGCTTATCCATAATCTGGAGTCTCTGGCGTTTCTAGTTCCCGACATCGACGGACTGGCTATATGGCTATATCGACTCAGCTGTTGATGCTGATCAAGAATATATATACTTATGGGGTCGGAGAAGCCTCCTTCTCGCTGTTACATACATTTGCACAAAACCATTATACCCTTTTTTACACATTTCACGGGTTAAAGGTATAAAAATAAGAACAAGAGCAAATACAATTTTGTAAGTGGTTTGATTTTTTCTACTTATCGAATCACTAAAGAACGTTAATCTGTAATCTTCTGAGCCGCCAGGCAGCCCACAAAAAGTACAATCAAATGGCCAGTGTTGGTTTAGAACTGTGCTCAGCCGACTGTGTGACGGTAGTCATATTAAGCTGCTCCTTTTGCTTTTCATTACTGCCGGGCTCCAGTTGTTTTGTCTCCTCGCCAGCACTGATCTCCTTGGGCAACGACTCTTCGAGAATTTCATCTGAAATGCGATAAGTGATGGGCGACGGTTCTTTGGCTGGCAACCATTCGGGAATTATCTTATCATGCAATCGCCATTTTCCATATTCATTTGAAATGTGTTTCTCGAATACAATATACTCCAGCACATCCTTTGTGAGAATTTCATTACCGTGCATTAACCGACCAAAACGATCGTAGATGGCCAGCATTTGTTGTGTGTGAAAGCGAACTGTGACTTGTCCAAACTGGTTCTCCTTGGTGATGACTTCTGTGCAACGTGCATGCACCAGGCGTGGCGGCTCAAGCGACTGCAGAAATTTCCAGCGTATGGTCTTATCTTTGACATTGTGCATCATTTCTGGATAACACCGTTCGGTGACGAATTCACGAATTTTGTACTTCTCTTTGGCCGCCATATGTGTGTGCGCAGCTACATAGATTTCCTGGGCATGTTCCCCAAACTCGTCGCTATTGAAACTTTCCTCGTACGAGCGAATTTTACGTACGGCCAACATACTTTTTGATTTCTTTTCGAGAAACTCAAATTTTTGCTTGGCACCTGATGTTGTTATGATTGACTTTTTGCCATCACCCTCGGGTGGCACATAGGGCTCAAATATGCCGCCCGTGCAACTGATATGAAATGGACGTTCCATCCAGGGACGCGGGGGATAAACACCACGTTCCTTCATCCGACTGCGCATCTCGTCTTTGCTAAGATCCTGTGGCTTCTCCTGCAAATTGGGTATATCAATTTTGATAAATTTTTGGCGACGCAATCGCTTGAACTCGGGCTTCCAGTGCTTTGTTTGTCGGTGGCGGACCTGCTGCATCTGGACCGCATTCTGCAGCCCTGGAAACAACATACGCACGCCCGTTGTAGCCACTTGGGGCATCTGGAATATCAATGAAAACAGTTACTACTGTAGGAATATTCCACTATTTTCTATAAAATTACCTGCATCTGCATGATTTTCAAGCTGGAACACACTAGTTTTTCCATAGTTAATTAAATTTCGTTTCCTTAAAATTATGCCCCTCCAAACACCTAATGCATGCTTATACAATCAGTAATCGATACTTCGGGCTGACACTGTCAGCTGTTCGCCGGCATGCTATCGATACCGGAACCCGAGTACATATCGCTAAAAGACGTTTATTTGAACAAATATTTAAACAGTTGAATGTAACATTTAAAAGTAAACGGCTTTAATTATTACATCATAAACATATAATTTTGACATGGCTGGATTGGAAGCATTATAGTGTTTGAAAACATATAAAATGAAAATATTTAGTTGTTCATAGCCATACGAGCCTATAAATAAAACAATTAAGTTTGCATATGTCTAAGTTAATACATTATGTTATTACCTTGGCACGACGAGTTTGTTTAGCATCTTTGTAAGTGGTAATAGAATTTGATCTGCATGCGGAACGTAAAATACGATCCCCGTAAATTGATATTTTATTTTATTGTTTACCATTATAATCCAAGTTGTATGGAGTACTTACTTAGCCGGACAGTCACCCGCTTCGATACGATAGTCATGAATGAAAAGATTTGATGGAATATTTTTAAAGTTACTCAAGCACAATTTTGCACTCTCCATTTCGTTCTCCAGGCGCACTGTTCGGGCTGTCCTCGCTTTCCTCCAGGACCAGTAACTCCACCAGATTGTCCACCTGTTCCAGCAGGTCCAATAAAAGATTTGTCATCATTTTCATCAGATCCAATAACAGGTTTATCACCAGGTTCAATAACATGTTTTCTATCAAGTCCAAAAACAGGTTTATCTCCTTTTCCAACAACAGGTTTGTCACTAGGTCCAACAACAGGTTTTCTATCAGGTCTAACAACAGGCTTGTCTCCAGGTCCAAAAACAGGTTTTTCATCAGGTTCAAGAACAGGTTTATCCCTAGGTCCAGTAACAGGTTTATCACTAGGTGCAGTAACAGGTTTATCACTAGGTCCAGTAACAGGTTTTCTATCAGGTTTCCATATTCATTTGAAATGTGCTTCCCGAATACAATATACTCCAGCACATCCTTTGTGAGAATTTCATTACCGTGCATTAATCGACAAAAACGATCGTAGATGGCCAGCATTTGTTGTGTGTGAAAGCGAACTGTGACTTGTCCAAACTTGTTCTTGGTGATGACTTCTGTACAACGTGCAAGCACCAGGCGTGGCGGCTTAAGCGACTGCAGAAATTTCCAGCGTATGGTCTTATCTTTGACATTGTGCATCATTTCTGGATAACACCGTTCGGTGACGAATTCACGAATCTTAAACTTCTCCTTGGCCGCCATATGTGTGTGCGCAGCTATATAGATTTCCTGGGCGTACGAGCGAATTTTACGTACGGCCAACATACTTTTTGATTTCTTTACGAGGAACTCAAATTTTTGCTTGGCACCTGATGTTGTTATGATTGACTTTTTGCCATCACCCTCGGGTGGCACATAGGGCTTAAATATGCCGCCCGTGCAACTGATATGAAATGGACGTTCCATCCAGGGACGCGGTGGATAAACACCACGTTCCTTCATCCGACTGCGCATCTCGTCTTTGCTAAGATCCTGTGGCTTCTCCTGCAAATTGGGTGTATCAATTTTGAAAAAGTTTTGGCGAAGCAATCGCTTGAACTCGGGCTTCCAGTGCTTTGTTTGTCGGTGGCGGACCTGCTGCATCTGGACCGCATTCTGAAGCCCTGGAAACAACATACGCACGCCCGTTGTAGCCACTTGGGGCATCTGGAATATCAATGAAAACAGTAACTACTGTAGGAATATTCCACTATTTTCTATAAAATTACCTGCATCTGCATGATTTTCAAGCTGGAACACACTAGTTTTTCCATAGTTAATTAAATTTCGTTTGCTTAAAATTATGCCCCTCAAAACACGTAATGCATGCTTATACCACTGAGCAAATAATTGATATAGAACATCGAACTCACATCATCCCATACCTAACACAATGGAAACACTTACACAAAAGAGAGCGCGAGAGCTCACAAAATTGTTTACTAGTGTCATATAAACGTACACACACATGTAAATGCTGGGTACAGAAAAGCAAAATTTTCAGAAATCTCGACCGAGCGAGCCCAGCTCAAAAAGAAACAAGTAAGAAGGCTCTAGTCGAGTAAGCTCGACTAGAAGATACCCTTAACCCTTTACCATATAGACGGACAGACGCTCGGGCTGACAGACACACTCATATGTACGTGTACCCATACCTGATGGTTCCATATCTCTGATGTTTCTGAACCGATTTTAATAAAATTTTTACACATTTTCAAATTTTTGAAATTTGAGATTTTTTTGTTATCGATTACATGTGTATATCGTAAACTGGAAAAGTTATCGAAAATTTTAAACAAACTTGTCATGCCTAGGGATTAGGAGAGCTCATATCCAATATTTGGAGTCTCTAGCTTTTGTAGTTTCTGAGATCGACGCGTTCATACATACAGACGGACTGACAGACAGATGGACATGGATAAATCGACTCGGCTGTTGATGCTGATCAAGAATATATATACTTTATGGGGCCGGAGAAGCTTCCTTCTGCCTGTTACATACATTTTCACAAAACCATTATACCCGTTTTTTCACCATTTCATGGGTTAAGGGTATAAAAAGCGCACACGCATGCAAATAAATTTGTACCGTTAGTTGCTTACCGCGCGCGCGCCCCCTGTTCTACAATAGTCGGGCCGCTTAAAGCAACCAACAAATGAAACAAAATCGGCAGCCTGTGCATACCCCGCAAGCGCTCCGCCTCTTTCAAACAGAAGATCGGCCAAGGACAAACTCATGCATACATTCACGGAATGACGTACATTTTCTGCGCGGCATACTCGGAGAGCGTAATGAGCTCTCACGCTCTCTTTTGTCTAAGGGGATCCATTGTAATAGGTATGGGATGATGAGATATCGATTATTTTCTCAGTGCTTATACAATTAGTAATCGATACTTTCGGCTGACACTGTCAGCTGTTCGCCGGAATGCTATCGATACCGAAAACTGAGTACATATCGCTAAATGACGTTTATTTGAACAAATATTTAAACAGTAAATGTAACATTTAAAAGTAAACGGCTTTAATTATTATATCATAAACATATAATTTTGACATGGCTGGATTGGAAGTGTTAAAATAGTGAACGGACGTATTACTTTAATCCAACCCACCTTTGAAAACATATAAAATAAAAACATTTAGTTCATAGCCATACGAGCCTAAAAATAAAACAATTTAGTTTGCATATGTCTAAGTTAATACATTATGTTATCACCTTGGCACGACGAGTTTGTTTAGCATCTTTGTAAGTGGTAATGGAATTTGATCTGCATGCGGAACGTAAAATACGATCCCTGTAAATTGATATTTATTTATTGTTTACCATTATAATCCAAGTTGTATGGAGTACTTACTTAGTTGGACAGTCACCCGCTTCAATACGATAGTCATGAATGGAAAGATTTGATGGAATATTTTTTAAGTTACTCAAGCACAATTTGGCATTCTCAATGTCGTTCTCCAGGCGCATTACTGAAAAATTTACATACAAAATAAATCAAATATTAAAATTTTACGAATCAAGTAAGAAACAAACCTTTAATCATAAGTTTTTCCTCTGTATCATCACAGCAAAGAGAGCTCTTACAGGAACAGCACTGCTTCTCGGACACTGTACACGGTGACTGGCTCACCGTCGGCACAAGGCTCTGGGAAATACAGGGAATATTTGAAATAACATCCTTCATAATCATATTAAACAAACATCCGGGTAGAATATTTTCTGCAGCAGCGAAAATACGTTTATGCATGTAGGCCAGATCCTTAAAGTCCAGGGTGTGCAGTCCATGATGATAAAGTTTGTGACATATTGCATAGAAGCGGCTTTTCGGAATGTTGCACTTGCAGAAACAGAATCCGCACTCATCGATAAACATATCGAGAATCTTGCGCAACTCCCTTTCCAAGCCAACTCCATCAATCTCACCGGCAGATAGAGTTTTAACCGTATTCTTCACAAACTCATCGAACTGTTCTTCAGTAGTATCGTCAAGTTTTGGACCCTTTTTGGATCCGCGTCCACGCCCATATCCTGCTTCACCTTTGCCTTTGCCGGTTCGTCCGGCAGCTGCGGCAGCTCCGCCATCACCATCGTCACCCGGTCCACGCAATCCTGGTTTTGCGGCGAGACCCTTTGCTCCGCCGGCTGGTCCTTTTCCTGGCGAGCCGTCGTCTGGCTGCGTGCCTGATTGTCCGCCTGGTCCAGTCTTACCGCCGGGCTGGCCTGCAGTTCTTCCAGCTGCTCCGCCTTTACCGCCTTGTTGATCTGCAGGTCCTCCGGTTGCTCCACTTTTATCTGCAGGTCTGTCAGTTGCTCCGGCTTTACCGCCTTGCTGACCTGCAGGTCTTCCGGTTGCTCCACTTTTACCTTCAGGTTGTTCGGATGTGCCATCCTTACCACCAGGCTGTCCTGCTGGTCCACCGATTCCAGCAGCTTCACCTGGCTGACCTCCAGGTACTCCAGCCTTTTTATCAGCTACTCCTTCAGCCCTAGGCTGACCGGATTGTTCAGGTGCGGATTCAGGTTTGATTTCTCGCTGTCCAGTAGTTCCAGGTCCAACAACAGGTTTTCCATCAGGTCCAATAACAGGTTTATCTCCTGGTCCAACAACAGGTTTGTCACCAGGTCCAACAACAGGTTTTCTATCAGGTCCAACAACAGGTTTGTCACCAGGTCCAATAACAGGTTTTTCATCAGGTCCAGTAACAGGTTTATCACTAGGTCCAGTAACAGGCTTATCACTAGGTCCAGTAACAGGTTTATCACTAGGTCCAGTAACAGGTTTTCCATCAGGTCCAATAACAGGCTTATCTCCTTGTCCAACAACAGGTTTGTCACCAGATCCAACAACAGGTTTGTCACCAGGTCCAATAACAGGTTTATCACTAGGTCCAGTAGCAGGTTTATCACTAGGTCCAGTAACAGGCTTATCACTAGGTCCAACAACAGGTTTTCCATCAGATCCAGTAACAGGTTTTCCATCAGATCCAGTAACAGGTTTATCACTAGGTTTAGTAACAGGTTTGCCATCAGGTCCAATAACAGGTTTGCCATCAGGTCCAATAACAGGTTTATCACTAGGTCCAGTAACAGGTTTGTCATCAGGACCAATAACAGGTTTGGCTCTAGGCTGTCCGTCAGTAACGGAACCTTGTCCGGGAGCACCAGGTCTTTGTTCAGGCTGTCCTGCAGTCGTTGCACTGGGCTTACCACCTGTATCCCCAAGTTTCGATCTGTCAACCATACCCATCGGCGTCATAACCTTATCGGTCCCTCGCTTCAAATCTTCCTGCTTAAGTTTTTCTTCTGCTTTTTTGGCTTCATCAGCTGCTTTCTGTTGCTCCTGAACTCTCTGTTTAGTTTCCTTCTCAATTGATTCTGGATCTGCTCCGAGATCAGTTAGTTTTTCTTTATAGCTTTTGTTTATTTCTTCGCATTGTTGTCTACCTTTCATGCAGTCTTCAAGCTGTCGTTTCAAATCGTCTGTCAGACCCTGAAGATGAGAATCTTTTAAGTCATTAACCTTGTCTTTAAGCATATCGTTTTGTCTGGCAACATCGCTAATATCCCGTATTATTCCAATACTCTCGCGCATACCGTCCTCCATATACTTTGTGTCCTTATCAAGGTTACGTACTTTCTCATCCAGTTGGTTGATTCGTTTGCTGCTTTGCAAAGCGGCTTGGCACAAGCAATCGTTCTCCTTTATCAGGTCACCAAGGCTTCCATCCTTTTCCCGAAGTAAATTCTTAAGACGATCCAGCTCGACCATGCAGTCGTTCATGTTCGAAATATTTTGTCCACCAGGATAACTATCTTGATTCATTTGCTTAAAGCAATCAACCTGTTTAGCCATTTCGTCCATAATATGATCCAGCGTAGCACTCGTGTAAAAAGCCAAATCATCACCAATATCTGGACAGTCTGGTGGTATATCAAACGGCGGGCAGTCACCGTGTTGATTTCCGTACTTTTGGTTGAGATCACAGATGACGTTCTGAAACAAAGTAGGACGCGTGTGGATAGTAAAACAAGGAATTAGAGAGGAAAACCATTAGAAGTAGTTGCGGATTGAAATATGTGAAGGCTTGAGAAAGAGGAAGGGAGAATTTTTAAATAAATGTTAAGGCCGGTTACAATCCAAAGACATACTACGACTAATGACTTTCCTCTTTCATTAGTCAATCGGGAAGGCTATTTTCAAGTTGGACACTTATAATTTAAGACAAAAACTACAGATTTGGACACATAAAATGTTGATTTACGCGGGACACGGCATTAACATGTATTATCACCATCCTCCTCAAACCCAGTCTCTTTGAAACAACTATCACTGCAGCTTTCAATCAGCTCATCAACGAAGCGATAACCAGATTTCTTGAACGATTTTGTTTTATGCTTAGGAGACAGGACAAAGTGTGATACATCACCCCAAGTCTTAACAAAATGTATGCTTACCATTAGCTGCTGATACTGGCAATCGTATGCATTTAAAGCCAAGTCTCGCTTTCGTAGCTCATTCCGTAGAACATGGATTTCCATTTGCAAGCACTCGCTACGTTGAACCGCCGGCTGAAGGGTGACAACCTGCTGCTGCAAGTCCTTACACCGACACTGTGTGTGTACAATTTTAAAGTGTTAAGCTTTTTAAGAAGTACACAAACACCCTCATTCTCTTACCTCAATTACTTTCTCATTGAACTTGGATTGCTCTATCTCGTTTTCGTAATAATGCTGCATTTCTTGAATGTCATTTTCCATGTCATAAATGTACTGATTTTGTGCATGCAGACTTTGGGCAAGATTGCAAACGCAATCAGATTGGTCGCCTTCAGCGAGCGGGCCCAATGAAATAATATTATCGCGCAGTGCTTGGCGCTCCGATAACAATTTTTGAATTAATTGAGCATCCATATCTGGTGAAATCTGGTTGTAAGAGCCACGCCCGGTTCCACCCTTAGCAGCATTCGCAGTCAGATATTCGTTCTCTGCTTGACGCAATACTGCTAATTCCTTGGCCATATTGTTAATCTTGTTTTGCAAATAGTTGACATCGGTGGATCTTTCTGGATCGATTTGCATTGTGTCCATCGGTGAACGAGTAGATTGCTTTTCAATTATTCTTCTGAGATTGGCATTCTGCGCATCTAGGATGTCATGAGACTTGTTCATATTATCGACCGACTTGTGAATGTTAAGAAGATCATTTTCGTCCTTTTTGTCAATCTTTTTTGCGTCTGAGAGCTCCTGAACCTTGTCTTTAAACTCCTGGCTTTTATTGGGATCATAGCGCTGATTCATTATGCGTTTAATTTCGTCGGCTTCCATCGTAGGCTGATTATTTCTGTTTACGGGTTTGCCTTGATCTTTGTCCAGTAAGTCATTTTTTTTCATAACATCCTTTAAGTTTTCAATAGCATCGTCAGCAGCGACAATAAGACTATCGGCTGGCGGACCTCCTGGCCCTTGCCCACCTGGACCTCCATAAGCCCCCTGTCTAGGACTTCGACCACCTTGGCCACCACCTCCATAGCCGCCCTGGCCATAACCCTGTCCGGGACCTCCACCGCCCTGGCCTTGACCCTGTCCGGGACCTCCTCCGCCTGGACCTTGACCTCCTCTACCTTGACCAGGACCTCCTCCACCTTGTCCTTGACCAGGACCTCCACCGCCTTGGCCACTACCTCCATAGCCACCTTGACCTTGAGCCTGCCCAGGACCTCCACCGCCCTGGCCATAACCCTGTCCGGGACCTCCACCGCCCTGGCCTTGACCCTGTCCGGGACCTCCTCCGCCTGGACCTTGACCTCCTCTACCTTGACCAGGACCTCCTCCACCTTGGCCTTGACCAGGACCTCCACCACCTCCATAGCCACCTTGACCTTGACCCTGCCCAGGACCTCCACCGCCCTGGCCTTGACCTCCTCCGCCTGGACCTTGACCTCCTCCACCTTGTCCTTGACCAGGACCTCCACCGCCTTGGCCACCACCTCCATAACCACCTTGACCTTGACCCTGTCCAGGACCTCCACCGCCCTGGCCATAACCCTGTCCGGGACCTCCTCCGCCTGGACCTTGACCAGGACCTCCTCCACCTTGTCCTTGACCAGGACCTCCACCGCCTTGGCCACCACCTCCATAACCACCTTGACCTTGACCCTGCCCAGGACCTCCACCGCCCTGGGCTTGACCTCCTCCGCCTGGACCTTGACCTCCTCCACCTTGTCCTTGACCAGGACCTCCACCGCCTTGGCCACCACCTCCATAGCCACCTTGATCTTGGCCCTGGCCAGGACCTCCACCGCCCTGGCCATAACCCTGTCCGGGACCTCCTCCTCCGCCTGGACCTTGACCAGGACCTCCACCGCCTTGGCCACCACCTCCATAACCACCTTGACCCTGTCCAGGACCTCCTCCACCTGGACCTTGACCTCCTCCACCTTGTCCTTGACCAGGACCTCCACCGCCTTGGCCACCACCTCCATAACCACCTTGACCTTGACCCTGTCCAGGACCTCCACCGCCCTGGCCATAACCCTGTCCGGGACCTCCTCCACCTGGACCTTGACCAGGACCTCCTCCATAGCCACCTGGACCTTGCCCAGGACCTCCTCCACCGCCTTGGCCACCACCTCCATAGCCACCTTGACCTTGCCCAGGACCTTCTCCACCTTGTCCTTGACCAGAACCTCCACCGCCTTGGCCACCACCTCCATAGCCACCTTGACCTTGTCCAGGACCTCCTCCACCTTGTCCAGCTCCATAGCCGTCCTGGCCATAACCCTGTCCGGGACCTCCTCCACCTTGTCCTTGACCAGGACCACCACCTTGGCCACCACCTCCATAGCCGCCAGGACCTTTTCCTAGCCCAGGACCACCTCCGCCTTGCCCACCAACCCCATAACCGCTTTGGCCTTGACTCTGTCCGGGACCTCTACTTTTATCTGATCGTGCATCAAATGGTTTTCCGTCGGCGCCCGTACGACCTTTTCCGCCTAGTTCTCCGCTTGGGCCATAACCCGCTCTGCCACCAGGGCCACCAGGGCCACCGCTGCCATCATCGTTGCGCAGAGGTTTATTGCGGGACACCAGATCCGACACAAATCGTGACTGTTTGTCCTCATCGGCTGCCCAGGAGCGATCATCGTTTGTAGAAGGATAACTTTTAAGCCTATTACACTGCTCGCAATCGATAACCGTATCGTTTATAAATGGCACATTAAAGAATTCCTTTTGCGTTGAGAATGCCATAGCAAAGCGTTTTTAAGCTTGCCCCGGCAAATTTAACAGAGCGAATTAATTGAGAAAATAAATTTGTTTTTTCTATTGAAATGTTTATGGCTGGACAGTTTAAAAAGTAGTATTGAAAATACGTCCGACATGAATTGTATTACCAAATTTTCTAATATTCCACGTGCGACAATTTTCTCATTCGTTACTGAAGAGCATTTTGCAGAATTATACGAGGAGAATCTGTCAGACTTTGAATTATAAGCTTACTAAGATCCTTAAAAGATTTTTAAGCTACATAACATGTTTTAAGTGCACCGTATGTCAATCTAAGCCTTGGGATCGACGGATAGCTATAGACTCGTCTGCTGTGTTCATTTCCGAGAAGCCACAGGGCTGCATTGTCATGCTGGCTGTGCCGGAGCTGATAGTTCGCAATGCACTTGAATAACCGGAAAGTTCTGCCAAGGGCGCATTTACCAAAATGATCTGAAAAGTAAAACTGACAGATAAACTTAATATATTGCATTAAAGATAAGCTCACTTTATTTTTTTCTCCTTTTGGCAACACATTGTTTATAAGTGCTCGTCTCCTGGACAAATCCGCCATAATACCAGAAATCCGCTCACTAGGCGCTACAATTTGTATTGCCATGATAGGTTCCAATAGTCGTGTTCCGCTCGTGCTCAGCAGCTGTATATATCACAAGAAACTATTTTACAGAACACTCTCAAACCGAGACAGGGAGTCTTACCTTTTGCACACATTGCGCCGCCGCAGCCATAACAAAGGAATCGGCTGTGCCACGTCCTACAGTTACATTATGCAAACGTATCTGAGTATCCACCACCTGGCCACCAACGCGTGGTCCACGTTCCAATGCGCTTACTGCACCTTTTCGCAATACTCCAAGGATGCGAGGACGCAAGGTATTGAGATGTTGTATATTCTCTGGTGATTTGTCTAAGCTGAATATTTCGCTTTGATCATTGACGAGTTGAAGAGTAATGCTAACACTTTGCTTGCTACCCGCTATATCCTTTTCAACATTTAATGTTGTTACCGCTGAAGATTCGAGAGTCTCTTTGTAGGCTATTTGCAGGGGACCGAGATCAACATCGATTTTGTATTCGCTTAGCATCCGAGACTTAATTATATCCATATGAAGTTCACCCATACCACCAAGCACAGTTTGACCAGTTACCGAATCATAACTAACGCGCAGACTGGGATCTTCACGCTGCAGTTGCTTGAGCGCCTGTTCCATGGCCGTTTGTGAAGATATGCTAGGCGGCTCGATAGAACAAAAATATACTGCGTCTGGTATTTTGGTCTCGATTGAGAACAACTCGTGACTAACATTATCAAATTCGTCATCTCCCTCGACTTGTGGCATTATAGCTCCGCGACTCTGCAGCAAAAGTTTTTGTGCGTTCTTTAAGGATGCATGACTGCTGGTAAGCAGATCACCTGTTACTGTTGACTGCAAAAGAGGCGGTTACATTACGGCCCAATTGTATTAGAGCAATGTTTACCTTAAGACCTGCACATATGGCCACATCGCCAGCCTGCACAGAGCTTACTTCTCGGTATTCATCGGCAAGCGGTTCATAGATTTTCGTTACAACTTCCGCCTGTCCACGGGAAGAGCAGAGTAGGCGCATTCCTCGCTTCAGCTCGCCGCGAAGAAGGCGCACCAAAGTCAGAGGTCCACGCTGCTTGTCGTGCACAATTTTAAATACTTTTCCCGCGAGATCATTTCTGCATTTATATAAAACTTTAAAAGGAATTATGCAAGTATATCACATGAATGCTTTTACCCAAAACAATCATAGATTTGATTGCGTTCTTCTGGATTGGGCAAATACAAGTTTACCGCATCCATTAGACATTGTATACCAATGTTTTTATATGCAGAACCCAGAAACACTGGAACCACCTTCTGCTGGCAAGTGGCTCGTCGCAGAGCTTGTACAATAAGCTCATTGCTGACTTTGTCAAAGCTTTCCGTACTTATTACCACATCAGCTAGCTCGTTATCGAGTCCAGAAAGGTAATCAATGAGCTCATTTCGTTTTTCTTGCAATTCTGGAGATTCCAGCTTAACTTTCTGGTATTTGCGACCAAAGTCATTTTGTTGCCAAGTCAAGTGTTCCATTGTAATTACATCGTGTATGACTGCAATGAGTTGATTTAAACAGTAATGAAATTCAGATACCATTATTGTAATTACCTAACTGGCCATTTGCATTTTTAACTGGATACTGAGTGCAGATGGGCTTGGCATCCAGTTTCTCCTTCAAATCTTCTATACATTTATGAAAATTAGCATCTGGACGATCCATTTTATTAACAAATATAAGCCGCGGCAGCTTGTGTTTGTCCGCCTGTGACCAAACGGTTATTGTTTGCGCTTCCACGCCTGCTGTACCATCTAGGACAACAATAACACCATCGACGGCATAAAGAGATTGTTCTACCTCCATCGTGAAGTCAATATGACCAGGCGTGTCCAGCAGATTAATCCTAGTTAAGAAGTAAACAAAAAATGACAACAGTTCGTTGTTTATGTTTAATTTACCCACCGCTTATCATTCCAGCCAAATGTGACGGCTGAGCTGCAAATCGTTATTCCTCGTTCGCGTTCCTGCGTTAGGTAATCCGTTACCGTGTTACCGCGGTGCACTTCACCCAAAGAGCGCGTCTTACCAGCATAGAAAAGCATTCGTTCCGTTGTTGTGGTTTTTCCTATATAAAAACCGAATAAGTAATTGCACTACCGTAGAAACAGAACATATTATTTACCTGCATCAATGTGTGCCAAAATGCCAATGTTTCTAATGTCTGCGCTATAGAAACGTTGAGTGACTTGGCCATGATGCAGCAGCAACAACATGCATCGTCTTAATAAACTATATTGCAACATTTTTATTGATAAACTTCACATGTAACTTAACGGACAAGACCAAAATATTTGCCGGTTATGCAGCTGTTGCGTCCAGCTGATACTGAAATGAGTACATTGAAAACAATAATATCGATATCGATACCTTTAATTGGCGGACTTTGATGAAAAAAATTGTACGAACAAGCCCAATGGTGAAAACTAATTTGAAATCATGAATGACATTTTTTTATAGTCTTTGATTCTGAACTCTGGCCACCAGAATACCATTATTTAATGAAAAATGTAGTGATACACAAACTATTAACTTCATTCTACGGGAGTAGAGTTTATCGCTCTTTAGTATAGGGCAGATCTTCATAGCTTCCACGGTTCTTTGCCTGCTTTGATTGTCCTGTGCGCCAATGGACGTGCTGATTTGGTCCACGGCCTCGATTTCTCGGATCCTGCCGATTTGCGCCCTGATCCTGACTCTGACTTTCTTCTCTTCTTCCATCTGGTTTCAGACTACTCTGACGCGGATTACTGCTACGTCGATTCTGATTTTCAGATTTCTGACGCGAATACCCATTGTCGACCTGCTCTTGGTCACCATAATTTTCTTCCTCAGGCGCACTGCTAGCTCTTCTGCTACCATCGTAATCCGTTATCGGCATTTTGCATGACAAATGATCAACGACAAATCGCGACTGTGTTACTTCATTGGCTGCCCATGAGCGATGATCCGTTGTAGATAGATAGCTCTTTAGCTTTATACATAATCTACTATCATCCATATCAAGAAATACAAGCTTCTCATTCATAAATGGCACATGAAAGAATAATTTTTGCGTAGAATATGCCATACCGTACTATAGAGTTCACTGTTAATTTGTATAAACGGATTTTAATTTTCAGTTTGAACTTTTGAACTAATACAACACAATCGAATATATATACGATTCGAATTTATAAGAATGTACGCCTACCTCAGCTTACTAAGTTCATTGTAATTCATAAATTTGAATTCGAGAACATTTCGGTTGGCTCTTCATATGGAATATCGATCGAACAGCTGATTCTGAAAAACTATCGCGATAACCATTTAAGCATATGCCAATCGCTGTGCGATACAATTTTCTGCAATAACACAGTGCCTCCTGTTGATTTGTTTTACCATTTAAACTCAAATGTCTACAAGACCGCGACGTGCAGCATCTAAAAAAGCAATAGTAATTGAGCTTTCCGATTCGGAAGAGGATGTTGTTGGAACCAGCGACAATGACAACTACAGGCCGACAGAGACCCGAAATCGTGTTATAGACCGCGGTGCAGCAGCTGCGGCATCTGGCGCGTAAGCGTTAATTTATTGAATACAAAACCATAATGATAAAAACATTTATTAAATATAAATATATAGATTGCCTGGCAGTAGTGAAACAAGAAAACGATGGATGGACCGCAAAAACAAAGACTGCTTAAATGAGCCCGGAGCGCCAAAGAAAAAGTGTGCTAAAAAAGACAAAGAGAATGCTACTCCCAATGAAAGTAATGACGCAAATAATGCAGCCGTAGACCAGCCTGACTTGTCAACCGCTTCAGAAGTAGACGGAGCAGCACACAGCTCAGAACATCCAACCTCTAGCTCAACGACAGGTCGCAGCTCGTTTTGGGAGCGACGCAAAGTCTGGAACATTCATGAATTGTTAGCCGAGACCGAACATATTGAGCCAACAGCAGCGCGTAACATTGTGCAGCTCTTTGAAAATGAGAATACCATTCCATTTATATGCCGGTAGTTGTGCAAAATCTCATTCTATCCTGAGTATGTAATTATTGTATATTTGCGTTTCAATCATTAGGTATCGCCGTGATTTGGTCGATCATATAACACCAGATCGATTGCGAGATATTCGCAACACGTACACAGACATTGTGGATCTACGCAAGAGGGCGGACAATATTGTCGGTCAGCTGGAGCGTGACAATGTTCTCAGTGAGGAGATACGCGAGGAGCTAATGTGCGCCAAAACAACTGAAGAACTAGAATTTTTGTATGCACCATACAAGCCAGCAAGCAAAGGTACGCTAGCGGAGCGTGCCAAGGCTCTGGGTTTGCAAGAGTATGCCGATGCTCTGCTCTACGGAACAGAACCCAGAGTGCATCTCTCCTCAGCTATTGATCCCAACAATCCAGATCTGACCACAGAAGAACAAGTTATGGTTGGAATTTGCAACATTATAATACACAATATTAGCAAGAACACAAATGTACTGGAAGAATTGCGTCGAATGTGAGTTAATGCCAAGATAAATTTAATTATTTGCATAAAGGTATTTAAGATCTTAAGATATTCCATTTTATTAACAGTCAAAACGTGCAGCGAATTGTTCTTAAATGCAGCAAGGCTAAGAGCACAACAGCAACAAAAGCATCTACTAGTAAAAATACTGCGGCTGCATCTGGGATTGCTGACAAGAAGTTAGATAGTTCCAAGTTTGAGAATTACTTCAACTTTCAAGGCGATATTAAGACAATTAAACCACATCAGACACTGGCCATTAATCGTGGCGAGAAGCACAAGTTTCTCACCGTCAAAGTAGAGACTAACAACTATTTGAAAAATGATTTAATGCGTTTCATAGCAGATCAGTATATGTCCCAAGGATTGCAGTATCCGCTGCGCCGAGAGGTGTTCAGTCGTTCATTGGAAGAGTGTTTTATTAAGAAATGTAAGATCCAAAATAAGGAACAGTGTCACAATAACTTAAATATATTTAAAATTATTTTCAGTGCTACCGCTGTTGTGCCGTCAAGTCCGTACTGAACTGAAGGAGAAAGCCACTCGAGCAGCCATCGAAGTGTTTGGAAAGAATCTTAAGCAACTGTTATTGATGTCGCCCCTAAAGGGTGAACGCATTCTAGGCATTGATCCTGGCTACACAAACGGCTGCAAACTAGCACTGATATCAGAAACAGCTGATGTCCTAGACACTGGAGTCATCTATCCACATGGTCGGAACTCCAATCGAAGAGGAGCACAGGAAAAGCTAGTTCAATTGCTTAGTGATCACAAGTGTGTAACAAAAATGAATAATATGCTAAGAATATATACATAACTAGCACATTGTTGTTACAGCTGTCGGGTGATTGCACTTGGCAATGGAACTGCCTGTCGTGATACAGAGATGTGGTTGACATCGCTCTTCCAAGCGGGCATTCTGGACAGCCGAGGCATTCGCTACAGTATTGTGAACGAGAATGGCGCCTCCATTTATTCCTGTAGCGATGTAGCCACTAAGGAGTTTCCCAAAATGGATATGAATGAGATAAGCGCAGGTTTGTAACGACAGAATCATGGTATGAGACATTAATCAACAAATCTCATTACAGTTTCCATAGCACGTCGTCTAAATGATCCACTCAGCGAGTACGTAAAGATTGAGCCACGCCACTTGGGTGTGGGTATGTATCAGCACGATGTGAATGAGAAAATGTTGACGGAGACACTAAACGATGTTGTTTCCGAGTGTGTGAGCTATGTGGGAGTAGATCTAAACACGGCTAGTCTCAGTGTACTAAAGTAAGTTTTGTAATTATCCACACCACTGAAGTATCTAAAGTATCTAAGTATCTTTTGAACATATCTATACTATAGACACATTGCTGGGCTGTCCGAAAAAAAAGCAGAGAAAATTATTGAATATCGCACAAGAAAGGGACCATTTCAGTCGCGCAAGGATCTGATGTCTGTGCGCAGCATAGGAGAGAAGACTTATGTTCAGTGCGCCGGTTTCGTTCGCATCGAACCTCTTAGTGTGGGTGGGAAGCTAAGCAATCCGCTTGACTGCACCTGGGTGCATCCCGAAAGCTACGAAGTGGCAAAAGCGTAAGTTTCACAAAAAAAAGTTGATTAATAATTGCACGATTTCACAAAATGCAACATGAATGTTAAACTAATTGGAATCATCATTTGAGTTAGCCAAATTCTCCTGCACGGATGAAGTGTCACTATGCTTTCCTCCATATCCACTATCGCTTGAAATCGGTGTGGTATCCTTTTTTTTCTCGGTCTCTAAAAGCTTTACACTTTTGTCGCGACGATCGACTCCCTGCCACCAGTGGGGCAGATATGGCTCCAGAGGATTATTGTTGGTACATCGCTTGCAGGTGCACTGCTCGGTGCCAGAGCGTTTAAAGCTCTCGAAATCCAGTTCACCACGTAGCACTGCCAAATAATCTTCAATGGAGTGCTCCTGGGCGGCATCTAGAAGCTGTGCCCAGGTCTTGTACTTGCGCACCACCTCGAAGAAGTAATCATAGAGATCATGCAGGGTTTGCAACACCGTTTCCAAACCCGATACAAACGGACTATCTACTGTGCGATCCAACTTATCCAGAAGGCGACGAAGCTCCGGCATTGCACTCCTTATGCCTAAAAGAGAAGAAGCCAGCTCAGCGCTGCAAAAGGAGAAAATAAGCTACACAAAAGTGGTTATAAATAGAAAAATGGCCGTACTTGGATGTATTAATAGAGTTGTGTGCCTTTTGGAAATTGCACAGTGCACGCTGCTCTGCCATCTGACTTAGGTACTCCGGGTAAATCTTGATGCCACAAGCTGATTCAATTAAGAGGCGCCGACGAATGGCCTGGTAGCGCATCTGTTTGGCCATTTCAATTTGCAGTGTCTTCGCTTCCATATGCTGTTCATCCAGATCCCTGAACTGTTGCTCAATGAGCAGTATTTGCTGATGCACACACTGCTCCAAGCGATAGTCGCAGTGTGTGTACAGCGCCTTACAGTCCTTAAATTTGGGCAACATGTGAGTTGGAATGATGGAACCGCGACAGGGTGGCGGCAATGGAAAGCGCTTGAAACGTTCTAGTGGATAATCCCAGCAGGGACCAAACTGTATATCTGCTGTCATTCCCATTGCCGATTTCCAGCATGGCTCGTACACTTTCTTATCTGTCTCATAGTTGACACTTGTACCACACGCTATGAACTTTGGTTTTGGCGGTTTTTGTAATGGTGGATAGTTCCAACGATCTGCGTATAGCTTCTTGATTTCACTGAGTTTCATCTTGGGCGGCATGTTATAAAAACTGTGCTACTAAAACTGTATTAATTTCGTTGCCTATCTTTACAGCGTTGTAGAGAAATGTGATTTAAAACTCTCTGATATTGGCAAGGCTAGCTTTATGGAGCGTATCAAAGAGTTTACCATGTGCCAGGACACACTCGAACAGCTTAGTAAGCAGCACAAACTACACATGGATCGGGTAGCTATCAAGTGAAACAACATAATGTTGGTTGAATTCTCTATAATCTAAATTACTCATTGCAGCTTAAGTTTGTGCTGGTTGCTTTGCAACGTGAGTTTTTACAAGATTATCGTGCGGATTTGGACAAACGTCCGCTCTTTAAGCAGGGTTTAACGCGACTTAATGACCTTAGCATTGGTGATGTGCTTACAGGTCTGTCTGACCTCATCTAATCTCTCATCTAAATAAGCCAAACTAATATTTTTTTCCTCCCTTTAGGAGCTGTAACAAATGTGACGCATTTTGGTGCCTTTGTTGATATTGGTGTGGAACGCGACGGGCTCATCCACAAGAGTCATATGAATAACTGTGAGCTAAGTATTGGTGATCGCATAATTGCATCCGTGATAAAAGTGGATATGCAGCGTAAGCATTTGGGATTGCGTCTAGAGAATATGTTAGAGGAGACGGACACTTCGTTCACACTGAAAACCGAGTAAAATACACATTGGAGAGGTCCTTTCAAATTTGTTGAAATATTTAATGTGTGTTCATTAAGAGTGTTTTTGTGTTTGTATGTATATGCATATACATATAGTATATATCTATAGTTCAGTTTATCATCAATTAGCGTCAAAGCTTATCAATTAGCACTTAATTGTCTCCACTCTGTCTTTGTTTCATTTTTGAAATATATCGATTTTTACAAAATGGGAAAATCTTCATAATAACTAAATAAAATATATACATAAGATTTGTTTTGTTTATAAGCAGTATATGGTTTTTTCGTTTTTGTTTTTTATATTTTGTATCATTTTCAATTTATTGCCGTTTCAATAGAATTGTTAAAAATAATTATAAACATATGTTATACAGTTTACATTTACATAATTACACAATATAATTTATATATATATATTAAAAAATATACATACGTATGTAGTCAAAGTTTATTGTATTTCGGTTTTTTTTTTTATTTTTATTCTTGTGTGTGTGTGTTAGTGTGTGTGATTCGTTCTCGATTCTTATAATTTTCATATTCTAGCTACGTGGACTTGTCGCGTAATCAACCAATTGTTGTTATTGTTTAAATGAATACAAATATATATATAGATACATATATGCAACCGTACATAATATTGGAGAAATATACTTAAGGCCAATTATGCAAATTATATATCTTTTCGACATACTTCGCTGTTGTTGTTCTTTCATCGAGATAATGTTTTTTTAATAATTTATTTTTATCATTTATAATGATATCATAGGTAATGATGTAAGTTTCGATCTTTCTGTTTATAATATATATATATCTATATGTATATATAAATTGTTTAAATAATATAAGTATATGTGAATAAGCAGTGTATACAATGAAGTGTATACGTTACAACATAAAATGACGTTCAGCAGAGTCCGCGTTTGGCAAAAGCCAACAAAAAAAAAACAATAGAACAATATATTTTTTGTATAATAATAAAGTATGTTAGCAGCGATATTGACTTTATAATGAATAGAAATTGGTCAATCAATGCGTTTTTTGATATAACGAACAGCAAAGTTTTGCTCTTAGCAAAATTAATGCCAATATTGCAATAATAATAATGCATTTTAATCCCAATGTGAGTCAATTAAGTTTTGATTAAAATCAATAGAAAAGAATGTGACTCTGTTGAACGAATCATTTTGTAGATGTGTATGTAGGATCTGAATACCCTTTAACAACTTCGTTTTACAATTATAGTCATAATATATCCATAATGTTATGTAGCTTAAGAAATGTACATAAATTCTGAAATTATTGGCAGACTGTTTTTGGCGCCGCACGGCACAGCCGCAACGCGTGAGTGTTTTATAGTCTCTCTCCCCTTTCCTTTAACCCCCAATCCCACCCACTTTTATCCCTCTGTTATAATCATGATCATCATCTTAATCCCATTCCATTTCAATCCGTTGAGTGTGTTTGTGTGTGTGTGTGTGTGTCTTGTGTGTATGTGTGCAAGTGATGTATATTGGTGTGCAACAAGTGAATGCTTTTGTGTGTTGTTGGCAGGCAATTGGAGTATTTTTGACATGGGCTGCAGAAAAAGAACAAATTGTTGAAATCATGCATATAGTATATAACAAAATAAAGTTTTGTTTACGATTTGTTAGCTTACCAATTGCCGGAGTGTGTGTTTTGGTGGTTGGTGTAGTTGAAATGTTTTCAAAAATCAATAGCGAAACGAAAAAGAGTAATTATTTCTTTTTCTTTTCTTTTCTGTAAGTGGAAATCAAATGAGATATTAATATCATATATCATACATAAAATAATTGTAAAAAATTAAAAAAAAAATATAAATGTGCAAATTTGATATAGAAAATAATAGAATAGATAGATTATATACAGCAAAGCTATACAAAAAACTGGACAATTGACAATATATATATAGAGTATATAACATTAAGATTTTGCAATTGACTTGCTCACATTTATGTCGAGCCTTGTTATTTATCTATATTCGATTTAATCCCTATCAGATCAGATCAGATCAGATTGCTGAAGTTGTGTTGTCCAATGTGCAAACTGTTGCTTGTTGTTGTTATTGTTGTTGTTGCTTGGTAGTTGATTGTTTGTTGTTGCATTGTGTGCAGTTAGGTAGGATGGCTTTCTTTTTTAAACAAATTGAACAAAATTTACGATTTTGTTTTCACTGGCTTTTGAAATAGGAGAATAGGTGCTGCCAGGGAGCTAGACAACAGCAGGCGCCGCCGAACCATCTGTAAAAATTCAAGAATTCGTCGTTTTTGGTTTTGTGCTTTTGTGTTTTTGTTTTTTGAAAACTGAACGCAACAGAACAGGGATTTTTTAAAATGCTCAAAAACAAGCGGCATTTCGATTTTGTTTTTTTTTTTTGTTTTTGCATGGATTTTTGTCCATTTTGTTAGCATGAAACTTATATATAGTATACATCAGTGGTGTAAGTGAGTGTATGAGTGTGTGTGTGTGCGTGTATATAAATATATATCCAACAACTATAGGCGACAATTACATATGCACGTATGTATATATGTATGTAACAGAAACATTATAATGTAGTATATATGTATATGTGCGCATATGTCTCAAAGAGCTCTAATCATACTCTATAACTCTCTCTATGTATATATAGTAAAATGTTTTTTTTTCGCTTTGAAAACGATATTTCCAATGTCTAGAGTTGTATATTTAGAATGCTTTTAGGCAAGGTATAAACATTAAACGTTGCTACTTTTGTTGAACCACATTTGTGTTTTTTCTCTTTACTTCTAAATAGTTTGTTCTTTTATAACGCCAAAAATTTGAGTTTACTACGAGTGCTACAAAAACTTTTTGTTGTTTTATCTCATTTACGTTTCTAACTTTATGCTTAAAATTCTAATAAAAATTTTTGTTGGTGTTTTTTTTTTAGAGTTTTCACAGTATTTTTGTGTGGCTTTTCTATTAAAACACAAAACAAGTTACGAATCATTATATATATTCAACTAATCGTATAAGGCTTTTTGTTTTTGTTTGTAGTTTTAATTGCCTACACGCAACTTTAGAGTCTAAATTAATAATTATTTAGGCATTTGGATATTTTGGTGATTAAAGCTTTTTTGGCATGGTCTGATATTACCAGTATCGGATAAGGAATCGCTTTTTCAGGCAAAGAATAGTGCACAGCGCAACACAAACATAAATAAAAACATGAACATATATACACAAAAATGTGAAAAAGGTAAACATAAAACAAGCTGACAACCCAACACAACAATAAAACAAAGCAACACAAGCGAAGGAAACAACACAGAAACAAGGACAATAAACAAAGGCAATAGAAACGTTATAAGGACGAGAATTTGCATTAAACCACACAAGCTGAGAAAACTCCCATTACGCGTCAGCCAATGTCCTGCTGGGCATTGCCGCTCGATGGAGAGGAGTTCCTTGTTGCACGCTGCTGTTGACTATACCTGCTGTTAGTTGATTGCTGCGGCTGTTGTTGCTGCTGCTGCTGCTGCTGTTGAGTATTAATACTTTGTGGCGTTGTGAGCGTATTGCCGCCGCCGCCGCCGCTGCTGCTGCTGCTAGTGCCCACGGGGAATGTGTCGGCGTCCTCCTCGAGCGTTGTTGTCGTTACTGTTGCAAGCTGCTGAATTTGCAGCTCCAATGGCTGCTGATCGGCAATCAGCTTGGCGGTTAGAGAGCTTACATACACTTCATAGCGACGTAGCTGCAAAAGATAGTTCCCATAGTTAACCAGTATATAAACGTTGATGCTTATAACAGCACATACCTCATATTGCAAATAGCTTTCCTTTTCCTTAAAGTTTTGCAGCGGCAATCCTTTGCTGGGCACCGGCGCCTTTTGATGCTCAATGAGCTCATGCTTCAATTGTGCCACTTGCAGCTCATGTGACTCAAGCTGTTCCTTCTGCAATCATTAAACACACAATTAACATTAATACAATTTCCTTATGGACCAATGAGCCAAACCCACCATTAACAGCTTGGTCTGTGCACTGGGCAGCAATGGGCGCTGGAAACGCTTTTGGCTGCCGACACCACCTTCGAGTGGCGGTGCTGAGAACGCTGCGCACACATTATTAATTGTCTCAACCCACGAGTGTAGCTCCTTGGAGTCGCTCGTTTGGAACAGATACTCGGCCTGATCGGCTGTTTGAAGCCGGAACACATGTTGCTTCTTAGTATAGTCATTGGCCATGGTGGCCAGTGCGTGATGTATGCGAATCGCATTGTGCAGATTGTCGGACATCTATGTAAAACAGAACAGAACAGAACAGTATAAAAAAGTGTTTATAGAATTCCTGTATTCCAAACTCACTTGACTCTTGCGAAAGCCATGCTCGTCCTTGTGCAGATATAGAACAAGATCGCGCAGCGTTATGAAAAACATTTTCCACGAGCGTTTACCAAAGGGTGCTATTGAAATATATATGGATATTAGTATGGACTCGAGGTATATATTGAAGATAGATTGTGAGCTTACTCTTCTTAAAACTAGTATCGTAGCAGCATTTTCGCATCACGTAACCCTTTTTGTACTCAACGGCTGTGGCCGATTCGGGTGCATCAAGGAAAGGATTCTGACTGACGCCAGTTGATGTGGTATTGTTGTTGGCACGCTGCTGTTGCTGCGCATCACCAGTTTCCTCATCACTAAAAAACAAAAGATTTTTTATGTGAGATACATTTCCCGAATGAACATTATTGGTATTGCTTACAGCGCCCATTCCAGTGGCTTAGTTTTAATGGCCTGATACAAATACTTAAGCACATCCTTGGGAAAGTTTTCGCCATCGTTGAGATCGGCCAAATTGTCAACAAACTCGACACAGCTCATCTTGCGATTAATGTTCTGACCATGCAGATCTGTATTGAGCAGCATAATGGCGCAGGTCAATGTGTGTACAGCATCCTGGGAGTTGAATGTGCCTGGATTGCAATCAAGGAAACGTTTCGAGAAATGCACCAAAACCCGCTCGCGCTCCTGTGTCTCGCCCGAAAGCGAGAATTGCTGCAGAAATTCACGCAATGCCAGATCCAGAGATTTCTTATCGAAAGTAAAATGCTTCAAATACTCATCAGCTACAGCGCGGCTAAAGTCGTTGCTGGAAGTAGGATTAATATAAAGATAAGCTGCACAGTGTTGTGATTATAGAAAAACAAACTTTTTGCTGAGATGCCGCGACACGTCGCTCTTCTTGAAACCGTCGAGAGAGTAAAGTCTTTTGGCCAGCCGTATGGCCGAGGGCATATCCACAGCCTTAGGTGAGTAATGATACGAATGCAGCGATTCCACATCGCTGCCATCATCTGAAACGGGCGGCGATCCATCACGTCCAGCCATCGCAGTTAGGGGCTCTTCGGTGAGTGTGCTGCCATCCTCTTCGGAACGTGTGGCACTGCTCGTGTTGCTATTGTCCATGCCACGCACCTGAATGACCAATTTGTGCTCTGAGGAATCACGATCACGTTCCTTCTCCCGTTCACGCTGCTGTTGCTGGGCACGCAGCTGTTGCTTGAGTTGCTGCTGCTGTTGGCGCTGCTGCGCGGCTGCATCCGAGACCAGGATGGTGGAGTCCGAATCGCTGGGATCGCTAAGTACCATGCCGCCTAAAATATCGCGAGAACTCAATAAATTATCGTCGTCTTGATAGTCGGGACTAGAGATATTTGAAATGGCCTCGGAGACACTCTGATCGTTGCCAAAACAACCGCCACCACCGCCACCACCACCACCACCATTAGAACCACCACCACCACCATTAGGGCAGCCCAACAGACCCGGCATGGCAACAGATGGTTGCTGTTGCTCTCGCTGCTGCTGCTGCTGCACTTGTTGCTGTTGCTGCTGCTGCATTGCTGGCGCACTCTTCGAGCCCGACGAGGACATTACGGATGAGGACACCGATGTGGGAGAGGCCGGACTGCCGGCTGCCGAATGCTGTGGCGATGAACTAATGGAACTTGAATGTGAATTTGAATGCGATTGCTGACCGTAGTATTGCTGCTGCTGCTGCTGCTGCTGTTGTTGCTGCTGCTGGTACGCTTGCTCCTGTTGTTGCTGCTGCTGCTGCAGTTGCTGCAACTGATGTGGCTGCAGTGGCGCATTGTAAGTCCACACGATGCGATCGCGATTCGATGCCTGTAGTGGAGAGAAAAGCATGAGTTATAAAAAGGTCAATTGATGCACATCTTAACAACTATCAATGTATTGGTCTAGAGTATATATTTATTTGATTTGTCGAATTAGCGCTTCAAATTTCCATATGCCATCAATCTGACAGACAGAGAGAACCCCAAAAAGAATTGCAAGTGTGTAGCCAGTGTGTGTCTCTGTTCATGTTTATGTGTGTGTAAAAAAAAAAGAGAGAGAGAGTATGCAACTGCGCTTATGCTTGTTCATTTAAATAGTAAAAGTATTGCTGGCAACGCCATACTTCTAACTGTTTACAATTTAAGAAGCAATGATACTATTCACAATTGAATCTGAAGTGTTGCCACCTCGTAAGAAATCTTTTTCACAGCATAAACGTAGTTTATATTGTGTGTTGTGTGGTTAAAGCGTTAGTTTTTTTTAAAAGCCAGTCGGTTATTTCTACTTTAAATCTACAATACAAACGTTTTGCAAAAGCACAGGCAACAACACAAAAAAAAAATAGTTCGCAAATTATAGTTCACAAAAAAATCACATTAATTCTCAGCATGCCATGCTTAACAAATGGCAACCTTTTTGCGTAAAATATAGTTTAATTTGTTGCTGCAGCCTCGGCTAGTTGTAGTAGTAGTTGCTGATGTTGTTGTAGTTGGTATTGTTACTGCTGCATTACTTGTAACGGGTGAAACGGACGATAATTCTGTTTCGCTCTCATTGTTATTATTATTGTTGCTGCTGGAATCGATCTCGGTCTCGTTGTTGTTCAGCGCCGACGACGAGTTGTTTTTAATCGTTGATGCCGTTGTTGTTGACTAGAAAGTGCGTATTGATTTCGATTTTCGCATTTCGTTTATTTTTGATTTTTTTTTTTTTGTAAAAATTGGCGCATATGTAGAGAAATGTTTAGATAAAATACGAATCAACAGAGTAAACGAATAGAAGGAAAGAAAGAAGAACACAAGTAAGAGTAAGAGATAAGACCAGTAAGATAGAAGTAGTTAATCATTGTAATAAGTAGGAGATAGAATGGGAAAGTAAATACATAGAGAAAATAGTAACGAGTAACGAGTAACAAAGTAACGAGAGTAAGTAAATGAGATGACGTTATGATTTTAGGCAAGTTACAATGATGATATACATAATGATGATGCTAAGGAAAGTCACTACTACATGGATTTGTCAATACAGAAACACATCAACTGATTGACAACTACTACATTAATAGATTAACAAAATACAGTTAAAGTCAGAAACAGGATACTACGGGCATGTTCTGTGGGGAAAGGGGCTGGAAAGATCACAGCTAAACTTTGTCTTGTTGTTTTTTTTTTTTTTTGTGGAGTCTAACACTATCGATTTAAAACTATCAACTTTAACTTCCTGCGTTTACCTGCGAATCCTCCGAGTCGTGGCGTGTATCCAACAGCGTATTTAGCGAGCTATTCACATCCTCATCAATGTCGATGGGTATCACAGCGGCAATGCCCTCACGCTGTATCTGTTGCAGATGATCCTCGGATTTGCTGGTGCGGAAACCAGCAGCGTCACACTTGCGCAGCACATGACCATTGTGGCGACGCACCACAACACCAGAACCGCAACCAACACCACCACCAACAGCAGCATTGCTCGATTCGGCAGCCAGGGAACTGGGCTCTGGACTGGTGGGCACTGAACTGGCCGTCTCCTTATCGATGAGTGGCGCCGATAGCGATATCGGTGATGTTGGCACTGAGAACGAGGTCTCATCCTGACCAAGAGCCAAGATCGCTTCGCTTTTAACGGTGCCGGATGAGTTGGATGTGGATGCAGAATAGCCCATGCCGGCACGTGCAGCACAATCGACGGCATCACGGTTCCGCTGATGCTGTTGTTGATGTTGTTGTTGCCTCAAAACGCTGCGCTGTTTAAGAGCACGCATTCGCTGCTTGGCTGAGCCTGAACCGGAGCCCAGCGAGTTAGTTGAGTATTCCTCATCACCAGCATCGTTCTCCTCCTCATCGTATTCATCATCGTCATCCACCAGGCACTGACGATCGCTATCGTCCTCGTCTCCGCGACCCAATCCGCTCTGATACGTCTCGATGTTGGTGATGTCATAATGTGTTTGATCCTCTTCACGCTCCTCCTGATCCGCTTCCTCCAGTTCCTCATCGTTTTGATAGTACTCATAGCGCTGTGGGAGTGGTTGTTGCTGCTGCTGTTGTTGTTGTTGGAAGCGTTGCTGCTGTTGCTGCTGCTGACGTTGCTGTTGCCGTTTATTCTCCCCATAATCTGTGGTGGCATCCTCATCACGCTCCAGCTCCTCACACATGAGCAACGTATCGTTGGTCAACGAATCTCGACGATTGTAACTATTGTTAATGCTATCTCGTTGCTGTTGTTGTTGCTGCTGCTGGTGTTGTTGCTGTTGACCGCGTTTCAACTTTGCCTCACGTTTCACTGAATCCGAGCTGGCCGTGTTGGTGGGTGAATCCACCGATGACGAGGATGTGGGTGAAGATTCGCCAGAGGCACGTGGTGCTAAAGCGCCATTCGGACGAGCGTTGCCCAGATTGCGCTTAGGAAAATCTCGTAGACTGTCCACCTGTTAAAGGAAAAATACGTGTATTAGTAAGCGCTCATTTGGAAGGGAAAAATCTTGTAATGTAACCTTCTTGGCTTGAGCCGTTAACAGATTGCTTGACTGTGGCGTTCTGGATAGGTTCAATATCAAATCACCCGTCATCATATATGCCTCAAAGCGTGGCGCTTTAGCTGGTTGTGGCGGTGCCGAATTGGGCTCCGGCTCTGGTTCACGTTCTGTATGCCGTTGCCTGTTTGATGCCGGACTGCCGCTATAGCTGTTCGAATGTTGCAATGGTGCTGGTTGTTGTTGTTGCTGTTGTATACCGTTGTTTCCGTTGGAAGCCTTCGTTGGTATTTGAGAGGGTCGTGGTCGCTTATGCTGCGGCGACTGCAATTGTGGCAACTGGCTCTTGGGGACGGCAGCTTTTAGCGCCTGTGGAATGCGTGAGGGTCGAAATGTGGGCGAGGTGGCGCCGCTGCCGGCTCCAGCAGCCGATGTCGGTGATGTGGCTGCTATATTACTGTTGCTTATGCTCGTCGTAATCGTGGTGGATTCCACCATTTGAATTTTGGTCGAGCTGGCGGAAGAATTGCGACTGTGCGTATGTTGTTGTTGTTGTTGTGTGGTTGTTGTTGAGGCAAACGTTGCAGTTGCAATTGCTGTTGTTGTTGTTGGCGACTGTTGGCGCAACGAAGGCAAATGCGTCGGCGACTTATAACGCAACGCCGGTGACCCAGCATTCGTAGTGGGCGTGGTTGCGCCCTTATTAAGATGATGACGCTGATGCTTGGGCGAGGCGGCGGCGTTGGGACTACTGCTATAATCGTAGATATTGATGGGAGATTCAATGTCCACGTAATGTGGACTCTGCGTATTGGCCAGCTGCTCTTTAATGCGCGCTTTTAACTTCGGATCTGTTAGATAAAACCGAGTAATTTATTAATTGATAAATATTAATCTAATTGTTACTTGCCTCGTTTCAGTTCCAAGGTTACTAAGTTCTCCGACAAACGCAAACACTTCAGTACTAATAATATCGAGAAAAATAAATGATTAGAAAATAATATTAGTTGGAAATCGAATCTTAACCTACCTTCCTTGGTTGTGTGGCGATGCACATCGATACCGTTAACTTTCAATATAACATCGCCCGCTTCCACCTGAAAGAAGATAGAAAACCATTATTATTGAGATGAAATGAGATCATAAAATTATTATTGATTTCCTTTTTTACACTTTTGTTTTGTTCACGCAAGAACACGCGGACGCATACAGTGAGCCATAAAACAATTTACACAAATTTGAAATAGGTACTAAAAAGCACGTCAATAAACTATGATTTGGTTAATTGATTTGTTTGCATGTGTATAAATTATTGTTGTAAAATGTGTTAAATGTTTTTCAAATTGTTATTTCTAGAAATAAAATTATTTTCAGAAACTGTATGCTAAGCCCAATTATCTTATGGACTCACTGTTCCATGCCATCATTTGAAGTAGTCGGCACTTGTAAACTATTTTTAATTCTGATTTTTGTTTTTGCCGCCTTCGCAAACAACAATATGTCAACAAGAACAACAACAAAAACAATAAATCGACATTTTGTGCCTGCTCTGACGTCACAAACATTTTCGGTGCGGTCTCCAGGATGGTACGCACTTCTCTAGTCATCACGCCAAGGCACATAGTTTATTCAATAAATTTGTAATACGTTTGTTCTACTTAATGCATAGCCGAAAAAAAACTGAAATCTAAGCGCCGACAGACAGCGCTGCTCATGCAAAATACATGCGACGTAAAATTGCTTATATTGCATAATTAATGGCGCGCGCGCAAGTAGTGCCTTTACTTAACAATCATTTATAATTTATGCATGGCGTTCTATTTTTTTGTATTTTGTTTATGTTGTTGGATCGTCTATCAATGTCTAATTTGACTTGCAGCAGCGATGACAGCAAATGAAAACTAAAAGATTTGCACTCATTTTTTTGTGCCATGGTATATGCACGTTTTCATTCACAATAGACAAACAGATGAGCGCAGTGTTGCATTAAGCTCTTGCTCTTGCACAACTAAGAGAGCGGCCGTCTTCATTAAAAGAGAGATACAGCAAAGAGAATGAATGCAGCAAATGCCATGGCTCCATGGCTGCTGTGAACAACTGCAACGTCATAGTGGAAGTGCTGATAAAATTTTAATTTCAAGTCCCTTGGTAAGCGGCATGCTGTTGGCCGCATTTATGACGGTGTGTGTGTGTGTGTACATTTACGTAATATTTTGGCGAAATCAAGCCAGAAACAAAAAGATAGGCTACACACATCATTTAATGGTTAAAAACCCCTTTATAAATTGCGTGCATATAGTACATACACACACACCTATTTATAAAAGCATTCCCACTGATAAGCTACTGTGCAAGCTTAATAATCTCATTAATGGCATACACAAATCTCCAGCCTCATTTGTAATTTGTATGTAATTAAGCACTTTGGCACGAGTACAAGCATGTTTATTAATTTTTCATACAAATTGGTGACCCACAAAATTAGCAATTGTGTTGGTAATTGACAACCCTGTATGTACATATGTACGTACATATGTATGTATGTAGAGGGGCAAAATTACCCTTGAAATAATCTCTTTGTTTTTTTGCAAATTGATTTGATTTCACTGCTACCGCAATCCGCCAAAGTGGCTCATTTTGTTTTCTGCACGTTTTCATTGATGATTTAAACTTCGTGGTATCTCTAATTTAATACCTACACTGCAGCTCCAATTGGCGTAAAAGAGATAGAGAGTAGTCGTGAGCGCATAATGCAAATGCTCGCAAGAAAAGAAAACTCACTCATCAGCGTTGCCAGACGCAAGCGACATTGAGCAATTAAACCAATTTAAACGCTAATCACAATTAATCTAAGATTTGGAGAGCCAAGGCTCAAATTGACTAAATTCCATATAACGGCTTTATATATTTACAGTAGGCTTGAACGCTTCACAACCACTAGCATTTAAATCAAATTATCGCACAAAAAAATATTGATAACAGCCGACGCATAGGCTGCCTTGAATTCTTGTTATCTCTACCTGTACTTGAAGCCTCAATTAATGTCAAAATCATTGGTTTACTACTTGAATTTATTTTGGATTGCCTTGTTTTATGTCAGTTGGACTTTCTTGAACTCACATTCAATGACGTGATTCGATTTATTGTGCCAGCAATATCAATTAACAATAACATCAAAAACAACAGCGAAACAACAGCGAAACAACGCCCACCCAATCAAAATCGGCAGGCAGGCAGACAAGCAAGCACAAAAAAAAGGCTTACAGGTAAACAAGCCAATGGATTTTTATTGTATTAGTGTCATCGCGCAATGCCATCGATGACGACAAAGACAAAAACAACAACAAAACAATTGTGGCGACATGCCGATGACCCAGTCAAGTACAAAGCTACGTGCCTTCACCGTTATTCGAGAATTGAGAGTGAGTATGTGTGTGGGACTAAAGGCCTACACAGAGTACTTAACTAGCCTGCACTTGTATTCGTTCGTTTGACATGTTGTTTTTACAATATCAGATAACATAAAGAGACTAATAACATATCTATTGTGAACTTGAGTAATCTGTTAATTAACATCTGTCTGTAAAGTCCAATTAATTATTTAGAATGACTTCAAACAAGAAGAAGCACTTACTTTCACGTCAGTCCCTCTGTCAGTCACTTAAAGCATAGACATGCAATTTATTGAAAATCAATGCTACTGCATACATATAGGAAAAGAGCTAAAAACAAGAAGGCACCGAGTGGGCGTAATATTTGACTTGGGGAGTGCAAGGCAAGCAAACCGCACCCAAGCACACAAGCAAAAACAACACCTGCCACACACAGTTTACATACAGCCACAAAAGGTGTGCAAACAAATAGGGCAACGCTGTGGGGGGTGGACTTGGTTGGGCTTAAGTTTGGATAGTTGGATGGATAACTGCAGCTCACCCAATTTAAAACTGTTATGGGACTAATGGCATTGCCATTTTTTTTCTGCACTTGCGTTTCGTTTTGTTGCCTAGCGACATACTCCGTCACCTCCTTTCTCTTTCACTTGTGTGTTCAGTGCGTGAACCATTGTGAATTGAGTGACCATCGCACACACATACACATACACAATTGGTCTCACAGTTAGTCACACAGAGAGTTGAGCTGTCTGTCATTTATCATTATGCGTGTCAAGCACATAGCAGCTGCTGTGGCGTCTCATTTAAATAAGCGATATGTTTCGTTTTATTTTGTTTTTTGTTGTGGGATAAATAAATGAGATATACCCAATTTGATAACATCAGCAACGCAGAAGTGTTATTCAAATTGTCAGTATAATATTTTTGAACGACCTTGCCGGCAATCTGGACTCTCTCTCTCTCTCTCTCTCTGTTTCTCTGTCCGCAATGTGTGCTTCCATTCTTTTTTTTAATGATCCCAAATCATTTTTGCAAACTGCGGTTCCCCTTTTCAAACCAACACAAAAAAGTAAACAAATAAACATTAAGCGTTGATTTTATTAGAGGTGTTGTGCAATCGGCAAAAGAGCCGGAAGTCAGAAATTGAGATACGGCGGCTACGCTTTCGGTGTGTGCTTAATTATGTCAATTTGAGTTGTGGCCAGTTTCCTCCCTCCCTTCCTTCTTTGCATGATGTTGTTAATTTTGACGCTTATTTCTTTATGTACATTTCTTGTTCACACAAAAACCTAATTATTATAGGATAGAGTAAGTTATTCACGCATTACTGCGAATTGAGCGCTCTAGTGAACCAGTAAATAGATAAGTACGCACACATACGCGCACATTTAACATCATAAAATAGACGTAGATATACCGTTATGCAGTAATTTAAATAAACTGTATCGCTATGCTGTAGAACAAGTTACCCTATTTGCACAACTTTTAACGGTAAACAGTATGTATGTATGTATATAGAAATGTATGTATGTGTATTTATGTATTTGACTTGGGCTTTAATTTTTTTTTGTTTTACGACAATTTCACAGCTGCCTGCCTTTTTCACCAACTTTTGCGTTGTACTAAAAATACCAGAGGGCCCCAGCAAGAAAATTAGCACGAATTGTAACCCCACACACACATTTTGCACCCTTCTCCGTTCCCTTCCCCTTCTAAGACTGACGACCTGTATTTGCATTTGTGCAAAAGCGTAAACTACAACACGAGTAAACCACCCAGAAAAATGTTTTTAAACAAAAAAACATAGGATCGAAACGAAAATAAGTTTATTTTTGGTGCCTGTGTTTAGGTTGTTATTGATTTGCGATTGCGAGCTAGGCTAAACGCTGCTGATTTGCATTCACGTTCGCTTCGACTGCATTGTTTGCAAATGTATGCCGAATTTGCTATCCAGGCCACTAGAGCAGAATTGGGGGGGAAAAACGTGTAATCCAGTTGAATTTGCCAGTCAGGTTGCTAATAGCCGGCCGGCTAGTCGGCCACTTTGCGTCTAATTGAGCATTCTAAAAGCGGCAATGGGAAAGCAAACAACAAAAAAACAACTAGCAAAGGCATAACTTACACACATACGTACATACATACGTACACAAGAAAGAACTCAAGATGTATGACAACTACAAGTGCTGCCACTCAATTTGCAACCAACAGACAGCAGCCAAGTGGCAACACCAGCAGACAAAATGCAGCCATTTATACATAAGTACATATGTACATATGTTTATGTATGTGTTGTAGCCGGTGCGTGTGTTTGTCAGCCTGACGCTTGAGCGCACACAAATAAACACTCGAATATAATGCTTAGATTTAGCGCAAAGTTTACTTCCACGCTGCGCTTTCTTCGTCTGTGCGTTTTTGCATGCGCCGAGTGCCTTATGCACTCATTGTTCTAACTTATTATTTTGTAAATGATTGTTGTTGCTGTTGCTGCTGGCTGCTGAGCTGCTCGCTGTGCCGTGTCGTGCAACGAACCGCAGCCACCACCCCCAAAGCTCCCTTTCTCAACCAACGGCTTAGAGCTCAGTTCGCCGCCAACGTTAAAGAGCTAACTTAATAAACGCGCGGGTAATTTTTTTTTCTTTTTACTACTTTTGTAATTCAATTAAGGCGAATTCACTTTACTGAGTCTGCACTTTTGACTTCCAAAGCAATAAGCCGGAGAGCGGGAGAGCAGAAGAGCGACGACGACGACGACAAAACTATTCTCTTGTTGGTCATTTATCGAAATGGCAAAAAGCTACAACAACAAGAATAATGTCGCGTGCAAGTTTGCCATTTTGTCATACTGTGTACATTGTGTGACCTACCCAACAACAACAAAAACAAAACTCGTGTTACGCACATTGAACCCCCCGTTTTAATAGAGACAGTTTTATGTTTTCTAGAGCTTGAAAATTGTGACTGTTCTAAAGTTTACGACAATTTTCTATTTTTCATACGTGTGAAGCAGCTCTAACAAAAGGGGGTAGGACGGGGCAAAGCGCGACGCCAGACAATTTGCGATAGACAACAAGGAATGCAACAAAAAAAATCAATACAGCCTTGTGCTTCTTTTGTGTCTTTTGTGACTTTTGTTGTTTGCCCAGGCTGTCTGCCCGTCTGTGACAATTAATTTCTTTTCTGGCTTTCAACCAACACAACAACAAATGGACGTTAGTCACTTCTAGTTAAAGACTTATTAAGCTCAACGTTAGAATTTTTGCAAGACTTGCCAGAGACAAAAGATGCGAAACGACGAAAGAACGAGAGGAGAGAGGCTGGACATAAAAAAAAGTGTTGCCAGATACAAATTGTAAGCGCTGCAACGAGCGACAAATGTGTGTGGACTATTAAAGCTGTTAATGCGGCCTTTGAACCAGTTTGAAATACACAAATACATACACATAAATATATTTTCGACTTCAAAGTAGAAATTAAAAAGCAATTAACTTTGTGGGAGTATACAACATAGAAATGTGATTAATGATATTTAAGTATATGCATTCTTGTATCTGTTTTAAAATATTTTTACCTTTGTTTAGTTAAGTTGTAAAGGAACTAATATACAATATGATTGTTATGTACAATATAATATAATCAAATAAAATATCAATTTGTCATAAACAAGTAAACGAGAAATGCACAACAAAGAAAAAGCATCACAACACAACCTACAAACAAACAATACAATGCCATGACATATCTACATACACACATACATATATAGCACCAGCTGCATATGCATATGCTGATGAAATTTCTTTTTTAATAAATAAGCACACACACAGACATGTATTTATTTACAAGTTTGCCAGACCGCATTGCCTTTTATTCCCAATAAATGTTGTAATCTGGCATCACTTTTTAAAAATAAAATCATGGTGTCATTTTTGTTTGTTTAAACTATCGGTAAAATCACGGTTCAACACTAAAGTTCTAGTTATAATAGCAAAACACATACACATATTTATGTACATATTTACATGCATTTTTCTCATATTTACGTGTACGCACATACAAACAAAAATACACGCATTCTATATGTGTGAATTTGTGGTGAGATTCACAACTCATTGAAAAATTTGTTGTGCACCCCAGAGAATGTCAACAGCAAAAGGCAAACAAAACGTAAAGATGTCGTCGTCGCAGTGAAATATACATGTAGATAGAGACGGATGATACAAACAAGCAAGCCCAAACAACAACAGCAAGAGGGGACAGAGCATCCCCCACCACACACAACAAAAGCAACAACAAGTTGTAAGCGAAAGCGATAATAACAAATTGAAAAAGTGCGTGCCGGTGCGTTTCAGAGTGTGTGTGTGTGAGTATGTTTGTGTGATTACAACGCCGGCAGCGAAGTCGCCGAGTTGGTTGCTCTCTGCGTCGGCGTCGACGTTTGCTGCACTCTGGCCACGTTGCTGTTGTTGTTATTATTTTTATCTGGTATCTGGTTTTTTTTTTGTGTTCATTTGTTAAATTACTTAATATTTTGAATTTAAGATTCGAAACACGTTTTTTGCACTCTACACTTTGTGTATTTTCTTGTTTCCTAACTCCTCTTTCTCTCCTTTCGGCTGCTTTCACACTTTTTTCACTCTCTTGTTAGTGTTTTTTTGTTGTTTGTGTTGTTTGATGTCGTGCGAATAAATTAAAACAACTCAAGAGCAATAACAATAATCGTGCGCAAACATTTGTTGTTGTTGTTGTTGAAGTTGTTGTTATTGGTTGCTTTTTTTGTCTTGTACATTTGCTACGCCTGATAATTATAAAGTAAAGAGACGTGTTGTCGTTTTGTATGTGTATGTGTATGTGTGTGTTGGAGACTTATTTTTATAATTTTTCTCTTTTCATTGCATTGTTGTTGTTTTGATGGTTTGATTATATTAGGGGAGTTACGTTGCTTTTGCATAGTGTTGAAAATTGAATAGTTTTCAATGAACTTTGTTTTTTAAGTTGCATTACAAATGTGTGGCACGTTTAAGTTTGATACGTGAACATATCCCTAACGAATCATTTCCGATTTGTGGTTGTGCATTGATTGTAATATGTTCGAAAAAATCTTTGGTATTTTAGTAAATGGAAAAGGCGTATTATGAGTAAATTTTCTGTTCGTTTTAAGATGAAATCATACTTTAATTAATAACAATAAAAAATTTCTTTGTGTTTAGTGAGAAATCATAAAGTTCTTAACTAATTGACTCAATAAAAATAGGATTTCTTAGGTTATAAGCTATAAAAACTTAATATGTGCAAATTTATAATATCTATATATTGTTTAGGACTATCATTAAATGCAGTCGACGACTTCCCAAATGCATTGTCAATAAGTCATAACGTGTTAGATTTGTATTTTATCACCAACAATAAAGATGGACATGATTGTGTACAAAACATTGTTATTTTTCCATTCAACAGAAGAAGAATAATAATTCTAGCTAAAAACAAACAGAGCGAGAAGAATAAAGATAATATGAAGAATCTGTCAACAGAATAAAAGATTGCTTATCATGAAGCGAAGATTCATAAAAGTTTTGTGATATTCTTACTAAATGCAATAAAATGTTTTTTGTACAAAAATATCTTTTTACGTCACGTTTTAACAGTACCAATGATTTATTGCCTTGTTTGGATGCGTACATTAGAATGGAGATGGAAATTTTCTAACAAAATATTTAAAGAAATATTTTTATTGGGTATAAACACACACACACACACATGCATGTTTATATTTACTATTTTTGTGATAAATTGAAATCGAAATGTGCAAAGCAATTCATGGGAATTTCAATAACCAAAAGTAAATAAAGAAGCGAAACCCCAAATGAAAATTGATACATAGTGTTAGTTTTGCCATGTATGTATGTATATATGTGAGAGAGTGAGTGTTGATACATTGTAGAGCTCTGCCATACTGCGCTCAATCTCCCCCTACCCCCCTCACTCAACAAATAAATAATAAAAGCAAGTGACACGACGATGACATCACAGTGGGCGTCGCGATTGTCGCGTTTTGTGGCTACACTGGCTGCTTGAACTGCAAAAAAAAACACATATAATAAAATCATTTAACGTGAAAAGTGCGCTTATCAACAGCTTGGTAGATAGGAGAAGAGGACGGCGACGGCGGCTGCCGCTTGATGGTTGAATGAAGTCATAGGGCAGTCCCACAAGGGAATACGGCAACGCCAGGCCCAAAGATCAAGAATGCATGCGGCAGAGGGAGATAGTGTGCAGTAAGAGGCTAACATGAGATTTTTACTGCTATTACAATGTGTGTGTGTCTGTTTGAGAGTTTGAAGTAAGGAGAGAGAAACAATTGTGACGGTTACTTACCGCACCGCAATCGGCGGCCGGCGAATTCTCGACAATGTCGTAGATGACATGCGGCGGTCCAGTTGTGCCGAGCAGCGAAAAACCGAAACCGGAATGCTGCTCGCTGCGACTGCGACGCAGCACCACTTTCAATTCCTCGGTCATTGCGCGACGCTGACGTTGTGTCGCCTTCTGCTTCTGCTGCCGCTCCTTGCGTATGTATGTGAGTGCGCTGCTGCTGCTGCTGCTTTTTGCTTTGACCACCTGGAACTGCTGACCAATGCTGCTCACTTCGGTATTTATGTTTTTTTCTTACTTTACTCGTATTTAATTTGCCAACGTGTTTGGCGCTGTCGTCATTTGCACTTTGTTTTAATTTTTTTTGTATTTTTGTTAATGCTTGACTGAAGTTTTGGGCTTGGCTGCTGTCGCTGCCGCCACTTCACAACTTCTTTGCGCACTCATTTACACAATTGCTTTTATTTCACTTACACGCAGGCACACACATAACGCACACACAAATACTCTACTACACGCACGCACACACAGAAACACAACCACAGACACCGTAACAACACAGACACAAGAACAACTTAAAAATTGACGAATGCTCGTACTTTGTTGTTGATCATATTAAATTATTAAATAGCCGCATAAGATAGCTCAGGCTTTCTTTCCTTTTAACACAATTTTTCAACAGCCGCATCTGCAAACACATAAAACTTGTTAAAAATTTTCGGTTTGTCTTGTTTTTTTTATTGAGACTTTTTCTCTCTCCACTTTCAACACTTGGGCCGCAGTCGCTGCTGCTGCTGTTGATGGGCTGCCACTGATGCGGCTCGTAGTATTAACTGCTCATTGCGACGGGGGTAATCATTTTGTTGTAATGAATTTAACATAAGCGTTCGCTTATTTTGCATTAATTTAATTAATGTATTAGTTAATTTTGAATAAAAAAACTAACTGATGCTGATGCGCGACTCGCGAACCGAACACCACGGACGCCTTTCTGTTGTTGTTTCCAGTATATCGATGGTTGATAGCCGCATTCGTTGAAGTTCACTTAGAGATGGGAGTCATCGATAAGCGTACTTATTCGATATCTTTTATGCTACAAGTAACTGTATTTGTTTTTATGCCACCACTAAAGGTAATATTTGAGCGGCAAAATAAGAAATTTTAAAAATGGATTATTATATATAATTATTTGATTATACAGTTTGGTCACAGCATTAATCATATCATAGAAAATCAAATACCTGATTTGCTATAAATATGTGTTTATAGATTTTTATCCTAGATATACACTTTATTAGTGGCTGCAACCTAGCAAACATACTAAATATGAATACATCAATTTATTGGCAATTCAGCAACCGGCAATATGGATATTCGCACCGTAGCCAAATGAAACGATGCGCAAAAGAACTAAAAGACGCGTGCTATTGAGAATCAGTTATTGAGATATAAAACACTGACCGACGATCGACAGCGATGGGCTATTAACATTTTTAAGATTTATCCAAGACAAGCACACAAAGCACTTGACTCATATGTCTTTGCTGCACGAGGAAGAGCTAGAAGAACAGCCACACATGCGCTCTATAAAAGTACTTCCGTTTCTAGTCGGGTTTTTGTTTTGACAACAGCATAAGTAAACAACAACAAAGTTTTGTGGGTGTCATAACTGTTCCAAAGGAAATATGAAGAGAGCACGCGACGATTATCTGTGTATGTGTGTGTCCAGATGTTGCGCACAATTATCATATCAGCGCGCACATCATTTACAGTTAAGTGGAAAAACAGATTGAGCCAATCGGATGCGGAGAGAAAGAGAGCAATCGAACCAATGAGAAGATCGACTTAATAAGTCTTAGCTCAGCTCAACAAAAGTGATCAGTATTAATTGAAGTGTGTGCGCGAAAGGAACTCTTTTAAGATGAGGAACTCTAGCACGGATTTAACTGCCTACTATGTCAATGTTACAAAATGTTGGAGTAGCGATAGCTATGTGGACTTTGAATACAACTATGAAGGAAACCATCCGTCCGCATATGAGGATTACAATTGCCCAAATCCAACTCGGAATACCAGTTATGACTTCAATACTTTGGCAGCAACTTCATCCTTTCCAGAGCAACCCGTTGTCAGCAGTCAATCTTCTGCAACATCTTCCTCCAATCGCAAGGAACGCACAGCATTTACAAAATCTCAACTCAAGCAACTGGAGGCAGAGTTCATTTACTCCAATTATCTGACCAGATTGCGTCGCTACGAAATTGCCGTCGCCTTGGAGCTGAGCGAGCGTCAGGTGAAGGTCTGGTTTCAGAATCGTCGCATGAAGTGCAAACGCATTAAACTGGAGAGTACCAAAGCCGCTAAAAACTCCAATTAAGTTTTTTCTTAAAAATCATACAAATATATATTTTAATTTTTTATAACTTTTTTTTTAATTATGTTAAATATACTAGAGTGTTACTTCTTTAGTTTCTTGCCAACTTTCTTTTGCAGCGGCTTGGCAATCTGTTTGGCTGCTGCGAGCTGAAGTTTTGTTGTTGCTGCATTTTTATTTGATTTGCCAACGGCGTCGGCGACAGTTTTCTTTTTCTGGATGCCGCCTGTGCCGGGTTTGCGTTGAATCAGTTTGGACATGCGCTCAGCGCTATCGTTCTTCTTCTTTTGCATCTTCTTCGGCGGTGGTGGTAGCTCCTCCTCTTCGTCGTCGTCGTCATCGTCATCATCATCATCATCATCCTCCTCATTGATTTCATCTTCATCTGTCTCCATCTCCAACTGCTCACTGTCATCATCACTTTCATCCACATCATAGTCCTCATCATCGGAGTCATCATTGATGGTATTGCCCAGTAAATCCTCAAGTTGTAGTTCCTTTTGAGAGGACTTTTGTTTTTTCTTTGCTTCGCTCGTTAATACCTTTGCATCCTTTGGTTGTTCCTTGGATTTCTTCGTGGGTTTCACAATATATTGGGATACATCAATACCCAAATGTTTATATTTTTTCTGTAAATCTCTTATCTTTTTGATTCCCATCTCTGTACGTTTCTGGCACGCAGATTCGTTCCATGTGTTCTGCTTTTTTACACTGCGCAGTGTGGATTTGGTTTTGTCTGATACGTAAATCTCTTTTCCTGCCTACAAATACAAAATCATAAAAAATTAAATTTAAATAATTTATTTATAACTTAAATAATTGAATTGCTCACCTTGTTTGTGACTTTCTTCACCGTGTTCTTGAAGTAATTGAACTTTTGCTCTTCGGGCGGAATGTACAAAGCCTTGACAACTTTCTGGAACATTAGATAATTATCCATGGTATCGGCAGCCACTTTGGCCACCTCCGGATATTCGAATTCAACGAATGCGAATCCTTTGCTACCGCCCGAGCGTTGAGAGCGGGCGAGACGGACGCGAGTCACATTGCCGAATTGCTTAAAGTATTGACGCAGTTGCTGTTCGAAGAAGCCGTGTGGCAAATGCTTTACCAGGATTACACCCCGCTCGCTTTGTTTCTTATGGGTTGGTTTCGGTTTCGCTTGTGCCAGTTTTTTCTTCAACTGCAAACATGTAAGGGATTACAGTTAATTGAAATAGCTTTTTGGTTAATAATGCAGTTGCTCACCTGACCAGAAACTACAGTTTTACTTTGATCTGGAGTTTTAGTTGGCGTTGCCTGTTTCTTTATAGTTTGAGGCTTTGGTTTCTTTACTGCCGGCATTTTTAAATCTGATTTTATTTACAAAACACCACGAAAATAAGACGGAGACAAATTGAATTCAATAGCCGCACGTGGAGTATATGGCAATAAATCGATAACGATATGTTTAGGATATTTGGTCCAGTGCTGCAAGACAAATTTAACCTAGCTATCTATTTTTTTTAGTATTTTCTGGTAGAAAAGGTATCCCTACAAGTAATGCACTGGAAATAGTATGATAACTATCTTTTAAGCATGTGCTTAATATTATATAAAAAATATACGTGAAGTTGCAGTTAATTGAAACTATAAATTTATAAAATAAATTTGAAATTTTGGGTTTGAGTGTGACCATTTTTCACAATAATATCATTTTCTTAAAGCGCCATTAAATAATATTGGAAAATGACATGGCAACACAGTTAAACAGATGTTAGTGCAATCGCGTCGTCCGCGCGTGAAGAAGCAACAAGCGAGGTGCAAATCCAATATTACGGGCACGTGTCGGTTACAATACACAGCAATATAAATATATAAACGTATATATTGTTACCATAAATACAATTGTAAATTGTGCACAAAATAGAAAGAGAGCAACATGTTCTATCTAATTGGACTCGGTCTGGGCGATATCAAGGATATCACAGTGAAAGGCCTTGAAATCGTCAAGCAATGTAGTCGTGTGTACCTGGAAATGTATACCTCAATTCTTGGCTGTAGCCTTGATGATATGGTGAGTATACATTTAAAGGGAGGGAGTCGCCAAAAGTGTAGTGATAATAATGAAGTTCTATTGCGTGTTATGCTTATGAAAATGTGTTTTTCTTTTCTCGTTGTAGCAAGAGTTTTATGGACGTCCTTTGCTGCTGGCTGACCGTGACCTTGTCGAACAGGGTGCCGATGAGATATTAGCTGGTGCTGCCGAATCAGATGTTGCCCTACTCGTTGTTGGTGATCCATTTGGCGCCACCACACACACAGATTTCATTTTGCGCGCCAAAGAAAAAAATATACCCTACAAGGTCATCCACAATGCGTCCATTATGAATGCCATCGGTTGTTGTGGCCTGCAGCTATACAAATTTGGTGAAACTGTCTCCATACCGTATTGGGATGAGACTTGGAAGCCGGATAGTTTCTACGATAAGATTAAATTAAATCGCCTCCACAATATGCACACACTGTGCCTGCTGGATATCAAGGTTAAGGAGCCAACCCCCGAGTCGTTGATGCGCAAACGCAAGGAATTTATGCCCCCACGTTTTATGAGCTGCGCCGAAGCTGCTCAGCAGCTGCTCACCATTGTTGAGAAGAAGGACGCTCTGGAGCGCAATACGGTGCTCAATGAGCAATCGCTGTGCGTTGGACTTGCACGTGTTGGCCAGGATACGCAACAGATTGTCGTTAATACGCTGCATGAGATGCGTCTATCGGATTTGGGTGGACCATTGCATTCACTTATCATTCCTGCTAAGGAAATGCATCCGCTGGAGGTGGAGTTTTTGCAACAGTACTCGGACAACATTAAGTTGGACGATTATAATCATTAGATGAACATTAAGTTTCCCACTCCCCCCCACCGCGTATTTATGTGCTTTTACAGAGGCACATTTGAATTTGAATTTAAGTAGCTTGAAGCTCGTTCCAAGAAGGAGGTATAGGAAGCGGAGGCGGAGGAGAAAGAAGAACGAACGGACAGACATACAGACAAACCAGACAGACAGTAAGACGAAAGTGATATACAATATGTATGTGTGTGGTTTCCCTCCCAGCTTAATTCCATATGTGTCGTTTTGCAATAAATAGAAATAAAAAAAACTACATCAACAAAAACGCAAAACTTTTTGAGCTGGAAAAAACAGAAATTGTTATGTTTACACAATTATAAAGTTAAACAATATTTGAAAGTTTATGTATGCTTAATTGATTTTATTATTGGTATAAAACATAATGCTAAAAGTCACACAAAATATTTAGTTTACAGTCAAGAACCACAGGAAACATAAAAAACTATATCTAAACGAAATGAAAGAATATTCACATAAAGTATTTTGTTGACATTGCTTAGGATGTTCTAAGAGTAGACTTTCGTTTCCCCATCGTACAAATCTTACAATTATATTTACTCTATAGCTTCCATCTTATACAACTTAAAATCTATAAATAGAAATAAAAACAATGCAAATGCAATGTAAAATTATAGTTGATATTGAAAAGGTTTGAATGTTAAGTGCACAACGCTCGAAAGTACTTTGTGATTTCCCCCAGCTTCGTTCTATCTGTGTGTGTAATTTGCAAACAAAAATAAATATGCATTAGCAAAATCGTTTCTTGTTTGGAATTTTTCATATTTAATAGGCAGCGATTTCGAATATATATATTGTTAAAATAAATTATGAGTCTCTACTGCCGTTTAGGGATAGAGTCCACGCATTCGTCGCGATGATCCCTGTCGATCGTAGAGCATATTGAATTTATTGACAAATTGATGCATATCATTGCAGCCCTTGGTGAGAGTGCCCAAATAGCTAATGAGACCCACGTCGTTGCATTGTGTGTAGAGTTCCTCCTGGAAGGCGGGCACCTGCATGATGGGCAGACGATGACACAAGGCATATGCCTCGCGCAAGATCTCTTGATTGGGTTTCAGTTTGCCCGCCTCCACATCCTTGATGTAGTGTAGCACGATTTTAATGCGTGCATTAAGCATTTTAATGGCGCTGTCTTGTGCTACTAAATGCTCGGCGACCACACTCTTCTCGCCTGTTTCATTGGTGGTCATACGCGCCACATGATCAACTCCTATGCGTTCGGCCTCCTCGGTTGCCAGCGTATAGGTTAGTGGAACAAATAGCATCGTGGCCTCACCATCGACCAGATCGATAAGCGATTCAAATAGCTTTACTGGTAACTGATCGAAACCGCGTGCCAATGGATTCAGCTGTAGCATAATGGGGCATTCGTTAATCTCTGCAATTTGCTTCTGGATCTTAATGTCGCTGGCCGTGGGACTCTCACCCGTAGTATACCAGCCAATGAAATCTAGATCGCTGAAAACCTGCAAGTAGTAAACTGCATTAATATACCCTGAACTATATTCAATATTGAAGAACTAACCTGTTTGTATTGCTGCTCTTTTTTGATGTAATAGTCTTTGTTGATAATTGTTTCGCCCGCAATTTCATCGGCTTTAAGTTCGAAAGAGTTCATTACCTCAATATTGCGGCCCTTTTGTTTACCTATCAGTGCACCGTAGACTTGACGCGGCTCGTTGTGTTGCGCGCGGAAGCGTGTCCAGTGCTCCGATATATTCATTATGACCAGCGGGTGCAACGATATCGTTACCGACGCAATTGTTCCCGACGCAGCCATTATATTTCCCTTTGGCTGTTGCTGTTGCTTCGTGCCGGGCGTGTCGACGGTGGCCGCAGCTGCAGACGCTCCAGATGATGTGCTGGGTTTTGCCGATAGGTCAACATCAACGTCCATTTGTTCCATTGTGATTTTGTTAATGTTTTGTTTTGGACGAGGAAAAACAAATCACAAATGATTTGCAATAATCAACCTTTATTGTTTGATGGTTGATAAAGGAATATCGACAGACCTTCTCTAAAAATAATCGATAAATTTGTTGAAACTTATCAGCAACCCTACTTCATTAAAGTACGTCCTTTTGTTCTGAGATTTCAATGAAAAGTGATAAAAACATAAAGTTTATGTCAATTAATATTTTTGTAAGCGGTTTTTGCTATTTTGTCGGTTATTTAAGACAGTGGTTTTAAGACAGTGGTTTTAAGACAGCACGCATTTGTTTTTTTTTTTAAATTGAGCCGGCATTTGGTATTTTTTGCTGTTAATAACAGTTTCACAGAATGTTAAGTGTAACCGTGAACTGATAAGTTACATGCCAAGAAGCTCATCACTAGTTCATCACCAATCAGAATTGGCCGTGCTACGCAGAAACTGCTGCTGCGCTCGGACGGTTATCGTGAACCGAACAAAAAAAAATAAAGTAAAATACGTGCGCCACTATTTGTTTTATCGCGAAATGTGTAAGAATTAAAAATAAATGCAATCGCTCAAAGTAAACATCTAAGATAAAGCGTGAAATGTGTGTAATCAAGTCAGCAGTAGTCGCTACAAGTTATTAAGAACTTTTTTGGTCAAGGTATGCACAAAAACTAGTCTCTGTGTGGGAGTCTCAATAAAAATCTTCTTTATTTTGTATGTATGTGACAAAAATAATCAAAATGTTTACAGTCATCAACCCCCACGCTTATGACAATAATATGTCTCTAGTTTCGATGTGTGTGCAACGACACATTTTGTTTTTAATTAAAGCTAATAAATAGCTCTCGCTATGGTATTTTTTGACATTGGCATTTTTTACCCCTGTTTGGCGTTCATCTTCCTTTTACAGGAAAAATCAATAAAGTCCAATTGTGACAATGGGCGCGCATGTGTGTGTGCGTTCCTGTGTATGTGTGTGTGTTTGTGTGAGCGGCTGCGCCGTGTGTGGGTGTGTGCTGTATTTGCATTTGTGTTGCATTTTCAAGCTGCAGGCTCCTTTATCAGTGTGCGTGTTTATTTGCTGTAAATTGTGAGCATACTTTGATATTGATGTTGTTGTTGGTAAAGTGTGGTAAAGTGAATGGGGTGCAGCTAATTGATAAGTGTGCAATTTCTATTGGGTAATTTCTCCTATTGCTCTTGTTAAACATAATTAATCACTTTTTCCTTTATGTCTGCATTCGCGTATATACTAATTGCATGTATTAAATATGTGTGTATATTTATGATCCATGACTCTAAGGGCATGACTCTGTTGACGCTCAATGTTTGTATGTATGTATGTTTATTTTGTTGTTTGCCGCATTCACAAAAAAACAAAAACTACTTACGTAGTTAAAGTATTTAGTTTCCCTTTTACTTTGCTTCAATTTACATAATCATCATCTCTAGCTGCGCGTTAAGACAATACAAAAAGGCAAAACTGGCCAGCAGAAAAATTAAAAGAAAATATACATATAAAAAACACCAACAACAAAAGGCAAACAACTCTCATTAAAATAATGTATGATATAAAGATATACATATGTATCTGTGTATATGTACAAGTGTTTTCATATATGGAAAGAAACAAATACTTTGTATAATACATAATCCTTTATTCAAAACTTGTTTGTTCTATAAAAGAGTATTCAAAATTCTCACACATTTCTTTCAACAATATAACTTTGCTGTCATGCTTAATCATTTTTTTGGTTTTTGCGCACATACTATTTCCATTATATCTTTTTAATGTCTTTCGCGTCGACCACCATCTCATTTCTCAATCTTTCGAATCGTCTCTCTCTTGTGGGGATAGTTCTGGTCTTTTTGGATTTTTTTCGTATGCAAAATGTGTGCCAAACCAAAAACAACAACAACAAACAAACGTCGCTTCCTTTTGTGGCTGCGTTGTACTTATACTATTACGTATGCATCGTGTCTATGTATTCGTGTATCTTTTTAGCCGCTGGTCTTCGGTTAATGACACCAAAGACAGCGGGAACGAAGGGGAGTGTCAGCAGCGCCCTGACTAGACAAGTGACGCATACAAATTCTTTGCTATAGTACTCTGCCAACAAAAAGTACAAATTTATACCAAAAAAACAACAACAAAAAACTATGTACATTTAAATTGATGCACGGTTGATTCATTAGGCAAACTGTTATACCGGAATGTGTGCTGTATACGAATTTGCTCCATTTATCATTCACACTAACTAATCAGAGACAGAACAGCTGGCCTTATCAGTATTTTTTTTAGCCTTACTGGTTTGAAAAGAGGTTCACTGTTTGTTGATTGAGTAAGCACCTTTTTTTTGTTTTTATGATCGCCAAGTTATCGTTACAACAAATTTATTCAAAGTTTGGTTAAAAACACGCAAAATTGTTTGTTCACGAGTATTTTGTGCCCTAAAACCTAAAAACTTGCAACTTCATTATGATGATCATGATTAGTTGTATATATATATACATATATGTATTTTTTTTTTTAGAAAGTTAGCTGTATGGGTTCGCTTTGCGGAATTTCCAGTGCATGAAAAAGATACAGATGCGTTTTCAGCTGCTTAATTTTCATTATTGTTGTTGTTGTTGATGCTTTTGCCAGTTGTGGAGCTTGCAGTTTGCTCTTTTTTTTTTTTTTTTTTTTTTATGTTTTTTTTTATTTGAGCTGCCGTTGAGTTATGCGCTGTGCAAATGGGAGCTGCATTTTCTTATTATGATTATTATACTGCTGCAGCGCGGCGCATGCGCCGTATAATTGGATATATGCGTATCCACATGTATGCATACATACACATGTTTATGTGGATGGATTAATGTATATGTGTGTTTTGCATATACATGTATGCATGTATGTATGTGTAGATGAGTGTTTTGATCTGTGACATGGCTAAATCTTCTGTTCCCATAAGTGTGCTCTAATATATATATATATATATATTTGTATATATATAGTATGTGAATTGGGGCAACCTTATATACAATAAATCAAAATTATTCAGGCTCCAATTGGCAAATTCATTAAAATGGCATTAAGAATTATATAATAGCAATGTACAATTGCGATCTATGAATTGAATTGATTGCTAGAGATTACTAGAGAAATGGAGTCGACTAAAATTTTATGAATCTAATCTAATCAATCAGAGATCTCCTAATCAGGAAATGTTCACTGTGTTGTCTGTTCTGTAAGGCTTAGATCAAAGTTTTATAAAATAAATTTTTTCGAACATATTAGCTCTTTAAAGTTGAAAATAATAACTTAATGCCGCTCTGGTTGTTTCATACTTAACTTAATCTTGCTTCTTTTAGATCTAAATCTAAAAATATAGAAAACATGTTCTAGAACCAAAAAAAAAAAAATTAACCTGCTAATGCCATTTTGAAGAAGCATTCAAACTAATCCCACATCAATATGAACTGTTAAATAAGTGCATTATTTAAAAATACACTCTTCTACACTGTTCACAATGCAATGCATTTAATTGAACTCATCTTCTAGTTGTTTTTGTTGCTATTTGTGAATCGCTTATAAAGCTTGTAGGCTGTACACTTGAGCTCACACCTGATATTCTGGAGCCTCGATTGCGTTAACGTCTCGCTCAAGGGCCCAACTTGGCCAAGTAGTTGTTGTTTGTTGTTGTTGTTTGTGCGTTAAGTGTGGGGGCAAAAATATACATTATTGTAGCTATTAATAGAGCTCCACGCCTAATATCGGATGCACTCATCTCTAAATTTATTACGCAACACTTCTCACTCTTCTTCTTCTTTTCCATCTCTAATTGCAGGGCATGACGCTGTGAGTGTGTGGAGCGATATTTAAAGATTAAGGAGCTGGTTTTCAAGGCTGTGACCATGTTGCAGCCTGATGAGCTGCATGGCGATGACGTTGGCCAGGTCAACAGCATACTGCTGGGCATGGGAGCCGTTTCGCTGGATGACACCGATATAGATGCAGATGTTGATGTGGATGTTGAGGTGGATGTGGATGCAGTGCCGGATCGTAAGCCACACTTTTTGGACTATGATGCGGCTGTGCCACCGGATTATGAGGATAGCTATAATGGTTATAATGGTAGCCTAGCTGCTGGCGAGCAACTGAAGATGGACAAGAAGTTCGAGCGGGATGGTGAGATTAGTGATTATGAGCTGGCGGCCAGTGGGTATACCAAGAAAGAGTTTACCCAGGATGATAATACGCTGCACTTTACCCAAAGTGCTGCTGGTGGCAGTGGGGCTAGCAAGAAGCCAGTGAAGCACTTTTTGGATGAGAATCCCATACCACCGGATTATATGTTAGCACAGGAGATGCGCGAACATCGCAGCTTGGACCGTAATTTCGAAAGGCAATCGGCTCAGCAGCAACAGCAACAGGAATTGGGATCACCAGCAATGGGATCGGGTTCAGCAACTGGAGCTGGAACCAGTTCGGCAAGTCATGTCAGTCGTAGCAAGGAGCCATCGTATACGCTCTCCCGTTTTCTGGATGGAGATACAGCGCCTCCACCGCTTCCGCGTCTTCCCAAAGGAACGGCCTGGATGAGCAGCAGTGAGGTGGATGCAACATTGGGCGCCAAAGTGGAATGCGTGTATTCACTGCTCTCCATGCTGGGCTCCAATGATCCGCTAGAGATGTCCAAGAAGTTTCTCGAGCTGTCCGGGAATAGTCAAAGTTGTGCCACATTACGTCGTTCCGGCTGCATGCCGCTCCTGGTGCAGATGATGCATGCACCGGATAATGATCAGGAGGTGAGAAAATGCGCTAGTCTTGCACTCCACAATGTAGTGCACAGTCATCCGGACGAGAAGGCGGGCAGGCGTGAAGCCAAAGTCTTAAGGCTTCTCGATCAGATTGTAGACTATTGTAATTTCTTGAAGACCCTGCTCCAAAGTGGTGGAGAGGCAATTGCCGATGATTCCGATCGTCATCCACTAGCGGCAATATCATCCCTTATGAAAGTCAGTTTCGATGAGGAACATCGTCATGCCATGTGCGAATTGGGCGCCCTTCAGGTCATACCCAATCTCGTGCATCTGGATCATGCGGTGCATGGACCCAAACCGGAGGATCAATGTTGCAATTCCTTGCGTCGTTACGCTCTGATGGCACTGACCAATCTCACATTCGGCGATGAGAACAACAAGGCGCTGCTTTGTGGACAGAAGCAATTTATGGAGGCGCTGGTCGCCCAACTTGACACCTCTGGACCCGATGATCTCTTGCAAGTGACCGCCAGTGTCCTGCGAAATCTCTCCTGGCGTGCCGATAGCAACATGAAGGCAGTGCTGAATGAGATTGGAACTGTAACAGCTTTGGCCAAAGCAGCAATGCGCAATAAGAGTGAGAATACGTTGAAGGCAATCCTCTCGGCGCTGTGGAATCTGTCGGCGCACTGCAGCACAAATAAAGCAGAATTCTGTGCCGTTGAGGGTGCCTTGGCATTCCTTGTCGGCATGCTCAGCTATGAGGGACCCAGCAAGACTTTGAAGATAATTGAGAATGCCGGAGGAATCCTGAGAAATGTTTCCAGTCATATTGCTGTCTGTGAACCTTATCGTCAGGTATTGCGACAACATCAATGTCTGGCCATCCTGCTCCAACAGCTCAAGTCGGAAAGTTTGACGGTGGTCAGTAACTCCTGTGGCACATTGTGGAATCTTTCGGCTCGGTGTCCCGAGGATCAAAAGTTTTTGTGGGATAATGGTGCGGTGCCCATGTTGCGTTCCTTGATACACTCGAAGCATGCAATGATATCGGAGGGTAGCTCGTCGGCGCTGAAGAATCTATTGAATTTTCGGCCCGCTGTACAGAATCAGGATCAGCTCGATCCCATTGCCCGGAGCATGGGATTGAAGCAGTTGCCGACGCTCAAAGCTCGCAAGCAGAAGGCATTGCAGCAGGAGCTGGGGGAACGGCATGCGGAGACATGCGACAATCTGGAGGGGAACAGCGGTAAGACGCGTCGTCAGGCTGTTTCCGTTGCCCGACTCTCTCGCTCCGCCCTTTTGACCAAGAGTGAGAGTCGAGATTCGGTTTACTCGGCCAAATCGGATACGGCCTATGAGCATTTGATGCGCTCCGATGTTGCACAACGTCCGGGTCAGAGTCAAAGTTTTGAGATGGAGCACGATTTGGAGGCAACCGAGGAGCAACCCATTGATTACTCCGTCAAGTATAGTGAGGGATCAGCAAATAAAAACAACATCAAAACAACATCGACATATCAGGAAACGGATCTCGATCAGCCAACCGATTTTAGTCTGCGCTATGCAGAGAATCAGCTGGAATTGGAATTGAAGCAAACTGCGGTGGATGCGCCGCCTGCTAAGACCGGTTCCGGTCAGGAGATCCTCCTCATTCTAGATGACAGTGTCAAATGCTATCAGACCGAGGATACACCCTATGTCATATCAAATGCGGCATCTGTCACTGATTTGCGTCAGGCAGCCAAAGTAGAAACCGATACTGAAGTGGGTGCATCACCACCAGCAGAGATTGAGGCCGAGTCCGGAACGGTAGACACAAAACCCAACCAGGTGGAGACCACATCGTCGACTACGGCACCACAAGCTCCTGCTAAGCATCCGTCGACAAAGCTATCATCAGCTCTACCCTCTGGCTCCTATACGCCAGAGAAGCCCATTAATTATTGCGAGGAAGGTACTCCGGGCTACTTTAGTCGCTATGATTCACTTAGCAGTCTGGATGAGCCCGGAAAGTCGGCTAGCAAACCAACCAAACCAGTCAAGCTCGAAGAGCAAGTACATCCCCAGGAGGAATCGGCGCAGGCAAAACCCAATTCTGCACTGGAGACTCCCTTGATGTTCTCGCGTCGCAGCTCAATGGATTCACTGGATGTGGATGTGGCCAATTGTGATGACAAAAGTTCGGTGGTTAGTGATTTCAGTCGTTTGGCGAGCGGTGTCATCTCACCCTCGGAACTACCCGATTCACCCACACAAAGCATGCCACAATCACCTCGACGCAGCATCGTTGTGGCTGCCGCCCATGTTGTCCTGCCCCCCGGTGCTCCTCCATTGCGCAGTGTGTTCGAGGACGATTTGAGTAGCTTCAATGTGGAGCATACTCCGGCACAATTTTCCAGCGCCACCAGTTTAAGCAATCTAAGCATCGTGGATGACGACAAACCATTGGGAGTCGAGGATACCGAGAAGGAGGATGAATTGCTGCTGGCTAACTGCATCAATATGGGCATGCAACGTTCGGTTGCAGCTCCAACTGCACCACAAGAAACTGCAGAAGAATCTACACGTAGCTATTGCACCGAGGATACTCCAGCACTCCTCTTTAAAGTGGACAGCAACACAAATCTCTCGGCCATATCGATTAATTCCACGGCGGAAACACAACCGCAACGCTCCTCACTCAATCTTTCCGATGATGTGTCTTCCAATGCATCCGATTGTGTGTTGCAGCAGTGCATCCGAGCTGGCATGCAAAAGATACCAGCTCCCGCCCCCTCTGCAGCTGCTCCTGCTTTCATTGCTGATCCAATTGCCATGCTCCGTCGTGGTGGAAACCCATTGCCCGGCTATTTGCCCAACAGCGATGAGATGAGCAAATATCTGGTAGAGGATAGCCCCTGTAATTTCTCTGTTGCCTCCGGGCTCTCCAATCTAACAGTGGGTTCGAGCTTGGTGGGACCAGCCGTGCAGCTGCAGGAGACAACGGGGTAGGTTTTTTTGGTTAATTGATTTTCGCTTTATAACTGATTTATAACTAATTATTTTTTTGATAGTGTTGAGGTAAATGAAAAGAAAACCTTAATACAGGAAGCACCTGTGGTGGCACAAGAATTAAACCGACGACCTCCACTCTGGCAGGATGATTCGTTGAGCTCCCTGTCCATTGACTCGGAAGATGATACCAATTTGCTAAGTCAGGTTAGTTAAATTCGGTCATATACTCGTAACTATTTATTAACTGATGTTCCTTATTCCAAACCCCTTAGGCTATTGCCGCTGGCTGTAATAGACCCAAATCGAATCTTGGCTTCAGCACCAATGCTTCGAGCAGCAAACGTTCCAGTTCGTTATGCTCCAGCTCACAACCGATTGCTATCAATGCGGCCACCTCAGCGTGCTCCTTGAATTCGGCAATGAGCGCGCGTAAGACGGTGCAACAGGAATCGTACAGTTCCGTGGATTCCAGTGATTCGAATGATAATCAATCCAAATCACTGTTCGAATTGTGCATCCTAAATGGCATGTACAAGTCCAAGGAGCCGGGCAGATCCCAACAACAACAGCAGCTGCAGCAGCAGCAGCAAATGCAGGCCACAACTCATTCTAATCCTAATCTCAAGCAATTTGATTCGTTACCCGTTCAATTACCCGTGCAATCCAAGCGACAACGTCATCATCATCATCACCACCATCATCATCATCAACCCCATCGGGAGCGAGAGCGTGAGCGTAAGGATGAGAAATTGCTGCTTGAGTGCATCAACACGGGCATCTCGAAGAAGATCAATGCGGTGCCAAAAAACGCGCAAGCTACGTCTGCAGCTGCATTGGAACCGTGTCACCCAATGGCGGCTACTACATCAGCAAATGTCAACAGCACAGCAGCAGCAGCACCAGCTCCAGACGTAGACAAACAGAAACCTCAACCTCATCAGCAACACCAACAACAACATCACGCAATAACAACAACAATATACAACAGCAACCAGAGCAAGCACAACAACAACAACGTCATCGACATCGCCATCGACGCAGCAAGAAAGCCAGCTCCAAATCAAGAGATCGCGAACACGAACGTTCCCGTGACCGTTATTGGGTCTAGACAGCACCAGCAGCAGGATAATGATCCAAATGGTTCCAGCGATGAATCGAATCAATCATTTATTCTCGACACTCAAGTCCGTTTGGATGAGTTACCTCCTACTCCTCCGGAACAAAGCAGCTGCAGTGCTGATAAGCACAAAGATCCCGATTTAATGTTGAAATCTGTGGAACGTCTTACATTGGAGTTTGTTACCTCGGCAGAGCAATTACGTCATGGTAACAGCAACAACACCTGGAACGAGAACAGTTGTCCCAATGATGTCTCCTTTCCCAGCATTAGCCAAACGGCGCCAGTGCTCGGCTCATTGAACCTCGACGATGACGATGATGATGATGCCACACATGCAGCGGATTTGCATGACTTTGCCGAGATTACGCCAACGAATGAGTTTGGTTTGAGCTTGGTTAATGGCGAAGAACCTGGCATCTCGCAGCCCAATTCCCTGGAACCAGAGACTCTTGTGGAGCAGCAGCCGGTAAGCTTAAATTTCCAGTTGGGCGGTCAAGTGCAGTGTGCAGCGATCCGCAGCTGTGACCAATTGCTTTTCAACGGCACCAGCGCCTCCATGATGACCAATTCCACAATGATTGCGTTCGAGGCACGTGCCCTGGCCGAGAATCTGCAGCAGCTGCAAGCAGCTGATGACAACGATGACATCCAATTGACCTACAATGCCAGCTTGGATTTGGATAATGTGCGTCCGCCATCGGGCATGGAATCATTGAATTCCGCCTACAATACGCAACCCAGTTCGCTGCGCCAGCCGTTGCCCAGTAAGTCACCGAGATTTGCACGCAAGGCATTCCCAGCAGGTCTGGTGGCCAGACGTGCGCTCGGCCAGCTGGCTGGTAGTGCAGAGAGTGTAAACTCCAGCTGCAATCTGTTGGATAACATTAAACCACCATCGCTAATGGATGAACTACTCGACTCCATGATCAGTGTGGATAGTATACAGTCTGAGGTGGCTGAGGATGGAGAACAGGATTGCAGCATGGCCACAACCATATCGGTGTCCAACTATGAAACAGCAGCTTGCGATGATCAAACCATAACCCTAACAGTCCTGCAGAGCTGTTGTGACTTAGATGACGACGACGAGGAGGAGGATGCCACAATGAATGATGATTTTAGCTCAGCAGAATCTACTCCCAAACAAGGATCAACACCATCGCCCAATCGTCGCACGTTGACGCCCAAGCAGAAGCGTCGCCTGGCCAAGGATCGCTACAAGACATATACCATAACAAGCAATTCTCTGGAGGAGACCGAGACAAATGAAACACTTCAAATCGAGATTGTTGAGACGCCGGTTGACCAGCCAGGTGTGCCACGTCCACGCCTCAATGGACGACGTCGTGGCAGTGCCGAACGCTACAAGACACAGCTTATCGAGTGTCCACGTCAATTGCTCCTGAAGCAGCAGCAGCCTCATCAGGAGGAGGAAGACGATTGCCTCAGTGAACAGTTATCGTCGATGCGTGCCATGATGCAAAAGTTTACCTACATTACCGACATCAATATTGGCTTACCTGAGGAACGGGAAGAGCCAGTTGTCTTGGATGATCCGCCCAGCTGTGAGGGCGAACAGAACTCGGAGACGGAATCGTGTCATGGTCGTGCTGCAACACCGCCAGCTGTCATAGCTAACACCAAGCTATCGCCCAAGCGAGCTACACCTCCGCCACCCACTCTACCGCCTGCCACAGCTGTGAAGATTGTACGTGGTCGCAAAAAGCCCGCCTACATCTCACCCTATAGTATGCAGAGTCAGCGGAATAGCAGCAATGCTGCTGCCACTACCAAGAAGACACTTTCTCCAACCATCGCCAAACGGAATGCGTTGCCCAGTTTGCGTTTGCCGGCAAAGAAAAAGACAACGCCTCCACCAACAAAACCACAACCGTCAACATCGACAACAACTACTCCGCCACGATTGGAGCGACAAGGCACCTTTGTTAAGGATGAGCCCACTAATAGCAATGTACAGGTGCCCATTGTGGAGGCCGTTAGTCCAACGCAACGCCAAGCCTCCAAATTGCCCACAAAGCGAACAACAACAACAAAAGCAACAACTCCAAACAGTTCACCCAAACGAATCGTTTCTCGCGTTTTACCCGGACAACAACAACAGCAACAACGTGCCAATACAAATATACGACTGGCAAGCGCCAAGGCTGCAGCTGCATCCCGCATCGCCGCTCAAGCATCACGTGTGTCAACCACAACGCCGCCCTCCCGTAGCAATTCCAATCTGAATGGAGGCAATGCAGCCGCAGCAGCATCGGCAGCAGCTGCCGCCAAGATCAATCAAGCGCAAAGTCGCATTGCAAATATCTGGAAACGTGTAGATGAGGCAAAGACCAAGACGAAGGCAAAGACTCCGCCCAAGCCGTTGTCAACCAATTTGAGGACACAACAAACGAAATCTTCCAATACGCTAAATGGTATGGCTATGCGTCCAAAGCTCCTATTGCGCAGCTCCACATTCGACAATACGCCGGAGACAGCAAATCCCAATGCTCCAGCAGTCAAATCTCGGCTGCCAGTTGGAGGAGCACGCAAATAAGTTGGGACTTACCCAGCTGTTGCATTTTTTCTATGCATAATCAACGCACAGTGAGAGAAATGAAAGTGAAAGTAACGGAATCAAAGAATGTTTTTATTCGACTAATATAGATATAAAAATTTATACATACTTAATCAAATCTATACAAAATCTTTATATAGAAGGTTAGTTATTTCGATAAGAGCCTAGAGACCTAGTTACTTGTATACTCTACTCTAATCCACAAAATCACAAGTCAAGAAACGATGATTATAATCCAAGCTCCAAGTTCCCAAGTGTGTAGCCAAATGTATTGCATAATAATAATATTAATATATTAGCTATTTTTTCAGGCCTTTTAAAAAATGTACAACCTATATAAAGCCCACAAATAATATTTAAAGTTAAATATACATATATGGAGTTGGGCAAATATAATCAAAAAAAAAAGGAAAAATAACAAATTTGTATGCTTAGTAAACGATTTTTTTTTTATAAACATCCTTTTGCAAAAACCAAATATTATTTGAGAATGAATATATGATAAAAAACCTTTATAGTCACTGCTTTTTAAGTATTCAAAACGCTTGCGTTCGACGTTCAATATTAATATTAATACTTATATATATTTTACTTAAGTTTATTTTGTTTTAAAAGTAAGCATATTAAGTATTTCTTTTATATATTTTAGCTGCTTTCGTATCCACGCGATTTTTGTAGTTAGTGTTGTTTTAAGCCGATTTACATTTCTAATACAAATATATACATATTGAAAATCTTAGTGAAACGAATTTAGCTTTAATTTTAAAAAAAATTTTCATTGCCTTAAGTGACAAAAGGTGAATAACGTTTTGAGAATTTTGTACTTGCCTAAACTGTTCTTGGATGTTGTTGAGGACATTTGAATTCCAATGAACCATGCAGTTAATATAGATCCTAATTCGCCGGAGGTAGAAACAACAGGACCATCAACCAACGACAATGCAGTGTATAGGGAGAAATGGTATGCGACCCTTATTCAAATCGTAATACCCTTTTGTATGGCTGGTTTGGGCACCATTGTGGCGGGAGTGTTGTTGGGCCATGTCGTCAACTGGTGTGTGTACAAGGAGATGGATCAGTTGATTATACTTGTGCCTGGCTTATGTGGATTAAAGGGTAATCTTGATATGTGCCTTGCGTCGCGTCTTTGCACTCAATCAGCATTGGGAAACTTGCGTCAATGTTCCAATATACGAAGCATTGCCATTGGAAATTTGGCTGTGGTGCAGGTTCAAGCAATTCTTTGCTCCTTGCTCCTGGTCAGTGTTACCACCGTCGTCCATTACATTATACATACTAATTCTACAATGCAGAATTTTGCAACACTAGCCGCAGCATCATTAATAACGGCATCATCGGCATGCATGATTCTGGATACAGTGTTGCTCTTAATGATATTATTTTCGCAACGATATCGATTTAATCCTGACTATTTTGCCACACCGCTTGTGGCGTCTATTGGGGATGCGACATCGATTGGTATGCTCTCCTTTACGGCGGTTCTTCTCTATGATCAAAGCAAGAAATCGCTTTGGCCAAGCATCATAATAGTTGGTTGCTATGTGCTGGTGTTCCTGCCCATCTGGGCTTTTGTAGCGTACAAGAATGTTCATATTCGCCGCGTTCTATTTTTCGGCTGGATACCGGTGATTGGAGCTTTATTAATTAGCGAAGTTTGTGGCTTTGTGCTGGATAAATCGGTGGATGAATTTAATGGATTCACTCTATTCGCGCCGGTGATTAATGGCTGTGGAGGCAACTTGGTGAGCATTCAAGCGAACAGTATGAGCTCTATACTCCATAAGCGGGCAGTACTAGGGAAGATGCCGGAGGACACAAGAATCTGTGAATCGCCACATCGTATATTGTGCTATGGCTCAAAATATTCACGTATTTCAAGGATTGTGATTGCAATTTCAATACCCTGGAATATACTGCAGGCTTATTTAATCGACTATTTCTTTAGTCTGAAAATATCGGTGCATGTGGTATTTGTTATGACATTTAGTTTGACAAGCTTATTGCAATTAATTATTCTTTTGTGGACGGCACATGTGCTTGTGCATGGATTTTGGAGGCTGAAGATCGATCCGGATAACTCAGCAATACCCTATTTAACAGCTATTGGAGATAGCCTTGGGACGGGTTTGTTAGCTGTCATGTTTCTTATTATGAAGGATACCAAATACGAATATCTTCAAAACAAATCGTTTTTGATGCGAGATTAATTTCAATAATATATATATTATTTGTGTTGTAAAATCAAATCAAATCTCTTTAAATAAGCGCCAAACTTAACGAAAGTTAAGTCGCGACTCTACACTCTTTCACTATTTTGCTATCGATAAGCAGTTGCTTGCGTTCAAACGATAGCTTAGCATCATTATGACAACTCTATTATCGACAAAAAAAATCAGTGTAATTTTCTGTTTTAATGGTACGGCCACACTGCGCTGGTATTTTAAGATTTTTACTACTACAAAAAAGAAACAAGCAAGCCTAAGGCAGCGAAAAGCAGCAACAGCAACGAGTGAGCTAAAAATGTGTGACAAACAAACAAAATACGTGCAAAAATAAAATCAATGATTGTTCAAATGTGTGTGCGACATGGAACTGTAAACGGCACAGCGTAGCGACAACAGCACTAAGGGACCTTGAGACCCCTTTTTTTTATTGGTGTTTGTGACTTGGGCTGTCTGTCTGGTGTATTTTCAAGCGTCTATTTACATTTTTACCCCACCTGGTTTAAGCTGCTGAGCAGACAGGTGTTGTTGTTGGTGCTGCTGTCGCTGCTGCTGTAGTGTTGTTGCTGTCATCGATCTCGTCATTTGACAGTCATCTTCATCGGTCGCGTTTTATTGCATTTGAAGTGTTTATTGGTGTATTTGTTAAATAACTCCACACGCATATAGATATGCACATACACATACACATACACACATGCGTACATCTAATCAGTGATTGTGGTATTGCCAAAGATAAGAGACACAAAACAGTTTGGTACGCAGCTGGCTAACTGACTGAAATACGGACTGGGCTAACTGTGACTCAACCTATGTCTCTGTCTCGGCTGCTTCTTTTGCCAGCGCCCCAATGTTACAATACTTAATGTTGTTGTTGCTGTCACCGTTTGCGGTCGTCGCTGCTTCTTCTTATTTGTCTCGGGCGCGTTTTTTGTTGTCGCAAGAAAGAAAAAAACAAAACCATAAATCTCATTGTCCAAAAACTTTTCACAACAACTGTGTTTCAGTTTATAATATATATATTTGGGGTTATTTTATTCAATTAAATGCGTTTGTTTTGTGCACATTACATTAATACACAAGCACACACACACACATGCATATCTGTGCGAGTTAATAATAAATGTATTAATAATATAAAATACAGCAAAGCCGTTGCGCCGCCGCATAGCAAATGATCAGTACGAGCAGCAGCATGAGATCACAGGAGACGGGTCCGGGGGCAGCGGGGCTGTCGCGACCCAAATTGAATGCATCCAGTACACAGCTGACTGCAGACGAAAACGATGCTGTCTTTCGGCTACTAGGCCGAAAATGTCAGGTGAGTGATTAATTAACGCATTTACAAAGGAGAAATAGCAAAACATAAATATACAAATGATTAATTCGCCATGAGTAATTTACAAAAATCGGATAGAATATAAAATGAACACTTCCAAAATGCGTAGGCGATAAGTGTCGATTGTTTTGTGGAATTTCAGTGTGTGTGAGTGTACCGTGCACATACATTATTCCAGACAACCGTTATTTATTCAGTGTTAGAAAATGCTTAATGTTGAGACACACATCTAAAAGGGATTACATATTCAACTTTATTATGTGTTGTTTTACCGATAATACTTATCAATGTAGTTCACTTTATCTAAGTATCACTGTGGCTTGTATTCAAATTCATCTTGATTAAACATTTCCTGCAAGTATTGCATCCAATGTTACAATAATCATAATAAGCTTTTTTTGCCAATTGCATGCCCCTATAAAGTATAACCTTGGTAACATTAGCACATGTCCATGGCATTTGAGTATTTCCTTTTTGATTATTCACAATATTTCAGAAATTTTTTCTACTCGTTAAAATATTATCAGCGAATTTAATGGTTTTAACGATTATTTTGTCGACTCATTTACAAAGAACATTTGGGTTTAAAAAGAAAGAGAAAACACAAACCCTACTCAAATGTTGATAAGTTTTTGCAATTGATAGATACGTAAAAAGCAAATAATGGACAAACTTATCTTATCACCCCCATCCATCCAACTATAGCCAACTTCCATAGCTAATGCCAAACACACACAAAAGATAAGAAATGCTCAACAAGGCCTTAAAAAGAACGTAAAGAAACGCAAAAAGTTAACAAAGTTTACACAAAATATTATAAATTAACTACACTTTGAACATAATGTGATATATTGTAGTACACCCCACATACATACATATGTCTGTTATATATGTAAAAGTTGTTTTTCTTTTGTTTTTAATTATAATTCACGCTTTGCTAATTTTCGACTTTCCATTGACAAACATTTAATGTTTAAATGTTTTTGAACCTTTTACATTTGGCTGAGTAAATGCTACAAATAATTTGGTTTGCTTTTGTTGGAGACTGGTTTTATACCCTGTATTAAGTTTGTTATTGATGGAACTCACGTTTTCTTGTTCTCATCAATTAAGTTAAGTTCAACGCTCTACACTTTATTGAACTTCAGTTAAATCAATTAATAATTGATATTGCCCCAACCTAAATTTTCTACCGAGGAGTGCACACCGGCATTTGTCTGGACAAATATATATTGAAAAACAAAAAGTTTTCCATTGTCAACCGTTTTCCACTGTTGACAGATGTTAAACTAATTTGTATGCAGTGTTTAATGAGCTTTCGTTTAGAGCTGCGAAAGTGATTTAACAACTGACGGCGAGTCTGAGTGACAAACTGAATGATGAGAATATTTTTTTCAATTGTTATGTGACATTTTCCAGCCAAAAAACTCTGATTTTCTATACGGATTAATGATATTAAGTATACGACATAATTATTATTAGCTTTTTCATATTATATATAAATATAATAACACTCCCACAAAGCGCACTAAATAAAAATAAAGCTGATTTGTGGTTAATGACACATCAATGCAGTTGAGATGACGTTGCAGTCTCAGTTAACGTCGACGTTACTGTGTTTGTTTGCGTGTGTGTGTGTGTGTGATAACGCGAAAGTCTAGTAAAAATTACCTCACACGGTTGTTGTTGCTGTTGTTGTTGCAGCTGAGTCGCGTTGTTATTGTTGCTGCTGCATTCAGTCCATTTGTCGCTCATTTGTTGGCATCACTTATTTAACGCATATTTGTTTGCTGTTTTGTTGACCAACTGGACTTTCTAATTGCTGTTTTGCCTTTTGTCTTGTTTTGTTATTTTTAGTTGTTGTTGTTATTAGTTGTTGTTGTTATTATAGCTGGTCTTTTAATGCGCTCCATTTGCCTCCCTTTTGCTTTCATATGCGCAGACACCCTACAATAGAGACTTAGCCAAGCTAAGCTTTTACGGTCAGTTATATATATGTATATTTTTGTTGTTGACATCGATTTTTATGCTACAACAACAACAAACACAAACTTATACTCATGTCGTTATATACATAGAAGGCAAGACATCATTTTACAATGCTACTTATGTACACACACACACATACACTCAAACACACATGTAAACGCCTTTAAGCATCAATAAAAAATTCAAATATGTTCACAATTTCGCACTTGTGCCTGCCGCGCGCGTGGGCAACATCAAATCCAATCCCAAACATCAACGTCAATGTCTCTTTCATCTTCACACAAAGAGAGAGAGAGAGAGCGGGTATGAGAGGTCATAGACATGAGAAGATAGATAGAGAGAGAGAGAGAGGCAAATTCGAAATGAGACATTAGGTGCTAATGGAAATGTCTATTATATCATATTTGGATGCAACTTTTACTTTGGGCTTGGGCCCCATGGGACAAGTTCAATCGATTGCTTAGCCGTTGCGGTCACGGACAACTGTTTTTTCTTTCTTTTTTTTTTGGCCAAATTTCAAGTGTTGTTATGGCCATGGCCGGCAAACAACTCAATTGCAATGCCATTTTCAATCGTTTATACATTAATGGAAATGATTTGTACTTGAAAATTAATTTTGTTATTGTTTTTACATTTGTAATCTTTGATTTAGGTTACGAAGAGCCTGAAGCAACCTTTTTTTATGTTCCTAACTTATAACAGAATCTATTTTATTGTTCTTTAACTATCAAACTTTGACCTAAGAACCTTTAATTTAAGTTTTTAACACAATTTTTTGAAAGCCATCTGAAAAACAAATAAATTACAGTTTTGCGAAATTCTATATCTCTATTCTAAGAGTTTTACAACGCTGTCAAAACTTTTTGTTTATAGACAATATGCAATAATTTAAAGCGAAATAGAAATCTTAATAATGCTTTCCGTTTGTCTGCTGATCAGCATAATAAGTCTTTTCAGATCTTTTGTTTTTGGATTTAGAAACTCTTGAAAGTTGAATGTTTTTATTGGTTTTGTGATTTATTTTGGGTTTTGTCTTAATAACTTCTGGCCTATTTGGCGCCACATTACACTTTTGGCAAGGATTTAAAATGCGGCAGTTTTGTGGTCTATGTTGTTGCTGTTGTCGCCAGCATTTCCTGCATGCTGCCAATAAAAACGACATCTTAAATCACCACAAAAACAATTTCCGTTGCGAAGACAACGAAGACGAAGACGACGACGAAACGAAGACGCGACAGAATAACGCAGTGCGCATTGTGCAAGTTTGCTTGAAACTAGCGAACAGAGTTTCAATGGAGTTTACCATATTGCCAGTTGCCAGTTAAAAGTGCACAGAGAGAAACTTTCATAGAGCTTTATTAGTTTTTGAAGTGTTTGAACTCAGATTTAATGTTATTCATGTCTAGTTTGTCAAAACTGTAAACACTTAAATCGTATTCAATCAAAACTTTCTTGACTTCCAACACAACTTTTCTTACTGTGTAGCACGTTGCCTAGTTGAAGACTGAGCTATTAATTGTTTGCCCTACGATGTGACGTGTTGGGCATCGATAAGTAGCCAGATTAGCGATGCAGTTTTGCCATGATGACAGTTTGTGTTTGAATGAAAATGCAAATGTGAATAAGAAACTAATCGGTATTCAAATGAGCAGCATATGGCCAAAGAGCCAAAGTTTCGGTTGGGGCCATAGTCACAGTGCGAAACTGAAAGTCAGATGAGTTTCCCAACTCGAACGCGACGGTTCACAGTCTTCGGCATTGTCGTTGGACGCTTCTTTCAAATGAGACGTAAATTTAAGGTGCGGTTGGTCTTAGCTAATCGGGTGGAGATTTAACTGTTGATAGCGCAATATGATAATCATCTATTGTTATATTTATATTACAGACCTTGAACACTGCCGTTGTGCAGATCTACAAGACGGAGGGAAATGCTCATTCCCATTGGAAAAAGAAGCATACGGGCGTTGTATGTTTTGTCAAGGATAGCGCCATACGATCCTATTTCCTACGAGCTTATTGCCTCATCAAGAACGAACTGATCTGGGAGCATGAAATTTATGATGACATGAAGATAGTCAAGTCGCGACCCTTTCTACTAACCTTCGAGGGCAGCGTAAGTAAATAGAGTAATGAAATGAGAAATCATATAACAATTTATTTCCTATTCTGCTTATAGGACGGCAATGTGGGCTTGAATTTCATCTCGGAGGATGAATGCGATGCGTTCCATCGCACAGTGGAAGCCACAATTGATACACGCAACCGCAAACGTATGGAGAAACGGCAAAGTCGGCAAAAATCGCAGCAAGCGCCCAATGTACCAATGCCGCCGGTTCCAAGGGAGCCAGCGCGTCCACCTTCCATTCAGAGCAAGCTCAACACAACGACAACGACGACGTCTGTGGATGGAGGTGCCGTGCAGTTGCGCAACAACAAAATCAATTCGGTGAAGCTGACACCAGCGCCACCGCCAGCGCCCACAAAGAACTTCCTGTCCAGTAACTTTGGACTGAGCGGTTCGGGTGGCAAGAACAAGAAGCCCAAGGTGACCAAAGCGGACATTAGTACACCAATGAATTTTGTGCATGTCAGCCATGTGGGATGGGATGCGGACAAGGGCTTTGATCTGGCGGGCAACGAGAACGATGAGATGTTGACCAAGTTCTTTGCCAAGGCAGGTGTCTCGGAAACTCAGCTCAATGATCGCGATACACGTGCCTTCATTTATGACTTTATACAAAGCAATAATGTGCTGGAATCGGTGAAGCAGGAGGAGATTGAATCGCCAACAGAAAAAGAGCCAGCGACAACACATATGCCGCCACCGGTGCCTAGTCGTCATCATCCCCATCATGTGAGTAACGAGTTACTTTTCTTATGTGAAAACTTTTATTAACTTAAACTTTATTTTTGCAGTCAACAAATGGCAACCAAAGATCTGCGCCGCCGCCACCGCCGGCGCGACAGCCACCTCCACCATTGCCAACAACGGCACCGGGCGCATCGCGAGCACCACCACCACCCAGCAGACCTCCTCCCATTAGTGTGGCACAACCACCACCACCAACGGTCTGCCCACCAGCAGCAGCGGTAAGTTTTACTTGGCAGTTACCGCTTGGTTGTTACTAAATCTTCTTGATTTGCAGCCGCCACCACCACCACCGCCAGCACCACCAGCCGCAGTAGCACCGCCGCCACCTCCGCCACCACCACCCATGCCTGCAGCAGAGATGCCCGTTATACCATCGTCGGCACCAGCTCATGTAACCAAAGCGCCGGCCGCACCTGCCGAGCCGGATTCGCGCAATGCGCTTATGGATGCTATACGCAAGGGCACAGCACTGAAGGTGAGTAAAACGCTAAACTCTTATATCATTAAAGACCTAATATATGATATATGTACTTGCAGCCTGTAGAAACTGTTAACACAAGCAGCGGCGGCGCCAGCAATGATCCTCGTAACGATTTGTTGGGTCAGATTCGTGGTGGTTTTGCCCTGAAACCGGTGACGGAACGTAAATTGGCTGATCAGCGTATTAGTGACGGCAGTGCCGGTGCCACTGATGCCCTGGCCGATGCACTGCGTCGTGCACTTGCCGCACGTGGCACAGTAATGCATTCTGACGACGAGGAGGGTAGTACTTCCTCAGATAATGATTGGTCCGAATAGATATTTTATATCTATATTGGGGCTATTGAACTTTATCGATGATGTGGCAAATATTATTCCAAATATATAAGCAATAATTTAATTTGTGCTTTGGCATTTTGATTTATCCATTCAGATAAATCGCTGTACATACTGTTTAGTGAATTTTCATACCTCTTTAATTTAATATAACAACAAAGAAAACAAAAAATGAAACTTAAAAACACAACAAAGCAAACTAATTATTATAGAAATAACAAATAATAACAAAAACGTAATATGTATTGGTTTTTTCAAATTCAAAAATGCATATCCCACTTACCTTCAATTGCTCAAAAATCGAAATCATAATCAAAAATTCAAAACAATTCAATTAATTAAATTATTACAGTAAAAATAAATGAAAAAAACAACAAAATATAATGAAAATACATATAAATATGTATTGCCACAACAATAAACTTAACTACTTAATATATATAATATATTTATGTATATGCTTAACTTGTGCCAAAAATACAACAAACTTTGAAAAAAAAACATAAACAAAATCATATGTCAAAATGTAAACAAAAACCAACAACAACCAACTACACACGAAATCCTAAAAGCAAAAGTCTGCATACAATACCTAAAGAAAATATTTTCTGAAAATGTGCCTAACTTACAGAACTCTACTTAGGCTAGGCCAATGAAAGATTCGTCTTTGGTAATTCAAACAATTCGTGTCCCTTAAAAAAATGATCGTAGACAAGATTTGCTCGAAAGACGCGAGCGTTAATAACAACTGAATGTGAATGTATTTGTATATGTTTTATCAAATTTAATAACTAATTATAATAACAAATAATATAAAACAAAATTAACTTAGCTAAATTGCTCCCAAATAACTGACTAATCATAATTGAAAATCAATTAACCTTTATTATTAACATGAATTATTGCTCAAAACTACAAAAAAGAAAATTTTAATAATTAGCAAATTGTTTAAATAAGAAAAAAATACTAATCATGGTGTATAACCCAATTGTATGCCCTTTTAATATATATATTAATATATAATATGTTTAATCAACCACCAGACGATAATGCTTCCTAAGCTTCTTGCAAAGAAGTTATTACTCCCTGTCATCATATTATCCATCAACAAATTGTTTGACGTTTTTGGTATATTCAATTTAAACTGGCACTAGTAATGCCCAGAAAGTATTAATGCTTTTAGTTAAAAATAATGCATTAAATGCAAATTTTTTAGTCATTTCTTTATGTATGTATGCGTGGAAAATTAGAATATGTATGTGAATCAATGAGAAGAAAAATAGACAAAAAAGGGAGTTTTGTGCGACTTTTGTGTATTTAAATAAGTACGTACACGAACATGTATTCTATATATATATATGTATATATATAGTTTTACTTCTATTCTATACATATATATTGTATTATATAAGCCATTAATTTATGTAATTTACGTAAATAAAGTTGTGTATTATCTAACTTAACAAAATTTCGTGTTTCACAAGTATTCGATTTTTTGAATGTTTCTTTGTAATTTGGTAGCGTATTTACATAATATACGAGTATTATGTAATTTATTTTTTTGTGTTAGGAATTATATGCATTATATATGTACAGTTTTACTGGTTTAGTATGGCGTGTATATATGTGAACATTTAACTATTATCTAACGTTCATATCTTATTCTTAGCTTATGTTATAGGGTTTTCCTAAGACAACAACAAATTTGCATCATCATTGAGCTCCCGTTCAATGTTGGCATTGTTATTATTCTCTGCAATTTCATTGATATTGGAATCATCATCGTTTAATGGACAACGCTGCAACTGCTGCTGCTGCGGTTGCTCCTGTTGCAACTCTTGTTGCTGCTGCTCATTGATGCGGTTCTCAGTCTCTTCATTATCATTATTAAGCAGTTCGCTGCAGTTGGCCGTTGAGGAACCTGCCTCTAGCTCCAGCTGCTGCTCCTGCACCTCCCCCTGCTCCTCGAACTGCTGTTCATCAGCTAATTCCTCCTGTTGCACACTGGCTGACAGCTCATGATTCAACACATTCTGTTGCTCCTCATCGCTATTATAGTTCGTTGGGGATTGAGTGAAGAAAGGTTGTGCCAGTGTTTCATAATCCTTTGGCGCACTTATAATGTCCTCCTCACATTTCTCAGTTGTTTCGCTTAGAGCTAACTCAAAATGCGGTTCATCTGCTGCGGGTAATGCCTCGTCTGCTTGGCTGCAAACGCTGGTGATTACAAAGCTAAAAGCTGAAGTTGATGCGGGCTGAGAGGAATCTTGTGATTCACTGGCTACTTCCACTTGTGGCACTTGAAACTCTTCAAGATTGGAATGAAATTCAACAGGTGGCTCTACCTCCTTTGACATTGATGGCTGTTCGTCTGCTGTTAAGCTTTGCGGCTCTATGGAATCTAGACTGTCATCATGTAGTTCAAGCCCGAGAACTGATTGCGCCAGCACGTCTAATGGCCTAAGTGGTGGTTCAGCATTTTGCTCTTCTAAGGCGTCGGGTAATGGTTCCCTCTCCATTTCGTCTGCATCTGTAAACATAGCTTCATCTTCAGCGCGGTTATCAGGTTCCACAAATGCGTGATTCGATTCCTGCACTTCGTCTGTTTGTTTCTCCCCTTGAACTTGTTCTCCGCTAGATACTGTTGCTTCAGTTGCCGGTTCCTGATCCAGTATCTCAGCCTTGCTCTCCGAACTGGTCTCGCTGTTTTGTGGTTCATTGGGAGTCTCTGTTTCAAGTAAGCCATTTGTTGTTTGTTCCACCTGCTGATTTTCGGGCTCACTTTCCACTACACTGTATTGTGGTGCTAGTTGCTTCATTATCGGTGACTCGCGTTGAGCTTCTTCAGTTGGTGGTTTAACTGGACTCTGTTCCTCTAAGGGCGGCAACTCGATTTCACGATAAATTCGTACTTCCTGTTCCTCATACGCTTCCATTTGTTCCTCTGCTTCATCAGCTGACGAAGCGCTATCCTCATCATCATCGTCTTCGTCATCGTTGTCCTCCGTAATCGACCGCAACGCATTGTACTGCAGGTCATCAGTTTCGCCGCCATGAAGATTGAGATCGGAAATGTGCAAATCATTTTCTTGCTTAATAACCACATTGCTTAAATCAAGATTATTGATGTAGCTTGATTCTTCATCAATTTTTTCATTGGGATTATTTTCGACCTGCTGTTGCTCTTCTAACCATTCCACCTGCTCATCCGCATAGCCACGATTGGCAGGTTCTGGTTTAATATCGAGAATTTTAAAGGGCACCGTCGAACCGCTCTCCACAGATACGATTTTTGGAAACTGAGTTTCAGCTAATGGTGGCTGTGATGTGCTTGCTGCTCTACCGGTGCTTTTACGCGCCGTTGACTTAGTGGAGATTTTTTGTGTGTTCATTACTGGCATTTCAATTGGCACCGCTTCCACGGCGCTCTCTGGCGGCAATGCCTCCTCCGCCATGGCAACGCCGCTTGCAATATGTGTGATTTTCATTAGACGGTCAAGCTCCAAACGATTTGGCTTCACATCTTCGGTCTCTGCAGCCGCCTGGTTGACCTCACTTAAGCTGCTGTCCAGCTGAAGCATAGGTATACTTGTCATTGGTTGACATTCGGCTTGTGATTCACAATTATCTGCATAGCTTTCATCTACTCGTTCTTGCTTAATCTGCACAATTACTTTGTCTCCCGATTCTACTTGTGATGTGGCCTGTGGTGGCTCTTCAATTGGCCGTTCATGTTCCTCCTTATTGCGTTCCTTGTGCTTTCGTTTCTTTTTCTTTTTCGCACTCTTTGTGTGCTGCAAGTCGTTGTCATCATCGTCTACTATCGATGAATTGAGTTGTCCATGATTATTGGTTATTTTAAGCTTAAGTTTGAGCGGCTCCTGCTTAATTTGTTGGTGTTTCTCGTAGCCTTCGTTAATGACCTCATGTTTTACGGATACACTTGACATATTTTCTTCTGGTGCTGCTGTTACAGCTGCTCCGTCATCACTGTCATCGTTGCCTGCATGAAAATCATCACATGGAGGTGACTCATCCTCTGGCTCACTTTCCGCTTGTGGTTCAGTGTCATTGATATGCACCTCAGGCTCATGCTTTATGCTGACCAGCGTGCTCATTGTATTTTTAAGAAGTTGATCGACGCGTTTCAAATAATTTTTAGATGAAACACGATCACTGCTTCGGACAACTGAGTTGGACTCTGTAGAGGCACGTAAAAGAGGTGATGCCAAGCGCTCCAATACAACAAACGGTTGCATATGTACATCGTGGTTGTATGCGCTGGATAAATGTACATTTTCCTCCACTTCCAAATCGTTTTCGTTCTTAATGCGCACTTCGGCCTCATGATCAGTTACTTGGGGCATTATGTATTTCGAGTGACTTAAGTAGATCTTGGCACAGTAAGGTGCATGTCGCATATAGGCAATTTCGCTATTTAGAGTACAACTGCATCCACCACACTTGCGGGTGCGCCGCGCACACGGATGTGTATTATAAAAATAATTCGTGAGAAACGTTTTTTTGCATAGCGGGCACACCCGATCTAGTACCAGAAGTTCGATGGGAGTGGACTCTGAGTGCTCGCGTAAATGCCGAGAGAAGGCATAGTTATTTGCAACGTTGACATCGCACCTGGGACACTTGTATGGCGTCTTGGAGAGCTTATGCCATAGCTGATGGGCTTTGATATCGCTGGGATTGTGATGACTTTGGTTGCAGGCAGTGCAAAAGTAGCGCATCACTGTGGGTACATGTGTCATATTCTTGTGTTTCTCAGCTTGCTCCTTGCTTTCGAAACGCTCGCCACATACACTGCAACTGGCCTTGCGAGTTTTCTTGCATGACAAACTTCTGAGATCAACATCTGGGGGCTCCTCCTTCCTGTTTAGGATACATATTTCCATTACATTGGAATTAAATTTGTCTTTTAATTTAACTTACACTTCAGTTTTGCTTGTTGTGAGATATTGCAGGCGTTGTTTCTTACGCCAACTTATGGGCTCATTTTTAATAATCTCTAAAGGATTTTCCGTCAAACTGGATTTACAGCTACTAGTAGCAACCGAAGCAGTCTCATCCGTTTTGCGCTTTCGTCCGCGTTTGCCGCTTGTTTGTGGTTCACTTTTAATAATGGGTTTCACATCCGTCAGCTGCATAAAGATATACTGTTTTCTAGCCATTCGTAGAGTATTGGATGGATCTTACCTTTTGTGGTTCTGATTGCTTAATTCCTAGCAGTTTGCGCGTTTGATCGTTCGTTGCATAGCACATTTCTCTGAACTCGTAAAAATCATTGATTTTATCCACACACAGGCTGCACATTGTCTGCGGCATTTTGTCATTATGTTCTACCTAAAAAACGAGATGTTACAATTTTTGTGCCTAGCTTAATATATGTATGTCGCTTACCATAAAACCAACCAGCTCGTAAACCTTCCGGCTAAGTGTTGGCTCATCCTGGTCTACAATGTCGCTTGCACTGGGCAATATCTTCACCTTGGTCGGATTATCGATGCCGCACAGGCGACAGATTTTATACAAGTTTGCCTTAAGCGCCGCATCAATTTTGAAAGCAAAGCGCTCCATATTGATTTCGCGGTGATTTAAATTCGGTTTTTAAATGTTTTTGCTACATATTTATAGCTTAACTTGGTGCAAAAAGTTTTTTTTGTTTATTACCCACAGAAACAAGTGTGGCCAGGCAATTACTATTTATTATCAAACGGTCACTTTTGCCAGGGCTGCAGTTTAATTTGAAACACAGTGAGTTGCCGTAAACAACTAAATAGTGATGAGCAATAAAGTGATTTGGTTTGATCAATTTCAACAATAAACATTATACATTAAGGCATAACTTACTTGACAGCTTATTGGTATGTTAAAAACTAGCTTATTGTGACAGCATTTGCGCAAAATTTTATATGAAATTTAAAAAAATTTTCATTTATTCATGCGATATTCCCCATCTTTCTTGTTGATAGTTACATCAATTATTTTTATTTATTGCATTTGGAATTCTTGCATGCACCTTCAACTGTTTTGCTTATATTTTCATAATTATAACTAGGGGTCGCGCATTTTAATAATACTATTAATTTTAAGCTTTACCAAAAAAATATGTGATTTTTGTTGTTGTTGTTTTAAAATTAAACATACACTTATTAAATGCATTAAGTGACCAGTCACAGATTTACCGATATTGGCATCACTACGCAGTCGTAGAAACCTTGATATATACACAAAAGTAAGAACTTTATAAACGGAGTGCTAATAGAAGTGCGAAAAATAAAAATAATAACAATGCACACCATGGAGCAGTATCTCAGTCAACGAGAAAGCGGCTGGCTATTGCAAAATGGGCACATGGGCGACGAGAATTTTGTGATGCGTCGTATCTACAGTTCGATGGGCATGTTCAACAGTTATCATTCCAACTGTAGTCCCGGCAAGGCTGGACACGACACAGGTGCTATATTCAATCTGGAGTTCAATGCCGAAGGCAACGTTGTCGTTGCTGCCACCGAACGCAAATGTGTCCTTGTCTTTGATGCAATAACACAAAGAGAGATTATCAAAATACCTGATGCGCACAGAGATAGTGTAAATTGTATAAAGTAAGTTTGATACATGCCGTCCATAACAGTCTCAGATTGAAAACTTTTGTTTGGCTAAATAGATTTTATGATGATCGCCTGTTTGCAACTGGCTCCGATGACTATACAGTTGCCCTTTGGGATCTGCGTAATATGAAGCAGAAGTTGCGCGTGCTTCATGGTCATTCCAATTGGGTTAAGAATATTGAGTACTCTTCGAAGGACAAACTGCTAGTGACATCCGGTTTTGATGGCAGCATATTCACCTGGGACATTAGATCGCAGACAGAGCATGGCTTGATCTCACAACGTGTTTTCCATGCCAGCGGCCTTATGCGGTGTCGCATAACACCCGATGGTGACAAATTGGTTTTGTGCACAAGCAGCGGCTACATAATGATTATACATCACTTGGATTTATCCACATTACACAAAGATCTCTGCGGCTTTAGGGTAAGTGAACGGAAGCATTTGATTGAGAATTGGCATCTGTTTATACTTTGGTACATTTTCAGCCTGGCATCTATAGACTCATGCAACTAGGCGATCAGTACATACCCCAGGCAGCTAAATACGATCATGTCTTTGGAAAGAGTCAGGCAAAAAACCGGGTAGAGCTAGTCAGTGATTTTCCGGAACAGAATGATGCTGAAATGATCATGGCACTACAGATACATCCACAATGCCGCTGCATTCTAACCCGCAATGTGAGCTGTGATGAGCAGAGCGAATGGACTTGCATACATGATATTCACGAGGAGCCAGACAGGCCATGTGATGACGATGACGATAACGATGACGATGATGATGAGCCTACAACCAAGAAAAAGCGTCAACGATTACCAAAAACAGAACAGGCGGAAACAGATGACGATGCGGAGCAGACAAGAACGCGTGCACGTGGACCGCGACGCTCGCCACCCAACCCTCTACGTCCAGACGGCTTTATACCTGACATATGGGCTGCTGAGGTGACAGTCCAAGAGCGTGCTATTCGCCAAAGTCGATCACGCAACACCTCAAATCATGTGAGTGGCTACAACTTTGTATATGCGATCAGTAGCGGAGTGTTGCCGCTGCGCACTGTCGAGGGTTATCCGGTGGTTCTGCCGAACGGGGAGACCAGTGCCCGCGTTGCAGATGACGCAGAGGCAAGCGGTAGCATTAATACCAGCAGCGGTATTAGCACCAGTGATCTCACTACCCTTGCCACTGGGCCAAACAATGAGCCGAGTCTTGTCAGCATTGTGCTCCGACCACGTATGCAATTGCGACAGTTGAGCAACATCACGGCTGTGGCCACAGCGTATGAGAATCCAACGCACAAAATATTGATGAATGCCAAGAAATTGTTATACTATGCGTCAGAGACAATTAACAAGCCCGGATTCATCAAGGAACCGGGCTTCTCGGCGGATGGCCGCATCATTTGTTCACCCTATGGAAATGGTGTGCGTCTGCTTGGGTATCAGGATGATTGCAGTGATTACCCAAGTCCGCTTTTTGTTGACGAAAGGAAGCATAGTCCAAAGCAACTGGTCGAGCTGGCCAACATTATCGAGCATCAAGATGTGGTACTGTGCGCCAAGTTTAGCCCTAGGGAACCGCTGCTTGTTACGGGCTGCAATAGCGGCGAGGTAGCCTGGTACAAGCCATGCCTCTAAGGTGAGCGACAGCTAGCAGGAATCTTCTTAGCCACGTTAATTCAATTCTTCTTTGACAAAACAAAAAGATAATGTAATTGGTAATAAATTCAATGAGCGATTACTGTATACCGTTTTAATTAAAATTCTTTATTGTATGTATGTATATAGATAATTTGTATTTGTATTGTTTTTGTGTTTTGTCGTCTACAGTGAGGTGTTTGCAAATATATTCACATATATAATTACATAATTGCATATGTATACGAAAGTATGCTACATATTTTTAATTGTGTATAATAAGAATTATAAAATTACAAATATCTTTATGTTATCCACTAATTTAACGGTGTGTCTGTCTAATAATAATTGCCATAGCCGCTCCACTGGCCATAATTGTAGCCGGCACCGGCATTAGCCCCACCAGAGCCATAACCTCCACCACCCCATTGGTTGTAGTAGGAGTCGTAGGATTGCTGTTGCTGCTGTGCCGGATACGCGCCACTGTTCTGAGCATAGTAGGCACCGGAGTTTACCGAATTGTAATTATAGTTAGCATTCGCAGCCGCCGATCCACCATTGTTATAGGCAGCAAGTGGTGCAGATGATCCTCCGGATTGGGCGGCGCCATCCTTTCCACTGTTGGAATTCTTGCGACTAGGACTGCTATCGCTGGTAAGAATTAGAAATTAGAATCAATTTAAAACAGATTAATTTGTATTGATGTACCTTTTCTTTTGCGCCTCGTTGGCCTTGGTGAGCACCTGTTGCAGTGCACGTTGGGCATCCTGTAAGCCCTTGGCTGTGCTACCAAAGTCCTCCAGGAACTCAACTTTGCGTTGAGCAAAAAGCACTTTCTGATCGGGCTCAATGTCTGCGCGTGCCATAAACTTATCCATAATCTGAACAATCTCGGACTCAATAACTTGCGGCCGTTGTAAGCAAAGATCAATCATTTGTAGCGCAACACGTGTGTTAGCAGGGTCACGTTCTAGCGCCTGTTGAAGTACCTCCAGGCCGGCATTTAGATCGTTGCAGATCTTGTTGAGGAATCGCGCATACTTAATGGCCAGACTGCCGGCAATGGCTTTGTTCTTGCTACTGTCAATGTAGTGCTTGTAGAGCTCCCGGCATTTGTCCACGGCGCCACGGCGACGCTCCACGTTTATGCGGCGATAGGCAATTTGAAGAACATTGGGACAACGTTGCTCAATTCGCTCCAGCACGTCGGATGCACCATCAAAATTAAACTGGCACTCTTCAAAAGCAGCCCACATTAAATGCAGACTGGGCTTATCCGGATGATGGATACGACAGGCGCGCCGAAAAACGTCACGAGTTTTGTTCGAAATATCGATACTGTGTTCACCACCTAACGACTCTAGATATCGCAACATCTTTAGCCAAAACTCATCGTACAAAGCACATGCAATCAGACAGCGTTCAAACAGCACCAAAATGCGTTCACGATCACCTTTCTCGATCTCAAAGTCTAAATAGTCCTTCCAGTTCTTAAGCTGGGCACGCTCCAGTGGCTTAACATGAAAATAGGGACGCTTAATGCCCTCCTCGAAGGACCAGCGCGCTGTGACGGCACCAACGGTTAACTTATGGAGCTTACGACGCGCCGAAATAACTTTGTCCTTAACTGCAATTGTTTCCTCCTCGTTAAGAGTACTGAGATCGCTGAAATCAATTATTGTTGCCGGTTTCGATGCGATCATAGACGTGGATGAGGATTCGCTTATGGTCAGATCGGTAGTCGTTTCTTCAGAAGGTGTTTCACTGGTCTCTTTGCCCTCAGCTTGAGTTTCCTTTTGCTTTTCATCGCGTTCACGATCCTTTTCACGATCACCTTTAGCGTCCTTCGAGCTGCCACTGTCTCGTCGACTTTTGGACGACGATTTTGAGGATTTGCTCAACTGACGCTCGTGCCATTCCTTGCGTAAACGTACCAGCTCCTCATTGCTAATGGTTGCAGTAATTGCATGCTGATTTATAACATCCTGAAAACTGAAAATTTTTACATTAAAATCAGTCACTTTTCTCTTGGATTATTTAACATACTTGTCAAAGTGTCCATTGTAGCCCTGAGTGGGTATGGTGAGCAGACGATCGTAGATTTGAACGACGCGATGATAACGCTTTGACTCGTTCTCCCAACGTATGTACGCATCCCATAGCTTGTCGGAGCGAAACTCCAAGCCGCATGCCTGAACCGCTCTTTCGTATTGGGTGCGTATAAATTGCTCGTCGTCGCCATGATTTGACTTGATGTGCATCAGATAGTGAATCCATAGATCCACTGATAGTGGTATGGCTTCGAGGCCGCGCTCAAATACCTACATATGTTTATGTTTTTTTTATTTGCATTCGAGGAACAAAGTATTTTCATTCGGTATTTCAGGAATTTTGATTGTTGTTGAGCGCAGAGAAGAAATAGAAATGTTTACAAAATTTGAAAAAAGCTCTTTAGCAGGTGCCAGACGTATCTTTGATTAATTAACTAACTTGCTTCTGGTATTTTGTTGTTTTTGGTGGGTATGTCGATGTATTTTAAACTTAGACACTAGACTTAAGTGATCTTAAGTAAGCTTAGATAACAATACATAATAAAATAGACACAGAATATAACACACGATTTGTATTGACTACAGATTTAATTTTTTTTACACAAATAGACTTAAAAATTTCATTAAAACGCCATTTGTACTTACTTACGGCCTCGCGAGAACGTGCTGTAGGAGTCGAAGGAGTTGTTTGTGGTGATAACGATAACGTGCGAAGAAAAAGAGAGCAGAAAATTTGGCATACGAACAAACGGCTGACTCGTAGGTCAAATAGAAGTACTGATAATTTGTTTTTGGTGGAACTGGTGCACAACTTACGTTGTGGAAAACATCAAATTGGTTATACAACAATAACTGCGTCCATGAGCGGGCCCCACATCAAGAGTAATACTATATGTATGTCAACTAGCCCCTAAGATCATGAATGATGGGTATTAACAATTGTGAACGATTGTAACAGAAGTGCAACTTAGTGAACACACATTTAAACAACAAAAATATCATTTAAAATCACACTCTGAAACGATGGGGTGTGAATAAGAATTGGGGCCTACGATTGAGAAGTTACGTTTTTTATACATTTTAATTTAATTGAAATGACACAATGAAGTTAAAATGAGCCAGGGAACATATTTATCAAATCTTTATACACATGAACCGCTCAATCGTAGAACCCCCGTCCGTATATTAAGAGACTCGACGACCAAAGGTTAGGAGGATCACTTTTGTATCTTTTTCCTTCCGTAATTTAGTTTCGTTTTGTTTTGGTAATTTTTGCTTTTATTGAATGTAGTTTTTTTTTATTCAGTTATAATAAATTGCATTATAACAAATATGGAATATCAAATTGACGTAATCGTAAGAGTAAGCATAAAACAAAGAATCGCAAAGATATGTTTAATTGCATTAAAATGTATGTTGTACTCACCTTATAGCAGTTGGCCTTAATACCCTTGCGCTTCTCGTAGTCCGCATATTTGCGCCAGTAGCCATAGCAGTATGGATAGTGCGACAGGAATGTGTCGTAAGCCTCACGCGCTGCCTCTGCATCGGACTGTAAGATAAGCAGTTGATAACAAAAAGTTATAATATAAATTTATATTGCTTATATACCTCGCTGTCAACGTATTGTAGTAGATATGTCCAGCCGGTGAAGTCGGATGCATCATCTTTGACAACACGCCAGTATTTATCGAGATCGGGCAACCTTTTTTGGCGCTCTTTCTCCTTGTCCTTTTCTTTGTCTTTCTCCTTCTCCTTCTCTTTGTCTTTCTCACGCTCTTTTTCCTTCTTCTGAGCTTCCTTGTCTTTATCCTTGTCTTTGTGATCGCCATCTATATAAAAATACGAGTTATATTGATGTTTTATTGATAATGGTTTAGGGAAACTCTTACCATCATCTACCCTGGGACGCTTTTCCAACGGCGGCGCATCATTACTTTCTGATGTTGGACTGCCGGGATTATACTGTTCAGTTGATTTAACTTTTGTGCTCGTTTCGCTTTGGCTTTGCTCGTCATCATCTGTAGACCGCGGCAAATCAATATCTTTACCAGCTTTACGCTTCACACTTGTTTTTGAATCATTAACATTATTGTTGTTGTTAATGTTGTGAGTGGGCAATTCATCCTCTGATATGACTTCAGCATCGGCTGGCAACTCAGCGCGCTGCGGTGCAGGCAATTCTTCATCGGAGACCTCTTCGGCATCATTGATCTCTGGCTTGCTGGGTGGCGGCAGCTCATCTTCTGAAATAATTTCCGTATTTACAATTGTTGCATTGCTTGTGTCCATCATATCATCGCCCAGACTCTCAGCAATTGCATGATGTGAACTTGAATCATCTGACGAACTGCTCTTGCTGCCAAGCGGCTGCATTGCGTTTGCAACATTATTCTCAAAGTTCGATTTTTTATTGGTATCTCCCTCATCGTTGCCGGCCACAGAAGGTAAACTATTGGCATTATCACCAACAAGAGAGGCCAGAAGAGAGGTGTCTACGCCATCGTCGTTCCGACTACTTTCTTTGACATCGTCGCTAGTCTCCGAATGTTGTTCTGTAACGGCACCAAAAGGAAATGAGGAACTCTTTTCATCCACACCGCCAGTAGTTTCTGTGGTTGCCAGCATCTCCACATCGTCGTCAAGATGTTCCTGAAGTTGTGCGAGTTCTTCATACCGTGACTCCTCTGTTGCAGCGTGCTCCTGTTCCTCCTCCTCGGTCAGCGCCATCAATGGATGACTATTTGCCTCAACTTCCTCCTCTTGATCACTCAGCTGGAAAGAATATAAAATTTTCCATATAGATATCGTTGCCTAACGACCGTACAATAATTAACAACAGTTGCGTTTTTTAGTTTGCTTTGTCAGTTGGCCCTTGCAAAAAATCATGTGGAAGCCATCATTAGCGAATGGAACAACGCCACATCCGCATGAAGATGCGTTTTTTTCATCAAAATGCAAACAAAAACGAAAACATGCATGTGTGTATGTTGTTACTGACCTGCGCCTGTCGTTTGGATGAGCGACGTGTTGTTCGCGTTGAAGCCGCTACTGATGCCACTGGGCGGCCAGAGCGCGTACGGCGCCCTAAAAAATGATAAATACAAAATAGTAAATCCGATTAACACTTAAAATAAGAGCTTTTTATTCTACACATGCATATATGTGCATGTGCATATGTGTGTGTGGTTTACACAATGATTTACGTATGCCGCGTGATGTTCACGTTTTTTTTTTTGTATTCTTTTTTTTCAATCACAGCCAGACTAGTTGTTTGACACAAAATAACACTTGATCAATGCGACAAGCAAGTTATGGAGCACTATAATCAAAAAGATGTTATATTTTTTTTTATTTTATTTACCGGAGTTCTCTATTAAAACGTTTTCGTCTTGTTCAGACGCCATTTTTACATTAGTGAGAAATAATGTGGTCACACACTATATTATAAAACTGGCCATAACAACAGTGTGACCGTATCATGTTGAAGGTAAAATCCAAATGCTTTACATAAATAGGAGATATCGATTGAGGCCGTATGTGCAACCCTTATGCGCATAGGCGTCGCATCTTACAACACTGTTTGTCAAAATGGCGACTTGAGAATTCATAGCGTGACAAAAACAAAGCGCATTTCACAATATTTTTGGTGTTTTTGTGCAATATTTAAGTGTTTCTTCGTGCAAAATCAACCGAAATGTATAAACTAATAGTGCTGTGACTATAAACTAATAACCAGTGTATACAATTTCGCAGCGCCAGCGCTAGAAATTAAAAAACGCCGACCGCATAACCTTTACGTGTCGCAGTTGCGAATGGAGTGTAAAGGCAAAGCAAAGAGAATGAAAGAAGAGGCGCCAAGCAAAAAATTGCCGCCTAAATTATATGGCGGCGACTTTGCGGCTAATACAGGCACCCCCACCAAAGCGGCCCATGATGAGATACTAAGCTCCCTGCTGCGCATCAACAATTTTGATTCCATATCGAGCATCAAAGACGAATCCCTTGACATTGATCTGTCCGCCTGCGTGACAATTAGCTCGGCGAGTTTTATCAACGGCAACAGCCTATCCTCGACGGACTTTTGGCGCGTACTTGACGAAAGTGCACAGAACAACACGGAGCTAAATCTGTCCTCAGATGTCTGTAGAGAGGATTTAAGTGCTCCAAGTCCCAGTCCCACATCCAGTGCGAATCTATCGAATGGCAGTGTCAATGACAACCACAATTCTGAGTTCAATGTTACCTTCCTACGTCCGGAGCCGCCGAATGCGTTCACAAACTCGCCATTCAAAAAGATAACATCTACAACGACAACGCCAGTTAAGCTTCCATCACCGGAACAGTTGCCAATGGTTCAGATAGCACAACGTAAACCTCGACTTGCCGCTGCGACAGCGGTGCGCTTAAAGGTGTTTAAGGAGGAGCTGTTCGATGAAAAGGAGCAGCCCTCAAAGGTATCACAGCTGTTGACCAAAGTGGAGCATTCTGAGAAGGACCACCTGCCGCCAGCGTTTACCATATTCCAACAATCACAACAGCAACAGCAGCAGGTGCCGCCAGCAAATGATATGCCCCCACCGGCAGTGCCGCTGGAATTTAATAGTAAATTGGAATTGGAAACACCGCCGCCTCCACTCTATAAGTGCCTAGACTGCAACGGCCTTATTCTTGACAGTCCACAGCTAGTTAGCACTCATAAGGCGGCCGCGCATAGATTACGCATCACCTACAATTGCAGTGAATGCCAGCGAGAGTTCGAGCTGCTGGCTGGCCTTAAGAAGCATCTAAAGACGCATCGCACCGAGGGACGCAAGGATACGTGGAAAAAATGTCCCGACTGTGGCAAATGGTAAGTCCTCAAATAATAATTTGAGTCCTCCAACAAGTCAACTCATTTGTATTACAATTTCTAGCCTAAAACTGGGCAGCATGTGGATGCACCGAAAAATACATAGCGACAACAAAAAGTATCAATGTGATATATGTGGTCAGAAGTTTGTGCAGAAGATCAATTTAACGCATCATGCACGTATCCATTCTTCGGAGAAGCCCTATGAGTGTCCCGAGTGTCAGAAACGTTTCCAGGAGCGCTCCCATTTACAGCGCCATCAAAAGTATCATGCTCAGACACGCTCCTATCGCTGTGAGAAATGTGGCAAAATGTACAAAACGGAACGTTGCTTGAAAGTGCATAACTTGGTGCATCTAGAGCAGCGTCCGTTTGCATGCAACGTGTGCGACAAGAGCTTCATTAGCAACTCAAAACTGAAGCAGCATTCGAACATTCATACGGGCATGCGACCATTTAAATGCAACTATTGTCCACGTGACTTTACCAACTTTCCCAATTGGCTGAAGCATACGCGACGCCGTCACAAAGTGGACCATAAGACTGGCGAGCATCTCGAGAACATTCCCTCATACTGCTCAAAGAAATCAACAACAACCAAGGCGCAGAAGGCAGCCGCTGCCGCAGCAGCAGCGGCTGCAGCAGCAGCAGCAGCCGGATCTCTAGCAACAGAGGAGTCCCAAGTCGCAGCTGAAGGAGAGGCGACAACTACCTCGACGCCGCAGACAGCCAAGACGCCGGCGACTCCAGCTGTTAAGCAGACACGCAAAAAGAAGCAACCACAACAAGCCACTCTTGCCGCCTTGGGCATTACTTTGCCAGCAGGAACTGCACTGCAGCAGGTGCATCCGCAGCCGCCAGCACAGTCCAGTAAACAGCCAAATGTTGCTATCACACCACAACTGGCACCATCGCCAGCAGCAACAACAACAACAGCAGCTGGACCCAAGCAGCTGAAAGCGAAGCGAGAGCGCAAACAACTAGCGCCAAAACAATTGCAACAGAAGCCACCTCCACCAGTTAATAGCACTCAGTCTCACTCAGTGCCTATTGCAATGCCGCAAATTAAAAAGGAGCCAATGCAGACGCAAGGACCATTCCTAGATCTGCACGGTCTTAGTCTCACATCAGCCGAAGAACTGATCATGGAACAGGCGTTGGAGATGGAGGAGTGCGGACTATATGATACACCAGTTGGGAACAACGAAATGGGCACCTCTGACAATGCCACCTCCTCGGATGCAGCAACCGCCCTGCACTTTCAAATTAAAAACGAATTACCCGATGAACTGCTACCTGACGACGATTTCTGTAAGTAGAAAAACATGTTACTAGATGTGAGGATGAATATTGATTATATTGTTGTTTTCACTTGCAGTGCCTCATAAGCCCAATAGTGGCAATCGCTTAGCCTGTCCCTCGCTGGAGTCATCCCCGTTCTCGTCACCTGCTTCCATGGAATTGGCAGCAGTATCAACAGCGAGCAGCAACACCACAACAGCAGCAAATTTGCATACGGGTCGCGCCGCTAACTATTATTTGCCGGCATTTACGCTAAATGCGCAGGGCAAGCTTACCAGTTGCACCAGCACTGGAGCGGGTCCTGTCCCCAATGGCATGGTCAATGGACCAACAACAGTTTCTGTGGTAAATATGCCACTGCTGGTACACTCCAATCAAATGTTGCCTTCGGTGGATACGCTGCTCTTCACCACCCAGACGGGCAATCGATTCTTCTCCGGCAAGGCGGCAGCCAATGGCAACTCGGTCGCGACGACGACGACGAACCATTTGACATGATCGCACGACGGCTGAGTGCCGTCGTCCAAATCTCAACGATCTCCTGTGTCTTAATTAAGCTAGGGTTTGCGACCATTTCCGCTTTGCCAGAGAATACTTATAGGGCAATGATTCGGATTATCTTCAGTATAGTCCTTAATGATATATATTTTAAGAATGTGTAGTATGACGCTAAATTTTTGTTTTGATTAAGTAGGCAATAAGCTGATTTCTACTTAGAGCTAAGTAACGTTGTAAATACAATCAACACCCACACACACACACACACATACATTCATGCAACACCACCACATTTAAACATACAAACACACACACACACCTATGCATAAATATATGATCATGCAGTTTTATGATTTACCACCAACAATACACATTTATTATTTGTATGCTTAACACCAATTACAATGAAAACCAATAAAATTCAAAGAGATTTAAGATAGAGTTTTATTATAAAATCAATTTTCTTGCATTGTGCCTCTCAAACTGTTGGCAAAAGCAAGCGGCTTAGCAAGACTGTATATTTGCTTTTGGTGGTGGTTTTGTGTCCTTGAATGTGTGCACTCGAGGCTCAACCAAAGTTCACAATACGCTGCTTGCAACGATGACTTATTTATTTTAGTGTTATAAGTTCTGCTCGCAGACATAAGTTGGTGGCAATGACACTTGAAGACAAAGTCCACATTATGATCAGTGTACACAATTTGTTTTCAGGTTGGTGCATTGGCTAAATTGCATTTACTGTTAGGGTTACTTAAATATGGTCACTCTACTTATTATTCTGTTTTTTTTTATTTTAACACGTTCATACACCAGTTACTCAAACAAGGTTGTTGCATTGGCTAGATTAAGTGCATACAAATAGGTTGCAACAAACATTTTTTTAACTTTTAAAATCGTAAATTTTACAAATAACAATTTTTATTTTTCTTAAATTGCAAACTAAATGTATTTCAGAGAAAGATAACCTATTCTATTTATATTTTGCCATTTTTGAAATGTATACATTATATATATAAAATAATCAATTATTATAAAATCCGTTGGTTATTTTTTTCCCCAAAAACAATGGCCATAATTTCTCAAGAAAGAAGTATTGAAAGTGATCATTAAACAGCAAGAGACAAAAACATGTTATAAAAGACCTTTAAAAACACACACAAGTTTTGTCGTGAAAATCATGTTCTTAAAACTCGCAAGAAATTTGAATAATTATTTATTTCAAGGGGTTGTTGTTATTGGACTTAGACCTGGACCTATGGACCACAAAACTGTTAAAAACCAGTTTAGATTTTTGTTTTCTGCGTGTGTTATTTTGCCTTTTGTGGACAAAAGGATGCAACGTCTATTAGAACTTTTTTCTTTCGGTAATTTCAGCTGCGTTGCAGCTTCCGCGAGTTCATAGCTCTGATGGTTGGTTGGATGAAAGGATGGAAGGATGGAAGGACGCAAGAATGGAAAAACGGAAGGATGGGTCACGCACATACACATATGTAAGTATGTATATTTTCCTATAGGAACATGAGCATATGAAATTCAAAACCCGTTTAGGTTTTTTTTGTTTTATTTTTCGTTTTTACCGTTTGTGTTAAAAAGTTGCACAGCGTCCGGCATTTAATCTGGTGCACATGCGCAGAGAGCTCGTCTGAAATTAGAAAGGATTTGTTTGGTCAAATCCTTGGGCTGACATCAAATTTAAATAACTCTGAATAACCCTAAAGGGGCGGCATCACTGCCCAGGGGTCGATCCTTCGTACGGTTTCGTTTGGTTTGGTTCGGTCCATAGGTAATTTAATCGGGGGTAGCAAAAGTGTTGCATTGTAACTTTATAATTTTTTGGGTCAGCGTGTTGCTCTCTGTATTTGAAAAACTGCATACAAATCCAGCATCAGTTTTTTTCATCTTTTTTTTCCATTTTTAACTGAACATTGTTTGAGTTTTTCGCTTTGGTTGCCGTTAAAATTGAGTAAAAGGTCAGTTTTGATTTCAGCTTTTTATGTGTTGGTAATTTTAAAATTGATGAATAGGAGATTTTTTTTTTGTCAATTTGTGGTTAGCTTGTTTTGGGGGTTGTAATGATGTGAAATTTGCGTATAACATTATTGAAGATAAAGTAATCTAATTAAACACATAAAATTGGTTGGTAAAGGGAATTTTTTGTTTTGGTTTTTATATTATTAAATATACAAAACAATAATTTACAGAATAAAAAATGTGTTTAAGAAATAATTATTACTGATTAATATTCACTTTCTGGATCCTTTAAAAAAAATCTCATATTTCAATTATATTTCTCCAAAATAAAAAGAGAAACGTAAAAAAATCAACAATTTTAGTCTTAGGAAAGTTCTGAAGGAAAAAATGTTTTAAATACGCTTTATTTTCAATAGTTCAAAAATACGACAAAATTTTGTCTTAAAAATCTTTTAAATTTCAACTCTTCGGGGTCAGAGATATTTTTCCTCAATGCGTTTCACATTTCATGCCATTTATATTGTTTTAATACTTTTCCCATATTTGACCTGAATAGTATAGAATTTTTTGTTGGGCTATCCTTTGGCTCATTAATCTGCATGACTATTGGCACTACGGGGCCATAAATTTCGGCTTAATGTGACATTGACCCACAAAACGAATCCAAGGGCCAGAGGCCTCGACTAAGCCGAATTCTAGCCGTCTACGGGTGAATGCCTGAATTACTTTGGCAAGCTGACATAACAATAAGAGAATGGAAACCCCAAGACGAACGATCCTTGAACCTGGAAGCAACCCTGCAAAGGGTCAATGAAAAATCGCTTCAGTTTTGAGGCAAAAATCTTCAAATTCGTCACAAAAAAAACCCGAAAAACGAAACCAATAAGGAAAAATGTAAGGCAAGGGTTGCCAAAGGCCAAAGGCAGGGCAGCAAGGAGCAGCCGTTTTTTATTGTTTACCTTTCACCTCTGTTCGTAATTTACTGTGAACCCGCTCAAAGATCGAACATTGAAGAAGATGATGCCTATCTGTGACGTTTCTTGGGGTTGCTGCTGTGTCGTGCAAATATCGAACGTTCCAAGGACCTTTAGCTCTTGCAATTTTCATTTTGCACCCTTTGATGCCAACTCGGTTATTTGATCGCTCGTAAATGTCTTTACGCGCACTTTTTTCTGCTGCTGCTGCTGCTGCTCAGAGATTGTAATCCTTGCCCGGCGATTTTCGCACTGTGGGAATTTTAAATTTCCTGTCATTCCATTTCGCGACTTGTAACATTTGAAGAAAATGTGAAAACTTTTGATCGATGACTGTATAGGGTTTCAATGTGGTTAAAAGCAAAACTTTTAGGGAGAGTTTCCAAAAAAAAAAATGTTCATGCATCTCTTTAAAGTGTAACAGCTTAATTATAATGTTTATTTACACATTTTCACACTGTTTTCATTTGTATTAAACGCTTTGTGGTTTTTCCAATTGACCATAACCAACATTCCCCCTATTTTTCTACGGAAAAGTGAAAAAATAATCTATGTAAATTTGTATGTTGTTTGTGTGTGGACGCGTGTCCAGCCAGAGTTAACCCCTTTGCATTGACCCAACTGACCAAGCCATTAAGCACTGGCACGTGCGCTTGATCCAATGACTTGTTGTTCGTGGTCAGTTGGTCAGATGGAACGTGTTTTGAGATATGATAATGATAGACAGAGGGCGAAAAATAGAGATTGAGTTTCTTCTATTCGCATCGCACATCTTTTACCGTCTGTCAGTTCATGGCACTGCTAGAGCAACCCCTTTTTTTCTATATACTCAATACCCATTAATGTTGAATACCAAAAGGTTTTATAAGTTTTTGATAGTGTATGTATCAGAAAGAATGAGAAACCTTATATAAAAATGTAGAACAATTTTCAGTTAACCCCTAAAGTATACCAACAAAGTTTTAATCATTCCCATTTTATACGATTAACAAAACATAATACAGGATATCTCATAGTCAGTCATCATTAACCCACTTCAGCACTTTTATTTGTTTTCCGTCAGTTTTTATTTTCATTTGAAATTTTTGTGATTTGAAATTTTTATAAATGCTACATTTTGGCAAAAAGGATTCGCCATCATTGTGAATGTATCGAAAGGGGTAGGCTGCTGCGTCTGCCCAAACGACACAGGACAAAGGATTCGGATGGCTGATGCCTGATGCTGTGCGCCGTTACTTGACAGCGTGTTCAATTGTTTAGGACACACACACACACACGCTCATAAAAAATAGCATTCCGCTTACGCAACATAATAAAATTTGGCTGACCTTCCTATCGTCTCAATGCCCGTAGATTGTTAGAAAACGCGATAGCGAATGAGATATCTGCTTCTCCCGTAGCGAGAGAGAGAAAGGTAGTTAAAGTTAATGGCAAAGAGAGAAAATTGCGTGCTCTTAAAAAATCATTTTATGTTTCTCAATACATTTTTTGTATAGAATGAAGACAAAGATCTGTTTTAATGTTTTATATATATATTTTCTAGTATTATAAATTATTTGTCTTATTTGAATAATGGTTTCTATGTTAGTTTTCCCCTAAACTTTATAAATAGCTATCAAAAGTTTTTTTCCTTCTTATAAATTAGATTCATGATCTTAATAAGAATAACCTAGAACCTAAAAAAAAAATGCTTTTCATTTGAATTTGAGTTTTCATTAAAAGTTCTCAACCTTTTCCCACACAGATTGCAATCTACTGAGATGAAAAAAAGAACACTTTTCCCTTTTGCATAATCACTTCCCACAGAGCGTTTAATAGGCAACTGCCAAATGAAAATACATAAAAATTTTCACCTCGTTTCCTGGCTTGCAAATTTTGTTTTTCGCCATGTCATTGAAGCAAGCGAAATATAATTATGCAAATTAAAACTGAATCGATAAGGCGGTGCATGCTAAAAGGTTCTCGATGTGGCTGTGCCAAAAAAAAAGGGTTTGTGCACCTCTTTTTTGAAAGGCTTGGCGCATTTTTGACTTGTGTCAATGTTATGCAAATTTCTTTGGTTTTGGTAGCGACAAGGACTTTGGCTTCGACTGTTGCGTCCCTTGATTCGATTTTGATGTTTTGTTTTGTTGTTTGGCATTAACCGTGTTAAATGTTAATTTTTCTCAAGTGCCAATAGGTTGGTCCAAGATGCCGTCATACTGTGCCAGACATAGTTATGGGTTACTTAATTGATTTTCATTAAATATTCATGTATTTCAAATTATTGACATTTGTGTGAAGTTGATTGAAAAAATTTGCAAAATATTGACGAATGGAATAGGGTTTTTGGGAAATATGATTAGGATTATTGGATCATTTTTCTGGACTGTCAATAAGGATGAAATGATTAATCTAAGACAACATTTAAACATTAGTTAGTATGGTTAATTTATAGGTTCTACACTTTTTAATATTTTTCCCAGATATTTGAAAAGTACTTAAAAAAATAATCTAACAATATGCTTTTAAGTTTTTATTGATATTATATCTTGATGGTTGAGTTTTCACTTTTTTTCTAACAGTTGCCAACTTTTCACAATAAACATTCATAATGCATCTACGCAACAACACTCAAGCCAAGATCTCGGCAAATCTTAATATTCCAAAGATTTGCAGATAATGAAAAGGAAATGCAACCCTTTATCGCAAATAACTGTGCAGGCAAATCAGCAATTTATGAAATTTCCCATGCTTCTTGTTTATGCAATTTGCGATATCAAATATCAAGAAAATACCAAAAGGAAAACGGATTTGGCATTGGGCAAAATAAGAATACAACCGGGAATAGAAAAATTGCGAACCCTTTTGCTTAGACAGGCAGAAAACCGTAAAACACTTTTTGCATAACCTTTTATTTGCAAAAGGAAAAGTGTGCAACCCTTTGGTGCAGGCAGTGGGAATACCTTGTTTTGAAGGATAAGTAAAAGGAGAGAAGGCGACTTTCACATAAATCTCTTCATGCCGCGGCAGCTGACGTCATTAACACAGCATTTGTCATTGATTTCCGTTAAAGGATTTGCTGTAAAATTGTATCCTTTTTTGACGATTTTCCTTGTGCCAGGACATTTGAGACTTTTTATAGTCAGACAGGGTTTCCGTTTTCCAAAATAAATGATCGTTAGCTTGAACGATGATGGAAGTGTCAGGGATATGTTGTCCACGGGTTCATATATCATTCACGTCCTTGGGTCAGTTTACATACTTAATACGTATTTGGTAGTTTTCATAACAATATGCATATACTTCGATCGATTCCGTCTAAGCTATGAATCATAAACTATGCCCCACATTATAATTTGACCTTTTGACCAGCAGGCTGTCAACATACCTAAGGATATAAGCCAAATGCTTGCATACATAATCCCATTAATTGCATTATTAGCGAACCAAGGCGAATATGAAACAAACAGCTCAATAAATTTTGTGTGAAAATGTGAGAAAACAGTTAGGTACATTTTTAATAAAAAAAAAAGAAAAAGACCAAGAAGTTAGCAACCCTCAAAACAGCTGATCAGTTGCGTTTGATCCTCATCCCAAGTCCATATCATCATCAATATTTTTTAACCTAATGGACCCTGACCCTATCTTGGCCGGCTGCACTAAGCTGTGGCAAAAGTGTCCTTCTGCTCGACTGCTTGACGCATTGAGTCGTTTGCTATTTTTTTGTTTCCTTCTTTAATTTCCCGTTGAGGCGAAACTGCAAACCCCAATAATAGGGGTTGGATTCGCACAGCAACTATTCCTAGATCTTTGCGCAACTTTAATGCTTGAATGTCCAAACAAATATTAATCAAAGTTAAGAAAAAATAATGTTAAGGGAATGTGCAATTTTCATCATTGAATGTTTGCTTAGGATGCAGCATTTATTCTTCGATGTAAAGGCAAAGAAACTTCTTATTACTGTGGGTTTTAGTAAGAAGAGCTTTTGAATAAAAGAAACTAATTTAAGTGTTAGTTAAAGTAGTGGAGAAATAGAAAAGACACTTAACCTTAGGTTATTTTATCGATTGCAAGAAAGTTTCTTTGATATACTATTTATTGCTTGCTCTTTATCTGTAAATCACATTTCGACTCGTTTTGACAAGAGTTTAAGCAAGCTGAAATTGTAAATTGTGAAAGAAAAAACGTGTTTCGATCATTGATATCCTTTTTGCCGAAAGGATCGTTGTGTTGGCGTTGTACGATTCATTGCGCAACTGCCAAAACTACGTTTGAGATTTTTCCACACACAAAATGAGAAAAGAAAAAACCAAATACGTATAGAAAATACCCAAAAATAAGAAAAAAACATAGAAATATAAAGAGGAAACCAATCCTCCCTCAATTGGAAGCCAAAACCATAACAAGATGTTTCCCAAAACGGCGCATTTGTCTAAGCATGCTGCGTAATCCTTTTTGTAAGGACACGTTTGTGTGTGTTTGTGTGTAGATATGTTGTACGTGTGAAAGGATTGCGTTGTAAAATAGACAGAGAGAGCGAGAGAGAGAGAGAGATAGGAATTTGGGACAAATGCTTCGGCATTTGCGGCATATCTCCGACAAGCAAACTCAACAGACGTTCCGAAATGGCAGCTGAAGATGATCAACAATTTTTCCTTTTCAAAAAACAGAAGAAAAAAAATGAAATTTACAAAAAGGATGCCTTGTTGGGGCGCCGTGTTGTCCTGTTTGTTGTGACGATGTAATAAGATTATAATTTCATAATTTTCTTTTCAATTTCTGCGGCGTTCAAGTTTGTTTTTTGACAGAGTTCAAAAAACCTTTGACAGCGAAAGCAGCCAATTTTGCTCAAGGGTTGCAAAAATGTTGCCAACTGCAACCCTTTAATTACTTTACTTTCTTTGCTTTACCTGCCCCGATTGCATCTCGATTTCCAGCGCAATTTAGCAATATTTGGCCCGAAAAAACAGAAATAAACAATTTGCCGGATACGGAACCAAAAGTATCTTATAACACAAAATGCTATCATTAATTTTAATATTGTCATTAGTTTTCCGCAAAAAAAAACCCTTAAAAAAACTTTCAAACCTTAAGAAATCAATAAGAAAATCGTGAGAATTCGTGAGAAAATTGAAACGATCGTAACTTGCGTCAAGTTTTTTCTCTTTTTGCTCAAACTCATAAGGATCATCAATCAAATTGGACACTCGTTGAAAAGGCAAATATTTATGATAAATTATTTCAAGGCAAGTTCACGAAAAGCGTGAACACGTCAGAATAATTTCGATTATTTTTTTTTCAATTAATTTTCTTAGCGAAATTTGCTAAAAAATCAAAATCGATTTCAGCTGTCGTTACATTAAAAAACGGCTATTTTTTACAACCCTCCATACCGTGAGTTCTTAAAACTATACCGTTCATAAACTATGTTAATTTTTGCAATGGGAACTCGATGGCAAAAAAAGAAATAATATTTACATAATTTCGGCGCAGGCGACTTTTAAGTGAGGTGGCAGCAAACCAACCAGCATATCCTGAAACACAGCCAGTGTTATGCTAATTATGACCTGTGTCGAAAAGCAGGAGAAGGAAAAGGAAAGAGGAACCGGGTTACTCGATCCTAACTCATCGAATAGCGCACGCGCGACCTGTGAAAATATATGCAAATTAGTTGACAGAACGAACAAATCGATTTGGTTAGGGGCGGCAGACATCGATTGATTTCGTATATATTTAGAGAATATTAAGGTATGGGTAAGGAATGGGAATTGAGAGATGGAGAGAGAGAGAGAGAGAGTTCTCTGTTGGTTTGTCACTTGGTTGGCGAATTGAGATTGAAGTGGATTGTAACCATAATTGAGTGACATGGATAAGAGAGAATACTACGCAATGTAGTAGAGTAAAAGTAAAAAGCATCTGCATACTCTTCATACTATTGATTACAAAAAAGGTTTTCCCTCAAACAAAATGGCAACATGAGCAACTAATGGAAAATCTGCATAAAAATACGCACAAAAGCACAAAGCATTGAATGGAACCAATTCCGAGTTCGCTTTGTGCTCCATAACTGACATGTTTTATAGTGGAGTACAAAATTTGCATATACGAATTTTTCCAAATGAATAACGTTTGTACGTTTGTTGCCTTTTGTCCTTGTTCCGTCCTCATGGTATAAATGTATATGTATTTGAACTTATGTAAAGTCAATGCATTTAAATATTCTACTTCATATGATTACAATCATTTTGACTATTATTTCAGGCTGATGTCTAACTTGTATTTTAGAGTATTACATTGGAATATGTTTAAAAAGAAGGCTAATTGAATGACAGCTAGGCTAAAGTAGAGATAGACACATCATAATTTGATTGACTAAATATGGTTTATTTTGTCAGTTTTTTATTAACAATCTAAACAACGTGAGAAAATCCTTGAAAATGTTTAAAAGTTCTAATTGTCCTGTGGCATCTTTTGTCCTTCGATTTTTTTTCACAATTTATGGTAAAAAATTAACAAAAAAGTTTTGAATAAGCACCCTTAAAATCTCAAGAACTCCTTGCTTAATGTCATCATTTATTCCCAAAATAAATAAGAAAACTTCTCAATATATTATTTGGCATTTATAGAGGTTTGGTATAAGAAATGGTTTCCTTTGCATAAATCTTCGAAAGACTGTCAATGACCATTGAAATTTGCCACTGGGGTGTCCCTAATATTCAAACGTTTTGTCAACAAAGATCTCTCTTAAATGAATAGGATATTTAAATCAAATGAAGTCATTGGCAATGACAATGCAAATGTGCGAAGTGTTGACACAAAGACGGTCGACGATACTCATTTCCTACTTAGGGGAAGCTTAGGGATATCGTTGACCGACTGACCAACTGGATGACCAACCCTGCTTAAGGACACGCGTCCGAGTCATTAAATCATTAAACGCTGGTCAAGACATTCGAGAACCAGTTACTGGACAACGGGGACAACAAAAGGATATTGTAGGGAAAGTGTTGAGGGATGGAGCCAATGGTCAGTGTTGAAGTTGGTTAAACACGCGACTATCGGGATACTAAAATCGTGTGATAAACAATCGCCATTTTGTATATGTTGTATGAGATTATCTTTTGATATTTGTACCCTTTAGGTTCAAGTTTGTGACCCAATAGTTTGTCCTGTGAAATTCTTGAGAAATGTCCGTTAATTTGAGAACATGTTTGGGTTCAAGCTTATACCTTGACAAAATGGCTGACCTCCAGAATAAGAAACAGATTGTGAGAGACCAAGCAGAACGAACATATTCGGTCATAGTTATACAGAAATAGGATACCTCAATTGTAGGCCAAGATAGAATAGAATATTTGAATGCAAGACCGCAATCGAATGAACCCTTTCTGGGCCGCCATTCTACTGTCATGTGCTGTCCTATGCTGTCCTGTCCTGTGCGAAAGCGACAACTCATTGCACAGAATAATTGCCACCCCAAGGTAAAAAGCAACTGTTAGTTTGCATCCTTTTATCATCCAACTCGCGATGCTGCCGCGTTTTTATATTTATTCATATTGACCAGATCCGGCAATGGACCGCCATATGCCATATTCCTACAAAGGGTACGTCCTCTTTTTTTTTTGGTGGAAATTTTCTTCGCGGCTTTTTCCGAAAATTAATGCGCGTAGTGTCCAAACCGGTTTCAAGGTCCGGTTTTCAGGCAAGGAAGTCGTCCTTTTCGGGCTACCTTTTTAACCCTTTTGTGTTGTGTGTGAGGTAGCGCAAAAGCGAATAAAATTGCAGCATTCATTCCGTAGGCCAGGGATTAGATGAGAAATCATTTTCTCAAGTTTTTTTTTTGTTGTCGAGATGAGTTGATTTGCTTGATTGTGTCATGCTTCGAAGGATAATAGCTAAATAGCCGTTATAACTTACAGTTGCACAATATTGTAATTTTGAACACACATCATCAGTTCGAGGTCCAGTTGTCCAGCTCAATTTGTCCACGCGTACTTCATGCTGACCCCGATGACTAAATGACCACTTAACTCTTTCTTTTCGGAGTGAAACCTGTTTGGACTGCTTGACCAATGCGAACGAAAAGGCGCGTGCTCTCTTCAAAGACCCAAAGGATACAAACACGCGCTGACCATTGGTCAAGCAGGAATGTGTCTACCTGGCATATTATATGCACAGGCCACTCCTTAAGGATCTTAATCTGTATGACGCGTGCTGAGATGCTTTCATAATTGAGATCTTATTAGCAGTCACAAAAACGGCAAGGATCAAGGGTCAACATAGTTGACCAGGCAGAATGTTGAAAGAAATTCACAAAATGCAAAAATTTGTCATATATTGAAATATCATTTCCTGACTTCAGTTTCAAGCTGAGCATTTTCTATTCTTTTCCATTCAATTTTTCGAGGGTAAAAGTAAAGATTTAGATGAGGCAATAAATCTGCGGCCAAACGCATTCACTTAACAAAAGATCTTAAAAACGGATGAAATAGGCAAAATATCTCTGCATTTAGGATCTTTTTGTGTCCTTAGGGTGTCCTAAGTGCATGCCTTCGCCGCTGTTAGAAGCTACCCTCCCTCCCTCTCTCCCGTCCTTGAATATTCAAACTGTTTTTTGTTTACACTTTTGGCATAAATTGTGATAAAGGACAAAAGGATGCCACAGGCAATTGACGTAATTAAAAAGATACGTTTTTAAATGTTTTCAAGAGAATTTTTCTCACGCTGATGATAAAGATGATAAAAGATGGAAAAAATGCTTACTTTTTATTAGTGCTCTGGGTAACTAACTTTGTTAATTTCAAGTAACGTAAAGTGTTCGATAAAGTGTTCCAAAAAGTATTCGTTAAAGTTTCCCATAAATTAAATTCCCATTAAATCATAATGTAAAATGCTTTGTGTGGGCTTTCAAAACATATGACATGCCTTCCCATCCATCCACTCAATTAAAACATGTCCAACAATTTGCCTACCAAAGGACTTTCCAATGTGATGCTAATTTCTGACATCAACTTATTTTTTTGGTATGCAAGTTTCATGAGCAAAGCGATTGTTATCCATAACATAACACAACCAATGACTTTCCATAACTATATCCAAAGTATATTATAGTAACAGGAACAAGGACGAGTTGAGTAATCAATGCTTACAATTGCACAAAAGTTTTCCATTTCCATTTTGAAAAATGCAAATTTGTCATACACTAAAGCAAAGCTAAATTCACAAAAGTTGCTAACAAAAATAGAACATGTCACAGAGTCCGGAGCTCAGGGAATCGTTTTCATTCTGTGTTTTGTGCTTTTGTGTTTATTTTTATGCAGATTTTCATTAGTTGCTCAGTTGCCATTTTGTTGTCGGAGGAAAAACCTTTTTGGTAATCAATAGCCGGGTCTATGAATCCAGATCCAACAACATTCTCTTTTCCATGTCACTCAATTATGGCAACAATTGGTAAGTCTTTTTTTCCGAAACTCAAAATCGCCAACCAAATGACAAACCAACAGAGTAGAGCCATAACCTTTATCATACCCTGCACCACTTTCAACCAATGCTCAGCCATTCTAAATCAATCGATGGTCCTTGTGAATCGATTTGCTTGTCAAAAGGATTTCCGTTCCCCGTTCTCAGTTTTTCCCTTTTCCGTTTTGCGCTCAAATGATTTGCATAAATTTTCACATGGCGCGCGCGTCAGCAAATAGGAACCCCTAGTCCTACTCCTCCTCCTCCTCGTCGGATGCACAGGTCGATTAGCATAACACTGGCAGGTATTAATACTGCCGGGTATTGATTCTGATCCTGATCCTGATCCTAAACCGAATGGTCTCTCTCTCTTTCTCTCTGTACCTTTTCCTCCCTCTTTCCCATTCGCGCTTGTGCCAAAATTATGTAAATGAGTTTTTTTCGCGCTTACCAATATTTGACAACAATAATTTATGTAAATTACACACAAACAGGAAAGGATATTTAATGTGCGCCTGCGCAACGGATGTTACATGTCGCGTCCTTTTTGGAGGCGACCGTTTTTTTCGCTTAAGGGTTTGCGCCTGTTTCGCATTTTTGCAACGTTTTTTTTTATTTCATATGCAAATTTTTTTCATCTGCCTTTGCCTATGATATTTTTGGCATTTTAAATTGAATATTTTTTGCACGATTGTAATGCAGATTTTTTTTGTTCGTTTGTAATTTTAATTTTGTGCGCCAAAAAATAGTTTATTTTTGCTTTTTGCATTTGAAAGGATTCGATTATTATTGAGATCGCAGCTGGCATTCGAAGATTTGAGCTTGAGTTGGGAAAAATAATTTGCAAAAAGGTTTCAATTTAGTTTGCCAAGATGCGGGTTCTACATTTTATGCAACTTTTGTATTTATGGTAATGTGATTTAACGTTTTAATTGATTTTTACTATTGGGTTGTGTGAGAAAATACAAAAATCTTAGAAAGCATTTCCGTTAAGGATTCTAGATGAATCTTTTTATATTTTTTTTGGTATATGCGAAACTTTCATACTATCTCATGATATTTGTTAAAGGATAATCTAACATTAGAAATGATTGTTAAAGCGTTTAAAAATATTATTAAATTTCATTCTGAAAAAAAACTTTAAGGTCAAAAAGCATTTTTTACAACATCTTAAACTTTGATATTAAAAAATGAATTTCAAGGACTAAATTAAGGGTTTCTTGATGGGCTCGAATATTTTTTTAATGAATTCTTTTTACGACTAAATCTTATTGTTATTTAATCTTTTAAACATAAATACATTAATAAGACAAAAGGTTATATCTTTCTTTATAATATTATATCAACTATTTCATCTCTACGCTCTTGAGACTTCATTTAAATATCTTTACTACCCCTTCTCTTTCACACACATTCTCTCTCTCACTCTACCTCATTCACATACAATACACAAGGGGAAATTCCTTTGCACTCGTTGGTGCTCGCAATGACAGTTTTTTGTGTCCAAAATTCGAATTTCTAACAAAATTTACATGGACGCTGGCATTTTATTGGTCGGCAACAAAAAATTGGGCAAAAAACGGCAACAAAACTCACATCAAGTTTTCCGCACATTTTCCAAAAAACAGGACACTACAAACAATTCAAGGGTTGTGCGCCCTTAAAAACTACCACCAAACGGTCTAAACTACTCCGTTTTTTAAGAGAGAGAGAGCGCGCGTAGAGCAGATCGGTTTTTTAAGAGCGGATATATATTTTTTAATGGAGAGGGTTGCTGCTGGGACCTTTCTGCGCAATTTTTGCTATATTAGCTGGTCGTCGCGGAAGAGTTGAATCAGTTTGAGCTACGCAGCTGAACTTCGAGGATCGCCATAAAGAAATTTGAGAAAGCGTGATCGAATCCGACGTGTGATGTTAAAATTGTGAAAAATCGAAAAAATATCTTGCATAATCCAAGAAATCTAAAAATTTTTATGAATTTTTAATCGAAAATTGAGTTTTGTGCTGTAAAAGTTTTAAACAAAAAAGTGATCGCAAAATGTCCAATCAAATGGAATTTATAATGCAGCTTTATATGATGAGTCTGATGCAACAGCAACAGCAACAACAACAGCAACAATTGCAGCAACAACAAATTCAACAACATCCACTTCAACAACAACAACAACAGTTGTTGGGCTTTGCCCTTACACCCAAAGAGGATATCAGCAGCAGCAGCGGCAGCGGCAGCAGCAGCAATGACAACACATCCCAGCAACAACAACAACAACACAAGACAAGAACGCAAAAACGAACAAATTCGCAAAACACGAACTGTAGTAGTAGCCGTAGTTGTAGTCCCAATAGTAATTTGAACAATTTATCATCACAACAACAACAATATGATCAAACAACAAATACTACAACACTAACAACACCAATAACACCAACAACACCTAACAATACAAACTTTACCTATCAGTTGCCACAAATGTTGCTGACACAGTACATGTTGCAGCAGCAGCAGCAGCAGCAACAACAACAGCAGCAAAAACAGCAACAAGAACTGCAGCAACATTTGCTAACAACTTCTACAACAAATCTGTTACTAACACCTAACACACCCAGCTCCACACAACAAACACTGTTTGAGTCCAGTGATCAATTTACCACAAATAACTTTTTACAATCCTCCACAGTGACATCAACGCCAAACGAGCAAGCAGCAGCAGCAGCAGCAACAACAGCAGCAGCAGCGGCAGCAACTTCGGCAGTCACAGTCAAATATGAGCAGGATTTCATTGATGAGGATGATCAGCCACTGTCCAGTTTGAACAGTTGCAGCTCCTCCAATAACACACAGAAGATGCTGCAGTTGTCGGGCGTACACGAGCTAGAGAGTATGAGCAACAATGATACCAATGACTCGCCCAGCATGGTAAGTGTTCCTAAACACACAATTTACATATAATATTCAGTGTGAGATACATAACGGAAACATATTTGTTTGCATCAGTTTTTAAGTCCATATCATTTTTAACAATCTAATTAGATTTACTGCTAAATCTACTACTAAGTTGGTAAGCTACAAGGCTACTACATCTTTTGCTAAAGCGTCTTCTATTGCAACCAGCACAACATCCATCTTAAAAAGTAGTTTTTCTACTACTATTTTTAATACTACCATTTCAATTCCTGTTACTTACTACTACTATTTATATTGTTACTACTTCTCACACTTCATCTTCTTTACTAATTACTACAACTACTAATATTGTTACTACCTCCCCAACTACAACGACTAATACTACTAAGTACAGTTTCTCCAACTACTTCTGCTTATACTCCTACTCTTATATTGCGACTACTGCTCCAACTTCATCTTTTTAACATTGTTTCTACTACTATTTGTTAGCAAAAGTTAGATAAAGTTTATCCCCATTCGGAAAGCTAACTATAAATTGCTGTTTGTGTTCAAAAACTCATTGCATGTTATTGTTTCTATGTGTTTATTCATAAACTCCCACGCTGTTTGTAGTAATTTGAGAGCAGCTTTGTGTATAAGAAAAAGCTCGTCAATCGTGCGGTTTTCTCGAAAAAAAAAGGAAAGAATAAAACATAAAAATAAACTTTGTCGCCAATTTGTTGCCATAATGTAAACAACAACAACTAAATTCCAAAGAAATTAATGCAGCTGTGAGTTCCCCAAGTGGCACCAAGCAGTCTGGTTCTCGATAAAATAAATGCACTTCTATATCATTTTGGTTTCGTTTTGTTGTTTCGTTGCAGTATACGCCCGTCAAACAGCCAGCGGATTCTTCATATAATGTCGTCACCTCGATCGATAATGAGGCCACGACATTTAGCACTCCCCGGGGAGCACAGGCAACAAACAATTCATTGTTGACGCCACCGTCTTCCAGTGATCAGAGCAAGGCAAGCATTGTCAGTTTGACGACGGCCAGCAGCTTGGATGCCTTTCTGCAGAACGAGGAGAATCTGAAGAATCTGCGTAAGGTGTCCTCGTATCTGGAGTGCGAGAACTCGCTCTGTCGCCAGGAGACGTTGCGTGAACATTTTCATTGCTATGATGAGCCCTGCCAGGGTAAGATTCTAAGCAAAAAGGATGATATCATTCGTCATCTGAAGTGGCACAAGAAGCGCAAGGAGAGTCTTAAGCTGGCCTTTGCCCGTTTCTCCTCTTCGGATGATTGTGCGCCTGAATATGGTGAGGGTTGTGTCTACAACTGGAAACAGACGCACTATCATTGTGTCTATGAGCACTGTCCCAAGGTCTATGTGAGCACCAGTGATGTCCAGATGCATGCCAACTTTCATCGCAAGGACTCGGAGATTGTGAACGAGGGCTTTAGGCGTTTTCGTGCTCATGAGAATTGTCGCATTGAGGATTGTCCCTTCTATGGCAAGAAGACATCGCATTATCATTGTTGTCGCGAGGGTTGCAATCACACTTTCAAGAACAAGGCCGATATGGGTAAGTAATAAAATACTAAATTGCATAATTACTTTATCTTTACTTAATATCTTTCAGACAAACACAAGACGTATCACTTGAAGGACTTTCAATTGACCCAGGATGGTTTCAAGAAGATCCTCAAAACGGAACAGTGTCCCTTTGAGTCCTGCAAGTTCTCCACAGTCTGCAATCACATACATTGCGTGCGTGAGAATTGCAATTACATCCTCCACTCGAGTAGTCAAATGATTAGTCACAAACGCAAACATGATCGTCAGGATGGTGAGCAAGCCTATCAGCAGTTCAAGGGCAGACAGGAAGATGTGGAGGATGCAAGTTCATCGGATGCCACACCTCAGCCAACCAATGGCAATAGCTCAAGCTCCAACTCCACATCCAGCACACCGCTTTCCTCACTCTCTGCGGAACATTTCCTGGCCCGAAAACGTGGCCGTCCTCCGAAGAAGATTGTAAGTTCACTTTCTTCACACACATATCTTACAGAAACTTTTATTTACCTTATTCCCAATTACAGCAACTTCCTGCGAATACACAAGAGTCAGAGGCGAAACGCCTTAAACTGGAAAACACAGAAAGCAATCCAGCAATGCCAGCCCAATTCCCGCCCCAACAGCTACCCAACAATGCCGCGAATGCGATCTTTCCCAGCTTGATGCCCATCTTCACGGCTGCTGCGGCGGCCGCTGATGCAACAGCGCCAAATTTCCAACAGACCCATTTGATGGCACTCTTTCAACTGCAGAATCCCCTCTTCTATCAGAATTTGTATCCCGGCGCTGCGGCTGCAGCCAATATGTTGACCGTGCCACAGAATGCGTCCATCTTTGGCAATTTGGCAGCTTTTAGTGCGGCGGCTGCTGCGGCGGCTGCGGGTGGTGTGCAACAGCCAAAGACCGAATTTAGCATTAAGCCAGAGTTCAAAGAGTAAATGGGAACAGCAAACACAGAAAGAAAAATGGCGTAAAGAATCCAAAGAAGTCTCAAAGTCAAAGAATCAGTAATTAAGTAATCGAAAACCTATTTTCCCGTTTAATTCTTCACAATACTTTTCTTTCTCTCTGTGTAGCTTGTTAAGGTTGTACAAATGTATAGATTATATAGATATAGTTGTAGTTTTATAGTAGACCGACTGATTTGGACGTTTTGTTTGACAGTGACCAGGGCATCAGGCTCTAAGCAGGTTATTTACGGGTCTTCTCACCGGGTTTAATATTGTGGATGCATGGTCAGGACGTTCCATTGCCTTGTTCTTTCAAGCCTCAAACAAAAGCGAACTCGGTCACATTTTGATGACCTAAGAGTTTTGAACAAAATGTTACCGAATTCGCTTTTGCGCATAAATATGATTTTATTTCAGCTTTCAGTTAAAAAAAAAATATAATAAAAAATATAATTTAGTTCAACTAAAAACTGTGATGTCTTGATTTGCTTTGATTCTTATAAAATTGTACAATAAAAATGTTCATAATTGATTCGACTTTAGGAGCTTTTTAGTTTGAAACCAAAATAAATAAATCATTTGTGATATGTTAATGAAAATTTAATTTGTTTGAAATATACATATATATTATAAGTGAATTACAACAAAAATGGTGTTTTAATTACTATCCCTTATATAACAGTGTATGGTGTTAAACGTGTTACACTCAAGGGCACTCAAGGCAAGGCCCATTAAAAGTACAAGCTGAAGTACCCAGTCTTAAGCCTTTACTATACTATGCTACACAGTCTAACTTATTACCCTTGACTATAAGCAGACACCTGAAAATATGTTCAACTTAATGAAACTGACTAACTAACGGCATTAAATAAAAAAACCGATAGATACAATATTTAACAGGAACATCCGACGATGCTCACAGACAATCCTATGGAACTCACACTCTTGGTTTTGTTGTCGGTTGAAACACGAACATGTTGGAGTTGTAAGTGGAGAGATTCGCATACGTTCTCTTTGATCTTTCCTCTCTCTGTATATATCTCTGTTACAACGTGATGTTCTTCTTTTGGAGAATTTTCTTTAAGACTCTCTTATAACAAGTGTCTTGCTGCAGGCAAAATTTTATTTAGTACTGCTTTAGCCATTGTATGGATAAGATCGGCTTTGAGTTTTTTGGGTTAAAGAAAGTGAAAGATTTTTATTTGCGATCTTTTTTTCGTTAAAGATTTACAAGATTTACAAGTTAAAGATAATATAAATATTTTTAAGCGATTACGGACTTACTAAGTTTTCTGAAACTAAGAAAAATGTAAATTTAACTGTAAAATTTTAATTAAAAGTAAATTTATTTTTAGCTCATCAAATTAATTATCTTAACAGACTAAAATGCCATTCTGCCTTCTTGAGTAAACAATAATCCCTTACTTGGTAGCCAAAGATAAAAACCATTAGGCTGTCTGGGTGGAATGACTATGAAAAATCACAACAAAATAAGTTAACCGGTTTGTTTGGAGGCACAGGAACAAGGTCGTCGCTCGCTGTGGTTGCTGCAGCATAAATGTGGCAATAAAAAAGACTAAGCCTTGCAATTCCAGCAGGAGAAAATGAGGTAGCAGGTTCAGAGTTCAGACACAACATGCAAGGTAATAACATTTTTTTATGTACGAAAAATATAGATTGTTCAATTAAGGAAATAATCGAAGTGCATTAAATAACTGATAGCAAATATTTTCATACAAAGTTGATAAATCTTAAAAAAAAAAACACCTCTTGACACACTTCCCTGGATCATCATTAGCAGACAACCCATTGCTAAATGACATACTTAGACCAAGTGTCATCCCCTTTTGACTTTCCGAAGACCTGTTGTTTGTGGCTTCTGATTTCAGATTTCAGATTTCTGATTCTGATTTACGATCGGCAAAACCGCAAAATCGCAAGCAGCAAACCTATCAAGTTAATCAACTTGTAATAATTGACCTGAATACTTGTGGGCTTCCAGACACATTGAAGATAAACAAATGTTTAGCTTATATTCAACTTGTGATTTTTAATGGCAAAAGTCATTCATAGAGCAGGATAAATTGGGTCTTGGGAAGCTGGTTTTTGTTTTGGGAAAAACTCTGCTCTTTGCAAGTTTGTATTAAATTCCATAGCTTAGAACTGCTTTGGTAATAAAGATTCGTTTGAATGGCTTTCTCGCTGGGGGCATGGGGCAGAAGAAACTTTTGTTGCAATTGTAATGTTTGCGGCACGGTTGCATGTTGCTTTAAAATATGTACATATTTATAGAGAGACGCACACACGCATAGAGTTCCAGAAATGTACGGTTAGAATAAACAAGTTTTCTGACCTGTTAGTCATATTTTAAGTGAATTCAATGCGTGGTAGTCTCTTAAGGAAGCTTCGGAGCAGCTACTTGTTAGTGACCAGAAGTCATGCTTGGTGAATGTTATTAATTGGATATGACATGGAAAAAAGAAAGAAAAACCACTCGATGAATATTTATGATCTTTATAGATTTATTTTTGTTTATTTTATATAAATAAAAAAGCGGCTTATAATAAAATTTTTTAGTTGAAGATGCAAATAAATATCTTTGATTTGTGTTACTTGCCGAACCGCACCTGGAATCCCTTTATGCCACTTTAATGCCTCAAGAATAAAACCTGTCAGTCGTTAAACTATGAGGCTGGCCTTCTCTATATTCTATTTTTAGCGTGTGCCAATCAAGTGCTAAGTGAATATTATTACTTACAAATTTATTGCTTTGCCAATCGTAAAAGAATTCAATTTTATACAAAATTACTAAAGCAATTCGCATTACAAATTTAATGCTGATTGGAAAAAAGAGTTCAATTTTATATTTTTAGCATGTGCTTTGACGAATGCACTCTCAAGGTATCTACTATACCCTGCAGGAATGTTGATTGTGTTGTTGATTGCAAATAGTTAAGAGCTGGAAGCTAAATGCAGCTTCCAGTTGAGAATGTTTGAAGCAAAAGAATTTACATGAAGGTAAGAAGAGAGATATGAAAAATTTGCGTTTGTAGTAAAAGCGTGTAGGTATGTTTAGGTACTGTTAAAAATGTTTTCTCAAGGAAATGTTAAGGAATCTAATGAAAATAGCTTATCTTAAAGATCAGCTAACTGTAATAGAATAAAACTGCTGACTGTGTTCTAAGTAATATGAATCGATTAACTCATGCAATTCAAACTTTCGGGGATGTTGACTACCCTGAAAGCTTTGTGATTTAGTGCATTAGGAAGTGCCTGGAGGATAGACAGGTAAGTTGTCAAATACTAAAGAAATAATTAATTAGGTATTCATTTTCTTCACACAGATGTCAGATGTGTTAAATGGTCTGTCATCTATCATACCATAGCAGGAAACACTGGCGAATAAAACCTTAGTTAGAAGTGCCCGAAGCATCCATACATGATTTAGCTTCCTGTTATAACGTAACCATTGAGTGTGCTAATGAAGATGATGGAACCAATACGCACCTCGAGACCGTTTACTATCAAAGTCATTTCGAAAACACATCCTGTGAGAAATGGACTTTGAAACATATGTACATGAAACAAATAAAAACAATATTGTCTTTACAAAATTATCTATTGGTTAAATATTAAATATTGTTTAAAGGACAATTGGTTACACCAAATTTACTTCTCATATGCTTTAGTTTGGAAACACAAATCTCTCTCTCTCTATGAAAGGGTAGGAAAGCAGAATGAGATATCAAAACCAATCTGAGTAGAAAACTTAGTAGCTAGTTATATTGCTATCATAAATTAAACTAAGAGAAATGACTTGCATGCAAGGTTGTTAGTAAAGCTAACTATGTTATTGTCTTTTCTGCGTTTTTGCGTTAATAGCGTTTTAATGAAGTTATGGGTCAGAGCAAGGTTATCTCATACTTGATGTTTGCATTCATATCATTGTGTTCCATTTATGGCAGTTCAAAAGAAAAAGATCACCTATTTCCCAAACCTTTGCAGATGGAATATGAATATGAATGCGATACGAGAGACGAGAGACGATGTAACAAACACTTGTTCTATGCACACAAGATAAGAATTGTAGGGGAATGAGAATAACTTAAGCTAACACAGCTATGAAATGCAATGAACTGTTGGGAGGAGGAACATTTCATTTTATGGCGCTTGCATGCAGTGCCTAATTAAAGCTTTTCCTAATTTTGTAGTTAAAGAGAGAGACTTTGACAACGACCACAACGACGATGACGATGACGACAAGAAGCTCTTATCATTAATTGCACCAAAGTGTTTAAAGTCAGTGAGGAATTCATGATGTCGCCTGTTCTTGCTGTTCTTTCTGTTGTTGTTGTTGTCTTTTGGCCATTGTGAAGTGAATTAATTGAGATGAATGCACCTAACTGTGTGATTGCGGGCAGCGAAGGTGGCGGGGTGTGTGGTGGTGGAGGAGGCGTGGCAAAATGATGTCCAAAGACTAGGCAGCCGTTACCTTCTACTAATTCTGATTCTTCTGCCCCTCTCTCTCTCCCCTTTGGTTTTCGTTTTTGTCTTCCACCAGCAGCAGCAGCAGCGCAGATAAAGATACAAATCTGCACGAAGCCTGTTTCCTGTTGCACTGGGGTGCATTAATTTGCATGATGCACACAATCGGTTCGCAGCAGCAGCCGCAGCCGCACTAGCCGCACTAGCCGCACTAGCCAACGCCACTTACATACATACATACATAGGTACTCTCGTCTATAGCGTAGCCTAGGTTAGCTGTTCGTGCTTCAAGCAGGTGCATACTTGGATAATAGCAAGAAGCGTCGCAATGAGTGTAGAACCGTCCAACCCACATATAAAAGTGAATCGTTTCTGCCTGGTTGTTGCATCATCTTGTCGCCAATAATGATGCTGCACCACCAGAGACTGTACTGTGTCCAGGCTTTTCCTTTATTTTCTTGCGTTATTTTACGAGTTTTTTTCTATTTTTTGTTTTTTTTTGTTTTTGTTTTTGGTACCTTGAAGTGGGCGTTTGCGTTCCAGGAAGCTCTTCAATTTTCTTTTACAGTTCTCTTGCTCTCTTGCGTGCTTCGTTATTTTCTAAATGTACAATAAATAGTTATAAATTACAATGAAATCGTCGTTGTGACAAATGTGCATTTACATACCTTTGACTAATTGGCAAATGGCTTGAACTTAAAATAATGATGAGAATGATTTTCTATAATTTTAAATAATTTTACTGATTTAGAAGAGAGAAAACGTTAGGTAAAGAATCAGTTATTATCCAACATTAAACAACATCACCTAATCGATCATTAAATAAAGTTTCTTACACTAAGTTCCAATAAACATTTAAAGACGAGACTAATATATATCTAGTTTGGTGGCGAGAACAACAACAGTTGGCTGCTTAAGGAATGCAACTGGCTAAGCTAGCATGTTTATCTATTTTTGCTTAAAATGAAACCGGATATAATTAGTGGCATAGCATGATAGGCCTATAAGGTAACTGATCTCAGAGATTGACCGACACCATGTCCCATTGGCAGCTGTCGTGAGACTATGTGTAGATTATTCAATACAATACAAGAAAAAAAAGAAAAGTGCTGCACGAATGTTTGCTCCTGTCGAAAGACTATGCGTTAAGAGCAATTAGAATTCTGCACTTAGGTTCACACCAGAAACAAAAAAAACTTTCCGTGTTACATTCTTTTGTACGTACCGTAAAAACTCTTCAGTTAAACTAAAATTATGTTTATAGTTTACAATATTTATATATATATTTTTGTATGTACATTGTTTTAAAAAAGATTTGTTGTAATTTGATACATTTGTTTTCTAATACAATTATAAAAATGTTTTATTTTTACATTACATTACATAAATATTGTATTGTAAATAAAATACATACACATACAGCTAAATTCGTTCAAACTTAATTACAAAAATAATTCAAAACAAACTAAAAAACTATAACGGATATTGTACATACAAAATTTGTTAAACTCAATAAGAATTTTGTTACAAAATGTGCGTTAAAAATTATAAAAAAAAACGATGTAGTCGACTTGAACCGACTGCTCGATGCTCTGTGTTGAGAACAGATCGAAAAATGTGATGTTACAAATTTTGTGATGTTAGATTTAAAAATATATTGAAATCAAGAAATATTTTACAAATTTTTTTTCCAAATGTCTCTTATGCAGACGGACGGATTACTTAGTATATAATTATTTTGTTCCAATTTTTTGTATGTGGAAGCAGAGTATATAAAAAGAAGGCCACTTAAGATGTGAATATTTAATTAACTGGTAGATATCTAGATATAGTATTTATATATAACATGAAAGTAGTACATAATTTTCAATGACACGCGGCAGACATTCAATTGCTTCCTTATTCCATAGATGCACTTTAGTTAAGAGACATCAGGAACTAAGTATGTGTCCGATATAACTGCATAACAGCATACTTATAATTATCCATATCGGGCTATGAATCTGAGTAAATGATGCATCTTTTACTCTTGCCAACCGAGGCCAGAGAATTACTGTTCGGACTCCAACTGACTGCATTGACGGCGGTGCTGTGAAATAAACCCAAACCAGAACTAGTTGCGTTAGGGTTTTTTTTTTTTTTGAACAAAGAAGCGAAATGTGCAAATAGCTTAATACGTGTGCCGACATATGTATGTAATTATGATCGCTTCGATTGATTGTACAATGTACATATTTAAAAATCAACTACACACCTGTGCCCCTTAAGCGTCGTCTCAAGAAATCCATTCACATTCCATATATAGATTGCACCATCCGCCGAACCACAAGCGATCTTTGTTGCAACCGAATTGAATGTTGCACGCGCAAAATCACAACTGACTTTAAAGTGTTCATTGCTATAAGAGAAAAGCAAAGCAAAGTATTAATGAAATGTTTATTCAAAGAAGTTCAAACCACTTACGCAAATGTGGATATAACCTGATTCTTTCGTAAGTCTAAAAGCTTAATAGTATCATCTCGTACAGAGCATATCAAATAATTGCAATCTGTTAAACGAATAGAAATCATATTAATATCAATTGAGAGTTTTGTGTAAAAATACTCACCTTTGGATAAATCCAGTGAGGTAATTTTGGCAGGCATTAGCACATCATCGGCTTGCTTCTCTGTTCGTATATCCCAGAAACGTATCTTCTTATCATAATGGCCACTTATTATTGTCGAACCCAAGCTGTCCGTCGTGCATAAATCATTGCAACTGGAACCAGCGAATTTCGTTTCGATGCAAGCAATGCTGCGTAAATCCCAAATCTTCAGAGTGCGATCGTGACTTCCGGTAACAACTTTAATTGGCTCTTGAACATATTTGGCGGCCATCACCTTGCCACTGTGACCGGTCAAAGTATGCTGCAACAAAGCAAAAGTAAAAAAGATTTTTTATACAAAAAGAAAACACACACAGAGAAGAAAAGTGTAGTACAACTTAAAAATATTTATTATATTTATTGTTAGTGGCACATAAAAATACTTAAAAGTATTCTTAAATTATATCTAGTAACAATTTAGGTTCAAGGTCATTTCGGCTACAGTTTGATAGCAGACTTTTCTCTCACTGCACCATGTTTATGGCGAACTGTAAGAGTATAAACTTATTACTATATTAAGATGTTGGACGCTGTGTTTGCTGCTCAACCCAACTAATATAGCACTATTTAAACTCAAGTGAGTTCTTCTAAGAAGCAAATGTAATTAAAGATGTAAGCACATTAAATTATGGCGCTAATGAACGCTTTGACAATGTTTTCTTTTTCTTTCTTTCAACATATTATTGAATTAAGTGTAGTAGTTAGGTAAAGTGTGGGGTTAGAAGGCTGTTAAGTTAAGAACACTTTAGTTTACTGTATAAAAGTTACGGTTAGCTAGAAGTTATTGACATTAAGAACGCAGCTGCCGCTGTCAGAAGACGTTTGCCTTTTGCAGATTCAAATATCTAAAGGAAGAGATATGCAAATAAAACCGAAAAGTGAAATAAATTTATTGCCATAAACAAAAGCCTACACTTTACGATTTATTTTATGGAAGCAATTTGTCTTGCTGTAAGAAAAACTATATATGCATATTCACATCTTTATTATACGTTATTCACACATTTTTTCAAAGGTACAAAAGTCTGAAGAACATTATTCTTTTAAACGAATTTGTCTGCATAAAGTAACTTGTCGAATAGAAATATGCTTTACGAGGGTATTGCTAACCAATACCAATACCAGAAGAGCCTGTTTATGTCCCTGACCAAGTTTTTCAATACCAATGGCAAAACCAATAGCAAGTGATGCAAAGCACCTACTACTACTACATACTACTCTTAACCAGAGTTATTACAAAAGAGCATAAAAAGGGGAGTACATGCATATTGTTAAATACGGCAACTGAAGCTGAACGGTCAATGCACGACTCTGTAGACTTGGAGCATGAAACTTGCACTTGACAACAGGTTTCCTTCATTTGGTTTCTCTTCTTTCGCTCTCTCTCTTTATGTGGAGAGTTGATAGAATAGCACTTTCATCGCTGACGTATTGCCAGAATTGAAGCATGACTCTCTTACGCATCCGCACACTCAAAGTGAGATACGTGCCAGGTTCTTTAATCTTCAATGGAATGTCAAAGTCGCATGCAGTGTAATGAAAGGCTTCTTCTTATGAGGCATATATAAGAACATAACATTGGTCAAACAATTTTAGTTCTGCGGCAACCTTGCACTAATCAAGTACGTGCTTCTACTACCTCTACTAATACTACTACTCTTGGTGGGACAGTAGAAGTAGGTAGTTAAGTGAATATAAAAAAAGAAAAATAATAAAGAAATGCCAATTCAACGCCCAAGTCAAATTGAACTTTTCTATTAAAAGACTTTTTACAATTGTGATGTGTTGTTGTGTCGGTGAAGCATAATATATAAAATTTCTTTCATTTTCAATAAAAAACCTATTTTGCATTGGTTAATTTACTTTGAGATAAGGTTTTAAGTTTACCGTCGGAAAATTGTGGTGTCCCTTTAAGGTGTGATTCTTAACGCCTTTGTGTTATTGATTGTTATTTACACAAAAAGTTAATTGTGGTAATTATAGTTTGTATTGAAATGAATACAAATTTTTCAACGTTTAATCCTTATTATGTGCTTTTAAAAGGGTAAGGTTGTACACACATTTTCTTTCAAGGAAACACTTTTTCTACAAAAAATCAAAACGAATATTGAGAAGTTTGTGTAATAAAAATGTTCAAATGAGCTTACAAGCTATTTTTCTGTTTTATAATCAGTAAAAAACATATAAATATTATTTTAAGCTGATCTTATGATCTCTGATCTCTTCTTATCAATCACTTTGGCATTTAAGCACTTTTACTTGTTTGTTTAAAGCGTACAGTTATTATAATATTTATTGCATGTATTTTGGGATATATTTGATATGCTTAAAACCCAACAAGCTACATTTTTATTAAGGAAATTGTAGGTCGATCCCAAAGAGCAACAACAACATTTTTAAGCAATTAAATAACTTGTTGAAATGTTTTGGCGGTGCATTGGGGGTAAGAAAGAAAGAAGAAAAAACAGCGTTTGAGCGATGTTAGATGTTGTCATTACTTCCAATAGCAATAATTTAGCCAAGAGCCTGAACTGAAGAACTGCAAGCACGTTTATGTTTCTACTACGTAGAGAGATGAATGTATAAAGTTGCGGGAATCGCTGTATGATGATGATAAGACGGCGGCAGCAGCAGAGCTTGAGTCAATGTGCTCATTTCAATGGCCGTGGACAGCGGGACTGTCTCAAGATGTGCGCAAAAAAGAACCGTTTAAATGTCAATCCAGAAATACCAGTTAGAAAAGGCGGTGCACAAGCAGCACCACCAGCACCAGCACCAGCAGAATAGATACAAAACAGATACAGATACACATGCAACTATCTATCGCCGTAGAAATTGTACTTATACTATGTTTAGTCAACTCACAGCGCACAATGTGTAGCACACACCAAATACTACAACAACAACTGCGCCTCAAATGCGGTTGCCCCATGCCCCAACAATGTTATTTAGGCCAAATCCAATGCAGGTTCTTCTTCTATTCCTTAGCTGTAAATGTCATATATTTTTGACATTTTAGTTGGATAAACTTGATACCAGACTATTGACAGTTGCTTTCGCTGATTAATCGATAAAAATCGATTTACATAAATTCCTAATAATTTGAAGTAGAAACGATTTATGTCAATACTTTATATTTCGGGTCTCTTCTAACAAAGATCTTCACATTTTGCATTAAAACACATTAACTTCAATAGAATTAAATTTCTTCAACCTTCCATGGCCGGAAAGTTCTATAACGATTTGACCATAAACACAAATTGCTAAAGAATTAATTTTTTTTTCAAACGTTTGTGTGTGTGGAGCGGTGTGTGTCTGGATGTGTGTGTGTGAAAGAAGTAGCAATTCATAGATGTTTGTAGTAATATGCCGGTAATGTCGACACTGAACAGGTGTTTTAACTTACAAATCACCGAGATAGTTATTTCTAAGAGAGGCGCAGGCGCAGGCGCTTGTTGCAGTTGCATGACTACAACAACAACAAAGGTGCTTTGTGTTGCTGCCTCACAATGGCAGCAATTATGGTCAACTTTGATCAATTTGCCTTCTTCCTTCTGCCCATTTGCAACACGATATGGCAATTTAATTTAATTCATTTTTGCTGCTTGTTGTACGAGAGAGAGAGATCATCAAACAACAACAAAAGAAACACCATATGATTTCTTTTCCCCCCCCTCTAACTTTTTTAACGCCCAATTAATGCACTTTGCTTTGGCGGAGAATTTAGTTAAACTTTTCTAAAGGTTTTTTGTATTTTGGAAACTGTTTTTAGTTTGCGGCAAACAATTTTCCATTTCGTGGCGAAGTTTTATGCCAAGTTTTGTCTCTTTGCCACAATCCTCCTCCTCATCGGTTAGAAAGTGGGTTAGAAGGTAAAACGCTGTCGGGTTACCTTCATATGGTATTTGTAACTGATTTACATAGGGTCATGGGTAATCAGGTAAATGCAAATCAAAATGCTAATCTCTCCCACGAGTTATATGCAGTGAGAACTACTAATATCAACATACTCCGCTTTCATCTTAAGCGTGTTTGGTTATTAGAACAGATGCTCCCTCTTGCAACAATGTTATGATAGGTTTTCAGTCTTGTTTGTTTGTTTTCTAGCTCACGATTGAGTATGCAACTAAGTCTTTGGTTTAAACTCTAATTGCATTGTTTTTAGGTTCTGTGAAAAGTACTATTTAATAAAATCAGGTAAAATCTCAAAGTTGTGGCATGCGACGAAAACTGTCAATCAGCAGATGTCACTTGTCGTCAATGTTGCATTTAAGATGTTTTTGCCTCAATTCAAAGACAGAGTTCAACTAGTAGCTTCGTTAGCTTTGTTTGTATTCTTCTCGTCGCAGGCCGTTGGGCTTTTCTTTTTTTTTTTTGGTTTGTTAGTTAGAAGAGAATATTTAATTCCTTAAGAGGAGAATTTTTAATCACGTTATTGGCATTTTGTTTTGCTTCCAAGTTTCCATGTTTATGCCCCGAAGGATGTAATTTTATGCAATAAAGACATAAATAAAATGTGCCAACATATAAAATGCAAGACGATGATCAAGTTAGCACTAAAGATAATCTAAATTGCACATAAAGATAAAAATCTTTTCCTACAGCACATCACTCTTATGTTTGTTGTTGGTTTTTTTCCTTTATCATGCAAAAAAACGAGAGAATATAGAGACGTCTCTGGTCTGTAAAATGTTATTTTAAGTGTGTACACAAGAGGTAATCATACCATAATAAGCCTATTAGGTTTGATAACAACAACGCCTTACATACAATTACAAGAGGGGGGCGGGGGGATGGTGCAGCAGCTGGGAGCACTGACAAAATGACACCTCGGGCCGGTGGCACGAACGCAAAAAGATAATTAAATTAATACCTTTGCTTTGCTGATATTTTTCTTAACGTTTTTTTGCAAACAGCGCGCCGTACTTGCAATTGCAAACCAACAAAACCAACAAAGATCTCAAAAATAGACAACACGCACCAGAGAGAGGAGGACAAGGAGCAGGCACACGGGGGGAAGGGAAGAATCACGCACGAACAGTGCACACATAACACACACAGATATTTTCCAATGAAAAACACCATAAAGCAAATGCTCAGAAGCATGAGGCCAACGCACTTACTCCTTTTGCTCTTTGCTTGTTTGCTGCTGGGCCCTAAGGCGGCAGAATCACGGCGCTCCCGTATTGACCGAACAAACACGGCAACGGCAACGGCAACCGCACTGCCAGTGGCAGCAGCATCAACAGTAGCTGCAACCAGCAGCAGTGACAATTTGGCGGACTTGCTACCAGTCGTCATTCAGTTGGCACAACAACAACAGCAACAACAACAGCAAACTCAACCATCATCAATGCCTGAAAGTGACAAAACAAAGAGCACCGACAACGGCGACCAGAAGAATGATCAATCATTGTATCTGGCTAATACTCAGATGGGCCAACAGCGGGGGGCAGCAACAAAGACCAATTTGGTTGACGGTAAATATTTTTCAACAAACACAGTCAGTCAGTCGGAGAGTCGTTCAGTCAGTCAGTCTCTGGCTCGCCTTGCGATAATCGATACCCAATCGACCCAAAAGCGATTAACGATTTTTTTCCCCCCATTTTATTGTTACTCCTGTAGATAGCAATCACACGGACGCCTCACTGCAGCAATTATCCAAGGAATCAAAGCAACCACATGGCGGTGGTGAGGATATCGTCTTTGAACACCTTTTGCCCGCAATCATGGCGGATCAATCGAATTATCACAACTCGATTAATGAGTGTGATCCCGATTTGTTGGGCTTTGAAATTATCACAGGGTAAGTTGTTTATCGAATTCAATCACAAGAGATCTGAAGCTTTAATATTATATTATTGATCTTCTTTGCAGCTATGTATTTTCTGCACCTGGCCGAGTAATGGATTCATTGCCTGGCACATTAATGTTAACCGATTGTCTGGAATCCTGTCAGCAGAATGAGACGTGTCAGTCTGTTAACTATGAAACTGGACTATGCGTTCTATTTTCATCGAATGCAGATGTTTTGCAAGGTAAAGTCATGATTTTGTTGCAGTTAAGAAAATCTTAAATTGAAATGTTTTAGGTGCCTTGACAAAATCACAATTTCCCGTTTTTACCATCTATGCACAAAAAACCTGCTTGGGTGTGCGTCCCTGTGCAAGAGCTTGGTGTATTGATCGTGTACAAAACTATCGTTTGGAAGGACATGGTAAACGATTAATATCGGTGACATCTCGACGTGATTGCCTTGAACTGTGTCTGGGTGAAACTGAATTTATATGCAGGTGAACCATTACATTAAGTAATCAAAAATGTCATTATTTTTAACTCTAATTCAATTGCAGATCGGCAAACTATTATCGTGATACGAATACTTGTGAGTTGGCCGAAATGGATCGTTTTACTTTGGCGGGCTCGAACTTGTTCCAGGCACATAATGGCACCGAATATTTGGAAAACAATTGTGCCGAGGAACCAAATAAGTTGTGTGAATTCAAACGTTTGCCTGGCAGAATACTCAAAACTGTGGACTCGGTTTATCAAGATATTGGTAGCATCGATGAATGCCGTGATTTGTGTCTCAATTCACCATATAGGTAAGGACCTCGTGATTTCCAAATAGATCCAAAACTATTTTAGTTGTTTTCTTTAAGATGCCATTCATATGACTATGGTGATACTGGCGATATGGTTTGCCGCCTCTCGCATCATAGTCGGGCAACGTTGTCGGATGTTCAAGATCCATATTTGGAAGTACCGGAGGCAGCTACCTATGAACTATCATCGTGTTATAATGTGACCATCGAGTGTGGAGCTGGAGATATGGTTGCTCGCATACGCACTTCGAAACTGTTCGATGGAAAGGTCTATGCCAAGGGTGCTCCCAAATCCTGCGCTGTGGATGTAAGCAGTTCGTTGGACTTTGAGATACGCATGGGCTATCAGAATCTGGAATGCAATGTGCGTCAGAGTGGATCGGGTCGCTATATGAATGATGTGGTTATACAACATCATGACACTATTGTCACGTCTTCAGATCTGGGTCTGGCCGTAACCTGCCAGTATGACTTTACAAACAAATCGGTGACAAATGATGTTGATCTGGGTGTTATGGGTGATGTGGAGACAGCTCTATCGGAAGAGGTTATTGTGGATTCACCCAATGTTCTGATGAAGATAACCTCAAGAGATGGCTCCGATATGATGATGCGTTCTGCCGAGGTTGGTGATCCACTGGCTCTGCACTTCGAAATCGTCGATCCACAGAGTCCGTATGAAATATTCGTACGTGAATTGGTTGCCATGGATGGTGCAGATAATGCCGAGATAACTCTAATCGATTCACAAGGCTGTCCCACAGATCATGTCATTATGGGACCTATATTTAAGAGTCCGCTTACGGGCAAAATTCTATTTTCCAATTTTGATGCTTTCAAATTCCCATCGAGTGATGTGGTACAGTTTCGTGCTTTGGTAACACCCTGTATGCCCAGCTGTGAACCCGTTCAATGCGATCATGATGATATCATTGATGAGTTTAAGTCACAGTTATCCTACGGACGTCGACGTCGTGAAACTTTAGGAACTTGTAAGTTTAACTTTACTAAATAATTTAATAGTATGTTTTTTAAAAAGTATCTACTAGTCGGGCAACCACATTGTCAATATTTATACTCGTTATCTTTTAGAAATTGTTGTTATGAATGATACATAATGAAATGATAAACAAAAAATTATTACCTCACTGTCACTATCTATGACTAAAATATTAATTAAATTTAATACAGCTTCCCGTTAATGCATGAAATATATAAAAACTAACTTTTGTTTACACTTGCAGCTAAACTTATTGGTCGCGAGATAAACCGACAAAGTCGTGAGGCAAGACTTGGAATGATTGAAAGCCAACCAGGTCAAGAGGATATGCTATTGGTTCAATCGATTCAAATAACCGAAAAATTCGGTTTTGGTAAAAAGGAGCAAGTGCAACAGCATACAAGCACCCATACCATTAAGGACTATGATAACGATGATAGTGCATTTATTGTCCATGATGATACAAGTGGATTTTGTGTTAACGGAGCTGGTAAGTATCTAATATCTGATTATGATGATTGTTCGAATCTTATCTCAATCAAACAAAAACGTTTCACGTTACAGGTTTCATTGTTGCAGCCACAATATTTTTTATGGCGCAGTTCATTGTGATTGCCATCTGGTCTTTTTTATATCGACGACGAGACAATAAACAGCCATATGTAAATCAGTTTCTGAATGCCGCTGCGAAATATGGCAACAATGCCGCCAGCAACAATATCGCATTTGCTAAATAATAAAACCCAAAAGCCCCTATGGGGCTGGAAAATTTTGTTGCTGCACAAAATATACAAGAAAAATTTGCAATATTTAGATATTAGTAATGTAGACAAAAAAGAAAAGCGTTCAGATACTCTAAGAAGTCGCCTAAAAATAAATAACCGAACGTGATATTTTTGGAAAAAATTAAAGTGATTAAGTGAAATTTTAACATAAAAAAAATATATTTACTTTGTGACTTAAAAAACTGATTTAAAGATCACTTTTTGAAAACTTCTTTAAAAAACAATTAAGTTATAAAATGTATTTTTAAGTGCATGTTTTCCCTAAGATCATTCTTATTTATATATAAATTTAATAACTATAATAATTTACTTTTGCAATATTGAAAGAAGACTGAGAATCATTTCTAACCGATTATAAAAATATTTGATTATAAATTTTGCATTTACAAAATATCAAAATATCGTTTCTAGACCTTCAAACGAAGGATATTGAAAAATAAAACAAAAACAAAGACTATTCTGTAAATACTTAACAATTTTAAACATTTGTCAATCTACCATACTTAACTTATCTATTAAAAACGAATAATAAAATACTTATTGAAAATATATAAAAGTTCGACTTACCCTTAATCGATTATCCATTACGGTCCAAACTCGAGCGCCATAATCATTCGATGTACCCAATATATATGATCCGGTTGAATCAAAATCGACAGAGTTAATCCCAGCACTACTTCCACTAAGCACAGCACGAGGTTCCGTTGAACCTAAACCAAAAACATACCGTACATTAAATCGCATGAATAACCAAATTTCTGAATAGTTAGTTATACCTTTACCGACATCCCAGAGCTTAACTTTTCTATCCGCACCACCTGTAGCTACCATACGCTCCACTGGACTCCAGCGCACCGCATGCGATTCATTCTCATGCGCTTCGAATTTCATTACGATTTTAGTCGGATTCGGTTGTCCGAGGTAGCCGGCGGCCTTCAATGTTTCAATGTTTATGTTTTGTGGCGCTCGGGTTACATCTTCACCAGCCGTAAACCGCGCAGTTATATATTCCTCATCATCGAGCCCCAGTGCTTCCATGGCGCCGTTTATAGATGCCTCATCGAAATCGTCCTCACTAACAGCTGACCCACCAAAGTGTGCGGGACTTGAGTTACGATGCATCGGTGTACCAGTAGGAACTATTGGATTCACGGCTGAATTTGGTTCTCGGACAGCGTCCTCCAAGTCACGTTTCAGCTTTGCCGAACGTTTTCTGAAAATTGACGGCAGTCTTTTTCTAGATATTTTTGAAATCGGTTACACATTTTACGTTGAACCAAATAGAATCAAATCAAAAAGATAAAAAAAAACAAACGACAATCAAATCGAGAATGCTCGACTATGTGCTATCCTGTACCCATATGGATGAAGATATTTTTTTGCAACCTAATATCTTTTTTATGGGTACAGGATAGCTGTAACACAATAACCAGATTAATTAGATATATGTATGTAGATATATGTGTCCAAATGCAAGCTGAAAATATTATATTAGAAAATGCTTGTGTTATAATCAATTGTTATAAGTATTGATGAAGTTATTTGTTATCTGAGAAACAGGCAAGAACATTACATTATTCACTTAGTAACTTAGTTACATTATTAAAATATTAATTTTACAAAAAAATCAACCCTACGTTGTCTCTCCAAGGGAACTTAAGCTAAATCTATTCAGCTGATAATACTGATCAACAAACTGATAATAATCAAATAAACCTAAACTGATTGGCTGGTTTACTGTGTATTCTCGATTTTTATAGTACATATATACTTTTAGTTACTTTACTTATTCACTTTTCTTGTCTTCAATATATCAATTTTCAATATCTTGAACTTCATGTTGCAAATAATTCGAGTATTGACCTACATTTTAGCAAAGTAGTTATACCCTTTTGTTACCAATTAGCTACATACTGTTTTAGATATGTGTAGATTACATTCCAGATAACAAATCAATGAAGAAATTTTAGTGATGTGCCATACAAAACCGGATCAGAAATGTTTTTTACCAAAAACCACAACAATGCCTTCCACTATAATGAGCAATTTTTTTTTAGAATGGTAGTAATATTAATACATGCACATATGCATATGTATTTGAGTTAAGGTTTTGAATATGTTTATCAAAATGAAAATGTTGAATTGTTTTTTGTTTGCATTTTTACCTTATGATACTTTCGTTTTCCTCATTCAATTTGTCAGCATCATTTGACTTGTAGCGCATTAAACGTTCCAACAAACAACGATTTTCGGCCTGCAAAACAAAAAGAATATATTATATAAAATTAAAAAAGAGTAAATTTAACAATTTAATCGATTATTATCCGATTCTACTGTCTCTGACATATTAATATACTAACCGTAACAAGCAATATATAAAGTCAAGTGTGATAAACAAATTCTGAGAACAATTTGCATAAGCGGAAAGACAGATCAAAATTATCATATGCCCATAAATTAATAAGTATGCAGCATACTATATTTAATACAAATACATACAAACATGCTTTTTACTACAACATTTGCATATTTCAACTACTTACCAAGCTTCTTCAATAGCAATGAATAAGCAATGATATGGTTTTACAATTTAAAAAACAACAAAAAAACAATAAAATGATTTTGAGTAAGTATTAGTATCTAACTGCTATATATATATATGATGGCAAAACATATATAGAACTTTTAAGGCAATGCTACAATGATGACATTGTATTCAATATAAATATTAATAATAATAAAAGCTGTTCATATTGTTGTTGATGACACTCATTAGGCAGACGTGTTTGGAATATAATTAAACAATAATCTAACCTGAACGTTTCGCATCTTATCTTCGAGTGAACTGAACGCCAGTTGCAGTGCGGTGTGCTCATCCAGCAATGTTGTGTTCAGTTTTTTGAGTTCCTCCAGGTTGGAGTGCAGCATCTGGACCTCCGCCTGCAACCTATGATTGGCAGTTTGTTGTTCATGAAGGCTACAAATAAAAGAATGTAAGTTTAAAAAGTTTTGGGCAATAAAAAACTATTATGATTTACCTATGTTCTTTTTCGAGTAGCAGCTTTTTTTGCTGTTCTACCTTCAGATTTAGATCGACAATTGCTTGGGAGTGTTCACCCTTTCGTTTGTGCAGATCGGTTAGTTCCTCCTGTTGCGCCAGCAGCTTCTTTTCCAGCGTAACTATGGCAACATTGGGGCCAGTGCCACCTGTTGACACCGCATTTCTAAGTTGTTCGTTCTCCACGGATAACTTTAGATTGTCGGACTTCAGTTGCGCAACATGATCTATCAGGCGATTGTCTGCAAGAGAACAAAAGTTTAAACAAGTGAATATTTTACCAAGATTAGGCCGTAGTCGGACACAGCATTAACTGCATCGACACATCAAGTATATAAGCATTATTAAATATATCTAACTTTGCACAATAATCTCCTTAAAGTTGTGGCATTCCTTCCGATCTCGTTCCCGCAGTCTTTGGACAACGAGCTCACGCCACACAAATTCCTCGGTGGACATTCTACAATGCGTTATATTGGCACGCCACAAAATTTGTCTACCCTTTGCGGCTTTTGTCGTCACAATGCGCGTGCAGGCATTATATTATTGCAACGGGGGTACACAAAGCTTCCAGAATAACGTAGCTATACAGTTATATATATGGAAACTTATTGTTTCTATCAATTAATGTTCTTTTTTTGTTCGATGATTTTGTTGTGACCGGACAATAAATGTTGTAGGCTATTTTGCTGATCAGCTGTTTCTTGGTGGCGGCCGCTCGATAGATTGCTTATCGAAAATACTAAATTTGTCGTTACGATGCAAGCGTAACGTAAGCGCAAATATGGTGAATAGCGTAATGCATTAAGGCGCGTTTTATCGACACGGTTATTATTTTAAAAGATTTAAAACATTTGTAAGTTGTTCCAACGTTCCAGTGTGAACACATGTCAACATTTAATGGTAATATCAATTTGAATATAAGCTTAGAACTATTTAAAATTCAAGAAAAAACAGGAAAGCAATTGCTCTGATGACCATGCTCTTACCGACACAAAAAATGCATTGTTTGCTTATGCATACAAACATTGAATTGACAAATCAACAAAAAAAGTGGTTGAAAGAAGTTTTCTACTAATGACTCCCAAGAGAGAGGGAGAGCCAGAGAGACACAGAGCGAGAGAGACTGACTTTCTTTCACTTAATGCGTTTCGGGAGAAAAGATCGTTGGGAGCAAGAGCTAAACGGTGTCAGTGTCAGCATTGCTAGGCTTTCGCAGCTGCATGTACAATGGCTGCAGTTATGGTACAAATGTACCAAAACTTGTACCTTAATGATTTGCTTGGTTTTTATTCGAATTGTACGTATGTTTAAGAGCTTCTGATAAATTTTAGATATTAACTTTTAGCTTAAAATGCTTGGCTCTTTCAATAACACATTTCGTGACAAATTATAATACCCACAGCAAGGGTATTATAGAAAGAGTAAGGCAAGATCACTACCTATAGTTCCCAGAGCGTACCTAGTTACTGTTCTAAATACGCATAATGGGAAGCAAACGTATCGAAACATCGCTAAACACGCAAAGGCAATTAAAATTGTTTAAAAACATGCAAACTCCTACAAGTAATACGTGGCTGGTGCTGTTGTTGTTGTTGCTGTTTCTTTTGTGGCTTCGAATGTTGCCAGTACAAAGCAGTCACCACACTGACTCTGGGTGTTGGTTAAAGCAAAGAAGAAAAGAATCATGTATAGATTGGTGTCTTGTAGACAATACTTAACGAAGATATACTCTATGAGTAAGATTGTAATGAACGATCATTACTTCTTTAAGCTCTTAATATACTCAGAGGTTAGTTATACTAGTAATTCCTGGCTATTAGCTATTTTGCAACGTTCCGCTTCGGTTTCTTTCATCTTTTATGCAGTTCACAACCTTACACAGGGTATTTTCTAAGCGAACACTCTTAGCTCAAACTAGTCTTTAGATTTATCTGTGTATAAATTAAATAAAAAAGGAAATTTTGTTAGTTTTTTTCAGATTCAATAGATAATTAATTATAAGTACTACATTATGCATATAAATATTAATGAAACTTTTGTTTTCCTTAGATTGGCTCCTTCTCCAGTCTCGTATAATAGTTATATTAAGTGATACTCGTTAAACCGGAAAATTGATAAGATTTTTAAGTAAACACCTTGCCCAAGCAAAACCGGATAATATCAATACATATATTATATCCTTGCAAGGCGTCTAATAAAGACTTTCTGTGTCATAGTGATAGGGTAACAAAAACTAATGTTGTAATAATTTGTGTAATTTATGCAGATTGGGACACTTAGCAACGACACCTGCGCATCCGACTCTGTCCTACCGGTTATTGCCTTAAGTTCGTTAGTCGGTTGGCAAAAATACCACAGCATCCACTTTTTAGATTAAGCCAGTTACTACTACTACTGCAGTTCAAAGAGTTCCTCCGTTGGGATAAATTACAATTACTTCCACTGTCGATAGGTAATCATTGCAGTCATTATTTTAAGTTCTTGCAAAAAATAATAGGTGAATTCCGCTTTTATTCCATTAGGCATTGTCTCTGTATACGGTAACGGTAATTAACGAAGACATTTCTCTCTACAAAGAGAATGTGAGCAAGTGCATACACACACACACATATATATATACATTCATTCTTACGGTGTATGTTTAAGTGTACAAGCTGTGACAGCATAAGAAAACATAAATATAAAGTACACTAAGGTATCAATAACATTTGATCTATTTTCTGTGAATATTTCACACATAACATTTGCAAAAACCTGACTTAATGTGCAAAAATATTTGGTATCCATGTACAAACACACGCGTATGTACATGTACTCTGTGCAGACATACGTACAAACAAACATACAGGTGTTTAATGACAATAAATGTGGCTGCGATTTATGCAAATGGTGCAACGTATGTCAACGTATTGCCAGCATACAAACATACATACATAAATACGTATGCACATACATACATACGTAGCAATGCAGCAGCGGGCAAGTAGGCAAAACGAAATACTTGGCCATTTTAGGAAAATGTGGTTCGTGTTTTTCGGCACCAAGACCATTAAAAATACTTGCAAAATGCAGGCAGACAGACAGACTATGAGGCATGCTGCCATCGCTGCTGCTGCTGCTGCCAACGCGTAAAATGTAAGCAACCTGCCTTTCAGAAACTTCATTCATTTAATGCTGTAGCAAAGCGTACTGCCGAACGGTCGATCGGCCGAACGAAGGAGCCCCAGCAAGTCCAAACTGAAATGTGGTCGACGTTGTACATATAGCAGTCACCAACTTAATAGAAGAGCGAAACAATACAAAAAAACGTAGAACAGCAACTACAACAGCAACAACCACAACAACAAAGAAACCAATAAAACAATTGAGAAGCTGTAAAAACCACAACAAAGAAGAAGAGTTTTGTAAACTGGTTTTTTTTTAACACAACATAACAGAAACAAGTTGTCGCTGTTATTAAATGTTATCTTAACAGTTGAATGTTAACCGTTTGCAATTGGTTTTCATTGGCGCTGCGCCGCGCATACACATGCTGCACCTGCAGATCGCGAAAAAATAAACACAAATATGCGCTACACTCGAGGACACTTAAATAGGGATGCGAGTCATGAATATGCATAAGTACCAAATGGCCAGTGTTAAATGCTTATATTTATAACTTTAAATTCAACTATTTTACTTTAATTCGTAATTAAATATTTTATGCAAATTTTTTCCCAAAAATTCTTATTAACATGCGGCGCACATAATTATGTATGTATATAGTTTACTTATTTGTATATAATCCTTTTACTTGTACCACCAGCGAAAAACAAGTAACAAAAGTAAACCTGTTTACGCCATAGACCAAACCAGATTTCTTAACCGTTTCGTTCGGAGCGTGCTTCGTATCGTTCACAGTGGCTCGAGTCGAGCGCCCACTTGTTGCTGTTACCGTGGTGCTCTGCTCTGTTGCACGGTCGGCAAATTCAGTTTCAGGCCAGCTACCTGTGATTTCAGGTGTTGTAATTGTCGTGCGCGCTTGGCTCCCAACAATCAGCAACAAAAAACCTAAGAGCTGAACACGAAATTCGCGTTTTGGTCCCCAACAAACAACCAAGCAGGCTGGCTTAACTATGTGTGTATACAAAACGAAGTGTAAAAACTAAAGTAAATAAGCGGATAGCAAATCTATCGTATCGTATCTGCTGCTACAGTTCTGTGGCTTATAAAGCTACATACATACATACGTACATACCAAACAACATCAACTTCATTATACATCGAAGTTTTTGCAAATGATGTTCGTGTAACGATGTGTTCATTAGTGTAAAATAAATAATCATTGCGAAAAGTTTCAAGAAAAAAAGAGGTAAAGAAAACCAAATGCAACCAAAAAATTATATTTACAAATATCTGTTAAATTCCTGCTTATGTTAAACGTTGAGTTTATGCGTTTGTATGCGTTTTGTGTGAGTGTGTGAGTGAGTAAAAAAAGAGTTGTAACTTGGATGAAAGCTGAGAATCGTGTTTTTTGTTTTTCGCAAACTCTCAAAAGATAACACTTTCTATCACTTATGTTCGCTAAATTACGGATCTTCTTGTACGGGAAATGTGGTGGACAAGCATAAGTCAAAAGTGAAATCTGGCAAAAAATATGTAAATTATTAATGTTAACACCTTTCGGACAAACAAAAACGAAACAACATCAAATAAAAAACAGTTTAAATCAACTCTTAATAAGTGGCTAACAAACTCTACTCTAAGATATACATGGTATACATTATTTATGCTCCAAATTCACTGCACTGCAAGATAAATGACAATCGCTTGCAAATAACTCTTTAAACAAAACAAGAACTGAATAAAAAAAACTGAACCAATCAATTACAATTGCAGGACGTTTGGCAGTCACTTTTTTGTGTGTAGAGTGTTGTCGTGCAGTTTGTAGCAAAAACGTAGTCTATGCAGTTGACCCCAATATTGACATAGGAGGAAAAGCATTATTATTGTGTTGGGGTTCGCAAATGAGGTCACGTGTGCAAATAGTAGTTAACTGCTGTCACAGGTACACCTCGTACGTACACCTCAAAGACTTCGTTCGCATAGACGATCAAAATCAACTTGCCACACTACTTTTACTGCACGCAGTCTCAGCATTCGCATTCGCAGCAGTCTCGATCTCAGTCACAGTCGCAGTCGAAGTCGAAGTTACAGCCTCCGCCGCGGCCGCAGCAGCTGTCGACAGTATTGAGTGGTATTTGCTGTTGTTGTTGTTGTTTTGTACCTTTGGCTGATTTTTTTTTTCTTCTTTTTGTTGTTGTGAGCAGGTTTACTAAGTTTTTTTTTCTTTTATTTTGGTTTTGGTTAACTATTGTGGGTGTCCGTCTCTCTCTCTCTCTTTCTTTCTATCTCTATTGCTTGGCCATCGTTTTGTTGGCAAAAGTGAAACTTAAATGTATTCGAATCGTGCGAGAATCATTTATAGGTATGCAAATGTTTACTTTTTTTTTCATTTTGTTGATCCATCCAAGTACCAAATTGTACGTACGTGTATACACAATTTTGTCTAACATTGTACTTGAATCGGATATTTTTAGTCTTTTGGTCAAGACAAGCAGAGTGAAAGTTGTCTCACTTATTGATGTTTGGGAATTGATTCGTGCCGGCTTTGAGACGGTCATATTTATGATATATGAATGGGGAGTTCAAGTAATGAACTTTCTTATACATTCGCACTTCATTGAGGTTAATTTTATTATATAATGTATACGTGTTTGTTTGGATTAGTTTCCATGTATTAAGACACTTTTAATGCTCCAAAAAAACAGTTTGACGTAAGAATACCTTAAAAAATGATTAATTTAATAAAGCTTATCGAAAAATTAACTCTTTAAATGAGTTCCTAAAAATAAGCAATTAGTATCTAGTAATTTTTTCATATGAACGTTTATTATTATTTTTTAAGTGTACCGGGAAATAAGTAAATGCATTTGTTCTTGTCCATGCATCCGCTTACCTACACCGTTTTTTTTTCTTTATATAATATTCTTATGGTGCTTGCATTTTTTCGATTGGTAATGCTGACTTGCGACAGTTTCAGCAAATTTCGTATGTGGAAACGAAGAATATGACACCACACGTAACCGAAGGCGATTAACTGCTTAATCAAACGAATATACATATATATATGAAGAAGATATATACGTATATGGTATGTAGATCTTATAGCGGTTATTCAAATTGTGTCTCCAAAATGCTTCAGGCCTTGATTCAAATTCATTTTTGGCTCACATCTTTTAACCTTTGACATATTTAATCGCTTACCGGTTTTGGAATCGTAGCTGCTCGTAGCTCATCAAAATATTTGTAAAACGTGTCTGTCAAGAAATACAAACTATGAAAGACATTTTCAAAATTGCATATTAAGCAAAACCTAAGGCAACAGACAAAAGCAAAAAGATTAAAAAAATAAAATACCTTTTAAGCATTTTTGTTTAGACTAAGCTTTAAAAAAAAACCAATTGTTGTAACGTTGCACGTAATTTTTCATCGTTTCATGGTAAAATTTTGTTATGATAAGCTTTAAGCTTACACGTGTTTTCGCGTTGTTTCTAAAGGTCAAGTACCTCTAGTTAACTGTTAAGATTTAATTAAGCATATGAAGAGAAAGAACCAATGAAAACTTTTATAAACTCTGACTAAAGAAACTAATTAGTCATTAAATATAAAGAAGATTTGCTTTGGGATAGAATATATGGTATAAGTGCGTTCTTAAACTTAAACTACTTTGATTACCCTTCTCCATTTTCCTCCAACATTCCTAGTAACCATCCCATCTTGATACTTACATACTTAAACAGCATATAAGGAAGCTTCAGTTTCAAATTTCAAACTTCCTAGCTCCAACCGTTTGCTCGAACCAACTAACTAACCAAGCAACCAACAACAATAACTAATCACCAATCAGTCAGTGAGGACAAACTGTTTTATTTATGTATAGAAAACGCTTGCAACTTAAATTACCAAAGAATGCATTAATTATGTTGCTCCCTATAGACAACACACAGCATACACCCATCGATCCATACTCACACACATACATACAAACAGACATACAGACATACCGGTATGTGTGAAGTTCACCATACTAGTACTTATGCGAAAGATTACGTTCTTTATGTGGTCAGCTTAGTCATGTCTTGCGGTGTGCTCTTTCTCTCTCGCTCTCGCTCACTCTGTATGTGTGTGTTTGTATGTTTGCCGTCGTGCAGTGTGCACGAATAACAGCAGGCAACATATGTATGTATGTATGTACATATGAAGAGCATCTTATCTTAGATTCCCAAAGGTCTATATATGGTCAATTCTAAAGTGGGCAACAGGCAAAAACAAAAACAAAAACACAAAAAAAAAAAAGAAAAACAAAATACGCGTAGACAGCTCCAAGATGGGTAAGTTAAATATTTATTGCATATTGATGTCATACCATTTAAGGTTCTTTCAGCCACCTTTGTGCATAAATAAATACTACATACTTACAATTGATCTGCTTGATGCAAACAAACAACAAACAACAAGAAAGGAGCAGCCAACATAGGCAAACAATAGCTCAATTTTATACTTTTTGCCCAAAAACAAATAGTAGTAGTACCATCTATGACTGACACTTGAGCAAATTTGATTTATTTCCATATCCATTTACATAGCTCCGAGGGTATCGCCCGGTCTACCGGTTAATTTGTCTTGAAGCGGTGTGAAAGGAGAAAGAAAACCAAAGAAAAGAAAAGAAGAGAAAGAAAACACACATAAAATTAATTGATTCAATTAACTTGATTATGATGTTTTGCCGTATTTGCAGATAGAAATGATTTCCCACAGTGTGATGACACCTTTAGGACCTCACTTTCTGGCGCTACTTCTGGTAGTACTCAGCTTGTTTTGTCAGGATGCCATCGGTGTTTTGGGTAAATCACAAATGTGCGAAGTGGAAACGGGACAAACAAACATAATACTCGATATCGAAGAGAGTCGAGGGAATTGTAAGTATCAACTAAAATCAATTCAATTAAAATAAATACACACACAAACACATTTTATACCCTATGGAATTTGTTTAGCCAGAAGTCAACAAATGACAACATAAAATCCTAAACAGGAAAGTGGAAATCGGAGCCACAATATCGTCTCTCTCTTACCTCTCTTCATCATCCTCTTCCTTTGCCCAGTATGTGTTCACATTTTGCAATAATTGCAACGAGCTTTGCTTTCTAGATACTTGATTGGCTCCACACAGACTAGTTCATACTACTGGTATAAATAATACCTAAAGTCAGGTCCATGCTAAAGAGAAAGGCTGTTGTCGATGCATACGGGACTTTTCTCTTTGACATCTTTCTGGCTTGGGGTTTTGAATTTCAAACTGCGACCAATTTTTACTGATATCAATAAAATTCCAATTACTCGTTTTTTATTTTATGTTATGATAGTACAACAAAACACAAAACAAATTATCTGATTCGTTTCATTCCGTTTCCATTCCACACACAGTCATTGGGCAATCCACAACGCCAGCACAGCTGCCAATTTATGGGGATCCCTATACGGAAATAGCGCTCGATCTAGTCTTCCCGAAGGGACACCCAACATTCCAATTGGATGGCAAGAATTTGAAGCTGTTGCAGCCACTCGATCGCGATGAGGAGAACCTGAGTCACATAGTATTTCAGGTAAGCGCAAAAACCTTTTTACTCTAATAATAGTTTCAATACAATTCTCAATCTCAACGAAAAAAAAAGAAAAAAACTAGATTAAGAATAGGAAGCATCTTTTAACAAGTTCTTTCCTCAGTCACTCCCTGTAAATTAAATGCAATGATTGTTTGTTTCAGGTCTCTTGCACGATTCGTGAGACGAATAAGAAGCGAAACATTCCGCTCATTGTCCGGGTGTCCGACGTTAATGACAATGCGCCACAATTTATGAACACACCATATGAGGTCACTGTACCAGAGGTAAGTACAAATTAGGCACTTAAGTAGCTACAACTATAATCTTCGCTATAATAGTAGTAGAAGTACACTTGACAATAGTCTATCCGTTAGATTTCCCTCTGTGTGTGTGTGATTATTTGTTTTTATTTCGACTTATTTTTATTTGTATGTGCAAATACGTAATTCCGGCATTATAGTTTATAGTTCTTCTTTGTTTTGACTTGCTGACAAACTGGTTTTCCTTTTTTTTTATATGCCAAACCTTTTTGGGTAACTGCCAACTGAATCTTCATCAGCTACTGAGAGAGAGAGCAGTATATTCTTCTTATATAAATACATTTATATACATATATATATATATATATAGATATATAGAAGACGGTGCTATTGTATTTTGGTTGCGTATTTCCAGTTGCGAGATCTTCGAGCTCCAAACAATGCCTTGGAATAATTTATTTGCATTTTAATATGACAAACACAAACTTGACATATTTGCGTTCGCTTTGACAAAACCCTCCAATTTTAACAGGTTAAAATGCAGTGACGCATATTTAGCATATTTATCTGATTTGTCTGACAATCATTCCGTCCATATGAATTGCATGCAATTTCACCTTGCAAAACGAGTTTTAAAGGAAATAATAAAGATTTCAGCTCAATACTTGAAAAAGTGTGTTATAGATTTTTAAAGAAATGTGTAACGCATAGAGGAAAACATACATAAAGTATATATTTTCTTGATCAGCATGGAAATAAGTATGAGTTTCTCTGCAAAATTGTCCCTTTTTGTGCTATCTAGCTGAAACTTTGGTTAAGATCTTATTTTTGTGTCAGTTAAATCATTTGTCAAAATCAAAGAGATTGAACCACTATATCAAACATATTTAGATCTTTTACAAGATTTCACCATAAAACAAGTAGGATTTGTTTCAAGTGTATATATAACATTTGGCATGCCATTTGTTTGAGTATATAATTGGTTAAGAATAATGTGGATTCCTGTTTATTTTCTTACATATGATAAACAAAAGTGTACCCTTGAAAGCAATTTCTTAACTCAGAAACAACACGCCATTTTTCGTTTATTATGGACAAAGGATTTCGTGCATGCGATACAAATCTTCACAAATACACAACTAAACTTACATAAATATGCATGTGTTTAAATCCATACAAAATAATCATTTCCAAATGGTCCCCACTGCATTGCGCTTCTTCATATTTCATTTTCCTTTTTCTGAGACTTTTCTGGTATGTGTTTGTGTGTGTGTGTGAGTACCTTTACCTGGATTGCACAACGCGCAAAAGTTCAAGCAGCGCTAACAGAAAATAAAATATAAATATCATTATTCTCTGTCATTTAACCAGTGCTTAACTTTAACCAGTGTTTAACTTGAACGCACTTAGCGTAAAGTTCATCCATGGCTAAGGAGTTCAACTTACATATCACCTTATTGTTAATTCTAATTCGTTCTATTGTCTATCGCTTAACCAGCGGTTAGCTTTAACCGGCAGTTAATAAAAAGTTGTCGACAGTTTTGGAATATGTGAATAGTTCCTTTTCTGACCTACATCCGCGTTGCATATCATCTTATTGTTAATTCAAATTAGTTTCTTCTAAACAAATTAGTTAGGCAAATGCTCATACATACACACACATACATATATGGTATGCAGGGTATGTATGCATTCTTCGATGCGTTGCACCTTGCCGAAAAAACGAAAAAGCCAAAAAAAAAAAAACTTGCATAAAACATGCCAAATAACAATTGCTGCGCCTGTTTTTTGTGTGCCGCTTTGACTTCTACCGCGGTTTGCCATTTAATGCACAGACAGACAGACAGACAAAGAGAGAGAGAGAAGGAGAGATAGATAGAGATAGGGAGAGAGAGAAGAGTAACCAATTGAAAAGTTCAATACAATGACTAAGTAACTTCTCGCCCGTAGCCAAACATGCGAATGTTAAACCAGTAACAAGTACTAACCCTGAGGTAAGAGGCACTTGTACAAGAAACAAAAAAAAAAGATGCTAACATACATATATACATACAATCTGTATGATACTTACTTACTTACTTACATACATAGTACTACATGGCTAAGTATATAGTGATAGTTAAATGTAAAAGGCTGTTCAGTTTTGTTGTTGTTGTTGTTGTTGTTGCCCGTTATATAACTGCACTTTTGGTGCATCTCAATGTTGTTGGGCACGTTTTGTCACCCAGCTTGTTTGCTCGCCTGCTCGCCTGTTCGCTTGCTTGCTCGCCTGAGCTTGGAGTTGGATTGGATTGGATTGTTTGGCTGTTGTACTGGTTGGTTGTTGGTTACTGGCGATTTTGGTGGTGGCTTCAGGCTGCTGGTTTTCCCCCCGAAAACAGTTTAAACAACAACAATAGCCACAGCCATAGGAAATACCCGTGGGCAATGCAGCAGTTTTGCACAGTTTGCTACCTAATTTTCATGAACATGCCATTTTTGGTTTCCGGTGCAACGTATTTAGCATATTTGCACGGCATAAAAGAAAAAACGGGAACAATCATTATTGTATCTTTTATTGTTAAAACGCCTATACATAAATACGTACTTGAGCCGTTTAGTAAGGATTGATTATTTTTGAATTATTGAATGACCTTTTATTTTTTTTTTTCGACTTTTCCAGAGCACACCTTTGGGCACCACAGTTTTTCGCAATATCCAAGCTGTTGATAAAGACGCTGGCGTTAATGGCCTAGTTGAATATTTTATAGTTCAGGGGAATATGAATACGACTGAGGATGATAAGTTAACTAGTGCCGATGGCTTTGGATCTTTTGCCATATCATTTCCACACCAAGGACAAGTAAGTACCATTATTCATCTATTAATTTATAGTTATTATTTACTTTCCACTCTTTCAGGTAACAGTTGCTAAAACTTTAGATTATGAAAAGATACAACGCTATTATTTGACAATTGTCGCATCGGTAAGAAACTTTTTTAGTCTACACAAACCATTTTTTAGGTTTTTTTTTTCACATTTCGCACATTTGTTAATGTGTCATTTAGAATGTTTATTCTAAGCAAAACTTTAAGCTGTCTAATTAGTGTTAGTCATTATTTAATTACCCACTTAAAATACTTTTTATCATTATGAACTAACCTAACTAACCAAATAGATTAGTTGTAATTAGTAAAGATAATTAATTTCATTTTTTGTCTTACAGGATCGTGCGCGAAATGTTGCCGATCGTCTGTCTTCAACAGCCACATTGACTGTTAATATAGCCGATTCGGATGATATGGATCCATCGTTCATATATCGAGGTTGTGTTCTTCTAGATGGTGCTTGCATCAATCCCGAGTACACAGCGTCTGTGCCTGCGGGATCAGTGCAAGGAGTGCTCAATGTTCTACCGGAACGCATACAGGCCGTCGATTTGGATACGATAAGTTCGCGGATCCGGTATAGTTTTGCAAGTGGCATGCCTGGAAACTATGCGGATTACTTTGAGATTGATGAGGAGACGGGAGTTTTGAAGCAGATCAAAGCGGTGGACACATCGACTGCGAAGAGATATGATATAATAGTCAAAGCCGAAGAAATCTCACCAGCTCCACGACGCTTTACGACGGCCAAGCTGACAATTGCCGTCAAGCCAGTCGATGCTAATCCACCTGTTATATCTTCGTCCGATATTGAGGGATATGTTGATGAGAATTCTCCAATCGGAACAAGAGTTTTGGATGCGAATGGCAGACCAATCACTTTTAGGACAACCGATGATGATTTGGGTGAAGATGATCCCAAGCCCGATTACATTTACGAATTGACAACTCCATCATTTAATGTGACCAGCGATGGCATACTGATTGTCTATGAGGAGGGCTTGGATCGTGATCCTCCGGCTCCGGGACGTTACAAGTTCCAGGTGGTGGCTCGAGAGCCACGAACAAATGCAGCAAGTGCTCCTCTGAGTCTGACCGTACATTTGCGGGATGTTAACGATAACGCTCCCAAACTGGCAATGGTTGCTCCCATTTCCATTTCAGCTGGAGATCAGCATGAGCAACGACTGGTCACCCAAATGATGGCCACCGATATCGATGAGGGACCCAATGCCGTGGTCACCTACTCCATCTACCATGTCTCCAATAATGGTATGCAAAAGTTCAAGATCGACGAGCAAACCGGCGAGATCGAGACCCGAGGACGTTTACTGGCCGGTGAGCAATATAGCATAACGGTGCAGGCAACTGATATTGGAGGTCTCTCCTCCCAAGCCATTGTCGAAGTGACTGTCACTCCCGGACCAAATACGAAACCACCTCGTTTCACTAATAACCTGTATGAGGTGCAGGTCAGTGAGGGTGCTGAAATTAACTCAACAGTTACGGTAGTACATGCAGATGATCCGGAAAATGATCCCGTTATCTACTCTATTATGTCTGGCAATGATTTGAGGCAGTTCTCTGTGGGTCAGCAGAGTGGAGTTATTATGGTTATACGGAAACTAGATCGAGAGAGTCTAACACGCTATCAATTGATTGTGAAAGCGGAAGATAATGGCGGACTTTCTAGTAGTGCCACGGTCAACATTAAGGTCACGGATATAAATGACAAGAATCCTGAATTTGATGAACTCTCACAACCCTATGTTTTCCACGTTGAAGAGGGCAAGGATGATGCTTTCGTTGGTATAGTGCATGCTACAGATGCGGATGAGGGTATAAATGCTGAGATTACATACTCTATACCCACGGATATACCATTTGCCATTCATGCAAAATCGGGTGAGATACGCACAGCCGAGGAGTTAGACTATGAGAAGCTGAATGAATATAAGTTTGTGGTGACGGCCAAAGATGGTGCGCCCGATGCCCGACTCGGTACGGCAAGTGTTACCGTAATTGTCCACGATCTACCGGATGAGGTACCCAAGTTTAATGATGCTCGTATCAATGTAAGGGTTCCGGAGAACCAACCAGACTTCTTAGTAACCACTGTGCATGCTCATGATCCAGACACCATGCCGGAGGTCACATATGTATTAAGGAAGGGTGATGATGAGCTTTTTAAAGTATCTCCAAAGACTGGGGAAGTACGCACAACAAAGGGTTTAGATTACGAGAAGGAAAAACAACACGAATTGGTTGTGGGAACCATTGAGAATGACGGTGAATCGCTTGGTGACACAGTGCGTATTGTCATCGAGGTCGAGGATCGTAATGATGTACGCCCAGTGTTCATTACAGTACCGGGACCTGTAACTGTAAATGATGATCAACCTATTGGGTCGGTTATAGCAAATATGCCGGCCATCGATGCTGATGGAACTTCGCCCAATAATGTTACCCGATACGAGATGGTTGGTCGTGGAAAGGCTCTGAAATACTTCCAAGTCGATCCCGATACGGGTGCTGTTCGAATTCGAGATGAGCTGCGTAAGCAAGAGGATACGGAGTACCAAGTTGATATACGAGCCTATGATATGGGTGATCCGCAGCTCAGTTCAGTTGCAATGCTGCCAGTATTTGTACGTCATATGCTACTCGATCCCAGTGATGAGAATTCCATGGAGAGTAAGATGAATATGGACAATGGACTGATTGTTAGCTCGGAGACTGTCGGATTAGCTTTCAGCGATGATAGTTATGTCATTAGTGTTCCAGAATCAACTGCTGTGAATAGTACTTTAAAGCTCATTCAAATCATAAACTCCAAGAAACCATCCAAGGGAGCTCCTAACTTCAAATGTGAGTTTGTTCAAGGAAATGAACTGGGAGTATTCGATCTAAGTCTCGAGGATTATGGATGCTTGTTGGTACTTGCAAGGCCACTGGACTTCGAAAGTAAGACATCATATACTTTGGAGCTAAGATTGGTCTCACAGCGTTATTTTGTGAGCCCACGCAAAGATCATACTGTAGTCAATATCATGGTGCAGGATGAGAATGATAATCCACCTGAATTCGTCTTCAATCGATTCCACGGCCAGAATGATACATACTATGCTATAATAACACCCGAAATGGAAATTGACACAACCATTTTACAAGTGCGTGCTACAGATCGCGATTCGGGTAAATTTGGTTCCCTGAGATACAAGCTCTATGACGAAGAGGAACCCAGCATCCAAGATGATCATTTGGTAAGTTAAAATCGAAAGAAATAGATATTCCTTGCAGTTGCTTAACCATATTTGTTTTGCAGCCATCGACATACTTTGTTCTCACTGAGGATACGGGTATCCTGCGCACAGCTAAGCTCTTCAATGATGCCAATTTCCCAATGATATTCTATGTGGAGGCGAGTGATAATGATGCTGTCGAACAGGGTTCCCATCACACAAGAGCACGGATTGTTATTAATAGGTTAACAGATTCAAATCGAATGGGTCTAGCCTTCTCCAATGCTGCACCCAATAAGATACGAAACCATTATGCAGCACTGGAACAGCTAATCGAGGAAAGGACCAATGGATTGGTCAGTGGCATTGAAAGGATCAGCAATTTAAAATTCCTAACTACCAATGGAACAGTGATGGAGAATCCGAATGCGACCGATGTATGGTTTTATGTCATCGATCCCAAATCGGAGACACTCTTAAGTCGCAACGATAGCATTGTTCAGGATACGCTGCTTGAATCATCTGTGGCAGCGGCACTCAACTTGGCGGCATCCGATGTGGCACATGCCAATGCTGATGGTATACATGCACCAATCCAAATCAAAGAACAGGTTCACAAGGTTAAAACTGCTAACATTGATGACGAAGTATTCTCCTTCACGCTGATATCTATATCCATCATTATACTGATTTTGGGCACCATTGGCATAATCTACATATGTATATCTTGGTCCAAGTGAGTAGTACACATAATAATTATCATAACATTTAACTGATTCATGTAATTTCTGCTTAGATACAAAAACTTTAAGGAACGCATTCGTCATTATTCGGCACCAACCCCCACCCGTTACGATCCTGTGATCGTTAACTCACAAGCCTCAAATGTTGGCGATGCTGTAGCCAATTTGAAGGAGTACGAAACACAAATGCTTGCTATGGCTGTGCCCCCAGATGGTGATGAGGATTTGCAGCTGGATTTCAGTGCAAAGAATCATGCCTTTTCCCTAGATAATGTCAGTTATATAACACATAAACAAAATGGCGGCGGCGGCGGCGGCGGCGGCGGCGACATGCAGTCAAGTCCTACGCATATAGATGGAACTTTGAGCACAATTTCCACACTACGCCATAACAATCTGAATAATTTAGCTAATAACATTAACAACAATAACAACTTGACGATGAACAATCGTCAGAATACCTTTAATCGCACACTGGAAATGAATTCCCGTAACAATGCTAATCCACTTGCCATTCAGGGAAATGTTACGCCAGGAACTTTAACATTGGGACGCATTAAGCACCATAATAGCAATAATTATCTGAACGATAGCTATAAATATGATGCATCGAGCCGTAATAACTTGGCCAATGCCAATGTTCAAAACAATGGCTTTAGCACGATGGGTAGACGTGGCAATACCTTTGGTGGCATGGCATCCTTGAATACTGGTGGCGAGCTAATGACCAATACTCTAGGTCGAAATAATCAACAGAATAATCGTCTCAATGTAGACGAGCTGCCCATAACAAATCCGTTGTTCCAAAGGTTAGTACTTCTTATTAATTTAAATTCCTTATCATTAAATACTATTTTTTCGACCTTTTCAGATCCAATGGTGATCAAAGTCATAATCACAATATGAGTTTCACCAATGAGAATGTGATTTTTGGCAAAAGAGATTATGGCCAAATGAGCTTCTCTTATTTAAATGACTTGGATCGATCGGAAGTAGAGACTACAACGGAACTGTAAAAGGATCATCTAATTGCAATTTAGTGTGAAATTATTTTGGGTGTATTTATTAATAATGTTGTATTTATCTGTACATAAGATTTGTACGATTACTTAATTTTCGAGGCATTTAAGTAGTTAAACATTATCGAAAATTGTTTTAGATACGTTATATTAATGTGCAGTTGCCATTATATTGAGAATGTTATTTCAACAAGCTGTAAATATATATGTATAATGTTAAATATTGATGATAGAGAAACTGATAAGATGTAATGATTTCTTTGTATATAAGCAGTAAGAGACTGCAGTCATTAGTTTCATATAAGTAGTGGCACTTTTAAACACAAAAATGGGTTCATAAAATACTTAAATAAATATAATTAAGAAAAAGAATAAAAATAGGTTTGCAGGCCATAAATATATCGCTGATATTAAATTGAACTGAAGCAAATGCCTGAATGCAGTTAATGTGTAGTAAAATACATGTACCATTATTTTTTTATGAAATATAATAATATATTTTATTTTTTAAATAACTTTTGTGTTATTATTTTGCATTGTTTGAACAAAAAATTCGCACTATTCAGTAGACGTTACTTTTGTAACGTCCATTTTAGTAATATACTAGTTTTTAGTACGTTTGCGTATTTTATATATTTCTTATTTGCACTTTTGTACTTTTTTATAGTTGGTCACACATTTTGCAAAAATTTAGAACGAGCGATTAGCGAACTTTGTTTTCATTTTATTGAACCGGCGAAATGGCAAAATTGGATGAACGTATTGGATTTATTGGGGGCGGAAGCATGGCGTTTGCCATTGGCGCGGGTCTTATTCGTTGTGGCATTGTGAAAGCTAGTCAGGTGATGGCTTCTGGACCTCATATTGAAAATCTGTCCCGTTGGCGTGAATTGGGTGCCTCTATCACAGATGAAAACCACGACGTCATCGAGCACACTGATATTATATTCATTTGTGTGAAGCCTCACGTGTTAGAGCCATGTGCAAAGCAGCTCAAATACAAGCACGTTCCATCAGCTAAGGACGAAAACAAAGTGTTTGTTTCAGTGCTGGCTGGCACCACATTACAGACGCTCGAGGAGCAGTTTGCATTTATAGGAAGCGCTGGATTAAAAATGATACGAACCATGCCAAACACTTCGATGCAGGTAGGAGAAGGCTGCACTGTATATACCGGCAACTCGCAAGTATCACACCAGGATCTAGAAAAGGTTCATCTGATGCTGAACTCCTTGGGCCTAGCTCAGCAGGTCGCAGAGCCAATGATTGATGCCGTTACTGGTGTTGCTGGCTGTGGACCAGCATTTGTGTACACCATCATAGAGGCTTTGGCCGATGGTGGGGTTAAGCAAGGAATACCACGACAGATGGCAATTCAATTTGCCGCTCAGACATTGTTGGGAGCAGCCAAGACTGTGCTATTAACCGGCAAGCATCCAGCTGTTCTACGTGATGAAGTCTGCTCACCAGGTGGATCAACAATCGTTGGCGTTCACGAGCTGGAGAAGGGCAACCTCAGGTAGCTTACGATCTCACATTGTATTGGACTCGCACATATTTATAAAACTAACTTATTATGTTTTTTAGAGCTACTCTGATTAATGCTGTGGAAAAATCTTCGTTACGTTCCGCTGAGTTGGGTAAAAAATAAAGTGGATATAAATAATTAAGCTCTCTATCTACATATATCCGTATGTACAACAAGCAGTTCCATGTCAATAATTATATACAATATTCAATGTTTAAAAGTTAATTTATTCACGATCTTTTTTGCTCACATATTCGACACACTTGGATGGATCAGTGGGGAAGTATTCCTGGCATTTCGTCATAAGCCGCTTGAGTCCCTGTATATATTTACGTTGTGTTTCATCGTTCATCACATGTGCCACGTTCTTGGAGAAAATCTTCTCGCGACCCGTTCTGGCGTGAATGCCCACCATGGTTACACCAATGGGCCATGGAGCGTTGCCAATGGCCATTTCCAAGTAGGCATCACTTGCTGAGATATAGTTTCGATTGAGCAGATGCTTGCATATATCCCTCAAGCTGTCAAGAATGTCCTCGGGCAGGGTATGATGCTTTAGCTTGCGAAATAATGGCTTCACATACTCTTTTGTTTGTGTGTAAATAACACGAGCCATTTTTACCTTGGTGGACATTTTCTCGTGCTTGGTGTAGCCGGCAATCTGATCGTTCCAGAGTTTCAACAGAAATGTGAGCAGTGTTATAATCACGTCCATGTCGTAATCTTTGTTGCGGCCCATTTTCTGTGACATTGTCTGTATGCTCTCCCAGGATATCGTTTCGTCCAGCTCGGCAAAATCTGATTTCTTATCTTCCTTGGCCGTGGGTGCGTTGGCAAACATCTCTTGTAGATATGCGGCATCCACTTGCTCCATTGCTTCTTGGAAATCATTGCGGAAGCCACGATTCGCCTCAGGTTGTGAAATCTCGCATATACGTAATCTGTCGAAAGCCTCATTCTCTGTTTCACCAAAAAGTAATATGGGCTCTCCGCGCTCACGTAGACGACGTATGACTTCCAGGCGGGGTAGTATATTCTGTCCATCGGACACAAAACTGTACGAGCCTTCAGCGCGGGGCGAAACAACTGATTCCTGTTTCTTGTAGCCAACTTTTTGTAGCACCTCCTCTGTGTCTTTGGCACTGAGCTCACCGCGGCGAAAATATTTCTTTTTATCATCAACCAATTGCTTTTCTTCAAGTAACTTGCGTTTGCGCGCTATTTCTGCTTTTAAAATATCCATTTTGTGTAAATATTATTATTTTTTGTGCACAACAAATGCAACAAAAACGTAAGATCAAAACAGTATGACCAAAATACTAAAAAACACTTTAATACCAATATTAAATTACAAACGATGTGTAACAGTATTTTATAAAAAAAACAAATACTACATTTGTTGTGCAGCCCTGGTTAACATATGGTCACGAAAAATTTACCGTGCTAAGAAAATCGGATTTGCACTGCTTTTGTATACATATAATAATAAAAGATAAACGAAAAATGCCAAAGAAAATGGGAATAAACTCGAAAGCAGCAGAGGCTCGTGACCGCATTAATGCTAACAAAAAAGCCACTCAAGAGCGTTCTGCAAAAGAGGCCGAGGACCGTTTGTGGAAAGATGATGACAAGAATCTGGCAAAAAAGCAACAGCGACGAGAAGAAGAAGAAAAGAAACGGGCCGAAGCTGCCCGTCGCAAGGCGGAATCGAAAGCTTTGTTGAACGAGGAAACAAGCTCAATATCCACCCAGCGCAAGCAGCCATTGGCTAAGATTAATCGCCAGCAAGTAGTGGAAGAGCTTAACAAAAAGCAACGCCTTTTGGAGGCCATAAATGAAGCCAATAAGCCCCCGCCCACCCGTGTTGTGGTCCAACAAAACGTCATTGAGGAAAACCTAAACCGATCTCTGGCTGACACGGTTGTTGCCACAAATGTTGATCAGGCCCTGGCAGTGCTTAGGTGAGTCCCATTTCAAAATCCTTCTTTCAATTTGCATTAATATCTTTGTATATTTGTTTTCCAGTGTCAATGACAACGAGGACGATAAACATCCAGAGAAACGTATGCGGGCCGCATATAAAGCATTCGAAGCGAGTAATATGCCACGCATTAAAGCTGAAAATCCTTCGTTACGTATGTCGCAGTGGAAGCAAATGTTGATGAAGGAATGGAACAAGTCTCCCGATAATCCCTTCAATCAATAACTTGTGAATTTATCGTACAAAACATGGAACCCTCGACTGCCTAGCAGTAGGAGCTGATCCCATCAAATGCAAAAACAAAATAATTTTGAAATTACTGTTTAGTTTAATGATTAGTTTAAATGTGTAATGCAAAATATAATTACAGAACCTATTTATTAATCGAATCATTCAAAGACATTCAGTTTAATTCGAAAAACAAATCTCGTTTCATAGATTGTGTAAACCCAACCGAACCGACTTTCATTCAAGACAGTACCTGACTTGCTTATTATGAAGAAATTGTCGGTTCATAGGATGACAATTATATTTTCATTTATTGCCAAAAAAAGAGAAGAAAAATATCTAATGTACACAAGTGTTGCGCAATAAACAAGCTAAACAAAAGTTAAAAAACCTTAACGGCACCCAAGTATGAGCCGTATTTAAGTGTGTTTGTAGTGTGAACATTAAGTTGTAATAAAGAGAAGCATAATTGACGAACGCTTTTATTTGGCCATTAAATTGTCAATGTTTTGCTTGCTTTTTTTCTTTTTTTTTTTGCTCATAACTAGTTCCGGTTGCTTACTTTTAATATGATATAAATGTAGTATACGTTTCTTAATGTACTCATTATATTTGATGTGTAAATATTTCGCTTTCACCTTAGAGAGAATCATTTCTTCATGTTTTTTAAAAACACTTTTCGAAAGTATTGATTGAATGAGAATCTTAATTCAATAATCTTGGTCTTTAGATACAATGAATTATGTTCTTATGCCCTTTGTTTTTTCATAACTTGAGTCTTTACACTTATAATCTCATAATCTTCTGATTTCTTGCTTGAATACCCCATTTCAACTATTTGATAACTGTTGTTGTTGTTGTTGCACTGCATCGAATCAATGTTCCACAAGAAACGTTCCACAAGAGAGTTGTGCAGTTAACATTAACATGATGTTAACAGTTTATGTTAACCGGGCAGCTGGCGCGCACACTCACAGCTCATTGAGACATTCATTTGTGCTTTGGCTGTGCTGTGCTTTCTTTTTTAATAAAAAATTTCTTTAGACGCATCGTTGCTTCATTCTTCATTCAGTGCGAGACCGTTAACAGTATAAGACGCGTCGTTGTGCTGCCCATCGTGCCTCAATATAGTACTACATACTATAAACGTGAAAGAGTGTAAGAGAAATGTAAAACTTGAAAGCCAATATAATATTTTCAAATATTTGTTGTTGGTACATGTACTAAGTTGCATGTGTGTGTGTGTTGAGTTCAACTAACAAAAAAACGAAAAAAAAAAAACAAATAAAATTGACAGTCGGTAGCATCGAAAGAAAGAAAGACGTGTGAGGAAAATAAATTAAATTTCGTTTGCCGTCGCCATCGGAAATCGCAAAACGGTAATTGTGCCCTGCTGCTGCTGCTGCTCTCGCTCTGTCTAACGTTTTGTTTTCATTTAAAACGTTCGTTCGGTCAGCGAAATAAATACGTTACGCGCGAGGATTTTCAAAAGATAATCTGCAAAATATAGAAAGGATTGACAGCAAATTAGCTATATCCAAAGTCCAAAGTTATTGCTTACGCTTGGAAATTTCATTTACAGTTATATTTGTATACCTAGACATAAAAGTAATTAGTATTCTGTTTGGGCATTGTGGACGCAAGCAACAAGTTTGCATCTTAAGTCTTTTGTTTCGATGCCCTATTCAAAACGTTTAAGCATTTGTGTGCAGTTATAAATCAATAGTATTATATAAGCTGAACATGAATGAAAGATTTAGTTATATACATATGCAAATTCATGGTTATTTTCTTATTGTTGATTACCACACTTTTTTGCTGCTATACCTTTTTGACACATATTCGCATTAATGTAGAACTTGTACCATTGCTTTTTTATCGTCTGCTTCGATCTTAACACATGTTCTACCTTCTTCTTCTTCGTTTGCCGTGTGCTGTGCTTTATGTACATACAACTTGTTAATATATTTGTCCCAATTCTTATGCTTGAAATTAGACATACAACTCTCAGCTAAAGCGAGGTGTTAACATGATGACGCCTTATGTTTTATGTATGTACGAATAACATATACACTTGATTAAGTAATTATGTCTGCATGCAATTAATTAATCGCGAATTCTTCAAACACCTTGAAGTATTATGCAAAAATAACTTTTGCATTGCGTGTTATTATTATTACAGTTGGTAATATACCACATGCAGCATGCACATTAAACATTGTTTGTTTGAAAGAGTTATCTTAGTTATCTTTTGGCCATTACACATTTTGTAAGGTATTTTTTGTTGTTGCTGTTGTTGTTGCTGTTAATGAGGTAAATGGCGCATTGGTCTATTGACTTAATTTCATTGAAGTGAACCTTTTTTTTTATCATAACATAATAATATGGCACGCACGAACGCATTTTTGTATCAAGTGCATTTTTTTAGTATTTAAAAGCACTAAAAAGCCAAGGAACCATAAAGTGAAACGATGTAAGAATTCTGTTTTCAATGATATCACTAAGCTTCTAATTAATCATTAGAAAACGTTAAAAATTCTTATTTCTCATATTCTTTCTGTCGTTTTCACCAACTGTCTGTTTGTGAGAGTTTCGATTTGTCCACTTAATTATATTCGTATAGCATATATATATAAATACTTACTTTCTTGCCAGTGCATAATTTTTATATTGCTTGCCATTTATGAGCCAGACAGACACGAACTTAAGTTTACACTTCAGAAAGAGCTAACGGCAATTTCTCTGTTGCTTTTTTTCTTGTAATGAGTGTTTGTATTGCATTGGCATTAAAAGAAAAGCAGAATACTTTTTTGTGGATTTTTGCTTAGTGGGGTAATGCATTTTCTGAATGCAAATTAACAAACTGACCTGTTTCAATACTCAATACAGTGTGTCAAATTAGTCAATGTACATCCAGTCATATATGATTCATTTGAGTGTGCTTTCGTTGGTCAAGTTTATGAAATTCCAACTAAAACTTGCTGTTCAGCAACAACAACAACAACCACAACAACAACAACAAGGCATTAATATCATCTTTACATCTTTCCATATTCGTGTGTATTGGTGGTCGTCTGCTTATTTGTATATCTTTATGTAAATTTGTGTGTGGCCAAAGCCGATTACGCACCTTAAAAAGTGAAATTTTTGGCATTGTTTTATTTGACTTTCTGTTTCTTGGATTTTTTTTTTTCATTTTTTGTTTTTGATTTGGATTTTTTGGTAGATATCATTTTGCAAAAATCTAAAAACAAATCGATTTAAAGTTAGTAAAAGTAACTAAAGATTTAGCCAGAAAGAACATGAAAGAAATGAACAATTGATTGAGAAAAATCTTCATCAATTAGAAAAATTGAAAGTATTTCCACACAATTTTATGAATCACTAAGTCTAAGACTGACTGGAAGGAGCTTAAGCTTAAAACCATACGAAACCACATCTGTTAGGCTATCTGCACATATTCAGTCTCAGTGTACTTGGCGTGGCAATGGCAGGCCGTACTTGGACTTTAACGAGGTCAACTCAGAGATGGTTGTGGTATATGGGTATATGTTTCAATTTTCTGTTTGTGGCCAAGACTGCACGTGTTAATTCAAAAAAAAAAAACTTATATCGTTATAAAGATCCGAAGCAGGGGCAGAACCAAAAAAAATAAATTTCACTGATTTTCATTACACATTTTTTTTTCCTATAGTATATATATTTTTAATGTGGCTTTGCCACTTAGTTTTGGCTTCACAAAGAGGAAAAAAAGATTGTTTTGTTGTTGTTGCTTTTGTTGTTATTGTCTTGTGGTTAAAGTTGAGCATAGAGTCCGTTGTGTGTGCGTGTGTGTGTGTGTTGTGTGTGTGAGCGCCAGTGCCAGTGCCAATGGCAGCGCCAGCGCCAACGTCAGAAGTTGAGCGAGAAATTTTTGACTGTCAAAAGTGAAAGTTGCAGCTGCAGCCAATGCCGTTGCCGTTGCCGTTGAAAGAAATGTAGAAAAGCGGTAGCTGGTTAACTTTAGCCAAAGCCCCGCCTGATGAATCAACTATATAGTATACAATACGCGAAGCAAGCCACACAGCCAAGCGACAGTTTAAAGTTGAGAAGAGTCTGGGCGATGCGTCTTTGTGTCGGATTTTTAGTTTAAGCTGTAACAACTTTAAAGTGCAATTAAAGTCAACACTCACTTAAGAAGCCAAATTTTTGGTTATTATATTTTGTTGTTTCATTTTAGACAAACAAACAAACAAATAAACTTAACAACAACTGATTGCATGTGATTTCTAATTAACTTTGATTATTTTCTTTCAAAATATAATAATTACAAACCAAAATAGATAATTGAATAAACGTAAGACTCTCTCCATCTCTCTCTCTCTCTCTTTTCTTCTCTCTCAATAAGTAATCTTATGAATTAACAACTTTATGGCAATTTAAAGGGTATTAAAGAAGTGGGTCAATGCTTGCTACAGTTCATTAAACTCCAGCAATGCCAAGGCAATGCCGTTGCGGACATAACTCTCTTTTTGAAATATTTAAATTTAATTAAATTAGCACTTTCTACATGTTGGCCAAAAAAGCGTAGTAGTAACATATTTGTTTTCCTTTAGACGCTTCATATATTGAATAATAATTTTTGAGCAATTAGCACAGTGACCCAAATGCCTTTATTAGGAGTGCAAAAGAGAGAGAGATATATATAGAAGAAATTTAACTTTTTGACGGAAGCTTAACTATCACCAATATTTAAATATGCATACACGTCCATATATCAAATATGAAAGAAAAAGAAAAGTTCATTACAAACAAACACAAACACACAGACACAGGCACGTACTGGGTTATATAAACAGGCAGTAAAGTTTGTGTCTTAAGTCTTTCGTTTTGGCTTACTTTAGAACTGCAAGAAATGCGTGGAATTCGCTAGCCAGATTTATTGACAGGTTAAACGTGTTTAACTTATTGTATGAATAAAATCAAACCCATTGGCTGTAATTCATGTTTTGTTCGCATTTTGGAAATACTCTAAGCTTAAGAAATATGTGTGTAAAGGGTATTATAATATTAAGCTGAGTATAATTTTGTTTGGAGTACAAAAGAAGTATATTATTGAAATGTCCACATAAAATGATTGGTATTCGATTATATTACCCCATACTTTAGATCTACTTACAGGGTATCTTATGGTCATGTTATATTCTTAACTTTATCGCTTTGTTGTCAATGAAATTATCGATGGTGCGTAGCATCAAAAAAACATTGTCAACAAGTAAACAAGTTTCCTCAAATTATGACCCAATTACCCAGTTACTCGGTGCTGGGTATATGTGGCATGGCATATTCAGGTATTTGTGGCGCCACTAAATGCAAATACCTGCTACTTACTAAGTTAACTGAGTGAGCTTCGATTGTACAACACAGCACACACCAGAAGAAAACTTGTTCAAGGCCCAATTACTTCCAAGACACAAGTCAAGTCGAGTCGAGTTGAGTTGAGAATAATTGACAATTCGTTTGACAATTTAAATGAAAGTTGATTGGTATCTCCACGCACCACTTGCACCACTTGCACTACCTGAAAGTAGCAACAGCAGCATCTATAAAACTAGTCACTGCTCAACCACAATAACAACACAACACACCACAAACACGCATAGCGATTGTGGTAATGAGTGGTAATGGCATTGACAATTACCAATTTGCAATGGTTTTGAGTCACAAATGCTTGAGATCGAATCTGGTCTAATTGACGCAACAACTACTGTTTGGCTTTGGCTCTACTTTTGCCAAAATCACAAGTATTGAGAAGCAAACTAACCCCCTTATGAATACCCTGTAATGTGTAGTAACAAGTATACACTCCTAATTTGGCTGTCTATTAAAATTACTTATACAACTCTAGTTATACACATATATCTCATATTTTATGGAGTCGAACAACGCCTGCTTCGGATATGGGTGCAGTGTATAATAACGAGTAACAGAGTACCAGACACAACCACATCATCTATTTCAAAAATTTTCACTTTTTCTTTTATTTTGCTGATTGTTTGTTTTGATGAAAAGCAAAACATGAAGTCGCTCCTCGCAAGACTCACAAGTGCCAACACCAAATTTGGTCAATTCCAGTTGAATTGGCAGCAAGGCAACTTTGTAAAGTTGTAATCGCTATATGATAAGGGGTATCATCATCATCATTGTCGTCGTCGTCATGATGTACACATGTACATACAGATGTATTGACAATCAGGCTTGTTATATATTTTCATAAGATTGCAGTTTATCATCTCACTGACAGATTGTTTATGTATGTAGATGGTTGAAAATGTCTTCAAAGCTAATCGGTTGAAGTAGTAGGAAACTTCATATACGAGTCGAAAGTTTCTTTTTTATATGGAGTGGGAGGTCTTTGAAGATTTAGCAAAACTTGATTAAAGATTTTACAACTTTGTTTTACTTTAGTTACAAAAATCTTTGGCAATATGAGAGCCTATCATCTGGCTATCGCTGGGCTACTCATGCTTGTATGCGGACTAAGTGAGGCCACAACAAACTCAGCAGATCAGACACCGTCCGCCCTATTACCGTTGGAAGCGCGTAATCTGGATAGTTCCGGTGAAGAAGATGTCATTTCGAATAGTTATGTGCTACCAAATCAGATCTTCAACGATGGTAAACCCTATTATGCTCGTCAAGATCCCGTCTCGGGTCAGTTGGATTTTACGGCCAAGAAACCGGCGGGTATTGAGCCGGAGGCTAACGAGGTGCTCAACTCAAAGGAGAAGATTGTATTCAGCGGTAGTTCAACACCCAACATTCACGACTATCTCAATCTGCCCGTCAAGTATTCCTCATCGAAGTTTGTCTACCCTTTGGTATCCAGTTCGTATGCCAATTTGAAGTACCAGGGCAGCAACAAGAACTACATAACCAATAAGAAACCCACTATGGTGGCAGCTCCCGTAAACCCAGTACTGTCCAACAATTATTACACAGTGACAACGACAAAGTTGACTGCAGTAACCCCGACAGAAGCTGGTTACTATTCGAGTACAACAAAGGAACCTACAAGAACCAGTCCATCTACCACAAGCACCATTACCACAACCCGAACTACACCAACAACAACAACTACTACATCAACAACAACACGGCAAACTACAACTACAACACGTCGACCATTCATTCAGTCCATACCAACAACACCACAGCCAGTGCGTACAAGTACAACCCGAAAGAAGTTCATGCCTGCCAAAAGACCGACTTTCTCAAGCACAACAGCAACCAAAACAACGGTGCAACCTCCACCGGCTAGAATATCAACAACAACAACCAAACAGCAATCGAGACCCACACAAAGTAGCACTGACATTAAGTTGACCACCCATCATCCTACCCCTCAGGCTGACATCTTTCCCACTGAACCGGCGACTACCACAAAAATGTATACTACCCCAAGGAATGAGGTGGCTTCCGGTCCAACGAAGCCCACCGATTTCAGACCGATAACAGATGCCACAAAAATACCCAATCTCGATCCGGCAGATGTCTATCACACCCTGGGTCAAAAGAACACAAAGGTACAGCAGGAACAGGAAGCGGCTGCCATTAAGCCAGCAATGACCCTAAGTGACATATTCAACAACCTCGCCGAGGAGGAGAATGCTGTGGCCAATAACTATCAGCAGAATCAAGGCTTTGATGCCCAAGGAAATCTCATTGAGCCCATAGCACCGTCCCAGCCATCACCATTTGCCATGCAACAGTTACCACTTCCACAACTGTCACGTCCCATGACGATGCAAAACCAGAAGGTATCACCTGGACTGCATCAAGGACCACATCCACCACAATACCCCAATGCCAATGACCAGAAGGTTATGGCGGGAAGTCCGGAAAACTATGACAACCAGTATGTGTCGTACCAGGTGCAGCAGCCAAATGTGATGCAGTACCGACCCATGCCGGGTCAAATTAACAATGTGGTCATTTCACCTGGACAGCAGTCCGCTTCCTTTGTCCTAGGAAGCCAACAGCAAGTTAGCCATCCTGGTAGTTTTGGCAATGTTGAAAAGGTCCCAGGACCCTTCGCGCAGGATACCGCTGGCGTGCAGTACGGACAGGTTATCAATGAGGAAATTGCAAACATCAAGCGTCCACAACCTCCAACACAACAACAACAGCAGCAACAACAGCAACATCAGCAACAACAACAGCAGCAACAACAACAGCAGCAACAACAACAACACCAACAACAACTGCAGCATCAGCAACAACAGCATCAACAACAACAGTACCCACAACCAACTCCTCCCAGCAACCAACAACAAATGCCAAATTATCAAACGAATGTTAAATACCAATCTGCTGCTTCTGTTGTTCCTGAAACAACTGTCGTTGGAACCGTAGTTGGAGCTACTTCGAGTAACTACCCAGAGCCGCCACCCGAGGCACCCTCACCATATCAACAACTTCCTTTGATTGGATCCAATATGCGTCCTGCCAAAAAGCAGCCAACTACTAGTCCCAATCAACTGTTGCACCCCACATTGTCAGCACAGACTAAACCCTCTGATAATAGCCAGGACACCAAGGAGTTGTTGGTCTCCAGTAATATACGCTTCCCATCTAAGCAGGAGGATTCCCTGGAGATGTCTACTTCAATAGTAGCTTCTGGTCCCCCATCATCCGCCCACATTAATGGTCATGCACAGCCACTAAGTCTCCAGCAGATACAAAATGCCAATCCCGTTGTCTTCCCCAAGTTAAATGATGAAGATGATGTTCAGATTCAAAAGCACGAAGTACTCAATATCAAGCAGCATGAGCAGCAACTGGTGAGCTATCTTGAACCTTTTTAGGTAAACCCTTTATTAATTCCGATTCCTTTCTTGTTTTTAGAAATTCCCTACACAACCGCAGCTCAACAATGAACAAATGAGTCAGTCACCCTCTAGAGACATGGAGCCACCACCACGTTATGCTCCAGTGCATAGCTCCCAGGCACCATCACCTCCAGTGAAACCCTTCTACAAGGAATTCGATCGCAAGTCTCAACATCAGGCTGGACCACGTCCCAATATCAATCTACCCAACATTTTGCCACAGTTCCGTCCCAATGCCAAAATCTCTGCTGGTCACGGTCCAAACCTGAAACAGGAGCCTGGAAATATTCGACTACCCATGCAAGGAGGCAAAATGCCATATCATCCTTCAACTCCACCACAATTTGCCCACAGACGTCAACCGATGCAGCAGCAACTAATGCAGAAGCGTTATCCCCTGAATCGCATGGCTGAATACGAACACGGCCCACCAAATCCTGGAGGTCCGCTTAACAGACGTGTCTATCGACTACCTCCCAATAATATCCAAAGAGTGTCACAACTCAGGGATCGTATGTACTCAAGACCTCGACCAAATGGACCTCTGCGTACAATCGACAACTACTATCCAGTGGAGAGGAATGCTCCGCTTCCAGAAGCAGCTAAGCTAGTTAGTGCCGATCTGGATGACTTTGAGGAAGAGGATCTGGTCATCAGTGATCCTCCACAGGCACCCAATAAGGAAATCCCCAATGCTAATGACGCCAAACTAGAAGCAGTTATCACCTTGCAAATGCTACAGTCACAAAAGAAAGCAGGTCTCGGTGAGGATACTGGCGCTGGGGAGATCCAAGTAACAGCCGATAATGATTCACAGGAAATCATTGATCAAAAGACCGATCGTAATGACATATATGGACCTTATTCGACAAAAGCCGATACGACATTGCAACAGGAATCGGACGGATCCTCTGGAGTGGAGTATCAGAATACACCATTCTCCGTGATCCGAGAACAGCCCCAGGAACCCATTTTGAAGAACAAGAAACCTCAATCTCTGCAACAGCAGACCAAAATGCAACCACTACACAAACAAAATTTCCCATATCCGATAGAGAAACCCGATCCATCATACACAGAGCTGCATCAGCCAGCTGGTCAAGTTCCTGGCGTTCTCATTGCACCCCGTATTATCAATAGTGCCTTTAACACAGGAACAGAAGCTCCAATTGCCATTGCCTATACACCGACAGAGCCAAATCCCTTCTCAAGAATCGGTTCAGCCAGACCTGTGCATCAACTTTCCAACAAACTGAATACTGAGACGCAAACTGAGGAAGCTTCAGGCATTGATTTCGATTTACGTGGTCAAAACTTTGAGAAGGACTTTAAGGCACCCTTTTATCCCAGTGTCAGTTTGGGAGGTGGTGTTGGTGGTGTGACCAGTAATCCAGCGCTAACCAACTGGAAGATTGTACCATCTGCCTCAGATCCACAATTGTACGAGAAGAATAGCATAAATCGTGCCGACATTGAGGTGGATAAAATAGAAGTTGAATCAAAGAATTCCACAACGGAAAAGTACTCCGAATTGGATAGCTTCCAGCCACAATTGCAGGGCGGTTTCCGACCGATTTATCCAGAAGAGTATAGGCATGTCGAACAACAGGATACAACCTTAAGTCACGAAAGAATTGTAGACTCGAACAATAATAAACCTCAAGCTTTGGGACTGGTTGGATTACAGAGTTCTACTCAGCCGCCACCGATCAAAAGTTCAGTTTCGACCACATTTACTCCGGAAACTTCATCTATTCCAATAACATCTGCTGCAACAACAACAGCTGAAGTGCAACTTAAAAGTGAGCCACAAATTACATCAACAACAACGTCAACAAAATCTCCAGCTACCCAGTTAAAACCCACTCCAACTAAAAAGTCAACATTTGAAACAAGTCTAGCTGCTCTACTTTTTGGTGATGATGATGAATACGAGGATGGTGCAAGAAAAACCATTTCCAATGAGAAACCAGCAGTTAGACCGATAAATGTGGCACGTATGGGTCCACGTAGTCTTTTTTCTAGATAACCGTTTTAGCCGCATTTCATTTTCTTAGCAGCATTTTAGTATGTATTTATTATTTATTTAAAACCAATTGTATAAAACTCGTAAACGAATCAATGTAATATTTGCGTTATATTACAGCTACATTTTAGTCATAAGCTGACAAAACAAAAACATGCTAGAAGCTAGCCACCAATGAAATGAATTAAGACTTTTGCGAGTCTGATTTGAAAATTAGTATAATTTTATACACTTTCTTATTGGACTCCCGAATCGTCGCGAGTCGAGTCGTTAAAAGAAACACACAAGCATGTATTCAAATCTACGTACAAACCTCTTAATTACTTACAATCAACCGAACACACAAACAATAATATTTATTATACTTTAACATACATAATTATAACAATAAAAATCTGCATATACATTTTGCAAATGAATCCAAATAAAAGTCTTTTTCTATAACTTTCAGCAGTATATTGATTATGTAACCCAATTTGCCAGTTAAACTTGCATATAACACCTTTATGTTAAAAATAAATATTTATTATAAAACTCGTTAATCGATAACTTCGTCTGGAGGACACTTACAAACTTTGTTTAATATGTTTATGATGGACATGAATTTGGCAAATGTTATTTAAATTGCACTTATAAATGATGCATGATTTTTATTAAATTTTAATATAATACTTGAGTGTTTCCAATAAACAGTGGACATGATAATTTATTTATGCAAAAATAATTGACGCACTCCTCTTTTTTTTTTTTTTGATAAATGTACACTTAAAAGCAGCTTAAGAGGTTACTTTCCCCCAGTTTGGGACATTTTTTAAAAAATTTGCATATTTTGACTCAGTCTTAGAAATGCTTCTGTAAAAGTTGTTAAAATTAAAAAAATAAATAAATAAGAATTTATACAAAGTTTTACAGAAATGTTTAACAGAATGGTGCAAGTTCTAATGTTAGTTTATAATATGGTAGACCTATTATTACAATACATCAGTTGAATATTGCAGTTTGCCCTTTCTGGGTTATTTATACTAGAACATATTATATTTGTAATACACAAAAACATCTCTATTCAATATATACCACATACCCATATCCAAATGTTGGTACACATATATAAAAACTTGAATTTCAATTTGTCGCCACATATTGTATATTAAAATGTACAAATACATATACTCACACCAGAAATATATAGATATGTACATCATATATATGTAAGTACATGCATTTTTAGCTGCTTCTTACGACATATGTACATGTTTCTTAAAATACAAAATGTTTTCATTTATTATCGGATCTCGTTATGAAATTGATTTCTCTTAATTTCAGTGTACTAATGCTAATGCTAATATCTTACAAATTAAAAGTCGTTCTTTTTATCGATTTGTCAGTGCTTACGGTTTAGCCGCAATATTAAAATCGGGCTACACCTGCGTTTAATAATGTATATGTACTATATGATATATGAACATACAAACCAAGTTAGTCTCGGAGATCGAAACGTTCATACAGACGGATATGACTAAAATTAACTGATGACGAATATGTTTGTATACATTTTTGTATTTTTTCTGCTGATTATATACATTAGCTTTATTAATTTTATCAATACCATTTTTTTTAACCCATATTTATGGTCCAAGGTATAAGAAATACAAATATATTTAGATACATAATTATTATTATTACAGCTATGCCATTTTTTTACTTTTCTCGGAAGTCTACCAGCTAAAACACTAAATAATGTAAATAAATACTTTTCTTGATTGAATTATTAATATTTACTAGATTTTGCATAACATAGATTTTGTATATATATATATAAATGTATAAATAAGGAGGACTAGGAACCAGTACAATATATTAGAAAAATGTTCGGAAAACGAAAAACATGTTTTACTATGCTTCCATATAGTTTTTCAAAGGACCTATGATACTTAATAATTTAGTCTCTGAACATTATATGCCTTGCAGTTATGAAAATATATGTATATTATGTAGAATACAGAATTTAGTGCTAGCCTTTAATTAGTGAAACATAAAGGGATTGGAAATTGGAATCTTAAAAAAAAAAAACTAAATATTTTGTGTGCAAAATTGATCTCTCATATGTAAAACTAACTGAAAGTTGTATGTAAAAAAAAATTACAACTGCCAACACATTTTGGAAATTGCCTAATAAATATTTAAACTTAAATCTAAGCCAATATGGCTAGCCACCCTGCCCGTTGCCCATTGATTGTTGCTGTTGTTGTTGCTGCTGCTGTTGTTGCTTCTTCTTGTCGAATATGGAGAGCTTTGATTTGACAGCTCCTTCGCACACCATCATACGCTGCTGTACCGGTCTCTTCTCTAATTCAAAGCACAATGAATCCGAATTTAAATGCCGCTTAAAGTCGGAGTAACGATGCGCCTCATACGACAAATAGCTAGAGCCAAGTGCTGAGGCAGCGACAGCAGCGGCAACAGTTCCATTGCCATTGCGATTATGCACCGAGGGTGGTAAGGAATCCTGTCGCTTCCGCTCAAAGTATTCAACAATTTTGGCTATCTGCGCCGATCGTGTGCTCGGTAATGCTGTGAATGATCGATCATCCCAAAGCAACGAATCGGAACTGATGTCATCCGAACTATCCGTGTAGATGGACGAAGTGCGATTCTTGCAGTACAGCAATTGATTGGTCGCAAACGGACTGCGTTGCAGTAGCGAGTGTATCTCGGAGTCCAGAGCAAGGCGATTGATTATGCCTGCTGTGGCTGACATCTGTGCATCTCCACTCACCAGCGAGTGGTGACAGGTGTAGCGCCGTTGATGCGTCCTTGGTGCCATAATCTCAGCATCCAACTCATCCATTGAATCCAGTGCCGTCGATGACGATGTATTGCCTGTAGCAATCGCTGTAGCATCATTATCGATAAGCAAAACGGATGATGATGTGTTTGGTGAATCATTGTGTGTAACGGCAGCTGCAGCCACAATCGAAGCAGGCGTTGCATAGTAACAGCAACGACACAAACTTGCCAGTTTATCACTAAAAAGAATAGAGATGTTTTAGTTAAGTTACGTTGTTGCGTGCTACAACCTCAGTGTGTTTGGTTTACTTGAGTTTGTTATTGCCCACGGTTTCGATCCTTAGCTGGGATTTCAATTGATCGTAGCAACAGCTGCTGTTGTTCGAACCAACGACCAATGAGCCGATGCCACATAATTGTCTTGTGTAACTGGTGTTTGTGATTGCCGCATCCGATTCCTCATTGAAGCACGAATAGAAACCACTCTCAATGGAGTCGCGCCGTGTCAGATTTCTTTTTGGCGGTAATAGCTCGCAGGAGGATGTTTTCAGTTCATTCAATTCGGAAGCGGGTAGTTCCTCCTCCAGCTGTGGTGGTGGGCTTTGTGAAACAACATCAATTTGAGATATGCTGCCTTTGGACTCGTCCTCATCCTTATGTTGAACGCTACTCGTATCGGGCGTTAGAGGCGTTGTCGTTGTTAACGTATTGCTCGAGGCACTGGCTTTAAGTAGTGTCGTTGTAGTCACTTCATGCTCACTGTTACTGTGTTTCATAATGCTTCCGCTACTGCCACGAAAAAGCGGATGCGTGTACAATGAATTTGCGCGATATTTGCGTGCAACGGGCATGGTGGAGGGACGAACAGCGCTATCATCGCTGCTTGACTCGGCATCGGCACAATTGCCACCACCATCGAGATCTTCGCCCTCCGAATTGCAATAGTCACAGTCATCCATTTCGGCGGCAAGTGGAGGTTCCACAGTCACCACTGCAGCAACATTAGACGCAGGTGCCGCTGCATTGCTGCTTCGGTGTGGCAGCTTCAGTTCGATGGCGCTAAATTTGCGTGACAGTTGCGGGGAGACGGGCAGACTTTTTGGTTCAGTACATGTTGTAGTTGTGGTTGTTTTTGCCGTAGCAGCACCAGCCTTAGAGTCATTGGAGTCTGTGCCCTGTTGTCCCATTGTCATGTTCTGCATGGCAACCAACTCCTTGAAAAATGGTGCAGACATCTCAAAGCATGAGCTAAACAGATCACCAACGCCCGCAGCATATGTCTTTGGATTAGCGCCTAATATCTTTTTAACACCTCGCAGTTGCGCCAGCGCCGTGAAGGGATTTGGTTTAACGCCATTGTGATCCTTGGCCAGCGAAGGTTTATATTGCGGATCCTTAAGACACATCGTTTCACCGACTTTACGCAACGTTAGCACAGCCGATATGGGTGGCGGCAATGGTGGTGGCTCCGGCACACTTGTTACTGGTAAAAGCACCGCAGCTGTTTGAGAGCCACTTGGCAATTGACGTGGTGGTGTCGGTGAATGCGTCGATGATCGTTGTCGCTGCATCTGATGACAACGCGCCTTATCACTGGGCGATGTGTGCAGAGGAAAATGAATGATATTCTCACTGAGCGAACGGCGATGGAGTAGAATCTCTGCCTCCAGCTTCTGTGTTGCACGACGAACTCGGGATTTCAGAATATGTTCATCGTATTCACTGTTCTCGGCCAGCCAATTGGGTGTGCCCGGTAAGGCTGCCGATGCTGACTTACAGCCCACACTTGGGAAACGGAATCCATCCTCACCTACATCTCGCAATCCAGCACCTTCTGGTGACGCACTTAAGGCCGCAACAATTGGTGGCGCTGTGGCCAAAGTTATTGCCTTTTCTATGTCACTGCTATTCGGCAGGGAATTGATTAATTCCAGTGAACTTAGCGGACTCGTGCATATCGATTCCTGGTTGTACTTTTCCGCAAGAAGTGTTAACTTTTTGGTTGCATCATGGAACGTAGGTCGACTCTTGGGATCGTACTAAGAGTAAAGGTTGTTAGTTGTTTGTGTAACAAGGTTTTTGGTGTATCAAAAATAACTTACCAGACAGCAGTAAAATGCCAGACGTAGAAGGACAGGTGGCGTATCCATTGGACAGAGTTCAACAAATGCCAGATAATCTAAGCCGAATGAGGGAGTACGTGGCATCAGGTCGGGATCGGCCTCGATGCGTGCAATAATCTCGCATTGTATAATCCCAAATGAAAAAACATCGCTCGTCTGATCGTACCATTGACCTTTCAGACACTCGGGACTAACCCAGTAGGGTGAACCAACTGTCTCTAAGCGTGATTTGCCGCTGTGTACACAAACAAATGAACAACAATGTTAAAACCATAAAAACATTTAAACACTATAATCCACATGTGTAGATTACGCATAAGATATGTACTTACGATTTGACTGGTATTTTAGCAGCCAATCCAAAATCACCGACAACAGCTTCATACTGTTCATCTGCCAGATGACGAATAAGCACGTTCTATTCCGAACAGAAAAAAAACACATGTTCATTAATTTTAGTTGTGTCATTTAAAGTGGTTTTTGAGTACTTGGCGGGTACTTGACTTACCTTGCTTGTCAAATCACGATGAAATATGCCCGCACCATGAACATATTCCATTCCGCGCGCTATTTCTAGCGCCAGTCTTATTTTCTTTGCAGCACTGAGAAACCTATCCTGGTTAGCCAGCAACTGTTCCAATGAGCCACCATTAATGTACTCGGTTAGGGCATGCAGTTGTCCTTCTTGCACACAAACACCCATGAAACTAAACAAACAGAATGTTTTTGTGATTAATATATTGTGTATTGAGTAAATGATTTAGTTACTTACCTTAATATATTAGGATGCGATAATTTATTAAGCAACTGCACTTCTCTCAACATATTGGGCCGATTAGCGCGCAATTGATTCATTTTCAGCACCATCACTTTGCCAGTTGTACGATGTGTGACCTAATTAAAAGACGGGAAAAACAGTTGTTAGCAATCGATTGAAATCATTTAATGGGATCTTCATTAATTAATCTAAGAGCATCTGTTTATATCGAAAATAGACAACTTTTAACAGTTGATGATTCAGACAAAATTTCATGAACAATAATCTTCAATGACTTTTTAGTTGAAAGCTGTTTTGCTTTTAGTTTTAAGGAGCGGAAGTTTTATCGGTTTTTAAAGCATTTACATAAAACTTAATTGCTGACACTGGTTTTAAAAACAATAAGGAAGAAATAATAATTATAACCTTTAAGCAAAAATTGAAATTTAATAAAAAAAAAAGTTGCATAAAACAGGAAAAAACTCAAAAATTGTCACACGCCTCCTATCATATTTTTGGTGGTATCCGCATGTCAACAAAAATGAACAAAAAAGTAAACTAATCAAATTATATTTCTTTTGCTTAAGCTTTAACAACATTATCTTCAATAAAAGTTCTATACTAAATTGTTATATTATGTCAGATCTTAATTAGAATTCCATTAAATCCTGTCTTGAACATATGAAAATCTAACTTTTCGATAGAAAAAACTAAACACATATGCACAGTGTTAATTATTCTGTGTATCCTCTCCAAATGTCGCAATGGTTGGTTATGTCAACATTTTGACAATGTTGTTGGCTGTGGCTGGCGGCCGAGTCGTTTAAATACTTTTGTGGCATTTTCACTTTCAGCTGGGGGAAATGCGATATGGCAAATGCGGAAGTACAAAAACAACAAGAAAGCTACAGAAACACCAACAACGGCAACAAAAAATCCTTTTTTTCACCAAAAACCAAAGATTTTGCACTGTGTGTGTGTGTGTATGTGTGAGTGTAATGCAACAAACCAGTCGAGTTGACTGGAGTCGAGTCGGCGAACGCCTTGCCACAGACACGCGTCCATTTGGAAGCTCTTTCAACAGCAGCATCCGCGGCAGCAGCAGGTAACGAAAAACCCGCCTGATGCTGGCTGTCTGTTTGTTGTGTGTTGTATGTTGTATGTTGTTTATTGTGTATGTATTATAGTTTGTTACACGGACAATTTTTAGCTTAGCAAGTTTCAAGTCCACTCATTGGGAGATATTCCCCAAACTAGTTTCGGATGAAACGGCATTGACCACATTTGACATCGATTGCATCGCATCGCCAGCGAAATTATTTTAACAATTCCCATTCCCACCAACACCAACTCCAAAACACCGCCACATGCAATTTGTTGTGTTTAACTGTTTAACTGTTCAAAACCATCGAAACACAAAACATTTTCAATATGATGAAGTTTACATTTCGGTTTCGGTTTTTCATCGTTTTCGTCGTTTGAACAAGTTTTCGAAAGTCCAAAAAAAAAATGATTGTCAGTTATTCGATGATGCCCCGTTTTGATGTTTTTTTTTCTGTTTTTTTGTATTTTTGTTGTACCCAATCACATTTTTAACGGGTATATGTGTGCTCTGAACTCAAACAAGGCTATAACGCTTACTACAATGTCACCTGTTTAATAAACGTGTTCCATGACAAGAGACAATACAACATCAACTAAACATTTCCAAACACACACACACGTTTGAATGTTTCCTCTCTCTTATTGTGGCAACAACTGTCAACAGAGAGAGAATAATTGTAGCAAGCAAATAAATTGTGGTTGGGTTTTCGTACAAAAATATTTTATATATATTTTTATGGTTGCAAAATATTCAAAATTGTGCCAACGATATGGCGATATAGTTGGCAAGAGTTCCAAACTACTTCTACACTGCAATCAAATCAAAAAATTAGATATGAAATTGGAATTGTTTGAGAATGTTAAAGATTTGTATCTTTTAGTTTGCTTTTTGAAGCACCAAACTTTTTTATTGTGTAAATTTCCAAATCAGATTGTCAAAAGCAGAAGAGATTGTTGAACAGGAAAACCCAACTGGATCAAAAAGAAGACACACAAACAAACAAACTAAGAAACATACAACATTAACAAGAGTTTGTCAAGAAGCCATCTATCTACTTGCGGCTTGAGCTTGTGGCAAGGTTGTTGGTTGGCTTTGTGTGAAGTTTACCCAATTAACAATAAATTCCATTCATTAGTTAATATTGGAGTAGGCATGTGGTGTAAATTTATGGAGGGCCTACTCCATCTATTATTTGGTATTATATCAAGACCAGACCAGTTTTTAGACCAAATAAGTGGGAAGAGGGGGATAGGAGGGGGACGGATCGCTCGCTGTTGAGCGAGTGTCGTTGTCTGCGCGCTGCTGACAAGCTCTTCTCTTGGCCAGGTAAAATTGAGGTCGTAGCCATTAGCAAAACACAACTGTTAGCCAGTCGTCGGCCGTCCAACAGACCGACTGGAATGGAATCTGACCTAGTTTGCTTTTCTTTCACGCCTGCCAAGCGTCTAGTCTATCTGCTTAAATATATATATATATATATATATATATATATATAATAAACTAGAGTTTCAAGCTGACTTGCTCTTGTTATTCTTTTTGGACATGCTTCTAATTCGTTGTGCAACTCAACTCGAAAAGAGAACTCCCCAATGCCATGCTATGATCGGTTAGAAGTAAGTATATTTGACGGCTAAACGGTTTATTAAACTACATATTTCTCCATCCATTTTTTTTTATCACACAGTAGAGGCTTACGTACACGACCTGAAAGTCTCAAGATCACAAATCGATCGATATATAATATTAATAACACACATTGTTGAATGTCATTCGGTTGTGCGTGCAATCTTATCATGGAAATCGCACAAACAATATTCGCTCATAATCGGTTATGGCAAAGATAATGTCTATATATGTGTTTACCAGGACAAATAATTTGGTAATTTACTGGCTTAATCAGTTAAACACACACAAACACACACAGTGAGAGGGGGGAAAGGAAACGCGTGTGGCTTACATTTAATTATACAAAATACATGTGACAGCAAATAGTGTTTATAATAATACCATATATAATGTGCTTTAATATTGATTCAAAGTGTTTTTTGGTTTTTCTTATAACACTTTACACAATCGATTGCAGACACACACACATCGACACATTGTTGTCATTTTATTGTTGTTGTCTTTTGCTTTTGCTTATGTTTATGTGATTTTAATTGTTAACGGAAAAGTCAAAACGTTATGTAAATGTTTGGGGTTTGTCTCTGTTGTTTGCTTTACTTTTGATTGATACACAGTAGAGAAACATCATCATGGCTGGCAAAAGTTTAACTTAAGTCAACTGAGAAACTTTAAAGATGGGCGCACTCAATGGACACCATATATGTGTATATTGATTGCATTATCTAGAAGCTTAATTGAGTTTTGCACTTTTATCTTTCGCTTGGCTTGCTTTTTTGCATTGTAGTGGTATGTAGGCACCTTTTTCAATTACGCAACATACCACAAGTACGCACACATACACACACAGAGCGTTGAAATCAATTAGCTGTTGCCAGTCTTTATGTAAATCAATAGTTAACACAAACAAACAAGGCGAAGACAAGCATGTTGTGGTAACATATTCATTGCTTTATGTTCACTTTGTTAGTGTTTATGTGACATAAAGCAGAGAAAAACTATGCAAAATGTTATCGATAGCGATGTTTTCGATGAAAATCGATAACTTATGGTATTAAAAGACATTGTTTTAAAGATTTATCGTTTAAATTTTGGTGAAACAATCGATTTTTCACATTATTAATGAAATGTAAATGTTTTTATATTACAATTCTGACTTAAAAAAGGTTTTAGGTACTTTTAAACTAGTAATAATAATCTTAAAACATTGTATTATACAGGTTTGAATATGGTTAAGCGATTAAGCAACTGTTATGATAACAAAGCTCTAAACACCAATTAAGTAGGCAATTTAATGAAATAAAAACCAACAACAGTTAACAGTTATCGTTACGAAGCTTAAATTAAGTAAGAATGCCGTTGTTGTAGTTAAAAAGGGTACTGAAGCGATGAATACAATAACATTTGTGTATACATTAACTTATCAACAATAAACACAATATAACAATTTGTTCAAAAACATTTCACTTTGCAGCATTTAACGAGTTAAGCATACGTGAAGCGAACAATAAATAATACATAACTAATTAACTAACATCTAAACATATATATATGCAACACATAACTCAAAAGTTCAATAAGAAAACTTCACCCCAAACGCAAAACCCACCCACTACACAAAACCAAAAAAACAAAAAAAAACAATAACATTTTTGCAAAGCATCAAGCCGTGATAATAGTATAAAAGTCAAGTAGAAAAGTGAAATGTTTCTCTCTCTTCAAACACTCCAAAACTCACACACGCTGCACCAAAGTAAGAAATAAATAATTGCTTTTTTATTTAACCCACACACAACACACACAAACAACAACAATAACAAAGCTAGGGGTACAGTTGGCTGCACAATTCAGGCAATGTGCGGCCGGGCCGGCTAGTAACGGTATGCCCAACAACCAACAACCATCAACCATCAACCATCAAGTATCAACCATCAAGCAAAAGCAAACTAAGCCGCGCATCAGAGCTCATTCAATTTCACATTTCAAATGTGAGAAACTTAACAAAAACAATATATGTATATATATATAGTATATTATTTTGTTGCCAATGTTGTTGTGTGTGTTGGCGGCGGCGTCTGTTTCTGTTTACTTGTTCGCGCTCTTTACTTTGTGTTTTTTAAAGAAAAGCAAAAAAGTAAAAAATAAATTAACCGTATACAAGTTTTGTATACTTACTGTTCATATATTGAAACCCCCTATCAAGTACAATAACCCCCGCCACTTCCCACACACACACACATATAACACTCACATTCATACAGAGTCGAATATTTGTAATTTTTGTTTCATTAATACATTGTGTGATGTGAGCAAGTGTCGCGTGCAATAGTGAAATAGAAAGTGTGCATCAATTGCATTGTTTATTATCTGATGCTATCATGTTCATAAGAAAAAAAAAACCAAAAAGAAAACATATTTTTCAAAGGTAACGCACTTGAAATTCACAATTAATCATATTATGACCATGAAAAATGTGTAAAGCATCTTTAAAGGTTTATGATTTGAACATTATTGCAGCAAACTTTAACTCGAAACAAGTGAGATGACTCTAGACAAGTAAGCTCGACCAGAAGATACCCTTAACCCTTGACCACACAGACAGAAAGACGGTCGGGCTGATACGACATACACTAAGTGCACTACTGGACCAATGCTTGATGACTTCATATCTCTGGTGTTTCTTAACCGATTTTAATAAAATTTTTACAGATTTTCATTTTTTTGTTAATAATTTCAATCCCTTTTTCCCAATTTTATAAATTTAAGTCTTTTTTTGTTATCGATTACATGTGTATATCGTAAGCCTAAAAAGTTATCGAAATTTTTAAACAAACTTTTCCTGCCTAGGGATTAGGAAAACTCATATCCAAAATCTGGAATACCTTTTGTAGTTCCTGAGGTCGACACGATCATACCTACAGACAGATGGACGGACAGACAGATAGACATGGCTATAACGACTCGGCTGTTGATGCTGATCAAGAATATATATGCATTATGGGGTCGCAGAAGCTTTCTTTCTGCCTTTTTGCATAAAACCATTATACCCGTTCTTAACCATTTCACAGGTTAAGAACATAATGGTAATAAAAATGCGACCCTTAACGTATTCATTCATATAGTATGGCAAAGCGTCTTTCTTTATGTGCATATGGAACGTTGTCTTGTTTTCATTTCATACACTCGTTAACAAGCACATATAATAACATATATACATATGTATAGTTTTGAAACATTCTCGAATGCAAGAACAACATCGTAAAATTATTTGGCACACTTACAAAAATTATACCGCAAACACCTTTCGGTGGGCAGATCACGAGACGTGAGGCGCGTGGGGTATTTATAAATAGCTGCAAGTGGGTGTGTGTTTGGCAGCCAGAAGCAAAAACCCGATGACAAATAACAATACGAATTTGGGTTTATTATGATAAGGCCTATATGTATAACAGCAACAACAACAACATGTATTTAATGTATGTATATGTGTTCTCTTGATAAAATTTGTTAAAATGCACAAAAACAAGACATTGAATCGATTGCATTTTGAACATTTTTGAGTGATGACTAAAGTTGACGACGTGTATAGTAAGTACTGTATATAAAGAATAAATATATATAGATGTGGGAATGCTTTTCATATTCGTGCCAACGATCTCTGATCAAATGAATTTTTGAAGTAAAATCAAGTCAATATATAGAAAATGGCAAACATGTTCACTATAACCAAACACCACTGTACCACTATGGTATGTATAGTGTGTACATATGTCTCCATGCTGGATGTGGCACGCAATGGCTTACTGGATGCTGCCGTCGATGTGGATGGTGCATGTGCAACCAGTCGCTTATTTGACGTCTGTTTTTCTTTTTTTTGCTTTTGATTGAAACTAACTAACTGGTAAACAAACTAACTAACTAACTAACGGCAACAAATGTGGACATTTGCACAACATAAACATGCTTTTTATTTGGATTTGAACGTTTTAATTTGTCTTCATTTGCTTTCGTCTAATGTTTTCGTTCGTTGAGGATGATTCACACAAAAAACGCAAAAGTATACGAATTATATTAATGGGCAAAGTTAATAAAATGTATCAACACGACAGGTTCTAAGTGCGATTTTGTTTTGATTTTGAGCAAATATTCTTTATTAATGAATATTGATTTTTGTTTACTTAACGCAAAGCAAGGCAAACAAAAAAGCTTTTTATATATATATTGACCTGCCCGAAACGCCATTTAAGGATCAACAGAACCATGTCAAGAGGATTAACAAAAAAAATGGTGTTCTCTACCAAATTTAGTCTTATAATAATACAAGTTGATCAATAATTTGATGTAACATTGTTGTTTGAACTGAATAAATCAAGAGTGCGACGCGTTATTGAATTTTGAACATTGGAAAACAATATTACAAAAAAAAAGTAAAAATAAAAATACATATATCACAATAGGCGGCAGAGACATACCAAATGATTACGGTAGTGATTTAAGATTGTGTTATACGCGCGGTGGCTGTATGGTGTATTATATTATTATATAAGACTTTTTGGAAGAGACTTTCATTCGATGCGGTGCTTTGCGGTGTGGTGCGGTGTTTGGGGTTTGACTTTCGTATTGAACGTTACACAGCTTTTGTTATTGAAAGTGTTTTGTTTAGTTTTTTTTTTTGGTTTTTGTTTCTTTTAGCCGGCTGATTAGTGCGCTACGCATTTTTTTTTTTTTGTTACTTATTCGCCAAACTAAGCCGATTGTTATGTAAATTCAATTTTCCTTTCGAATTTGTTTTGTTTACATATTATATTTTTTTTAAGTGATTAACATAGTTTCAATTAACTTGGTTTTGGTATTTAGTTAAACTAATACTAATTTGTAGTAAAAGAGAAAAAAGTTCGCATTTTTCTTTTGGGAAAGTTTGTCAGAACTCAAAAGGTAAATAATGATTGGCAACACTTTCATTAATGACTCTGAGAGCGAGTTCGATTTGTGAAGACCTAAAGCCAAACCAAACACAATTATAAAATACCGTTAAACCTAAATATGAACTTTCCGACATCTGGGCAGACTGGCAGACTGGCAGGCCGGCAGGCAGCTGCTGTCGATAAATGCAATGCAAAATGCGGAAATGTAATCAAATCATCCAAGCAATGAATGAATGAAACAAAATGGAAATAACGAACAAGTGAACGCACCTAAAACGCAGTAATAAGTATTAGTCTTCTTTCTGTCAGTGTGTGTGTGTGTGTTTGGTGTGTGTGTGTGTAGTTCATGCAGAGCGCACGCAGCATGGTATTTATTAGTTAATGCGTGTATCTGAAAGATGAAACAGATGATACAGATAACTACGTGTACTATATATGAACGCGCTTATTCATCGCACTGAGAAATTTCGCACGCAAATGCCGAGAGAGCTTGTTCGAAAAAAAAATATATACAATTGAAAACAATTTTCACTACTTAAGCAGATTTTTATATTTTTTATGTTTTGCTACAATTATTAACTTGTCAATAAATAACAAAAATAATATATGTGTTATGCGTGCGTTTCATTCGGACTTTCATCATACTATATCATATCTAAACACTGAAAAAAGGCTTTCAAAACTTTTTCCAAAGCATCACAACACATTGTGGCATGAGATAAAAGAAAAATGTTATACGAAATTTATTTATAAATATTTTTAGTTCAAATGCAAAAAACTGCGAATATGAAAGTTATCGAAAGAGTGTAACGAATATTGTATGCCCTTTTGGTTATTGCACTCTAATCTCAGGTCTAGACCTCAATATCTTGAACATTTCTGATAAGCTATCTAATGATGTGTAGAAGGTAATTTATTAACTTTATTGCCATCGAATATTGGGCTTGAACAATGTTATCAGTCAAATTAATAAAACGAATGGCTTGTAATTTGACAAAGAACAAATAGCAAACAATATGTGTCTAGAGAAGAACGAGCAATTAAATTAAATTTAGAGTCTACAAAGTGTGTAATTTGTGTGTGTTTTTTGAAAAAAAGTAAAACGCCATAATTTTGAATCATGACCAAACAAACAAACTTCAAAATATACAAACAAAGAAGAAAAAAACGAAAGTTAAAAATAAATTCATCTTTTGTTATTGCTTTTAACTTAATATATGATTGACTCTCCATTTCACAGATGAATTCGACTTGCTTTATGGCTTAGAACAAAGGGAAGACAACAACAAATTCAATGACAAAGCTTAAAAAAGAAAAGAACTATTAAAAGAAGTTGGTTCAACTTTTACCCAGTTTTTTTAACCTTATAATTATTTGGTACAATCACGTTGTATAATCTCTTGATCAAGTTTGTTAAACGTTTTTTTGTTTCAATATTTGATTCAGAAATTATATTTTTAATGATTTGTACAGTTTAAAAAAAAATGTTATTTTAATAACTTAAGAGTCATTTAATGATGAGGCTTTTTTTTTACCGAAACTTTTCACATATGAAACGTGCCAAATATGCAAAATTTTAATCAACATGTATGCGTTATCAAAGAAACATGAACTACAAGACATTCTTGAAGGTAAAAATAGTTTTTTTTTTTTGTTTTTGATAAATTAATGTAGATGGTGCTGCCTTTTATCAAAGTTTGTTCATTTTGGTGTTTTTACAATCTGTTTTACTAAAAATGGATTCAACTTTTTTCACTTACCCTATACACTTCCGAGAAAAAACCGGAACCGATTTTCTCCTTGACAAAATCATCGACGGAATACAATGCAGAGACAGCTGTACGTAGCGCTTTACAAGAGGATCCGGTGACAAGGCGATCCGATGATATTGTTCGGGTAACGGGTGGTGCGGGTGGAAGGCCATTACTACAACTACTACTACTATTCCCATTTCCATTCATGATGCTGCTGCTGGATGTTGTTGTCGTTGTTGTTGTTGTTGTATCAGCTGGGAACATATCCATACCGTTTGCCTTCTCCTGGCAACTCTGGCCGGCAGCAACTCTGTAGGACGACGTAGCACACATGCCGGATGTGTTGTTCTGCCACAGGAATGGTGAAGAGGAAGAATCAACTTGATCACAGGACATCTCCTTGCTAATAGTTTCCGGTGGACCAGGACCACTGTGTTGGTTTAGGCTCATTTTTATCAGCTACGACGTATTTTGTTGGTATTTTTGTTGATATTTATATGAGATGTGAACGGAAGATTCTCTATTTTTTTGGCTGATTTTTTGTTTACATGGAGTGGTGCAGGGTGAACGATTGATACTCTCTCTCTCTTTAAAACACGAACGCGAATATTGAAATATTTAAATTTCAGACACGACCGCGGTACAACAAATTTATAATTACACCTATTGTGGCAAAGTGAATTGACAACTTTGGTAAGCAACTAAAAAAAAAATATCTGTATATATATAATAAACATTCACTAAATTTTAAATGTGATTTTGTTAACTCTCTTCCTCTTGATGACAAAAAACTCCAGTTTTACTTTGACGTTTGGTTTTTGTCAGTTTGGCACAATTGATGGAAGATGTTATTTGTTTGTTTTTGTGTTGAAGGTTTTTGTTTATACGGAAGCACACGCTGGAAGTCTGAAGGGGCAAAAAAAGAGAGAGAAAAACTATTATTTAGTATAGGTTAAACATTTTCACACTTAAAATTAAAGTTTATTCTTCATTTGAGACATTTAGATAATTGTTTTTAGTTTTATAATGAGACCCTTTGATAAATTCTTGAGCATTTGATTTAGGCTGAAAACTAAATATTTAAAAGCTGTAAATTTTTGCCTTGACAACAATTAGAATCAATATGATAATTATTAGTTTACGCAATCTAAAAACAAATGACGCCATTATCATTGCAAACTTTAGATTTCGTAAGCTTGCAAAATATTTACAATCATGAAAAACAAGTTGCAAGTATTTTAAGGTATTTCGATAAGTTCTTTACCATTTTCAATGAGCTCAGAGACAAAGAGCTTAAAAAATACTCATTTCAAAGTAAACATATCCCATGTTTGTTTCAGCTAATTGAATTTTGTGTTATTGTGTGAAAAATTGTATCAGATATTGATTCGCTCGTTAATTACTTTGCCAAATATTTGCGGATTGTGCTTGTATGCGTGCACAAGTGAAAAAAATCAATATTTTTCGAATTATCCTTGAACTTTTGCCGTCTAAAGAGCCAAGAACAAGTTTAAAGTCACGCGTTTCAGCTAAGAAAAAAGTTTCAATACAAAGCATAATCGAATTATAAATAGAAACGGGTTGATTAGTGTTTGAATACTTTGAATACTCATATCATCGTTTCAAATTGATAAGATATTATTTTGAGAACGACCTTTGCCCATCTCCATCACCATGAGAACTATCATTGACTATTTATAGTCTATATATAAATTGAGTTGGTTACCTTTGGCGCTTTCGCATATTAAATAAGATATCTAATATACTTTGTATATATCTGTATTGTCGGTCACGTGCGTAATTTGCAATGACGTGAATTGAATTGATGTGAAATTAATATACACTACAATTGCAAAGTTGTGTTTGCTTGTGATAAGATTTATAAGCGATAAAAGCAAGAACAAATACACTTTAATTTCTTTTTAACCAATATTTGTTCAAGAACTTCAAGAAAAATTGTATTCTTTTCATCGTGTACTAGCAATTAAAAGTAACCACAGTACAGTGGAACAACTCTACACTTGGCATTTATAGGTTCGACTGAGTTCTGCCAAAATAAAACATGATTGCGTGCAAGGGCTGATAAACGGTGACATAACAAATTATTATAAATTTGTGTGTGTGTGTGTGTGTGTTCTATCGGAATAATAATAACAACAACATCAAAAGGTTAGCAATTTGATTTGCACCGTTTTATCAGGTACCTTGCGATAAGATAGTAGCAGCAGCAAAAAACAAAAAAGAACCCTGAGCAAATCGTAAAAAGTTTTTGGCCAGAATTTGAGCTTAAGCAAAAAACCTTTTTTAGCAAAAATACTAAATTCCTTGGAATGTCAGATTGGATTTAAGTAAGAAAAACCATATAATTTGAGAGATTATCATGTTTGATCAGTTTTTTTCCTATGCGACGACATTTCCCGGATATTGCACACAGACACAAAAAACAATAAACTCTTTTTTCTGCCCATCCATGAATCAGGGCATAATTAAATGACAATAATTAAGAGCACACAATACACAAACACAACTGATGATAAAATTCTATAAACAAAGCGATCTAGAACAAAAAACAACATAAGACGCAAATGGGACACTGAAAGCACAAACAGAGAGACGCAGATAAAAGGAAACAAGAAAAAAAAAAAACAATTTATATTTTCGCACAGTGGAAACAATAATGGTATTTTACCAATACATGTTACCAGTTGGGAAATTATACCGCTTTTAAACAGAGAAAACTAAATTACCTGAGGGACTAATTTTTTGGCTCGAAGTACCTCTAGTTGGGAATTTTTTGTAAGAAGAAGACGTACTTAACTGTATGACACAAGTACTATTGGAATGTTTGTATGTATGTAGTACTATTTATCTTTACAGTTGTTCACTTGGTACGCATTTTGCACAAGAATTTTAAGCTGCAAAAATCCCTTTTTTATAAATGTGCGCAATAGTTTTATTTTGACAACTATTTAGAATGATCGCGCCATGTAAATTAACTTTACTAAGGCTAAAAAGAAATTGTTTGCTTGGTTTATTTTCTACTTCAAGTGCAAGTAGAATTAGAAATTGAAGAGAAAACTAAACCAGAAGACGTGAGAGCAACAACGACAACAAACGATAGCGCAAAAACAACTAGTACAGGCATACACACAAACATCAGTCCACATAAAAATACACGCACACAAATGCAGCTGGCAAAACGAAAAAAAGGTGCAAAACGTAAACTATTAATGGTGCTTGCAGCGACCACCACCAAATCCAATAAGCATCTACTGAATCACTGACTTCAAATGGAGGGAAATGCTAGCACACACACACACACACACAAATATACGTACACCCTACATGCAGATCAAAAAGAAAAATACCAAACAAAAGCAATAGTTTGTACATACATACGTACGTATGCATGAATGAATGAATGTATAATAAGAAGTGAAACATCTGTCGCCGCATTTTGCATTTTACGTTGAAAAGTGTCTTTCCAGTACAGCAAGAAAAAAAATTAAAAGAAAAGAGAATGTGATGGTATTGGAAAACGGCACAGCACCAAAAGCGACGAAGCTTCTCATCATCATCATCTGCGCTTAGTTTGGCTGCAAATGTGTTTGTGTTATTTTTACATTTCCGCTGCTTACAAAAATATTTAGATATGTCTGCTTGTGTGTGTGTAGCCCTCCGCATTAAAACAGCATTCCAAACGCACACAAGCACACACACACACCCATGCCTAAGGTGGAGCAACATTATAGGGTAGAAGCAGAGCAAAACTTATGCATATCATATTTTAAAAAAATTATATATTTAATATATACATTTTCTAAATATAATCGTATTTATATTAAGAAATAATATAGTGCATATTTTGTTACAAAAATATTGATGTACTGTCCCAGGCAAAGGTCACATCTATGGGCAGCAACGCTTCCGACGAAAATGCAGCAAAAAAGAGAACGAAACATGTACCATGTACTTACACACACACAAGCATACTAACAGACAGGCACACACACAGGCACTGTCAGACGCCTACACAGCCAGACATATACTGCATACAAATGCATTTCTAGATCCCATTTAACGAAAATTCCCAATTAACATTTTTAATTTGCACACTTTTTTTTTAACTAACTGAACAAATTTAGATTTTTGATAACAATATTTACCAGATATATAGTAGTTGTTATAATCCAATAAGTACTTAGTGCATGTACATGTTTGTGTGTGTATGTGTTATTGGCTGCAACTGAATTATTTATGAACACAAAACACGGGTTTAACACAAAAATGTAACTTTTGTTTGGAAGCAAAAATTTCACTAAATAATGTTTTCGTTTTGTTTACTGCAAGCAGACATTCGCATACATTTCTATATATGCGTATCTATGTATGTTTTAATAGACGACTGTCCATTCAACATTTCTCTATGATGCACTTCCATGTCCGTTGGAATAAATTTGTTTTAGTATAACGTGCCGACACTTTAGGTGTTTTAACAGTGTAGAAAGTTATGTTTGCAATAAAGGAGCAAAAGATAGTTTGTTTTTATATTTGCACTCGCGTAAAATCGTATGCAAATAGCTCACGACGCGAATCCACGTCAAGCTTCGTTTCTGTCTCGATTATTTTAACAATTAATTTCGCATATGTGACCGCGCTTGCCTAGGCAAATATGCCTGCAAGAAAGTGCAGAAATTGGACATAGTATTTTTTCATTTTCCCATAAATTCATTTTTAAAAAAATACTGACTTGTTTGTACATGTTGGAAGGCACTTTTTATTCTTGTTTTGATTACCATATTTACCAATCGGAATTGTAAGACAAGTTCCTTTTAAGACAAATTGACAACATTTTATTATAACAGGCTACTTATTTTTTCTTAATAAACTTCATATACTTCTTGGCATTAAAATTATCATCCACTTCATCCATTATCTTAACCTTCTTTCGCGGCTTTCTAGCTTCCAAACGTGCTTTGCGTTCTGCATCGGACAATGTGCTTAAATCCAGTGGCAGCTAAAAAGCAATTTATAAGTTATTTCATTCAACATTTGCATGCTTATGTAATTACTTTGATTATTTTGCGAGGCTCATGATACCGAATGTTGATTGTTGATCCATCTGGCTGCACAACAACTGTTGGATAAACACGGCAATATACAGAACGGTGTAATCTCGTCACTGATGCAGTTGCCGACGACAGGGCACGCACTTGTTGCAATCCATGCGGCAAAAGTTTAAGCATTTTAATTTAAGAACAGCTCAGTTATTGCTGCTTCTTAGTAATAACAAATGTTTTGCGTAGTGTGACCAAATATTAAAAGTAATATCCCAAATACAGCACTATCTTACTTCGATTAGGCATATTCGATAAGTCTTACTGTCGATAATAATTCTTTTATTGAAGTAAGTTGTGTAAAAAGTCATATGTAAGAATTATTTTTAATAATTTAATAAAAATAATTTAAAATTATTCAAATTGTTGATATTAAATAAAAGTACATAAATAAGACAACTGCAGAGTGCCTAAAATAGTTTGCTACGTTGCATTGAAGTGCGGTTCATTTTATGCTGCTACGAAAATTACATAATTATTGCAGAAATAATTTTGGTTGAACTTGGTTAAGAAAGTTTACGTTTAATATTCAAAAAAACTACACGTCTTTGGGACATTTCAATATATCGAGCTACCGTTTATCCCCTTTTTGTTTGTCTAAACCAAACCACACTTTTTTCTAATGCATGTTTTTGTTGTTTTTTCTTTATAGCATAATAATGGCCGCACGCCGCATCGCTCAGTCTTCAATTAACTGGGCCGCTCTTGCCGAGCGTGTCCCTGCAAACCAGAAGAGCAGCTTTGGTGCCTTCAAGACCAAGTCGGACATTTACATGCGTGCCGTCATGGCGAACCCAGAGAACCCACCAAAGATCGATTGGGCCTACTACAAGAACTTGATTCCTGTTGCTGGACTCGTTGACGGTTTCCAGAAGCAGTACGATGGGGTGAAAGTGCCTTATCCCAAGGACACCATGTCGGAACAGGTGGATTGTGAAATCAAGGAATCACAGACCGAGATTTCTTCATACAAGAAGTCTTCGGAGCAACGTATTCAGAATTATCAGAAGGAAATCGCTCATCTGAAGTCTTTGCTGCCATACGACCAGATGACCATGGAGGATTACCGTGATGCATTCCCCGACAGTGCTCTGGACCCACTTAACAAGCCCACTTTCTGGCCCCACACCCCCGAGGAGCAGGTTGGTTACAAATCCAAGGAACAGCTGGAGGCTGAGGCCCAGGGACACCACTAAGTGGAATAGCGCACCTTCTGCATCATTAATAAATACGATTTAAACGATCGAAATGTTAACATTAATGGATTGTAATTGAGAGTCATTAGAAATGAAATAAAATATAAATAACCAAATTTTGTTAACATTTCATATGATACGAGTTGGCAGTTCGGTGTGGCTCATCAAAGTGAACCATTCTACAACTATCGATAGTTCGCGTGAGTGAGAAAATTAATATATACAATTAGAATTTTTTACTTCTGCTATAAATTTCATTACGCTGGCCAAATGACAGTTTGTGCAAACCACAATAAATATTTAAAAAAAAATTCGTTAATACCATCTCTATTATAATTTGTAACAAAGCAGCAAAAATATTCACACTGTAATTTAACATAGCTCATTGAAATGTTTTTTTTTTAAGCAGCTAATATTTTTAAAATAAATATTTAGCGCTCTGCTGCAAACATGTATTTAAATATAAGAAATCTCTAGATTAAAAAAATATTTTATATTTTCGTAGAAATTTAAAAGCAACAAGATTAGAGTCCGGAACTAAATGAACGAAAGTTCTTTCAATATTTTTGATTCCACATAACAGTGGTTCGCAGCACAGAAAAATGCACAGGAATTAGCAAGTAGTAAAACTAAAACATTGTATACGATTAAACGACGACGGCAGCGTTGCATGAACTATTTAACAATTTTGCTGTGCAATCGAAAACAGACGATGCTCTCGCGCCGGAGCAAGGATAAATCGCAGGCACACAAGGAGGGCGTCGTGGGCAAATATGTTAAAAAGGACACGCCGCCGGAAATACCGGTGATCAATGTGTGGACCTCCTACACAGATCAGCAACAAAATCAACGCACTGCTGCCGCTGCCGCCGCTGCCAAAAAAAAATCGCTACAGCGCTGTGCCAGCACCTCACCCTCCTGCGAGTTCAAGCCGCGCAGCTCCAGTCACAGTCGCAATACGTACTCCTGCAACGATGCGCAACCGGATTATTATCATGCTCGGCGTGCGCAAAGCCAGTTGCCGCTGCATCATCCGCATCCATCACATCCGCCACCACAGTTTCGTGGTGGCAGCAGCAGCCAGCTCATGCACGGCAACAACAGCAGCAACAACAACTATGTGAATATTGAGCAAATGGAACGTATGCGTCGCCAGCAATCCTCGCCATTGCTGCAAACCCCAACACGTGGCTTCCAGCGTAGTTATTCGAGCCAAAAGCACTCGCAGTCACATCTGCCTACAACCAGCTATGATGCAGATCAGGGATTACTAAGCGCCTCATACGCAAATATGTTGCAAATACCACGACAACAACCGCCTTCCCCGGCTCAGTTTGCGCTGCAGCAGCAGCGACTCCATCAGCAACAACAACAAAATATGTATGGATCAATGCTACGATTCGATCCATCAACAGTGCCAGCTAAAAATCATCAGCCACGTTATCCTCAAACAAGGTGAGGCATTTAAACCAAATATTTTGTATAATTTTCTTAACTTACTTGCGTTGCAGATCACCCATGGAGCAGCATCATTCGCAACAGCAGCTGGCAGGAGCTTTAGTTGGCAGCTATTCAAGTGATTCGTATCCCATATATGAGAACCCCTATCGTGTCTCCTCAATGCGTGCCACCCAATCCCAACGCTCCGAATCTCCAATCTACAGTAATACAACAGCATCGTCGGCAACGCTTGCCGTGACACCACAACATCATCATCATCATAATCAAAATCATCAACAACAACATCAACATGCTCATCTTCATCCACATCATTTGCCTGTGCCCTCAAGTGGTTCATTGGGTGGCAGTTCGAGCAGCGTTCGAGGCGCTTCTGCATCTGTACAATCTCTATATGCGCCACCACTGACACCACCTGCATCGAATGCTTCTGCTGATGCCAACAATGGCAATGGAGCACTGCAAAAGGTTCCATCACAGCAATCGCTGAGTGAGAGCGAAGAACTTCCACTGCCGCCCGGTTGGGCCACCCAATACACTTTGCATGGTCGCAAATACTATATCGATCACAACGCACACACAACTCACTGGAATCATCCGCTGGAGCGTGAAGGATTGCCAGTGGGTTGGCGCCGTGTTGTCTCCAAACTGCATGGCACCTACTATGAGAATCAGTACACGGGCCAATGCCAGCGACAGCATCCCTGTCTCACATCCTACTACGTTTATACGACCTCGGCGGAGCCGCCAAAAGCAATAAGACCAGAAGCACCAATGTATTCACCGCCACCGCACACACACAATGCCCTGGTGCCGGCCAATCCTTATCTGTTGGAGGAGATACCCAAATGGTTAGCTGTCTACTCGGAGGCAGACTCCTCCAAGGATCATCTGCTGCAGTTCAATATGTTTAGTTTGCCCGAACTCGAGGGTTTCGATAGCATGCTGGTGCGTCTGTTCAAGCAGGAGCTTGGCACAATTGTTGGTTTCTATGAGCGATATCGGTGAGATTAACGATTTCAGTTTCTTTAAACCTTATTTTAATGGATTCTTAAACTTTTTATAGACGCGCTTTAATACTTGAAAAGAATCGACGCGCTGGACACAACAACAACAACAACAAGCAGCAATGACATTCAAGCGATATATGACTGGAATACATATATATAGAATATATATATATTTTTTATATACTCAGCAAAACAGTTGCCTTATACAGTGCCTTCTTGAGTAGATACACTCATTTAACAATGATTATAATTTATAATTTATTTATTTGATCTTTTCATTATAATATCAGTTTGTAAACTGTGATATAATTGGACTTTAAAGCGTTTGCAAAATTGTATCGAAAACATAAGTAATTGACAATATATATTCTTGTAAAATGACGATTGTTGACGATGTTTCTTCATTCATTATTTTTAGTTGCCCTTTGTGTTTAATATAGCTTATTTCTTCTTATCATGAGTTTAATGAAACTAATCAAGTCGAAAACCGAATGCCGAAAGCTAATCTTATCAGATATGTGCATATGTGTATTTTTGTCTGTCCGATCTAAGGACTGTATGTATATAGGAAATTTATTTTGAGAACTGTAGGAACTGCAAATTGTAACCGTTTTGAATTAGCCTTCTATATTTGCGAAAATTGTTAACTTGGATTTTTGGCTAAAATGTTAGTGCCAATTTGTCATAGCTTCACAAGACTCATGTGTGCACACCTTGTATATTGTTTATAAATAAACAATCAACATTAACCTAGAACCAGTTAGCTTCTTAATTATGTCAAAGCAGTTAGTTGGCAACGAAAACACCTGTTATGTTCTTAGAATTTACATATGATTATTTAAATTAATTAATACTTTTATGGTTAAAAACCTGGCTGTATTTCCCCACTGCAAATGCATAAATTTCCCTTATACACACAGAAATTCCCGATTCAAAACACTTATACTAGTGCCAAACGCACTGCATAAGTTATCGCATACCGGCGTTTTTCTTCTTCATCTTTATTGTGTAAGTGTGTGTGTGAGTGATTGTGATAATTTATAGAGCAGTGAAGTATTATTATTTGAATACTACACTCGTATACACGATGTTCAACTTGAATTCAAATATAAAGTGCAAAAACCAACAACAACATCGTTTATTTTTGTACTCGCCGAATCAACGATTATGTGAGAAACAGCGCTGCTGTAGTAGAGTGGAGTAGGGTAGAGTAAAGTCGCGGCGGCAGTCATTCAGTCCGTCAGTATAAGTGTATTGGCTCGCTGTGCAGTGCGAGTCAGTAGTATCTTGACAGTCGCGCCGTTGTTACTATCGTTTAAACATACTATATACAAAAAAAAAAAGAAGAAAAAAGTTCAAGCGACAACAAGCCTGGTTAATTACAAAGTTAAACACACTTTTTGTGTTTCAAAGTGTAACACGAGCGATATGCTAAATGCGTTAAACGCTTTTAATTACAGTTGAAACTTAAAGTAAGATCTTTTTGTGTGTGATCTTGTCGATCAATATCAGATATTGTTGTGTTTCAGAAATCGAATTAAGAGTGCTTTCCAATTCAACCAATGCTGCCAAGTGAAAGTTCTAATCCGGCTTGCAAAAAAATAAAAAAAAAAATAAAAACAAAACCAATAAAAGCGGGTTGAAAAACTTTTTTGGTTTTTATATATGCTGAATTTAATTATCGTTTATTTATACAATTGGTCAAGTCAGCAAAAAATCTTCACATACAGATATAAGCCATACGTGTTTGTCTCATGTTGACATAAATATATGCATGTACATATTTACAGAGTGAGATCAGTATAGAATTGCATGAGTGCAATATCCCCAACGTGACATGTTTTTTTTTTTCAGTTTTGAATCGATTTTTGTATTAACCTTACTAATTTAGATAGTATCTTTATCTACGCTTGTCGCAATTGCCCAATTTTATATACTTGACACGGTATTAACAACCCACAAAAAACAACAACAACGTGTGTGACAAAGCCATTTAGTGTTTAGTTATCTATCAAAGTGATAAGTTTATTGTTTCCAGGATGTTGTATACAATATCTTTTTTCTCTCTTGCACAAAAATACAAAAAAATATTGCTAGGTTATCTCTTACGCTATAATAATAATATAATTGAGTACCTTAATAAGTTCAAACACGCCTATTTATTGATTGCAGTAAGAGGTGATTTGATTTTTTCTTAGTAAAGTATGACTTTAAAAGTTCTTCATTTGACATCACTTCATATGAATATGTACTCAGGTATGTACATACGTATGTATGCTTTGCACTGGTTGCAACAACAAAAAGCTCGTTTTCATTGCAAAAGTTTGCAACAATAAAGGTCGCGTCATGGAGTTTCTAATATAGATCATTGATTGCTTCGCTTGCAATCTCGTTTATTATAGTTTTATTTTTTGCCCATAAATCAAAAGAATTTGTTCTTTTTTCGCTTAACAGTCTTTTTTTTTATTATTTAACTGCGTTCTCGCACTTTGCACACACACTTCCAGACATACTATATATAGAAATATGTATGCATATCTGTTCATTATTGATTGCTTGTTAATGTTTATCTCTTGCAAAACTGACTCCGAATCAAAGCAATGAAGATGCAATCAATTGACAATGCATATTTCTGAGCATGAGCAATTGAACACATAAGTGTTTGGGACTTTTTATTGCAGATTCTGATTTTTCCTTTGATTGGTGTACTACATTCAACAATTAAGTCGTACTTCCTCAAACAATTCATCATCAATCAAGTAAAGTTGATTTAAGAAAGAGAATTCTGTAAGACAATGATTAATGATCTTAGGCACTTGCCAAAAAGTTTTGAAGTTCTGTGATGGAAAACAAAGGAATTCTTTGATCTTAATGATCTTACATTGGTTTTCAACATATGTTTCCAGTATTGAAGTTTCTTATATGAGTAACTTTTTACCTCCTCCACTCTTATGACACATTCTTGCTTCACAGTTTGGTTAAAACACATGTTGCACACAAAAAGAAACGGAACAAAACAAATCACTAAAGCTGTAAATCTTATTTAAATTGCAGGGTTTTGTAAAGTACCACACAAAATGACGAACTGCAAAGCTTATGCACTTCAAGGGCTTCTCATTATAATAGCAAGTAAGTTTTTTCTAATTAAATATATATTTATCGATTTTATGACTCTACATGATGAGTTTTGAAACAGTTGCTTATGGAGGTGCACAAACAATTGGATATACCGTTGACACTCATGACCTAATCATGAAGCTGAATACTAATGCATTTTTTTGGATTTATCATAGGTGAGTAAGAAATCTATATACATATGTATACTAATGTTATGATGTTTTAATCTGCTTTCACAGCACCGACAGCAATCACGTCGAAGAATACGTTAATATAAGCTTAATAAAGCAGCATGAGAATCATCTGGACTTAGATCCCAATTCCTTTATAAGCAAACCAGGAATTAACTTGGATCAAATCGTTGTTGTAACTGGACGAAAAGCTGGATATGTTGAGATTACAGCCAGAAGTAATTCCAGTGATACAAAACTGTAGGATAACTTTGAGCGAACTTTAATAACTATATTATTAAACAATAATTTTTTAATTTTTTTAGTACCGATGATATGTTTGTGCGCGTTGTAGTTGCCAAATCCTATGCAATTATTTATATCTCCCTTGTATTTGGCTGGATCTACTTTGCGGCGTGGTCTGTTTCATTTTATCCACAAATATGGATCAACTATCGCCGTAAATCGGTTGAGGGTCTGAACTTTGACTTTCTGACATTCAACATTGTCGGATTTACCCTCTATAGCATGTTCAACTGTGGACTGTACTTTATACAGAGCTTACAGGATGAATACAGTGAACGTCATCCCAGGAGCGTCAATCCCGTTATGTTAAACGATGTTGTGTTCTCATTGCATGCGATGTTTGCAACAAGCATTACCATTGCACAGTGCTTCATGTATGAGGTAGAAATATATCAGAAGTGAAAGTATTTCCAATTATTTACTGAATTTTCTATATGCATTTCCAGCGTGGAACACAACGTGTTTCAAAAATCGCCTACGGCTTGTTGGTAATATTTGCTATAGTCGTGATAGTCTCAGCTGGTTTGGCCGGAGGTTCTGTTATACTTTGGCTAGATTTTCTATACTATATCAGGTAAGATCAAACTAAATCTCAATCGAATGATATTAATAAAATGTCTTACAGTTATGTCAAGTTAGCAATAACAATCATCAAGTATATACCACAAGCTTATATGAACTACAAGAGAAAAAGTACTGTTGGATGGTATGAAGTAATAAAATAATTTCACTTTTGCTTATATTAAATACATTACTTTTTTAGGAGTATTGGTAATATAATTTTGGACTGTACGGGTGGTTCTCTTAGTATGTTGCAGATGATTTTGAATGCACACAATTATGGCAAGTATTATATTGAAAACGTATACTAAGATTATTAAATCAATTGCTTAATCTTTATTTATAGACGATTGGGTGTCCATATTTGGTGATCCAACCAAATTTGGTATGGGCTTGTTCTCTGTGCTTTTTGACATATTTTTCATGCTGCAACATTATGTATTTTATAGGTATTCAAAACCATTTTGAATTTTAATTTAATTTATAAATTAACATATTGTTACCTTTTGTTTTGCAGACATTCCAATAGAGCAACAACGACTTCTGAACTAACGATAAACACAGAGGTGCCAAAATATTAAAAATTGAGACATAGAGCTAAGACTTAAAATTTTATTGATTATAATTTTGTATATAAGTTAATTATAATTTTGTTTAAGTTTTGCTTTGTACTCAATATAATCTTTTAGTCAGTGTACTCCAACGTATTAAAAGTGCCTTGGCTATGAATAATGCATAGCAAATACAAGGAAAATATAGTAGAAAATCATTTATTTATTCTTTGAATTAGTAGCAAATACAAACAAATTTTACTTCCATACCTGATCTAAAATCTAAATCGAACTAAACATTGCGCTTGATCGAAATGCGCGCTGTTATCGACAACAGCTGTTTTACTGATAGATCACATGTTGCTTTGCATCATTGTGAATGGCACAAAGAAGAAGAAGACGCTCGTTTGTTTTGCTAAGTTTTCAAAACATATTTTTTATAAAATCAACAAATTAACACACATACATACACATATGTATGCCTAATATTTATTGCATAAAAGAATGTGCAACGAGGTGGTCATGTCTGGAAAAAAGAACAGGTACTTTGCTACTGATCACTTAATTAACACGCGCAAGGTGTTGATTTAGTTGCGCAAAAAACTTAGGTACATGTGCTTATATGTGGTAGTGGACTAAGTTTAGTTAATATTAGTTAACACTTGATATATTAAGTAAACGCTCAATCATTGCAGGCGTAGCCCCAAACTTGTGCCGGCGGAGGTGGAGGAGATTTTCGAGGTCACCGGCTCAGCGTCGCAGGAAACTCAAGAAATGGATCTCACCGCAGATGATTTGTAAGTTTAGATGTTGCGCAACTGGTAAATAATATTATTACTAATCATACATACTACTATATTGTTAGGACCATGGAGCCAATGGCTTTTCTACAAGGCCTTAATGTGAGTATTTTCATAATAATAAGCAAAGTATATTTAATAACTTGCATTGATTTACTTGCAGTCCGGCAACTTGATGCAATTTAGCCAGGTGAGATTACTTAAAACGTTGTGACAAATCCGATTGCACTAGAATCAACGAAAAACTTGCCACCGTAGAGAGTATGCTCGTTATAAGCTTTATATTAATCTGGAATAAGCCCATCGGCTTAATTTTAAATTTAATACAAACAACTTGAAGTGAGAACGCATGAACACATTGCTGATAACGCCAATCAACTTCTTTCAATCTGATATTCTGTAATATACTGCCTGTCGCCTTTGTAGCAGCCAAAACATCGTTGCTCGCATATGTTAACAACGCAACGTCTGCAATAGATATGGACAGGAAGACCAAATTGATAAGTGCGCCAAAAGTGTCGTATGGTTTTTGACCTATAACAGACTCTGCAATGGCGTAGTATTGATTAAAGAATCCAACTGTGATGCCCAGGAGATGACAAATCAATGATAGAACTATTGAAAGCGACATTAAGGCCATGTACTTCTCGCCCTGAATGCATAATATACAATACTTCTGGGCAAGGATATCCATCTCATCTGCCATGATGCAATAGCGTTGTATCCGATAGTATTTTGAGTAGAGTTTCTTCTGTTTCTCCTCTTGCAACAAATTCACCTGCCGCACTTGCATTTTTAGTCTGCCATTTAAGGCGTCCACAATATTTTTCGCTATAACCATCGCACCAAAATAGCAATTATTCAACAAGTTAGATATAATCATGGGAAGCAATTTGTAGAGGGACCAGATCCAGTTGAGTTCCGGCTCATTATGTCGCTGTTGCAATACTAAAGCCATCTCAAGAATCAGCGGAAAGCCAAGCCCCTTAACCAGTGCTAGCATGACCGATTTCTTCACTGTATTTGCATCCAAGTCGAGCAAATGCAATGTCTCAAACAGTGGCACGTTGCTCATCAATCTTGCCACTTCTTTGCCCATTATCATTTGTGTAAAGAAATTGATAATGGCCACGGTTATATTCATGAAACTGTACAGTTTGACAGCATCACGTAAATTGAGCTGCGACTTGGTGTAATCCACATACATTTGACGCACATAGATACTTGTAAAGATCACCGTCACCATTATGGCATATGCCAAATATCTTCGCGAAAAGACAAAACGTTTTCGACCACGGCATTTGTAGCGAATTGAAAATAATCCCATTAAAGTTAACATTGTTATAAGTATAGCGAGCAACATTTGTATTAGTTTCGCCTGCCCCCGAATGGGTTGACGCGACAAACGACCGATGCCAAAATAACCCATTGCCACGAACAGCCGTATACTGACTGAATGTTAATTAATAATAGTTTATTGTTTTACTTAATGTGTGTTTAAATATAATCTTGATGTCTTGTCAAACAAAGTTCTATGTATAACAATTAGGAAATTTCCTGGTTAATCAATAATAGGGGAGGAACATAACCAACTGTTACATAAACCCCTTTAACAATGTCCCCATAAAAACTGACATTCATGATTTTGTTTTCTAGCAATCTGTATTACGTGATATGATGCTACAGGACATTAAATCGCAGATCAGTTCGTTGCCAAAGTTAATAAATCACAACAATGGCGGCTATCAATTTGGCATGGTTCTGGAGGAACCGCCAAAATCACACTGGATGTTTTCAATACCATTGAATAAACTTTATATACGCATGAATAAAACATTCAATATTGATGTTAAGTTCAAAACAAAAATGCCAATTCAGCCGCTCAATTTACGTGCATTTCTGTGCTTTGTTAAGGATGTGAGTGGACCTGTGTTGCGTTGCCAAAATCACTTGAGCACCGATCCAAGTAAGTAATCAAAAAAGTGCATAAAATGTTTGATATTCATTAATTGTATTTCACTTTTTAGTTAAGGACAATCAGAGTATGCGCGAAAGTCTGCTGCGTTGTGAGAATCCAAATACAGCATATTGTGGCACGAGTCAAGGCAGAAGTATTGAGGAGAGATACTCTGTATTGGTGCCTTTGAATATGAGCCGGTCCAGTCATCAAGGCGGCGGATTCGTTCGTCAAACACTTGCCTTCAGTTTTGCCTGCCAGAATTCATGCTTTGGCCGCAAGGAAACTTGTTTGGTATTCTGTTTGGAGAACAGCAGGTGCGTCTTTCAATTCACAAACTTTTACTTCACACAACTTAACTTTCTTTCTTTTCCAGTGGCGATGTGCTCGGACAACAAGTCTTATGCCTTAAAATATGCACATGTCCGAAACGCGATCGTAATCAAGATGAACGTAACTTGGGCAGCAATAAATGCAAGCCATTTTCGGGTGCATCCGAAGATGATGAGGCCGTGCCAACAAAGCGCCGTCGTCGAACTTTTCAAAACGACGTTAAAGAGGAGCACGAGAGCAATGATAGCACAGATGTGAATCCTATACCATCTGACTGGGAGGTCACACATACTGTTGATGGCGATTATCGTCTAGTCATCAATATCCCCCAGAAGGAACTGCTGTTGCACAGCATCGAGGGCATGCTTGAAAAGACAGCTGTCGAGACTCTACGCAATCCACAGAATACAAAAATTCGCCAACATGCCAAGCATTTGCTTAACTTAAAAAGTATGTTTTAATCAGATTTTAAACTTATTTCAAATTTATTTTTATTTTATTTTCTGATTTTACAGAATTCGCACAAAAGCTGCCTTAACTTGAAATGTGATCAAACTATTCCATGAAGAAGCACATTTACTTAATTTTATAATATGCATTACTGACGTGTTCAAATTGATGAAAATTTGCGATTTTTTTTTTGTTACAAACATACACCTTAACACTAAGTACAAATTATTTAACCTAAGCTTTAACAGAAAAGCTTAACAGTAGGTAAAATTAGTTAAAATAAATATAAGTTGCTACATTTTGAAAAAAAAAACTGTAAATTTTGTGCTACTTAATCAATGTACAAATATTCTAAGTCTGGAGACTTGAGAACATATTCAAGAATTTTTTTTTGTAATTCATAACTTTTTCAACTTATCAGTTAAACATAGTTAAGATCTAGTTAACTTGGACAAAGGTATTTAAGTAAATAAGTAATCATATTTAAGTTCTTAAATCTTACTGTAAAAAAACAGGTTTAATTAACAATATGTATTTTTAATATGTGCTTTAATAAATGTACTAAGAATATTTTATGCTCGTCTTCAAGTTTTTTAAAGCCAAATATTCTAAATAAGTTAGAAATGTTCAAGCTTTATCATAAGTTCAATAATATCTTGTTTATTCGTGTGATTATCGGTTCACTAAACAAGATAATTCTTATTCATTTGAATAGGCTCAAAGCTGACTTCAAACGGTTTTATTTTACGGTCAATGCACTATTGTTGTACTGTTTATTATTATTATAGATATGCAGCCGCGCAGCAAATATGACAAGATTTTCATAATTATGGTAAGAGAATTTAAGCAGTGCGCCACATTTCCGTTTCAATCTGGATTTGTGCACATGTGCGAAATGGGCAAAGATCAGAAAGCAGATGTTTTAATCAAGCGAGCGGTATTTTTTTCCTCGCTCTCTTCTGCCACATGCGTTTCGTTTTTATCAACAAATAAGCAAGCATATTATATATTTAACTTTTACTCGTCGCCACATACATATACATATGTGAATGTGTACCTACTCTACGCATATGTCCATTGACATAGGACAGTGCCATACAAGAAGTTGAGTCTGACAGGCGGAATTTTAATTTTTAACGGCTTTCTCTTTGCTAGTTTCCAAGACTTTTGTGGCTACTGCAGCTGTGCAAGTGCTCGCATACTGGTTTTTCGGTATTTTGGGTGCCCAACGAGTGCGACGAAGAGCGACTTAAGAAAGCGCTCAAAATTTCACTCAAAACTGAGAAATAATTGAGTTGACGTTTTTTGTTTTTGCTTACACCCTGTTTTAAGTGAAACGAGTTGGGCGGGTGAGCGAGTTGTGTTTAAATGTGCTAAATAAGCAAAATCATATGTTTTGGTACATTAATGTGTTCAATAAACGAAATTAGGGTGATTATTATAAAACTTTTTGTTTATATAAAGTAAACAAAATTCATCCAACATTCTACAATTATATTAGGAAAATATAAGTAAATCTTGTTAAAATCAAAGCAAATAAGATTATTACATATATCTTTAAATAAACTTTTTTTCAGTTTTTGTGGAAAACTTTTTATGTTCCAGCCAAAGAAGTTATAATAGGGAATGATTTTAATATAATAGACAATATTAAATATGAAAATAAATGTTTTTCACACAGTATTTTTCTAGTCATGTACTTTGCACTTAGCTTAACGGCTTATCTTTAGTAATTTCAATAAGTTGGCAACATTTTATTACTTTGATTTTTTTTTTTTTATAGTTAACTGTGTTTACTTATTTATCTACTTAGGCATGTCTGTTGCATATTAAGTCAAGACGTCAGGTGAAACTGCCCACACATACTAAATGATATATACATACATATATACTCATATACGTGCATATTCCATTGTCAGCCATTTAATTCCACTCAAATTCTACTGGCATTGGGAGAAGCGCAACTCTCCCAACAACAGCAACAGCAACAACAACAACAATTGCTACTCATTTTTTTGCAGTCTGAAAGATGACTCGACGACTGCGACGACGACGACGACGACAACAAGTTGGCTGAGAGCGATCTCCAAGCCCGCATAGAAAAAAGTGTACGACGGCAACTGAAAACGTAGCGCATAGCTTTAGTTATGTTTTTGATATCGGTCGGTTAACGCACGCGCAAAAAATCACTACGGAAACGTTTTTGAAAACAAAACGAATATTTGATTGTTCATTTTGATTACGTGTGTGTGTGTGTTAGTGTGTGAGAATAAAATGGTGGAAACGGCAACCACAACAACTATAACGCGTGCAACCGTCACTGTGCCAGTGAGCAATGTTGGACCAGCAACAACTGCAACATCAGCAACATCGGCAACAACAACACCAGCCACGCCCACAGCGGCATTGGTGCAACGCAACGATGAGACAACTCGACTGATTTTCAATTTGAAAGTTCTTGTATTTTTAATATTGTTGCCATTTGTGTTGCTTGCCGTTGGGCTAAAACATCTTTTGGATTATCTGTTCGCATTGGGCCTGAAGGAGAAGGATGTTAGCGGCAAGGTTGCATTGGTAAGAGAAAGAGAAAAAGAGAAAGAGAGAGAAACTTGTTTAACTGTTCATGCTCAAGCTTTTATCTTTATCTTATGGGGCGATGTTCATTAATCGTTTATTTCTGGCTTGTTGGTCTCAAGCATATTTACACACACATATGTACATACATAGATGTACATGTTTGTCTGTATGTTTGTTTGTTTAGCATAAAAAAATATGAAAAAGAAAAAAAAAACGTCACGCAGTTTTCTTTTCCAGTTTCCAGTGGTTGGTTTCTCATGGGTGCGGCTCGATTGTCTTGCCTATCCAGCGAATTTTTTTGTGTTTTGTTTTTGTTCATCGTCGTCGTTATTAAAACAAATATTTACGTCAAAAACCGTCAACCCATACGTAAACAAATTTGTTTGCTGCCTGATTTGGATTCTGTTTGAGTACCATTTGGATAATAATAAAAGTTTTTCAAACCCTAAAAATTGCATTACCTAAGAAGGCAATACCACTTTATTCGCCCAGTATATGCCCACACACAGTTGCAATCAAAAAATTGAGTTACTGAAACCATTTGCCGATGTTTCGACAAAGTCAATTGATAAGGTCAACACCACACTGATGCCCAAAAATGATAATATATATGAGAGCGCAGCACACTAAAGAGAAGTATTACTTATTTGGTGTGTGTGTGCTGTTTTTTATTATTATTTTTTCTTAATAGAAATTCCATTTGCATTGTGTAGGTGTGTACGATATTTGTATATAGACATACCGACAGTTATGCGTCATTTAAAGCGCAGTTTGTTTTCAAAATGTTCTGTCGATCGTTCACACAGATACTCACTAACACACACACACACAAACAGAGAACAAAACTGGTTTATTACAAATTTGACTTTTGTTTTCTTTACAAACACACACACACACAAAGAATGAGATCAATGACGTTTTGCAGCAGCTTCGCAATGTCATGGTCAAAAGTCAACAAATGTGACATTAGGAAATAGAGATAAAAGATACATATCTCATGTCTTTTGCGTATCTTTGTATCTCGAGATATGATAACACATTTTCAAATGTTGTCAACCCCTTATGTGTATATATATATATATACCACATATTTGCTACAGTTAATTCAGTTTGCGAGAGCCCCAAGCATACTTGGGGTCACATCATTTTAATTACGGCCAAAGAGTCACTCAATTATTCTACATTTGATACACAATACAAATACAATTTTACACACACACACACACAGACAGAAATGTATACACTTAGTAAGTGGTTCATTGTTTTCAAATAAAGCCAATTAATTTGTACTAATTTGCATTATGATGCTACTTACGCTTATGCTTAACACACACACACACACACACACACTCAAAGCCATTGTGTTTTTGTATTTGCGTATACTTGAAAAAAGTTTCAGTTTTCAGTTCTTGAAATTAATAAGGCAGGTAATGCTTAGGTTTAGACAAAGTTCTCCTTTGAGTTCGTATAAAAAATAGTTGCTGTAAAGTCTTCTTTATACAACAAAAATTTCATGTTCTCTTCTCATTATAGGTAACTGGCGGTGGCAGTGGCTTGGGTCGTGAAATTTGTCTAGAATTGGCCAGAAGAGGTTGCAAGGTGGCCGTTGTGGATATGAATTCAAAGGGTTGCTATGAGACGGTAGAGCTGTTATCTAAAATTCCACGTTGCACAGCCAAGGCTTATAAGGTGAGTAATAAGATTTGGCAACAATATTTATATTCACTGGCCATATCTTATCGTGAATATAGAACGATGTGTCCTCACCGCGCGAACTGCAATTGATGGCTGTGCGAGTGGAGAAAGAGTTGGGACCCGTCGAAATCTTGGTGAATAATGCTTCCCTGATGCCAATGACCTCAACGCCGCATCTAAAAAGCGATGAGATTGATACTATCTTGCAGCTAAACCTGGGCTCTTATATTATGGTATGTTTGTTATAATTATGAGATGAAACTAACTTAACTGACTTTGATTTTAGACAACAAAAGAGTTTTTGCCAAAGATGATAACACGTAAATCAGGTCATTTGGTAGCAGTAAATGCTTTAGCAGGTAAGTGTTGTGAAACTTTTATGGGAAAAACTTTTCTTAATTATTCGTGTTGTTAATAGGTTTGGTACCACTGCCTGGCGCCGGAATTTATACAGCTACAAAGTATGGTATTATGGGTTTTATGGAAGCATTACGTGCGGAACTTCGTCTATCTGATTGTGATTATGTGAAAACAACCGTGGCCAATGCCTACATGATGAAGACTAGCGGAGACTTGCCATTGTTAAGTGATGCGGGGTGAGTCATTAACAAGATTATAACTTGTCGAGTTGCTTGTATTAATATTTCTTCACTTTTCGTAGAATATCAAGCAGTTATCCTGGCCTATCTACACCTTATGTGGCTGCAAAAATTGTTAAGGGTGTTTTATTAAATGAACGCATGATCTATGTGCCTAAAATATTTGCACTTACAGTTTGGCTGCTCAAGTAATATTTTCTTATTATTTTACATATTTTAAATGATAATAATATTTATTTTTCAGATTATTGCCTACTAAATGGCAGGATTATATGCTGTTACGATTCTATCATTTTGATGTGCGTAGCGCACATTTGTTTTACTGGAAATAAATTAAAGAGCAAGGATCAAAAGTCAATATATTTTATGATCGTGTTTCCACGTTTTCATTACACACATATCATAGCATAATTACGTTTAGTTGTAAGCATTATGTTCTTATTTATTTCTATAAATCAAAATTAAACCAAGTTAAACAATATTTCTGTATTGTGAGTTAAAGAAGTTATCCTACATAAATTTGTTTCATACTATTCTCTTTTTTACTCTTCCTTTCAACGTCATAAAATAAAATACCATAAGTATTCAATGTTTACATTCAAGTGCATTGTGGCGCACACACTAGATGTTGTAACAGGTTATCAAATGCCATTGAAATTTATTAAGCAAAGGACCCCATATGGCGCGCTCAGGCTCAAGTGCCAGCCAGTGTAATTAAGTGAACGATGAAATGTTCAAAACACAATCCTACAAACAAACAAAAAAACAGAAATAATTCAGCGTTTTACTGATGTTATGCGACATCTGCATAAACAACAACAGCCAGATCTATATAATGAGGCACGACTGAAAAATACCACGTAAACTTTTTCAAAATATTGATAATTATGCATTTCAATTGTTTAACAATATATATAAAATAGATAAAAACTGAAATTCGATATATTTGAAACCCTTTTATCAGAAGAATCTAATCAATGAATGTTGGAAAAATCTTAATATTATATTTTCTAATATTTTTTCTTGAAATTTCATACTTATTTTGTTATTTTAAACACTTTTGTAAGCAAAGTTCATTAAGTTGATAAAATGTTAAATTAAATCAAAGAATTATGTGTTAAAAAAACAAAGTTTAATCTTGCTAATATGTTTTTGCTTTTTTACAGTGTACTTCACACAAGCAAAAAAAACATAACAAAACAAGCATTTCAAAAAATAAATTCTAATTGCATTTATGACATTCGGGTTCTGTTTGATGCATCCAAAGACCCCCAAAGGCACCTGAAGACACAAACACACACACACACACACACATACACACACAGAAACAGTCTAGGCACATGCACTCATAAAAACTCATCCCCATTCCACCATTCCCCACCCCCTTTCCATCATGTGTGCAGTGCGCATGCGTAACATCATAGTTCCATAAATAAAACTCACTAATTACTTATGTGCTTGGGTTACAATTACAGTTTGCATTACATTCGGCATTTGCTAGGCATTCGGGGGCCTGTCGAGTGTTTTATAGCGGTTTTTTATCTATGTGTGTATGTGTGTGCTCTTGCCCCCGCGTAGTTCACTTTGCTCAATAACATCGATTTCGTGCGGCGTCTATGCATGTGTGTGTGTATGTATCCAAACAGTGCACTATGGGTAATTTGATCAGTTTTTGTGGCCATAACCCATTTTTCTAACGTCGACTTAAAAATGTTATGTTGGCGGCTTTACGTAGCAAAAAGATCAATCTTTACATACCAGAAATTTTAACAGAGCTTTCAACTGTTAAGTAAAATGCTGTTAAGCAAAGCTTTTATGAGAGCAACGTACATGCTTGATAAGAAAGTTTGTTCTATATATCTTATAAAAAATAAGTATGCCAGAAAATAATCTATTTTTGCTAATTTGTTCTAAAAGATAAACACTATTTTGGTGTTACAAAAGCAATCCTTACTGTCAAGTTTGATTTCGTTATCTTCTTTAAAAGGAACCACGCTAGTGGGTCACCTCTAGTAGACCTCTGGGTGACCTTTGGAAGACTTTTGAACTCTGGCAGACCTTTGGCTGATCCATGGTCGACCTTTGGTGAGTTTTGACCTTCGAATTATCTCTGACTGAACCTGGCTGATCTTTGAACTTTAAGTTCTTAATTAATGCCATAAAAACTCGTCAAATTACCCATAGTGCAATGTTTGATTTGCACTGTTTTGGTATTTTGTTTATTGTTTTGTTAGTGGTTGTCATGTTTATGCTCTTTTTTAGATTTTCTGCTTAAGCTCTTCTGCTTTGAAAGAACTCAATGCCCTCCTAGGGCTGTTGGAACCATCTCATTCCATCTCGAGACGTTCTCTGCTTGTCGCTCCATGTGGTCGCAACTCTACGCTCAGGATAGTTAAGCTGATTTTTCTTTTGTATTTCCTTATTTTTTTATGTTTTCTATGCAAGTAGTTAAAATTTTGTATAGAAAATAATTAGAGTTAAAAGTCAATTAAAGAATTTATGTAATATACAATATAAATGGTATGTATTATAATAACAACTATAACAATAATAATAACTATTCTAATTATGTTTTTTATACCTTATTTTGTTATAGCTTTAATAAAATTTTGTAATTTTAATTCACTTAAAATGAGAAATTAGCCCTTTTTTATACAAATTATCTGAAAATAGAAAATGAGCTGCTGTCTTTTATTGAAAATATTTTTCATTGCTCTTGCAATATTCATGCACACTTGTCAAACTGTCAACCTAAAATAGAATATTTATGCATTTTTATGTGAACGTTGTTGATTTGTGCGTTTTGTTTTTTGTTCGAACTATAAAAAAATGCTCACTATAAATAGGAATCGGCGTTCGACAAGACAAACGAAGTTTTTAACCAATTTTGACCCCATACTGCGGTATCCACAAGCTATATAGATATATAAAGACACACCCGTTCCAATAATCCGGCATGCAAGGTGGAAATTGGTATGCGTTATTAATTACCCAATATATGTCTTGGGATACCCTATTCTTGATTGATATTCTTATCTAATCTGTATAAAATTCTATTCTTTTCGATTTTTTAAAGTAAAAATTGATTTATAAACAGTAAATTGACTTAGAATTAGGTAAAAATATGTAAACTTTATTATTAAATAAACAAAAGTTGTTAGTTCTTTAAATGGAAGTACGAATGTACTTCAGATATAGTGTATGAATATAGATATGTGTTTAAGGTTTCTTTTACAACTGTACTTAACACGATATTTTATAAGTCTTGCATGGATATTTACTGTAGATTTATTTCTGTGACTTGCTTGTTTGTTAAATTCTTAAATGCCGGTCACAATTTGTTATTGTCTCGTCTCTCCGACTGCCTTTTTTGTGTAGTCGCTCATTTATTTGTGTTTATCCTTTTCGCTTTTAATTGTGCATAGGCAGCTGTTCCTTTTGCTGCCTCTGCTGTTCCTGCTGCTGTTGACAGGATTATATATAGTATATGTACATAGATGTATGTATGCATGTTTGTGTATATGGGAGTGTAAGTGTTTGCTATGCTAATAAAAGAGAGAGAAAGCATCCTGAGCGTTGACAGAGTATCCTTCAAGTGTTTGTGCTTCCTGTTTAGAACCTGCTGTGCATTAGCATTGGTGCAAAAAATTACATTAACAGTCATTTTTCTTAGGGATTTTTAAGATGTTGACTATAGTAAATGTTGTTAAAGTGCATTTTTTATATAAGCTTTGAATATGTGGCATATTAAAATGTGTAACTTTATATTAATTTTTAATTTTTTCTTATGTTTGTAGAAAATTTCAAAGAAAAAGATTCAAAGAAAAAGATTCAAAAATTCTTAAAAAAATCCCCCAACATTTATCTCACCAAAAATTAGTGAACCGCTTTTACCAGCGATCCATACGATACCAAACAATTGCATTGAGTTTCCTGAACCGTACATAAATATGTCAATAACAATTTTTAACGTCAAAGGCATAAAAAAAAGAGACCAGAGACAGTGAAAGGGCAAACCCACCAGCTAAATAAACAGCGTGAACAGGAGCTGTGTGTGTGTGTGTGTGTGTACATACATACATACATAGATACATAGATAGTTTTACTAGCTGAATATTTTTGAATATCCTTGCAACAAGCCACACATTTCAAACTGTTAAATTATGACATGCAACTGTCAGTTCAAGTGCTTCGTTACTGATGCTGCTCCTGCTGCTGCTGTTGTTGCTTCTTACTTTTGTTGCTGTTGCTTTTGATGCTGCTGCGTGAGAAAATATTATCCTTGGTACCTCTAAACAACAGACACATTTGCATTTGTCCTGTTTGTTGGGTGCGTTGCAAGTGTGTATTGCAAGTGCTGCTGTGCAGTAGCATTTACAGTATATATATATGCTCGAATGCTGTCTGTCTAACTGTCCAGAAAAGGATCGGTTTCAGATTCCTAAGTAGTTGTTGTAGTTGTTTTCCTTTTTGGTTGGTTCAGCTAATTTATTTACTTTTGGCATTTTGTTTTATGTGTTTTTCAGTTATTTTTCTCTTTCCTTTTCTTTACTAAACTCAAACATGTGTAATATTTAATACCACAAAGAAAATATTACTTCACAGGACTTCAGCGAGAGAGAGAGCTCTTATTAGCTCCTTTGTGAGAGTTTCTTGTGTAACATCCTGTGACCTGCTTTAGCACTTTAAATTGGTGTTGACAGCAACGCTGAGAAATTACCTCACCCCTAAAACAGTTTTTTTCCTTCTGTTTTTTCTAAGTGCTTATGAAAAAAAGTAATTAACATTCAGGTTCTTAAAGCACTCTTGTTAATCTTTATTATACACTTTATCTATTCTACTTCGTCAGCAAAATCTGTTAGTGTGGCAACTCTTTTTTCGGTCGTGGGAATTTCTTGAGTTCAGGTTGAAAGTAATTCTAATCGAAAATGTATGCTTTAATTACATAAATATTTGATAAAAGTTTTCTTCAAAAATCTTTCATCTAAACTAAAATCTTAATTGTCTTTAAGAGCACTTTATATATACATAGTATATGCTCAAAGTTAATATCGTAGAGACAGATTGTTAAGCAACCCTACACTATGATTTATATACAAACAATTATAAATTATATCAAATGCAATGCAGATAAATACACTTAGATCAAAACTTCAACACAAGAAACACGCACACAGGAGCTTCAAGTGCTCAAGAGCAAATTGAACAAAATTTTGTGTAATTACAAAGATAAACAAAGGTCCGCCTTAACATACTTACATACACATACAAGCACACACAAAAACACACATACACATACATATTTACATATATAGAAGACAACAACTGCGTCGGCATTGACACTCACAAATGCGCTTTATAATTTCCATTTGCGGTGAACTGAAACTGAAAATTTGTGACAGCCAGAAAAGCCAGCTGCTGTTGCATCCCAAACACTCAACTACATAAGTGTGTGTGCATGTGTGTGTGTGTGTGTGTGTGTGTGCGGTGAGATAAATTAATGCTGCCTGGCATCATCACAAAGTGTTGCAATTGGGTTTAGCCTGATGCTGCCAGAGAGCACCTAATAAATGTTGAACCATAAGTATTTCTCATACCATCAACTGTTTCCTATGCATGCACGCAAATATCATAAAAATGTCAAATATATGAAAAATATGGGGATAAAAACACAACTTAAAATATATTTTTGAATTGCTAACTAAAAAATACCCTATTATTAACATACTAGATAAACATTTTCTTTTATGATTATTGACGATTTGAAACTTAAAAATTTTCATTCATCATTCTTAAGTTAATGTAATTAGAATGAGTTTACAGGGTAGTTACTAGTTCAGCATCTAACTTTGTTATGTTATGTTGCACCGAGTTTGAACAACATCTAACGCATTCACATCTGTGCAGGAGGTAATTTTTCAATACATTCCTTAAGAAGGTGTTGCACTTGCGTAACTTTAATAATAAATCCTACAAAAACTGACATTTCTCAATTGATTACTTATACGTTCGAGTAGATTAAGTTCACAGCTAAAAAAATAATAAAAATAATAACAACTAATTAATAGATAATTCTCATTGGCATTTTGAACTTGATAATAGCGTAAAATACATTTTACTATAAGCTTAAAGCACGATTACATTTGTAACGCTAGAATGCAAGCCTTACTTATATGTAAGTGCTTTTTTACACTATATTGCGAAAAATAACCTGTAGTAACACAAAGCCAGCCAGTCAGTCCACATAGAGCTATAGACGTTGTAACATGTTTAAAAGTAGTTCGCTGGTTAAACTGCAATTTGTTGTGGTGCTGATTTTGCTTATTTGCGGCAGTCCCATATTGGTAGTGGCTGCAATATTATCAAAAATCTTTGGCTGTTTACATACATGGCTTATTAAGCCCAGGCAAAGTGTTAAAGATGAAATCGCTTTGGTGAGTGAATGAATGGAAATTTGTGTTTGAGATATTTCAAAACATATTCAACTCTAAAACATATTTAAATTTAACAAAGTTATGGATTTTAGTCCAAAAGTTAGTTATGCTTTCAATTGTTTTGATAATATTTTTATACATTTTTTAAATTCATTTTATACAAGGACTTTGAACCCAAAAACTAGAAAAATGTCATTAAATAATTATATTAAAAAGCAATTCCACAAGTGTGCAGAGAACACGTTTAATTACCCAACAAAACACATAGAAGGTTGGCAGATCTGGAGTTGATTTTTCTTTTAAAAATACGAATAATGAACACATTTTGTAACTGAATATATAGGTAACTGGTGCTGGTCATGGACTGGGTCGTGATATAGCATTGGAGTTGGCCAAATTGGGTTGCCATTTGGCCATTGTCGATATTGATTTGAATGGCGCCAAGGAAACCGTTAAGCAAATCAATCTGAGCTACAAAGTTCGGGCTGTGGCATACAAAGTAAGCGGAAGCCCGTTTTTAATAATACTATAAAAGTTAATTAACTGTTTGACTTGATCAAAGGTGAATGTAGCCAATTATTCTGAGATTGTTGAACTGAAATCAAACATTACTAAAGATCTTGGACCAGTTACTGTGCTGGTTAACAATGCTGGAATAATGCTTATCAAGTCAACTAATGCGGAAGATATACAACGTATGATTAATATCAACTTAACGTCGCATTTTTGGGTGAGCTTAAAGTATTTCTTGTGGTATTTTATTTTAAGTTTTATTTAATTGTTTTTCTTTTTTGTAGATTCGAAATGTATTTGTGCCCACGATGAAACAGTTGCGCAAGGGATATATTGTTACGATTAGTTCTCTAAGTAGTGAGTATATACTAGAAAAACAAATATACTAAATCTTCAGTATTATCTTAACTGTTTCGCAGGCATTGTACCCATACCATTTCACACCTGTTACTCGGCCACCAAGTTTGGAGCTACTGGACATATGAGAGCATTGCGCATGGAGTTAGCCTTCGAGGGATACAAAGATATACACGTTTGCACTGCTTTGCCTTGGTTTCTGAAGACAAACAATGATGTTTCCGATATATGCGCACAAACGCTCATACATAAGCTCTATCCGTTGATAAGTGGTTCGGCTGCAGCTCGTCGAATAGTTCAAGGGATGCTTTGTGGCGAGCGTGAAATAGTTTTGCCTGGCTTTTTCGCCATAATGTATCGAATTATTTAGTAAGTATGGTATTTATGCATGTTGCTTTATATTTTAATTATAACTGTTCTGGTTTTTCAGTCTTTTACCTATCGGTTGGCAGGAATTTTTAATACTGAACATAGGTAAACAACAATTTCAAAGGTTTTATGAAATGCAGTCTTGAACAAAAAAAAAGGGTTGGATGGGGTGTAAAGAGGAAAATAATATTATTAGCTGAATAAATAGTTAGCAAAAACAAGAACATGTTTAATATTTAATATAAATTCCTTTCGCTTTGTTCAATCTTTTCATTATGAAGCAATTTCAACGAGGTTTTGGTCACTTTATCAGTTGACCGCTGAGTTTTGTATTCAGAGTATTCGGAGTGAATGCAATCAACTTGTTAGCAGCCACACACGAGTTGAGTTGAGTTTGTCGTATGTTCGTTCATATATGTTCATATGTTTTGGCTTTTGTATTTTTCCCCTGCACTGCATGGATTCTTTGCTCTGGTTCCTCAATGTGCTCCGTGCTGCGTGCTGTGTGCTGTGTGCGGGTTGCTCATTATGCATCTTTTATGGGGTCATTGAGGGTGCGTGATTTATACATATATATTTAAACAAAATGAAAAAGCTTAACAAGTTAAAACGATTGCGGTTTGAGTCTTTGAGGCGGGCGACTGCTAAGTGCACTGCAAAAAAGGGGGTCAAAACGGCACTTCTTCATTTAACCAGTTACTCTAAAACTGTAAGCTTTAAGATAAATTGAGGTTGTTATATGTTTGATATTTATATCAATCTTAATCAAGTTAGTGAAAACTTGGTTTGTAATTATTTTAACTTAAGCATTTAAATGCTTAAAATAAGTTGTTAACTTTATATTAGAAGATAACCGAAATGATAAACGAGGTTTTTTTATCCTAACTCTTATAAGCTTACACTTTTTAGATGAACAGTGTATAATCGCAGCAAGCTATTTTTAGATTTGATGGACTCATTATGGTTGGCTCAGCTTGTGTTAATTCACTATTTGCTGTTGTTGTTGTCATATGTGTAGAAAAATTCTATGGCATAAGCAAAAGGCATTTAATTTAAGTTGCAATAGAGACAGAAATGTCTTTAAAGCTTTATCAAAGGATCCAGCCATCGCATTTCGGCTACAAAGTAAAGTAAACTAAAAATGTCTGCAAAAATATATATTATATATGTTATATAGTATAGTAGTATATGTTATCAAAATCAGTGCCGCTGCTTGTTATTTTTTTCTTTTTTGTCTTGCGTGAAAGAGCCAAAGTGATTTTCTTTTCTTGCTGCTACCGCATTAATAACTGTTTCTTTTTCTTGCTGCTTTCTGCTTGCTGCTTGCAACGTCTGCTTGGCATCCATCTGAATGCAAGAACTGCCTTTGCAGCATCCGCTTTGCATTTTGTATCTTTATGCTAGCTTTTATGCAGCACATTAAGAAAAATGTTGCAAGCAGTTTTTCCTCTCTTTCCTCTTCTCAACGTCGCCGTCGTCGTCAAACGTTTGTTGTCGTTCGTTACGAAAGGGCTTTAGCTGGATTTTTATACATTTTAAAGAAGGAGTCTTATAATTATAATAAGCAGGGCGTAACCCATTGTAGATTATGATTGGAATCATTTTTTTTTTTAATATATGTTTAAGATTTTTTGCATAACACATTTTCTTTACACATGAAACTTATTGAATGTTCAACACAGTTCATAGATAGAGTATTTAAAGTGTGCTCGAACTCTAATAATTTTTCCAAAGATTTGTATACACATTCTTATACTTAGACTTACATATGTTTATATCTCTTTGCATATGAATGCGAATTTGCGTTTTTCACCTTTCTCTTCGACTTTGCCGTATGCATTTAACATTTATCCTGATGTTAATGTTACATAAAATAATTTTTCTTATTTTCCTTCATATGTATAATATTTTTATACCCTTAACCCATGAAAATGGGTAAAAAAGGGTGTAATGGTTTTAGAAGAAAGCTTCTCCCCAAAAAGTATATATATTCTTGATCAGCATCCACAGCCGAGTCGATTTAGTCATGTCCGTCGGTCTGTCCGTCCGTATGTATGAACGCGTTGATCTCTGGAACTACAAAAGCTAGAGACTCCACATTTTGAATATGAGCTCTCCTAATCCTTAGGAATGAAAAGTTTGTTTCAAATTTTCGATAGCTTTTCAGCTTAACGATATACACATATAATCGATAACAAACAAATCTTGAACTTACAAAATTTGAAAGTGAGGACTGAAACTATTAACAAAATAATGAAAATCTGTGAAATTTTTATTAAGATCGGCTAAGAAACACGGGAGATATGAGTCTCTCGAGGGTAAAGGGTATCTTCTAGTCGAGCTTACTCGACTAAAGCCTTCTTACTTGTTTTTTGTATGCGTTGCCAACTGTAAACATGAAAATATACATTAATACAACCTTAGGCTGTTCCACTTCCTTAGATTGCGACTTCTACCTTAACCCAGTTGCAACATTTAAAACATTTGTAACTTGAAACAAGGAAATAATAAAAAACTCAACGCTACGCATCAATAATTGTTGAATAGTATTTGTTTATGTTAACCAAATGTGTTTAAACTTTATTCATTTGTGGGAAATCTTTGACAAACAAGACGCTTCGCACCACAAGACATCAAATTAACAACACTGATTATTCCAATAGAAAAGGCGTTAATGATGCATGCCACACACACACATTCATCCATTTGTGTACGTATTATGGCCAGACGTGTCACAGTGAACGCCTCAATGGCTGTCTGATTGAAAACTCGAATGTGCTGTTGTCAGCGCCGCCGTTTTGCTTGTCTTTTAACACTGGAGAGTAATTTTTTAATTTAAAAGGGCTGTGAATAAAAGAACATCTTCCGTTTCTGATTATCGACTCAGAATCCCCAACTGGGTGACATATACAATATGTATATCCCTTAATAATTGCTTGCCGAGGGCGTAACTAGTTGGCAACTAGCAGCCGTGGGAATATTAATGCGCTCCTTCGACTTTCAAGGGGCAGAATGGGCAGATTCCCAATTCACCTGGCAGTCAAGGGTTTGAAGTTTTTAATGTTAAAGGGGGACTGAAAGAGGGAAAGAGACATATAGAGAGGGACAGAGAGTAACTTGAGAAGGTATTGTATATGATGAATAATAAAATTCTTTCATATTTATGAAAATGTTGCAGAAAAGTGAAAAAAAAAAACTTAAATAACATAAAAGACATATTCCAAATACCAAATACTTTAATTTTTGACCTTGGCAAAGTTTTCATACCATAATTTTTGCTAAGTGTACAAATAGATCAAACTACTGTAGCAGAGGCTGTCCTGAAGGGATAATAAAAATATAAAGTCAAACAGTAGGCATGGCTCACCAAGAAATTTTGCTCGTAAAGTATTTTAACTGCTTTGCTATCCAATTTCAGTCAAACGATCATAAAAATGGGCATATTCAAATTGATTTTTGAGAGGGGGCGTGTTTTTGGGGTATCACATGGTCTCTGCAGCTAGCTGCAACATTTTTTATACCGTTTGTTATGTTGATGCTCTGCGGCACTAAAATGTTTATAAATACAGTCAATTTGCTGTCAACTTTTGAACTAGTCACACATGTTCTTTAGCTCGTTTTCAGTTTTTTTCTCTTGTGAGAGTTGTAAAAATGTCAAGAGGTCAAAGCACCATGTATGTGCAAGTGCGATCTGTCTGACAGTGTGACACTATTCAAGAGCGAGAGATTAACAAAAAAAAAACTAAAAAAGGAGAACTATAATTGTGCACAAACAAATCAAGCAGCGACGACCATGACACACGCATGTCAGCGCAATCATTTGACATTTTGACAGACATATTCCTGGGTAAACTACTATGAGCCTTGTTCAAATTTTAGTCATAGCTCATATTACAAACATTTTTTTGTCTTGAGTGGGAGAGAGTTTTGGGGATAGAAATTTAAATCCCCAGCGATTAACATAAATCTCAACTGATCATGAATTGTTAATCTCTTGTAAACATTAATTGATAGGCATATGATTTATTATATATATCAATGAACCACTTCAATCATTGTGGTGTCCATTCAATTTTTCCTATGATAAAAACATTAAGTGACATTTTAATTAAAGTAACGTTGCAGAGAGCATTCTCATTATTATGTATACCCTGTACTGAATAAGTAAACATTTCTATAAAAATAAACATGCGCAACATTCTGTAGTAAAGCATGTTTGCCAAAGAGTTGTCCTGTAATCTGAAATACCATATGTAGTTCAAACCTAGTCATGGTAAAAACAAGCAGCTTTCATCATTATTACTCATTAATATATAAGACAATGTTTTTGAAATATAAACATAAGCATAAGCATGCCAAATATTTTATTGTGTAGGATATATCGGTTGTAGTGCATTTTCAAACAATATTCGCACAAGTGCATTTTTGTGCTTGCTTGTATTTTATTTACCACTTTTCATTAAGGCAACCGTGCGTATCACAAAATACCCACCACAGCCACCCTAACCCACCACGTGCAAGCCCCATCCCATCCGTCAACACAGACAGCAACAGCAACAGCCCAACTGTAAAGTTGTTGAGTTAAAACAAACAGCGAATTTCAGCTGTGGTCAAACAGCCGCCGCCGCCGCCGCCGCCGCCGCCGCCGACGCCTCCTTCGTGTTAACTGCACAAATTGCAGAAAATGAATACAAGTTTACATTTTGTGCACTTTGTTTGCACACTTTGCAATATAAAAATATTAAATTTCCGTTAAATATTTCAGCGTCGATCTTGTTGTTTTTTATTATATCATTTCATTACAATGGAATTGAAAGTATATCACTCTAATTAAGTTGATTGGTTTTACACAAACTTTTATTTATTTAAATGTGTGTTTGCTTGGCTTATGCTAAATGTGTTTATTTATTTACTGTTTATTGTTTTCATTTGGTAAATCACTTAATTTATTATGGCCATAATCTGTAGACGCGTCTTTTTAAAATACAACTTTTTCTCTATTTTATTAAATTAAATATTATTTGTCAGCGGAAATGGCTGTTTTTTCCCAAGAATTGCAGACATAGACGCGCGTCATTCACTAAAATCGGAAAAAATGATGTAGGAGTACTTTAGAGTGTTGGGTTGAACAAGTCGATACCCTGTAATTATACATCTTAGACCATACAAATATAATAAAATATAAAACATGTTTAAAATCTCAATAAAAAAGTTAAAATTTTTTATAGATTTACCTTAAAGAGAATAAGTAAAGTTTCCACCAAGAAATATATTGATTAATTTTCAAATTTTACTAACATACATATCAAGTTTCATAACATGTTAACCCTTTATACTAACACATCCAATAAGTGCGGTGTATATTAAAAGATCAGTCGCCAGTCTTCACCTTAGTCGCAAACACTTCGGACAAGTGGCTTCCGACTGAAGGCGATGCGACGCGTCAAATTGTGCCCAGAGTCCACTATATTTAACAATGATGTAACTTGTCGCACTTGTTCCCAGTTCGCCGTATCTTTTCATTTTGGATGTGAGCCCAATTTTCTTTTTGGTCTGACAATTTTATCGTCTTGGCGTCTTATGAACATGTTGCATATATTTGTATGTGTATGTATTTGTATATGACAAATGCTCAAGTGATAAAATGTTGTGTGGTGTTAAACGTTTTTTTTTTCTCAATTGACTTAAACAGGGGCCAAAAAACAGCTGTTGCTCTTATTGGAAGCAAAAGCGTGCGCCAAATTTTGATGTGTGCCAAAAAACATAATGAATATATTTTGGATTTGTCTGATAGTTTTTGACTACTAGAAAGTGGAATGAACTAACTGAGTCATTGTGGTGAAACTTAGTTTTATTTCTCAATTTAATAGTAAAAATTACAAAAATGTTCTAGCAATTGCATTTTTCCATCATACTTTTTTTTTTTGCCACACAAATTAAAAACATATTGTCAAGTTGTTTTGTGGATGTGCTGCATATAATATGCATATACTAAAAATAGTTGAAGTTATGCACACACACATATGCAGTAGCTGTTGTTGCAGTTGCAGCTGCAGTGGGGTTTATGGGGTGGAGGGAGGGTGGAGAAGCAGTAGGAGGAGCAGAAGTAGATGCCGCCATGCACTTGAGGCCAGGGACAGGCCAAAGTGATCAGCATCAACACTCTTTCTGCATCTCCCAATTGCCATGAGTCTGTAACTGTATCTGTGTATCTGTGTGTGTGTTTTGCCTCATGCCGCCGCTGCTGCCACCGTCGCTAGTTGTTGTTGGGAAATGAGTTGCCTTAATAAATATAGCCTGATAGTCTCACTCTGAATTTTTAATGCGCCTTTGTCGCAGCGAGAGGAAGAGAGTGAGTGAGGGAGAGAGAGATACATATTATATTATGTGGCAATAAAAAATAGTGCTAAAACATTCGACAAATGTTCTGGCGTGAAGTAGGCAATTGGAACCTAAAACACACTTGCAACATGTGTGTGCCCAGTGGCAAGATCGTCGTCGCCGTTGTTGCCGTTGTTGTTGTTGCTGCTGCATCACAACAAAAAAAAGGTCCCCGGTCACGCGCTGTAGTAGTTGGATATAGTAAATGTAAATGTAAAAATATAAATTTCGTTCTGTATACAGTTTAGGCTATTGCTCTTCTTCATCTTCTCATAACTTTCAGTTTGTTATAGTTGTTGTTGCTGTTGTTTGTTGGTAATGAATATAACAAATATATATATATTTTATGCACATGTGCAATAATCCAGCAAAAATTGCATAGCTCCTCAAGACAGCAACAACAGCAGCACAACTTACGCATAATTTGTACACTAATAGAAATTATTTACTAAATGTGAATATCTTAAAACAATTTCTTAAACACATTTCACTAAATATTTACAAGGCTTAGAGAACTTATGTACTTAATTAAGAGCCCAAAAAATCTTTCTTAAATAATGCAACTTTTTTTTTTAAATTTATTTTCGAATTTTAAACCAAGTTTGTTTAAAAAGCTTTCAAAAAATTGTTAAATATGTTTTCTAAATTTTCACATGAATTTCATTTGTCTAAAAAATAAAATGAATAAAAGAAGGAAAAAATCAATTTTGAGATTTTGTTGAGTAAAAATATTTGTAATCATATATTAAGTGTAATAAAATGTCAAATATATGATAAAAATCATGATAAAAAAAAATTTTTTTTAAGTGTTTCTGCTCGGAAAACTCACGCATAATTTCTATATACCCGTGCGTCGATCACTGACTAGAGGAGCTGCCGGCAGCGGAGCGGAGGGAAATTACTAAAAGTACTGACAGCAGCACACAAAAAAAAAAGAAGAAAAAACTAAATAAAATAAAGAGAAAAAAAAAACTGACGCACATGTGCGTGTAAAGGCAAATCAAAAAAGAAGAATATCCAAAGAGCAGCGACATTACACAAACAACAACAGCAACAACAACAATAACAACAACAACAGAACGATCATGACAGGGTGTCGCAGCAAGCAGAGAGCAGGGCGCAGCGCCCCAGAGCTCAGGACCAAGCGCACAAATGTACCGTTCCGGACATTTAAATATCGTGCAGCAAGTGAACTGCGGGTTATTGTCAGATACAACGCGGTGGCGTGAACATCACAAGAACAAAATATATATATAGTATAAAAACACGAAATAGAAAAAGAACTCAAAAGATTTGTCTTCGTGTTCGTGTGTGTGTTTGTGTGTTTTGGGATTTCCCGCGAATTTTTCTTGGCAATTGGCCGAGAGGCCAATAGACTCTAAGACTCTTGTCGAGTGGGCCGCGTGTTCGTGTGGCGAAAGTGTTAAATGTAAAACAGGAAACTAAATCAAATCATAGAAATAAATACAAAAAAGAAAAAAAGACAAATGTCTTCGTTCACAATGAAGTCACAGTCACAACTTCCATTATCCATTCCCAATCACAGCGAGGATATGTTTGGCAAAACCAAATCATTCACTGATAATGTTTGCTATGATGCATTCATGTCGCCACCTTTGAGTGCCAGTGTTGGGAAAGGTCAACAGGACTATCAGGCACCTAATAACAATTCGAATTTCACCTGTTCGGAACTGCAATTTCCGGACTTTTCACATCTATGCTTCGCCACCGAGACACCCAATTCGGTGTTCAGTGACTATAACAATTATACAACATCGGAACAGGACAGAGATGATATAGTGTGTGCGGCGGCACAAACGGGAATGCCCTATCAACAGGGTCAGTACACGCAGCTCAACCGTGAAGATGTCTTTCGTTTCGAGCCCGAGGACATTGCTCGCCTAACGGGGGAGAATGGAACTGGAGGCACATTCTCCACTGACATCAATACAGGCATAATGCATGTGCCTCAGACTCCGTTTACGCCTTGCAGTGCACAGAGTCAATTGGGTGTCCTGTGCCCGGGACAGATTGTTGAATCGAGTGAACCGCAGTGCAGCAGCAGCACGCTCAATCAGGATATTGATTACTTTAATTATGACGAAGTTAATTGCCAATCAAAAAATCAATCACCCTGCTCGTCGCCACATTTGGATGCTTGGCTGAACTTTAACCTCAGCGAAATAACCTCGGAGGAGACGGCGCGCGATGCTTCGCCAAAATTATGCAACATTTATGAGCAACAACTTGGGCATGTAAAGGAGGAACAGACACAGCAAAAACTGCCATCGATGAACTCCACTTTTGGTACACCCAAATGTACACCCATGTGTGGCACTTACGGAGATTACTCCAATCTGTACACTAACCAGGGCGTCTATGATTATGCGTCGGAACCTTATCAAAACAACAACATTTCACAGGTCATTGAGAAACCCAATCGGGAACATAAAGTCATTTGGACCATTGATGAACTGGATGAACTAAATGCAGCCCTGGTACTCAACGAACCGAATACAGAATCCAAATTTATTAAGTCGGAGTATTCATTGCCGCCATCAACAGTTGAAACTTTAAGTGAGGACCAAATAGGATTATCGTCCAACATCAGTGACGATGATAATGAAAAGGAAGAAGATGACATCGATGATGTCTTCGCCACACCTGCCGAACTGGATCCAAGACCTGAGTATGACGATGGAATCATTGGTGATGGTGAGCTGGAGCAAACGGGTTCGCTCATCTGCCGTTGGTCGGAGTGCAACAAAGAGTTTCCACATCAGCAAATCTTTGTCGAGCACATCGAAAAGTGTCATGTCGATGTGCGCAAGGGTGAGGATTTCTCCTGTTTCTGGTTGGATTGCCCAAGACGCTACAAGCCCTTCAATGCACGCTATAAGCTCCTCATCCATATGCGGGTTCACAGCGGCGAGAAACCCAATAAGTGTCCGGTAAGTCAACCAGAAATCAAAACTACATTTTTTTTCCTCATTTTCCATGTTTTGTTAAGCTAAAATCTAACATCCTGCCACTGTCCGCTATTTAAACAAATATTATTGTTTACATTGAAAGGGAAAAAACAGTCTGACACTAATAAACAAAAAAACAAAAGAATGAAAAAAATAATTTGAAAATTACTTTGTTAAGCAAACATGCAGCAAATGTATCTGCGACCCACTTGAAATAGTTGATGTCAACGCACGACAATAATAATATTGTAAAGTCAAAAAAAAAAAGGCACACAGGATGCCCGAGTTGCATGTAGTTTGTTCCATATGCTGTTCTAAATAGGTTATTCCACTTTTTTTTTATACCTTTAGCTCGTGAAATAGGTAAAAAAAGGGTATAATGATTTTGTGCATAAGTATGTAACAGGCAGAATAAAGCATTGATCAGTTTCAATAGACGAGTCGATATAGATATATGTCAATCTGTCTGCTTGACCGTCTTTATGTATACAGAAGCTATGATAGAGAAACTTGCGATAACTTTTTCCGGTTGATGATAAATACATGTAATCGGTAGGAAGAAAATCTCGAAAACTTGAAAATGAGGATTAATCACAATAATGAAAATATGAAATATGAGAGATTGAAGTTAAAGTTGAACTATGACTGTATATACAAAGGTTATAAGGGTCAAAGGTTAAGGGTATCTTCTAGTCGAGCTTATTCAACTAGAGTCTTCTAAATTGTATTCTGTTTTTATTGCTGCGTGCTATGCTAAGGCATTTGGGAATATGGGACAACAGAGTGTCAATCAAAACAGATTCCTTGCTACACTTGAAAAATAAGTCGACAATATTATAATGATAACACAGTGACCTAATCTTTGTGGCATTCTGTTTTTTTTCGCTGAGTGTACAGTTTCCCAACTGTGTTGCAACTAAAAACAACAACATTTTCAATATTTGTACACTTGCAACCGCGTATCGCTATATCTATCATATGCGTGCCGCGAGCACGCAATTTTCAGCACCTCCTCTCCCGTCCCCGTCCCCGCCTTCCGCCCCCATCCATTCCATCATTCCATCGATTCAAAGTAATAGCCAGCACAAACACAAACATTGAATTGACAGAATTTTCACCACTTTTCATTACAGTTTCCGGGATGCAATAAAGCATTTTCACGTCTCGAAAATTTGAAAATTCATCAACGCTCGCACACAGGCGAACGGCCTTATGGCTGTCAATATAAAGGTTGCCTCAAAGCGTTCAGCAATAGCTCGGATCGTGCGAAACATCAAAGAACACACTACGATACGGTGAGTATTCCACTTCTATCTATCTCTCTTTTTTTTTCTCTCTCTTTTTTCACATTTCTCCTTTTCACTATATGTGAGTGTGTAAATGCGTTTTGCTGTGTGTTTCGCTGTGTGTGTGTGTGTGTGTGTGTGTGTGTGTGTTTGGTGTGCAAGCAATTTGGAGCTCGTGTCAAAGGAAATTGACAAGCCAACGGCATAGGTCGTCATTGGCCAGCAGCAGTAGAAGCAGTGAAAGCCGCTTGCTCTCGATTCGAATGCAGCTTAAAGTTGAAGTTTAAGCCGGAAAAAAAATGTGATTTTCTTGGATTTTGTGACCAGAAAAAGGCGCAGCTGCTTGCTGGATTGTTGAAGCTATTGCCGCTTTGACATGTGCACATTTCGCGTTTTGTTTCCTGATTGATTTATAGTTTTTACGTGTGTGTGTGTATTTGTGTGGCACAGAAAACGGCTGCTGCTGTTGCAATTGCAGCCCCCGGTTGGCACAAGCAAGAAAAAACCAGGCAGTCCAACATCCAAAAACGGATGCTAACAGCTAACAACAGCAATAGCAATAGTAGCACATAAGAGGCAGCTGCAACAGCGGCAGCAAATGTCAGCCAGAGAAATTGAATAAACTAAACGAGTTACTTTCATGCTCCATGGCATCCGTATGCCACACAAGGATTTGTTGACCGCGAAAAGCATCTGTGTGCGTGTGTGTGTGGGTGTACTTGTGTGTGCGTGGGTGTACGTATGTGTGTGTGTGTGTGAGTGAGTTTGTTTGTATGTGGTTTCGGGCAACGTTTTGTTGCTGCTGTTTTTAGTACACTTGAAAAAGAAAAAGAATTTGAAGATTGAGTTAGAAATTGAAGAGAGAAAACTTGAAGACAAAAGCAGATTGTACAATTTTAATGTTCCATACTATGATTTAAAGTAAAATGAGAATCTGAAAATGCAAAATGACATGACCGTTTTGTTTGAGTGCACGAAAGTGCGTTCTCGTGTTGCACAATGCCTAATGCAAACAACATGCAACATGGCAAATAAGAGGCCTCGAAATATGCTGCGTCAACGGCTGCTCAATGTGCATCTCTATATGAATATGTGTATGTGAATGTGTGTGTGTGTGTCTGGGCGAAAATGCATTGCATACTTTTGGGAGCTTTTGACTGAGTCAAGCGAATAATTCCAATAATTTTCACAATCTTCTTATTGCAGAAACCATATGCCTGCCAACTGCCTGGCTGCACCAAAAGGTATACGGATCCATCGAGCCTGCGTAAACATGTCAAGAACCATGGACTTATGCGCCGCAAATCAGCGAGCAGTGGCGCCACCGCAACGCCCTGTAGCAAAAAGTCGTCCGGAAAGGCACGCCGACATTCCGAATCGTCGGCATTATCCACAAAGGGTGCCGGTGCGGGTGCGGGTGCCGGTGCGAATGGCATGGACACTGAACAACTGCGTCCACAGCGTAGCAGTAGTTGCAGCAGTGAGGCAGCAACAGCAGGGGGGTTGTTGCAATTGGGTTGTGGTGTCCAGGATGCGGACATGAGGGTAGCGGGTGCAGCAGCAGCAGCAACAACTGTAGAAAACCACAACTATGTCTGCAGCAGTGCCAATGTTGCAATTGCAACTAATAACAATTCAATAAAGTTTAATGAGTTGTCAAACTGCATTGTCATCATTGAGCAAAACCAAAACGAGGCGACACCAATGCCAGCAACACCAACACCAACAACACCAGCAACACCAGCAACAACAACATCAACTGACAATCAGGATAATAGATACAATAATACAGCAATCACAACAGCGAATACAACGGCAACATATGACGGCTTTAACTATTATGGCAACAGTCGGGTTGGCGCAGTCGCGAATACTGCTAATAATAATACTATATATAGCGTAACGGAAACGGATACGTTAAGCACATGCAACAGCAGCAGCAACGGTAACGGTAACAACAATCAGGACTGCGGCAATCATAATAATCTACATAAATTTAATGATCTTGAACAGTTGCTTAACGCGACACAAACAACAACAACAACGGACAATAAATGTCATTTGAATGAGTTTGTTTCGTTTGAGTATGTGCAAAAGTATCTGACAGATGCATTTGATACGTCTTGCCCCACTGCCACTGCCACAGAGACATCCAAATGTTCAGTTACAAATTTGCAGCTTGTTAATGATTTCGATAATTATGATATACAATTTATTTAAGTTTTTCAATTTTAAGTGAGATTGTTAAGTGAAAAAAAAAACAAATCAAATGTTAATCAAATTTCTACCAAAGATCTCAGATTTAATTTACATTAAGTACAAATTTCTGCTCTGTCATTGTAAATAGTTAAATATATATTTTAGTTCATAATTTAGTTAAGAGTACTTTTGTTGTACTTGTTTAATGATTAAGTTTTAAGACACGATGAAAGAAACGTTCCTCAATTTGATTATTGTTCAGTGATTATGCAATATTGTCTTCCCAATGAAAATTAATCTAAGCTATGCTTGTAATTTAAATATATATGTATTTGTAGATTTAAATATGTTTTATGCTTATTGTTTTTTTCTCTAATATATATTTTTTTTCTAAATATAAATATTACTTATTACTTAAGAATTATCTTTAGAAAAAAATAAAAAGTTTAAAGAAAATAACAGAAAAGTATTTTTGTGAGATTTTTTATTCTTGAGTTAAGGAATCTTAAGAGCAGTTAGATATGAATATCAACCCTAGAATTTTTCTTAACTAAAAATTCTGGCTTTTTGAAGCAAAACAAGTTTCCAACTCTTCCACACATTTGTTCTCAGCTTATGAAAAGTTTCAACTGATTGCCAGTCAGTTTAAGTTTTTCTTACCTAATAAGGCCCAAATGTGCACTTTCATTAAATGTTTCTGTATGTTTCCGTATGTTCGTTGTTGTGCTACGTCCAACACGTCGTATAAGTAGTTAATGGCTGGTCGGCATCAATGATAAAAAGGCTGGGAAAATAATGTTGGTTGTCTGTTTGGTTGGTTGGTTTGGTTGTTTCGTTTGGTTGGGTTGGGTTGGGTCAGGAAACAAGAGCAGAGCATAGCATCCCTGCACTGTTATAAACTTTAATATTAATAACCATTTGGTGCTTATAACAGGCAATGTAAAAGCCTTGCTCCAAATTTGCGCCAACATTTATATGCCTTCATTTGAAGCTTTACACAACAACACACACATACACCGATTCCACCAAAAACACACACACATAGACAGAGTTATAGTTGTTCTGGTTTCGTTGTACGACAATAACACTAAATATGCTTAGGAGGGATCCGAGGGCGGGGGCACTATGCATTTAAAAGCGATGCGAGTGTGTCAGTTAATATGCAGACCGAGACTGGTCTTCATTACAAGCCACTCTCACAGAGTAAAGAGAGAGGAGAGAAAGAGCGACCGAAAGAGATGGAAGAGTGGAAGAGTGAAAGAGTAGAACAACAAAATGTAAAGCAATTAAAAGCAGTGCTCAGTGCTGAAAACATGCAGCGCAAAACGAAAATACCCATAAAACATGAGCAGCAACAGCAGCAGCCCAATTTTGACCTTTCGCTTTTCATACAACATTCTGTATAACGGGACTGCACGCTGTGGCTACAAGTGGCTGGCGATTAAGCTTTATACCCTTATACCCGCATATCCCTTCCATCCTCCTCCCTTTTCCTTCCATCATGCACGTGTTTTTTGGTGTTTTTGTTGTTTTTGAGGTTAAAGTGCAAAAATTGCAATGGAAGTTTTGCACATCTGTGTCCTGTATGTGTGTGTATGCAGTTGTACCATTTATTAATACTCCAACGAGACTAAATATTTACGAACACGCATCCGCAGTCCCATTGCATACAAAAGCGCGGTCGGCGGTGCATTGTGTTGGTCGTGAAGTTTTATGGAAATGCTGGAAAGACTGCGATGCTAAATATAAATACTAAATGCCAAAACGAGCTTAAAATTGTATTTTTGTTAATCGGTAAACGCTCCATAAACTACAAAACGGTAAATAAATTAGCATTTTCTCATTTCTCAGGTGGTTTTTGGTATTGTAGTACTTGTATTTGTTTCTGACTAACTAATGTGTTATCAACTTACAGGTCAGAGTGTATGAGCTAATTAGCTGAAATTATTAGAATTTACTCATTATATGCTAAAAGTAAGTCCTCAGAAAGGATCTTCAAAAACTTACATGATCTATATAAGAATTCCATGAAATTTCTATACCAAGTATTGTGAGAAAAGTAACACAATTTATAGAATTTTGTAAACTAATCTGTCAAAAGTTATGGAAATGAGTAAGAAAATCGAAAAAAATACTGAAAACGCATAACATTTTATAGGCTCTATATATTTTCCAAATTGCAGCTAGAAACAAACATTTTTTCTAGTTGAAGTCAACTTTCTAAATTTGAATTCAAATTTCGTTTAACAAAGTTAAGTTTTAGTTTTCTATTTTTTTTTTGGACTTTTCAACAAAACTTGCTAAATTTGAGTTTCGAATTTTGTTTCAAGAAGTTTAGTTACAGGCAATTTGTTCGCCGATTATTCACTTAACAAGAGGCCACCTTCTCGCTCTTACCCCAACTCACCCCTCTCTCTTTCTCTCTCTCACTCTTACTAGTCGTTGGTTTGTTTTCGCTATTTTAATTAAAAACGGTCTTACCACACACAGACACACACACACACACCGTGGAACCGTGGGGTTCTAGACCCAAGGCAACTGCTACCTTGCCCAACAACAATTCATCCTTGCCCCGTGTGTCGTGAGTCGGGGGGGTGGCAGGGGAGGGTTTATTCGATATTTATGTGGTGCCTCGCCTTGCAACAGTTGACCCCGCCACCAATACCCGCCAAAACACACTCCTGCACACAGCGGACACAAACTGACAAAACTGACCTCAGTTGGCCAGCTTGCCATTTGGCCATTTGGCCATTTGGCGAGTTGGTCGTCGTATTTTTGTGTGAGTTTTTGTCGTTTACGCTGTGGCAATTATGCAAATCGGCAGATTGCCACATCATGATACGTTGAAATTCCATGCATTTACAATTTTCTAATCAATGAAATTTTAATTTATGTTTACGCTGTAGATTTTGCAAATCCTTTTCCTTCTCGCTCTCTCACTCTCTCCCTCTCGCTCTCGCTGTCTATCTGTGTCCTTTGCATAATTGCACTAAATGTTTAAAGCATTGAAATCTCAGAAATTTGATAATTAATTAGAATTAAAATACCAGTTTGTCAATGAACAATTGGAGATTGGAATTGCAAAATTTCTCGTATAAATTCAAATGATTTAATTATTTAATATTTACATAAATGTGTCCAAATGATATATGTCATTCACATGTCCGAGTGGGCGTGGCGTGGCGTGTTCGATTGGGCCCCTTTGTTCTTTGTTGTTGCCATTAAATCAATGTCCCTTACGAAATGAGTTGCCGTTGCGTATACGCCATGTGCACTTTTTTTGCTTCCCGACACACAAATGCAATTTAATTCAATCAGTTTTGAGTATGAATGCGATGCGATTGGATGGGATGAGGATGGGATGGGATTGGTAACGTATTGGCACACAACACGCTTCCGAGAACTGTAATTAAGTTTGTACATTGACATTGGACATATTTTTTGCATTTGTCGGCATTACGACTCGCGAAAAAAAAAGAATCGAGTTAAAATTGTATAATTCATAAAACTTTCAACAATAAAAACGCGACGGCCAACTGTGATTGTGAGCACGTTTTAAATTTGTAATTAAATAAATGATTTCCCATTTGACAATATTTAATGCAAATTATTTTTCACTTTTGTATATGAGAAATTTTTTTCTTTAGTTTGGAAATTTTGTAGATTTGTTTATTCAACTAAAAAGTTTACTATCATTTCTTATACGTCGAACTATAAAGTTTTACCCTGCCTTGGCGTAATTAGAAGGCTTACAGAAACTGAATGGCTGGCGGACGGACGAAGTGCGCTTAAAATGCTCTTTTGTTATTAAATTTATGACAACCGCACATGTTCGCTGCTGTCGCACTCAAGAGCATCAGAGCTACAGCAACAACAAGCAACAGGCAACAAGCAACAGCAACAACAAACAGCCATAACTAAAAAGGCAAAGGCAAAGGCAAACCAGACGTTACAAACTTTCCTAAGATTGTTGGTTGTTGTTGTTGTTCTTGTTGCTGTTCGTTATGTGTGTGGGCTCATTTAGGCAACAGCTGCGTCATTAAAAGATTTGCAAAATTGTTGCACTTTGGTCATGGTGTTTCTTTGGTTTTTGTATTTTTGAGTTTGAGTAGCACGCTAGCCACAGCGTTTGGAAAAACATAAAAGTTGAACAACCATACCTTACCTTACCTTTACCTTACCTTCCTCTAACTTACTGGTGTACACCTCGTAATCACTTGTAGCGCCGTGCAACATCAATGTTGCAAGCTTGGCTTTGCTTTGCTACTTTGAAATTGGTTATGGTTATGCAGTCAAGTGGAATATGTATGCCAAACACTTTGTGAAAAATACTCGTAGAATATGGAAAAGTGAAAAATTGATATTGGATTGCAAAGTGAAGCTCGCAGTTTGAAAAAATCTTCAAAAATATAAAAAAAAATATTATTTTTATATATTAAAAATAGAAAGTTTGAAAAGCTGTAAAAAAATAAATTTTGGTTAGAAAAAATGTTGAACAATATTCATAAATCTGTTATAAGTCAAGTCTCAAGTCGCATATTCTTGGCATTGGGACACCATCAACTCAGTTATACAAACAAAATATATTCAAGATTTATAAACTTTTTACACTGTTTCCGTTTTGGTTATGCAAGTTAATAACTTACTTCAGACTTTTGTATTGTATTTGAAAAATAATTGATGGCAATCTTATTTTTACTTTCGTATTCAAATCTGAAGTGCTTTTGACCTATTGTGCTTGCAAGCAAAGCAGCCAAAGAAATCAAGGAAAATAATTGCAAACTTGCAATCGTTACAACACTTAAAGTCGCGGTAACTCAATTGTTACAATTTCCAATTGATAATGAAATGCAATTAGGAAGTGTGCCGCATTCATACTTATAAACAGTATGGTGGTGGTGGTGGTGGGAAAACCGAGACGAGAAAAATACTTTTTGTGCGAAAATGTAACAATAACAGTAATTTAATGAATTTCCTGTGGCATTTCTTTTTAATTCACAGCAATCGCAGCAGCAGCAGCGGTAGCAAATGTCCCTGAAGGACTCTTCGACTTTGCACGGCAAAAACGTAGTAAGCCTGCATAATAAACCATAGAAAGTGAGAGAGAGATAGAAAGAGAGAGTGAGTGAGAGAGTGCGATAGAGCGGTAGAGTGTGTAATTAAAGTTTGTCGAAGCCGGTCGAATGCAGCCCGTGTTGACGACGACGACGACGCCACGGGGAATGAGAAGATTACGACTATAGTAGTTGGAAAAGCCGAGTGAATCACAAAGCATCAGCAAAAAATCAATCCCCGCATCGAAAGAGGACAGCCAGCCAGTCAACCATGCTTGGAAAATAGAATTCAATTAACGCGCTTAAATTAAACTGCCACTTCCGGTTTTGATGACGTTTTAATCTCAGCTTCAACACCAACTGCAACAGGCACAAGGCAACAGGCATAAAAGAAGAAAATTGTGCGGTCTACTCCATCCAACCAGTTCCAAGCCCCAATGAAAGAGTGAGTGAGTGACGGACGAACGAACTGTTGCTGACAACGACAACGACAACGACAACAACAACGCCTTATTGTCGCCTTCCTTGATACTTTCCAAGCCATTGGATGTCACTTCCCCAAGCCTTATTGCCCATTATTGCTTCATCTTAGTATTTTGCTTGTAATTTCAAACACCATCAGCAGAGCGCAGATTAAACCATATAATAGTTGTCTAAATGAGTTCGTTATTGTTATTATAGCTGCCAGTGGCACGACTCAATCGATAATCCATTGAAAAATGTGCAACGGAAGCTGTTAACTAACGAAAACATAAGAAACTTCTTCACTTAACAGCGATAAACATAATCAAAGTTTTTAAACTCAAACCTGTTCAAGCTGCAGTATTTTATGTAAAATATGTAAGTTTAAAGTTTCTTAAAAAAACTTACACAAAGTAGAAAAAGGTCGATTTTTTATTCGCATTGGACTTTATTAAAAAAACAAAGTATTGCACTTGAGCTGAGTGTTTTCCTACAACGCGCGTAGTTCAAAAAGATTGTGTCCTTCAGTGCAGACTGCAGCTTCTTATCATTTGCTTTTGTGCACACTTTATCCTGTTGCTGGACAGCAGTTATGGCTAGATTCACTAGTTCTTGGCTAGGATGGGTTGGTGGCAATTGGTGGTGATAAGCAACTTAACTCCCCATAACAAACTTAGTTGATTTTAATTAGTCAAAGAAAAACTGGCACTCAAGTGCGGAATGCTGGTTAAAGCTGGTTAACGCACTCGATTTATCAAGGAAAAATTAAAATTGGATTTACTATACAAATAGTGAAGTAAATATAAGAGAGCAGATAGCAAAGAAAAATTTTGTTCATTAATAAAATTCGTAAGAGATTTTAAAGTTGCTTAAAAAGAAACCAAATTAAACTTTGACAAGCTCGAAGCCACTAATAATTCAGAGCTTAAAGAAACGTTATAATATAAAAATTAAATATTTATTTATAAATTATTTGTCTTCTTCTTCTTCTATATATTGGGCTAAAGTAATATATATGGTAGTAAATATAATATATATGTTCATAGCGCGTTATGAGCTACCTATTATTAGTTCCCATAAAAAGAACTTCTACATTTCGAATTTGAAGTTTTTAGCGTCGGCTTAAAATCTCCATAGAGCAGTGGGCTATATCGCATCAAGTATTGTCTGCTAAAGGATTTTCACGCTCAAGACTATTCTCAGATATCTGTAGTGGAAGATCCTTTCCATCTTTATCCTCCAATGACATCCTCCTCGGTTCATAGGAACCTCTTAGGAATGTTGCCGCATTTAACTGTTTCTCATTTTCAATTGCACTAGATCGCGATTGAAAGAGTTTGTTAAGTAACTTATTGGTGGGTAGCAAAGACTTTCGTGATTTTAAGTTTTTCAAACAGCTTCCCATCAGGCAGGAATCATAAGATTGAACTTTCACCAAGGCCATATCACCGAATAGTTTTTGACGTAGTTTTCCAGCCAGTTGGCAATGTTTGAAAGCTGCCACAATAATCGAATATATTTCTTCGGCCACCGCTGATCGAATGGGTGTAAAGAAACCCCTACAGATGGGGCAGCTTTCGGTTCGAATGCGACAGTCGAGACATAGCAAGTGACCATTCTGACACTGTAGTACGGGAGGTGTTATCGTCACATTGCAAACAGGACACTCAATAACCTTGAGGATGCTATCCACAATAATGACTAGACGCTTCAGACTAATGGGCATGGGTACACAGCAGATGCTCTGGATTATATTCAATATTAGTGGTGAGAGTTTTTGGTAGGCGTTTCTTGTTACTTACGTTCTCATCACAGTCAAATTCACATTGGCTGTTCCAGCACAAAAATGTTACATCATGTTTTTGACTTTTAACGATTTGAGCTATTTCGATTACACGCATGCCAAGTATATCAATGCCATTAACCTGAAAATATAATGAAATCTGATGTTACAATCATATACCCTGCATTTTCTTAATACCAACTAATCATTAAAAAGTAATTTTCAGCGAATTGTAAACAAACTAAAAAAAACTCATTATCTCTTTTTGACAGCAATAACATTGCTGAACTGCTTGCTGTGTATTGTGGGGCAAGCAGTGCACTGCTTGAAAACTGTTGAGCGTGTAATTCTGTTAAGCTGCACTGTTAGCTTAACCCAAATTGTGTACTGACTGTTAACAATGCTCAGCACGTTTGTTTGTAAACTAAATTAAAACAAGTCTCCTCTCTTTTTGGCACTGGCATCTGTTTTTGGACATTGAATTTGCATTTATCACTTGCACACAGTGTAATTTAGCTTGAAATTGGTTTTTGTTATATGACTCAATGTTCTGAACAAAAAACTTGAACAGATTAAGATCATTTTGACGATAAGATAAAAACTATTAACCACAAAATAGCACCAACAAAATGTGTATGTCTCCAAAAAATATAAAACCAACTGACCTTCAAAATGCAGTCACCGGCCTTTAGGCCACAAATAGAGGCAGGTGTGCCCGCGGCCACTTCACTGACCTAGTTCATAAAAACACACAAAATATTATATTTATCTCGAGATTAGAGCCGCTCATAAAGATCGTTGGTTTACCCAAGGATATGGATCCCATTTGCTGCGCGTCAAACGAAAACCATATTCCTCAATTTTGGGTGCAGCTTTTGGTATTCTCAAAAGTCGAACCGATGACTTTTGATTTTCATCATCATCATCATTATTCTCCTTCGCTTGCATTGCATACGTGGTTGGGTTTTTTTTCATACTGCCCAATTATTTGCTGGTTTTTGTATATGATTCTTAATTTTGGCTTAGAACTCGCGAACAGAAAGACACAATAACATAAAAAGACGTGTTTAACGCACGCTCCCAACAAACAAACTGGCATAGAATTTATTTCGTTAAGCTAACCGATCGTTTCGTTGTCGGTTTCAAAGTTTGGCCGAAAGCCGTCTCTCTGTGTTTGCTATAGCCAAGTTAACTGAAACACACACATACGCACACACACACTCGAACACACACGCTCCCAGCATCCACAGCCGTTACTCGATTGCTATATGTTTATTTTGGAGATTTTCCAGACAAAAGCTATTGCCAGTTAAGTGAGAGTGAGTTTTTGGACTACCAAATGGCTAAGAGCATCAGCGAAGACACTAAAAAGCCAGTTGGGCAAGTTAATTTATGAATTCATTAGTATGCAAAGTATTTGAACATTTTTGCAGGGGAGTTGGTATTATAATTATCGTAGATATTATTTGAACAATTGGACTGATTGTATCGCATGTTGTGCGATCAATACGTCAATAAAAACGTGTTTTGTTATTATAAATGATTTAAACCACGTTGTATGAGAACATTTTTATCATCATCATTAAAATTGCGCATTGCAAATGGCTAAAAACAGCTGAGTTAATAAATGTCTAAACATATAATGAATATTATTTTTGTTGCTAGTCACGCCACTGATAACGATAAGTTAATGAACTAACCCACGAACAATGACGCTTGACTTAGTTATTAGTAGTCGTAAAATTAAAAAAAAACAATAATAAATGCATGCATAAAACTACAAAATGATGTTAAACATGATATTAGTTGTAGTAAAAATATAAATAACGATATGTCAAGACAAGTCACAAATGATTTTCGTTTAAGAGTAAAGTTTAATTTACGATAAGTCAATAGGAAAAAATGTTGTTTATGCCTTTTATGCCCTTAACCTATAAAAAAGATAAAAATAGAAGTCTGTTTTTTTTTTCATACAATATATTTTTGTGTCGATATAGTTTGAATAGAGGGTTTTGAATATAGACAAAATAATGAAATGTGTGAAATGAATTAACGGAGATATTAAAGTTTGAAGTTTAATCTTCAAGAATAGGTATGACTATGTCTGATCGTCCTCAATGGTCAATGATCATGGTCAAGGGTAAGGGATATCTTCTAGTTGAGCTTACTCCACTTTTTCATTTCACTTAATCTTAAAAATAACTTTAGAAAATACTTAAGATAAGTTTTTAGGTAACTTGAAAACAGATTTTTCCTTTCGAACTAGAAACAAGTATGACTTACTTCTTAAAACAATGTTCTCTTCGAAACCAAAATAAATGTTTATTTATAGCTCTACTGATTCACACAGCTAACTTTTTTATTGCCAGCTTAGGGGATACCCATTTGCAATACGATATATAAGTGAATAGATTATGTGGCAAGAATTTACCGTACAATAAAGAATTGCAAATCGTAAATAACGAAAAACGCATTGTTTTTTATTTTTGGCATTGACTTTTTGATTCGATATACCATTAAATGGTTTTTGTGCTTCAATTGTAGAACAATCAAATGAACAAAATTAGTTACACAAAACATTTAAATTGCCCATTATTGTACAAAGTACAAAAGGTAGCTTCTAAATGGCTGCATCTGGATTTAGTTTTGATTTAAGCTTTCTAATTTTGGTTCAATCGAGAAACTTGAAGCCAAATGTTGCCTTGAAAGTACTACCAACCAAACCAAAAGGAAGCTACAAGTAAACATTTATTGTTGCTGCCTGTCAAACACAGCTACTTATAAAGCTCATAACATTAAATTTCATGTTTTCAATTAGTGTATCAAAACTTGTGTGAGTTTGAGTTGAATTGAGTTCAAAACGTTTGCTTCATGGCTTGCCAAACAATGTGTATTTATTAATTTCATTAATACCCAAAATACTTGACCAGAAGGTAAACAACTACCTAATTGCAATTGAAGCCTACCCACAAAGTTTCTTAGGTAAATTTCTAAATGTTTAAAATAAATATCGGAAAAATGTGATTTTGAGTTTTTTAAGTGTTGGTAAAAATAGGAAAGGTAGCTATTTTTTTGTATAAGCTTGAAACAAAGCCTAGTTTTCTGTATTTCATGGTAAAATCTTTGTTTAATATTTTGCATTTTTATGGTAGGCTATATCATATATGAGTTTTCCGATGACATGGACAATAAGATCTTATTGCAACAAAAATAAGTTTCAGCTTGATTGATAAAAAACTAAGGAATTAGTTTGCATAGAAACAGAAATACTAATCTATATCAACTAACCTTGTGATCAAGAATATATATACTCTTCAGGATGGCATATTCTTTCTTCTTTTACATGTTTCATGAATAAATTTGCTTATTTAATAAACGCAACTTTAAAATATTACACCGCTTACAATAGGTTTCTAGCTTAAAAAAGCTTCGTAAAAAAACACACTTGTTCAAGCTACCACCAGATGGCGCTTTAGTGTTAAAAACTAGCTTAGCTTTGATTGTTAATTGTGACTTGCTGAAGCTACAGTTTGCTTTGAGCTGTTTGAGTCTGCGCAGGTGCCGCTCGCAAGTTCCCGTGATCGCGTGTGAAGTGGAAGTGCGGTACCGGCATTTAGATAGAAAAAAACGTGCGCCGTGCATATATCGGAAACTAAGTTATAACTACTCCATTAGTTAATAAGTAAGTTAAAGTTGACGAAGGGCCACTGACAGTTTATGCATACATTTTAATCTTTTCTTGTTGGGCGTTAAGCTTGCATAATTATAATTTGACTTGTCAGTCTTCAATGCTATGCGAGCCATTTAAATTAATATGTGTGTGTGTGTGTAATTTTTTAATGGCTTAAATGACCTTATGGCTAGGGCTAAACACAAAGGTACACAGTGAGAAATGTGGTGAACTATAATTATGTTCAAGCGACCTTGTAACAGTGAAGTTTGCAGTTCTGGTTAAACAAATGAAGATAACAAGAAAAAAACAATACTAGAAGTAATTTGAAGTAATTTTGCTAAATAACTTTTTGCGTGTGTTAGTTAATCTGTCCAAGCAGAGACAAGAAACAACTTTGTTGAAAAATATTTACATAATTGATCTTAGAGGTATGTGCTTAATCTTTGCCCCGAGCCTAATGTAATAGGAAGTAAATATTGCAAATTTCATATAACTTGAACCATCTTGAACCTTAAACATATTTGACTTATAAAATTATTAAAAAATACGTAATTGTTTGAACTTTTAACAGAGTTTAAAGCTGTAAGAGAGCTATAACCGATTGAGTAATTACATAAATGTTTATTGAGTTAAAAAATAATAAAGAAATAAACAAGAGTTTTAGATATAGTTCAAATTATGGTATTCAATTAAGTAAGTTTGACTGCCTATATAAATTATTGTTATAAAATTGTTAGTAGACACCAAACATACATACACATATACATATACATATGTATGTTTGTAATTGCTGTGGGCAGCGATTGCGGTGGCGCAGGCGCAGCAACGGTTATTTTTCTCTGTTTTGAGTTTGGGGTTTCTGGGTCTCTGCCGTACGTTTGCGTTTGCGTTTCTGTTTGTTAAGTTGTTGTTGTTGTTGTTTTTGCTGTTGCTGTTGCATTTGTGTAATTGTGACGCAAGTCGCCAGCTCGCATGTATGTGATGTTGTTTTTGTTGTTGTTGTTTTTGTCTCGCCTTGTTGACGATTGGCTGAAAACGAAAGCGACGCGCGCAAAAACACATCAACAAAAACAGCAAAAAATACGCCAGTGTTAATTGTACACACACACACATACTATTACTCCTCTGTACATGCACTTGTGTACCAATATGTTGTTGTTGTTATTATGCATTGCAAAAGCGCACAGCTGATTTTATTTGTTGTTAGCGCCAGTTGCTTTTAGTGATTACCCGCACGCGCTTATGTTTAGTACGGTTAACGAAACTGCCGCTAATTCAGAATAAAGCGTTTCGTCTTTATTGAGATTAAGATACAAAGTATAAGAAAACGGTAAATGATGCAAGAATTAATAATTAAATGCATTAATTGGAGCATAACCAAACTGATGGTGATGGTAACCGAAAAGCAAAAAAGTGCAACCTTGTTAATTGTTTGTTAAGTGAAGCTCTTTAACAGCTTAAAGTTAAAGTTACAATAAAACGTAATTGGGTTTGTGTGTGTTTTGTAATCATTAAAAGTGATGAATAAAATATTCATTTAGGCAATTTGAGAGATTAGTAAAAGTTTCATTGTGCTTTGGTATCACTTTTTTCTTTTTCGTTTTTGCCATTCGCTTTTGCCATTCGACTTCGTCTCCGGATACTTAATGTCGTCGACGTCATACAACAAAATTTCATGGCCAATGCCAAGTCAGAAGTGAAGTGGTCGCTCGTTTGACTGTAATCAAGTTCATTGTGTGTGTGTATGTGTGTGAGAGTGTGGGTGAATGTGTGAATATCTATGGTATGTAGCTCCATTAATTATAAGTTCCCAATTTGTTAAACTCTATACGGATGTAAGCTACACACATTTGAAACGCCCCACAAACTAATATACCCTTTATTTATTTAGTTTAAAAATTATTTAAGAGATTGTAAAGTCAAGTTCTATCACAAACAGAGTGAATTCATTACGAATCAATAAATACTTGTTAAGTGCCAAGAAGTAAATAGATTTAATATGCTTTTTTAATTGTTGTAAAAAAGTGAGGTTAATCAAAAATATTCCTTAAATCGCAAAAACAATATTAAACTCTTCAAAAAATATCTTAACACTGCATACAACTAATTACAGGGTACCTTAAAGTTGATCACAACACAATCTCTTTTTTAATTAATGTATTATTTAAAAGCGTTAAAACACAAAAAAATGATGACAACACACTTGGCGAGAATCTATAAAGTGAGAGCTGTACAAAACAACACGGATTCGAATGACAACGAAAATAAATGAAAGTGTTCGAATACGAAATTATTAATAATAATATTGTCGCTTTAGTGTGTTGCCATGGCAAAATGGCATATGCGGATATGCTTTATATTGTTCACAGCATCACGGCCTCAGTGCGTATACTTGATGTACTTGAACTTGTGTTGAACGCACAACTCATTGATGAAATTACAAGTCGTTTCATTTGAATCTCATACAGTTCCGGCTGTGGCCAACTTCTACACTGATATATGTATATGTATATGTATGTATGTATGTGTATAAGTGAGATCTTAATTGATTTCATTTGTCGTTTGTTCGGTCTTTTTGGGGCTCTGTATAAGTAGTGAATGCAATGCCAAAAGTTTGCTGCCAACCAACGCTTTTGATTTATATGTGAACATTTTACGGTATTTTGCTTGCGAACTTGCTGAACTCGCGACGTATGTGTTGGTGTATGTGTGTCTGTGTGTATGCTTAATTACAACCAGTTGGCAAAAAGTTTTCTTGGGACCCAATGTTGGCAGCTGCTGCAACTTTCAACAGCCTGCTAATTAATTTTGTTTCGACAAAAGCTATTTGCCAAAAAAAAAAAAAAAAATAAGTTAAAAGGTATAAAAGAATCGCTGCCGAAAAGGTGCAAACATTTTATAAGTGCCAATATCAAAGTCCAGTGCCCCTCTTCACGCAAGAAATAACCAAAGCCGTCGACGGAGCTTTTCGTAAGCGATGCGTACGTGCAAAGCATGCAAAGAAAAGTGGAAGAATGAGAAGACCTTGACGAGGTTTGGGGAGTGTTGCGGGGCTGTTGGGGAGTGTTGGGGAGGTGTTGGGAGGTGGCGATATGTTGAGAGTGTGTTGCTTGTCGATGACACGCCCATTTAGCTTATAAGTAGTCCATTGCCACCCATTTTTAAAGAGCGCAAGCAAGTGCGTGAATAGGGTAGGATACACTTGGGTGATACCCTGTACTTAAAAATATGAACTTATCTGGTTCATTGTTACATTTAGGTATGATTTTGATCTTTAATCTTATACGTTTATATATATACAAATCGATTTCCTGACTATCTCACTTATTCTTTTGCGAATTGAGAGCATCTTTAATGAATAGTTAGATTGAATTTTTGCAAAATTTCAAAGGTCAAAGGTTAATTGTGCCTGTCAGCTGCCTGGCTGATAGTGAAACTTGATTACTTTGTGGATTGAATGATACTTCTTCTGTCTTTATGACACCCATCTCTTACCCACTTTTACCGTCTATAGGGCATACAAATAATATGTATGTGTGTGTGTGCATGTAATAATTACGTATGCACACTAAGTGTGTGTATGTGTGTGTGTGTGTGCACGTCTGGCACACATCTCAAGTGTTGAAAGTGGCCCAAAATTTATGTTATCCAGCTTTACTTTAGCTCCATCTTCAGCAGTGCGTGTGTGTGTGCGTGTATGATAGTGTGTGTGAGAGTGTCTGTGTGTGTGCGTAGGCTTTTGTCTGACATAAATAACTTGAAATGCCTGAAACGTGCGCCCTTGAAGACGTCAACAACAATGTACAGACGGAATATCTCCATTGAAATCAAAATTGCAATATTAAATTTGCTTTCTCTTTCTCTCTCTCTCTCTATCTTTGTCTTGCAGTTGAACAAATACATATATATATAAAGAATAATGCTGCAGCAATGCACCATAAAAGCACCCAATGGCGCCTTGGGCTTAAACCTGAGTCGTGCACCCTGGGACCCATATCCATGGGTCAGCGGAGTGCAGGACAAGTCCAATGCGGAGATGGGTGGTGTTTGCATTGGTGACACGCTACTGCAGCTAAATGGCCGCGATGTCCTTGGCATGCGAATCAGCGAGCTGGCCACACGATTACGTGAGCATTGGCTCTCAGGCGCTGACCAGGTAACCCTTATGATGTGGCGACAGGAGCCGAATCCACCAACCTTAACCAGCGGCGGCAACACAACTGATGATCCCATTGAGGCAGCCCACGCTGTGGTAAGTCACTTAGATTATGTGATTCTTTGGAACAATGGCATTTGTATACAGTTATGTATCAACTTCATCATTAGGCTAAAAAGGGGTTAATGGTTTTGTAGATACATATATAGTCTTGACCAGCACCAATAGCCGAATCGATATAGCCATGTCCGTCTGTCGGTTTGTCCCTCTGCTTGTATGATTATCGATAACAATAAAACCTTGAATTTCGAAAATTTGAAAATAATAATTGAAAATATTAGCAAAATAATGAGAATCTGTAAAATTTATATTGAAATCGGTTGCGAAACACCAGAGATATGCAATACTAAAGCATTGCTACGGTAGTTCAGGTATGACCATATGTGTAAGATCATAGGTTAAGTGTATGTTTTTTTCGAACTTACTCAACTAGAGTCTACTGACTTGTTGGTTTTAAGGGAAAGTTAAGAATTTCTTTAAGATATGAAAAAAACAAATCGATCGACCATTAACAAAATTATTATATACTACTATAAGTGTTATGGAACTGTCTCTGATTATATGTCCACCTTTGTATGTAATTTACAACTTGTGCTTCGCCTACTGACACATTTTCATGCACGATATGCACAATATGATTGCCGTTGCACGTTGCAAGTTGCACAAAACTCGATGCGCATTGTTGATTCATCAGCAACTTGACAATTAACTGAATATTTCCGCAAACTGGAACACATTGTTTAGTCCAATTCTTTAATGGTACATTAGCGTAACTTTAATAATGTGTTTGCAAATTGTCTTGAAATATGCATTTTAATTGCTTTCAAAGCAATGTTTGCAAAAGACAAACCATCATCATCATCATCATCATCATTATCATCTTAAGCAATGAACCTAAATCATTCAGTTCGTTAGAACTGATTGCTTTAAGCAATCTCTCTCATTTAATGCACAGCTGTCAATTAGCTTGTTATGCACTTGGACACCCAGAAAAGCAACTAATTTATCTTTGTATCTTGCATATTTCACAACAATATTGTTACTAATTTGTGTCCTTAACTATGGCTGCAAGCTTCCATCTTCTGTGGTTCTGCTTTCAACTCCCCCGAGGTGTTTCTTCTCGTTCACTGAATTTTATTAAATTTGACACATTGACAAACACACTCAGACAAAGAGAGATAGAAAGAGACAGAAAGAGAGCGGGAGAGTGAGGAAGGGGCAAGCCCTTACGTACATCATTACAAATTCAATTGACCCAAATATTTGGCTAGTATGTAAGTACACATACACATAAAATTGCCTCTCGCTTGCACTCGCACTGGCTGCATATTCAAATAAATTGCAATCAATATTGAAGGGTATGCTAACGGTTTAGTGTCAGTTTTGTGGGACTTAACGTACAAATCTACTCTACATACTCTATATATATATATCCAAATTGGCATATGTGGCACTTTATTTATATGCAATCAGCACTATGTTGAGTACGTTTTTATTTTTTTCATCATCCCTCGCCCGACCCAAATAGTATATTCTAAAGCTTTTTTTTCCCGCCTGTTAATGAAATCACAGTTCAATTTTTTTCCGGGGGTTGTCATCAATTGGTTTGGTTTGTATAAACTAATGAATCATTTGGCACGTTTTGTGTGGTTCGAATATGCAAATTCAATTGGAAATTAGCCTAAATCGAATACGCGAACTTTGCGTTGATTGAATTACAATTTTAATGTAAATGCAACAAAATATATATGTGACCTTAACCCGACACAAATGTTCTATGGTTGAATAATTCTTAATTTTCATCATTAATGCTTAATGGCTAACATGTTCTTAACGTTATACTTAGTTAAATGCTCCTTTCTTTTCTCGAAGTCGAATAAAAATAATTATATGTTGATTAAATTTTCAATGCTTAAACTTTGTTTCATTTTTTCCACAAATGTTTCTAATGTCTAACATGGCTAACATAGTCTTAACGTAATGCTTTCTTTTCTTGCAGCAGCATGGCATCAATCAACAGTCACTGCAAAAGTTTGCAACATGCCTGCAACATATTGCCCAATTACTGGAGTGTCCTGTTTGCTGCGATGTAAGTATTACTTTACTAGAATAAGTTCTTATTCTCTCTCTCTCTCTGTGTGTTATGCCTTGTGGAATGATGCTGACTGATGCCCGTTGGCTGTTCCACTGTTCCACTTCGAAGTACTGCTAAGTACATGTGAGTTGCATATCGATGAGGTTGTCGTTTGGCTGGCCATTTTGGCTTGCAACGTGGCTTGTTAGTTACCAGTTGCTGGCTTTTAGTTTTAGTTCATCATTATGTCCAACTCAGTTCAACTATGAACTCAAACTCTCTGTGTGTGTGTGGGCCAAAACTTAGTTGTCAGTTTGGCCGTTTGTTTGTTTGCCTTTGTCAGCCGACTGCAACATCAACGTCATATGCCTGCCACACACCCACAAAACCCCCTTCCACCTCCTCTTCTAGCCCCCTGTCATTGTTGCTTCTCTTCCGGCTTAGCGTTGATTTTGCTGCGCAAGTTTGTTGCTAATCACTTGACCGTGTATAAAGTTGAAACGTCGAGCTGTTGTTGTGTTCACTCAGTGATTGCGTGGGCCACGCCCATTTCCCCGAACCATCTTCCAGCCCCACCCTGCAGGTATATATGTATGTTGCTTCTGCTGCTGCTGCTGCTGGTGGCGTTGTGGTTTTGTTTACACAATTACTCACAGCCTGACGCTGTCATGACTACAAATAACAGCCGATTTTGTTAGTTAATACACGTTAGTTTTGTTGCAAATATAACTTTTGCTTGTAAAACTGTAAGCACACACAAACATTTGTAAGTGTGTGTGTGTGCGTGTGTGTGTGCATGTGTGTGTACAGGCAATCTAATTTTTATAACGTAGCTCAATGGGGGAGTAACAAAGTTGTGATAGGGTATATAAAACTGATTAAAAACTTTATCATACTCGCTTAAATAAAAATATCGATAATAATCGATAAACTAGTTTCTTCATTAGCTTCAAACACAAAAAAAGATATTTGTTGTTATTTTTCATTAATATGTGAACTAATATATAACATTTCAATATGATCACAATATATCGGTAAAAGTCGATTTAATAAGTATGTTTAAGAGGACAAATAATAATGCTTAAGAAAAACTTTCTCCGATAATACCATAAATCAAAAGAAATGCCCGATATTGTATATTTAAAAGTGGTTTCTGTTAGTGTATCCAATGTTTAGAGTATAGTCCAGCCATCTCCAGCACAGCACTCTCACTCTTTAACAGTTTATTTTTCTATGCATACAACATATATAAAATTTATATATGAATATATAGTATAAAAGTATGTGTGTATATAGCATGTTCTGTATGATGCTTGATAAATGTTTGCCATTGCATGTGATTTGATTAGCTTTGTCCTGAATGCCTGGCAGCACTTTGGCGAAATATATCGAGCATACTGGGGCTCTATATGATTGATTACGAAATTTGAAAGTCAAATATTGTCGATTAGGCATCATGACAGGCAACAGTGGAATGTGGAATGTTGAATGGTCAGGTCATTCATTCACTTCATTCATTGATTCGTTTATTTGTGTTTGCGAAACCTGTGTTTCCCTATTAACGCATTACAAACAGACACACACCCACACACACACACTCTCACACTCACTCACACATACACAAGACGCTGTTCCAGCTGATAAATTTAAATTCAAGCTGTGGCCAATGGCTAAATTGCAAAGTGGTTTGTGCTAAGCTGTAAACTTATTTATAGCGACCATGTCAGCAAACACATAACTTTAATTAATTAGACAGCAACAAAAATGTGAACACTCTCTCTTTCTCTCTCTCTCTCTCTCTCTCTCTCTCTGTCTCGCTCTCTTTTTGTTCGCATTTTGCCACTTTAATTGTAAAGTTATCTTCTAGCAATGAAATTTAACATGCATACATACATATATGTACGTACATATGTATTGTATGTATGTGTTCTGACCATAAATAAAGCATGCTGCGAGCAAAATAGCGTAAGCTAGGGCAGCAAATTTGTCAGTCGTCAGAGACGCACAGTCCGAGTTGCAATTGTCGCTTGGCTTAGGACAAAGCTCTCTGCTCAGGCATGCACACATGTACGCGTACACTTAAAACAATTAATTTAACAAAAGTAGAGTAACTAAGAGATTTATGTTTATCTTTTCGATAAGTCACTCATACAAAAATATTGATAATAATCGATTTGTATGTTGTTAAAAAACTAAAAGTTACTTAAATTTGATAAAAACACTAAAAAAATGTTAAAAAATTGAGACTAACTTACTTAATAATAAAAGCTCACTCAAATAAGAAATATCAATTATAATCGATTTTAATATTTCAAAATTTTTCCACTTATTAAAAACAAAAAAAGAATATTTAAAAAGTTGTTTAGAACTTGACTTTTAGAAAGTAGTGTAAATAAAAAAGTCAGGTTTCTTTTTATCGATAACTCACTGATATGAGAACTATCGATTGTAATCGAATTTTATGTTCAAGCCTAACTACACTTGATGAAAACAAGCATTGATGTTTAAAAATTTGATTTGAACTTGATTTAGGGCTATTTGTTCTATTATTAACTTTAAGTCCTTGCGACAACGCACACACACACTATTTTCTTTCAGTGTTCAAGTGCCTGGAATAAGTTTAACACGCCGGTTCCATTGGAGGAACACAACTGTCTACTAAGCTGAAGGCATTGCCTGAAAGGACAGCTGGCTCCTGTTTTTGCAGCACTGCATACGTAATTTGTTTATTAACCTTAAATCAGTTTATGCAGGACACCCTTACCACATGAGTGTGCTTGCCACAGTGCAGAAAAAAACAAAGAAAGAGCAAAACAGAGATTGAAAGAAAGAAAGAGAGAGCGAAAGATAGAATGTATTCAGTTTAGCTTGCGGCTTGCTTTTGGCCAGACTAAAGACAACAGAAAGAACCTTCAATATCATATTTGGGAATTATTACAACGGCACGAATATGGCATTATATGACAAGCGCACATATGGATAGAAAATATTATATATGTATATGCATGTAAGTGTGTAAGTGTGTATGTGTGTCGATTGGTTATGCTATTTGCGTATGCAAACAGACAAGTCCATTAAGTTATTAAGGGATTTTCTTATGCCAGAACATTTTCCAATACTGTTCCATAAAAGCATTTTCCAACATACTACACTTCATTGAATATAAGTATGTTTCTATGTATGTATGTAGATGTGATTATGTCTGCCTGTTATGCTAAACTTAGCCTATTAATATTCGCATTGAGATAATAGTGTGTGCAATTGTCTGTCTCTCTGTCTCTGGTGGTGTTTTCTATTGACTTTAAATGTCAGCCAAATCGAGACTAAATTCAATTAAATATGCATAAATTTACATATTTTTTGATATGCTCGACACAAGACACAAAAGGCAAACTTGTGAAATTATCAACACAACAACACAAACACAACACAAATGTTGTCTGAAAATGTTTTTGTAAATTGAATATGCTAATACTTTTAAAGTTTGTTTGCTTTCATTCGATTTAAGAAATGTATAAACAAATTAAATGTAATCTTTTTACTACTATTTAGCATGTAATTTGAGACGGTTTTTTCGTACAGGACATCCGCAGCACAATGCTTGCAAATCGCTTTACATTTGTAATACTTCAATTTCATATTTCCCAAAAACAAAAACAAAAAAAAACCAACAACAACAACAACTAAAAACAATTTCAAGCTGCTGTACAACAAAATTGTATCTTTATTGCTGCATATTTATAGCTGTTGCTGCCGCTCGAACACAACACGATCCAAAGATACAAACATACCAAACACATATGAATCCATACAGACAAAATGCATCAATTGAATTTGTTATATAGAATTTTTTGTCCATTTTTTGTTTTTGTTTTTCAAGACAATCCTCGTGTTTGTCGGTGTGTTTGTATATGTGTGGGAGATTGCACGTTTTTGTAGGTTCAAGCTGGTAGCTTGAAAAGCGCAAAAAACTGTTTTTTGGTTTTATTTGGTTTTTTTCATGTTTTGTATAGCTCACATCAAATACGTTTGTATTATTTTAAATCCGCTTGTGATATATTTTCAATTTTATATTCAATTTATATGGAAGCATTTTTTGGCACCACTACCCCACCTCAACCCCTTCGAAAGTAAAAGGTATTCTTACTTTGATGTATTTTTAAAAACAAATCAACAAAAATTGAGGATTTTATTTGGCTACCAACCAGGCAAAAACTACCGAAAGTGACAGATTTGGGTGTTAACTATAAAATGTAACTACAGGTTACATTATACATTACCTTTGCCTAAAGAGTAACTGCTAGTCAGTCTCACTCCACACTCGTACTAAAGCTCTTTCAACTTTAACATTTATATTTGTTTTTAATTATAATTAATTTTTCTTTTATGCATATTTTCATATCTTAATGAATTTCTGGTGGCTTTCTGATGCTGATGCTGATGCTGGTCTGGTCGGAATACTTTACATACATACATCCCTACTGTTAATGTTACCGTTGCACTGTCATTGTAAATCAGGTTATTAAACCACCCAGCTGGCAATGCTGCAATGGACACGTGCTTTGTAATAATTGCCGTAACCGTTCCGTAAAATGTCCGGTTTGCCGAGTACCATTGGGACCGCGTGGACGCTGCCTGCTCTCGGATAACTTGTTTACGCTGCTCGCCGAGAATTTCCCCTGTGATGGCGGTAAGTAGTCGTCGTAGTAGTAGTCGTTACCCAGTCCACATTAATGCTATACAAAAGTGACAAAGAAATGATGTTGTTGTTGCTGTTTCCACAAGCTATTATTATGTCTTCAAGTGCGTCAGTTGTGTTATTCTTGGCAAAGACGAAAACTTTTGGGGCTTTTGTGCTCCCGTTGCTGTGCAGTAATCTGGCTAAAATGTTGCTTAGATTAGCGTTGTCATTAGTAGGGAGTCTCGTTATGGGCCTAAAACGCGAATGAAAATGCCTTTCAATTTCAGCCTGAAGTTTCCCAACTTGGGCCAAAAAATAAATAGAAGTTCAAGCGAACGCTATTTGTCAATTGCTTTGTGCCAAAAGTTTTTTACCTTTAACAAACAGCAGTTAAAAGAGAAATTAAAAAAAAGGTATCAATGTTGTATTTTCTTGGGAAATATACACATATATTAGTCAAGTTGAGCAAAGTTGAAGTTTAGCTTTTCAAAAACTTGTATTTATTTGAATTTTATTGTATACTTTACCTTAAGTATTATATAATTTCAATTCCCAATTTTATACTTATTCTTTTTCCTTATTGTAACTGATTTTTGCATACAAATTAATTCATTGAACTAAATTTTCATTAAGCAACTTTTTTTATTTAACTTCTTATGTAGGTAAATTGTTTTTTTTTATGATCAATCTTAAGTATCGATTATGTTTAGTTTCTTTTTGATAGCATAATTATGTACGCATATATTGCTAAAGTTTTTCTTAACGCTTTATGATCTTATTGAATGCCGAGGTGCTTATACTAAACATTGCTGTTGTTGTTTGTTGTAGTTGTTGTTATAGATGTCAGTGTTGCTTTTGATACCCTACAACACAACCCTACAATGGCATGGACACCAGTGTTTGGACTTGAATAAGTTCAACTATTATAGTACACAAGCCTTGTTTATGACAGCATAAATACCTGTACCATGTTATTGCTTATGTATGTATGTGTATTCATGTGTATGTATATAGAAAAGTTATTTGTTATGCAGATGTAGGGTATATTAAGTTAGTCGTTGACTTGGTTGGCTTTGAGTCAAGCGAGTTTCCGAGTACAGCACAAAAGTTGTTAAGTTTATCTGTCAAAGAAGTTTTGCTCCTGCTGCTGTTGCTGCTGTTGTTGCTGTTGTTGTTGCTGCTACCATTTTCAATCTGAGGCATTTCCATAAAGGGTCGCTGCAGCAGCAACAACAGCCAGCAGCAGCAGAGTGTTGGCAACTGCTGCTCCAGATAATGTGAAGTTTACAACCTAAGGTAACAAGCAACAACAATAGCTAACTTTTGTTGTTGTTGCTGTTGTTGTCTGTTTTACTTGTTGAACTTTCTTGATAGTATTTTTTTTTCTGTTTTCCTCCCTGGTAGCACTTAGTGCGTTTTATTGCGTCTAAATTAAGTGTGGGTTCTTTATATGCATTTTGTGCTCAGTACATTTTCACCATATTTGTTTGCTTCTTTATATATGTATGTAGTACATTCTTTTGCTCTTTTTGTCTTTTCATTCCCATTCGCCAGTTCTTGCCGGCTAAAGGACAATTTCAATTGCAACGAAACTTTTCTGTTTATAAGCATGGCCAACAGGCAACAGCAAGAGCAGCAAAAAGAAGCAAGAAGAATATTTGCAAAGTGCGTAGAATAAGAAATTTGCATTCTTTTCGAAATACTTGAAACTACTTTATACATATATTACTCTATTCTTTTCTATTTTCCAGTGAAAACCAACAACAATAACAAAAGTGGTAACAACAACAAAGGCACCACTAGTGAATATCATAATCAACCAAAAATTGCACTGACCACCAAATCAAATAGTTCTGTGAAAAAGTCCAGAAAAATATCTAGACAGATGCATTCCGCCGTGATTTCAGTTGTGAATAATGTCGATGGAGTCAGAGCGGTGGCGGAGACGGAGGAGCAGCAGGAGGAGAACGAGCCGCCAGCAGCTAGAGTGATAGAGTGTGGCAAGCAAGTTGGGGGCAGACCGGAGGGAAATGAGCAAAGTGTACAAATACTAAGAAATAATGTCAACGATGCGGCAGCAACAGTACCAGCAACGGCAGCAGCAGCAACAGCAGCAGCCCAACAACACAACAACAATATGCTCGTTAAACCAAAGTTAAAGTTGAGTAAGAAAAGTTGGCAGATTACAGGCCGAGAAGATCAAGACGAATTGCACAGCGATGAAGTTGCAAACATAAATAATGGCCAACAGTGCGGTGGCGGAGATGGGGCAACTGAAGCGGCAGTAGTGGAGGAGGGGGAAGGGCAGGTGTTGAAGCCAAGCAAAGGCCAACAGCAATATCAAAATTATCATTGCCCGACTGGGAAATCATGCAACAGCAACTCGAACCGTAGCAGCAACAGCAACAGCCAAGCGAAACTTTGCAACAAATTGTCAACCGTCAAACAAGAGACCAACACCACTGAGTCTGCGGTCGACAAAAAGCTTTCGTTGTCGTTGCTGTTGCCATTGCCGTTGCCGTTGCCATTGCCGGTTGCATTCAGTGAAATTGCATTTCCAAGCTTATCAGCAACAGCGGCGGCGAGCAGCAACCATAAAGAGCAGCGGCCATCAATAAAATCACAGTCGCACTTTTCTGGCACCTTTAACCAACGTCTACATGTCCATGTCCAGTTGGGTGCAGAGGCGTTGCCCGCCTCTTTTCGGTTGAATGAGGCGTATACGTTTTTCTTGGCCGTTTTAGCCATCGATGGTGGAGATAGTAATACATTTGCCGTATTCCTGTGGCATGTTAACGGCGAGGCGGAACAGTTTCAAACCATCATCGAATCGGAATGCAGTCAACTCAAATGGTTTGGCTCCGCCCAACCATATACCCGGAGTTGGGATGAGATTAGCGCCAGCGGTGAATATCTCAATTGGAGCAACAGCAAGGGGAATAACTGCACTAGCTTTGATATTATTATTAAGAAAAAATAGATAGTTAGAGCTCACTCTAAGTGATATGATTATAGTTAGTTTAATGTAGTATATATATATATTAAAATAAAGTGTGTACTGATTTTTGTTAGCTGATAGCGTGAAATAAATCAATTTTATCATCACAAGATAATAAAAAAAAATGTCAATTAAAAATAATTTGCATAATAATTTGATTTAAACACACACACACTCTTGTACACCCACCCCCCCTTCACCCATTCCATTTGTGTGCTTTGTAAATTATATTTGCATTTTTTTTTTGCTGTGAGCCACATGAAAATTTTATTTCAAATATTACGAATGCAATTTTAAATGTGTTAAGTCAGCGGAATTTTTAATTATTAAAAGCATTTAGAAATATGCTTGCCTGGCATGTAGAACATCCCCAACCCCCAACCCCCAACCCCCTACAATACCAATACCCTATCAACCATTGAAACTCTCCCACGGAAAAGAGTTATTTAAGTCACATTTTTTTTGTTGTTGCACATTTGCATAAACCAACAACAACAACAACAACAACAACAATAAAAGCAACTTGGCGTTGCCTCCTGATAATTGACTTGCACGCAAATTAATGTTTTTTTTCCCCTGCACAGATACACACACACACATATATACACGGATGTGATGATTGCCAGTAGCTGAATGCGTAAATTGTTTCGATGTTTGACAAAAAAAATTAAGTATTTTTACAAACAGCAATGGCAACAGAACGTTGCATGAACGATGTTTCTGCATACAACATACAAAAAATCGAGGCAATTTGTTGTTTGAATGATGAGTGATGAAAAAAATAATGTGTGAAAATTGAAAATTGCTTACTTATATCATAAATGTACGCAAATATGCATAATAGATGACACATATACATGTATACATATACGTGTAGTATGGAAGAGACCTAAAAACTACTAGGGTTTTTATTGTCTGGTTTCTATAGAATTCTTTTCTTAATAGAGAATGGAGAAAATATATTTTAAAATGGAAAGCGCATGTTCAAAACATTCAAACGTAACAAAAGGATCTGTTGTTATATTTTTCAGTTAATATCAAAAAATGTTTGTTGATTGGAGAGTTTTACTTTAGTAAAGAATACAATTCAATTGATTTGCAAAGTTTTCTGTTTGCAATTGAAAGCATTTTAATGTGTAACTTTAAATAAGTTTAACGCCTCGATAAGTGATGGAAGATAAAATAAAAAAAAAAATTAACATATTTATTTACATTATTTATTATTAAAATGAGCTAAAGGAACTAATATTCAAGTCTACCTTGCTTCTATTTGTTGAAAATGAAAATATTACTTTATTTATCTTAAAAATGATTCAACAAATGCATATCGATTATTATTATTTTATTTTAATTAAGATTATTTTGTTGTTTTGTGCTATATTCAACCGGAATTTCACACAGCGATTGCCGCGCATGAGAACTACTGGAATGCCCCTCTCTCTGCTTCACACTTATATACTCTCTTGTCATACCCTTGTTGAAAGCCAAATGATTACAGTAAGTATTAGTTCGTTTCGATCAAACGGTCAATCGCTTATACAGATATAACATGTATCGATGTACACGGTATTAGCAGGGCGAACCTCTTATATACTCTCTTGTCATACCCCTTGAAAGTCAAATGGTTAAAGTAAGTATTAGTTCGCTTCGATCAAAAGGTCAATCGCTTATAGAGATCTAACATGTTACGATGTACACGGTATTAGCAAAGCGACTCTCTTTACTTAAATTGGTAGTTTTCTTTGTTCTCTTTGGTTTTTTTCATGTTCTTGAGCATGCGTTTAACGTAGTTTGTTGTATGGGTGTGTTTGGCAATTAGTTTTTGTCGATGAGCGTCGTTGGCGTCACCTCTGTTCCGCGTTCTTTGTGTCTATAGACTTTGGTACATTTGTACCTACAAACAAACAAACATGTGTACGTATAATTTTGGTTTGTACATAAATATTTATACATTTTATGCAAGTGATATTTGTTTGAGTACGGTTAGTAATTAATTTGTTTAGAGCGATAAGAGCTCTTGTATGTTATTATAACAAAATCATTTTGCTAGCCAAACTTTGAAGCCGGCAATTTAGAGAGCATTATCGGTATTCCGTTTGTGTCGTTAAGTTCATTTGTTGCCTTCTTCCTTGTTTTATAGTTCTTTTTCGTTTGCTCCAACGGTCAGTTTGTTTGTTTCGCTGCCAATTGACAGCGTCACATTCGTTAACTTGACGCTGATAGATAAGTACAAACATATATTGATGAGTTTGAGTTTGTGTGTACTTCTAGAGTAGATAAACCATAAATATGAACATGAATAGCGAATGTGGTGAGTTGATTTATGGCGGCGGGGTATTCGTTGAACTAGTTCTTTGGCTCTTTGATTAATCAATTTGAATTTAAACGTATTTTGAAATGACTTTTGGTACATTTAGATATCTATGATATTGTGGCGACCGAGGATGGACCAACTTTAAAGGGTTATCGCAAAAACTCTTACGATGAGTTTGGCGTTCTGAAGGAATCCCCAGGAATGGATTCGAATGCATCGCATAACGATTTATTACGTCGCGCCAGTGAAACTGTTACACAGGGCATACTAAGTGACTTGGAGCCGGAGACGCAACATTTGTTGGGTGACGCAGCAAGTGTCTGGACTCAAGATGAAGCTTCAAAGCGTCCTCAGCCCCCGCCACGATCAAGGGACACTAAGGGACAGCTAAGCACCATTCATGATTCCGATAATGAGAATGGAAACGGGAATGTGAATGGTAAGTGTTTTGAGTATTAATTACATATGATATCAGGGCAGTGTCATATTATAGATCATTAAGATATTACAGTTTAAAAACAAGTCTCTTAACTTTTTCCGAAAAAGTCTAATGATAGGAAACTTTTTTAGCAATTAATTTCCGACTATTATACAATATGACATATGAACTTGATTTTTGGAAAAGTATTCTGTTATTGCCAAAAAATCTTCTTGCAAATCAGCGTAAATATTTTGAGCTACAGTTGCAGTTGAGGCGGAGCTTGAGCAACGGATGCAGACGACTATGTATTTACGTAGCTATTTTGGGAATGCAGCGCATAGCAACGTAAGCGAAATCCAAATTATTTTTACCCGGAAATGACTTTCATGCACATGCAGGCACAAACTGACACACACACACACATAGACATGCACACACATACGAATACGCGCAGAGATTTTTGCTAGCTGGTGCTTACAAACAAGACATCGGCGCCAGGATGGCACTGGCACAAAAATGGTGGAATGGTGTATGGTGAAAGGCGAATGGCAAATGGGCGAAAGCCGAACAGACAGCCAACATTCTCTTCTCTTCGATGGCAGAGCTTATGCCGTTGTGTTGGCCATCAACTGATGTTGGTTTCAATACACACAAGCACACATACATATACACACATATGCAAAAGCAAACGCACAGTGTTTATTTAAAGTTTTTCTCTCTTTCACTCTCTCTATTTCTATCTCTCACTGAGCCAGTGCACTATGGGGTATTTTGCCTAAAATCGGGCATTTAATCAATTTTCACATGTGCTAAAATCAAAAAACTTTTAATGCAATTATGTTTTAAATTGATCATAGTTTATTGATCCATAACAGTTCTGTTAAGTTAACAGATCCCTGTTATGTTATTAACACTCAAAGTCAGCTGTTGTCAGCGAAAAAAAAACGCTCTGTTAAAGTGAAAAAATTAACATTGTGCAAAATTCAATAAATATAATAGTTAACAAACAGCAAACAACAAATTGGTAATGGAAGTGATTAATATGGGTCTCCACTATGCGTTTTGCATCATTTGTTTCACATTTTGTTGGTTGGTTTGTTTTTTCTTGTGTATTTAAAAAGTGCTTTTCACTGGAAATTTTTAGAAATAAATTTCAACTTTGCATAGACTTATACAAAATTGTTAACACTTGTTAGTAAATCGGTTAACACCATTTTGTAGTGCCATTAATTCCTAATCCAGGGCATATAGTCACATTGTGCACTTTTTGCGACTTTTTGAGAAATTTAAGTTTAAAGAGCACAACCTCAGTGTAAAAATACCAAAATTGTAAAAAATGTGGCACACACTGAAATACCTAACTAAGTAGAATGATGCTGTTTTGCTATAATAACATAAAAATATCATAAAAATGGTTATTAATTATAATTTTAAACCGAAATTTTACGATTAGAAACGAGTTTTTCGCAGATTTATTAAATTATTTTTCGATCGTTCCTATGAGAGCCATATGATATAGTGATCGGATGTTGCTCATATTTTGCACAAATACGAAAAACTTAATAAAACCATATTTTTGTTGAGTTTCGTGAAGATATCTAAAAAAATAACAAAGTTTTTATGTGAGAAACCGTATTGAGATCGATAGCTTCTATTGGAGCTATAGGATATAGTTGACCGATTTTAATTGTTTTTTGCCAAGGTATTAGTATCATTATAAAACTCTTAATTGCCAAGTTTCATTCAAGTACGGTCAAAATTAAGAAAATTGCATACAATAAAATAATAAAAAAAGGGGCGGTGACACGCCTATTTTCTAAAAAACCTTTCTTTGATTTTTAAAAATATTTAGCAAAAAACCGAATCGAAATATCTTTTGTTTTTCTCGAGTTATTAATAAATGCCCGATTTTCGGCAAAATACCCCATAGTGCAGTGTGCTGCAAATTGAGTCTGATCCTTGACTTTTGTGTTTGTGTGTTTTAGTCTGCCCGGCAGCACAGCACAGCTGATTGGGGCGTTCCGATTTTTAGCGTGCTTCACATTCAACGACAAAATTGCATATACATCGAGACTTAGGACGAAAGCCAGCGCCGTTAAGGCGGCAGTATGACCAAATAACTGTTCTTTTTGCGTCATGCTTTGCTTCGTTTTTGACGGGGGGAGTGGAAATTTCGGAAATTTTTTTTGTCTATTGGCTTGCCATGGGCTTGTAATGAGTATCTGCTAGTTGCGTTTATCCAATAATAAAAAAAGCACATTTTTGATATTTCCTTTAGGATTCCAGCTTATTTTCTGCTGTTACAGCCGCGCATATTTCCAGCGCATCAGCAAAGTTAGGCATTTGTTGTTTTTAGCCCAAAATCAACAATTATTATTATTGTTACATTGCATTCGCATCTCCAATTGCCAAATGCCCTTGCAGAGGGTATACAAAATTTCTCAGAAATCTGTTGCAAAAAAAAAAACAAGGAGAAACTGTGGTTCCACAGAAAAACTATATCTGGGTTCGATCGACCTTGCATTTATAGAGTTAACAATCTGTTAGTTAGAAATGTTACTTCAATGTTACAAACTGCCTTTAAAGGGTATACAATTTTCTTCATGCCTTTTGAATAATTTAGTTTTTACTATTTTGTTTTGGCTAAAGTCGTTTCACAAAAACTGGCTAAAAATGTGCATCAACATGATAATAATAATAATAATAAATGCTGCGTTCCTATTTTCTCTAGCTTTTATTATGTTATCCAACCATTAGGAGAATGATTTAATGCAGCAAACATATTTTATTTTATATATACTCTACTGACTTGATAAATAATTTAAATTTGAAAAAAAAAAAAAAAACAGACTTCCCTCCAGACCACTTAGGTCGAGTATTTGTATGTTTTTAAGTATTTTAGATATATGTATCTAAATGCATCTTTATTTAACAAACTTGATTTAAATGCTTGATGCTGTGCCTGCAACGAGTTCTTCAGCAAAAACTTTTCGCTTGCTTTTTCCACCCTTCAAGTAGTCGAGTCTGCGAGAAAATGATAAAAAAAAACCCCAACCCAACACACACAGAGATACACACACACAGACACGATGGTGACATTCCTGTTTACTTGAATCTGCGAACAAGAAAAACGATTTGCTTTCACCGAGTTTCCACCATTGATAAATGAAACGCAGCCAAAACGCAGTGCAACGCAACGCAACGCGAGTCATTCATATATATATATATATATATTTATGTACACACATATTACGTATACGCAGCATCCAACAATTATAAATGACTGCAAAACAGCCAGCAAGTGTGTTATGGGTTGGATTTTCCCTCTTCTTCATCACATCTTCTTGATGGTATAGTTTATGCCAAGTGAATGGGACAATTTTGCAAACCCTTCATACAGAAACTGCGGTAAGTGTCAAGGCGTCTGCCTCGCGACGGTGCTTCATTTGACTTGGCACACAAAATTGCATTCGTGCTACTTTTCGTAAATACTACATACATCTGTAAATGTGTACATACATATATATATAGCTGTGTACATGGTTTCACTTTGATGCCATTTGCCTAGGCGTTGCCTTGGTTTGGCTTAAGCCCTGAAGGAGTATTTGTATCGTTTTGCCGTTGTGCATGCCGCACATAAGCTCTGTATGTATATATGTGTATATGTTTGTATTTTTATTTCTTGCAACTTGCCCGAAGTCACTTCACATCACTTGTGACTTACCTGTGCACTAAGCATGTGTGTGTGTGTGTGTGTTTTGAGCCAGTCAATTACCAAGCCACCGGTTAAAGAGCGTATTTGAGCTTATTTGCTATGACGTTGTTTGTTTTATAAATTGTTTCTCGAGTTGGGATTTGTGTTTTATTTATCTTTTATTTATGCATACACAAGGGATAGTTGCTTAACCCGCTTTTTAGCTAAAACTTGAAGTCAGTTTGAGGCACAGAAAGTGTAACTGATTAAATCATAAAGATTTTCTACCAGCAGCAACTTCCAGAAAACAAATATATTTCCTGCAGGCAAAAACATGTTGAAATATATATGAGAGAAAAGAACTTTCTTCTTCTTGCTTTGTTTTAATATATATTTATTAGTTTTGTTATTCAGAGTGTGTGTGTGTTTTTTGGAAATAATTGAAAGCAACAATTTTAGTTACATCTGCATGCTAAAACTTTTAAATTATTTTCTTCGTCTAACACTTTTTGTTGTGGGGCAATGATGCAAGTTGAAAATGACCAAACCAAACCAAAAGAAAGAAAAAATCACTAAAATGTTTTGCTATCAAAAGTAATCAAAGTATTTTCCAACACACACATACTATAACTAGAAAAAAAAAAACAAATTTATAAGACCATAGTATATCTTAAAGTTGCTGCCTCAGAAAAGCCTTAATGACTTTGCCAAGTTGCATGCTGCACACAGTTCTCTCTCCCAAAAGTACATAACAATTTTTTGTATGTGTGTGTGAATATGAAATATCACAGTGGCACACACACATATACGCACTTCTGTCATTCGGTGGCAACTACTGACTCCTTGCCACACACACACTCTCTATCTATGCTGACACCTTGTGCGATTTATGCTCAAAAATTGCTTGCAACAGAGAAAAAACTACAGAGCGGAGTGCGGAGTGGGTAGTGGTTCTGCCGCAAAACTTTCAAATGCGCCGCATTATTCATAAATGTGAATTGTGGTTGAAATTGGTTGAAGTTGGTTAGTTTTTCAGTGTTTTTTTTTTTTGGTCGTGCGCCGGAGACATTTAAAATTAATTAAGCAATGTTAAATATTTGTTGCACTTCAAACGCGAAAATTTCGAATTGAACTTGTAAATATTTGATGTAGTACATACTACAACACACAAACAGACGGAACTCGGTCGAGTGGTTCTGAACTGAACCGAACCATGTTCTGAAATTGGTAAATATTTACTTTTGATTATGGTTAATTAATTGATAACCAAATGCTTGTAAACAACATTTTAACGGATATTTGTGCTCTTTGCCATGGCAACAACAACAACAAGTTCAATCTCAAACTAATTGCCATTTTTATTACTATTTATAATTTATACCAATTTTTCTATGCTCATTTAAATATATATGTATCATTGTATTGATTTATTTATGCATATTCAATTTGAATGTGAATAAAGTTTGCTTTTCCAACTATATTCTTGAATTTAATTAGCACTTTTGCATTTGGCTATATAATATTGTCACGCCTTGTTTGAAATTCATCTTATATTATTTTGTTGATATTGAAGTTTTCAATAACTTTTGAAATGTTAGAGTATATAAGTTTGTTTAAGTGTGCTTTTCTGCCGAATGATAACTTATTCTAACTTGTTTTATGCTATGTTTATATTCACAATAATCGTGTATTTATTTAATATATCTGAGCAGAGATTGTTACTTTTTATACCCTTAATCCATTAAATGGGTAAATAGGGTATAATGGTTTTGTAACAGGCAGAAGGAAGCTATTCCGACCACATAAGGTATATATATTCTTGATCAGCATCAACAGCAGAGTCAATATAGCCATGCAAGTCTGTCCGTCCGCCTGACTGTCAGTATGTAGGAACGTGTCAATCTCAGGAACTACAGAGGGTAGAGACTCGAGTTATGGATAAGAGCTCTCCTAATCCCTAGGCAGGACAAGTTTGCTTCAAATTATCGATAACTTTTTAGGTTTACGATATACACATGGAATCGATAACAAATAAATCTTGACTTTCGAAAATTGTAAAATTTGGCTTGAAACTCTTAACAAAATAATGAACATCCTTGAAATTTTTATGAAAATCGGTTAAAAAACACCGGAGATATTCAGACATCAAGCATTGGTCCGGTAGTACACATATTTTTATGACCGTCAGCCCGTCCGTCTATCCGTCTGTACGGTGAAGGGTATCTTCCGGTCGAGCTAACTCGACTAGAGCCATCTCACTTGTTTATTTTTGTTAGTTGTTGATCTCTGTCATTTCTTAATTAAAGAAATTCAAGAGCGAAAATGATTCTGCGGGCGCACGTGCTGTTGAACAAGAGAGCGAAAGAGAGCGTTTTTGCATTGGGTTTTTTTTTTATTAACAAAAGATATTTGCGTTAAAAGCAAAACAAATTCTCCCATATCTACATATATATGTATTAACTGTAAATATGTGTATATGTGTCTATGTAGATTGCTCGCTGCTTTCCATGAGAGAGAGACTGGGTGAGCATCTGATATTGAGATTAGTTAGATTTTATTCGTTCATTTAACCTTATCGTCTCGGTGCGGTAGGTCGCCGGAAAGTCGTTCGTTAATCACAGTTTTGTGTTGAAACTTTTGCGAAGTGAGTGGAAAATTGAAGAGTGGTTTTTTGTGATTAGGTTTTCTAGTGAGAACTGAGAATTATGTTTGTAGATATATCTAAATATACCAGAAATTACTTTATTTAATACAATATTTTTTGAATGAATCAATTCAAAATGTTATAATAATTTAATGCAAATATTTTAATGTGAAGTGTTTAAAAATAATTTTTATATATTTCCACCAAAGAATGAACTAATTTCAATATTAAAGCGAATTTCTTGATTATTTATAAGTTGATTAATAACTAATATTTTTTGTGAAAAACCAAATTGTGTGAAAAAAGCTTATAAATAATTTCTAATCATTTTTAATCAACCTAAATCATTAGAAAAAACAATTTATTCCAAGCACGAACAAAGCAATTTAAATATTTATAAATTTGTGCGCCTAACGATTTCAAATTGATATAGAATAAAATCAAATTTATCAAAAATTTATAATATTTAAATATTTCACAAATTCATTACGTTCAATTTCACAATTTGTGCCAACAATTAAAGCTTTATTAGCTTTACAGCTTCATAGCTTTTCTTATTACTTGTTGCTTTTGCTGATGCATTCAAAAGGCGCTAAACATTAATATCAATTCACCTTGGCAATCAATAGAAAAATATATACGTCAACTCATAATTGGACACGTGATCATGCAAAATCGAAAGAAGAAGAATTAACGATAATTGATTTCAAATATTTATAAACAATTAACATCTTGTCTTTTGTTGCCTGGCTGACAAAAGTCGAGCAAATTATATTTGTTTCAAATCAATGCAAATAAAGATGAGTGGGGAAAAGAAAAGAACCTAGAAACCTGTTGTACTAAAACAAATCAAATCAAATAGAGAGTAATACAATTTGTGGGAAATATGGAAATATGCGCTTCACTTACTTAGAAGTTCATCTCTCGAGCTCAAGTCTAACTGGCTTACATTACCTGGCAATATTTATATATTTCACAAAGTGCAAAGATGAGAAGTTGTCGTTTTACGCCAAGAGTAATGCCAATTATGGTACGACGACGACAACAACAACAATAGTTGCTGGAGACACCAGCCCAGAAGGTGGGCAATTGGTGCACTTTAAACGAAAATCAGACTCAAGACAACAACGTCATCCTGTCCTCGTCCTTGTCATCGTTGTCACCTTTGCGCCCGGGCGTCGCAGACATTGCAGCTGTCGCTACTTCGGCGCGCTACAATCAGCGACTGTCAATCTTTGTTGCAATCCTCAGTTTTGCCATCAGCAACGCTGTCGTCGTCGTCGACGACAACAACACGTTGCAAGCACACCGTCTTGAGTCCTTGAGTCGGCACCCCGCGTACCGTCTACCGAGTCCCGAGTCCTGTGTCTTCTATGTCCCGAGCATAACGGCTGCTGCGGCTGCATTTTACAATTTTAACTAGATTCACGGGGATTTAGGGGGATGCCGGGAGGGATGTCGGCAGGACGTTTCTTTTGACATTGCAGGTGTCGATGCATTTGCCACTTAAGTTATGCATGAGCTGCACACAAGAATGCCAAATGGCTTAAATGCTGCTTTCTGGCATCTCTAAACAACAACAAAGAAAGCGTTGAACAATAAAACCTAAATTATAAAGATTCCCATCGGCAATTAACCACAAACATTTACACACCACACACATGCACACTTAGTGTTAGAAATGAGTCATTCTGTGTTTAGGATTAAGTTTAAAGTTCAGATAGGGATAGGGTTTTTTTTACCTGTAGTAAATTTAACAATCTTAAGTTAAGACATATTGTATCTAACTTTGAATGTTTTATATCGATTTTAACTACAAGACTTATAAGTAAGCTTCTACTTACTTGAACACCTTTTTTTCTAAGTGTACTCTGCCTGTTTTGCATCGTTACCTTTCAAGTATTTAAAATGTTTAACTCTGCTTGCTACTTATAGCCAAGCAGCAGCCGCCTCAGCAGCAACAGCAAAAAGTGCAGCTAACCGACAACTCTACAGCAGCAACATCAACAGCAACAGCAGCAGCAACCACACTTGGGCTGGGGCAGGGGCAGAGTGTGAACAAAATGGCACAATGCGGCAACAACCTTGCTGCAACTGGTAATCCGGCAACGCCGACACATACTAAACTAGACATACAGAATTTCTCAGAGGACTACAATAATGGGTCGTCTGAAGTCATTGGCGGGAATGTAGGCGAGACAACACAACAACAACAACAAAATGCAACAACAATAATTTTAACGCCGACATCATTAAATTTAACAAACACACCGCCAAATGCTCCCGGTGGCGGCAACAACAACAATAGTAATGGTAGGGGCAACACTGGAAACAACAGTGGCAACAATGGACGGGGTTATCCAGCGCATAGCACAGCACACTACAAAGGACCTAAATGGTAAGTGAATTGTACATAGGGGCATCAGCGGGTTCCATACACATTTTTTGGGCTGCTCTCAACTGCTGTTAGAGTGTGTGTATGCACATTTGCTTAACCCTTTGAATGCACTTCCGGCATGGCAGACAAAGCAGACATCCCCACACATCCCCTTCACCACCATTCAAACCATTCACAGTCACATTCACATTCAACATTTAACATCCTCCCATCCCGTACTATTGCACGCGTTTTTCGCATATCCCATTTTGTTGTTGCTGTTCTACATTACACATTTTTCGCATTGTATTTTGTATTTTATGTGTTTAAAAATGTTGTCTCAACGTCACGGCCATTGTCGTCAGGAAGGAAGCACAGTCTGTGCGAGTGTCTAGGCTAAATTAAGGGTGTTCCTTTTTAGCGGTGACACCAACTCTGTGATGTATGTACGGTGCTGACTGCCTGCCAGCCTGGCTGCCTGCCTCGTCTGTTTAACGTTTTTGTGTGGCAGATTCCTTTAAGCTGGGAGACACATTCTTTTTGGGTATCAATTACTGAGCTATATTTATTGCTATTATCATTGTAAGTTGTGGGCTGTATTGTAAATCTTTCTGTGATAAACGAGATAGAGTATAATAATTATTTACATTTTGTTGAGTTCTAGTCACATACATAACATTGAATAGGAATCTGTCATTCCCGTGAGTTTTGGGAAATTCCCTTTCCTTTGATTAAAAGGTTATTGCATAAGTAGAGATAGCAATCATTTGCCTATTTGACAATGTTTTAAGAACTTCTAGCTTTCTTGATATGATTGATATTATATTATATACGATAATGTTGAGCAATCAAAAAAAGTTTCCTACTAAATTTCTTACTCAGATTTTTACCAAACTTATTCCCGGAATGCTCATTGTTCTCGCCTTACTTCATATTAAGGCAAGAAGTAGATAGTTACAATATTATGTTTAGTTTCTTAAAATTGAACCTAAACATTACCTTATAGTGTAGTACCCGATACGTCTGAACCCTATTAGTCCACACATTTCCTTAATATAACCCTTAATAAAACATGTTCAACTTTTAATTGAATAATAACATTGATAACATTTTAAGTGATATTTTTTCACTTTGACAAATTGATAAGTAAAGCAAAGAAGCTGTACGCATTGTTGATGGTCTAACGACAAAAATAATAGTTATTCATTAGAATTCAGAAGATTATTAAATGTTATATCCTACCTTCATAAATATTGGCAAACCAATTTCGAAAAATCCACCCGCCCTTAGTTTGACAGGTCGCTTGAGGAACTCCATATAACAGTTAATCAACTTGCGCGTTGCCACCGAATACTCTAACCAGTTGGTGTTGAATACACTATTCGTGAGTTGATTGGCTTGCACTGTTAGTTCGTTACCGAAATGACAGGGCAGATATATCTGAACGATCATCACGGCCAAAAACTGCACAGTGGTGAGAAAAAAACCCGGATTACGAAAACCAACCTGAACCAGACGATAGCCGCTAAAGCATATGATCAAAGCACTGAGCACCACCTGACAAAGAACATAGGGAGAGACCAAAGTCTCACATTGCTTGGTCAGGATGTGTAATCGTTTGTGCAACTGAAAGATGCAACGTAGTTCCCCTCGAGCTTTCCCATCATCCGACACATCCTGCAAAGCAAGCAAACGACGACTTAGTAATTTATAGAGTAGAGCTATTTGAAACATGAAGTAACACCCCGTTGTGTCCAGCAGGGTATTGGAGAGACAGCAAAGGGTCATCGCCGCCACATTGTAGCCCCAGGCATAGAGGTATCTCTCCGGATTCCTCCACTCGAAGGGTACATAATAGCTGAAAGGTAGTTCATATGTATCGATGAAGAACACACCAAAGTAACCCGTTATGGCCACGCCCACAACGCCAGCCAAATACGTGTAGAATATGCGCTTAAAGTTCCTCTGTTCCCGTTGCCAGAAAATTATGTCCTCGGGTTTTTCCAAATTATACTTGGCATAGCTGTCCAGATCATCCATGTATTGAAGGGCTTCCTTTCCTCTATACCAAATATTAAGGATTTTGACGACCAATGCCAACTCTGTCAGCGACATGTACAAAACATTTCCAACCTGTTCCAGGTCACTGGAGATGATTACTTCCAGCCACATCAGTGCTATGTACGTAAATGTTAGCGGGAGATGCAGTACGTAAGGGTAAAAACGTTTGAATAGGTTAAAGATTCCATTGCTTTCCGGCGACTCTCTCCATTTGCATATGCCCAGCAAGCGTTGTATTCCAAGTAATGTATGACCGACGGATTTGGGTATTTCCTTATTTTTAGTCTCTATCATCTTAACTCTTACTTCTGATAATGAAGAATAAGCTTGCAGTCAAATTTGCGCTGCTTTTATAGACTCTACCTCGCAAGCATATCATAAAATTCTTATAAGTATTAATTGTATTACATACAAACATGCTTCCGAGTATTTAGATATGTAGTATATATATATATATGTATGTAGAAACTTCTAACCCCTATTCCTTGCCTCTTGTTCCTTGCTCTTCGTCTGGCTCTTTTTTTCGGTTCCATTCTCTGCTTTCAAAGAAGTTTTGTTTAGAAGTATTTTTCCATTGCTTGCAATCCATTCTACAGTTTTTCTGACAAAAAGAACTAGTTCTTTTTATTATTCCTGTTAATTTACGCCGTCCCTGGTCTGTTTTATCTAATCGCTGTCCATATTTACAAATTTAAAACCAAAGCAATTACAATAATTAGCTTGTTGACATAATTGTTATTGTTAATTTCTTATGTTGATTGATTAAGTCACGCAATTGTTGATAAAAAAAACTTCTTAACTCTGTCGTCTCTAAATTTTGGTTAGTGTTAACCTAACTATGCATTGAACATCAACTCAAAATAGGAAAACCTTCTGTTAATAATTTGAGACGGAAAACATGTTAGAATTCTTTTATGGAAATAAATTTTTCGTGAAAATAAAAGCATGAGAAGGCTTGGACTTTCATTAATCTACTATATAAATAAAAATGATTAAAATGAACTTTTCTGAACTTCAATCCATTTTTTTGTGAATTATCTTTATCTGAACTTTATTTAAAGAAAAGGAAATTCAGTTACTTAAAATTATTTTTTCACTCATGTGATTTACTCTTCAGGGTTTTTAAATAATTTTCATTATCATATTTTAAATATTTAGCTTTATTTATGTTTGACACCAAAATTGTCAGAATTTTTGTATTCAATTCGAATTTTATCAACACAACAAATAGCTTATCATAATATATTTAAAAAACGGTTAAGTTCTTCACTTGGCGACATTTAGCAAAAGCGCAAAGAAACTGTACGCATTATTGATTGTCTGGAAACGAAATGAAACGATAAATAAATTTTAAATTATCAAAAATACTAAGTTCTAACGAACCTTAACAAAAATAGGCAATCCGACCTCAAAGAAAAATCCAGCACGAATTTTTACGGGACGTTTAAGATGTTCCATGTAGGAAATAAGTAAATTCGAAGTTCTTCTGTGCAGTTGCATCCAGTTCGTGTTGTAGACCTCATTGGTCAACCGATGAGCCTGGACTGTTACTTCATTGCCATAGTAACAGGGTAGAAATATTTGTAAAACCATTACACTAAGAAACTGTAGCATCGATATGAACTGACCAGGATTCGCCAGGATGCCAACGTGTTGCAGACGATATCCACTAAAGCAAATGATAAAGGCACTCAAAATGATCTGTGACAAAATGTAGGGAGAAACAAGAGTCTGACATTCGATTGTTAATCTGTAAAAGAGAATGATAAAAATTATACTCATAGGAAATAATTTATGGCTTAAGACTCTAACCTGCGTATACGATCATGCAACGTGAAGATCTTTCTCAATTCCCGATTAAAAGTCACTTCATCGTGAATATCTTTAAAGGCTTTCAATCGTATGCCCAGCAAGCCATATAACAAAGATACATGAAACAAAAAGTAACAACCAATCATATCTAGGGTAACATTTGAGATGCATGTCAGAGTCATAGCAGCCATATTGTAACCATAAGCATATTTATAGTTATGCTCATTTTGCCAATCAAATGGCACGAAGTACATGAAGGGCAGCACATATTCGTTGAGAAACAAAACTCCAATGCAACTGCTGTAGACAACACCTAAACTAGCTAACTGATAGCAATAAAAGATCCATTTGAATATGGTTTGCTCCTTTTGCCAATAGTTTTGCTCCTCCTCCGATTGCAGTGCATAATCTGGCGATTCTTGCAAATGTTTCAACAATTGCCTTGCCCCTGAACTTCGATACCAGATATTTAAGATTTTTACAATCAATGCAGCTTCAGTGGTGGACATATAGAGCACCTAGTAAATATGAAGGATTAATTTTTGTAATCATAAAAGGGGGAAAACTATCTTTTACCTGTCCCGCCTGTTCCAAATTGGTCGATACAAACGCTTCCAGCCACATAAGTCCGATGAATGTAAATGTTATGGGGAAATGCAGAAAATAGCGATGATTCCGCTTGAATAATTTTACAAGATACGAATCATCATTGCTTAATGGCGACCAGGGCCAAATTCCACACACTTTCATTACTTTAAGCACTAAGCTCATGGCTTGAGTGCGTTGCGATTGGATTTCCATTTCGATTGATTCTGTTCTGCAGTTTGGTTATGCATTCTCTATTTATACTCAAAAAACCAACTTGACTTCGTAATTAAACAGCAATTATAATCGAAACATGCACGAAAGGATAATTTATGAATATTGTTTTGATTTCTCATTCAAATTTTGATACGCTTCAAAAGTGTATCATAACTTTATAATGAAATGTGTAACGCTTAGGTGGATACATATTCTATATATTCTTGTTTCTATGCAAACTTTTTCTAGTTATTAATCAAAATCTTTGTTCAAGATCTTTTTAATGTAGCAGTTAGCAAACTCTTTAACAAAACTATGTTTTTAGTGTATATGATATTTGGTATGCCGAAAATAATACCTTACTTAAACGATTCCATTCAAGGTGGCGTCATTTGGTGCTGCATTGGTCTGTCGTCTCGGAGCAGGCCGCCCTGCTGGTTATATTTCTGGTGCTTTGGGCATTGGCTTTAGCCCTGCTGCCAGCGTATGCTACACCGGATACGGCCATTATGCGATTACTGTTGCTGTTTGTGTTTGCACACATATCTGGCATATTGGTTAGTTGGATTCACTTGCCCGATATGTTGGGCATGCTCTTTTTCGGTGTGCTCTACACAAATGCTGGTTTTGCCAATTTTGCAGGATACGAGAAATTTGAGCTGTTCTTGAGGTAAGTATGGCAAAGCAGCTTAAGCGATTTCGACTTTCGATTTACGAAATTCTTATTTTACATTCCGCACAGAGAACTGGCCTTAATCAATATAATGCTGTTAGCTGGCCTGGGACTCGATGGCAACGCATTTAAGCGGTTATGGTTTATGATTATGCGTCTGACACTGTTGCCAACAATCGTTGAGGTGGCTGTAATCGCTGTCTTGGCATATTTCACGCTCTCAATGCCCTGGCTGTGGGGCATTGCCCTGGGGTAAGTGAATGAATGTGCAGCAAGTGTCTCTGCTGATTATGTAAATTAATCACGTGATTTGTGCATTTGTGTATTTCAGATTGGTCATAACAGCCGTCTCGCCAAATGTTGTTGTCACAGTGATGCTTAAACTGAAAGAGGATCGTTTGGGTCTGAATAGTGGCATCCATACGCTGATATACGCAATGACCACGTGCAACGATGTCATTGCCATCTTCATGTTTGGCGTCATAATCAGCCTCATATTCTCCACAAGTACGTGCCTCAATGTGACGCTGAAAGCAGCAAAAAACCCAACTAACCCAACAAAACCAACTGAATGTCTGGTGTGAATGTCTCTTACTTACATTATTACAGGCTCGTTGACACAAAAAGTGTTGCAAGGACCCATTGGCATTGGTATTGGACTTGTTTTTGGCTATCTCTATGGCATGATGCTGCACTATTTGCCATCCCGAAGTGCGGTAAGCAATGAGAAAAACAGATACATCTAACACAGTACTGTTAGGCACTCTACCCAGCTCTTGCCAGCACTTGGCAGTGAAAAAGAGCTTTAACAAAAGTGTACACGTAAAAAAATTCTGATGTTAGTTATAACAAAATGCATCCAAAAAGACACTTTTTGTATGTGCCAAAAACTGAAAGACTCTGAAAGAAATTTCATTCCCTAATAATTGCCTTCCATTTTTTTTTTCTGTGTACCCAATTCCCATGTTGCATATCCCAAAAAAAACATGTTACAATTTCTGCTCTAACACACTTATAACATCATCGACATAGTAAATAAACCAAAAAAAATATGGATGCTACTTCAGAACAGAATCATCAACCTCCATTTTTTCGTGTGTGTGTGTAAATATTGAAGCATACTTTGCTGGGCGCGACACGACACTAAAAATGTGCATTCAGTGAACACTTGTACACTCAATCAGCGCATTTAATGGCGCAAAATTCGCGCTCATACTACAATATCATTGGATACTGTAGAGGGCTACAAAAGCTATCATACACATGCCACACCAAGAGAGAGAGACAGAAAGAGAACGAGAGAGAGAGTGTGAGAGACTTGCCGCCGCCTTCTATGTATGTGTGTGTGTGTGTGGCATTTTTGCATAAAAACACACTTACATACATCGGAAAGCGACGACATCGACTTTGGCACTGAAGCTGGCGACATTTGCGACGACAGTTACTGCCGCCGACCATGGAAACTTATGGCAGCTAGGATGCAAGGCTGCAAGGCAGCAAGGATGCAAGGCACCAAGGATGCCCAGGATGCTGGTAGCTGGGAACTCCAGCTTCGTTACACACAACCACAAAACTCATTGCCGCAACTTACACCGCTAATGGTGCGCATAATCAAACGCCATGGGTGGCACGGAATGCCTTTGAACTAACACCCACCTCCTACACTCACACACACACACTACACACTTGTTTCTACTCTATGCATGAAACACTCATAACTTTTGTTTTCCTCCTGCAACGCGACAACCATTCAAAACTCTGTGCGAAAAATTTCACGCTGTGCTCTGCTTCAAGATGCGCCATCATCCTTGCATCCTTGCATCCTTTTGCTGCCCCGCGTTTCCTTGCATATATTTACGCCCAAACCCAATGCCATTTATTATGTGTGTGTGTGTGTGTATTTTTTTCTCAGTACTGCCTTTTACTTTATTATAATAATTATAGTGCGATATTATTTTATGATTTTGTTGCCACGAATAGTGCAATTTTTTCTGAATTTTAAAGCGTGAAATTTTTTGTATAAATAATTAATTAACTTCCAAGGCATAAACTTTACATTCAAATGAGTGTGTGTATATATATGTGTGTGTGTGTTTGTGTTGGTGAGTGTGAATAGATTTTCAGACAGTTTTTGGCAAGTTTGACTTTAGTTGACTTTAGTTGAATAAATTTAAATCTCAAACAAATTCAATTAAGATATCCGCCAAAAGAATTAAAAACTATTAAAAATTTTATAAAAATGTTTTGTTTAATTGTTACATTGTTAATTTGTTACATTGCAGGTTTATTGTAATGGCTTGCGTTTCGTTTTGACCATTTTGGGCGGCACGATTGCTGTGATGGGCAGTCGCATTATTGGTTATACCTCGGCTGGCGCCTTGGGCTGTGTCATGTTGGCCTTTATAGCAGGCATTGGCTGGAAGCGAGAGGAGCATAAAATGACGCCTGAACAACGGCAGGCTCAACAAATAGTAAGATCTATATAAGAATGAGTAAAAGATATATCTCTCTTAATTTATTTATCTTTCACAGAGTAGTGTACCGAAGCGTCTTGATTTGTTGTGGAAATTCTTGAAGCCTGTCTCTTTTGCACTAATTGGCAAGGAAATCAATTTTGCCGTGCTTGACGGACGCGTAATCGGCTACGGAGCGCTGCTGGTGTTGCTCGGCAGTTTGGTAATTAAAATGGCCGTCAAGTGTTTGGTCATTTGCTTGCGCATGAAAACATTTTGTTGTTGCTGGCCAACTTCTGTGGTTTGGCTAACTGCTCGTCTGTCTGTCTGACTGAGCAGCTTAGGCAACAAATTTGTAGCTACACAGAAAAAATAGCTGAAAATTAAAATGTTGTTTAGCCGCAATTCAAATGTTACCTGCAGACACAAAAAACACAGAAACAACTATGCTAACAACAACAAAAGAACCAAAAAAAAAAAAAATACTAAATGTTTGTTTTCTTTTTCGTTTTTTTTGTTTGGTTTCGTTGCAGTTCCGTTTGGCTTTTGCATATTTATCCACATATGGTGGAAATCTGTCCAGAAAGGAACGTGCCTACATTACAATTTCCGGTTTTCCCAAAGCAACCGTCCAAGTAAGTTTTTGACCATGTGTCCTTGTATTCGTTGCAACTTTTTATTTGCAGTTTTTGGCATGGAAATTGGCTCAGACTTTCCATCTTGTTGTTTTTTTTTTCGTAGTTGTTGCTGGTGGCCAGCATTTGTTTTGGGTTATGTTGTTTTCCTCAAACGCCAAAGTTAAACTTGTATTTGCAGATCATGTTGTCGTCCTGGCTAAACTCTTTTCTCTTTCCTCCTTTCCTCTTCTTTCTCTCGACAATTGTCTGCAGTTGAACCGCAAGCGGACATTTTGTTGCTGTCGCAAGTGTGTGTGAGAGACTTCTTTGTGTGTGTAATTGTGTATGTGTGTGCCTTGTGGCATACGCGCTTTTGTTACGCTACCCGTCTGCGGTTAGCCGGAAATTTAAATGTTACATTTGCTAACTTACCAAACTGCTGCTGCTGCTGCTGGTTGCTGGTGTTGCGGCTGCGGCTGCTGCTGCCGCTGCTGCTTTTGCTTCTGCTGCTGTTTTCGGCGGTTTTCTACAAGTTTTCTCGGCCAGTTGTCCTAGCTGGCAAACATTTTTGCCTAATATGCGGTCTGCATTTTACGCTGCTTCTGCATTTCTCACTGTCCACCTAGGTTTTTAATTAAATTTTCATAATAGCCCAGCGAGACGACAGCATATCAAGTATACGCAACTGTGTCATATTATGCTTTTTTCTGGTATTTTGCAGGCTGCCCTGGGTCCCGTTGCTTTGGATTTGGCACGTTCTGCGAATGCCTCGATTGAAGTATTAACATTGGCCAACAATGTGCTCATCATTTCGGTGCTGGCCATTATATTCACAGCACCATTGGGTGCCATTCTGATGCTACGTTTGGCGCCCTTCTGGCTCAAGCATGGCGATACAGTGGACACTGCTGAGAGTCCTCCAACGACAAATACAGTGAATGATGCGGGAAACGAACTGACTCCAGTCAATGCCCAAAAGAATGTAAAGTGATGTGTGAATAGAACTAATTCTAAGCGTTAGACAAACTACATGAACATTGTCATGAAGAAGCGAGGTAATGCATTACCTGAATTGCCCTTATTTGATTGTACTTACTAACATGATTTGTACTTATTTGAAATATATTATGTTTAATTAAAATAAATAATATTTCCTGTTTGTTTCGCAGTAATAATGCTTGAAAACTGAAGTAATAATTTTATTTATTTTATTTTGTTAATTTTATTATTTGATTTTCTAGCTTCACTTTTTTTTTGTATTACAAAAAGTCTCAAAAAAAAAAAAGAATAAAAACTCTTCTCTTCTCCAGCACAAAAGTTATTTAAATTACAAAAGCTTAGTGCTAAGCCTAAACGACTTAAAACATTCAAAATGAATACAGTATTGACAGCAGCACAAAACAATAGAAAAGAAACTTATCAAGTATACGCAATCGTCGGACAATTTAAAGGCTTTGAATTTTCAGCACCTAATTATGATGAGATTTGTGTTGTTAATCCTGGGACCTGGATTTACGTAATTGGGTTTTCAATTAATTTAAAGGGATTTAGATCCTTTTGGCACTGTCACCGAATTCATTGGTGTGTATTTATATGATATTGTGCGGGCTGCTTTTGTCCTCAACGTTAATAATGAATAAATATGTTTTTTTGTGTTGTACTCGTCGTTGTAGTTGTTGTTGTTTGTTTTTGGCCAACATGGGAGAAGTTTATCATTAAGCTGATTTAGTGTGCAAAAAAAACAATGGAGAGAGAGAGATTGAATTGATAAACGGGTTGCTAATGACTTAAAATACTCAGCTAATTAAAAATATTTAGTACTATTAAATTGTGACCAAAACTGATGTTTCTCAACTTGACGAGTTTCTTTTGATTTATGTCAAACGTTTCACAATCTTTAACTGAACTTAATCAAAAAAAGAAAAAAAAGTGATTGAAACAATTTCAATTAGAATAGTTTCTTTGCGGCATACAAATTGGAGAGAAGACATAATGGCTGTTTAATTGAAAAATGTCTTTTGTGTGCTGCGTCCACCTCGATTGCCAATATTGTGCTCTACAAAGAATGAATGAAAAAAAAATCAAGTTGAAGTCACCCGGAAAGAGTTGCAGTTTTGTATATAGTAGTTGTTGTTGTTGTTGCTGTCTTTTGTTAATTTCACTTGCATGATGAAGCTTGTCCAACACTGAAGCTTGCGTTCATCTAGCGGCTAGCGGGTATAACACATTTGGATTTCCGCAGCCACAAAGCAGTTGAGTAAATGAAAAGCAAGTAAGAAATTCATTAGTGCATGAGATTTTTTTTTTTTTTGATACAGTTTTTGTATTGCTAAAGTTGAACAAATACGTTTAATACACTAACAAAATATTTATATGATTTTAAATATGATAAATTTGTAAGTTTTTGATATGCATGAAAAGTCAAGGGAATATGATAAATATTATATATATTTATTTCACAAAGTTATTGAAAAAGTTATACAAAATGTTAAAAAAAAACCTTTAAAACTTCAATAAAAATAATTAGACAAATTTTTTTGGTTAAATATTATGTTCAGGTGTAATCAGTTACGAGAGTATAAATATACTTCGGTGTGTTAAAGATAACTTAACACTTTTTTTTTTCGTCTTCTTCTCTACTTTGCCTCGTTTTCAGCTGGTTTTTGTGCCGTTTTTCTGAACGGTTATATGAAAGAGAGAGATACAAAGATAGAGAGAGAGAGTGAGAGGGGCAGAGAGCGAGCAAGCCAGTTGAAAACTGAAGGTAAATTAGTGTTATTAAAATTGCTGCAGGAATAATTGCGCAACTAAATGAGAATTTTAATGAAAATTCTTTGGTTTCATTGCCGTTGCCGTTGCCTTTGCCGTTTTCTCTCTTTCTGTGTGTGTGTGTGTGTTGTATTTATAGTTATTGTTGTTGCTTTCTCTTCTACTTATTTGCATTATTTTTATTGCTGTGTATATATTTATATAAAATGAAACTTGAGTCTATTAAGCTAGAACAGTATTTGTCAGCAGCGACAGATGCTCTTTGACATTACGTTGTGCCGTGTACTTAGAAATTGTATTTAAAATATTAAAATGCGGTATTTATGTATTTATAATTGTAAAACAAGCAAGCAACAACAAGAACAACATAACGATAACAAAGTAGCGTGCACAAAGCAAAGCATTTAAAATTTATTGCACTTAAGCCAATTGAATTATGTTTTGCCTTCAATCAGTAACAAATGTTCCTTCGGCACGCGTAATCCTTCAAAAAATCATTAGCCTTATCGCTTGTTTGGTTCTTGCTGCTGCTTCTGAATTGGCCCATTGTGTTTGGCCATAGATCAAGCTTATCAGCGCAACAAAAGTATTTTCCTGTATAAAAATAAAATGCCAGCAGTTTATTATTGTAATTCGCATGCCAAAAAATACAGCCCCCCCTACCCACGAACAGTAACTGTAAAAACACACACACACACACACATTCAAAAGGGGCAATGAAAAGACAGCCAACGCACAAACAATACAAATACCGCAAAACACAGCACAAACAATAACAACAACAAAAACAAAACAGAAGAGAAGAGAAACATTGTACCGAGGCGAAAATCAAATCAAAAAGTTCACAAATATGCCAAAAACCAGTAAGGAGCTAAAAAGGTGAAAGAAAAACAAAAACACACTCACAGAGAGAAAGAGAGAAAGCCAGCAAAAGAGGGTGATGGAAAGAAAACGCCAAAAATTAAGTTATAAAATTTTTAAGGGCTGTGCGCGGTTTAATTTCCAAATGCCACGCCACAAACGCACACACACACATACATAGATGGGCTAGGCAGCGCGTTAGGGGCGTGGCTGATTACCATAAGCATAAGCAAACCTTTGCATACCTTACAAACGGGTAAAAGTCGTCGTCGTCGTCGTCGTCGTCGAAGCGGAAATCAAGAAAACAAAAACAAATAACAAAAAAAGGAAGGAATGAACCGCAAATGAAGTCAGAAATAAAAAAAACTTTGGGGCTTACAGCTCTCACGGCTGTCGGCGCGCAGTCAATTAATAAAACTTAGTTGCGAGTTATTACAAGAAAACGGCAAATGCCAAACAATTAACATGACGAAGACACATAAAATTTCACTTGGTCATATTAACATTTTTCAGACCGCGCTCTCAAATGTGTTTGGAACACGTGATGTAAAGTCTAGTTTTTGTCTACGCCTTGTCATTTGTTTAATGTTTAATACCAGACACCACACTAACTACATACATGTACATGCTCACGCCCCGTGTGTTTTTTTGACTTAATCTGCGGTCAGTTTATATTTAAGTTTTACATGCTCAAAACATCACCAACACACTCACACACACACACACACATTTGTTCGTGTAAATTAGTAATTTTTATGACTTTTTGTGTCCCTCGAGTTGTTCTCATTGTTGACAAAATAGTTGAACAGCACGACAACCATTCCGAAATGATGATGTTTAAGATGTTTCAGTTGGTTTTTTGTTTTTTGTGTAGCTTTATTAACACTTAAATGAAGTTGTGTTCGGGAGTACATTGTTTTCACCAGATCTCACGGCAGCGTCCACGACTGTCGGGCAAATAGCCAGGTTGGCAGGGAAAATCAATCATGGCCACCTCCATGATGTTCTTCTCAGTGGTTGCATCCAGCCCGGCAGTTGTTGATGGTCTTGCCGTTGTGCTCGATTCGTAGTCGGACAACACTTGGCTCTCATCCAGTTCCACACATTGATTGGGCTTGGCTCGTATCTTGACATTGTTGGGGCAATCGATACGCTTCAGACAGTATTTAACACAGGGCCGAGGTGCTGGCACACTTGTCAACTTCTTGCTGCATGCATAATGGGCAATGCAATTCGGTTCCACTTCCGGCAAATTGTTGTTTATAAAAAGTGATCTCTGTGATTTCTCTGTTGTCGTCGTCGATGTTGTTATTGTTGTTGTATCTCGATGCAGCAATCGACTAAGTAAGCCACCCTCTGCAGCAGTTAACAATATGCCAGCATAAAGCGTTAATAGTATTAGCAAAAGTTTCATATTTTTGTGAATTGCTTTCGCTTCGAGCAGTTGACTTGGAAATGAGCTTGCCTCAGACTCTGCATCTCAGCTTTCTCAAAACGATTTTGTTATCAACTGAAGCGATAACCTTTAACCAGCGTTTGCCGCAGACAAAAACAATACCAAACAAACATTCGACATTGTATTTTGTTTTTAGAATGTCTATACTATACTTTTTTCTCGTTAAATGGGGGGAAATTCTTACTAAGAGGGCTTTTCCCAATGGAACTGAGCGTATAAAGAGAGAATCGGAATCTGAGTTTCTCACTTTACCAAGAATCTTTGTTACGTTTACACAAATTGCATTCTGACACATTTATTGTCTGTGAAGGGTATTTAATCATCATGATTCAAAGAAGACTGATACTGATGCTCTTTCTAAGGCATACATGAGTATGTAACTATATATGTGCAACTATATATGTATATATATATTTGAAATTCTCAAATGAGGCGGCTGCTATACCAGACAACAATAATAATAATATTCATATGTTTATGACATTATCAATGAACCATAATAATTGTGCATTGAGGCTGCACCGATTGCTGCTTCCTTTGGTCTCTCTTGGCATCTCTTGGCTTCTGTGGATGATGGTAATGGGCTTGTTTATTGGCTTAAGTGCAGTTGCAGCGAAACTATTTGAATAATTGATATTAATCGTATCGAAGAGCTGTCAAAATATATTTGCGTTTGCATTCTCCAAGAACAAGAGCTGCAAGATTATTGATGATGATTGTTATGGGGCGAACTAATGAATGTTCTAACCGAACCGAACCGAACCAATCGAACGAATCAAAGGAAAGGAAATTGTGAAGAGACAAGAAAACAAAGGCGACAAACTTGATATTAATTCCACTTTGAGTAATTGATGACAAGAGCTAAGACTTGTTGTTCTTCGTTGGTTGTTAGTTGTTGTTGTCATGGAGGACGGACTTGTATGGTATTATTCTTGACCGGTATTCCCTGAGGGCAATGCGTCTATAATATGTATTAACATTTATTGCCTTTTGGCGAACAGATGCTGTGCATCTTAAAAAAAAAGAAACCTTGATGCGAAAGCACTAACAGGACCGGAAATTGCCAAACACTGATACTTCCGCCGGAAATAGGCTCAATTGTTGTTGTTTTTGTTGCTCTTTGCTGATGTCGTTGTTGGTGTGAGTTCAGAAACATCTTGTGTACGTGTAAGGTTAAAGTGTTTTACGCAACATTCAAGACGAAAGTGAAGAAGGACTTCTTTGTCTGCTTTCTAAGCGTCATAGAACAATGCTATTCATTTATGTTTATCTTATTACATCATCTTATCAGGAACGACACATTTCACATAAGTTTATTTTCTGAGCACAATAAACAGATCATAATCTGGTTCAAAGTTAATATAAACACACGAACAAGCAAAAGGCCAAAAAAAATGGAAAGTAATAAAAATTATTTAGTGACAAAAAACTATATAAATAGTTATCTTCAAAGCAGTCTGTTAAAGTTTTAAGCTGTCTCTTCAGTAAACAAGTGAGAAATACCCTAACATATAAGGAAACTAAAAAGTGTGTCTCTAATTTCATCATACATAAAGACACACTAGAACATAACATTTGGTGTGCATTATATATAAAAGTATTTTTAAAGGGTATTTTCTAATTGAGTGTTCAATTTTTCTTGCTCCTTGTTTATGTGTTTGAGAATGTGTTAGAGCGCGAATAAGGATATGAATGAAGTGTCACATTTTCACAAAGATTTCCAACTGCTTACAGCTGTATTTTTTTCCTATATCTATCTTGGCTACAACTCTCTCTCTCTCTCGACCCTCTTACTGTCAGCCATTTCATAGACATTTGTTGACGTTGTTGTTTTGTTGTTTTTGTTGATTCTGTGTGGATATTGTAAGTTCAATAAATAAAATTAGTGCTATAAACATTCGTTTAGCAATGGCTGTCGCGACAATGTCTCTGTGTGTGTGTGTGAGTGTGTGCGTGTAAGTATGAGTATGTGTGTGTGTTTATTGGTTTAGTTCTTGGCAGCGCAAAGAGTTTGCTTTTTAACTGAGAGTACACAAAAAGAAAATGAATCTGATATCATAATTATTTTGTTAGACACTATTAAAGATATAATATTTAAACTTTATTTATTTTCTTATAGAAATATAATACCTTAGTTAAAGTTGCTATTTAGTTCAGTTTTTACTATTTCAACAAAAACTTTTTTCACTGTATATTTTTTTTGCAAATCTTTGGCACTTTACAACTTTCTTGCGTTAGTTTTTCTGTCTTTTTTTGTGATTTTTTTATGGAATTTATTTTCATTGCCAACACAGCAATCTTGATTTGAGCATTGAACATGGAATACTTTCTTCTAAGCTTGCATAAAACTGTTGGCAGGTGACTACAACGAAAATCGAGATTCGAAACTTGACTCCACTCGACTCGACTCCACTCGACTCGACTCAAGTCGAATGTTTGTTTGTTTTGCATCACAGTGCATCCGTTCCATTTCACACGATGTGCTTTCTGTTGAGATTATCTTCAAATGCTTCTCTACATACACATAAATATGTGTGTGTGTGAGTGTTGTCAAGTTTTATGCATTTTATAGTTAACGGCAAGCTTTAATATGCAAAAGTTCGTTTGAGCATGTCCACAATTTCAATTAAATATGGTATGTGTTGTTCAGGGAACATGATTATAATTTGCAGTTCAGTGGTCACTAAATTGCAAAACTAATTGCTGAAATAAATAACATAAAATAAATCGCGATCGAATTGAATTGGCGATAAAAAACATTAATAATTCGCATGCTGTGCTTAACCACAAAGGCAACAACAACAGCAACAGCATTGAAATCGATTTTCAATTGGTTCGCCATATCCTTTTCGTGGGTGGCAAAATTTCGAAGCCCCCCGAGGCCCCCCCAAAAAGTGTTCAATGGATTATGGGCACTAGTATGTGTTGTAGCCTGTAATCGCCCCAATGCTTGTAATCATTTTCATTTTCAGTGTATGCGAGTGTATATTACGTATACGTATACCTGCATGCATGCGTATTTGTGTCTGTTTTGTATCTTGATTCACGTTAGCCACCAATTTAATTGCATGCAAACACCAATACACAACACCAAACACAACCAATTTTCAGCGATTAGTGTAACTTAAATGAAGTCCAGAGTTGTTTCACATTTCGATTTGAATGGAAAATTTAGATGGTCTATCCAGAGGAGTGTTGTCTGTTGTGCCTGTGTGTGTGTTTGTGTGTGTGTATGTGTGTGCGGCGATAACAACAATTAGAAACGAGTAAACGAGTGGCAGTTTCGAATGCCTGCCTAATTTTGCATATCATTGAGCAGGTTTATTGTTTTTTTCTCCCAACTATTTGTGTGTGTGTGTGTGTGAGAAACTGATTTGTTTACTAATATTGTTATTTGCTTTATTTTAATTTGCCAATAGATATTACTAGATAAAATATTATTGGTTAGTTGCTCAAGCTAATTACTTTTCGTTTATTCAAGGGCTATGGAAGTTAGTTGATTGTTTGTGCCACACTTCTTTACACTCAAACAAGCACGTATGATTGTTTCTCTCAGTGTGTGTGTGTGTAAAAATCCAAAGGAACTTGAAGCAAAAGCTTGGGGCAGTGTATGGGTCAGGGGCTATATACATATGTATGCGCCACTTGAGTTCAATTAAAACCGCACTTGTATTTGTATTTGTTTGCACAACAAACACTCACTCTTACACACACACACACACTCGCACACACACACAGGCACACGTACTTGACCAGCAGAGCGAACTCTTTCCTAGTCCACTTTAGGTATTCCTTTCATAAAAACGAGAAGTGGAATGTGTGTTCCATTGTGCTCGGCCATTGTTTAACAATTAACCGCAAATTGAATGCAATTAAATAAATAACGGTGTTGAACCTTTGCGTAAACGCTTGTAGGCGCCTCGTTGCAACTTTACCTTTGTTATGCCAATACCAATCGTAAAGTAAACATACGCACACACTCACACACACAGACACACACATGCGAATGGGGAGCCAAAACAGCTGTAGTATACAAATGAAATGAAATATTACGTATACGTCACATTGGTCCATTTGCCATTCCTCACCAACACACACACACACACACCACACACACACACATGATCAACAATGGCTCCTCGGCACAGTTAAGCCTGCTTGCCTGCCTGCCTGCCACTGGTCCGAGTTGTATTTGTTTAAGGTATTGTTGTAATTGTCGCTCAGCTAAAGGGCAAACTGGCAAACTGGCAACTGGCAGCTGGCAGTAGGGAAAACATACAATTTATTGAACTTGCTGCGAGAACAACAACAACAAAAGCCAGTGCTCTCTACTCTACCTAAAAGTAGAACCAACAACAGTGCCACATGCCAATTATAAACAAACGCGGAGGAGCATGAGCCACAAAAGTTCTTCACTCATTGTTATAGTTAAGCTGCGTAAAGAATTTGTGTAAAGCTTTTCCCACATTTTGCAAATTAATTTTTTCTTAGAAATCATTTATTGTAATTGAGATACGAGATGAATGTGTATTTCTTTGGGATTACATAACTAAATCTTTTTAAATCTTTCCAAATGTATTTTGTGCAATTTTTATGAAAAAATTGCATTCACATTCAAAAATTCTGTATCTTAAGCAATCCAGAAACTGTTTTGTTTTGTACAAAAAACCGACTGATTTTTATTTTCCAAGGATCGAGCAACAAATATATGCAGATGTTATTCGTTATGAAACATTTTTCCGGTTTTTTTTTTGTTCTCGTGGTTTATTGTTGATTCAACAGCAGCAGATTTTACACACGGATTGATTTTCAGGTTTTTTCTCTGTTGTTGCTGTATTGATTCTTTGCATGTGAAAAGTGTGCAAAGTTTTTCATATTTGGGAAATGATTTACACACTCAAGCTGGATTATTAATAAACTTTTGTTTTTCTTTACATTTGAGCTGTGTTGAGCATTGTAAGCAATATCAATTGTTAGTGTCTTCTCCATTACAAAGTTTTGTACCTTCGGCACATGCGAGGCCAAACTTATTTTGACAAAAGGCATTGCAATTCATTGCTTGCGTTTCAATTTCGCTTTTATGGTTCTAATACACAGTGTGGCAAGTTGTTGGACCACACGGATGCGCGCACGTATTTCTATTTCTATTAAAATAAAAAAATATTTGATACTGAATAGTGAAGAATGAAGAAGAATGAATGAAGAGAGCAAGCTAGCTGACACGAAACACGAAACACGAAGTGCAAAGAGTCAAATGTCAGTATGACATGCAAAGTTGTTGTCACACATTGCGGTTTCTGTTGTTTGTTTGATGATGAAGCAGCGACAGCGACAGATAGTCGCGACCATGTTGCTTCTGCTAAAGTACAAAATAAAGCAACCTGTACAATGCGGTCGCAGTCTCAGTGTGTGCAAGAACCTTTTTTGGTTTTTGGCTTTAATTTTTGGTAACATGCATTGTCGTGATTGCATTTCACAAAGTTCCCTTTATATACATATATCAATGTATGTATCTGCATAAAAGAAGGACACCTCGAGATTTTTTTTTCTCCTTTTTTTTGTGTCATTTTATTGGCTGGTGTTTGGCAAAATTGAATAGAATCGTGGCTGGAAAAGTGATTTAAAACGAAATTGGAAATTTTTGCAGCCATATGAGTCGCAAATTACTTATACTACACATCCTTTCACACACACACACACACACACACGAACACACACAAAAGAGTATAAAGAAGATAGAATAGAGAACATAATACATTTTTTTTTTGCTCACATGACAGTATGTTAAGGCTAAGGGGAAAAAAGGTAAAGATATTCAATTTTGAATAATACTTAAACTGTTAAGAGAATGATTTTTGTTTCGTATTTACTTTGTTTATTGGTTGAAGCTTCGTCTTCGTCTCGCCTCGTCTCCCTCTCTCTCTCTCTCTTTCTCGCCACGGCTGCTGCTCTAAACCCCTTGATTTGTTTTTTTGTTCTGGTTCGTCTCTCTCGCTCATTAATTGTAATTGAAGTTTGTAATTAAAAAGTTTGTTCGAAGCGTGGACTCAGTCATTAAAACGAAACGATTCCAACTTGGCTAACAGGGCAATACACACACACACACACAGAGAGAGACACAGATACAGCCAAGCACTCAAAAGGAGAAAGAAGCGGGCGTAACTGAAGGGGACAGGGATTTGAGGGTAGCGCAGGTGTCCTGTAAAGCTCAGTCTGGGGTATTAGTTTTGATTTAAATGGTGTGTAAACGTTTAAGGACGTTTTTGTTCGCTGTCGGGACAGCGACTGCGACTGCTTTATTCGGCCACAATTGAGTTATTGGCCTCATTAGCGTTTTTGGGGTCTTCTTTTTCATGGCCAACACAGCATTAAGTTGTATACAATTGAAGCTTGGCTAATTATCCAATGAATTTCGTTTGGAATGTGTTTCCAACTGTTAAGTTTTGGTTTCAGCTTATAAATGGGATAGGATATGCACGAGTAAGCTGGCAAGTACACTTGAAGAAAAATTAGAGTTAATAGCTTGTACAAAAATATGAGAAATAACATATTTTTTTTTTGAGAGTCTTCCAAAGTTTACACTGTAAATCCCACGCTTATCCCCCCGCCCAGACACAATAGCTTCATCAAAATCAGAGCATGGTTAAACGACCTCACATCCATACACACTCACACACACCCATACACGCACACACACACATAGACAGAGATTTTTGAGCGTCAAACAAGACACCAAAATCTAATCATGAATAATGTGTCACATATTCACACATCACGTCATCTCACATCGTGAATATATCCTGACAATAAAATCACAAAAAAAAAACAAGAAAAGGGAAAAACACAAAATCATAACAAGCATTCAGACGTGACCAGCCGAACGAAAGAACAAAAAAAGGGAAAGTGGCAACCCTAAATACATGTAGGCCATGTGTTTAGGCCATATTAAATATGCGTATCATGTCCATTTGTTAGCCCTCGGTTGTCACCTTCGGTGATGGCGGCGGCGACAACAACAACAACGACGACGCGACCTTTGCTTATCAAGTGCAACGCGTTTTCTGCGTGTGTGTGTGTGTGTGTATTTGATTTTGGGCAAATATATAAACTTGAAGGCGGGGTCAAAATAACATTGAACCCTTGCGTCGAGACTAGACACACACACACACACACACTCGCACACCCCTCATATATCAATGTGAACTTTTTCAAAAATGTATTTGTATAAATTATTTAATAAAAATTCTTCAAGCACTTATATTTCTTTTTTTTTTTTTGACAATGACTTTGTTATTGACTCTGTTTTGGCACGGCGTTGAAATTGTTTTCACTTTTGTTGTTTCAGCTGCATTTGTCAGCTTCAACATTATATGCGGGCTGCACAAAGCACAAAGAACTTGAAAAAGCTTTTTGCACACATCTTTAAGATACAAAAAATGAGTAGAGAATAAAAAATGTCAAGTTTCTACTTTAAACATATTATTTACAATAAACATTTCCTTGGTAATAATATAATATATATTGCGTACTTTTTGTTAGAAGAATTTTGATTAGGTAACTAGTATTATGAAAATTGGTAGTCAAAGCAGCCATGAAACAAATTATGGCCATAATGTTTGTAATATCTTGGCATTTTGTATGAAATGCTAATTTGATTAATCTCCATTACCAGCCATACCAACTGGTATGTCTCTCTCTCTCGCTCTCTCTCTCGCGCTCTCTCTTTCTCTCATTTATTTGGTTGGTTGGGAAATTAATTTTCGAAATATTTCGCGTGTGCCCTCAAAAATGCTATGCACACGAATACAACAACAACATTGAACGAAACGTAATGTTGAATATTGTGTAACAAATGTGAAGCAACTAATGCTAATTTTGCAACTAAGAACATTTTGTTTGTATTTTAGTCAGGTGGTTATGCTTAGGCTTAGGCTAAGGCTAGCTAGCTGCCCAATTAGGATAATCGTTGTTGGGAAATGTTAATTTAAATGTGAATGATGGCCTTCCACGGCCTTGTCGGATCGCCCATTCAAGTGGGTGGGAGGAGGCGGCACTGAAGTTCGTGATGTGACAGTTGCGTGCGGGATTTTTTCTGTAGACTCGCGACAGACGTAGAATGCCTTTGACTTTTATGCGATTGGATTGGATTTGTTGTGTATTATGTGTGTATGTGTGTGTGTAAGCGCTTGGCTGAACTTAAATTCGAATTAGATTTTGTCGTGACAAGGGGCCATGATTGCGGCATTGATTGAGTAACAGTTCTTTCGCCCACACTTCCGTCCTCCTACTTATGCATATACACAACAATTACAAGACACTTGCCGCCCCTCACTCCCACCCTCGGCTAACACAGCATCTCAGCTAGACAAAGACCTAGAAAATCTCTTTTGTATGCATCAATGCTGTCTGAGGCTTGTCAATCTGTTCTACGTGAGAGTCTATCACAGGAAAAGTCTATACATTTGTGGATAAGACAATGATTGTTGGTTAAAACCTCGATGCCTTAAAATAGGTTAAGAGATTACGTATACGCGATATTGTTATATTGTGAATTTATTGTGCTTAATCTTCAGCAAACTAATTGCCAGTTGCCAAATTTGCTTTTGTTTTATCTTAACTTTTGTGGGGTTACAATTGATTTACAGCATTTGAGAATTATTCAAAATTATGTGTATAATCAAATATTGCCACCGCGAGTGGAGTCGAGTGCAAGTTGGTTAAAATCTTATCGCAACGACTAACGAACTAACGCCATTAGCTGGCACGGGTCCCAAACGACAAATAACAGCGCACATACTAACTACAAAAAAACTACTAAAGGAACAACACAGAAAAAACCTGAAAGAGGGCCAACAACCGGACATTAAGCAATAACAATGGTGACGTGTATAAAAGTGGGCGGTGTGGGGGGATTTAAGGGGGCGTAGTAGTTAAAGCTTAATGAAATTCCGTAGAAACATGTTCTCGCCTGATAAGCTGCCATTGGTCAACTGGCTGGGTTGGCTGCAAGGTGAAGCATGCAACGTTGCTTGCCAAATGTGCACCACACAGGCAACACTCGCGGAAGTGAGCGTGACATTGTAAGACAGAGAGAGAGGGAGAGAGAGAGAAAGAGAGGCACGATTAGCCGCCAAGAACATAAAATATGAAAAACCACAAAGGCACACGGTTCAAATCATTTTAGTGTTTGTAAATTATTTTTACAAGGCCTTCGTTCCCCCAACAAGGGAAATGTAACAAAAAACGAAGAAGAGAAGAGAAAATATTCAACCTAAAGGATTAGCTGGGTTTTTGTAGCATCTTGAACAAGAGAATTTAAGGTTGTCTCTCGTCTCTTTGTGTGTGTATGTGTGTGTGTTTCAGGCATATTATGTTAATGAAAAGAAAACGCTTAACGCAATGCTTACCACCTGGCGTTGCTTTCAAACAACAGCAGCAACAACAACAGCAGCAACAACAACTTTAACAACAACAACAACAGCATCATTGTTTTAGACTAAAGGCACCGCAACGTTTTCCGTCGCATGATTCTGCGTTGAATTTTATGCAACGTTTGTCTGCCGGTTGGAGGGGGTGGTGGCCCTCCCTCCCCCTGCCAACGTCTATTGCTGGCCTTTTGTATACGCAAACAAAGTACGAGATAAACTTTTGTTCTGTCTGAACTTTGCCGTCGGCGACGCTTCTTTTGCTCTCTCTCTTACTCTCTGTCTATCTCTTTTTTATTTATTTTATTTCTTTTTTCGGGTTTTTGCTTTTGCTTTGGCATTATTATATACACTTTTTTTTTGTGCGACTCACTTTCATACAATTCCAGTTACTCACACACACATTTTTTATCAAAATGAGTTAAGCATAATGCAAATCTGACTGACACAGTCCAACTGTGGCCAACTTTGGTAAATTGTTTTTGAGAGTTTTTTATTCTTCTTCATTTCGTTCTGTTGCGTGGGTCAACAAAAAGCGCAGAGAGACAGAGAGAAAGACATCAACAATTGAAGGAACAATACATATGCCATTAAAGAATAAAAAGTTTTTTAACTCAAGTCTTGAGTTTGGCATTGTTTTCGCTTCGTTTCGTTTCGAGTTATCTGTGGCTAATTAATTGTTGTTACGAACACTTTCTGAAGCTTAACTTAACTAAAGTTGTACTTAAAGCTCTCTATCCAGATATTGATATATATTAAATTCTATAACTTTTGTGTGAGATGAGAGTATGTGTATTTATTCAATTTACTCAACATTTGCTGCAACGTCTGTGGCAAATGTGTTGCCGCTGTGAGCAATCAGGCAAAAAGCTAAAAAACCAAACGATACCAAAGGAACACAAAAAAAACCACACACCATCACTTTTGCTCCGCCCAAACCACTCAATCTAACACACAAACCACCAATGCCTATGAATTATGTAAACCTCAAGCGGCTAACGTCACGAACGTTACAGGGTCTCACTGAATCGGAATCTGAATCCAGTTTGCCCGTTTTGACTTTGGCTGTCTCTCACACAAAGCCATAGAAAAAATCAAACAAAATCGATTGATGTACAAATTCTTCTTAACATCCGCAAACAATTTGCTGCTGCTGCTCCTGCTGCTGCTGCTGGAGACTGCCGCCTTTTTGATTTGTGCCCCCAAATGAGTGGGGCAACACACACTAGGCCGTTTCCACTGTGTGTGTGTGTGTGTGTCTGGTTCTGTATTTTTTTTCGCCTCTCTCTCTCTCTTTCTGTGCTTTTGGTGCCTGCCTTCATTGGCAGCCTGCTTCTAAATTATGTAGATTTGATTTAGCATAACGCTTGCGGGTGTAAGTGTGCGAGTGTGGGTGTGTGTGTGTGCAAGTGTGGGTGTGTGTGTGTGTGGATTTGTTTCATTTTCTCTGTGTTTTTTTTTGTTGCTGTTGTTGCTGTTGAGAGGATCTTTGCTCTGGTCTAACGTACAACATTTTAAACCGTCATTAAGCTGAGGCCCATAAATATCAGGGGCGTCTCCTCCTTTTCACCCCCCACCCATCTTCATCTGGTCTTCAACGGCTTTTGCTTTTCACTGTAGAATTATGTAAATTTATTTGGCCATAGCATTGCCCTTTTGCTGTTCGTTTTAGTTGTTCTTCTTGTTTTGGCCACTGACTAACTGGGTCGATGCTTGTAAATTGTGCACACTGAATTATTACCAGCTCTGGTAATCAACCAAACCAAACCAAACCTATACCCAAACCCGTACCTAAACCCAAGCCGAAAAGCCAGCCAAGCAGTTCTGTCTAGTTAAATGTTCTTCTCTTCGATTTGAAGTCCCTTGAGTTGAGTGAAGAGAAAAAGAAATCAAATTAGATGAAAATTAATTTAATACTCAACCAAAGTTTCCATTTTTTCTGTGAATGTTGCTTTATGATTTGCTTGCATTGCACCAAAAAAAAAAAAGAACAAAAAAGTGTGAAAAGAAGCAAGAAATATATAATTATAAAAGTTTCAATGGCTTGACGCCTCCCTCACCCTCAAGTCAAGTCAGTCTTTCAGTCTGTCAGTTCTTCAGTTCTTCAGTAACTGACTCAAACAATGCGTTTCATTTGGTAATTGTTGCTGGCAGACATTTCGCTTTGCCCTTGCCAATTTAACAATTTTTACCAATATTAATTATGATTTTCATTTTTACACTTTTGCCTCACTTTTCACATTTCACATTTCGCAGTTTGCAAGTTTTACTTCTTCTCCATGTGGACTTTTTTTTTGAGGTTTTGGTTTGTGGCACAACTTAATTAATTTTACATTGCTTTGAGTTGCGAGCTGCTGGCTGCGAGTTGCAAGTCGCGAGTTGAGTGTCAGAAAAGTGTTCAAATGATAAACGAGCTAATTAATATGCGCCAACAAAAAAAAGAAAACTTTTGCCCCGAAAATGCTTGAGAAAATTGTCGCTTGTGGCGGTTTGTGGAGTGTGTGTGTGCAATTATGCATTATGCGATTTGTTGAACAAAAATTCTTTATGCAATTGCGCAGCGCACCAACAACAAGTCCAAGCCCTTTTCGGTCAACGACTTGAAAGGACTAAGAGTGGAGAGTGAAATTGGAACTGCTGCTGCTGCTTCTGTTGCTGCTTCTGTTGCACCAGCTGCATACGCAAATTTCATTAAAATTCATGTGAAATATATTGAGACTTGCATGCATAATGGTCACTAAGTTTGAAATGTTCACAAACTTGTGTCAAGTGTGCTGCGCCCATTTTCCACTTCCTGTGCACACCCACACACACACACACACCCATTCACACACACTCATACAACCCTTACTCAAATATGCAAATACCGGCATGAAAGAGCGTGGAACGACGACGTTGCAACTTCAAATAACAGCAAAATTTCCGGGAACGGGGGGAGGCATAGGAATTCACAGCAAACCCAACCTTCTGTCGGCGGGCTTCCTTTTGCTATGGCCTCTATATTTTTTTTTTACGTCTCTTTCTTTCTGTTTAATGCATTTCTCTAAAAATGGAGCTCAAGTAGTTGTGCGCTCTATAAAATTTCATGCATAAACTTTGGGGCCAAATGCAAACTTTTTTTCTCGTTTTTTCCGTTTTTTTTTTTATAATTTAAGCCAGGCACGTATGCGATGTCCACTCAGACTCCTTTGCTGGGCTTAGAGCTGTTGCTGAACTAATGTCGCACAGTTTGCGACTACTTATATGTCATGCCTGAGAATGCTAATCAGCTGTTAGTTACGTCGATAGTTTTCGTGCTGAGAGCTTAGAAAACTATTGATAAAGGTGTTTAAGAAAAGTTTGAAAATGGTCACTCGGGGTGGAATATTAATAAAGAAAAACCCAATTTGTGTATTTTATTTTACATCTAATGCTTTATTTTGTATTTGAATAATTTAGAGATGCTTTTTGTTTTGTTTTTTGTTTGTTTATCGTTAATGTTTCTTATGCGCAATAATCATACAATGACCACCATAATTATCATAGAGCTAGTTAGTAATTAGTGGATTCGTTTTTTTTTTGGTTTTTCATTTGGTTTCTGCTTTTTATGGCAATGATCTTTATTTGAGAGAACTCGTTTTTTGTTGCATTTGCTATTTAGTATGTTGGATATTGGATGCCATTACAATACAGTCTAAATGTAAATATTTTCATTACGTGTCGGATTAACACTCGATACAGCTGCACAACTATTTTCTGTCTATATTTATTTGTTTGTTTTTTGGTTTTTTGGTTTTTCTTTGAAGAAGTCATACTAAATTACATTTTTAGCTTGGCCGTCTTTTGACTTTCTTGTTGGTTTAAGAAAGTGAAAATGAAACAAAAACCAAAAATGTAGAGAAAATGGTTTTAGGAGTGCAAAAAGCAAGGTTCAAATGTTCTCTTTTCACATATATATATATATATATATATATATATAAATGTTTCGTATATATATGTATGTATACTGTTTATTTTACGTATGCGCTTACTTTGCAAAAAATGCACATTAAAATTTATGTGTATTTATTTTGTTTTGTTATCATTTTTCATATTTCGTAGTTGATATTAGGGTTTTTAGTATTTAATATTAGTTTTTCTTTGTTTTTTTGTTTTTGTTTTTTGTTTTGTTTTTTGCTATTTGGTGGTACAACATTGTGTGTTTTTTTTTCTCGCTTAACAGTTAGTTTTACATTGAAAACGTTTATACTAAATTTATGTTGTTGTTGTTGGTGCGCTTATCAAACTAAGTTGAGCGAAAACAAAAAAATGATGGAACAGAATTAAAATGAAATCACACACACATACATATATGTATACATGTATATGAATGCATATATATAAAAATACCTTATAGCTAAACAAATTTTACAGTGGTGTTCCAGTTGTTATTGTAGTTGTTGTTGTTCATGCTATTCAACGGTATTTATGAATTTTGCTCATTTTCATTTTTGGGGGGATGGGGGGGAGAGGTTTTTAAACTAAATAATATCACTATATAATGTTTGCTTAATTTACATACACATACATATACATATACATATTTGGTAAGTATATTTATTTATATATTATTAACGGTTTTGTAGTTTTTATGAAGTACGTAAAATGTAATTCACATTCAAATATCTAATGCATATTTACATGACCTAGTTCGACTGGATTATCCTAGTACACAAATAAATATATATATATTTACTATGGATTTAGCTGCACTTATTAAATATATATATATGTGTGTGTGTGTATATGCTTTCGTATATTGCATTTTGAATTGCATATATATTTTTTTTTGGTTTTATTTTTAGTCGCAATTTTGAATGCTTTTTATTTTGTTTTGGTTTTTTTTTCAGAGCGCTATCAAACGCTAATTAAATCGCTGACAAAATGCTCGAAAATGTATTTACATTGTAGATTTACTCTATATATATAAATATTTGTTTTTTTTTGTGTTTTTTGTAAAGAGTTTTTGCATAATTTTTACATTTTGCATTTTGCACAAAAACCATTTTTGTGTTGCTCTCTTTGGTTTTAGTTTTACTGTAGTTAACGTGCGTTTAAAAATTGAAAGGCATGAATTAAAGGTTTAAAGTAACTCTTAACTTAGTGAAAGTATATAGCATAGAGAATGAATTGGGATTGAGTGTAAATAATATTCAAGATAGTTTACAGATCGCATTTGTAGAGTTTAATGCAAGTTTTCTTTCTTTGTGTTGAATGCCAATATCCGAACGGATAGATTTTATGTCATTCTGGGAAACTTCATGGACATCGTTGATATCGTTGACATCGCTTACCCCAAGCCCAAACGGAGTCTGTCGAATTGACTGTTGCGCAAACCAAAGACAATCAATAATGCGGCACAAAGCAGTAAACAGTGGGGCAAAGCATTTTGCAGGCTTCCACTGTTGCTGCGTGACTTTGAACTGGCAACCACTTCGGCATCCTCGGGCGCAATGTCCATGCTGTTGCTGGCCACAATAAATTGAAATATATCGCTGACCTGCATAGACAACGACATTAAAGAGATGACAAACAAAGGGGGTTATATTAAATTTGATATAGATTAAGTATAGATTAAGTAACCGCAGCGTATGCTCTAACAATCGAAACTTACCTCATTCCAACCATATCGATTTTTGGCTTGTACAATCGCCTCGTAATAGGCACCTGGATGCAGATGCTTAATGGTATAGGACATGATATGTGTTAGCGGTTCAGAGGCTGGTCGATGTTCGGGTGTTAGTATAAAATCATGCCATCTGCCAGGTTGTTGGAATGTGTCGTTCATCTGAAAGTTAATCGAGAAGAAATCAAAAAAATATGTCATAAATTTTTGCTATTGCCTTTGGCAGCTACTCTTTAATCAAGCTCAATACTGTCATTAAAAGAAAAGTTATTAATATGATATTTACTAGCTGCAAACTACTTGAGTATAAGTTAATGAGCTTAGAAAAGTTATTAGGTCAACTTGAGCTCATTAAGGCGATGACATTTTAGTCATTTCTATTTGTTATCTGCCTTTCATTTTGACACTTACCAACACTCGTCGATAGAGTAGACGCACTTCTTCCAGTGGTGGATAACTGTCGATTTTCCATGTCAAGTTGTAGCTATCCGAGGAACGACCCCATTTGGGTGAATAAAACTCAGCCGGACCCGGTCGACCCGAGAGTTCCATGTACTTGCGCGAACGTCCAAGAGAATTATCAGCCACACAGCTGGAACAGTTAAATTGAATTATTTAGTTGAGTATATTTTTAACTACGCTTCTGTAGGAAACATTCCCGTTCCTGAAACTAAGCCGCTAATCAAAACTTTTTGCCGGGCAACACCCTTAGGGATTTGTTGTGGGCAATAAGCTTGTCCGAAAAAAGTCAGTGTCAAATGAAGAGTAACCCCAAACACGTCTATGCCAGAAGCGAGTTACTAGTTACTTGTTAGAAGTAGACAGACAGGTGGCAATGGCTGGATTGATAGATGGATGGGTTTCGGGGTCGTCCTACATTCTCTCCGACAACAACTCAGAAAACAAAAACAAAGAGAAAAAAGTAAAAAAAAACTGTTGTGTATGAAATGTTGTGTCAACGTGGCGAAACTTCCGCTTCTTTAATATGTTTCAGACAGATTGACATTGATGTGGAAAACTTGTTTGCCCATTTTATATTGGCCAAGACACAAGAAAGCATTAAACTAGGGTGAGGGAGAAAGTATATTGCTAGAATGGCAGAACGATTATGTTCTAGCTCTTTTGGGTGGAGTTGTGGCCATCGTCTTTGCCCATTTGTTGTGAAATAAAGTTGTTTCGCCAAACTTGCCAAATTGACTAAATCGACATTGTTGTTGTTGCTGTTTGTTGGGCAGCAAAAAGTTATTCGAAAGAAGGTTTATTGTGTCTAGGTACAAGTTTTGGTTGAGTTCTGGTTTGAGCCGACTTACCTGTAGTTGCCAAAGTCCTCCTGCTGAATGTGACGTATGGTAAGTGTATGTCGATTGGCTCTCGTGTTCATAATTCGCCTGTCTGTGGTCTGTATCGGAAATGAGTTTTGATACCAGGATACCTGCACCAGGAGAAAGTTGAAAAAAACATACAAGTGTGAGCGAGAATAGATGGTAATAGTATCAAACTTGAACTAAAGTTAATACAGAACACAAGCTAATAAAAAAGGATATAAATAAAGTTGAAAAATATCTAACAATAAACCAGAGAGAAAACAAAAAGTGACCTGAAAATCGAGCGCGTAGTGCATAAAACACAGCAAAGCACAGCACTGTTGGTTATTGTAATCTTAAAAGTCAAAACAACAACAACAAAAACAACAACAAAAACAACAAGAAAACAAAGCAGAAAACACAAAAATATAAGCTATATGAAACTACAACAATGAAACGATAACGAAGCATTAAAAAACTCAACAAACCGTTGCGACTGGATCAGCGTAAACAATGCAAACGAGTTTCGCCTCAAATCCCTCACCAGAGTGTATCCATGATTTCTCCACTTGAATATCCGGTGGATCTGCTCACGTAAGCACACACATACACACACACACACACACGCACACATCCATCACGAAGCAAAAAGTACATAAAGAGAAAATCAATATGTTAAATATGGTTGCATTGTCAGCGAATAAGACATCCATCATAAACGCCAGATTTCTTCATAAAAAGATGTTGTTAAAAAAAAAGTTAAGCCCAAAGGTTAGCTCTTGAAGGAAATACATTTACATGTACTTGGTTTATAGGTGCTTAAGATATAAGTATGTTGGGTTTGTCCAGATTTATAAAACAATATAATACACTGAGAACAAAAAGAACTTCTGACTTAGATATAAAAATTGAATCGCATCTTTTCTTTTCTTGACTTTAAACTACTTTTATTTTGGTATTTGATACGCTTACAGCCTAGTTACAAACCGAAAATATTATCTTTCTTCACCTTTCTAACCCATACTTAACCTAACTTTACATAATGTTTCATTTTCACTCCTTCTTTAACTTAGGATGCATTTCAATTTTCAATAGTGATACTCACATAAAACATCCAGACGCATATCAACGGTAACTGGGTCACCAACTCCATTGTCCGCTGTGCATTGGTATACACCTGCTTGCTGGCGCTCCAATTTATCCAGTGTGAGAATGGGTCCATCACCAATTCTAGCTGGCGATTTTCCAGTTCCGCTCTACATTGGTAAATAATGCATAGACAAAAAAATAGAGAAGGAGAAGAGAGGTACAGTCAGTTGAGGTGGAGTATAAAATGTCAAAAGTCAAATGCAGTTGCCAAGCGTAGAAAGTGAAATGGTGGAAAAGTGGAGTGAAGTACAGATAGTTTTCGACTTTGTAATATGCGGAGCAAGAGTCAAAACCTGAAGTTGTCCTACTCGCCGACAAAACTGTATGTAAACATACAAAAATTGAAGAACACAACCATATTGAAGAGGAAACAGAAGCAGAAGCGAAAGATTCTAGCACTTAAGTCAGCACAAAAGGGCCAAGTGGAAGAAGTCATGTCTTGTAAGTCGTAGTACTCCTTCTAGGAGCGACGTGCGACGAAAGCGACGAATCTGGTGACAGACAGGTTTGGGCCAAGTGAACGTCAAAGGGGTAAAGAACACGTGTTGATGTCTGTTCTTCTCTTGGCAATGGGTTTTCTCTCTGTGTGTGTGTGTTTTTGGGGGCGGAAATGGGCGTAGTTGGAAGCGAAATTAAATGACATACAACTGCTGGTGCTGGCTGACGAAACGTTTCGTTCGAAAGTCAACATAGTAAAAGGGCTGAGCTTTGGCCCATGTCAAGTGCAAAGCAAATGCTAGCAAACAAATCGAACGGAAATGTCAAATGCGGCAAAGTGCAGCAAGGCAATAGCAAAGAATGTTTGAATATCAAGCAGCAAAAAAAAAAAAAAACAACCAAAAAAAGTTAGATAGGCGAGAAACAAACAAACACACACACACAGACAGATAGACAGACATATGTATATGGATATTTTCTAGCACTTGTTTCATTGAAAAGTTGGCAACGTTGTCTATGTTAAAGTTGAAGTTGATACTGGGTCATTTCTGTTTGACATTTGGTCAGAGCTCTTGTTCTGCATCCATCTATCTATCTATCTGTGTATGCATGTATGTTTGTATGTAGACAATGCATTAATTACTATTTGGCCACAACTACAACATCAGATAGATTGTTGGATGGAAATGTCTGACATATGCATATGAGAAACGATTGTGTCTGTTGACTATTAAGAATCTCGCCATTTAGCATATGTATGTGTTATTTCTGGTGATTTAGCATGCAGTGTTTGCTTTCATACTCAATCGTAATGAGAATTTGATATGTGCAGCATTAGATAGAGAGATTTTTGTTGGGTTCATCATCGGATCGTTATAACTGCATTTTGGTATTTACCTTTTTGGTCCAGTAAATGGATGGCACTGGATTACCCGAACCCTTACATTCCAAGGTAATGGGTCCACCTTTGCGAGCCTGCAGTTGTCCCGATGTGGGAATGGCACGTACACTGGGAGGCACTGTAATTAGGTTAAGATTTATTAAATAATATTCAACTCATCTCATTATAATTGTTAAGCATTTATCACAGAGACTCACCCAATATTTCGACTGTGTGGACTTGATCACGATTTACTTTGTCACTGATTTGGCAAACATAATCCCCGGCATCTTGTGGTTCCAAATCGGATATCTCTAAATTATAACCATCTATCAGACTTACGCGGTCATCCCTTGTTACCATGATGTTCGAGGCGGTAAGGACATTTGTGCCACGGCGCCACAACAGTATAAAGTTGCCTGCAAAACACAAATACAAACAGAAACAGACATGAAAAAAAGCAGCTGTAAACTTTCGTTTCACAAAGCAATAAAGAAAAAAAACTAGACTTAATATTAAAGTCGGCTGCATATGTTGTTTTCTCTCTCTCTCTCTGTCTCGCCCTCTCTGTCTCATTGTTAGCTGAAAAATGTATGGTAAAACTGCCACAATACAAATATATAAAACGGCAACTAACTTATATACATAAACATACATATCTAAAGAAGCTGGATAAATGACATTGAGGCAGGCAACGGAGTTTCAAATATTGTAGTTGTAGACAAGCACACACTCACACACAGACACAGACAGACACACACTCACACACATACATATATAAGACTATCTATCTAAAATGCTATCCGCCTCGAATGGCCCTATGTCACTTTGTTTGTCTGCTGAGCTGTGAACATTCTACAGATTCCCTCTTGTTTGGCTATCCAATTGCCAGCGAAACTTTCTTCACTGTGTGTAAGTGTGTTAGTGGGTTTGCATGTGTGTGTGTGTGTGTGTGTGTGCAGGCGTGTGTTTTCATCTATTTTTTAGTGTGTTTGCTCATATAAATGACATAATTTCGCAGATGTTGCTAGCAGATTTTTTTGTTTGTTGCCTTGCGCGTTCTTTTTTGCGGGTATTTTTTTGCTTTTTGCATATTTTATACAACTTACGGTTTTTATTGCCATTACCACAAGAGGCAAACGTAAATTTGTTAAACGAGATTACATGCCACATAATACACATAAATATATATATATATATATACATATTTATTAATTTTATGTGCTCAAAACGATGAAGTGAGGAAAATATATATATTGTAGCTACTATTTGACTATTGGTTTCGATTTTCAAGAATGTATTCACTTGACTCTTGAGACTGCTTAAGATTTAATAATTAATAAATAAACATGTTTTTGTTCCCTTAAGTACTTGCAGTTCAAATGAAATGTTGGTTTAATCTCTTGAGTCACACACACATAGTATATTTATGCATAATGATAGAATTAATGCCATAACTACTTAATTATTCATAGCGCACACTTAATACTCTTACTCTTGTAAACTATCTTCCGGTTATTAACAGTTTGTTTATCAATCAATTAATCAGTATTCAGTATTCAAGCCCAACATGAATTACCCTCAAAAGACCGACAGTTGTCCTTTTGGGCGTGCAAACTGCTGACAAATAAAAATATTTTTGAATAGCCCACAAAAATTTGTATAAAGTAGTTTCCCAGTTAGCAGTTGAATCCATATACGTATTGGATTATGGGGATCACGTACATACATACATGTGTACACACATTGGCATACACATATTTGGCAATGAGGATGGATAAAAGTTGGCACATTGAAAATATCCCCAAAAGCATTCAATGCATTTTATTTGTACCCTCATTCCCTTCCCTCCCCCCGTTTTACTTCAGCTCTTCATTGGTCGCTCATAAAGTCAAGTTAAACGCACACAATCATCTTTTTATTGTTTTCGATTATTATTGAATCGAAATCGGAGTTTTCTCTCTCTGTACACACAAAAGTGTTTGTTGCCCATTTGCGTTTTTCGGAATTTTGTTTTCGGTTTTATTTTGCTCACATATTTGTCCCCTGGTCCCAAAAATGTTTATGCGTATCTAATGGTTATGCGTACGTTGTTATTGATATTATTAAGGGGCTCCGGCCAAAAACACATTTTTATGCATTGAGCAATAAAATAATATATGTTATAACTCTTCAATTTGAGAACATGTGAACTCGAGAAGGGGTTAGGGTTTGGGAGCTCAGCAAATTGCATACCTTTTTTTGCTGGAATTCTTACCTTTTGGATTGGGCAATGTGTTTTTGGGGCTGAAGCCGGCAGATAAAATGGATTGAATTGGATTTTTATGATGGTCGTTGAAAGTTGAAGTAGTTATTACTGTATTAAAAAATCTGCACTATATAATAGTTAAGGCTATGAAAAAAAAAAGGTTTTTATCCCATTTCCCGCCGACACTTTGTACTATAATGAAGGGCTTCATAGACCATTTGATACTTAATTTCTTTAATTGGATTTGAAACTATTTGGCCAATGGTGTGTGTTTCTCTCCCTGTGTCTTTTGACGTTCTCAAACAGTGCCAATTAATCGATGTTTTTCCCCTTTTTACTTCTCACCTGGCACTTTTATTTCGAAAAGGTAATTTAACACTGCAATCAAACCGTTGCCACATTTTACTTTTCCTTTCCTGCTCTCACATTGCCCATTTCCCACTTTCCACTGCCCCGCAGTCATTAAAGACTAATACGGATTAAAGGCAGAACGAACGAGAGCGAGAGCGAGAGAGAGATGAGCAATAAAATGAACAATGGACAAACAGTTGCAATAAAAACATTACTTGTATGCTTAACGCCCCTCGCCCCCTCGCAAACCCATTCACACTCTATAAGCACTTTCATTGTTGTTTATTTATCCATTAGTTTGATTATTTTGTTGTGTTTGTTGCACACATAAACACAAACATTTCTCGATTGCTTGCTTACTGTCACACTCAATGAAATAGTAACAATAAGCAATATTAGCTGGAAACGCGGGAGAGAGAGGGAAACAAAAACAACAACAACAACGACAACGACAACAAATACTTTAATAAGATTTTTACAACTTTTCACACGCAGGAAAAAGTTAATTTTTATTGTTCTTTTCGCCATGTAACACGTTGAACGAAAAACAAAAAAGAGTTTTGCTGACAGGCTGCAACAGATTTCGGTCGCATTGTCGTCAATGTTCAATTTATTTTCATTTTCAACGGTTAATTGCATTTTATTTATTGGCTTGTCAACAGCAGCAGCAGCAATTAAAGCTCTTGGCAAACTTTCCTGTCCATCACCCTTGCCTCCTCGCCTTGCGAAAAGTAGGTCACATTAAACTGCGTTAAGGCCTTATGATTAATGTTCATTGTTTGGCGTATAAATTGCAACATGGATAAGCATCAAAAATCAACAAAATATTAACTAATAGCTTTTTGCTTTCGATTTCAATTAATCAGTGTTGAGAATTGCATTTTCTTACTGCAACAGAAGGTAACAAATTTGAATATTCTTTGGCGCATAAAAGTATGCTACATAAAATGTATTTAACTTTGGTACTATGTTCAAAATGACATTAAAAATGCTTAAGCTTTTGGGGTCTTTAAGAATTTCAAACACACAATCAAAATGAAGTTTTCGACTGGCGTTAATTACACTCTATCGAGTGTGTGTGTGTGTGTGCGTGTGTTTGTGTGTGCGTAAATATATGCAACGTGCTTTTGGCTTCAAATTTATAAATGTCATTTGATAAATATTTTGGTTAGGTGTTGACGTTGAATACGGGGTGTGCTGAGAGCGGCATACACACACACCCACACCCACACACACACACACACACTCTTGATCGAACGACAAGCTGTTGACAGCTGTTGGTTTTTGGAGCTGCCAACGTTGTTGATGGTGTTTATAAAATTTATTTAGACAGACACATATTTGCCTCAACATATTTGCATTTTATTTTGCATAATATTTGTTGCTGCCTCTGCGGTTTGTCGATAATATCACCAAAATATAGAAATCAGAAAATATATTCACCACACCGCACCCCAACACTTCTTCTAGTTTGATCTGAGCTTATTTTTCGTTATCGAATTTACACATGCAAATATTAATTTCGTTGTATTAATTATGCGTCAGTTATCCACACCGCATAAACCCCAAGCATAATTTATAATTTCCTGACATGGTTTACTCACCCAGATTCTCCACCTGACAGGGCAGCACAAGCGTGTCACCGACCACGGCTCGATAGGTGTGTCCTCGGGATAAGAAGCGTGGAGGTGGTAAAGCCTGCGAACTACCAGCTGGAGCCGCAGCCGTTTGCTGTGAATTGGTCAATGAATGGGTGCTGCTGCCTGCAAAAAAGAGTTTAAAGTTGAAATAAAATTTTGGTTAGAAGCGTTATATATACATAAATGTTAGGTTAAATGGTACACAGAGAGAAAATATAAGTTTGTAGCTGCATATATTGCTATAAATATTAATGTAGACACTCTCTTTTTTGCTAAGTGTATTTACAAGGTGAACGCTTGAACGACTACTTAGAGGCAAACAGCAAAAAATTTGTTTCCATTCGAATGACTTTCAATTAGCATAAAAATATAGCACGCTGCTATTGACTTTTATATGCTCAGCGCGCACACACACAACACACACACTCACACACATATGACTCCCAGGACACTCATAAATATCCTGCTCTCGATACCGACGAATAGCATGTGCGAGTGTGTGTGTGAGTCTGTAGCATATTCAACGGTGGCACTACTCTTTAGAAGACTGTTTGGACGCACTTTCCGTTTCCTTGGGGCATCGTTTGGAGTTTAGGAGTGCGATGGGGCGTAAGCGGGTGTGGGGTGTGGAAGGCAACCAGGAAACGATGTCTTAAAGCCAGTTTCAATGACATTTTAAGATGCTAGCCAACTCATGTCCGCCGTTGGCATTGGCGACAAATGTGCGCAGCGAGCCAAACTAACATTCTTCTATATACTATACATAGATACTTTTATATATATATATATATATATATGTATGGTAGTACTCCTTGCAGTTGCTGTTGCTGCTGCTTTTTTTGGTTCTTAGTTCTGGCACGCCAACGCAGCGTAACAAATTTGATTACAATAGCAACAAGAACAAGAACAAGTACAACAATAAACTTTGGCCCCCTTAAAGACGCCCTAGGGAGCTGGCTGACTGGCGAGCGGGCGGGCAGGCGGTCTGACTCGCTGGCGACTGTTGGCAGACCTGTACTCAAAAGTAAAAACAGCAACATCAGCACAAAAAAATCCAGCTAACTGCTTACCCTCACTCTGCGAGACAGACAGAAAGATAGAGAGAGATAGAAACGGAGAGTGAAACGTGCAAGTTGCACTTTTTGAATTTTTATGATGCCCAGACACATGGCCATATCCCACCGACGACCGAGGAACCTCCCCACCCTCCCCCATCATTGTTTGGTGCGTTTAACCTTTGTATGGCAAAGCAAGCCGGAGCTCCAGCGGTTGCATTCTCGAGTAGAGATACTTACGGGTCATCGTTTTATGGGCCACAACACACCCACACACACAAACAAAAGGAAACGATAACTACTTGGTCAGTTTTGGTCTTTCGCCGGCTTGGCTGTCTTTTGTCACACCAGCACGTAAAATTTGTCGACAATTTTGCAGGTAAGCACAGCTGGAGAAAGCCAAGGAACTCCTTACTATTGTTCTGTCTGTCTCTCATCTACTTCCGGTAGAGTAGATAGAATTGAGATTGTCAAATTTCAGATAGAATGCAGACAAATGATTTTCTTGTGTGTGTCAAATCGACCGTTAATGCTTTTCTTAAACACTACACTTAGAACAATTGAATATTAATTAGTGGAAGCAGTAGATGAATATCGTATTGACATTAATAATCTCAAAAAATACTTTTGCCTAACGAAAAAGTTACAGCAGTTTAAGCTAAATCTTTTTATTTCTACATACTAACTAGAGTAGTAATATCTGTCATGTATAAAAATTTCTTGTTTTTCGCACAGAAAGTGATTGTTCCCTATTCTCTTTCTCTCTCTTTGAGCTGCGTAAAGTTAGTCACACAATTTTACGTATGTACATTTTATGCAGAATTAAGGAATTCAGCCTTCTGTCACCGCCTCTCACTTCTCATCAAGTCCGAAACGCACACACATATTCGCACACACACACACATACACAAAATGGACATTTGAGTCGAGCGACCCAAAAGCGCCATACGTCGGTATCTGAATGTTGCATATTGCTGCTGCTGTTCTTCTTCTTAATGCTAAAATTCATGCAGCCTTAAATTGCATGCATGGAATGCATAAGGCACACCCCCGCCCCAAAGCAATTTAAGTCAGCAGACTGTGCAAAAGTGTTGGCAGTGTAAAAAAAAAAACATAACACCAGCAGGATTTGGCCATTTGTTGCCGTTGCTGATGGTGTTTTTGTTGTTGTTTTTGTTGTTGTCTGGCAAAAAGTTAAATTTTTCGCAAAATTTTCAAGCTGGCAAAAAATACTTTAAAAATTGCAAAAGAACTTGAAATAACATCACAGAAATATAAAAATAGTTAAAATTTCAGTATTATTATAATTTTAAATTGGGTTTTCCATTAATTTTAAGATATTTTTTATAAGAAGTTTTAATTAATAAAGATATAAAAGTGAAAAAAAATATTCTCCATAATTTAAACACATATTTTCTTCATTGTTATCTTAGAATTTCTTCAAATAATACTTTTTATTATTTTTAATCATTGTAATACACTCTAAATGCCAGATTTTTTTTCTCCAGACGCGTGTTCTCTTTCTTTAATAACTTTAGCAGACGTCTTCGCCCATACTCCCGACCTGTTTGCTGTTTGTTGCTTCTGGCGGAAACGGCGGAGTGTGAAAACTTTTGTTGTGTGTGTAAAACTGAAACTGTGTCACGCGAAATCGGGTGTTGGAAAATAAAAACCAGTACTCTACACACACACACACACACATACAAACAAAGATATGTACTGCAGTTTTGTTCGTTCTTCGTCTTTTAACCACAAAATGGTGTCTAGAACGGCGGCGGCATACAATAAACTCGATTTGGAAAAAAGCGCAGTTGTTGCTTGAATAATTTATCTCAAATACACAATCTCTCTCTCTCTCTCCTACTCTCTCTTTCTCGCTGTCGCTTAAGTGTCAAACAGGAGGAGGGGGGGCACAGTTGGAGGCACTGTTGGAGGCTGTGGTTGCAACAAACGCAAATTCTACGATGGTGCAAACAACACACATACGCTGCAACACTAAGCTCTCTTGTTTCACTCAACACACGTAACACCGAGCTATGCTAAGTGGGCATGGTTGGTTGAAGGCGAGGGGGGGCGGTGAACGGGCAGGAAAGTGCAAATGTGTGGCTGTGGCATTAGCGCATGCATTTGTAAATAAAACGCACAGGCATAGTCCTCTTTTTGGCTACAGGCCTTTGTTTTCTGTCCATGTGCAACAAAGTGCACCTTGCCACAGCGACGGTAGCAGCAGCAGCAGCAGCTGCAACAGCATCATTGAATCAAATTTTGCTTCGATTCGATTTCAATGCGACTGCCACACGTGTCGTTGCCACACAAACCAAAAATGCACTTAGAGAAGTTTCTGGTGTACGCAAACAAAAACTAGTTCCAAACATGACAATGCTGGTTTCTCTAAGTGTAGCCTTGTTAATGCCACACGAACCAAAAATGCACTTAGAGAAGTATTCGTGTACGCAAACAGAAACTAGTTGCAAACATGACAATGGCGGTTTCTCTAAGTGTAGCCATGCTATTGTCCATATTGCACATGATATTTTAAGTTTTTAAATTCTTTACGTAACTGTTGCTCCAAAGCAGCTGTTGCAACTCCCACAAATAAACCCAGCCTGCCACCTGCCCTCACCGCCACACCCCCCTCAGTTGCGGCTTCATTGATGGTTTTAGTTTTGTTTTGCTTTGTTCTGTTCTGTGTGAAATTCGATATGGCACAATTATTTTTCGTTGCATTTACCCCATCCCCATCCCCATTTCACTGTCATATGATTGTCATTTGCGAGATTTATACGTTTTGCCGTTTCGTATTTGTGCACGCGAAAAACTGAAGCACAACACTGAATTTGCTTCATCATTTTAGTTGCACGCATCAACAGCAACACCAATACACACACACAGACACATGCACACACTGAGATATCTTTGTATCTACACACATGTGCATATTGCAACGTTGCGTTGTATTTGTATCTTTTCTCATTTCCGTTGGGTGGCTCGCTGTTGGCAGTTGGCACACTCGACAAAACTTTGTATGGTTTTTGCGGTTAAGTTTACATGCCACAACACCTTTTTCCATCCAGAACATGGGCGATGCTCACGGCAACACAAGCGAGTCACCTATGTATGTATGTGTGTGTGTTTGTGTTTGTGTGTGTTTTGTCTATACCTATGTAAACCTTCTACACACCAGTAAGAGCCACATTTTGTTTCATTAAAACTTCGGCCACATGTGGTGAGTACATGTGTATGTGTGTGTGTGTACGTGTGCGTGTGTGGTTGAATAACGTGGTGTGTTTGTGATCAGCATCTTTTGCATGTTTTCCTATTTGTTTAGTGTTTACTTTTCTTTACCTTTCGCTCAGCAATATAGCGGCAACACAACACCTCTTCTCCTCTTCTCTTCTCTTCTTTCTCCTGGGCTCACATATACCTGTATGCATTCCACACTGCCTTTTAAATTATGCACGAGGCGTGGAAGGAACAACAACAAAAAAAAAGTAAATAAAATAATGGAAAAAATAGGAGAGCCGAGTTTTAAGAAATATTGAAGAAGCAATACTCTTCTTGAAAGATACATTTTGTAAAATATAATATTAAGAAAGAAGAGTAGAAATGAGAAAAGTAGTAATAAAAAATATAGTGAAAATTATAATTATTTTTAAAACACCTAAAACTTATTAAACCAAAGATTTATAAGCTTTTTCAATATCCAAAAAATCTTCTAAAAAAATTAAGACTAACTAAGAAAGTTCTTTGTCTACATTACACAATGTCAGATAATTTTCTTTTGATTATTAACATTTTTTGAAAAGTACAATTTTTATTTAATTCTAAAAGTTCTGTTTTATAAATTTTGCACATTTATCGACAATTTTCGACTACTCTTTGTTAGAGTATTTTCTCAAAAAAAAAGATAGAAAAAAAAATTGCGCGAACAGCAAAAATACAAGAAAAAAGAAATTTGTTCATTTCCTTGCAGGCAAACTGTTTGCTTGTTAGTTGAGATTTCCATGCATATGGAGCCAAGTGCCGCGGGCTAAATTGCCACACACACACATCGGTCTGTGCCCCTTGCAACATATTGCATACATATACAATTTTTTTTTCTCTGTTGTTATTTTGTAAATGCATATTTAATGCATGGAAATTATTAACGCAGCAGCTTCCCTTCTTTTCTCTCTCTCTCTCTCTTCCTCTCCCCCTCTCTCTCTCTATCCCTATGTGTTTTTAAAGCGAGCAACTCAATTGTTTTTGCCACCCCATACATTTCTTTTATTGGCACTTATTTGGGGTGGGGTGGGGTGGGGGGAGTAGCTGGGGGGCCACGCCCATTGACATAATAAAGAAGACTGCTTTTGACTGTCAGTTCAGCCAGTTCGCTGCATTTATCAAAATCCGCTTTCAGATGAGCGCCACCCGCGGAGTCAACTCCACGAAAGCAGCAGCAAAAAAAAAAAAAAAAAAACGCGCGCGCGAAAATGTCAGAAGCCGTTGGCGGCTTTTGAGAGTATTTCCCCGGCAATTTTCAGCTGCAATTTCGAGCGAAACCTCAGTGTGCAATGTCATTCAAAAACCGGTGAATGCTTTTCACCTATCAGCCACACACATACGAACAGAATACACTCACACACTCACACACGCACACACACATGCTATTTTCACATATGCAAATGTTGCCAAGCTTGAGCTTCTTGTGCCAAAAGGACTCTGCTCTCCGCTCCGCTCCGCTCCGGTTCGCTTCGCAAAAAGCGCCGATTCTCGTTTGCACGGCAGGGCGTGAACCTGTCAAGCGTTTTTCACTTGTCGATAGTCAATCTATTCATCTTTCTAACTGGTTTCACATCGGAAAGCTGTCAGTCATTTTGCAACGGATTTGTGTTGATGTGTGTGTGTGCGAGTGTGTTGTGTGTGTGTGTGTGTTGCCTCCGCTAAATCTGTTGACTTTTATGCACATATCATTTGCATACATTATTTATCCATCCGCCCAGCGCATTAAATTTTATTTCATTTTTTCTTCTTTTTTATTTTCAAAATAAATCTGCAAGAGAATTTCCCATCGCATCGCATCGGAACGTTTCGTTCGGTTTTCTTTTTTTCTGGCCTGCACTTACTTCACTGCACTTTGGCAGCTTCCTGGGCATCCGGTTTGTCTATGGTTTGAGGAATCCTTTTCGCTTTTGATTTTGCTTTCATTCAAGCTGCCTGCTGCTGCATGGCAGTGCCTGCTACTGCTGCGGTTGATGTTCTGATGTTCAGATGGCTCAAGGTAAGTTTGCCGCTGCCACTGACAGTTTCTTCATTTGCATGTCGGGCTTGATCCCTGTTTGATTTACGCCCATTATTCTGTTCGGTGTGTTAGTGTTAGATTGTGTGGGTTAGTGCGAGTGTGTGTTAGTGCTAGTGTGTTAGTTTGTGTGTGTTAGTATGTGTGTGTGCTTCTGGCAACTGGGCCAATTGAATGATTGTATGCAGAAAACGGAAATTAAATGCTGCATTTTGAGCTCGCTTTTTATTTCGTTGATATGCTAATTTCAAATGCCTTGTTAAAACCGTTTTTTCCCCCGTTACTTTTTGTATAATTACGCCATTTCTGATTCTATTTTGGCATTTTAATTAACTTTTTTTTGTGTTTAGTCATTTTATGCTGTCAATGCGGGAAACGAAGCAGAAAAACGTATACTTGATTTTTTCCATATCAGCCTTAGCTAACTATTAGAATTTTTTCAAGTTTTTGTAATTAAAAATGGAACGATAGCATTTGAATTTATTTCCAAATTAATCTAAATGCCAAAAACGAAAGCTTTTCATTTACTTTGAATATATAAATATGTTATGTGAATAAAATATGTTTTGTATTAATTTCTACTTAAAAAGCGGCTTTCAACATTTAAAAAAGCGAAACATTTCAAATTAAATTGGTTGGAAAATTCTTCTAATGACTTCGACAGTCAAGTTTCCGTTTTCTTACAATCTGTTCGGCTTTTTGCTTCGTCTTCCCATCGTCCCGCCGTCCCTTCCCCCTCCCGCCATCGTCTGTGACCATTACATTTTCACGCCTAAGAATCGTTTACGCAACATTTAACAATTGCAGGCGACAGCGAAAAATGAGCCAAGCAACCTCATTTAAGATATCTATACATACATACATACATACATCCACAATGAATAGCGGCTTTAAGCGGCTTTAAAAGAGCCGCTGGCCACATACTTAGTTGGAGGCAGTGTGGCGAGTTGCAGAGGCGAAGACGAAGGCGGACATAAGATATCGCATTAAGAATTTAAATTAATTAAATTAAAATGCATGGTGTATGTGGTTGTAGCTTGGTTCGTTGTTGGTTGGTTCTACTTCGTCGTAGTTTTTTTCTTTTTTTTTTTTGTTTTGTTACCACAGATTCAGAAGGAGGATGAATAAGAAGGTACAATTGGCTACATTGTATGGTAGTGGATGGGATGTGGAGGGGTGGTGTTGCATGCCGCCCCCCCGGACACATGCCCCTGGGTTGTTAAAGCTGCCACAGCATTTGCATAAAGTATAATGGCCATCATCCTGACTTGGTCTGTCCTGGTCCCGGACTAGCTGGGCATTCAATTTTCCGCTTTTTCTCTGTCTTCTTTGCTTTATTTCATGTGGCCCGACCGGCGTCGTCTTTGAACTTATTCACATTTCCCCAACGCTTGCCCCCGCTCGTTCGTCTTGAACTGATGCTGCTGCTGCTGCTGCTGCTTGTGCTGTTGATGTTGCTGTTGCTGTCATGAAACATTTGTAGCACACTTTATACAGGACATTTCCGCGCCGCATGTCCAGTTGGCTCCGTCTGTTGTCTGTTTGTCTGTTGGCTCCAAGATAGTTACTTCGCTCGATTTCGTCTTGGCTCTTGGTCTTATTTCCGCTTTTTCGTTCATCGTTTCGTCCATCTGGCAGCATTGCGGCTTTGTTTCCTGATGCTGCTGCTCCAATGTCTCGTCTTCTATGGCGCGTAAAAAATCAATTTACTTTTATCTACTATACGTTTTCTGTGTCCTGATACATTTTCCTTTTTATTTTTATGATATTTTCAAATGAGAATCACTGCTTTGGCCTCTAATTGATGCAATTCGACCTTAAACATGACTCTGTTTGTACTTATTATTATTAATTAGTAAGCAAAAAGCAAATGTGATACTTTTTAAATTGATGTTTTTTCTGTTTTTTTTTGTTAGCTGTTTTTCATCATCAAGGACATGAAGGACACGTGGTGTGGCTTACAGTGCCTGCTGTTTGTTTAACTCTCTGCAGGTCACTCTGTTTGTAACTTATTTGCTTATTTAGCGTTTTCCCTGGCTAACTTTGGTCTGTCTGAAAATGTTTTTAGCTCTTTTTTTTTGTGAAGTAAATTCCTACGTTTAATTTGTGGTTTGTTTGAGCGGATTTTGTGTTTAGTTTACAACTCATATGATTTAAGGAGCAGGGTCAACAAATTAGTTGCAAGAGGCGCAGTTTAGTTTACAGTGGTGTCTGGATAATGTGAACAACTCTAAGTTGACACAAAACGAAGACCGCTTTCAAGCTATTAACGTTGTTTCATCTTAGTCACAGCCTACTGTAAAAGCATTTATTTGTCTATTTGTGTTTGCTCAACGTTTTCGTTAGTCTACGCAATTAGCAGGAGCTTCATTAATTGATTGCAATGCAAAGCAATCAATAATAGGCAAATACGCAAGTAGCTTAATATGTACTTAAACTTCATTTTGCGGTTTACATGGTTAACATGCCACTCACACACACACACTTGAGAATTGAAAATGCATGTCATTGTGTGTGTGGGTGGAGAAAAACAAAGTAGTAGACAGTTTTTCATGTGCAAGGAACAAGCAACAACAGCAAGCACATTCTGTCTCACAAAACATTCTTATTTACTGCAACGCATACATTAGGCTACAAAAACGTTTGTCTACATTTCCGGAGCCAGACAGACACCTCCCCTCACCCTCTTTGTCTGTGTGTGTGTGTGTGTGTGTGTGTGTGTGTCCAAAGCCCCATAACTAAGTTCAATTTTTCTCAAAAATAATCACTTGATGCTCTTGCAACAAGAACTCTACTGTCTCTCTCTCCCTCTGTGTGTGTGTGTTCTTGTGCGTTTGTGGTTAAAGGGAAGATTTGTCACTGACAGTATCCTGTTCTTCTATATTTAGCAATATTTAATGGCAAAAATGGGAAAGACAAACCGCAAAGAGATTTTAAGGATGGTTTTGTACAAGTTTTTTTTTTTAATTATTTTCGATTTAAAGCAGAAAACAAACTTTTTTTTGGCAATCAAATTGAAATTTTCGCAAATAATACAATACTGTCACAAGTAGGTCGCATACATAAACACACACACACACAGAGACACAGACACACTCACACAAATACACACACATGTCAATGTGCAACGGAAGTGTGTTAAGCTGCAAATGGCGACTGTGCCAAGTCCAGGCCAAACCAAAATGTTGTCTGAACAGGAAACGGAAACAAGTTGTGCACATAAGTAGAAAGGAAGGATGCAAGCGCGCCATTCGATGAGACAGAGAGTACCCCCAAGATTGTCCAATGTCCTCGAGTCCTTAAGTCTTCGAGTCTTTCCAATCAGCCAAAGCGAGAAATCTTGAAGTTTTAGCTTAGTGCAACAACAGCCTCCGTTTGCCTAAGTTAACTCAAGTTTCTTACCTTGCTTTGAATTATATTTGTACACGAGCGGCATTTTATACACATCTCTGACTACCTGGAAGCAGTATGCACTGAAGAAACTGCGTGCCAAGAATGAGTTAGAAACTAAAAAAGTTCTTAGAATCAATTATTCAGAATCATCTTTATCTATGTAGGTATAATCTATTATTATGTGTTGCCATTATATATTATATCTAAAACTATATATATTTTCTTTTTTATAAGTTGCCATTACAAAATATTTTTTGCTTTAACTTTTTTAAAGCAATTTTCATATTGAACTAAGAAGTTTCATATTTATTTCTTATCCTATATTTTTCCCAAGTGTATTTTCTCGTTATCCTGTTCAACACATTCTGGAGTACGCTTTGCTTTTAATTCAACAGAGAAAATGAAATTCGAAACTGTGCCAAATGTATGCACTAATATAGATACAAGAAAATGGCGCGCGCTTACCTATAGATATACCAAATATATATACATTTATATATATAACACATATATATATGTGTGTGGGTGTATAGTGAGATACCGGAGTTTCTACACACTTAAATACAGGAAGCGACAAGCTTGCACTTCAAGCTGCAAACTGCGATTTATATTTTACGAAAGCCAAAGTCGGATTCAACGGAAGCGAAATAGTTTAACTGGCAATGGAAACGGTTTTTCCTCAAGTAACATTATTGATTATTTTATTAAAGCCAGCCAGGCAATGCGAACGAACAACTTTCTTTAATAAGTCTTTTAAGATGTGTTTTCACTTCATTTCAAAAAACTTTTCACATAAATATATTGTGTGATATCATTCATGATTGTTACCTATCATCATGGGGTTGTCAGCAACAGTAATATTGTTGAATAAAATTGCAATCTGTGCAAATTAATTACGCTTTTAATTAGCCCGTCTGCATTTCACAATGTATGTTTTCGCAGGGCGTGTCAATGGGGCGAATATATACTATATATTTTAAATTAAAGTATGGCAACATAAAAAATGAGAAAAGAGAGTAAAAAAATGCTGTAAAGAAAACACCTATAAAAATGCATAATAAATAACGTAAGCTCGCATTTGTTATTGTGTTTGTTTTTGTTTTTGGTTTTGTTTTAATTTAATTAAGTGTGCTTTTGGGCAAAACGAACCTGATAATAAATACATATATATATATTTGCAAGAAATAACACAGAGTTTCGTATGGATTAGCAATATTAAAGTATGATTAACAAATGCAATTAATTGATTGAATTGGCATAAATTGCCTCGAAGCAAAATATGAGCTTAACTCAAATGATTAAAAATGAAAATACATACAAGTGAAATCTATTAATTATTTAACATTTTTCTTCGCATTGTGTAATTTCCCACCCTTTTGACAAACACACATTGCTCATTGCTTTTGTACTTCATATTCATCATAATTGTAATAGACTGTACTTTCTACTTTCTAGCTTTTTTGTTACCCCCCTCAACACCATATCCAGCCACATGGTTCTATAAAATATTTGCTCTAAACATGCACGCTTAATTTGTAAGGCAGAAACAAAAATATGGAAAAATATGGAAAAATATGAAAAAATATGAAAGAAAAAAAATATAATGTATTGTTTTAGTGTTTTTTTTAGTTAGGCTGATTTTTTGGCACGATTGTTGGACTGTTTCCAACTAGAGAGAGTTCGTTTAATGTGTCCTTGCCATTTATCAAAGCTCAAATGGTGCAGGCCATCAAAGGGTTAAAATCTGTATACCCCCTGAAACCAGCACACTGAGTATGTGTGTGTGTGTGTGTAAAGCCTTTTGTGCGCGTGTATTGCATATGAAAAATCCTGCGGCTAATAAGTGACACGCGTCGATTAATAAAACTGTTATGGGTCGGGTTGGGTTGGGTGGTTCACAATTTGACATACACTTCTGGGTGCGGCTGTAGTTTAAGTGGGTGGCGGTATTAAGCGAGTGGGCGGTGGGTGGTTGGGTGGTTGCCGCCTGCGTGTGACGCACATTTGAAGCCCATGTCACATACAACTATTATGTTAAGCAGCGTTACAAATGTTCTATTATAATAATATGGTTTAAGGTAAAGCCTGCAAAATGATTGCATTACCTACCCCCGTTCTCCCCACCGTTCACCACATGGAATATGATTGCTTCTGTTGTAGGTTAAGTAGGTTAAAAACACCACGCATAAGGGGTAAAGGTTCCAGGTACTTGGTTCTTATGCAAATATGTAGTTTACTAATGAATAGTTAACTTTGTAATCAGATAAGGTAACTAGTACAAGATGATATGTTATTGCGTACGTTAAACACTATACAAGATAATAACTAATATTTATGTTTTTGAAAAATATATCAAGATTATATCGTTGACATTTACACAGAAGAAAAGTACATAAACTCTTAATACCAAGTCCATATCATCTGCAGATAAAAAGGTTATTAAACTCTCAGTTTTTCGTGCAGATATATCATTCCTGTGTTTGTTCTATACCAAGCTTATAACACATAAAAGCACTTACCTCCACACAATCTCTTTCCCTCTAATACACAGCTAATCTTGAGATATGTAATTTATGTATATAACTTGTATCGTTATAAGCAATAAATTGCATAAGGCATTGTTCGCCCTGCTAAACGATTTCTCATTATGCCCTCTAAGCATTTTTCCATTCCCTTTCCCTTTCCCCATTTCCATTCCTTTCTTTCATATACATGTATATCCCAGAGCTGCACTTTGAAGTTGAGACCTGAGGCATGTTTTTGTTAGCTGTTGCAGCATCAGTTCAACAGTGTGCCACCCAAATCGTTTGCTTGTGTTAACAGCTTTGCCCACATCACCCCAACCCCCTCTCCATCCACCCACTCGAAATGGCTGTAGGTTGTAAAAAACAGAAGCCATTTTGTGTTTGTCAATCTCGGCCAACTGGCTGGCCGAATGCCTGAATGCGCGTTGTGTATTTTGTGTCTAACAAGAAACTTCAATATTTTCTTTTTTTTCATGCCCAAGAATAAACAGAAAAAGACACGAGTAAAGGTAAGAGAGAGAGAGAGAAAGATGAGAGAAAGAAGAATGCCAAGCAAATATTAACCCAGGGCTATTCATTAAGTAGTCTTTTGCTCATATGCTTTTACTTTTACAATTCTTCTTCGGTTTTTATCTTCTCCTCTTTGCATTTAGCCCCCGATATGTATGTAGAGCCTCTTAGCCTCTCAACATCACTCCTGTTGTGTATTGATGTAGCCATTGTTTGTGCTTGATGAAGCTACTCGAAAAATTGTTTGGACATCAATATGCTGCCATACACACCTCTTCTAAACGAGAGTTTACTCTCAAAGTACTTCGAAAAAACGAGGCAGAGAAATGGGAAAGAAGTTTTACGTAGAAAAACAAAGTACTATACTCTTGGACATGCAAGCAACACATGACAAATAATCTAAGTGCAACAAAAAGAAGTTCGATACTTCGGAAACTCAGGGTCTAGTTGGTGTAGACACTGATTGAAAGATGGATATGGTTGTATCGACTCAGCTTCCATTGCTGATTAAGAATACTTTCTCTTTATACATTTCAAGACTTTTCAAGTGTATAAAGATAAAGAAATTGTTCACCGATTGAGTTCTATCAACACACAGCCTAAATGGTAATATAAGAAAACTCATTTATGAAAAAATGTTATCGTTAATAACAATAAACATTACATTTTTCATATACAAATTTTGTGTGAGAATAAATCAAAGATACTATATATAAATCTCAGTTGTACTTTTACTTGAAGTCAAGATATTCTCATATTGTTCGCGCCATTTGGTTGTTTATGTTTTGGATGACGTGGGGGGAAAAGTTAATTTTGTACTCAAATTTTTAGGAATTTTCATTTTGAATATTACCCAACAATAAGTCGCAGTCAACAAAATTTCTCATTGCCTCAAAATTGTCATTGTGCTTTTGTGCTGCTTTTTCGCCAACCAGCTGTCGTCTGGAAGCATTAACGGCGCTTAGTTGTCATTGTTGTTCTGTTCTGTTCTGTTTTCTCTTCTCTCCTCTCTTCTCTACTATTGTGTGTTGTTTACCCGTTTTTGGAAAATGTCTGGCGCACATAAAACGCACCTGATGTGCAAAAATTGCTTAATTGAAACATAAGCCGCTATAATTTTGTGACGGCGCTTCAAAGCACTGAGCAATGAGCGCATTGAGAGCACCAAAAAGCAACGCAAACGGCAACAAATTATTCAAATTTGTGCTTTGCATATTAAATGGCACGTTCACGTTGCTCTACCCCTACTTCCCCTCCAAACACACACAACCTTATAACCCCAAAAAAAAAAAAATCTGCAGCTCCTGCTGATTGTGCTGTCTGCTTTTCATAGTTTTGTTGAATTCCATTTGTCAGCTGTGCCACAATTAAACGCGATTATATATATATATATATCAAAAAGCACATTTCACGACTTATAATCAGTGTTATTTTCGTTTTTCTTTTGTTTTCGCTAAGAACAAAGTCTTTTGTTAAATTTTGTTTTGTTTACTCACATTTGAACTTTATGCATCGAAACCTTGAAGCGAACTCCGTATTGAACCAAATATCTTGAACCAGTTTTCATGCTCTTAATAAACGTTTCCCTAATAAGCTTCACCTTGTAGTCTACCCAGTAACTCCAAACTCCCTCAGCCAGCTGAGTCTGACAGCCTTGAGTCATATCGTCGAGCTATTTGAGTTTTCCCCTGGTGACTTTCCTACAAGTTGTCACTGTCAAGTTTTGCATTGTTTTCCATTCTTTTGGTTCGATGTTGGCAGCAGCAACAACAACAACAACAACAACAATGTTTTGGTTCATCTTGTATCTGGAGAATAAAATGCTTATCCAAACAGCACGACAAATTTCGCGACTTATCTAAATCTCTAGACCGACACAAACGGCGATACCCTGCCACTTCCATTCAGTACTCCATCCGGGGTTCCCCAAGGCGGTCGTGTTTCATGAATTTAAGCATTAAATCAGAACTCGTTTCCGGACAAGAAACGAAATGGAAACTTTATCAAACTTGTATTCATTCGTGTTGCATGCCTCGTAATTCATCTACGGCGGCTTTTGTCTATGATTGCAGAGGGGGAAGAACAAACCCCCCTCCTCGACTTAAAGGTAAACTCTCAATGCGGTGCTTAGCATCTTAATTTGGTTTTTGATAAGTTGGGGTAGTTCTCCCCTGTCTCGCTGTCTCTTCTCGTCGTACTGATAAAGAAAGCACTCACTTTACAGCTCCCATTGGCTGTCCCAAGGGTGATTCAGTTTGTGACTTGAAGGCGTTGTTGTTGTTGTTATTGTTGTTCTTGCCACACTTAAGCTTTGATTTTTTTCGGTAAAGTCAACATTAATATCATTTCTCTTCATTCCCACACACACACACACACTTAGCGCCAACAACAAACATGCATCAGAAGCAACCACCAAACTTTCGAGTCGTGCAGAAAGGACATTTTTATCCTTAACCGCAAGTGAAAATGTGTGTGTCAATAAGTAAATTAATTTAAGCTAAATTCACTAAACAAGCAACATGAAACCAATTTTGAGTCAATTTTAAGTATTTTTTTTCGAAAAAGCTGTCAACGCAATCAAGGAATTTGTGGTACACACATGCTGTGTGTGGCCTTTCGAGAAAGTAAATATTAAATTGGATAAGATAAGTTTATTTTGAGAATAGTAAAAACAAGAAAAATGTCAAACTCACTTTGTCTGATTACCTTATTTCTTTGTGTAAGTTTTCATATGATAAATTTAGTTTGGTTTTACTTCCAACTTCTCTAAAACAGGGCATCTTTAGTCAATTACTTGTTAAAGTGGATTTTTATGCTCTGAACTTGAAACTGTCAGCCAGTTTAGAAGAAGAAGCAGAAGATGAAGAAAAAACACAAACTGAAAAGGCCTCCTTTGGGGACAACCACGTGCAACAGTAATATTGTTTGTGCAAAGAAAAAAAATACCAACAAGTATATTTAATATGCAAATCTTGTGTGTCCTATGGGATGATTACGACTTACATACATACATTAAAAATAACATTCAAAGAAGAAGAAAACATATCATACGTTATTTGTAAGTGAATAACATAGAACAAAACTCCTTTTAAGTTTAAACATGAAAAGAAGATTTTCATGTGAATTGAAGGTAAGAGATAAAGAAAAGTTTGAGTATTTAGTGTGAAGAAATAACTGTCAATTCTCGTTTGATGAATGAGAATACGAGAAAGAGAGAGAGAGAGACAGTTGTAGTCTTCACAGACGCATCGTCATCTCATGAAATGTTAATCAGACGTATAATAATGCCATGCGTAATGCATACGTAATTTGTTGCTTAAAATTTGCATTGAATAATCACAATATGATAACAATGCTCAAATAGTCAACATGTGATTGATTTAATAGCTTTTGATTAGCAATTGCACGCAAAGTTGGGAACTTAACTCTTTTGTTACAACAAGATTTCAGCTCTCCAATGTAGTTTGTATAAGTTATGAGAGTGCAAAGAGAAAAAAACCGTTTATTGTTAAGAGAGTAGCGGTAAAAAAAAAACAACTTCTTCTGTGCAGCGTATTCGACTAGTCAGTTTTTACACAGATATGTTTTATGTTATGTAATCAAAAATGTAATAAAGTAAATTGCTTGATTGAAGGAAACTAGAGTTTTTCCTTTGCTTAAAAATTAATATGAATAGAGAATGTGGCCACAGCGTGAAACTTTTCCAATTTGTGAAAACACACACATACACACACAAACACGCACACAGATAACACACAACACACGAGACCACGAAAAAGTCATGTAAACAGAAAGATAGCCATAGAAAGAGATACAGACATAGGCAAACAGGAAATGCACCTGTGTCCATGCCTCAACAAACACATACACTATATTCATATATGTATTTGTGTGTGTAAGTAACTGAACTGAACTAAAACCAAACTTTTTTCAAGCTCACAATCAGAGGAAATGCTGACCTGACCGGACCACCAACTGGCACCAAATCGAGAAACAAACTAATCGAACTGAAACTGCTTGAAACGATTGCCTGATTTCTCGAGAGTGCACCCGCCATCCAAGCTTCCTATCCAAGCTTCCCATTGCTTCTCTCCTTTAATTCGTTTTTGTATTTTTGTTGTTTTTGTTCTGTGTCTGGCACAAATCCCATCGTCTATTTGCTGTCCGGGACCGTAACAAAGCTTAGACGACTTTTTAAAACAAGTTTAAGCGTTGCCGTCACTTGTAGTTATAGATTAGCTAGACAAGATTTCAGTAGACTGTCGCTAAAAACAAAAATGGATAATTATGTTAAGCGGCAAGAAGGCAAGAAGGCAAAAAAGGCTTTAATCTTGGGCTGGTATTGGTCGAAGCTTTTTCTAATTGCATTATGTTGTGCTTTAGGTTTGGGTTCCTCCGTTTTTTCCTGTGCATAACTCATGCTTATATCAAACATTGTAATTTCATTTAAGAACGTCCTTATTTTTTGTTTTCCTCTCCACCCTTTCTCTCTTTGTGCACAACAACCAACAAATTTTGCCCATTGGCTGTACGCTAATTAAATTAGAAAAACCAATTCTCGCACAATTTGCATTTTTCTCGTTTTACGCTCATTTGCCACTTTTCTCTATTGTAGCCTTTTTTTTTTTTTTTGCTTTTTTTTGCTTTTTGAGGCACAGCTGATCCTGGACACTGTGGTTTGATAATCGCCATCTAAATGATGAGCAAATTGTGTAGGCTAACCTTTTTTTTCCCCCCTCATTCCCTCATTCATTTTTGAGTCTAGATATATTCATTTCCAGCCATCCGAGCTTATGATGATGAAAATGAAGTTAGCTAACCACGTACATAGGAAACAAGGAAAAAAGGTGCACAAGTGATGCTATGTTGCTTCGATGTTTCGGTGTTATTATTAAGGATTATCATATTTTAGTTGGCACTTCTATACACTTTCAAAAAAAACCCAACAGTATGTTGTTTTTTGCCAAACGATTGGACCCAAGAACAAAATAGTATAAACATTGCTTAAACGAGTCCGGACTTTTCCTCCTTGTCTTGTTGTCCATTTGTTCGGGTCGTCTGTTCGTCTGTTCGTCTGTCTGTTTGTCTGTCATTACGTCGGCCGTGTCTTCCGACAGCGTCGTGGCAAAGTCGTAAAGTACATTTTTTAATTAGAGTCACCGAGTAAAACAAAGCAATTAGTAAGGCTGTCAGAGCAATCCTTTTCCTTCTCTCTCTTTCTCTCTTTCTCTATTTTCTTGTATTTTTAATGTTTTTCTTCTCGTTTGCTCAAAATTTACGTGCGGTCGTGTGAATTATTAAAAAAAAGAAAATTGTAAATTACGTGCAAAAACAAAAAGAAATAAAGAAAAGAGCAATATTTAAAGACCGGAACCTTAACGATGGGTCAAATCGTTCACAATCCTTAGCCCATTTAATATACGACTCCAGAAAAGAAGAAGAAAGACACTTGCAACACCATTAGCTGTAACTAAAGTTTCGCACTTCAAGTGGTACAGTGGAACCACAATCGAGTGGCAATTGCATTCGAATACTTTCTTAACTTTTAACTGCAGCTTAACTGTTATTATTAGTTTCGTAATAACCAGAAGCTTAAAGTTACCTTTCGGTTAATCATAAACTGTAATAGCGAATCGCATAAACTGTGCAAAAATGAGGTATATGCCTGGGCATATACTACTTGAGGGCAAAACCAAAAAGTGTGCGTGTTTTGGTTTGGTTTGGGTTCTGGATGGTTTTTGAAAGTTTTGAACTTGCCTCCCAGTTGCGTGGCTTAAACAACAGAGAGAGAGAAAAAAGAACAAAACAACCATAAAAAACTAAGTTATTAGCAAGCAACTGTTCTCTGTTGTTGGCCTGAGTCGGTTTTGTTTTGTGGTGTTTAGTTGTTGTTTTTGTTGTGGGCGTACGAGTGTGTGTGTGTATGTGTATGTGTGTGTGGGGGGCAGTTAGCTTTTAGTTTATGTTTACGGCATTTTGGTGTGCACCAACAATTTTAACGTTCTGATTTTGAACGAAGCTTTTGTGCTAGAGAACATTGACATTTATTTTTTTTCTCTATTTTGTTGTAAAAGGGGTAAAAGTTGCATTGGTGTCCTAGACCCAGTAAAGAAGTAAGCGTTTGGTAGAGTATATATTTAAGCACAATGTTTGTATGTTTATAGTTGTTGTTTTTTTTTTTTGCTGGTCGCAGCTGCTGCATCCGCCGTGTACAAAATTTATTACAGTTGCATTTGCTAGCAAAAATATTTGCGGTTCTTGCTGTATTTACATTTTATGCTTCACTTTTTCTCTCTCTCTCTCTCTCTGTATATATGTATATGTTTTTCAGTAGATTTTTATTTTATTTCACGAGTTTTTCTGTGCCATTTGTCATGCGAACTCCAATAAAGAGCTCTTTGCCTTGGTCCAAACTACTTAATGCCTATTTATAACACTTGTAGCAGCAACATAAAACACAAGTTAAGTAGGTTTGATTGTTCCACTTCGTGTTTTTTTTCTTGGTTTGGCACTATGAAAATGGTGCTAATGCTATTTATTCAGTTTGGCACGATAACACCTTGAATTTATTGTAGTATCACACACACACACACACATATACACTCGCCTATAAAAATAAGCGAGCATATAAAACGAAATAAAATTCATGATAAAAGTAGTCTGCCTGCCTGTATATACATATGTATATCTCTATGCATGTACGTGGAACAATAAAGCATATTATTTTAGCATTTATTTTATTTGCTCGTTTCGACCAGGCAGCAGCCATTTTGGCCAGTTCCAAAGTGCTTTTGTCCCAACAGCAACAACAAGGATGCCAAATGCTGTTAACGAACGATTCCATCTCTCTCTCTCTCCATCTCTTTCCCACGTTTTTAATAGATAACTAGAAAAGCAATTGACAATCTGGTAAGAGCTACGTGATAGTTGGAATATTGAGTTCAGTTAATGTTCAAAAATCTGCGAGTGGAACGAACTTTAATTATGTTAGATAGACATTACAATAAAATGTTGAAGTTCGTGCTTTAAGTGAGACCCTTTTCTCGTCCTTATTTACAATACATAAATATAGTCTTGAACATGTTTCTAGGAATTTAATTCTCTCCCATGAAAATGATTGCTTACTTAAATGTTGAGACTTAAGACCTTGGGAAAACTCACTTTTCGACCACTAAGCACAAATGCCAAGTATTCAGACAGTAAGCAAAAAGTCGACAGAGAGTTCCAATTGAAATTCGCCTCTTCGAGTTAGTTACACTGTAGCAAAAGAAGGAGGTACTTGATATCCTTGACTGCGAATCGACGAAACCAAACGACGCACAACAAAAATTTGAACTGTATTGATTTATGATGAGAAGGTATGTACACACACACACACACACACATACAGAGAAATAAACTTTGTCCTAGCTGCCTGTTCAAAGTTCAATGAAGTATGGACTACACTCGAGTGTAGAGGAGCGAAAGAGAGAGGGAGAGAGAGAGAGAGAGAGAGAGTATTGAGTATTGAGTATTGGTCACAAGTTGCGACTTTATCGAAGTGCGCAACAAATAATAAGTGGGCAGAACTCTCCTGCACACAACATACACACAGAACTAAGGTTTAAAACTTTGTCAAAGTCAAACACAAAGTCGCTTAAGGTAGAGAGGTAGAGTATCTCTGAGTAGCCTGGGTTGCCTGGGTAGATGGTTAAGGTAAGGTAAGGGGCGTCAACTCAATGAACATTAGCAGTGCATTAGCAGTTGATGCAATATTAATGCTTCCAGCCGTTTGATTTCTGAACATGTTCGATTTTCTGTATATGCTTGTGTGTGAGTATATTATGTGTGTGTGTGTGTGTGCGTTCTCAATTTAACCTCAATATTAATTGGGTTGGTTCTGGTTTTGGTAGCTGGTTTTGGTTTTGGTTGCTGGTTTTTGGGTTTGATAGAGAAAAGTGGTTTTGACTTGGCCATTTCATGTGTGCCTGTGCCAATTATGGGACAAAAGATAAGTTTCAACATGTGCGTGTCACTCCCACATAAATAAGTACACACACACACACACAGAAACACACACAAGCACACACATACTACCTGACTGACCCCGTGACCTGTTGCATGACGTTGCCTGAAACTGCGGCGAGAAAGTTAATTACTTTGATTTATTTGTAAATTATTTAGCTGATGTTTCTGCCGTTTGCTGTTGCTGTTTGTTGTTGTTGCTTTTGTTGTTGTTGTTGTGGCGTGGCTTGTCACAGATTTTAAATTGCACTTAATTACGATTCCATGTACTTACAAATTAACAAAATTGACCAACAAACAGAGAGTGTACAACAACAAACAACATTCAATCTGACACACACGGACACACCTTTTGAGTAAATTAAAAAATGACTAGACGAGTAAAAGGAATTAAAATATTTAAAAGATAAATCTAAATGCGAGATATAAACGTAATTAAATTTCAGTTGATATAACATATATTTGTGCCCGAAAAAAGTATCTCAATACGTCAGCTGTCAGTTCAAGGCAAAAGAAATAAATATTTGAACAAAAAAAACTGTCAATATAAATCAATTAAGATAGACAGTTGAAATAAAATATTAAATACAAGAAATTACCTTGAAATTCTTGTTATAGTTTTTATTTAAGATCTTTTTTTCAAATGCAAACAAGCTAATTTTGTTGACCCAATTTTTTTTGACAACTATAAAACATTCATACATATTCGTATGCATATCAAACATATAGTAGATTCTGTTCTTGAGAGATGCTGGGTGACAAACATAACACACACAATACAAACACACTCACACACGCACACACACACAGAGAGAGGAGAATATCTTTTGAGCTTCCGTTCTCAATGTTTACGCTTCGGTTCGGCTGTAGAACTTTATTATTAGAAAAGTTTTAATGTATATTTGGCAAAAGGCTCGAAGAAGCAAACCAGAACAACAAGAAAACAACCTAAAACATTATACATTGTGTGTGCGTGTGTGTGTATGTGTGAGTGTGTGAGTTTTATGCATACATACATATTTAAAATGGTAAATCAGAGTTGGACCTTGGATTTGGTTTGTGGCCGAATTAACTATCGACTTAGGCCAAAAGACTGGTAGTAAAAACTTTACAAGACGGGTTTAACGGGGCGTATGCTGCATTTAAATAACTTAGCATTTCGAATGTCCTTGGCCAAATAAGTTAGCCAAAATATACACACGTATATATGTTTTTACATAAATTTAAACTTTGTTCTCGCAACTTAATTCCAGTTTTGGTAATCCACTTTAAATTTTGTTAACTTGACAGTGATATGAAAATCTCTCTTTCTCGAACCAATTTAAAATAAGAATTTCGACTCTTTGATTTGAGATATTTTAATTTAATATTAGAAATGCTTACGTCTAGTATGGAAACTTTCTATACAATGTTGATTTTCTGCTCTTGGCATTGAACATTTAAATAATGCTTGCAAGGTAATACAAAACAAAAAGAACAAAAACAAAACCAATATCAAGGGGCAGTCGAAAATGTTTATTCAAACGAAAATAGTGAACAACAGAAGCAAAACTCAATATCGAGTATATCTCTCACGATTTACATATTACACAAATTACACAATGTACAACTTAAACCTTTAGTCTTTTGCCGGTCTGAGTCTCAACTGAGTTTCTTCGACTCAGCTGTTGCTACCTCTGCTGTTTCTGTTGCTGCTACTGTTGCTGTTGCTGCTTCTGTTTGTTGCAATTGTTGTTGGTGTCGTGCCTTTTGTATGTACGTCTTGTAGTAGAAGTCAAAGAACATGGCAAACATAAAGATGTTCTGTATGAATCCGATGAATGCAATAAAGACGGGAAACTGGCAAGGATTGCGCAAGATCACCAACAGAAAATGACACGAAAGATAGCCAAACTGTAGTAGCTGCAACTGGGTAATGTGTCGCTTCCACCAGAGCACCTGTTTCAGGGCACCTAACGAGGTGGCAAAGTAATAAGCATACATGACAGCATGCACCAGGAGATTAATTAGACCAAGCATGGTGCAATGTGAGCCGGCCAGGAAGGTCATAAAGATGGAGACACCAAAAACCATGCCAGCATGATGATAAACATGCAAAAAGCTTATCTGTGAGTTCTTCTTACGCAACACGATAAAAACCTGTGAGATATTAAACACTGTTAAAAGTTCTTGTTTGTTTCAGCTTTCACTAACCGTATCGAGTAGATCGAGATACTTGAGCATATAGTAGCCAAAACTGGCCGTGATCAAGTGCTGCATTTGTGGTGTGGTATTGTGAAACTCCACGGGCTGACAGCTCAAGCTGTAACCCCTTTGGAAGACCGTATATCTCAATCCATATACGAAGACTGTTGAGTTGGCCACAACTTGGATGACATTGTAGAGTTGCATTACAAACTTGAGCTCATACGGTTGGCGTTTCTCCATCCATTTGGGTCCGAAATGTAGCACGAATGCCAGATAGGCGATTACCACAGCTGCCACACTCCACAGATTGCCGGTTAGTGGCAGATGGGCAACTCTGGGATCTTTGTGCTGATCATAAAGATCTCGAAGCAGACTATAGATGTAGACAACAACATTTGGCGCCATTGCAAAATACTTGAATCCAAACTGCAGTTAAAGCTAAATCGCCAATCGCAAATCGCTCGATCGTCCAATCGCCCGATTCGCACAGCTCGAGAGTCGATATTGTTATGAACGGAACTGAATAACTTACAACTTACACAACCCACACGCTCCACTGTACACGGACAAGTGGTTAGTTGATTTTGTTGATTGTGTGGTATGGTAATGACCGCTAAATGAGAAACAATACGCACAGCCAATTGACTTATGCAAAAGCGTGTGTATATATCTATATATGTGTGGGTATGTCTGGGGTTGACTATAGCTATAACAACAACAAAGAGTGACGACAAATCGTGAAATGTGTACTCTTTGTATATTATATATTATCGATTAACACAATAAAAACCATAATAATAATAACTCACAGGTTAATAGACTCTTGGCTCTATCAAAAAACAATTTGTCTGTGGCTAATGCTTATTAAATTTTCCGTAAATACATTATGAGACGGAGTTAGTTTTTTATACCCTTAACATGAAATGGTATAATGGAAGCATCTCCGACCCCATAAAGTATATATATTATTGATCAGAATGAACAGCCAACTAGATATTGTCACGTCTGTCTGTATATGTGAACATCTGTATCTATCTCATAACTTTTGGAAAGTAGAGATATGATCTCTTCTAAGCCCGGGCCAGTACAAGTATCAAATTTTCGATATCTTTTCCACTCTACGATATACACATCATATATACATCCGCTAATCGATAACAGTAAAATATGGAATTTTCAAAATTTGATACAAGACATTAATAATATTATCAAAGAAATTAAAATCTGTGAAAATCAGTTAAGAAACAACGAAGATATGAAAGATTTAAATGGAATCATCAAGTACAATGGTCAAAGAATAAAGTTAAGGGTATATTTTAGTCGAGCTTACTCGACTTTTTACCTTCTTACTTGTTTTTCTAGTATAGTTGCATTAATAAGCAAATAAAACTATATTTTTTTCAATATCACAAAATATTTTATGCGGTCGATTAAATCCATAACCTTAATCCTTAATGGCACGTGTGTGACAATGTTGATGTGTGAAGGCTATACAGCTTGATGTGTGTGTGTGTATTATAAATAGTAATTAATATAAAGAGTGAGAGAGAGAGAAAGGGAGAGATGTACTCTGAGAAGAGTGTCATTAATTAATCATCATTCAGGCTTATAATGGGAAATTCATGGCAGCTGCACGTATGTTGCTGGGAAATATGATAATAATAAAGTTTCTATATATGAACTTAAGAGTTTGGTGAATGGAAAAAGAATGAAAGATGGGAAAGAAAATCATGTGAATCCGACCAGACTTATGACATGAGTCATTTAATGAAGATGGACAAGGCGAAGGGAACCCCGACCTTGCTCCTGCTCGGTTCGGTTCGAGGGAGCAATGCTTAATGTACTATGTGCATTTGGGTGTTGTGTGTGTTGTGTGTGTGTGTGTAATTGCATTGACCTTGTTGCTTGGTGTTGTTGTTGTTGGCTTACAGTCAGCAGCACCTTCTTGTTGGCCAAAGACCATCATTTGCATTTGGCTCACACTCACACTCGCACACTCGCTCGCTGCTGATGATAATAAACAGGGACTGCAGCTCATTTGCACAAATAAGCCATAACCGCTTCAGTTGAATCGACTCGATTCGCGACTCACGACTCAACTCGCGAGTCGACTCGGTTTGGCGGCCATTTGCCCCATGTTGCTTGAAGTCGTTGAAGTCATTGGTGAAGTGCCGCTGGTGGTAGTGTAATAACCATAATGCCAACGTTTACGGCCACAGCAAACAACAAAAATAATAATGGTAATCATTTTGCCGTTCTCCGGAAGTATGCAAATATACGAGATGGCCACGACGACGCTGACGACGATGGCAACGATGGCAATGACGATGTGTTGGAGGCCATGAACTGAACGTCCAAGGATATATGGTCAGGTGTTTTTGGGTTGGGTCTGGGTTCTGGTTCTTTTCGGTTTTTTGTTTGTGTTTCGTTGGGTTGGGTCAGCGAACGTCTAGGTTTGCTGGCAGACTTCAGAGTCTTCAACGGAAAATAAAGTTTTTTTCCTCTCGGCAAATGATGCGTTAATGAACGTATTATATACACACACATATACACAGAGAAAGGGAGAGCGAGAGAAAGAGAGACCGTAAACAGAGGGCGAAAAGTAAATATATGTATGCATGTGTGTGTTGGTCTGTGTTTGTCTCTGTGTATGTGCTAACGTGGCTTCAGTAAATGAAAATAATAATCTTCTTGTTTTTTTTTTGGTTCAGGAAATGAAGGGAAATTCAACAGGAAACTTTTGTGACGTGCCCGCAAACACTTTGTGCAAATAATATTACTATGTATATACTAAATACTATGTTTATTTTTTGTTTTGTTTCGACAGTTTTCTACATCATTTTATCTTTAAAAAAGTATTGAAAAAGTTTTCAGTGTGAAAAAGGATTTTTTTTCGTCATTCTCTTATCGATTTTTGGGGCAACATAAAAGTGCATAATATGCTCTATCGCTCTTAAAAATAAATCGCTTTTCACTTGTAATGTGCATGGATAGTGCTTGTTACTCCCTTGTTACATGTTTCTGATGGGGGCGGGGTGGGGAGGGGAGACAGCTGCTCTGGCAAGCTGGTTACCTTATATTTAACAGCTGCTGGTTCGACTATCAGCGAAGAGCTATTAAGCGTTATGCATCGCAGTGTCCTTTGCAGCCATTTGCATTTGTGAAATGCACGAAAAATGAGCAACTATATATACATATATATATATATATATATATATATATATATTGTGGGTAATTATCGCTCTGGCCAGTGACCATGATAATGACTTCATTTTCAGTTCAGTTCAGGGCTTTAGCTTGAGCGAGAATTTGAGAAGGAGGCGGATTGGGTTGGGTGAAAGAAGTTAAGTGGCTTTTAATTGTTAAGATTATTACTGTGATTTTCAGCACTCATTCACAATGGGTGTATACTTTACGGCATACATATTTATAATTATTGCCATAGGAGGGTGCCGATTACCCAATTTACACGTGCTTGATAATGAGGGGGAAAAAATGGGAACGCTTCAAAAGCTACTTGTACAAAAGTATATAATCCAGGGCGGCACGCCCAAAACTCAACTTGAAAAGTTGAATGTTAAAGTCAATGTTGCCAGACGTTAATAATGCGATTAGTAAATGCTATGAGAAGAACACAAAAAAAAATATGAATGCTCCCTTTGGGGGACACCCTGCAAAAGACAGCTTAGACACTGTCAAACCGAGTCCAGCCAAGCCAAGCAAGAAAAATATGAAAATTGCCTTTAATTGGCTACATTTTTGGAATTATAACGAGCTTTTATGGATTTGAGCACGCCATAAGAAGATTTGTCGCAAAAGAAAAAGGCAGCTTGAATGTTTTCCTTTTCCGCCTTTTTTATGTTCTTTTGATAAGTCGTTTATATATTTGTTTATCCGAGTAATTATAAAAGGTAAAAATGAAAAGTTTTCCGCAACAGAAAAGAAACGTCTTTAAGTATTTAAAAGCATTTTACATTCATATTTTTCTGCACCTGTTTTTTTAATGTTTTGTTTTTAATATAAATATTAATCAAGTGCCTATTTCAAGAGTCTCCTAATAGAAACTGCTGTCTCTCTGTCAATGTAAGCCCCCTGGTAATAAGAGATATATATTTTTCATTTCCATTACCATTTTGTATGCAGCTTGGTTTCTGATTTCGTTGTTTCGTTTCGTTCCTCCAAGGAATAACTTTTTGTAACGTTTTGTGAAAGTGAGAAAAACAGACAAACCAAAAAAAAAATAAAAGAAACCATCATAGCCCAACTGAATGGGTCTTCTCATAGTGTTAGCTCTAAACGTTTGGTATTCGAGAAATTCACTTTCAGTGCGGTTGGACCAGCCAGCCATATGGCCAACATTGCATAGTGAAACAAAGACAGGAGCAGTCGACTGTGGTATTTGTAGTAATAGAAGCGATTTCGCAAAAATATGACAAACAATCAAAACGTATTCGGCAAAAAACCGCAACACGGCCAACAAAACATGCCAGCTGAGCCCGAGATTTGTTACCCAGCAGCAGCCTAGAGAGGGTGTGGGTTGGTTCGGTGAGGTTTTTGTTTTTTTTTTGCAGTTAATGGAGATGAGGCGCGGTCGTGGCGTGAAGTAGGAAATATAGCTTTGGCAGAGAGAGACAGGGAGAGACAGACATAGAGAGGAAGAGGGAGAACACAGAGGACTGATGAAAATTTATTGCTGCCAACATACCCAAAGGGATTCGCAAATATAATACTACAACCACAGCGGGGCGGATACCAACAGCAACAGCAACAACAGCAACAACAAGAACAACAGTTGTTGGACAGATGAGCGGATGGCAAGAAAGGCGTCAACGTTAGCTGAGGCAGCGGTAGTGGCAGTGGCAGAGGCAGTGGCAGTGGCAGCGGCATCGACTGCATACAAACACGTACAACATGTCATGCAGTTTGCCAGCCACATGCTGTTGCCTGTCTTTCGATGTGGATGTGGAATATCTGGCTCTCGTTGCTATGCTAAAACATATGTATGTATGTATGTGGAATGTACCCAGTGTCTGCATGTGTGTGTGTGTGTGCGTATGTATATTCAAACAGAACTAAACCTATGAAAAATTTCGCACAAAAGCAAAAGCAAAACATGCATATACACTATACTATACACTATACTATATAAAATGCGGTTTTTCGCCGCTGAAGAAATCTGTAAAAAATCTGTTTGAAAAATATTCGAGTGTGTACGTATGTGTGTGTGTGTGTGTGTGTGCATGTAAGTATGACAGCTAAAACATGCTATGGAACATCGGCCTTCGAGCAAAACTACATCAACTATATATACACACACACACATATGTATGTGTACATGTATATTGTGCACAGCTTAACCGAGCTGCAAGCACGCACTCTTCATGTTTTGTTATGAAAATTTAAGTGAAATCACTAAAAATGCCAAACAAAACTGCTAGATATGCAGATATTCAACAACAACATCGCCAAGAGATGGTCGCCAGCGGAGTGTAGTGTAGGGGGGAGAGGTGGGCTTAGAGTAGTGCTCTAAATGTATTTGTTGTTGGCAAACACAAACACACACACACACACCCCGACAACAAAAAAGGGGAGGCAGCAACGAAAAAAATGGCTATTCGCATTGCAAAACATTTGTTGGGTGGCTTCGTGTGCACTTTTTACCCCCTTCTTGTTTTTATTTCTGTGTGTGTGTGTGTTATTCGAGACTATTACTATATAATACTAGTACTACATAATTCTATTTCGTTGTCAGTTTATACATATATAGAAGGTTGACTATCTGTTGCCTTATAAGCATCTTTTAAGCACTTACAGCCGATTGGTTTAACATAACTCTACAACAGTTGCAATAGAGAATGGTTATGGGGAATAAGTGAAAGGTGCACTGAGAACAAGATTTCTTAAGTTTTTTTTTTTGTTAACCTCACTTTTTTTTGAGGGTTTTTGTAAGTTTCTAATAAATGTTTTTTGTTCCTTTTGCGATGAGCATTCATACTCCTCAACTTAGCCACTTTTTCTTTTGTGTATTGTTGTGTCTAGCTACACCCAGCTGTTGTGTGTGTGTGTGTGTGCATATCGCTGACAGAACATGACTGGCATAATGGGTCAAACAAAGTGCTATATATGTGTGTGTGTGTTTGTGTGTGTTGGACTTCAGTTGCAGTTAAACGGGTATTGCGCTTGGTTATCAGAGAGTGCTATAAAAAAAACTTGGTTTTGCCATTGCTAATAGCTTTGGCTACTCAATAAACATTTGTCAAGGGCCAGAAATGTCGCTTTTGCCCCCAAGGCGATGTACAATATTGTAGTAGTACTTCGTGTGTCCTTGCCTGATTGTGTTACCCTTTTATTGTGTAGTGTGTCTTCACTGTAGTAGTCGTCGATGTCAATAGCTAGGTTTTTATTGGTTTGTCCTCTATCTCTTCCTCTCTCTCTCTCTATATCTCTTGCTGTACTTTTGACTATACAAAAGCTAAAAACAAAAGAGTGGGGTGCAACCCAAAAAAAGAATAACAACAAAGCTAGTTGTGAAATTTATGATCAGTGACAAAAGCACATTTCCACCTGTGATATACATTTACTGCGACTCTTACTCTTCGAGTGTGTGTGTGTGTGTGTGTGTGTGTGTGTGTGTGTGTGTGTGTTGTATGACTCTTACTCTGATTCTGACTTTGTCAATGTTGTTGTTGTTTGTTATTTGTTTTGTTGTTCTTCTTTTTTTATCGCAGAGTACACGCCTTTTCAATGCCATTGTTCATCACACACACACACACACAGCCCCGCCCCGCCCCGCTGGGTTCACAAAACACAGAAAAAAGAAAACATTGGCAATTCCACGGTGCGACACGCATCGATGGTCCTTTTTATGCGCTTCGCAGTTTTCACATGTTCTTTTTTTTTCGTTTTTTTATTTTGTTTTGTTTTGCTCACCTTGGATTTTTGCGATAATGGAGACAAATGTTGGGCTCTTAAATTTATCGATTGGTTTTTGGTGCGGGTTTTCTTTTCTCTCTCTCTCTCTCTCTCTCGCACAAAATATGGCCATGTGGCAAGTGGAAATTTTATACAGGTAGAGAGCGAGTTAGCCTCTGCCCAGATTTAAATGCTTAAACTCCGACAAAAAAACACAAACAGGGAATGGGTTGGGGAAGGGTGGGTTGGGTTGGGGGTAGTGCCACCTGAACTTTCAATTTATTTCTTGTTTTTCATTGCCTAATAGAAGAAAAGCAAAGTCTTCGTCGTCGTGGAGGTCTCCCAACGGCAAAACGGTGAATGAATTGCGCTACGGCCCAAGATAAACTGGCGCCCAAGATAAGCCAACTATTTGTGCAATGCATGCCATCTGCCCCCCAACACCCCCTACACCAACACTCTGCGAGAGTTTTTGGAATTCGCCTGGTTTGCCCTGCAGAAAGTTTCAAATTGAAAGTTCATCGCATTTTGGCAGCTGTGCCAAGCACAGAACAGAAAACTCTCTCTCCCTCTCACTCACTCTCTCTGTCTGTTTGGCCAGCCTGAAGGAAAATTTGTTAGGCATTTGTCAGTGTCCATCTCTCCGCTCACAATGCTTAAATTTATTAAACAGTTTCTTCAAAAGGTGCGCCTCAGAGATAACGAACTAACTGTCAGTTGAAGTTTTTGTATGGTTATGGTGAACTTCTCTCTCTCTTTAAATTTAAGTGGCATTGTGTCCCGTTGTGCCTGGAACGATTAGGTCTTAACATTAAAAACACACAGTGACGAGTAAAACGTGCCCCAGAGCCATAGCAGCTGGATTTATGCAGCATTGCCATTTAAATCGGGATTCAGTCAGATGCTGAATGCTCTTTGTGTTATGGTTACCGTTAGTTAGTGTGTGTTTGTCTCTCTGTGTGTGTTCACATTTTTCTCTTTGCTATTTTTATATAAAATATAAAAATGTAACTAGTTTTAGTAAGAATTTTCCGGAGTAAAGTGGTTTTGACTAGCAAATACTCTATATTGTTTTGCCTTATATCATATCATATCATATCAAAACACTTTACATCATATCATATTGAAATGTTGTATGGTTACAGGGTATTGAAATAAAAGGTATGCTGCAATGCTTACACGTAAAATGCATAAGCTGTGTGCAACAGCAACGTTTCTGCGTTCCGACGTTCCACCGTTCTTCCCCTTCGCCGTTTCTCATACAATCACATCACAAAAATTCCTGCAGGCTTTTTACGCAGCCTTTGCTGCCATTGTTCAACGGTCGAGCTCTTTTCGCCCGTACCCACACATAAATATATATATATATATAGAGTATAAATTGCGACTAGAGCTTGGTTCTGTATGTGTGTGAGAGTGTGTGTGTGTGTGTGTGGTAGAGGCAACTAGCGAATCACTTACCTCGATTTGAAATGGCGGCATCGGCGGCATACAAGTTGCCGTGTAGCAAGAGGCACCCAAGGCTAATTACAATCAAAATGGGGCAATTCATTTTCAGTGCCCCCCCATGGTTGCGGTGGCAAGTGGCAGGAGCAGCAGCAGCAGCAGCGGAGGCCGTTCTTTCGCGATGTATGCTACGTGAAATGATTTTCATTGTTTTGCGTTGTAGTACGCCAGTATATATATACTGCTCTAGTACGCTTTGGTATACGGTACGTATACGCACTCTCTCTCTCTCTCTGGGCTTTGTTATTCAATTGGTTGGGGCGTTAGATGCGCGTTCTAGTAACTGAGTGTGTGTTTTTCGCTCTCTCTTTAAGTTTTCATTTGTTAAACGTTTCCATAGTTTGCAGACAGAGACACAGAGATGCTCTTTGCTTGGACTCTTGACTCCGGGTTTCTACTATTCCTTTGTCCAATTTAAATAAATTGTCTTTTATTTTCCGAATCTTTTTGTTTTGTTGTGCTGTTGTTGTTGTTGTCTCAACACACTAATTAGCAACAACCGCCGGGCAACAAACGTTTTGCGTCGTCTCTCATACGTTTGTGTTTGTCTTTGACAATTTGGTTTCAATCTTAGATTTCAATGTGACAGTATTATTCTTTTTGGTTATGGCAGTAGCTGAAAGAGAGTAGATTGTGAAGTTTAATTAGTCAAAAAATAATTATCAAGTCAAAATATATGATATTCAAAGCAAAAAAAATATCTTTAAAGGTAAAAATGTTTTTCAGTTTGCGAATATTAATTAACATCTTCATGTTTTCAAATATTTTTAAATGAATTTTACTTTATTTCAACACTTTTTATAAGTTTTGTAGCCAACAGCATTACTTTTACCTTTTTGGGAAATGCAATTTAAGCGTTCTCGCTCGAGAGAGACTCTGTCGGGGCCAAGTTAATAAAGTGCAATTAACACAGAAGCGCAAAGTTAAATAACTCTTTAACGTTTTCTCTCTATTTTTTTTTTTAAATAGTTTTCTATATGTGTGTGTGAAATATGCTTGAAAATCAGATGACGAAAAGAGAGAGAAAGAGACGAAATGATGGCCAATGTAAATAAACGTGTAACTTTAAAGTTTGTTGCCAAATAATGAGTAGCTCTTAAGGACACAATCACACACACACACTCACACAAATATATATACACTTGGGGCATGCTGCTGTAGCATGCCTCTTTATTCTGAGCACTGCCTGCTGTCATATTTAAAGTCAAAGTTTTACATAATTTAATGAGTTTGCCTTACGTAATGGGCAGACACAGATAGACACAGAGAGAGCAGGAGCAGCAGCAAGGACGAAGTTGGTCAGTATATGTATGTGTGTGTGTGTGTGTGTGCATGTGAGTGCCCCATGGCTGTGGGTAAGCCGTAGAAAAATAAGCAAACAGAAAAGTTCAAATTATTTCATTATCACTTCCCGTCCAGGCCAAAAAAAAAAGTAAAAATAAAAACTCCAAGTCACAAAAAACACACAAAAAATTAAAAAAAAGAACAAGAAGTAGAAGAAGTAAGTGTGCTTTAAAGCCATAAAAACTGTGTTTTTTTCGTCGGCATACATAAAGAGTGAAGAGTCAGCTCGTCCTGCCATTTCAGCCTTTCGGTTCGGCCCTGAAGGCAAGTCGCGCGACTTGGTCATGAAAAATAAAGTTATAAATTTAGATTAACCCATGGTAGCCGATACTGGTACACTGGCTTCCGTGTGCGGCCTACCAAAACCATCAAGCAAGCCGTTGATACTTCCTCTCTCCCCCCCTTTGTTCACACTATCCATCCGGTTTTGGGTGCTTCCTCACACAAAACCCATTAAAGTCACTGCGCTTGCGACTTGCCTACTTGCCACTCGCTTCTGCTGCTGCTGCGTGTTCTGAGAGGGTATAATTATCTATCGTATTCATTAATGCCACAAACAGGCCAACACCAAGCAAAACCCAGCAGTTGGCCCGCCCAGCTTAGAGGTCGGATTGGGTTGGGGTTGGGTCTTGGGGTGTTGTGTTTCGTTGTATCATCAAGTATACGCAACGTTGTACGCTTACTTCGCCGCATGTCCTCAAGGAGCAATAAAATATTTGTATCTATTTTGTACGCTATATAACACTGGCTCCACTTGGGGGGTCCACCTCGAGCTGTAGGTGCCTGGCGCTACAACTGCTGGTCATGTAATTACTCAAAATGATGCTGCCAAGTCATGACTTACACTCCAAGAAAAAAAAGTGTCATGAAAAATAAAAATTTGTTTTCTTTTAGCAAAAACTAAAGTTTTGTTTAACAAAAGTTTAGTTGTTTGTTTTTCTTTGACATTTATTTGTGAACATAGAGCGAAATCCTTATCCCACATTTGCCGTGCATATTTATTTGCCGAGTGTAGATGTCGGGGTCAGCCGGAAGATAAAATAAGCTTTTATATGCACTGGCACTGGCCTCTGGTACAAAGCAGCAAAAGGCTTTTATCATGTAGGTGGTAAACAGTCGTAAATAAACAGGGCAGCACATAAAAAGAATAGGAATGATGGGTGTGGGGAGGGGTAGACATTGGGGGCTATTGTCATCTTTTGCAGGCACCTCTAAGCATTAGCCTCTGTTGTTGTTGTTGGTGTTGGTGTTGTTGTTCTTGGCCAAGGTTATCAGTTTTATGGTTGTTTGGCCTACAGATTTTTATATGTATTTTCCCTCTGTCTCTCTCATGCCACTTGCCACATGCTGCTACCGCACACAATGTTTGCTTTTTACTTTTATTTATGATATACACACACACACACACAGCATGGGCATAAACTCAGGAAAGTGTCTCGTTTTGTCGGCTGTTCGGATGGGGTTAAAGTAAAGGTTGCCCCGTTGAAGTTGCCGTTGAGTAACAGTAAATACTTTGTATAAATACTTTTTTTTTCCAGTTTGCACATCAAATTTAATATTCGAATAAAGCATCTTTAATTATTTATAATGTGACCGCATCCGTTTTTAATTTTTACGAGCACGACGGTTATTTGATAACCGGAGAGAACGTTAACTTTCGTTTTCAGTTCACCCGCCCACCGCCCACCGTCTATTGTGTGTCCTGTGGGCAACATTTTGTGTAGCCATCTAAATTGCACTTTGCGGTATAATTTCCAAGCTACAAGTTGGCTGCGCAATTAGTTTTTAGCTGGATTTTGTGCTGTGCTAAACTGATTTTTCCGTCGTCGCCGTCGTTGTCGTCGTTGTTGGTGCAACAAAACTTGCCGGAAAGCAATGCAAAAGGAGTGGAAGAAGCAGAAAAAGAAGAAGACACGTCTTTTGTCAGTTAGTTGCTGTGCTGGACGACAAGCGCAACTTTAAAATGGGTTAATTGCATTGTAAACTATACCAAAAACGAACAAATGGGCAAACAACAAAAACAACTAAAGCAACAACAACAAGAACAACACAAACTGAGCAGCTAAACAGCGCAAAAAGAACAGAGAGCAAAACTAAATTGGAGCAGCTTCGAATTCGATTGCCCTCTTTCTCTCTTTTGCTCGTTTTTACTATCTTTTTAGTTTTTCCCAGTTAGGGTTAGTGCATCATTAGAATTAGCAAGAACAAAGTTTTTTTTGAAAAGTCTTCTTCTCTGCTAAAGACGACAATCAGCTGGCAGAGCTCATTTCATGCTTGGCTGGCAATCGGAGCAGAGTTGTAATCAAGCTTTAGGCTTTTGCCATGGCGTATTTTTTAAACACCCGTAAAACCCGTTGCACAAACTTGTAACTGATATGCTGCCATGTAGCATGCACACACACACAAACACAAAAACTGTCAAGTGGTATGGAAAGGAAACGAAAGGAAAGGGGGACATTGGCTAGTTCAGAAAGGATTTGTCCTTGTTCAAATCGAAATGATTAAAACGACGCTAGTTTCTCTATGCCTCTGGCTTTCAATTGTGTGAGTGCACATGTGTGTGTGTGTGTGTGTGGGAGGAAGGGGGTGGGTGGAAAAGTTGTAAAATGCGACGACACACAAAAGCTGAGTTTAAAGTTCAGGCCGCAAGTTCGCCCAGTCAAAAAGAGCCCTGACACAGCAACAATGTGTTGAGTTCACCAAGCAGCACACACATACACACACACACTAACACTTACACTCACATTCACTTGAGTCTAAGCTGCAGAACTTTTTTGTGTGTGTGTGTGTGTGTGTGTGGTTGTCATAAAAAAGATCTAAGATGCGCTCGATAAAAGATTATTAAAATGTTCCAAACGAATGGCTAAAGTTCGCAACATCAGACATCAGGTTTTTCAAGGGAATGAAGGATGAATGGAGCTTAGACTGTATCTCCTCCATACTCTCCATAGTCTCCCCACAGTCTCCCTAGTCCCATCTTCTGCTACTCCATTGTAGGCATAAGTAGATGTGCGTCTGTCTGTAAAGTTGTTGGTTGCCGCAGTCGACAAGTTTCAAAAGCCATATCAAGTGGCCCGAAAGAGTTGAGTTCGCGGATTTTTATGCAGAGCAAGTTGCCACATGTGGCAAAAAGTACTTGATATCGTGCACATTATCGTATGTGCCACATATGCATGCAACCTCCCCGATGGCTTTTATGGTGTGGTAAGCAACATTAACAACCCGTTTTCCCATTGGTCAATGTATCGATAAATGCCTGTCGATGTGCAGAGAAATGAAATTATAATATCAACTTAAATATGTTTAGCCGTTTGATGTTTGCTTTAACAACGCATGCCACAAATGCTGACTGCCTCTTGCCACGTTGCAAGCAGCTGGCTAATGCTTTTTGCATTTTTTGCTGAAGTAAACATAATTCATTTATTATGAGCAGTGCGCAGGTCTTTGCCTCTCTATGGCACACTTACACTGAAAAAAAGTATTTGTTAAGCTTCTATTTGAGAGTGGTAAATACTTTTTTGGTTTTTGTTAAAATCTATACATTTTATTTTTAGATTGATTTTGATATATTTAAAAATATTTCTAAACCATAAAAGATATGTATTATTTAAGCTTTCTTTTCTTTATAAATATTTGAATCTACTCAATCTTTTTGCAATACATTTATGTTTGTTTAAAGTGCACTTCCATAGTTGAGATATGTGTGTGTTGGTATTGAAATCTTTGGGCTGTGGATTCACTTAGCAATTACGGCTTTATTTATTATGCCGAACTGAATTATCCCAGGCTGCCACGAGATTGCAATTTAAGCTTGTGTTGCTAATTTCAGCTAACATTCTATATTCTCAATTTTCTTTAATGCTAAGCACTTGTGTTGTTGTTGTTGTGCCCATTGTTACCTGAGCTTAACTACGCCTATGTCTGCCTGCCTGCCTTGCCCCCCGTCCCTGCTTCCTATATATATCAACGTCATCAACATTGAATGTGAAGCTTCAAGTGGATACAAACAAGTAAACGCAGAGTTTCATATGTGTTGTCTATATCTATATATATGTATGAGTGTTGCGTGTAGAAACATTTCATCTCGACTTTCATATCCTTGCATATTGCCCAGCTAATAGCTTGTGTTGAGTGTGATAGATTTCTTTTGACAAAGATTATAATTAAATTTTGCACTGGCATCAAGTATTAAAGCCAAACATTTTGAAACATGAGAGAATGTTAAATACTATAATATATTTTTGGAAAAACGTGCTTTGAACTCTATATACATATATGTATATACAAAGAGTGTGTCCAACATTCGCAACAACAAAAATATCGAGAACAACATCAACAAATAACCATAAATCAAATCAAATGACAACATGAAAAATTGCCAACATAAAAACCGCAGCCAAAACCATTATTCCAAATTTATACTAGGGTGTGTGCAAACCAAGCAATTTCTTTTTTTTTTTTTTTGTCCCTATTGTTTTGTGTGTATGTGTATGTGTAGCATACACAGCCTAAAGGCCTAACCGCATTGAATGACAATCAGCATATAGCTATATAGAGTATGAAGAGTCCACAGTACAGAAACAGAAATAAACACAGAAACAATGTTTTTTTTGCCACCTACAAGTAAGTAAATATTGAGCGCAAATATTGTAAACAAACGTGCCAAACAAACATACATAAATGAGTGCGTTTCCTATGAGAGAGAGCAAAAAATAATCATTGGAGGGTAAAGTTACTTTTTTTTCTCGGTCTGATTGCTAATAAAAGACAATCATATTGAGAGAAAAAACTTCTTTCTTATGCTATGTGATACAAAATAAAGTCAGAAAATGCCTTTAACACATAAAGAAGATTTGCCAGAAAGGGTACAAAATAGCAAGAAAATTAAAGGATTTCGCGGCGTATTAGTTATATGTATGTATGTGTGTGTGTGTGTGACAGCTGTCAGCGGACTATACATAAGGGGTAAGCGACACTTATGTCATGGTAGAACAAACAATGCCAAGTTAGGTGCGACTTACCTAGAACAACAATAACAACAACAATAGCTAGTTAGGTGTTAAAGTCAACAATGTTATTCCTAATACATTATAGGCAACATTGATGGCTCAGGCATTGGGCATTCGGCATTAGGCATTAGCTGGCTAAGAACTGATGTGGAACAAAGAGAGAACCCAACGGATCCAAATGATTCACAAGTGATTCCCCAAATGACCCGAGTGTATATTAGGGGATTTGAATTTTTGTTCGGGGTACGAGTTAAAGAGCTACAACAATGGCCATGTTGGAAACTAAATGGGAACTTGATGCCAGCATGACATGCTCGAATTCATAATTAAGAGCTATTAGGTTATCGCATGGCAGTGATTAATAAACAGATTGCCATGTTGACAACTGCACTGAGAGAAAAGAAATAAATAAATAATTTTTTATGAATATGTTTTGTATAAAACTTTTTAAGTTAAAACGAAAAAATGTACAATTCAAACCCAAATGTTATCGAATATTTCTCTAAGTGCCCCAAAAAAAAAAAAAGGCATGTTAATGTCTTAATGCTTGAAATGTTTTTGGCCAAATCAATTTTGTTGTCTACCAAACCAAAAAAAAAACAAAGAAAAACCTTTAACGAATTCAGTTCAAGAACAGACTTAATTTTATTTATTGGTTATCATAAGCTTCGCTGACATTAACAAAGAAGACATCAAGTGAATGTCCTTCTACGAAAAGAAAGCGAAAGAGAGAGTGGAATGCGAAACCTGACTAGCCTGACTAGCTGACTAAACTTGATGGCCATCACCTGATGGACAGACAGGACAGGCTCTAAGACGAGTCAAGTCAAGTCAGTCTATCCAAATAAGTTTATCCAGCTCCAAAGCTCCAATACTACACTTCCTTGCTGCCGCTGCCGTTGCCGCTGTTGCTTCTGACGTTGACAGCATGCTCATTAATTTCACTGACAGGCGTTGCTTTGACGCCTCTCCCCTCCCCCCTTTAGCGTGTGTGTGTTTGTGTTTTATTTCATTTGTTATTTCGTGCCTAGAAACAAAAAAAAAAGACACTGAGACATTTAAGCAAATCCATTGGACTCTATTTGTTACTCACATGGCGACCAGCTACCAGCGACCAGGGCTGCACAATAACCGCGAAAACTGTCACACTTGACAGCACAAATTGACCGGGGATGGGTCGGGGGGGTCTGACAGGTGGAAATGTTCACCTTTTGTTTGCCAGCTCGACAGCTCGATAACCAAAGTACACGATATACAAGTGACAGTTGACAAATTGGTTATGCAAAGCAACTGTTTAGCTTGACGAACAACTTGTAGATATGTCTGAGATTGACATATTCCATATATGCATATATATATATATATATGTGTGTGTGTGTGTGTAACATACAGCTGTTGACACATGAAACTTGAACTGTTAAGAAGTCAAAACAGTTAAAGTATAGAAATTTTGGCATTGCTCTTTAATGTTTTGATGAAACCAGAAGAAAACCAGCTAATTAGTTGTTTTAGCTGGGGTTCGTAATTAATAATCGTGTCTTGAAATTTCAATTGCACTGAGCCGGAATCAGACACAGAAAGAAGAAGCAGAAGAAGACGATAAAGGAAGGACTGAAGAATAAAGAGTAAAACAGGCCATATGCTTAGTTCAGAGAACTAGCCTAAGGAAAAACTCAAAGCTCGCATGTTATAAGTGTATGTATGTGTGTATGTATGTGACTGGATAAAAGTTTGAGGCAGTGACTTTGTCTTGGTTGTCAGCGCCACTTGCTAAACGCTTTTTCCTCACTACACTCCCTCGCCCTCGCCCTCGCCCTCTCTCTCTGACTGTGTAGTAGTTTTCTTAAACTTTATTCGTGTGTGTGAGTTTGAGTGTGTATGTGTATGAAGGCGGCACAAAAGCTGTTGCTTGCTTTGCTGTTTAGGCGCTGGCTTAATGCCTTACCCGCAGGGGTTAGCAGTCGCGGAGCAAAGCAGTCAAGAAGGGGGCGGCGGTGGAGAGGGAGGTCGATTCTCTAACAATGCATGCTGCTTGGCCAACTTAGTGGTAGTAGTTGCAAAAAAAAAGTTTTTTGTGGCCTTTTGAAAATATTTCTTTGGCCTATGACTGTGACTTCCTTGGTGCTGGCGCTGTTGCTGGTGTTGTTGCTGTTGTTGTTGCTGTTGTTGTTGCTGTTGTTGTTGCTGTTGTTGTTGCTGGTGTTGTTGCTGTTGCTTTGGCTATTAACTATAATTACCACATTAAACGGCCAAAGTGTGTCTTAATATTCAATTATAAGTTTCTTTCTTTTTTCATAGCATACATTTATGCGTGTTTTTGTGTGTGTCTGTTGGTGTGTTGGTTTCTGTTTTTGGCGGCGTCTGTCTATTGGCAAAGTTTTTACCACATTTTTGCTGTCTTTGTTTATATTATTGCTTGTCGTGCTTCAATGTCGACGCTTGAGTGCGTACAAATTATATCCGTAAATCTTAATGCGCTTGTATTGCTTTTGATTTTGTGCCAAACGCAAAGGCAGAAGGCAAAGCGAGCTCCTCGAATCAATGACTTTTCCTTCTTTTTGTTTTGGTTTTTGTGTTTTTGTGTATTGAAAGAATGTGCGCAATTCTGCCAAATGGCCATTTGTATCATTCTGATGGCAGGCAACATCGATAAAATAAATTGTATATATATATATATATGTATAATGGGGTAGTTGAAAGTTTCCACATCAACCAAGAACTGACTTTCGATACTGTTCGGCGGGCAATTAGGCAAAGTACCACAATGAAATTACGAGCATGTGTAAGTAGGCCGGGCCCAAAACTTGACTTTTAATAAGCATCTTTGCTAGTCGAAACGCAATTTAGACACAGAACTAATGAACACTATTTGAACTCAACTCAAACACCGAGTTGCGGGTCTCTTTTCATTCTGCCAGCGACAGAATTTTAATTAACGAATCGTAAAACGTTAATTTTGCATATTAATAAGCACGACACACGGCAACAACAACCACCTACAATTGTTGTTTGAGAGTGTGTGTTTGTGTTTGTAGGGGGGAGGAAAGGGTATTCTCTCTACACTAAGTACAAGCAACACGCACACTCAAGCAATTAATAATGTACAGTGTACAAATTTAACTTGCTATGGGAAATTTAAGTTCTGTTCTGAAATTAATTTCAATTGAAGAAAGAGAGAAATAAAAGTTATTTAGAGTTGGGTTAAGAAAGTATTTATAAATATATATTTTTTAGAGTGTGAAAAGTCAATTAATTAATTATGTTGCTCGCCAAACACCCACACTTGCCACACTTGCCACACTTGCCACACTTGCCACCTACTTTGTGTCCTTTCGTCATCATCAACATCAACATCATCAACATCAATGACAATGCCAATGCCAATGAACGGAAACACATCGCGAGCTGTCAACGAGCAACAAACATGGACAGCCTCAATTAATTGCTCTGGCAATTATCACACACAAAATGAAATTTACTCTAGGGACTCTCTGTGTGTTTTTGTGTCCTTTTTTTTTTTTTGGTTTTTCTGTTTAAGTTTGCCAATTTGCCAAACTTCATTAAAGACTGAACGCAATCGATATTGAAACTCTACAAAGTGAATGCTTGAGGCCATTTTTGGGCTTCAATTTAATTATTTTCTTGTTTACCAACTCGTAGAATACAATATTTGAATACAAATGGCAAGACAAATAACATATAAAATCAAATGCAAAAAACAAGTAAGAAGGCACTAGTCGAGTAAGCTTGGCTAGAAGATACCCTTAACCGGAAATACCTGACATAAGTGTACTACCGGACAAATACTTGATGGTTACATATCTCCCATGTTTCCTAACCGATTTGAAAAATAATTTCACAGATTTTCTCTAATTTGTTAATAGTTTCAAGCCGCATTTTCGAGCTTTCTAAATTAAAGATTTTTTTGTTATCGATTACATGTGTATATCGTAAACTTAAAAAGTTATCGAAAATTTGAAACAAACTTGCTTTGTCTATGGATTAGAAGAGCTCATATCCAAAGTTTGGCCTCTAGCTTTTGTAGTTCCTGAGATTGACGCGTTTATACAGATGGATATATATCGCCTCGGCTTTTGATGCTGATCTAGAATATATATTCTTTATAGGGTCGGAGAAGCTTCCTTCTGCTTGTTACATACTTTTGCACAAAACCATTATACCTTTTTTTTATCTATTTCATTGGTTAAGTGTATAAATATGTTGCAAACAAAAGAATAGTATAGATATATGTTAAAATCAAACCAACCAAATTCTCATTTATGCTTGGAAAAACACTCGTAACTACATTTTTGACATGTAAAACTTCACATAGCATTATAGAGAAACCCGTTTACTCTTTCCCCCATGATGGTTGATGAGGGGCAAAATTGAAAACCATCTAATCCGCTTAAATTATTGTTTCGGGGAAAAACAATGTTTCGTTCTTAGCTTCGAGGCTATGCCTATGGTTTCAATTAAGTTAAAATTATTGGAAAAGCTTTTCCATGCAACTGATTTCACACCTTGTTTCAAAGTTTCACCCGGTGTTGTGTTAAATTGGAAAATATTTAAAACTTTTCAACTGACAAGCAAAAAATAAAATTCACTGGAATTATTGTAATATTCTACGGCAACATAAACTGTTTCTGTATGTGAATATGAGCTTCGGGAGCTGTTGGTTTTTTTGTTGTGTTCTGAAGAAGGTCAAAGAATCATAGCTAAAATTACTTTTGTCGAACTTTGTGTGGGTTTCAATGAAGCAAAAAGCTAAATTTAACTGTTTAAATTTTGCTCTTATCAATATCTGATATTTTATTTTTCTTAAAAGGACTTTCTTCATTATTATTTAACTTAACCTTTTTCAAATAAAGAAAGACCTGCCAAGGGACGCGGCGCCGGTTGCCTGGGTGCTGGGGGTGCCATAGTAAACGCCGAAAAAACCTTCAAAGTTTAACAAAAGCAGCAATTTCTATTTCAGCCCACAATAACAAGCACCAAAAAACGAAAAAAAAAGAGAAGAAAAAAAAGGTTGAATGCTATCCGGTATAGCTACTTGTTGGCCTGTGGAATTGTTGTGGGTTGGCCGAAAAAAAAATATAAGAAAAATATAATCTAAATGCAAACACAACTATTTCTTGATGATTCCCAGTAACAATAGAATGCATTTGGATAGCTGTATGAAAACATTTTGTAAATTAAAGCTATAGCAATAACATAATAGAACACGAACAACTAGGGAAGAGGGCGGGGCAGCATTTACATATTTTTGTAAATGTCTTAAACTCAACTCAACTCGAACTCAAACTGAACTGAAATGTCTTAAAGTTTTGCTGAAGCCAACAACGAACAAAAGGTTTTTACTAGATGAAACATGGCACAAAAATTAGTCGCACACACACACACACACTTATACATTTTACTTCTAGGCAAAACAAATAAAGGATTTTGCCGGGATAACGCCTGCCAATCCGTCAGCCAGAGCGCTGGCTGAGTCGGCGAGCATAAAATCCTTGCAAAGATTTGTTATATGTATTATGAGCAAAGTTTTTGCGTGAATTCGCGTACAAAGCTTGTTGTTGTTGTAGTTGTGGGTGAAGTGATGAGAGGAGAGTGAGAAGAAGGTTAAGGGGGGAACCTGTCAGCTGACGAAAGGCGCGTAATTAGTAGAAACTTGAGGAAAGCCATGAAAAATTACTTCAAATTGGGCGTGAAATTGGTGCAAAATAGCAAACAAAAAAAAACGCAGACTTGATGAATATACACATTTTTTTTTTGTGTTCAGCGAAACATTTATTCCTTAGTCATTAGTCATGGTTTAAGTTTTAGATTTATAGCGGGGAGCTCCAAGACGCTCATCTTAAAGTCGAGACGAATTTCTTGGTCCTTAACCTTTTTAAAGAGATATTTAATACTATGTACTAGTAGAGGACATGCCAATTTTCGTGGGATTCAAGCATTTTAACTTTGTGCACAAATATTTTGAGTACACAAGCATCAGCGACTAAATATTTTGTGCACCATGGCTCGTTGAGCATTTACAAATATTATAATAATGACAGCTCGAGAGCCCGAAGGTCCCGAGAGCCAGGGAACAACAACAGACACACAACGGGCGACGAAAGGATAGGTTGCCAGGACCAACAAGAACTGTCTACGAATAGAGTATGAGAAGTTGAGTAGGCTCAAGCAAGTTGTAACGGCTTACATATAAATATATATAAATATATAGAGAGAGAACATGAAACGAAAGGAATGGCATGGATGGAAAATGCTGACACACACACACAAAACATTCAGAGCAGACGTTGAAAAAGCCAAACATAAAATTTAATTAAAAACTTTATAACAACTACAACATCTTCCATTGCCTCAGCCCCCCCTCCCCTCACACAGACAACCAACGCAGCTGAAGAAAAAGAAAAAAAATAATACTAAATAATATATATAACAAAAAACCAGAAAGTAGAACTCTCTGCAAGAATATACAATGTGTGTCTGATCCAAATAAATGTCGCATCCGCATTGTTGCACCAGCTTCTTCTTCTTCTTCTTCGTTTCTTTGTTGCTGTTTCAAGAATCGAACAAGTAGGCGAAAAATGCTTGTTAAAGAAACTTGTTGGCTCTGAACTTGCACATACTTTAACTAAACGCCAAAGCAAAAAAACTAACTTGGTTACAAACTTAAACATGGTTAAATGCATTTCTAAACTTATTTCATACTCTCTCTAACTCTCACTCTCTCCTCATGTGCAAATAATTAGCTTAGAGAGAATAGATGAATGCACCACAACAAAACTAATTTGCTTATTTTGTAATTTTTCAATTTGCAGTGAGGCAAAGGCAAAGAAAGGTTTTAAATTGATTTTGTATTTGGTAGAGAGCTTTTAAACATTTCACAAAGGAGAAACAAATTTAATTTCTACTCTGCCAAGAGTGAAAAGTAAAATCTCTACTCAACTACACAAAAGAGCAATGAAGCAAGGAAAATCTGCAACAAAATTTGCGAGAAAAATATTCGTAGCACAGCATTTGGCATACAACAAAAAAACCTGAAAACCTGAAAAAAATACCTAGAAAAAAAATATGTATAAAGAAATATTATACTCTTTTTCAAGCTTGATGAACATACAAATTGATGCAATTTATTGAAATTGTATTTAAATGAAATTTATATATAAAATATTCAGTCATGATTAAGAAAGACTCTTTATTAGAGCTACCAAGAAAAAACAGCTCATTAAAATTTAAAGCTGAAGCTAAGAAAAGTCGTTTTGCCTGTCTTTAAATTGAGCATGGATGAGTAGTTGTTGGCCTGGTTTAATGCAGCTAGTTAACTGGGGCTAATCGCATTAAATTAACACACTAGAAGAAAACTCTTTCACCAGAAAGATAGACAGACAGACAGACAGACCATAGCCAAAGCCAAACAATTACGATGCACAAAGTGCTTGTTGAAGAAAGCACAGGCGATAAAAAAAGATGGAGGAGAAGAGAAGAAAAAAACATGAATAGAAATAGACGGTCTTGGCAAAGTGAACGGAACGAAACGAATCCAATAGACTTGTTATTGGTTTTGTATTGTTTCTCGGTTTTTTGTGAGCCAAGCCAAAGGCGTTTATAAATTACTTAAAGCGCTTAATACGCCAAAGCGAAACAACAAGAAACAAAAGCCGGAGACGGAGACGAAGCAAACCAATCGCAAAGGCAATAGCAATAGCAAAGGCAAAGCAACAGGAAAAAGCAACACGATAGAGAACAACTTGTGGCGTGACCACCACATATGCACCATTTCAGTGGCAGCCACCCACCCATCATCACCCACCCAGCACAGAACAGCCATCCGAACAGATTAAAGCATATCATGTAGCAGCAAAATCCAAAAACCGCAGCCAAACAAAAGCGTCCAAAACGAAAGGCGAAAAAAAGCGTAAAAGGAAAAAGCCGTAGGCATACAAAAATCCTCTCTCAATTGATTATCAATCAATTTTTCGGCATCCTCCACACACACTCTCTCTCTCTCTATGCATGTGTGTGTAGAAGAAAATTTAGCCTACAGGAAGAAAATGGAGCAAATGGAGCCGAAGCTGATATATATATAAAACAAAGACATCGGCATTGGCATTGACGCAAATATCGCAAGTGGTTATATTGCCTTGGCTACGACTTGGCTAATGGAATTAAAACTGGCAGTTGCGTCCAAAGTGCTTGACAGGCTCTGTCTTGTTAAGAGGTTATGTGGCTTGCGTACTTTCGCTCTGTCTATATGTGTGTGTGAGTGTGTGTGAGTGTGTGTGAGAGTGTGTGTGTGTCTCCTAGAGTGAAATAATAAACGACCAGAACCGAATTAGTCGACACAAATCAATTGCATTAAGCGACAGATACTCGACGTTGACTGTGCGTCTGTCTGTACACTTGGCGAAAAAAAAGAGTGTAAAGATTTAGAAAAATATGAAAAAAGATACTGATTTGTATAAGAACTTAATAGAGTTATTATTTTTAGATTAATAGATTTATATATTCATTTAAAATGTATATTAAAAACTCTTTGTAAATGGGGAAAAAAATGTTTAATAAGTTTTGGAATACAGAAAAACAACTAAGTTAGTTAATAAACTATTTTTACTCTATGTACTAAGTTTTTCAACTGCAAATAATTTGCTTGACATAGATAGATTATTAAACTTTCGTTTGTCACCCATATTTTTGGCAAGTGTACATTATGTCTCTGTATGTTGGGTGTCCAATGAATGTGTGGTTAGACAACCGTATCTAATACAGACAAACAGGAGGCACAAACACAATGCCGCCGCCGCCGCGGCTAACAAAATTGAGATAGGCTCCAAAAACAATTCGTGCAGATGGAAAAAGAGATGAGCGGGGGGAGGGGGTGTGGGTTGGTTGTTGGCCTAATCGGGCACTCAAATAAATGGCGAACCAACAGCTGCAAACGACTTATTTATGCACCACACATAGAGAGAGAGAGAGAGAGAGAACTGGCGGAAAAGCTACATAGAAAAGAGGAAAAAAAGGTGGCTAACCAATATTCAGAAGCGCCAAAGTGAGTGTCTCTGTGTGTGTGAAAAGTGTTAAAGAGTGTGAGAAGTGAGGAAGCACACGTGCTCAAATTAAGTTCCTAATAATAATTAAGGATTATTGCTCTCGCTCTTTAGCTCAGCAGCTCAAAATTGCCGCATGCATGGAATTACATTAACATTAACATATAGAAATACTAGATATAGAAATATTCACGTACAGAAAAAAGAAGAAATATAATAAGTATGCAAGTATCTCTCTCTCTCTCTCTGTCTCTTTCTCTGTTTGAGAATGTTTTGGCCAACATCCTTTTGTGTACTAAAATTGAATGAAATTCGTAAAAGATATGTCTGTGAGTGAATATATAGCGTTCTCTCGTGACAGACAGACAGACATATGGACACATATATATTCAAGTAGACATTTTTTCGCTCATTTTACTTTGCTTTCTTTTCACACGTCGGCGCATGTGTTTATTTCATTTGAAGTTTCCTTTCTTGCCTTTCGCTATTTCATGTTGGCATTTACACAGAATTTTCTTGCCCAGTTTCCCTGACGGAAGAAGAAAATTCAGCTTTCCTTTGCTTTACTTTCTTTACTTTTTGGTTTCTCACATTTTGGCGCCTTGGCATTCGTTTTGAGTGCGGGGCGTGGCGCGGCTTGGGGGGAAAAAAGTGCCTGAAGCCTGATGCCGCAAAACAATGAAAATTGGTTTTGTTACTTTTACTTATATATATATATTCTCACGGAGCCGCTGTTGGCCAACTTTTGTGGTGCTTGTGGCTTAGAAGGAGAAAGCCGAAAGCCGAAAGCGTAAGACGTTGCCGTTTTTATTGCCCATGTTATTGTTGGTGTATTTATTTGGCAGACATAAATGTAGCTAAAGGAATGCACAATTTTTGCGTCTTTCGCGGTTTGCGTATTTGTAAGCCACTCTACACCCCCGCGGCACATCCCTTTCCCCACGCAAAACGAAAAAATTATATTTCTGTTGTTGTTGTTGTTGTTGTTGCTGGTGTTGCCTGTTTATGGTATGGTGTTTGGGGTATTATCTCATAAAATCTAAAATGTAAACACTGCCACACAGTAGTAGGCGCTGGCTGCCGGTCTGCCTGGTTGGTTGCCTGGTTGTCTTAGCCAAGTTGGCCAACTTGGCTGGTTGGCTGATTTTGTCTCTTTAGCACGTACACCGTTTATATCCTTAATGCGATATTCAGTGTCCTGGCCAGGGCACATTTTACGAGTATCTCTCGCACTTTGTCACGGATACCCCGAAGAGGATAGAGAATGTCTGTCTGTCAGTTCCAGGTATATTGGCCGCAATTTTCAAATATTTTATAGATATTTGTATAAGAAATATATGCACTGAAATTACCTTAGAGAGCCAGCAAAAAAAAGCTTTGGCAGCAAGTTGTTGTTATCAACTCCTTTTCTTATCCACTTTTAGCACACACTTTATGGTGTTTTTTATATGTAATCCCAAATGTATTAGTGTATTTTCAGCTAGCTGTTAGCACAATTTGGTTAATAACGGTCTTAGCCCTTTTGATTCAAAGCACACTTTTGCACACACAATTACACATTACACTTTCTGGTGGGTATCGTTTTGTCTTAGTATCTGAGTCAAGCTAAGAAGTATCTTCTTCGGAGCAACACTGTTTGGAACACTGTATGGAACTGTTGTGGAAACCGCGAACGCGCGCGAAACGTGTCAACTTTGTGTAAGAGTTCACTTTCTACTAAACGCTTTTTGCTGAGCGCGTGTTGCCGATTACCGTTATTCGTTCGTTTCGGCATTCGTGAATGGTTCGTATGAGTTCGGCTTGGCTTCGTAATTGTGACTCGCAACAAGAGCGAGCGAACCAACACAGACAATCGGTTTGTGCTCTCACTAAGGCAATGCGGCGAATTCAAGCAACACGACAGAGGAGAGATTCAAACAGCCAATGATATTACTGCAGCATGTCCTTTGAAAAGATCGTGAATAATTATTAAGTGAAGTAATGTGAATTATTTTCAACGCATTGCACTCGTAAGACAAATAAATTTGTTTGAAATTTCTGTAGTAGAATAATAAATTGTAAATTTACAGTTAAATCTATTCACACTAACGTCGCATTCATATGCGTGAGTTGTAAGGGGTAGTTTAAATATGTGCCTGCAACATGTTCGCTCAAACATTTTAGTTGTGTTTCGAACCAGCTTGTTTGTCTCTTCCCATCCTGCTCCAACACACCAGCTACCCCGCACAATTCGCTGTCAAATGTTGGAACAGTGGCGTTGAATCAAAATAACAAAGCATGACCAACAAAGCAGAGTCGCGTGTAATTAAAACTAAACAGAGGCGTAGATGAGGCTGCAATGAGCTGACCCCTAAAAACAGTAACAGTAACCTACACCCTCCGTACACACCTACACCTTGTCATGGGTCAAACCGATAAGAACTGTCGCTCTTGTTGTTGTGGTTTCTGTTGTTCTTTCGTTGTTGTTGTTGTTGTTGGCATCATCATAGTATGTTATTATGTTGATGATGGCAATACCAAAAAAGCAGAGAGAGTCCACAGGTCAGGATTAAAAACAAAAACCACCGTCTGTTACGACTGGTTGAATCAAAGGAGAGGAGAGGAGAGGAGGGAGGCAGTGGTAGAGGCAGGAGACAGACGACAGACGACAGCGTCACGCAAAATATGATATTGTCCAGTAAGAAGGAGTGAGAGGTAAAAATATGTACGCAGCATACAAAAGCCGTCATGAAATTAATTTGAACATTTTTCAACCTTTCTGCTGTTGCTGTTGCTGCTGCTGCTGCTGCTGCTGCTGCTGCTGTTTCTGTTTCTGTTTCTGTTCCTGTGTTTCATTGCTTTTTTGCTGTGGCAGCAACATTGCTGTTGGCTTAATCAGAAACAATGCTGGACTTTTTTTTATGATGACTTTTTTTTTGTTTTTGGTGTGTTTGAACAAAAAAGCAGAAAGATTGAATCTGCCCTTCCTTGGTTTTGTTACCGAAAATTTGCATAAATAAAGTCATAGATGCCGCCGCCGTCGCCGTCGCCGTTGCCGCCGCGTAGCAGACACTGAAAGGTGACCAGCTGTGCGAGTCATCATTTTGCCAAAGTATTATGTACACGATTTTTGTGGCTTGTACTCGTTGTTGTTGTTTGTTGTTGTTGTCGCGGTCAGTCAGTATATTTTTCTATAATTATTTTGGTTTTTTGTGCCACAAAATTGAACATCAACCGCAGATTTGACAGGTTTATCGCGCGGCGGGCATAGAAAGTACAGATTGGTTGGGTCGAAAAAATATTAAACGAATTCACAACAACATTGAAAGGTTTTTCCGGGAGAGAGAGAGAGAAAGAGTTTTTAAGTAAAATTTATGATATTCTTATTGTCTCTGATTTGTTATCCTTTACTTGTTTCCCCTTCTTATTGTGAGGAACATTTGAAAAAGTTTTGTTATAGTTTTTAAAGTATTTTCTTAAGAACTTCAAATTAAAATGTAGAAAATATGTTTTTATCACTTCACATCTCATACACTTGCAGAAAATGATTAGTATGTGATGTGTCAGTTACAATTTACTTGGCTAGTCTCAAGCATATATGCAGAAAGAAAGAGAGAGAGAGAGATAGAGAGAGATAGAGAGACAGTTACTTACATCATAGGTGGAAAACCTGGCATCCAGATGATGCGTTTCCAGGAAGTCACGAGAAGCGCCGCGTCACAAATGGACAACAAGACCGGGTGAGATGGGTAAGAGGTATCGGGGGTGGGGTAGGGTGAGGAGCGAAAACAAGAAGTAGAACTACAAACAGGCAAACAAATAAACAAGCGGCATACAAACATGCCCGGGACGACTGTGACTGTGATTGCCGGACATTTGCGCAAAAAGGCAAAACAATTGAATTGAATTGACAACAGCAAAAGCAACAACAACAACAACAACTGCAGCAACAGCATTCCGGATATCAATGAAGAGTATGGGGTGGTGGTGGTGGGCTTAAGTGGAAGCGAAGGGGGGTGGGGTGTGTGCGGGTGCGGGTGCTGATAGTATTAAACATACATACAACGCTCGCTGCTGATGCCGCCTGATGCCAAGGGTATGGTGCAAAAGCCCTTGTTGCATGGCCAATCTGTGTGAGTTGTTCACATTGTTGTTGTTGCTGTTGTTGTTCTCATTGTTGTTGTTGTTGCTGAATGTTGTTTGCGCTGCACTCGAATGCTTTTTGCAATGTAAACAGCCGCACTTAACTACAACAACCAAAACCCAACCCAAACCACTCGGACATATTCTCACTTTTTTTTACCCTGACAATTTTTTTGTTCTCTTCTTCTTCACCGTTTTTTTGTTTATTTGGTTTACTGCGGTTAATTTTGTCTTTTTCTATTTTTTTTTTTTCGGGTGCCCGCAAATTAGTTGAATTTCCCAGGCAAAAAGCCGAAACGAAGAGGCTCAGTTGTTGTTTGAGTTTGAGTTTTGGCCCGGACCAGATGTGACAACAACAACAACAACATCAGTCCGGTAAACTCACCCCCTCTCCGCACCACACCTCACCTCACCCCACCCACTCACCCCTATTTTGTAAAGAAGAATATACATATATATCCCTTAAACTGTTAGCATTTTGTGCCTCTGCCTGTGTCTCTGGTCTGGGCAAAACGTTACAGAACTTAATCCGCTTAAAATTTGGAAAGTGCTAATAGTTTTTCATGTTGCAACCCCCTTCCCCATCCCCTAGGTAGCTGTGCTGCAAAACCAACCACCCGAAGTACCATTTGCTGTTGAGCCCCGGCATCAACGAAAGCAAAAAAAAAAAGGTGTTAAAAGCCAATAACTTATATTCTTAGATTTGTCATTTGTGGCTGGGCATATATGAGTATTATGTATCTGTGTTTTGATCACTTTCTCTCTGTCCCTGTATGTGTGATTGTGTGTGTGTGTTTGTGTACTTTGTGGTAATTGTGTTTTATGTTACGGCTTTTTATTTTTTAATTTAATGGGCAAAAATGGGGGAATATTACGATTATGGCATTTTTTTTCCCTCAAACAAATTGCGTTGTTACATTAATTTTGTTTTGATTAATGAGCATTTGGGTTTTTTTTATTATATAAAATTCTGAAATGAAATAATTTGATATGCTTAGAATAATAATGTTTGCAACTTTTGGCCATTGTTGAGCTTGTTGATGAATATTAAAAATATAATTAATATTTTTATTATCCTTTTTTTTGTACATAACATTTAGATGTGCTTATGGTAACATATGGAAAATGCAAAAGCAAGAAAGACAAGCCGAATATTATATACAATAAAGTCTACTTTGTATTAGGCTGACAGCTCAGAGATATAGTATTAGGAATGCTTTCCTTTCTCGCTGATTTTGATATATTATGATAAGCTGCATCTAAAAGAAGAAGAACTTGATTCAGATCGAAAGAACCAAAACTGAGATACAATTTTGATTCTGACAACTCAGAGATATAGTATTTTATTCTCGCTGACATGCAACAAATAGAAGACCTTTATCAAAGATTCAGATCGATTGAACCAAAACTGAGATACAACTTTGCTATATCGACTAAGCTCGCGATGCTAATCAAGAACACATACACTTTATACGATCGTATACAGTGGCTCACAACTTATTTGGGATGGTGTCGACCAAAATGCTTAGATACCTGCCATATCCGTATTTCCTATTATCTTTCAAAAATTCCTAAAACCCATGGTAGGTAAATATATAAACCATCAGAGTCAATATTTGAACGCAATGAACTGGGATTAAAAAGTTCAAGTTTCCTAATTTCAGGTCACAGCTTATTTGGGATAGTTATGTTACGGAAACCTGCGTGCCATAAAACCCACGATTTTTGACATGAGTTCGAATATTCAGGATATAAGTAGACTAATTCTTCGTAGTCGGCTTAGTTATATCCTGTATCTCAAGTGCAACAAGCCATTTAGGGCTATGGGCAAACGAACTACCATTGATGATGTATGATGTAGGAAAATTATCTTTCCTTTTTTTGTTTCTGAACATATTCTGATGTTTAATCAAAAAATCTTTTTCTACACACTTTAATGACAATTGTCATTACTAGGTTCATATCGTATTTATCAAAGAAAAAGCAATAAAATAATATATTACTTTCTAACACGTTTTCGTCACACTTTCCAACACAAAGTAATCAAATTTACATCATAAATGACTAAATGGAACAGAAGGTTTTTGCTATCCGCAATTATTCACAAAACTAATTGCATAGGGAAATTCGGAATAAAACCCATCAACACACACACACATATATATAGTATACACATATGGATATATTCTTGTGATGGGCATGCAAAAATGCATTAGCATTAATCTTTAGTATGCGCTCATTTCATCATCAACATTGTCTTTTGCCCCTTGAGGGGCGTGTCTGGCATGGCCTGGGCTAGCTGCACATATATTACACATATTAATATTTTAGCACTTAGCTCAAGCCATAGCTAAAAACGGGTCGAAATAAAAGCCTAGCCATACACACACACACACACACAGGCACACACACACACACACATACGCACACAAATGACTGAAATCAGACGGACATCCTGGCGTGCATTGAGCCATCGTCTAAGGCTGCTGTTTTATTTATGATAATGTTTGGCCATTCGTTTGGTTTATTGTGCTAATGTGCCGCAATTAAGATTAAGAAGATGATTTTCCTGTTTTCCCAAACAGCCAACCAGCCAAAGAGCCAGCCAAAGCACGTGTGCGATTCTAGTTTCTTTAGTCACGTTTATAATATATATACATATATATAAATATATATGGCAAACTATTGGGTCACCTATAAATAATTGCATTTACACGCTGTTCGCTTTTCGTAAATGTGTTTGTCACATGCTGACATATAAATGGTGTTTAACTCATAAATAATAAATAATCAACAATCAACAATATGTTAAATCGGCATTGGCATACTTAAATTTATTTGTTTCATTCAAATAAAGATCGAGTTAAATGTTTATTTATTTTATCAAGTGTTAATGGGTAACAAAAAAAAAAACTATTAAGGTGAAAACCCTTTAATATATATATATTTTTATACCCTTAACTCATGAAATGGGTTAAAAAGGGTATAATATTGTTATGCAAAAGTATGTAACAGGCTGAAGGAAGCTTTTCCGACCCTATAAAGTGTATATATTCTTGATCGGCATCAAAAGCCAAGTCGATAAAGCCATATCCGTTTGTCTGTCCGTCTGTCTGTCTGTATGTATGAACGCGTCGATCTCAGGAACTACAAAAGCTAGAGACTCCAGCTTCTGGATATGAGCTCTCCTAATCCGTAGGCATAGCAAGTTTGTTTCAAGTTTTCGATAACTTTTCAGGTTTAATAATTAAACATGTAATCGATAACAAAAAAATCTTGAATTTTGAAAACTTGAAAATGGGAATGAACATCTGTGAACATCTTTGTTGAAATCGGTTCAGAAACACCGGAGATATGATTTCATCAAGCTTTGGTCCGGTAGTACACGTCTGTACGTGTGTCTGTCAGCTCGACCGTCTGTTCGTCTGTATGGTCAAGGGTTAAGGGTACCTTCTAGTCGAACTTACTCTAGACTCGAGCCTTCTTACTTGTTTATGTAAATAAATTCATTAATGGATAAGTAAAATATACATTTGTGTGTGTTTTGAAAATGTTGCAATGTCAAAATTTATTTGTTTCTTAACCTTGGTTATCTTAAAAATTAGTTTTGTTTCGTTGCCATAATTAAAAACTGTTTGGTATTCCCTACACCTGCCAATCTAATCTGCTGCTGTTGCTGGTGCCTCAGAAAAATAACGACTTTAACTGTACAAATGGTCTCGGTTTTTGGCTTTCTGCTCTGCCGATTTGTGATTAATGACTTTTGAGTAAGGCCTTCGCCCAGCCTTGGATTGGGTGGGTTGGAACGGGGATGGGGTGGTGGGAATGTCGCGCGACGTACAAAATCGTGCGATAAAAAGTCTTAAACATCAATTTCCATCGGGTTTGGGCCTTTTCTTTATTTATGACAATCATTTATCATGGACCCATGGAAACACACACACACACACACAGAGTACAAGGCAAATATCTGTTGCGATTACGCTTTTCCATTATCCAGAGAGAGAGCGCGCATATTGCGACGGTTTCCGCCGGAGAAACTTTTGTGGCTTTGCTTATTCCATTTTTTTGGAATTCTTTGCACACAGTTGAAATAAACTTTAGATTTGTTTTGCATTTGTATTTCTGACACTATTTTTAATGCACTTTAATTTGCTAATAAAAATATAAATAATCTTTTTTTTTACCCTCTCTCTCTCTCTCCCTATTGAATAGTTTGTTTGTAATGAATGGAAATCAAATTACATACACCCAAACGACATGGAATTGAAATTGTCTTTAATCTTGCCTGGGCATTTTATTACATGGGATTTGTTTTGATTTCATTAAATTCATTTGTTTGTGATATCTATGTGTGTGTGTAAGTTTGTGTAAGTGTGTGTGTGTGCCAGTGGCAGTGTACATTTAATTGCTATGCAAAGCTTTGGGGGAAACGAACAAATCGGTAATCATAGATTAGATGAACGTTTTGTAATAACTATCAAGCAAAACTTACACAAACTTGCTGTAGTCAGAGAAAATAATTCCAATTGAGATTTTTGCACACACACATACACAGATTCCTAATTGTTTGTTTGCTTCATGTGTGTGTGTGTGTGTTTGGCAAAACGGAATGAAACATAAATATTACGTATACGTATTGAGAGTTGCAGATGCAAAACGCCAAACGCAAAAGCAAAATCATGTGGGAATTGGCAAAAGTTTGTCCGTGTTGAGTGAGTTTTCACTCTGCAAATATCTCCGAATGATAAATTAAATTGATGTGTGCCACATTCCTCTTTACCCTTAACCCTCCCTTCCCTTCCCGTTGGCAGAGCTTATATAAATATCTATATGTATATTGAACTGCCCTCTATATATGATTAAGTTTTCTGGCCATGAACACATGAAGCCAAGCCATCCCCAAAACAAAGTATGATATTAAAACGTACGGAAAACTCTTCTTCTTCTCTTCCTCTTTCCCTCGCTCTCTCCTCTCGCGCGTTATCTCTCTAATTAGCTTTGTGTCTGCGGCCGCAGAAGTGCACATGTTGAATTTGTAATAACTCAAGCCACAGCCATAAATTTCCATAGTCTTTTCTTTGTTGTGGCTGCTGTTTTCTGCCTAACAGCCAACAAGTCTCTAGTGTCCAAGAGTAAGCTGATTGGTTCACGTACATACATACATACATGTATGTTGCGTATGGAAGAGTGAGTTTTGAGTTTGAGTTTCGAGTTAACCTGAATCAACCTTGTTTTCTTACAACTCTTTCACAGTTGCAACTCTCATTAATTACGACAACGTATTAACTGAAAGTTAAGATATTTTCTTTCTTTTTGTGATACCCATTAAATGGGCTGAGATTACGACTACGGCCAGGCAGAAAGAAAGAAAGAACGAAAGAAAGAAAGTCACTTTTTGAAAAAAAAGATGCAACTCATGCCGATTCGGGTGAGTCGTGGATTGTCAAGTGTTGTTGTTGCTCACGTAAGCGGTAATGCGGTGGTGAGGGTGCAGGTTGACTCTGACTGAGAGTCAAACGACAGTCATGGATATTTCTTCAGGCCAAGCAAAAAGTTGACACAACAACAACAACAACAGCAGAAGACGGAGAGGGGCAGACAAGCAGATAGATAGGTAGAGAGTGGAGTACATGGAGATAGTCCTTCAGCCTGCTGTTAAGAAGCAATCACGAATTGAAAGCTGAATCGGCAAAGTACGTAAAAATAAAAAAAGGAACAGAGAAATTAAAGTGGAGAAAAAAAGAAGAAACGAAAAATGCGGCAGCATGTTTAAGGACAAGGCATCTGGTCACACTGGGGGGAGGCAGTCGGGTAGGCGTCAATTTTCTGCAATATCATCAACTATAAATTACGAATATTGACGCACAACAACAACAACAAGAACTGTGCAAGAGCAAAGTGTGAGTACGTGGCGTGATAATGGATATTTGTCAGATATGTGAACATTTTAAAACTTCAGCCCCGGAAAAGCGGAACGTTCAAACGATGGACACACAGAGTGTGTGAGTGTGAGTGTGCGAGGGTGCGAGATGATGTTTGTGGTTGTTTTTCCGCACGGATCGGATGGACTTTCGGATGGAACATAAACATAAAAAGGTAATATGCCGCAGGGGACTGACTATTGCGGGGCCGGCCATGAAAGTACAAAAAAAGGAACGAAAACTCAACTCAACTCTCAAATGTGTGGCACTCTGATTGCAGTAGAGTGCAAAATAAACGTAAAAAATCAGTAAGAGTGGGGAAGGGAGAAGGGCAAGGATATATATGGATGTTTGCGAATGTTGTTTCGCAATGATTCGGCAGGTTTTTCCTTTTTCAGATGTCAGGGTGACGTTGTGATTAGCTGAGGTTGAGTCATGAAGGCCGGCTGGAAATGGAATGCGTGTCAAATGCGCATAACACTCGCCAAGCCAAGCCAAACTTGCCACTCGCCAAAAAAGGAAAGCGTCCACTCAATTTTCTTTCTTTCGAAAGGGTGCCACAAAGACATAAAAGTGTATTTGAAAATGATGCACAACACTTTCGAACACTGTGGGCCCCAGTTCAGTTTTATTAGCATTACACAGAGAGAGAGAGAGAGAGAGAAAGAGAGAGAGAGAGTACTTGAACTATTTTGTTTTGGATGGATGAATGGATAATGAACTGAGGAAATAAACTAACCAACAAGACATGACATTGAACCCATTCTGCAATAAACTCGTCCTTTATAATAAACTTGCATGATTTGCACTCCACAGCCAAAAAAAGAGAAAACTTTTGGCCTCTTCTTATTGTATTCGAAAGTTTCTTTAAAAAGCAGAATACAAAACGAAAACGAAAATCAAAATGGAAACGAAAACGAAAAAAATACCACGCAAAACTTTTACATTTCCTGTGCATATTTTCTTCACATTTTACAACACAACACAACACAACACAGTCACTTCCGGTTTCCGTTTTCAAGCGAATATATACTATCTTAAAAATAAATAAATCCCGTCTCCCAACTTGCCTCAAGTATGCATTGTTATCCCAGCGCCGTTTTGTTTGTCACAACAAGTTTTCTCAGACAGCTTTGTCCTTGTTATTAAAAACCCAAAAACAAAAAATATGCCAGACGATACTTAAAGTCACATGAGTAATAATAATCCTCATACTGATTACTTTAATTAACTTTATAGCTTAATAGCTTGCAATCTCACCTTCGTTTCCCTAGCAAAACCTTTCTCATTAACTTTCCTAGGAAAAATACCATAAAAAAAAAGAAAAACAGAAAAAAAAGCTGACGTAAAACAAATGTCTGTCACTTTAAGAAATCGTTGCGCTACATTTGTCTAAGTAAACAACACGAAATTTCCACGAAAAGCGAATGACACGCAACAAAATAAAAAAAAAACACATTCATACATATATATACGTTATTAATTGAACCGTACAACTTATATGACATTCATGAAACGGCCTGGCTTACAAGAAAACACGTTCCGCAACAGTAACAGTAACAAGGTAGGAGAAGGGGTAGGAGTAGGGGTAGCAGGGGTAGCAGGGGTGGCAACAACCCTTATGTCGACTGCACCGTGTGCATGTCTAAATGCCAAATAAAAGCGTTGAGCTAAATGAAAACAAATTACTATTGCATGTGACCCAAAAGGGGCCGAAGGTGAGACACAGTTCGAGTCCGAAATCGGTCTAACCCCAAAAAAAGAAGTATGTAGGAAATATGTATGCAGCTAGCCAAGTGACGTTAATGACAATCCCAGTGCAATATGCTGTTGCCTGCAGCAGAAAGACAGCGGCAGCAAACGGCAACAAATGCTTCGTTTATCCTCGTGGCTTAAAGCACGCAAGTGCGTTACAAAATTCGTCGACGCGTCGAAAACAGGAAACAAAAGACCTGGATGTACAGAGTGGAAGAAAGAGTGTGTGAGGGAGTAAAAATTAATGAAGGCTGTGCCTGAAATGAGGAATACGCTTTACGATAAATGATTGTCTCTCTTTTCGTGTACTCCGTGGTCGTTGCGAACCAAAGGTTGACTACGGGAAGGGGGGCGGCGGCGAAAACGGAGCTTAATGACAGGGCAGTTAGGAAGTCAAATGAAGTCGCGACTGGAATTCGATATTGCTTGTGGGTGTGGGCGTGCTGGAGTGGGCGTAGGCGTGAACCAATACCAATGATAGCCAACGGCTTTAAAAAAAAACTAACGAAACGGACAGCAACTGCCCCAGGCAGAGTCCATATGTCTGTGTGTGTGCCTCAGATCATGAATGCTTGTCCATAACCAAGATGTGCCCAATAGAGATGAGCTGTCTTCAATCTCGCAGGCAAATTTTGTCAATGCTTTAATATGCAATGCGAATAAACTAAGTTTAGGATAAAAATCGGAACTCAAATGTGAAAAATGGCTTTGAAAAGCAAGATAGCATTATTTTTGGAATACTTTTCTTCGCTATAGATATGGGACAAAAGTCTGAAGCCGCATTTGTAGTTCCTGAGATGCGATCATACATACAGACAGACGGACATGATTATATAAACTTGATTATATGATTATATATATATACTTTACCCATTTCATAGGTTAAGAGTATAAAAACATAAAGGTCAAAGACCTCTGAAACGCAAGTGTGCCAATATCGATTAAAATCGATAAACGATAACACTAAAAGTCACAGCTTGATAAATGCTTCATTTGCAATGTGATTGTGGTTAAAATGTGGCTTTGTCAAACTCTTGACATTTAAATTTCTTATCATTACGGAGTGTTAATCGTTCGCAAAAGAAATGTTAAAGGGAAAAACAAAACCGATAACATCACAGTGAATATTTTCAATTCACTTCAAAGTGTATATTGTGGTGGACCATGCAGGCAATACAAAATCACAGTAGGTGATTTCTTCTACGACTGCTCGGTATGTTGGATATCATTCTGATATCCTCGTATTAATAGCCGACTCTGCGGGGAACTGTAAACGATGGATGCTGCATGCCTGAATCCCAGCAGCAACAACAACAACAACAACCAGCCAGCCAGGCAGGGGTGTCTGCCAATGAACTGCAATAAATCTCAATAAAGTTCGCGACACAGGACAAAGAGTGAGGAGAAGAGAGGGTGAGGTGGAGCCACAATCCAATGCGCAGTACGCAGCAGCAAAACAAACAACTGTTGAAGTTGGATAAATACGGAAGGAACCCTCTTCGGCAAAACCAAAGCCAAAGTGTGCAAAGAATATTTTTAAATTTGATTATTGAAAGTGGTATGAGAATGTACAAAACGCCGTTCTCGACGATTATATGATTTGTGTACGGTGTCAAATGTGCTTCGTTTTCTTTTTCTATTATATTTTTTCTGCAATATGAAACTTTCCAACAAAGAGGGGAGAGAGACCTGTTTCCATATGGGGGATGGATGGTAGCGCTCACAACTTTGTTTATGTTATTAACAAGTTTTTTAAGTAGAACAAAAGGAAGAGGAGGTGTGCACACACACACACTTTACAACCCTTGCGAACGAAGCGTGCAATTCAATTTTCATTGTTTATCAATTTTCTGCTCATTTTGGGCGCCTCAAAGCGTTGCGTTGTAATTAAATTTGGAGAGCTGCCAGCAAAGCATAAATCAAGGCACAATGATGAGAGTACAACGTACGTTCCCATCCCGTTTATATGGAATCATAATGAAAATTAGGAAGACAACGACGATGACGACGTTGATGATGATGACGTTGATGATGCTGATGATGATGATGATGATGATGATGATTGCATGGCTAGCACATGTGAGACAAAATTGTTGGCAACAGTTGCCCGTTGAGAGTTCAGGAAGTGCGTGGTTGGGCTTTTGTCTTGGGCCAAGCCCAGACTGTCTTGGCGCAGACAAAGTTTTCTGGCCAACAAACTTCTTCCGGGCGCAAGTGGCCGAAAAAGTGCATAACGACAACGACGACGACGCACAGAGGATGTCTCTCGAAGTATGAGAAACGACAGAGAAAAAAGAAGCCAAATCAACTGTTCATATTTTTGTCTATCGTTGCAAGACAGACACATAAATCTCACACACACACAATAAGCATGAATATATATACGTACATACATATATTGTCTTGACTTGTCTGATCTGAATTTATGTGAAACTGATTATAGTATTTTACGTTGTTGCCAACATAAAGTAAGGAAAGGCATAAAGAAAGGCAGAGATGGGAGAGACTAAGCCGAAGTTTGTGTACTCTAGAAGTATAACCAAAAACAATTGGATTTTGTTAAAACTAAGGAACCTTAAGAACTATTTCTTCAGCAGAAGAACACTTATTACTTATGTGTTTAAGTTTGAAAACTATAAAAAAAGGTTTCAATCGATTATTCTTTCAACCGGATTATATTTTATTTTGTTCTGATTACAACTAAGAGAATTGAGATACTAAAAGTGAAATCTCACAGAGATTAAAGATGTAGTTCACAACAAATTTATAATACCCTCTCTCTGACACTGAGATATTCAGAAATGAAAGGAAAGGGTAAGGGAAATCGAGACGAGACAATGAGAAATATAAATGTGCGACGCGTGTCAGACCAGTTATCTGTTTGCCATTCATATGCGAGGAGATACGGCGATACGTTTGCATAAACGAATTAGATGCCAACTGTTAACCATCTGTGGCACAGATAATATGTATGAATTTTAGCACCCGCCCCCTTTTGACAATAGTATATAGTTGCAGCCACGTGACATGACGCTTAAGACAACAAATGGCAACGGAAGCCACAGCAGCTTGCAGCAGATTTTAGTTGCAAACACTTACTTATTTTGAATCTCATTCAAAGGTCAACCGAAAGTGTGGCAGCTGGTCTGGACTCAACTACTATTTTATTGTTGTTGCTATTGTTGTTGTTGTTGTTGTTGGTTGGTTGGAGAGAGTCTTGCGGGGAGAGAGTGTGCTTAACAAGCTCGAGGGTCGCTCGTACAATCAGCACTTCATTAGACGCGTGGCGAGCCGCGTAATAAAAAGCCCCGAGAGCGCGCGGCACAGCAGCAGCACAGCAGACAAATAACAACAAGAGGGAACAGGGAACATAATAACACAGAACACAGAACAAGAAACTAAAGTAAGTTGAGAGTTTGAGGCTAAAACCCTTTTCCTCTCTCCGACTCAAGCTGTGCGCTGAAGTGTGGCACACACTGTGAAGGAAAGGGAGTCACTGTAGCTGTTGTTGTTGTTGGAGGGGTCTTTGGCAAATTTGAAATTGATATTCGCATGGCGTGAAATCAGTTTCAGTTTCAGTTTTTCATTTCGTTTGCCCATTTGTTTCATCGTCCTCTTTCGGCCTTTAACTATTTTTATGGTACGTCTTTGTTGCGTTTTTTTCTTTCGGTCGTTTTGCCAATGGGGGACCTTGGACACGGCAATGGCGGACGCCCCCTTGTTTTTTTCTCGTTTTCGTTTTCGTTTTCCCGTTGACGACGATTACAATTGCAGGGTAGACCTGTGTGTTTCGGGGGGGAGGGGGGCACCACACTTGATTTATTGAGTTGCATAAACAGAAATGGCAAACGCAATCATGTCGCAACGCGGCATAAAGTGAACACCATGGACCTCTCTAGCCATGGCCAGCTCTTAACTTCTTTTGGCTCTGCTCTGCTCTGGCCTAGGTAGCTAAAGGAATTTTTAGTCAGCCGCAGCCGGAGTGAGCTCAGCTTTCAACTCAATTGCTTCACAAGTCGTTAGGCGTCGTCCAGAGTAGTCTGTGAGAGAGAGAGGGGGAGGAGAGGCGTCAGACCTGCACTTCATGGTCTTGTGGCAAAGCGGACACCTTGCAGCCAACCCTGCCCCACCCGAAAACATTTTGAAGTTAGAGCCACAAATTTTTTGGGTTGCGGGCTCTCTACAGAGTCTCGCTTCCTTTTGTACTCTCTTTTTTTTTTTTTGGGTGTGTGTTGGGGAAAATTATAAATCACAAATAGATTTTCCCTTCGTTTTGCTTTTGGCGCCAGTTACGCCAGTTGAGGGATGGGATATGGATGGGGGGTGTGCGGAGTGGTGGCACTTTGTGCTGCTTTGTGTTGCGCTTCAATGAGGTCGAAATGGCTCAAAAATAATGTGAAAAGTTCCCTTTAACCATTTTTTTGCACACTACCAAAGCAGCAGCAGCACAAAAACAATGCTTGCCAAAGACAAACTTACACACGAAGACAGAAGACAGAGAAAACAGAAAAGAGCGAAAGAAAGACACACTCAAATGTGCCCTTTTTTTGGGTTGGCGGAGGGAGGAGTATGGAACGAGGAGTTCTGCCAAAAGGATTCACTAGAATTTACTCCTTTTGCATTTGCAGCGCTGTTGCCTCGTTGAAGTTATGTGACTTTGGGGAATTGCAGACTGTTGCCGCCTTTTTTCTTCTCTTCTTCTCTTTCCCTAGATCCCATCTCCCCGTAAGCAGTTCCCTATCGCTTACAATGCTGTTTGCCACTTTGGGTTTCGCCTTTGCTTTACAGTTGCTTCTTTGACTTTTACAAACTTTGTTTGCAAGTCATTCACTGTCTTTTGTTGTTGCCAATGTTGTTGCTATTGTTGTTGCTTAGGAGTTATGCCTCTGATGCCTTTAAGATATTGATAGTGAAGAACTTGAAGAACAACTCTTTCTCGGTGTCTAATGTTGCGTAATGTAGCCACAAACTCTAACTCGTTGTCGTTGTCACAGTCGATGTCGATCGAGTGAGTGAGTTAGTGTTTATTTAAATAAGCCAGCCACTTAAATGTTTGGCCAACCAAATCAGGCCAAACAAACACACACACACACAAACATACAAACGCACACAAACGTACACAGTCAATTAATGCAATTAGCTCAAGCTCAAGCTCCCAAAACGACATGAAGACAAAAGAGTGTGAGAAGAAAAAAAAAAACAAGGTCGCGACAATTATGCTGTAAATGCCAGACAGAACGCAGCAAGGCGGCAAGGCAAGGCAAGGCAAGCCAAGAATTGCGCAGATTTTTGGACCAAAAACAAAACGAACGACATAAACGACTGCAGTTAAGACAAACTGCCTGACTGCCAAGAAGATAACTCACACAAAGAAAGCAAAGACACAAAAAAACGAAAAAAAAAAACATGATGAAAAAAAGGCTAGCGACAAAAGCTAAAAAGCTGGAACAAAAAAGGACATCAAGACTGCTGCTACTGCTGTTCTATGTCCTTGTGCCAGAGCTAGAAGAACAGCAGCAACAGCAACAGCAGCAGCTCAATTAAGACGCTTTAATTGGCCTAATTAATTTACGCTCAAGCGCACTTGACGTCTAAACGTGTTTTTTCCCGTGCGTCGCCTTTTGAGAAGGGTTGCTTCTTGCTTGTGGTTCCGTACGTTTTACTACCTCTCCCCCCATCCATTTCCAAAATATATATAAGCCACAGATTTGGCTCACGCAAGAGGCAGTAATTAAGAAGCAGCAACCTACGCAGCTTCCCCGAACCACTCCGAACCATTCTTGTCGTCGAAAAGGTAACAGTCGTCAGCAATCAGTCGACGCAGTTGATTTGTATATACTTTGTTAACCATTTTAAATATCAAGTTATGCTTTTAATGAGCGACACGTGACGTAACCCCAAGCCGACTTTCCAGAAGAAAAAAAAACCAAACCATCCAACCATCTATCCCCTAAGCCTTAATTGTGAATGGTTTTGCGCCTCATTTTGTTGCTGTTTAACAGATTTCGAAAAAATATTTTCAGGGTTTTAATTTCAAGCACAAACAATGTTTTTATTCTTTAATTTGTTTTGCTAACCTTAAGGATTCAGTTAATAGGTTATGGGAGGAATCGATTAGACCTGCCCCACGGTTAGAATCAATCAATCATGGGGTTTTCCGTTTTTCTTTTGTTATGTTCCACCTTAAAGTCTAAAGATTATTTACAATTCTATTCTACTGTTTCGATTTTCATTCTCGCAAGGGGGATTCTTTCAATTTTGCAGAGTACCACGTTTGGGAGAGGGAAAAATCTTTTGTTCTTTTCTGCATTGTTTGTGGTTTATTTACTGTTCAGGTGTTTTGTACCTTATTTCTCCCACATCTTGAAGTCATTTTGTGAATTAATGTGTTATTTTTATTACTTTTATATGTTATGGGTTGTGATATATCATAATTTTTAAATGCTTAAGACAATATATTTGGTATAGGAACTTTAAAAATGTATAAATAGAAATTGGTATTCCAGGTTAACTCCGGAACTAACCAAGTATTGAAGAACTGAAATCAATGAGGTATATTTTTTTTATGGATTTCGGAAGCCTAAAAATCATTTCGTTACCATTTTTCATCATGAACCTTAAACAGAAAAGTGTTAGTAGAAAAAAAATACACATTCAACTACTTCAAACAATTTATTAAATGGAATTATGTGAAGCAGATTATCTATGGCTTTTTAAGGGACACCCCCCCTCATATGTCTTAGCAGCATATGTTGCTGTTGACCAAAAACAGCACTGACAAAAGGAGAAAATACAGTAAAAGTGATGCCAGATGCTTGCCACTAACATAAATACATAAATTCAGGCACGAGTTTCCGCATGGGCGTCTTCAGTATGACCATAAATGAATGATGTTTATTTGTTGTTGTTGTTGATGTTGTTGTTGTTGTAGTTGTTGCTGGTGATGTTGATGTTGTCGATGAAAGTGCAGAGGGATGGAACTCATCATGAATATGCAACAGCTAAAGATAAAGCGCAGTGCTCTTCGACTTGAGCAACGACTTTGGACGGGTGGCAACACTTTGGTGGAAGGGCGCAGAGAATGGGGAGAGAGGAAGAGGGGGCAGACACAGGAAGGCAGGAAGTAAATCCAAACGCGCCATCACAATAAAAATTCATTACGCAAAGCGTAAGAGAAAACCAAAATGCCGGAAGAGAAACCGCAATAAATTTTCGACACAAACGAAAAGAAAAGAAAAGAACACAAAAAAAAAAAACAAAAACAACAACAAGCAACCAGTTTACATGAAGAAATATAGCAACTGCGAACTGCTGTCCACCTACTTAAAATTAATTTCAAGACGGGGCCAAAAGCAGCCCGAAAGCAGCCAAAAACAGCAGAAGCAACAGCAGCAGCAGACGCCGACAACACTCATCTCCCGCGGCGATGAACGTCGATGTAATGAGAAGAGGGGGGAGGTGGTGTTGGACAGAGGGTTGGTAGTACTACAAGTAACGAAAAGGGCTGTAGGAATGACTACTACTGTGTGATGGGTGTGGTCCTCTGTTTAAATGGGCGACCCTTTGACTGACTTTCGTTGCGTATGTCAAAATATTGAAATATTGAAAGCAAACAGCAAAACAGCAACAATAATGAGTTGGTTTGCTTGGGCGGCGAACCCCACAGGCGGGCGGCCGGGCGGGTAGTCCTTTCCTAATGAATGTGCGATGTACACGACATCGTCATAAAGTCCACCCTCTCACACACACTTAGTTATTTAGCAGCTAAAAACTCAAATTAGTACAACTTTTATAGAGAAAACAGTGAAACCGGGGGGCGATTGCAGCAGCGTGATAACAAATAGGGAAGTAACAACAATAACAAATAGCAAATAGGCAGGATTTTTCGGATCAATAAATGAAAAATGTGTAAAGAAGTGCCGAATAAAACTTCCTTACTTGCTATCCTATCCTATCGTCATGGGAACCTATATTGAAGCCATTGAAGCGGCACAAAATCTTTCTCTTTCTCCAACTCATTTAACAACTGCGGCACCTACAACCACCACCACCATATAAATAATCATGTGTGAGTGTGCTTTCTAGAACATAATAATGCCTCGTTTTGCCAATGCCCCGAGGCGCTCATAAAGCCATTAAGTCCTCAACCCTTTGCTGCGAGAGAGAACGCTTTTCTTGGTTCACTTTGCGCTTAGTACTCGTACTCCGTCGTCGAATTATGGTTCGCATCCGTTTTGGGCTACGACCGTCATAAATTATTAGAGTTTTGAACCAACAACAACAAGCGAGTACGTGAAAATAACATAGAGTCTAGACACGATGCTCTCAACTCCCTGAAGCTTGGGCGGGGGGTTGGGGACTCCAACCCAATGAATGTGTTCCTGTTTGGATGTTTTTTTAGGATGATCATCTTTTTGGCTCGTGTTCGCTAAGCTGTGAAATCGCAAAGCAATATTGCAATAGGCTTTAATTGCCCGCTATCTAAAGGGAATACACTGTGCGAAAAAACTTATAAACAATAACATGCTATATAATAGTCAAAAGTTTCTTTTCCGAACTCTAATATTTCTGCACTAGTTTCAACTTTTTCAATATGACGTTTAGCCTGTGCATATACTCTGTTCATATAGACTGTGCGAATTGAATTTCATTTGATGATTGGCATGGATTTCTCGCAAGTTTTTCTTTTCTTTTTTTTTCACTTAACCTAAAAGGGGTAACAAACATACTGCTAACTGGTTGGCTGGTTGGCTTGTTAGCTGCATTCCACGCGCAACGGCAAGCAATAGTTGTTGGAAAAATAAATGTAAATGCTAACCAGATCGAATGGAATCGAAACCATTACCTCCCCAATGGGTTGGCGGCGAATGGGTTTCCCTTAAAAAATAAATCAAATGCCGGCGCGACATGGCAAACAAGTGGCAAGAAGTGAAACAAAAATGGTGAAGCCACATAAACTAATCCCGGCAACGACGAACGAGTTGGAAGGCCAACATACTCTCGGGGATATGTTCATCGAGAGTATCGAAGGCAATTCAATTATATTTTTGCAATAATTTTCAATACACTTAAGTGCAGATATACCATTGGGTGTATGTATCCCCCCACCACCTCCGACCACCCACACCTGTGCACAACTTCGGCGGCAGTTTAGAAAACAAATAACAGTCAATACAAAACTCTGTCTGAATTTCTATTTCCCCGTTCCCAACCCGGTTAGAAAATTTGCTTATGTTTGCCAGTGTTGCATATTTTCTTTATTTTTATTGGCTAGCGACTAGCTGGTGTGTGTGTGTGCTCTGTGTGTATGTGTGTGGGTGTGTGTATGTTAATGGAAATTGAACCAGCGATTGCCTTTTTGCCTCTTTGCTGGTTCCTGGGTTGTGCTTGTGAACTTTTTGAATCAAGAAGAGTTTGGGGGCAAAAGTTAGTAAATTATGAAAGTGATTCACAAAATTAGCTTAAATTGTTTTGGGGTTTGATTTAGAAGTGGATTAAAATTGCTTCCAACTCCTCTCTCTCCCCCTCTCTCTTCCCCCCTCCCTTTCACACAATTCAATTGCTTACAAATCACTCGAAAATTGCCATCGATGCTGATAAAAAATGTCGCGCATGTCGTGCATTAAGTGCAATCGAACCGAACTCCCTGACAATTGCCAGACAGAGCAGCAGCAGCAGCAGCAGCAGCAGCAGCAGCAGCGTTGAAATCAGTTAAGAATAACGACATCGAAATCGACATCGACACATCGGCACAAGGATAACTTCAGCACGATGCGAAGCTGTGTGGATGTTCTTGTGTCCTTGCTTGGATGCAGTTAACCCAAACTGACATTGACATTCGATATTATCGCAAGCAAACGATCGCCAATTGAAAAAAGAGTTTATAATAAAAAAAAAATAAATTTCATGATTTTTGAGGGTGGTGGTTTTTGAAAATTTTCATTTGTGAGCGTGCGCAAGAGCTTATCTAACGGCACTTTGTCACAGCTTATCAACAATCTATCGGTAGACTGTCTCAAACCAAAGGGGAAGGGAGTGTCATCTGTGTCTGTGGGTGTGTTGTATTAGGGTAACGGGACTTTTCAGAAAACTCAGGGATGCAGCGGAAGCACTGAGCTGTGCTTAAGATAAGTTGTCTTGTCTAACGAATATACAGTGAGAGAAAACCAGATTGAAAGTTCGATTTGATAACTTGAATTCGATAGGTTATAGCTCATAAAGTGATCATAAAGTAAGTTCAAGTTAGGTCAAAGCATTATAATAGTATGTCGTAAACTAACACAAACATAATAAGTGAAGCTCTAAGAACTCTGAAGTCGAATATGAACATAATGAAATAAATGATAAAAGCTTTTTGTGCATAAAAGTTATTTCTAACTTTTGAAGAAACTCGCCATAAGCTGCTCACAAGAAATGCGATTATTTCTGTTCAAGGTCATAACTGCTTTAGTACAACACTTTTTCTCTTTGTGTACTTTAGAACTGTCAGTGATTAAAGCAATTTACAGATTGAATGTGAGCTCTCTGCTCTCTGGCTGAAGTGCGCCTTAGCGGGCAATGCAAACACACACACACACACTCGAGCTTCAATAACTTTAAACTGCTGAGCTGTGCTGCAATTGTTCAAGTAAAATCAACAACAAAAACACACACACACCCATACACACACACACCAAACACTGCCAGCATTATCAACAACAGTTTCAGTCCTGAAGTGGGTGGTTTAAAAAGGAAAAAGACAACGCGGACATCGACGACGATATATATATATACAATGTACAATATATACGTTCCAATGGTGGACGAGTCGGCGGGGAGGGGGCGCTGTAAAGTGAAATCTTATGAAATGCAGCCATTTGGAAAATCCAGCCAATACTTTTATTGTTATTGCTTCATGTTGCAGAGACACAAACACCAACAACAACAGCAACAATTGGCACGAGGGGAGATGGGTCAACAAGAGAGGTACGGGGGAGGTGCCCTTGTCACTGGCTTAACTGGCAACAAACACACACACACACACATATGTCCTGCCACTTTGAAGCACTTTTGTCAGCCTTTCTACCAATTTGCAGTTTCGATTTTGCACGCTCTTAAAATTTATATATCGCTGACAACCTACAATTCTGGAACCCCGCCCTCTCCCCCCACCCATCACTCTGCACTCTCCCCACACCCACACTCACCCACTTGAATGAGGCGTGTGTTTGTTTTTTTTAAATTCTTAATTTTAGTGAGAGATTTTGCTCGCCTTTGGAGTGTGAAGTGCCGTAAATCGTTGCTCTGACTTTTATCTTATTAACTGCGCTTAAGCCATACACAAACAACTCAACACAACACGAACACACACACACATAATAACAGCGCAATATAAGTCAATCAACATTTATTTCAATTAGCACTAACTGAAAAATATATAAACAACACCAGCATGCACCGACTGGCAGAGACAGCCGAGAGTACAGAGTACATTAAGGCGTTGAAATGTTGACTCTTATCTGCCATTCAATATCCACACACACACACACACAAACACAAACACTTGTATGTGTGTGTCTGTGTGCAGACAGGGTCATTTACCAACAACACGTTGCACTCAATATTGCATCGGCAAAACTCAGTTACTTAGTTAGTCTTTCACACAAACAGAGAAATCAAAGCGTTTCTCTCAGATATGAATATGATTATCAAGCATTGTAATATTAAGTTACAGTTTGGAAAACCACAATTTTGAGTCTTTGAAACATTGAAAAGCTTAAAGACCTTAATGTCTTGTTATAACTTTTCAGACACAACATTCTTTAGCACATAAAACTCATTTCTTTAAATTTAATTTCATATTTAATAGCCAAGAACATATAATAAAAAGTTCACAATACTCTTTCAAAAACCAACATGACGTTTTCTTTAAAATCCTTTTAACACCAGGAAACTTTTTTTCTTGTACAAATCTTTTCGAACTTTGTAAGCCAAGAAAAAGTTTTTATGAAAAGATTTCGTTTCTTTAAACAATTTTTAACCAAAAATTCTTAGACAAAATAATACAAAAGACTAAACGCATTGAAAACTTGGCTAGCAAACAGCTAGAATACACAAGTATTGTTGATTATTATATTTTTTGTGACATGTGCGTTGATTAATATGCAAATCGTATGCAAATAGGCATTTAAAATTTCAAATTGCTTACTCACTGATTGGGCGGCAATTGAGGGCTGTTTGGGTTGGCTTTGAGTTGGTGCTGGTAAGGACTAAGTGGGCGGAGGCTAATCAAGCAGAGGGAAACCAGTTGACAAACTGAAATCACGCCCTTGTTTAGTGTAAAAATGCGCAATTAATAGACAAATACATGAGAGAAAGAGAGAGTGTGAGAGAGAGAGCGAGTTCAGGAAGGTCGTTAAAGGGACTATAGATTGAAATGCCTGCGAGCTATAATAATGTAATACAACACCAAACAACAAACAAATCGGTCAGACAGAAAGACAGACGAAAAGACAGACGAAAAGACAGACAGACTTTTCAGTCAAATTGAAACGAAATATATGTATTTGAAGCGAAATCAAAACGAAAAGGCACACCAAATACCATGTCAATACATAAAATCCCCTTAAGCCTCTTTAGTGTTTAATACGCTGACAGCGGAGTTCACCCAAACAGTTGTCAACCTGTGATGAGAGCGAGGGAGAGAGAGAGGGCAGGAGTGATACAGAATGCATGAAATAAGTGATGACAGTGGCAATAAAGACAAACAAGTTGAGTACTTAATACTTATTACAACAAAGTATTTTAAGTATTTTGAGTTTGGAAATTAAAAAATAATCTTTTTTTTTCGGGGTATTATTACAAGAATCTGATGCTTTTTAAGAGAGTTTTGCTTGTTCTAATCATTAAAATCTCTGTCGCTCAGCGCACTTAAAAACTTTTAAGTGTCTTTTTGTCATAATCAAAAATCTAATTTGGCTGACTGTGCCACACACACACACACTAACACAAACATACTGCAACACACATACACTAATACACACCCAACCAGATGTCAGCAAAATGTCATAAAATCTGTGCGCGAAGCCATGCGATTATCGTGATTATTATTGGGCATTAGCATGACAAATATCCCCGGGGCATTTTAGATTGTCAACAAAAATGGCAATAAAGTGAAAGTGCAGGCTCATTGCGATGTCATCTTGTTGATAAAACTGGACTAATCTATTACAACATTGAAAATAGAGACAGAGAGAGACAGAGACAGTTCCAGTTGATGCTGTTTTTCGCAAAGAAAGCTAATGATACATTCCGGCAACTGTTGTCATTTTGGGTTGCAAGTAATAAACAACAACAAGTATTATTAGATCATTAGTATGTTCACCCAACAAACACACACACTCTGTCACGTATGTGTGTGTGTTTGTGTGTGTAGAACCCATGCTCATTAGCCCATAATGTTTCTGAACCACTGTGCGTGTTTCTGTTTTTGTATTATACTTTTTTTTGTTGCTGGTGTAAACAAGTGCGGCGATTGCCCAAACACAAATAACTGACCACAGAGAGATCAACATGAAAATGCAATTAACACGTTAATGTCAAGTTGAAATGACCTCCGAATGCCGCAGGCCGCAATTCGTGGCCACATTCATTCGTTTCGTTTTGTATCGCATTTCCATTCGCGCATTGACACAAATTATTGTTGCCTAACATTGGGCGCCAAGCAAAACCAGAGAGAGAAACCCAAAAGGCAAAAAGCATTTCAAGTAAAATATATAAATATTTAATATCTTTGAATTTACTCATATGTATTTAATTTATATGGTTTTTCATGTTCTAACATTAAAAAAAATAACCTATTATTTTTTTTCAAAGCTTTTTAATACTTTTTATTTCCAAGAACTTCCACAGCATTTGGAGAAACAAAAAAGGCAAAAGGCATTTCAAGAAAAATATAAAAATATTTAATATCTTTGAATATACTCATATGTATTTAAATCATATGGTTTTTCATGTTTTAACATAAAAAAAAAATATCCCATTATTTTTTTTTTTAATTTTTTAATACTTTTTATTTCCAAGAACTTCCACAGCATTTGGCTCTTTGTCATCTGTTTTTTTGTCCTCTAATGCTCCATTTCGTGTTTAACAGCAATGGAAAAACATGTTGTTGTTTTTTTTCTATTTGTTATGTCTGCACACACACACACACCGACACACACACACAAGTGCAAACATATGCTTACAACCTTATTTAATTAACAAGTCGTTAATGACAACGAGGCGACCAGAACGACTTTTCGGACCATTTTATTCACTAATTGCATTACAACCTGTAGAGTAAAAATGGCAAAAAACATAAAAAAAAAAACCAAAACAAAATGAGTGAAAAACAGCAACAGGAACAATAATAACAACTATTTCTACGATTCCGTGGGCAAGGCATCTCTAATTATAACCACAGTTGTGTTGTGTTGGGTTGCATGCAAAATTGGTTTTGCTACGTTTTGCACGCTGCTTTCCACAACTACACAAACTAACTGCCACACAGAGTTGGGCAGCGGGTGGGGCAGGTAAAAAGCAAGTGCATAACAAAATTATGCCGTTACATAGCATAGATGCGGTTTATAACTCTCCCCACCCACCCGCACACCCTCACGCTGCCCTGTTGATAGGGTGCTTTGGTTACTTTTGTTGCCGGGGCTGCTGTGATTTTCTAATTAGGCAAAAGTTCGCGGACCATTTGGTGTTGCCACCAAAATGCGCGATGCTTGCAATTTACGCATGCCACGAGTAATGTGTGTGTGTGTACGAAAAACCCACCCACACAGTAGGACCCGCATTCGTGTTACGTACAACATGAATAGAAATATTCGCAGTTGTTGCTGTTGTCGAGTCCATCGTTATGACGAATGGTGACGACAAGTGCTTTTATGGCTAAAGAGACTAAGTTTTCCCCATGCACATTTGTGGAAAATTGCGTTTGCCCAAAACAAAAAGAAAGCCTCGCCCACAAATATTACTATTACGCTGAATATCTAGGGAAAGCCCATCCATATCCATATACTCAATCTCCCTCTCCCTCTCTCACTTTCTTTCAATGAACCACAAACTACGCATAATAAATTCAAGGAGCTCAGTGAGGTGTTTTTTCCTGTTTTTTCTAAAGGACTCCTTGCAAAAATTGCAATACGAAGATAAAGGAGACAAAAAAAGATAACAGAGCCAAGCAAAAATAGACTTTGGTGTGTATAAGTACAATGTTTTTTATTTGTGTACATGCCCTTCCAGTGGGTCGTTGCATTCGACTGTGAGGTGTGTAACATATTATTAAGAAACCTATTTTATTGTACCGGGAACCTATTTGAACTCGAAACATGTAAGAAAACTGATCAAATCTAACATTTCCTTCACTTTTCCACATACATAACTTCATGAAACTCCTTGAAACTTCCTTAACCCGACAAGGACTTCATGCAGCAAGAGTATTCATACTTCGCTGAACTAAAAAGATCTCTTATCTTCTGTTGTGTATACACATAAGTACGTGTGAAGGTTCAGGCCACAACATTGAAGGAGGTGTGTGTGTATGTGTGTGTGTGTGTTCTGAGTCCTTCTCACGCACAAAAGCTGCAAAAGACTGAGCCGCGGTAATCTCAGGCGATTGGTGAACGAAAAGCACACGAAAAAAATAAAGTACAACAAAAATTTCGTTGAGTTGTAAATGCCACGCAGGGATTTACGTTTTCATTACGTTTGTTAAAAAGGAAGAAAGGAAGAAGAAAATGGAGTAGGCCACCTGCTCGCTAGGGCTGCCCTTTCTGTCGTGCCTGTCCTGCCTGCCGCCTGCCTACCTTCTACTTTATATATACGAGTTAAATTGCTGTGCACATTTGCTGGGCGCTTTTCGTGTGTAATTTATGCGCTTATTGTCTTCTCCTCCGCCCACACACACACACGCACACCTCCTGTCGCGTAGAATTCACTTTTTGGTGGAGCAACCTTAAACGCAGTATGCGGGCAGAAGTTGAAGTCGACGACGACGACGGCGACGACGATGTCCTTTTCTCGTTGTACTGGCAATTTTTCATAAAATGTCTGCCCAGGTCTCTCTCGGTCTGCTCCTCGCTTTGATCCTTTGTGACACTTTAACGGCTCCAGTAGAGGAGAGAGCCTTCAACGCAGCTGCAGCATCAACCGAGAAGTCGACCGACCGACAGACCGTCCGACCAAGCTACACCCGTTCAAAAAAGATTGAGCGCCCACGCAGAAATTAAATTTAATCGCTGTGGAACTTTTGGCCACGCCCGACGCCCCCCATGCCACCCAACTCCCATCCTGACAACATAAGCACATGATGAAGGAGCGTGAGTGAGAGTGAGAGAGCGAGTGCCCACTCTCTCTTTCTCGAGAGGGTAATAAAAAAAAAGTCCCAAGTTTTTGCTGTTGCTGCTTGTTAATGTGCCACTTGTGCTGTACTCTGTGTATGTATGTGTTGTGTGTGTGTTGTACCGTTAGCTGTTAGCTGCTGGCTGTTGGCCCTCTTCTTACTTGGCTAAGTGGCAACTTCATCATCGCGGACAGCGCATTTTGAGTTTCAATCTCAAGCTGCCATAATTGTATTCAACAAGCTGTTGTCGCTTCTCAGACTCATTCACCTTACTGCCACCATCATCGTCCTCCTCCTCCTCCGCCTCCTTCTCGCCTCCGTTACCGTCGCCGTCTCAGTTGCCTACACCTGTCTAGTGTATCCATGCAAATAATTTTTGTATTTTTCTCATTTTAACCTCGCTGTATTTAACTACTATACTCTCTCTCCTCACCGCCGTCGTCGCCCTGCCCACACACTTGTGCCTAACGTGGTTTTTTTTTTCTTTATGCAGATTACGAAATTTATTAGCCGAGTTTCTTCATTTGGTGCTTGTCTCTCTACGTGTTGAAGATATTGCTTTAATGTGCTTGAGTTTTAATTCGCTTACCAGTGATTTACAACGCATGCCTCTAAGACATGGCATAATCATTTTTTTTCTCCCTCTCTTATTCTCAAGTTTTATTACATGGGATACTAAATGAAAGTCAAATAAAGGTAATATTTGGGAACAATATGAATTTGGTTAAAGGGAGTTTGATTAGGTGAATATCCTAAGCTTAACTTATCTCATCTTGTTTCATTGTTGATATACAAAATGGCGTATACTTATTGTATAACTATTTCACTTGTTGCTAAGTAGTTTGGTAAGATATTCCTATGATATGATGCTGATTCATATTAAACCTATACCTTTTTGGGGTTACTTGTCCCACACATTTCCTTAAATTCATTATACCCTTCATTCACGGATCAATATGAATGCTGTTGAAGGGAGTTTGACTAGGTGAGTACCCTATATACAACATGGCGTATACTTAGTGTATGCATTGAATAACTTTTTCACTTAATTCTGAGTAGTTTGGTAAGAAATTATGATCGACTTATCGATATTCCTATGATATGATGCTGATTCATAATAAATCTATACTTTTTGGGATTACTTGTCACACGCATTTCCTTAAATTCACGGAACAATATGAATTCTGTTGAAGGGAGTTTGACTAGGTGTATACCCTATATACAACATGATATACAACAGGGCGTATACTTATTGAGTGGATTGAGTAACTTTTTCACTTGTTTATGAGTAGTTATAATCGACCTTTCGATATTCCTATGATATGATGCTGATTCATATTCAATCTATACCTTTTGGGATTACTTGTCACACACATTTCCTCAAATTCATTATACCCTTCATTCATTGTACTTCCGTGTATAACAACTAACGTTGTCAAATCATCTCATCTCATTTCATTCAATCATTCAATTCTTCCACCAACATCAAAATTAATGTGCTCATTGACTAGTTTGTATGTATGTAGATTTGTCGCAGTCAAAACACGCACATCTGTTTATTAATTTGGCTGGAAATGCAATAATTACATGGTTACATGAGCCCCGTTTCCGAAGCATAACTCATTTGTTCATTGTCCTATTGCTCTTTGCCCACACACATATGAATACTGTTGCATGCAACATGTTGCTGTTGCTGTTGCCGGTTCCTGCTTCATGTCTAAGTTCTTGCCAACACCAAACAGAAGCAGCAGCCTATCGACGTCGATATGTTATGTTAACTGAAACACGCACACATACATACGTATATACATATTCTACATGTGTTGTAAGTTTGGCTTGTTCAACAGTTGATGAGATGTGAAGATTATGTTAATGAGTTCATTAAATCACAAGAAGCAGCAAACACAACAGCAAAGCAGAGAAGATAGACATTATTTGAGGGTAGACAAGTGAACTGTTTTTGGCCAAAAACTAATTTGGTATTGACAGCAGCTAAATGATTCTGTAACAAAATTCCCCTAACGAGACAAAATCAATGAAAAAGGTTGATGTCCAATTTCTTTCCCTACTCTATGCATAGATATGTTTAGCCGTTGACTAATTAGCAACGACATTAGATGTCAATTATAACGAGCGAAAAAATAATGGCACGACATTTATTTTCGACTAAATATCACAGGTAAAATAATAATTATCATTATTTATTTTGAACATGAAAACATTTACATTAAAATCCAATTTGAGAACTCACATTGTTGACAAGTTATTTGTAAGCTCTTTAAATATTGCGTAGAGAGTTATAAGTTATAATAATTTTAATTAAAAATTGTCAAGCGAACTTTTGCCATTCATGCTTAAAGCCTTTTCAAGAAAGTTTCAGGTGGATAAATTTAAAGTTTGCTGCATTAATTTTGCTCTTATGTATGCATGAAATCACAATATTATTACCTACAGCATATAAAGTTAAAGCAAAATTGTTTATATGCTTAAAAAAAACTCATTTAAGAAGTTTTAATTGCATTTATTGCCACTCGTTTTCAGAATGATTGATTCGATAAGTGGAATCAAATCAATTTCGCTCGATTGAATTTTTCACATACATTTTGTTAATCATCTTGTAAGCTGGAAATTTTATTTAAAACTCTAATAAGTTACACTCAAAAAAAACTAATCAAACTTTCAAAACCACTATCTTAAATCGACTTTTCTGATATCGTTGTAATTTGCTGACATTGTTGTTTGGTTGCAAATAATTTGAAACTTGATCGATTTGTGATTTATCGAGTGTTTCGATTTGATGGCATGGAAAGGTAGGTGTGTGCGTTTTACACACACACACACACACATGTACAAAACAAAAGCCAGATGAGCACATCGCACACACACACACACACAAATACACACACAGATACAAACTCACCTGCACTCTCGCACAGGATAATGATATGCAAATAGCATGCGCTTTTCACTGGCATGCGAGCAACTGTGTGTGTGTGTAAGAGTGTGTATGTGTGTGTGTGCATGTGTGGACTGCCTTCTGTCTCTGTTTGCCAGCCAGTCACCAAAATCCCCAGAAAACACCATTTCAATCTCAGCTGAGTCGTGCTGAGCTGCCGCAGTCAACCGGTGAAACCAGATGCACAGACACAGAGACTGGAAACGAGAGCGATAGAGAGAGAGAGAGAGAGTTAAAGTGGAATCGAAACAGACGACAGTCAGATATATAAGTATGTGCACACACACACACACACACACACACACATGGACATTACCTGTATTCCCATTGCTGCTACTGCTGCTGCTGTTCAATGTTGGTTGTAAAACTACAGATAATCAAAGTCATTAATGTGTGTGGGCTGTGATTTCATCATGCCACATGCGACATGCTACCTACCCCGAATACACACACACATCCACCTTTTAGCACCTCACAACGATTGAATTAAAAGCCACTTGATATCCGTGTGTACGTGTGTGTGTGTGCGTGTGTGTGTGACAGATACTACATTGATAGCTAAAAGCTGATTCTTGCTCGGTTGCTAATCAAATGCAATTTGTTTCTCTCACTCGCGGAGCTGACCCAAATGTCCGCTTATTAAAGTTAGAGGAAAAGCAAATAGAAAAAATTGTTGCAGCTGTTTATCATATTTTACACATTTTTAAATCGTTTGCCGTTTTCAAATGATTTTTATTCTTTATTTTTCTTTTTTTTTTGGTCGGTGAGGTCAATTTTAAATTATACACTTCCGCTTCCGTGCTTCGGTTTACGCTCGATTGACGCTGACTGCCAATGGCCAACTTACCTGAATATCACACTGTACCCTGCCCTGACTGCCTGTCCCCCTTGCTCCCCTTCCCCCTTTGCCTTTTTGAGCTTTTCTCTCTCTGTGTGTAAATATTGAAATCGATTCAGGTTTTCATAAGCCGTCTTCTTCTTCATCTTCGTCTTTGTCGTCTTCGTCTTTCGTCTTTCCGACCCAAGGCCAGCACGGACTGCAGCACGTCTGTTCTACTGATTCTCTCTCTCTGTGTTTTGGTTTTGGTCTTGGTGTTGCCCTGTCCTGTCCCTGGCCTGGCCTGGTCGAGTCTTGCGGTTTCGTTTCCTTGCCTTGTTATGCTTCATGTTTGTGCCAAGTTGTTGTCGTCGTCGTCGTCGTCGTCGGGAACTGGATGGCTGGCTGACTGGCTGGCTGCTGCCTTTGCCTGTTTATGCAAGTGGATTACGGTGTTTGGTTCTGATTATAAATCATCTTTATAATCCGTAAATCGTGTTTGGTTAACATAATGGAATAAATTTATTTTATTTATTGCAGCTGTAAGTTTTAATAAGATTTCTTCACCAATCGTTCGTCGCTTAAACGAATGGCGGTGGAGATTGGTGAGGGGAGGGGGTTTCTCTCTCTCTCTTTCTCTCGTTTTCTCTGACCATTTAACATTATGCGGCCTACTTGGGCTTGCCTCAGGCATTTAAGTTCAAGTGCACTTAGCGGGACGAGGAAATGAAAGTAGAGGAGTCGTCCACTTTACCTACCCCCGTCCCCCCTGCCAACGCACTACACTATCTGCTTGTCCCTGTGCTGCACTTTGGCCCTGTTTGCAATTATTGTAAATTGCTCAGTGTCATTTACACACACTTTCCACGCATTTTCGCTGATTCCTTCTTGCTTTCTTTTCTCTGTCATTTGGTTTTTTTTTTGTTTCTTTCTCCGATTCCCCTCGGCGCCATCGTCGTTTCGTTTGGCTCTTGAGCGTTGTCACTTGCTTATCTGTGCATTGTTCTTTTTCTTTTTCCACTTGCTCTGGCCTCTTCTTAAGTGTACTCTCTGGTTGTGCGTCTGTCTGTCTGTGTGTGTGTGTGTGTGTGTGTGTGTCTGTGTGTGTGTGGTGTTGCCAACGTTTACCAACCTGCCCACAAAATGGTTGCACTGTGCTTCACTGCAGCTCATTAAACGCATGCACTGCAAATTGTAAATATATATATACTATATATATATGTATATATGTATACGAGTACAAGTATATACATAATGGGGGCGTGGCATATGGCAAAAAGCCATGACTGTGTGTTTTCCTCGTGCTGTTTGCCATAGTTTTGAGCCAGGTGAAAGCACTTTAAGAGTACAAACTTAAACCGATAGACGCGGCAAGAGGCAAGAGGCAAGGCGGTGTGTTTTGTGATATATTGCACTTTAGCACCAGTTGGCCACACTTAAAGGTGATAATGTGAAACCCCTTTGGGGGATTACTTAATGCACCGCCGCCAGACTTGGAGGCATTCCATTGCATTTTATGTTTGTGCAACTTAAGCGAAGAGAGTTTTACACCAAAAACCCTAAAAGCGGTCTGGAACCACTAAAAAAATGTGTAACCCCAAACAGCCCGCATACACTTTTGACTAATTAACAAACAGACAATGGAGAAACATGCACATTTCGACACCCTTTCCCCCTAAAACACTTAACCATCTCATCAAGGGCGCCAAATAATTATTTCGAAAAAATAGGAAAAAATTCCCAACCATATGAGTATGAAGAATATAGTCGAGAGAAGGGGCAGTAGTACACACACACTCACACATACACATACACATATGCTGCGTTAGAGCCGCCAATTTATGGCTATGTGTGTGTATTTGTATTTGTCTGAATAGCATTTGGATTTTGAGGCGCAATTTACCAGCAAATTAAAGAGCACTTTTATAAACCTACACACACATACACAGATTGAATGAACTCTGCACACACACACACATGTATACCATGGCCACATAATGGTAAATGTTCGTATCTGTGTGTATGTGCGTTGTTAGCGGTTGTTTTAATAGCCATATACCCTATAATAACCACAAAATAAAAGGTTAAAAAACAATAAATAAAATATTTGAAAAGTCTTTTTTTGCTTAATATTTGGTGTCAAAAATATGAAATAAATAGAAAACTTATAGAAAATACTTCTTTTCAACTTATTACAGGGTATCTAGCCCACTCACCATTCCTCAAGCTAGCAATAAATATTTGTGTGTTGCCTGCTTTCAAATTGAAAAAGTTCTTTTTTCGGGGCTTCCCGCTAAAAAGTTAGCTTGTGTTTCTATGCACTTTATTGAGCGCACATGAAATAGTCTACTCCGCATATTGAAGAGTTCCCGCCGTTCACCCCCTTTACCGCACACACACACACACACATGTCTGTGGCTCACATTTGTGCAGTGATTTATATGCTGCTTAGTTAGCTGACTGCAGCCGGAGTCTAACACAGAGAAAAAGGGGTCGTCAATATGGCCATGTTCTAATTTAATATTATGTTCGGCTTTGTGCGTGCCAAACTAATTAAAAAGTATTTAATATCCGTAAACACTGGCCAAAAACCTAAACTGTTGTCGCCACCCAGCAACAACAACAACAACAACAAGAAAAACTATTGCAAAATGAAACTTTGTCGTCTAACTTAATTGCCGCCTCTATGTAATATATATATGTATGTATGTAGACTTTTTACCATGTCAGCGGGTGCATCATCAACATCATCAAAAACATCTGTCTCTTTCTCTCTCTCTCTATCTCTCTGTCTCTCTTGCTCGCCAGCATTTCAAACTGAATCTGCTGCCAAATATGCTTGGCCCAGTGTCGTCTTTTTTTGTTGAGCCTTCTCATTAGAAACATTTTCCATTGCATTCGTACGTGCGACATGCTCCAGTTTTGGGTTCAGTTTTCTCTCTTGGCGGAAACGCTTTGTTTTTTGTATGTATTACAACTTTTGTTTTTGGGGTCGGGCGGTGGAAAAGTCAACGGATTTTCGCATTGGCCCTTAAAGGTCTTCTTCTCAAACAAAAAACAACAAACTTTATTTAAAACATTAAATAAAATATTTTCACATGCAAGCTAAACTTATTTCAAAAGCCTTCAAGTTATAAGTTAACTTATTTGCGACTCGAACAAAACTGAAACTGTTTTATTGTGTTAAACATTAAGTGTTGGTTACCCCCGTTAACCATTAACTTACTCTTAATTAAACGCTTAATAAGCTGCTTAATATTGATTGTATTTAATGGTCAATACACCCGTAAAGTTAGACAGTTGGTCAGACAAACAGACAGACAGATAGATGGAGATGGTAAGTTTTAATTGTAAGGAAAACAGAACGTAAACAATTGGGAAATAAAAGGTAGAGTAAACTTTTTAATTGTTTAATGTTTCTCCAAGTTTTTAGCTTAGTTCGTGCGCTTCGTTGTTGATTTTTCGCATTTCATTTTGTTTGTTTTCATTTTGGATTGGTTTGGGTGGGTTTCTTTCTATCGGACTCGGGTCATTCCTCATTTTATTTGCTTCGCTTTATTTACGTCTTTCACGGCAAATGTGGCGTATGATTTATTTATTTAAGGGTGCACTAGAGTCAATAAAAAGGGTGCAAGAAACTAGTTTTATTGGCAAATATCTTAAAGATATATTTTAATTTATTAATTTACTTGAAAAAATATCTAACAAACATCTTTAAGAACAAATTTACCTTGCTGCTATTTACTATTTTCAATGTCAATGTAAATACCTTGGACTGGAAGGAAAGAAACTTCGATGCCAATAAACCGAGCGTGAGCTGTGAAAACTTTTTGTCTGCTCTGGCAGCGGAAGCGGAAGTGAGTGCTAAAAAAAAAAAATACTTGCACCGGAAATCACAACACACTTCTTGGAAATGTTTAGTTCACCGATACGCTTACAGTAAACAGTCAATAGTAAAAATAACTTCTATTTGAGGGTTAAGAATGCGTTTTATGTCATTAAACTTTCAACACTGCAGGGTATTTATAAACACATACTTCTAGTTGATTTATAAAAATATATATGTATATATATGTATAAATTGCTTGAGTGTAGTTGTGTATGTATTATTTATACGAGCATTGTGTCAATTGTGTTCTGATGCTCATCGCAGCGGAAGTGCAAACTGCTGTGAAACCAGAAAAGTACTACAATTCCGCAATATCTTCGATAAAAGTTTCAGAATGGACAAAAGTGTACTCTCTAGTAGCAATGTGTAATTGTGTAACTACACTCTTCCACCCACTTGACAAGCTTACTATCTATATCTATATATATATAACTTTTTTTTATCTTCTTCTGCCCCACTTGACAACGTATAAAAATTCTTCAGAAAAGTACTTGCGCTTCCATTTTTTAATTTTTCTTGCTTGCAATAAAAACTGCAATAAATTGAAATGCGCTACGCTTCGTCTGCGAGTGTTTGACCAAAAAATTACGACATCTACGCGTTATATATATATCTTTTGGATTGCATTCCTTCAGCAATGTTTTATAGATAGATAGATAGTTATAGTTTGAGTTCAGCTCATTGCATATTTTGTTGAGTAAACGAAAAAAACGAAACACCAATTAAATTAAACTAAATTTGGCGATTTGAAAGCGGTGTGAAAGCAATTAATATATGTATTTGCTTTCCGTGTGAATGCAAATTATGATAAAATAACTGTTATATACATTACATCTGGCCGTAATAACCAAGTATCTCATTAATCCAATTAAGCTAAATTAATTGAAATGCAAATCGACTAATGAGCACACGCTGCATTGATTTCTCTCTCTACACTGCGACGAAGGTCGCTTTGGGAGTCATTGGTTTGAATAGAGGTTGAAGTGCATTAAAATACATAAGTATCTGTGTGTGTTCGGGGTGTTTATGTGTGTGTGTGTGTGTGTGCTCTAATGGCATGTCACGGCAAATTATACGGCTGTAGAACATGCATTCGCCGTGTTTTGCCATTGATGAACCATACCGATAAGCTGCTCCGAGACTGGTTCAAGCACGAACTTATTCTCGTGTGACGTCACAAGGCAGATGGAACGGGGGTTCGGGGGAGCTGGTGTAGTTAACGATAATTCACTTAAAACTCATATGTTATATATGAGTATGCGTTTACAAGTGATGTATAGTATTAAGTTTCATGTGGTAATGTTGTTAACAAGCTTATGTCCTATGATTTACGCATTACGAACAGGAAGGAGAGGTAGGGAGGGTGCTAAGGCAAAGCTAAGGGTTTTTGGTGTGATGAGAAGCTAAGCTTTGTATTGTATGCAACATTTTGATTAAGTTAACTCTTAGGAATGTAATTAATGAAGCAGCGAATTGTAATCATCTTATGTTACTAGAAAGTCTTTCTGTTCAAAGAGAAAATATTCAATCAGTTCTCAGAAATGGAAATCATATTTTACACGCATTAACGCTTTGTCTTCTTCTGTAAACAATTATGAATTAAGGTCAATTCAGAAGGTACTTGAAAATGTTGTAAAACTATGCTTTAATTGTAGAAAAGACCTCCTGCTGCTGCTCGAGTCGAGTCGAGTTCATAATCAATAACGACATAAATATTAACATGTGCCACATCGTGCTCTCGTGCGTAAAGCATTATTATTGCAGTCGCTTGACCTCCCCACTTCTACCCTCTCCCCACCGTTACAAACATGCTCACGTGCGTGCGTGTGGAGCAACCACTGAACACAATGAAACAGGTCAACCTGTGTCTGTGTCTGTGACTGCAGCAGGGAACTGGGTTAGTTTGGCACATGGTCGGTCAACTTGCTTGGCATGGTTTCAAGTTTGGGGCGAATGTCCAAAGGGTAAACCGAGCACACGACGCAACTCTAGTCACCTGTGTTTAATTTAAATACCAGTGGGCTAAAAACACACACAAACGCACATTTGCCTACATATTATATATCTCAGCTCCATACTATTATTAGATATCGGATGACCCATGCCTTATGCCATTTGCAATTATGAACATCTCACAAATGACAAATTCTACACACACACACACATATATATATATATATATGTATGGTATTCTTTGATATTTGAGTTTTAATTCATTCAGACAGATAATTGAATATTGAATTTCATGGCGAGCCACAAATTTCGTTTTGTTTGTTGCTACCGCATATGTTTATTGATTTGATTCTTTGGAAATATTACACATTTTGAAATTAATTGCAAATAAATTTCAAGCAATGTTGTTGCTCTACTTCATCTCCAACAAAGAGAAAGAGTTCTGATGGCTTTTGTCTTCCTTTTACCTTTTGGGGCCAACTTTGACTTCTAAATCGGTCCAGCGTCTTAAGCCTAAGCTATTATTGTTAGCAAGACTATAATAATAAACGTTGCCCATATTTTATTAATATCCCTATTTTTTCTTGGTTGGGACCAAAAAGCCTTTCGCCTTGTCCCAAATGATTAAATGAGTTTTTGTATCACAAGTTTTGAGGGTCAAGTTTGCTGCTGCTGCTGTTCTTGAAAGGCTTAGAAAAATATCCTCATCAGTTGTCAGGCTGAAAGAAAAGAGTGTTGGATAATTATCAAAAGGCAACAGCTGTGCTCAAAACTCATTCAAAAGCAGGTAAAAAACATGAATTAAAGCTTTTTAACTTCGCTTTTATCCTGCTGCTGCTGTTGCTGCTGTTGTTCCTGTTGTTGTCATTGTTTCCGCAACGCGAGCATAGAGAGATTTATCAGCAAATGTCACCACGAGTGAAAATTTATATGCACATTGTATTGTGCCGGCGACAACTGCGACAACTGATCGCCAGCTAAAGCCAAAGACACATACTTCCTCTCACTCCCACTCCTCCTCCCAGTGTTACTTGCTATGGCTATGGCTAGATTTCCAACTCGCAGCGCATCTTCATTTGCATGAGTGTCTTTTTGGATTGGGAGTAGCGGGGAGATGGTATAGCGAATTAGTGAAATGTACTTGAGATTCCCATGACTGTCACTGAGCTAAAATGTTTCTCCACCTCCTAGACACAAACCCGCACACACACACACACACACATTCAGTCTACATTGCTGCCTGCCTGCTGTCGGCTTCCGGCTTAAGCAACGCTCTGTCGCTTCCATTTTCATAGTCATTGCTCTCTCTCTCTCTCTCTCTCTCTCACTCTGAATGTGTGTGTGTCGGTATATAAATTAACATAATGTTTAAGTATGTGTGACAAGCGACTTCTGGGTTTCAGTTTACGTGAATTTATCTTCCTTTCAAATTGTCTATATACATTTATATACATATATATTTATGTATAGCGCCGTTTGCAAAATTAAAATTCGCTCTACCAATACCAGAGAAAAAAGTGCGTGTAATGAAATACAATGTATACAATTTAATTGCAGAAGTAATTGCGATTGCAATCAATAAAATATAAATGAAATATTTATTGCTGCCTTTGCTGACTTCCGTTTAAGTTACAAAAACTTTTCACCTGATAATTTTCCGCGGCTCTCTCTCTATCTCTAACCAATTTGCTACTTGAAAATCAAACTGAAATCAACTTCGACTCCTGCTACTGCTCCTGCTCTTAACTGCTTGATGCCTTTGCCAATATGGGCCGGGTGTATATAGGCCAGGTAGCAGGTAACTGATAAAATTTATTACGCATGCGACACGCGTATTTCATTTTGTTTGCTTGTTTGGCGCGTTATTATCGCCCAACGTGGCGTATGATTAACATAAAATGACAGCACCGCCCCCTCACTCCACCCACTCTACCTGCTTCATACCTGTTTATGTACAAAATCAGCCTCCAACTCAAATATATACTCGCTATCGGAATTTGGTTTTATTTATCTGATTAACATAATTTTCTGCCATATTACCAGATCGACAGCATAGCACACACACACACACACACACACACGGCCAGAACGTCAGAGCTATCGCCCCACATAGCCATGGCCAAAAACAGGCAATGCAGATGATTTGGCGTCTGCGGTGTTACATAACGCGCCGAACAGCGGAGGAGGATTTTCCGCCTCCTCTTCCAGCTTTATCTGCATATATTTTATGTTACGTGTATAGAATATTATCGCCTTCGATCATCATTGCGGCCACCCAAAAAAAAATATTCACACTCTATGTAAACAGTAAAAATGATGAAATTTTTGTTTGTTACACAGAGAACAAAGAAAGTGTGCTTATAGAAATATTAACTTAAGCTTAGCTTAACAACTTTCAACTTAATGTTTAGGCATTTCTCTTTAAAACTTTATGATATATATTTTGTCTCATTTATTTCTGTTTATTTCACAACTTAGATATGTATATAAATGTTCTCAGTGTAGCTTGTTGGTAGAGCAAATGCCTCAATTGGGTATTTAACTTTTAAAGACCTGCGCCGTTTTACGGTTCAAGCACACGGTATAGAGGTACAAACGCATTGTTTTGCACCAAATCCAACGGATGCTTCTCTTGTTCCCGCTGCTGGCTATGGTGTAAGCGTGTAGCTCGTTGTGGAATGGAATGAATGAATGGGTCGCTGAATGTGCCGTGTGACTACGTATGTGTGTAGGTATGTGTGTGGCACTGTGTAACACGAAGACACAAAAGCGAACATGGCAGCATTACTAACGGTTCACAGCGCCAGCCAATCAATGAGATATTGTGTGCGTATGCCACTGTGGGTGTGCGTGTGTGTGTGCGAGTGTACGAGTGTGTGTGTGTTAACAAAAGTCACTAGAAAAAAGTGAACGGAAACTAAAACAAATTGCAACAAAACGCTTGAGAGACAAAGTGCAGTCGCTGAACAACAATAACCAAGGCTTGGGAATCGAGATCGGGATTGGGATTTTTTGAACATTGAAAAGCAATAAATTCCTAATTGTAGTCACTTCGCTGAAAGAGCACCAAAGCACATAAATGTATTTATAGTCACTCAAACGCACACACACATACACTTACATCTATCTGGCCATAGCTTTTGATTTATTTATAATACGGGCATTCGAAGCTATTTCAATTTAACTTCAATGAGCCAATTGCAATTGGATTTATCAGCACAATGCGAATGCGAAGACGAACACGAATACGTATGTGTGTACGTGAGCTTGCTTTTTGCTTAAGTATGCGTGACGTATTCAGAAAAGGCATTAAAGCAGCAACAATTAAGCACTTGAGCTTAATTTATTTCAGGCCTCGAGGCAGTTAAGTGTGAAAATCATAAAAACACTTGAAGAATAATATTAAAATATTTAATTTGCATGCAGAAAGCATCATTTTCAATTAGGCGACTGGAAAAAGCAAATAATAAAGTGAAACTGTTGCACTTTTGAGTCACCAATTAGTGAAAAGGCAAGTCCACCAAGCAAACACAGGTCAAACAAGTTGTTCTCACAAAATGAGCAATTGTAGTTCGGAGAGTTGGTAAACTTGCTAACGACATAGATATGCAGAGAAGACAAGGACACATGTGCTTAGTGCAAGTACGAAGGCCCAAAATATGAGGCAAGCAAACAAGAAACACGAAACAGAAACTGAGCCTCCTCCGCCTTTCTGCATCATCTCCTGTGACAATGACAATGACAATGATGATGATGTTGATGATGATGTTGATGTTGATGATGTGGACATTGTTTGGCTGAAAGGCTGAAAGCTGGTGACATGTGACAGTTGCCTTGAAGGTATTATTACACCATTACGCATGCACTTAAGGCTTTCATTAGCTCCCAGATTGACGCTATTTGCTAGGTAATTACGATGCACAGAGTAAGCGAGAGAGGGAGAGCAAGAAAGTTAGAAAGTGATAGAAGCTTATTGCACAAATCCAAATGCAATGAGCTCCTGCTTCTCCGCTGAGCTCAGTTCTCAAGCGGACAAAGCAAACCCCAAAAAGGACAATCACAGAAGTAGCAACGACTGACTGACTGACTGACTGACGGACTGACTGACTGACTGACTGACTAACTGACTGACGGTCTGACGCAATGACTGACTTGTTGACAGACAGCCAGCCCAGTTGACAGTACCAGTCTAAGTCAGTTCCACACAGTTCTACATAGTTCCTTCTATGTATGACTAACCGAATAGGCGGAAGTCACTTCAGTCAGTGCCTGTCGTTTGTTCTCGAGATCTGAATTGGCTTTCACAATGTTGTTTGGCTCGGCTAAGCTCCAACCCCCCTCAAAAAAAAAAAAAAAAGAAAAAACAAATCTCTGCTCCTCACAATACCAGCATGGCCCTTTAGAGCGTCTGCAACACGCAAATGCAATTAACACGCCAGCAGACAGAGCGGAAATGGAAAGCTGCTGGCCAATGATGGCAATGGCCGGCCAACTCATGTGTGGCTCATCTGGATTTCTCATATGACTTTCCAAAATTGGCCCTACAGCCCTATTTGTTTGTGTTCGAAATCTGTTTTTCTGGGTTTTTTCTGTTTTTTTTTTTTGGGTACACAAATTATATGTCTGCCGGCCCAAAGTCAATTAGTTTCAAATTAAGTTTTTATGACTAAATGTTGAATGTTGACTCAATAGACTGGCTAAATGGCTTTCAAAGTCACCCCACAAAAATATTATTTCATTTGGCAATAAACGACTTTTATGTGATTTTAAACTGGCCATTTGAAGCTGCAACTAAGCGATATAAGATTAACAGAGAGGGAGAGGGTTGCTCTCAAACAAAGACCAGACTGAATCTAATCCGCACGACTGCCTCACACTCTTGCTCTCGCTCTCACTCTTTTTCTGTCTCTCTTTGCCTTCTCTCCGAATGAAAGACGCAATATTTTAAGCTAGACAGGATAGTACAGCAACAACTGTGCCACCTACGGTCTGCTCTAATGCTCTTAATGCCATATATCCAATGGGCTTAATGGGCTTTAAGGTGTTTAGTCCGAAAAAGGGTTAAGAAAATATCAACACAAGTTATACGAAGACCAAACTATGAAGTGAGAATGAGATGAGCACACTGAAAAGGTAAGAACAATTGTTAGGTTATTCTATTTACAGGGTATATCAATAGTTGACAGCCTTCTCGCAGGCATTATTTGCACTAGTTTGGCTTCGAGTCTGAACGAAAAAAGAAGAACAAAAATGAATGCAAACGTTTCTGCTTTTGTCGCGTTTTGCAGTTCTTTCTTGGCTCGTTCGTTCGTGTATCGGGATATCTTTTATCTTTTTTTATTTGCACTTTCATGCCCAATTCATTTTGCCTGCCTTTCACCAGACCAATGAGACAAAGTTCATCGAGATGAATATTTTCACGATTATCTATTCAAATGGAAGCGACTTAAACATTTGCATGATCCAATACCAATAGCAAGACCAATTTCAAGTTTACTGCCACAAAGAGTCCAATTTCAAGCTCACTTTAAGCCAAACCCAACATAAATAGTATTTATTTCTTTTTGTTAAGGAATATATTTTCCTTTTTTCCTTCTCAAATGTCACCTTAATATTATTTTTTTTTTGGTTATCTTTCTTGTTTTTGTTATTTATTCATTTGAATATTAAAGCTATATGGCTGCAAGTCATGACCGTATTAGTGTGTAGCCTGACATTCCACTAAAAACACTCATAGACACACACACTGACAAACAGTCACTCACACACACACACACACACACAAGCACTCACTCACACATACACGAGAGTTGTATACAAATGCGTTCCTCATTGAGTGCAAAAAGCATTGTCCAGCACATAAACCATGTTGCAAATGACCAGACGTGAGCCCTCCATTAGCCCGCCTGACCGGTTGCTCTGCGCTCCCTCTAACCCCAGTCCACCCCGGGGTGTCACACACCACTCTGCGCGCTACCCTTTCGCCACTCGCCACCATACGGCTCTTTACGGCTCTAACCCCGTAAAACGGCCTGCATCGTTGCGGCCCAAACGAGCCTTGTTTGTTGCCTCATTTTTGAAGCCTGCGCAAGAACAATTTTTGTTTTGTAGCTTTTTTGCCGTTTTGTTGTTACACCCTGTACTTATACCCTGTAAAAAAAAGGTTTTGTTCTAGCATTTATTATATAATTTATGATATATGATATTATCACATCATTAAACTGAATGTAAACCTTAAAAAACAAAAAGAGTTAAAACATATTTAAAAATTTCTTATCACACAATTTCAATTGCATTTTAATGAGTAACTATTAGTTGTTCATTCTGACAGTCATCAAATACACAATTTCCTAGTTGTTGTTGCTGGTGTTGTTGGGGTGTTGGGGTGCCTGTTGGCCGTGTTGTGCTATTGCTGCTGCTGCTATTGTTTGTTCCACTTGACCACTAAAGCATAGTTTTAGGCGCTAAAAGCTAAACACCAAAATTCAGCAAAAACAGCTGCTGCTGCTACTTGCTACGAACTACACCAGATGCAGAGAGAGAGAGAGAGAGACAGAGAGAGAGAGCTGCCTTCAGGCTGAACCACTTTAGTTTATATCGTCTATAGTATATATATGCTATGCTAGGCCAGGCTAACTAACTAACTAGTATATTGTAGAATGTGCTGCAAACGGTGACGTGTATATATATATATATATATTTTTTTTTTGGCAGGTGCCTGAAGCTAGTTTTGAGTGGTTTGAGCTGCAGAGTTGCTGAGTTGTGCCTCAAATGCCTCGAATGCCGGAGTTCACTTGCCACTAATTGAGAATTTCCGTTCACACTCTACAAACTTTCTCACTAAACTCTTTCTCAATGCATTTCAAATGCAATTAGCCAGTGGAAAAATATTGCCTTAACTATTTTTTTCCCCCGAACTTTTTTTTTATTCTTGTGGGTGTTTAAATTTAATTGAGAGCCATTTTTTTGTTTTTTTTTTTTTGGTGAGGGAAAACCATTTGCTGCCCGCTGACTTTTTTGATTGATTGACCAAAATAACCAAAAAATCAAAAACAACAAAAAAAATCAAAAACAAATTTCCCAAAACTATAACCTTTTCACCCTTGTACTATGACAATGTAGTTTGCGGTTGTGTGTCATAATGATTATTAGATTGTTGTTTTTTGTTGTTGTTGTTGTTGTTGTTTAAGCCTTTTACAGCAATTGCCATTGACCGCAACGAAATAAACCGCTAAATAAATAATGCACATCGAAACTATCGAAACTGTGATTTTAATTGTATTGAATAAATATTGAAAATCAAATGACAGCCAATGCCAAAAATTGGTGAACCATCGATAAACCCCAAAGAAGGGTCTGTCCAGGCATAAAAATGAGCATTAAAATACTATTTCAAAAATTAATTAAAATTTGTATTATAATAATAAGTTGAAGAATGCTGTAAACGAGAAGGTTAGATACCCTTTACTTTTGACCTAACACATATGTCATTATCGAAATATACGATTATATTGTTATCGATTACATATGTATATCGAAAACCGAAAAAAATATCAAACATTTTAAATAAACTTTTACCAGAGTCTCTAGCTTTTGTAGTTTCTGAGATCGACAGATGTCCGACAAGGTATCGACTCCGCTGTTTCTGATCAAGAATATATACTTTATAGGTTCGGAAATGCTTTCTTCTGCCTGTTACATTCTTTTGCACAAAACCATTATACCCTTTTTTTTACAAATTTTATTGGTTAAGGGTAAACAATGTCAAACAATTACCTAAAAATAACATAACACTTTAACATAAATATTGGTTTAGTCATTTTTAAATGATTGTAATAGCATTATTTTTTCAAGTGTATATAATGAGATTTAAGCCCGTAGACAACAGCTGCTGCAAGTCTAAATTCTCAGTTATATCCGATAAAGGCGTTAGGCTGTACATACATTGTTTATGCTAGGGATATTGCCACAAACTGTCAACGGAAATTATCGACCAAGTTTGCCAAAACACACACACACACACAGAGACAGAAATGCACACGTGTGCATGCATGCCGCAAGTCCCTCAAGCCACAGCGAATTTATACTTGCTCTCATGTGCAACAGCACACAAGTCTGACGATTATAAATGGCAAGTTTTGGTAAAACTGCGCTAAAATTTATACCTTATACCTGCTGCGGCTATGACACCTTAAATGTAGTCTGTAGACTGAGGCGAGAGAGACAAATTGATGGCAGTTTGAGCTACTTTTACTTAAACTGGAATTCGCAAGGCGATGGGATGAATAAGTGTAACTTTGGATGCTTAATGCTTTGAACTTATATTGAATTTTCATTTTGTCATTCAGTCAGTCAGACGTTCAGTCTGACTGTCGTTTATTGGCAAAATTTAAGCGTTGAAACTTTCCGGCCAATTTCACATCGTTGGCCAAATGCTGCTGCTGTTGCTGCTGCAGCCAAACGACTTTGCACGTCTCAGCTGTTTAAATTTAATTTGCTGCGTAGAGAGAGAGAGAGAAAGAGAGAGAGAGCGACCTGAAAGTCTGTTTTTCAGGTCGCCAGAAATCAACATTTTGCTGGGGCGACGTGCGCACAGAAGCTAGGCAAAGACAGTGCCAAGAACGAAGTAAGTCCGGAGTCAAGTCGAGTCGTAGTCGTAGTCGAAGTCGAAGTTGTGCACAACACACGGAAGTAGTTACCGTCATGCCAAATATGACAAATGTTGTTGCTTATGCGCAATCCCCCCCCTCCGCTCTACCGGTGGCAACCCTTTTTGGTACGTTAGTGAAGTTTACCTGTAACTGGCTGACACGTAAACTGCATAAATATAAACGCAACATGGAATCGTGCGAGTTGCAACGGAAAGCAACATGGAAGCCAGCTTCAAGGCAGTCAGCCAGCAAGCAAGGATATACATTGAATGACGAGAAACAAGACGTCACAATGAGGGGAACGAGATGGTGTAGTAAGACGTTAGTAAATGGGATTCGGACGAAAAAAAGAGAGTAAAGTTATCAGCTGGTGGGCGAAAAGTCTGAAAAAAAAAATAGAACTTAAGCAATCCCCCAATAATTTGCATTTGCGACAGGTTACAAAAAAATGAAATGGGGAAGAGAGCAAAAATGTTTATCTGATTTGCAGCTAAGAATATGCTTAAGATAAATACATTTCTGCGAAAAGTCTTTAGTGCATCAACTATGCACTTTCGGGTTTAAAGTAACTTTAAGCCAGTTAAACAAATGTCAGGGGAGTCAAAAACACTTGTGGTTCATTTAGTTGAGTGTGTTTCTGTCGTTGGTTTCCGGCTGGTGCATTAAATAATTATAAATTAAATTCAATCAAGTCAGTTTTAGGCCACACGCACACACACACACGGATCACAATTTATGCAAACAAACGGAAACGGAAGTGCAAAAGCACAAAAATACTACAAAAATCGATATGTACTCAAATATATATATCCCACTTATTTGCAGAAACGAAGGCGGAAGAAGACACACACACACTTTTACAGTTATGTCTATAGACTTTGGTCAGTGGTCAAGCTATGTCTATGGCTATGTATATGTATGTGTGTGTGTATATGGAGACAATGCCTGCTGCTTGAATAGTTCGAATGGATGATGGTGTATGCAAATCGAATGCAAGTTTCAAATTTGCATTTGTCCAAGCAATCGAGCAGCGACGACGACCGACGACCGTCGACGGACGACCGACAGCCAACGACGACGACGACGACGAGCAGTCATTGACGTTTGTAGACTAGATTCACTTTTCCAATTGACACTGCAAACAGATTGCGGTCGTAACTTGAACCATTTAAAAGCATTTAATACACCCGAAGATAAGACCAGTTAGACCAGCAGTTTGGGCTTAAAGCTCTCGACACTAAGATACTGTCTAAAGTAAAGTTGCATATTGATGATTTTCAAAACATTCTTAACAATCTGTTACTTTAAATTCTATACAAAATATTGAGTTTCAGAAAAAATTTCTACTGATAATCAAAAAACTTTTTTGTATCAACTTTTAAAACATATTTTCGAAACAAATCTTTTCTTATTACTTTCACAAAAATTAACAAAAAAAGACATAAAGACTTTTAAGAAAAACAATATTTAATTGTGACTAACAACTAACTGTCAATAAATTATATTTTATGCAAATTGAAAGGGAAAAACCATTTTGTGAAACCGAAGATTTTACTCAAATTAACCGCCTGTTGATTTGCATAATTATCTAACTTATTTACATTTATGTTATTTATTTGTGCGAATAATTTATTGAAAATTTTAGTTTTCTGATAAATACTCCTACACACACACACACACACACGCACACATATCTATATATATATATATATATATATATCTGATATCAGTGTTGTTTCTGGTTGTTTCTGTATCTAATTTGCATTCACACACTAATTAGCGGTATCTCTCGCTCTCTCTATATTGAGTTTGCTTACAAATTTTGAGATTTAACTAAGCCAATAAACATACATATGTGTGCATGTGTGTGTGTGTTTGTGTGTTTGTGTATGTGTGCAATTACCTGCAGCTGTTAGCCGCTTAGAAAGCGCCTAATTGATTTATTGCGTAATCTAACTTACCAAAGCACTCCACTGCCTCTCGCACCCCCCCGCATCCACTCTGATTATTGATGGCAGCCGCCATGGCAAGTCTCCCCATACATCAATAGAGGAGCAAGTCGGGGAAATAAAGGCTCTCTGTCATTAATGTCAATGGCCAACTCGTTTGGCTTTAACTGCATACGCGCCATAAACTCATAAACTCATGTGAGAAACTTCCAACCCGGGTAGTGGGTCGTGGCAGTGGCGAAGGGGGCAAGGGGGGCAAGATTTATGCAAGCAGCGTGGAAATTTAATCAAACAGCGCAACCCTTTTTGAGCAGCAGAGAAAATAAAAACAAAAATCAAACTTGCAATTTACAGCCAGAGAGAGAGAGTGAAAGAGAGTGGGATGTGGCACGAGGCACGAGGCAGGGTCTAGTCGGCAAAAGTTTCATATTACCGCAACAGAAATGGCCAAAATGCTGCCCTGCCTGCAAACACACACACCCACGCACACTCATACACATTCCATGGCTCTGGAATGCTAACCAGAATTCAACATTCACCCAAAAGTCCATGTGCACTTATATTAAACATACTCGTCAACATTACATACATTACAGCTGTACACATACGTATGTAGTCAAAATAAGGCAAGATTTTTCAAATTGCCAAGCTAGAAGCTTGAGGCATAGATATGTACATTAAGTACTGCATACAATATTTCTTTCTCTGTGTGTGTGTGGGTGTATGTTGGATGGGGAAAAATTTCAATTTCACTTGGCTTGTTTAGGTTTGGTTTAGGTTGTTGTTGTTGTTGTTGTTGGTGCGTTCAATAACCAGCCAAGCCAAGCCAAGCCAAGCAAGGCCAAACAACAATAAAAATGTCGAAAACATAGCAAACATTAACGGGAAAACAATTTTTATAAATCTAGAATTATTACCAGGCGAAAAAAGCGAGTATTTCTTTGCCTCCTGTTCTCCTGTTTTGCCTTCTTGGTTGCAACAGACTCCTAAAACAGGCAGCGTGTCCACTGAAGCAACAAATTTGCACATGAAAGATAAGCAAGATTGTTTTTTGTTTTTGTTGAGAAATCTAGTCGACCTATAGATATTCTATAGAAATTTGAGTAAAAATGCTAAGTGATAACTAGAAGTATATATTTATTCATAAAGACTTTTCCCACAACCCTTTCACGTTATTACTTTTAACATTAATGATCTGTTAGGGTTGTTGCATTAACCCCAAAAACGAGCTTAAGTTTTTCGCAAAATATTTTTGCAACGCATTTAACAAACGATATGCATACATGTGTGAGGAGTGTATTGCTTAGGGTTGGTTCTTAGATAAATTCTAGTAAAGGGGGGGCGCGATTACATAAATTTTTCGAGTATTTGGCAAACAAGCTGCTCGACACTTGATTCTGGACTGGGGCTAAGTCAGCACATAAGTCACATAAATCACGCTTTGTGCTTACGACTGTAGATATTGGGATGCTCGGCAACCCAGCCACACAGCAACCCAGCAACCCGGAAGCATTCGCGCTTCTTCGACTCCTTCTTTGCATTGTCTTTTAATTCAATTTGTGCAATCGGCTTGGGGTTCTTTGAAGTCCACTCAAATTTCAATAATTCTCTTTGCATTAACATCCAAACAAATTACTGAAAAGAAGGATACGAGAACGAGAAAAAAGAAAAAAAATAGATGTAAGCGAGAAAAATCAAGTCAAGTGGGAATTGCAGACAGCACAGCATATTGTCACATAGAAAGTGGCTTGGGTCTAAGAGCCATCAACTGTCGCGTAAAAAATGAAAATCTATTGAGCCATTTTAGTTAACGCAAACAAAGGCCAAACGCAAAACGCAGAACGAGTGAGTGAATGCCACTTGAAAGTTTGAGTGCTTATAGACACACATTTTTTCTTTTTCAATGGCTTATCAAAATCTTAAGCTGACGACAATGACAGAAACACACACACACACAACAAAGGAAGCATCAATCACTAACACAGAAACACACATATGTGTGTGCCTGCAGAAATAAGAAAGAATTATTGTTTGGCTGTGAAAGATTAAAGTGTATAAGTTGGAGTTGGGCAATTGAGAGTTGTGTTTTTGCTTAAAAGCATAAATAAGTTTTCACAAAATATTTTTAAAAGCTGAAGTTTTCTAGCAAGAGTAACTAAATGTTCAGTAGCAGCAAAGGCAATAAGTTAGACTTTCAATCTATGATCGAAAAAGTTGTTAATCAAGAGCTTTACACATCGTTTGTGGTCGCACACACACACACTCACACACGCACACCGGATTATTTTTGCAATCACAAATTTTGCTTGTAAACTTGTACAAGAGTAGTTGCTGCAGGTGACAGTTCCCTGAATCTAATCTTGTGTGCTTCAGTGTATGTGTGTGTGTGTGTGTTCTCAAAGATAATGCCTCATGTTCGGCATGGATATTGGCATATGCAAATCAGCCTCTTTTGTCGTTGATTAATTTTCATTTAAGGCAGCAGCAGCAGTAGCAGCAGCAACATATGCAACATCCCTTATATTGACATACGCTTTACGCAGCTTACAATTGGTGTTTAATCAAATAAACAAACATGTGTACTTAAGTGTGTGTGTGTGTGTGTGTGTGTGTGTGTGTGTGTGTGTGTATGAATGTTTGTGTCACCTGATTAATCGCACAATATTTGCTTACTTCACATTTTCGCATTTCGCACTTTAACGCATGCATGAAAACGGAAAACAGAAAGAAAAATCTTTCATCTTTTACCGACTTCAATCCGACTTCAATTTCAGCCATTTGCCATCATCTTAATAGGTGGAGAGCGTAATAAAAATAAAAGTAGTGTGAGCTGACCAACAAAAGCAAACACTTTGACCAAATTTACGACTAGCAATTGGTTCGACATTCAACACAAGTCCTGCTGCCTATATAAATGCATAGAAAGAAGTTCGAACGCGAAAGTTAACACAAAATCCAATCGAGACGAGAATGCGCCCCTTTCATTTTCCATCTTTGCCAGACTTGTTTCAATGTTTGTAAATTTCCCAGGGGTCTAATGGCTGCCACAAAAATAGAGTAGAGCGGCATAGAGTAGTTCAAACATTTGAGCTGCTGATTACATTTAATGCCTCTAATCGAATATATCCATGCTGTAGACATCAAAGAAATAAAAAAAATGTTTCTAACTTTTTATCACAAGTCATATTCAAAATTGCTGGGGTTACGAACTTGGACGTCATGTTTCGAGCCTGGAAAACGTTGCTGCACAATGCACATTGTTTCACCTTCTACAATTGGCATAAACACAAGACACTAACAAATAATCGAGTGAGTAGCAAAGGCCTCCAACTATTGCATGACTTGAAGTATTTTGCGATTATACTCATAAATAGTGTGTGCAATGCCAAGGAAGATGTTACTTTGGCAAGTAAAAAGGCGAATCTTAAAAGTAAATTGTTCAAGATCTTCAGAGTCGCCAAAGAAGATGTTCCTTTGGCAAGTAATAAGGCGAATCTTAAAAGTAAATTGTTCAAGATCTTTAGGATCAATTCGGCAAATGCTGAGATAGAGAAAAGCGATCCAAAGTCACAAGCCGTAGATGTATCGAATATATATGTATGTCGGCATTGTAGATCGTTTCGAGATATCAAAATACGTGAATATGAGAATCGATTGCGTGTACATTCGAGACCGGAGAAGATATATCGTTACTTTGCCACGATCAAAACAAAGAATGCGGCCGGGCAATGGGAGATCTATATGACGCCCATTGACTTTTTACGCTCCATGCTGCCGGGTTTCAGGCAGCCTGAACGCTTGGGCTTGGATCAATACCGCAAAATGGATAGGGAAAAGGCGAGCAATTTGTCATTCAAGGATGTGGACAAGAACAGCATATTCTACACGTTGAGATCAGATGGTTTGCTCACGTTCGACGACTATCTGTATCTGTTGATGTTAATATCGCTGCCAGAGAGATACTTTGTGATTGGATTCTCACTGTTCGCTGAGCAGGGCAGTAATCAGCTGAGCAGACGGGATATGAATAAATTGCTGATGGGCATCAGTCGAGATGAGACATTCAAGAGCCAGAATTCGGTGAGCTACTATTTCTTTGGGCCACAACTCGATGAGAAGCTGAGTCTAGACAAGTTTCTCGAGTTCAAGCGGAAGCTATATCAGGATGTTCTCATGCTCGAGTTCAAGTTGCTGCAAAGGAAGCACAAGGAGCAAGGAAATACCATCAGCGAGCTGTGCTTTGCCAAAGTTCTACTCACATATACAACGATTTCGACACAACAGAAACTTGCCACACTGAAGCGCATCAATAAAAAGTACAAGAGATCCAAGTGTGGCATAACACTGGATGAGTTCATGATGTTCTTTAAGTTTATTGAGAATCTGTCGGATATTGACATGTCTTTAACCTTCCACTATTTGGCTGGTGCGGATATATCACGCTCTACCCTCAAACATATATCCGAAGTCGTTGTTGGCGTTCCGCTCTCCCAGCACGTTGTCGATATCATTTTCACTGTATTCGATAGCGATGACAATGGCATTATTGGACGCAATGAGTTTATCGAGGCGTTGCGACTTCGAATGTCACGATTGCAACGAGAGAAATCCATAAAGCTGTCAAATCTTTTTGGTATCGTATTTAAGTGTGCCCAAGAAACTTTAGTATGACGTAATAAATTTTGATCACTTGACAATGCAATTTGTTCCACATACACTTGAATACCGCCAACACAGAGAAAGAGAGAAAAGAATTCAACTTCTTCAGCTTCAGCTTCAGCTTCTCGCATTGCCAAGCACTGATTTGATGCATTTTTGTGAGCTTTCTCCACTCTCTCTCTCCACTCCAACTCCAACTCCTTTGAGGATAAACGCTTTTAGCGGAAAGACATCACGAACTGAAAAATTTGGTAAACGCAAAAAGCAGGTACACCACACACACAAACACACTCACACACACACACACACTCACACACACACACACGAACATGAAACCGGAATCGCGAGTCGCGAGTCGCGCAAAAGCGCAGTTTGTTTGCTTTCAACTTCAAGCTCTTTACAATCCAACCATCCACCCACCTACAAGGAGTTAAAGCAAAAAAAAAAAAAAGCGAACAAAAAATCTATTCCACTGCGTAGAATTGAGGTAAAACTCAAATGTTCAAATGTATGTATGTAGAACTAAGGTTTCTCGAGACAAATGCCATCAAAGTAGTTTTGTTCGCACTTTGTTTAAATGTTCGGTTCGGTTCGGTTCGGTTGTATGTATTCCATAGACTTGTGCCAAAGTGTCAACGTTTTATGGCTGAAGCAATAACTGTTTGCTAAATAGTATTAAATTCCTCTGACATTTTGTGCGCACTTTTGGTTTGCCTCCTAAATGAGACAGACAGATAGACAGATAGAGAGAGAGAGAGAGACGAGCGAGAGAATTTGAATATGGCCACAACAAGCGTAGCGAGAATTTCCGACCACAGAAATAATAATAATAATAAATTCTCTCGCAAAACAGTATCTAAGCCGATACTCATTCTGCAATAATGACAAAGTGAAAACTCAAATGTTTAATTTTTATTGAAAATTGTGGTTACAAATAGTTGATTTTCAGGGGTCCAGCCGTTTTATAAATGTTAATTATTGTGGCTAGTGAGAAAAATAAATAACAAGTTGAGTAAGCTCGACTAGAAGATACCCTTAACCCCTTACTACACACGAACAGACATACATACATGTGTACATTTGTAGCAATGCTTAATGACTTCATATCTTCCGTGTTTCTTAACCGATTTTAATAAAAATTTCACAGATATTCATTATATTGTTAATAGTTACAATAACCATTTTAAAGTTTTTGAAATTTAAGATTTGATTGTAATCGATTCCATGTGTATATCGTAAACCGGAAAAGTTATCGAAAATTTGAAAAATAAACTCGCTATGCCTAGGGATTGGCAGTGCTTATATCCAAAATCTGGAGTTTCTACATTTTGTAGTTCCTGGGATCGACGCGTTCATTCATACAGACAGATAGACAGACGGGTAGAGGGGCAGACAGACAGACAGAAAGAAGTACATGTTTATATCGACCCGGTGGTTGATGCCGATTAATAATATATATACTTTATGGGGTCCGAGAAGCTTCCTTCTGCCATACATACATACTTTTGCACAAAACCCTTATACCATTTTTTACCCATTCATGGGTTAAGGGTATAAAAATCGTGCAAATAGTTTCAAATTGACTTTAAGACTAATATTTATTTGCTTTAAGTCGATTAAAGAAAGTCTGCCAATATTTTCATAACTTTAAGCACTTTAGCCAGTGAAAAATTTGTTTTTATTGCTTGTGAGAGATTTTCAAACTTAAGCTCTTCAAACGTTTACAAAGCTAAATCAATCTGCACAATTTTTGTGCACATTTACTGATTTCAAATTGATTTAGCAGCCATATTTTATTCATCCCTGGAACTCAAAATACTTTTATTCCTTTTCACATTTTTGTTGACCACAAAATAGAATCAAAAGCAAAAATTCAAAATCAATTAAAAGCGCAATTCACAATAACCCAGAAGAAGAAGGAGAAGTAAAAAGATAAACTATTATTGTTGTTGTAAAATATATATATATATGTATATATATATTTGTATGTTTGTGCAAACGATTTGATGACAAGTGTTTGTTGCTTGACCAAGCTTGGAATTCATTTTGTCCACTTGGACATTTTTGTCTTTTGCCCTGAGTGAATTTTGTATGTGGTGGTTGACTTTTCATGAAATGTGCAACACAACCGTCAATGGGATTTGCTTGCCAAATAGCATGAATATTCAGACGAGAATATTTCACTGAACTGAAACTGAACTCAAAAATCGCAAATAGCATTAAGTCAAATTTAATATTTTTTGCACAAATGACTTTGCCTCGAATTCTCCATTTTCTATGCTCAAAGTTATAAGCCTATTTTCAAGTCACATTTCACATTCTATTTTTATATCTCTATTTCCTTTGGCCAAATTGTGTGTTTCAACTGTTTTTTTGGTCAAAGCGATAAGGCCCCTTCCCCTTCCTTTCCTTTCTTCACCATTCAACTGTACACAGAGTGCAGAAATTTCTTTTTCTTGCCATTGTGAGATATTCAAATTTATAAATTATAAAATTTTATGGCTTTGAGGCGTATACATAGTATGTGCAAAAATATTATTTTACACACGTCTACGAGCACACGAGCATATTCTCGTACTCAGTTTCAGTTTCAGTACTCGTCGTATTCGTATGCCACACTTGCTTGCCACACCCCCAGACTTAGAGGGTATGCACTTTAACATAATTTACATGAATTTAGGTTGCCGAAAATGTTATGCCTGACAGCAGAGTGCAGGGCAGGGTGCAGGGGTGCAGGGGGGCTGGAGGCTTAACGGTGTGAACTGCGCACAGAGGATATCACAAGCCTGCAAGTTTGGCCACAGCCACAGTCTTATCTGAGTTATGAATATGCAGGTGCTTATCGCCACACACATACATACATACATACATACACGTGTGTATATGTGTGTTGGGGTGCAAGAGGGCAAACGCGTCAGTAGAAAGTTTTGCACAAGATTTAAGTACCTGTAAATTTTATTTATTATCCAAAACATTTCTTTATTTCAAGGCAATCGACTTTAATATTAAATTTCCCTAAATCGTTTAAAGACGGTTAATTAGGTTAGTTCAAGGTTTTGACAAGGTTACCTGAGCCAAATCCCACTTAATTGGCACTCTCTCTCTCTCTTATACATATTATGTTCGCTCAATTAAAATATTTATTTACGCACGCGACAATATTAAGTATTTTAGCTAAAGCCAAAGTCTTTAATATACGAGTATGTATATCAAGGCGATGCATCATGGGGATTATTAGGATTGCTCCAAACAAACTTTTGTCAAATGTCACAGCATTTACTCGTTTTAGCCCCCTCACCCTTCTCATCTAAATGGCTGGATGGCTTCTCTGACTGCTGGTTGGCTGGCTCTCTGCTATTTGCGACATCTGTCGAGGCAGTTATAGTGTAGAGAACATATTTTGAGCATATATATATATATACAGAGAATGACAGATGTGGAGTGAGTGTAGCTTGGGGTTGTGGAGATGGTTGGTTTGGGGTCCAGCTTAAACTGTCTGTTGCACCCAAAAACATGTTTTGTGGTCTCTCTCTCATTCTATCTCACTCTTTCTCTGTGTCTTCTATGCGGTTTCATCAAACGTGCCTAAAATTTTAAGTGCTCATGTCAAGCTAATAATGTTCAGCACAAACGAAATGTCTAAAGTCACAAAAAAAACCAAAAATGAGAGAAAAAGTGGAAATAATAAAAGCAGCAACAGTCTGCTCATTAGTTTGCATAGAACACAGAAAGCACACCCCGAAAAATAAAAGCAAGTGTTGTGGTATTTTATTGTCAAAAAATTTGTTAAAATTCTATTTAAAGCAAATGTTTAATTTTTCATGTTCTTCAAACAAACTCTTACTTGGTTTGGGAAAATAAAATTTTTTTTATTTGTTCATATGTTCATATTTGATTACAAAAAAAAACAATTATAATATATTAATTAGTCTACTGTTAATATCAGCAAATCTCATAATTAATTTAATAAAGTTATAACTCAATAAACCGGGAAAAAAATTAACATAATTATGATTGCAATGTAAATTTTATTAGTTAATGTTTTAATCAGTTAACATATTGCCAGCCGAGCCATCAGATAAACATATATTCAAGCCATAAATGAGACATACTGACGCATAATGAAAACATATTGGTCAGCCATAAATACAGATTTATGCACGATTCCTAATCAATGCCGGAATGTTTAGGTGATTTATAAGCAAACTGCTCAACGTATAAATGAATAAATAATTTTTATTAATGGCACAAACTCCAAGATAGACTAGAAAGAATACTTGATTTAATTAAATTAGTTTTAAAATAGATTTTTTCGCACACTTTTCATAAATAACTTTGAGTTATTGTTCGAATAGCTAATTATATTTTTATTACTGCTAAGACCCAACTAACAAATACGCTTATTGAAAATCACAATTAACCATTTGCTGATAATCAAAAATGGATTTAATCAAAATGAACCGCAATGCTTATGTACTTAAACAAATTAATTCCACAATCAAAACAGAAAACAGAAAACAGAAAGTGCATAAAATTTTAATGAAGCACAAAACGAATTAAATTACAAATAACATTAACACGAGAACATTGCTATAGCTATTGAATACTACTTTTTGGACATACATTATTAATGTTTGAACCGAACCGAAACAAGAATAAACTTTTTTAATAAACAATATTAGCTATATACTGGAATGGGGCATGTATTAAACAAAAAGATCAATGCGAATGATTAATGTAGAAAAAATATAAAATGTGTCAAGCGATTAAAGTTGGGATTGCTTGTAACACAACGCATTTTATTAACGGCCATCATTTATCAAATACTGAAACAGGCCAGACCCCCTTTCCCCCTGCGCCCCTCTCTCTTACTCTGTACGCACTCCTGACACAGTCTGGTTACGGTGCCAAGGTTTATGTGTGCCTACGGCAAAAACGGGATATGTGATAATAATGTGCTCAAAAGGCGTGTGCACAGAGGAACTCTCTCACGTTCGTTTTTTATACACAGTCAGTTTTACCTATGTCAGCCCTTGCTTTTTGATTTTACTGACCCCAAACAAAAATGAAGCACAATAAATGGCCATTTCCGAAAAATATACAAACAAATAAATATATATATATATATATATATGAAAAATGAAAGCCAAACTACGAATACAATAAATAAAGCTACCAAACTGAATTTCGTTACAGGTTTTTTATATTCCTGCCAAACAAACGAAACGAAACGAAATGAAACGAATGAGTGACTGGCACATGTCAATCAGAACGAGAAAGAGTGAGTGGGAGAGAGTGAGAGTGAGACATAATCTCTGCTTGACATGAACTTAAAAGTATTATGACAAATATTTCGCAATCTGAATTCACGCTTGCCGTTCAACGTTCAACGAAGGGTATGAACTATATGTCACTGAATGTGTAACATACTTTCAGGCAAATATATATCTTTCATGGGAAATATTCAAGCGATTTCCTTTTCCTATTTAATTACACTTGATGCTCGCATGTTTGCCAATGAATTTCATTAAGGGTATTTAATCTTTTGCACCGACCCAAAGATTCTGTTTCTTACCGCTTTCAGCCTCTGTACATATTTGATGTCATGCGTGTATGCATGTGTGTGTGCGTGCGTGTAATACACAGGTATTTTTACGCCGGAGACCCGTCAAGTCGAGTCGAGTCGAGTCGCGGCGAGTCGCGGCAAGTCGAGGTGAGTTGCGTGATGGACGGACACAATTCTGTTTAAATAAAAATCATTTTGGCTGCAAATACCCTGTGGCATGGACTGATTCTGCTTTTGACATGATCTCTTTGTTACAACAATCGCCGCAATTGCAATATACTTATATGTCTGAAGGCCTTGCCTTCCACTTCTTCTTGTTGTTGGTGTTGCTGTTGTTATTTAAGTAAAGAATTCAGGGCATATTTTCGCTTTCGGCTGCTGCGTATCTTCTGTTGGTTTTTTTTTCTTATTTATTTTTACTTTTTTCCACCGGACATGCCGTAAATCAATTTTATATTTATTATTTTATAAATTGCAATCGCGGCTGCCTTTTTTCCCCGTCTTTTTTTTTTGTAATTTCAGTCAGTTAAGTACGCACCGTTTGCATTCGGTTCTGCCCAGATTTAATTTACTGTACGCCCGCTTGAACTGTTCACCTCTCTCGCCTCCTCTCTCTCTCACCCATCACTCCACAGTTCACCCGCACCACGCTTATCGCTTAATTGGGAATGTATGTGCGGCAGTGAACCGACGTGGCACGTAATTTTGTGGTCATTACAAAAGGCGAGAGAGTGAGTGCGAGAGAGAGAGAGAGTGAGTGCGAGAGAGAGAGAGAGTGAACGAACCAAGGTCCAGTCGCGCCAAGCAAATATAATATCTGTAAAATGAATGTATTTCCGCTGAAGCTCAAAGGCTATACCCATACAAACAACACCAACACTGACCCAGGTAACCAAACCAAGCCAAACCCAGCCAAACCCAGCCAAACCAACCAACAGGACCTGGCTCACCAAAATGTATACTATACGAAACCCAAATGTTTAATGTTGCAAATGAATACTCTTATAGCATCGATACAGGTAGAGGGTTAAGCATTTAGAGGAATATTTCTACGCATTAATGATGTGTTTAAATGTGATGAGAAAACTTAAGAAGAATCTTAAAAGCTTGCTTCAGGCTAGGTAAAAGATTTTAGTACTTCAAATGAAAACATAATAAGTATAAAATATTTAATATAGAATAAGTTCATTTATAAACTAGATCAAGTTAACTGTCAATTGTGAAGAAATAATTTTAATTCGTTTCTCCAAGTGTGATATCATTGTAGCTAAACTAGAATTGAGGTCGTCAATGCATAAACATTTCATCGAAAAATATCGAATGGCAAATTTATAAATATTGTACGGTTGGTTTGTTTGTTTGTGTGTTTGGTTTTGGTTGGTTTCGGTTTGTTTGGTTGTTTGACATTCGGTAGTTGTAGCTGTTATGGCTGGGTTATATGTGCACACATTAACCAAATTTGCATATTAATTAAAAATTAACGAGTAACAAAACCCCAATGCAACCCTGGCAATCCAGGCAACAGGCAAACGACGACGACGACGACAATAACCACAAAATCATTTGCACACACACACCCGCACACTAACACTCTGACACACAATCAGAAATATTGGTTGGTTGATAGAGTTGATGATATTGATTGCTCGTTTATGGGCTCGCACTCGTATTGACAGTTTATTGACAAAGTCCGACTGATAGACAAACAAAAAGTCCCTGATAAATGATTGTTAATGATTGCAAACACTCGTTCGTTTTACTTTCCAACTACAAATACATTTACAAAACTGTTAAAATAATCTTCACTTCCTTCTCTGTATATGTGTGTATGTGTGCTTGTGTGTGTGTTTGTGTGTGCGTGTGTGCGTGGCTATGCATTTTTCAAAGTTATAATTAGTTGGCAACTTTTTGGGCCAAGAGCTGTCGCTTTGCTTTACCAAATTTTTGGTTCCTGTCTTGTTCCTATTTGGCTAAAGTTGAGCAAATCCAATTTGCAGTTTACAAATCGCATCTACACTGAAGGAAATAGTAGAGAAAGTTGTTGATTATTCGAATATGTTGTTAGAATCATCAATCATAGAAAGAATTAACCTTGAACCTTATCTTTTTCTTAAAGATCTTTACTTCTTATATTAAAGTTCTATATTCTCTTAGTGTAATGCAAACCATGCTCAAGCCACACATGGTTAAGAGAGAGAGAGAGAGAGTGCATTGGCGTCTGTGTGCTTTTGCGGCTTGATCTTTACATTGAGCAAAGGCAATTGAAATTCGAGTGCGGCTGCAATTCGAAACGGAGTCAATTGAATAACAACATAAAAGCAATCGCAAGTGCGTGCGGCAACCAAAAATACCAAATATACCAAATAAGCCGGCGTATGAAAAACCAAAAAGCGGCTATGGCAAACTAATCAAATGCAAACGGCAAACGGCAAACTCTGAAACGCCTCTAACTGACTTCTGACTCCAGCAAACTTCTCAGAGCGAGCAACATTTCTGTGGCACAAGTTTGTGGCAAATCTATTGCATCGATACGCAAAATTTAATAATCCTCCTATAAACAACTGTGCCAGTATTTCTCTCTCTCTCTCTCTCTCTCTCTCTGTATGTGTATTGGAAGTTAAATAATTTGTAGTTGCAAGCCTAATAGATAGTAATGTTGCCCCAAAATACAAATTGACATCACAAGGGGTGCATACACCTGCATGTTTGTGTGTGTGTGTGTGCAACAAGGCAAATAAGACATTCGAATGCATTTGGAATAGAAAGATTTGTGGCACGAAGGGAACATATATAATTGCTGCTGCTTGTGCTAAGTGCCCCAAAAAATGAAAACACACATTGAAAAACTCAAATACTTAAATGTTTCGAGAAAATTTACTTTGCATACTTGAGCCGATTTTGAAAACATATGCCTATATACATATGAATGTATGAGACTATTCTCAATTCTCAAGCTGGCACAACTAATTACTCGACTAATATTTGCTTTAACACACACACACACACTCAAACACTAACACACACACATAGAAGACTTAAGTTTGAAGTGGAAACTGACCACATAAATCTCGCCTTGGCCCAACTCATTAGAAACACTGCAGCTGAGAGCAGGCCAAGAGAAACACACACACACATTTATAGAGAAATCTCCCCTAACACCCATAACAGACTAATAACACACACACACACATATACACATACGAAAGTTGCTTTTGCACATTAATGTTTTGCCACTCAGCTGCAAAATTCACGAATTTTCTCTATCCATATGTGTGTGTGTGTGTCTTTATAGTACGAACAGTTAGTTGATGCCACACATGTTCAACTGATTGATGGCCCCAGAATGCTACAGGCGAGATAATATATGTGTGTGTGTGTGTAGAACTGTTGTTGCACGGTGAAAACAAGTCAAGTTAATTAAGATTTTATATTCAATATGTTATTGAATTTGATTTTACATTCTAAAAAAAAACATTTTAATTTATACTTCAAACAACTTTCTTACAAAGAAGCGATGAAAAAGGAAGTATTCTGCCTTTGTTCATTCTCATCTAGCAAATTATTTTTTACCACCATATCTTAACTTAAGATATTTGTTTTGAGTTATAGCACACTCACTTTCTCTCTGTGTACTTGCTATCTATGCAAGTTTATGAGCAAAGGGTATAAAAAATGATTCTGATTCTGGCATCTGAGTCCTAGCTTGTCAGGCACTAATACTGATTGATAGATAAACATTGCGACAGCAATTAGCGTTGGGAAACTGCAGCTTGAATTGGTTGTTCTGAAACAAAAAGATGCCTTTTCATGCAGAATACAGAATAGAGAATTGAGAATAGTGAGTTGGGTGTATGGAGCCAGTGTAAACTAAGCTTGCCTCGAAGACAATTCTAATGAAATTTTCAACAACAATTTGTGCAAATCATTTCATTGCTTATGCTGACGGCCAAAGAAAAGATAAATATTAATAACTCAGCTAACTCTCTCTCTCTCGCTCTCTTACTGTCTCTATCTCTGGTCAGCTCATACAAAAGGTGAAGGCTAGCTGAGCTTAGCCAACCAAACCAAACCCAACCCAACCCAACCCAACTGACTAACTGAGTTGCAGTCGCAGCAGTTTTCGCACGGCAAACAATAAACCCAAGCGATGCTCTATGACGACGACGACAGAGCAATAGCAATAGAATCCGAATCATAACCAGAAAGAGCCCAAGTTGAGCCTTTTAAATAATAACGGTGGGGGTGGAGGAGGTGGGTGGTGCTATAAAGTAAGGAAAGACCAGTGAATAGACAAATAGTTTCGTTGTTGATGACAATACAGAAAAATGTAAGGCAGGACGAAACAAAGTAAGCGCCAAATAGCCTAGGCACATAATAAAGCACAGTCCAAGGATAAAGCAGAGAGGTGAGGTAGTAGGGGTAGGTTGGTAGATAGGAGAGTGTAAGCAAATATGAAAATTCTATACAACATTTTTGAAGTATGTATGTGTGTGTGTATCTTACTATGTACATATTAAATGCAAAGCTACCTAAGCAGCTCTGCATTCCATTCTGTTCTGTTCTGTTCCATTCTATTCTGTTCTATTCTGTTCTATTCTGTTCTGCTCTGGCCACAAGGCTTTGGCTAAATATTAAAATTCATACGCCATGTTGTACGGTCAAATCACTTTGGGCTAGCTGTGTGAAACACAACAACAGAACGACAACTATGACGATTTGCAAAAAAGGGCCACATAACACAACACACAGCAACATACAGCAAAAAGCAACAGCAACAACAACAGCACCAGAAACTTGGGCACAGCATATTTTTGCAGCAGCCCTGAAACAATTGCACAATTTATGTGGCATTTATTTGCACATCATTCACGTCAGTCTAAAAACTAAAAACCAACAACCTAGTACCAACTACACCTACCTACTATTACAATAAACCAACGTACTCTTCTCGTACTCTGCCGACCGACAGAACCATGAAACGAACCGTTAAGCACTAATAACTGCAAAAAGAAACTGAAAAAAATACTCTGTACCTTGATGTTTTTGCAAAGATGACGAGAAGTATACCTCTATGAACTGATTAATCGATATTTATCGATATAAATCGATTCACTAACATCAACTCATAATCAAAACTAGCTATAAGATCTTACTAATAAAATAGAATCAAAAGTATATATTATTATCGATATTTTCTAACAAACTGTGATATCGATAACAATCGAAACTCGGAATTTTCAGTTTTTTCTACTTCTTCCATCAACTTCATAATACCCATTTAAAATCTTCCCCACTTGTACAGGGTATCGAAAAGAAAAACCATACAGGTCAAACACTCACTACAATTCATTTCCGTTCCAATCCCCACTTTTCTCTCTCTCTCTCTCGCTCTCTTTGTAATGCTCCCTCTTTTCTGAACACATGGTCGACAACTAAACTGCAGAAATATTACAAATTCAAAATGCTAAATGTGCATTTAACTTATGTATTTATGTAAATCCCTCGAAATTATTTTTGTGCCTCACGGCCCACAAAAGGCAAAGGAGTCCGCAATCCAAGAAGTCGGAGGGTGCGATGGGTGCGCCGGTAACACAGGCATGTTGCATTTGCCACCAAAAACAAACTGAACGTCATTTGAATAAATACATACCACATGCATATGTATTCGCTCTCCCTCTATATATGTATATATATGTTTGTAGTTATCTTTTACTTTTTCATTTTTATTTAAACTGTCACCAACTGGACAGAGGACTCTGTGACATTGACAATTTTTGTGCTCGTCCTTATTGACAATTGTCAGCATTTCAAATTGAAGGCATATCTCGTTCGCTCAGCAGATATTTGTATGTCTATGGTCGATATTTATGCTGTGTCTGCTTTTTACGTTTTAGTTTTCCTTTTTTGTACATTTCATAACCATTTTAACTCAAGCCAGAGAGATACATGTTATGGTCACTTTGCCGGGTTTGCTGCCTCTCATTAAATCTTTACAATATGTGTGGCAGCAAATTCCACAGACATGTACATATGTATATAATCCCAAAGGTAAGTGCATTTGCAGTTCGTTTTGTATGTGTTTGTGGGTTGTTTTTTTTTCTTTTACAGTGTTGCAACATGCATGTGCTCGACTTCATCTGCGTCATAACTTATTTAGTTGCAAGCTTCAAATAATTTAAGATAATGCAGTTAGACCAAAGTGCCAAATCCGATTTGGCCACTACCTGTCCTAAGGCGAGAGAGAGTTTGTTGTTATGGCTTGTAAGCTTGTAAAGGGAGAGATTTTAGCCAAGCAACTATGAGATGTATAAGAGAATATTTAATGCCACTTTGATCTCAACTCAACCAACCACCAGAGACAGAGAGAAAATGCTTTGCATTTAGATTGCATATTCATATCAGCTACTGAACACACACACACACACTAGCACACACACACACAGTTAGTCAGGTTTTTGTAATCATTCGCACTTAAACAGCTTAATCCTTTTACAACAGTAAAGCATCATCGTCTGTGTGTGTGTGTGTGTGTTGACAGCAGACAAAAAGCAACGTCTGTCTGGCCATTGTTTATCAATTTTATGCAAATCGCCGGCTGCCAACACTTTTCTAGTCTAGTTCTTTTTGTTGCTTTTGTGGTTTTTATCACCGTTGCCGGCCATAATTTGATAATTGAAATTCGTCGTCGAATCAAATACAATTTTAATAATTTAATTTCATTTTATAAGCTTTTGGTCGCGTGCGCTCAACCTTTTAATCAAATAATTAAAATCTAAAACTATTGCCCCAGCATAAAGCGCTTTGTAACTGAAGTATTGAGGTGTAAAATGTTGCTGCCCATTTTAGCGCTCGCGCTTTCGCTTTTCAATGCCAGACTGTGCAGAATAAGCTACTTAGTGGAGATTGTTTCTCCCTTTCATTTTTTTATTTTGGATTAGCTTTGAAAATTTGTCGACTCACAAACACAAACAACAACTGCAGGGAGGGGTGGGGTGGTGAGGGGGAATATGATGCGCAGTTACGGTCTTGCGAACGCGTTTTCCTCATGATTTCCACTAAGCCGAAAATACGGTTTTAAATCCATATGGACACACACACCGACACAAACACATACACAGATACGGCCCGTCCAGACAAAAACCACCCACTGACATATTTGAACTTTTACTTTTAGCTCGCAGTCGCAGCCAATTGAAATTGAGACTCTGTTTGTGTGTGTGTGTGCATATTGCTCTAGGCCAGGTTTTTGGTTTGAGCCCAGCCAGCTAGTATTGCGTTCTGACTGACGCCCACACACACACACACACACACACACACACAGAGAGAGAGCCGTGACTTCAAGTAGAGTAAATCCACAGCCGTAGGCTCAACACGACTCGTGTCAGCCAGATTTTAATTCAATTACATTTGTAGCTGCAAGTTGTGCGCAAATATTTTCATAGGACAAATTAAAACGTTGCTCGCACAACGCAACAGCAACAAACACAGCAACAACACGAACAACAACAACAAAACCAACCCTACACAATATACAAAAGCAGTTCAGAGAGCCACCCAACTATCCGGCAACCGGGCACCCTTAAGGCAAATGCGTGAGCCGCTATTTGCACTTGTAACTGCTGCTTCTCCTGCTTCTCCTGCTGCTGTTTTGTCTGCAAACAAATTTGGTCAAAATAGCTACAGAAAAAGAAAATACAGAATACAAAAGTGAGAGAGAGAGAGAGTGAGCTGTTGCCACAACAGCATTTGTGCAACTTCTGGATGAGAATGCTGAGCTGTTGAATGCAGAAAACTAAATACAAGATATCTGTTCCAGCTGTCATTTTCATACCTATAGCACAATCATCGTCAGAGCATCAAACCAGAATGTGTTATTAAAATGACTCAGCACTGAAGAAAAATCATATTCAATTCTGGCTATCAATTGGAAAGATTTTTGAGTATAAGCAAACTGAAGTCAAAACCTTTTTAGCCATGTGTAATGTATTTTGTTTTTCTGAGTGTATCTAATTGCTGTCAAACTCGTATGTCCATTCTGTCTCTTTCACAATCATCAGAGAACCAAATTCGACTGCCAAACAAACAGTTTGAACTACAATTTCTTCAATGGCCTTCTGAACATTTAAGATTCCAAACATTTCCATAGATACTACGTGCAGGTGCACTTAAGTGTGCTACCGATTTACTATTGTGTGCAGCTATTTTGGGGTAACATCCCAGAAAAGCCAACCAAATGCATTTGCCTGACTTTGCCACAATCAACAGATATTGTGCAGATGCAGAAACAGATTTGCATGCCAAAGTGTATTTTCGAAACGGGGCAAAGCTTTACTTTAATAAGTGGCGCGTATGAAAATTGGCCCTGAAGGTGTTGAAATTTCTGTTGTTTGTTTGTCGAACAACAATTGGAATAATTAAAATTAGCCCCAACCGCCTGCAACTTGGGGCAGCAATAAAACAAAAAACGACAAACGCCAGGCAAAAACTTCGCACCGGAAGTTTCTATGGGGCGAAAATCAGAAGCGGAAATCGAAATTTGTTAAATGGAGCAATCGATGAAACGCGCTTTGTATGCCTTCGCACTCACACTCTGGCAATTCCACAGTTTGGTTTTACATTTTATCGCTTGTACGTTTGCACCATTTCAATTACAAACAATAACAATAAAATGTAGACGAAGGACTCGATGCCATTCAGAACGGACACGAGCAAGTCGTTAAAGTTCAAGAAAGCGCGTTTGGCAACATGAACACCAGAACAGAACAGAACAGCACACACACACACACACAGAAAAAAAACATGAACATAATGGCTAAAAGAGTAGTGAGTGTGCCAGGGAATTAGTTCATACGGAAGTGGCTGTCAGAGCACCTACGCGCAATCCCTCCGCGCCTCTGTCCCACCTCTGGAGTAGTAGCACCGACCCACGTGCTTATCTCCCATGCCCAAAGGAAACGTTGTGTCGCTCGTGCGGAAGGAAGTTAGGTGCCGAAGCGGGAATTCCAGGGGTAAATATTATTGCAAAAGAAATTTTCATTTTCAATACAGATTTTTCTTCTATTTTTTTATGTTTTTTTTCTTTCATTATCAATGCCGGGCACCTTTTTCTATACAAGTGAACACATTTATAGAAATGTTTGGCTAGAGTTTTCTTAATTTTTTTTAGCTCAAAAGTTTATGCAAAAAGTTTATTGAATAACTAGATCTTATAACAGATTATGTGAAATTAACATTAACAAGAATGTAATGCAGATATATTTGGTTTTCACTTTTTACTAACTTCTTTCACATTGCTGACCATAATTAATGATGGAAGTTTGATTTAAGGAACTTAAAATAAAAATTCAAACTTGTTTATTTTCTTTTTCCAAGCTCATTGGTTGACATATTGCAAAGCATAATAAGTGTATAAAAGAGCTTACAACTACAAATCCACAGAAAAAAAAAACAAACTTATTTCATTAGCAATTTCCAAGGGAAGTAAAAAAAAAAAACACACACACTTTCCGCCAATCGTTGTTGCTGGATTGCTTTGCTCAATTTAATTCAACGCTAATAAAACTCGAATAAAATGAAATTTGTAAGAAAATAAACTTTGGGCAATGACTAGAAGCGATTATCATTGACAGTCGACAGTCGTCAGTCGCATACAGGGCGTATACGTGACAAACAGCAGCCATGTGTTAATCCAGAATTGTGTCTGGCCAAACAGAACAAGAAAAGACAACAGACAACAAAATCAACAAACGAAAGCAAGAAAAGACGTACATACATATGTATATGTATGTACACATAAATAAGGAAAAACATAATAAAAACAGCAAACGGAAAAAGTTTATGGTCAACATTTTTAGTTGCGGTCGAATGAATACCAAAGTGTATTTCATGAACAACGCACATTAATACGGCCACTACCAATACACTCACACACAAAGAGACACACACATATACAGATTCACACACATACTTAAACACACGCACACTGGGCTAAGAAGAGGCAATCGCTGCTGCCTTGACAACATTTATTATAACACAAGTGACCAACTGTATCCCAATGATGTTTTCCCAATGTTCTGTCTTTTTCTCCTCCTTCCGTGCTCTCTCTACACTCCACACTCTGCCAACACACTTTTATTATTATTGATGACAATTTTAGCAGACAATAAAAAAGAACAGCCCCAACAACAACTTTCTTACACACGGTGTGTGTGACTTTAAGTGACTTTTGCCAAAGAAGAAAAAAATAAAAACTAAAAACACAATCAAAATATAGAACAACTACTACAGAAATAATAAATCCAACGACTGTTTGACGGAACTGTGGTTAAAAACTTTCTTACCGCCGAAATTTTCAGACAATTTATGGATGCCGCCAGCTTTAGGCATTTTCTTAATAAATGACAATGCAAAGTTACACCAACTATAATATCAGGAAGACGAAGAAAAAAAACGAAAGAAAATCACATCAAAAAGAAAAATTTCATTAAGTTGCCAGCAGCCGTCACATGAACTGCGAGAAGGAAAACGAAAAAAAAAACACCAAAAACTTAAATCCAAAAGTTTTTCCTTTGCATTCTGCTTCGTTTTTTTTTTTTGCAGTTTCATAAAAATTGTTCGAGCCACAAATAGAGAGACCCACAAGTCAGGCGGCCATATTACCATGAAGAAGTGTATGTTATTCTCACATCTGTTGTCCTATTATAACCGTAAACTCTGAGATACTTTTAACGCTCTCACAAAAACACACACGCACACCCACACCCAAACACACACACACTCACACGGAGGAGGAAAAAAAAGTTATCGAAGAAAACATTTTTGATAATTTTTGCATCCAGTTGGGAAACAAATGTCTGACAAGCACGTGCTCCATCAATTTTATTATTTCTATATATATATACATATATATTTGATCATATATAGTCCCCTGCCTACACACACACACACACAAATGCACACTCACTCACATATTGAGCTGACACAGCCAATTGATTAAGCTAAGCCACAAGCTGAAGCATCTCTCAAGCGCCAAACTGAGTGGCAAAAGCAGAAGCAGAAGCAAAAGCAGCGCAGCAAAGTTAATTTTGAATCGTTTATCAAATGACGTCAAGCTGAAAAACTTCAAATGCAAACACACACACATATACACACACACCCCTAACACATTTGGCAGCTGCCAGACTAATGCCATGCACCTTGGCTTGGATAACTTGACTAGCTTGGTAGCAGATGCAGTTCAGGTCATAATGCAAAATAGCTAAATAGCGTGCCACAAGAGCAAGCCAAAAAAAAAAATCTCTAAATTTCAGACATATGGTTGGTGGGGGGTGGTGAGGGTGCTTGCACATCAAATATGACGTTACGAAACTCGTTGGGGAACATTGCTCAGCTATTTGTCAAATTTGGCTTTGCTTGGCGCTTGGCGCAAAATTGATGAGTTGTGAAAATTCTAACAATATGAAAACTGAACACTCGACACAAGGTGATGAGAGAGAGCATAGCGAGCGACTGTTAAAAAATGAAATCGTGGAGTGTTAAAAGAGTGTGGAATAAAGGGACAGAGCATAATAGAGTGTGTGAGTGAGAGAGACAGAGTAAAGGAACAATTGAAGTGGAGATTAAGCTCGTGAAGGTATGAGAAGAAGTGAAAGTATAAAGAGATTTCACACAACTTTAATGTTATTAGTTATGATATTAACTAAATATAGTTTATATGATTGACTTTTACCCATTAAACACATTAATTAATGATCTTTGTATGTGTAGTTAAACAAATTTATTAACATTTTTAATATAAATATATTGGTTGAACATAAGTTTATAGTATGATTGTGATGATTGACTGGCTAAGCATCTATTAAAGATTTCGCACAAGCTGAGTTTTACATAAACTCTAAAAAACTTTTAAATGAATACTACATTTTTCTTTTCATTATAAACATTTAAACAAAAATCTGTTTAATTATGCTCCAATTTCCACTTTTAACATGTTCTAATAACGAACACATGAAAAAACCAAAATGCCAAGGTAATACCAGCTATTAGTTAATAGAATAAGTGGGATTGCCAATCAGATGACACATGAGCTGACTGTCAAATGACTGTGTCTGTTTGTTTATGTGTGTGTGTGTGTGTGTGTGTGTGTGTGTGTTGGCGTGTTGGTGTGAGATTTTATGAGTTCATTAACTTAATCAGCTCAGCATGGCATTTTAGTGCTGATAGCATTGTGTGTTGTGGTTGTGTGTAGTTCTTGTCGATGACGACTTAGACAACATGTTGTGGATGCTGTTGATGCTGATGATGAAGATGTGCGCAAAAATTTCATTCATTGTGTGTGTAAGTGGATGGCTCTTAGTGTTTGCAGCAGACGCAACATGTAAGGAACACCAAAGTGCCATAAGCGGAAATCAATTTCATAGAAATGAAAGTCATCTCGCACACACACACATAGAGAGAAGTATCTAGAACGCAGCAGGACAGTTGTGTACTGACACACACACACACAGATGTTATTGGCTGGGTGTGTGTAGACGACGGCTTTTGTCGTCCAGTCGGCACTACAATGTAAGCCAAGACAGTTGTCCTTATTGAATTTCAATGACAGACACACACACACGCACACAAACAGACACAGAGGCAAGAAAAAACATAGCACCAGAGTCGTTCTAGTAAGTATCTTTATATCTATACGCTTACTCTTACACTTACAGTTCTGTGTGGCAATGACAAAGAGCGAGAAGCTTCTTATGCTGCGGCAAGACAACGAACCAACTAACCAACCAACGAACCAACCAATGAACCAACGAACCAACAACTTGTTGACCGGATGTGTGGCGGCAATAAGTAGAGTAAATGGGATTATTTGTGTGTGTGCATTGGTGTGTGTGTGTTTGTGTCTGTGTATGTGTGTGTGTCTGTTTGTGCCTTGTGCAAATTGAATTTATCTTAATTTTCCGTGGCTTTTGCGGTTGCAAGAACCAAAAAAAAAAAAGATGAACCATGCCAGCTAAAGTCATGTCTGCTGAATGCAGCATTTTTAAAGTGTTTGGTTTTTTTTTTTTTTGTTTTTTTGCTGGTAAGGGTTTCATCAATTTAACATAGGGGCAGGTCTTTCAAAACGATTGCGAGAACCTTGCTTGAGTTTGGCAACGAAACGGTGCGAAAACCTGATGTTCAACAGAGCCAAAAATAAACGAGAGAAAGAAATCAGAGTATAAAAAGAATGGAAGCAAGCAAGGGTAAACAAAAAAAAAACCAAAAAAAAAACATTGTACGAATTTTTTATTTATTTATATTGAAATTAAGTTGCCCATGGCTGTAGAAATTGTTGCGGTCGCTTGCACGACTCTTCCAAATGTTAACCCTTGTAACAATTTTGCGTTTCTTTTTGCATACCCTATAAAAAAAAAAACCAAAAAGCTGTTTGCTTTTGCTCACTGCCTGTTGATACACGCTTGCGAGAAGGGTATCTGGTAGCCGAGACATTTTTGAATGAAAGTTTTGTTACTGTTGCTGTTGCTGCTGCTGCTGCTTCTTTATATTCAACTTCTTTTGCTGGCTTTTGCTTTTGAGTGAAAAAACCATTCAGCGCGAATTTGTGTAGCTGGCACAAAAATTTGAATGTGGTCAGCCCTGAATGCTATGCTTCTGATTCTGATTCTGGTTCTGCTTCTGCTATGCCATGCAATGAACTTAAATTTATGGCATCTCGTTGCGATTGCATGTAAATTGCGTTTGAGTTTCTGGCTCTCGTTCACTCAGAGATGTGACTTTAATTTGCAAAAGTCTTGAAAAATGTATAAAGTCTCCTCCTCGCTCATCTCATCTCATTCTCTCTTAGTTCGTATCTCTGTGTGTGTGTGTTTGCTTACGCTTTATGTGCGTGTCAACTAATCCACCATTTTGTGTATGCCAGCTGGCTAAGCTAAGCTAATGGCAGCAGTGAACTATTTTAACCTAACTCAGGGGACTCAAACCGGGGGACTCACTGCCAAATGTGTGTGATGTGGATGCCCCACCACCATTATTGCCCATTTATGTGTGTTTTATATAGTGCTTCTTCGTCCCCCTTAGCGCGTCTACAGAAGCACATATGCATATACGCATATTTGGTATATGCAGAGGCGTCGATTAGAAGGGTGAAACGAAACGAAGATTCCTCAATCGAAAGTTAACATTCTCAAAAACTACTAAAGAAGTTTTAGGTTAGATAATCTTAAACATTTCCAAAACATTTTGTTTCTTTACGCCGCTCCCCCTTTTGGGCACACCCATGCATATGTTACTTGATATGCATAATAAAATTTTTATATGCTCGCAGAGTAGAGCGAAAAGCAGCTGACAGCTGGTTAGAATGTCTCCCAGCTATGGGTCCTTGGTCCTGTGCCACTTTATGATTACCTTCTGACGCCAGACATATATTTACGTGTTAGTAGTTTCTCCACCCTTCATCTCTTTTTTTTTTTCTGTTCTGTTGGTAAACTACTTAGTTACGTCATCGGGCTTAATATTGTAAAAATGTCTTCAATGACGACGATTAAGCTGCCATCAAACTTTGCTTGCATTAAGCGTTCGCTAATTGGCCCGTTTTGTGATGGAAATTGGTGGGATGCTGCCGTTGCCGTTGCAGTTGCCGTTTATGTTGCTGCTGCTGCTGCCACTGCTGGCTAGCGATTATAATAAAAACCATTCACACAAAACTGCAAAAAAAAATCAAAATATATATTGCATACAAATGGGCGTTGGCTCTGCGTTGCATGAATGCAATTTCTATATAAAATGCGTTTAACGGCTATAACAGCAGCGGCAGCGGCAGCAGCCACAAGCACAAAGCAACACATTTGCTGCATTTATTGCATTTTTCCGTTAACTGGCTCTGAACTTCACACACACACACATGCACATTCAGCTTATAATGGGCCATAGGCTGCTGCTTTGTTAGCAACAAGCATCTTTGCTGCAATCGCTGTGTTATACACTTTAAAAATGTATTTAGAAATTCGGTAAAGTCTGTAATAAGTATTCCTTTAAAATTGTCTGGCTTAACATATTAACATTTTATTTGAAATGTTTTAGCAAATAATAAAAAACCTATTAAAAATCATGAAAAAATTCAAATAAATAAATTTCCAGTTTCATTGCGTTAGGTAATTGACATTTTCATTATAGTTTCAGAGAGAAAGTTATATTAACTAATAAAATACTCTTACTGTACATACTTACTTATATCTATCAAATTTCTTTCAGTGCTTTTTAGCTGCTACCGTCTGCTGTTGCCGTCTACTGCTTCTCGGCACTTGTGTGCTCGTCCTGTGATAAATGGCTTGGAAAATACGCGTTCTCGAGAACGGACGCCTTGTTTAACGCGTTGTATAGCAGCTCCATACATACACATACTTACAAACACACACACACGCAGACACACACTCATACACATACACCTCAAGCTTAGTTGAAAGTTGCCTTTGTTATGGCCGAGCACCTATCGATCAGACAATAGAGTTCTATAGAGAACATCAACTTTTTGGATTGCACCTGAACATAATGAAAATCGCACTCCAACTAGAAAACTTCTCCCTTTTCTCCCAGCTATTTAGCTAAACTTAAGACTGTTTAACTTTAAAGATACAGTGCAATACAGAGTTCAATCTGATTCTATTGTAGGGGCTAATGCTGTCAGTTAAGCTGCAGTCCGAGCTTTCTCGTTCTCCCTCTCTTTCGGTTGCCTTTTCTGACTTTTCATTTAATATTTGTTTTGGGGTTTAACTCGACAGCGCAGCCAGCCACGTGTGTGCATGTGTGTGTGTGAGCTTCATGCTTTATGCACTCGTCTGTGTCGCCTCATTGGTCGCTTCATTCGAGCGGCAAATGATTACACCTCAGCAGTTAGTGGCGAAACGCTTTTACCCTCAGCCACAAGGCGTATACGTGTCAAGGATAATTCATGAAAATCTGATCGTTTAGCTACTCATATATGTGTTTGTGTGTGTGTTAGTATGTGTTAGTGTGTGTGTGCAGCTTGCAGTGTTTTCCACTTTTGCGCCGATTACACAATCAGCAAGCAAACGATATCAATACATAGCGTATTTAGAGCTTATTAAGTGCAATAAAATTGGCTGCATTTGAAGCTACTTTGCAGCAATCGTTTTTTAAGCGGAGCCAATTTGAAGAAAAACAACCAGACAGATGATTTTTTTGATTTTCTAACACTAATCGGCTAGAGGCATTAAGTGAAAAAAAAATTGTTTTAAGCTTAACATTTACCATGATAAAGATATTACAAAAATATTATTAGAAATTTACTTGTTATAACTTTTATTACCTACAATATTTCACTTTACTACGAACTTCTTAAGAACAATTTCGTCTTTTCTCTCTCTTTCTCTTTCACTATCTATCTCTTTCACTGTTCGTATTAACCTCAGGCATAATTTTCAATTAAAATTGTTGCAGCGTGAAAAACGGTAGCTAAATGTTTTCGAGGCGCTTTGACTCGAAGACTTCAGAGTTAATTGCTCATAATTGGGCATTGCACATGCACTTACTAACAACAGTGGGCGACAAAAGGCAACTTACCTTACGCTAATTAAAGGACTCGCTTGGCAATTAACGCGCCTTGTAAGAATTCTTTTCGTTTCATACATATACACGGCTGCAATGAATTTAATTGGCCCTAACAAGTTTTGACTTTTGACGCTGCTGGAAAACTTAATTGCAGCTCAGTCAACAATAATACAAAAAGAAAAAACTAGAAATAACCTCCTAATTGCCACAAACGGATGCAGCAGCAAATTGATTAAGCATAATTAAAATATGCGACCGCAGAATTCCAAAAACCATAGCAACGAACGGGACAGAGATAGAGATAGCGAAAGAGAGAGATATTGATATTAGCCAAATGTTCGTGCATGCAAATAATTTTACGTTATAATCATTTTTAAATTGGCAATAGAACATCTGCATGTGTGTGTGTGTTTGTATGTGTGCAGTTGATTTACTGGCAACAATTTTGGTAAGAACGTGCCAAATTGAATGCATTTTTAACTACCACAAACAAAAAAAAGAGAAAAAAATATTGAACACACAAATATAGGTTGGTTGTGGTGGCGTATACGTAATATGTACCAGCAATCACTCAACGCGTCCATTTGCGCTCGTTGTGTTCGTGTCTTTTCAATAAATCGCTCTCCGGCCGGGCTGTGTGTGTCTGTTTTAAAAATGGAAATGCACTTTATTAAATAACCATCAAAACAACTCAATAAAATACTAAAAATTCGCGCCAGATAGAAAGAGAGCGAAAGAGGCAAACGAATTGCGGCCATTGTGTATGTTTGTGTGTGTAGTGTAGTGTGGTATTGAATACACACACACACACACACAGAGAGAGAGCGAGCGAAAACACTGCTAAATAAATTTAGAGCAAACAAAAAACAAAGTTTTTTTTTCTCAATTCAACACCGATTAATACGCTTACAGGCCACAAATAACGGGTAATACACACACACACACACAACTATTATATATGTGGCATGATAGAATAGACAGTATGTAGTACGACATACATTAGCATCTGACAAGCTATCAGCAATAGCATCTGCAACTTGATGCGTTGCAACTTGCTTGATGTGAATTGGAATTTATGCGAAGCTTTTAACTGCTAAGAGCTCGAATGTAAGTATATTAATTTAATGAAATGTAGTCCATCAAAACCTTGGCAGTTGGCAATGCATCTCGCCAAGCGATACATGGTTACACAGTTACAGAGTCAGTTCGTCAGTTTCATCCATCTGTCTGTCCATCTGTCTGTCTTTCTGTCTGTCTGTCTCTCATGCATAATGTCCGATGTGTCAGTCTGATGTGTCAGTCCTCGTTAGTTAAGCTCGCCCTCTCTTTCGCTCTCTTTCTCGTTCTGTCTCTCTTGGCAGCAGGCATGCAAGTAGTTTATGCGAGTGTAATAGTAGTGATAGAGAGGGGGGAAAGGGGAAGGGATGCTGCGACGTTGTCGCCATCACTGCACAAATTGGACGAGCGAATAAAAATGCTTTACGTCAATGCAAATTGTCAGTTGAATGAGAGTGGATTGTGACTAAAAACCCGTTATTTTTTCCGTCTTTCTTTCTTTCTTCCTTTGCCATCTTCCAGTGCTCATAAAACTGTGCTAAAGAGACCGCAACATTGGTAATAGTATTCTTATATTGCCATTTGAGGATCCATAAAACGCCATCTAAGCTCATAAATCGTGATATAAAGCTGACATTGAAAAAATACAGGTTATTGACCTTTTAGCAAATATTTCTTAATTGTTAAAGTTTGTTAATCGAAATCTATAGAGAAATATTGCATAACTGGAACTAAAATATTTAAGATATGAACACTCAAAGCAATCAAGATTAAAAACGAACAAACGAATCATATTGAAATGTTTAATAATTATGGCACGAGAGAAACGAAAACCAAGCTATCTAAGGTATGCCAAGAACTTGCCAAGTATGAGAAAATTATTACATAAATACACAAAGCAATAAAATCAATTGAATACATAGATATGCTTGTGGCACGTTTTCCACCAATACCCTCAAAACTTGTGTGTGCTTTTGTCTATCTTTGGCAATTTTGGGGAAATTCTTTGGCTTCTTCACATGATGATGAAAGTGTGTCTGGGTGCGAGTGTGTGTGTGTGTGATTATTAAGATTAATAATATGATTATAATATGATGATGAGCAAATGAGGGCGACGTTTGCTGAGGTGCTGGCCAGTTTGTAGTTGTCCGATTGGCTGCCTGGCTGGCTTGGCTGGCTTGCTGGCTGGCCGCAGTTGATGTGTTTTTAATGAGTTGGGCGACAGCAAAAATCGCAAAGCAAACTTCCCTCTTTCTCTCTCCTTCTCTCTCTCTCACACCCGAACCGCAGAAGCAATTAAAGCACATCAATTAATATTAAATATTTCAACGGCAATTAAATGAAATAATTCGTAGTCAAGCATTATTCCGACCACAAAATGGCTCGATGCCGATTCCGATGGGTGGATTGCTGGCCGGGTTGGCAGGGCTGGACTGGCTTATAGCCATCACAGCTAAAGACACAGAAGACAACCAGGACAAAACGACAAACTGACATACTACAATGGAAAAACTTTGCCCACTATACTATGTATACGTATGTATATATGGCCAAAATGAAATTTTCATTAACCAACGAAGAAGAAACCAAAGTGATTTTGTCAGTTTGCTCCAACCCCAACCCCCAACCCCAAATGCCAACACCAACCCCAACCTGAACTCCAAAAAACACAAATACCCAAACCCATGCGAAAAAGCAAGTTTCAAGTGAAAAGTTTTCGACTTGCGCCAACTGGACACATGTTACAAAATTCGCCCCAAAAATAAATTTTGTAGGCGGTTCGAGGCGTGGCGGGGTGAGGCAAGGCAAGGCAAGGCAAGGTTTTTTGCAAAAGTTTTCACGCATTCGAAATGCAAATGAAATGCGCGAGATTGTTGACAAGCCGGAAGGAGGACCGCGGGAGCCGCCATCCTACGACTACGACGCGTAGTTGAATTCGAAGTTGAAGTTGAAATTTTGAAGTGAACAAAGTTGAACTGAGGCCAGGCCAGGGCTTGAACAGAGAAGAGCAGAGCAGAACCTGCTAGCTGGGCTGGCTGGCTGGCTGCATTTCTTATGAGCGATGGAATGAAAATATTTCAAAAAGCATTTCAATTTCTTCAGCTATACGCGTAATTGAAATTTGCATTTGTATGAGGCTTGCATACAAAAAAAAAAAAAAAAGAGCACAAAAAAAAAATACCATTCAGCTAAAAATACTGAACTTTGCCCGCGCGCTCTAAGACAAGTATTAAAAAGGAAAGAAGGAACTGTAGAAAAAAACAATTAAGCGCCGCGTCGTGGAATTTTGATTGCGAATTTTCACACCCGAGGGAGCTTTTGCTCCTCACAGCTGTAGAAGCGAAACGTTTCGTTCACGTTCTGGTCAAGGTATCCTCAAACAATGCGTCATGCTAATATTTTTTTTATTTCCTTTACTTTACTTTAGCACATTAGCGTTCCGAGTATTTATAAGACTTGGCTGCATTCTCAATGCAACATTGACATTTTAGGCTAGGAGAAAAAAACCAAAACCGAAACTCTTAAGAAGTCGAAAAAGAATGCATGAATTTCTTCACGTTCGGTCAGACTGCCAAGAATTTTAAAAACTTCCTTAAATCAAAAAAACCCAAAGCAGAAGAAGTAGCAGAAGCAGTAGAAGAAGAAGAAACTTTGAGCCAAGGGCCGCAAATTGTTTTTAAGCCAGACAGGCAGAAGGCCGTACATACTCGCGGATAAAATCAAATATTAGTGCTTGTTCTACAAAAAACACAAAGAAAAGGTACAAGCCTTTGCGAACCTTTACACTCACTACGGTTAGAGTTGTTAGTTTGCCGCAAACGATTCAATGGCCAGGTCAGGTCAGACCAAGTCAGCGCAACTGTAGCGCAGCAGTAAAGAAACGAAAGCAAACGTTGGTCGGTAAACCGTAAATTTTATTGCATGACTTGATTAAATTCGCATGCAACCCAAACCGAGCCGAACCGAACCAACAAACCACTCCACTGGACACACTGGATGGATGGTTGGAGGTCGAAGCCGCCGGCTGGCTGACTGGCTCAGTCAAATCACCAACAAACTATGGCGATTCTTTTCTTTTATGATTTCTTTTTCATTTTTTTTTTCTTGGCTCATTTTAACATTTTCACATTTTAACGCAACTTAATGAACTTTTCAGTGTCAGAGCCAAAAACGCCAAAAACGAAGAAATGGCATTAAAGAAAAAAGTCTCTAGTTAATGTTATGAGCGCAACTTTCAACTTTATCCCCCCTTAAATAAAAGTATGTGTGTATTTGTGTTGGGGTGTGATTATGAACGTTATATTTTGCATTCGCCACGTTTCGTTGATTTTCCAAAGACAAGGACCAGACGGGCCAACTGGTCAACGTTCCTGCCATTACTGCCATTTTTCTATGAATCCTTGCTTAAATATGCTTCACGAAACTTAAAAGCATTTAAAGCAATTAGAAGCAACAAATAAAAAATTTCCTAAACGTGAATTTGCACAGCTAAAAAATACTCATTATCAAGATATTTGCTATTTGAACAATGCACACTTGGAAAAAATGAAGAACTCAGGTTAAGAGATGAAATATTCCTATAAAAAGAAAAGAAGAAAACGGCATTGAACTTCAATCTTAAACATGCTTTCTAAGTTCAGTTCGCTTAAGTTCTAAGATCAGAATATAATAACGAATGATTTTTATGTTTTTCAAAACAATTCTTCTCTAAACTTGAAACACAGAATAATACTATATTACATGTGTATATTAACTGTAATATTACCCAACAGACAGACCTTAACTTTTCTCTCTCCCTCTATATATAGGGTATGTATGAGCGATGGATGGACTTTGGAATAGTCGCTTGGGTATGCTGCGCAAAATTTAACGAAGCTTAAACATGCCTTCTAAGTTCAGTTTGCTTAAGTTCTAAGATCAGAATATAATAACGAATGATTTTTATGTTTTTCAAAACAATTCTTCTCTAAACTTGAAACACAGAATAATACTACACGTGTATATTAACTGTAATATGACCCAACAGATAGACCTTAACTTTTCTCCTCTATATATAGGGTATGTATGAGCGATGGATGGACTTTGGAATAGTCGCTTGGGTATGCTGCGCAAAATTTAACGAAGCTTAACCTCGTTCAATGGCAAAATACTCTTTACGTACACTTTGCGCTGTCATTTTCGGGCGCAACTCGAGCAGCAATTGTGCAAATACTTTGTGCCAACAGAAGGAGTTAGGTAAGTGGTTAACAGAGAGAGAAAGAGAAAGAGATGGAGAGAGAGAGAGAGGGAAGACAGAGGTTCAGGGTGCTAGCGAACTTTTTCCCAAGTTAAAATGCAACCAAGAATGATGAATGAGTTGCAGGTAGTAGCAGCAGCCAACACCACTCGTCGCTCCTCAAAGCGAGAAAAGCGAAAAGAATTTCCATCGAAAATGTAGTGAGAAATTATTTTTGATTTTCGCCAAACGCCAACGCGAACACTTTGAGGAACGTGTTGGACGTGTCGTTTATAAATTATGCAAGCAAATTCGAAAGAGTCACAACAAATATGGAAAACTCAACAACAACAACAGCAACAATGTTAAAAGTGACATTCAAGGCAAACAAAAACAAAACAATGAAATTGAAATTGAAAGTGCGTTGACTTAATGACGGAAATTGGAGTCGTATGACAAAAACGACGACGACTAAGACAAGATGTGCAAGATGCAAGCCGCAAGTTAGTGACGCCACAAATGAACATCTCACAATGCAATTGTATGTGTGTGTGTGTGCTTAACCTCAAACTGACCAGATGCTAGTCGATGGTCAGCTACTAGAGTAGTGTAGATGTGAATATCTTTACCTTCTGCACGATTTAGACAACTTTGGCACTTGAATCACAAAAGTTTACTCTATAACTGATACTAGTAGTGTGTAGGTGAAAGTGAATGCTGCCTGCCAATAATACATAACAAAAAGGGAGGCAATGAACTTGACTCTCAACCCAAGCAAGCAACCAACTCCGTATCAAGTTACCCGCCACAAGTATATCAGATAACAATATATGAACTATAAAAACGTGAACGCAAACTGCACAAACTCACACTTTGAGAACGAACAACGCAGCGCACAGAGCTCTGTGTGTGTGTGTGTGTTAGTGTACCGGAAGGAAGAAGGAAGGAAACAAGGATTAGAACGTCAAAGGATAAGCTAGCTAAGGACAGGTACTCGGAACAACAAGCTACTCGTATACGCGTGTGCTCTCCATGAACATGAAAGTGCCACGAAAGTGTCGCGATGGTCAGCGAAATTGGCAACCAACAAGCATTCCATTAACGATCAATGAATTGCTGAGGCCCAGTTTATTGTCGCCACACCCGATGCGAATGAGGATGAGTATGATGATGATGATGATGTTGCCGTTGTTATTCTTGTTATCCATAACAATGAGGCCAACGGCGGCGATAATGGCACCATCATTGCCTCACCACCACCACCAGCACCAATACCAATACCATCCAGAAGCCAGAAGCAATTACCATGAGGGCAACACGGAGCCGTTTGCCGGATTAGCAGGAGGAGGATATGCGATAGCGAGTTCGAGTGCGAGTGCGAGTTCACGACAAAATTATTATGGCGCTGCCGATGGTGGTGGGCCGGCAGCGACTCTTCTATTCGATGCTGCTAATGGTGGAGGCGTGGGTGATTTGGCGGCAGAGGCATCACCATATGCAAATTATGAACCAAAAGTTAGTAGCAGTTCGATGCTTGGTGACGGCGGCGCAGCCAGCGGCTTTGTGCCAACGACAACCACAGCACTATACAACAACAACTATAACAACAACAACTATGAAAATCGACTGCAGTCAGAGGGCAAAATCGATTTTGTCATTAATACGGCAAATTATGAGCTCGATGTCAATGAAGAGCATCAGCAGCAGCAGGAGCCGGAGCAGCAGCATCAGTCTGATGTCTACTATCAAAGCTATTCATATCAGCCAGAGGCGCCACAGCCACAGCCGCAGCCACAACAGTCTCCTTTTCACGATTATCATATTGAGCAATTTCCCAATTATCACCAACATGGTGGTGGTGTTGGGCCAGAAGTGGAACAGCAGCAGCCGCAGCAGCATCAGCAACAGCAGCAGGTTTATCAACGAGAGCAACGACATGACTTTAACATGCCGCCTCTCAAGCGACAACAAAGGGCAAAGGAACCACAACAGCAACACCAACAAAAACAGCGACAACGCGTAGAGGATCAACAATTGCTCTACTCTCAATCACAAAGTCATATTACAGATTTGCATGGCAACTATCATAACGCCTTGCCACCGATCACAACGAGTGTTCATCATACGCCATCGAGCAGCAAAGCCATTGCCGGGTTACCTTTGACCAAACACATTGAGATCACCAAACAGGTGCCCATCACACATTATCAGAAGCAACTTGTGCCCTTTAAGCAAACGTTGGAGATACGTGTTCCCCGGCCTGTGATTGCTGCCATTCCAAAACCCATTCCCATCAAGATACCCGTCTCGAAGACAGTTGCTGTGCCGCAGCTGCAAGAGGTTAAGATTCCTGTGGAGAAAATCAAGCCCTTTGCCGTGGAACGTCCCATTCCGTTTGTTGTGGAGCGGCGTGTGCCCTATCGAGTGGAGAAGGCGGTGGCCACGCCCTTCTACTACCCCTATCCAGTTAAAGTGCCCATTGTACGCACAGTGGTGCACAAGCAACAACGACCACAGTATACTCTACCAACGCCCGGATTTGGCACCCCATATGCTTGGTCTACTGGCAATCATCTGTTGGGTTAGATAACTTTTTACAACGAGAAACAATTAATTTTTACATTTTTCAAAAAATTGTTTAATATTTTAACACTTTTTTTAACCATTTTTTTTTTATATTTTAATGTAAAATATTAATGTATTATGCAATTTTCAAGAATATTGTACTTTAAATTAAATTAAGTTTTTTATGTGCACAATTTTAATAATAATAACAAAGAGTTAAATACTAATTTTATGTTTTGCACAAGTTTTGATCTCCCCCGAATCTTCCTTCTTAAACCGTTTTGTTACCTTTTCGACACCAAACATTTTTAGTTAGAAAGCAACATAATTAAGGTGAGATTTACGGTATTTTCCGCTCCTTAACAACATCACTAATCACTGTGTAAAATCTAAAATAATAATTTGCTTATGCGGTCTTAAGTCAACATTTTGCGTTTCAAAAACCAAAACAATTGCAATTAGTGCCAAAAATAAAATAGAAAAGAGTCGAGAAGAATAAATACGAAATGAGTGAAAAACTGCAATGCAACTGTAAAACTTTCAACCCAACTGAGCTGAGCGTCGAGTCGAGTCGAGCTAATGCCAAAAAACGAAGACATTGAAGTCTACAGACGGAGAACGGAGAATCGAGAATGGGGGGAGAGAGAGAAGTCAGAGGGCAACCGCCAAATGAAGAAATGTAGCCAAAGTAAAACTTTTTAATTGAGCTAAGATCCAACAAATGCGGCTAATAAATATGTATTGAAGTGAGCGCGGCACAGACGATGGCAAACGACGGTTGGGGCGGGAGGAGCAGGTCGCAAGGGGGGCGTTGAGAGAGCGACGAGAATGCAACTGCTAATTGCCAAATGTAACTCCAACAACAACAACAGCAACTAAATAAACGCGACGTTCAACTTGAAGAACAGAAAGGGTGTTAACGAAACAGCAACAAAATTAGCCAAAAAGTAAAGTCTTGCCTTAGCCCAACCGAAGATGTTTTCCAAAAAGCTGGTTGCTTGCTGAATGCAACTGATGGAATTGCTGCCAAGTTATTGCCGACTAATGAAATTAACGCTAATTGACTCGGAAGTCCTATGCAATGTAATTTCTCCTCGCTGTTGTTGTTGTTGTTTCACGTCAAGGCAAAATTTGTGTGAATTATTTATTTGACTTGTGCATTGTTTATTACTTGAGGCTGGCGTAAACGTAATGCAATTTGCAACACCAACACCAATAAACTCCACCTGAAAAAAGCAAAACGCATTTATTAATGAAATATGGCCGAAAAACCAACAATCGATAACCGTGGTCGTTGAGTGTCTGAGCTAATCAAAGGCTTACGGCACCCTGCCACAAACAACACCAACACTAACAACAACAACAATAACAAACCAACTTGACCACAAAATTGCATAGAAGCGACATAAAGCGACAAAAAAGGAAATTAAAAATCATTAGACCAAATGATCAGTTAGTTTAACAAATGAACTAATATTGTGTGGTTTGTTTGGGCATTGACAGCATGCACTCAGAGAAAAGTAAGGTACATTTTACTGATAATTTTATATAAATATTTTTAATATTTTTTTCCAATTTTTTCAGTCTTGAAAACTTTCATGAAGATGACTTGAAAGCTGAAACAAAGAAATCTTTTGTTCAAAAATGTTTCTTTAAGTGCATGCAAACAACTCGATATACATATATGTCGTGTTATACATATGTTAGGCTGCGATAGCGAACAGTGAACATAAATTCATAATTGCAGCACCCGCAAAACCACTTCGTTAAGAATTCTGTGGCTAGTTTGACAACTCTCTCTCGCCCTCGCTCTCTTTCCCTGTCTCTGTCTCTTTGGCTGCCCCCGATTATCACTTCTCCCAAGTGCTGCCGAAAAAGCGAGAGCTACGAACTGCAAACTGCAGCAGTACTGCACTACTGCAAACTCAGGGGTGGCACAAAACCAAAGCCACAAATCGCAATGAACATGCACGCGGTCAAATTGGCAACCACGAGTCTGTGCTGATGAGGCTGGTTAAACAGTTGAATTGACCAAAAGGGGGGTGGCGGTGGGGTAGGCTCCACCTGTCTGTCGCTCGTTGTCATTTAAGTGCACGTATATTCAATTATACGATTGCTTGCAAGCCCAAGCCCCAGTTTGTGGTGTTTCGTGATTGTTCACAATTAATTTATCACGCATACGCCACATGAACCAAGCTCAGATAGTTCAATGAAGGGCTATCTTCTCAACTCGATGGGCACTTGGCCAAGTCTGAGTTGCCTAATTCGAAAGTGTGACAAGTGTTAAGTGTTTCGGTTTGAGGCATTCCAAATGACTTTATAATTTGTGCAAATGATGCCGCACTTTTTGGTGTGCGTTGAGGTGTTCGTTGCTTTTAAGGGCTTGGGCCCTCAAACTGGGCCTGAGGCTGTGGCTGCGGCTTGTGTTAAACATAAACATTAAAAATTAATCAGCACTTTTGCGTTCTGAAAACTTTGATGATAATTTTTGGAGCAACAATCAACAGAACAAGTTAGCAAAGAGGGTTAAAGTTAAAGCGGGTCCCAAAACTGAAAATGGTGCGACAAAAGGAAACCGCCATTTTTGAAAAATGACACCTAGGACACAACACACACACACACACACACACTTCTCTCTCTCCCTCCCTCTCCCTCTATCTTGCTGGACCGCAGCTTGAAAAGTTTTCAAACATTTTTCGAGGAAACAACAACAACGCGAACCCCTTTTTGCAGAGTTTTTGGCCGGGCCAGGCAGCCATTTTTGGTTTTCCAAATTTAAGTGGCACATAACATTTTTGGACTCAGGTGCTTGCAAATTTTTTGATGTACCATTTCAGGGCTTGGTTTACTTAGTGCTAACGTACTTCTTGACTTGTTTTATATTGGGGTTTAATTGGTGCGGCCTGTAATAAAGGATTTCTCGTGCCTTGAGTTATGCACTGAACAAAATGTTTGATATACATATATTAAGTTATTCAATATCAAAAAAATAAAGGTGCTTAGTTGTTTTTTTTGTTTTTACTCTGATGATTTTTGCTTTCTGTAAACTTTTTCTTTCAATGCCTCGCCGCGATTAACAGTGTATTATGCTTTCAAGCAGAACTTTCTTCATCGCAGTTTATAGCCAAAAAAAGGCGTTCACTTTCTATTTGATGTCAGACGGGCGTATGAGTGATATTCCATGTTTGAAAATTTATGCAATGCTTGCATACTAGACCTGTTCATAAACATACACACACACAAACACAAACACACTCTCTCTCTCTCTCTGTCCCTCTCTCTTTCTCTCTCTAGTGTATGTGCGTGTGAAAGCCTCGTAAAACTAAAGTGCAGCTACTGTTAGTGTTTTATACTTTGCGATTACCATAAACTCTTTACACTTTACTTTAATAATCTTCACTGAACACAGCTAACAAAAATGCTTGGGCATACATGTATGTGTGTGTGTGTGTATGTGTATGGAGGCAGGCATAAAAGGGCAAGTGACAAAATCGTTGGAGCCCTTTTGCTGCCAGAGTTGCCATGCAAACTTTTGCAGCACCAACAACTACTCAAGCGAATAATTGCAATTAAAGAGCGCAATTTACTCTCTGGCGAGAGAGACAGAGACTAGAGAGAGAGAGGAAACAGGTGCAACGAACTAGGGTCATTTTGGTTAGATAACACTGGCCTCCGGGGAGGTTTTGCTTTAAAGTTTAAGCATGCAAAGTTTGAAGTGTTTGTATTTGAAATATTCATGAGACATTATCTAAAAATGTACAAACTGTTCTTGTTGTTATCTTCTGCTGTTTGTCATCAAGATTGGTGACCGATTGAAAACAGTTGCAGTACAATATATCTGGGATAACCTAGAGAGAGAGATGGTGAGAAAGAGACAGCTGCTGTTGTCAGGCAAAATCAAACAGGTTTGACCCACATATCAAATGCAATGTTCCTAGTTCGAGTTAACTCCAATGCGCATAATGAGTAAAAAGTGGCAGCAACAGCCATGAAAACATTACATAAACCTGCAACATAACAACTAATACGATAAACAACAACAACTGCAACTGCAAGCAGTGAGAACAGAGAAACTTTTGCAGTTCCGTTTCACAAATGCTGAAAGAATATTATTTATTGCACCATGCTAGAAAGAAATGATGAACTCAGGTAATAGCTTTAGCACACATATTCTTGTATCCTCTTGCAATAAATTAGTTTGCAATTTGCCACGCCTCAATGGAGCTGCCAAAAGCGAGAGAGAGAGAAACTCCCACAAAAGATGTCAGATAACAATAACTACCTTTTACTCTTCGGAGTTGTCGATTGCCGGCAAGAACCTGAGCACCTTAAGAGAAGTGATATGCATATATATACATATGTGTAAATGGCAATAAATACAAAAATACTGTTTGCAAATTGTTTTTAAGCTTAAAGTATATTCATATTGAAAAGGAAAACAGAGCTGAAGCTCAGCTTCAACTTGTAGGAATGGTCATTAAAATTAACAGAAATGAATTTCCGTACACAATTGCAAACTGTCAAAAGTCCCGAAAGCTTCAATAACGGCATATTAATGCCAATAGCACATGCTATATATGCCGTTGTATCAATGCACTGAAAGAAATTCCAGTTAAATTTCATTCAAAAAACTTATTATTTGATTATAAATGCAAATTGTTTTGCCTATCTCTTTGGAATCTCAACACACTTACTACCCTTTTTTTCTCGCCGTGTATCATTTTTGGAGAGAACAATGTCTATTTAAGGCCATTTGTATTCGCATTTCGGTTTCGGCTTCGGCACAGACTCACATATGTATATGAAATTGTTCGCTATGGCAGCCATCTGGTAATTGGCAACTTATTTAAGCCATTTATATGCCAGAGAGTGGGCGTTGCAGCTAGGCCGTATGGCAGGTATGTGTATGTAGACTGACATATATATGGTATCCGGGCAATACGTAAATCATTTTATCTAACAGCAGATATAGTCCCCCCCCACACACACACACACATATGTACTTAAATAAGCATGTCCCAACCGTGTCCTGGAGACTGTCGACGCCTGCCTGGTAGCAGTAGTGGGGTTTGCTGGCTGTTCTCGGTTGCATGGCACGGTTTTTGGCTGGTTTAGCACGTACCGCGTTTTGTGGCACGAAAAAAAGATAGAACGAAAGAAAGCGTGGAAACGAAATCCCAACACATGGCTAAGAAAAGCCACTAAATTGTGTGCGGCCATCAAGTAATATCTGTTTGAGCCGAGAAGTAACATGGGATAAAAGTATTCCCACGCCTAAGTAGCTTCAGTTAAGTCCCAACTGACAACAATATATATGTATATATATTTATATATGAACGTTCTGTGCTCAATAAAATGTAAATTAAATAATATATGAATTCAAATTTAACGTGCACTTTCGAGTGGAGACAACAATAACCAAATGCACATGTTTATGAATCTTTACTTTACACACAGAGACAGAGACAGGGACAGAGACAGAGAGAGAGAGAGAGAGAAAGAAAGGGAGATATTATTATGTGCTTCTGCAAAATAACAAAATTTTAGAGTTTGTGCCAGAATATTTTGTACACATATACATATATAAATAAATAACTTGCTGAGCGTAAACTTTATTTTTTTAGTATTTTTTTTTTTTTTGTTTTGTTGGCAGTATATTGCGTCTAGTATTTTTTGGGTAAAGCAGGCAAACAACTTTCATTATGCAAAAGTTTTTTAATAAAAGTACAAACATAGTGGCTAAAAAATTACTAATAGCACACACACACGCACACACACTCGCACACACACACACATGCAGTCAATTGAACACACAAGGAGTCGTTATTAAAACGAACTGTTTTGTTTTTACCACTGAGTTGTGCTTATAATTATGTTTACAGCATTTAATTTTTAATAATTTTGTGTCAACTTTTTATTTTTAATTAATTTATTTCAATTCGCCGACAAAGTTATCTACAAATATAAATTATAATTTGTGCAATGATAATATTTAATATTAATGCCTTAATATATTTAAACTTATAATGTTCAATAACAAATTTTAGTATTAAATTATTTGTTGATTATTAAATATAATATTGCATTAAAATTTTTAGCTTTAAAAATATTATTTTATTTTTTTATAAAAACTATATTTATAATTAAAATTTGTCAAAAAAACTCAAAACCACTTCACACTATAAATAAATTCATAAATTAATTGAAAGATGTCAAAGCAAAAGCATTATTAATGAAGTATATATGTATTTAACTAGCTCTTAATATTAAAGTAGTTCATTTAAAATGCATTTTGTAAATGATATTCATTAGATGAAGCTTATAAACATTGATGAATAGATGAGTGTAAAAAAAACGAAACGAGAAAAACAACCCCCAATCAAGCAGACATACTTGTATCAAGTGTACATATACATACATATGTATGTACGAGTGTGTGTGTGTGTGTATATATAAAAAACATATTCACACTTGTGCGGTTCTGGGGGCAAATACTTTGTATGCAAAATAAAGTGCTTGAAAAAGTCACTTAAAGTGTTTGTTGTTGTTTTCGCAACACACACTCACACAGAGACAGACAGACACACACAGACACGCACAGTGTGGCATAAAGAGCGTAAAAAATGTTAAATGATAAATAAAATTTATAACCGCAACAACAACAGCAGCGAAAGCAACAACAAACGCCAACAGCGACATGCAAAGTCGACAATGATATAAAGAGTTGGGGCACTGGTAGGAAGGGGGAACAGAGGGGGTTTTGGTATGGCCAGCATATGTAGCAAGGAGAAAGAAGTATCTTTTTTTTTATATTATTACTGAGTTGCTGCTGCGGCTGCTGCTGTTGCTGCTTGACGTTTGCTTTGTCGTTGTTGCAAGGCGACATAATAAAATGCAATTTAGACATCAAAAATACACAGTAAATGGAGCAAGCGAGTGGAGTGCCAAGGACATGTGCGAGACGAAGAAGAAGAAGAAGAAGACGATGATGACGAAGAAGAACCACAGACAACCACATGAGTGACAAGCGGCTGGTAAAAGGCAAAGGCAAATGACAAAAACCAGAGAGAGAGAGAAGACCTAAGTATGACAAAACAGACGTCGGCGGATTGAAGTACTCAAACTCAAAGCATGCAAAATGGCAAATGGTAAAGTGTGCGTGCAAGCTCTTCAAAATGGCCGCCAACTAGAGCGAAAGAGAGAGCAAGAGAGAGAGAGAAGCGAAAAGAACAAAACGCGTGCAATGCATGCAAGCAAGCAGCAATTGAGTTTTATTTTGTCACGACTTTCGCCAGAGAGCGAGAGAGATGAGAGGAATGAGAAAAAGTATGATGAATGATATGTCTTTGGGCTGTCTTGACGTCTTGGTTGACGAGTAGCTGCTGCATATATGCATATATAGAAGAAGAAGTGAAGATGAATATGTCTATGCCAACATTGCAATAATTTAATGACAGTTAATGTGCATTCAAAACAAGTCAAATGCTAAATGCTTTAAGCCAAAGCCAAAGCAAAAGCAAAAGCATTCACGGCAAATACATATACACACATACTGTAGATGACAGTCAGGTCAAGGCAAGCAGATGTATACACAGAGAGGTTGTGCATTCCAAAGCGTCGCCAAAAGGAAAACAAAAGGTGTGCTCTTAATTTAATTAGAGTTTGCGTGCCGGGCGAGCTTACAGCTCACAGCTCACAGAGCCCAGCTCACCCAGCTCGCCCATCTTTCCAGATTCAATGGCAAAAACTGTGTGCGGAGTGGCTTAAATTGCTCGAATTGCGCCGTAGACATAAGGATGTCCCGCTGTGGATGTAATGGTCTGGAAATAGCATTTGACAGTTTTACAAAAACAACAACAACAGCAAACAGTTAACCAAATAAATTTTATTTCATTTAACACAATTTCATTTCGAAACGTTTAAAGTGAATAAAACTTAAATAAATATAGACTGTTGTGGAATTGGAATTGGAGTTTGGGTTTAGCAGCAGAGTAAATTGTGCACATAATAAATGCAGCGTTAAATCGCAGCTAAATACAAGTAACGATTAGGCTAGGAAGTGGTAGACCGAAAAGATACTCTGTAATCGTTATAATTCTGTGAAAACTTCAGATATAATCATAAAATTAGTTAAAGCATGAAAGCTGCTTAGCATTTTACAAACTTTATTGAAAGTAATGTTTTTGTTATCGATAAATATCGATAACTTTCTGTGTAAGTAAAAAAAACTGTCATAACCATTGACAAAACTATATTTAACCACTTTTAATCTATTTTCACTTTATAAGATATATTCATAACCTCGAGATAATCTTCATTAAGACTAACTGTTTGGTTATCGATAAATATCGATAATATACGTAAAAAAAAACTCTCATAACAATTGACCAAACTCTATTAGTTCGATTTTAAATCCATTTTCTATCTACAGACTTCTACAAACTTCATTAAGACTTATCTTTATGTTATCGATAAATATCGATCACTTTCTGTATAAGTAAGAAAAACTGTCATAACCATTGACCAAACTCTATTAAACCCCCTTTTAATCCATTTACATTCTACAGAATATGTTTATAACCAAAAAAAAAATTTATTAAGACTAGTTATTTGATTATCGATAAATAGCGATAATTTTCTGTATAAGCAATAAAAACTCTCATAACGATTGGACAAACTCCATTAAACTCCCTTTTAATCCATTTTCACTCTACAGGATATATGTACAACCAAAGAAACAAAAAACACAAAAAGTAAATAACGTCGACCTCAACTCTGACGATTGCTGGAAATGAAGTAATGCGTTGGATTGTTGGATTGTTGGATTTTCGCTATATGTGTACGTATATGCATATGTTTTGTATATATAAGTATTTATTTCTGTATTCATATACACGAATACGCAAAAAATGTTGTAATGTTAAATGAGTCACAAAATTGGTATACAACACAACAAGCTTTTGGCTTAACAAAATTAATTTTACAACTCGACAATGAAATTGCATAAAAGCGTTTGGCAAAACGTTTTGATGGTTGGTTCGTTCGTTTTTTTTCTACTTCACATTACTTTACTTTCACAGGACATTTGTTTTGTGTTGCGTTGTGATGTGATGTAATAACGTACTTAATGCTAATGAATTGAATGTTAACATGAGTGGAATTTTCTCTCTCTCTCTCTCTCTCTCTCTCTCTCTCTCTCTCTCTCTCTCTCTCTCATCTACCACCAACTTTTGACCTTATGCAGAACAGTCTTGAATACGGGCACTTTGACGGGAAAGGGCTTGGGCACTTTGATGGGCAAATACTTGATAACAGTGTAGGGAACACGCTTCTCCACGGGCACAGGTATGTGCTTCTCGACGGGATAGGGCACCAGACGTTCCACCGGAATTTTGAGCTCCTTTTCAACAGCAACTTGAACCTGTTTGGTGATGGGAATATGAATTGGCACCGGTTTCTTGATGGGTATGATTACGGCATGTGAGATTGGTATCTTGACTGGTTTCTCGACGGGCACATGCTGCTTCTTGACATGCTTTACAGGCACATAGTTGATGATATCCACATGATGATGATGCGATTGCTGATGCTGATGCGAATCCTGATGTGACTCTTCGTGTCCATTAGATTCAGCCAGATAGTTGGAACTCTGCTCTGCTCCACCATCCGAGTGTTGCTCGTAATCATCTTCACTAGCTGCTCCGCCGTGTGAGGTTGGAAAGTAAGAGGCGTGATCCTGTTGTTGTTGCTGATGCTCCTCCTCGGCATGTTGCTGTTGTTGCTGCTGCAATGCCTCATAGCCAGAATGTAGATAATTTCCCACAGATATTTTATCGTAAGCATAATGATTTCCCTCCTGTTCATATTGCTGTTGTTGTTGGTGTTGTTGGGCCAGAGCTTCCTTATATTGCTGCGACTGGTCGAATGTGGGCAGATAGGAGTCCGGCACATTGTTGCTAGAGTGTTCCCCTCCTGCAAAACTGTAATATTGCTGTGAATGGTGGTGCTGTTGGTGGTGCTGCTGCTCATCCCCTCCGTAACCGCTTGGAGGTCCCAGCTCCGCATCGGTATAATCGTTGGTCGTTGTTGTTGCTGCTGCTGCTGCCACGGCGGCGACTGCGGCAGCATCGTTCTCATGCTGCTCCTCATAAATTGGTATCTCTTGTTTTGACAGTGCCTCAGTGCTTCTGCTGCTGCCGCTGCTGCTGCTGCTGCTGTGCGTGGGCGCCACTGAGGCGTAGCCGTTGCTAATGTGTCCCATGCCCGAGAGATTTGTGAGCCCATTAAGCAACGTACCATGGCCATGGCCATAGCCAGAGGAATAACTGCGACGTTCACCTCCCATTCCCATTCCCATTCCCAGTCCCGCTACCGCTGCCCCATCATACTTTAAGGCGTAGTGGCTGGTGTGCTGATGCAATGGTCTGTGCAACATGGACGTGCTGCCTGCCTCACCCCCCACCAATGGCAGCCAACGATTATCATAGTGGCCATAACGGTTGCCAATGCTGCCGCTACTATATAAGGATGGCGTCTGGAGGCCATCATCTGTGCTGCTCGTCCTCGTTCGTCCTGGCATTGATGAAGCTTTCAGCGGCAAGGCAATGCACACAATTGCCACTGCCACAATAAGCGGCATCTGCTGCTGCTGCTGTGGGGAGAACGGGGAGAAAATCATCATTTGAAAAGGTAAAATGCTGGAAAAATATGTGCAAAGTATTCTTGCGACTTTCTCGGCTTTGCTTTTTAGTCTCCTCCGCTGATGCTGCTGCTGCTGTTGCCTCTGAATGTATTTTTAATAAACGCGCGCCACAAGCAGCGAACAATTATTATCTACAACAATGCCTTTTGCCAAGGCATAATATTACAGCCCTTTCCACCCACACCGCCTCACTCCATCCATCACTCACCAAATTCGTGTTGGCCATTTGGCTTGAATTGGAGTAAAAAGGTGGCTTTATTCAGTGAGACCTTGTTGGCTCTAGCACGATCGCAATTGAAATGTCTACCGTTTGTATTTGGCCCGCGTTTTTATACAACAGTTGCCATTTACCATTTACCCACTAGGACACACAGCCCAAGTCCACACAAATGTTTCAGTTTTCCTATTACACAATCGTCAACAACAACAGCAACAGTCAGACAGACAGACAGACAGACGACCCCTTAGCAATTTTTGTTTATAGAAGGCGGCCAGCGAAACTGCAACTTATTCAGCAGCCCAGAAAAACAGCCTCAAAGTGAGTGTCTTTTTATTTTTCTTTGCTTTTGACCCTCCCGACTTGATGGTCTTTCTCTTTCTTTCGCCTTTGCGTTGACTTTGTATCTCCTTGTATTGATAGTTACCATTGCCTTGTTTCTCACCCATTTTTCTTTCTTTCTCTTTCGCTTTCTGTGCACATTTATGAATTAAGTTACGCGATCAATTTGAATCATAATTTCCCCCTCCCCTCCCCTCCCCACCTAGTCCTCAAGCCAAGTACCAAGCACTACAATTGAAAACCGGCTAAGTCGTTACAGCGTTAATAAAAACATGAAAAAAACCTTAATACTCTTACGTATTTCAGTTTCGTTTGTTTGTATTTCAAATAATTATTGGTTTTAGTGATGATTTATCAAATCTTTGCAAGTTATTACACTTAAGTTAATAGAAACTTTTTCTTCTACTACTACTATAAAAAAAGTTGAAAAAGTCTCATTAATATTTAAAAATATAAGTAGCGTTAATAGAATCGCAAATTGATGTTTAAAGTTAAGGAAAAGTTAAAACAACATGTTAGATAAAACTTAAAAAGATTTCATTAAAATGTTCGATAGTTTCCTTTTCAGTAAACACTCTCCATAACAAATGCATAACACCAAAATGTAGCAAGCGCAATACACACAATAGGCAAGGAAAAAGCATTAAGTTCAAAGTCATTTGCCATTTGGCATGGCAAAGCAAGCGAGCGAGGCATAACTAAAATCCGGCACGCGCCAAACATCATAATGAACTGGGAAAAGGCAACAACTAAGTATTTAGATAGTAGCAGAGTGGTAGTAATAGTCTTTTGTATGATCACGATTTGTCCGACTCTTTCGTGGCCTTCATAAGAAAAACAAACTTGCTTGCTTGCCACTCATTCAAAGTCGTCGGTCGTCGTCGACGTCGACGTCACTTGTCGACACCAGGTTGCGGCTGCATAACTGCAAAGCCCCAACTCAACTCAACTCAACTCAACTCAAAGCTCAAAAGTGGTGCAGCAACTATGCAAAAGAAGGAAATCTCTGTCTTTTTTTCTATTACGAGATAGAGCGAGATAGAGAGAGAGAGAGACGTTAACAGGCGCACTTGATCCAAACTGACAAAAAGCTGGCTGCTGTGATTTTCTTAAGCTTTGATTTGACGTTAAACCAAAAAAAGAAAAAACTTTTCAAATTTCGCAATGTATTTGGGGGTTAACCTTTTAAAGATTTCGGTGCATGTTGCAGGTTATTGGCTTGCCTCGAAAATCCCGAAAAAAGGTTAATTTTAATTGTTTAAAGATATTTTTTGCCATTGCCATTGTGTGTTGTTCACAGTTTGGGCCTGGCCCAAAATGAGCGAAGAAAAGAAAAAAAAAAAGTGAACGCCTTTTAAGTGCACCTGCAGACATGATGCTGCTGATTATATTTTGCTTGCCAAGCGTAACAGCTCGTTAGTATTTTCAAGTGATTTCCACTTATTTTCTTTTTTGCCTACCCCTGCGCGCCGTACACCGCCCCCTTGTCTCTCTCTCTCTCTCACTGTTGCCCTGCCATCAATGCACTTCAAGCTACAACGGCGAAGGCGAAGGTGAGCGAATGGACAGGCCAGGGCAGGCCAGACCAGGGCAGGCCAAAGGAAGTGTACTGATTTGAAAGGAAACAAACATTTTTTTTTTTTTTGAGTTGCTTTCTTTCTTATTTTTTTATTTTTGGTGGTGGCCTCAGTTGCTTTGCTTTTACGTTTGCTGCCTGACTTTTTATTATTTTTATCGCAATTTACGCTTACTTCATTTCAATTACAATTACATGATTTTTTTTCTCTCTCTTCGTCTTTCGATCGTTGTGCAATTTAATGGCGACAGAGCCAGAAAAAACGCATAAAAAAAACGAAGAAATTATGCAATCGAGGTCATGTTTTAGGGCCCATAAAAACTTTACATTCAATGCGATTAAATGGCAGTTTTTAACTGTCTGCCGCCTGCCGTCTGCTGTCCGATGTCCGATGTCGTCTTTTGCTGCATGTGGATTTCCGGATTTTGTACCACAAAATTCACCATTTGACAATTGAATCTATTCCAATATGGAACAAATACTCATGAGAAATTGCTAAGCTACCACTACTACTACTACTGTCTGTTACACAGTAATACACACATACATATATATATATATATATGTATATAAGCATGGAAATAAATTGTTTTATGACTGTTTTCTGTTTGTTGTGCCTTTGAGCCCTAAAACAAAACAAAACAAAAAAAGAAAATTCGACTACTGTATGCAATATTTTTGTCACCCGTATTTTTGTGTGTGTTCAATGTTGAATATTTCAATGGTTATATACTATATTTATTTGAATAAAAATGTCAGCATTCAAAATTTGTGTATATGTGTGTGTGTGTCAAACATCTATGGCAAAGAGGGCATTTGCATTTGTTTTTATGCATTCATACGTATATACAAATATATATCTATATATATGTTGTTTATTGTAAAACCTGAAAAGCAATTGTAAATTTGTAAGCATAGACAAAGAGCAGCAGCTAGCTGGCAAATAAGAAAATATATATATATGGGAAAAAAAAGGAAACAACTATTTCTGTATATATATATAGAAATTTATTTGCATAGCGCACCCTTTTTTTCCTTGTTGTTGTTGTTTTGTGTACGCCACATGGCGTATACGCATTAAATGCGAATTAGCACACATGTAGAAAACTAAATGCGCCACTTGTAGTACATTATAAATACATATAAATGCATGTGTGTATGGGTGTATGGGGGTGTGTATGTGTATGCGAAGTGCTATAATAAGCTAAAGTATAACTTAACACACATACACATACGTACACACACACACACCGACAACAACTACTCCAAATGGTTGTTGTGTAGTTTTAGTTTCACCTTTCATAAGCGACTAACTAATTAAGATAAGTATGCCTGATTTTCATATTAATTGCACACAGAAACGAAGAACGAAGTCAACCCAAACCCAACGTAACGAAACGAAATGGAATGAAATGAAGTCCGGGTTGCGTTTAGCTCTTATCTCAAATGCTACCGGAGTTAAAGCAAATCGTCAAACGTTGCCTGGTGACCAAATGTGTGTGTGTCTCAGTCTGTGAATGTGTGAAAGTTCTTTCTGTGTGTCTGTGTGTGTGAGTGTGGGTGACTTGCAAACAGCGTGTGTGCCTTTTCAAAACGGACGTGGCTTACATGAGCATGTGTTTTTAAGCCTCGTTGGGTACAAAACAATTAATTTTACGCCACGCCCACACACACACACACACACACGCATACATACATATACAAATATAAATCGCGTACAGTGCACACAACACGATTCAGCCTCCTGTGAAATGTGAAGCATAAAAGCGCCAGCAACAACAACAACAAAAACAACTACAAACCGGAAACGGAAGCGCACAACTCTTTGCGCGAATTAATCACACAACAAGCGCAACAACTACAACAAATGAAGGACCACGGTCACGCATAAACCGTTAGTCCAAGTTCCCGCTCCCCCGACTCCCCCACTCTCTTGCTCACATATTACATTACTTTAGTTGTGGGTACCAACTAGCAGTAGGTAGTTTGTACTTTAGTTCGGAGTTCTAAGCTCATTAATATGCGTACCTTTCCCCCTTGCTTTCCCTTAACTTTCTCTTCTTGGGCAGCTTGCGTGTTACCCAACTGTTGTTGTTGTTGTTGCGTAATTTTGAATGCTTTCCGCGCCCAACATTTACTTTCCATGTACGCTTAATATTTTTTTTTTGGTAACATATTTGTCAATCATTTTACGACTTTTTATTGTTTTTTAAAATTGAAATTTAACGACCATCCTTGCGCTCTCTCACTCTCTCTCTCTCTCTCTCTCGCACACACGCATACGCACTGGGTCTCTCTCGGTCTGGCTTTATAATGCAAATGAAATAAACATGATTTCTATATGATTTTTGTTGGCTTCCTGCCTGCTGTTGTTGTTGTTGTTGTTGTTGTTGTTGTTGTTGTTGTTGTCGCTGCTACTGCTGCACCAGTTCTTGATCCTGGTCCTGGTTCCTTGCCTTCTTTTGTCGTGCTTAAAGGACGCGGTGTCAGTTTTATGGGTCGTCAGCCATTTGCCGAATGCGACATCTGCAACGCCTTCAGAGTGTAATTTAATTGAATAATTAACCTTTTTTTATTGCTTCATGGTGTGTATGTGTGTGTGTGTGTGTGTGTGTGTGCCAGTGTCCTTTGCATGTGTACACGTATACAAACATATAAATATGCAAAACGTGTCATTTTAATTTATGAGCAGACTGTTTGTGTAACCGCGACCACGGACAGATAATAAACACACGCAAATATTAAGTATACGCCCCCTCCCCACCACCCCACTGAAATGAAAGACGCCCGAAAAAAACATTTAATGAAAAACTTAACAAAAATGATTGTTAGTGTAAAAAAATGAGAATCATTGTGAGAGAGAAAAAGTAGTTTAATTTAAAAACCAACTTTATATTTTTTGCTTTTTTTTTTCTTTTTGTAAATGCAATAAAAGCCTAGTAAAAAGGCACTAGTCGAGTAAGCTCAGACTAAAAGATTTCCCTAACCCTTGAGAATTTCATAATTGATAATGCTTGATATATGTATCATAAACCGGAAAAGTTAACGAAACTTGAAACGAATATGTCCTGCCTAGAGATTGGGAGAGCTCATATCCAAAATCTGGAATCTTTTGCTTTTCTAGTTCCTAAGATCGACAGGTTCATACATACAGATGGACGGGAAGACGGACATGACTATATCGACTCGGCTGTTCAAGAATATATATACCTTAAGGCCTGTTAAATACTTTTGCACAAAACCATTAAACTCTTTTTTTTCCCCCATTTGATGGGTTAAGTGTATAAAAGTTGATTGAATATTCTAACAAACTGCATAAAGCAAATACTTTAACCAAGTTTATTTCAAGCCTCCGCGATAAACTATTAGAGCCAATTTCCCTATTAGCCAGTTCCTACTTTAACTGCCGCTGCTTTCATGCTTTCATGCCTTTACGTCTGCCTGCCTGCAAAGTCGTTGAAGCGTTGAGCGGATTATTTTGCCAGTCTTTTTCAAAAACTTCCAGGAACTGAGCAATTGATTTATAATGTATGCAACAACTGCAGTTCCTGTTGCTGCTGCTGCTGTTGTTGTTGCTGCTGCAGTTGACAATTTTTATTTTATTTTTAGAAAAAAAAAGCTGACCCCAGAACAAGAACAACAAGCTGTTCAATTTATGGGTAAAGAAATGCATTTGCTTTTTAAGTGGAGTGCATTAAATATTTAAGACCACTAATGTTTGCTTTTATTTAAGTACCAGCAAGTGAACTTGCACCCGCCCCGCCCCGCCCCTCCCCTGCACCGACGCTACAACGCACTTGAATCAATAGTTTTACAAAAGGGCTTAAAGCGTAATCACTACCACCGACAATGATCGCTGAGCAGCAGCAGCAGTGGCAGTGGCAGTGGCAGCAGCAGCAGTGGCAGTGGCAGTGGCAGCAGCAACAAGAAGAAGAAGCAAGATGTCGTCTCGTCGCATTGCATTGTGCATTTTTTTGCAGCAGGGAAACAGTAGGAAAAGAACTGAAACTTTTAACACCCCTTGACAATTTGAGCTGCATTCAAGTTCAAATGTTTCGCTTTGCTGTTAGTGGATTCCCTCTTCCCTTTTGGCCAATGCAGTGGCAAGAAGAAGAAGAAGAAGAAGAAGAAGAATAAGAAGTAGAAACAGTAGACGAGTGCAAGCTGTTTAAGCTGTTTGATGCTTAACGTGTTTCTACTATGTACATTTCTTTATGGCTATATTGTGCGTATTTTTTGGCACAATGTTCCCAGCAATATCTATAAACGTAATTGGATATGTGGCCAACTTTGACTTTTCGCACAGCCAGCAAACACTTTGCTGTAACAAGACTAACATTCACACCCACACACACACACACACAATTATAGGGCTCAGTCACACGTCTGTACGTTGGTGCTGGTGGGTGGGGGAGGGGGGAAACAATTGTAATCTCGCTCGCACCACAAAATGGCAAACCATAAAAAGTTGTATGAAAATTTTTCGCGTCATACCATACCGTCATGCCATCAATTTGCCAATTACATCACTTGACTGCCATGTAAACTGGTGCAGAAAAGGGAGAGTGGGGGGATCTGTAATCCTTGTTCGCTTATATTTGCCTTGTGGCATGTGGCATCAAGTGTCTCTACACTTGTCTCTCCATTTGACCCATTTGATTGTTGCATCTAATTGCCATAATAGTAATAACCACTCAAAGCCTAGTTTTGGTGGCAGAGACTACTGTTGACTGTTTCAACTATTGGCTACATGTCAAGATGTTGGTCAGATGGGCTTGCCTCTAACATTTTTTTTCTTTTTTGGTAAATGCAACAGCTGCAACCATTGTTGCTTCTAACTTAAGTGTAAGCAAACTTGCTTTCTACACTACGAAAAATCAAATAGTAGGAAATGTGAAAAGATTTTCTTATCAAAACATATTTCAATAATAATTTATTCGATTTTTATATTTTATATATTATATTTATATATTTTATTATATTTTATATATTAAACATTTTTTTAAGTGTTTTGGCAGTGAAATGAAATGCAAATTCTTCTGCATTAAGCCTTTCGAAAGTTGCAAACTTTTGTGCAGACACCAAAAAATAAAAAGAAAAATAAAAAACTTTTGTTATCTTCAATCTTTAAACACAATGCTACCGTTGATTAAAGACTGTGTAAGACAAAGAGTGACAGGCATTGAGGTGAGGCCCTTTTAAAGTTTGCCATCGAGTGAGTTTTTGGGCTATTAAGTCTTGGCTTAATATTTGCACATTTCGTGGCCCACCTCAGTAGTTTTAGAGAACAACAACAACAAGTATTTTTGCACTTAACTGCAGTTGAAGCATAAAATTGATTTTTAATTGAAAATTGTTTGCATATTTTGCAAGAGAGAGAGAGGAGTGCATGTAGAGCACCCCTGTTGTGAACCATACACATGCGTATCTGTGTGTGTGTGTGTGTGCGTGTGTGTGTGTGTTAGTGCATGTATATCAATTTTGTACAGAAGATATTTGAACGTGAGTGTCGAGAGTCCGGTCCGAAATTGAAAAACAGCATGCAGCTTAATAAACTCTAGAGCTTCAGAAAAGCTTTTCCGATATTTTCGAACAGCAAGCCCCATTTGTGCACCATTCAACCGGGGAAGTCCATTAGTGTAAAAACACACAAAAAGTTGAACATTGAACTCTTCAAATTTCATACTATGCACTAAATAAGCGCAGGTGTGCTGGAAAATATAATAGAAAAACTATATTGAATATTTTCTTTTAGGTTTTTAGCTGAAAATTGTATCGAAAAATAGTATAAATAATGAAGTGAATATATTTTCAAGATTAATACAATGCTCTTTTTGCCTTTTGTAGTATTTGTTTATTTGTTTTCATTATTTTTCGGGTTCAATAATAATCTTTACTTTCATTTGATTTTATATTACTTTTGAATGGTTGTTGGCTTGGCTAAGCTTGAATTTATTAATATTGCTGCTAGGCATTAAAAATACTATATATATATATATAAATATTGGAATGCAGCGCCACAACAAACGATGAAATAAAGAGAAACAACAACAATAACTATAAAAGTTGCCAGAGGTGCATCAAAAAAACGCAAGCAAAATCGTCGCGTTGCAGTTGCAACAGTCGCCACAGCCAAAGCCGCAGTCGGAGCCGAAACGATAACCCAAACAAACAACAACAACAATCTGCAAGCATGTTGAACTAGGTCAGGCTTTTAACCGTTAACCGTGGGTAATTCGCCGCAGCAGCAGCACCAGCAACCGAACGAAGCATTCGTCCCCTTTGGGTGTGAGCATGCGCTGTTGCTCTTAGTCAAGACCACCACCAATATGGGGCCCCTGCGGCGAATTCGCCTTAAGGCATTTTCGTTATCAATGACACAGTTCCCCTTGTTGTTGTTGTTGTTGTTGCAGTTATTGTGTTTGTTTGAATGCATTTTCCCTTTTGCATATCAATTGCATTTTATTATAGTTATTGTGAGGCATTTATTGTTTTGTTTTCGTTTTCTGTTGGTGGTGGTGGTGGTGGTGGCAACATCGCGTGTCCGCAGGCCAAACAGCAGCAGATGCCACTTGCCACAACAACAGCATTAAAAGAAATTTTCTTTACCCATTTGGCTTTTGTTAAGCCGTGTTGTATGTTGTGTGTGTGTGTGTGTTGTATGTATGTTGTCCTGACATTGCCAAAAACCACAGGCAAGCTCGTGCAACTCGGTCGTCGCCCTGTCCTTTGTCCCATGTATATGTCCCCATAGGTCCCTCTCGCGCCCCTTCCTTCTTCCTTCTGTCTCTGCTGTCTCCTGTTACCAGTCATAAGCAGTGTGTTGTGCTCGCCTTTGCTTTTGTGGGCCATGTGCTTGTAATTATTTTTACGAAAAATATTTCAATGCAAATACAACTAGTAGTAGTATATGCCATATTCTGCATCATGTGCATGGTTTATGCACTTTTCCTTTTCGTTTGACAGCTAAATGTGTATGACCGAGTTATATCCGTTTTCCGTTTTTGTTGCTGTTGCTTTTGTTCGTGTTGTTGTTGTTGTTGGTGAACTGCTCGCGATTTACTTGTGTCTTGTGACTTGTAACAGTTATATTGCCGCAAATTAAATACGAACTGAAAATTTTAAATTATATTTACCAAATGCGGCAACAATAAAACAACAATTTCATATGCAAATTGATGTCGGCACTTGGTGGAACCACAACGCTCCGCCCTTCTCCTCTCCTATCCACGCACAAAAAAAAATGAGCAAACTTAATGGGCAACAAATTCGAATACGAATACAAAATACGTAATACGAATTTCAACAAGTACAAAAGTGAATTTTCTCATCTAAATATTTACATTTCGAGAAGGGAAAAAGCCTTAACGCAGTTAGCCAAACTTCACTTCCTTCACTTCTCCACTCATCCCGCTGCCCCCACATCTATCCATTGCTCTCACAGTGAATGCTAAATGCAATGGGCTGAGTGTTTCCTCAAGCAAACGATAATTATCAGACACATACAGTCGCTGCTGCCTTTGGCTTTGGCAAACACACATTCCTGAATTTATAAAAATTTTTCGAAAATAACGTCACCTAATTATACCCTCTAAAAAGTGTGAACAGTAAACCTGAAATCTTACTTACCCGATCTCCAAATAACGGTTAAACTCAAGCCCACCAGATGAAAGTATAATTGCATTATTTAGTTCAATGTTATCTGCTGTTTTAATTGATTTACATATTTTATAATCAGAAAATTGATCAAAAACTAATATTATATTTTATTTATTCAAGCTTCGTTTAGTACAACTTAAGTAAGATTTTTATATTCAATTGAGTTCAAGACTGATTGATTTTAAACTGATAAACTAAATAACTTTATATTTTTTATCAAATATGATGTGACCTAACTTATTAACGCAGAAGATGTGAAGAACTCTGCACTACAAAATATGCCTAAAGCTGACCATTTAGTCAATTCTTAAACCAAATCACTGACCTTATTTTGCGCCAGAATTTTCGTTTTGCTTAACTTTTATATAGGATAATCTCGCGTCAAGCATGGCTTCCCTTACTTCATTTTTCAATTTTAAGGCAAATGTGAAAGAACCTAAAGCTAAGAAGCTGCCAAAATGGCAACAAGAAGACCGACAGCCGCAGCCTGGGAATTCTCGCGCCCTCTCAAACTTTTGCGTTAACATTATTTTATTTAATTAGGTAAATGTATGCAAACACAGCAGAACCACACGCACACATTCCAACGCACATACATGTATATATGTGTGTGTATGTTCAACGCCTGGAAGTAACATACAACATATGTTGTTGTAATTACAACCAAGTTTAATAAAGCTGCCTGCCTACTGCGCTTCTAATTGTAAATTTGTCATGTATGTATGTGTGTGTGTGTGTGTGTGTGTATGTGATGGAAGCAATGTGTATTAATTGTTGGCCGTAAAACTTTAAAGGCATTCATTTTAAAAATTTACTACCTAGCTGAAAGGCACAAGTGTGCCAAAGTATAGCTAATTACACACATTTCTACACTCATGTTAGGTTTCCTACATTTTTTTCTAGCTTTTTGTGTTTATATATTCCATGATTCGTGTTGGTCGACAATTTTATACTTTTTTCTATGTATGACAAATTCTTATCAGAATTATTATCAAGATATTCATTAAATATCGTTAAACTTAAGACGGTTTGCCATTCCTATAAAACAATCGTCCTTTAAAACTCAAACTCATATAGACCACTAGGAGTAACCTGAAATTCCCTTAACAGCTGATATAAAACAATATATAACACAGCTTTATCTCTTAGGAGTCAGCTAACATATTGTTTTTAAATATTCCTAACAACTTGCATACTTATAGCTTCCAAGTATTCAACGTATTTTTAATTTCTACACATTTTTGTTGGTTCTGCAGTGAAATTTGTACACATTTTTGTTAGATAAAGCAATTTTCAATAGAGCTAGTTCTTGTGACCTCGACAAAACATATCCTTCAAATGAAGTCAATTTATTTATTATATATAAATTATATATTTATTAAAAATTTTGTATTGCAACCGGTACACTTTAGCAAATACAGCTACCCAGTTCGTGGGGTTCGTGTATTTGCTAGCCATAAAAATAAAATATATACTTTTTGACTTTTGATAATACTTTTTCTTTATTAATATTTTTTATTGATTTTTGTGTTTTATACATTTTTCTCTTGCTTGATTTTTGTTCTTTTAGTATTCAATATATATTTATATATTTATTCTCCCCCATATCCAATTCGTGATACAATTCTCCCCACAAATACAATATGTGTGTGTGTTTTTTTTTCTCGCTTGTAAATATGATATACAATAAAAATGTCTATACAATTAAGGATACAAAAGTGGTTAGATTTAAGCTTAAACTATAAATTATGTCTTCCAGTTGTAATTAAGAGCAAAAGTAGTTTTTTTTTTTGTTTTAAAGATAGATTGATAGGTTTAAAGTACAAATCATATAGATAGTATTAGCATAGAATAGTATAGTATATAGTACAATTTGAAATCACTTTGAACTTAGAGACTAAGCAGCGAAAAGCATATAACTAAATCAAGTCAGGTAATAAAACCAAAAATTGTACAGCATAAAACTCAAATCAAAATATCATTGCAACCGAAAAAAACATAAAATCGCTAAGCTCTTTTAATGTCACTCGCTTAAACACTGAAGGCATTATTTGTAATTTGTATCTTTATGTTCCTATATGCATATCAAGCAAAAAAATCAACAAAATCCCAAATGCCAATACCAAACGCAGGCCTCAATCAACCTGTTACCCAAACATTTCTTTGAGCTTTCGATTATGTATGTAGGTCACAAATAAGAACTATTTGCTGGGTGTTCATAGATGTACTTAGAATAAGTATACGTACATCATTTATATATATATGTATGTATAGTATAAATTTGTGTATAGCCATATATGTGTATGTGTACTATATGCACTTGTCGGTATCTTTGATTAGCTAATGGAAATAACGTTTGCGTATGTGTATATATACATCAAAATATTTGCATATTGGCATTTCTATGTTTGTTGTTGTTGTGGTTTTGTTTTTTGTAAAGTTGTAAAAAGAAATTTAGCTACCTTTTCGCTATATATTTTGCCAGCGCGTAACTTAAATCGAATCAAAAAATACTAGCACTTGCGACTGACCCACAACTGGCCCATGTTCACTAGATTATCGCTTCCTTATTTAATCAACATCCTTAATTGTCTCCATCCGATCGTAACTTATCACTTTTGGTCAGTCAATCTAAGCAAAAGAGCCGCGCACGAAAGCCTTAATAATTATTTTATACAATGTTTCATTGTTTGCTTTGTTTGAATATGTTTTTTTGGAGTTTAATATGTTTTGCATTTTGCTTTTTTGCTTATTGTTTCGCATTATACGCTTGCTGATTAATGCCAGGGGACAGGGTGTGGCTAACGCACACGTGAAGTTGGCCTAAAAGCAAAATAGATCGTTAAGTAAATGATCGTGTGTGAATACTCTATTCTTACATACCTGGACGTGGGCGTGGCACTATGGCGTTTGGGAGTATTTGGAGTTGTTCCTGCCGTTCCTGCTGATCCCGTTCGATTGGTCGGAGTTCGCGCCCGTCCAGCTGTGGGCGTTGCAGACGTTGTGGGCATCGATGCCAGACTATAACGCTTCGGTGGCACAATGCGACTGGGCGAACGCGTGCTGCACTTGCCACTGTTTGTGGCATCCTGACCCGAGTGGCTGACTCTACAGATTTGTGGAGAGGAAAGATTAGCAGGAGAAGGCTTAGATTTAGTGACAGTCTTGGGTGTTGGTGTGGTGCTGGGACTAGGCTTCGGACTTCTATCAAATGTAAACATAAACACACACATATGGAAAATCATAAAGTTGGTGCCAGGAAAAGAATGAAAAAAAGAAAGAAGAAAGAAAGAAGAAAACGAAACGCAAATTTAGCAAAAGAAATATCCAAAATAAATAAATTTGTTTTGAAAAAGAAAGTAATCTTGATTGATCATCAAAATCGAGTCTTACCTGCCCGCTGGATAACTGACTGGTCGTGGTATACGCGACTTTGGCGCCGAACCGGATGTGCCCGCAGAATTTGTGGATGTTGGTGTGGAACCGCCGCTTTTGGTTGCCTGCTCATTGGCCAGCTCCTTGAGCATGCTCGAGTCTTTGCTCATGAGCTCCCATTGGATTTGCAGTCGCTTGAAACGATTACTCTCAATCTTTCGCTGTTCCTGAACATCGAGTGTCTCACGTCGAGTGTCTCGCGCCGCAATCGAAATGTTTGGTGAATTGGGTGGCGTCGAGAAGCGCTTGGCTCGCTCCGATTCAGCTGCAGCCGCGGCAGCAGCAGTCGCATCGTTAAAGGAGACCTTCTTCTGCTGGCTCAGCACGCGACTTACTTCCTTCTTTAGGGCAGCCGCATCGTATGACACCTGCTCACCGGAAGACTCGAGAATGGCGGCAATCTCGGCATAATACTTGAGCTCAGATCGTGGCAACGAGGCCAGGAAGTTCTCGGCACGTGCTCGTGCATCTAGATCCTTGCGAGAGAGACGCTGCTTGGTGGGCGGCGACGTTGTTGTTGTTGTTATGGCTGCTGCTGCTGCGTGCTCCTCCTCCTCAAAGACTTCGGCCAGCTCATCTGTGGAGCCCAGAGCGTAATTGTATGGCGGCTCTTGGAGACTGCGTCGCTTCTCCAGCTTAGACAACTGTTGCGTCTGCTTGGATGGCTCAATCATGGAGTTACGCTTGGCCTTGCGCAGAATACTTCTTGGCATGGGTTGTGGCCTGCTGGCTGGACTCGTTTCCACACCGGAATCCATACGATGCTGCTGCTGCTGATCATACTGATAGACATACATTTGCTTCAAGGGATCAGCGGGATCTACCTCGGAATCGGTTAGCAGCGTCGAAGAGCCACGATACCCAGAGCTTGGCGGTTGACTCGACCCGGAACTGGATGCTTCATCTAATTGTGTCTGCTGCTGGAAGTTCTTGGCACAATCGCAGATATGCGCCCGATTCCTGCGTATTGGCGGCGTCATGCAGAACAATGGCTTCTGCGATAGTTCCGCCTCGAGCTGACCCGTTATCTGTTTGACCTCTGGAATGTGTTGCAGCCGACGACGATACTCCACGGGCAGCAGCGTGGCCAACGATTGCCAGTCCGAGATGTGTTTGTAGTCCAGTGTCTTGAACAGCTCATGCTCGTTAACACTCTGACTGCTGCTGCTCCTCAGCTGTTGCTTTGAACCTTGGACTCCAACGCCAGCACTCTCCAGCGTCATCTTGTAGTTGAAGGGTGTAAAGATGACGTCGCTGCTGCTGCTGCTCGTTTTGACAAAGCCCAAATCGGGCAGCGCATAATTTGGATAGATGACATAAATGGGTGCCTCCCGCTGCTCGCCCAGATTATGTAGCTTAGCCAGAAACGAGGGCGGGACACAACGATATCGTTCATTCAAACTGCTGTGCGTGGTGCTCAAAGAACCGCACGAAGTTTGCATGGAGCGTGTTATCATCTCCGAGCTGGAGGCACATGACAAGGGGCGTGTGCTGCCACCAACAGCTGTACTGCGTCGCTGCGGCACCTGAGTCACTTGCTCCGAGTTGCTGGCATCCGACGATTGTTGGCTCTGCGTTGTCTGGTGTGACTGTGTGTTGTGTGTGTTGGCGGCCAGGTGATACAGCTGCGGATTACGCAATGGCATGCTGCGACGCCGATGCGCTGGTGAATTGGTTGCCGTCAACGAACCCGTCGAACTGGAGCTAGCTCCATCATCGTAGAAGACAGCATCGCTGCGGGAGCGCAGCTGTCGCTTGGGCGTCAACTCCATATCCGGTTCGGCCTCATCGTTCTCCTCCTCCTCATCCTCATCGACGTCATGACGACTCACGGCGCTGCCCTTGCCCGAATCATTCATGCTCTTTTTGCGTAGACGCTTTTCCAGCGAGCTGCTGCTACAGCTCGAGGAGGGCCAGCAACCGGAGGACACATCCATGCAGGTCAGAGCACATGCCTGATTCTCATCTTGGGCACAGCTGCTGCTGCCACTGCCACTGCCGCCACCGCTGCTGCTGCTCTTCTGCTTGATGAACAGTTTGACTAGATTGAAGGCGGCCGGATTGGAATTGCCCGACGAGGCTGAGCCGGAAATGTGTGCCTGCGGCGAGGCAGCAGAACAAAAGTTCTGACTACCCTGAGTGGAGGACAGGCCACAGCCGCAACGATGCTTGTGGCGATGATGATTATGATGGTGATGATGATGATGATGGTGATGTGACTGTTGCTGCTGCTGTTGCTGAGGAGTTGGTGTTGGTGTCGCCGATAACTCTTTGTGCTGCTCATCGGTCTGAAGCTGCTGCTGTTGTTGCTCTTCACAAATCGATATGGGCATCTGGCACATGGGCAACAAATTACGCGAACGCGATGAGCATGATTCCATTGTTGAAGTGCTTATTGCTTGTGAGACATTCAATGGACCCGATTGATCCTTACCATCCTGTTGCTCCTCTTCTTCTTGCTGCTGGTGTCGACTACACTCACTCAATGCGCACAATTCGCTCTGCAGATTGGGAAGACTGCTGCTCTTGCGCACAGTGCATTGCGGCAAATGACGTGTGAGAATAATTGTTTCCGTATTGCCGTTGCCATTGTTATTGTTGCCCGATGGATACCTGCGTGCGGGCGAAAGAAGAAGAAGCGAGCGTCTTTACAAGACCCAGACACATCGAGCGTCTCACATTATAGTCACATTATGTTTGCGGATAGTCTGTAGATTTGGTTTTTGACATTTAAATCGCATTACGGTTTGCCCCGAAACCAACTACCTAAATGCTACCTGAAGGCGTTTTGCATAATATTTTGGGTTTTTTTTTTTTTTTTGGTAGTAACCACCATTCATAAATATAGTGCATGTGTGTGTGCTTGAAGAAGGTAAGCTAAGGCTCTTTGGGTCTGCTACAGTTAGGTCTAATCATTGATGTACATCAACAGATGTTGATACCATGATTTGGTATATCTTCAAACAGTAAAGTTAGTATACTAAACACAAATCAGAAGTATTTAACTTTATATTAACAACAAAAGTTATCCAAGAGTCAATTTCTCACAGTCTTACGGAAACCGAAGCTCATCACGTGACATATGTATGTTTGTTTGTGTTTTCCCTGAAACTCGGTTTGAAAATGGATAAGAGCTATCTTTGCTTGACTGGAGTACCTCTTGTTACTTGTATACATTATGATCCCATCATAAATAAAAAGTCGGGTTAATCTTCAGTTGCACATTTAGCTGAGGGTTATGAAGAGAAAGGGGGAAAACTATAAACGCAATGGAAATTCAGAACTGCCCCAGATGAGAGAGATCAAATACATTTTGCATGCTGTGTTCCTCTCTCTCACTCTCACTGCAAACATTGTACTAAATGACAATTTGTATGTGGAACGCAAAATGAAACTTAATTGAACTAAATTGAAATGACCTCACACATCTGTGCAAGTGGGGGTAAAGTGGAGGTTAGTCCAGACATCCGCCATGCGATGCCAGTCAAAAACCAATCTACATGTGTGTGTGTGTATCAGTATGTGTGTTTTTGGATGGTTGAATACTTACCGCTGTAGTTGAGCTTTTATCTGGTTTTTTGGTGATTTGCAGAGGAACTGCATGGATTGAGCCGAGCGTGACATGGATACCTCCAGGGTCTTGTTCCGCTTAACAATGTCCTCCAGATTGCTATGCAAATTAATACAGTTCTGTTTATTTCGCACGGCGATCTCACACGGCTCTGCTAAGAGGAAATGAGAAAGAGTTCACGTTAGAAAACTTAATTTCATTTCAAAAGTGCACGACTTACCATAGAAACTGTCATCGGAATAGAGTACACTACCCTCGAATGCAATCGTATAGTTATCCTTGTTGCAGGTGAGTATTATATCGCCCTCATCCGGATAGGCGTCCATGTCTAGGGAGTCCACGGAAATGTGTGATTCCTTAACCGGCGAAAAGAGTAGCTCGGACTTGCAGAAGGAATTATCGATGAGCTCATTGGTTGAGGTTGTCGATGTCTGTGACATGTTGTTGTGGGCCATGTGTTGCAAGTTGGACAACATCATCATGTTGTTGCTGTGCTGCATGTGCATCTGCAACTGTTGCTGCTGCTGTTGTTGCTGCTGTTGCTGGTAGAGCAACGATTGTTGCAGACGACTATTCGCTCCGCCGAGACTCTTGCAGTAGGCCGGCAATTGCGACAGCAGCGAATGAATATCCTCGGCCCGAAAGCTTTCCATATCGACCTCAGCTAGATTGGCATCCAGATTCTTGGCCAGATCATCGTAGTAGATGAGATCACCCATGGCATTGTAGGATGCGGATAGAGAGCTGAGCACGCTGCGTTGCATGCCACCGCAACCATCCCGATAGCCATAGTCGAGAAACCACTGATAATCGGAATTGTCATGAGTAAAATCTTGTGACGAGGCCAGCGAACAGTTGACATTGTTACCACCACCACCACCACTAACCCCGCCAATACCATTACCGACACCAACACCACCACCACATAGCATACCACCTACCCCATGTTGCTGCTGTTGTTGCTCGTTGCGTGCCGCTCCCGGCGTTGTTGCATTGCTGTTGTAATCGGATTCGGGTGTTGCCACAGCTGCCATATTTGTTGCCGCCATTGCTGTTGCCGTTGCCGTTGGCTTTGTTGCTGTTATTGTTGACTGTAGCAGAAAGTTATTGTTGTCGGCCTCGTCAAGATTGAAGCTATCGTCGACAGCGTCACAGAGCAACAGACTGTTGCTCACCTGCTCATTAAGGATAATGCTACGCAAGGCGCTATTATAGCGATCCAAATTACTCAGGACAATGGCAACATTCTGTTTGAGGCTCTCCTCGCTTAGTTCATCATCGCCAGCATCCGCATTGGACTCTTCATCACCCAACGATTGCAGCAGCTGTTGCTGTTGACAATATTGCAAGTGTTGCTGCTGCAAAAGGCGATCGTTCAGTTGCTGCTGCTGATACCGTTTGCCCAATGTGAACAACGAGTTGTTGGGACTATTCAACGGTATCCGATAATGTTGTTGCGGGGATTGTGGCGCAGATCCTGGGCCGCTGACGCTGGCCAATGTTTTTGTGTTGTAGGCAGCCGTGTTGCCGTTGTTATATTGCTTCAGACCGCCCGCAGGCAATGATTGCCGATGTGCTGTCAAGCGAGAGTTGTAATGGCGATGCGATTGCGAATGGGGATTAGTTTTGGTATTTGGTGTTGATGATGGTTCGTGATGGTTCGTTGTGAATAATGATGATGGAGGTGGAGGAGGCGGAGGATTTGAATAATGTTCGATATGGCTGCTAATGTTGCTGATATTGTTGTTGTCGTTTACGGTTGAGAAGTCTGTCATGCCACGTCGAAGTTTTAATCCTGTCAAAGAGACGAACGACATTTATCTTAGTGTTAATTGTAATTGTAAAACTGTCTCAATTTAAATAAACGCAATGCCACTAATAAACATTAGCAGCAGCAGCAGAATCACTCTCCTCTCTCTCTGCTTTCCTCATGCCACCAATATATGTTTCAATTAGCTTTTATGAGACTAAAAGATAGCTACTTGGAAAGCCAAGCCAACTAGCCGTAAAAAAGTTATAGGCATTATTTTTATACGCCTTCGAGAATTTTTACGACCAAGTGCACGCTCCCGCAAGGAGGAGGGTCGAAATTTTCATTTGTTTCGGCATCGTGTGCCTTGGCACGGCCTATAAAAACTTCATGTCGCCCGAGTCACACTAATACACACATATATACCCTGTCAACGAAAGTATCTTAACTTTGTAATGAAGTGCGTTACAAAAGGAATAAAAAGAAGTTCATTACAAAAAAAAACATTATACAAAAAAAAAAGTTTTCATTAACCCATTCGGTACATTAGACGAGTGAGACTCGTCTTCGATATGAATAACCCAAGTTAGAATCGTCATTGGAATTGAATACATTCTAAACCATTTTATACAGAGTATTTCAACTTCGGCAAACACATGTACTTCTTTATCTGTTGTACCTTTAAATGCCGAAGAGACTTATTGTGACATTGATAGGAACACGACTGGCTGAGGCAACGTGGCGTTGCACATGCAACATGCAACCTAAGCGAGGTCGCCTAAATGAAAGTAGAATACTGCCTGCCTGTCAATTAAAGGCTAAAAGTGTAAGCTAGCTTTGCGTGATTTGAGGCGGTTACTTTACAAAATGGAGTCGAAAGACAGACAGAAAATGGCGCAGTGATATCGAGTCAAGAAGCGTTTTCTTCTTCTTCCGACTCGAATGCCCGAATATGTTAAAATACATATTTATAATTAGCTGGCCCTGTGTAAACAAACAGAAGTTCTTCTTCTTTTTGAGGGGGTCGTCTCCGAACATTTTTCGGCTGCATTTTGTCAGTGGCAACATGTGTTATGTTGGGGGCAACTTTGAAGTTTTACTAAAAACAAGTGTTAAGGTTTTTTTTAACTTAACTCAACTTCACATTAAAATCAATAATAAGATGATTGAAGAAAGTCTGAAAAAATAATATTGACTTTTTGAGCTCTTTTGGTCATAGCCAATATTTGTGCAGACATAAAAGCCAAGTTTTAAAGTAAATACATTAAAGTTAACTTAAATCAAATTGCGAACCTTGAGCCAAAACGTTTAGGCCAACAAAATTGTTGTTGTAGTTGTTGTTGTATTTGTTTCTGTTATTTAGATTGTGGATATTGTTGACGTTATTGTTGTTGTTGTTGTTGTTAATGTTGTTTAAATAGGCATTTTCATTGTTGTTGTGTTGCTGTTGTTGCATGCGTTGTTGCATTAAATACTGTTGATTGCAGGTGTAGCCAGGACCTGTTGTTGTTGCTGTTGCTGCTGCTGTTGCTTTGGCTTTGGGCAGAACCACGCCCTGTTCACGCAATTGCTGTTGCAGGCGACGCCGTTGCAATAGTTGCTGTTGCAATAGCTGCAATTGTTGCTGCTGCATGTGTTGGTAGTAGCGTATTTGTTGCAGTTGCTGCGGTGTTAATCCATTGTTGCTGCTGCCGTTGCTATTGTTGTTGCTGTTGTTAATGTTAAATTGTTGTTGCTCCCTTTGGGGTGCATAATAGTTCTCTTTGGAGGAGCTGCTGCTATCACAGCCGCTGCTGGTGCTGCTGCTGTTGCTGTGACTGTTGCCCGTTACCGTTGTGGCAACATGTTGCCAGCAGCATGTTGTGTTGCCATTGGCATCCATGTTGCAGTCAACACCACCGCTGGCACAGGCCGTGCAACGTTGACGCCGCTGGCCGCTGACTTTGGAAATGTCTACGAATCTCATGATGTACGCTAGTAAAAGCAACAACATTGAACGCAACACAATTGTTGTTTGGTAAGACGACCAACGCAGTCACAATTTGTTGAATTTATCTTTGGTTTTCGGTTTTTTTTTTCACTTGTTGCCAAGTTCTTGTATTGCCCTTTGGCGATTGTTATTTTTAGCTTTAATCTCTGTTGATTTGAGATATTTTTTTCTTTTTTGTCGTTAAGGGTTCAATTCTCCATTGATTGGTTCCACATTTTGTGTGTGTTTTTTTTTTTTGTAGTTTTTTTCAAAGTTTTTCTTCGATTGTTTTGCTTTGCTTTTCACACTGCACTTTTCATTTTGATTTCTTGGTACTATTTTCTATTTATAAATTATGTTTTTGCCGCCTTATGCGTAAGTTTCTCTCTAGCTATATAGTAGTTGGATGTGTGATGTGTGAGTTTTGTTTTTGTGTACAGTCACAAAGTTTTATAAATACATACATACATACACGCATAGAGTGTACATGTGTGTGTGTGTGTGTGTGTATACATTATGCACATATTTATATTTTTGTGTGTCGGTTTTTCGACGACTCCATATAAATGTTATTTATGAGTTTTCTGCAGCAGCAGCATTCAAGTTTTTCTGGAAGACTTTTATATTTTTTTCGCGCGGCAATTAAAAAAGACAAAAACCCAGAAATAAACTGTTGTAAAATAAATAATGCCTCGCCCAACCGAGTTAAGGGTACGCCCAACAAGCTCAATTTATAACTTGCAACCTGGAGAGACTTGAATACGATTTTTGCTAGCCATTTTTCGTTTTTCTTTTTGGGAGGCAACCTCATTTTGAATGTTGGGTGTTGCATACATTAGAGACCGACCACAAAAGTAGTTGCAAAACGGAAATGGAATTTAGCTGCAATTCTTTTTGACTTTGTTTCTGTTTCGTTTTTGTTGCGGCTTACTTAAAACACCTCAACTAGAGCAACTGCCTAATTTAAAGGGTTCTTAAAAAACCTGCCAGTACAATAAATTGTTTTGCTTGTTGCAATCGCAAAATAGTTGAAGCACATTCTATGAATATACGCAAAGAAATCTATATATGTATATGTGCATATATATTCAATGTCGCAAAACAGAATTGTGTGCCAACAAACAAAAACATATCAGTTTTTGGCCAGGTGCTTATTTTGACATTTTTGATGAGTGACATAAGCATGGGACATAATATGAACTAGAATATATGTATACGAAGACCTAAAGACATTAGCATAGAACACTCATCAAACGTATTGTCATCAAATTTAGTAAAGTTTTAACTTAAAAATGTTTAATTTTATGCAAAAAGTTTTCAAAAAAATGGTTTAGTAAACAATATCATTAACCCAGCTTTCCTTCTCCCATCTTTATTGTCTTGTCGAAATTTCCGCTTCAACCTAATTCTGTTGCATAGCGTACATTAGCAAAAAACTTTCCAAAGGAAAAGTACCAAGCACATTAACGCATTGTCTGCTGCGGAAAAAGCGTCTTGTCTATTATAGACACGCCCAGAGCTCAGTTTTGAGGTTGTGTTTTGGGGAGAGCGAAGTGGGTGGTAATTGCGAAAACACAAAGGAAAAATATTCGAGACATTTGAGATTGCCGTGCACCCACACACACACACACAAACACACACACAGTCTGAGGCAAGTAGTCCAATTCGCAAAAGACCAATTTGTAATTCAAAAAAAAGAGAAAAAAAAAAAGGGAAAGTCTGGCAACACACAACACAAACAAGGAAGACAACAACGTGACTACACTGAGAATAAAAGTGTGCAGTAACAAAACTACAAAGTTAAGTTCAAGTATGGTTTAACCCGATTTCTTGCTAGTTTGTTACAGTGCATAAGCATAAGCAGCGCAAACGCAAAGAACGCCAAAGAAAGAGCTTGCAACAAGGACTCCTCCACAAACACTCACACCCACCGTACCCCCCTACCCCACCACATCATTACATTATGTGAAGCTGTATAGCAGCAGCACAAAATGGCTGCCAATCGGAACAAGTGTGAGGTTAAGCCAACTGGCAGCTTGCCAAAGAGCGAGCAGACTCTTTGCCACAAGTGAGAGAGGGAAGGGCAAGGGAGGAGCTGTGTATTCCAAAAAACGGGGAAAACAACTTGAAGCATCATCTTGCACTTGGGGAATCGATGCACGCGATAAACATAAAGCAATCTCATAAGCAGGCAACCATACCATACCATACCATACCATATATCGATAATTGAGTTCTTCCCCAAAATACTATGTACAGATTACCTCAAACACCTTTCAGGAGAAGGTATTTTCAAAAACTTTTCAATGTGCAATCGCACTCACGCACATGTGGTATGCATTTTGAATATGCATTATGTGTTTGTTTATTTGTTTTTGCATCTGGCCAAAATAGTTGTGCTGCAATTGCTGCAACTTCCTCTAAATACAAACATACACACACACACACACACACATAGATAGATATAGAGATGCTATCGTCAGGGCTTCTATAATATAAAAACTATAATGTTTCTGGCTTGCTGCGTTTTAGTTCAACGCACTTGTTGGCCTACATTGCTTCACTTGCAGTTTGCAGTTTGCAAAAATACAACTTCTCTACTACCTCTTTCTCTACTACAACCCTCCCCCCCTCCACACACCCCTCTCGCGCTATACCTTTCTCGCTCTCTTTTTGTTCGCATTGTTTGGCATCTGTTTGTGCTTTACCAAATGGCAAAATAAAAATCTATCAATCTGCATCTTTCTTTATTGAGTTGTTGTTGTTTTTGCTCTTGTTCTATTCTAAATTTTCTAAATGTTTGCAATTAAGCAACCAGCCAATGCGGAAATCACCTGAAGAACTATGCTTCGATGCGACTAATCCAATTGAATTGGCAAAGGAATTTTATAGGCTTGCGGAGGCAAAGAGGCAAAGAGACAAAAGCAAAACGCATTTCCGCGCATACGTTTTTTTTGCTGGATGATCTCATTTTGTTTCCAGCTGCAGAAAACTCTTTTTTTTTTTTTTGTTATTCAATATGCCCAAGGCATGAAGTATTATATGTGTATGTTTTTGTAGTACAAATACCGTATGTGTAAATCATTTATATTATTTTTATTGTAACAGAAGTTTTTGTTAACCGGCGCAAAGATAACGGCGCCGCCTTTTGTTAATCAGTAGCACTGGCTTTTGTGTTTTTATACACTCACTGATGCACAGTTATAATATATAACTGTATATAAAAGTATATATATGTTTTTGTTATAATGCGTCACTTGGGAATTTAATGCGGTTTGTTCTTCTGTTGATGCTCGCATTCCTTCCTCCCGCATTCAATCAATTATGTTTTTTTTTTCTTTATGATTAGCCGCCGAGATAGTTAATTGTAGCTGCGAGCGCGTAAGTCAAATTTTGTTATCTAAAGATATATGCACGAATATGTGTGTGTGTGTGTGTGTAAAAATCGTATATATATATAATACATTGTAACAACAACAAAAAGTATAAAACTAAAAGAGCACAAACACTCTGAAAAGTTCTTTCTTTTCTTTTTGATTTTCGCTTTTTCACTAAAGAGACGACGCGCCGCACATTTTTACGGTTGCACAAGCCCAAGGAGACTGACGGCAAACTACGAATACGAATACGAACAGCGAACAGTGAACGCGAACAGCGAACAGCAGCAGCGAGATGCGTTCACGAACCGACCACAAACAACAACAACAACAGCAACAAGAACAACTACACTCGACGATGACAACGACAACGACATCGACGACGATGACGACGACAATAACTACAAAGCGACCAAACGAAGACCAACAACGACAATGTTGTTGTGTGGCAATCTCTCCCGGCTTCGTACACATATAAAGAATGCCCTCCCCAGTTGGCATTAGTATGTGTGTGTGTGTGTGTGTGTGAGTAATCTTGTGCATGTGCAAGTGCAAAGTATTAACGAAGCACACGAAGTTTCCCGAAGTTGTTCTAGAAAGAGTTTTGTGAGCAATTCAATGATTATACAATGTGCAATGCTGAATTAACCCCAAAATGCGGAAACAAGTGAAAAAGAATACAAAATAGAAATGATTGCAATAAGCTCAGAGAAAGATACAAATGTATTCTAAACTATCATATAAAGATTTATACTCAAGCCAATAGGGCAAACCATAAACCATTTGCTCATAAACGGCTCACAAATGAAGTACGCTCCCCACGCAATGAAAACAAATGAAGCGCTTAGCTAAATGAACTCTCCCTCCCCGCTCGTCACTTTTTTCCACAATCTCAAGTGAGACTTGAGCCGAGGATGCCACACATAATGCATATCACATCTGAGGATCGTATAAGCGAAGGGGGAGATAGTGCGCATGTGCACGTGCCTTGACTCAATAAACATCTGTAACAGAGCAGAAGGCACTTCAAAAAGAACGGAAGGGCGGAACGAATAGGGGGATGGATGGAACAATACTTATTGTAGCGGTTGCAAGTGCTCCTCATTAATGATGTGAAACGAACATTGTTCGACAGAATTTTCTCAATAAAACTATTACAAATGCGCATAAATTTAAAATTCAATCCAAATCAAAGGGCACAATATTATGGCATACTTGAGAATGCTTAGATAGATTTATGCATTTTGGATATACATATATATATAAATAAACATAAGCGTTCAACAAAGTCACATTCGATAATAATCATTAGTTTGCTCTCTTAATAAACAAATAAAACGTGATATAATATTTGAAGAGAAATCACATAGAAGTACTTTTTAATGGGAGCAAAACCAACTGTCTCAGAGATTTTCAACTCAGTTCACAATCAAACCCACACAGCATTTAATAAGAGCTCTTGCCAAAGAGTGTAGCGAAACAAACTCAAATGAGATCAAGTACATAAAAATATTTTATCTACAAGATTTATTATATCATGAAGAAATGATACCACACACAACTCACAGTTTTAGGCATTCCTCGATAATAAGATTTAGTCAGCCGTGTCAAGAAAATAAACTTTATTAAGCAAGAGAAACGAAAGAAAATAAGTAAAAAATAAATGTTTCTTACAGTTCGTCTGACCACTCTTAAGTGTAAATTCATACAACTATATTGTTTCAACTGTATTTGTATAAAAATTCTTATTTTACATATTTGTTTCCATTAAATATTCCATGTATATTGAAAAAAACAAATGAGAACCTATATAAGTAAGGTCATACTCATAACTCAGAAACTCAAATAAACACAGCAGCCCAGAATGAGAGAGAAAGAGAGCGAGCAAGCGAGAGAAAATAAACAGATGCCCATCAACAATAATAGTTTAATCAAGTAATGTAACGAGTACAAAAAAAAAAACAGAACGAGAACTAAAACAAGTGTAAAAAATCGTAGCATTCTTTTAGGTGTTAAGAGAAAATATTCTCTAAGCGAAAATAAATCGATTAACGGTCACAAGTCATAACTAGATATATACTATATCCATATTCAATTTGTGTAAATGTCAGGAAATTAAAGTTTTTTTGGCGTGCTTAATATATATTCTCATATTTATAGAAAATGTACCAATTTGCCGCTGTTTTACTTATAATCGAATTTTGTTTGCACCAACCGTGAGGCAACTTACTGTGGCATGAGTCATCGCGTGCATTTCAAAGTCATCTATGGCAAATTCATTTTTGCCCCCCACGCCCGCCACCAGCCGCAGCAGTAAATTGGCGACAAACAAAACAAGCGCCGAGCGCCAAATTAGCGATGAGCAACTTTTGAACTGTTCATTTTTCGACCACCCTCGGTTTGGATGTGGATGTGGGGCCTGGCCTCCTACTTACTGGAGCCCCCGAGTGTTTTAATTGTATCGCAACAAAAATACATTTGTTTATTTCGAAAAGGCAAAAAAAAAAAGAGTAAACTGTGTTTCATTTGGTTTGCGGTGGGCCTTTAAATATTGCACTTGATTATCCATGAAAACTCTCTCTCTCTCTCTCTCTCTCTCTCTCTCTCTCTCTCTTTCTGTAATGCATTTATTATATTTACTTAGAGTAACAACTCATTTAAAGGTCAAACTTTTGGGTCATAAAACAAAACTTGGCAAACAAACTTGGCATTTGGCGCCGACTAAAGATTTTGTATAAATCCTTTTTACATTCGGCCGAGAAACCGTTAAAAGTTAACCAGAAACATTATTCCAAATTGAAAAATACTTAATGACATGTTTAATACCTTAACGGATCGTTACTATGTCAGCACAAAGAAGAGTGATAAATCCCTCGGTCGCTGCTGCTGACACCCAACTAAAGGGTGAAAGATATGTAGTAAAGGGTGAAGTGTTGCAAGCTTTTCACACATGTGGTAACAAGCTAATTAAAGGCATTACAATCGATGTTGAAATTGTGTTCACTAGAATCTCTTTTCGTATTCGGATTGATATGAGATTTACATTTCTCAACAGTTGTTCGACAAATTCGATGCCAAAACCGGATACTTGCGACTAGTTGCGACTAGAAGCTGTCACAGCTGCCACGCTTCAATTGTACGCTCTCCTATTGATATTTAACCTCAGATTTGTACAAGCATGTCATGCCACATGATTTATTTGTTATATTAGAAACGCCGAGGGGCCCAACATGTGTGTGTGTGTGTGTGTTGCAACTTAAGTCTTGACATGCCCCAGACTTGCCAACAGTGACAGGCACAACAACAACAACAACAACAATGTGTCACTTTGTATATCGCCAAATGTTTCAAATACCAATCAAATATCATCCCATCAGCGGAAAATTGCGTAAAGTTATTCCACGCGCTTTTCGTCAAAGTGAGTGAAAGTTAAGTGCGTAATAACCGGGACCCGGGTACAACAAACGATGCGGAATAGTCTACTCGATCCATACAAGAAACAACCAGATACTACCTCTCTCCCCTCTATACCCAAGCCAGAGCGAGCTAATCAATTCAGTTCGCTGCGGGGAACCAAAAACCTGACATGACGACAAACAAGCATAGACCAACAACAAACAACTGCAACATCGATTGTCATTCAGCTAAACACACACACACACACATATACAAGTTTTCAAAAACCCATTTGTTTATAAATTATGCTGCATTTTTAGCCACACAAAGACGAAAACTCCCGTAAATCATCAGTCACATTAACCGGTTTTATTTTGGCAACCATCCTGAGTTTTCACCTCGCAATAAAGACTTAAGACTGACACTCAACACAACATGCCCCCTCGAGCACAGCCTGAGCGCCAATCAAATTTAACGATAATAAATATATATATATGCAACTTACGTCGCAAATGTTAATTGGCATTAAGGCTTAATTGAGATTTATGGGAATGCAAAAGACAAAAAAAAAAAAAACAATTAACTTGTATGCAATTTATTATCAAAAAATAACTAAATAGTTAATTGCGTTGTCTAAAAATACTTTAACTGAAGTTAACGTTTTTTATGTTTTTCTCACATTAAAGTGAGGTTAAGTAAAATTGCATTTCCTTAAATGTCATAATATGCAATTGGGAAGTTGTTTGGAATTAAACTTTAAACAAAAGGTTTGCTTTTCGTTTTTTCTCGCATATACTAGTTATAAAAAGTGAAATCGCAGCACACAAAAAGGCATTGATGAATCGTAGCTTTATCATCACCCCTATAACTATTAATAGCTAAACCTTTCGTCATTATCTTGTGTTATTCATAATCTTGTGATCACAAAAGCTGCATAGTTCTCTCAAACTCTTAGTGATGCAATCTTTTACTGAAAAGATAATGCAAATTACTACTATCATGTGGCCTCAGATTGTTTCATTGGCTTTAGTTACTAGGTTGCTCAATTCATTAATCGAATCTTAACGTCATTCCGATCCACGTTGCATAGGTCGCGTGACAATGTCTTACTGCGATCATGTGGCCTCAGATTGTTTTATTAGTCTTAGTTACTAACTCATAAATCGAATCTTAACGTCATTCCGATTCACGTTGCATAGGTCGCGTGACAATGTCTTGATTCATGCAAGAGTTATTTGTGACTAAGCTTGGAGCAAGAGACTTATGCAAATTTCTAACAGGTATTAGCGCTAATCAATTCCACAACAGACTCACGGAACGGAACGAAACGAAACGGTTCGGACCACCTATGATATGCTGTATGTAACACCTGTTTAGACAGACAGATCACATTGTCGGCGGCTGATGGGAGAATTCTATTGAAATGCAAAGCGTGTAAATTATCTAACTATTAGCGGTATCGATTATAGCCAAGCTGGCAGGCATGGAAAATCTTGAGTTATTATTCAATGATTGTATTTGTGTTTGTGTTTTTAATCATTATTGACTTTACGGTTGGCAAGCCCCCCATTCAATGAGTTGAATGCTCTTGCGATACTGACCTATACGCAATCAAGTTAACGGGTAATGAATATTATTTTTAGAGAAACAAACCAAAAACTGGGCAAAGCCGCATTGTATTTTTCAGTCATAACACAAATCGGTTTATTTATATAGTTAATTATTTATTGTGGTAAGTGTATTGAAAAATTAACATTTTCTTTGAATAGTGAGAATAGAGTAGCTTAACTTTCAACTTAAATATGACGAGTCAAATATATATTCATATTTTATTTAAAAGATGCCAAACGAAGTTCATTTCTTGTGGTTGTTGTCTATGCAGCGCAATCACGCGATTGATAAAATAATATGTAGCCCGTTTCCGAGGACTTGTGTATATCCGATGTAAGTCCATAGAAATCCTCAATGGTTGAGGCCTCAATCTTATCGACCATATCATCGTCGAAGAGCAACCAAAGTCCATGACTCTTGACAATGCTTATGTAATGTCCACGATTCGGACCCGAACCACAATGAATAACAACCGCCGTTAGATCGTAGAGTCGATCCGGATTGACGGCATCGTCCGAGGTATTGAAGAGTCGCAACTCAAGCGGAAAGACGACACGATGCGAGACCTTGATGTGGCGATTAAATTGCTCCATATACTTGAAACGTTTCAAATGCAGTGCCAGAATCATTGGCAACTTCTTGACGCGCATGCGTTTCTGTGCCTCCTGGTAGCTGCAACAATTGTCACACTTGAACTTGTTATCCGAGCAGAGGGTCTCCGTATTGCTGAAGCAGCGCAAACAGTGCGTTATAGACGTATTCTGATCGACGTCCACTTGTAGATCGAAAAAGTTTTCATCCTTACTGCTAACCGTCTCACAGTTGAGACAACGTGTCTCCGAAGTCAAGATGCCCTGAAAGATCTCATGCACCCAAGTTGGTTCTGTGTTGGCGCCATTTGTCTGCACTATCGGAGTGGTTGTTGCGGTTAGACCTCCGTCTAGGACACTTGTGGTTCCACTCAAGGAACCCGTTGAGTTGCTATTGCAATTGCCATTGGTTGCCGTCGAATTGGACGTGGACGTTGTTGTGGAATTTGACGAGTTGGAGTTTGTATTGGAGTTAGTCTTTGCGGTAGTACCGCCACTAATCACTGTGGGAGCGGTATTCCCATTGGAGGACTTTCCCGTATTACCAGCGTTGCGTTCCGCCAGAATGATCTCGTTGATGTGATTGATAAGAAAATTGAGAAACTCATGCGCATCCTGTTGCATATAGTTATCGAACTCTTCTTTCTCCTTGCGCAACCGTGTTATAAACTTCTTGGGAGCTATCGAGCCAACTTTCTTCTTTTGCGTGGCAATGCTATAGAAAAGATCAGCCAGGCAGGAGAGCAACGTCTCTTTGGGTCGCTTATTTTTCGCCTTGTACTCGAGCACCTTCTCCCGAAAGGGCTTACAGAAGTAGAGAGCCTGCAGTACCGAATTACTATAACAGGTATTCCCAAAGTTGACCAGCCCAAAGTAATGTTCGTTGGGCGGAAACATTTCCGAGCCAATCTCGCGCTCCAGCTGCGAGACATTGGCGCCCATGGTTGCTACGGGTGCTGCCGCGGCACACCGATACAGAAAAGACCACACTGTGTATGCTTTTAGTGTCGTTAGGTTAGGCGCACACTTATGCGACAACTATACCATTCACATATATTAGTGGGTGTGTGCGTTATCAAAAATTATGAACTTTTGTTTGTTTTGTTTGGAGACAACACTTGGCTCGTTTTTTGTGGTTGGATTTTTTCTACAGAGATTAGATGGTTAGATGCGCAAAACACTTTTCTATATTTTGTCTGAAAATAAATAATTTTGAAGAGGGGGATACACGTGAGTTTCTTTCGCATAACACAAACGACAAAATTAAAAAATATTTTAATGTCTACTTTTTTGCTCTCGACATTAAAAACTAAGGATTAAACTGATAAGAATATATTACAACTAAAACGGCACACGTTGGAAAATAAAAAACCAATAAAGAAGAAACAGAAATTTGAAAATAATGTAGGTCCTCGAATATTCTCTTTGCTTTATCCCCTCTCCAAAAATATATTTTCAAACAAAGTGTTTCACATGCGCATTTTTTCAAGAGCACTTTTAGCAATTTTTCAATAGTTTTATCAATTTATTCGGTTAATGATAAGGGATCATGAAAATATACTTATTTTTTGACAGTTTATAGTTCATTAAATTTCTTTTAAATTAAATAAAAAAGTAAATCAAAAGCTAATTATTTTTTAAATAATTAAAATATAAGAGATGGTAAATTCATTGATGACACACACACACACAATTTTCTCATTTTATAGAACTTTTTATGTATCATACGGGTAAACGGCAAACGTCATACAAATTTGTAGGGGCGTTTAGCTAGAAGTGATGTTAGAATTCATTTGAAATACTTTTGATGTAGACTAGCCAACTATTTCATACACTCACCACACCTATAAGTCTAATGTTAAGCCTAACTGTTGAGTTACATTCTTAGTAACATTTTATGACTATGTATCAAATTAGCATTAAGCTGTTCACATGCAAGTTAGTTTGCATTATGCGAGGAATGAGTAAATCGCTAGTTAAAGAAGAAATATTATCGAACTCCTACAATAAGTTGACCGATCCACAATGATATGAAAATGCAGGTTATACAATGTGATGTGAATCACGTTTTGGCGTACGTTCCTATATCGGTCACTTTTTAATGGATTAATTATCTAAAAAAAATCTTCCATGACTCGGACCCACTAAAAATAGTAACAATATTATGGTGTTCATGACGTTTAATGGCTTGGTTCGGTGAATTTTTTTTTTTTCACAACCACTAAAAGTGTGCTGGGAAAAATCCGGGTAGATGCAACGCCACGTTAACGCGCGCGCGCCGATTTCACTAACGTGTCACAACATGTCGTGTGCCATGGGCAATGCACCATACTGTAGGCGAGACACTGAGAAACTATAAAAGCCAAAGCTCAGTTGCCGTCTAGCACTTACAACCAATTGTCAACTAACAGTGAAAACATCAAGCAAGCTTATCAGTGAAAAGTAAACACATCAAGTCGTTCTTGGATACAAAGTTCCAAACTATTATTTTAAACCTAAAGAAGAAGGTTTAGGACAACTCTTTTATAAGAAGAAGCAGAAGAAGGAGGTCACCGTTCAAAAACCCGTTGACAAGCTACCCCACGTTGGCGAAACACATTTTCAACTACGCAACTAAAACCCTTTATGCTGTTCACCACCAGGGAAAATCGGTCAATTTAACGAGATATTCGGTGGAACCGGTAAATAATTTATCCGCCAAACTACTAAAGATTCTCGCTTAAAGAGCCCAAACAACAACACAAAACTATAAGCCAAAGTGTTTTTATATGTATAATCACTACGGTGTACCACCAAAATTCAAAAATATGCCAAAGCTTTAATACTTATGTATCCTTATGTATCTTTGCTAAGTGAACTAGCTAAATAAGAAAGAAATCCTAATAAACAACTAAAAGAAAACAAACTCAACATTTTTTATTGAATGGTTTACTTGATATAAATAGAATTTGAATCATTAAACAAAATCTCCCCAAAGGTGTTAATTACATGTTTCTAGGGCAAATGCAAATCTTATTCAGAGGGAGACCTAAACTGTTAATTAACTGAAAACTCAGTATCGATTGCAATGGGTATTTTTATGATTTGATAATTAGTTAAGTGGCGGCTATAAAAGTGCTTGCACCGTTCGGTAAATCATTAGTACTTCAAGTAAAATGCAACACGTTGTAAGTATCAGAATAAGTTCTCTACTATTTAGTAACTGTTTAACCATTTCTATTCCTTCAGCTTCTAATAACTATTTTGCTGGGTTGTATGTGGCTTGGGACACAGGCTCTTTATATACCCCTTACAAATGATAAGCAAATCAATAACACATTGCTTGTTGCAAGTACAACAGAACCTAGTTTGGATCAAATTTGGATACACACTTTTACTTTAATGACAATGGAACATGAAACAGAAACAGAAACAGAGCTTAAAACTTCAACGAATTATCCTACAAAAATTGTTGCCAAAACAAACTTAACAACTACTGAAGTCACAACTTTGGATAAAACAGATTTAGTTCGACCACTTGGATTCGGAGTAAGATTAAGCGCCACGCTTTTGAAAGTACTCACAGTTCTTCGAGGCTAAATTTGTAAATTAAATATTTTTAGTTTAGTAATTAATTTAAGTTTTTTGTACTTCACCCGACTTGTCAGATAAGAATATAATAATATAATGTTAATTATTGTCAGTTGTGCTTGAATAGAAATTACAATAATATGCTAAAACAAACAACAAATTACAATATTATTTAAATGGGTTAATAGTTATTGAATCACATCATGAAATCCTGTCAAACTGGCTTAATACAAAACTCAATCGGTTGAAGAAAACCCGATATTACATCCAATGGGTATTTCTATGAATGCTAATTAAGCGAGAGGCCAGTATAAAAATGCTTGTGCTATTCGATATATTATCAGTACATCAAGTAAAATGCAGCACATTGTAAGTATTGAACTAAGCTCTTAGCTATTTAGTAGTTTCTTATAATTCTATATTCCTACAGCTTCTTATAACTATACTGTTGGGTTGTATGTCCCTTGGGACCCAGGCTCTCTATATGAAAAGAGCTATGCCCGTTGAAATTGAGGAGCTTGAAATAGACGAACCAACTACAACACCCAAAGTGAATAAACGTTCGATAGACCAAACATTAACAACACCCAAAGTGGATAAGCTTTCGATAAACGAAACATTAGCGACTCAAAGTGGAAAGCATTCTGAACCTACAGAAGCTAAAAAGGAAGTTTTCAACTTTTATCCCAATATAATTTTACCACAAACAAACTTAACGTTGCCTAAATCAACTACCGCTGAGGTCCCAACATTCGGAGTTAGATCAACTACCACTACTACTACTGAGGTCCCAACATTCGGAGTTAGATTAAGTGCCTCACTTTTGAAAATACTCACTACTAAAGCACCCAAATAATAATGATTAGCGGCAACCACGTTATTTCGGGTCTCATAATAACTTTTATTAATAATTTCCAGTTTACAAAAACGCAATAAAAGACGCTAAAAATTCAAGCACAAATTGTTTATTTTTAAAAAAACAAACTGTATTTAGTTAAAAGTAAAACTGTGACCAAAAAGTTAATGGAAATTGTCATAAAAAAAAAATACGATTCAAAAAACCACTGGGATATTTTTTAAGACGTATTTATATTTATAAATTCAAAACAAACTCCATATATGGAAAGAAACGCCTAAACTAGTCTGAAATAAACAATTTTTTCAAAACCCGCTCTTAATTTGTATCGTCTAAATAACTCTCTGGAGAGCTTGGGTAATTTTATAAATCGCTCACTAATCGAACGGCTAGTATAAAACTGGCTGTGCTGGCGGATAAAACATCAGTACACCAGGTAAAATGCATCGCGTTGTAAGTATCAGAATGTTAATTAAACTATAGAACCGGTAATAACTATTATTAACACTACAGATTTTCATCAGTATTCTATTGGGCTTGTTGTCCCTATGGGCACAAGTCGAATGTTTGAACATGACGCCTCAAATCAAAGCTCCTGGAATAATCCAACCCATGTCAACGAAACCAGAAACTAATAAATCAATTGAAAAGTATACTGAAACTAAGGAAATTCAACAAGAAGACCATTCGACGCTTCCAATTCTAAATAAAAATCAAACGAATAGTTCTGTGATAGTGTCAACTGCAACAACACCTGCTGTAATACAACTCATGTCAAGGAATCTAGGAATTAAACCAATTGAAAAGAATACTAAAACTAAGGAGCTTCACCAAGAGGATCATTCAATTGAGGACTTGAAAACAATGTTACCTAAAATGGATGAAGAACTAAATCTTTCGACGCTAAAGGCCTTGCTTCTAAATGAAATAAATAGGCCTGTTAAAGTGCCAAAAACAACAAAAACTGTTCAAGAGATGTCAGCCGTTACTGGAGCTAAGGAAGTTACAAAAAAAGTAGCAATAGAGCAATCTAACACTCAAGAATCAAAAAATGATGATAATTGTAATACAACTCAACCTCAATCATTTGAAAATCGATTAAGTGCAACACTATTAAGAGTACTCACACAACTTGGCTAAGACCAGGTTAGAACTTTTGTTACAAATAAAGATTATTAAAAGTCAAAACATAACTTATAAGAGATACCCGCTCTTAATTTGTTTCGTCTAAACATCTCTCTGGGAAATTTTTTGAATCGCTTACTAATAGAACGGGTAGTATAAAACTAGATGTGCTGACGGCTAACACATCAGTACACCAGGTAAAATGCATCGCGTTGTAAGTATCAGAATGCTATTTCAACTACAGAACCGGTAATAGCTGTTATTAACACTACAGATTTTCATCAGTATTCTATTGGGCTTGTTATCCCTATGGGCACTAGTTGACTGTTTAAACTCGACGCCTCAATTTCTAAGTGGAAATCAAATGAATAGTACTGTGATAGTGTCAAATACAAAAATACCTGGAATAATCCAACCCATGTCAACGAAACCAGAAACTAATACATCAATTGAAAAGTATACTAAAACTAAGAAACTTAAACAAGAAGATAATTCAACGCTTCCAATTCTAAATAAAAATCAAACGAATAGTTCTGCGATAGTGTCAAATGGAAAAACTCCTGGAATAATCGAACCCATGTCAACGAATCCAGATACTAAACCATCAATTGAAAAGAATACTCAAACTAAGGAACTTAAACAAGAAGACCATTCGATGCTTTCTACTGTGATAGTGGCAAATGGAAAAACTCCAGAAATAATCGAACCCATGTCAAAAAAACCAGATATTAAGCCATCAATTGAAAAGAATACTAAAACTAAAACTCAACAAGAAGACCATTCAACTGAGAGCTTGGCAATAGTGTTACCTAAAATGGATCCACAACTTAATCTTTCGACTCTAAGGGCCTTGCATCTAAATCAAATAAATAGTTCTGTTAAAGTGCCAAATACAACAAAAAGTGTTGAAGAGATTTCAGCCTCAACGGAAGGAACATCAATTAGTCAAAATGGAACCATTACTGAAGCTAAGGAAGTTTCACAAGAAGTTGCAATAGAGCAATCTACAGAAACGTTACAAAAAACAGAACTAAGATCATCATTTCCGCAATCTAACACTGAATTACCAAAATTTCACAACAATTGTAATACAACTGATCCTCAATCATTTGAAAATCGATTAAGTCCAACACTATTAAAAGTACTCACACGACTTGGCTAAGACCAGTCAAAACTCTTGTTGCAAATAAAGATTATTCAAAGTCGAAAAACCATAATATAAAGAGATATGTTCTTAAACAAAGTGAGGTGGGAATTCTCAAGAATGATATTAGGTTCTAATTGTAGTTCAATTGTTATTAAAATTGTGAAAAGATTTCCCAAAAGTGTTTGGTGATTTTCCCCCAAAGATAACTGCCTAGAAACTAGCAACCGACTGGCATATTACGTATATACTGTGTTGTATGGTAATCAAATTAGCAATTACTGTCAATCAGCATCACACTGCCGGTCAATGCAATGCAATTATGAATTGAGCTCAATACTACAGCAGTTCGTAGATAAAACTTGTTTGTGTTTATCCAAAGAACAAATGGTGCGGAATCCATCCGCTCATTCAATACTAACGGATGGTATTTCGTGATTCTCGATCTCTCAATTGCAACCCGTCAAACTAGTTTCTAGCACTATATGCATTCACTATCTGAGTACAACTATAGTAAAATTGATCTCGCTTTTATATTTTATAAGGTAGTTAAAAATTGCATGCACTCAGTGCAACTAAACAACTCCAACTAGAATGATCAATGGAAACACAGTGAGTAATACTAAAAAAAAAATTGTATCGGTCTTATGCAAAATTGTTAAATGAAATAGGTATAAAATGTGTCCTCAATCACTGCAGTTAGTGTTGTGCTTTCTGCTGGTGTTTTGCGCTTTCATTGAGCACAATCATGCCGCCACCAAGGTGATGTACGAATTCCAGTAAGTTAAAGATTATCCAAAAGTATAAAACAAAACTACAATGATACATATGAAATATTATTTTCAGCATTCGTGAGGTTCACAGTGAACGCGATGAAATAGGATCACTTAATGATCATAACAACACTACAAGGGAACCCGAACTGGTGATAACGGGAAAACGCTTTTCGCAGGTCATTCATTATGGCAAGGATGAAAATTCAACAAATAGTGTTTACACAGAGACAGCATACTATACGGCCGATGATAACGGTTATCAAGTCAAATATAATTATAGTTTAGTACCCATAACGCCGCCGGACACTCGTCTCAGCGGAACCGCTCTTAAAGTGATTACGGGCTAAGCACTATAGACTTTACTTTATTAATTTATCCAAAACGCAAGAATAAACAAACACACAACTGACTAAATATGATATAGGGCAAAGAATCTATTGCCATCAGCATCAGCATTACGCATAAAGTGGTGTAGATCAATTTAAATATTTATACAAATACAACTAATAAATTGTTATTCCTTACCGCTTATGAAGATTCCTTTTGTAATTATTGTTATCCGTTGGATTCCTTCTTGATCAATGCTTTGTAATTCTAGACAACACTTTCGTGGCAAATTGAGAAAAACAAACCAGAGTCTGTCTTAATTAATCGTTGCCAGCAATTTAAAAGTGTAGCAGAAATTGTACAGAAGAATGCCTTTTCCTGAAAATAGATAGAGGAAACAAACAAACAAAAGGGAATTATTAATTATTCAAAGTGATGCTTAAGTGAGAAAACACACTAATTTTAATTTGAATGTACTTTTTTGTGTATGTAAATCGTTCCCAACCTTGGCCACTGAGAAAGTAAACAATCTCATTAGAACTGCAAACCGAAAGTGACAGAGAGAGCGAGAGAGAGAGAGAGAGAGAGAGAGAGAGAGAGAGAGAGAGAGAGGGAGCGAGATCGAGCGAGCGAAATAACGAAAGAAAAAACGTGCTACCTTGTGGGTCAAGTTTGCGCGGGAGAGAAACGTTTGAGAACGTTTGCTTTTGTTTAACGTAAGTGTGAGAATAATAGCAATAGAATTGGGTCACAGAGATCGAGAGTATATATATTTTTGCTGCAATGGTTAATAAAGCTAATTAATTAATCAAGCGGCTGGGGCTAGCTGGCTGATGATGCTGCTGCTGCTGACGATAAGCCTCCGCCCGAGTCAAAAATCGACGCATCGCTCAATTTAAGCTTAGTTTCGCGACGACAACTAAACGGTACGGAATATCACGCTAAGCTAAAAAAAAAAACGAAAAAGTATGAAACTTTGGATTTCCTTGTTGGCAGGCTGCGTGGTGCTGTCGCTCGGCACCACACAACCTCTTGCCACAAACTATACGACCGATATCCTGCGCCTGGCCAAGGCAGCACATATTAAGGCCTACCTCACCGAGGAAGAACCGAGGCCCTGTGACAACTTTTATAACTTTGCCTGTGGCAATTGGCCACGTTTGCATCCGGCACGTCTTCAGAACAAAAAGACCAACTATCTGGAGGAGCTGCAGGAGTTATTTGTGCGCAAGAGTGCCGATATGCTAAAGAGCACAAGGTCAGGGGAAGATAGCAGCGCCGATCGTTTACTAAAGGCTTTCTACACATCCTGCTACAATCAGGCGAACGATACGCAATCAGCGCTGAGGAGTCTGTTGCATGTTACGGACTTTCGAGGTGGTTGGCCCGAGATACGAGTACCTTCCTGGTATCACTACGAGTATGATTGGTTGCGGGTTGTGGCAACACTAAAGCGACGTCTGGGTGTGGACATCCTTATCGGACTCGATGTTGTTCTCGACTTTAAGGAAGACCGCATGCATCGCCTCAAGCTAGGTGCACCACAACTACCGCTAGGACATCGTCGTCAGTATCTAGATGCTGCTTTTCATGATGTTCGCGTTAAATACCAGAATGACATTGAAGATAAACTTCAAGGCTACTTTCCCGAGCAGTCGGAACGCTGGCATAATGAGGTTGCCCATCAAGTACTGGAGATTGAGCAACAGTTAGCCAAAGGACTGCCACACAATGCGGCACTAACGATAGAACAGACGACACGACAGCGTACAGCTGCCCAGATGAAGGCTGCTTATGGCAACTATGTGGATATTAGTCGCTATCTACATATGATCTTCAATGAAACTTTGTATGTGGATCTGTACGAGACGCCCGAGGATTATCTATCCAATCTGGTAGATGTCATTCGCAACACACCCAAACTGCATCTGGCCAACTATACCATCTGGCGGGCGTTGGACACCCTTGATCAGGCTCGTATTCCGCAGGCTGTTCAGCATGGTATTTGGTGTGTGCAACAGGTGCGTCAGTATTTCCCGTTGCAGCTTGAGAGCTTGTTCCATCGCAACTACAACAATATGCAAATGATCAACGAGCTGCAGTCCACGTGGGCCGACATTAAACGAGTTTTCCGAGAGGATCTACAGGCATCAACAGATCTTCACTGGATGACACTCGAGACACGACAGAAGGCCATTGCGAAGCTGGAGTCAATGGATCTGCAGTTTCGCAATCACGACGAGACCCAGTTAATACGACAAATGTACGGATTGAACCTGCATCCGGATCAGTTCTATCAGAATCTGGTTAGTGTACTACAATGGCGTACACAGCGACAGCTAGCCAAGCTGGTAGAGGAACCTCAGCTGGCGGACCAGGTGTACAAGGTACCACACTACGAGCTGACCACCAACAAAATGCAAATTCCTATTACATTCATGCAAGCGCGATTCTTCTGGGATCCTGCCTATCCGAATGCATTGAAGTACGGCACCCTGGGAGTTCTTCTTGCTCGCCAAATGCTACACGGTTTCGACGATGTGGGTCGTCGTTTCGATAGACATGGCTATCGCAACAACTGGTGGGATACTACCACAGAGAGCTCGTACTCACGTGCAGCTCAGTGCTTCCAGGAGCAGTATGCAGTTTTTGTTCAGTTTAGGGAAAAGCCCGTCAAAGACAAAGGACTTCTCAGCCGTATTGTTGCTGACAATGGTGCTCTCGATATCGCTTTTCGTGCATACAACAAGTGGTTGAAGAACTCTGCAGAGACACCAGCTATTTATCAACGGGAGCAATTACCCCTTCTCGATCATTCTCATAATCAGCTATTCTACTTGGCCTATACACAGCTTTACTGTTCCGACTACCCCGAATCCGTGGAGCTCTTCGAGGAGTTACCCGAACAGTTTCGCGTTAACACAGCACTCTCCAATTCGCAACAGTTTCTGAATGCCTTCAGCTGCTCCAGGAGTGGCAAACGCAAGTGTCAGCTCTATTAAACGATTTAACAAAGCTAAGAATAATATTAACGTCACATACAAACATATATTCTACAAGTCCAATAAAGTTTTGCACATGTCTGTTTTTAATAAGAGCTTCTTCAGTGAGTCAGTTGTAAGTTAAACCAAAAAGTCTATAGAATTACACGCTTTATTCGACGGTTTCTCCGCTCTTTTACTCTCTGCCGCTCTCCCGCGATAACCCGCAATGAACTTATCAGTAAACTTATCAGCATCACTTGAAGCTGCGCAGCGACAGAGATGTTAAACTGTTGACAGTTTGAAGTCACTCAAAGATTTAGCAGCATGTCGAAAGTATCAAAGAGCTGTATAACAGTTTTTGTGGCACTGTTCCCGTTGTTGGCAGGAATCCGTTTGGTGCTGGGCGATGAAGACACCTTCCAGCGTGTCTACCAGACGGCCGAAACGGTACGGCAGTGTAAAGCACAGGAAATTAAACGGCAAATGAATTTGAGTGCGTATCCCTGTAACGATTTCTACGAATATGCTTGTGGCAACTGGGAGACACAGACAACAAGGCAATCAAAACTGGAGCATCGCATTGACAAGGATTTAGTACGGTTGCTGGAGGAGACGGCTCATCGCAAGGATAGTGGCTTAGCTCGTCAAGCTAAGGACTTTTATCACTCCTGTCTGGTGGCATTAGCTCAGCCAAGCCAAAAGAATCAACATCAACAACAGTTTCTGAGCCAATTCATAGAACAGAATGGAGGGTTTCCGGCCGTACCAGGCTCCAATTGGAGAGTCTATCATCAGGATTACGACTGGCTAAGGGTTGCTGGCGAGTTGCGAAAAAACTATGGCATTGACATACTGATCGGATTGAGAATTGGCTACAACTATGCCAATGTGCAGGAGAACAGCATCTATCTAAGTGAACCGAGTACTTTGCTGCCACACGAGCTGTGTAGTAATCGCAGTTTACACAGAAATGATTCGGCATTTGATACGATCGAAAATCAGGTAACCTCACAGCTAAGGATCTGGCTAGCCATGGGTAATGGGGAATCTGCTCGTCTTGCTGCCGATATAATAAGCTTTGAACACGAACTATGCGGAGGTATGCACGATAGCGAGCCCTGGAATTCAGAGCTACATCTTTACAGTGCAAATTACACGCGCAAAACTTTAAATGAATTTGGACAACTCTATGACATGGATCTGGAGAGGTATGTGACCAGCTGCTTTGGCCAGAACGTATACAGACCTGTATATATGGCTGCACCAAACTATTATCGACAACTCCAGCGCACCTTGGCTGTGCGAAATGGCAGTCAGATAGCAAACTACATTATGTATCGAGCAGTAGCAGCACTTACATTTCCCCTAGACGATAAACCCGAACGCAGACCGTCCTATTGCTTGGATAGAGTGAAAGGTCTATTGCCTAAAGCATTGGGAGAACTATATACACGTCAATATGCAAGCGAGGAATCCAGACAGCAGCTAACACAGCTCTACGATCAATTAAAGAATGCACTGCAGCAAAGTCTTAGTTCCGAGTGGCTGGAAGAGGGTAGCCGACGCATAGCTCAACGCAAACTGAGCGATCTACAAATAAATCTTCCAGTCTATGATAAACAGGTGGCGTTAGGAAGACAATTGGAACGTAACAATTACTGGCAGAATCTTCGTCTGCTTTTGGGTGAGGTTCAACCACAGCAATTACAACGTTTGTTCGAGGAGAACATTCCACAACCAGCTGATCCCCTGGAGGCGTATGAGACACGTCTGCAATACCGTCCCGTGCAACGTCGATTAGAACTGGGTTGGGCAGTGTTGCAGCCACCTGAATATGATGCTCGGTATAGTCAATCTTTGATGTATGCCACACTCGGAGCGGGTCTGGCGGAGCAAATGGCATCAGCTTTTGATGCGGTCCATTGGTCGGTGGGTCTGCTTGAACGGGACAACTGGGATCCGCTGACAGCGTACAGGTTTCACAATCGCAGTAAATGCTTTAGCCGCCATGTCGAGGAGTATTTGCAAAGCAATCGCAGTGCCACACAACTCTTAATACGCAATAGTGCCGGACTAAATATCGCATTCAAAGCCTATCTCACTTGGCTGGGTTTTCAGGCCCCAAACAATGACTTTACCCGTCTCACAAAGGAAACGCTGCCCGGTTTGAACTTTTCCAATACGGCTCTCTTCTTTTTGGGCTATGCCCAGCAACACTGTCATCCCAAAGATCATAGACAGAACCAGTCCAAAGATTGGCCAAATCTTACGTATAGTGTACGACAGAGTCATAGCTGGAGACGACTTCAGGTTAATGGACCGTTAAGTAATCTGGTTGATTTTGCTCGAGAGTTCAATTGCCTACCTGGGTCACCAATGAATCCACCAAACAAATGCATAATTTACTAAGTAGAAAATTCATACCCAGAGCAATTTGTCGATATGAAATGTAACAATTCGTTCAAAATAAAACAATTCAGATGATATTTAACTAGCTTTTTTAACTTCGGAGCATCTTTATGCGAGAAAGCTCCAACGAAACAGTTAGAAATTAAAAAAAAACATCACAATACTGATTATTTTTCCATTGGAAATGATTTCCTTCCTATTACCTTTAAACAATCAGCAAAATAAACAAAAACAGATAATAAACGATTGGCGAGGTCGACTTTGTTTACCTCTCTCTTAGGAGAGAAAGAGCGGCTGCTTGGTGATAACCTTCCGTATAAACTGGGATTGAGCGCACACTTGACCCAATTCGTCAAGTTCATGAGCGAAATGAAAATGACACGGCCAAATCGTTTTGCTTATCATCTTCAACAGCTCAGTCGATTTTTCAACGCTACGATGAGAACTACACGGATTGCGCTTCTTCTATTAAGAGTGTTCCTGTTTCGATTTGTGACGGGTGGCCGGTACAACAACATAAATCGTATGCCACATAATGGTGCACCGCAAAGTTATGTTATGCACAACCAGAACCACAACAACAATAACAATAATCATGTCAATATCGTTGAGAGTCAAAAGGAACAGAAGGTGAGACAGACCATGTCAAGAGATATGCACAAGTACATGAATCTAAGTGTCGATCCTTGTATGAATTTTTACGAGTACGCCTGCGGTAATTGGGGACGCTATCACACTCGTCAACTGCGCGAGGGTCAACTGATAACGGCTCAACGTGTGGTGGAGATGGGCATTGAGGAGCAGTTGCAGGAATTGCTGACGCTTCCATTGCCTCCACAGAATCATCCCAATGAATACAGTCCGGCGAGTGCGGCAAATGTGAGAAAGGTGCGTAGCTTTTACGATAGCTGCCTAACGGCAAGTGCGAACGATCGACGACAGTTTCTGATGAAGATCCTGCGGGAACATGGCGGTTTAAGGAACATACCGAATTCACATTGGAAACACGACTATCATTGGTTGCAAATGCTTGCCTCATTGCGTCGCAAGTATGGCTTGGACATATTGATTGGTCTAGATGTCGATTTAAATCTACAGCAAATGAGAGGAAATAGTGTCTATCTGGGTGAACCGCAATTGACCATTATACCGGCGGAGCATTGCAATGCTATGGCCACGCGACAAGCAAACGTTCGCGATGAGGTCTATGAACAGATCCAACAGCAGGTGGCACAAAATATGCGCCAGTGGTTCTCCATGGAGAGTGGAGAAGCGGCACGCTTTGGTGGCGACATTGTTCGCTTCGAGTTTGAGCTGTGCAAGCGAATGAGGGAACAACAGACCCTACCTACTATTGAAACGCAGCAGGAAACAGTTTCTGTCTACGGAGGACGTTCTCGCATTGGACAGGATCGACTTCATCAACCAAGTGGCGGTAGTTCAATCTACCCCCGAATGACTCTAACCGAACTGACCACCAAACTTGGTAATTGGCTGGACTTTAAGCTGTACATAGAGAGTATTCTGGGTGAAACCTATGGGGATTATGTGTATATACGATCCCAAAGCTACCTACAGCATCTGGTACGCACAGCAAAGGCCAACAATCAGGTGACAATCTCTGGCTATATACTGTATAGAGCACTGCTGGAGCTCGATCAGCCACCGGAGAAGGAGCAACCGCTGCGTCGTCCTCGCTACTGTGTCAAAGTATTGCAGCGTCTTTTCCCTCAAGTACTGGGCGATATGTTTCAGCGGCATGTGCAACGCGATGATGCCCAACACGACATGGAGCAGGTGTTCAGCGATGTGGTAAAAGCCTTCGAGCAACAATTGAAGGTTGAGTGGCTGGACGAGAACGATCGACGCACAGCCAGATCAAGATTGTCACAATATCACACCCTGCTGCCGGACTACCAGAGTGTCGATCTCAGCACACTGATATTCCAACAAAACGATGACTATTATAAGCGCTTCGAGAACTCATTGCGCTACAATGCCCTCGAACAGCTAAACAGTTTGCGTGGCAATGACTTTGCCAGGGTCGCTGAGGGTGCTGTAAATGCTTTTGAGGTTAGAGCATCCCTGATACTTCGCCATCAGGCGGTGCTTGTGGGTTGGGGTCTAATGCAAGCACCATACTACAGCTACTACTATCCCCGAGCATTAAAATATGCTCTACTCGGTCAGCGTTTGGCCGCCGCACTATTGCAGGCCTTCGATGACGAGGGTTGGAATCGGCATCCCCAAGCAACAGCACCCTGGAATGAGCTTACAATGTCCGGTTATCGCAATGCGAGCGAATGTCAGCGTGCCCAGTACAGTAACTATTTGTCGGATGACCCAAACGAGTTCCGCAATGCGACGCGACTTCGTGAGATCATTGCCGAGGGTGGAGCTTTAAATGTTGCTTTCAATGCGTACCTAAGTTGGTTGGAGCTAGTCGATCATAAGCTAAAACCTCTGCTCCTTAGGGAGACTCTACCCGACCTGAACTTTACAAATACTCAGCTCTTCTTCATTTACTTTGCTCAAACGCGTTGCTGGGCAAAGCGAGACGAGGAGCCAGTTTCAGATGCAATGCCACTAATGCAACACACACCACAACGTTGGGATGTCAATGGTCCTCTGAGCAATTCGGAGGAGTTTGGACGGGAATTCAACTGTGCACTCGGTACCCCAATGAACAGTGGCAACAAGTGCTTAATTTACTAAAAATTAACGTAAGAAGATTACTTAAACCTTTCAGGTATCATATTTTAAAATCCGTAAGAAACTTAGATAAGAATTTGGGTACAAAAAATTATGTAAGCTTACACTAAAACTAAGTGTGAAATTCTTTTATCGGGCACAACTGAAATAAGCAATAAATGATTAAATTTAAGTGAAATTCTATCTTTCGACAGTTCCTAACACAATGTCACTCGAACAGTTACTGCTATTAAAGTTTCGTTTTGGTCTATAAGAGCTAAGTAACATTTTAATCGATTTAGGTAAAGATCAAGAACTTTCCAAGTTCATTGGTGCTGAACATTGAATATTAACAAACTTTTTACGGTCTGTAGAGACGGATTGACGACGAATGTCGTGTTTTATGAAAACCCATTTAGCTATAGGGCAAGGGAGAGTCTCAATAAAACAACAACAACAAAAAACTGTATGAAACAACGGCAAGACTAAGAAAAAGAACTATAAATAGGTTGGATTAATCGCATATGTTGGCGTTGTGAGTATCGAGGCAGTTGAGCGTGGCAAGAGCTACGCTTTCAAAGCACAAAATTGAGCACTCGAGCACGCAGCGTCCAGATGCAAAGCAAAAAAACAGAATAAAACAATATTGACACATGCATACAATAAGTATGTATCGATATATATGTATATAAAAGCTGTGCGTACTAAAAAAAAAACTGCGTATGTAGGTCGTTGTTGGCCTTCAACTGTCAATCGATTACTTCTACAGCAACTACTTAAGTATATATCTATGCATTTCTGATTCACGTACTTTTATGTACTTCCGGCTAATCAACGAAGGTTTCGGATAATGTTTATATTAAAGTCTGTATTTAAATCGAATACGTTTTTACAAAAATTAATATTAAGAGAGTAAAAATCGTAAGAAAAGCGATCAATTTCACAATCATACCAGTGTAATAAATACCTATTATATAATTATATTTGTTTATACAGAAATTCTGAGTAAATCTACAGCTGAGCTCTCTCTCGCATACAATTACGCATATAATAAAACACAATTTGGTCTGCAATTGTTTATACAATGGAAAGAGTGAGTCAAGTTGTTTAATGAGAAGAGCACGAGCGATAAACAATAAAATAGTTTCAGATATTACCTTTGAGATCTTTTCTTTTTACATCTCTATAGTAAAGCTTCAACTTGAAATAGTGAACTTTTGAATGTCATTGTTCAAGTGAATGCATGATGATTGCCTTAATTAATGGAAAATCAATTAAAAATCAGACTAAAAATTCACTTAAGCACCTGACTAACAATAGAGATCCCTAAACCATTTGTACATTAGAAAGTGCAAAATACAGAAATAAACTAGTTGACAGCCTAAGGCATTTTGATAAATCAACTACACAAAATCCTCCAATAAATCAACCAAACCCAAACCAAACGAAACGAAAAAAATACATTTTCAAAAGGGAAGCACTGACCCAAATTTCTATAAATCTTGAAGTGGCAACAAAATGGCTCTTAGAACGATCCCCAGACTGGTTTTTCGATGCTTGTTTGTCTGCTCTTTAAATAAGGACGGGATGCTTCGCTACTGGGCTGTCTTTGATATTTTACAATATACAACATATGCATTATTAGATTTACAGATTTTTGACCCACATGTTGGAATGCCTAACATTAATTTTAATGGGAGAGAGACGAAACAAACAGATACTTAAATTCTGTCTAAATGGTTCCAATGGGAATCTATCAATTCTGAAGCGAACAGGTAACAAACAGCTTGAAATGTCGAGTTACAAAATATTATTATGATGATTATTATTATTATTCCAGCCAACACAGATGTGGGTACATATGTATTTGAAATGTGGGCGCGATGATGACAATTTTGTCGGCTCTTATATGGCGCGTATATATTCAAGTATAATAAATGAAATTTTATTTCTGCATTCAATTATTTTTTGTTGTTGTTTTTTTGCTTATTGTGTGTACCAGTTAAAGTGTGCCCATATTTAGCACAGGCTTTTGCCAAAAACAGTTTGTCACAAATATTTTTTATTTATTTTCTATTAAATATAAATATTCTGTCATCAAAGAATATTATTTTATTCTTTTAATGGCAAATATTGCCAGAAAGAAATGCAATTAAGAAAGTTAGTTCTTTCCATAGTTTACAAGGAAGTTGCGACTGAACCCCCAGAAAAAACAGCTGTCCCAAACTATGACTGGGGAGGGTGAGAACGGTAGAGTGCAAGAGAGCGGAAGAGAGCGCACGAACATATTAAATGAGAAAAATCGATTTTTCACAACAAACCCAACGTTTTAAGTGCACAATTATGCACGACTATTAACTTATTTTAGACACTTTTAAATTTAGAGAACAAAGCACTTACATATTAAATAAATTCCAACGTTAAACACAAAATAATTCCGTTATTATGTGGAAACACTGCCACGCACTTGGCAATTTGTTATTTTTATACACGACTTTCAATCGATAAAGCCTTTATTTGATAATATATGTACACACATATGTATTATATACGTATATTTTTGATTTGTTTGTTTAAAGCAGAAGCGAAACACTTGCAATATTAATCAATGTGCCACAGAAATATCTTTGGCACTTCTTGCCTTTAGATTACATTAGTTTTCAAAATGCACTACGCGTTGGAAACGAGATACTCAACATGCTCTCTTTCTCTCTCTCTCTGTCTCTCTGAGAAAGTAAATGTGAGGGTGGGGGGTCTGTACTTAGTTGGTTTGCGTGTGTGGTGGATTCGGCTGAAGGCGCGTTTAAAAAACTGTATACACTTATCGATTTATCAATACGAAAAAATATCAAATGTTAAACTTTGATTTATATTGGAATATATAAACAACAGTGTAAATAACTTTTCTTTAACTATTTCATAAATTAAATAAACAAACACACGAGAACGACCGACAAAACAGCAAAATGACAAAACGAACCCAACCAACGGGCGACGAGCGTCGAACAACCGTCGATGTGTGGCGCTGCTTTGTAACTCAACACAACGGCAGCGCTCGCTCCACACACACACCCATCTTGCGGGCCGCTCTCTATGCTGCTGCTGCTGCTGCAGCGACGTCGACTGAGACGTTTGCCTCTTCCAGTCGCATAGGTTGACCAACATAATAGCATAATGTATGTGCGTTTGAGTAACGGAGCATTGAGAGAGTGCGAGAGTGACAGGGCTATCTATGTCTTAGTCACTTAGTGGGAGTGCATGCTTCTCAAATTTGTATTAAAACTGGAGCACTTTTCATGGATGACACATCGATAACGGAATACCTGATAAGCAGCAACGAGCGTAGTACCGAAATCACAGCAACATAAGCGAACACTAAGCACAAAAGAACTTAGATAGTTGTTAATTTAACTAAACAACTAATGTGAATTTTCAATGATCTGTACAAATAAAGCTCGATCAAAAGACAAGACACCTCTGATTCACTAAACAACGTTAACCGTCAATTAAGAAATCATATTTCCAATGCGCAGGCGCAAAGCAGAAGAGCATAACTTTAATGCCATTTTGATGGGGGAGTTAGGGGTGGTTTTAAATAAATCTATATCCCTGTATGTTGCATATGTTTTAGCCACAACCAGGTTGTATAGCATTTTACATAAATTGTGGCAGTTCTGGTGGTTAATGACACATCACTCCTTGTTGTTTTTGTAGTTGGGGCAGGAACCTGGAAGCTTTGTTGTTTTGAGTTTTGAGTCATTGCCCATTCACAGGAATAAACCCGTTATGCCAGACTCAGCCCAGACAGCATGTCAGCCGATATAATAACGGTAATTAAAGAGCAATCATTTGGGATTTATGTTTATGCATGGTAACAATGGCAAAAAACAAACTTTTTTTCCCGACACAACTTAAACGGTAAGGATTTGAAAGCTGATTGTAGATACAACCTGCTGTGGCAAGTACGGAAATCTTTAAATGGGTGCAACTAACACTTAATCTCAATACCTTTCCTTTTCATATGAGCAAATCAGCTGCAATTATTTCAAATTAGTCAGATAAGCCCACTTACGTACAAACATGTGCACTTGCAGGCATGCATGTGTGTGTGTGTGTGTGTGCATAAAAATGAAAGCAATAAAACAAACAAAAAACTAACAATGATATGAAAACCGATAGTTTGTGGAGAATGTGATTTGAGAGATTTTGGAGTATTGGAAAACTGAAGCGAAATAAAAGAGATAAACAGAGACGTGATAAAAACAAAATGGAACAGTACCAAAAGCGCACGAGATCAAAAAGACGATGGAAAAAACAAAAGCGAAACAAAGCGGAACGGAAGCTGAGCTCACAGCGAACCGAATGTGGGAGCGAGTTAAATAAAAGAGGGAGATGGAGAATGTTCAAATTGTATTTTGAAACTAACAACAAATGAGAAAAACTAAATTAACTCCAAAGTCGCGCATAAATCAATTAACACCGAAATTTGAGTTAAAATATACATATTTATGCATTAATACACACACACAAACCTATGCTTATGTATTCGATTGTGTGTGTGCTTGTTTGTATGTGTTTGCACCTAACAGGTTGATGGAATTTACCTCTTTTGCATTGAATTGTATTAGGCAATTATCTCAACAAACATCTGCTGCTGCTGCTTTTGCTGATGCAGCTTCTGCGCGACGCCAACGCCTTCGACTCCCACTTGATTTTTTTGTGCAAATTCTGCACTCCTTTTGCAATTTTCCAATAGGGAGCGTTTCGTTTCAGGTTGTTCGTGTTGTTTTTGTTGTGAGCTCACACAACTTTCGTTGCCAAAATTACGTTGTTTTTTTATTTAGTTATTTCCTTGGGTGTAGCTCCCTCCCGCTGTTCGATAATTTACTTCTGATGTATGTTGGTATGTGTTTGCAGTTATGTCAACTTTGATTGCTCTTTAATCTGCGTTTCGCTTCACATTTTTGTTGTTGCAAAATTCTTGTGTAAATTATGGACAATGGGAATAAATGTACACCCGCGCCTAATACGTTTTTACGTGCTTTCGAATTAGCCCTTGTGCCACACGCATAATTAAGCGATTGCTTTAAGCAATAGTCGTTTAATTTAATTTATTTGTCGTCCGCAATTTGGCGAGTAAAATTAATTGTTATACGAAAACTGTCGACGATGTGTTGGTTTCTTTTAGTTTATTCGCACAGACAGTGTGTACACACTGTACGAGTGCTCAAAAGCAACTCTATCGAATAGCTGTTACCAAAAAAGTGCGACCAGAGCTTAAGCCGATGTTTGCAATCGAGGTCTTCTCGCAGCTCAAAAAATGGTCTACTATCGATAACTTGTAGCGAACATAGTGTTTGTTTATTTGAAGAATGAACATTAATGTTTTTATATTTTTAATAATTTTAAATTTACATGAAAAGTGTTATGGGGTAGATGAAAAGCGACAGTGCAATAACGCAGAGCACACTTCATGCCAAGCAGCTGGAAATATTTTTGACGATAGTATGTAAATATCGCGTGAATTGATCAAAACAAAACAAATTTAATACAAATAATTTTTTTTCTTAGAAACTACACGTAGAATAAACAAGGCTTTAGCTACCTTTGAGCCATGTAGTAAAGATGTAGATGATGAGAAATGCACCTGCTATGCGGGGGGAATCAAACGCGAGTTGGCGCCCTACAAATCAACAGGTTTCACTCGGAAAATGCTTGATAATGCCGCCAAATTTGGAACCCGGTATAAGATCTTTGAGCGGAAGCTGTTCCGGGAGGAGAGTTGTATGTTTCCCGCACGTTGTCAGGGCATTGAACATTTTCTTTTGGAGCTGCTTCCGGAGTTGCCTAACATGGACATGGTGATCAACACCAGAGATTATCCCCAGCTGCACTCCACTTGGCCAAACAATGGTCCAGTGCTCTCCTTCTCCAAGACTGTAGAGTACAATGACATTATGTATCCAGCGTGGACATTCTGGGCAGGTGGACCTGCCATTAAATTGCATCCAACGGGCATTGGACGCTGGGATCTGATGCGAGAAAAACTAAAAAAAGTCACAGAAAACATTCCTTGGCAAGAGAAACTAGAGCTGGGTTTCTTTCGCGGCTCACGCACGTCAGACGAACGGGATTCCTTGATTTTGCTGTCGCGTAGAGAACCACATCTTGTCGATGCTCAATACACTAAGAATCAGGCATGGAAGTCACCCAAAGACACTCTCGATGCTCCACCGGCAAACGAGGTGTCCTTCGAAGATCACTGCAAATACAAGTATCTATTCAATTTTCGTGGCGTTGCCGCCAGCTTCCGCTTAAAACACCTGTTCCTGTGCAACTCGCTGGTATTTCACGTGGGTGACGAGTGGCAAGAGTTCTTCTACCATCAGCTAAAGCCTTGGGTACACTATGTGCCCCTGAAAAGCTATCCGAGCCAGGAGGAATATGCCCAATTGTTGGACTTCTTTAAACGCCATGATGTGCTGGCGCAGGAAATCGCTCAACGTGGACATGACTTCATAGTGCAGCATTTGCGGATGCAGGATATTCAATGTTATTGGCGGAAGCTTCTGAAACGTTACGGAAAGCTGATGAAATACGAGGTAAAACCGGATGACACTATGCTGCGCATTGGCGGCATTAAGGATGAATTATAAGTACGAATATTGATATACATTTAAATGCATTTAAAGCTTATTATTTTATTGAATATAACATAAGTTTTCTTTCTATTCTTCAATAAAAAAAAATAGTTTTCTCTTGCAATATTAATAAGGTGAAAATAAATATATATTTAAATTAAGCAATAATGGAAATGTAAATTCTGAAAACGAATCAAGATGTCTTCGTCGCTATCCCATTTTAGGAACCAGATGCGTAAAAAAAAAGTATATATAAATGTAATTAAAGATATATACGGAATATGGACTTCGATGAAATTTTTAAGTTGCACAATGGGCATTTGTGGGTGGATTTCACTGCAGTTTCGATGCAAGATTTGCAGAAGATGTGACCGCATTTGGTTGAGGATGGCTCGCGCTTACGCACATTTTCCAAGCACACTGGACATTTGTAGGGATCCTCGTCGAAGGAGCTATTTTCCATATCCTTACTCATATATTTGTCTTTGTTCTTGACTTTGTCAGTCTTTTTCTTTTTGGGTGGTGATGTTAACTGTTCAGAACAACCACTACTAAAACTATTGTCATTTGATATTGTGTAGCGATAAGGAGGACGAGGGCGTCTGAGGTGTGAAGGCACAAAGTTAACATCAGAAATATTACGTAAGGTTGCAGCACGATTCTGGCGTCTTGATGGATCCGGTGAGCATAGATCAATTATGGCATCAGGTACCATAGCTCGGGCTCGGGCTCGGGCTCGGGAAACCGGTGGTGGACTTCCCCCTGTCTCATTACACAGATCAATAAGTTCAGGTGGCGAACCTGTAATGAGATTGATTATGGTGTAAGTTGTCAGCTCGAACTGCAGGCAAGTTAAAGAATTACCTAAAACTCCCGGTCCAGATCTACGTGTGTGAGAGCTTATGGGCGAGGACACGCTCAGTGGGCCCAAACCAATTTCATCCAAATTGTTTGAAATGCTGTCACAGAAGTGGCGTACTAAATAAACCATTTTGAGTTCTAAAGCCAAGAGTTAATGCAAGTTAATCCTATTTAACTTACTGTTTGCATATACGTCTTCCCCATCAGAGCTTATTGTATTTGAGAGACCAGCCTCCCAGTCGCCTGATGTCAGATCTAGGGTTGAGCTGGTATCAGCGAGGAATGTGGGAGCACCGGGAGTTTCGCCCCCGGAACTTGAGGAAGAATTTTCTATTAGTCCATAGATTGGCGAAGTCGAGTTATTTTCCGAAATATCTATGTTTTGCTGTAAGCATGTGAATTTTGGCTGTGAATTGTTTTTAATGTCACATCATTTGCAAGCTTACCAACGGTGAAGTTGCCTCGATTATTAAGGCATCCGAAGTATTCGACATTACTTTTATATTTGTGCAATATTTTTAAACAGATGTCAAGAGTACAACACTCGAGCAACTATAATGCTTATCGAAAAACAGCTGAGAAAAATGTAAACCAAAGTCATATCGATGAGCAGCTGTTTGCCGGCTATTGGTGGTGAAAGACGATATGTTACATCGCTAATATCGATATGCAACACGTCACATCAAGACAATATATTGGCTACCCGGAGGAAAAACAAAAGTAAAAACAACTCCATCCAGCATGGACAAGGATAAATTTACGCTTCAGTCTATACGGCAGGATCTGATTGATAACAATCTGCAAGCCAAAGCTATTATACAGGTGGAGACTTGTGCGCACCAATTGGGTAAAAGCCTATATTGACACCATATATTTTCAGGACATACTCAACAGTCGATCATCAATCGGTGAACTCGAAGAACTTAATGAAGCTGGCCGAGCCAAGTTGTCGGCGATTCGCAAGAATATCGAACGTTTGGACGATTGGGCACGTGACATGGCAGACCCAACTTTGGCCAACGAGGTGGACACACATCGCGAGCAGTTCTCCAAAACTTTACAAGCATTCCGCAAAGCGAATGTCTCCACCATGCTGGAGATTGAAAAGGCGAACCGAGATGAGCTCATGGCCATCACCGGTGAAAGTGATCTGAGACAGCGCACAAATACAGGTGCCCGACATAATCGTGGCAGTCTGGTCTCCCAGGAGAACGATGTGACTGAGAAAATGCTGGCAATATCGCGACATCTGTCGGAGACAACGCAAAAGAGTGCGGTCACACTGGAGAGCCTTGTGGCCTCCTCGCAGAACGTAGAGGCGACCAACGATGAACTACACAACACTGCCGGCAGCATTACACAGTCGGGCAAACTCTTAAAGAAATATGGACGTCGCGAATGCACCGATAAAATGTTACTCTTTTTTGCATTCTGTTTGTTTCTTGCCTGTGTCTTTTACATTGTCCAGAAGCGTCTGTTTTAAATTATACATATGTTTAGGTCTGTGGTAGCTTACATTTTTTCCAATTAATTATAAATGTAGTAGAAGGCATATAATGTCGAAAGTATGTGTAAAAAACGCTTTTGCTAATTTAAGTTATAAAATATTTACTTAGGCACATTAAAAACCCAATTATACTAGGCAAACACAATTTCAACTTCTTTGAATGTTTTTTCACAATGGTTTTTAAACTAAATTATTGCCGATTGTATCGTGTTTGAAATAACGGAAAGTTAGTTAATAAGGACATCGAGGAACATTGCCTGGATTTGTGAAACTATTCGTATTAACCATACGACAAATATCCTTATAGGAACGCTGTTGCTCTTGTGATCTAGCTCTAGGCTGAGGCTGTCCGTAGTATCTAGGCGCTGCTGTTGGATAGTAATAGCCGCCTTGTGGTTTACTTTGAAAGAGCTGGTCAAATACGGTTCTTCCTTCAATGGAAACCATCAGACAAAAAAAAATAAGTAAACACACTACTTGAATTTTCATCTTTACTTGTTCAACGACACCGGAAATAATGAGCAGTGATTTTGAATGAGATGATTTTCAAGTGTGTTGTCCTACTTATGTGATTTCTATAACCTTGCTCTATATTCGAAAAAAAACTGATAACAAATTTGCTTTAATATTGAACTCACAGACAAAAAAAACTGTGTAAGCACTGTCCTGCAACAGCTGATGGCACAAAATTATTATTTTATTTTTTTCTTCTTTAATAACAATAACCTTTATTAAGTAAAATAATACAAATTGTAAATCACACTTTTATATCACATTAGCCACATATTTAACAGCTTTAATTTAAAAGTGTACGTTTTACAACACTGTAATGCCGGCATAAACAGCTGACCGCATTGTCAGTGAAATTTTGTTTTGTGTTTGTTTTTTTACAAATTTAGCGGACATAAAATAAAACTATAGGAACGATGAATCGCATTGAGCAGCAGTATGAGGATTTAAAATCGCACTTTCGAAGTCATAGCAAATTACGCGAAGTTCGTTCCCATTCATCAAAGGTATATGAAATAGAAAACACAATTTTCATGACAAAATGCATTTTAAGTTTGTTTTCGCTCTTCTTCTTTTTTATAGGTACATTCGGTTTGTTGGAATGCAAATGGCAACTATTTGGCATCTGGATCCTTTGACAAAACTGTCGCTGTCTACGCATTGGAACGCGATCGTTTCGTCAAGTATAATGTGTACAGGGGCCACACGGCGTCCGTAGATCAATTGTGCTGGCACAGAACGCATTCGGATCAGTTTGCCACGGCAAGCGGGGATAAAACGATGCGTATCTGGGATATACGTGCCGGCAAATGTGTTGCAGTAACAAATACAAAGGGAGAGAATATTAACATTGCCTGGTCGCCAGACGGCAAGACAATTGCTGTGGGCAACAAGGAGGATTTGATCACATTCATCGATACACGCACCAATAAAATTCGCGTGGAGGAGCCCTTTAACTTTGAGGTGAACGAGATCTCGTGGAACAATACAAATGATTTGTTCTTTTTAACCAACGGCTTGGGCTGCATGCATGTGCTGAACTTTCCGAGCCTGGATCACCAGTTGACGCTCAAGGCGCATCCAGCCAATTGCATATGCATTGAGTTCGGACCCACAGGTAAGAAAAAACCTTTCCCTTTTACTATAATGATTAAATTAAAATCGTTTTTTCAGGCAAGTACTTGGCAACGGGTTCTGCAGATGCACAAGTTTCTTTGTGGGATGCCAGCGAACTTTCCTGCCTGCGCATGATTAGTCGTCTGGATTGGCCCGTTCGCACCATATCCTTCAGTCACGACGAGAAACTGATTGCCTCGGCAAGTGAGGATCTTGTCATTGATATTGCCTACACCGAGACATGCGAACGTGTTACCGATGTTCATGTGGATGCGGCCACCTTCACCGTTGCGTGGCATCCCAAACAGTATCTATTGGCCTATGGATGTGATGAAAATGATACCATTGGCAATAGGCGTCGTGATGCTGGCAATGTTAAAATATTTGGCTTTTCCGAATGAATCTGAATGTTCTATATGCTGCATATACATTATTTTCTATATTTCGTATACAATTAATCATTCATTCATTCAGTTTGATAAATAAACTATTATGTAAGAAGTGAACTCATCAAACTTTTGCTCTTGCCACTTGAAATTATGAAGAACCGCATTAAGGCAGCAATCACATTAATATTACCGAAGAATCCATTCATTAACGAACGCATTCAATTTGATGTGCAGTTAAGTCGATAATGAGAAAAAGTCAATTTTCCAGGAAGTGCCACAATTCTCGAGTAATACCAATTATAAAGAATCCAATGTCGAAAATACTATCGCTCTCTACTCATCTTAACTACAATCGATTCGCCCAACTGTGTGTGATTGTGTCTGTGTGTGTGTTAATGATGCTCATAAATACTGAAAAGACTTTATGGCAAACCGCTTCAGCGACAGAGTTTCCATTGTTTGGTAAATGAGTTAAATTCACCTACTTATTACATGACATTCAATACACTTGAAGAAAAAATCATACGATTTAAGGAAATCTTAAGTATTCCTCAGAATCAAAGGCAAAAAAAACTAGTCTTATAATAAAATTTCAGACTCCAACTTTTTTTTGGTTTAAAAAAACATTTATTAATAAACTCTTGAGTGGTAAATTATATTTTTTCCAGTAAGAAAGAACTGTTATTATAAAATTATGCCCTGCTCTATAAGTAAGTAATATATATTGACTACACTTTTTCCAAGTGTACTTTTTGGTGTCTCGTTAACTTTTGTGGCATTGAATCATTTTCACTGCGAGGAAGAAGGAAGCCGATGGTAAACCTCATTTCCGGTTTGCTCTCAACTCTCTCGAACAATGCAAACACATTACTTGATTCTCCTTCATTAACAGTCTTTCACTTTGGTAATTATTTAAAACTGAGCCCGCGAAGTAACTTTTCCGCCTAACGATTCCAATTACTGACTGCGAAACAAAAAAATGGTATTCCCTTAAACAATAAGCTAGTATTATATAATAATGACAGAACCCTTAACCGCATACCATTATACACAAAATATTTTATTATTTCAACTTTGTTTCGACTTAAAGTTAAGTAAAAAGAGCATACAACGAAAAACATTCTCTATCAGACACCAAAACCAACAGCAAAGAGTTGCAAAAACCAAGCGACGCCAATTTGTGGCAGTAGTAACAACAACAATAAAAAATGCCACCGCAACAGAGGAAATGTTTCGTTATTAACTCAGTTCTCTCAGATCTGTGGCATGTAATTAAAAAGCTCAACGATAAAATGTTTGGAAGGCTTTCTTAAGTTCGTTGAGTTTAAAGAATTTTTTAATTAAGATTTCAATACTCTATATAGATAAAAGTGTATTGTGATTCATGATACAATCACTTTCCAATCTTAAAGTTAAGATGAATTACATTTTGGCTCGTGGCTCGTACAAATTGCTCGATTTCTTCTCGTTTTTTTTCTCCTTTTTCATGGGTTGCCTTCAATCCACTTTGTAAGCCATTGCTGTTGTAATAAAGGCTCAAGTAAGTGCCTCTAATATAAAATTGAATTTAAATAAATGGAGTCTCGAGTCGACTCGACTTGAGTTGAGTCAAGTAAAGGGCCAAAGGCACGACCCGCTGTTGCTGCTGCTGCTGCTGCTGCCACACGTTCCGAATCTGATTTGATTTGTTTGTGCTGTGGCGAGATATTGGAACGCCTGCCACACGGGGCAAAAGTTGCGCCCAGCACTTAGCCAAAAAAAATTTAATATGCAACAATCTTTGGCAGCAGCAACATGAAAAAAGGCGTATAATCAACATCATCAACATTCGACAGCAGCAGCGTAATGTAGTCAAAGCATGCCACAAGGAAAACTGACGAACTGTACACTGAAAAAAAAATCGATTATAGTTTTAAGATATCTAAAGTTTCAGTAGTTTGAGATTATTATCATATTTGAAAGAAGTTGTTTAGAAACCTTGAGAAGAGTGTACATTTTTCGATTATGTATAACTTCAAAAGATATTCTCATAAAAATAATAAAAACAATATATATATATATATTCTTATTCTAAGAAAGACAATAGTACTACTAAGATACTTTTGCTTACTGACACAACATTTCTATGTTTCTATTATGAATCAGGAAATCATTTTTTTTTTGTATATTCCCTACTACTTACCCTGTACATAGAGTACAATTTTATCTTGGTATGTTTATGGAAACATTTAGATTATTTTAGTTTTTCGTTAAGTCCGTTAAAAAAAAAACACAAAATGAATATTATTAATAATTAATAATTTTTATGAACGACAAACAAACTCATTTATGAAATATATATAAAGTTTTTCCCATTACAATTGTTGCATCATTTTATTTCATTAAATTTTTCTCACTGCTATGTTGCGTTGGGCATAAAGAAAAAATGTCACACAATATATTGCTATATGGCTTTAATTTATTCATGCCACAAGCCCGCGTGGTGCCTCCTGTTGCAAGTTTGTTGGCGGACACACGAAGGCATTGATTAAAAATGCAGCTGCATTTCGCTCCAATTTAACTTTGGCTTTTGGCTGCACTCTCAAGTATGCTACCGTTTAACCAAAAGCCAAAGCACTAAGCCAAATTATGCAAATGTTCTTGGCATGATGCTGATTTAAATGATGGTCGTGGGGAGTGGGGGTGTGTGTGTGGATACCCGCTAATACTAATTGGATGACAGGAGATGGCAAGCAAGCAAGCCAGCAAGGACAAGGCAAGAAATTGTCTACAAATTGGCAGCATGTCTGTGTCGACCATGTGGGATTGATTTAGGCAATTAACACAGTCAAGGCAATTCACAATCTCTATCTCTCTCTCACTGTGTATAGATGTGTGTGTGTGTTTTTTTTTTTGTCTTCTTTTTCAGCTGGGGTAACAAGGTTTTTTAATGTTCTTAATGGCCAAAAGCTACATGGAGTCTCTGAACAATTTTGTGTCGCCAGCAGATGTTCCAGTTGAGATTTTTTATTCCTGTTCTCTCTTCTTCTATGTTTACACATTTTTGTGATTCCGCTGTAAATGAAAGATGTTTTTTAAATGGTAAAAACATTATGTAACAGTGTTGTTTTATGTGTGCGCGGCAGTTTGTTTTGAAGTGTAACAAGAATTATTATTGTTTGTTTTATTTATATCCATTGTAAGTTGTAAACATATAAGATAAAAATATAATTTTCGAGTACGTATACGTAATGTGTGTTAAGCACATAAACATTTAACACTTTGAAGAAGAAGACAAGTTTTTGACAAAATGAAAATAAATTCTTCATCCCTGTTTCTAGTTACAAAAATATATAAAGTATATATATATTTATCTCAAAACTCGCATAGCGTTAGAATTAAACGAAAAACACTTTTGCCAAAAGTGAAAGTTATCCTTCTGTCCTTTTCCTTTTTTGACTGTATCCTGCGGCTTCTTAAGGCGCTTCAATCTAAGAACTTTATGAAAATGTAAGCTGTGCGTGTTTGTGTGCGTGTTTGTGTGTGTGTGTGTGTGTGTCTGCCGTTATGTTATCGCACACACACCGCCTGATTATCGTGTGACAATGTGTGCACAAAATTAAATCAGCATTTTCCTTCGTTTCCTACTTGCCCAAGTATGTGTTTGATGGTGTGTATGTGTGTGTGTGTGTGTTTGTGTGTGTGTGTGTGTTTGTGTGTCTGTGTGTGAGGGCCCCGCAGCTAAATACAAGTTTTGGTTCCAACTGTTAAATACACATCCTGCAAGACACCCAACTGATAGACTCATGTCTTTACGCATTCAGAATGTCATTTCAACAGCAGGCAAAACATATTCTTGTTAACATATACGCCTGCCGGAGAGAAAGAAAGACAGAGACAGAAAGACTTAAAGAGACAGAGAGAGAGAGAGACTGATTGAAGTGTGAATTTGCTATTAGCGTTTGTAACTTGGTAAAGCTCTGGGGAATTTCCTTTAATGTCAATAACATATTATTTGAATGTCTGTCGATTGCGATTAGATTTGTAATTAGTTACACAAGTAACTAGAGCTTTATTTAGGAAATATATTTGTTTTTCGATCTAAAAGTCATTTCCTAACTTAAAGTCATATGCCAACAGCAATATATAAGAATTCCAATATATCACTCTGACAATATCCTGTGTGTATCGCACAAATTGCAAAAAATTCAATTTCGTTTATTTATGTCTAGGGTTTATTCGAATACGAATACGAAAAATGGGAACTATCGCCCCCATAACCATCTCCCGCTCTCTCTCCCTCTCTCTCTCTCTCTCTCTCTCTCTCTCTGTCTCCTCATTTCGCTTAAGCGAACAGCTGAAAAACTTTTCTGATTGTTTTTCGTTTTTTGTTTTCTTGTGCAGTGTGCAGTGCATCCTTTTGTTGCTGAACATTTATTCTCTATTTATTTGCAACTTGTTTTCGATTTCGAATTTTTATTTTCTCTTGTTGTTTTTTAAACATTTTATGCGCTTTTTACAGCACGTGTATCCTTTTTGGCAGTCGGCTTACCACCACCTTAGATTTTATTGCGTTAGACAAAAAAGTTACCTGATTCAAATATAACAAAACAAAAAAGAAATAAAGAAACCAACTACATGCGAAATGGCTTTCACCGGTTGGTGAAAACTTCTAACGTCTCTACAACACTTTAAGGACAAAGTTTTCACATTGGGAATACCGTGTAGTGTAGTTCGAAACAGATGAAATGGTTGTTAGAAAACTTAGAAATCTTTTTACATCGACAAAATTAAGTTGTTCTAGAGTCTTAAAGATAAGCTAATAAATGTTATTAAAACCATTTTTATTGATCTCAAGCATAATATAAGTTTACATTTTCGAATCAATACAACTGTTACATGAATCGATAAATATCGATAAGTTATAAAAGTCAACGGCACAATACCTTAATAAAGTTTCAAAGAACAGAAGTTAAGTAAGATATTGGTTGAAAAGAATAATCAACTAGAATTCGAATTTCCTAGATTCCTACAGCGATACTTAAACTCAACCACAGAGTATCTCCCCGTCATACCATCTCAACTATCACCCTCTTGTGTGGTTTGTTTTTTGGTTTTTGTTTGTTTTTTGGCCTGCGGGCTTGTCTTTGTTTTGTCGAATGAAATCGCCCACCTTTTGCTGAAATGACCTTCGCCACTTCACTTCAATTCACACTTAAATTACCAAAGTCAGTTTTTGAAAAAAATAAAAACAAGCTGCTTGCCATGTCTTTGCCCCACACCCACATCCGTTCTGGTATGATGCCTTCGGGGGTCTGGGTGGGGGGCAAACAAATGGACGGCGACCCTAGGTCCGTCCGTCCGTCCGTGGGGCTTATCTCAGACAACACATTATGAGCACGTATGTTCTAGGGGTCGGTCGAATCGAAAGCATCTCGCTGGACTTATAGCTTCGATGGACAACATTTGAAAAATTGTCTTCAAATTTATGTACGTATACGTATTTGCTGCGTTGTTTCCAAGTTCCCCAAGTAGTCTTGTGGGATTTACACATTTGCTCGGAATGTGACAGTTTGCACTTCATTTAGTCCTTCTGCCTTCAGTTGCTATACGATGTACATAAAATTGGCCATCTATTTGTTGTTCTTTTGGTTTTTTCTGTTTTTTATACCCTTAACCAATGAAATAGATAAAAATAAGTATATAGGTTTTGTGCAAAAGTATGTAACGTCCGTCCATCCGTCCGTCTGGACGTATGTATCAACGCGTCGATTTCAGAAACTAATCCCTACGCATAGCAAGTTTGTGTAAAATTTTTGATAACTTTTCAGGTCTGCGATATACACATGGAATCGATAACAAAAAAATCTTGAATCTAAAAAATATGAAAATGAGGATTGAAACTAATAACAAAACTGTGAACATCGTGAAATTTTTAATAAAATCGGTTAAGAAACACCGGAGATATGAAGTCATCAAGTTTTGGTCCGGTAGTGCAGGTGGGGGTGTTTTTGTCAACCCGACCGTCTGTATGGTCAAGGGTTACGGGTATCTTCTAGTCGAGCTTCTTCGACTAAAGCCTTCTTAAATGTTTTTTTTTTTGTTTCTTTCGTCGTCTCATGTAACCTAAAAGTTATAGCAAAAAGGCTCTCTTCATGTTGACCACACACAACAAGTTCAATTCATTTGGCCTACGCCTACGAGACCAATTTTGTTACCAAAACACAGAGCACAGAGCATTCGCTCTGATTGGTTGAACTGTTTTTATACGAATTTATTGGTTTTCTGCACATCTAAGTGGATCAGCTTGCGTTATTATATTATGTGTTGTTCTGTTCGTGCTAAAATTCCATATTGTTGGCTACTCAAAATGGCTTTTGGTTAACTTTTTGTTAAAGCTTAAAGCATTTTCGTTGTTTCGTTGCATTGAAACGCATAATTTAACTAATTAAGATCCCAAAATAAGCTTGAGTAAGTACTAGAATGTACTTGAAAAGAGTTGAAAATCAAAAGTTTTTCTTTGAGTTTTCGTGGCGTTTATTTTTCGACCGTCAAATATTAACAATCCAATTAAACTTGCCAACAAAAGTTCGTGGCGAAAGTTTCAAGTACAAATATTTTGTGTTAAATGAGCGTAAAAATAGATACATATATATTTTATAATTATAAGTAGAATAAGGGTGCTCCTTGAGAATAAGTCAAGGATTTTTGAACACTCACCGTTTTTCTGTTCTATTTCCAATGAATTCGTCAGAACTGGCAACTCAATTCGATGACACGGCACAATTTATGTTTAACAGACAAAGTTTGAAAGTTTGAATTGAATTACATTTCTCTGGCGGCAAATCAAACTAATTTGCATTATAATCAAATAATCTGGCATATATGCAGTTAGGTGACTAAAGCAAAGCGAACCGTGGATAATAATGATTCATTCATATTTTGTTATGCATAATGATCAAATTTCAAAGTTTAATCGATGAGCTAATAATGGCTAATAAACTTTTAAGCTACAATGCACAGTGAGGAAACAAAATTATGATTTGATTTTTTCATGAAGTGGATAACGCTTAGAGCGAAGCATATTCTACCTCATAAAGTATATAGCTGAGTCGATATATATATTGTTCTTCTGTTCAACTTTTTGTATGCAAAGTTGTTTCTCAGTTTTTGAGCTTTAAAACTTTGTTCGAGTTTCATTTGTTCCTTTTGTTACAGTTAGATAATATATCAGCGAGATCGTACCACTTTATCTATATAGCTACCATACATGTAAGATCATGAACAAGATTTTACTATGAAAACAAAACAGGCAGAGTGTTTAAAGTTCTCGATAAATTTTCAGGTTTACAAATTAAACATGGAATCGATAACAAAAAATCTTGAAGTTCATAAAGTCGAAAATGGGGATTAAAACTATTAACAAAAAGTTTAAATTGTTCATTAAAATCGTCTAAGAAAAATCGGAGGTAGGAAACCATTAAGCACTGGTACGGTAGTACACGTATGTATGTGTATGTGTGTCAGCCTAAGGAAAATCGGAAGTATGAAACCATTAAGCATTGGTACGGTAGTACACGTATGTCTGTGTATGTCTGTCAGCCTAAGAAAAATCGGAGGTATGAAACCATTAAGCGTTGGTACGGTAGTACACTTATGTATGTGTATGTTTGTAAGCCCGACCGTATGTATGTAAGTATGGTCAAGGGATAAGGGTATCTTCTAGTCGAGTAAGCCTTCTTACTTGCAATTGTTATTATGTTCCCAAGAATTACAAATAATGACTGTAACTTAACAAAGTTAGTGCAAGGTTTACATAAAAAATTCTATAAATACTTTTAAATAAACAACACTCTATTCACGAAGAGAATGTGTATTGGGAAATAGAAAAAGCTAAATGCTTTGAGGCAAATATAATAACCAATGCTGACAGGATTTTTATGGAACTTGTGTGTCTTTGCTGTGTTTTGTTGTCTCATGCATGAGATGGCCAAATAGTCGTAGTGTCGTTTGGCCCCAACTTTGGCCAAAATCAAAGTTGTGTGACCCGCAACCGTAATAGGTTTTTATTGCAAATGGCCGGTGGCAGAAATCCACTCAAAACCAAAACCAAACCAAGCCAAACCAAAGAGTGAGGGTGAATAGAGGAAAAAAAAAGTGAGGAAAGTGACTTTCTGGCACGAAAGTTTGCACATTTCACTTCAAATGCTTTTAATCTGACAACAAAGTTGTTTAGCAGTTTTGTGTTAAGGCAACATTTTGATGTTAAATTCTGTTGAAATGTGGTCCCAAAACATTAAAGTTGTCCTTGAACTACAAAAAAAAAACAAATGGATAACAAAAAGTTCTGCATATATGTGTGAATTTAAATGAAAATCAATTTAAGATGAAAACATCTACACATTTCTATATAGTATATGTAAATGAACTAACTTTTTAATATGACCCAAAAATTAAATTGAGAAAAGAATACCTTTTACATGTCATTCAAGAATTGAGAGTTGGGTTAATGGGAATGTCAAATGTTCAAATTTGATATTTAAAACGTTTTCAAAGCGTTTTTCCCTTCTCTCTCCGTCTTAACGTTGAGCTTAAAGTCTTAAGAACATCAAAAGCTACCTAACTAAACTAAGCTGTCAAAAAAATGAGCACCCAAACTGTCACTTTAGCAAAATGTAACATGGCTTAGAATATATTTCATATTTCTTTGCTTCACTTTCAATAAAAATTAATTAGCGCTTTGCGCGTCTGAAGTGTTCTGGCCTTAATTATGACGCCGGCACGAAAGTGTAGAAAAAAATCAATAAAGCCGTTAAGCTTCTCTTGGCAGAACCTAAAAAACGTTTTAAGGCGACGCGTTTTAAATACAAAATGCGACATTGTCAGGCTTAAAGCGGGTTTAGGCCTTATAATCCCAGGCACTTAATATCCTTCAAGCGCTAAGCTCTTATGAATATTTCGCGGGCAAGTTGCTTCAATTCTTTTCATTAGAAGCGATTTGCGTATTGCTGTGTGTTTTAGATAAAATAATTTACCTTCCTTTGGGACCTCTACTGGAACAATTAAAATTCAGAAATGTGGCAATATTTAAATATTTATGTTGGCAACTTGCACCAGGAGCAGCAGCAGCAGCAGCAGCAGCAATTCTGTGCTAATGTCCATGCAAAACCACTTAAAAGTCATGAAGATATTAAAATTCTTGGGCGGCGCACAAGTACAGTTACACCGAAAGAAAGTGGAGTGCTTTTTGTGAAGAGGTAAAAGAATTTACTTCATAATTTTCATTATTTTGCTTATAGTTTCAAACATACTTCTTAAGCGTTCAAAGTTTAAGTTATTGTTGTTATCGATTATAGGTGTAAATCGGATAAGGCGATAGCTATCGATTAAAATCGACACATAATTCATAATCATATTTCAAAATATTTCTTAAGGGTTCAAAGGCTAAGTTTTTTGTTATTGATTACATGTGTGAATCGGATACCGGAAAAGTTATCGATAAAAATCAACACATATTTCATGGGTTCATGGGTTCTCTTTCTCTAAGTGTATAAATGGTGATGGCTTCCGTTTGCTGTCCGTTCGTTTTTCGCCCAAATGAAATGAGTTTTTGAATTTCTAATTATTATGATGGCGTCGTAAGGTCTTTTATGTACAAAAATGTATACACAATACACATAAAACAAGCGAGTAGAGATGATTTCGATAACAGACAGACAATTGTTGAAGAAGAATTCTGATTCTGATATGCTTGTGACATTGATATCATATGAAATGGTTTGTGTGCACTTCATTACAAATAAGTAAATTTCTAAGCAATGGAAATCTTTTGAGGCTCAATCAGTTTATCGATTTAATGCCAGGCTGTCATAAAACATAAAATGTGAAACTCGTCCCACAGGAAGACACCAAACAAAACAACAAAAAAAAACACACAGGCTGGGTAGTGACCCGACCCTTTGCTTCCCATACTTTGTTACCCTTTATCGAGTTGTTTTTGTTGTGCGTTCAAAAAGGGGCCATAAAACTTCTTCTCGCCATTCGCCGGTGACCTGCGCACCGTTACGTTTTACACAATGCGGGTAGAAAAGGACATTATTTTGCTGGCAATACCCGTTGCCCCTTGCAGTCTCCCGCCATTTGTACCTAATACATTTTTTATACCTAATGCGAGAGTCATTTTAGAAAATTCGATGCTGTGCCAAGGCTATCTAACAACTTTCAATGTGAAAGGATATTTAAAGGTCATGGAATGGATTCCTGCAGGAACAGGCTACAGATACCCGGTCTCTGTCTCGGTCCCTCTTCGATAAGCGTCGGGGGCTCTATTTATTGATTGACCATCATTCCTTACCTTGTTGCAAGTAATTGAAAAAATTTTGGAGCCACTTGAAAGTGATATGTTAATATTATAAATTTCTTAAGAAGAGGAGAGCGAGGGCGAGAGCGAGAACATTAAACCTGGCTAATGGCAACACCAGGTGTTACACAGTAAACTTTCTATCTTAACCTCACTCTACCATACCCTCTCCCTTTCGCTCTGAGTTTTAGCTAGAGACCTCTAATGATTTATTGGCCATATCTTGAATGCGTAGCATTCTTAAATTTCATAAATTCCAAACCAAAGTCTGCGTTTTATGGTTGAAATAAAGTAAAAATGTTGCCAGGAAACCTGCTTTTGATTTGCTTTCCCTGCTTTGAAACGAAGTCGGCAAAAAAGTAATTTAGTTAAATGCGCCAAAGCGTATTCAAATTGAATTATTAGATTAATATGGCAGTGTTATAATATTATACCTAAAAGTCTGGCATTATTTACTTAAATAATTAAAAAAGGTTTAGATTAAATACAAATTCCAACTGCTGACAACTCTCAGCCACAAGCTGCAAAATGAGATTGTTTTTAATTTAAAATTAATTTGAAATCTTTTTTTTTCTATGTTTTTTCTGTATTAACTTTTTCACTCGCAAAAAAAAGCATAACAAAGGTAACCAAACAGTTTTTAATTAATTTTACGCTACTTGTTTTTTCTGGTCACGCTCAATTGTGTGTGTTTTGCTATTTGAATTATGTAATTTGATTTCAATTCTCAACGAATTTTGGTCATTCGCCCCCCGCTCCTCCTGCTCAATTGTATTTTAATTACATTTATGGACCAGTGGCTAAGCTGGAAGCACTTACCACATAGCCGGCAACTTGTGTAGCTGGCACGTAGCCAAATAAAAAATAGATTATATATACTTTATACTCTCACTCACTTGCAGAAAAAAAAGGAAAATTGTGGAAAGTGGCAATCTAGTTTGAATGCAAAAATCTTTCAGTCTCGATACACTTCTGCAATTGACCAGTACGATTTGTGGCAGTTGCTTGAAATAACTCTTTATAGTCAGGTAGTTGAAGTAGGTCAACAAGGAACAGACAGAGAGAGATAGAGAGGGAGAGAAAGTTAACTAAGGAATAGCAATGACAAAAAATCATTTTTTTTCAGCTCTTCAAGCTTACAAGTTTCCTTGGCAACTGTCAGAGAGCATATTAAAGTTTTCATATATTTTCAAGGGTCAATTGAAAAAAAAACAGATTGAGTACTTGTGGACTTGGAAAAAAGTTGAAGAGTTTGCTTTTTATACCCTTTACCCTTGAAATGGGTAGGTAAAAAAGAGTATAATGGTTTTGTGGAAAAGTATGTCTGTTTGGCTAGAATCCAGATTTTGGATATAAGCTCTCTTAATCTCTAGCCATGACAAGTTTGTTTCAAATTTTCGATAACTTTTTAGTTTTGCACACATTCAATTGATTAAAAAAAATCATGAATTTCAAAAACTTGAAAATGAGGATTGAAACTATTAACAAAACTATGAACATCTGTAAAATTTTGTTAAAATCGGCTTTCAAACACCTGAGATATAATACCATTAAGCATTGGTCCGGTAGTGCCGGTATGTGTATGTCTGGGTTAAGGGTATTTTCTATTTCTATTTATATTTTTAAGATTTTACAAATATTTTTGTGAAAAAGATTTCAGTTTAAGTTTAGTTAAAAAAACTTCAAAAATAATGGAAATTTTTACTATTTTTATAAGCTTGAAGGTTTTTTTAATAAGTGAAAATAAAAATTCTAAAGTATTTCCATACATTTTTTTCAAGTGCAGCCCTCTATTAGCATTTTCTATTGTTATGCATTGCAGTGCTTGGCAAAAAAAAAGAAATGTAAATTATAAGCTTGGTCAAGCCTTTTGTAAATTTTCTCAAGCAACATAATATAATAATAATAAAGCATTAGGTTTCTCTCGTAAGTAAGTGGATTTTCTCTGCTAGTTACGAACACAAGAGGTGTGATTTAATAATGCAATCACCGAGTCGACAAAAAATAAATTGAATTTAACATTTCTTTATTTCTCGACTTGTATAAAATAATCGAGCTTCAGTAAATTTAGCTATATGTATGCATTCCCATATGGTATAAGTGTGTGTTTGAGCATTTCATTTTGTGTTTGCGTTTTTTATACACCGTGATTTATGCGTATATTGTTTGAGCGAAAATTCCGTTAAAGCAGAATACAGAAAAACATACAGAATACTTTTAATGGCAAGAAATTTAAAATTTATGTGTTCTTTATTTTTGTAAATTTCTAAACTGTGGGTGTATTAGTTTTATATGCAATTATGTGTATTGCTCTTTGATTTCCAGTTTTTTGTCTTTTGTTTTTATTTTTTTTTTGGGACAGCTTGTCTTTTAATTTATCTCGATTTAGCATTTTATCTGCCTGACAGCTTAAATTTGGCATTGAAGTTCAACTCCTTTACAATATACGCCTGAAAATACCAATAATTTGCTTAGCTAAAAAAGCAAGAAGGATCTAGTCAAGTAAGTACGCTCGACTAGGAGATACCCTTAACCCCTGACCAGACAGACATACCCATACCTGCACTACCGGACCAATGCTTGATGACTTGATATCTTCGGTGTTTCTTAACCGATTTTAATAAAAATTTCAATTTCCATTTTCAAGTTTTCAAAATTCAAGATTGTTTTTGTTATTGTTGCATGTATTTATCGTTAACCGGAAAAGTTATCGAAAATTTGAAACAAACTTAATTTGCCCTTGGATTATGAGTGCTCATATCCAAAATCCCAGTTCCTGAGATCGACGAGTTCACACATACAGATGGGCGGAAAGACGGATCGACAGGCAAACGGACATGGCTATATCGACTCGGCTGTTGATGCTGATCAAGAATATATATACTTTATGGGGTCGGAAAAGCATACTTCGGCCAGTTACATACTTTTGCACAAAACCATTATACCCATTTTTTTTTACACATTTAATGGATTAAGGGTATAAAATGAATATTTATGCCACTTGCCTTCTGTCTCGACGTGTCTAAACGACGTGTCTCGCCGATTTCCGGTTCTGTTTCCGTTGATGCCATATTTTTTTTGCTTACCTTACAGCTTTCTTTTTATGAATGATTTTTTGTGATAACGATAAAAAAAATCAATTTAGATATTGAAAAATCAATATTAAAGTGTTTATAAGGTTTTTTATGTGTATGTCTTTTTTTTCGTTTCTTTGTAAACGCCAGTCTCAATTAATATTAAAAAATGTATAATGAAGTTACGCGCACCGAAGAACAATCAATTATTCTCCCATATGTGTGTGTGTGTTCGTGTGTGTCGCTTGCAGTTAATCGAATTTATTAGACCTGCCATTTGTTATCAAGCCAACAATGTGTACATACACACTACAGGCCCTCCAGCACACCTCTATATATCTTGCATTACTTCCCTCTCACTCACTCGTTCGCTTATTAGAGAGCTATCATTCTTTGTCTCACTCCAGCAGCTGTCTTTTAGACGCTAACAATAGGTTCATATTATTGCTAGGAGCTATGTGTTGTGTGTGTGTGTGCATAGGTACACTTAGAGAAAAGAACTTCACAATCAATCAAGTCATTGAAAATTTTGTTCCTCGACTTAAATTCATAATCATGTTATCGATAAAAATCCATATTAGGCACTTTGAGATATTTTGGTATAATCAATAAATAAAGTTATTTTCTTATCTATATATTTATATATATTTAAAGTATTTTGATACTGTATTAATCTCATAAAGATATTTTGTTGTATATTAATGTTGATCACAATCGATTAAAATCGATATTTAACTTAAGAGGTTTTTGGTATAATCGTTATATAAATCTCTTTTCTTTTTGTCTCTATCAAATTAAATTGATATTTGGCTTGTTTATATGTACATCTTTGTTCTTTGCTTAGGTACAAAGTGGTTCAAAAAGAAATTTCCATTTTGAAATAAGAATTTACTGTATATTAAGAATAATCTCGTTTTTTTGTAGAGAATCATTTTTTCTGTAAAGAAGAAAGATCCTTCTCCGTCTCTGATTATAAATTATGTACCGTACTATATATAAATCATTCTCATTGTTTTTTCCTGCGTGTACATTTATAGAGCTGGTAGCGCGGGAAACGTCACACCGCCAATATTTATGACCGTGTCCTTGTGGCATTTGTTAGCGGCGGACATGCTTCGTTTCGCGTATATGGACATATACATACATACGTATACGCAATATGCGAGTGGTCTTTGTGTATATAATATATAAAACAGCCGTCAGCTTTGTCTTTATCAGCGTCGTTAGTGCGAGTATTAACAGCAAAACTTCCCTTTTGACCCGCACTCAAACACACACACACACACTTGCTGCACATGCCAATAATTCAGGTGGCATTTGATGAAGGACGCAAGGCATTTAAGTGGAGGATGGCAAACACACACACACACACAACAGGTTTATGACAAGCACAAGTCACAGGCAGCTAACTTTGACCTTAGAAGATGCAAGTAATTAATACTTCAACTTGACTTGGGTCTCCCCACTGTGTGTGAACTTCAGAAAGTTCATTTTCTTCTTAGTTTTTGGGTTAAGATATTTTCGATAAGTTACCAAAAACTTTAAATGAGGAAGTTTTGTTCAATTACAACTATTTTTGATGGTGGGAAAAAGGTTTCAAAGTTTCAAACAGGAAATTTTATATTAAACTTAAGTTTGCTAATTTACCTAACAATTTTTGATATTGAAAATAATAATTTATATATTTTGGTATTCTTTCATTAAATTTCTCCAATTTGGTTAGAAATAATTTAAAAATGTCAACAAAAATTACCTAATGATCCCATTATCTTATCAATCTATCTACTTATATGATATATATATGTCCCTAATATACCTATCAGTTTATATTAGTCTATTACAAAATGCACAGCCCATAAGAATATACATATATATTTATGAAGCCGCAAACAAAAGTAGACAATGGGTGTGTCATTTTATTTGCGTGGCGTCAATGTCAGTGTGTCCATATCCCTGCCACATATGCTTGCTTGGTCCCCTCTGACACTCTTCGGCCCCTTCGGCCATTTGCCATTTGCCTATGTCTCTGTTTTTGTGTGTTTTCCTTTGTGTTGTGTTGTGTGCTCTGAGTGTTTGTGTGTGTGTGTGCTTTTTATGCTGTTCACTTGTTGGTCTGTCAGGCACACAAAAAAAAAAAGGACAGAAACTGAAAGCGAAAAGTAGAAAACAAAGTCAACGGTAAAATAGCTGGTAATTGTATTATTCAAATACAACAACAAAAAAACACAAAACAAACCAAACACAAATGAATAATATACAGTTATGTGTGTGTCTCTGTGTGTGTGTGTGAATGAAAGAACTCAAAAAGAATACAATTGACTGAGTGACTGACAGAATGACAGAATGACTTGCTGTCCAAGTTGAACGCGTGCATTTTAACTGATTTACTGTTATCTTTTGTGTCGCTGTCATATACCAATTTACAGCTGCATTTATTTGCATCCTTCCTTATCTCACACATTATTTAAATACATTGTATATATTTGAAATACACATAACAAAGCAGAACAATGGAAACAGTTTAATATCGTATTTGTCTACTACAACTAACTGTAAAATGTTGAAATTGTATCCATTGTGAGTGTAGACATTGGTGCTCCTGTAATTCAAAAGAGCGTATTTACAGTTAGGCTAAGAATATGAATGTATAAAGACAAGGAATATACATATGTATGTATTTGAAATACACGCAACAAAGCCGAACAATAGAAACAGTTTTAGCTAATATTTGTTTACTACAACTTACAATTGTTGTTTTCAGCTAATGAACATTGTTCTTAAAACTATCAACAACAAAAGCGAGAGAGTAATCGTTATACTTAGCTTAAGTTTCAGCATATTCCATTTAAACATGTAATTATCTTCATGGGCAAGTTCAAACATTTGTTTTGTTTTTGAGTAAAGTTAACTGGACCCTGACCTACTTTGTCCTTTTTTGTTCGCAATGGTCTTATCCGCTGTCGTCTATTCATTTAAAACCCAAAGCATTCATTATGCTAATTTCATTAATCTGTAAATACCGCAGCTTCTATCAAATTACACACTCTCTCTCTCTCTCTCTCTCTCTCCCTCTCTCTTTTTTTTCGTTTCCTATCTCTTCTTTGTTATCCTTCTTTTCTTAATACCTCTTTAGTGAATTTCATTTAATTTATTTTCACGACTTTTGATTATTTGTGCACTTGAATTAATGGCCAAGCATTAATAAATAAATAATCCATGAAAATTGTTTAATTTTATTAGCTGTTGAAATATTTTCGGTTTACTTAGCTTAGTTCACAAAATACCACAATTTAATGTACTCTTAAATGCAGCCTAAAGAAATGAAACAAATGCCAAAAGCTAATTAACAGTTAAGAGATTTGTTAGCTAGTTCCGCAAACTATTCGAAAGTGTTTTTCTTATCTTAAGAACAGATGTTGATTAGTCGAGTGAAACAGAAAGCAGAGCAACTAAATTAAGTTTGTTTTTATAGAACTTCCTTGAAGACTGAAAATACTTAACTTTTAATAGATGGTAGCCAGAAATTTGTTATGGGATATCTGTACATATGGTTAAAGTTTGTACAGCAAATGAAAAAAGTTATTATTAACCAAGTAAGAAGGCTCTAGTTGAGAATTCTTTATTTAAAATATTAAAGCAAGTAAGAAGGCTCTACTCGAGTACGCTCGACTAGAAGATACCCTTAACCCTTGATCATACAGACAGACAGACGGTCGGGCTGACAGACATACACATATGTACATGTACTACTAGACCAATGCTTGATGGCTTCATATCACCGGTGTTTCTTAACCGATTTTAATGAAATTTTTACAGAAGCTCATTATTTTGCTTATAGTTTCAATCCTCATTTTCAGTTTTTTGAAACTAAAGAATTTTTTGTTATCGATTACATTTGTATATCGTAAACCTGAAAAGTTATCGAAAATTTGAAACAAACTTGTCATGCCTAGGGATTAGGAGAGCTCATATCCAAAATCTGGAGTCTCTAGCTTTTGTAGTTTCTGAGATCGACGCGCTCATACATACAGACGGACAGACAGACGGACATGGCTAAATCGACTCGGCTGTTGATGCTGATCAAGAATATATATACTTTATGGGGTCGAAGAAGCTTCCTTCTGCCTGTTACATACATTTGCACAAAAACATTATACCCTTTTTTTACCCATTTCATGGGTTAAGGGTATAATGATGTGCTTCTTGTACGCACAATAACCTATTAGCGTATTCATTCATATTCTTAGCCTAACTGTAAATACGCTCTTTCGTCTATGTCTTTATACATTCATATTCTTGGCTTAACTGTAATACGCTCTTTCGTTATTACACGAGCACAAAGCCAATTGAACTACTAGTTCAACTACTAGTTCAATTGTCTTTGACGAGCATCAAACTCTCACAATGGATACAATTTTAACAGAAGCCTTAGCTTTAACTTTTCATATGCAAAAACTTAAACCAACTTATATATACATACATACATATGTATGTATGTACGTATATATATGGTGTGCGTGAAAAACTAAATGAAAATATATGTGACTCACTTTTTTTAGTGCTTCAGCACACTCTAGCTAGTAGCTAGTAATTAATCCTGCTCATAAAATGTTCCAAGTACATTTAGCATCCTGAACGAAAAGCCAAACACACACACACTTTACGAGTGCCTTGCATGAAAGTTTCAAATCACTTGATTATCAACAATTAATTTGCTGCCAAGCGTAAATCACTCAAACTCAAAAAACTTAGGTGAGGTGGATATTGTATGTAAAAGTGCTATTACGGTGAATGTTCAAGTTTGACTTGCGGGACTAGTTAGATCTCGCGGGTGTTAATAGCTCGTTTGCGTGTCTTTCAGCTAGTTGTTTGTGTTTGTTAGCTCGTTCAATTTGTAACTAATAGTATTGTCACTCACACACGCGTTCATATCATTCACATCTATTAGTGCGCGGGGATACGGGGGGATATGGCCATCATTCATGTCGCTCGAACAATTGTGATGTCGGACAAGTGAATTTGTCATGGTGCTAAAGTAGAAACAAAGCCAAGGCCAACAATAGCAATAGTGTATAAAGAAATGCGAGCGAGCGAGCGAGCGAGAAAGATAGAAAGAGAACAGTTAGCGAGCGTCAGTAATGTACGAATGCAATAAAGCGAGTGACAGAGAAGGGTAGAGGCAGGGTCTCAATGGAGTATAAAAGGATTTGGAGAACAAAAATTTGCATAACCTTGCCCTAGTCGGACAATTGGGAATGCTGTCCAAAACGTTTTAGTCAGCCTGATGGACAGGAAGTGCTTTCAATCTGAGCCTGCCACAAAAGCATTTCCGCTCTTTTGCAGCTTATTCAACCACAAGTTAAATATAGTATGTACATATTTTTTAATGGCACATTGTTCATGCATTTTCTATCGCTATCATTTTAATTAATGATAAGTGCAGAGCGTTGCTCAAACTTGGCCGTCCATAAGTACATTCACATTTTGCTTAATACTTTTTTTCAACTGTGTGTGTACATACAAACACAAATGCATACATACATGCATGTAAATACAGGCCTACACAAGTCCATAAACACAGGCATGCTTTTTGCGTTTAGTAGAAATTCCAGTAAATGCGCACGCCCAACTCTCCACTTTTATTTTACCTACTCGCTCGCTCTCTCACTCTTGCGATGTGTGCTCAGAAATATTGACGCTCAGTGAGTTGACTTGTCTACCATATTAGGCGGCGCTCATTGCAACGCCTCTTTAGCTCAGTGGTAGAGCGTTGGTCTCGTAAACCAAAGGCCGTGAGTTCAACCCTCACAGGAGGCAGTGAAAAATAAACATCTTTTTGTGTTTTTTTTGTATTAAATATATTAACTATTAATATGCAATTAATATTAAATTTCTCTCAATCACATTTTTAACCAGTTTTAAATTTATTATAATTAAAAGTTTACAATAGACATTATAATACATTGACTGTGCAAGCCGATTCTCCATAAGCGAATGGGCAACGATCTGTAAAGAGTATTGCTGTCTTCTTATTTTGTTTGCCTATCACAAGCAGTTTCTCTCGTATCGGTTTTGTATTGCTCATTTGGCTACACTATGCTTAATGCCTCTTTAGCTCAGTGGTAGAGCGTTGGTCTCGTAAACCAAAGGCCGTGAGTTCAACCCTCACAGGAGGCAACGATGAAATACCTTATTTTTTTTTCATTTTAATTTTTTTTGCAGTTTTTAAAATATTTTCAAATAAAACTAAAGGCATGATTATAGGTTTTCAGTAATGTTATCGAAATATATTTATGCTCAAATTAAGGTTTTATTTCGATCATTAAGTGAAGACCAAATTGTGCCAAAAGACAGAAATAGTTTCTTACGCCCAATTACTTTCCTTGACGCTTGTTTTACGACCTACACACACACTCACACACAGTCATTCATTCTCATATAATATGCGAGCACATTGAGCACGTTTGGGCCTTTAAAACTAACGGCAAATAAGAGTTGTAAGTAGGGTTTCGGACTGTAGTTCCTCTACGGGAAGTATACAGCTTGCATCGTTAAAACAAATATATGTCTGACCAATGCCAGAGCCTTCAAAAGGCGTGTGTATGTGTGTGTGTGTGTGTGTGCGTGTGCGTGTGTGCGTAACACACTCAATGACATTTGTTGTGTGTTGAATGTTTTGTTTTTGGGGTGAAATTAAGGCAAATGTTTGTGACGCCATTAAAACGAGAAAGTAAAAATAAATTCAAGCATGCGAATAAATCAGATGAAGAACAGAGAACAAAAGCCCGAAAGCAAGCTTAACCTTTAATTTTTACATATGCATGCCACTAGCCACAAAAGGTGATTAAGGGTTTTAATTATAATTAATTTATGGGAACTGTTTTCTGTGGAAACGGCTGTAATATATTGCGTGAGGTTTTTTAATCGAAACCCATTAAAAATGGAAAAAAAAATTATAATGAAGTTTTGGCAAAAAGAATATTAAAGAGCTTATAATGTATATATTCTTGGTCGATATAGATATGTCGTTCTATATGTCTTGATGTTTTCTGTACCCATATCCCATGAAAGAAAGAGACTCCAGATTTTAGATATGAGCTCTCCTAATCCCTAGACAGAACAAGTTTGTTTCAAATTTTCGATTTTCGACTTTTTAGGTTTACGATATACACATGGAATCGATAACAAAAAAGTCATGAGTTACAAAAACTTGAAAATGGGAATAAAGACTATTAACAAAATAATGAACATCTGTGAAATTTTTATTAAAATCGGTTAAGAAACACAAGAGATATGATATCATCAAGCATTGGTCCGGTAGTGCAGGTATGGGTATGTCTGTCTGGTCAAGGGTTAAGGGTATCTTCAAGTCGAGCTAACTTGACTGGAGCCTTCTTACTCGTTTTTTTATACGTTTAAGGTCTGTGGTTAATGTTAATTAACTTTTTGTTAAATTTATTTCTTTTTCTTCCTTTCCCTTTAAGATGTGTCTTTCATGTCTCAAAATGTCCCCACGTTCGTTCCTAGTCATAGGCGTAATTTGTAAGACATATTTTGACGCCATTTGGGCCTTATTATGAGTGATGAATAAAAGGCAACAACGCAACGACGCATTTTGACTTTTCAATTAAAAACTTTGTAATGCCAATTAAGTCTAATAGGGAGATGTAGAGGGGGCCGAGCGACGACACATCGCGTTTCCGTGAAGACCCGAAATTAAGCTCATCATAAGAACGAACACCTTTTCCTCAAAGAAGAACACTCGACCAGATGCTTAGGCTTTGCCACGCTTCTTCTCATTGCATAAGGACATAATGAAGTGCCCATCCTTGACATTGAGTGTGACACGGTTGGCGGCGGTTGGAGAGGATTTGGCTGTAAATTAATGCGGTAAATTCGGCTTCATTCGGCTTCATATTCTATGAGAAAAAGGGCTGAAAAGAAATGGCAAAATGAAGAGAGAAGAAATTGTTCGTGCCTTGCCCTAAATGAATTGACATAAATTTTAAAGCGTAGTCAAAATGCGTATTTATGAATTAATAAGGCAGCTGCTCTGTGTGATGCTGACTTGTGCTTGGCATTAGCCTCCCCCTTACTTTCCCATTCCTTCAGGTTCTACTAAGTAGAGAAAAAAGAAGGTTCTCTTGTGTAACTGAAACTAATTGAAGGTGACACTGTGACGGACAGATTGACTGAAGCTTTCTTTTCTGTTGAAGCTCTTTACTGTTCCGTGTTGATAATGATGACAGCAAAGAAACAGCCAATGACAATAGTACTATATATATATATATATATATATAACTCAGTCTTACCTTTACAAGACAGCAATGTCATCAAGTCGAGTCCGGGGCCAAATCAAATCAAGGTAATTTAGCGTAAAAGACAAAAAGCCATCATTTCATTTTCATGGCAACTCAGAGTCTGTACTGTTTCCCCCTGTGTCTTGTTTTGCCTGCTCGAATGACTGTCAAGTCGAACAGTAAGTCGGTGGGCGTGGCATTGTTGCCTTTAATTTACATATAAACAGTTCAACTTCTCTATGGGAAACTTTAAAATGTAACCCGAATATGCAAGGAAAATGTATAAATTTTGTCTCAAACATAATTGACTTTAAGTTTTAAAAACTAACTTAAGTCATTTCTCAACTTTTATTTGTTTTTAAACATATATTTCATGTCGAAGTTCTTACGAAGTTGTCTGATGTTCTGGTGACAGCTATTGGAGCTTAACTGTAAGCATATATCTAACATTCATTTTTTGCATCTTTTCTTTGCTTTTCTTTTTGTATTTCTGATATTACCCAGCACGCTTAGCATATTGTGTTCTTGTCCCAAGCTTATAGTCAATAAACAGAACAGAGAGTCTAAAAAAAATCAAGTAAAAAGTCTCTAGTTGAGTAAGCTCGACTAGGAGATACCCTTAACCCATGACCAGACAGACATACCCATACCTGCACTACCGGACCAATGCTTGATGGTTTCATATCTCTTGTGTTTCTTAACCGATTTAAAAAAAATTTTAACAGATTTTAATTATTTTGTTTATAGTTTGAATTCTCATTTTTAATTTTTTCGAAGTTCAAGATTTTTTCGAGATCGATTACATGTGTATATCGTGAACCTGAATAGTTATCGAAAACCTGAAACAATTTGATTAGAAGAGCTCATATTCCAAACCTGGATTTGGTCTCTACCTTTTGTAGTTCCTGAGATCGACGCGTTCATACATACAGACTGGTTATATATACCTAATGAGGTCGCAGAAGCTTCCTTCTGTCTGTTACATACCTATGCAACGAAACCATTATACCCTTTTTATTACCCATTTCATGGGTGTTAAGGGTATACAAAATGGAAGGAAAAGAGGGAATGGAAATGTACGTGAAATGCCTCAGGTAGGATGCTTAGTATGCAAGTGGCGAATGGCAACCTGTCTCTTCCTCTTCCCCTTCCCCTTTCCCACCCGCACCCACTGTAGCCCTAAAAAAACTGTCAGCTTTTTTGTGGCTCTTGTCTTGACAGATTTTTTTTCAAAGAAGAAGAGATGGCTGCATTTGCGTCTTTTGCCTTTGCACTTTGCCCCATTTGCTTTGACTTGTTTCTGAAGCACATACTTCAAGCCACACACACACAGCCGTACACACACACACAGCCGTACACACACACATACACCCGTACACACATAGACATACACATATTCTCTGTTAGATGTAAGCATTTGCCTTTTTCTCGTTTAATTTTAACATTTTCTTCTTTTTTGTACTCGTCATCGTTGCGACTTGCTGCTCCTGCTACTTGCTACTTGCTACTTGCCGCTTTCCGCTACTGAACTAACTTGGGGCAAAGCGCGTGCCGTGCCACAACACACAGGACTTTTTGAAGTGAGCCCTTTATGTTGCTTACCCTCTCTAACTCGTTAGCCGCGTCTCGCTCTAAGTGTGGCAGTGTGCAGTAAATGATTGTTGTTGCCTGCCTTGAATTTAAACAAATGCGGAATTGTTTTTGGTTGTCGCTGGTTTTTTTATTCAAAAGGTCGCCTTTCATTCATCTTGTTGCCTTTTCATTTATTTACGTTATTTGTTCGCCTTGTTTTAAGGCATTTGACTGCCTAACTGTGGCGATTGTGTGTGTGGCATGCACCTTTTCAATGGTGCCACATTGTTGTTGCTACTGCTGTTCCTGCTGCTGCTGTTGTAGCATTATTAATGCATTAATAATATTATTTGGTACCTTTTTTTTTTTCCTTTGTCGTCCTTTTTTTCACAGCGTTCCTTTCATCAATTTTAATGGCAAACACGTTCTGCGCACGTTTTTTCTCTCAGTGCGACACCATCAACGTCAGTCGTGAATGCGGCTGTGTTGCGTATAAAAGTTTGTGGGTGAGAGCGGGTGGTGTGAAGGGGCGGGTGAAGGGATTTGTTGTCGCTGTTGTTGCACAAGTTCAATGAATAATTGAAATGTCATCAATTTCTAATTAGTATCTCTTGTAGTACTTAATGAAAAGTTCTTCCTAATTAGCTGTTAACTTAATTCCATGAACTTTGAACAGTTTAATTAAACGGGAAACTAAATATCTTATTTATTTTTAGAATATTTCTTTTGCAGCTTTAAAAATTTTACCTTTAAAGCTTTAACCAAAAATTAGTTAAAACAGTTTAAAACTAAAAGAGAAATTAAAATAAAAACCAAATTAATTAAATAAATATTAAAAACATTAATCAAATAAATACACGGCATAAATATTATATATACATATTTTTTCTTATTTTCTCTTTAGGCTTGAAGCGAATCGAAGCAAATTTTTGTGAAAGGAAAAAATGTTTTAAACAAAACTTAGTTAAACAAAAATATTTAAAATTGTTCTTCTAGCTTAAAGTATTTTTGTGATGAAAAAAAATGTTACCAAAAATTACGTAAAACAAATTTGGTTTAAACAAAAATATTACAAATTATTAAAAAAGTACAATAAATGAGCTCAGTTATTTAATTAAGTAATTGTGGGAAGAAAAAATTTAGGGAAAAAAAAATATTTACTTATAAAATTGTACCAAAAATTAGTTAAAACAAATTTGGTTTAATATTAAATAATACAAATGCTTAAAAATTAGTAATAAAGTATTTATGGGTAGGGAAAAATAATATTTACCTAGACAAATGTTACCAAAAATTATTAAAAACAGCTGGAGGTTAAACAAAAATATTTTAAATTGGGTTTAAAAATATTTAAAAAACAATATTTAAAAAATGATTATTATTTAAGTCATAAATATTATATAAAAATAGAAAGAAAACAAAATTCCATCAAAGTTATCCAAAAGTTTGGTTAAGTTTGTTGTTTGAAGAATGTTTCTTTGTGGCATAATCAACTAAATGAACTTTGCCACAAAACATTTCAATGCAACATGATAATTATAATTATACTTGAAACTCGAAGCAAAATAATCATTAAGTCAAACGTAATTACTAGTTTGAAGGCAAGTTAACACGCAATAAAAGCCAAATCAATTTATTTTCTTTCAATTTTATAGTTATCTTTTATTATTATTTGTAGTATATATATTTTCGTTTTTCTTTTTTTTTATTTTACATAGATTTTTGGTTGTTGTTGTTGTTGCACTTTTTGGTTTTGCGTTTTAAGTTCATAATACTTTGACTTTTGTTTAGGTAAAAGTTGATTTCGTTTTTTGGAGTTTATTAAATACATATTTATATATTATTTGTTGTTGTTGTTGCTGCACGCTGAACTTAATACTAAACATTTATAGATAATTCAATATCGACAATTTGTTTAAATATATATATATATGTATATATATATATATATATATATATACGAATACACTCTAGTTGTTACCTCAACATATCTATTTTGTATAATCTCAAACATTTTTACTTTATTTAATACACATACAATACAATATTTGTATACATATATCTTTGGTTTGTGTGTGTGAATTATACAATTATCGCATTTATGTGAATCCATATATATCATAATTATTCATTATTCATTTTATTTGTAGTAGTTTTCCGATTTGCTTGCATGACATGCAATTATTTATAGTACAAATACATATACATATGTGCGTATGTATGTAAATATTTGTTTGTGCAAATGGAAAAACCAAAAAAAGAAAAAAATGTTCAGCAATAAAATATTAAAATTATAATCAAAAACATCAATTATTAAATTTCGTTTTGCAATATAAATTTTTACTTATGAATTTATGAGTTCAGCAAATTTGTTTTTGGTATGTTTTTTGAAGTTGTATTATTTTAAATGGAAGTAATTTTTATACCCTTAACCCATGAAATATATTATTGATCAGCATCAACAGACGAGTCCGTCCGATCTCAGGGACTACAAAAGCTAGAGACTTAAGATTTCGGATATAAGCTCTCTTAATCCCTAGGCATGACAAGTTTGTTTGAAATTTTCGATAACTTTTTAGGTATACGATAAACACATACAATCGATAACAAAAAAAATCTAGAATTTCGAAAACTCGAAAATGGGGATTGAAACTATTAACAAAATAATGAAAATCTGTGTAAATTTGATTAAAATCGGTTAAGAAACACCGGAGATATGATGTCATCAAGGTATGGGTATATGGGTATGTCTGTCTGATCAAGGGCTAAGGGTATCTTCTAGTCGAGCTTACTCGAATACAGCCTTCTTACTTGTTTATTCTTGGCAAATATATATTTTTTACGTTCAAGCGGGCCAAATATACATCAAATTCATATTCACACATAAAACTTAAAGTACAATCATATGATATTGATATATTGCAAATTCGTTAAAACAATGCTCGTTTTATCCAAAAACACACTTGATTTAGTTTTATTCAGTTTTTCGAACATTAAATTGATTTTACCCCACACACGCAGAGATATTTATGTTCATTTGACATGAGCATTATTTGGGTTGACAGTTTTTCTTATCCTCGGGATAAAATATATGTGCCTTCCAAATATTGATTTTATTTGTTCGTCTGTCTCTCTCGGCCTGTCTGCGTGAGGAAATGATTGTGGAAATTGAATTTTTTCCGGATTTCCTTGAAGAAAATTGTTATTATTATTATTGGTACTAGTATGAGAAAGTTTTCAATTTCATTTACTATTTTGAATATTTCGCTAATAATTTTTTGTTGATTATTTCTTCATCTTTTTCGTTTTTGTCGCTATAAGCTATTTGAGTTGAGGACAAGTGTTATTGAATTGGCTAATAATATATGGCTACATTTACGCTTTATCCCCTGGCATTAAAGTTCAACAATTTGTATTGAGTTTCGATTTCGTTTTCGTTTTATCTATATATGTATATATATTTAATGTTTTTAAGTTTGATTTGCTTAAGAAGTGACCCGTATTTTGAATAGTTGCATTAGTAAGTTAGCTGATTTCTTTTGTCTACTGTCTCTGGCCCTACTTATATAATTATAAATTATTATATTTTTATTATATATAGTTTATTTTGTAAATTTATTGCTAGTTTTAGATTTGTTCGAATAACTTTTTGTTCATTTTCCTTTGGATTTAAGTTAATACTTTTTCGTTCAACCAAGTTTCCCTTCTTCTGACATTCAGTATTGTGTTTAGATTCATTTATGATTGTAGCTGTTAAGTTTTTGTAAAGAAACAATATTTGTTCTATGGGATTTGTTAAGTTACGTTTTAAAATGTTCCCATGTTGGAATATACATATATATAAAGGTGGGCTCAAATCATGTTGGATTAAGTGTTTTCATTGCGATTCTTGTTCTTAGTTCCACTCTAAACAAATTTGATACCAAAAATGAGTTTTTTGAGTTTGAATTTCTTGATAATTTTTTTTTTGACCTAGCAGTCAGCTAGTTGTTTTTGGCATATATCCTTTGACTTGGTGTGATTTTGGTAGGAAGATTTCATATATATGGCATATGGTATACTATGTTATATGTGTGTGTGTGTGCGTGTGTGTGTGTGTGTGTATCACAAACTTAAACATGTTCTCTAATCCCTTATGAAAACAAATTCATTGTAGTGATTCCAGCGATTCTCCTCGGCATCCACGCCAGGCTTAGGCTCGGCCGCTGAACCAGCTGTGCCGCTGCCACAGCTGCCGGCCATGCGATAACCATGATCGTGCAGATTATCGAAAGCCTGCTCGATGAAGCAGTGCTTGAGGAAGAAACGCGATGTATACCGATCCGGACCACCATGATCGGGATCCCGTGATTCATTCAGCGTGTCCATGAAGACCTCACGACACTGAGCGACCCGGCCACAGACCAGGATGCGTGATAGCTTGCGAAACTTGACATCGGCCAGACCATCCTTGCCAAACTGGAAGCTGCCACGATAACCGATTGTGATGCAGCCCGGTGGCCGGGCATCCCGGTCGCCGCGTATCTGCTCCAGCATCGCCGACAACTTGAAGTGCTCCGCCTCGCGCTGGAGTCGCTGACGTTCGCGGAAACCTTCGGGCAGATGCAGCGCCTTGTCGCGCAGGAAGTCCAATATGTAGCGGAAAAGGACACCATCACGGTCCACAAAATAGCGACCCTTGCCGTCCTTGGCCAAAGCGTCGCGACCCGCAACGTGGGCAAACTGTTCGTACAGCAGCGTGCCCTTATCCTGCAACAGTGTTGCAAGCGTTGTGGTATAATGGACACCGCCAACATTTAACTCAACTATTTCGGGCATATTGGGATACACTTGTTTTTTTCTGGTGTTGGTTACTCCTGGCACATATGTTTAAAGCACTTTTTTCAACGCTCCTTTGCTCTCTCTCGCTCGCACTATTTTATTTTTTTTCACACACTGAGATTCGCTTTCTATTGTTGTTGTTGTGGTTTTTAGGACGCGTTTGTTATCTACCTTGAATTACGGTCGTTACCGTTATATTTTTTTCCTCCGTTTGTTTTGTTTGTTTTATCCGCTTCGCCCGTCCGCACTCGCTGAGCTCTCGTGTCGAACTGATGGCCTCCATCCTGCCTCGAAAGTGTCGCTCTCTCTTGCTGCTTCTTGCTGGTGTCCAAATGTGTGTGTATTCATTGTAGAAACTTTCAAAGAGAGCAACAAAAAAGAGAGCAACGCACTTTGAGAGAGTGAGAGTGAGAGAGGGAGAGAGCAGCGCGAGAGTTGCGCACACGTTGCATTTGTTTTGTTATTGAATATTATTTTTGTTTAACAAGTGGTTAAATTCATCAAAAAAATATACCAACTGTATATTATTTCTTTTATATTTTTTTTTTGGGCATGGGCATCTGTAAAATATAACCTTGACTAAATGATATGTGTGTGTATTAGTATGTGTGTATGTGTGTGTGTACTTTAATGGATGATAAATTAGTTGGCTTCAATGCCAGCAACACTCTATTTGTTTGTTTGTTTGTTTGTTGGCATTTACTGTTACTGTTGCCATACAAATTAGCTCGTGTTGCGCTTTAAGTGTTGCATGCGTGACGCCAACAATCATACGCACCGTGGTACCATTCAATCAACGCACAATGACTTGAACTGAAAAAACTTTTTTCTTATGTGAAAAAGACTTGAAAACTATTAAGTAATTAAAGTAATTAAACTTGGTATAAACGTTTCCTGTTTACTTAGTTCAAAATTAAACAAAAAGAAAACAAACTTCAAAGTGTTTTTTTACATAAAACTTTTAAGCTGTATTCACAACTATGCGTATTAAATATTTCTGTTTCTGATTTCAATGTAAAATGAATATAAAATTCAGATCAAAGAGATATTTTTGCTTTTAAGCATTTTTCACTTCAGCTTTAAGTTTCGTTTTGCTGATTTTGTTGTTGAAAGGGCAACAGGCGCTGACAATTTGACACCTTGGCACTGACATTTGCCCAATTTACCCAGTTTCGGCCATTTTCGACCAATTTTAGGGGTGGTTGAGGGAGGTGGGCAGCTGCTAACGCAACTGGTTGGTTGTTTGGTTGGCGAGTCCCAAACACCCTTCTTCTGCTACACTTTTTTGGTCTACTTCTTCTTTGGCTAGCTGCCAAGTTTGGCAACAACATTGTTATTGGCCACGTTGGCCATGCTCACCTGTGGCACAGCCAACGTTTTCGGACCATGTTAACAATTCATGTGCCTGTTGACAGACACTGAACATTGCGACTCGTCGCTCGTCTCGACTTGTCTCAACTCTCAACTCTTGGCCAAACCACCTGGCCCAAAATGAAAAGCATAAAATAGCTAAACTTAGCACCCTTCACCAGCAGCAACAGCAACACCAGCAGCAACATCAACATTTTAGTTGCCACTGACTGACGTTATAATTTCGTTAGAGAGTTAAACTTCAAACACGTACACACACACACACACACACACACCTCGTTCACTTTTCTAATTGAAGTGAAAACTTTCACTTGAACTTTGTGTGTTCGCGTTTTTGGATGCCGCTTTGGCCTCAGCTGCGGTTGCACGTCTTTAGCCCCCATCCACCCTCAAACAAGAACCCCTTTTTTGGTTGTTTTTTGTTGTTGTTGTCTCTCCGTCGCCTGTCTCGGTTCATTTCCTGTTTCTGACTGCGACTGTTGCGGCTTCCACTGCTGCTGCTGATGCTTGTGGTTATTGCCCCCTTCCTTTCACCTGGATGTGTGTTTTTTTTTTGGGTGGGGGGGGGGGGGAGCTGGCACGTCGACGCTTATCAGACGCCCGTTAGGTCACCTCCATCCAAAACCATTTTCGTTTTGGTTGACGTGTTTGACGCTGCCCATGAACATGGACGTGCCAGCTAATGGGGGGGACAGCATATTGCGTATACTTAATATTAGTACAAATCTTAAAGCGAAAACTTTTACACACTTTTAATGCGTTTCAGTTTTTTTGAGCTGATAAAAAGCAAAAACATTAAACTTAACATTCATAAACTTTTTTATTTTATGTTTTTTTGTTCAGCTTTTTAGTACTTTTGTCTGTATAAACATAAACATAACTTGTGAGTGTTGAGTAGTGTGTTTTTTGTTATATGTTTTTTTATGTTTAATCTTATCTGAACGTAAGTGATTTATAGTGTTTAGTTGGCGTTGCTTCTGGAAATTAGTCATAAAGCATTTAAAAATAACTAAAATATGGCAAACTTTTCACATCGGTTACCTTTTTGTACAAACTAACGTGCATTTTACAACACTATGATTAAGAACACTCAAAAACTAACAATCATTGTTTGATTCTTCAAAAGTAATTGAAATTTTCAAACAATTTTTTTTGCACTTTACAACTTTTGATTGTGAAAAGTTTGCAATAAGTTGGAAAGTCTTAAATCCAGCCTCCCTTGCTGTCTACGCCCCTGCACAACGCTGGCATCTTGCAACGTTCTTAAGTCTTCTGTGTGGCAGAGAATTTGCGGTTTTTTCGGGGAACACATTAAGATGGCAGCAACAATTTACGCGCCATTACGCGGCGCGCGTGTTTTGTGTATGCACACGGGAAGAAAGAAAGACAGAGAGAAATATAAAGATGGAGATGCCATAGAAGACAGAGAGGGAGATATGTGTGTGTGTGTGTGTTTGTGTGTGTGTTGGTAAGAGGGGGTCGGGACTGAAGAGAGCATAAGTACTGTTTGGCTAGAGTTTGAGTGCTGCGCTCTTATAGCTGTGGTTAGTGGTTTCGCCACCCCCTCCCCCTCCACAACACTCACTACTCTCCACCTACAAACAAACTCTCCTATTTCACAGCACTAACAAAAACGCAATCGTTGCGCAATCGTCCCCCAAAGCTGGATGCTATTTGGCTGAAAATTGATTTTGTTTGCCTATGAACGGTGCGAGTATGTATGTGAATGTGTGTATGTGTGTGTGTGTAGGTGAGTGTGTGTGAGTGAGTGTTAGCCATGTAGCATTTTGTTTTGACAACAACACGCCAAATTGTTTCGCCTTACACAGTGGCAAAAGAAAGCAGCTCACGTGCTTCTTCTGATTTGTTTGTTTACCTTTTTTAGCGTTGTTTTCTTAAGCTGCCAACACCAGAAAAAGATGGAGATACAGAAAGAGAGTGAGATAGAGAGAGGGAGGCAAAAGAGGATAAGAGGATAAGCACAAAGAAGGCTAATCATAATTACGCATAGGATATCCAAGCCAAAAGTAAACACTTGTTGTTTTTCAAGCTACAGATTTTTGTATTTTAAGCTTAATAAAATTATTCATATTAATCAAGTTTTTCTCTTTATATTGAGTTTGCTTACATTCCTATAACTTATACAGTATAATATTAAACCAAATCACTTTTACTACCAATTATCTTTGGGTTTTCGTAAGTTTTGCGATGTTCTATCATAAACTATACCAAATAGCTTCCAACTAAATGATTGTTAGCTGAAAGTCTTTCACTAACTCCAACTTGTTATAAATCATCTTTCTGCATATCTCGACCAACACTGACTTTGTCCCCTCTCTACCCCGCTTTCATCTAGTTCTTTCCCACATGAATAGATAAACGTATAACCTTGGTTTTACTACACAACTCGCTCGCTGTCTGTCTGTCAGTTTGTATGGTTGTCAATCACATTACTCATTCGCACCCTTGCACACATAAATATCGAATGCAAATCCGCACAATAGTTACAAATCTTTGTGTATCCCCTCTGATTGGAAAATAAAAAAAACAAATTTATGTCCAAAATCACATTTTGTGTATCCCAAGGTTGTTACGAATGTCAATCAAAACTTTTCGTTTCGAATTGTGTGCAAAATTCGATTTGGCATTGCAATAATGCCAATGCAAAAAGAAAACAGAAAAAATAGCCAAATTCCTAGTAGCACTTGTCAACAACAACAAAACCAAACATAAAAGCAGACACAACCACACACAAACACACTCACACATACATATACAAACACATTTTCATTTGTAAAGAAGAAGACACAACTTATGGAAGCTCAGTTGGCAGCTTTCAAATATTGACACAACTAATGTTCCAGCAACAAATTGCAATTGTTGATCTAGGACATCATCAGCAGGAAATACCGATTAGCTGTAAAGCTATTGGTATACTTGTTAGTTTTATCGACTGACTACTGCCTTAAATGATTGTCTTTTGTGTAAGCAAGAAAAACTTGCAACTTGCAACTTGACAACTTGAATAGATAATTTGTCAGAAGTTGGCGGGCGAAGAAGCAAAACTCAAGTATTGACGTCAAACACGTTTCTAATTAACCATTTGTGCACTGTAAAGTGTAAATCATATATACAGTTTGACAACTAATAGTTTACACAAAGTGAATAACGTTGATGTTTAGAGATATAGGGTCACACTGGTTGTTGTTTTTAACTTTTTTTTATATTTCTTATAAGTTATTCACTCAATTATCTCTTAAACCTATTTGACAAAACTTAAAAACCATAAACATTAACAAAGAAACATTAAAAATACGAAATTCAATTAACAATAAAGTATTTACACACTTCATTTTTTGGTTTGTAGTGAAGATTTCAAAATTTTTCAGTTTGTGTAAACTATTAGTTGGCAAACATAAGATAGGTAAAAGGTTACAAATTATTACAATATGTTTATTAAAAGTTAACATCTTTAGAGGGGGAAAAATAAGTTATGGTTAAGAATTTCATATGAGAAAATTCAAAATGCATTGCAAATAATTGAAATTTTCTAACAGTGCACAAAATAAAGCTTAGTGTGTGTGTGTGTGTGTAAGTGGAACTAAGTGCATACGTGAGGTTTTCCTTTTTTGCCTTCATATATATATATATATGTGTGTGTGTGTGTATCCTCAAGATACTCGTATACTGACAGCGTGCACGCGCCGTTGCTCACGCGAGGAATGCAAATGTGCACCGTGCTGCTGGGCAATTTAACACCATCACCATCTATGTGTGTGTGTAGCGTGTGTGTGTGTGTGTAGTGTGTGAATGCGCCGCGGGGAAGGACATCGCATTGCTAGATAGATTTAATGGCACTGCATGCAGCCTGCCTCCTGCCTGCCATGCCATACCATCGCGTGGCATGTAAATAAAAAATGCATAAGTATGCAGCGGCGAATGGCAAGAAACAAAATCTGTGGGTTAGGGGGGGGGGGGAGGGTTGGGTCTGCCATTCAGTAAATTTTTATGTTAAACAGAAGAAGACAGAGCAAGTAATAAAAAGAGACAGACACACAAACAGTTTGTCTGCATGTGTTATCGCAGAAGCTGATTTATTTACTGCTCACAGCAACAGTTTGGCACACAGAAAGAGAGAAACAGAGTGAGAGAAAGTCTCCTCTACCTAACTATCTGCACGTAAAATGCTGTTGCATGTTGCAAGGACACTCCCGAAAAGTGCTTTTATATACAGTGCATGCCGCCTGTGTGTATGTAGGGTAAATTTATGTTTGTGTGTTTTTCAAAAAGCTATAAATAGACACATTCGTTATAAAAAATAAGAGATACTTTCTTTCGTTCCCTCAACGTTTTTATACACACAATCTAAAGTGGATTATTCAGAGCTGACAAAGTTAATGCCATAAAATCCATGCCACATGCCACACAGCACAAGCGGCACATACAAAAAATTTCCCATATTTGGTAACGCGGCGGCAATATATATATCTCTGGGCTTAACTTTGGTTAACTTCCAAAAGCTTAATGAGATTTGATTCTCAACTGTTTCGAATTGGATGAATTGGATTTTCATTGTTTTTTTAAAGTAACATTTATTTTGATTGCAACTCAATTTATTTTTTCAGAAAGAAACTTTTCAAATCCAATTAAAATTTTTAGCTAAAAACTTAATCTTAAAATCTCTAGAAAGTAACCATAAAAGTGACTTGAATCAAATTGAACTTAATAAACATTCATTTATGTTTTCGTCTAACAAAAACTTAAAGTAAATATTTATCTTGCTGAACTATCAAATAGTCCAAAAATAATTGCAGTTTTCTTCTCTGCTGCAGTTTTTCGCGGCGAATTTACAGCTGCTGCCTCTTCGATTCTTCTTCTTCATTCTGTTCTAGAATTTTCACACTCAAAAACAGACACAACCCTCGAAAAGCAAACAACACACAACACAAAACTGCAAAACTATAAAATAAATTTAGTGCAGCTATAAAAATAAAATACACAAAGAGCAAAACTGAATTGTTGAGTATTTTACATTTGGCCAGCAATTAAAACATTGATTACTAATTGCATTTAATATGCAGCTGCAGCAGCCGAGTTCGAATGCCACCGCAAAACTACTCACACAATGGAGGGCGGCTGGGGGGCGTGGTCAAGTGGGTCATATTGTTGATTTGCCTAGCAAATCTGATGGACAAATGTCGAGCCGAACGAACCAATGTGGGTGAGTTTCCAAAATGAACAATAGACGAACTTATTGAAGAAAATTGTTATGCAATGACGAAAAATGTTGCATTGCGACATGCAAAAAAGGAATAAAAGCAAAAAAAATATTTTGCTGAAAGTTTCAATCTATTCACATGTAAGTGTCTCTGTGTGTGTTTGTGTGTTTCGGTTTGTGTATTTTAATGCCCCAAACGAAAGCATATGGCACAAAAAGCATCATCAGTGTTTAGTATTTTTGAGAGTGCGGCGAATTTAGTCGCATTTGTATTTAGACTACAGCAAGTAGAATTTATAAACAGAATTTGCATAGCAAAACAGAAACAAGTAAGAAGTAAGAAGAAGACTAGAAGATACCCTAAACCATATACCAGCACTAGTATACCAATGATTTTTTTTTGTTATCCATTACATGTGTATACCGTAAACCGGAAAAGTTATCGAAAATTGTAACAAACTCTGCAAACTTCATTCATAACTTTTGGATATTAAGGATTTTTTTGTTATCGATTAAATGTGTATTTTGTTAGCCGGAAAAGTTATCGAAAAGTTAACGTCTCTAGCTTTTATACTTTCTGAGATCGATACATTCATACATACATACTTGGCAGTTGATGCTGATCAAGAATATATATAGTTTATGTAGTTGGAGATGCATCCTTCTGCCTTCTGCCTGTTACATACTTTTACACAAACCCATTATACCCTTTTCTTACCCCTTTCATGGGTGTAGGATATAGAAATAAAACGCTCACCATCTAAAAACTATGAATAGCTTTTATTGGTAGCTTCACTGCATATCTTTTATGTTTATCCCAGGTCTCATCTATGAAAGTAATAATCCGGATTTGGAGAAAATATTCCATTTGGCCATTTCGAAGGCAAACGATGAGAACGAGGAACTGAAACTGCATGGCGTCGCCGTTGCCATTGAGCCAAACAATCCCTTTGAGACGTCCAAAAAGCTATGCAAGATGCTGCGAGTAAGTGCAATGGATGCACATTTGAATAAAATATCTCAAATTTTTTATACTTTTCACAATGGATTTGTAAATTGTCTTTGTATGTTTTCTCGCTTTAGCAAAATCTGGTTGCTGTTTTTGGACCGAGCACCAATTTGCCGGCTCGTCACGCAATGAGCATTTGCGATGCCAAAGAGCTGCCCTTTCTGGACACACGCTGGGACTTTGGGGCACAATTGCCAACAATCAATTTGCATCCGCATCCGGTGCAATTGGGCGTGGCACTCAAGGATTTGGTGACAGCAATGGGCTGGGACAGTTTCACCATTATCTACGAGTCCGGCGAGTATCTAGTCACAGTGAATGAGCTGCTGCAGATGTATGGTACGGCCGGGCCAAAGATAACTCTACGTCGCTATGACCTTGACCTGAATGGCAATTTTCGCAATGTTCTGCGACGTATACGCAATGCTGAAGATGACTCCTTTGTCGTGGTGGGTTCAATGGAAACGTTGCCCGAGTTCTTTAAGCAGGCTCAGCAGGTGGGTCTGTTGACCAGCGATTACCGCTACTTGATTGGCAATTTGGACTGGCATACCATAGACTTGGAGCCGTATCAGCATTCGGACTCAAACATAACGGGTCTGCGACTCGTTTCGCCGCAACAGGAACAGGTCCTTGAGGTGGCCAAGGCATTGTACGAGAGCGAGGAACCATTTCAGAACGGTAAATCATTCTAATCATTATTTTATTGCCCATTTCAATGTCGCATAAATTGTATTTGTCCCTTTGCTACAGTAAATTATGAAAGCACTCAGAAAAAGAAAAACCAACATATTCTAACAAATATTATTTTAGTAGAAAAAAAGGAAAGAAAAAAAGGTTTTTGACATTTCAAAATTATACTCAAACTTTACTGAAACTATTTGAAAACCAATTTTAACGAATAGGTTTTCCTTAAATAGAAAAAATATTGCAAATCGTTTTTTTGAGTGCGCGATTTATGCACACATGAGCTGATATAAATAATTGAATCTGTAGCAACAAAATGATAAATGCAAATATGGCCACGGAAACATTTATTTACGTTATCCTTTATGGCTTGTAAACCTCTCTCTCCCCCACCTCCACCACCTCGACCTCCCGCAACTGGCAGTGTCATGTCCTGTGACCAACAGCATGGCCCTGATCTACGATGGCATACAACTGCTGGCCGAGACATACAAACATGTTAACTTTCGACCCATGCCCCTGAGCTGCGGGGACGACAGTTCCTGGGATAAAGGATACACGCTCGTCAACTATATGAAGTCGGTGAGTGATGTGCGAGAGAAAAAAAATACATATATACTCTATACTATATATCGTTAGTTGACGCTCAACGGACTCACGGGCCCCATTCACTTTGACTACGAGGGATTGCGCACCGATTTTCAACTGGAGGTCATCGAGCTGGGCGTCTCGGGCATGCAGCAAATTGGCCAATGGAGCACGGAGGGTGGCTTTGAGGTGAATCGTCCCGCACCGCCACACACCCTCGAACCCGATGTCCGTTCACTGATGAATAAGAGCTTCGTGGTAGTCACGGCCATAGTAAGTTGATACTGGTTGTAATCAATTTGTTCTTATAGACATAATATAATTGTTAATTTCCCTCTCATTCGTTGGGCAGAGTGAACCTTATGGCATGTTAAAGGAGACGGCTGAGAAGCTGGAAGGGAATGCTCAATTCGAGGGATTTGGCATTGATTTGATTGATGAGTTGTCCAAGAAGCTCGGCTTCACCTACACCTTCTATCTGCAGCCGGACAATAAATATGGTGGACTTGATCCCGTAACTGGGGAATGGAATGGCATGCTACGCGAAATTATAGACAATGTAAGTGAGAGAGGGGGAGACGGAGAGAGCTCTGTTCTCATCTCACTGGGGCATATATTGACCATAAATCGAAATCGATTCCGCCCAACGGTCATTTATATCAATGAGCTTCCACTTATCTCCTGGGTGCATAAGCATCGGACATTATTGGGAACATCATCATTAACATAATTGTGTAACGGTCGCCCCCCGCCGACCCATCTCTCCTCACCCTTTGGCAAGTCAGTGCTGTGTAATCGCAATTCTCATCTACACTCAGCGAAAATTTTCAAAAATAAAATGTCCTCAAGAAAGTTTTCTAAATGATTTGATTATGATTATCATGTTGTATTTAAAGTTTTCTAACTATTTATCTTATATTTTACTTAAATTTCAATTTGTTGACAACTTTTTTTTAAAGTGTTTTCCACTTGTCATAATCAATTCAAATCAATTTTCAATCATATCCTTGCTACGAAACAAATTAATTTCGTTTCGAATGTGCATGTATATTTGTTGATGATGCCAGTTCAAGGACAAAATCCATAGTCCATGCATTGTTCTAAATTATTTATTCATTTATATTTGTGAAATGTAATTGAAAATGGCATCAACGTTTCCTGTTAAGTGTATTAAATCAAATTGAATTCAAATTTGCTATCTGTTCACAAACATTCACAAATTTATTCATGATTGAATATGAAAGCCAGCAAAAATGTAAAAAAAAAAATATATTCATTATTTATTCGACTATGCATATCAATTAGCAGTTTTACGAGGCATTTAATTGGTAATTTTTAATGAAATATATATGCTTAACATTCTTAATTAGCGTGCTGACATGGGCATAACTGATTTGACCATGACATCGGAGCGTGAGAGTGGCGTTGATTTTACCATACCATTTATGAATCTGGGTGAGTATTCACTAACATACATAGTGCTTACCTTTTCATGCCTGATTTACCTTTTCATGCCCGATTCCAGGCATTGCTATTTTGTTTCGCAAACCAATGAAAGAGCCGCCAAAGCTCTTTTCTTTCATGTCACCGTTCTCGGGCGAGGTTTGGCTTTGGCTGGGCCTGGCCTATATGGGTGTATCAATCAGTATGTTTTGCCTGGGACGTCTCTCGCCAGCGGAGTGGGATAATCCGTATCCGTGTATTGAGGAGCCCACCGAACTGGAGAATCAATTTAGCTTTGCCAACTGTCTTTGGTTCTCAATTGGGGCCCTTTTGCAGCAGGGCTCCGAGCTGGCTCCCAAGTGTGTTTTGGCCCTGCCCCCCATTTTGAGCGATTTATTCACGGACTTTTTGGTTTTACTTACAGAGCCTTTTCAACGCGTGCCGTTGCCTCATCCTGGTGGTTCTTTACACTTATCCTGGTATCATCGTACACGGCAAATCTGGCTGCTTTTCTCACCGTCGAATCGCTTGTAACACCCATTGAAAATGCCAATGATTTGTCCGAGAACAAAGGCGGTGTCAATTATGGCGCCAAACGTGGTGGCAGCACTCTCACATTTTTCAAGGTAACAACATAAAAGATACATAATGGGAGATAAAAATATATGGGTTAGTGGTATGTTTAGGACGCAAAATATCCCACTTACCAGAAGATGCATGAGTTCATGAATGAGAATCAACAATTTTTGACCAGTTCGAATCAGGAAGGCGTCGATCGTGTTGAGAATACCAACTATGCCTTCCTTATGGAGTCGACCACAATTGAGTATATCACTGAGAGACGTTGCACTCTGACTCAAGTTGGACCACTGCTGGACGAGAAGGGCTATGGCATAGCGATGCGAAAGAGTAAAGAGTAGTTCCTAGTATTCCCTGACACTGATTTAAACCAAAAGGGTATTCGGTTTCTTATAGATTGGCCATATCGTAATATTTTGAGTGGAGCGATATTGGAACTGCAGGAACAGGGTGTTCTCACCAAAATGAAGACAAAGTGGTGGAAGGAGAAGCGTGGCGGTGGCGCCTGTTCGGTAAGTGCTTACATATCCGCAAAGGACTTTCCCCCACGGATACGTCAAAGTGATTGTGATTGTGACTGTGTCTATGTTTGTGTGTGCGTCTGTGTGTGTGTGTGTGTGTGCAAGAGTAGGATTCAAGCGATGAGGGTGGAGCATTGGCTCTTGAGATAAGCAATCTGGGCGGCGTTTACTTGGTGCTGATTGTAGGAGCCACCTTTGGTATATTTGTTTCCCTTCTCGAGATGTTGTTGGGCGTCAAGGAACGCAGCAGCGATAACAAGGTGGAGTACCAAAACCAAAACCAAAACCAAAAAATGCTTTTTTTCGCGAACGCTTTTTTTTTTCGTTTTATCCTGTATCCCACACACATACACATACTCGCACACACATTCGCACAACCACACACACACGATACATAAGACAATACCTCATTATGCTCATCACAATTTCCTTTCGCAACACAACACAACGCAATGAGTACAGGAGGAAGCCGATTCGGATGCCTCCTCGCTGGGTTTCGCCAATTTGGGTGGCGTCTATCTCGTCCTGTTTGTGGGCAGCTGCCTGGGCAGTGTTTACGGCCTGATTAACTGCGTGCTCAGCGTCTGTTGGACCGCCCGAGCGAACAAGGTTAGCCATAGCGTTAATAGCGGAAGTAACGCAACAGCCGCAGCAGCAGCCGCAGCAAAAGGCTCTCTCTATCTAAAAATACTAAATTCTACTGTATTTTTGTAATGTGTATTAACAGCTAACCAAACACCTCCGATGCATTGGATGGTTAGCTGTTGTTCTGTCGTCACTAAAAATGGGCATGGGCCTAAAAGGTCAATTGTAACATAAATAACGAACGAATAACGCATATACAGTTTGCCAACTAAGTGTTTACACATAGCGAAAAATTCAACTGACAATCAAATATCAAAATTGTTCACTATGTGTAAACACTTAGTTTGCAAACTGTATATACATATACTATATGTTGAAAGAAGCTGCTTCTACAACAACTTGTGAAGCAACATAAAATACGTTTTTTTCGTAACTTATACATAAAATACTCAAACTTTATTTGCATATTTGATTAGCACACATCAAAGTAATTTCTGTGATATTCTTTTTGGTTTTTTTTCTAACATCTTTTATCTTAAACTAATCAGAGAATACCCCAAGAACAAACATATTTCTCTATCGCTAATAATTTTTGACTCAAACTCACAATTTAAAGTTGTTTTTATGAAAACTCTGCTTTGCATGGCGAAATATTTGTTAAAGCACGCTTAAACATTCTAGTGATTATTTTATACTAAAGACTTCTTCTATATGAACTCAGGTCAGCTTCAAGGACGAGTTGATGGATGAACTACGATTCATTGTACAATGTTCGGGCAATACTAAAGCGGTCAAATATCCCAAAAACTCTGGCAGCAGCTCTCGTTCAAGTGGCAGCTCGAAGTCGAAGGGCTCTTCGTTATCTGTGGATGACCTACCGGAGGATCCATCCGTGGCCGATGTGGAGGCTGTGAAAGAAAAGCGAGCTAAAAAATAGCGAATATCGAATTTTAGTACATACTCTTTCGAAGTTAACACATTTGTTCGAATAAAGTTTGTGTTGAGCTTATAAAGCTTTAAGCTTAAAAGCATTTTTACTTATTTTGTTTCAGAACCGAAAGCAAATCAAAGCTTTTATTTGAAAGCTTTTCAAATCGAAATGCGGTAGAAATATAGAAAATGAATATAAGAACAAGTAAGAAGGCTCTAATCTAGTAAGTTTGACTAGAAGATACCCTTAACCATACAAACAGAAGCACTCGTGAAAAGTTATCGAAATTTTAAAACAATCTTGCTATGCCTAGGGATTAGGAGGGTATATATCCAAAATCTGGAGTCTTTGTAGTCCCATTTCATGGGTTAAGGGTATAAAAGGAATATAATGAAAAAACCGTTTATATCTGTTTTTGAATACCAATATATTTTAATATGTTTTTTTCTTTATTTTTTTGGTTGTTGTAATATTGCATATACGAGTAAGTATATTGACTCATATGTTATATAACATTCACAATATCTTTTGGTTGTATATCCATTTATCCATTTTTATGGTAGACACTTAGATATTGAAAAGGTAAAATTGTACGAAGTTTTCGTATATGTATATATAATTATATTAATTAATATGTTTGTAGGTCTATGTTAGTATATAAGTATAATATAATACCCCTTGTTTATTTTTGTATGTATGTAATGATGTATATATGTATGTATGTATTTTAATGTAATTTGTATAATACAGATTTGAATATCCATTGAAGTTAATATAGCTAGCTACTATCCAAATATAAATACACTCACATACACACTCACACACACTCGCACACACTCACACAGACTCGCGCTCACATTCACACTCATGCAAAAAGGACTAAGGAGGCGTACATACATATATATTGCTAATTATTTTCCATACATTTTGATTAGTTTTGATTCAGTTTAATTCGCACATTCTTTAGCTATATTTAATATAGTGAATTTTTGTTTGTTTTGTTTTTTTTTGTTTTGTTGAAATATTTCGATATTAAATTCTTGTATTTAATTGCCAAATATTCATTTAACTACAATAATTACGCTTGGCACAACACAACAAAATGTAATAACTCTAAATAATAGTTCTACTTTATTAATTACTACAACAATACATATGCATATTTGAAGCGTTTCTCGCACACTCAACATATCAATATTTAATGTACGCTTTCAGCATTATGCCATAGAGAATTTTCAATTTTCCATTGTGTGTTGAAAGTGTGTGGTGTCCAAAACTGCACACCACAACTGCATATGATTATGCCCCCAAAAACACAATTCACAAAATTACTGCTAACAGTTTTTTTTGGTTTGATAATGGAGTTGCTTTTTTTTTTAGTTAGTTTTGACGATCTACCAAATTAAACACTAATACATTTTTGATTTACTTTTGATCAATAAGATTTCATTGTTAGTTTTTAGTTTTTTGTAAAGTGTGTGTAAAGTGTTTGTTGTACTTGTTGAAGGTTTTATGGTTTTGGTTTGTGTGGTATTGTTCGTATCGAATACACTGCAATTTTGTGTTGGACAGTGTATCTCGGTGGGTGTAGTATATCAACGTTATAGTTGGAAAAATGGTGTAGTAATTGTTGACAAAGTTGTTGCAAATCATTCAATTAACAATATAGTTTACATTTGATTCAAGTCTCTCTCTTAGATTTAATAGTTTTGATTTCAAGCGTGGCAAATAATACAATGTGTGTGTTTTTTGTGCTTTTGGCAAACAAATACAATTAAATTGAAATTATTTATATATATATGTAGTGTTTGTTGTAAGCTCGTAAAGGTTTTTGTTTGTTGTTGTTGTATTTGTTGTCGTTTTTGGTCTCATATAAAAGTTGTATTTGTTTTGTGTCCTCGTTATTTTGTTGGTTTGGTTTTTTGATTAGATCTATAACATATACATACATATATAGTTCGAACATTAATGCATAAACGGCGAAAATGTTTTATGCGTTTATTTTTTAATTATTCATAACAAATTGCATAGGACTTAAAGCTTTTAGTTAAATACACATTTATCTATATATATGTTTATTTAATTACACATTTAAAGCGTTTGTTTCGTAAATTAGTTTAGCTACAGAGAGCGACAGAGACAGAGACAGAGAAGTTTGTTTGGGTTAGTCAAGGAACCATAAGAAATGATCCTGAGTTATTAACTTTAATATATATGCATAGATTTTGGTGTTCGTCTTCTTCTTCTTTATCATCATCATCTTTCTCCATTCAAAAAGTGTTAAGAAACGTTTTTGGTGTGGGAACATTTCCCTGATATTGTCTAACTATATAAATATATGTAAATGTATATGTTTAGGTTTTGAAGTTATGTATATAAATATAATTTTTTATTTTGGGTATACGTGTTGTCAGATTTACTAAGAAAAAGGTAAAAATCGGAAATGATTTGAGTTTTATAATAAATGTATTTATGTTTTATAAAATTATATGAAGTTTTGTCATTCTTGCTTGTTTAGTTGAAGTGTTTCTTGTTTCATTTATATTCATCTCAAAAAAGTCATTAAAATAAATGCGTTTCTTTTGTTTGTTGGTTTGCTTATTGCTAAGTGCCAAAGTGTTTCTGTACCCAAATAGTATTTTATTAAGCTGATGTAGTAAATAGTTTTAAGTTTCTTTAATTTCATTTAGTTTATAGTTTACTTCTATGGTGGGGTATTGCGTGTAGTTTAGTTTAGTTTAGTTTAGGTTTGTTAGTTTGTTGGTTTTTCGGTTCGCCTACTATTTTGGCTAAAATTACCTAAAGATTTGTATCTAACTATGCAAAAAGTTTCGTCCGGAACATCAAAGAAGTCTCTTTTGCGCAAAAATTTGTTTAGAAATTCTCGGAATGACAGAGTTGCCGCATGGAAGAAAAAAAAATATTGGAAAGCACACACAACAAAACACAATCCAACACAATTCAGCTCAACATTGAAACATCCTGTTGCAGCTAGTTAGGATTGGTTCTGGTATGCTCTCCGCTGATGTTAAGGTGTTTAGTTGGTATTTTGCCCCTCTCAAATGACACTCATGCGACGCCTGCCATTTCCGGGGGCCTCGGCTCAGTTGGAGTTGGCCAGCGTTTCATGGCACACCTCCATGTAGTCGGGGTCGTGCATAATGCCCTTTATCATGTCCTTGAGCATTGTGTAGCGTGGAAATATCGGATACATCTTTGAGCTGCCGTACTCTTCCTGTTCCACACCAGCCATCCAACACAGGATACAACAGAGCATACAAAAATGAATACAAGAAAGAAAGAATGAAAGAGACATTAAGTAAAAGTTATATGCCATGCCATGCCATGCCATCGGGCTGTGCACGAGGTCAGTTCACAGTGTTGGCTCACCTTTAGCACGCGTATCAAGTGCCTCAAGCCCAGATATTTTTTCAGCAAACGATACAAATCATTAATCAGCTGTGTGTTCTCCAGCTCGATTTGCGCCGTTGTCATGTCTGTTCCACCCGAGAGAAAGTGAGAGAGAGCGAAGGATACTGTTAATCACTGTTCGAGTGTGTGTGCGTGTGTGCGTGTGTTATCAACTTACGTTCCAAACGCTCCATGCGCTCCCTACGCTCAGCCGCCTCCTCAGCTAACCGGGCCGATGTTTTCACACCCTCGCCAGACTTTTGCGTCTTTTCCATAATTGAACAGGCTCGCATTACGTACGAGGGTACGGTCTCCTGTTTCTCCTGCCGCGGTATGTCCACCAACGTCCAGTATTGAGTCTCCAGCCGTATGACTTCCTATTAATAATGCATACATTTTTGCACATCAATATTTTTCATTTGCATTGCACAAAAAACAATGAATCATAATGACAAAAAAAAAATATTTTAATTTATTTCTTATGCAAATTTTATATTTATATACCTGATTAAAATTGATTTGAAACAAGTAAGAAGGCTCTAGTCGAATATGCTCGACTATAAGATACTCTTAACCCTTGACCCTTGATACAGACGGACAAACGGTCAGGCTGACAGACATACACATATGTACGTGTACTACCTATCTCCGGTGTTTCTTAACCGATTTTAATAAACATTTCATAGATATTTATTGTTTTGTAAATAGTTACAATCCCCAGTTAAGTTTTCGAAATTCTAGATTCATACATAGTCGGAGAAGCTTCGTTCTACCTGTTACATACCTTTGCACAAATCCGTTATACCCTTGTTTACCCATTTCATTGGTTAAGAGTATAAAAAAGCGAAAGTGTATTTCAACAATATTTTATGTTAATTTTTATTGAAATGAACTATACAATTTATTAGCTCTTAACTTTTCATTAGTTTGAGTCATAATATGACTCTTTCAATGCTCTACAATATCTATATTTAAAAATATTACGTTTTACTAACCTTTATCATTAGCTTGAGCATGGGATAACGCTGAAAGATGTTACGATGACTCTTGGAGTCGCCATACTTGTTCATTAAATTGATCAGTGCCTTCTTAACGGTATCGTACGACTCCTCGAGGCGCAGGCGCAGCGATCGTAGACGTTCGTTGGTTTCGATAACCTCATCGCGTGTCATGCCACTGGGAGCACCCTCGTCTTTGACATCTTGTACGATGCGGCGTACACTCTGCGTGAATTTGCCAACAAAATTTGTGGTTGCTGCAATGAAAAAAACATAAAAATCAAAAAAATCTGCAAAAGTTTTATGATTATATGCAAAATAGTTATAAAAATGTGAGGAAATTGCACGAAACACTGTCATTCAAATTGGAAATGTCAGTAGACACGCGCATTAACCTTCAGATTTCGTTCTGCGAGCCAGTCGGAAATTATTCGTCTATGGAAGAGTCGAACTATTATGCCATGATGAGTCGCATTAAAAATAAACTATACATTTTGAAAAACCTCAACGCGCGGTCTTGAACCCGCGCCGCTGAAACACCTTTGCCTAAACTCTACGCACACTACCAAAACCATCACAAAATTAATTAGGGCTAGCGTACATTTTCATAGGCTGTTAAGAACTTTATGTTGAAAATACATAGAAAAAACTTATTTCATGTATAATAATGATTAAAAATATGTAAATTTACTTTTTGAAGTCTATTTTAATGCTTCATGAATCTGATAGGGAAAAATAATAATAATAATTATAAAGTTATATTTAGAATCACAAAATCATAAATATCAATCTAAACAACATTATAGCATTGTCTTAATTGATGAATGAAATATCGTCAAGGCATTTGAATATCATTAAATGATGGTTAAGTAATTAGCATTCATTAAGAATTGCATCGATAGTGTCGATCTATTCAAATGCATAGAAAAAAAACGTGACATATTGCCTATATTGCTCGTCTTCTTACAAGAAGCTTTTATAAGTGCTTGATTGAGTGTTAATTGAACGAGGGAGGCATATTGATTGTGAAACTACCAGATTACAACACATATAAAATAAATAAAATTTATTTTCAGCAAACAATGCAAAAGTTTATTCACATCTAAACTTAAATTTCTTTCTAACAAAAGGAGTCATTGTTGAAGAACAAACCAAGCAGTCTGTAACTGTAAGGAAACTTGTAGAAAGAAAAAAGAAATGATTCATAGTGCAAATATTGCGTTTGCTTTGTCAGACACTTAAACATAAGTTCTTTGTGTGTTGAACCTTTCCACTATCAGCATGACGATCAGTTTTGATGTGACGTAAATCGGAACAGCCCTAACTTTGGACTTGAGTAATTGCATTAAACGAGTCATAGTAAAGGAAATTCTCGATTAATAATTTCTATAAACAAAATCCTAATCAAAAAGAATAGTTCAGTTTAAGAGTACCATTCGATAAGGGAGAAAACCAGTTCTCTCTTTCTCTTTTGCGCGCTCGCTCAGAAACGAATAACAACTGAATGCGAATACAATAATACATATATATATATATATATAATTCTTACGCGCGGGAGATCATTTCAGTCTCAACCAAAAGATCCGAGAGCCAACACACGACCGACGCCGACACGAATCGATATTGTGACAACGAAGCATAAATTGAAGAAGAAACAACAACAGAATATACGAATATACTCAAAAAGCATACATAACAAATTCGCGAAACAACAACAATATAACAAACGCCAAAGCCAAAAAGTCAACGATCGGGTGCTTTATTACCTCAAATTGCTGCAAGAATCAGTATACGTATAATTGAAAAATGTTCAAGTGAACCAAAAAGTGAAAACTGTTGAAGAAACAATCATATTTAAAGAGTGTAAGCATTGCAGAATGAATATATAATATATATCAAATCTCAAGATCTCCTCGATTACTGTTCTTAAATGCTTTTAAGATTAATTTTTTATTTTCTGGTTGGCCTTCTGCCAACATCAATTAGTAATTTTATTTTTTCATTTATTGAAAATATTCACAACAAGAAAATATAATATTTAATGCTGCAGTTAATCCGCGTTTGAATTGTTTGCGCACGATTTTTTGCTTATTTGCATATTGAAAACCGTTTTACATATTATATTTCTTTTTTGTTGCTGTTGCTTTTCTATATGTATATCTGATTTTTTCGCTAGCCCATGCATAATAATATACATATGTATAAGGCATATGATCTCATTTTAATATATCTTCAGTAGAACATTAAGCAAAATATAAGAAAAGATTCCAGATTTAGAAATATATTATAAGAATTATGATTCGCATAAAATTGAAAACAAAAAAGTCTCATAAAATACTGAAATTCATGTTTGCTTTTTACCCATTGGGGAATACCTCATTCACAAAGTTAAGCTTGTTATTTATTATTTTCGGTGCGGCTTATCAATCTTTATATCATTATCGATTTAACTTAAATGCTGACGTCACATTTACGTCAGTTACCCAGTGTTCACAGATCTTAAATATACAAATATTATTTAAGTATGAGCCTTAAGGGTGCCCCTGAAATATCAAGGGGCAAAAGTTCTAATTCAAACAATTAAAACCAATATCGTTCAAGATAATACAAAAAACAAGTTAGAAGGCTCTAGTCGAGTAAGCTCGACTAAAAGATACCCCTATCCCTTGACCAGACAGACATTCCTATACCTGCACTACCGGACCAATGCTTAATGGCTTCATATCTTCGGTGTTTCTAATCCGATTTGAATACAAATTTCACAGATGTTCATTATTTTGTTAATAGTTTTAATCCCCATTTTCGAGTTTTTGAAATTCAATTTTTTTTTTATCGAATACATGTGTATATCGTAAACTCCAAAAGTTATCGAAAATTTGAAACAAACTTGCTATGCCTAGAGATTAGGAAAGCTCATATCCAAAATCTAGAGACTCTGGCTTTTGTATATCCTCGATCGACTTGATGCTGATCAAGAACATATATACTTTATGGGAAAAGCTTCTTTCTGCCTGTTACATACTTTTGCACAAAACCATTATACCCTTTTTTACCCATTTCATGGGTTAAGGGTGTTAAAACACTCTAAAAACTTGTGTTGCTTGTTAAACTCGTTTCCCCACAACAGAGTTGTGCGAATCTGGACCAGTCCCAGTTGTTTTTAGTACTGCTGTCAGGGCCCAGATAAAAAGCTGAGCATTTATCTGTTCAGGCAACAACAAGTTGTCAACTCGTTGCTGAAGGCGCACAGCATCTCGATCGCACGTGTAAATATGCATAATCTGAGCTAAAGATTATATTACTGGGTTTTTTGTAAGTCGCTTCGGTTTGTTTGTGCTCTATGTTTGCTGTGTTTCTCTCTGCTCGTTAACAGCACTTGGGTCACTGTCTCACGTACTTTGTGAATAGCATTTTTGTTTTTGGCATTATGTTCGTGTGTGTTTGTCAAATTTTGAGCTGCACTCAGAAAAAATAAAGAAATTTATTATTATTACTAAAGTCAACTTTTTAAAACTTGGTATGTAGGGCTGGAAACAAAATTCTCGTTTAATTCTAAAATTCTAAATTCTTAAATTGTATGTAAGTTTTTGATAAATTTACTAAGTTTTCCCAAGTAAAAACACTTAAATTTTTGTGCAAAAACTTTTTTTTTTTTTTAAGTTTTTGAATATTTTTGCTAATTTTTTAATTTGAATTTTAACTTGATTCGATATTCATAAATTTAATCTAGTTTTTTGATAAATTTAGTTAGTTTTCCCAACTAAAAACCCTAAAAAAAATTTTTTTTTGTGCAAGAATTGTTATTTTTTTTTATATCTTAACTCCGATATTAATATAAATTTTTCCCAAAATATTTTTTAAAAGTAATATGTTAGAATGCTCAAATAAAAAGTCAAATAATTTGTTATACCATTATAGCATTTTAACTCTTAGTGTAGGCAACAGTTTGCTGAACAGTTTTATCTATTTCCCACTCCCCATCTCTCTCTCGCTCTGTCTGTCTCTTTCTGTCTGTCTGTCTCTCGCATCATTGTTTGCTCTCACGACCTTGTTGTCGCTCGCATAACTGCCAAGCAGTTGGCTGGCTGGCTAGCTGACTGCACCCAAAACAGCTTGACTCCACTTCAGCCCCCACCTACATATAGTCAGTGTGTTTTGCTACTGATATGAGGTACAAGCTGCAAATGTTCGACTCTTTAATGCCACAGCGTGCTTTATACTCTAAAAGACGACGAACATTATTCAGTCGCAGTCGGAGTCGCAGGCGGAGCGTACCGAACAACGATGTCGACTAATGAGCAAAGCGGCTTTTGTTTACCTTTTGGCATGCTGCTGGCACTCCCGCCCCCGTATTTCCACACCCACCACATCACTTCTTTGCCCTTAACCAGTGTAAACCGGTTGTTGCTAATTTAGCCAAAACACACACACACACACACACACACAACACACATTAACACAAAACAAGCAAAAAACATATACAATATAAAAAGAGTGAGCATGAAAAAAGTATTGTTTTTGTTGTTGTTTCTTTTGGCTGTCGCAGTCCCAAAACTTGTGCACATATGCATAAACATTTTTGGTCAGTGTGTGTGTGTTTGTGTGTGCGTGTGTGTGTGTGTAGTACCTTCATACATCAGCAACTTAAACCTCAAAACGCAACGTGCCTTCAGCTCTTTTTTGTGAACTTTAAAAACACACTGCTTCAGTCTCAGTTTGTGTTTGACTGCAGAAACATTCGTGTTGTTGTGAGTTCGAATCCTAAGTTTCATATCTTTAAGATACTTTTCGCTATTAAAGTTGTGCACAACATAAAGATGTGATTTTTGGCAAACACTAGTCTGTTCAATATATCATTTATTGAGTATCATCAACGATGAGTGTTCTTTTGTTTTCGGTTTTATATTTTTTTTGTGTGTATTTTCAAGTTCAACCTATTTGCATATAGTACACTTTTTTTTATTCGCCCGCACTTTTTGTACATTGTTCAGTTTTTGTATACGCAACGAATACTGTTTATGTATTTATTTTGTGTATTTACATTTTGCGTTTATTGTTTTCACGTTTTCACTTTTATTTCGGCATTCAATGTTTACAAGTTGCTTTGTGGTTATCGTTTTGTTTTTGCTTTGGATACCCTAGTTTCAGTGAAAAGGGGCAACAGGAATATTTATAAATAAATCACAATTTATAGAATGCAAATTCCTAAGAATTCAATTATGAACCCTTTTTACACCCTTAACCCATGAAATGGCTAAGAAAAAAGAGTATATTGGTTTTGTGCAAAAGTATGAAGCTCCTGTAATCGATAACAAAAAAAATCTAAATTTCAAGAAATATTATTAAAATTGGTTAAGAAACACCATCAAGCATTGGTCCGGTAGTTCAGGTATGGGTATGTCTGTCAGCCCGACTGTCCGTATGGTCAAGGGTTAAAGGGTATCTTCTAATCGAGATTACTCGACTACAGCCTTCTTACTTGTTATTATCGAATGATTTTGACTGTATTAGTTTAAGCACATATCCTATATAAAGTATTCATTTGTATACAGGATATATTCCGGTCAAGAACTCTACTTTGTTTATTTTCTTTTTGAAATGTTTGGTTATCAGTGGTTGGTTGGGTTTTGTGTTGTTTATGGTCTGCATATGAGCCACACAAGGAAATTCTTTCAACAGTGTGACGCATTTTATTTTTTTTTTCGCTTTATCGACGTATTGTGAATAATGTATGGGAGTTTGGGTTTTTACATTACTTATTCATCGATGAACTATGAGACACACACTTAAAACAAACATTAAACAAAAAAGGCTCGAACTTAAATGAATATTATTTTAAATGCTGTGAATCAGTTAAAAATAATATTTACAAAGTGTTTACCAAGAGAGAAAAACAAAAAGTGTAAACGAACTATTTATTTTCCCATTATAAACCGCAAAAACACGTGCCAAATGTTGACAGTTAAATATTAAAAAAATATATAATGCACAAGCCATTTGTGGTTGTTCTACTGTTTTTTTTCACACACCCACACACCAAGACTTCCCCGTACTTATAGTAAAAAAGTATTAAGATTGATAATTAATTAATTATACAGCAATTAATTTAAATTTATGCACTTAAATACTGTATTGTAGCTTTGTCAGTAGCTTTGTTGTGTAACGCATCGAAGAATGCTTTTTTGAGTCCATAAAGTATATATGTTTTTGATCAGTAAAGAGTTGATATAGACATATTCGTTTATTCCTTTGAGATATTGAACAATTGTCATGAAACTGTGATTAAGGTCTTCTTTATGTTGCAGCTAGATCATTTGTCAATATAAATCAGATCGGACTACTATATCTATCCATAATGTATATATGTTCTTGATAGGCATGTCGTAATATGTTGATATAGACATAATTGTTTATTGCTTTAGATTTTTAACTATTAACCTGAAACTTTGATTAAGGTACTCTATATGTTGAAGTTAGATTAGTTGTCAAAATCTGGCAGATCGGATTACTTTATTTATCGTTTATTCCTTTAGATTTTGACCTATTGACCTGAAACTTAGAATAAGGGTTCTTAGAAAGAATAAGTCAGATCGGACCACTATATGATTATTTTGTTAACACTTTGAGCTGTAACTATGGTTATTCATATCGATGACGAGTATCCACCGTCAAATGTACCCAATGTGTTTAAGTGTATGGAATAATCGGCATGCCTTCCTTACTTGCTCACCATTTGACCCTGGGGTATTACGAGTAATAAGTTAAAACGATGCCGCACATCATTTGGAAAACTCCAATACAACAATAACAATAAAGAAAGCCTTAGCGTATAAAAAGATTTATTATGATTAGCTTACTGGTACTAAAATTATTATAGACACATTTATTGCTATCCATTTTTTATTGCCAATTATGTATTAATTAACGAGTTCTACAAAGTGATTTCGGCTATTAATACGCATATAAAGTATGCAACAATATTGCTTGATTTAATATCGAAAACAAAACCTAAACAAAACCAGACCACACTTAAACCAGTTCTAAAGTAAATGAACCGTTTTCATCAACAGTTGATTGCACTTTCAACAATTACAAGTGCATCTAAGCAAAGTCATGTAATTAAAATGCCAAATTACATTTAAACGATTGTATCTGCATTTGATGTAAATTGTGATTTTCGAATCGATATTGAGGTAGGTGTGAAAATTGCTCATTCCAATGAAAATTAATTGCACTGTTCGGTTTGTTTGTGTGTGTGTGTGTGTGTGTATACCAAATTGTGTGCAATTAAACTGGGCAGCTGAGCATCATGAACATGAATAACTATAATTATAGTGCATGTCAATGCTTGTCACTCGGTTTGACATCGAGCAGAGCATTTGTGGGAGACGACAAGCCAAAAGCAATCCTAATTAAACCTCAAATGAGTAATAAACTTAAATTACGAGCAATCATCACCAAGAGTATTGTACTTCAACCGCAATCAAATTGCCAAAACAATAAAATTAAAGTATAATTCTCTTCTTTTTCTTAATTGAGACTACAATTTTTTGTTCACGGCTAATGCACAAAGAAACGGAAATTGTTTGGGTCTTCAAAATATTTGATGTGTGCTTTGCTAGCCAGCATGAGATCATAATGCATGATGTAATGTCTTAGACACACTTGCTAGGGTCAAGCTGTCCAATAAAAGATGACAACAATTTGATTTAGAAAGTGCCATGAAGCATACATTTTTACACATTTTTTTGCTTCTGGGGAGTGGTACATACACATTGATTATTTCGACATTTACTTTGTCATCTTTAAATCACGAAATTTTGCTGTTTTCATGGAATTACACAAAAAAATATTTAAGAATAAAAAGACAACATTTTGTTAGGAAGTTTCGTTAAGATTATGGCTCAACACCTTCATAAATATTAAGCCAAAGAACTAATCAAGAACATATATGTAGGACTGAACCTTTGAAGACACCATAAAAGAAAACAACTTCTCGGTTTCGTTGATTAAAATATAATACAATAACAATAACAATAATAACCGTTTCTTCAATGAACATATTTTCATTCATTCTTAAATTATACATCTTTACACCTCGTCGTTTTAGTTACAACCCGATTCATATTTTAGGGCTAAACTTGCGATATACTATCGATTATTACAACTTCATATTAGACTTATTAGATAGTAATCGGCATAAGCTGCTGGAGCTGCCAATCCTACATTTCGTGATCCAATTACCATTGACAAAAGTTTAATCCCAAGTCATTTCGATTTGGATCATTATATTTCTTGTTAACATTTACACTATGTATTAAGCTTATTAATCAGTCCACTGAGCGTATGAGCAATATGTTGTTGTTGTTGCTTAGTATGCTAAGGATATCTCAAGCCCTTCATCTCCATTCACACACACACGCACACTCGCATACACACCTTTTGCCACGTCGCTATTTCGCATCAATCAACAAACTAAATGAGCGTACAAATGTGACGACGCCTCACAAATCCCAGTCGCACGTGCTTATTCCCCTTTGATAACTCTATGTTAGTAGTAGTTGTGTATATGTGTGTGTGTGTGTGCGTGTATTGGACAACATTATGGCTGTTTGGAAGGAAACTAACTGTTTGCTCAGCGCGTTTTAATTAGTTGGCGCTAGAAACAAACCTTTGTGTTCCACTAATTGACCGCATTAGGTGACATTTACAGTTGTCAGCAGTTAGCAGAAGTTACCAGTCGACCACGCCCCCCTATTACACACACACACACAACAAATGGAACTTGTGACTGGTCACATTTTGTGTGTATTTTATCACGTGTTTGATTTATTGAACGAGGTGAACCGTGGCCCATGGCCCGCGGCCCTTTGGCCCTGCATTGACTCGCGGCATAAATGCAAACTGCAATCGTGACATAGAAAATATGATTTATGGTTTGAAACGATTGCGATTTAAGGCCATGCGAATGACAGGGAAATGTGTGCGCTCAGTATTAAATATTGGCAATTGCTGACACTTTTTACACAAAGATTAGTCATATTTATAGGGTAAAGTTCGAGCGTGGGAATTTAGTTTGAAAAAGTTTCGCCAAACTATTTGAATCATCAACTTGTTGGCTCACTCAAAAACCAAAAGTGTTTCACTTGAACAACCTTAAAGTGTCACATATTATGGACAACCTTAAAGGTGTACAGTGATACTTCCTATTCGAGTCGCTCGGTCAACTAACAAAGCTGACCGCAACTAAGGCTCTTTGCGGCATGAGGCATAAGATGAATGCCATTTCTGTAAGCAATAAATAGTTACAGCATGCAGTATTGGTCTTATGGGGCGTATACGTAACATGACCGTTGTTAAATTCAATTGGCACATTATTTTTCTAAGTATTTCAATGCCGATTTTCAATGCAGACATCACATTTGAATTCAGTTTTTCTTTTCTTCGGGTTTGGGTTTTTTCTTGCTTGTTTTTTGGCAATTTTAATGTGTACTTTAGTCCAATGCTTTAGAGCCACTTAAAATTTAATGTAAGTTTGTGTTTGGGTGTGCGCGTGTGTTTGTGTGTATGGCACTCAAGGGATCTTGTATATGTAAATATACACACTTATCCATATTTGCTTCGGCTTGGCATTTTCATTAAAACTTTAAGTCACATTTGCTGCCGTCATTTGATGCTGCTACTTTGCATTATTTAAGCAAAAGCCTCCGCACTTTAGCAAACACCAATACAAATGCAGAAGGCAAGCACACATGAGACTGTGTGTGTGTGTGATGTGTTACTTGTGTGTGTGTGTGTGTATGTATGGGACCAGGAGTTGACAGTCCTGGAGCTTTGGTAGACAAAGCCACAGCAAGCAAACACAAACCGAAACATGGCCAAAAAAATCCAGCAAGAGCTTTTGGGTTAGAGTCAGATCTGTGCAGACAGGCAAAACATAATACACTTAGAGAAACTCATAGGAAAGAGAAAGGAGTAAAGTCATTAAAAGCTTGAATCATTTTTGAATGTATACAAAAAATGTTCATCTTATTTACCATCTTCTATATTAATCTTCTTTCTTTTTTGGGTTAAGTGTAAGCGTCAAGTCGAGTGTGAGTTAACTGTTCTTTGAATTTGGTTAAGCCGTGTCCTTGCCCTGCGTAGTTGACGCCAAATGTGAACCCTTGACACACACAAAAGCACACACGCACACATTAACACACACACAGTTATTTCAGAGTACACAAAAAAAGAACCAAAAAAAAAAAAACAAGCAATTGGATACGCAGCTTGACAGAGAGAGCATCAGCGGTGACACGCATGATGTGTGTGTTTGTGTGTATGTGTGTGTTTCTGGTAGCAACAACATTCATCTGTACATAGATGGATAGATAGATAGACAGACAATAATTACAATTGCAGCAACAAGAACAATTTTGGTTCATTGTGCGGTAATAACGTATTGGCGTCGTCGTTGTTGCCTCGCTGTCTATGACAACAAAAACAACGACAGCCAGCTGTCAACTTGTGCAAACTCAACACACACACACACACACAGTCATATACAAACAAAAGCCATACGCAGCATGTCAAGCGGGGAGAATGCGCAAAGAAGAGAGAACGCATTCAGTCAGCGAAACAAATTGACAGACAATTTAGCTGTCAATTGTATTTCGCTCGTTTGGCGGTCTCCCCTCTCTCTCTTTCTCTCTTTCTCTGCACACACACACACACACACACAGTGGACTACACTGTCTAAATCAGGAGCAGGAGCTATTGAAGTAGCCTCATGGCATTAATTTGCCTCATCCTGTGCTGCATGCAAAATAGCAAACACAAACACAAAATGAATGAAAATGCCAATTTGATGGCCGTTAAGCTGCTGCCGCCCAATTGGATACACACAAACACACACACATACACACTAATACACAATGTCTTTGACTTTCACTCTAATCAGAGAGAGATTGCTGTAGCTTATCGGCAAACTAATAAACATTTCGGTGGCAGCACGTAGCATCTACTTCAAACTGACCGCAAGGAACCCTTCTTCGAAATGCCAACGCTCAAGAGTATTTTCATTTTGTGTTTTTCCTCTTTGTACACTTTCAACATTTTCAGTGAAACATTTTTTGCATGCCGCTGAGTGCATATAATTTGGTAGCCCAACTCTTTTTGGGTCCTTTTGGCCCTTTTTGGCGGCGCTCAACTTTAGCAATTAGTACTGCACAGATCCCTTGGCCGAAGTGGTATTTGTGGCAAGCAACCGCTACAGCTAAAGCTACAGCTGACACTGCCACAGCCACTGCCATTGCCACTACCGAAGCCAGTGCCACTGCCACAGTGCCTCCATTGCTGCTATCCTTGTCACAAAGCATGCGTCCTTGCTAAAAACCGAGCAACTTTGACAGCCACTTGTAGCAGCTTGCCTGGTCCCAGTTCATCTTCTTTCTCTCGTCCCCGTTACAACCACTTGCACTTGCTTATTGCATATTTGTTGCTCGGCTTGTTTTGACTGTTGTACGTCCTCCCACTCCTTTGACTCCTTCAACCTCCCACTTTGTAATTTCGTGTGCGGTTTTAAGAAAGTCACATGTTCTATTGCTCCCCATTGCACATCCACACCCACACACATACACACATTTTACTAAAGAGTTAAAGTTGACAAAAGTCGCAATAATCGGAGAAAAGTACTTAAAGCGTAAGTTAAATAGTTAGTTAAAAGATTTTGGCATCAAAAATAAATGAATCTGAATGAAATTAAAAACAAGAACTTTATGTTGCATTTATGTTGCACATTGATTTGTTCAGTTGCAACTGGTTTTATTACTACAATATTCACTATTTTTATATATTTTTTTTATTATTATTTTTTTTTTTCATTTTTAATGATCAGACACAGTACAATGTTTACTTGGCACAGTGAGAATATAAGCAAATGCTTTCGGTTGTATTGTTTTACTTTTTGTGCCCCATTTTTATGAGTACAAAGCAAAGTTTTTTGCGAGTATGTATGTGTGTGTGTGTGTGTGTGTTAGTGTGCGGCACATAAAAATCATTTTGAACAATAATAAGAAAAGTTGGCAGTGTTTGGCCTGCGGGCCAACCTTCCAGTCAGATCAAAACAGAACAAAAAGCAGCAAACTGAGAACACAGAGCAAACACAGCAAAATGAAAGCGAATGGCAGCAATGTGCATAAACTTAAGCAGGAAACTCCCGGTGCATGTACACCGTACATCAAATACACTTTAAATCATATGTTCGGTTTGCATATACAAATCTCAAGTGAAATAAATCAATGTTTTTGAAGAATCTTTACAACCAAAATATTTACTTTTCTGAACATCGCCATTCGTTCATGCAAATCATATAGGGTATAATGTGTGTGCGCATTAAATAAACACTGTGTACGGGGTGGAGGGAGGGGGAGGAGGAGGAGGTACCACTGCTGCACAAGATGAAAAGCGCGCTGAGGAAAAAAAAACTCATTCCGAAAAAGAATGAAAGAAAAAAACGAAAATACTGACAGCAGCTGGCGGCAATGTTGCTGTCATTGTGTATTCGTTGCGTTACGTATACGCACCATTGAACGAATGACACGAAATCTCATTAGGCAGTTGAAGGGCACAATGCAAGCGCTTAATTACAACACACACACACACACACATACAGACACACACTGCATCAAACCTAACAAAGCTGTGATTTGTGCATTTGATTGGGTATCTTTGAATAAACAGACAAAAACCCGTCGAGAGAGGGACATGGTAGTGGGGAATGGTATATCAAAATGATATTTTAATAGCATTTTGCATAGCTATATATACACTCATTCCAGCACGAGCTATTACGTGAGGCAATGTGTGTGTGTGGCATGATAGGACGACACTTTGACACATGAATAGAACGCAAAACAAAACAGCAGAAACAACAACAATAGCAACGGGAACAGGAACAGGGTAACGCCTCTTTCTTGTTTTTGTTTCTTTTGGTTGTAAGCCATTTAATGTGGTCTAAAACTGTATTCAAATTCATGTCACGCCTGCTTCTGGCCAACACTGGCTTAAACTGTGTATACTGTGTGTGCAGGTAAATGAGTTTCAGGATCAGAGTATTTTAAATAACATTTTGTTACTCTCTCTCTCTCCCTCTCTCTCTCACTCTCTGTGTGCGTCTTTCTTTCTGTCGTGCTTTCAACAACGTCATCAAAAGTAATTTTCTTACCTCTCTGCATACTTATTTACAAAAAATGTTTTGTTTGTTTTTAATCGCTTTTTGGGCAATGAGTTTTCAGAATTTGTTTATTTTCGTGTGTTTTTCGTTTCTTTGTTTTTGGCATTGATGAGCTCTTTTGTCCTAAAAAATGTCCATATTTTCAATAAACGATTGCAATTTGTGTGCCACGATTGACATTTCCGCTCGCTTGCGTAGTTTACCAAGCCACAACGCAAAAAAAAAATGTATATTAAAAATCACACACCGAATACCGTGTCCCTTTAGCGTTGCCCCATTTGCAAGTACTGTCCATGTTTCGGGCTCACAAAAGTCGGCTCGACTCGATTGCCAGTTCGGAGCTGGCCAATTCGTGGAAGCCGGACTGCAAACAGCACTGGTGCGATTATCGTCAACACTCTAGGCCAGGCAGGCAGGCACGAGTATTATACGCTTGACTAGGTCTCGGCCCTTGGCGTCCTTTTAGTGGCCCAGGCAAGTGACCAGTTTACCAGCTAAATGGTTACATTACGGCCATTTGGCAAAATTGCACCTGCCGCAAACTAGTTAGTTTCATGCAACAATCCAAGGAGTGATGTGTGTGTGTTTGTGTGTGTGTGTGGGTGGGTGTCCTTGTACACCAAGGAAAATATTTTAAATTAATCAAAATGTTTGAAAGAAGAAAATTTAATTTTATATGCATATTTTCTTCTTTTCTACTTTTGATAAAGTTATAATTTTCAGTTTTTAGAATTTATTTTGAAATATCTTAAACATTGTTTTTTTTTCTCTTGTGTGTGTGTGTACACTAAGGAAAATACTTTTCATTTATCAAAATGTTTTGAATGAAGTAAATTCAATTTTATATGCATATTTTCTTCTTTTGTACTTTTGATTCTATTTTTTAAAATATCTTAAACATAAATATATTTTTTCTTGTGCATCTCGTATCTATTTGGCACTTTGTAAGCAAAACTTTCCTAGGCAGCTTTTAAAATAAAATTTTCCTGTAGGTCAGTCGAGAGGTCGTTCAGCAGATGGATTGCAAGGAGAAGCATCTATACTATATATATGGCCGTTCGGCTGGTTAAACACTTGACCACTCAATTGAGTGTCGTTTTTTTCCCCAACCATGAGTCCATAAATAATTACTTAGCTGGTGAATGAACTCAGCTTTTTAGGTCACAATTGTTGATGTTGTCTAAATAGTGGCAGATGTATTATTTTTAATTTCGTTTTGCGTACTTGAATTAATTAGTTCAGTTCAATTAAATGTTTTTCTACTAATTTTACAAATAAATTGATCAAAAAAGGCTTAAACGGTTTTATTGATGAAATATTTATATGTTGCATAAATTCGTTTACCATTAACAAATCCCAAAGATAAAAAGTAGAAAATTCAATTAAAATGACATCAAATAAATTTAATTGCATTTTTCATTGCAATTTTCTTTGTGGCATAAATTCATTTAAAAATATAAAAAATGTGATCAAAAATTCTTCGATATAATTTAGTTTTAGTCTTTGCTGCAAATAAATTTACAAATTTTGCTAATTTGACTAAGCAAATTTATTGATTTTCTCCTATTTTCCATTGCATTTTCTTACAATCAGCAAAGAGAAAACAGAGAAAAAAAATGAGTTTGCCCCTTTTTGTGGCACACTTCACTGGTTTTAACGTTTTGCATATCTAAAAGTGCTTTCCTTTTTCCGCTTATATGATTTAACATTGTTGTTGCACAAGCTAACTGGTATAGATGGAATAAAAAAAGGTTTTTGGTTTTGGTTTTTGCTGCCTTTGCGGAAATGAAAATATATTTTTGGCAATTGCTTTTATTTGATTTAGTCGTTGAATTAAAATTTAACAGCACAATTTTATGGTTTTAGCTATGAAATAAAAACTTCAAATGCAATCAACAAAATGTAAAGATTTTAGTTGAAAATAAATAAAATAAAAATGTCAAATCGGTTTTCTCTTCACTTTAACCAAAACGCATTGTGGCATCGTTTAGATTATGTGTTATAGTATTACACGCCTTGAAATTGAATACTTCATTAACGCTAATTGGTTGTCATGTTCATGTTCATGTTCATGTTCGTCCTTTAGTCTGTAGCCAGACCAGACAAGAACAATACAAAATTCATTCAAGTGTATTAAACAAATTTTGCTTAAAATTGAATTGGAGCAAAAGAAAACCATAAGTGAAATGCATTAAGTTTATTTTTCATGTGGTTTAATTTTAAATATATCTGTTTGCTTATAGCTTGTATGACGAAGAATATGTTATCCTCATTTTTCTGAGAAAACAATCATATTTTTTAATGAACTTCTGGGAAAAGTATCAAAATTAAAAACATTTCCCGTTAGTAAGACGTTTTTCTTTCTAATCTTCGTTTGACGTAAACAAAAATCCATCAATATTTGTGCAGCTGATAATATATCTATATATGACTCAACTCTCTGTGTCTGACGTTTTCTCAAAGTTCTAGAACGCTTTGTCCAAAGCGTATACGCAATTTAATGAAATGGTTAAAAAAGTGTACATTTTTTATGTGTGTATGTAACATATGTTATCGATAACAGCGAAAACATCGTTATCAAAAATTTGATGAAAACATTACAAATGCTTTAGGTCAAGGGATCTTTTTATCGAGCTTATGAATGACATACCTATATACGATATTCACATTAATTTTGAATCCGAAATGACTGTACCTAAAAGAAACTATAGTAAACTTGACATAACAGTATGCAAACTATGAGTATTATACACAATTAGTGTTATATTCATTATCCATATTCGTAAACATAATTACATAAAAAGAAGATCGTGAGAAATTTGTCATTGTCCCAACGACCCAACCACCTGAGAATTGAGTTCGTGATACTATAATTCTCTGAATACTATAGTTCTCTGTATACTAAATACACCTATATATGGAGATATGCATGATTAATATTTATGTATGGCGCGCCTTTTTTAGCCACTCGACTTGCGCGCTATATTCAAGTGTTTTCACCCGCACTGAGCACAGTATCGATTTGGTCTTCGAAGCGGAACGACCTACAAAAGTCACTTGCAATATTCTACAAGAAAATTGTACTATAATTAAAACGAAAATTTCAAGAGTGAGTAAATATAATATCGAAGTTAGATAAACATTATTGTAGGTTTTGCAAATAAGTTGTTCTGACAAAAGTTTAAACAAGTTTGGTCACTTTGGTAACAGGCGAATTGTCACTATAAATTCAAGCTACTTCTGTATTATACATTAAAAAAAAAAACAAAACAGATGGGAGAAGAATAAAGTAATCCAAAAGTTAACCGCAAACCAGCTACATGCAGGAAGTTGAAGTAAAATTGCAACAGAATTTGATGTCTAATTTAAAAAAAAAAAACACAAACAACCTTCGGCCAAAGCCAATGCCAAAACCAAAGCCAAAAACTCTCTCAGTGTGGCTAAATGCCAAAAAAGAAAACCGCAACAAAATTTACAGTCACGAAAGTTTTGTTGCCACTGCCACTGCCACTGCCAATGAATGGGTTTAGTCTCAACTAATTGAGATTGAGTTCGTACAATCTAACTTTGACACTGTGCTTTTCTTCTAACCAATGATGGATCTTTTTGCCTTCTGCCAATTGCAGATACCACAACAACCAACAACAAACAGCAAACACCCAGAAAACCAAAAAACACCCAAAAAAAAAGGATATGAAACAAAAGGGGCAAACAATTGCCGGCTCTGCACTTCCGGTCCTGCTGCTCACTCTGCTGCTGTGTGTGGCCCAAACCGTCAGTCGACCCTCGACAGAGAATGGGGAAGGAGACATTGATGCCCTGCCGCCGGATACAGACAACATTGAGGTAAGTAGCCAAATAAATTGTTAAATTTTCAATTCTGAATCAACTCAACTCAACTCTTTGACAGTTTCATCATGTAAAAGTTGTGAATGGTGTTATGCACGAGGATCATCCGGTTGTTATGTACAAGGAGGATTTTGTCAGTGAAGACTATGGTAAGGTTACATCAATCAATAGCATTGACGCATTCCACATTTAATATACACACTACTCTCATACCAGATCCCAGTAAAAACGACACCAAAATGAATCATCAAAAACTATTTAGACGCCAGCAACGCATTCGTCATCATCACTTAAAATCCAAGACCAATCAGCCACTGAAGATTGAGGAGCCACAGGAGAAGATTGTGTTCGATGTCCTGCCAGAGACACCGCTAGTAATGAACGATGATGAGACGAGTATCAACAACTTTGAGGTTGCTCAACTTGTGCAGCCCTCGAAGGAGGAATCGTTACAAAAGTATCCCAAAAAGTATCACAGTCGTCATCGTCGTCAGGCCAACAATCCCTATGCTCGTCGTCAGTCATCCTGGACCGACTACTATGCCGATCAACAGAACGCCCTAGCACGCCAACCGCCATCATCACACTATTTGCCAGCACAACCTCAAACACATTATCAGCGGTAAGTCACTTAGCAGAATGCGAAGACTTGTTAAGTTTGGTTATAAGTGGTGGGAAGTTTTGAGATACACTTAGGCTATTTTGTTTTCTGACACAGTTTTAGAAACATATTCACTATTTCCTATTAAAAATACTGAATTGTTATTGCAGTTATCCGGTGGCTGGAAAGAAACCAAAGTATCGTGGCAGACTACCCTTGTGGCAACAGAGAAAGCCACCAACTACTCCCATTTCTTTAGATAATCGTGACGATTTTTCTAATGAAAATGGTTTGTTCCACAACTCAAATCCTGATGACGCAGACTTCTCCGTCTTCGATCAACCCCGACCAGTTGGTGGCGGTGCCGGAGCTCAAAGTTCTCAAGGCGGTTCCGCCTTTCAATCTCCATCAGATTTTGGTAAGTTCTCACTTCTACATAACTCTGAAAGTTAATTGATAACTTTTAATTCGGTTACAGATGATGATGATCGGCGGCCTTCATGGGGTGAAAGTGTAAGACGTCCTTGTAAGTATTAAAGCGTTTACAGTAGTTAAATTTTATATTTTTCCCTACGTTTGTGTGTTTACCTGTCATCCATAAATTGTATATAACAATATTCATCTCTCGCTTCTTCTCCCTCTCTCTCTCTCTCTATCTCGATCTATCTATCTATCTCTATGTGTCTCTCTGTGGCACACACACATACACACTTTGTTGACATCTGTTCACAATTTTCATTATGCCACAGCAACCAGCCGGCCAGTGGCACCCTGGTCAACGGCAAGGACCACCCGCCGACCAACGACAAGGCCACCTCAGGTGGCGACCAGCTCACCGGCGAGACCAACCGCAAAACGACCCTCCACCTGTGTTTGGGCAATTGTGAACTGTTGCTCGCAGGACACAAACCGGATACGTTACAATTGCTTTGAGGAATTCGGTTGCCACGGTGCCTTCTGGGGCGTCAATCCGTGTGCGAGCAATATACGCGACAATGCGATTGCCTCTCTAACGAGATAGTCATCCTGAGAGTCCTGCCACAAACACACACACACCAAGCATTTTCTAAGGATGTGGGTGTGTCGCTTACTTTCGAAAGTATTTAATAATGTCTACTAGATGGAATACAGGAAATCATCTTCTTTTTTAATTTATTTTAAGCATAGTCCTTAACTCGACAACAAACACAAAAAACTACCGAAATAAACATTTTGTTTAACTTACAATTATCTTCTTTTCATTGTACCTAACTTTGTTTCTCAATTTCTTTTCTACTAATTGCCTGGTGGTAACCCAATAACAATTCGTTCAACTTATCTCTAATTAACCAATTGTTTTAACACATCCTTAGTCACTGACAACAACAACAACACACACACATACACAATTCATAATTCCAAGGAGAGCTCGTTTTCCTAATTAAAGTAAATACCAAATGCTTGTTAACACTTTTAAGGCTAGCCATTGTTGTTGCTAGTATTAATATTAACCTGCAACATGGTCAGCAAAACAAGCTTTGTTCAGTTGTGTGTAAATAAGTGAAGTTTCTATTAATTGTGTAAATACTCAGAAACACAAACAAACAAATACAAAAACACACACACTCACACACCAGTTGCATGTTAACATGGCGGCGCCTTTTAATTGCAGTGAATGTTGAGTATACGCCACCAAGACTACCAAAACCCGCTCGAGAGCCAACCAGTTGGGCCAGTCCACAATCCAATAGACCAAGGCCACGTCAAGGTAAGAGATAACTATGGCACTTGAATTCTCCTCCAACGGCTCTGAAAGTTAATCAATGTCTTCCCGTTTACACACAGATACCGCACTGTACTATCCTGGGGAGCCCATCTCGGAATCAGGCAGTGCCTGCAATCGTGCTGCAACATTGTGTTGCACGCTTGGTAACCTGGGTTCACTGTACGATTGCTATAATCGTCTGCAGTGTGAACATAGCCTTGCGGAAATCATTTCAACGTGCTCGTAGAACTTTACTTGGTTTCCGCTTCAACTGTCAATTTTGCCGCCTTGGAGTGACATAAGCCCTTTAGGTCTGTCCTGTCTTATAATTAAGCTTTACTGCACTTAAGTAATGCAGACTTTTGTTTATTCTATTTGATTTGACCTAATACTATTTTAATTAATGCCGCAATGTATAAGAAACAAAAACAAACAGGAATCTAGTCGAAGGCCGGGTGTTCGCCGGGTTGCTCCCAAATGCTCAACATACACAGCGAGAAAACAGAAACCAAAATATACAAAAAAAAACACAAATTACAAATACGTTTTTACTAGACACAAATATTGTGTATAATAATGCTTAAAAATTCCAAAAACATTTCCAATTGCATTTAAAAATAACCTTTTTTCTCTCTCTGTACTACTTAGCTAAGTAGTGCCACATAGGGGCACATCATTATCATAGTTTAGCGTAACATTTATTTTAATACTTTTACATATTGTGAAAAACTTTGAGTTCAGATTAAATAAAGTTCACTCGACTGGTAAAAACTAGCTAAAGTAACTTGTTCTCTTCTCATTTTGCCCCAACCTTGATGCAACCAACCTCTTTGAAGTGAGCTACTTATCAGCAAATGACAAACATTGTTCATAAACTATACTATATTGTAGGTAAGTGTGTGTATATGTGTGTTTTCTTCTCTACCTCACGCGCTGTCATCTTTCGCTTAGACTTTGCAGTTGTAAGCAGTTGTGTAAGTCGCCACATAAGTCCTTAGACAGCCGGCGACAACTTGACAACAAATCTCAGTTGATTTAATTTGCCAGAATAATGTCACTTGCAAAATGCTATTGAACAACAACCCACGCAACGCACAAACAAGTCCATAAGGCGATTACGTTGTGGTTATTCTGTTGTAAGAGCCACGCCTATACAAAACAACACAAAACAACGCCTCCAAGCATTTTGTATGGCTTAATTGAATCGTGTTTTCTGGTTCTGCTTTTAAATAGGTTTCAACCACAATGTTGTGATTGTTCTGGCATAACAAAGCCCATACTCTTTCTAAGCCCAAAACGAAAACAATATTTGAATCAATAAAAAACTAAGCAATTAAATGAAGTTAAAGGATAAAAGTTGTGTTTTTCGCAATAGTAAGACTTAAGACTTAGTAGGCTCTAGTCGAGGAACCCTTGTCCTGTTTGATTTAACTTCAATATCTCATATCTCCGGCTTGTCTAAGCTGATTTTAGCACAGATTCTGATTACTTTGTATGAAGAATTTCCTCTAGTCGTAAAAGCTATAGAAAATTCCAAATAATCTCTTATCACTAGCTCTAATAGTTTCTGAGATCTTCGCGTTACACAAGGACGGATAGACGAAGAGAAAAATTTCGATAACTTTTCAAATTTACGATATTCACATGCAATCGATAACAAAAAAATCTTGAATTTCGAAAACTTTAAAGTGAGGATTAAGACTATTAACAAAGTAATGAACATCTGTTAAATGTTAATTAAAATCAGTCAAGAAACACGGGAGATATAAAACCATGAAGCATTGGTACGGTAGTGCAGGTATGTCTGCTAGCCCTACCGTCAGATCGTCTGTATGGTCAGGGGTTATGGATATCTTCTAGAATTGTTTTTTTATTCATAAGGATATGCTGATTTAAGGCTATGCTGACTTACTGCTGAAAATGATTAAAGTTGTTAAGTATCATCATTATATTGTTGACTTACCGCTGCCGCTGTCATAGGATCTTGTAGTGGAGCCACTAGTATTTGAACGTTTAATTTCACGCCGACCCATTGTAATGTCTCTAGCTGTGGTTTGCTGATGTGCCTGTTGCTGCTGCAGCTGTTGTTGTTGTTGCTGCTGTTGCTTTTGGTAGCGAAACGAGATTGGTGTTGGGGTTGTTTTTGAATTGCTGGCCACGTGGCACGTGGCAAGAAGTGCACAAGCTGTCGATGCAGCCGCTTTTGCAACCGCAGAATTGTAGCTTGAATGTGCTGCTGCAGCTGATGCTGATGCTGCTGGTGTTGCTGTGGGACTATTGCAATTGCTGTTGCAATTAAGTGACGGTGTTGAAGCTGTAGCGGTATGGCGGTTGGCCAGCTGCAAGCCAAAGCTGCGTGGTGCTTGCGTGGCGGGTGGAAACTCAAAATAGTTAACCTGCAGCTGAGTGCCAAGTAAATTGATGGCAGGCTTGGTGGCCAAGCCGCTGCTGCTGCTGCTGCTATTGTTGTTGCCTGTTGTGTGGCTTGAGTTGCTGCTGCGCCTCAGTTGCTGTTGCTGCTGCTGCTGTTGATGATGTGAATACTGAAGATGTTGCTGTTGGTGGTGCTGGTGCGATGAATGATGTTTCTGGTGGTGGTGGTGATGGTGATTGCTGCTCGATTGTACTTGATGCGGCGTTGGCGGCGGCGGGGGACAAGCGTTGTTGATGCTGTTGTTGCTGGAGAAGGACGATTTACGCAGCGATGATGGTCTTAACCCTTTGACAGGGTACAATGGGTACTATCGCCCGGCAACGCGTACCCAATCGCGGTGGTCTCGATCACTGTTGTACCAAATGCCTGCAACAAAAGGAACAAATCACACACACACACACACACAGCAATCGATTAATGGTCATCATCATGTGATTGTAATCATTATTGTTATCGCACCAATCGATAAGTACTTTAACTGGTTTGTGGCCAATAGCATCAGATTAAAGGCAAAAGTGCACTTAAATCCAATGCCGCGCCTGGCCAGAATGACAACGCACATTGCGTATACGCCCCCCGTTTTCTCTTTCACGCCCATCCAGCCCATCCAGTCCGTCCTGGCCATCGTAAAAGGCAGACCGCGTGGCCATTAACCACGGCAAAGCAAACCCATTCGGGACAACGTCCAAGCATTACGGACATTACGCACAGAACGGACAGACAAAGCAGTCAGGGCCAATTTTACCAAATATTTGGCACATGAAATCATTTTACGCTAATAAAATTTGGCCATGTCCCACGGGGCGGATCATTGATTTGCTGTAAAGCGCCATTCCACCAACCCATCAAACTGACCAGACTTTCCAACACAAACTCATACGACGCTCTCATGCGCTTAATGTTTGGGAGCTTAATATGCGTTGAATAAGATTAGATAGTTAAATATGCTGAACAAAGTTCATAAATATGGAAACAAGTGTTGGTAATAAGTTGACTATTAAATTTTTAATGAGCTGACGCCTAAAAAGGACCTCAATTAAAAAGTTAGAAAAGCTAAAAGCTGTCAGCTGAAAATGTGCCTCAAAACTTACGAAAAATCATAAAAGTCAGCAATTTTGCACATTTTGCAAGTAATATAAAAAACTTTATATTGCAATATATTTTCAATTTTATTTTGCCCTCCGTTCCAATCTATAATGTAATCAAAAGGTAGGTAAACCTAATCAAGTGGACGATGCTTACAAAATCAAAGATTGATAAAGATAAAGTATTATTTGCCTCGCCAACAAATCGCAGACCAAAATCCGACTACTCGAATTCATATGAATTCCACTTCAGATGTCTTCAAACTGCAGCAGGAAATTTTGTCTTCTATTCAGCAGGCTCAAGGAGAAAAAAGAAATATTCAATGGCATGCGACGCAATAAGAAATCAAGGCAAGCAAGCGTATAGAAATCAATAATAATATAGTTTATTAGGGTTGTCTCTCCCTTTACCTTTACTAACTTACAACTGCTGCTGCCTGCTGCCTGATGGCTGCTCAACAAGTTGCAAGTAGATTTCAATATCTGATTGGAGAAGAAAAAACCAGATGAGAAAAACAGGAAAACAGCAGAAGGAAAAAACTTTACTCGATTAACTGACAGAGAGAAATCGAATCAAAGTCTTGCTTGATCAAAGTCAATTGCAAATGCAGTTTGAGTGGAATAATGTTGTAAACAAGGTTTTCCTGCCATTTAATTATGTTGCATATCCGCAGGCGGTCTACCACTAAAATTCCAAATGACAGAACCGCTTTATAGACAGACAAGCTTGACATCGTTTCAAGGTGCTGACAGCTGGCTTGCCAATCGGTAAATACAATTCAATTTAAATGTCATGGAATGCCTTTTAATGTACAAAGGGACTAGCACTGGTTACAACCAATGCCACACACAACCACCCAAACTCATACACAGTGTCTCCCTACACATAATGTGTGTGTCACGTACTTGGCGCTGCTTGCCATTTTCATTTGTGTCCGATGCAAAGCAACAAGCTGATTTGCTCATTTGCCCAGTTCAATTATTTCTACTAATGCTGATGCTGTGCACAATACACTCAGAAAAACATATGTTTAAGAATATATTAGAGTTTCCTTAAGTAAAACGTTTTGTTTAATATTTTAAGTCCTTTACCCTTCGGCTTATACTAAATATATATTTTTAGTAATCAAATTAGCTTAAAATGATAGAAACATCAAATATATTATGTTAAACGCTGTATAAAAATGTTATTGTTATTTTTTTTCCAGTGTATTAAGGCATCCTGTCGTCGTCGCTGGTCGTCACAGCGTAGTACGAGAATATCAAGGTTGAATGGTCTAATTCAAATGCACAGCGAATAATACGAGTAAAGAAATGAAATAGAATAGGGTAGTGAGCGGTGTGGAGAGGGGGTGTGGAAAATGAATAAACCAAGAGAATAAGCGAGAAAGAGGCAAAATGCAAAGGCAAAAACTCAGTCTTCCACATGTTGCCTCTAATCGGTTCGGATTTGAATTTCCATAATATGACACCCGATATGAAAAGGGAGAGAGAAAAACACAAGGCTGACACCATAAACACAAGCAAAAGCGCCAAGCTAAGGCAACAAAAACAACTACAACAACAACATAGACAAAGGTACAACAACAACAACAAGAAGAACAACGTCAAGCTGGATAAATCTGATGGCTCAGTTTTGTCTGTTGAAGGCGGCCCAAGCCAAGCCTTTAGATCAGGAGCAACAGCCAGGGCCGGATTATAGCATCAAATTGCTGGCTGCATAGATCAAAGCGGCGGTGTAATACTTTGAGAATGTATATATATATATATGTGTGTATGTGTGTGTGTGTATTGTGCTTCATTTGTGCTTAAGCCTGACATCGTCAGTTATTTATTCGCTCTTTTTTTAATCAATTTCTCAAGTCAGTCCCATCAATAATACCCAAAAAAAAAAAAATAAACCAAAAGAAGGCAGATAAAATGAATAATGCTATTGCTATTGCCGCTTTGACTATCTTTTGCTGAGCAAGTGGAAAATGCGAATTTCCCTTTTTTTATTTTCTTATATCCTTAAACCATGAAAGGGGCAAAAAAGGTATAATGGTTTTGTGCAAAAGTATATAATTGGCAGAGGGAAGCTTCTCCGACCACATAAAGCATATATATTCTTGATTAGCCATGTTTTTTTCAAATTTTCGATAACTTTTCAGGTTTACGATATACACTTGGAATCGATAACAAAATAATCTTGAATTTCGAAATTTTGCAAATATGAATTGAAACTATTAGCAAATTAATGAAAAAATGTGAAATTTTTATAAAAATGGGCAGAGAAACACCGGAGATATATAGTCTTTAAGTTTTGGTCCGGTAGTGCAGGTATGTCCGTGTATGCAGGATTATCTCTCCGTTTGTCTGGTCAAGAGTTGAGGGTATCTGATAATCCAGCTTACTTAACTACACCCTTCTTATATGATTTTTTTTCTGCTTTGCAATTTTATTCCATTTCCCAACTTCCGCTTTTTCCTTTAAATGTCGCACACACACACAGTTATGGCATTTGGCGACCTTTTCCCCTTTTGTTTTTTCTTGTGTTTTTTTGTGACTTTTGTAACAAGTCAATTTCTACTTTTAAACTGTTAAGCATCGTTAAGTATGGCAAGCAATAAAGTCCAACAGTTTTATGTTATTATGCATTAAATTTGATAGCCACGTTGGCTGCATGTTTTCTATGACTCATAATCACTTTGGCTCTAAACTCGCTCACCTGTGCAAATGGAATTTAATTTGTATTCGTGTTTATGTGTGTGTGTTGCTGTGTGTGTTGCTGTGTGTGTGTTTACAGGTAAAAAGTCTGGGCGATTTTTACTTTGGTATTTTGCTGCGCTTGCGGCATTCGGTTTGTTCCAAAATACTTTTGTTAATAAAATTTAAGTGCGCGCCTGCCACATTCCATTTAAACATTTTACCCCCCGCCACCCCTCGCCGGAAAAACAAAAACTTAGCTTTTACATAGTTGATGGCCAAAACGCCATGAGCTGCCGTTTGCCGTGCGCCAAAACGTTGTCATAGTTAAGCCAATATAAACTTTTTTAATTTGCAATAATAATAAAAATTCCGTTTGGCAGCAGCGCACCAAAAAAAAAAATAATAATTTGGGTTGAGCCTGTTTTTGCGGTGTTTTGTTTTTTCACACAGAATAATTCAACAAGTTTTATGCGTCGCGTTGTCCTCTTTTTTGTGTGAGAAAAATATTTGTGGTTACCATTTTGTGTTTTATGGCTGTTGCCTCACACACACACACACACATGCATGCATGTGTATATAGTAGATAGCTGAAGGCTGCGGCCAACCGCGCGTAGTTTAAGACCCATTTGATTTATGAACATAGCCTGAAAGTAGAAGTGGTTTAGACACGCTCTCTCTCTCCCTCTCTCTCTCCCTTTCCCTCTCTCTCTCTCTCTTTTCGAATACCTGTTTAAATTCACAAGCTCTTCAATTTGCTATAAAATATGTTATACTACACACAGCGCCTTGGGGAACTGTGCAAATTGTTGATAAGAAAATTCGATTTGAACGCAGCCCGCAGCCAGCAGCAAAATTTATGATTAGTTTTATATATATAAGAAAAAAACCGTTTGTTCGTTCGGCTTTCAGACTTGATTAACAACTATTTTAACTTGTTTTCTTTTCGGAAAATTTAATTAATTTTGAAATCTTAAAATCAGTAAGCGGAAATAATGTTCATCTAAAAATAAAAACTATAAATAAAACTGAAAATTTACTCATTTCGTGATAGATAATTGAATTTTTCTCTCTCTCTCACACACACACACACACACATACATAAGCAAAATGCACCTGGGATAAATGCATTCAATGTATTTGGCTATTCAATCAGTTGCGTCTCTTGGGAGCCAAATGCAAGTGTAAGTGAATTTCAGATTAAATGCCAGGATGCGTCATAAGCAGAGATAGCAAACAGCTTAAAGATACACACACACACACGCATGTGGCAGTTTCTTTAAGGTTAATGCGTCTGTCGTGTGCCCCAAAATCGATTACACATGCGAAACATGAAAGTGAAATGAATACAACAGAAAATAAGCTTGAGTAGAAAAGTAGAATTCTACGCGCAACATGTGGCTTTTGGTATATTTTTGGAGTGGCATGTCAACAGAGAAGAGAGAGAGGGTCGAAGGAGTAGACACTCAAAGGAAATGACAGCGCTTGACATTGATACACCTTTTTTCCTGTTTGAGTGTATTATTAAACGAAGCAATTTTCATTTTTTGACATAAATTGTTAAGAAGAAAAAAAAAATAATTTTGTAGTATGATAAAAAAAGGCAATATAGCGAAACGACTTCAAAGACAGTAAACTGAGATTTGTAGAGAAAAAATAAAATATGAAATAAATTAATTTTTCGTCTTCAAGGGTATTTTATCTATCACACACATATAAAACAGGCGATCCATCTTGATTTTGTATACCCTTAACTCATGAAATGTGTAAAAACGGGTATAATGGTTTTGGGCAAAATAATGTACCAGGCAGAAGGAAGCTTCTTCGACCCTACAAAGTATATCTATTCTTGATCAGCATTAACAGCCGAGTCGATAATGCCATGTCCGTCTATCTGTCCGTCCGTCTGTCTGTCTTCATGTATTAACGCGTCGTTCTCAGGAACGTGGATATGAGTTCTTCTAATCCCTATGCACGACATGTTTATTTCAAATTTTCGATAACTTTTCAGGTTTACGATATAAACATGGAATCGATAATCGAAAAAAATGTTGAACTACGAAAACTTGAGAATAGGAATTTAAACTATTACACAATATTGGAAAACAGTGCAATATTTATTAAAATCGGTTGAGAAACACCGGAGATATGAAACCATTAAGCATTGATCCGGTAGTGCAGGTTTGGGTATGTCTGTCTGGTCAAGGGTTAAGGGTATCTACTAGTCGAGCTTAATCGACTAGAGCCATCTTACTTGTTTTTTATTGTCACAAGCCGCGCGCAACCTGCCAATTTGAGTGAATGAAAGCTGTTGAATATGTATTCGCGCATGTGTGTGTGTTTGTGTGTGTGTGTTTGTGCGTTTTGGGAATTTTATGAAACTCGAATGTGTGTTTGTATTGATAAACGCTTGCACATATGGTCAAAAACAGATACAGAATTATATGTGTGTGTATGTATGTCGCCCGAAATGCCGCTGGCCTTAAACAAGCAAAGTTGCATGTTACCATATTCCATCTTTTGCTGCCTCCATGCATCCGCCCCCACCCTCCACCCAACGGCAATTGCATTTTGTCTGTTGCTGTTATGAGCTGCTTGTTTATTTAAGCCGCATGTGCAAATAAACCCCAAACGCCCAAAACTGAAAACTGTTAACTGTAAACTGAATTTGGTGTAAAACGGAAAAACAGAGACAGATACAAAGAACGGAAGCGAGAGAGAGGAAAACCGACAAGCCGTGGTCGTCGTAAATGCTGTTGTTTTAATTAAAATTTAATTACATTAAGGAAAAATATTTTTATTGCCCATTTGCAATGCGGTTTTTTCCTTTTCAAAAGAAAATTTTTTTCGTTAATGTTAAATATGAAATGTTAAATGTGAAAGTTTATTTACGGCGCCTGGGGGCAGCTGTGTCTCTCTAAATACACTTTAAAATTATTAAAAAAAAAACAGGAAAAATGGAAAATATTCACGTTACATGCTAAATAAAGACAATGAATAAATTAGTTAGAGATAGGGGGTTGGGCGGAGGCAAGTTTCTGAGGTAGGGGGCAATGGGGGAAAAGTGAGCTCAACTGTGAGTAATTTACGTTTATTAAAATACCATGGACAATATATATATATATATCTTAGTTGGGGTTTTTGCAACGCCAGCAGCAGCAGCAACAGTTATGTGACAGTGTATGTGTGTGTGTGTGAGAGAGAGAGTGTTGCACTGTTTTTGTTGTTATATTGTTGTAGTTGTAGATTAACTGCCAGCTTGGGCAAATTCAAAGCTTACTTAGCTCCTAGCTCCTGCCCCTTGTTGCCCCTTCTTACAGTTAGTTAGCAAACAGTTCTGTGTTTCGCCCCTTCTGGCATTTCGTCCTGCAAACAGGTTAATTGAATTTGCTAAATGTGTTGTAAGGGGTTGGGGTAGGGGTAGGGGATCCTCTTCCCCTGGTAAGGGTATAAAAAAGGTGTTGGGCATAGCGAGTAGAAGCTAAACTAAGCACGCAATCGAAAGCTCTTTAGTAACGTGTGCTAACTCGAATAGCCTGCAGTTACTTCATTAAAAGCAACTACACTCAGCAAAAACAATGGTAGGGAACGTTAAAAAAGTTTTACAGCATTTATTAGACGTGTTTTTTCATAAAAATCCATTTGAAAGAAATATTTTCATTGACAAAATATAGAATTTACTTCATTAAACGCAACAAAATTCCGCTAAATATGTTAGAGAATGTTACGAAAAAAGTTTGAAGACTTGTTTTTTCATTAAATTAATAATTTACCCTTACCCCTATATAGTTACATAAATGTTACCCTCAAAAAGAAAACTTCCCATTAACAATATAATTAATTACTTGAAAACTTTCTTTAAAATATTAAGCTAATCTATAATACTTGAAAACATTGCAATTATATCTAAAAGCAATCTTTAAACACTTCTAAAACGAAAGTTATATATATTTTTAAGTGTACATTCCATGCGACTAGCTTCTAGTCTTTACATCATTCCATTCGCCTTGAAGCGAAAGCCGACTATCTGCATAAAGAAGGAATGCTGGCGCTAACGCCTTTTAAGTATTTTTGCCGTGCTGCAAGTCCATTTTCTGCCTGATTTCTGTGAAAATGTGCATTGCAAAAAGCGTGAAATTTTCTACAGACACCTTTGTCAGTATGTGTATGTGTATGCGTGTGTGTGTGTTAGTTGGAGGTGTGGTGTGCGTGATGTAAAGTTAATTATACTGTGAAATGGATTCAGAACTCCGCCGCTATGCACGTAACGAGGCGGCAATGAACAAACTTTTAATGCTTTCATTGCTGTGCAATTTGGCGGCCATCATAGCTCTCTTTCTGTATCGCTTGTGTGTCTGTGTGCATGTGTGCTGGTGTGTGTCAGTGTTTGTATCTGTTCGTGTGTATGCATTAACTTCATTACCAGACACACAGAGCGAAACACTGTCGCTGCTGGACCCTTTCCCCATCATAAAATATGATGATAGTCTTGACAACATTGGTCGGTCCCCCTTCCTTCTAGTTCTGTGTGGATGAAAAGCTTTGAACATTTTCACATCATACATACAGGGTTTTTACACGCACTGCTTTTTTACGAGCCTTACGCAAATTGCAAAAGGGTTGCACACATAACCCTTTTTATAGTTTATCCCGTGTCCGACTGCCAACTCGCTGACATCCAGTTAGATGTATGTTTTTTTTTTTTTATTATTTTTTTTTTTTTTTGGTTAGCGACTTGAAACTTTTACGATGTGTTTTCAACTGTTTCTACGTGACTTTTCACTGAGCATTGCATTTTGGCACTTCAGTTGTTGCTTTTGATTTTTGTTTTATGTGTTTTTCTCTTTTGGCAACAATCTCCCCTCACTCCCCACTGTTAGCGCCCAGCCAACAGTTGTCCGCACGCACTCACAAAACACAAACTAAACACACAAGCACTTTCATTAATTACATGCCACACACACACACATACAAATACAAATATTTGCCAACACGATGTACACGAAATGTAATTTTGAGGCTTAGGTTTTTATTCGAGTATTGAATAGGGGGCGAGAGAGGGCGGGCATTAGAAGCCTGTGTGGTTGATAACTGCATTTTTAATTGCTTGTGCATAACCCATGTAGCTAATCGGAGCTTAACATTCTAACATCAACAACACAACACACACATACACACACACACTCACACACAAACATACACATCTATAGTGTATACAGAAAACCAATTTCAATGGCTGAGCCTTAAATTAGGCCCCCAACTAGTACAAAGTGGTGAAGGCGATAGATGAAAGAGAGAACCCAATTATAGAAAATTTTTCATTTTCATTTGTCGGGCATAAATCACAGCTGGCAAATCGTGCAGAAACTGAAGTGCCACCTTGAACACAGTGCAAAAATGTCAACAACTTAACAAGAAAAATACCAAAAAAAAATAAAAATTTTATTGCGAACAATAATAAAATGGCGCAAAAAACAAGTGGTCGCAAAAAAAAAAAACGAAATTCGCACCGCTGCGCTGAAAAGTATGCTAAGAAAATTTTTTTTTTGTTCTTTTCGCCCACAAATTCCAATGCCTCCCAAAAAAAACATAAAGTCTGTGTGTGTTTGTAACAATGAAAATGAAAAATCGGTTGGGGGAGGGGAGGGGTGAAGAATGGTTAGCCGAAACGGAAGGGTCACACAAATGCCATTCGGCTGGAACATTTTATGTGTGTGTGTGTGTGTGTGTGTGTGTGCGTGTGTGTTTGTGCGAAATATGTGCATGGATAAGCCTGTATGTGTAATTAACAGTACTCTCATTGTGGTCGGCACATTTGTGGGCGCTTTGCTTTTGTGTGTGTATGAAAAGAACAAACAAAAAAGCAAAAAGCATTTAAAAATATATATATACCATTAGCACATCAGTGGATAGTTGTGTGTATGTGTGCAAAATGTGCTGCGGGCAGAAAAGAAAAAAAGCGAAACATTTGAAAAGAATATGTCGCACGTGTGTGTGTGTTTGGTGTTTATGATTGCGTTTCGTGAGAATGCGCTTGAAGTTTTACTTCCGTTTGAAATGTCAACATGAATTCGCACACACACACACACACGCACAAATACACACACACACGTGTGCCGTTGTGTCAGGTTGTTTGAAAGCCTGACACAAAACTAAACTTTATGCAAACTCCATTAGAAAACAGGATGTACACAACTTAAAAAGCGAATGTCCTTACAATTTGTATATATATATATATATATATATATTGTGTTGTAAAACTATTTATTTATTGAAAGTGTTTGCGAAATGGCTGCATTTTCTTATTCTTTCCACACACACACACAAACTAACTTTCAAATATCCTGAGGCGTATGTAAAGCTTGGTACTTATTTTCCTTGGCATTATCTCTCTTTTTATCTTTATCTTTATCTGTCGTATATATTTCATAGTGCTGCTGCTGATGCTGCTGCCGCATACAAGCTTTGCAATTTTATTTCAAGTGATAACAAAATGTGGTCGTGTGGGAAACCATTTTTTATTTTCAATTTTCGTTCTCGATGACATGACAAAGTGCCCCTTCAACAAGCAAGCGCAAGCAAGCAAGCAAGCGCAAGCGGCATGGCACGGAACGATGTGGCAAATGCTATGAGCAACAATGGGTAGGCGACGCGACACACACACCAAATATATCAGCGTTGGTGGAGGGGGGGGTGGGGCGCCGTTGCCGTTGCCTGGCTCAACTCAACTGCTGCTGTCTTGCCAATAAGTGAAAGAACAAAAAAAAAAAAAACATGCCTTTGGTATCCTATTTGAAGTAAAGTTGTGGGTCTGCTCGATATGCATACTGATAAAAGGATATCGTTGTCGATGTCGTCAGACAGTTTTTTTTTTCTGGGTGGGGCGGGGAAGGTAGGTGACTACAAATTCGATTTAAACGATGACGTCTTCAAAAGCTTGAGCCACAAATTTTGAGAACAATAATAACAACTTTCCCAGCTCATTGTTGTTGTTACAGATACAGCCAGATAAAAGAAGTTGGAAACAATTATAGGTAGAAAGAAACTTGATTGAAGTGTTTGAAACTCAAATAAATATGTATTCATATTAAAATCTATGAGTTTTGATCTGATTGACTCGATTTTTAAGTTTATCTGTTGATAATTTTTTTCATTACACAAAACTTTCTATTTGTTTTTAATATTTTTTCTATCCGACAAAACTTAGTTCCATTGTCATATTTTGTTGGTTAACTATTCTACACAATTAATTAATAAACTAAAAATCTTCGAGATAAGTTAAATTAGTATTTATATTCATTTTAAATAAGTATTCATATTCATTTCAAAAAATCTTAGTTTGACTCTATTTGATTAATTTGTAAAGTATAAAACTTATTTTTTATCAACTGCAATCTCACTGAAAAACACATAAATGACAAATGCGAAACATCATCTATTTATTTTATTACACAAATTTTCTCTCTGTGTATAGTATCAGTTATCATAGTACTCCTTTCCTGCTTTCCGCAAAACTCAATCCCATAGTCAGATATTGACACCATTTGATTTTGATTTCACAGTGAAACTTTAACCGGGGGCGTTTGTTTGCGTTTCCCATCCCCCATCAACGGCCCCCTCTCTCTCTTCACTTCCGCCCAAGTACTTAAACTGGGCGAAGCTCACTAAAATATTGATAAAATTACGGTTTAAATTGTTAATTAAACGCAGAAGGAGCGCTTTTGACTTCCGCTCTGGATCTACTCTCGCTCTGACTTGGCAGAGTCTCTGCCTCTTAGTACTTGCATAATTTGTACGCTTTTTCTGCAGTCGATGGAAGGAGGGCGGGGCGTTGGGCGGGTGAGCCAAAATGTTCGAATGTCCTTCGTTCTTGTGCTTTTTTTTGTTTTTGCCATTACGGCAGCCCCCGTAAGTACTCATTAACATAAGCCGCTGATGTTGTTGTTTGCATTTGCCTTAATCGCATTGTTGTTGTTGTTACTGTTGTTGTTGTTGTTGTTGTTGTTATTATCATCGCCCTTTTGTTCCGGCTAGAAGTGCCCAAGAACTTGGCCCAATGACAGCAGCGCCCAAGTCACATTTAAATTAATTTTCACATAAAAAAATTCACAAAATTCGAGCAAGTTTTGCTGTGTGCAATTTTTACGCTCATTTGTACATTTTGTGCATAGGCAAAGAAGGCAAAGTGGGCCCATAAAAGCGTTGAAAAGTTGAAAACGAACGCAAATCCCGAATATAAAAGATAAATTAAAAAATAATATCAAGCCAACAACAAAGGCAACAACCAAAACCGGATAAGCACGACACGACAAAAATGAGCGAAGAATTACGCATAAAAAGCCGCAATTGAGTTGAGTCTTGGACCGCACGCTCCTTCCAAGGAGAAGAAGGAGTGAGAGAGAGAGGGAGACTGGAAGAGTGAGAGAGAGAGAGTGAAAAAGCGGGAGAACTGAATACGCATACCATTTAAATGCAGGACTGTGTATACATACATACATATATGCATAAATCTCAACAAATTTCATTTGCCTGTCGTTTTTTGGGGCATGTGTGGGGAACGTCAATAGCAGCAGCAACAACAACAACAACAGCAACGACAACGACAACAACAACAGCAACGACAATGTACAAAAAACCAAAAAGTTGTACATGAAAACGACGGGCATATAAAAGTGAATCAAGTTAAGTAAAAGCAAGAGTAAAGGCTCAAGACGAGTAATCTCGACTAGAAGATACCTTTAAATCTTGATCTTACTTAATTACTGTAGCAATGATTGATTATATAACGCTCAGATCTTTCAAATATCCGGTTTTTCCCAACTGATTAAACAAAATATATGATAGATTTTCATTATTTTGTTAATTAATGCATATTTTTTAAGTTTTTACTGTTATCGATTACCTCTGTATATCGAAAACGCTAAAAGTTATCTTGAAAGAAACTTCTTATTGAATAACTGTCTATTTTGAAAGCCGTAAAGATTATCAAAAATTTAAAAGAACTTCATATTGATTAACTGTATATATCGGAAACCGTAAAAGTTATCGAACTGTCTATATCGGGTACCGCAAAAGTTATCGAAAACTTGAAAAAAACTTCATTAGTTTTTGAGATCAATGCATTATATACATAAAGACAGACGCACATGTCTATATCGACTTGCTAATCAGAAATATATATATATACCTAACGGGAACGAAAATGCTTTTTTCTGTTTTTTCTTACTTCTGCACAAAACCATTATATTATCTTTTTCCCCCATTTCATGGGTTAAGTGTATAAAAAGGATTTTTTCAACTTTATATACACTTTTTAAATATTATAACGAGTTATTTTAAACTCATTTTTATGAATAGTAAGTTTTAATAGACTCTTTTATGAGTTCATCTTACTTCTCCATTTCGAAACTTATCACCGTTTTTATTGTGTTTAGATCATATGAGAGAAAATTCAAACCGTATATGCCTTAAAGCATATTCCAACACATACTTAAACCCAAAGAGCAAGCCCATTTACTTACATACATTTAGCACTTGAAAGTGGCAGGATCAGACCTCATAAAATGTATTCACTGTCAAGCACACACACACATACCCGCTTGAGTGTTTTTTTTGGGTAATAGAGAGGGGGTTGAGGGGGACTGCACTGTTTCATTAAGTCTGCATCGAGAATACTTTTTTCCCTTGTTGTTTTATTTTGTTCCAGTATTTTTTTGTAGCCTTCACAAGCATCCGGGACTTGAGAACTTTTTTTATGCTTATGGAAATCAATGCACGCTTATCCAACGCACTCATACTTAAGCCCGCTTACACACACACACACACACAGACAATCAAAGGGACTGTAGGAGTTGGTGTTGGCGTTGATTTACTCATCAGCAGCTGCTGTCTCTGTTGTCTGTTGTCTGTTGTTAAGCCTCGTAAATCTTTGCGGATGCTTAGAAAGGGAAATAAGTTATAATTGCATACACTCTCGCGCCTTGATGTCTGCATCAAAATCACTTAGATACAGTCGGCTCCAAAGAAAGTAATGCGTTACGAGGCATTAATAGGTGTTCCATAAGTAGCTTAAAAATAAACAGTCAAAGTGAACACTCGCATAAGCAAAATGTGTGAGAGTGTGAGTGTGATTTATCAGCGTAGCCAGCCATGGTCTTCAACTTTCTTCTTCACTTTCTCCCTCTCTCTCCCTCTATAACAAGGTAATGTGCTTTTTTGGTTTAGTACTTTTGTAAGCGGTCTGAGTTTTGCTTAGTTTAGTGTCTAAATGCTTTAGCCAATACGGGCATGAAGCATTTGATGTCAGGAAACGGGCTAAATCTGAAAAACTAAAGAATTATAACAAATATGTGTAATTTTCAACTTGTATATATATTTTTGTTGGAGCCTTTCTAGTTGTGAATGTTTCTTTTTATAATCACTTTATTGTCAGCTTTTCTTGAACTATTTGATTCAACAAAATAATCTTTTTTATAGTATTATGATTAAAAACTAGTGACTTGTATACTTTTCAATTTATAGCATCAGCTCTTTCTTTCACTCTCTTTCAACCAAATAATCTGTCTAAAAATATTATGTTTATTCATGAAAATCCTCAAAAAATGTATATATAATATAAGAACTCATTAAAATTTCAATATCTTTCACAACTTAAAAGCTATCTTAAGATATTTTCTGAAATAGTAAAGAAAGAAGTACAATAAACAAAAACCCTGTCTGCATCTTAAGAGAAATTATCTTTTTTCATCTACTTTCAAGTGCCATATGCAATCAGTGTATTAGGCAGTCGTTTTTGCTTAGTTAACGACTCAAAACTTGCTTACTTTTTATAAGTACATGAATTAATGTTTTTACACACTAATGTTGGGTGACGCTTGCTGTTTTTGTTGTTGTTTTTGTGAAGCTGTTGCACAACTTTGTTTCTTCTTTCTTTTTTGTGCTGGATGCCGTTAAAAACTTTTCACTTTTTTTCCCCCTTTTTTTCTTCTCGATATTTTGTGGCAAACATTGAAAACAATTTATCGTTTTTCGCAAGTTGAGTTGAGTGTGTGGCAAACTACATGAAGTGACTATTTGTCTCTCTCTGCAACTAGAGAGGGGGGAGGGGTGTATGTGTAACTGTAACTGTGTACTGATGTGCGCTTTTGTGCACTTGTCAGTTGCCAGTTGGCAGTTGCAGGAGACGCGAGCCAAAAAGCATAAATAAATAAGATAGAAATGCTAACTAACTCTGTAAAAGTGAAATATAAAAGACATTAAGTGGCGTTTAACGGGGCTGCCACAACGACACACGCACACACACACACACACACACATATGCAAACAAACGAAAAGCGAAGCATTCACTTTGTATATGTGTGTGTGTGGCACGTGGCGTGTAAATGAGCAGCAAACCCAAGGTTTATTAGCATAATAAGCACAACATGGAAAAGCATCGACAATGCCAAATGGCAGATGACAAAACATAAAGACAGACTGAGAGACTGTCAGACTGTCAGACAGACTGAGTCTCTGTATGTTGAGCCTGTCTACAAACAAACAAAAAAATGATATATATTTCACTTACTTATCATTTTATGCCGCTTGGCCGTGCGTCAATCCTTCCGCAAGGATTTCTGTTGCGCGCTCGAATTATGCAGCACACAATCCACAAAAAAATGGAGAAGATTTCGCGTTTAACTGTTGCTTGTTGCTTGTGACAAACACACACACAAACACACCAAAGAAGACCAAAGAGCACACGCAGAACACAGAAACAATCTGTGATGATCAACTCCAAAAACTTGTCTACAAAATTCTGAAAAGTTGAACGCAAGCAAAACACGATAAACGCTTCAAAGCAACGATATTCCCAATTGAACCTCAATTCGGACAATTTGTGCAATTTTTTGGATGAGGGGAGTTCCTTTTTTTTTGGGTGAGCTGTTACTGTTGCTGCTGCTGTTGCTGCTGCTGCTGATTCTGCTTAAGCTCTGGTTGTTGTTGTTGTTGGTTTTGGTATTTGGTATTGGTTTTGATATTGGTAGTGCGTTTAAGCGCGTGCAACGTGCAACCAGAACGAGACCTGACGACGAACTGCGCGTTGCGAACATTTGTTGCGAGCAGCTGAAATTTCAACAGGCACACTGTTATACGCACACACATGCACACAGTGGCACAAAATTCATTTGGTTGTGATGAAATTACTGAGACTCTTTTCATTAGGAAACAAGTAAGAAGGCTCTAGTCAAGTAAGTAAGCTCGACTAGCAGATACCCTTAACCCTTGAAAATACAGACGGACACACAGTCGGACTGACAGACATACCCATACCTGCACTACCGGACCAATGCTTGATGGTTTCATATCTCGGGTGTCTCTTAGCCGATTTTAATACAAACTTTACAGATGTTCATTAGTTTGTTAATAATATTAATCCCCATTTTCAAGATTTCGAAATTCACGATTTTTTTGTTATCGATTTCTTGTGTATATCGTAAGCCGGAAAAGTTATCGAAAATTTTAAACAAACTTGTCATGCCTAGGGATTAGGAGAGCTCATATCCAAAGTCTGAAGTCTCTAGCTTTTATAGTTCCTGAGGTCGACGCATTCATACATACAGAAGAACGGACAGACAGACGGACATGGCTATATCGACTTAGCTTTTGATGCCGATCAAGAATATATATACTTTATGGGGTCGGAGAAGCTTCCTTCTGCCTGTTACATACTTTTGCACAAAACCATTATACCCTTTTTTGCCCCTTTCATGGGTTAAGAGTATAAAAAATAAAAAAAATTTAGCTATATAACAAAAATGCGAACCACTGTGCAATCATTTAGTTTTCGTAGCACAGTCTCTCTCTCTTTCTCTCTCTCTGTTTTTCTCTTTCCATGCCAGGATGCACAGTGGGCATTAAAAGAATTTTAATGCCGACGCACACGGCGTATGCGCAATTTGACAAGCTGCTAAGCAACACATCAGGCAAGAGAGTGAGACAGAGAGAGAGAGAGAGCGGAAATGAGAGAAAACGTCAAATGGAATGTTTACGCAGCGACAGCGCAACAATTTGTTGAAGAGCGACGAGCCTGAAGCTTTACATTTGTTATACGGCGACAGGACGTGAATGTCGTCGTGGTCGACTTCGTTGTCTTCGTTGACGTCTTCGTCCGTTGTCGTCCTTTGTCGGTGTCCTGTCCGAGTCAAGAACCGGAAGCAAAAAGTCAGTTGCGATAAGCAAAGGCAGCTGCTGTTCTGAGTCCCAGTTGAGGCGCCTCTTTTATTGCCAATTCGATAAAGGAAAAAAAAAAAACTGAAGCGAAGGAAAAGAACAAAAAAAAAAGGCAAAAGGCGAAAGGAGCTCTCACCTTGAACGAGCCTTGACAATTGTGCAGCAAAAGGAGACGCCTCCGACGCCTTCAACGCATTTTATTGCTGTTGCTGTTGTTGTTGTTGTTGTTGTTGTTGCTGACTGCTTTAGCATTAGCATAATGGCAAAGAATGGACGCTGGAATGGAAATTGAGTTTGGCAAGCGTGCAACTTTGTTTTTAGCATTTTGTTCGTTTTGTTGTTCGTCTTTGTTCTTTGCCCTTTTTTTTCTGATGTTGCGCTTTCTTGAGACGGGGCGTATGAGCAACATGCCATGTAGCAGCAGCAGCAGCAGCAGCAGCAGCACTTGAGCAACTGTTGCTCAAAAATAAGCAATTTGAGAAGAGCAAAAACTTTTTAATTCCAGCTTTCGTCTTGAAGGTAAAGTTATTCTTTGTCCGCAAATCCTTGGTCCAGTATATATTCATAAATATGTATGAGCGCCAGCCAAAAAGGGTTTCAATTAAATTTACTCGAATTGTGGCTCTGGAAACTTCTCATCGTTGTTGTTGTTGCTGATGTTGTTAGTTGCTCGTTTTCGCACTTTTATTGTTGTTGTTGCTTGTTGATGTTTGTTGGCTGGTGTTAGTTGTTATAGTGTACAGAGAGAGAAAAGAGAGTGGAGTTAAGTTAATGAATTATGTCAAGAAAAAGAATATTTCTGTGAAAAAAAAATTTTAAATATATTTTTTATGTTAAATTTTGTTAAAGTTTATAACTTAATCGAACACAAATCACATCTAGATTTTCTCTCTGTGTAGCATTCGTTGTTTGGCAAAGTTTTTTTTTCTTGCTTACCCGCTTGGCTGCCTTTTGCCATAGTGCGTGGCTGAGGTCAAGAATTTGCATGCAAAAATTTCGTTGCCAAAGAATTTATTTGGGTTTTGCATTTATGATGAGCGGCAACCAGCAGCAGCAGCAAAAGCAGCAGCAAGGAAAATCAGCCAACAAGCAACAGCAGCAACAACAAAACCCTTAACCGGGCTATAATAAAAACGCAAATTAAGGCCTGAGAACGAGACGAAAGTGTTAAGGAACCACAAACAAATAGAACAGAGAAATGAAAAAAGGGCAAAAAAAAAAGAAATGATTTCAAAAGTGAATCAAGCGCGGCAATGGCGAGACTTCCGTCTCGACACGAACTTTGACTTGGACCTGAACCTGGATGACTTCTTCAGCTTGGACTTTGACTTGAGGTTCGGAGTCATAATAAGACCACCGCACCAGATCCGGCTCAAATTGCTGCACGCGCAAACACACTCACACACACACACTCGCGCACACACACACACTCAACTAGAAATGAGGGTTTGGCACTTTGAGTTCGCCACGGGCGAAAAGAAAGAAAGAAAGAGAAAGAAAAAACATGAAACGTGCGCTGAGTGCAAAGGACGTTGATTACGCAACAGGACCAAAACTGACTGACTGACTGACTTGACTGCCTACATTTGCCACGCCCCTTCATTGAATTATATCTAAGACAACACACACACACAACACATACACATATAGAGAATCAATATACAGTAAAAAGTGTAACACAGACAAATACTCTCTATTCTCTCTCTCTGTCTATTTCTCATTCTGTGTCTTTGTCAAGAAAGCTGACTTCTTGGTTTAGGTTATTGAACCACAACACACACTGTGCGAGCAGCCAGCAGCACAGCAGCACCTGTTGATTGAGCTCATCAGCTATTACATTATGTAATATGCCACGCAAACAAAGCTATTTTGATGGCTTAATGCCTCTGCCACAGTTGCAGCCTCAGCTTCAGCTACATTCTCCATCTCCATCTCATTCATTCGTGCAAATGACAGCTCTTATCAAATCGAACCAAACAGCATGCTGTCTAAATTGGCATCTTTAGTCGATTGTTGGATAAATTGTATTGTATGATTTGAAATAATTGCACGCCAGGTGCTTTAAGTCATTAAAGTATTATTGTGGAATTATTGTACAATTTTTGCTGAAAATGAAATATATTTACTAAGAAGTTATATTTATTTGATTTACAAAAAAAACATAAATAATTAATTCTCATGAAACACAAAATTGAAGTAAACAAGTGAGAAGGCTCTACGACTACGAGTAAACTCGACTAGAAGATACCCTTAACCCTTGACCTGACAGACATCCCCATATCTGCACTACCGGGCCAATGTTTGATGGTTTCATATCTCCGATGTTTCTCAAACGATTTTCATAAAATGTTCACTGATGTTCATTATATTATTGATAAAAGTTTCAATTCCCAAGTTTTCAAGTTTTCAAGTTTTCGATTTTCAAGATTATTTTGTTATCGATTACATGTGTATATCGTAAGGAAACGTTATCGAAAATTTGAATCAAACTTGCTATGCCTAGGGATTAGGAGGTCTTATATCCATAATCTGGAGTCTCCGGCCTTTGTAGTTCCTGAGATCGGCACGTTCATACATACAGATGGACGGAAATACTGACGGAAATGGCTATATAAACTCAGCTGTTGATGCTGATCAAGAATATATATACTTCATGCGGTCGGAGAAGCCTCCTTCTCCCTGTTACATACATTTGCACAAAACTATTATACCCTTTTTTACCCATTTCATGGGTTTAGGGTATAAAAGGTAAAAAATTTAAACGGTACTGGCTCTAACTTATACCAATTGCTCTCTAACTTTTTGAAAAGCGCCATCTATTTGTCAGCGTTAACATTATAAACTGTTAGTAAAGGCAACTGTTAGTAGAGCCAAATGTTAGTAAGCTACTCACCAATAGATGGCGCCTCTTAAACACTTTCTTAACTCAATAAATACAAAACTATAATGAAATTTTGTTAATCTATAAAAGCATTTTGCAACCACTTCCAAGCACAAACTAATTTACTACAAATTGTATCTGTTGTTTTTTCTTTTTATTATCATCATCGTTATCTATATATATATATCATATATATATTTTGTAATTGTGTTTGTTTTAAATATTATGAACTACATTTGAATTGTACAATCTAATTAATAATTAACATTTAGCCCATAAGAGTACACAAATATAGGTTATCATTACAGATATACTATAGATTATTAGTTTTTATTTAGTTTTATTTGATTTGTTTATCATTATGTTTATTTGCCTAGCAACATTTACATTTACTTAAATGACTAAAATATTTAAATATATATATATAGATTTATTTATTTTTGTTTAATGAATTACATTCAATTTGTTTTGTGTGTTGTTGTTTTTTGATTAACTTTTAGGATTACTAACTATAACAAACGTAAATAGCGCAGTTTTCTTAGCTTTTTTGATTTTTGTTTTATTATTGGATTAACGATTTTCACAAAAACAGAAAATATCGTAAGCCATATATGTATGTATGTACAGTAGAGTAGAGTTGTAGTACCAGAGAATATATATATATATAGGTAAATGGATATATATATTACGTATTCCATTGCAAATCCTAAGCCAAACATATACATATATGATTTAAAGACTTTCTTTTCCATTTTCAAGCATTCTATAAGCAAAAAATTTACAATTATAAATATATATATTTTCAAAAATTTTATTTAAGAATATTATTATTTTTGTTGTCAATTAAATACGTTAAGCATAAATTATTACATAATTGTGCTAATTGGTTTTTTTTTGTTGTTTGTTTTGTAATTTTCAATCTAAATATTTTGTTGGAACATTTACTGTTTTTTTTTTTCGTTTAATTTTTATCAATTTACGTTTTACGCTTTTTTTTTTTTGTTATTTGTGTTTCACTTTATTCTAAGGGTTATTAAAATTAATATGTACAAAAGTATGACTTAATAACTAGCAATAATTTCTCCTTTCTTTTGCTTTTTTGTCAATTGCTGTTCAAACATTTCTTTCAAAGAAATTCCAAATGTTCCTTTGAATGGTTATATTTCGGGTATTTTTTCTTTCCTTTCTTTTGTTTTTAGTAATTTTTGCCTGCAAATTGTGTGTTTGTTTTACGTCCAGTTATTTTTATGATTTATGCACAGAGAATTCTACTAATTATAAGCGCTAAACATTATGTTTGTTTATATAAAGTATTAGTTTCTATGGTATTTTATGCAATTAAGTTTCTATATACTCTATACGTATGTTTTTGTGTGTGTTTATATTTATATGTGTGTGTGTGTGTTTCCTCTTTTTTGTTTTTGTATTTTAAATTAGAAGCGACCAGATAAATCCTGAAAAGAAATGGAAAAAGAATTAGTTAAAAATGTTTTACTACTAAAAATATTTAAGGAAATATAATTTTAAAGCCTTTTACAATAAAAAATTCAAAATAAATCCAAGAAAATTGACACTCATGAAGCAAATCATCAGCTCATCTTCGCTGCTTATGTTCCAGTTAAAGGACTTACTCAAACACACATCAACACTTCATCAAAAAAAGGGGACTATCAGCAAACTGGCCAGCGGCAGCCGCCCAAAAATTATCTAATTTATTCAAGTTCTTTTGGGAGGGGGAGGGAGGGGTGTCAATTGACACTTGGCAGCTACTAGACTTTGCGCTTTGCGTGGCGTCAAAATATTCATAAGCGATAAGCAAATGTGAAGGAATAGAAAGCCTTAGCCCTACAACTCCTAGAGAGGGGAGGGAGAGACCCTGGCAATATTTATGCAAATGAATAAGAAAAAAATCCACAAATTCAAATGGGAAACTACAAAAGACAAGCTCTCGAAATTGTGTCATAAAAGCGAAAGCGAAGTGTTAAACATTTTGAAATGACAATATTTAGCTGTAGACTAGAGAGGCCTGCTTTGCTTTGCGTTTGCTTCGCTTCTAGCTATAATAATAAATTTTTTCTCAAGTGCTCTGTGAGCATAAAAATCAAAAGATTTCGCTTATCAGCCGTCGTTTTATTAGTTACAGCTTAAAATTATATATGTATGTGTGTATGTTCGAGCTTTTCGCGCAATTTTTATAACCGGCAATTGAATTTTATGTCTTTGACACGGAATGAAAAGCAAAAGAAAAAAATTTGTTGCCTACTTATGTGCGCCATCAAATATGAAAGTTTATTGCCCGCCCTTGGGCCTTGTTGGTTGAATGACTTCCCCCCCCCCTTTCGCCTGCTCGACTGCCTGTGATTAGTTGCCACGCCCCTGGCATATATATATATTTGCACTTTGCACACATACAGAAAGCCCTTTCCTGTTTGCCAACGCCAACGATTAAATGTGCTGCCTTGCAGGGCCTTGCAGCAGTTTATTACAACAAGCAGAGGCATCGTGCAACATTGCGCTTGTTTGCTTTATTACTTATTACACAACATGCTGCTTGTTTGTTTGTGTGTGTGTGTGTGTGTGTGTGTCACATCATTATCCTTTGTCTTGTGCAACAAGTGTTGCAAATCGCTGAGCTTTGTTTGCCGTGTGCGACACACACACATACACACACACACGTAAAATCCTTCGGGGTCTTAAGCAGCTTGTACAAAAAGCCCTTTACTTGCTTGGCGCTACACTCATGCGTACACAGTGAGAAATCGTTGACTTCTAAGCAAATATTACGCAAACATTGTAAACGAATCACTTTATAGGAAGAGTGTGGAAATCTATATCTATATATACATATATCTTTATCTATATCTATATCAATATATATATCCTATATCTACATCTATATCTATATTTATATCCTATATCTATATCTATTTCTATTTCTATATCTATATTTATATCCTATATCTATATCCATTTCTATTTCTATATCTATATTTTTATCTATATCCTATATCCTATATCCTATATCCCATAACCCATATCCCATATCCTATATCATATATCCTATATCCTATATCTATATATCTACAGTTTACAAAGCACAGCTCAAGCTGTTAGATTAAAACCCGAATAACTTCAAAGAAAAGTGTGAAAGTAACACAAATAGGAACCTTTCTCAAACTATAACTGACTGACTGCTATCAACTCACAGCCCAAACGTTAAGACTTGGTGATCAAATTTGTTCTGAAAATAATAGCTTATTAACCGAAAGGTAACCTATACCATAGGAAAGGATTGTTATGAAAAGCATCTATAAATAAAAAGCTTAAAGATTAAATGGATACATTTTTCAAACCTTTTTTTCTAAAAGTAATAATATTCCTCAATTTGATTAAAATATTTGACTCTTTGTTTCTCTCAGTGTTTTTTATGTGTATTTATTTTTTCTTGTTGCCTTTTGCCTCTGCCACTTGGCATTTTGTTATTTTCTGCGAGACTTGCTACCAAAAAGACGTCTTCATGTGGCACGACCTCCATGTGGCACGACTGCTCGAGTTAAGTGAGTGTAAATGTGGTTTGCCAAAAGCCCTTCACTCGTCCCCCCTCAGTTCCCCTTCAGACCCCCTTTAACACTTCACCAACCCCTGTACAGTGCCATTGAGCTTCCTGTCGCCAGCTTAAATGCTATTAAATTGCTGACAATTTGTATCATTATAAATTCTGTGCGATGGCAAATTGATTTTGCTTGCTACACGCTGCATGTTGCACGAGTGGCACAAAAGTTGTGTGAGAAAGAAAGTCAGACATTTAGTTAAGTTAGTTAATTGGTCGGGGTCTGTCACCTGTTTCCCTTCGATTTTTTGTTCTATTCTTTTGTTGCAGGGAGCATCAGATAATCAGATTTCCCAATCAGAACCAACAAGTTCTGGACAATTAGCTCTCACTTTTCTCACTTTTCCCACTTTTGTGGTGCATAAGTTTCTTGATCTCCTGGGCACTGTCAAGGCTAACTCAATTTGTGGCCGCGTTCGCAATACGAAATCTCCCCAGACATTTATTAATGATGCGCGGCGTTGGGGCATTAAAATTTAATCAAAAAATAAGACAGAGAAAGAGCAAAACTTGTCGCTAAAACCGAAAAAAAAAACGCAAAACTTGACTTTGCCTGAATAATTCAGCGAGTTTGCGGACAAGTTTCAAACACCTTAGACATAGAAATCAAGAATATATAAAATAGAAAAACTTTTTCTTTTTCGTTTTTCGTTTTTTTTTTTTTGGTTTGGGTCGCCAAAATGGTAGGCCGGGACAACGCCTTTAATGTCAGCCTCAATCTCAATCTACAACCACAAACAAAAAAAAAACAGCAACAAAAAACTCGGATTTTTTTTTTTTGGGATTGCTGCTTTTTCAACTAATAAATTGCCTCAAAATGCTTTTGTGTTTTACGCGCGCTTTCACCGGGGGCAACCAGGGAGAGAGAGAGGGAGAGACATGCCCCAACTGCTACTCCCCCCACCCCCCCTTGGCATGCCCCATACAGCAGCTGCAGCCATAATTTGTGTGACTTTATTATGTGTCAAGTGAGTCAATCTGATGATGATGATGATGATGAGGAACCGAGAAAGGAACAAAAGGAAGGAAGCTGAAGGAATTGTGATAACCTGCGTATTACATTTTATAACCTCTAAAACCCCGCTACCCCGCCGTTCTTCTTATGCAACAACTTTTAGCCGTTTATTGACATGTGTCGCCTGGCGGCTGGCTTATTAGATGCTTCCTTAAATCTGAAAGTCTTTCTCTATTTCTATTCTATTAAATATGCAACACGTCACTTTAAGGCATGCCACACACACACACACACAAACACACACATACATACAAACACACATTTCCTCTGCATTTGCATAATACAAAATATTGTAAGAAAGATTTTTAAAAAATGTATATATATATATATTAAGCGCCTGTCACTTTGCAAAATTATAATATAAAAAGCAAAAAAAAGGAAAAAGAATAGAAATGGAATAAAATGTAAATCCGACTCCAAACAGTTCTTCGAATGGTGGATGGTATGGAGTGTGGATGCAATTCAAATTATTCACTCAAATGAAGCGCGCGCCAAACACAAAAGTTTGCACTTGGCATAAATTTTCCCCCGCACCCCAAAGACGATTTGATTTTATTTTATTAGCACATCACACGATTGGCGCCAGAACTTGAGAAAAAGTTACAACTTTGTCCTGGCAAAGCTGACTCCCACTCCTCCCACTTCATTGTCTCAACTTTTTCTTGGCCAGAAATGTATTTTTTTCTTCCCCTGGTCGCTTTGCTGTTTTCTAATTGTTGGCTTACAACAAACTTAATGTGGAATTCAATTTGTGCGTACTGCAACTGAAACGAAGCCCGGCGAAGGATGGCGGGGAAAAAACTTTTTTGTATGGCATTTCTTTGGGTTTTTTGTCGCCCACGACACTTCTCCCACTCTTTCGCCCCCCCACGACCACTCGGTTCCAATAATGGTTTAGTTAAAAAACTTAGGCACAAAGCAAAAATGCACACTGACAGCTTATCTCTGACATTGAAAATGTCCAGCATACAAATGAAAGTGAGCAAAAAAGGTATTAAGAGTGGGATCAATTACAATGTATACGACTGGTAAACACACTGCAAAACAGAGAGAGTAGCATATGTGAACAATTTTAAGAACTTAAAGCATTAAAAGGTAACATTTTGGAAACCATAAAGTTAAGAAATGAAATCGCTAATATGGTAAACCTATTGTTAAAAAGTTTTTCTTCTTCTGTTTTAAGTTTCCCCAAAAACCCGAAAACTTCCTAATACAATTTTCCTTACTCTTAAGCATTAAAACGCTTTTATGCTTAAATGGAAAAGTTATAGTTGTAAGTTGTATACAAAAATTAATATTATTATGTTTTTTTTAAACCTTAACTTAAGGAAAAGTTCCCAATACAGGTTTCCTAGCTCAATCAATCAATCATTGAGTCAATCATCTATAAACACAGATTCGAACCCCTATTCACTTCGTTAGCAAATTGAATAGTAATAGTTTAGAGCCAATCAATTAAATAACTCAGTGTTCCGAACATAAGTTTCCTAACCATTTCCCCACACCCCCAACTTCAACTTAATCCAACTTTGTCAAAGTGAACACTCAAAAAGCGTTAAAGGGATAAAGGGTTAAACTCTCTCAAGCTCAACCATCTATATGCCATGGCAGAGATGAAAATTCGATCTCGTAAAATATGTAAAAAATGCACAAATGTAATTTTTCAATATTAGCTCTCGCTAGCTAGCACACACTTAACACACTTGATTTGAGCCAGGGCCAACAAAACAGGTAAATAGCCATAGGTTTTTGTCCCTAACAACAACAACACTGTTCGAAGGAGTCGAAGGACATGCTAGCCATGCATAAGTCACCCTAAGGACGTAATTAATTTTTCAGCATTTGCTTTTTGCTGCTGCCGCTGCCGCTACTTTGGCTGCCGTGGCAAAATTTTCAGGTTCATGTTGCCTTGACGAATTTGCGCCGCGAAAATAAAAAAAAAAAACGGACCTGCGAGAAATGCTTGCGGGCTCGCTGCTTGGCCCAACCAAATTAGCGCGACCATTACATAGGATGTGGAGTTAGAGGGGAGTGAGGCGGGGGCGGGTGGGGCTAAAAGACCTAAGGATATATAAGGGGGACACTTGAATGTGGCACGAGTGCTCACGTACACTTTATACATATTTCATGTGCCACCGGTAAGGTAAATTGACTTAATTTGCTATAATTTTCAAGCGCTTTAAAGTTACAAATTGAAAAAAATTGCCTTTAAAAATGTATTTTATTTCTGTGCTTTGTGTTGGAACTGCGGGTTTAGGAGGGGGTTTGTGGGTTGGGGGGCGCACTTGACATTGTATTATGATAATTGAACGCGTGTAATTGCCCTCAAGTAGAAAAAAAAGCAAGAAAAAAACGAAAATCCTGCAGTCAGCAGTCAGTAGAGTGAATAAGTACTTCTCTAAATGGCAATGAAAGATTCATGGGCGAAACAGACTCAAATGAACTGAACTAAGGCGATTTATATGTATACAAACAGGACACACAATATAGGGGAGGGTGACTTCACTTTCCACCCACTCTCCCCCCTTCTCTTTTGTTAGCCTCTTACATATTCATATAATGTATATATCTCGCTTGTGATTTTACATTTTATTAACATAATTTATGCATAACTGTCATATTGAATGGCTTTTAGGCTTGATGCAAATTGAAACTGACTCTCTCCATTCCCTCCCTCTTCCCCTTCCCTGCTACTTACTTTGTAAACTGTAGTGGGGGGGGTGGGCGCCAGCTGCAGATCCAACTCCAACTCCATCATCATCTCAATCCCGCAATTCTTATTCTTTTTTGTGCTCTTATCGTCATATAGTTTCTCATCTCATCTCAACATTATCATCATCTTCCTCGTGTATTGTCCTGTTTTCTATGCGATTAGGCCCAGCCAAAAACGACGTTGCAAGCACAATAATCTCGAGAGCCGAGCACTGCAATCTAATGCACCCAGGAGGGGGGTGAGGTAACCACACTTGGTTGTGTGTACTGCACTCGATTCGCTGTTTGTGTGGCCAACTCCAATGTATTATTGTTGTTATTGTTATTGTTGCTTAAGAGCAACTGTTGCTGGTGCTGCTGTTGCTGCTGCTGTTGCTGCTGTTGTTGCTGCTGTTGGTGTTGCTGTTGCAATTGCAATTGCAACTGATTGAGTTGCACATTTGCAGTGTTGCTGCTGTTGGAACTGCCGCTGTTGCTGCTGTTGTTTGTACTATTATTGGCTAAGATCACATTGGTTGCATTCGTATTGACCGCCGCCAGCGGTATATTTATATCCAGAAGGCCATCATAACGCATCTCCTGTTGCAGCAGCTACAAAAAAATATATATTCTTTATAATGTGAATCAAAAGTATTCCAAATTTTCGTGCTCACCTCTTCGACATTGCACTCGAGACCGCCTTGAAAGTTCTCCAAGTTAAATTCGTCAATTTGCTCACTGTTGAGCGCCTCCAGGCATTGTCCTATCAAAGTAGAGGCGCAGTTATTATCTGCTCAGGGTTAAAGAGAGATATAATATATATGTTAAAGATGTTTTTTGATAAATTTTGGGTTTGCCTCACACTTACCCTCCAAGCCAGTTGACAACTGTTGTTGCTGCTGTTGTTGCTGTTGTTGCTGTTGTTGCACGAGTAGTGAACCATTATCGGAGGCAGCATCAAGCAAAATGCTATTGCTATATGTATTAAGGGAGTCCGAGGAGGGCTCACTGTTGGGATACGCAGGCGACATGGTGGTGGTAACTGAGTTGGGTGACAGGCCCTAAAAAAGATATATATATAACAATTAAGTATTATAATTCCGATTTGGATTTGGATTCAACTTACATCTCGCGCACTGTGCAAGCAGCCGCAATTGAGCGAACGATGCAACAGGCATTGTTGCTGCTGTTGTTGTTGTTGCTGCTGTTGTGGTTGCAACGTATTGTAGCCAGTTGCAGAGACGGGTCCATTGAGGGCATAGCCTTGTGGCAGCTGGGGCTGTTGTGGCGCCTGCTGTTGCTGGTATGGTGGTGGCGGCTGCGTTGGCATTCCGGATGCTGCACTAAACCTACTCCATCCGTACGATCGTTGGGGTCGCAATTAAAACATAGAAACACACAAAATTTTGACTTTACAGAACGGTTTCTAAACAATATTTCGATGTTCATTTATATAGGTTTATTGGTTGTTCATGTTTCATTCTTAATTTCTTCCATTAATGGAAAGAGTTTTCAAAATAATATAAGAAAAAGTAAACCATTTCCCCTAACCTAACCTTAACTTAAGCCCAAAAGTAACTCACATAGAAAGCAGAACTTAAAACTTCTCTTTTTAACGTTTTCCAACATTTAAAGATACTTTTCAATGTCTTTTCAATACATAACCAAGTAAGAAGGCTTTAGTCGAGCTTACTTGATACCCTTAACCCTGAACCAAACACATACCGTCCTACATACCGTAACTTTACTGCTGTACCACTGTTTGATGAATCTTTCTTCAATCTCTCATATTTCAGGTTGTTCTTTAATAAAAGAAAACTCACATATTTTCATTATTTTGTTAATGTTTTCAATTCCTATTCTCAAATTTTCGAAATTCAAGTACTTATTGTCATCAATCACATGGGTATATCGTAAACCTGAAATGTTATCGAAAATTACAATCACCCTTGTACTGCCTAGGAATTTGGAGAGCTCAAATCTGCTTTCTCTAACTCTAATAGGTTTTGAGATCAACCATTTCTACCCATTTCATGGACTTAGGGCACAAAAAGAACTTTGAAACGATACGGACAAAAGTTTAGAAGTAATCCACCTTACGATATGAAACTGAATATTAGAAAAACATAATATAAAACAATGATTTCTTTAAAAATCCATTGATAAACATATATATTTAAAGATATTTTTGGATAGTTAACGAGTGTAACATGCAAAGCTTGTTTTCTACGCGGGACAACAACAACGACAACAATATAGAACGAAATGATCAACCCAAAAAAAAAAACACAACCAACAAAAAACATCAAAAAACAACAACAACAAATAAATAACTGACCCTTGCTGCTGGGACATGCTGTGCAATTTGAGCTCATCCGCCATTGAGCCGGCCAACTGATCGAGTGCCTGCGTCTGGGCCATTGTCGTATTCTGATAGTCAACCGAGAAACCCCATTCGGTCTCGAGATCCAGGGCGCGTATGGGACTTAAACGTCCGCAGGAACTAGCATTGGATGAGGCGCGCTGACGAAAATCGGGCGACAGTTGAAAGCCGCCGCTGAACCACAACGACGATATAGACGATAACAAATGTAAAGAAACAAAAATAGGAAAAAGAAAACGAAGAAGAAAAATAAAATTTAAAAAAATTGTAAAAAAAAGTAAAGGAAATTTAATTTTAAATTATAAATAGCTTAAAGTTAAGATCAAAATATACTTTTTTTTTGCTTAAGCTACAGCAATAAACTAGTATTTTTTTAGTGTAAGCTAATGCACGCATGTTGTGGAAAAATGAAACTACTTTTAACTTAATAACATCATGCTTATTTATATTATAATGTAGGCTTAAGATATTGCAGTTATCAAATTTATTCATTTACAAGTTACAGTTTGATAAAAAGGTTTACGTTTTAAGACTTTGATTCGTTTTCTCAATAGAACTGAAAGGTTTATCATAAAAATATATTGACATTTTAAGACTTTGGTTCATTTGTTCAATAGAACTGAAGGTTTATCATATCAAATCATATAAAAATATTTTAAAAATTTGGACTTTTAAAATGACGATTAAGTTGGGAGTTAAAGAAAACTTAAGAATATATTAAAGTAGTCAATCGATCGATGTATTTTAAAATGAAAATCTTAAAATTTAAGAAAACGAACCGCTTTTTACGTGTGCTAACTATGAGCTTATTATGACTACAAGCTTCTAAGCTAAAAAAAACTACTTTAATATTGAACTTGCATTAACTTGAACAGAAGCTACTTTGGACATGTTTTTAGTTTAGTTTCAAATAGTTACCTGTGTAGCGGACTCTCTGGAAAGTGATCCAAACCCTCGCTGACACTGCTGCTTGGCGAGGGTGTGGCATCATTCAAGCCAACGACACCGGCTTGACGCAGAGCCTCAACGCGTTTTTTGGCACGACCGCGACGTTTCTCGTACCGAGAGGTTTCCATTGAAGCGGCACGACGACGCACCGATTTGCCAGGTTTTGCCTCCGGGTTGAGCATCCACCAAGATGATTTGCCTGTGCCTTCGTTCTGTACACGCATAAACCGATTGTGCAGCGACAGATTGTGCCTGATAGAGTTCTGGATTGGGAGTAAAAAAAAAAGAAATCAATTGTGGCAATTAGCGATTGGTGAGATTCCAAATACTTTCTATATATGATGTAAGAACATTTTTTTTTTTGTAGAATTTGCAAAAGTTTTATTTTGCCTTTCTTTCATTCATTCAAAAGCGTTGCGCGCTGATGTAACAATTTGTAAGCAATTGCGTTTACTTCCTGCCAGGAGAAGGGGTTTAAGATTTGTCTGGGTCTGGGGTCTGGTGTCTTGTGCTACGTTTCCTTTTGCCGGGTTTTTGTGTTCGCCATTCAATTGTCTGACGACATTTTTATGGTTTTTAGAACGTACACACACACACACACAACCACAAACAAACACATACGGAGTCTATCTCTAATTGGAAGTTGTCTTCTTCACTTGGCTTTCGTTCTTATTCTCGTTCTGGTATTGCCTCTACTTCTTCTTCTTCTCCGTTTCGTCCTGTGTCGATGGTTGTCATCGTCGTCGTTCGCCTTGTCGCTTAAGCTGTCAATTCATATTTTATAACAATAGTCATAAATATCGTCATGCGCAACGTAATGACAGCAAACGCGACAAAACGCGACAAACAGACGGGACGGAAAACGTAACGCTACAAAACTGGTAGACAAGCCCACTAAATTCTACTCTAAGGTAAAAATATGAAGAGTATGATTGACTTCTGAGTTACCCTAGAGGTATTTCTAATAGCATACTGTAAAAAAACTTATCCAACATTGTTTTCTATACTATTTATTATTATCGATAATTTTATATATTGCTTAAATTACTGACAAAACAATAATAGAATATTTTAAATAACTTATCCAACATCCATTTCTATACTTTTTAGTTTGAAACTAATGTTTTTATAACCCTTTTAATAGATCGATTATTATCGATATTCTTTATATTGTTAAATTACTGAGAAAACTTAATAGAATATTTTAAATAAACTTATTTAACATTGTTCTAAAACTTTTTAGTATGAAACTAATGCTTTTATAACCGAACGATTATTATCGATAGTTTTTATATTGTTAGATTACCGAGAAAACTTTTCACAGATAAACTTTTGTAGATAGATAGATTTATCTAATCATTTAAAGATGAGTTTAAGCTCAACTTAAGATTTTATACCCATCACCCTATGATTATAAACATTTTTAAGTTATCGATTATTATCGATATTTTTATAAATTGTTTCATTACAACGTAAGCTTACTGGCTCTAATACACTCTTAAATCATCAGACTCAAGTAGGCTAACAATTTATCTAATTAAATCTTACAACCATTTATAACCCATAATATCATCCCCTGCCAACCAATCTAGGGTATTACAAACAAAAACCCAATTACACAGCAAACAAAACACTTACAAAACACAACTTCATCCCAACCAACAAAAAAACTGAAACAATCAAACACGTTTAGTGCGGATTTGTCATCGGTTACAATATTTGTGGATATGAATGTGATATACATAGAAAAGAAAAAAAAAAACTGATACTGATACTAGAACTGGCAACCAAACTAAATGGAGCATTACAAACCTAAGCTAACTGTAAAAGCAAAGCAGCCACAGAATCCCAAAACCCAAAAAAAAAAAACACCCAACTGCCAAAAAAAAAAAAGAAAAGAAGCGATCCAAAATGCGATGGCGGCTGCGATGCGTCGCGACTTCAGGCGGCACATTGGCGCCATTTATCACCGTTGCCAGGACATGTGTGTGTGCGCCTGTATGTGTGTGTGTGTGTGTATTTGTGTGGGTGTATGGCGACTAAAACCTGTACACAGACAACGCAGGGAAAACCAGGAGACTTAGGAGATAGGGTAGAGACAGGAGCAACACCGTCAAAAAGAGTACAGACCTTCTAATACACACAGAATATTTGTTTTTTCTTTTTTGAGGTTTTTTTCTTTTTTTTTGGTGCGAGTCAAAAACTTTTACTTGGCGTCAGTCGAGTCCTGTTGGCGTCTCTTGGCGTCGTTGTAATGACATTTCGGTTTTAACCCACGCTTCTATAGTTGCCCCTTTTTACCCCTTTTTTGGTATGTCGTCTAGTTCTTGCATAAAGTTATCATTTTTATTTAAATGTTTAAGTGCGTTGTCCTCCCCCAACCCGAACCCCGATCCCCAAATGCTGCTGCTTCGTTTCGGCAAAATGTTTGCAGCAATTTCAAAGAGCATAACGTTTTTATTATGCTAATATGCCTAACGAAAAAAAAATAATATTACAATTCCGCTGGACAGGAACTATAAAATATTGGCATAATAATATGAATAAATTAGTTCAGTTTAAGTTTGACACACATGAGATGAAGAAAGAATGCTTTTATTGCAACTTTGTTCAAGCAACTTTCTTTTAAAGTCACATGTCTTAATTTAATTTAATATTTAAATAACTTTAAGCCCAGATACACATATCCTTGAGCCACTTCTTTGCTTTGCTTGAGCCTCAAGGCCATAAAATCTACACGAAAATTCTAACAAATGGGCATTCATAATTTATGACCATACACTCCATTGAATATTCATAAACTTAAATCTGGCAAAATGTGACTAAAGAAAACGAATTCAATTCATCTAACTAATTGGCGCTATTAAATGGTAAGATATGAATGTATTCTCAGACAAGACTGCGACCACATGCCGAGCTCCTTTTTCTCCAGGCATACATGAAGATACTGTTGGAAGTTGCCAAGGCGCTGCACATTATAGTCTGATATGGGCAGGACAGGGCAGGGGTGAAGAGTATAAGGGTGCTTATGTGGGTCATACATACACTACCACCCATGCCCGCCGCCCCCCGCTCCACGACACCCTTAGCAGTTATTCGAAGAAAAAATATGAAAAGAAAAACTATACGAAATGGCTTCTTTGAATTTGGCGCTTGCAACAAATAGAAAAATATATATGAAGGAAATTTGTGAAATGGAAATTTAATACGTATATGAGAGAACATATATACAAGTCCATTTGTCACCAAGGATATTTCCCTTTTGTGTGTACGTACACACACACACAAACGCACACACACTCAATTAATGTGCATTGAGCGTGAATTACAATGAAACAGCATCCCCCTCCCTTCTCACAGCCCCACAATTCATTCATTGGGTTGCCAAGCAGAGAGCTTGCTGGTCTCACAATTTGACCCAGTTATGCAGAAAATAGTTGCCCCGATTGCCAATTACATTTATTAGAGGCAGTCACACACAACAGCCTCTTTTATTTATTAGTCAGTCACTGCACTGATTCATTTCTCTCCCTCTCTATAATTCATATGAGTAATAAGCGCAGGGAGCTACCGCGAGGCGGCGGTTAGGGCAACGATTGTGCACATTCTAGCACTAAAATATATTAAACCTATATCATTTCCAACTAAGATATAGTAATATATGTATATGCATATATACATACTCATTGTCTTTGGTTTGGAAGACAAGATAAGGAAAATTCTTTCAATCAATCAAAAAATGTTATCTGGTACTTCGAAGGCCTTTAAAATGCAACACGCTCAATAAGTTTAAAGCATACTTCAAACATTCTTCTAAAGATTACTAACTAATTGGCCAATAAACAAAGTAATAGGGGTTGACCATACAGACGGTCGGACTAACAGACATACACATATGTGTACTACCGGACCAATGCTTTGATGGTTTCTTATCTCCGGTGTTTTTCAACGGATTTTAATAAAAATTTCACACTTTTATTATTTTGTTACGAGTTAGTTTCCAGAGAACGGCGCGTTCAAACATACGGACAGACGGACGAACAGACAGACATGGCTATATCGACTCGGCTGTTGATGCTGATTAAGAATATATATACTTTATGGGGTCGGAGAAGCTTTCTTCTGGTTGTTACATACAAAGCCATTATACCTTTTTTACCCATTCCATGGGCGAAGAGTATAGATAGAGGAGACAAGATAAGGAAAATTCTCTCAAGAACAAAATCTTATCTGGCACTTCGAAGGCCTTAGAAAAGCCAAACACATTCAATAAATTTTAAATTTTTAAGCATACTTCAAACATTCTTCTAAAGCCCCAATAAAATATAATGCTAAAACTCTAACTTAAATTAATTTGTTAAGCCCATAAACAAAATGAAATCACACTTGTCTCCAAACCGTTTTTTCATGTACCCCCTTGCTTTAAGCTAATTTTTAAAGTTGACAAAACAAATGACCTTAAAGTGTTGAGCTAAATACATACTTTTTATATCGTAGATATGTGCATATCTAAGCTATTGCAATCGCAATTCATTTAATTGCCGTCTATATACACTATATAAATATGTATGTATATTGTCATTGATTACATTTAACTGGTCGAAAAAAAGGGAACCTGTATTTTGAGTATCGTGTTCCGTTCTCGAAACGTTCTCACATTTAATTCGTGTTTCATTTATATTAATGAATAAAATGTCAAATAAAAATTATACGCAGTGGACAAATGCCAATGTTTGACGCCACTCACACTAAAATACATTAAAAGTGGTTTGCTTTGAGTGAAATTGAAATGCCAGTTAGCCAGTCAACTCGAGAGAGAGAGTATAGAATATAGAATACAGCACTGAACAAAGCAAAGATTCATATCGACATTAAGTATAGTATAGCTATAGCTACATCTATGTATATATGTTTGGGTTTGTGTACCATTCAAAAAACGAAATATAAAAGTAAAAAATAATAATAAAGAAATCGCGCTCGAATGCTAAACAGCTGCCGCAATTCTCACACACAAATCAAATGAACCCAACACACTGAACTCAAAAGAGCAACAAAAAAAACAAGAGGAAAAAAAAAGATTATTCGCATTTAGATGTGAAATCGAGATATAAATTTTTGAAACGACACTCAATGCACAGGTTCACGTTCACGTTTTGTACCCAACCCATTTCCAACTTTGCCGCACCGTTTACACACCTACCCTACCCACGCTTTGCCACTAATTGTGGCACGCTAGTGTTGCCAACAGAAAAAAAATCAAATAAAACAAGTAAGAAAGCTCTAGTGGAGCCAGCTCGCCTAGAACATACCCTTAACCCTTGACCAGACAGACATACCCATACCTGCACTACCGGACCAATGCTTGATGACTTCATATCTCCGATGTTCTATAACCGATTTAAAAAAAAACTTTACAGATATTCATTGTTTTGTTCATAATTTTAATTCCCATTTAAAAATTTTTGAAAATCAATATTTTGTGTTATTGCTTTCATGTGTATATCGTAAACCTGAAAACTTATCGAAATTTTTAAGACGGACATTGCTCAAGAATATAAATACTTTATGGGTTCGGAGAAGCTTCCTTTCTGGCTGTTACATACTTTTGCACAAAACCATTATATCCTTTTTTTTTTAGCCATTTCATGGGTTAAGGGTATCAAAATAAAAATAGTCCGAGCCAAGTTCAATGCAGTTAAAAAATTTAATTTTCCGCCCAATCCCCAAAACTTGACCCACCAGTTTATACGTTTTTAGCGAATTTGTTCATTCAATTGTTTTAACAAATTTCATTTCGTTTTTTGTAAACACTAACAAGCTGGGTCCAAGACTAAACAAAGATATATGTTTATACAGTTTTTGCCGGATTGCCAATATTTATGGCCTCGGCATGGAATCAGCATCAGTTTTGTGATTTTTTTGTGTAGTGTTTTTGTTTATGTTTATTCTACAGTCAAATTAATTGTTTAAACATATTTGTTGCCTGCCTTTTTCAGACCTCTCTTTTGTGTGTGAGAAACCAACAGGCACAATTATTCAAGCCCAAAATCAAATATCATTTGCTTTTGGTAATCTTTTTTTTTTTTGCCCATTTACCTTTAAGGGCCAAACACAATTTGTGTTTTCCTCTTATCAGTTCTGTGGACTAATTGGCAAATGTTAAGTTTTATTGATTGGACTCTCTCTGCTTTCGCATAATTCTTTCTCTCTTTTTTGTGAACCTAGCAACCAGATAAACATATTATAGATTTGTTGTAGCCTATCACTGATTAGATAAATAATGACCTAGTTCAAGCAGAAAACAAAAAAAAAAAACCACAAAAAGGTAAAGAGTTAAAGCCTAAATCTTTAAGTCAGTTAAAGCACTATAAGCTCTAAATCAATATTTTAACAATTTGTGTATCAAAAAATGATTTGAGGCAACAAAAAAAAAAGAGAAAACTTTTCGACGATGTCTATCAAAATGGCCTCGACAAAAATTGCCCCGTTTGCAAAGCCGTTGAGCCCCATTCCATAGCCCCCCATTCCAACTCAACTACTGAGAGAAGAAGTTGAACAAATATTGTAAAGATATGCGAGAACATAAAACTAGCGGCATTATCGAGACAATGATGATGATGTGATGATACCAGGCCATGATATGAAAAGCAAAAGTTTTATTTTGCCATTTCTTTCGTTTCGTTCTCGTGGTACTATCTCTGCTCTGAGTAAAGTTTTATGAATTTTAGTTTGGTGACAAAACCAAATACAGAAAACTTGGCGATTAATCGCTAAAGAGAACTGGCGCCTGCCTCTTCTGTAACGGTTCTGGCTGCGGAAACCAACAAAAAAAAAACCAAAGGAAGACAGCACTGAAACGGAAGTCAACTAAAAAAAAGTGAAGAAAATTGTCTAAAAATGCCGCTCGATTGAAATTTTTACCTGAGCGACTGATGTAAATAAATACATAAAAAAAATCGATAAAAAATAATCGAAAAAAAAATATATTACGATCATTTTGTTCTTCAAGTGTATAAAATAAAAATGTTATAAGAAAGCTTTAACCCGCTAACAAGTGTGTCTAGCATGTATTAGTTTGTGTGTGTGTGTGTGTGTGAGTGTGTGTGTCTGGTATTGTGGCAATATGGGGAGTGCAGTCCATAAACAGTTCATAAGTGTCGCGTTTGTCTGGCCAAAACTGAATGGCCAAAAGGTTTCCATGCAATTGTACAATCAGCCAAAGGCAAAGGCGAAAAAAAAACTTTATCCATTCAAGTAGATACAAAAAGCAACAACAACAACAAAATCAAGCCAAATTATGTACAATTTCTACATATGTGTGTATGTGTGTTTGTGTGTGTGTGTGTATGGTTTGTGTGTGTTTAGTATCGAAGGACATTGCCCCAAAATGTATGCAATCGAAATGGGAAGCGAATTCGAATTGAGTTCACACAAAGTTGTCTTCTGTTTCTGTCTTGATGACATTCATTAAGTATACGCAATGTACTACTCATCGCATTTTGCAACAACTACATAGACAACAAATCCATGATGTCTCGTGTGTGTGTCCACACATTTAAGCCAACTTCATATATTACCCGCTGGTCATAATATTTCGCTTGCTCTTAGCCCCGAATTGATTGATTGCGCGGCAACAATTTGCAGCAGGTTTAAGCACATAAGAAAAAACTTCTGAACTTGAAGTTTGCTGCAAAAACAAATTGAATAAGTATTTATTTAAGCTTTAAGCTTTAATGAAATTTACGAGCATGTGTGCCCCATTAGCTCTCCTCCCCTCCACCTTGTGCCCCCATTAGTCCGTCCGGATGTGAATAGAGCCATTCAAAATGATAAACGCGTGCTGCCCTTTTTGCCTTGTTTTGAAGCAGTTTGGCAATTTAAGTTGTCATCAACTACTCCCTTTGGCCACGCCCCCAACACCACAAAGAAAACCGGTTTTTTCTTTCATGAAAGTGCATATCCAGTGGATTTGCAACACGTTCATATAAATATTATTTTTTATTATTATCTTAAGACTGCCCGGCACGGTCAGTTTATGGTTCCTTTTCTTGAGGAGAAACAGTTTATCTTGGCCACTAATAAAAAAAACTTTTTATGTTGACCTTCTTCTTCTGGTTCTGGCTCTGGCTGGTGTCTGGTCCGTCTCTTTGCCTGGTTTTTGTGTTTTTATGGCGTTTTTTTTATGATTATTGCATTATTATTTATTGACTGGTGGCAGTTTATCTTTTCATTTCGTTCTATGAGATTATTTCTTAATAAATTTTTAATAATATTTATTCATTAACTTTTTTTTTTTTGATTGGTTTCTATTTTTGGCTATCAGAAAACCAGTTTGAAAGTGTTTTTGATCTTTTTCTTTATGATATTTTTCGGCTAATGCATTATTTATTAATATATTTATGAATAAGTTCATTAAATGCCAAAACTTTAACTTAATCAACAAACAATTTATAATAATAAAATAAAAATATGTTTTATGTCAAAAATTTCAATTTAATTGTTACATTTTTAATGAATATCCTTGCGAAAGCATCATTAAGTTTTAACAAGAACAAAGTAATAAACATTTTAATAGTCCAATTTAATTATGGCCTGGTTTTTTTTTGAGACACTTTCAACACCTACTCAATGACATTTTGCGCCTTGTTCGAGACTTGGCCTTGTTCATTATTATATTCAGACAGTAGCACACAAACTGCGCATTTTATCTAAAATTTCATTTCGATTCGTTTCGTTACGTTTCGTTTCGAATGTGTGTTATTGTGGCTGGTCTTGGGGTCTGGTCTGGTCTGGTCTTGACTGGCCCAGACACTTGAGAATGCCAGACGATAATTTTGGCTCATAACTCTCGTGCCGCGTACACCATATTCAATATGTAGTTTTATGTTTTGCATACAAAACATACAAAAAAAAAAACACAAAACTTTTAAATGTTTATGGCCTAAGGCAGACGACGATAATTAGTGCAACAAACTCAAAAAAAAAAAAAAACAACATTCCAATGTTTTTGAGAGGCAAAGTAGCAAAGTAGCTAATGCCACTAACCTCGCACAATGCACAATATTCGCAAAGTGCAAAACCGAGCGACCAACCGACAAGTGCGACGCAATTAGAATCTCAAAATAAAACAAAACGGCTATAAAAATGTTTTATGTTGTGTGTGTTTGAGTGTGTGTGTGTGTGTGTTGCACTTTACTGTTCGTTGGTGTTTATTGCATAGACCGGATCTACAAGATTGAATAGATTTTTAAGAATTTTTTTTTTTGGGGAGAAACAGACTTGAAAAAAAGAAATACATTTGTTTTGCCAAAAAATGTGGGTTAAACATAAATCGTGTTAAGTTAAGGAATTTCTTCGATATGTAGACGTTGTTAATGCCTATCTATTTAAGGCTCTAATCGAGTAAGCTCGACTAGAAGGTACCCTTAACCTTTGGCCTTTGACAAACATACAGGTATATACCTGCACTACCGGACCAATGCTTGATGGTTTCATATCTCTGGTGTTTCTTAACCGATTTTAATCAAATTTTCACAGATGTTCAGTATTTTGTTAATAGTTTCAGTCCCCAATTTCAGTTTTCGAAAGTAAACATTTTTTTTATCGATCACATGTGTATATCGTAAACCTCAAAAGTTATCGAAAATTTACAACAAACATCAAACAACAAAATCCAAAAAAATCCGGAGTCTTTAGCTTTTATACCCTTATTTACCTATTTCATACGTTAAAGGTTTAAAAATATCACAAAATTTTATATTGATATAATTAGAAATCAAAAACCATAAACGTAAGAATCTGAAGAATTTAAAGAATGTAATAGACATACTATATATTCTTATCAGAATGAAAAAACAGTTGTTTCCATTATAATAATCTCCCCAAACCTGCACTTTACATCTGTAACACCATCAAATCTCAACATTTTTGCTATATTTATCATCTAACTTTACTTAAAATCTAAAACTAAAAAGTTTATTTCTAATTTTTCCCTTGTTCCTTGTGCAAATTCTTGTTTTTAAATGCGACCGAGAAACTATTTTCTCTCTATTTATACTATATACAATTTATCTAAGGCTAATCACCAATGATAGATATTTGAATGGGCCGCACACTTTAGCGATTAGCCAGCAATTAAAATTGTTAAAACTATGCCTAAAAACAATAACAATAAAGAGAGCACTACACAACGTTTGACAAAACAAACGGAGGCACGGCTGCTTCCGCGTCGCCATAAACAGCCCAAAGCTAACTGACGTAGCACCAACAACAACAACAGTAATAGCAAAAAAAAAAAAAGTGGGCGTGTTTTTTTTTAGAGCGTCAACGGCGTCTACTACGCAATACGCCGGTACAGTTAGTCGAGGCAGCAGCCGCATACCAAGAACTATTCAAAAATGTAGCATGCCACAATACATGCTCACAGCAATCAAAAGAACAAGAGAGCGAGAGAGCGCGAACGATAAGTTATGTGAGCGGGCGTATAGATCAGCGTATGTATATGTATGTATGTATGTGTGTATGTGTCTATGTATGTATGTATGTATGCAAGGTTAATATTTATTTATAACTAATACAAAAATACTTATTATAGATTGCTCTCTCTCTCTCGATCGCTCTCACTCTCTGATATTTCTCTCTCCCTCTCTCGCTGTCTATCTCGCTCTTTCTGTGTGTGTTTCTTTGCTTTATGCAAAATAAATTCCAGTATTTGCACGTTTCATTTTATTGAGTTTGCCAAATGTAAAGGAAAACAAAAATATTTATTACGCTTTAGCCTCTTAGTTCTTAGTGTGTTTAATAGCACGCCCCGCCCCGCCTTCGTCACGCCCTCCCCTTGGTATTTCGTCTTATAGCTTGTTGTTTTTATTAATATTCTTCCTCTTCTTCTTCTTCGTATTCTTTTATTTTGTGTTATTGTTTTTACACACAAAATGCGCCGCAAAAATGCATAAAACAACAGTAAATTGTAGTTGTGTGGAGGGTGGCGGGGGAGTGATTCGGCTTAACGCGTGTTTAACTATCGTCAAAACACAACAACAACAAATACAATTACAAGAGTTTGTTGTTGTTTTGTGTTGTTTTTTCTGGTTTTAGTTTTGTTCTGTTTTTACTGTTGTTTGCATGCTATCTCGCTTTATTTCTAGCCTAGCTAGTATATGATAAATATGCAAGAGTGCAGCTGCTGCATTTTATTGTTGTTGTTGCTGTTTTGTTTTGTTTGTTGTTATTGCACTTTATTTTATTTTGTTTTGCACTTTGCTAAGACGCAGTACAAATCGGCACATGGCATATATGTATATATATACACATTAAACACGACACATTTATAGTGGGTAAAAGAGGTTTGCGGGGGGTATGGAATGGGGACTGTATGGTATGGAAAGGGAAAGGGAAAGAGGTATGGCGCCCTGCCCGCCAAGTGTCAAATTGATTACGCAAGCGACTCTGGTTAAACGCAGTAGTTAATGAATGGAATTACTTAGCTCTCATTATGCCCCTCTCCCCGCCATCCCCTCGTGAATGCACAATGAGTTATGTGCATTTACTTTTTAATGAGAGTAGGAGAATGCTGTACCGTTAGGTGTTATATCAAATGATTAGTATTTGATCAAATCAGATGGAAATTTCCACAAGAAATCTTAACATTTTTCATAAAAATACGAGAAGAAAACATAATATCAAAATAAAACTAATATTTCTCAAAAACAACTGTTCCTTGGAACATCCAAAAATCATACTATTAGTATATATTTGGGATTGAGATTTGAAATTCTATATGAAATCAAGTGAATTTTGAAGAGTATCAATTAAATTTAATAACAATCAACCCTTGAAATATCTAAGGCATATGTTTATCTATGGTACTTCCTTCTGGAAATGCAAGGTTTTAGAGATAAGTATAAAGTTCTATATGAAATAATGTGAATTTTTGAAGAGTATCAGCTAAATTTGATTGAAACTGTAATCTCTTATAATAAATGCATTTTTATCTATGACACTCCCCCTCCTGGAAATGCATAACTAGCAAGGTGTTAAAGATAACGAAGATAAGTGCATTAATGACCACTCGAAAAAATAATAATAATAACAATGATTACGTAAAATGTTATCAAGAATTACGTTTAAAATGGCCTTACGCCGAAATTTAACAAAGAACTAGATACGTAGAAGTAAAATAAAACTTATCAGCGGAAATGTTTTAATATATATATTTAAAGATATGCCCATTAATCATGTCAAAGAGAAGACCTCACACAAATCAGGGTTAGAAGAATATGTTAAAGAAAACATTCGCAATAAATCAGAGAAAATTTCTTATTTAATTACTGCATCGAGAGTTATAATCAAAATCAAAAAAAACCGCAAAGTGTTGGGCCAAAAAATTATTTTAACACTTTTAGGATGATGGCCAAAAAATAAATAAAAATACATATATAAGAATAAACATTCATTTTTTTCTTCGTTCGTGTTTAAAAAGAATATATAAAGACGAAGAGGGGAAAAAAAACTTGGCACAGGTTCAATGGCCAAATGTTGTGGTTGGTTGAGAGGGGTGGCGGGGTTGAAGCAGAAGCAGAAGACATGAACGTGAGGAACGCGCTAAGCAAAAAATTTCAAATTCCACAAATGTCATTTTTAGTATTTTTTTTTTTTTATCATTTTTTCTCCTTTTATTAAAGAGGAAGCGCCTGAAAGGCAAAAAGGTGAAGGTGCAGAATGTATGAGTGAGAGAAGAGAGAGGAAGCACAAGACAGGACAGCTTGCAACTTGTTGCATAAATTAGCTAAAAAGACTTCTCTACACTTGCTGTCACTATCCCTTTCAGCAGTGGCAGCCGGCAGGCAGGCAGGCAGGCAACAAACATAAAAACCGGAAAGTTGCAACACACTAAAAATAGTCATCCCAAGTTCCAAAGAAGTATCTGACGGATGCACAAGGCACTTGCTATGCGTGTGTGTGTGTATGTGTGTGTGTGTTTGTATTTTATGCCAACTGCGTACTTTCTTTGCCCAATCAGCATTCATCTCAATTTTCACCAGAACACGAATCACACATTCACATACAGCTCGCTCTTCTGTCTACGTTTGCGATCTTTTTCTTATCAGACCGCATAATCGAACCCCAAAAAAAAACAAAACATATACAAAACGATAGACAATACGACGCAGTGACACCGACACAACTTCCGCGCGCATACACAAGGAACACACAAAAAGAAAACAAGTGAGAAGGCTCTAGTCGAGTAAGCACGACTAGAAGATACCCCTAACCCTTACCCATACCTGCACTACCGGACCAATGCTTAATGGTTTCATATCTCCGGTGTTTCTAAACCGATTTCAGTGAAAATTGCACAGATTTTTATTATTTTGTTAATAGTTTCAATCCGCATTTTCGAGTTTTTGAAATTTAAGTATTTTTTGTTATATATTTCATGTGTATATCGTAAACCGGAAAGATTTTCGAAAATTTTAAACAAACAAACAAAGACTAGGGTTTAGAAAAGTTCATATTCTTACTCTGAAGTTTCTAACTTTTTTAGTTTCTGAGATCGGATTGACGCGATCATAAATACAGATAGACGGACAGACAGACGGAAATGGCTATATCGACTCGCCTGTTGAAGCTGATCAAGAATATATAGACTTTATGGGTTCCTTCTTCCTTTCTTCTGTTACATACTTTTGCACAAAACCATTATACCCTCTATTTTAGCCATTTCATGGATGAATGGTATAAAAAAACAACAACAATTATAAACAATAACAATAAATCGAATTCGAACTCAAACCTCATGCGACGATTCACATCATCATCACCATCGTCAACAGGCAAAAAATGGTACGATGAATATGGAAGTTTTAAATGTCGCCAATGCAGCAAATATTTTGGCTTTATGCGCAGACAGCGAGGTGTTAAACTACAGTAATAACAACAACAACCGGTCTTAAGAAAGGGTACAGCAAAATAATAATCACGTGAGTGACGAACAACAGTTTCATGCGAATTGCGAATGCGAATATGAATCGACTTCTATTGAAAATGATAAGCAAATAGCACGCATTAATATCGCATATAAGCATTTTGATAAACGTACGTAGTTAATATTTATGTTTATGGTGGTGGAGAGGGGGGTGTGGAAATCCAAAAAGGTTTCGGGGAAGTTAAATATATCAATGATAAATTCACAATTCACTCAAGAAAGTTAATGTTTTAGCTTAAAATGAAATTATTATTTTATTTGGTTATTTCGGGAAATTCCAAAAAATATGTTATTAATTTTTGCATGGTTTTGAAAAATGTGAATAAAAAATAACAAATAACAAATAATAATGTCAGTGAACTTGCGCTAAATTGATAGCTTGCAAAAATTACGTTTTACGTTTTTGATTAATAAATTCACAAGAATTTTGAAAAAGAAAATAAAGGAATACCACTATCAGCTAAAACCACTAAGTAGTATATAATCTCTTCTAGTATTTACCTTCATATAAACCGATGTAAACATGTCGTAGAAAATAAATAAAAATAATCTTTTTGCCACTCAATAAAAATGCAACTCAATAATTGCAACTTTTAGTGCCTTGAACGTGTTCTACAACGCGAAGTACCGGCAAAACCGACAAGGGAAAAATAGCCAAAGAGCTAATAGGCAAATAAATGCAAAGAGCATGTGTAATATTTCTTGTATTTATTGAATAACACATGCACAACTCTAAAAGAAAAAGACGCAATGCAAACAACAGACAAAGCCAACGATGATGATGATGATAATGATGATGATGATAATTATTATTATGATGATGATAACGATGAAAATGAAAATAATGTTGTGAATGACATGACATAAGAACTGGCCAGTGACCGACCCACAAACAAACTGAACCAAAATAATATGCGAAGAAAACATTAACAAGAAACTGAAAGAAAAAGAAAAAAAAAAAGAAAAAGAAAAGTCCACTAGCACATAACGAAGACAGAATGCCCTTAAAAACCTTAGAAAAACATGTTATTTTTTAATGAATTTTGTAGTTACAATTAATTGCTTTGTCAAAAATATATTACACAACAAGTTAAACATAAAAAAAGTCATAAAAACCACACACAATGAAAAGTAAAAGAGAATCCCCAACACATATTTTTGCTGACTCTTTCTCTTTGACGTACCACACCACACAACAGCACTCAACACTCTTTTGACCATGAACTTGACCATGTTTTGTTTGTTGTGTGAAATTGTAAAATTGGTACAACGAACGAAATGAGGAAGCGTGTTTGGAAGTACTTTGTCAGAAAACCAAAAAAACAATGAACCGGTTTTTCACATTATACAATATAACTCCAAATGACTTGGAACAAGGACTCTCTGTGAATGTGAAACTTACCTTCCAGCCAGCACTGCTATTCGAGTCACCTTTATCCTTAAAGTATGCGACATTCTGAACCATCCATTCATAGATTTGACTCAGTGTTAGACGCTTGTCCGTTGCTGAACCAATGGCATGCGTTATGAGATCCGCATAGGATAGATTACCCCATGCATTACGACGCGATGAATTCTTTTTAGCCGCATTTGCATTCTGCATAGCCTGTTGTGGATCTGTCAATAGATGAATTTCATATATGTTAACCTGTTTAGAGGTTTTTATTTGGTTTCTCACCTGCCAACTGTTGATTACTCGCTTTGGTGCTATCCAATTCATCGACGGGCTCCACAAAGTTTTCGGGTCGGGGACAGGGCCAAGTGTTGGAGCGTGCACGTTGCTGTGGCTCGAAACCGCCATCTGTTGGCAGCTCACCCACCAATTGGTCCATGTGCAGCCCATTATCCGAAGAACGGGGCAGATTGGACCACTCCTGAACAAAGCCGTCCATGATGGCAAACAATTCTTGGTCTTGGAGTTGCAGCTTTGTAGCTTTTTTTGTACACTCACTCCAAAACTCAAAACTGCAAAGAAACAGAGAGATGGAGAAGAGAGATTATTAGATTAGTTAGGGTTTTATGTTAAGAATCTATTCTTTTTTTAGATCTTTTTTTTATCCCGTTCTAATTCAAGTTTTTTTTCACATATTACTTACATATTACATAATACAACTCAAGTTCAATTGATTACATTGTTAAACGAAGCACTTAACGGTATTTACAGAGAGAGAAGGAAAGAGAGACAGACAGATAGAGAGAGAGAGAGTTTCAATCGATCTTCAATTTTGTTAGTTAATGCCAATTTGCCAATCGTTCGTAATTTGGTTAAATCATTTTGCCATACAATTCGCATTCATTACACATTCATAAGGTTTATCTCTCAGTTACAATCACGAAATAGTCGTCGTTACTAATGGCATAATGGAAGCGTTCACCCTATGAATAAATTAGGGGGGATATAATGAATAATTGACATGGCATGTCATGAAAGATACAAACGATTTATATTAAGTGATTTAAGCAGTTTTGCAATTGCAAAAAAAAAAAAAATTAAATATTTAAATGCGATTTAACTTAAAGTTAATATATTGCTTTAAGTTAAGTTATCAATCGAATAAGAGAGAGAAAAGAGAGAGAGAGAGCAAAAAGTGGGTGTGTTTTTGGAACGAACTATCGGTTTATGTATGTATGTGTGTGTCTATATATATATTTGAACACTTGTTTCTAACTATTAGAAAGTCACAATGAGAATGGCATTGAAATGGCTAGAATGCTGCCTATGTGTAATCTATAGTTGTACTAAAAATATGACTAAATTTCAGAAAAAAAAAGAACTAAAAGGCAATCAAAACTGATAATATATAATAATATATTAAGGTGTAATCAAAAATAAATACAAAAAAAATGCCCAACAAACATCCTATATAAATATAGTATGTGCGTGTGTGTGTGTGTATCATTATCAAAAGTCTATTGACACTGGCCGCGCTCTGTCTGCAAGAGGACGTTGATAAGAAATAACAGTAAAATGATATTGACTGCAGCAGCAGCCACGAAAACAAAACGGAATGAAACAAAACGAAACGAACTTTGCACGAAAATTTAACAATGAATTATTATCGCACTTTTTATATTTTTGGCAGTCTCTTTTGTATAAATATTTGTATATGGTATGTACAAAAACATACGCATGTATGTTATGTTATGTTATATATCTTATCATACTTTAAAAATTCAACTCAATTTGACTCTCTTAAATGATAACACAGCAGTTTAACACAAAGTTTGAGCTTTAAAGAGAGATCGTGAAGTAGATTTAAACATTGCGCGCTCTCTTAAGAGCTTTGTAAACAAATGTGTAAATGTGTGTGATTTGAAATGAAAGAGCATCACAAACACTCACACACACACACACACACACACATACAGTTAAATGAATTCCACGAAAGAGGCGCAAAAAACAACAACCGTTGATCGCCGCAAAGTCGTTTATTTTGTTTTTTTTTTTCGTTTCATTTCTTTTCATTGAGTTTTGTTTTCATTTTTCAACAACATTTCTTTGCCGCTTTGGCGCACTTGGTCTAAATGTGTATGGCTGTGTGTGTGTGTGTTGGTGAGTGCGTAAATTTGTAAGTGTGTGTGTGTGTAGGTGGCAGAGATGGCGACAGAGAAATACCTTCACACAGAACACGGAAGTGTATCAAAGAACAAACGTTCCTGTTGTTAAGTATTTGTGTGTGTGAAGGTGCGTGTGTGTGTGTTTTTGTGTATCTGAAAGATACCTAAGCAGGTAATTCGCACACATGTTTATGAATTCCAAGTATATTAAGATCATTATAAACTTTTTTGACCCGCCCCGAAATAAAAAAAAACAAGAAAAGAACCTTTGAGCCAAACTTTTGTATAGTTCAAAATTGGATTTTAAGAAATATTTGTTTTACAATTTCTTTATAAAGTAAATAGATATTATTTCTTTATAAAGTAAATATATATTCTTTAACCTTGTTCTTTTCCTTTAATTTTTGCATACAAAAAATTTCATCATTTTTTTGTCGAGTGTACAAAAGAACTTAGATAAGGCCGCATTTTGTCGCTTTGCAAATATATATATATATATATATTATATAATATGACTAGCGTAAATAATGAGAATGAATTGGATATTAGCTGCATTTTAACGGTCATAAAACAAACAACAAAAAAAAACTGACCTTAGACACAAAGCAAAAACAAAAAGGCAGAGAGGAAAAACTAAAAACAAATTGCCATAAATATTATGTGCAAAAATGTTTAAAAATATTATAAATTATCTCGTTTGTTGGCATTTGTTGACAGCTGCCAACTATTCTTCAATGCTAAAAATATAAAATGCAATTTCTATAAAACAATGTAATAGATATTTTTTCGCAAAAATGTATCTAAAAGATACTTGTGGCCTACAAACAAGTGGAATATTTATTTATAACCAAAAATAAATGCGAAATAATTTGCAAAAAATTAAATTTAAAACGTCATTAAAAGCAGAAAAAAAACTGCTAATAATTTGAATTTTAATTTATTATAAAAACAGATTTTTTTTCTTGATTAAATTAACATGATTAAAAAATCTCTCGAACGTAATACCAAAATGTGCGTCATTATCCAATTCCACAATAAAAACATTATCATATAAATTCCCTAATTAACTCATTATATATATGTATGTATTTATACTATATCGAGACAATGAACGATAATAGAAATGATCATATTTGTTTACATTTCGACGAGACACCAGAAAAAAAAAAAAAAAACCAAACCTACCCAACAAAAAATATCTAGACCTACGCAAGATGAAAGTAAAATACGCAATACACACACACAGATAAACATCTCTATATATACATTTTTAATCATAACTACGTAAAAATGAGTCAGAAATTGCGCGAATCACATAAATTTGTTCAATACCAAAACAATTTGTGGGCGAAAAAATTAGCATTTCAAATTTTTTGGTTCAGTTCTAATTTTGTGTGAATTACACAATTTTCCTGAAAAATTGAGTCAAATTTTCAATGTCAAGAACGCAAAAGGAAAGGAAAAGTTTGACAGAAACCCATTAGCGAAATGTGCTATATATATATATATATATATACCTGAACTATATATCTAAAAAGGCGATAATAATGAAATAAAATTTGTTGGCAAACAAAAACACAGAAATGAAATAGAAATAAAAATAATAAAAACAAAAATGGGCAAGACCAAAAGAAACGTAAAGAAAACATGAGAAAGAGTGTGTGAAAGAAAACGGCAGCTAATCTAAAATAGCAAAAAAAAAATAATAAATATTCTGTTACGCAATATTCTTAAAGATTCTTTTTATAAGAATATTAAATCAAATACATACACAAAGAAAACATTTAAGGAACTCTCGAATGGAACAGGTGATAAGCACAGATGAAAAAGGGAGAGAGAGAAAGACACAGAGAGAAAGAAAGAGAGAGCTATGCGTGTAGAAGAGGAAACATTTATCGGTTGCTTATCAGCAGCAGAAGCAGCAAGCAGAGTAGAGCAAAGTAGAACGAAGATCTTAACTCTTTGGAAAAAACACAAAAAGCACAAAAAACACAAAAACAAAAAAAATCCAACAGATGCTCCACACCACAGAGAACGAAGCCCAACCAATTAGGTGCTCAAGTGATTATGATTATACTCTTTGAGTCAATTTAAAATGCGTAAAAAGGGTACAAAGATGAAGTGTTTAGGTTTGTAACAAGATTTAAGGTTATGTGTACGATTATTCTTAACTTGTTTTAAGGAACTTAAGAAACTTAACTTAATAATATCAATAATATCTAATAAGTTTAGAAAACTTATTGGTTTGAGTTTAAGAACTAAAAAGCTTTAGACTTGTTTTAGGAAACTTAAGGAACTTTACTTATCAATAGCAATAAGTTTAGATTACTAATTGGTTTGAGTTTGAGAACTGAAAAGCTTTAGACTTGTTTTATGGATCTTAAAGAACTTAACTCAATAATATCAATAAGTTTAGAACAAATAAAAAAATTTAGACGTGTTTTAAGTACAAATATTCTTGAGAAGTACAACTTAAACTTAATAACTTGATTTTTTCCTCGTTCTTAACTTGATTTACGATTTCCATAACTAATCGATACAATAAATAGATCAAATCCATGTTAGTTCCCAAAGTATAGAGCATCTATAAGTCGTTTTCATTTACAAACTCTCCAATATATCTCCTCACTCTTAATTGTTATGCATGAGAGGCAGTCAACCCCTTCGCACATGGCCAGGTTCAGTTACGTGGAAGTAAGAGATCGGGTCCAAATACCATGCATATATGTATACATACATACATACATATATGTACACACCTTAACACATATATATGGAATACCCATACATACATACATACATATACACACATGCCTGGCATAACTCGTCAAACAGGATTATTAAACAAAGTATGTCAGCGCTTTGGTTTGAGTTTTTTTTTATTTTTTTTGCTTTAAAGACGCTCTCCAACTACAATTTATATATATATATATGTATATATAGTTACTATGTATATATGTATGTATGTATATGTATACAACTTAAGAGGCGGCCCTCTGAGACGACAGCTGGTCTTGGGTCGGTCTGCCTTTTTGGTCAGTCAATCTGGCCAAAACAACTGAGATGGTGGTCTACTTTGGCCGCCAAAAACAAAAAGCGACAACTCTCAACTTGATTTGGGCCAGCTGGAAACACCTTCAAGATTTAAATCACTTGTTGCCCACAATATCCCTCTCCCCCTCCAGTCAACCGTTTCCCGTTGCATACGAATTGGGTCTCGATCTTTCGTTGTTTTTGTGTTGAACGACCTTTTTGGGGCCAATCGAGAGTGATATTGACCCGCTGATTAACATATCCCCAGCCGTGTTTTCAAAAAAATACATTGTAGCGAGAGTGAAATTTGATGCTGGAGTAGTTTTTGAAACAACTTTCCCTGATGCATAACGTTAAAGTAGTTATTTTGGAAGTTTTTTTGGGATTTTTAACTTAAGATTTTTAAGTTTTTTACAGAAAGTTATAATGATTGTCAAATCATTGCAAGAATAATTGGTTTAAGACACATATATTATCCATAAAATTTCTTATTTCCAATACTCCAAAACACACTTTAACTGGATCTCAACTGAAGTTAAACAAATCTAAAGCTTAAGTAGTTATTTTGGAAGTTTTTTTTTTTGGGTTTTTACCTTAAGAAATTTAAGTTTTTTACACAAAATTATAATGGTCATCACAAGAATGTTAGGTTTAAGATCAAAATACATTAAACAATTATTTTACTCCATAAAATTTCTTAATACCAAAACTCCAAAACTCGAAAACACACTCTAACTGGATCTCAACTAAAGTTCTAGCTAATATAAATGACTTGCAATAATAATTTATAGCATAACGTTAAAGTAGTTATGTTGAAAGTTTTTTGGGATTTTTAACTTAAGAAATTGAAGTTTTACGGAAAGTTATAATGATCTTTACAAGTATGTTTAGTTTAAGATAAAGAAAATACTTTTAAAACTTAGTTTTCTTCCAAAATATTTCCTATTTCCAATACTCCAAACTCACTTTAACTCATCTCAATTCTTTATTTACAAGTTCTAGCTAATTTAAGTGACTTTGCAATAATAATTTATATAGTCTCGATCAAATTGATCAGCTGGCTTAAACACAACACACACACACGACTTTTTGCACTTGATTGCACTTGAAATGTATTGTCACTTTATCACACTCAGCACTCACATTAAGTTTTCGCTCTTATCACAATCGAGATAACAAACACACACATATGTACGATAATAATTGTCAGGTCACTGTTGCCATGTGGCATGCTACTTCTCAGCGGCAAAGTTGTCAGTTTTAGTTCAGTTCGTTATATAGCCTTTACCTAACTAGCGTTGTTGACACAAATGCTAATACCGACTGACAGCTTATCGTTTTTTTTTTTTTGTTTTTTTTTTGTGTTTTCTAACCTAGCACAACATATTTTTTACCAGTGGGTTTTTGGAAAATTTCAATTAAATCATAGGAAAAATTTATAAAACAAATTATTGAAATTTTTAACATTAAGCAAAAATGAAACCATTTATATATATAAAAACTATACAATTTAAGAAAAAAATATACTTTTAATTATTTCAAAGGCGAAATCTTTTACGAAAACATATTTTAACAAGGGAGAAGACTCTAGCCGAGTAAGTTCGGCTAGAAGATACCCTTAACCCCTGACCATACAGACGGCCAGATGCCTGACCTGTCTGACAGACATACCCAAACCTGCACTACCGGGCCAATGTTTGATGGTTTCATATCTCTGGTGTTTCTTAACCGATTTTAGTAAAAATTTCACAGATTTTCATTATTTTGTTAATAGTTTCAGTCCTCATTATCGAATTTTTGAAAATCAATTTTTTTTTTGTTATTGATCACATGTGTATATGGTAATCCTTTTTCAGTTCCTGAGATAAACGCGATACAGACAGACGGACAGACAGACAGACATATATTAAAAATCTAACTTGACACAAGATATAAATGCATTTTTTCTAAATGCTAATCTCATCTTTAATACTTTGTTATTTATTCATTTATTATGCACAATTACATGTAGTTTTAGATTTATATCAATGACGGAAAGTATATTAACTTGTTTTTCCAGATTATATCCCATATTACAATGTATTTATAAGCTTCTGATGTTAATTAATCATAACGACCCTACACACGGTCTTCGTTTCGTCTCGTCTCTTCTCACTAAGCCACTCTCACTGCAACAATGTTGCACAAAGTAAAATCGCAGCTCCACCTTCTCATCATTTCTTCTTCATCTTCTTTTTCGTCTTCTTTATAGCTCAACACTGTTGGTATGCAAAGAAAGCGCCAAAAGAAGGCGATGATATCTCTTTTGCGAATATCACTTTAGTCACTTCCTAAGCGAAATTCCTTTAAAGCTGTTCAAACATATATACAGAATATCTATATCTCTATCGATCACAAATGAGAGAGAGAGAAAGAAAGAGAGCGCTCTTTTATTGCTCTTGACTTGTGTGTTAATAAATTATTAAGTCAATTAATGCGGAAATGCATTTAAATAAAAAGCTCATTTAGAAAACCGATGCAATGTATCGTTCTGACTCTTTCGCACTCGCGTTGTTCAGCTTTACACGTGCCGTGAAGGAAGGTCAAAGAGAGAAACACGCGCGCCGGGAATTTAAAATGTGTACGAAAGGGAAGGGGCGAAGTGCACCAGGAGAAGTGTAATTGAAGTGAAAGAGATAGCGAGAGAGAGCAAAAGATTGATCGATCGATCAAGAAATGATGCATATGAAAAGTATTCAAGTAATATATCATTTGCATACATATATTCACTTTTATTTTCACCACTTGTTTTTCTGTTCACTTTTTATTCGCTTCGATCCTATCACGGAATCACAATTTATAAAACACTTGAGATATGCTCGAAATTGCCAGGCACGATCATAAATTAGCATTAGTAATTACCACTATTTGTTGTTATTGATAAGACATTTACATAATTACGCATAGCACTTATCACAATCACAGTCAAATCACTCAGAAATCGACCCATTTATTCCGAATCACAAATCACAAATGCGCGTAATCTTAATGTCAATATTTGTTTTCAGAAATGTTTATAAAATGTAAATACGGAAGAATCAGTTAAGTGTGTGTCAAAGCAACTAAAGCTAAATACTATGAAATTTAATCTATAGACAAATATTATTGTAAAGTTTTAACTCTCTAACCTCAAATTAATAAAACTTTTAAAGTAAACTTAAGTTTATTTATAAGTAAACATACTTAATTGGGATAACACGAGATTAAAAAATAAATATAATAGTATAGTTTCTAAAACTTTATAATGAAAACTGATCAATTTTTGTCTTTGACCATGTTCAAAAAATAAATTTAACGTAACGCAAATTTGTTCTAAGATATTTTTCCCTTCAAACAAGTTTTTTTTATCCAATACTACTACAGATTTAAACATTATGTTCTAGCTAGCTCATCACACACCTGTAAAAAGAGTAAAAATAGGCAAAAGCAAACGTCGACAAACGGCGAGAAACGGCGACAAACAGCGCGAATAAACGACAAAACGGACAAGCGACGACGGCAACGGCGACGTCGACGTCGACGTCCAAGACACGCGTTATTGTCGCCTGCGCTATCAGGAGAGCGCGTGGTTATTTTTAGACGCATTATCAGCAGTGCTCTAATTAAGATCTCTGCACTGAGCTTTCAAACACAAAAAAATATATATTACATACATATATAATATGTATGTGTGTGTTTAAACGTTGCTCACTAATCAAAATCGAAGCTGCACTCAAACAATAACAATATGCAAAAGAAGATGAAGTGCATATGCACTAAGAGAAACAAAAAGGAAGAGAGTTGTCACCCATTTACAGTTACAATTAGCAAAGAGCGCACGCTTGTAAATACAAGTTATGTTACGTTATGTGTTGATCTTTTGATTCCGCTTTTGTCACCAAGCTTCTCTTTCGCGATTGCTACAACCTTGTTGTAGGCGTTAATTGGTATATATACTTGTATAAATATATCCCAAGCATCAATTCTAATTAGTATTCTAATATTTACCTGTTTAAGTCCAGAGGGAATTTAAGTAAAGACTTTGTTTGTGTTGCTGCTGCTGCTGCTGCTGGTACTGCTTCTTGTTGTCGTTGTTGTTTTTGTTATTGTTGATGCTTGTGTATTATTGTTATTATTAGTTATTTGTGCACTTTATATATATTTGTATTTGTTGTTAACACTTTAACGAGAGGCTCACTTTATAGTGCATTTATTCAGTTGTTGTTGTTTTGTTTTGTTTGCTATAATTGTGGATGTTGTTGTTGTTGTTTTGAGCAAAAGTTGTGCCGGTTTTGTGCATTAATTAATAAATGATTCTTTTAGCTTCGTTTTAAGGCTAACTGGCATCAAACACACAAACACAGCCACAGTCACACACACACACACGTGGATCGATTTAACATACAGATAAGCACGTTAGTATGTATGTGTATGGTATATATTTGTATAAAGCACTTATGTATCTCGACACTGTTTTTGTTGTTGTTGATATTTGTGGGCGGCTTTTTGCTGTTGCTTGAGCTAAAAACATACAAATTAAACTGTATTTACTTTGGGAATAACAGAAAGAAAACACAATAGAAAAAAAAAACAAGAGCAAATATATATAAAAGCTTCATTAAGAGCGCGCTATTGCCTAGCGAGAGAGAGTGAGAGAGTAAGAGAGAGTGGGCGAACAAGCGCGAGATCGCGTCACGTCACCAATTCATGCCAATTGGACGCATACAGAAATTAATTGGAATTCGTATAAGAATTCAATGAAAGCGTGCACACACTAAACGATCTACACACACACACACACACACATCACACAACAAGCCCAACGTGTGTGTATGTGCGTATGTTTAAAGTTCAAATGGAAAAATTGATATGCATATATGTGTATATAAGCACGCTTAATGTTTTTTTTTTTCTTTTTCGTATTCTTCTATTCTTTGCTTCACTCAAATTTAAATTTGAGCTAGCTATTTTTGATGTGTGTGTGTGTGCCGCGCTGCCGGCAGCAAGTCAAAAAAAAAACACGCAAAAATCACTAGAAAAAACCCCAATGAGAAATGATCTTTGCAGCTTTTTTGCTACGGTATTTTGATTTTAAATTTCTTACTACGCATTCTTCATACGTTTGATTTCAATTATTTATGCTCTTGTCGTTGTTGTTAGCTCTCTGTGATTGTGAGTGTGTGTTTTTTGTGTATTTTGTTTTGTGCTTTTTGTTCACTTTATTTATTTCGTTCACATGTAAATGTTTTGATTTGGAATTTGGCGATACTCTTTTGCTTCGTGTTCACAATTGAAAGCACTCATATCGTTCACAGTTTGAAATATATGTGCATATGTATGTATATATGGTTGCGATAAGCGGAACACGTGATCGAGCGGATCAAAGAATTTTGGTGTGTGTTTTTTTTCTTTTCTTTTTATTTGGCGACGTTGGGGTTAAGTAGCGCGCTTAACGCTGAACGACCTCGTGGCTTTTAACCGCAAACGCAACGGACTCTCTGCTCGTTAACTGCTTTCTAGTTGGATGCGAACTGACAACTGATTGGTATACGAAACGCCACAAACCGAAAGCAGCGCGCAAAACGACGACCGAACGCGACAGCGACAACGACGACGAAGCGACACGAACGAAACGAAACAGTCAGACAGCCAGCCAGGCAGCCAGCCAGCAGCTAGCCGGGCTCGTCTCTTCTGCTGTGGTGTGGTATGGAGTGGTGTGGGTCTGTGTTTGATGGTGAGAGAGTGTGCTGCTGCCGCGAGAGCTTGAAGTTGTTGTTAGTGTGTGCGGTGCGGTGAGTGTTTTGAAATCCACACACTTGTGTTCCACACAAAAAAAATGCACGTTTTTGTATTTTGGCGCTCACATTTTTTTTCCCACTACACACACACACACGCACAGCAATTGAGTAATAAATAATAAGCACATAGTTGGTGTATTTATGTATATGTATGTATGTATGTATGTTTATGTGAATTTCGTAGAATTTCTTTAAAATTTTCGCTAGTTTGTTTTGCCTGTCAGTTTCCACTATTTATTGTGTATGTTGGATCGTTTCTAATTTGACTGAGAAATGTTGAAGAGTTAAAGAAACCAGTTTTTGACATTGGCCACTTAACTGATAAGCAAACCAAATGGGCTAAGAGTGTGTTGTTATCAGTTTGTGAGAAATTTTGTTTGTTTTTTTCGTTTCGTTCAAAAATTGCACTCTGATAACACGAAAGAAAACTGCAAAAGCCCATCCCCTCTCTTTCTCTCTCTCTCATTCCAATAGTATATCTCTTTTTGATTTCCAGTTTTGCTCATAGACTGGTTCAATTCGCTTGTTTTGAGTTGTTTTTGTTTTTTTTTTTAAGTTAAGTTTTTTAATGTGCCTGCCACATAAATTCCACAAATTACGCCGCTAATGAAGTCTAGACGAAGTAAGGCTTAGCGGTTTATGAGACCTAGACAAATATGCAAAAATCGCACAAAGAAGGAGGATGGTGGAGAGAGAGAGGAAGAGAGATCGGCAAAAGTGCTTAGGGAAACGATGCTACTATATAAGAATTTACGAGGCAAAGATCAATGTGTAGTTCGCATTCATATACTATGTAACAGCTATCTCTCTCACTCGCTCTCTCTCACTCTTACCGACTGCTTATAAATTTGAATTTTTATGTACATCCTAGTTTATGATTAAATAAACTTAAGCAGAAGCTTACTGTTGCGATCCATGCGGTAATCAACCTGTCAAAAGGTCACACATCGCTGCTGTGACGTCAGAGCACTAAAAACAAACAAACATTACTTCGAAAACATCAAAAATATCCCACCCACAATACACACAATACACGTTCCACAGCGCAGGCGTCGCTGCGCTTAAAAGCTTTTCGGCGGCGGCTTCCAACAACAATTGACGACGTAGTAAAAAAAATTAGCGCGCGACGTCGGCTCAATTGGAATTAGATGGGGAGTAATGATTTCAGACATCGCGATTGGCCTTCAAAATATTATAATTTCTGTTTAATGTGCTCTGTGGCTGGCTGGTATGCGATAAGAAGAAGAATGTGTGGGAAGAGGGCGGGAGCGGGAGTACGAGAGCGGTTAGGAGTTTGGCGACTAGAACCAAACTCGAACGATCTGTGACTTGATTGTTATTCTCCAGTGCGAGAGTGTGTGTGTGTGTTTGTACAAATCGAATTTGCGTATGTGTACTAAAAATTTGTGTTGGCTTTTTAATGTGAAGTCTAAACTGGAATATAGATTGGTTATTTTGGTTGCTCCAAACTGATAATATTTGCTGTGTGTGTGTTTCGAATGCCAAATAAGCCAAATATTCATTACAGTTATTTATGAGAGCTACATATACCAGTTGGAATTTGTATGATCCACAAAAGTTTTTTGGTAAAGAGTTCTTTAATACATTTCATTAAGTACGAAATTAAGTAGCTCTTAACAAGCGCCTATTCAATTTGCACTAAACGATGCATTTATTGCGTAATGCATTATCTATTAGACTGAAATTGATGAGATTATTGCTGCTGCAGTGTGTGATTGCTTAAGTGACGTAATTGATGCAATCTGACAACGACTCACGACTCCGACACACAAGAATTGACGCAATTGAGAGCAAGATCTTCGTGTTCAACCCCCGATCACTCCAGCAACAACAGTCGCCGCCTCCCATCACCATCATCATCATCATCATCAGCTCGATCAAAGGCGTCAATGAAAGTGCGTCTTAGTTTCTCATGTGTGTGGAATCTGGTTATTCTCACAGAGCGCGTTTTTTCTGATGACGTCGCTTAATATGCAAATTCCCCACACTCACACACTCATACACATATACTATTACTCATATGTGTGTGAGTGATTGTATGTGAATTTGATGAAGCACTTCCTGATGCCGCGCTAGAAGACAGAACCCAACCAACAACACAAGATATGTATGCAAAGATAAAAGAGAGAGCGTTTATCGCCGCTCTTCCCAACATGTCATCCACAAGCTTAGGCTTGGCATCCACATAAAAACTGGCGAGTCGCCAGCGCACACAGCAAAAAACTGAACTGAACTGAAAAAACCACGTGGTCTTTCAAGTTCACACAGTTAGAGAAGACTCTATGCGAAAAATGAACAAAAACGTAGAGCACAATAAAAACAATATTGAAAAAAATAGAAAGAAACTTGCATGTGTGTGTGTATTGGTGTTTTTGTATGTTTGCTATGTGAATTGAAATAAAGCACATGCTATGCGAAAATATTTGGGGGAAGCTGGGAGAGAAAAACGAAAAGAGAATGCCCGCAAACAGGTTAGGGAAACAAAAACAAATGCTACAGAAAGCGGAAACAAAAAACACACCAAAATACGCGAAAGATTTATGTAAACAAAACTGGAGCAATTTTATTGCTTGAGAGTTCAAAAATAAAGAGAGAGATTCGGAGAGAGAGAGTGGAAAAGAGCGCGTAACTCACGATCGGTGTGAAGAATAGCGCGCACAAAAGTGAAGTTAAAAAAGCACAAACACACACACACACATACTGATAAATGTTTGCTGATGTGTGTGGTTGTGTGTGTGTGTGTGTGGCAAAGTACCAGGCTACAAAAGCGGCGCGAAGTTAGAAAACAAAATTAAAAACCTAACCTTACCTAATGTGGTATGAAATGACACGCACATCTACACTCAAGCACATACATATTTTTATACGAGCACACCTCACATAGACACTTTACACACACACACAAAGTAGCGCAAAAACGTGGTTTGCTACGTCGACTGCGCTGTTCGCGTCAATTGCGTCGTTTATAAATGCTAAAACAAAAAAAAAAAAAAAAATACACAATCGCAAATTGTGCTGAAAGAACGAAAGCAAATAGGACTGTGAAAAGTGAGCAAAAAATTGTTCGAGAGATTTAACTCGCGAGCGCGAGTATTTAAAAAACGATTTTAATACCTACAAATAAGTGTTTGGTACAATTATTCTAGTTCATAAATTAATCTACTAGAAGCTATTAAGCTGTTTCGCTGATTAACAACAACAATAACAATAACTAGCTATTCACATATTATGTTCCACATGACCACTTGTATGATTTCAACTTACGCTCCACACTTGCGCTCTCACTCTCTGCCAAGCACACACACACACACAACGCACGCAATTCAATCGACGTTGGCTCGCTCTCTTTCATACTTAAAGCGGCGTAACTTTCTCTCGTGTGTGTGTGTGTGTTTTGGTCGGTGCGTGTACTCTTCTTACTCTACACTCAACTCAACCCCCAGAAATGCATTTCATATGCCGACTCGCTTGCACTCAAGTCGCATTCAACTATTCAAAAGAGAGAGATGGGCTGCCTATGACAGGTATAACGGTAATACGTATACGCAAGCAGCCTTTCTTGACACACTTTTCGTCGTAATGCAATCGGGGGGGCGGGGGAAGCGCAGATATTGGGGAAGTCGTTGCGGTTTGTCGGCCGTTAACTGTTGGTTAATATCACCTCCGGGCTGCTTCGGGTGGGTGTGTCTCTGGACTCTATATATGTGCGGAGCATTGGAGTCTTGGAGTATGCGCAGCTCGTCCTTTGCTCCAATAGGTTGCCTGCTGGCGCCAGTTATTGCCGTTTAATTGTTGCCCCATCGTTGCTCGACCGCCGAGCCTCCTGGTTGGGCAGCAACCGACGACAACGACGACGACGACAACGACAGAGGACGTCTGTGTCCTTTTAAGCTAGGCACCTTTTTTTTTTTTTGCTTGTGTTTTGCTCGACGAACCGAACCTTGTCCGTCGGGATTTTTTTTTTTCATTCTTGTCTCTGATTGTTTGCCGACGGCTTTCTTAGGGGTTGCTTAGGCAGCGCGTGTGTCCTTGGGCCTACTCACACACATTTACACACACACGACCATACACATATACAGTTAGAAACAGGTAGCGGCTGTTAATGTTCCATTCCTCTCATTCCAACATACACACATACATGCATATGTATGTTTTAGCAGCGTCAGCATATCAACACGTAATAATCATTCAAATTAGAACATCATCAGCCAACAACCATCAGTTGCCCCCCCCTCTCGAGCACCCCTCCTACTGTAGGATCGCTGCCATATCAACAAGTTCCCTCTTTTTGGTTCCGGGGACACCCATTAGTAAATTGAGCAACGCCCATTATGCTCATGAGAATGTGAATGAGATTCAAGTAAGTGGCAATGGGAATGTGAATGGGAAGTGGGTAAAAGGAAGAGGGAAGTGGAAAGTGGGGTAAGGGGAGCCTTAGTTATTGTTGTTGCCTTGTCGACCTGTCCGTCCACGTTTCATCCATCCTGTCGCTGACCTAGATTTGTCATCATAGAATCTGTTAATTGAACGCCTATTTATTGTGATATAACCTCTATAAATTTTCACAATGGCGGGGGGAAGTCACATGTAATTAAGGGAGAAATAAGTGAATTAGAGTTAAGTATAATGTTATGTAATATGCTTACCAAAAAGCAACAATAGAAGACATTTGCTTGTCTTTTACTTTGTTGCACCCTTAAAACATGTAAACCAAGTTTAGATTAATAATAGCGTTAATCTGATTTCTCCTTTTACTTTTCAACTAAAAACGTTGATTAAAATTAAACATAAGCTTGATAAGCAAAAAAATGCATTCAGCTTCTGCCCTAATTAAGTTACTGTAATCAGAACAAACTGTAAACTGCAGTATAAGAGAACACTTATAACTTCGAAAAAGACAAAGAGAGAGAGAGAGAAGGTAAATATATAACGGAACTTGCTTCATTACTAAAAGTTAACCAATAAGTTGAGAGATTTGGCAGACAAACCAAATATGGTTATGGTTTTAAGTGTTATAATAACTTATACTTTACAAACACACATATATATATGTATATGTATCAACCGCAATCAGTAATCAGCACGTGGTGTTGGCTGCACTTTTCATGGTTACATTGAACCTGTCGCAATAAATGCTGTTGCTCTGTTGCAGTCGCTGCCGCAGTCGGCGTCGCAGCTATTGGAAAATTTTTGTTTCGCTCAACATTTGCATTATCTGTGTAATATTTGCCCTGTGCATTGCAAATGCACATGTGTGCGTCTGTGTAACTGTGTATGATTACTAAGAATACTTTTTGTAAGAGCGAGACACATAGTGTGTAAGAGAGCGCAAAAGAGCTTTGGTGGAATGGGGAAGTTTTTGGTGGGTGAGCGCTGCTTTCGTCTCGGCACATTTCTCGGCCTTGCTGATTATGTTTACTTACACACACACGTACTTACATATACGATACATGTTTGTGTGCCAAGTTTTTTTTGTATTTGGTTTTATGCACTTGTCAATTTATGACGACTGTGCGCGAACAGAGTGTATCTCTCTCTCTCTCGCACTCTATCTGTCTCTTGTAATACTTGTAATACACTCTTGTGGAATATGTATGCGGAAACACGCACTTGGCAGCAGCTTCTTTGTTGTAATTATAGATATAGATATTGCATATAGACGTGCCACTGGACTCCACACTATATAAATATAGCATATAGTACTGTGCCATATCGGTGCAAATGTATATATGTATATATATAGTATGCTCTCTGATGACATTTGTGCCGGTTTGTGTCTGGCGCCTTCTTCTGCCACACTGATAACTTCCTCCCTTCTTTTGCCCCTGAAAGGAATGCACGATCATCACACAAACTCGTCTGGCTTGTCTTTGGAATGTCTAGCATCCGTATCAGCACTTGAACTCGGACATACCAGAAGTCGAGCGAGCGAGAGAGAGAAAATGTGAAAGGTTTGTTTGGTTAGTGATATTGATAAAGATAAAGGATATATGTAATTATCATACGAATATAACTTCTGGAAAGGTTTCGATACTGAAAAACTTATAACTTCACCGTTTTCGATATACGATAACAATAGAATCCTAAATTTGTAATAGTTTAATATATAATTGATCAATTGTCAAAATTTTCTCAAGATTGGTTAAGAAACTTTGAAGATCTTGCTGATTTAAACTTACCTTAGCCAGGTTTGAATCGTCTTTATCGCACTTATCTTCATGATTGATAAATTTACGTGATAAAACGATAATTTGTAGTGCAAGTTGTCTTCAGGTTATCATAAACTTTTCCGTTTTTCGATACACACATGTTATCGATAACAACAGAATCCTAAAATTGTAATAGTTTAATATATAATTGATCAATTGTCAAAATTTTCTCAAGATTGGTTAAGAAACTTTGAAGATCTTGCTTATTTCAACTTACCTTAGCCAGGTTTGAACATAAGAACATTGAACGATAAGAACATCACGTGAATAAAACCAAAAATATATTCAATTAGATATATCTTTCCCTTTACCCCCCTGCCTCTACTCATCCTTTTACCCAGTATCTGTATAACCTGGGCAACCAATAGCCACTAAAAGGCTTAGATAATCCATTAGTGCCAAAAGGCCAATCCAAAGGGCAAAAGGTAAAGAAAAAAAAAAAACAGCAATGTCAGGACAACGTAGAGTCCTTCTTTTCCTCTTTCAACTATGCGTGCGGGTGCGTCTGTATGTGTGTGTTAAAGTGTGTGTGTGTGTGTGTGCATTGTCGATGTCGACACAGCAATTTGTACAAGTCAAATCCATTGGCGCCAAAAGTCTACGGCAAAAGCAAAAGCTAAAAAGAAAACCCAAAATTGCTGCTGGAGATGAAAATCCGCTTAAAAAAGTGCCCGAACGTGCCAAAGGTATCTCCCAGCTTCCAACCAACCCCCCTTACGGCCCCTTCTACACCAACAGCTAAACCCTTGCATGATAATTTATAGTCCTGAAAACTTTTGCGTAGAAGTTTTTTTTTTTTTTTTCTCTCTATTTTGTTGGCTTAACTTTTTCTCGTGTTTCGCGCGGCGTTTGCAGATTTTTAATTCTTGTGCTAAATTGTTTAAAAATGTTTTAGAAGAATTCTGCAAAACGAACCCCTGCCTCCCCCCATTCCCTTCCCTGTCATCATAGTTCCTAGCTTGTTGCCAACAATCTTTTCATCCTTTTTGGCAGCTAAAACTAAAACTGGTACTAACAAAGTTTGCGGCATGTTGACCACTTTGTCGCCGGATAACAGCTCCGAGGAGCATAGTTTTTCTACACACACACACACATACATACACATACAAACATTTTCTACTTCAACTTCCGCTTCAGTGTCGATGCAATTTGTATTAGTAAAGTTTGGCTCAAAGAATTTTGCAGTGCACAAAAAAAAGAGTGTAACGAAGAAGAAGAAGGAGGAGAGAAATTATTCTGAGGGATGGCAGATAAATTTGCAAATTCTCGCCCAGTGGCTGATTTATGGTCAATTAGCGCAACGCTTAAAACCGAACCGAACCGAACTGAACCTGAAACTGTCTTGCCTCTATCGTGGGAGCTATAGTATAGCAAGTACTCTAATCGAGATGCATTTATCGTGTGGAAGTACACTGTGGAAAAAAGGAAATAACTTACTAAAACTATAATATATTTAAGTTTTCATTCTCTCTTTAAGATAAGTGAGAGATTTTTCAAAATCATAGATATTTGAAATATTTTTATATAGGTTTTTGAACATTTTTCCTTTAATTTTTAAAAAAAAGTATTTATTTTTCTTTAGGAAATCAAATTGAAAGTAAAATAATGTAAGAAGGCTTTAGTCAAGTTAGCTCGACAAGAAGATACCCTTAACCCTTGACCATACAAACGAACAGACGGTAGGGCTGACAGACATACCTGCACTACCGGACCAATGATAGGTGGTTTCATATCTCCGGTGTTTCTGAACCGGTTTTAATAACAATTTCACATATGTTTATTGTTTTGTTAATAGTTGCAATCCTCATTTACGAGTTTTCGAAATTTTAGAGTTTTTTGTTATCGATTACATGTGTATATCGTAAATCTGAAAAGTTATCGAAAATTTGAAAAAAATTTATCCTGCCTAGGGATTAAAAGAGCTCATATCAAAAAGCTTTTGTAGTTCCTGAGATCGATGCGTTCATACAACCTTACAGATTATTTCCTTGACTTACAAATGATAAATTTCAAGAAATATTAAATATCATACTGAAAATCAATAAACTTAATAGAGAAATGAAACATTTTAAGGACATTTCTTAAAATTTGATATCAGAATATGATTTTTATTATTATAATATATATCTATATTAGTTTTTTTGCAAGTGCACGCTTACAAATAGATGGCTCCCGTACTCTTTTTAACGGCACATTCATCAAAACTCTTTCGGCAATTTGTTTGTTTTTATGCGTTTGAGTTTTATGTGCGACATTTAGTACCAGTTATGGGGGGAAAGGGAAGGGGTTTGTAGTCGTAAAACCATTTAAGCCGATGCCAATGCCGACGCCTTACTGATTTAATGCTCAGTTAACCCGCGATAGTGAATGGTAAGGGGCTGGAAAGGGTATAGAAGACTGACTGATCGTAAAAACTACACGCGCCCTTCATAAAAACGTCAAAGTTGATTTTCAGGATGATTCCTTTGGCTCCTCCTCGCTTAAGAATTAAGACATTCTCTTCTTCTTCTTTGTAAACTCTTTGCAACTCTTTTTGGCCGTTTCTTTTTTTTCACGCGGCGTTTTTTATGAGTTTATGACTTAATGTCAGTCGTAAAAATTAATTTAAATCGAACTTTATTTTGCGGTTTTATTTTTGTAGGCTTTTATGTGATTTGATAAAGGAAATGGAATGGAAGGGGAAATTATTAGGAATTGGGATTAGTTTATTTTTAGTTTTATATTTTTTCGATATAAATATGGAATTTTTTTTTTTAATTTTTGGTTACTCTTGAAAATACTTGAAAAATATATTAAATAAAGTTGGAATTTTTGAAGGAAAGGTTTTATTTAATAGATATAAATTGGAAGATTTAACAATGTTATATGCTATAAAAACTAAGTGAATGAAAGAGAAAACTTAATTAAGTAACTGTCTTATGTTACTTAAATAACTGTCTTAGTTTAAGTCGCTTAAAAATTGTACCTGTAAACCAACTTTTTATTCTTTGAACCCTCTTTGAATGGATCTAAATTAGAAGATTCAACAAGCTTATAGTATGTTATAGAAACTTAGTGAATGAAAGAAAAGACAAAATTATGTAAAGTATTTGATTGCTTTCATGGTTTAACTCGTCCATCCCTTTATTCTTTCAACTCTCTCAATAGATATATATTAGAAGATTTAACATGGTTATACTATGTTATATAAACTAAGTGAATGAAAGAGAGAGAAAGTAAAGTAGTTTTGCTGTTTTAGTTTCAACTCTATTCATTTCTTTCTTCTTTCTATTCTTTCAACTCTCTTTGTTTACATATTCTATCAATGTTATATAAACTTAGGGAATGAAAGAGACTTAATCAAAGTATTTTATTGCTGTCTTAGTTTAAGTTTTCTCTTTGCTTTCTCATATTCTTTATTAATTTCTTGCACAATCTCTTCAAACTATCTCTACAAAACGAAATCACAATCAAGAATTTGGCACTTGAAGATAAAGTAACGCTCGTATTTGTAGAAGCTACATTAAGTAAAGTATTTATTCTGTCTTAGTTTAAGTTTTTATTCTTTTAATTCTCTTTGTTTTCATATTTCATTCATTTCCTTTACAATCTCTTCAAAAGCGAAATCACAATCCAAAAATTTGGCAAAGTAACGCTCTTATCTTTTAATGGGAATTTGAACAAGCTACGTTTGACGCGAGGAAAGAAAGTGACGAGGTGGCCGAGTGGTTAAGGCGTTGGACTGCTAATCCAATGTGCTCTGCACGCGTGGGTTCGAATCCCATCTTCGTCGACGGGTTTTTTAGTTTTTTTTTTTACCTTACGTTTTTTGCAATATTTCGTTGCAATCTGTGGAGGCAACTTTAAATGTGGCACCTGGATATGTGGCATGGGAAACAATTGGCAACCGCCGAATCTGGCTCTGGATACATTTTGTCTGATTTATTTATAGCCAGGCTTTGGATTCGGCTGATGATGAAAATGGAAACTGTTTGCCGGAAATGTCAAATAGTTTTTCCCTCTCCTCCCTTCTCTAACCAAATGTCACTCAAATTCAATACCCCTCCTTACCCTTCCCCTTCAGCAACACTTGCGGACAAATGGATAGAAAAAAATGAATCAAAAATCTTCTCGTTTGGAAATTTGTGCAAATTTCGTGATGAAAAAAAAAAGAAGAAAGATAGAAAAATGAAGAAAAATAGAAGAAGAACGCTAGCGAAATGAATTGGATTGAATTGAAATTGTAGGCGATAAAAATAAATCTTTGCAAGTGCGCAGCACGGCGCCGCCAAAAAACAGCTGACGGACGAGGAAGTGTACTTGAATTGAGAGGGGTTTTGGGGGGGGATGGCAAAAGGGATGTATGTGTATGGATATTGCCAGAGGAAGGGTAGTTTGTGTATGGATGGGTGGTCTGATATCTAAGTGCATGCAGTGAGAGAAATTAAATCAAGATTATTTTCATACTAAAAATGTAAACGAAAAGACTTTTTCTACAAATGTTTAATAATTTTTTTTTTTTTGTTAATATAAATATTTGTAAAATGATTAATTTATAATTAAAAATGTTATTATAAATTCTTAATAAGAATTGTACTATTAAAAAAATATTCGTAAAATCATAAAAATTGTATAATAAATTCATAATAAATATTTTACTGTTAATAAAAATATTTGTCAAATTTCCGCAATCAATTTATAACTAAATATTGTATAATAAATTTCTAATAATTATTTTAGTGTAAGAAAAAATATTTAAAACCTTTTGCAATATTTTTAAAATCATTAAAATAATTAAAGTATTTGTAAATTTTTTGCAATATTTTAAAAGTCATATATAAATAGTTAAAAATTTGCAATATTTTTAAAAAAAAATTTGTATTGACATTTTTGTTTATCACTTAAAAATGATTTATTTTTATAATAAGTCGAGTTTCAAGCCCCCATTAATAAATTGACCCCATTAACAAATTTGAAAACTTATTGCCATATTTTTAAAATCATTAAAATAATAAAAAAAAAATTTTTTCAAATTATTGCAATATTTTTAAAATAATAAAAAAAATAATTGTCAATTTTTTTCAATATTTTTAAAAAAATTTTATAATTTAAAAATGATTAATTTCTATACTTAGTCAAGTTTCAAACCCCCATTCTGAAATTGGTAGATGAAATGACTTTCTTTTTGAACATAACTTGAATATGTACTAGACTTAAGTTTAAGTCTGATCTAGCATTTACTTTTTAATTTTTATGAATATAACTTAAATTTATACTAGATTTAAGAATGTTTAAGTCTGATCTAACTTTTCATTTTTATCTACTAACTTCGAAACCAATTTAGTGTTGCTCACCACAATTTTCTCTCTGTGTCTCCGTGATGAAATTGAAAAACTACATAAGTTGATGTCTGCTGTTGCAATTGTCTGCCCCTTCCACCCTCTCTCTATTGGGGTGGTAGTTGTGGTATGTCATAAGTCATACAATGTGCGTTTGCCTTGGCTTCTCTAAGGTTATAAGGTCTAAGGACATTCAGCTATCAGCTCAACCCGAAATTGTGTCGAGGAGTCACTTCAATATGCAAATATGCTGCTCAATTGCGCTTGTCTTTCATTTTTATGCGAGGACCACAGCTTCAAACCCTTTTTAAAGAAAAAAAAGGAAGTTCTTTAAAATGAAGCTGCAGTCATCAGGCAAAAATATTCCGAAAAGACTTCCCGTTGCCCATCAACTTTTATCTATTTTCTATCGCTTGGCCATTTTGACCAACTTCATAAAAGCGAAACTTTACGATATCAACAAAGAAAACGAAAAAAAAAAACTATAAATGCAAAAGTATGGCAACACTCACACACACAACCCTAACACTGTTTTGCTGTTGTCCTTTAGTTTTTTTTTATTGTTATTCTTTTCGTTTATTTCTTATGTGCGATTGTAAACTGTCCCCAAAAGTGTGGCGTTGACAATTTGGACATGACGTGAACTTAAATTGATTATTTATGACAGTTTGGATCATATGTAGGATAGTCAATTTAAAAGACTTATTATGATTATAGGGACTCGATGAGGTTTTTAGGGGGAAAACAGATTAATGTTTAAGTATTGATATTAGCATTTATTATATAATGAGTTTTTCATATTTTAGTTTATTGAATCGCATTGTATTGCAAACCTTATTGAAAAGAAGGAAGGCAAGTTGAGAGGGATGGTTAGATATAGACAAAGAATTTATTTCTTGTGGTTTTTTTTCATATTACCAACAATGAACCATAAAAAGGAGACTTTATATTTGACGTAAAATATTTCATAATACATTTTTAATTTTAATTTAATAAAGAAAATAAGTTAGAAGGCTCTAGTCGAGTAAGCTTGACTTGAAAATACCCTAAACCCTTGACCAGACAGACATACCCATACCTGCACTACCGGACCAATGCTTGATGACTTCATATATCCGGTGTTTCTCAACCGATTTTAATAAAATATTCACATATGTTAATCATTTTATTAATAGTTTTAAGTCCCATCTTCAAGTTTTTTAAATTCAAAATTTGTTTGTTACCGGTTTCATGTGTATATCGTAAACCGGAAAAGTTATCGAAAATTTAAGAAAAAAAAAAGAGATATTCCTAGGGACTAGGAGAGCTCATATCCAAAATCTGGAGTCTCTAGCTTTTGTAGTTCCTGAGATCAACACGTTCATACATACAGACGGACGGAAAGACCGACGGACAGATAAGGCTATATTAACTCGGCTGTTAATACTGATCAAAAATATATATACTTTATGGGGTCGGAGAAGCTTTCTTTTGCTGTTATATACTTTTGTACAAAAACATTATACTATTTTCCCCTTTTCATGGCTTAAGGGTATAAAAAATGTTTCTTCAATAATATTCTCTTCTATTTAATGATTTTAAGGAATTGACGTCAGAGACAACTCCCAAAAATTGTTATAGCTTTTTGATTAGGCAATAACTCTATAGACTTCTATAAAAGTATTGCAAATTGCTTACACTTTTTACAGGTCAAAACAATATAACCCATAAAGCCAGCGATCAAATTTGTTGTTAACCTTTAACAATTCGCAGTTTTTTTTTTGTGTTTAAAGTGTTTGTTGTTGGGGGTTATATGGCCTGTCAAGGTCACACACTAACCTGATCCAAAAAACATTCAATCATACGGCACGCTGGGTTTTTACGTCGCTTTTGCTGCTGCTGCTGTTGCCCTTTTTCAACATTCTTCAAACGTGCCTCGGCTTACGTCAATTTAAGTACGAACTAAACGTGAAACGTACGCTTGTAATGTATGTATGTATGTGTTTTGTGGGCGTGTTTGTGTGTGTTTTTGTGGGTGTGTAAGCGAATTAAATCCCACAACACTTGCCACATGCTAGCCTTCAATGGGTTGAATGCACTGTGCGAAAAAACGTTACAGGATAAAATTCAGTTTAGTGAAAAGATTTCATAAAAAGTTTTTAGATTTCAGCTTTATAATTTAAAGTTAAATATCAAATGGGCTTAAGAAGTATTATTAAATCATAATATTTATTGTTGAAAGGGCTTAAGAAAAGGGTTTATTTCAATATATCATCATTTCTTCCGGTAAAAAGTAGGAAAAGTTGGAACACACAATTATTTGATGACTTTTTAAAGCTTTTAAAGCAATGTTTTTCTTAAGAACCGTTAGAAAAACTATTATACAATTTTAAAATTTATGATACATATTTTTAGCAATATGTGCGTATATAATCCTTCGATGTCCGTCTGTCTGTATGTATGAACACATCGATCTCAGGAACTACAAAAGCTAGCAACTCCAGATATGAGCTCTCCTAGTAACAAGTTTGTTTCAAATGTTCAATAAATTTTCAGGTTTACGATATACATATGTAATCGATAACAAAAAAAATCTTGAATTTCAAAAATATCAAAATCAGGATTGAAACTACTAATAAACATCTGTACAATTTTTATTAAAATTGGTCGAGAAACACCAGAGATATGAAGTTATCAACCATTGGTCCGGTAGTACACTCTTGTGTATGTGTGTCAGGCAGATGGTCGGGAGTCTATATGGTCAGGGATTAAGGGTATCTTCAAGTCGAGTAAGCCTTCTTACTTGTTTTTATATATATTTTTCATTTTGTGCTATATTTTTTTCCAGTGTGTTTACTTTCCACATACGATTTTTACACCGTCATGATTCAAACTTCTATGGACTGTCCAGCTGACAGTTAACCATGACAGGGTAGGGTAGAGGCAGGGCGAGGCGAGGCAGGGCACGGCCATGGGAGGTGGTTATGGAAGTGGGAAAAACATGTTCAGGGTCGGTTCGAGTCTTTCAATCTGGTTCTGGGCAACCAACTGTGTGTGTGTTTGGTTCGATTCGATTCGAGATTCAAGAGCTCTGATTGAATAATCGTGCGCCTTTGTCCGGCAGTGGAACAAATCGTGTCTAATAGACTGATTAATATTGCAAGATTTTCTCCCAGTTTTTCTCCATCTCTCTCCATCCACTAATCGCTATCCCTTTTGCTCCTCTCTGTCTGCATGTTACATGGATTCTTGTGTGTGGATTAAATGTGCTTAAATTGATTGATTGTTAAAATGATGTATAGTCATTAGATTGGTTTTTTTTTCGGTTCATTCTTTGTTAACTTCTTGGCCGCAGCACCTGTCGCCTACAGGCATCTCTTTCTATTCGCTCTCTCACTCGCTCCACTTTTAATTTGTTTCATCCGAAAGCAAAAACTTCAATTTTTATCATTTTTTTTCGGTTTTCGGGTTTCTTTTTCGTCTTCTTCACATATCAAATTGATTTGCAGCATTGCACAAATAAATTACGGGTTAATCGAGTAGAGCATTAAAAATTTAGGAAATATTATTATAATGATATATGTATATTCTTAAGGATATCCGCATGTGCTTATTGATATACTTCCACTTCCTGCCGCAAACACAAAAATGTATGCAAAAGAAGTTTTTTTTCTCTCACATATATTTTATTATCATACAACAGTCTCAAAACCCAACCCCTTCTCTCTCATTCTCTAGGTTTTGTTGCCATTATTATTCATTTTATATGTATATACACCTTATAAGTACAAGTAGAGGGAGAGCTTTGAATCCTGAGCGGATGCTTTGGTTCGGTTATAAAGAAGAAATATTACACATTACGCCAAATTGTGGAGACTGTCAGGCGACAATAATAACGTTTAGAGTTAAATGTATGTTGCTTAACAAAAAACGGGGGCGAAAAGGGGTTAAGCTAGACAGTTTTATTGTTTTTTGTCTTGAGATGGTAAAGTGTTCTTTACTTCTTGCTCTTTGGCAAGTTTCATTGTTGAAGTCAGCAAAACTTAAGAGTTTTAGTCAAAGTGCAACAGCTTCAGTGATAAGAGAAACTATTTGTTAGTAACTAGTGCTAAAAAGCAAGTTTTTACCGGTTACAATGTAATTGATGTGAATGAGATACTAATATATCAATTCATTCGTCGATCTCAGGAACTACAAAAGTTAGAGACTTCAGATTGTGAAGTTGAGTTCTCCTAATCCCTAGGTGTAGCAAGTTTGTATCATATCTTTGATAACTTTTTAGGTTAAGGATATACACATGTAATCGATAACAAAAAAAATATTGAATTTCGAAAACTTAAAAATGGGAATTGAAACAAGTAACGAAATAATGAAAGTCTGTGAAATTTTTATTAAAATCGGTTGAGAAACACTGGATAAATGAAGTCATCAAGTATTGGTCCGGTAGTGCAGGTATGGGTATGTATGTTTGGTCAAGGGTTGAGGTTAGAGACTAAAGCCTTCTTGTTCTGAATTGTTTAATGTACTTATGATTGTAGACTGAACTTAAACTAAGTATAAATATATAAAGCATTCAAAAAAGGTTTCCTCTTACAGAAAACTTCAATTATAACGCACGGACCACAAAAAAATCTATTTCCTGCTTTTGTAGGCGCTTTATTGTCTATGCTCTACCAATAATTTATATGTGCCAATTGAGAACCGATGAGAGGGGCAAAATGAGAGAGAGTAGAGTGCTTATGTAAACGGATTCAGGCACTAAATGTAAGACAGCGAACCATTAGGTAAGTTCGCTAAATGGCCGATTTAAGACGCAACTAAGAAGGGGAAATAAAAATGTATTGCTCGCTCCAAAGTAAGAAATCAATGTGGCAGGCAGGCAAAGAGAGAGAGGCAAAGAGTGCGAAAGACATGCAGAAAACTTAAAGAAAACGAAAAGAACACCCAAAAGGTAGACAAAGATATGTGTGTTTGGCGCCTTCATGCTGTTTCCACAGTTTCGCCGTTAAGGACACTAATAAAATATTGAACGGGCCATCGATAAGAAAAAAGGAAAAACTCAGAAAACGTCAACGAACTTCGTCGAAGGAAGGTTATAGGGCATGGTAAGGGGTAACGGATAAGGGGTAGTAGAATCGCTTACGTAGATAGCAAAGATGACGATTAAAACAAATTTCGACGACAACCTGGCGCCGTTTAGCGCGGCGGAAGGAAGCGAAATTGTTAAACGCAAAACTTGCAAAATGCCAGAAAAATCGGGGAGAGAAAAGTGTGGGAGAAGGAAAAGGGGAAGCTACCTAGAGAAGCGCAATCGGAAGCAAAGACTTTACGACTCGACTATGTTTGCACCTTCTTCTTTTTTGGCTATAGTATAGGAAAGGGTCAGGAGGTAATCGGGGTGGTAAGGGGTTCGGTAAGGGAGTGAATGGGAACTTGGCAACTTGCAGACAAGTTTTAAATGAATGAGTTGCGCTTCCGTTCAATGCGTTACACGACTGCCCAGCCAGAAACTGTCTCTCTGTGTATGTGTGTGCGTGTGTGTGTACACTGAGAGAAAACCTTAAGAATTAGTGGGTGAAACTGTAAATCCATCGACTTATTCCAAACATTTTCCCTGAAGTCCAGAACAGGAACAGATCTTTCCTTGTAGAAATTGTATTGATTTATTGTATTTATTGTTATTCTTAGTTTTAGATTGATTTTTCTTTAGTTTAGAAACACTCTATAGAGGGAGTTTTTTAGTAAAAAGGTGTTTATTCCATAACAAAAATCAGGAATTAAAGATTTAAAATCAGTACTTCTTTGATTAATGGCTGTTAATTCAACGTTCACCAAGTTATTCTAGAACAAGTAGGAAGGCCTTAACCGTACAGACGGACAAACGGTCGGGCTGACACAAATACACATACCTGCACTACCGGACCAAAACTTTATGGTTTCATATCTCCTGTGTTTCTCAACTGATTTCAATACAAATTTCACTGATTTTCATTATTTTGTTAATAGTTTAAATCCCCATTTTTGCTTTCGATTACATGTGTATATCGTAAACCTAAAAAGTTATCGAGCATTTGAACAAACTTGCTAAGGCTAGGGATTATGAGAGCTTATATTCAAAATCTGGAGTCCCTTTTATACCCATAATATATAGGGTATACAAATATTCATTGATAAGTATTTTTGCTGGTTTTCTTGTAATATTTTTTATGATTAAATTGCAATGAATTCTTAAATTCTTAAGTTTTTTCTTACTGAATGAACTTAAAATTCGTTTTTGAAGCAAAATTTTTTATTCTCCTAACCAAAATCTTGTACTAATCGTTCCATAATACTAAAAACGAACTTAAACTAAACATACATTGTAATTGTTTTCAGTGCATCGTACCGTTATTCGGCCATGCATGACAATGGCTTGTAGAGAATTCGAGTGGCGGCCACTTGCCAATTGCGATTATGGTTTATGTACAGTGCGATAAAGGTCGTCAATAGGTCGCCACACACACACACACAACATGCCTTGGCATCCTTTTTACTCAGTGAAGGGAGGGAGGGGTAAGGGGTTGCTTGCCTACTCAAGCAAGGAGCAAGTTTCTTGGTTTCTCGTTTCTTATTTCTTGTATCTGTTACAGTTACAGTTACAACTTTTGCTGACCATTCGAGCAGCGCCTTCAATGGCTCAATTATTTTTGGACAATTTGCGAATAAACCAAAGTTTGGCAGCAAGGACTCACCCCTTGTTACTTACCCGCACCCCTGCGCCCCACCACTCATGGCTAATGTTGAAGCGTTGTTGAAGCCTCGAGAACTCAAACTCGAACTCGAGTGTTATTAGCGTAATTGAGTTTGAACTAAGCAGCCAAATTATGCATGCAGTTGGGTCGCCTTCTCTCTTTCTCTCCCTCTATCGCTCTCTCTCTCTCTCTCTTTCTCCTTCTATCGCTCTCTCTCTCTCTTTCTCCTTCTGTCGAGCACGTACAGTTTGAATTGTCCTTGAATGAACCTCGATACCCGAAACCTCGAAATTTCTCATGCATATGTCACAGCCGATGCAAATTCAATTCACACACACACACCCACACACACTCACACACACACCCATGTTGTTGCAGTCAAAATTGCATTTCTTAATTCATTTGGTATGCTAATTTATTTATTGACATGTCGAATATCCACCGCATTGGCATTGAAATCAGAAACGGATTCGGATTCAGGAGAATGCAACAAGGCTCAGAAAAGCATAAATCGAATGTTGCAACACGAAATACAAACACAATCAGTTGCATGTGGCAACAGAAACAGAAGGTTAACTTAAAGGATTTTACAAGTTAATCTTTTTACTATAATTATTTCATGATAAGTTTTGTTTTATTTTTTGGAATATTTTTTAATAAAGAGCTCAACAATCTCAAAAGTTGATTAAAGTTAGAGTTTTAAGATTTCCAAATCTTATATATGTTGTTAAAATATATTCTAAATGTAATGCTGTTAAAATTTTAGGCCTTGGTGAGGTTTTGAAAAGTCAGTATTTAAAAAATCTTCAACGACTTGAAGGAAAATTGACGATAGGATTTAAACTGTTACCTTAAAGATATCTAAGATAACTGCTTAAAGTTTGTTTATTGAAATCTAAACAATGGAAATATAAATTACTTCAAACACAAAAGTATTATAATTTAACTCAAAAATCAATAATTTCATATTATACCTTTCAATATGTCACTTATTAAAATAAAGTCTTTAACATTTTGAAGTAAGTAAAATATAAATTTGTAACATAATTTAACATATTTAATGTTATGTTAACATAACAAATGTTTTTAATATGTCACATATTTAATTTAAGTCTTTAACATATTTAATCCAACCATAGTTTTTAATATGTAACTTTTCAATGAAGTCTTTAACATTTTTAAATATGTCACTTATTTAATTATACTTTAACATATTTAATCTAACATCAGGTATAAATATGTCACTTATTTAAATAAAGTCATTAAGTTAAGTTACCTTTTTATATTTAATCCAATAACAGTTTTAAATATGTCACTTATTTAAATAAAGTCTTTAAGTTAACTTAACATATTGAATCCACAAACAGTTTCAAACATATAGCATAGTTTAATGAAGCCTACAACTTATTTAAATACATTTAATCCAACAAAAGTTTTCAATATGAAACTTGTTTAAATTATGTCTTTAAGAAACTTCATCAAATTGAATCCTATAACAAATTTTTAATATGTCACTTAGTTAAGGCTTACTTTAAGTTTTTAATATGTCATTTATTTAATTTAAGTCTCTAACATATTTTATCCACAAACAGTTTCAAATATATTATTAAACCTTCAACTTATTTTAATATATATAATCCTATAACAATAATCAATATGTCACTTAGTTAAAATAATCCTTTAACTTACTTTCACATATTTAAACCAACAACATTTCAATCCTTTACTGTCAACCCTTCAACGTAAAATGTAAAATTTTAAAGAAATTCAAAAGTCACAAAAAAGATTTTTATTCATCCCCAACATAGTCTCCACATTACACATGTGTGCAATAAAAAACAATACAACTCAATTAGATCATGCGGCCAACAAATCCCCCCAAACCTTCCCCCAAATCTCCATCCCATTTTGGGGTGCAACCCTCTTTGTTTCCCAGCGAGAAGAAGTTCCCGAAAATTTACTGTGTGAATTTTTGTGCTCGATGGCACATGCAAAATGAGAAGTAAGGAAACGGGGAGGAGGAGGAGTAGGAGGGAGGGGAAATGGCATTGGCGCCTGAAAAGTATGCAACGCGTAGCGCGAACAACGTGGCGAATGCGCAATTTCTGTCTATGTTTCGTGTGTGTGTGTGTGTGTGTGTGTGCGAGGCCAAACGAAAAATGAGCAAAAAAAAAAACCCACAATAAGCCCCAAAATTGCCAACATAATTTATGTGTGTGCAAGTGTGATTGAGTGTGTGTGTGTGAGTGTGCTTGGGTGTGTGTGTGTGTTGAACTTTGCCATTGCTAATTAGCGGCATAATTTAATTTCCAATTGCCAATTCGAAACGCAGAGCAATGCCAGAAGTATTAGAACATTGAATCAGGAGCGTTGTTCGAAGGGGGCGGAATTTTTGAAATTATTACAATATTACACAATGTGAAAAAAGAGATCTGATAAATTTCAACTTTTCTAAACACGAAGGTCACAGCAGGTCATAAGATTTTCGAAATATTCGTACATTAAAAATAAAATACTATTCAATACTTTTAATATATAATTTTTTGGTCATTCAAATACTAATTCGTATCTTTTTATAACAATTAAATCCGTTTTAATTCGTTTTTGAAAGATAAATTGTTAAAATTTTTATAATAATTTCCAAAATTGTGATAATTTTAGCTTTAATTTTGTCAAAAAAAGATAAAGAAAAAAGTTGAATGTGGATTTGATCCAAAGTTATTTCCCGTTTACCGTTTGCTTTACGATTTTATTTTTTTAACAACTATTTTTCTTATTTTCCATGTAGAATTTTCTGTAATTCTCCCTATAATTATTATTTTTCAATTCTTCCATTCTTATGTAGTATTAAGATATTTGGAAAACAATAGATAACAATAGATAATTAGAAAATTCGAAATTGGGGATTTGAAACATTAACAAAATAATGAAAAACTGTGAAAAATGTATTAAAATCGACTAAGAAACACCGGAGATATGAAACCATCAAGCATTGGTCCGGTAGTGCAGGTATGTATGTGTCTGATAGCCCTGACCGCCTGTCCGTCTGTGTGGTCAAGGGTTAAGGGTATCATCTAATCGACCTCTTTCATTAGTAAATAGTAGTAGTAAATATAAAAGTCGGTTTTAAGTTTTGTTATGAACGTGTAACGCATTGAGGGATGAATATCCCATATTTTCTTCATCAGATCGGCCAGATCGAACCACTATATCATAAACGCTGTCATACAAATGCAAGAATTTCAATCAGGCTGTTTTAAAGCTACATAATAATCAACATTCCGAAGATAGCTCTTCCTTAGGTTCCGCCCTAACAGCATAAATATTGCATCCCCTTTATTCTCCACTTTTAACTACGCCCCTGACCGGACCTTACAAGCATTTTTAAATGAGCCTTTTGCCTTTTGCCTTTTGCCTGTTGCGTCGAACAACACCAAACACCAAACAGAAACAAACAAACACAAACTGGAAATATATATATATTGTCTCATGTTGTAAACAAATTTCATTTTTTTTTTGGCTACAAGCGTGTCCTGCATGGAAATTGTTGGCCCAATCCCTTCAAGCCCCGCCCCCCCAACTGGGCAGCAAAGCGAGTTAAAGCAAGAAAAAAATCAGAAATGTGCGATGCCGAAGGGAAATCGAATTAAATTAAAAATTTTGCAGTAAGTCAACAAACCCACATATGTTTTTCTTTTTTAAAGGCATGTTCCATATGCCAGAGATACATAGTACACTGAAAAAAAAGCTTATGATATAGTCATGTCTGTATGTCCGCCTGTCTGTATGTATGAACAAAAGCTAGAGACTGCAGATTTTGGATATGAGCTCTCCTAATCCCGAGGCAGGATAAGTTTATTTAAATTTTTCGATAACTTTTCAGGTCTACGATATACACATGGAAACGATAACAAAAAAATCTTTGAATTCAAAATCTTAAAAATGGGAATTGAAACTATTAACAAGATAATAAACATCTGTGAAATTTTTATTAAAATCGGTTCAAAAACACCGGAGATATGAAACCATTAAGCATTGGTCCGGTAGTGCAGGTTTGGGTACGTCTGTCTGGTCAAGGGTTAAGGGTATCTTTGAGTCGAGTAAGCCCTTTTTACTTGCTTATTTTAAAATTTTGATTTTTACATTTTTCTTAGCTACATTTTATTTTCAGTGTACATGTACATTGCATTCACATACACATGTACACATGCAAGTATATATGTATGTATGTATATATCCCCTTACAAATGATGTTGACCGCCCATGGGTCGAGATGTTAATTAATCTTGATTTTGATCGCAAGTAGATAAGAGAGAGGGGTGTGTGGGGGGAGAGGGGGGCGGTTTAGTCAACGTTGGAATTTCGCTTGCGTCAAAGTGACAATTAAATTAATCACGATGGCAAACGATTATGTCAACAGGGAGCCCTGGACACTGCTGAACGAAGGACATCACACACATACTAACACACACACTGACACACACACTGACACACATACGTAGAGAGTACCGCCCGCAGCGAAGTTGCTTGAAAGAAACAAATTTGTCGCTGGATTTGCAAAAGGTGGGCGGGGGGCGACAGGGCGGGGGGATGGTTTGCGAATTGGGTTCGTTGGCTGTTTGAGAGAGAATCTCATTATGTCTGGCATAAAACTTATAATTAACATTTTGACCGCAACACAAAATTGGCAAAAGTGAGAAGAAAAAAAACACAACGAATACAAATAAAAATAAAATAAAGTTTTTTACTAGACAAATTTTTAATTAGTTTTGTGGCTTTAAAATCGCAAGTATAAAAGGTAAGAGACGCAAACTTAAACTTAAAATAAGAGAAACAGAATATTTTATAAAAATTTCAAATAAAATATTTACGTTACAGCCGAGACACACACCACACCACAACTTTCGTCAAGTGTGGAGTAACTCAAAACGAAGTAAAGTGCTTCGTTAAGTATCGAATGTGGCAGTTCGTCGATTAGAAATGTTTTAGTCATCGTAGTGTTGCTAAAAAAAATAGAAATAACATACGCACGAGGCAACTCGGCGAAATTAAATATTTAAGTTAATTGACATAAAAGAACACTGCAGCATGGCGGAAACAGAACCCGAGGTTGAAGTGAACGGTACCGAGGCCGAAGATGATGGCCAGGACGAGGATGTCAAGCAAAAGAAGCAAACGCGTCACGATGGCGGCGCCGCCGACTTGGAACGTGTGACCGATTATGCGGAAGAAAAAGAAATCTCTGCCGCCAACATATCCAGCGTAAGAAGTTAACATTCGAGTAGCTATCGAAACACATTCCAAAACTTTCTCTTCTTGTTTTGCTTACAGGCAGTGGAACAGTTTGGCAATCAGCGCAGCAAAGAGAACGAATTGAAAGTCGCCAAAGAGAAGGAGCTGCAAAAGGTGCAGGTGAAAAAGGAGGACATTGAACTGATTGTAAGTGGATGATGTTGTTCAATCTGACTCTCTATAGCTGACTCATGTTCCAACCCATACAGATGAACGAGCTGCTGGTGAGCAAAGCGCAGGCCGAGAAGGTGCTCCGTGAGCAGAGCGGTGATGTTGTTGCTGCTCTGGAAGCGATCATCAGCAATTGATCTTACCACTTAGCTGTTGCCCATTGAAAGCGGTAGATGTCGCCACCGTCTGTTTCTTTTACTTAGCATAACACTGCTTTATTTGTACATTTTTAAAACTAGTAAAGAAAAACAAAAATCAAATCAAAATTGCATTATAGATTGCATGGCCCGAAGCACTTTCCCAGTTCGTTTTTAAAAAAGTTTTAACTGTTTTTTTTTGTATATATTTTATGTTTATTAAGAGTACTACCCAACTATTATGTTTTATCTCGCTGTAGTAAAATCTCTTAAAATTTGACTAAGATCAAGTTCATATATGTATATTGTGTGTGTAAATTCGAAAAACTAAGAAGTTTGCATATAAGGAATTGAAAGTTTGGTTTTGTTTTCCAATGCTGCCGCCAGTTTTTCCAAAGCGATTTTTTTCACTTTTCATATCAAAGAGAAGCAATAAAACTATACATAAATATATATGATGTGGTGCCTCAGTATGTGTGTGTGCTTGTGTATGTGTATGCTTTGTGGAATATTGAAATAAACTATAACAAACAAGTTAGAACAAAAAAAATAATCATTTTTTTATAACAACTATGCAGACAGAGAACTAGAACCAAAAAACGACATGTATGGTAGATAATATTGAAATCACGTTTAAATTTCATTGCGAGTGTATTGCATTTGATGAAATCATGTGATTAAATACTTTTGCAGATTCTCGCACGATGGCGTATTAATGTTCTGAGCCTTCCGATACAGATCCCGATCACCAAACGTACGAGCCTTGGCCAACATTGAGTCGCCTGGAAGAAAGCAAAAAGATAGTTGTATAAAGTGTTAAATGGAATAAAAGTGGTTGTGTTTGGGCTTACGATAGTTTCTCTCCCGACTGCATGAGTGCTTCAAATGATTAACAAAATCCTCTTCTACCGATTCCTCGAGCCGTGCCACAGATCCCTGATACTCTGAATAAAAGTTGTCCTTGACATAGTATGGAATTTTTAAGCCGTTTGTCTCACGCTTAACCGAATATTTACTGGAAAGAAATTACATTAGAAAAAGATTAAAGTAAAGAGTTCATTCAACTTACTGCGATGGCGTTAGACTATACATGGGATCCGATATAAAGAAGGAGGACATCATGGATAAGCCAATAAGCAACAGAATGGGCAACAAATTGATCAATGCGGAGGAGTTATTGGTCTTTAAGCAATTTAAAATTATTAGCTCTTTATAATCATAATCAAATCTTCATCTTCATTCTTACATCTCTGTCCTCTCGTGCCGGATGACGACGTCTCTGCTGCCTGTAGATATTCTGCTGTGGATAGCCACCATTAAAGAACATGTTGAACAACTCCTCGGCGCTCATGTCAGCTTGGAAGGTGCGCGAGTAACCATATTCACTATAGTGCTGTCCATGACCATGATGACCACCATTGCCATTGCCATGTCCACTATGCGATTCATTAATGCCATACAGATCGTAATTCTTGCGTTTCTCAGCATCGGTTAGAACGCCGGCAGCATTGCCCAGCGCCTTGAATGCTTCCACAGAGCCGGGTGCCTTGTTCTTATCCGGATGCAGTTGTAGAGCAAGCTTCTTGTATGCCTTCTTGACCTCCGAGTCAGTAGCAGTCTTACTAACACCCAACACTTCATAGTAATCCTTACATCTGTAATATAAAACAAATGTATATTCATATATGCATGTGTTGGAAATCTCCATTTACTCACTTTTTGACCTTTCGCACTGCCTCTAGCTGATCATTGGTATACTCTGGAGCATGATTCCGAGAATCCGAGTTAACCCGCTTTCTCGGACCCGAATCCTTGTCATCTGCACCAGCGGCGGGCCGTTCTCTCCCAGCGCTCCCATTGCTGGGTGCACTCTTCACCTTGGCAAGCAACTCTGAAACAACAAAATATCGCATGTCACGTTACATACACATAAACACATGGAGAGATTAAGTGTAACTTACGCTTTGCTTTGTCCGTGGGATAAAGTCTCTCTGCCTTGAGCAAAAACTTTTCGGCCCTATCGATCTGTCCGGCACTAAATGCTTGCTCTGCAACTTCAATACATCGCTGTGCATCGTCTTTGTTGCCTTCCATGTTGTCAAATATATTATTACTACACAACAAGCGGGACACGTATAGTGCAATAAAAAGGTTGCGATATATACGTGTATGTGTGTTTTACCTGTCTATATATACACACAAGTTTTATTAAATACACACACACACACACAGACAATAGCCTACTCGTGCTCTTTTGTTTGTTCACAAACTATTTGAATTTGCTTAAACCTGGATTACACTCGAGCTGTCTGGCCTCTAAATTACTAATTTGTATTTTTTTATTTGACGGCCAGCTCAGCTCTCTAATTTAATTGATTTTACTGCGTTTCGTTGATTTTTTCATTAGGTTTTCCAAGTACTTATCGGATTATCGGCGAACCACCATTAGCTATCGTCCGGGTCGTCACATAAGATGTGCAAGTAAAGAGATTAATCATAAAATGTCTTATTTTATTATTAAATTTATTGTAGACAATTAGCAGGTAGCGAACAGTCATAATTATATTTAATTTCAGCATTTGATTTGATTTTTTAAAATAATATTTGACAGCTGGTTGCAGGGTTGCTTTACGGTGTAATAATGCTGCCAGATCGTCACAAAGCGCCCACACACATTCGCGCTTATATATTTACCGTACGTGTGGTTGTGTTCGTGAGTGCCGCAGCATGGAATGAAAAGCGCAGCGCGTTCGCTGGCTTAATTGTCTCGTATATATTTATAATATTAAAAATAATAATAGAAGGCGCCCCTAATCCACAATGCAATAGCCTTAATCAGCCGCGTAGCAACAAAATAGTCAGTGCAGTGCAATAACCGATGCATTTCGGCCCTTCGTATTCGTCGTCGTTGTCGTTGTCATCGAACGTGTGCGTGTTGTGTGTGTTTGTGTGTGTGTGTGCGAGTGTGGCGCAGTTCATACAAGTTGGCCTGAAAAAAAGTGAAAGAAGCAATATCGCCATATTGTGTTGTCAATATACCAAAAAGTGTACTCAAATCCATATAATATATATATATATTTATCTAAGCAAAAGAATGCACAGTTTATTTTGTAAACTGCGTCCACTTATGTAAATCAAATTGACACTACACATAATACAATAAAGAAAATAATAACTAACTGCAAAGGTGTGTATGCGTGTGGCTGTGGGTGTTTATATATGTATATGCCAAAGTACAACACTTGCATGCGGCATTTATATGTACATATGTATATGTGTTGTGTGTGTTTGTGCCTTTTTGTGAATGCATGAAACCAAATAAATATTTGTTGGCTCCATACAGATGCACTCACACCCCCTTCGAACATGATTGTTGTTGACATTATTTATATTGAATTATAGTGTACCATCAGCAGCTATTTAGAATTTGCCACATAATCGATATTAATGATCAATAAGAAAGTATCGATGTGACACAGATCAAGTTTTGTTTACATTTTTAATTATTTTCATGAATTATTATTGTCGGCATTATTTTTAATAACTGTTTCCAATAAAAAAAAAATAGAGAGGGGTTAGCTTTCTTTCGATAGAAATCTATGCTAAAAAATATTTATATATATATATATATTAACTCTAAAATCTAATATTATTCTAATTTGTTTAATTTGAATTATATTTCTAGCATACTTTTGGGCATACAAATATTTGTAATGGGTATTTGTTGGTAGAATACTTTTTACTTTGTAATGTATTTTTGGCTTTTGTACTTTTTTTGTTGCTTTTTAAACGTTTTAATTTTGTGAGGGTAATGAATGACAGCAATGCGAACACAAAGGAAACAAACAATAACAAGAACAATAACACTGATATAAAGTCAAAGACCGAACGGCGTATTTATAATGCGTTAATTTTATATGCAAGCGTTTTACCATTAACATTTTAAACACTTTAACTTTAAAAATACCTATAACATTTATTTGCTTACAGACTCCCCCAAATACGATTTGTTGCTCTTGTTGTTGCCGTTATATTAAATAGGATTTTTCGATAAGTATCGCTAAGAGTTACCTGGACAGCGGTGGCTGTCAACAATCAACGAAGGTAAGTTTTTTATCTATGTTTATCTTAAAAGCTACATATGTATTTACTTTAGAAACCGTTGAACCGTTTACCGTTGAACTTGTCATATTTATACTGCTTTGATAACATTTTATGCAATAAACCATGTTGTGGGTGGGGGAACCTTGAGTTCAATCAGCTTCAACTTCAAACATCTAATCCTTGCTCCCTGCACCCGGCATAACTTCTCGATGTGTGCGACAGCTGAGAGTGTAAAGGCAGAAAAGCTTTGGCGGCGCAAAGACAAAATAAAAGAAAGAAACAAATGCAAAGGTAGCCCGACCAAAATCAACATGCTCGGTACACACAACACACACACACACAGACTCAACACTGACACAGACACAGTGTCAGCCAGCAAAAAAGCGAAAGAAAAAAGCTCACTCAGTCGTCAGCTGCTGCGCGTAGCGTGAAGTATTGTGTGCTTTTCTCGTCTCGTCTCGCTGTCCCAACCAGAACCAACAGAAACGGCAAATGCCAAACAAAACTAGATACGCGTAAAAAGAAGCCGAAATTCGATTTTGTCTTTACCACACTTATCCAACCAAAAAAGAAAAAGGTGTGTGTGTATCTCTCTGTGTGTGTGTGTGTGTGTGTAAAGGTCGAGAGAATCGGGCGTTGGTTATTTTTACATTCCATGGAATTTGTAACTCTGCCGGGCTCATGACGTGACCCATACACGTGTGTGTGTCGGTGTTATTTAAACGTAGATGTGTATCTGTGACCTTAATTTAAACAAAAAACAAATATATATATATATATGTGTATATACATATATATATATTATCAGAAGCCAAAATACATGATACTACTAGCTTTAAACAAGAAACACGCGCAATTAAACACACACACAAAAAGCGAACGAGCTTTACAACAACAACAACAACAGCAGAAATACCAGTGAGAACAACACAGACAAAACTTCCTCAATCGCTTTGGACAGTATTCAATAGTCGTAGTACTCTTGAAATATTTGGTTGCTTGAGGTCATTTAGGCAATTGAAAAGTCAAAAGGCAAAAGCAGGCCTTCAAGTAAAGCAACAACAACAATGAGGTTTTTTGTGTGTTTTTGGTACATAAAAAGTATGCATTGAAATTCATTACTTCGATTTGTGTGTGTGTGTGTGTGCCAGGCGGCTTTATGCCAGTGTTCTCTTTTGTTCCGTTCTCTTTCTGTGTGAGCAGCGTTCTCATTTTGTTTATGTGTGTGACGCAAATCACATGTTTATATTTGATTTAACAATACTAACCAAATTCAAATTAATAATAATTCCGCAGCATCACCGTTCTGTTTGCTTTATATAAAGCATTGCTAGATTTTTGCAAATTTGCTACATACTTGCCAATAGCAACAATAAAGTAGCCACAGCAGTCAGCATTGAAATTCTCAAGCTGGTTTGCTCTCTTTTATATATGTACATACACACCTACATATACATATGTATTCTAACATATGAATTGTGTTTATGTATAAATGTGTTTTGTATCTTTCTATCTCGCTTACACAGCATATGTTTTTGGTTTTGCCTTGCCCAGAGCTTTGCAAAGTAAAATTCAATTAAAAACATGTGCGCCACTATTTTGTTTATTGTTTATAAATGAGCACACTAAATAGCCAGCTGCTCTCTCTCCCACTCGCGCGCTCTCTCTCTCTTGCCTCACACATTTTGCACTCCCGCTGAGGTCATGCTGCTCTGCTTCTTAGCCGCTCAATATTTTTCAAACGACAAACGAGAAACACCCACCGTTAGTTACTTATAGTGCTTAGTGCTTGTTATATCGAACGACCCTCGCCGGCGCAGGTTTTGACTCGTGCGCATTTGAAAGAGAGCAAAAGAGAGGGCTGACTGATGAGCGTGATGAGCTTTGATGCAAAGTCAAAAGTAAATGCAAGCTTTTTTGTGTTTTTGATCTGCGCAGGTTTTTTGGCTTTTCATTGTGCTTAAGCTTTTTTTTTTCATATTGTACACTCTCATACAATACGGTACATACACACACGCAAAGTTACACACACACGCACATACACAAAGTTAAATCGACTGATATAGGAAGAACCTTGTGTACTCTCATGACTATGGAATGGAATTTAGTTAGTAGTTTTTTGTTTCCTTCCTCTTCTCTTGCTTGCTTGCTTGCTTACTCGCTCGCTAGTCATTTGCACTTCTCAATGCTGTCGTTGTGTGACTGTATGTAGTGTTGTTGTTGTTGTTCTTGTTATTATTTCTGCTGAGATTACTACACATTCACATTCACATTCACATTTCATTTCATTTCGTTTCGTTCTGTTTGCTTCAGCCTCTGACGCCTCTCTCTCACTCACTTGGGGGGCAGATTTTATATGTTCTAAAGTCGCATGCAAAGCAGAAGATGCCCAAAAGACCTTCCATTTCTCTACTCTTCTGCTACTTCTTCGCCATCTCCTCTCCATCTCCCCTACCCCATACACATTTGCTCATCTCTCTCGGTGTTTAGGGCGTCAATTTTGACCTCGCTTTACCCGGTGCACAATTATTGATTTTATTTTCGTTTTGGATGTTCGTTTTTTTTTTTTCGTTTTCGTCGCCTTTATCAATCATTTTTTGCCGGGCCATGTGCAAATGGCCAAATGGCATAACGACAATGAGGAGGAAGTGGGTGGGTGGGGGGCAGGGTGCCGTTAAGTAGAATCAGCAATTTATTTTTTCGCTGTTGCTTTTTTTTGCCATTGTTAAATTTCGCGTGCTTATCACACACACACACACACACACATACATTGCTGATAAGTTAGCTCGTTTTTTTTTTCGTTTCGTTTCGAATCATCTTTTTTATTTGTGTGTGTTGTTGCTGTTGTTGTGTCGATGGCATTGAACATTGTTTGCAGGTTTCTTCACCCTTCTTTTATGAATATACTTATACACATTATGTATACATACATGTGTATATATGTGTGTGTGTGTGTGTGTGTTTTTGCTCTTTGATAATTTAACACACAAATAACACGTAGCTCAACGGCCATATTAAGGTGACACACGTACTAAACTGAATTGAATGTGATAAATTTTGATATGTGTGCAATTTTTTTTATCTACTCAGATTTTGGTATTACAATTGTTGTTGTTAGGTTAAAGTGTTTCAGCTCTAGAAGATAAACTATTACGTTCTCTGAGCCGATTTAACTCGTATCGCTTTTTGTGTAGTGTTTAAAAATTCTTGTTTCTTTCTATTGTTTAGCAAAAAAAATGACATAAACCAAATGCTTAAAACAACAAAAAACAAAACAAACTACAAACCACATTTAACATTGAATATTAAAAATATATTGAAACGCTTACCAAACAGTGCAGTGAACCATACAAAAAACTATAAATAATCTAAAAAAAAAAAAAAAACTCATAACGCAGCGCAAGATTTCTTGGATTTTCTTTATTTTTTCTCAAAACCGGGAGCTTGTCAAGCTAAATCTTTCAAAGTGGATGCAATCGCGTTGCCTCACGGAGGGCTGTCTCATGTTAGAATGGCCTTAGCAAGGTAAGATAAAGATAATTGGCATAAATGCGCATATGATAAACATTACTTAAAAGGAAGCTTCAGCTTTTCCCACTATTCATCAAAAATTTAATATTACTTTTTGTTTGTTGTTGTAGCCTAAACTGTACTTAATTGTCTCAATTTAAACTTGAACCGGGCAATGGTTATCCATTGAAACTAAATGTACGGTAAATTGCAAAGTCAATGGCAAAACCAATATCAAATCCACACATAAATACATATACATACATATACATAAGTACACAAGTGTTTGTCATAAACGTCTATGTATGTATGTATTCAGGGGCAATGACGTGCCTAGACGTAATTACCGTTATGCTCAAGCTCACAACAACAACGCATATGACATGATAAATATCTAAATATTAGTAGTGACCGTGCTATATTTGTATGTATGTGTGTACACATATGTAAAGCTGATCGTTATCATGCTATGAAATACAATGAAATTTCCTTGCCATGAAAACTCATTGCAACTTTTGTAATTGTAATTGCAAACTTTTGCAATGTCTAATGATGCCATTGCGCGTGCAAGAGAGTGAGAGAGAGAGCGCGAGAAATATCGATACATTTGTATGGGGAGATCGGGGTTAAACTTTCGTATAGGGACACTCACAACACAGACGACGACTCTCACCCGGCTGTGTTGTTGTTGCTGTTGTTGTTGTTGTTGTTGGTGATGGTTAAGATGTGAGAGGTGACCCAAGTGTCGGGAGTGCGTCACTTTCTATGACTATGTGTATTTGCATTGAATTTGTAGCTAAAACTCGATTTCAACTATTTATAGAGAGAAAGTAGACACTCTGTGTGTGTGTGTGTGTTCCTCTCACTGACGCTGTCGATTACACTCTCTCATGCACACACATGCACATACACACAGCAAGAGAGAGCGAGTGTTTACATGTGTGTGTGAATGGAGAGCGAAAAACGTGCGCAAGGCTCGTGCCGATTCATTTCGAATTATTTCTCTGAAGGTGAGGAAGCTGCTGCTGCTGATGCTGCTGCTCTTGATAATGATGCTCTGCCAGCGGCTGTGGGCGTGGTTGCTGGGTGTGTGGTGTAGGGGGGAGGTGGGATGTAGAAATCGGCAAGTATGTGGGAAGGATGGCGCCACATTTTTGTTTTGTTGATGATGTCGACACATGCGTGCGTGTAAAGAGACAATATTGTTGTTGTTGTTGTTGTAGTTTTGCCATTGTTTATGTTTCGTTCTCATTTCGTATCGTTTTATCTTGTGATATTTCCAATTTGTTTCGCTTCCTCTATATCTTTCATTTGTGTGTGTGTATGTGTGCGTGTGCATGTGGACATGTGCTTGTGTACACTAGGAAGTGAGCAAGCTTTTTGTAAATGTGTGTGTGTGTGTGTTCAAAGGTGTTGCGTTATTATTGTCTTTATTGCTAAGGTTTTTGTAATTAAAAACACACACACACGAACACACTAGCATACGTACGTACATACATTAGCACGTGTTTGCGTTTGTCTCTCTCTCTCTATGCCTGTAATCATAGGTTACACAAAAGCGTTTTGCTCATTGTTGTTGTTGTACATGAAGTTAATTTATACGATAAGGTCGTTTTGCTCTATGGTTTTGCGTAATTTGCCTTTGATAATTTTCAATGCGATTCGAAGGTACACCTAAAATGTTATACACATATGTATGTAAATCAGAACACGCACACATATGTCGTTTTTAGATTTTAGATATTTTCAGTTTACAAAATAATAAATTGATTTCATTTATGATTCTGATTTATTGTACTAATAAAATTCCAACCATTTGGACAACTCATTAGTTATCGCGATATCTGATATTAGGGCACTGATTTCAGCACATTCTACAAACACATACACATACAAGTACATACTACAGTTAGCAGCAGCTTATCGTTGTGTCGCCCTCACCCCATCATAACGTTTATTGTTGTCCAAGGTTGACAGCGAGTGCAGCTGTCACCTCCCTATTATTGACACCTCGGACACGTTGAAAACTTTTAGGGTATCGTTTGACTATTATAAATAGCCTCAGTCAGCTATCATCATAGCAGCAGGTCCAATGACAAGATAGTTTAGCTTGCGCAAACATATGCTTCCTAGTTTTGCGTGTCCTTTCTCGCACATTGAGCTAAATATGCTCGTGTGACTAATGACCGTTAATTGCAGTACGCAATTTACAGTTAGAAGTGCAATTGAGAGAGCGTGCGAGTGAATGGAAGAGTGGATGAGATGGAATGGGGAACGAACGTGAATGAAACATGAATTTAAATGCAATCACACGCAGCCACAAAACAACAACGACAAGCAACAAGCAAACAAACAAAACAAATGTAAAATATACAACAATAATAAAACAATGCATAACGCGCAAAAAAGGAGGTGGAGGCTAAAAGCAGACAGCGCGACAACAACTAAAAATGCTGTCAACTGCGACTGCGACGTTAACGTTAACGTCACTGCTGCTGCTGCTGCTGCTGCGTTCGCTTAGCCTCGTTACAAGCGGTCGTCGCGTCAACCGCGCCCTCGGCAACGCCAACGCCAACGCTAAAGTTACATCGAAATATCTACATATACAGTGCAGCGGGCACAGGCGAGCAGAGCAGCACAGTTGCCCTCCATGCGGCCAGGCCACAAAAATCTTAAAGCGCGCGCCGAATTCGTCACCAGGTGGCAACTTACAGCTAACGTTGACTGCAACGGCGACGGCGACTGCGACGTTGACGACGACGACGACGACGACGTCGAGAGCATAAAGCAGCGTGTACTACTTTTGTTTTCATTGAAAACGTTTGCTGTAATATGTTTGTGGTATGCTAACGTCGCTGACGACGCCGACGACGCCGACGTCGCTGCCACGCTGCTCACATGGTCACTGAGCTTTGGCTGAGCAACGGGGCCTGACACTTATTTAAACTTAAACAGCACCTATACTTATGCGTGTATGTGTGTGTGTGTGTGTGTGTAAACTAAGAGCTTGTCACTTGCGTTACGTTTTGCCGTCGCTGCTAACTGCTCTGCTAGTGTTGCCGCTGCTGCTGCTGCGTTGCGTTACGTTGCCACGCTCGTTTGTTTTGGGTTGTATTGACCTTCTTAAAAAGTAGGTAACCTCATTTCTCATTTATCGTGTACAACTTACATGCTGCTGCTGCTGTTGCCTCTGCTGCTGCTACTGCTGCCATTGCTACGCAGCTGTCTGTTTTGCCTCCCCCCCCTGCCCACTCTCAGTTGCGTAGCGGGTGTGGTCGAACGCCTTCCGATTGCTGCTTGGCGCAATTGTTGAAGAGTCATTCAGTCTCAGACCGTATTAAAACAGTGCGCGTCATTGTTTAACCAAAATGGCATTAGTTTGGTCATTATTTACACTCGAACCAAATGGCTTGAGTTTGTACTTTGTCAATGTAATTGGTAGAGGGGAGGTGGGGGGCAGAGGGGGTGAGGTTGAGAGTGAAAGAGAGTGAGGTTAGTTCGTAAATGCAAAGAGACATCTGTAGAAAATATAACTGTAACTAACTATACTCTTGCTTCCTGATTAAGCATCTGCCGTTATAAATTTGACATTGAACACCCTGTATTCGATCATCTGAGTGTAAGAGAGAGAGAGAGAGGCAAGTTTGTAGGTGCAAAGAGGACAACTGAAGAAAATATAACTGTAACTATCTATTTACTTGCTTCCTGATTAAGCTTTTGCCGTTATAAATTTCATTGAACACCCTGTGCTCGATCATCTAAACTGCATACATACATACATGTGCATGTGTATGTGTGTGTGTTTGCGCGTTAATTGTTGCACTTTAAATTTGGAATGGTCTCATCCAATCCAAGCCAAGCGCTTTACACAAAGCAAAGCAAAGCCGCCATAAACCCAAAGCATGCTCACGCTTTGTAAGTGTGTATATAAGTAACTGTGTGTGTGTGTGTGTGTGCGTGCATAAACATTCAGCATTCAAACATTTTTACGTTCGTCAGCTGCTGCTGCTGCTGCTGCCGCCGTCGTCGCGGTCGTCGTCGTCGTCAGTCTCGTTTACTATTGACACCATTAATGCTGCCATGCTTGCCCCAATGTAGGTCAATTGCGCGCTAATTGCCCCGCACTAGCACTGTTTTTGTGGGGTAGGGGGGACAGGGCAAGGCGGCGGGGGAGGCCTTTCGGAGTCTCTCACTCAATGTTGCCGTTGCCGCTGCTGCTTTGAATGATTTGAACGTTGACGCTAGCGTGGACGGCGACGTCGGCAGCAGGTTGACCTTTTGGGCAGCAGCTGTTGTTGTTGTTGTATGATTTCAAAGAAAATTGCGCATATTACGCATACGCAGCGTGTGTTCGCCTCCCAAAAAACAAACTTGAAATCTAAAGCTGTCCCAATGACAGCAACAGCAGCAACAGCAACAAAAGGCGCTTGTTATTATTTCTTTTTCGGTTCCAAAACATGCCACACAACATCGTCTCTCATGCCCTCTCATGCCCCCCCCCCCTGCCCCAGCTGCAGCTGTTTGTTGCGTATGTTTTGTTGGAGCCAGCTAAACTCTGACCCAGTTTCCGCTTTTTAGGCAGGCACCAACCAAAAATTCAAAAACTCAAAAACTTAGCTTTACTTTACCATGTCGTGTCTCCAGAGTAGCGTCGCCCCTCCCCTCCCCGCCGCCCCGCTTCGCTTGTGTGCCGGCTTCCTGGTACTACCCACGCAACATAAAGAGAAAAGGTCAGGCATACACTTGAAGAAAATTTGTGGTAATAGTTTTAAGAAAATTTCTTTGATTATAACTCTTGGGTATGAGATATTTGGGATAGAGATCTATATATATATTAAAGACTTTTTTATTATAACTTTTTTCTGAGTATGTAAAAATTTTTATTTTTTAATAAATTTAAAAAATCTTTATAAGATATATATATATATATTTTCATTACAAAATTATTTTTTTTTTCTCTTATTATAACTTTTTGGGTATGAGATATTTAAGATAGAGATCTATATATATATTTATTTAAGACTTTTTAATTTATTTCTTCGCTGATTAAGTCAAAATTATGATTTTTTAATAAATCTACAAATCTTTATATGATTAATATATGTATTTTTTCGCTAGAAAATTCTTTTTTATAAAAAAAAATTATTTTTTTTTACATTTATGTTTATAAAATCTTTTAAATTATAATTTTGTGTAAGCTCTCTTGAAATTTTAACTTAATCTTAAGCAGAAAAACCAGTATTATAATTTTTTTTCAGTGTACACATAGTTATTTTGTATTTTTGCATATTTTATGATTTAATCAACGTTATTATACGCATATACCAAAAATGTATATACATACATATATAGAGCACATGCTCGAAGAGGGGAACAGGGAGTGCCTGACACTGCCATAGGGACAATAAGGTTTCCTTCTGATTACACCCCCCTTTGCCCCTTCCCCCCTTGACGTCACCTTCTCTCTCTTTCTCTCCACTGTGATTGTCGTCGTCGGCGGCCCTGTTGTCGAGGGCAATAAAACTGAAACTTGACCCAATTCTGCCAGCGGCACTCGACAGGCATAAAAATCGCTCGACGAACGATGATGATGATGATGTAGATGATGACGACGTCCGACCCATAGAAATATTGAAAATGTGTTGTGTTTTGTGTGCGAGATGCTGGGCAATATATAATCAAAGCATTCATAAGAGGGGGGGTGGAACAGGGGGTGGAGGTGTGTGTGTGTGTGCATATGTTTGCTTGAGAATACTTGAAATTATGGCATATGTGTACTCGATAAACAATTGGCTATTTTAGGTCAAATATTACTAATACGATTGCTAAATCCGCGATGCATAAAACGTAACTCAAACAAAAACGAAATCCTTTGCGGCTTAACGCTCCAATTAGAAAACACATTTATATATTTATTTATATTTATTTTATGGCAGACGTAATTCGATTTCAAGTTTTTCTAGGCATTATTTCAATTATGTATATACATATATTTTTTCCTCAAATCTCTCCTTCCCCTTTCTTCTACACAGTTGTTTCATTGAGAATTTGAAACCTTCGGCTTCGGTTTCAATTTTCTCGTTTCTCGTTTGTTCACTGTCATCATTATTACTATTATTACCGTTACGTTACGTTGTTATTCCCTTGACACATCCCCTCTTTTCAATCACTTAATATAGTCATTTGCCTAGGGCCAGGGCCACACACACACACACACAAACACTCTCGAACACACACATAGAGTGCCTCTACCCTTACTAATGACTTTCTGTTCCAATTCATTTTGTTTTCATTTCTCGTCGTTTCATTGGTTGTGCTGCTGTCTGTCTGTGTGTGTGTGTGTGTGTGTTTGTAAATTGTGCTTTTATTTGACTATTATTGCTGTTATTAGGTATTTTTATTAGCTTGGACTGAACTGGGCTGGGCTCGGCTCGTCTCAGCTAACTGTAACTTAAACAGCAACTTAACGGTTTCCTGCAGGCATTTGGCTTCTCTGCTGCTGACTCTCTCTCTCTCTCACTCCTTGTTTTCTTTTCTTTCCTTTGCATTTGGGGGGCGGGCGGCATGTAATTTATGCGTTTTAATACTTTTTACGCCGTTTACCCATTAAAACGGTTTTAAGTGGAGTATGTTTGTTGTTGTTTCCAGTTGGTATTTCGATAAATTTTAATAATTATCGATTTTTCATATGACAAACTATGTTTATAGAGTTTTTTATAACTAAAATATGTCTTTAAAAGCTTTCTCAGAAAAACAATCTTCTATTTTTTTTTCATACTTTCCTTAAATAAATCCGAAACCTGAATATATCTAGATCTCTTTGTGCTCAACTAAAAGAAATACATTTTCCAATCTAATAATCAGCTTGGTTTTGTCCTAACTACTTTTTTATAGAACAACTTCAAGTCGTTCATTCTGTAAACTGAAACTTTTATGCGTGTTATAAGCAAGTCGCGTTCCCTCTTTGTTGGTAGAGTTTACCCATTTTGGTCACCCGGCAACTGGCAAACTGACCGGGCTTCAAGTTAACCTTGTGGACTGCTTGTTATTGCTTTGTTGTTGTTGCTGGTACCTTTAACCTTTGCTGTGTTGCCGTCGTCGTTCTTGATATCGTATCCTTGAAAGTGTCTACTGTGTCTGAGGGTCAGCAAGTACAATTTGTTTTTGTAGCCAACTATATAAATGTTTATACACTGTAGTACGTATATCATTTGTATTTTCATGGTCAGCAACAATTGGGAATAGTAGGGCTATATACAAGGAACGGACGGAAGCAACCCTTGTTTGTTGTCCAAAAGGTGTGTTTTATTTTGTTTGGTTTTTGGTGCCCAATAATGATAATTATAAGCGATAACTAGCGATATAGATATAGATAGAAACAGGGGCGACCGACCCATTATCAGTAATTGCCATTGTCCAATATCGATTTTTATTGCTTAAAACGCTTTGCATGTTGTTTGCCCTCATGCCCATGCCCATGCCCATAACTATAACAATAAACATCACAAAACTATATACACTTATAATACTTCACACATACACACACACATACATATACATAGTAAATAAAGCTGCCTTTCAGGTCAGGGCTTTAAAGTGCACAGGCAACAACAACAGCAAGTGCTACATATCCACATATATGTATAACTATATAAATACAAAAATATAAATAAATAAAAAAATACTCGGCACTCGGCTTGATAATTATCTGACAATGAGCTTGCGGACAAATACACAAACTGTTCATTGAAAAATAAGCGCAAGCAAAACCTACCAAAAGAAAAAAATGAAGACAAAAAAGCTAAGGCCAAATGCGAAAAAATCTCTGCGCGAGGTAAGCTCTCCCGAAGCTAGAGAAAAGTAAAGTAATACACTTAGAAAAAAAGTTAAAAGGGAAAATGTCATCAAGATGAACATTACGAATTTTACTCTTCAGAAAGTTTACCAAAATTTTTTGAATCATATTATTTCCAAAACTGAAGAGTTTTTTTTTGACATGTTAGAGTTTTTTCTAACCTTTTTTTGGGAGTCTTAAAAAAAAAAAAAAAAATTTGTAATTTTCACAATAATAACAAGAAAGAAGGTAAGAAGGAGTAAGCTCGACTAGAAGATAGCCTTAACCCTTGAGCAAAAAGACATTCCCATACCTGCACTACCGGACCAATGCTTGATAGATTCATATCTCCGGTGTTTCTTAACCGATTTCAATAAAAATTTCACAATTTTCATTATTTTGTTAATAGTTTCAAATCTCCATTTTCAAGTTTTTGAAATTAAAGATTTTCTTGTTATCGATTACATGTGTATATCGTAAAACTGAAAAGTTATCGAAAATTTGAAACAAATTTGTCTTGCCTAGAGATTAGGAGAGCTCATATCCAAGTTCTAGTCCTTAGCTTTTGTAGTTCCTGAGATTCTTATTAAAAAAAAAATCATATTGTGTTGATTTTCATCTATAGGTTCCAAATATCTTACAAAAACGAACATAAAATACAAACTGTATCAAATTGAAATGACATAAATTAATGATTTCCATATCAGATTGATTTTTCTCACTGTGTCGTGTAACTGAAACTAAACTAAAAAAACAAAACCAAATCATAAGCTAAAATCAACTGAAAAACTGGGTTATAATTGAAGTCAATGGCAGAGTTAGCCGCGAGTAAAGAAGAAGAAGAGCGCTAAAACTCAAAAGCCGACAAGCATTGACTTGAATTTCAACAACAAACAATCAAACTATACAATGTTGGCTCAAAGAAGTGACAGAGTTGTAGAGAGGAAGGGGTGGTGAGGGGTGAAACGGGCAGCTGTTTATTGAAATTCAGTTCGTAATAACAATGATTTATGAGTGCAGCCCGACGAGTGCTTCATGAATCCGCATGTCCGCATGTTCCATTTCCATTTTGTACCTCAATAACAGCGCAACAACAGTTAAATTGAATACAGGATGAGAGAATGGTAGTAGTAACAATTGAAAAGGCGACGTGCGTGACAAAAATGATGACAGGCCGTTACAAAGAAGAAGTCAAAGAAGAAGCAGACGACAAAGAAGAAGAGTTGCGACCGATTTTCTTCTCATTCTTTTGCATATGAGTTGTTGTTGGGATTTCTCAAGGGTGTAGCCTCTCATTTGTTTCAATTCCATAACATTTCAAGCCCATTTACTGTTGTTGTTGTTGTTGTTGTTGAGTGCTGTTTGTGGCACCGCCCCGTTGACCATGAGGTTGTCTACCTTCAACTGCTGCTGCCGCTTGCTGCTGCTGCTGCTGTTGCTGAGGCAACTGCCACTTCCACTTACTACACTCCGGACCAGACAGACATGGCTCTTTAAGCTCTTTTAATCATTTTCATGCTGCCTTCGCTTCTGTCTGTTTATTTATTGCCCTCAACAGAGCAACTACACCAACAACAACAACTACACCAGCAACAACAACAACAACAATAAGCGGCGACGACGGCGATACGGAGTCGTGTTCGCTTAGGCCTCAATCTCAATGTCTACCTACTTGTAATTTGTATCTTTAAGATACAACAAATGTTGCTGCTGTTGTTGATGCCGCATCTCTCTCACTCTCTCTTTAACCCAACCATCTACATCTGTAGATCTTCGCATTAAATATTTATTATGTAGCCAAAGAGTTAACTCGCTCAAAGGCCGATCGCTTCTGCTTCGGCTTCTTCAGTCTTCTGTCCGTTGGTCTTCTGTCTTTGGGTCCGTCCCTACCATTCTGTTGTTGTTGTTGATATCTTCTGTCTGTTTGTGGTCTGTGGCTGTGTGTTTCCGCTTCGTGTCCAAAAGTATCTCAAGAGCAATAACTACATATGCTTGTGTTATGGCATGGCTTCTCTGCTTTTTCTTGCTGTTGCTGCTGCTGTTTGCGGTTTGTATCTGCCAGCTAGATGTGGTGTCAAGCAACTTGTGCTCGCTGTTTCTCTCTCTCTCTCTCTTTCGCTCTTTTCCGCTTGATCTCTTTTCTGTTCTTGGTCATTTGACTCCCTCATTGACTTTTTTATACACTCGCTTAGGGTATTTAAGTTTTATTATGCCTTGTGTGAGACGTCTTTGAAGAACAAAGTATTCCCTAGTCTAATTTTCTTAGACTTTGATAATAGAAGGAAATGCCAGATGGCAATATGTTAATATTTTGTCTATAACTATCGATAACTCTTTCAGATTTCGTTATATATAAAGTCAAATATTGATCAGTTAAGAAAATTTCATCTAAATCTGTTAAGAAACACTGAAAACTATCGATAACTCTTTCAGTTTTCGTTATATTGACTTTATATTGATTATCTAAGAAAAATTTATAAAAATCTGTTAAGAAACACAGAAAATGTCCACATTTTTGTCTACAACTATCAAAAACTCTTTCAGTTTTCGTTATATATACAGTCAATTTATTGATTATCTAAGAAAATTTCATCTAAATCTGTTAAGAAAACTATCGATAACTCTCTCAGTTTTCGTGTTATTGACTTTTTATTGCTTATATCAGAAAATTACATAAAAATCTGTTAAGAAAATATCGGTGTACTATAAACGAAATTTCTTTTTATAAGTTTTTTTCAATAATATGTCCTTATAAACATATATGTATGTTACTTAACAGAACTATTTTATTAGATACCTTTTTTTCCTTCCTCCTTAAACGTTTTATACTTATTTCAACACCCATTGCAACTTTTCATGTAAGAGTATTAAGTTGTCGTCGCATTGAACTTAACTTATTGCATCGTCGTGTGCTTTGTTAATAAGTATAATCTGAGGCTATCCACTTCAACATCGTCGACGTCGTCGTCATCATCATCAACATTGTCGTCATCTGCTTTGCTTTTTTTTTTCTGTTGGTGTTGTTGTCTCTCGTGTCTTCAGTTTTATGTTTTTTTTTTTATTGTTGTTAATCGCTTCTATTATATCGCATTTGCTTCTTTGCCTGACTTTATTATTTTTTTTTCTTTCTTTTTTTTTTTTTCTTTTTTTTTGGTTTTTTTTTTTGTTAGTTATCTGCAAATTTTGATCTTGTTGAATGTTGTTGTGTTCGTTCGGCTCGTCAACAAAATTTCCCCCATTTGCTGTCGCTTGTGTTGCACGCCTCTTTTCGTGACGAGGTGAAGCAAGCGAAAAAAAAAAACTTAACTTAACTTCTCACTAATTATGGTTAATCATTTTTCACAGAGCTTTTTCCTACGCTTTTGACATTGTTATGTTTTTGTTTCTGGTTTCCTTGCCTTTTAATTTGCATACTAAATCAGTTCTTGTTGTCATCAGTTGTTGTAAATTGTGTTTTGACTTGTTTCTCCTCGTCTTCTTCTTCTTCTTCACCGGAAAAGCGTGAAAATTATGGCAACAACAACAACGAACAAACGAACGAACAAACGCACAGCTCAGCTTTCACCCGAATTCTTCTTGTTAAAAGCCTACTATCGCTTCATTTACATCGTCGTTTGCCAAGAATTTAACACTCACTTTTGTGAAATTTGATAGCGCAACTAGAAAGTAAAACAACAACGAGTCATTGTATTTTTTTTTGGGTTTAATGCGGGTTTTTTCTGTTTTTCGACTTTTAACAGGATGAAATGTTTGAAATTTTGAAATACCCTCAAGTAAGTTAATTTGTTAGTTGAGATGATTTCTTATAATGATTTTACTTTTTCACTGGAAATGCACAACTGAAACCCTTTCCCATTAAGTGGTTGAGTTTTCTTGTTGTTTTTGTGTAACATTTTTTTCTTCATTCGTCTGAAAAAATGAAAACTTCATTACAAGCATTAATACAGAGCATCAAATGTATAAATTGCACTTTGTTGAAGTGTTTTAATTGCGAGTAAAAGTGACTTCACTTCCTGTTTGTTGACTATGTATGAATGTACAGTATGTGTGTAGCTGCAATGGCAGCTGTTGAACACTGAAAAAAACCAAAAGGTTAACTTTTAATTTATTCAAGTTAAAAGTTCAATCATATCCATTAAATGTTTTAATTAGATTACGTTGAAAATAAAACTAGTTTAATCATATAGATAAACAAGTAAAAAAGCTTTGATCAAGTAAGTGCGATTAAAAGTTGACTCTTTATCTTACAAATAAAGTCATAAGTGCATTAACTTCAGTATTGCATATTTCTTGTCTAAAGTTTTAATCACAATTTTAAATTTGTATACAGTTATCGACTATCGATGTGTATAAAGATATACCGGAAAAGTTATAGAAACAAACTTAAACTGCTTTTTACCCCATATAAATTTTTAAAAATTCATAATTTTATTGTTATCGATTATCTGTGTGTATATCGTTGATCGGAAAAGTTATCGAAAACCTTTACGGCTTTTTACCCTATATAACTGTTTAATAAATCATAATTTGATTGTTGTCGATTATCGATGTGTATATCGTTAATCGAAAATAGTTATCGAACATTTTAAACAACATTTTACTGCATTTTACAACCTTTAAATTTGTCAATATTCAAAATTATATTGTTATTGCTTATCGATGCGTATATCGTTAATCGAAAAAGTTATCGAAACAAACTTTTACTGCTCTTTACCCGATTCAAAGGTTAAGAGTATTAAGGGTTCACAGCCAATAGCTTTCTTAACCACTTGTGGATGATTTCTCCCAGTGTATACACTGTAAAGTAATTAGAGGCAATATATTTTGAAAGCCGTTCACAGATTGAAATTGGTCCTTTTCACTCACTCACTACCGAAATGAAATGAAATGAAAACGAGGCCCGAAAGCAAAGCGATGAGTGGTTAAAAATTGTGTAAACGAGCCAAACGACGAATGAGAGCTGAGCTGAGAGCTGATGATGATTGAACACAAGCATGGGGAGGAGGGAGAGGGGACTGCAACATGCTGGGCGGGCGGTCGAGCGCGCAGCACGCTTCACAGTATATCTTTCACTCCACAAATGAAAGTAATGAAAGTACTACTACCTGGCAGAAAGGCGACTCTGACTTCGACTCCAACTCGGAAAAGAAACGAAATCAAATGAAGAAATGAAATTTGCTTTCAAAGAGTTTTAAGAGAAGCGCCAGGCCCCAAATGCCTCAGCAGCAGCCGGCGAAGCAGCTGCCGGTAAATGAAAGCTTTTTTTTTTTTGTTTTTAGTTTTAGCATTATTGGTCCCCGACGACAGCTGCAACATCAGCTTGCAACAGCAGCAACTGCAACCGTTTTCAAGGTGGCAACTGTCATTCAATTGGCATCGGCCGTTGCTAAAACTGTGAAGCTGTGGCATCGTCCTCAACTTGACACCTTGCCTGCCGCTTAAGAAATTTATGAAGTGAGAGCAAAAGTTGAGAAGTTGCAAGTTGCGAGTTGCAAGTTAAAACTGAGAGAGAGAGAGAGAGCGAGAGAAGTTGAACATAACAGTTGAGCGCTTGCATTACTTTCTCTTCCTCATTTGTGGCGCCAAATGATGGATATAACATTAAAGAGTGGGGTGGGAGGGGAGCAAGCTAAGTGCCACATGTGGGTGAGCTCAAAAACTCAACAAAAAAAAGAAAACAGACAAAAGCTACTATAAGAAATGACAGTTATCGTTTGTTGCATGCAACTCTGTGGCAGTTGCCCAAAAGCGCAGTTTGGCATGATGTTCAAAAGGTTTTCCTAATGTTTGTTTTTGGAATTTTTGGGAAACATTCACCACAACTTAAGATTGATAGAGGAGGAGAAAGAAAAGACAAATTCACCCTATATCCTGCCCAAAAGCACAATTTTATATGCTGTTCAAAGGGTTTTTTCTGTTATTTGTTTTTAGAATTTATGGGAAAATTCAGCCTATAACCTGCCCATTTGACATGTCGTATTTTTAGGTTTTTCTGTTATTTTGTTTTTGGAATTACCGGAAACATTCAACAAAAACTTACGATGAAGATTGTTAAAGGAGAAAGAGAAAACGAATTCAGCCTAGATCCTGCCCAAAAGCTCAGTTTTATATGCTGTTCAATAAGTTTTTCTGTTATTTTGTTTTTGGAATTACCGGAAACATTTACCTAAACTGAAGACAAAGATTGTTAAAGGAGAAAGAGAAGACAAATTTCAGCCTATAAAAATGATTTATAGATTTTATATTACATTAAGTCTAAGTTTTTAATAAATTGAGATTTTATTATAATTATTCAAATCAACATTTGTTCAATATTCCAATTTTGTCTTTTCAATCAAAAACAATTTTTTTTCATTTTTGTCTCAATTCTGTTTAGTTTTTTTTTGTTTCCAAATGAAATTTGCATTTGGTTTATTGCACAATTGGATAACATGTTAAATGACTTTAAGCCATAGTCATATGTGGACTGCGCACACTGGTGCACAAGCTATAGAAAAGTGCTTGAAAAACAAAAAAACCAAATTTAAATATAAAATTTATTTTAATGCATTTCTTTTTGTAACTTGTTGCACAGCTCTTTTTGAAGTGCCACTGTGCTGCCCCTGCCCCTTACCCCCACCGCTTACCTTTTCCTCATCCCCACCCCTCTGTTTGTGCTCCTTCTTCTGGAGTGGAGTGGAGTTGCCGATAAGTTTGCGCTTTATGACCAGCGCCAGTTCATTAAGTTTACCCAGACAGCGACAAAAACAACAACACACACACGACTGCCTGACTGCCCCTTTCTCCCTCCCTCTTCACCTACTCGTTGACTGCTGTTGCTGATTGCAGCTTAGTCTTACACCCCGCCCCCCCTCTCATCCTGATTAAACTTTAGCTTCAGTCTCTGGAACGGTTTCGAGTAGTTTGCAACAAAAAAAGAAGGAAAAAAAAACACACACACTCATATATGTGAAACTGTTGAAAACCTCAGACACCTTCCTGTGCCATGCACACACCCCTCCTCTCTCTCCCCGCCCTTCGTCTGTCTGCCTGTCTGTTGCATGTAAGAGCGAGAGTCGCACACACAGTAGTCGCCCCATTGCTGGTTGCAAAGTAGTAAATTTAATGTCAGTTGCATTTAAATTGAAACGAGAATTGGTTTTGCCACAAAAATACTCTCTGGCATGGAGGGAGGGAGAGTGTGAGACAGAGACGAAAGAGAGTGAGAGAGAAAGAGAGAGAGAAGGAGGGTTTCAGGGATCTCTCTCGTCTCGCGTCTGCCGCCTCATCGTCATCGGGGCTGTCGACAGTTTGAGTTAATTTCGTTGCCACCGCCTTTTGCACACACATTTTGAGTGTGTGAACATACACTGAACGAAAAAAGTGTGTGCATTTTATACTTTTTAACTTAAAATTTAAAGTGATTTTATATTAAAAATATTTTTAAAAATAAATTTTTTTGTACCTTGATCAAACAATTATTTGAAAGTGCAAAAATACTTTGCACAGTGTAATTTTTTGTATCTTTTGCATCTCTGGCATGCAACGCTCTACCTCTGCCTCTCACCTCCCACCAATTCCCAGCTCCAATACTCAATTTTCAGTGCCAATCTCTCAAGCCCTAACCCAACACCAATCCCAATCCCTTTTTATGACCTCCGCCTTTGCTCCGATGTCTGTCTTTTTTATGCCCTTAACACATAAAATGGATAAAGTAAGGGTATAATGTGCTTGTGCACAAGTATGTAACAGTCTGAAGAAAGCTTCTCAGAACCCCATAAAGTATATATATATTCTTGATCAGCATCGATATAGCCTTGTCCGACTGTCCGAACTCGTCGATCTAAGGAACTAAAAAAGATAAAGAATTCAGATTTTGGATATGAGCTCTCTCTGTGTTTTCGATAACTTTTCCAGTTTACGATAAACACATGTAATCGATAACAAAAAATCCTCAAATTTCGAAATCTTGGAAATGAGGAATAAAACTATTAACAAAATAGTGAAAATCTATGAAATTTGTATTGAAATCGGTTGAGAAACACCAGAGATATGAAACCATCAAGCATTCGTCCGGTAGTGCAGGTATGGGTACGTCTTTCTGGTAAAGGGTTAAGGGTATCTTCTTGTTAAGCTCACACGACTACAGCCTTCTTACTTGCTTTTCTTTCTTTCAGTGCCTCACAAATTTAAAGCTGAACAACATCGAGTAAAAGTTGGTGTTCTCTGTGTATTGTTTTCGTTGTTGTTGTTGGATTGCTTTAACGCGCTCCACTGAAAGATACAAATTGTTATGCAAAATGGTGAAAAGTTTCATTTGGCATCCTCAGCGACCGATTTTTTTTTTACACTGCTTCGCTTTTTATGCAAAATGTGATTTTTTTTCTTTACATTTTGATTTATTTTCATTTTATGTTGATCTGCTTTTTTTTTGCTGCTGCTTTCCGTTGTCTGCGCTTTTATTTAATTTTTTTCTTTCTTTAGTTTTTTTGTTGTCAACTGTGTTTGTTGTTGTTGTTGCCATTGTTGCCTTCACTTTTTATCTGTTCCCATTGTGCGCAACTTCAATTGACTTTATTTGTTGTTGTTGACTGTGATGATGGAATCTGTGATGTGTTTAGGGTGTCTCGTCTCGTCTCGTCTCGTTCTTGCTGTCTCTTTCTTATGTAGTTTACTCTGTTTTGTCATCGTTTGCTTGCTATCTGTCAACTTGCAACACGACAAAAAGATGAACAAGGAGAAGAAGAAGGTTCCCTATGCGTCAACCTTACTCCTTACCCTTAATCTTAATCGCGTCAAGACTGTGATTTTTATTGCAAAATATGTAGTTTATGAGATTTAATAAGCGCTCTTTGATTAACTTATCTTGGGAATAGGTTGTGTGAGATAAATATATGCAAGTGGAACGAATGGAATGGAACGGCAGTAACTTATCTTTTGGCATTGAAACAGCTTAAACTGTCTTCAAACCAATTTTGTTGGCTTTAGGTTTGATTGAGAAACTTATCTTGGGAATAGATGGTGCGTGTGGAACTAATGGAATGGAACAGCTAGCACTTTTCATTTGGAATTGAAACAGCTTAAACTGTCTTCAATCCATTTTTGTCGGCTTTAGGTTTGATTGATCCACTTATATTGCGAATAGGTTGTGTGGGGAACGCGTGGAATGGAACAGCAATTACTTTTCTTTTGGTATTGAAACTGCTTAATCTGTCTTTAAACCAATTTTGTCGGCTTTAGGTTTGATTTAAATTGACGTCTTTTCTCTTCTTTTTTTTGCTGTTTTCTTTTATTTTGAGCCTCAATTTGGTTTTTTGTGGTAAAATTATGCAAGTTTTTTTGTTTTTTGGCACTTAAAGATCAAACTTAATTTGATTGTTGCGCCTGCTTTTCGTTTTTGCGGGTTGTTCTGAACTGAACTGAACTCAAGGCCAGTCGTAAAAGAACTCGCTTTGCCTTTGCCTTTGCCTCAGGCCCTGAAACTTTACTTCAATCGCGCGTTGCCCTAAACCTTGAGAGCTCATCGCACGTTTAATGTCTCGCCGCAGCGAAACGAACGAACGTTCGACTCAAACACACTTAGTAATAATAATCATATACCCAATATCTCAACAACATGTATGCTTATGAGTTTTCGAGTCTTGAAAGACTTCTAACGTACATAATTACTGGGCACACACACACACACACGCACACACCAATACAGTCACGCAGCTCGTTAATTATGCCGTCTAAACCCAAACAGACAGAAAAAATTATGACAAATTTTGAATAAGGCCAAGCCCAAGTCAACGTCGTCCGTCGAACGTCGGATGCGAAGAGAGTCAAATGAGTTCAAATAGTCGTCCGCCCATCTAAATAAATAAACCAACAAAAAAAAAAGACGTCAGCAAAAGAGCGAGAGAGAGAGAGAGAGAAAGAGTGCAATGAAACTATTGAAAGGCTTTTTGAGCCCATTATATGACCAGACACATTCTATGGCAAACATCGCCCCGAAACAAAACACAAATATGAAGAACCCAAAAAAAAACCCCGAAAATGAAAAAGGGGCCCGAAGCGTTATGCTATTTGAAACTTATGATGGGTTCATGGTCAACAAAGAAACCTGAGTTTGCTAAAAAAAAAACAATAAAACAAAAAAAGCTACCAAAGAACTTTTTTTTTTAATATTTTTGGCAATTTGAAGGCTGTTTGATTTGGTAATACTCTATAGAGTTGAGGAATGTTTATTTTTTTTTGCTTTCTTTCGCTTGTTATCATTGGAGTTTTTGTAAGTTATGTTTTAAGGATTGTAAAGTTTTCTTTAAATATAATATATAATATCATTTTTTTATTACGTAATTTATTATGTTTTGATGATTTTTAAGCTTAAGCAAAACAACTTTTGGAGAATTATTATAATTTTTTCTATTTTAATAGGCTTTTTTTTTATATTTTTTGTTCATGTAAACATTTTTCATTAATTTTTTTGTTATATTTTTTTTTAAATTTTATATTTTTTTTTAAATATATTTTTTTTGTTATTGTAATTTTTTTTTTTTTAATTAGATTAGGTTTTTACTATAGTCTTTGTTCAAAAACTATATTAAATATCTTTTTTTTTTAAAATTATTTTTCTTAAATATTTTTTAGGTTTTAGAGATTTTTTCTATTTGTTCAAATGAATGTAACAACCTTAAAGTCACCAAAAAAAAAATTACACAGTATACAAATTTAGGCACTCTTCGGGTTGGTTTGGTTGGGTTTCGTTTGTTGTGTCACCAAGGTGTGACAATAATTGTGAAAAGAATTTTCAAAAAGGCAATACTATAAGCATTTCAATGTTGCCATGTATTTATATTCTTTTTTTTATATATATTTCTTATTTTATTTATTGTTGTTTCGTGCAGATTCTCTTTAACTTTTCCGTACTTGTTCCGTTGTTGTTGTTGCTGCTGTGCCATGTGCCACAAATCGTTTGACGCGCGGCGCCCCTGAAAATAGCTTCCAAGGTTGCGTCAATGTTGGTGCAATGGCAATGATATCACAGTGTCTCTCTGAGCACAAAACTATTCTGATTGTCGTTGTTGTTCAGTACGTGCCAAGGCATTTCCTCAATAAGGAAAAACTTTGCTTTCCGTTCAATTTCCTTCCTCTTCTTTATCTGGCAATTTGTATAAGAAATGTCTTCAAATCATGTTTTTTTTTTTCAAACCGGTAAAGGTCTTGATACACATAAATCGATCTTACAACATATTTACACCAATCTGTTTTAGTTCAACATGCCACAGATCCAAAGCCCAATTAGGGTGCCGCCGCCGCCGTCATTATGATGAACGCAATTTGGAAATTTGCAGCCGCCCTTTTTTTTTTTTATTTTAAAGTGTAATGTGTTTAACTTAATGTTGCCAGTTTTCGTTGTTGCGGTTGCTCTGTTTCTGTTTCTGCCTCTTCATCTGTAGCTGTATCTGTATCAGCGCAATTGTGTATCTGTATCTGTATGTTTGACCTACTTCTTTGCGAGTTGTAAAAATTCAATAACATAAAAACGGAAAATTAACTGGTATAAAAAAAAGAAAAAGAAAAAAAAAAAAAAATGAAACGGAACAGAAGAGAGCACCATTGATAAGACAGACAGAAAACACCAAAGCAAAAAGTGAACCAAGGCTGCAGCATGACACGATTTCTACTTTTTCGAATGCCCTTGCGCGGTACTACACAACAAGCTCTCAGCTTCAACTGTAGTTCCAGAAATCAACCGAAAACCCAATTCAAAACCCAAAACCAAGGAAGAGGTCGGCCGGCCTCACTTATACATTTACACCTTGTGCACCCATTTTCATGCCATTTCCCATTTACGTGGTCGCATATTCGATACGTGAGTGGAACTATCAAAAGGCGGTCGGTCTTCCTACCCTACCCCCTCCCCGGTATTCCCTATCATGTGTGTGTGTGTGTGTGTGGCACGCAAGAAGAGAAGGCAAAAACACTGTCTCTCTGTCTCTGTGATGACACCAGCGATGCGTGTGCGTACGTGATGCAATCAAAATGTTATTAATAACGCAATAAAGTAACCATAATTTCAACCATTAAAATGCACACATTTTTCGCTACGTGCCGTCATAAAAATGAAAAAAAAAAACCAAAAACTTTAAACAAAAAAGAAAAAAAAATAAACTTCACTCTCAATGCAAAAAGCCAAAAACGCGTAACTAAACCATTAAAGCTACAAATTTGGTCAAAGTCTCTCCCGTTTTTCCCTCTCTCTCTTTCTAAATATGCAAATAAAAGCAACGTTTTTAAGTAACATATTCAATTTTACGAGCACAATTTGTCATTTGCAGCACTTACTTAAATTACTCTAAAACACTTTAAGCCTATCTTAAGAGTACTTCAAGTGGGATTTACTTCAATTCTGGTCAACTTGGGCTTGAAATGAAATGATAAATGTTTAAAGTTGTTTAACAGAAACAAGTAAAAAGACTTTAGGCGAGTAAGCTCGACTAGAAGATACCCTTAAACCTTGACCAGAAGACATACCCAAAGACAAAGACATGCACTACCGGACCAATGCTTTGATGACGTCATATCTCCGGCGTTTCTTAACCGATCTTGATAAAATTTTTACACATTTTCATTATTTTGTAAATTGTTTTAATCCTCATTTTCAGTTTTCGAAATTCGCGATTTTTTTGTTATCGATTACATGTGTATTTCGCAAACCTTATAAGTTATCGAAAGCTTGAAACAAATTTGTCATGCCTAGATATTAGGAGAGCTTATATCCAAAATCTGGAGTCTCTAGCTTTTGTAGTTCCAGAGAACGACCTTTGTGATATTTAAAATAAGATATTCCTGAAATAGGAAAACGGAAAAAACTGAGATAATTTGTTTTAGGTTGACAAATTTATGCCCCAAAACGACTCAAATTATCGAGAATAGACATTTTTCCTTGAATAACCGGAACCGCTTAAGTTAATTTGCTATTAATATTCAATTGTATCGCCAAGAAACATTAACAAACATCAATAAAAAAAAGAGAAAAACCTTACAAAACCCATAATGGAAAAAGCAAAAACCAATGCTACACGTGAGCCTAATAACTATCTAAAAGATACTTTGAAAAGGGCTAACACAGAAAAACGCTTAAATCTCATCATGGTTGAGAGGAGAACACAGCAGGAGAGTTGAACAAAAAGAAAACCAAAATTTGTTTAAAGGAGAAATCATTAAAAACAAAAATGAAAAAACGCCACTCAGATGCGGTGCGATATCACCAAAAAGCCAACAAAAAAACCAACAACAACAACAACTGAGCCACAATTGAGCTCGAGTTATATTTATGACAGTTGTTGTTTCTTTTTTTTTTTCTTAGTTTCGCTTGTTGTTGCTGCTTGCTTTCCCATTTGCATGTTGAAAATGTGACAGTCTCTTTGGGTAATTTGTTGTTGTTGTTGTTGTTGTAGTAGACACAAATGCAAATTTGTGCAGCGATGCGTTTTCTGGTAGCGTTTAAAGTCGCGCGTGAAAGTCGCGTCAGCTGTTGCCTGTTGCTGTTGCTGTTGCTTCCTTCCCTCTTTTTGCCACCTATCTTACATAGCCATAGAATTGAGTTAAGATTGACGTTCATATTCATATTCATATTGAAATTGGTGTGAATTTACTAATTTGCGCATGTCTAATTGATATGGATATTGATATTCGTTATGGATATGTCATAATCATTTGGTTTCTTTTTATGTTTTTTATCATTACATAACGTTTTGGTGCGATTTTAGAGCTACTTTAAAGAGTATGTGTAGTGCTGTTAATAAAACTTGAGTTTAATCCTTAGTTTAGCTATTAATGTTAAAGTCAAGATACAGATTATTTAAACATAAATCTGATCAAAATCAACATTTTTAACATTTTTGTTCTTATTTAAGCATATTTTCTTCATTTATACCAACTTATGTACAACCTATAATAAACGAAACGATTTTTGCGAAACTTTTAAAACGAAAAAATGTTTACTTGATGAACGAGTTGATCCCAGAAACTACAATAGCTAGGGACTCCAGATTTTCGATTTGAGCTTTTATAATCTCTGGGCATTGAAAATTTGCTTAAAACCTTCGATAACTTTTTCGGTTGACGATATACACATGTAATCGATAACAAATAAAGCTTGAATTTCAATAACTTGAAAATGAGGATTGAAACTATTAACAAAACAATGAACATCTATGAAATTTTTATTAAAATCGGTTAAGAAACATCGGAGATATGATACCATCAACCATTGGTTCGGTCCGGTAGTGCAGGTATGGGTATGTCAGTCAGCCCGTCTGTCAGTCCGTATGGTTAAAGGGTTAAGGCTATCTTCTGGTCAAGCTTACTCGACTAAAACCTTTTTATTTGTTCTTTAAGTGTTATTTAAGCTAAAATTTAATTACAGAAACTTTGACTTAAGCTTTAAGAGTTTCATTGGCGATGGCAGTAAATTATATAAAAGTAAAAATCTGATTAATAATTACTTTTATTTTTTAACTAACAACTAAATTCCCTAGTTGAAACTCTTTGCTTTCCATATTTACTATATACTATATATATATAGTTTGTTGAGTTTTCCCTCTCATAACAGCAGCAGCAGCAGCTTTTAATGTGGTTTTGTTGTTGCCAAGCGACGCAGAAAACACATTTTCGAATGCCACTCGAAACGACGACATCGCAAATTGTGATTGCTGTTGTTGTTGTTTGTTTGTTTGTTAATGTTGTTAATGTTGTTGTGCGGCCATTGCCGTGAAATTTGTGTGAATTAAAACAGCAACAACAACAATATGAAAAACACTTGACAAGGTAAACCGAGCCGGCTTTTCACTCTGCAAAAATGTATACATATATATATACTATGCCTATATATGCTATGAGGAGTTTGTTTGCAAAGCGTGTGCGGGGGGAGGGAGGTAGGTGGCCGCTGGCCGTGAAACTCGCAACAACAACAAAAGCAACAACAAGCTAAAAGTTTGCAGAGAGCATCAGCATCACATTTTGGGCTATTGCCTTCAGTTTCATTGCGGCAATGGACAAAACTATGCGTTGTATATATATGTATATATATGTATGTATTGTTTCAACTTTTGACGCTATTTCGATATTTGTCTGTGTCTGTGTGTGTGTGTGTGTGTGTGTGTGTGTGTTCGTGTTTGAAACAAGCTGAAGAGCAAACATAGCAACAACAACAACAACAACAACTGTGAACTGCCAACAACAAAAGTTGGCTCATTGCCAGAAGCAGAGCGGATGGGTGTGGCTTTAATGAGATGACCCCAACACGCGTTTTGTTTGTACTACGACACAGTTACACTTGAAGAAAAACCATTACTACTTATAGCTTAAATCAAATAAAAACTTTAATTAAAGTACTAAAAACATAAGCTCATAAATAATTGTTTCAAAATTATCGATATTTATCGGTTTTTCTAAAGTGAATCAATTTACCATATTTGATCTTTGGGCATTCATAAACCAGAAAACAACGCAAGAAAAATCGAAATCTTATTTCTCACCTTATTCATTATTGAATTTATAAGACAAAGTCGAGATTAGCAGAAGTATAAAAAGTGTTTTTAGATGTGAAGAATTATTTGGAATCCTTAATGAATCTTAGACAAATGCAATAAAACACCAGAACAGGCATGGGAGAAAGAAGTTTCGATTGTAAATTTGGAAAGAGAGAAATATATCGAAGAGTTAATTGGTTCAAATCTACATTTTTGATGATATCAACTTTTTCGATCCCATAAAGTATAAATATATTCTTGATCAAAAGCCGAATCGATATAGCCATGTCCGTCTGTCTCTATGTATTAACGGGTTAATCTCAGGAACTACAAAAGCTAGAGACTCTACGATATGTTTCGCATTTGCGATAACTTTTCAGGTTTACGATATACACATGTAATCGATAACAATAAAATCTTGTATATCAAAAACTTGAAAATAAGGATTGAAACTTTTAACAAAATAATTAAAATCGGTGAAAATTTGATTAAAATCGGTTGAGAAACACCGGAGATATGATGTCATCAAGCATTGGTCCGGTAGTGCAGGTAAGGATTTGTCTGGTCAAGGATTAAGGGTATCTTCTATTCAAGCTTACTCGATTAGAGCCTTCTTACTTGTTTTAATTAATTTCTAAAATCATAAATAAATTTCAATATAATGTTTTTTATCCATACTTTTTTTTATTACTGTACGCTTGTCAAAAAAGAAAATAAAACATTATAACAGTGACAGCTTTTGGTGGCCTAAACACCTAAGCCAAAACCAAAGCCATCGGCTCAGCTACAACAACAGCAACAACAACAACAACTGACTGCTGTGTCCCATGTCAACTTTTTGACGTGACGGCCCGTTGCTGATTTGATTTATGTTTGGGATTAATATCATAGCCATAGAAGACCCTCCACCCCAACTCAACTCCCTCCCGCTTCTCTCTTTTTTTTTGGTTTTGTTAGTTGTGCTCGGTTTGTTACCTGTAACAGTTAACACACAATTTTTGGGCTTCATGTAGATTTCGAAATGGATTTCTAACTTTGTTCCAATTTTTACTATTGTCGTAACACACATACACAATAAATATTTATTGCCGCCTGCCTTTAAAATGGATTTGATTTCTAATATCTCATTTTTAACATTTCATTCGAGCGGGGAGATTGAATACACTTTTATAAGAGCGAATGATGGACATTATTGATATTAGATTGACAGATTTATGGCTTGTTAAAAAACATACGAAATTCCTAATGGTTTTTTAGGGTCTTACAAGATGCCTTTTGTGTTATTTAAAAGTTAAGATCAGATTGTTTCTGAATGGGATGAATACAAATACTTTTAATCGACTTGAAGATGATGTTTTTTTATTCTTTTCATAAATAATTAATGAATGTTTTTCGTCTTTTTTTTTCTCTTTACAGGTACGTAAAAAATTGCTTAAATGGATTTTTTCCAGCAGAAACTCTGAATATTATCCCAAAAATCCTTGTGCGTGTGAGTAATTATAATTTATTTAAATTGATTACGTATCAAAAGGCAAAAGCGAAACTCAATCGATCCGATCCGGATCGATCTGAACGAACGACCCATTTAAACAGGCTCGCGCAATTATTCATTTAAATCGACACCAGAAAAGTGGAGCAGAAAAGAAAAAAAACAACTGAACCAGTTGGATTCCTTCGTTGCACTTTTTTGTAGTTTTGTTTTGACAAATTCTTCACAAGTTTTTTCTTGATACCCTAACAGGCAAAAAAGAAACTGTACATTTATCATTTGGTGAAACGATGATGATGTCACACATTTCCGGCATTGAATCTATTTAAAACTGGGACTTAATCTGAATTAACATAGTTGTAAATTTGAAATTCGCTAAAAACAAACTTGACAAGATTTATGTTTAACACTTTTTGTGGGCTGTTTATTGACCTTTTAAGGCAGTAAGAAACAAAATATTGATATTATATAATTAATAAATCAGCATAATATTTGCTCTATAAGAAATATGTATTTTTTTCCTAACCCTACTTTTCTAGTATTGAAAATTTAAGGAAATATCAAAGTACAACTCTTTTAGAGTATTTCCTCGTCGTTGTTCACTCAATTTTGTCCCTCGTTTGTTCCCGCAACCAATTCCAAAAATAAGCTTGTGGTCATCGCATGCGTGTGCTCCAAATACCAAAGTTCAAGCATGATGGAAAGGGGTAAAAAAAAAAAATACTCAAAAAATAACACAAAAAAAAAAAGACAAAAAAACGATTCGGAAGATGTGCAAAGAGCGTATAAAATGGAAAGCTTAGGTTGGGCGGTTGGGCGCCATCTAACACTAAACTCTTCACTCTTTACACTTTGGGTGAACCGAAAAACTCCAAAAATAATAATAATATAATAATCAGGTCATATGTGGTGTGTGCTAGCGTTTTGGTGGCGTTTTGCTGGCGTTTAAAGTCGCGGTCAAACTTTTTAATTGCGGATGCGCAGAGACTTTCGATTTCATTTTACTCTGGTTGCCGTTGTTGTTGTTGTTGCTATTGTTGCTTTTGCTCTTCCCCCCCCTGCTGCTGCAGAGGCCTACGGCTGGCTTTGCCACAGCGCGAGGAAGCTACATGAAGCAAGCGTTTTTGCGGCTTTCCAAAAACGAAAAAAAAAAAACACAAAATCGAAAACGAAAAAAAGTTGCTGCACACAGTTTCACTTGAGGGAAATCGCAGCTCCCGGTGTCGCGACGGCGGCGCCGCCGTCACTATGACATAACTGATGCCTCGCGCTGCCAACGTCGACAGCGCGACGTCAGCAGCAGCAGCGACGGCAGCAGCAACTGTGGAAAGTTGAACGCAAATTGTCGTTGGCTGTTTTTTTTTTTAGTTTTCGATTTTTAGTTTTTGCAACTGCTTTGAATTTACGTGAAAAGTGTTTTTTGTAACTAACTAAATTGTGCAATCCACAAAATGATTTTTTGAAAGTATCTGTGAGATACAATTTGGCAGAATATATATCTGTATATCTGTTATAACTCTCTGTGGTGGGCCTATTAAAAGTTCACTCACTAATAACAGTTAATAATCACTTAATTTGAGCACTAATTGTGTGAGGGAGCCTTTCCGAGGGGGGCAGCGAGAGGGGAGCCGCCGAACATTCATTATTCATTCACTTAATGACTTTCTCAGCGGCAAATGAAAAACGAAAGGTGATCTGCTTTTTATTTTCTCTTTCATTCAACTTATGCAAAACAATGAGCACTGTTTTTTTTTTTTTTTTTGGTCCGGCAAACCCCTTTTCAAAGCTCCTCTCCATTGTCGTCACAAAGCTTAGGCTTTCATAAAAGAGTTCAAATTCAAATCTATTGGGTGCACTTTTCCATTAAAACAGAAGACAACGAAAAAAAAAAAAAGGGAAAGGTTGGCGAACAGGAGTTATGCACCCACACAAATGGTTTACCTAGGGAGAGAGGATGGGGAAAAGTATTGACCACGGATTACGTTAACCTGTTTTGCCTGACTTTTGGGATGAAAACAAAACCAAAAAATTCATGTTTTTACGATTTGTAATTATTGTTCATAATTATTTGTGAAATGAGTTGTGATTATAAGTATAACAGTACGTATAACAGTTAATATAACAGTATTAAAGTTTATATAACAGTTTTTGTATAACACTTAAAATATTATAATTAGCATTTTAAAAGTCAAACTGCAGTTTTTTCTACTTTCGTTTGTAACAGTTGTTTTTGCAACAATAACTCCATGTATAACAGTTTAGTTTTAATAATGTTGAACACACTCTTCTTAGAAGCCAAGTCCAAAAACTACTTTTCCCATATAGCTTATAAAGTTTTATTTAGTGTTGCGTATAATAGTAGTTTATATAACAGTATAACAGTATTTGTATAACACTTAAAATGGTATAAATAGTATTTTAGTAGTCAATCTGTAGTTGTATCTACTTTTGTGTATAACAGTGGTTTTTGCAATACTGTATGTAATGTATAACACTTAAGTTTCAACATTATAACACTCTAGTAAGAAGCCAAGTCTAAAAACTTCGTTTCACATAGTGGTACTTAGTGTTGCGTATAACAGTTTTTACTATTTTATTTATAACACCTGACTGATTTTACTACCACTAAGCTCATTTCTACTTTGACATGTATAACAGTCCAGTCTCTTCAACTCCAAACAACTCATTCCCCATATATAACACTTGCAGTTATATCTACACATATATAACAGTTACCATTCATTTACACATACACACACACATACATTCAAAATTAGTGTAACCATAAAAAAAAAACCATTTCACATTTCGCCCCACAGCCAAAAAACTATTCAAAACATTAACACCAAATGACCAACACTCTCCCTCCCCCTTCTTCTCTCCCCACTTGGTTCTTCTCAAAAACTCATCTCTCTTTTGCTCTTTTTTCTTTTTTTTTTTTTTGGTTTTTTTTTTGGTGCCATTTCAAATTCAATTTCCTTTCGTTTTGGGCAATCAATTTAAATCTTGCCTCTTGCATATATCCCCCAGCTGGGGCTGGCTGGGGCAAATCCGAAACACCGCGAAGCCGAATGCCGGAACTATACCCAAAACAAATATGTTGAATACAGAAACAGAAAAAAAAAAAAACTACATCATGCACTTTTTAACCTTTTTGTTGTTGTTGGGGTCTCTCGATTTCACTTGAATTCGTAACACCCCAAAAAAAAAAAATGAAAAAAAAAAAAGAGAGTTGCAAATTGAGTTGAGATTTTTTTTTTGGTTTTGTCTTCGTTTCGTTTTTAGTATTAAAACAAAAGACAAAACGAAAACCACCCGCGATTTGTGTTTGTATATGTATGTGTGCACACACACACACGCACACACTAACATACATGAGCTCAAAATCTCACCCGCGCTATCACATGAGGCAAAAGCAAAGAAAAAAAAAAACTCTCTTTTCGAGTTGTTGTTGCTGTTGTTGTTGTTGCTAGCCGATTATCTACACCTTTCACCTTTCACGCCAACAACAACAACTAAAGCTGCCTTTGTTTTCATTTTGATCTCTACCCCCCCTCAAACATAGTCCCCCCCCCTCTCTCTTTACTATTTACAGCCTTTCTAATTTCAATTGTAAGCCGCGGCGAAAAGTTGTGCAATCTTTTTGCTCTCCTCTTTTCTTAATTGCCAAAGGATTTATTTGTGTGTGTCGGGCGATTGTTGATATAGATAGTTAGATATGTTTATATATAAAAAGCTTAATGCTGTTTTGAAGTGACATTTTGAACACCAGCGCCCACAACAACATGCCTATGCAACATGCGGCAGCAAGCAGCAGCAACAGCAGCAGTCAACCCAAAAATCCATGACAAATAATATATTACATAAACAAACTCTGCAGGGATTTCCACACAGAAAAGCTAACAAGTCAAACAGCCACACCACACACACAAACACACACACTGTCACACACACAGTTTCACACACAACCAAAAAAAATAAGAAACAAAAAATTAGTTTCACCTCTTTTTCATGCCATGCGCTTAAAAAGCGCAGCAAATTATAAAAAAACAAGCGAGACTGAGAAATAGAGAGAGAGAAACACACACACACCCCGTCACCCCCCCACCCTTCCCAAGAGAGTGAGGTAAACACACTACTGCAACGAATTGTTGCAGTTGCACTAACTACTTTTTTTTTTGGTTTTTGGCAACACCAAACTGAAAATTTTTAGAAAAAATGAATAAATAACGCAAATAACGAAAAAAATGAAAAACTCAACTCGACTCGAAAAATGACACAAAGCCTATTGCTGGCTGTGCAGTCGGCGTCGCTGCTGGCGTCGCAGTTGCCGACCAACCGATTACATAACACAAAACTCGCGACACGTTTTTTTTTTTTCTGTTTTTTCTTACTTCTTTTTCTTTAATTTTTGTGCAAGCTGCTTGGCGCTGCTGCTGCTGCTTGTTGGTTGTTGGTTGTTGTTGTTGGTTGGCTGGCGACGTCACATGGCCAAAAAGGGGGCACGACTGCGCGTCACAAAAGCCGCGACGTAATAAGCAATAACAACAACATTAACAACAAAAACAACAACCATAAACTCTTCATCGTTTTGGTTTAGTTGGCCATTTGCCGCCGCTTGTTCAGACTCGAGACTCGAGACTCATACTCAGTCAGAGCCGCTGATTGAACTCTCTCAAAAAAAAAAAAAACATATAAATTTTGGCATCGCTTTTGCTTTGGCTTTCTTTTTTTTTGTTATACCCTTAACATATGAAAAGGGTAAAGTTAGGGTTTAATGTGCTTGTGCAAAAGTATGTAACAGGCAGAAGGAAGCATCTCCGAACCCATAAAGTATATATATATACTTGATCAGCATCAAGAGCAGAGTCGATAAAGTCATGTCCGTTCGTCTGTCCGTTGGTCTCAGGAACTACCATAAGAACTACCATAGTCTGTCCGTTGGTCTCAGGAACTACAAAAGCTAGAGACTCCAGATTTTGGCTATAAGCTTTCCTAATCCCTAAGCAAAACACTTTTGTTTCAAATTTTCGATAATTTTTCAGTTTTACGATATACACATGGAATCGATAACAAAAAAATCTTTAATTTCGACAACTTGAAAATTGGGATTGAAACTATTAACAAAATAATGAAAATCTGTGAAATTCGTATTAAAATCGGTTCGGGAACACCGGAGATATGAAACCTTCAAGCATTGTTCCGGTAGTGCAGGTATGGGTATGTCTGTCTGGTCAAGACTTCAGGGTATCTTGTAGTCAAGCTTACTCAACTAAAGCCTTCTTACTTGATTTGCTCTTCATTCACATACATATGAGCTTGATATATATACTCATATAAGCAGACATACTTAAGGTAAAGAAACCTTTTTTTTCGAAAACTGTAACGCCAAGAAAGTCGCAGTCAAAGCCCTTATTGACTGACTTGCAGATAACCTGTATGATGTGTGACACATTATGGATTAGTTATTAAAATTGATGTTTCTCTCTCTGTGTAACCCACAACAAACTTACCTACAAACATACATACATATATACCCTTCACTTACAGGGTATACATATAGGAGAAAAAATGGTTTTTGAAAACGGTTTTCTCGACTATTTGCTTGCAGCTTGGCCAACTTCGGTTTTTGGCGTGCGCCTTTTGGGACGCCCTAATTTCGCTTAATTACACACAAACACACACACCTGGACAACAAGAGAGAGATAGATAGAAAGAGAGAGAGTGGTAGAGCGAGAGGGAGAGATAAGTTAAATGCGTAACAGAAGACAAAAGTCGCCCGCATTTTATATTTATTATTTTAATGTTCATCTCTCGCCGCCGTCTGCCGGCTTCATTTCTTTTTTATTTTTTATGTAATTTGACTTCTTTTCTTTTTTTTCTTTATTAAATGTTTATTCGCCGCAGTTTTCACTCTTTCATGTTGAAGCTGCTTCAGTTTTTTTGTATTTTTTTGGTAAAGAAATTTACGTTTATTTACAATTTGTCTTCATTTAGGGCGCCGCTCGCACATTTTTCGGGGCCAACTCGAACCGAACTCTTTTCCCCTAATCGTCGTCGACGTCGTAGATGTTTGCTCAGTGTTTTCGGTTCGGTTCGGTTCGGTTTGGTTTGGTTTGTCACGCAAAGCTCTCTTAACTGGGCCTTGACGATGGTTTTCTGTTTGTCTTTGTTTAGTTTTTCGAGGTTTTTTTTTTTCTGTTAATTTTCTTTGATCTTTTTTTTTTTTTTTTGGTTGCCTGATTAGCAGCTCATTTTGAAAGTTTACTTAAAAGTTTAGATGTTACAATTTGTGCAAAGAATTGCTTTAACTAAGTAGATGATAACTGTATCGATAACTTGGAACTTATTATAGGTACAGTTACGTTTTAAGCTTCGATTACTTTGATTAGTTGCGATTTTAATATGATTTTTGCCACTAAAGATTGTTGGTTTGCGGATTGTATTGGTACACTTAAGAGTGTCATTCCAATAATATATATAATAATCAAGCAAAGAATTGCCATACCTTAGGTATAGATAACTGTATCGATAACTTTGTTGGAGGTACAGTTATGTTTTAGCTTCGATTAGTTTGATTAGTTGGCATCTTAATATGATTTTCAGCACTAAAGATTGTTAATGCTATTGTGTTGGTACGCTTTAAGAGTATTATTCAAATAATGTATACAATATCAAGCAACGAATTGCTCAGTTTAACTGTAGATATGTGTATCGATGGCTTTGTTGGAGGTACAGTTACGTTTTAGCTTCGATTACTTTGATTAAATGCGATTTTAAGATGGTTTTCGGCACTAAACTTTGTTAATACTAGTGTTTTTGGATAGCTTGAGAGTATCATTATATTTTAAATTGAGTTTTTATACTTGACTGATTGATTGCTATCAGCGTACAGCTCAAACGGTAAGACATATCGAACTAAGTCTTTCGCTAAAATATTCTTTCTTAAAGATTTTTCTTTGATAAAGAACGTAGGTAGATACTAAGATTGAGAATTTTCGGTAATGCCCTTAAAATACACTAAAGATCTAATAAAAATCATTCTTAGTTTTTTATTATACTGTGTTAAGATCTCTTGTAATTCCAAACTAAAATCACATTAAAAACCCCGCTAATTATCCGATTAGAATCAAACAAGAAGCTAACAAGGCGGGGCAACCGGCTTATACCAAGTCAGAGGTCAACACACACACACACACAGACAGAGACATGGCCAAAGAAAATAAACATAAAAGCCAAGTGGAGATGCGGTTTAGTTAAGAGGAGGAGGAGGATGGTGGGGGCAAGGCGAAGGGCAAAACAAACAAATAATGACAACCAGAAAACAATTAAGAAACAATAGAAATAAAGGCAATCAAAATTTGAACAAAAACAAGAAACAAAAACAAATAATATTCCTTGACTTCTGCTTCTGCTGCTTCTTCTTCTTCTACTCATATATTCTTGGCAGCAGCAGCGACGCGACGTCGGCCCACCAACGCTGAAGAGTAGTTGTTGTTGTTGTTGTAGAAGAAGAAACTAAACGAAACGAAAAAAAAAAAAACTGAACAGAAATCCAAATTCGTGTGTGGTTCCTCCACTCAACTCAACTCTGCTGCTGCTGCTGCTGCTGCTCAGCGGCACCAACGTCGCCGAGGCCGAGGTCGAGTATGTGTGTGTATTTGTGATTGTTTAGGCTCTGCGTCTGCGCTTGACACACACACACAAATGCACACACACGAAGCCGCACAACTTTGGTGGCATTTAGTTGGTTTTTTTTTTCTTGTCTTTTTATTTAAATTATTAAAGAAACAAAAAGATGTTGAATTATAACTGAAAGGGGGGGAAAGGAGACGAGGGTGTATGTGTTCTTTTTTCGCATCCTCGAGTCTACACAAGGTGCAGTCAACCATTTGAATGCTCTTTCTGTCTTCTCTGTCTTCAGTTGTTGTTGCTGTTGCTACTCACAGGTAGCTGGATGGGCATCCAGAGGGCCGGGTTCAGGCCACACACAAAGCATCAAGCAGCAACAACAGCAACAACACGCACTTCAAATTAGCCTAGCCACGAATATATACACAAACACACACATATACACATATGGGATACGGATATCTGAAAACCTACATGTGCCTGTACTCATACATACACCGTAGGAAATAAATTGAAATAGAACTAAAATCAATTAAAAAACCCTTTCATCGGCTTGCCAGACTTTTTTCCTAACGGAAGCTAACAATTGTTTTAAATGGAAGGGTAAAAAGTTCTTAGTTAGTAGTATCCTTAACCCTTGACCAATACAGACATACACATGAGTGAACTACCGGACCAATGCTTGATGACATCATATCTCCGTTGTTTCTCAACCGATTTTAATAAAAATTTCACAGACTTTCATTATTTTGTTAAAAGTTTCAATCCCCATTTTCAAGTTTTCGAAATTCAAAATATTTTTGTTATCGATTACATGTGTATATCGTAAACCTGAAAAGTTATCGAACATTTGTAACAAACTTGTCCTGCCTAGGGATTATGAGAGCGTTATAGCCAACATCTAAAGTCTCTAACTTTTGTAAATTCAAAGTTCAAGACAGCTATCTTTTGAGATTATATCTAAAGTTTTTGAGATTTTTTTTACTGAAATCTTTAGCATTTGTTATACATAGTTCCTTCTAATCCTTTTCTTGAGTTAAATGTATAAAAACTTCTTACATCAAACTTCTCAGTTTCACCCATGATACTTTCTCTCTGTGTATAACGTTTTATAAGTTCACTTTTTTGTATTCATCATATAAAGACCATTGTAGGGTGCGCGATGCGGGGCGATGCGACATCCATCAAACAACGACGAACTCGCTCGCTCGAGTCATCAAATGAGCATAAAGAGAAGATTAAATTATTTTTGCCATTGAGCCGTAATTGTTAGAAGACATACAGAAAGAAAGAAAGACGACGAATAACACATACCAAGTAGAGATGAGACCACACCATAAGATCTGCTCGGTTCGGCCACACAAGCTGCAAAATCTATGTACATATGAGTATATATCCATGTATGTTTGTATGTATGTATGTGTTACAGGTGCCAGTTACCAGGTTGCCACTGGCACCTTTTAACCATTAATGAGCGCAAACAAACGCCGTGGGAAGTCTTCTCCGTACGTATGTGTGTGTGTGTAGTGTAGTGCAGTGTAGTGCATTATCCTAAAGAGGAACCCAATCGTTTTTTTGTGGTTTTGCCTGCCAGCGGGATATAGAATTTTGAATACAGTGAGCACTCACTCAAAACGAAAATAGTAAGAAGGCTCTACTCGAGTATGCTGGACTAGAAGATACCCTTCAAACTTGACCAGATAGACATACCCATACCTGCACTACCGGACCAATGCTTGATGACTTCATATCTCCCCAGTTTCATAAACGATTTTAATCAAAATTTCACAGATTCTCATTATTTTGCTAATAGTTTAAATCCCCATTATCGAGGTTTCGAAATTCAAAATTTCAACTTCATATCTCCGGTACTTCATCAAATATTCACTGTAATTGCTTCGTTCTGCCTCTCGTTCTGCGTCTCAAATATAATTTTGGAATAATTTAAGCTGCGTTTCGACAATTAAACAACAAAATGTGCATTTTGCCGCTACTTTGCCCACCCATGAATAACCAAAGAAAAGAAAGGAACACCAAGGCAGAAGGACAGGAAGGACACACAAATCGTAAAGGGAGAAGAAAGAAAAGGCAAAACGAAACAATAGAAAACAAATCAAATTACAGTCGGTTGGTTGTTGTGTGTGTTTTGACATTTCTATGGTTTTGCTGTTTGAGATAAGATCTACACACATTACAATCCAGCTTGGGTGTTCCTTTGTTTTCGCCCTGGAATAAGTTTAAGCCGAACTCAGCTCAAGTCTTAGGGATTTGACAAATTGTCTTTAGCTCGAGCTGTTAAAATTTTAACTGATTTTGTCAATTGAATTGTCAAAGAATGGACAGGAAATGGCTTAGGCGAAAACTGAATCTGAAGTAAAACAGTCAATAAAGGAAACAAAAAGAAAAAAGAAACTACAAAAAAAATAGAGTAAAATGGGCGTCGAATATTATTATGTCTGTGAAAGCCAACATAAGCCTAAGCCTAAAGAGCCAAGGCCAAACCAAAAACTACACGACACGCATTTTTTCGACATAGTTTAGGCCTCCCTAATCCCTCAATCCCTCTTACGAATTGGGCAGCCCCAAAAGCCCAAAAAGCCAATAAAAAACCAACAACAACAAGCTTCAAACAAAACTTGGTTACCAAAATAAGAGAGAGAAGAAAAAATTGTTTATGAACTATTATCACTGAACTAGTTTCGATTTGTGGCGCGTGACAGATATAAAAAGATACACAATTACCTATACCAAATTGATAGATAGATAGATTTTATTTGGATGCTAAGCGGCAAAATGTGATATTGCTGACGATATCTAGCCCAAACTATTAATTAAGGGTAAAACTGTCAGTGTGTCAGTGTTGGAAAGCTGTGTGATTTTGTCACTCTGTTGCCAAGAGCTTTTTTTGTAACGTTCGTTATACCCGGAGTTATTGAGAACACCTAAGAAATGCATAAAACACAAGTTACGTATCGATAATTGTATCATAGAGAGTTATTTCTACTGAAATAACATACTGCTAGAGTGAAAGTTCGTAAGATATAAGTTATTTTGAGTCTGGCACTCCTAAAGAAATGGCTAAATCCTTGGTCACACTTCGATATATATCGATAGATTTTTGTATTACGTAGTTTTGTTGAGTATGTAAATGCTTAAATGCAAATTAGAACAAAACCCTGTTTCCAATCAACTGTTATCGATATTTATTGTATAGTAAGTTATCGATAAACGCGAAGAGTGAGCTATTGCGCATAACTCAAAAATTTATATAAATAAATACTGAAAATTCTGTAAACTTTTGATGGCAGATGTTTCTAAGCAACATTTATCGATATTTATTGTATAGTATGTTATCGATAAACGGGAAGAGTGAGCAATTACGCATAACTCAAAAAGTTTTATAAATAAACACTCAAAACTTGTAATAAGCAAATATTTCAAATTAATTTTTATCGATATTTGCTTTTTATTTATAATGCTATCGATAAACAGTATTTAAATGGTCCTAATTAAATCAAAATCTTAATGTTTATAGTCGCAAAATATAAAATACCTTATATGGTCTTAAATATTGTTGTCTGCTGCTTCTGTTGCAATAAATTTTCATAATTTTATAAAACTCTTTTTTGTTTTTCTTAACCAAAAACATTTATTGGTTACAAGCCATAAAAATGTGGGCGCACTTACGTTTTAGCCAAAAAATAACCAAATTAAGCCAACGATTTCTCGCATTGTATGTGAAATGCGGAAAGTGGTTGCCGACCGTCTTGTTATATATATATATATATATGTATGTTATATGTTATATATGTATATATATATTATGTTTGTATTGCATAGATATCTACTGTCTGTCTGCGCTGCTCCAATCACTCATTTTGTTACATGGGCCGCCACACACAAAAGATTATGAAAATTTTAAAATGTAAATTACTTGCTGTGGCTTTTGCAGCGAGAAAGAGGTGAAAAGAAAACAATACACATAGAGAGATAGAGAGAGAGAGAGGGCAAGAAAGAGAAATAAAAACGGCAATTGCTACAAAGTGATTACGAAAAACGTCTTAAAAGTTTCACTCGGCACGAGTGCGGAAGTTTATCCCACGGCATTTGTATGTGTGTGTTTGTATGTGTTTTGGGCTTCGCTCTCTCAAATCGCAATACGATGCGATCCAATCCAATGCGATGCGATGCGGGATGCATGCGATGTGTGAATGTATCTATTTTTTTTTTTACAACTCCATTTGTGTATCTAACAGATGCAGACCGCAAGCAAGCAAAGCGCCCACCGCTCCCCCTTCCCCCGTCGTCAACTTTAGCACTTTAAGTCGTAACTCGTTTACACTCTGTGACTTTTGGTTCAGCTTGTCCAACTCGTTCCGCAATGCGACGACGAACTGTATTTGGAATAAGTTTTTTGTTTTTGGTTTAGCCAGAGTTAAATCAGCTCTCGTCTCGAAACCAATAATATCAATTAACACTTTCGTCAGCTGTCGCCGTCGCCGTCGCCGCCGCTTCGCCGCTGCTGCCCACGCACTGCAAGCGTCAAAGGGAGCAAGGGAAAGCTTTAAAGTCGAGTTATTTTGTGCGCTGCCCTTGTGATCTCTGTGTGTGCGTGTGTGTGTGTGTTTCAATTTCGTCAAATGTAGAAGGTAAACGGAATGGGGAATGAGAACGAGAATCAGCATGAGATGACGTCGCGGTCAACGTTGCTGTCAACGTCAGCGGCGCTGTCTGCCTTGGTCGTCAGAAATATACAAGCACACGCGCGCACACACACACACACACACGCATACAGAGACGACCCCAAACACATATACATATGAGTATTTTGCTTTGTTGCTAGAGTGAAAATTGGGTTATTGTCAGAGAGCAGTCATCCATCCACATTCACATTGAAGCAGCAGCGGCAGCAAAATCAGGGTGGTGAATGGAGGGGAGTGCTAGCTTCGGTTTTTATTAAACTTTTTTTTGTTTTATTTATGGAAATTAGTGTCAAGTAAATCATGTGTATGCGCTTTTGCCATACAACAAATAAACAAACACACACACACACACATATATATAAAACTATCTATATCGATAGGAATTTCTATAAGCAGAGTTTATTGAAAATCGATTAATTTTGAAAGCATCGTGGCTTTTGTGAAAGTCGATAACTAATCGATTGAACCAAAAGGTGAACCAGTTGGTTTATTGTCTGTATATATCTATTTCCGCTATTGAAGGAAGTGCGCTCAAAGGCCAATGTCCAAACGGTCCAAATGGCCTTTCAATACAAAATGTATATAATCATAATACATAACAATATGAACTTGAGGTCTCTTTTTTTTTTCTAAGTTGTTTGCCATAGAAGGTGCTTTTTATGTGGGAAGTTGAACTGTGTGGATTGTAAGCTCTCGAAATGAGAACATCTTTATGTAAGATGAAGAAACGGTAAACTACTTTGTTGTATGTGTAATTATGCTAGTGTGCGGTAAAAAAAAAAGGATGAAAAACAATTATAGCCCTTAGCTTGCCTAGTTTTACTAATTCTGAAGTACACCTGTAACAAAAAAAAGGCCCATTCATTACTTTTTAGCTGTGTGGCAATAACTCAGTTAGCCCAATTGCAACAAACTTTCAACACTTCCTCTCCCAGTTTGCAACTTCAAAGCAAACGACGGCATTACTGTCAAATTTTCACACATTCAACTGATGCCCTCCGTCAACGACAACGACAAGAAGGCAATGCTAATGGCAAACAGATTGACTGGAAGCGAGACAGAGAGAGAGAGAGCGAAAGAGTGAAAGAGTAGAAACAGCTGCAATACAGTAGCTGTTCCCGTTGCCATTGCTGTTGTTGCTGTTGATGATGTGTGGTCCGGACTAAAGGACACATGGACACACACGAAGAAGAAGAAGAAGCCCTTGCGGCCGATGCTAATTTGCACGCCATAAATGAAACGAATGTGTTGAGTTGTGTGTGGTGTTGCTGTTGGGCATAGCCTGAAGCAGAAGAAAAAGAGGTGGCTTACACAGAGACAGAGAGAGAGAGAGTGAGAAAGAGAGATTGGAAGTGAAGTAAAGTGCCGGCTGCTTTAGCAAGTTGGGTGGCCCAACACAACAACAAGAAGAAGAAGAGGACGACGACGACGTGACATGCGTTGCCGACAACGCCCCTGGCACACACACACACACAGATACATTTATCGAATATAACGTAACGTAACGTAACATACACCCGCAACTTGAAAAAAAATAAAGAAAAGAAAAGAAACTAAAAGAGAGCAAAGTAGAGTAGCGTGTGTGCAATCTGAAGCTGAAGCTGAAGCCGTCGCGCACTTTGATGTAAAGTAGGAAGCGCCGATAAGCCAAGCCGCAACACAAGCAAAAGCAAAAGCAGCGAAAACGGCAGCAGCAGCAAGGCCGGCCGCTACAGCAACGGCGGCGGCGGTTCAATTGAAGAGTGGCTGGCTGCTGCTGCTGGTGCTGGTGTGTGTGACTAAATGATTAAGGCTTATCTTGGCTACAGCGCTGCCCGGTCGAAGGACCTCCGGCCAGCAGCAGCCGTTGGTCATCATCATCATCAACATGCCGTGGCCTCGTTCGCTGCGTCGCCCTCGTCAGTCACACAGTTGCCCTCCTTCCTCCTGTAGTACATACTACTACACTACACAAGAGTACATGTGTGTATACAATTATCAGCTGCCCTCGAGAGTATAGCGTAGCGCACTCTCTCTCTCTCTGTCGCTCTCACCGCAGTTGCGCGCTCAGTGGTTTTTCAGTGTCGCTTCCTTTCCCATAGTCTCGACCTCACACACAGCGCCCCACCAACGCCTCTCACTTGACTGACTGACTACAGCAGTGTAGGTGTGTGTGTCTATCAGTTCTCGCTCTTCCACTCTCACAACGTTTCGCCACAGTTACATGGTGAAACGAAACGAAAATTGAAACGCTGTGAGCGACGGCAGCGCTGCCAGCGTCGACACCAAAATTCGACGAGCTAACTGAAATCGGACAGCAGCCGCCGCTCACTCAGCAAGCAGCAGCAGCAGCAATCGAAGTCGTCGTCGTTGTCGGCAGCATTCGCTCGACCCGTTGCTCAGTTGGCTACACTTATTTCAGTTCTCCGCAAACTTTCAAGCGAAGCGGTTGTGATTCGTTCCCAATTCTAGTTTCGCCCACTGAAACAAAAATCATATTAAATACAAAAAATAAGCTGACGGCCAAATATGAGCAGCTGGCTACAACAATAACAGCAACACGGCATGGAGAATTGCAGGGTTTCAATTATTTCATACAACTCCAAAGTGTTGCATTACAATATTTGTGGAATTTTTGTAAATTAATCTATACATAATCCCCATACATATACAAAAAAAAAAAAAAAGAAAAAGAATTTGTGTTTTTGCAAACGCGACAAAACGGTTTATACAACAAACAGCAAAAAAAAAAAATAAAACGTATATACATACGCAAATATATTGAATAAGTAAGAAAAGTAAGAAAAAAAAATAAAAAGAAAAGGAAAAAGCTTGCCAAAAAAATATTCACCGTGTGCTTTTTTGTGAATGTAAATGTGTGTGTGTGTTTGTGTGTGAATACAGAAAAAAGTTTAAGTTAAATACAACAACAACAAAAATACAAAAGTACAAATCAAATACAATAATAACAAAAACAACAATAACAATAATAACAGAATTATAAAATGTTTGAGCCGTATGTGAAAATCAAAAAAAAGCGTAACGTGCATGAAATCTATCAAAATGAGAATGTCGAACTCGATGTCGATGTTGTCGCTGTGAATTTGGAACAGCAGCAGCAGCAACAACAACAACAACAATCATCATTGAATTCGCCACCGTCGCCGTCGCAGCAGCAGCAACAGCAGCAGCAGCAAACGTCAAGTGATAATTGTTGCTGTCCGCGTAATGTTGCTTTGAGCAGCGCATTGGCAGAGACGCCAGCAGCAGCAGCAGTACCAGCAACAACTATTGCGACCAGCAGCAGCAGCATCAACAGCAACAATTTTAGCCGCCTGCATCAATTGATATCAACGCCTCCAGTATTACTGCGCAGATCATCGCTGTCGACGCCAGCGTCGCCGTCAACGTCAACGTCGTCAACATCGCCGCAACACCCACACGCTGTAGCTGTTAGCACACCGCCAACACCACCACCGCCGCCGCCACCGCCGCTGCTATCATCGTCGCAGCAACAGCAACAACAGCAGCAGCAGCAACAAGCGGCAGCGCCTTCAGTTTTGCAACAACATTTGGGTCACCTGAATTACGAAAGTGGAGCAACTGCAGCAGCAGCAACAAGAAGTGGCACAGCAACAACATTGGCGCAACATTTGGCAACACCCAGCAGCATATTGCAGGCAGCTTTCAGTAACGCCAGCAACAACAACAATACTAGCAACAGCAGCAACAACAACAACAACAACGGCAACAGCAACTTGCAAAACATATTGAGCCGCGCACAAAGTTCCTCAACCAACACCACCTCTTCTTCGTCGTCTTCATTGTCTTCTTCTTCCTCCACCTCCTCTACGTCTGCTGCTGCTGCCTCCTCAAACAATTGCAGCAGCGCCTGTGCCGGCAACAGGCACTATAACGGCGGCAGCAACAGCAACAACAATAGCAGCATTATTGCTAGCCGTCTATTTGGACCAACTTCATCCACCGCCAGCTCCAGTTTGGCAGCTGCCTCTTCTTCTTCTTCTTCGTCATCATTATCCCCGTCGTCTCTACTCTCCTCTTCCTCCTCCTCCTCGTCGTCGTCGTCTACCTCACACCACCTGTCGCCGCATCATCATCTGCATAGCCATCATTCCGCGCTAACCAATTCCATTACGAATCGCATTAATCAATCGATACGTCGGCATCTCAACCAGCAGCAACATCAACACCACCAACAACAGCAACAGCAACAGCAACAACATCAACACAGCAGCAACAACAACAACAACAACACCTCAAATTCCGCATCTTCTTCATCCAGCTCGAACACCTCCTCTCCAGCGTCCACCTCGTCGCACTATCAACAGCAACATCAGCAGCATCAGCAACAGCAACAACAGCATTTTAATTGCGCTCATCCTGCACAACAGCAACATCAACAACAACAACACCAGCAACATCAGAGCAATAGCCATCATCATCATCATCATCATCAGAGCGGCAGCAGCAGTAACAACAGCAACAATCCCCACCACCAACAACAACAACAACATCACAGCAGCAGCAACAGCAATCATCATCACCATCAACAACACCACCAACAACAACAACAACAACAATCTCCTCTGTGCCTAGTATTATTAGTTAAATGCCCCAATTCGAAGGAGTTTTGTAACGCCGCTGCAAATTTCTGTGATAAAAGGTAAATTGAATTGAAAAACTTACAAAACTTACAAAACGGGGAAAAACCATAAAAATAATAAAAATCCATAACAATCCTAAAACCATTATCAAATAAGAAAACATGTGAATACGTTGGAACAACTGGAAATGAAACACGACCTGTTAAAAATAGGATTCTTGACAAGATTTGAAAGGAAAAACCATTATAAAATCAAGTTTTTAACAAGATTTTAGTAATTTTTGTTTAAAAAGCTGAAAAAGTTATAAATTTCACCTTAAAAGCAAAAAACTTTTGTGAAAAATGATTATTACATTTATATTATGAAGATTTAAATGGAAAAACCATTAAAAAAAATCCATTTTTAAACAAGATTTCAATATTTTTGTTTAAAAAGCTGAAAAATGTATAAATTTCGCCTTAAAAACAAAAAGATTTAGTGGAAAATTATAATTACATTTATATAATGAAAGCTTTTTATCAGTTTAGAGAAATCTCTCAAGTATTAAATGTCATTTCTCAAGCTTAAGATAATCAATTAAGTCAAACTAAAGTAACACAAGCAAACTTTTTACTCTGAACCTCTTATTTGAGTGCTTTGACAACCCTATTTCTATGTAATTAGTGTCCCTAAATCCATTCCGGTATCCTTCAACCAACATCAGATGTATTATGTGTGTATACAAAATATATTCAATTGGTATTTTTTCTGTTTTCTTTTGTGTTGCACCAACATTATTTCTCTGCTGTGTGTTAATTTGGATGACTTGTGCTTTTCACTTGGCATTCACTTGACACACATATACACACTCGTTGTATGTGTGTGTGTGTGTACTGTGTGTATTTGTGTATGATTTGTGTGCTAGTTCAGTTTTCAACCTCGGCGTAACCCACTTTAATTGCTGTCGTTTTTGGAAATGGAAATGGAATGACCTTAGCCAAAGCTAAAGTGACCTATTGAGGTTATGTTGGTACTGTGCTGTGCTGTGCGCCAGTGTTGGTAAACCATGAAATAAAATTAGAACTTAAATACGTAAGTATTTAAAGTGAAAACAGCTGTTTTTCATGCATGGTCTGAGATTTTTAAGACGAAAAACAGCTGCACTTAACAGAAATCTGATTTTAATGGAAATTGTTGGGGGGAGGGGAATTGTTTATAAAGTGCTTTAGCACTTGCTTACTTAAATGTCATTGTTATTATTATTATTTAGCCTTGTGCTGTCGCGACAGCAACTTTTGGAATCGTCTGATACTGATATTCCATTGAAAGCGATATCGGTTTTGGGTTTCTAGTGATTAAATTTCTTTTGCACCCGCACATGTTTGATTATGATTATATGATTCACTTTATACATACGTATAACAAAGAAAAAGTGGAATGAGAGAGAAGTAGAGTGGGTAAAAGGGTGAAAGGGATTATAGTATAGTAGTCTCTGCTTATAAGGTCTGTACAATGTTCATGGATTTTATTGTTTTTTCCTTGAAATCAAAGAAAATTTGTCAAAACTAAGAACGGAAAACATAAGTTTTTGTAAATTTCTTAACTTTTTAACAGGATTTTTTTGTTTTGATTTGGTTTTTATTGGATTTTGCTTGATATAAGTGAAAATTTGTCAAATCTAAGTACGGAAAATATCAAATGTTGAAAATTTTTCAAATTTCTAACTTTATTTTCTGATGAAGATTAACAATTTTATCTGAATATATGATTTTCAACATAAAACAAAATCAAAAAATAGTTTTTTTTTTGTTGAAAAATGTATTCACAAGTGATTTATTTTAACTTTAATTTATTCGACTGAAACATTTAGGCAATAAATCTTATTTTCAATCGTTCCGATTTATTCGAAATGTATTCAGTTTCAGTTTACTTTTATTGCTGCTGTCGCTGCTGCTGCAATTGTTGCTGTTGTTAATGGACTTTGAAATGTCTGTGGTTAAATTGTTTCCTTTATTCTTTTGTGTTGAACGACGCCCTCTCTGGTTCCAAAACGGAAAGGGAAGTTTGCTTCAGTGCTTCGCAAAAGGGTCAGAAATTTCGAAAAAAAAAAAATGAGTTCATGCTCGTGTTGAAGTTAATATATAAGGTTAAATACTTATATAATTAGTTAACGTTAACTTCATTAAAATAAAATGCATTAATCTTCAAAGCTTCAAAAACAAAAAAAAAACTTTCTCACTTTTTAATATCCAATAAACATTTATTAAATTATTTCGTTTTTTTTTCAAAAATAAAACCCAAGTAAAACTTTCAAAAATAAATGATTTGCCAACATTAATTTAATTAGACATTGATTGCAACAGCAACAGCAGTGGCAGCAACATGTTGCTAAAAGAGAGTTGTAGCTAAAAGTTGCTTGAACTCTTTTTTTTTTTTTTTCTTTCTTCAATATGAAATCATTTCTCAAATGCTTTAGTTTTCACTTTGTTTCGAACACATTTCACCCAATAATCATAAAAGCAATAACAACAATAACAACAACTACAGCAACAGCAACATCATCAGAAGAAGAAGAAGACTCCTCTTTCACTTGGTTTGTGGCAACACATTTTGAATTTAGAACAAATCTCTAAACAAACTAAGAAAAGTTTCTAAGCCAATAAAAAAAAAAAACGTACCCAAATAGAGAGAGGCGCACACACACACACACGTGTGTAAGACAGAGATAGCGCGTTTAGTAGTGACGAGAGAGAAATGAGTAGTAGAAATCCGGCACCAAAAACAAAAACAACAACAGCAACAGCAAAACAAAATGAAAGCACGACAAAAACAAAATGTGAAAACGCATGAAAGCCAATTTCTTGTCGTTGTCGTCGTCGTCGTTGTTGTTGTCGTTTCCTTCGTTTCGTCGCAGTCGCCGCACAATTTGTTTAGAAAGTGCAGAGAAATGGTAAAAGCGGCAAAATGCAAACAAGCCAAACAACAACAACAACAACAACAATAGAGTCAGCAGCAGCCAGTTTTGTGTGCAGTGTTAAAAATTGGGCACAAAATGTTTATTAATTTATTGATTTCATTTTATGCGCCGCTCCAAACACGATAAAATGAACGTACTCCGTCCGATACGATAGTTTTTGTAGTTTTTACTATTATACAATACACACGACAACGACAACGACAACGACGACGACGACGCCACGCGCTAAACAACAACGTGCTTATAGTAAATGAGAGCGACAAAGAGAGAGGTGTAAAGAGAGAGCGACCACCGCGTGTAAGCTGAGCTTTGTGCGCTCGTACGTCATCAAACAAGTTTTTTTTTTTAGTTTTGCCGCCTATCTTTCTCTCTCTCTCTCTCGTTTGTTATTGTTGTTGTTGTTGCTTGAGATTACATAAAGCGTCGTTGCGTTTCGTTATTCGGTGCTCTCGTTTTACGTCGCCTGCTGGCTTCGGTTACTTTTGCGGTCGGGTGAAATTCGCTGTTGACGTCGCTGCTGCTGCTGCCGCTGCTCGTTGACGCCTACGCGCCTGCGCACACATACAGTGCAAGCCATACAAATAAATACAGGCCAGCCGTAGTAGACGTCGTCGACGACGACGACGACTGCGCAACATTGTCGGCTGGCTTGTAATGGTTATGTAACCACCAGCGAACACACAAAATATGTTTTCCCTTTGTCATTATGCTTTATTAACGCGAAAAAAAAAACTAGTGTAAACTTTCATTTATGTTGCAATGCCAAAAAAAAAAAACAAAAAAAACTCGCCCTAACCTAAACTGTGTCTATTTTTCTTTGACAAACACAATGTGCTATAATTTGCTGTTAATATTACCTTTTGTGGGTGTATGGAAATTAAGAGCATAAGCTTTGTGGATCGTAAATTTCGATTTCGTTAGTTACACACACACACACACACATATGCTTAAATAATAATTTAAACACAGCCTTTCACTATTGAAGATGAGAGTTGCTATTAGCTAGCCATAATAGTCAAATGCAAACTTCCAATCGCTTGCAGAAAAAAAAAATGAAGAAAAAAAAACGGACAAATTTCACTCTACTTAAATGATTTTATACATTTTATATAACAACAGCAACAACAACAACAACAACAACATTTTCAGTAGCTTCGCAGTCGACAGCGACTTTCACGAAAACTGCAAGCAAAACTGCAGATCGCGTGTGTGTGTGTGTGTGTGTGTGTGAGAGAGAGAGACGCGACGCTATGGAGGAGCTTTCTCCTTATAGGTCGGGCCTTTGCCTCTCTGATAAAACTGCGCTGCTGGCGCAAAAAGGCAAATGGACGCAAGCGACGCAACAAATTGACGACTGACTTCCAATGAAAGCTAAAGCAGATAAAGCCACAACAACAGCAACAACAACACCAAGAAAAGTAGCGAAACGAAACGAAACTTTAACGTTAAAAACGAAACTTGAGCGTGGGAGTTTACGAAATTAATATGCGTCCAAGTGTTGACATCGTCCCCAAAAAGAGTAACTATGTGTGTGCGTGTGTGTGTGTTTATGAGACGAAGAGAAATTGCATGAACGATGGGTGGGTGGGTTGGTTTGGTTATTGTTGCTGTTGTTTTTGCTGCTGCATTTAGTAGCGGAAGTGAAGAGATGAGTTGAGTTGAGTTAGTTTCTCTTTTGAAATCATTTTCATTGGCATGAAAGATCACATTATTTAAATTAAATTGCCAAGTCGTTTTCTTCACTGTTGTTAAATTTATCTTTGCATCGCATTCATACACAAACATATACAAACACACACATGATTGTGTGCATTTGGATGTGTGCGTAAAATGAAAAGCATTTCCTTTTCTTTAAAACGTTTTTTCACTCGTTTTGCTGTTGTTGTTGTTGTTGCCGTTTCGACGAGTGAAAGGAGTATTTTTCTGGCGCGCTTTTGTTGTTTTTGTTTTTGTTGTTGCTGCTGCTGCTGTTGGTGAAAACGCCAACAACAATAACAACAACAACAACAACAACAACAACAACCACAATCGAGTGAAAACTCATGCGATAATTTGTTGTAAAATTTTCACCATTTTTATTATTGGCCTGCGCCTTTTGTTGTCGACTTTCGTGTGTGTTTTGGAAGGCATTTTTTCATTGTTTTTATTGTTGTTGTTGTTTATTTTCTATCAAATTTCATTTAAATGCTAATGAAAAGTTGCCGGAAGTATTGTATGGAAAGAAAAAGCGCACCACGCGAATCAGATTCATTATATAACAACAACAACAGCAACAGCAACAACAGCAGCAGTTACTTTTGGCGGAAAATTGGTGAAAAGCTGTAAATCGTTTTGTTTTCCAATTTCCAAATTTGGCGCGGTTTTTCAAAAATTTCAAGCCAGCTGCATTAGCAGAGACCCTCTCCACTTCGCTCCCCCCCCCACACACATCTCTTTTATATTTATCCATTTCTTCTTTTGTCTTTCTCCCCCTTTCGTCGTAAGCGTACAAATCTGATTTATGCTGTGTGGATTTTAAACACGTGCTGCTCTTTGTCATATTTAAGTCTCTTTACATTGTTGACCTCGCGTCGCTGCCGCTGCGCAGTTTGCCTTTACTGATGCTGCTCTCTCTTTATGCGCCCTCGCATTGCTCTTTACTGCGTTCTGCTGCTGCGTCGCATAGATCACTCAAGGTGCTTGCATTTACAGCGTGTCCGTGACCAAATGTATTCGATTCAGCTGGCAATGCCGACGCGACGACGACGACGCCGACGACTGCTGCTTATTGTTGTGTTTGCACACAGCAAGCAGAAGAGAAGTTAAGAATTATAAAAAGGCTGGACCTTAAACACAAAGCAGCCAGCTGTTTACTGTGGTACAGTGTATGCTTGCTATAATGTTAGAATCCACATTAGGGTTGACCATGATATTGACTATTTGTTACCACTGTAATGCTGCGCCCACCCATAATCAATATTATATGTATGTATATGTGTGTGTATACGAATGCATCATTCAACTTATTTTTTAAGGTCCAGCCTAATCAGCCAGAACGCTGACTCATTCTTGCTCATGTTGGGGGTTCTTAATGGCGACGGCGGCGACGACAATAACTCATTAATCATCACGAGTTTAACTGTTGTTGTTGTTGTTGCTGTTGCTGTTCACTGAGGCTGCCGAAAAATCACTTAGTTAACTACCCCTGCTCCTGCCCTTCATCTGTCGACCGTCTCTCTCTAGCTCGTTTTCGTTTAACCTTAGCTTTGCCTTGTGGCGCCGCCAAAGCATGTTTGAGAGCTAAACGCTTCCAATGTCATAACAAACAAAACAACAACAAAAACTTTCGGCACTGAGCCTGAGCCCTTCGAAAACCTAAAGAGAGCGCGCACAAGCGGTATGCGAATGACAAGAGCGTAAGAGAGACGACAGCTTGTGCTTGCAGGTGTTTGTCTCTCACTGTGTGTGTATGTGTGTGCTTGTGCGTGTGTTTGTGTCGCGCTCTCAATGCCAAATCAATGTCATTAACATTAAAGCACACTCACTAAAAATTGAATAAAGCTACTTGAAGGTACTAAACCTGACAACTCTGCGGTCTGTCGTTGTCGTTGTCACCCCCCCCCCCCTCCACCACTCTACCCGTCCACCACGCTTCATTGACGTTGTCTTTTGTTATTACTGTTATTGTTATTTTCGGTTGTTTTGGTTCTGCCTGCTGCGACAGAGACAGCGATTTCGACTGCTGTTGCTGCTGCTGCTGTTTCCGAATGCTGGTTTACGGTTTGTTCACCTTGATGAAACATTCGCGTCAACCGTTTTAATACACATGCACACGCACGCGCTGTCACACACATACACACGTATATACATACACATTGGAAGTGAAGGTCCTTTTTTTCTTCAAACATTTGATGGCCAGCTGAAGTGAACTGAAAAACTGGCAACAACTCTTAGGAGCATCATCATCTCTCAGCCTTGTACAGATTTTTCCCAAGTTTTTCTTTGCTTAATTGTTGCTGCTGAGATGTGCTGTTGTTGTTTTTATTGTTATTTTTGTTGTTGATGTCGTTTCCCTTTTGCATCTGCGCTAGCTCAAAAACTCTCATTGTTACTGTTGTTGCCATAGATCCTCTCTCTTTCGCTCCCTCCCTCTCTAATTCGCCATTGTTTCGTCAATTTTACACTCTTGGCTACAGTATTTTTGTCTATTGTTTGCTGTCATCTGCAGGCGACGTCGTGCCTGAGTTATCCTTGCTGCTGCCGCTGCTGCTGCTGCTGCATCCTGTGACGCATCTTGGCCGACACAGATTTTTAAGGCCCACACGGATACACGGTGTGATTCTGAAGATTGTTTCAGTTTTCATTTGCCTCTTCAGCAGGCCGGTCGTGTTCGTGTTCTAGCTGCACAAAAATATTCTCTCTCTCTCTCAAATAGAATCCACACACTTAAAGCTCTTTCATAGTCGATCAATCACCGAATCCACATACTCCACTCACACTCGTTCTCTCACGCAGCAATAACGGTTAATGCATGAGCTTTCGCTCATTCGCATTTTAAGCTGTTCTTTTCGCGCGCGCTCTTTTCCTTTTGTAAAATTATGTGCAATTCACATTTTGGCGCATTCTGTTTTGTGATTTCCGTGTGCCTGTGTCTCAGTCTCCGTCTCCGTCTTCGTGTCTCGTCATTGTCTTTGTCAGCAAACGCTACATAAAATATATAATTTTAAACAAAATCACGATCTGATATATATTTTATTTTCTGTGTGTGTTTGATTGTGTGTGCGGCAAGCTGGAGAACTCTCTGCTGCTCAAGCTGCTCAATCTACTGGCTAGACATTCGAGTGCCGATAGAAAATTCGTCAAGATTGAGTTCGAACGCAGCATTATGGATTTACTGCAAGAGCCAAGGTGCTCCATCATCTTTTTTCCCTCATACTAGCTTAAGATCTGATTTAACCTCACTTCTTATCTTATTTGTATTAATTTGATTTTTATATTCCTTTTTTCTTGCAGATTGCCGGTAAACGAATGTCAGGCAAGCCAAACAGCTAGAGTCACCTCGAACCTGCACGCATCCAGTAGCACAATGGCGGTCAGCCGTGTACCCTCACCGCCCCTGCCGGAAGTTAATACGCCAGTCGCCGAGAACTGGTGTTATACGCAGGTAAGCGATTCCTTCCTCCCTTCTTTGTGTGTGTGTGTGCAAAAGGATTAGCTTACATCCATCCAACAACCAGAAAACCTGTTAGTGCATTCCTATGGATTTGTTTGCTTTTATTCTTAATTTTCTGCTCAAATTTCCATACTCTATGTGTGTGTGTGTGTGTAAAGTGATTCCATTTTTGTGGTTATGTTTTGTCCTGGCTTAAGGAAAAATGAATTTCCGCTGTCGCCCGAATTGATCTATCCTCTTCACATTACGTTACGCAGGTGTGCACATAACAAGACAAGAGAAGAAACTGTAACTGTAGACGAGAATGTGAGAATCATGGAAATGAGATCGTTAAATCTTGTTTTCTTAAGCTTAGGACTATGGGAAACCTTATTATATTTGGAGTAAAGTAGAAAATATAAAGGAAATCAAAAGATTTTTGGTAGAAAATAATCTTATGAACGCCTTTTTACATTTCAATTAATATTTCAAGAAATAAAATAAAAACAGTTTAATGTTGAGTTGAGAAAACTGTTCAGAACAACCTTACCTTAAACCACTTTTCTTGCTACAGTCAGTCGTTACTTAAAGTTTGAACATAATATATATAATATATATGAAATATTGTGGAAATATGACAAAGAATACAACAAATTATTATGTAAACTTTTTTAAGCTAACCTTAAACTATATTAATAAATTCTTTTTCTATTTGATTTTCAGGTTAAAGTTGTTAAATTTAGTTATATGTGGACCATAAATAACTTTAGTTTTTGTCGGGAAGAGATGGGTGAGGTACTCAAATCGTCCACATTCTCAGCCGGTGCTAATGACAAACTAAAATGGTAAGTGAAACGATACCCTGTAAAACTGTAAAAAAAAATGTTTACTTATTACTTAATTTTTGTGTGTTTAGGTGTTTACGGGTGAATCCCAAGGGTCTAGATGAGGAGAGCAAGGATTACTTATCATTATATTTACTGTTAGTTTCGTGTAACAAATCGGAAGTCAGAGCCAAGTTCAAATTCTCCATACTAAATGCAAAACGTGAGGAAACCAAAGCAATGGAATCCCAGCGGTAAGTTTTTTCCTTAAAACTTTTTCCCAAAAATATGATTTATTTCATTTCCATATATGTTTCTTGTAGAGCTTACCGTTTCGTGCAGGGCAAAGATTGGGGCTTTAAGAAGTTTATACGCCGCGATTTTCTTTTGGATGAGGCCAATGGCCTTCTGCCCGAAGATAAACTGACCATATTTTGTGAGGTTAGCGTCGTTGCGGACAGTGTGAACATCTCCGGACAATCCAATATTGTGCAGTTCAAAGTCCCCGAATGCAAACTATCTGAGGATCTCGGCAATCTCTTTGACAACGAGAAATTCAGCGATGTAACGCTCTCGGTCGGTGGCCGTGAGTTTCAAGCGCATAAAGCCATACTGGCAGGTAAGACTTAATCAGTTACTAAGTTTTTCGAGAATAACTTAAACTAATACTGTATTCTATTCGTTCACAGCGCGCAGTGATGTCTTTGCGGCCATGTTTGAGCACGAAATGGAGGAGCGTAAACTGAATCGTGTCGCCATAACCGATGTGGATCATGAGGTTCTCAAAGAAATGTTACGATTCATATATACGGGCAAGGCGTCAAATCTAGAAAAAATGGCTGATGATCTCTTAGCGGCTGCTGATAAGGTAGATAGATAAATCAACTATATGTTTTTGAGAAATAATTCATTGTCTTTCTGTCTACAGTATGCACTCGAAAAGCTGAAAGTGATGTGCGAGGAGGCGCTGTGCGTCAATCTCTCTGTTGAAACAGCAGCCGAAACATTAATATTAGCTGATCTCCATAGTGCGGATCAATTGAAAGCACAAACGATAGATTTCATTAATACGTAAGTCTTAAACTAACTAAACTCGAATTGTTGTGTATAGAAACTAATTATATATTATCTCAATTATATATAGTCATGCCACCGATGTGATGGAAACCAATGGATGGCAAAGTATGATCACAACACATTCACATTTGATAGCGGAGGCATTTCGTGCTCTCGCAACACAACAAATCCCACCAATTGGACCACCAAGGAAACGCGTGAAAATGAGCTGAAACCATAATGCAACAACAACAGCAACAACAACAGCAACAAAAGCAACATCAACAACAGCAGCCAATAATAATAATAATTATAATTATAACCATAAAACAACCAATTCAACAACAGCAACAACAATACCTACAACAACATCAACAACAGCAGCAACAATAATATTAACAAATTATGTAACATACTACTTTTTCACAGTTGCAAGAAGCAGCAGCAGTTGCAGTTGCAGCAGCAGCAGCAGCAGCGTTTCGTTTCTTCCACAACAACAATTTGTTCAGCTGCAACATTTAATAATAGTATGATCAATTGGTTTATGCCACAGCGCCGCAACAGCAGCAACAACAGTTGCCAGTTTATTGTTTCACTATTGAGTAATTAAATTTTCAAGAAAAAAAAACACAAAAAAAAAAAAACTTGATAATAAATGTAATATTTTTATTTTGTTGATTTATGATTACGATTAAACGCTTACTTTTAAGTTTCAAAACAAACACACACAAAATAAAATAAAACAAAAACAAATAAAAAAAAAAACGAAAAATTATGTAAATCAAAGAAGAAGAAACCACAAATCAATAAAACAAGAAGAAAGAATATAAACTAAAATTTCATTAAGAGTATCAAGAAGGCAACTACAAAAATCGTATATAAATAATTAAAACTAATAAAAGAAAACGAAAGATAAAGTTAAAAAACAAAAACAAATAAAACAAATACAAAACAATGCGTAACTATTATAATTATTAATTATATTATTATTATTATTAACTATATTATTATGATTACCGCGTATAATTACAAAGCGTACACTTTGATTGTGATGTATATTCGATGATGAGTTGAGTATTGAGTACTAATTATGATGATGATGATGATGATGTCGGTGATGATGATGTTGATGATGATTATGCATAATGATACGGATATGATAATGAAGTTGATTTATATATTGTGTATATGTAAAGCACTCTCACGCAACACGCAACTTTAAATTCAAGACACACACACATAGACAAAAGGTTTTATTTTTGTATTAACACCGAAGACAACTATATACCCTTCCTCCTCCCCACAAACAACAGCAGCAGCAACCACCGTCAAAGAGAAAATAAACACACATAAATAATAAAAAAAAAATCTCTTCTTTAACACCAATGTTTCTTTTGTTTTTAAGTATTTAATGCAACTTCTTTATTTCATGTAAAAAACAAAAAAATTATCCTTAAACAAAAATTGATAAGAACATCATTACAAAAAAAAACATTGTCGAAATAAAAATGCAAAATGTAGCACTCTGTGTATAGTAAGCAAAAAAACAAACAAACAAACAACAAAAAGTCTTTCATATAAAAAAAAAAAAAAAAAGAAGGAAATGGAAACGGGAAACGGATCATCAAGGATTCCAGCTTGCTTTTCTTGTAGTGTGCGGGGGAAGGGGAGGGTAACAGAAAAAACTTAATTCTATTTTCATTTGCAAGCAAACCGAACAAAACAAAAGAAAACGACGAATCGAATAAAGTAAAAAGTGATAATATTCATCCAATAATTAACAAATAATTAAATACTCCAATCTTTTTCGTTTTTGTAATGTTTAATACGAAATCAGGATTTATTCAAGATACTAGATACTGTGGGAATTTAAGCAAACAATTGACTTTTTATAAGGGCAACACCAACAAACAAACAAAACAAACAAACAAATGTAAATAATAAATAGAAATAATATAGGATTTTTTCCAGATTCCGTTTCAAAATGCACAACAATAAGCTTAAACCGGTGTTTGCACAGCACCAAAAAACAAAATAGTTAAAAAAAAGAAAACAAAATAATAATAAATATAAATAAAGGTAATCAAAAGCCATGCCAATTCTTAAGTGCGATTAGCTGCTTTATTATAATGAGTATGCTTTAATTAAGTAGTAGAACGATTGTTAATTCCATTCCAATTGACCAACAAATAAATATAAAATACAAAAGTAAAAGCAATAAAATTTAAGAGTGCTGTGTAAATGCCGCCAGTGAGGCGCAAATCAAGAAAAAAATAATTAAAGATATCAAAAAAAAACAAAAAGAAAATGCAAAACATATTGAAGAATATACACAATACTAGTAAATGATAAAATGACATTTTTATGCATGCCAATCTAAATGTGTAGAAAACAATAACAAACTGGAGAACTGGAGAACAAAATCATGCGAGTATATGTAATAGAACTTTATATAGTAAAAAAAAGAAGAAAACTTGGGGGAATATGAAGAAAGTCGATGAAATGCAAAACAAACAAAGAGAACACGGGAAACCTTTTTAAAAAGCAAATTGTAATTGTATTTAACAAATTAGATAATAAATTAATATGTTCTAAAGTGAGATAGCGACAACAACAATGTATTATTACTTTTTCTCTTGCTCATCCAAAAATTGCTGCAACAGCGATGAATCAATGGGAATGGTAAGCTGTTCGGAGCCATCAACAACACGTTTAGATTTAACCAATTTATGATCGAGAAACTCGGTTAATTGAGCACGCAATGCCAAATCGGAGCTAACCAAGAAAGCCTCGCGACAACTCGAATACAGATCCCTAAAGGGCATACCCTGATATGTGGCATTGCCTTTGTTCTTCAACTGGAACTTAACAATTAGCATATAAATGCCTCTCGAGTTCGTCGTCAGTGAGGAGAATACGCTGCGCATGGAGGAGAGTGCCAATTCGCCAGAGTTCTGCACCAACAGCGAATTCTCAAAGGCAGTTTCCTCCGTATACGGCAGCATGGTGGTGCAATCCCACCAGGAGAAGTTATAGTTTCCCAGCTTGTTCTGATCCCAAACTGAAATACGAATTAACAAAAAGTCAATTACTATTCATTCCAAGTCCAACCTGAAACAAACTTACGCAATGGCGTGTTTATGTGATCGATGGATGCCACCAGATGTATGTTGGACACACGTGCAAGGCGGGATATGATAGCTTGGGATTTAACATTTCGCAGCATAGCACCATCTAAGTTATGCACAATCAGATAGAGATGTGTCTCGGGTATCAGTGCAAACTCCTCTTCAATCATGTCGACAGCTTCGTGTGCATTACTGGGACTGGGACCAGCATCTAGAATCTCGCTAGTTATGCTATCCAGTATATCTTTGAGTGTTAGACTGGGAAAGAAACCGTTTATCACCAGCACGGTTTGCTGTGCGAGTATCTCACGATGAAATGATTGCAAGAGTTGACGTTTTGAGCCCAATCCGTAGAGCATAATGTTAAAGCCTTCGTTTAGGATGCACATCCATTTGGGAAAATACGAACGATACTCCTCCAACATAGCATTGATTGCAGTCTCATGTTCCGTCGATATTTTGATATCGGCCAACAAGCTAAATACACGATCGGCAGCTAATCGTGGATTCTTTAGGCGATCCAGCGTGTGATCCGAAGTGATTATCTTGCTGCTGGCATGCGATTGAAAGTAACCATCACTCTCGGGCACATACTCATTGGATCTTTTGACACGCGCCGACTGTCGTTGACGTGCGGCCGATGGTGTCTTGGGCAGCACAGGTACTACAATAGCTCGTCGTGCCTTAGAAGGTGTCTTGGATTCATCGTCTGCAGCATCATTATCGGAGCCAGCTCCATCGCTGCTGCTACTGCTGCTGCTGCTCGAGGAGTTGCTGTCGCTGGGTCGAAAGTCACTCTCGTCCGCAGAAAAGTCCTCATCAGAGTCGGCAACAATTCGAGCGATCTCTGCAAGAAAGTGGAAATTGTGTTAGGCGCTGATAAATCGGATAAACGTAAATGTCACTTACGTTTTTTGACCCTCGTGCGCACATGTGAAGGCGTCTTAGGTTGGTCCGCTTTTTTGCGCTTGGTGTCTGGGGTTTTGACACCTAAGCGTGGCGTTTTTGGGGTCTTTGGTGTGCAGGGAGTAGCATTCAGTGCAGCCAATGCCATGGCATCCCGTTTTTTGGGTGTATTGAAGCCAAACAAGCTGGTTCCAGCCACATTATAGTCAGCCTGTATAAGCTCAAGATCCCGAGCAGTTGGTTTGGCAGCGCCAGCAACACCTAGATCCACAAAATCTTCATCTTCTTCAGTCTCAGACTGCTTCTCCTCATCCGAGCACTCAACATAGTTGACAACAATACGCTCCTTCTGGTCTTTGCCTTTATACTCCTGATACCTCTTGGTAGGACTCGGTTTGCGCCCTGATCTACGTGTTTGTGGCTGCTCCTGGATCTCAGCTTCAATGCTATCTTCATCGGAACTTATTTCAATGGTAGTAGATTTCCTACTAGCAGATTTGGGACGCCGTGCGGTTTCTTTCTGTTTCTTTGGTGTTTTGTATTGTGTGCCGTTAGTGGCAGCTGTTTCTTGATCTGATGAAATGGCGCTCATTTTGCAAATTGCAATAACAAGTTAACAAAAATATGACACTGATTTAACAAAAAAAAATTCGTATTAAACACAACACAGATATAACTTGTTGTTTTTGCCGCGGTTTTGTTAATAAAATATCGACTTATCGTTATTTCACTGACCGAATGAAATTCATCGAATAACTTCTATCAACGTTCACACTAGCCAACTATCGAATATACATCACTACTATTGAAGAAGAAGCATACAAAATGTACCGCCATGCGACAGTTTAAAAATAAAACAGAATTAAATCCTAAAAAATTCAAAAATGGGTTAGTTTATTTAATATTTAATATTTCTGATACCTATTTAATTGGGTTTGCTAACATTTTTTATGCAAAAATTATTTTGCCAATGCTTTGGTTATGATCGAAAAATAGATATCGATATGACAAACGAAGTCCATCACTAACTCTGAGTCAGGCGGTCTAAGCGTGCGGCAATTTTTCACTGAGAGTAGCAACAGTGTGTATTTAATTTGTTTAAATTTTTATTAAAAGTATCAAAGCACAGACTCAATATGTCGACACTCGCAAGTCCATTATCCATCGCTGGCACGCGACAGTCCGGTGCCTCGGTTCGCACACAGAACGGTAAGAATTTAAAGATTTCGACAACAGCTGCAGCTGCAGTAATCGCCGGGGACAAGCACGTTGCCAATCAGAGACCCCAAGACATTGCTGAAGAATGTTCTCGAATAAAAAATATGAATCTTACTCATCTTCACAAATTTCACTTTTACAAAAAGGATGAAAAGTATAAAATGAATAGAAATATAAGGGCTTACAAGCACTGAAAGTGAGGTTATGACTAATGGCGTCCAGGGCACATATGAATACATCTCAATTTGTAATACGAATCATGTTCCATGTTTCTCTTGTAGTTATGGCAGCGCTCTCTATATCGAACATTGTCAAGAGTTCACTTGGCCCCGTTGGCTTGGACAAAATGCTGGTCGATGATATTGGTGATGTTACTGTTACCAATGATGGCGCCACAATCCTGCGTCTGCTCGAAGTGGAACATCCAGCTGCAAAGTAAGTTTACAATAATCTTCGTAAACTAAGTAAGTGATTAACACGTGCTGTGCTTTAGAGTGCTTGTGGAGCTTGCCCAACTTCAGGATGAGGAGGTTGGCGATGGTACCACATCTGTTGTCATTTTGGCCGCAGAACTGCTAAAGAACGCCGACGACTTGGTCAAGCAGAAGATTCATCCCACCTCAATCATCTCGGGCTATCGTATTGCTTGCAAGGAAGCGTGCAAGTATATTTCGGAGCACCTCACCGCCCCAGTGGACGAGCTTAGCCGCGACTCACTTATTAACATTGCCAAGACATCGATGAGCTCCAAGATTATTGGCGCTGATTCCGATTTCTTCTCTACAATGGTTGTCGATGCCGCTCAAGCTGTGAAGATCACCGATCCCAAAGGACAGACAGCTTACTCGATCAAAGCAATAAACGTGTTGAAAGCCCACGGCAAATCCGCTCGCGAATCGGTTCTGATTCCAGGCTATGCTCTAAACTGCACCATTGCCTCGCAGCAGATGCCCAAGAAAATATTGAACGCAAAGATTGCCTGCCTTGACTTTTCGCTGCAAAAGACCAAGATGAAGATGGGTGTGCAAGTGTTGATCAATGATCCCGACAAGCTCGAAGCTATCCGTGCACGTGAGCTGGACATCACCAAGGAGCGCATCAACATGATTCTGGGCACTGGCGTCAATGTTGTTCTGGTCAGTGGCGGTGTTGATGATCTGTGCATGAAGTACTTCATCGAATCTGGAGCAATGGCTGTGCGTCGTGTTAAGAAGAGCGATCTGAAGATCATTGCCAAGGCAACTGGTGCCGCATTCCTGACATCACTCACAAATATGGATGGTGAGGAGAGCTTCGATGCCTCCATGGTGGGTGAAGCTGCTGAGGTCTCACAGGAGGTCATCTGTGACGATGAGCTCATCCTCATCAAGGGTACCAAGGCACGGTAAGGCATCTTAAATTATAGTTAAAGTAAACATTGCTTATCCATTATTTTCGATTTGTTTCCAGTGCTGCTGCATCTATTATCCTGCGTGGTCCCAACGACTTCTACTGTGATGAGATGGAGCGCTCTGTCCATGACGCTCTCTGTGTAGTTAAGCGTGTGCTGGAAAGCAAGAAAGTCGTTGCTGGCGGCGGCTGCGTGGAGGCAGCACTCTCCATATACCTGGAGAACTTTGCCACATCGCTGTCATCTCGCGAGCAGCTGGCAATTGCTGAGTTCGCAAAATCGATGTTGGTCATTCCCAAAACCTTGTCTGTTAACGCCGCTAAGGATGCCACCGATTTGGTAGCCAAGCTGCGCTCCTACCACAACTCCAGTCAGACAAATACCTCAAAGCATGGCGAGCTCAAGTGGACCGGCTTGGATCTGATTGAGGGTGTTGTGCGCGACAACAAGAAGGCTGGTGTGCTGGAGCCGGCCATGTCTAAGATCAAATCGCTGAAGTTTGCCACTGAGGCGGCAATCACCATTCTGCGTATTGACGACATGATCAAGCTGAATCCGGAAGACAAGAGCGGCAAGAGCTATGCCGATGCCTGTGCTGCTGGAGAGCTTGATGGTTAAATCGTTGATCGTTAGAGCTGCTCATAGTATGGCATTTCTTATACTTGGTTAGGCACTTAATCTAATGTAAAACTCACTGCAAACTGCAACAACTTTCGCCCCCATTTAATTGTAATAACAATTTAATTGTTCTTTGCTAACTGCGATTTGTATTAATCCCGCATCATTTATAAGCCCTCCTCATTTCACGTAATATGCATAACAATAAATGAAACAACAGAAAATATGCTGCGGCGTATGCAAAACTAAACTGAAACCCCAAATTGTTTATTGTTTTGAACTGATATTTCGAGTGTAGACCAAATGTGTGAGAACGATCGTCTGCTGTGGTGCCTCAGAGAGCAGACAGAGAATCCAAAAAAATTAAGCTATAAATAGCGCATGCATCTATTTCGTCTATAAAATCGAAACAAAATAACTTAAAACTAAGGCAATTGCGTAGCGTTAAGGCGTGTGAAAATTTTTATAAAATATAAGAAAATTATTTAGAAAATATGTCTGCAAACAATTTGGAAAATCCTACGACAGGAGATGTGAATAACAATGAGACAGCACCTGAACAGGTGGAGCAAGTGGAGGAGCAGCAGCCAGCGGCACAGCAACAAAATGAGCTTCTTGACATGGTGTTCACATTGGAGAGCGAAAAACAAGCGTTGCTCGAGGAGTCCCGCAAAAGAATCGGGGCGCTGCGTAAAGATTTTGAGGTTAGTTTTGAATGTTAATTTCTAGTTTCTTCTAACAAATATTATAATCTCGTTGAATTAGGAGGCACGCTGTGAGAATGAACGTTTGCAAAAGCGTGTCGCCAACTTGGAGCAGTCATTGAAACAATCTGTAATGCTGGGTGGAGTGGATGCGCCGAAGTCGCGACAAGAACAAGATGAACTTCTGCTCAAGGCCAAAACGTTGCTGTTCGAAAAGACCAAAGTGAATAAGCAGCAGGAACAACAGATTTCTGTGCTCAAGGAGCAAGTCGAGTCCATTAAGGATGTGTTGCAAGTGACTAAAGACATGTTGCAGCTAAAAACCACAGAGGGTGAACACACCCAAGCGCGTCTAGAGAAGAGTCAGTTGTGGATTAAGGCTGAACAGGACAAATGTGCACTGACCGAAAAGAAACTGGAGATATCAAAGTCTGTGTACGATAAACTACGCGCCGAATACGATACACAGTCCAAGATATTTAAGGTAGGACTTGGTTTTAATGCACACACACTTAAAATACATTTAAACTTTTTTTTGACAGGATTTGAAAGCAGCCTATGAGCAAAAAGTGAATGTTCTGAGTATCGCATTGGCCGAGGCCAAAAAATAGTTGAACAATTTAATAAACTACATATGTAAATTAAATGCACAAATGTTCTTTATAAGGTTTAATAATTTAATCATCTTTCTGTTCTGCACAAATCCCCCATCGGAAGTCCTGTATTTAGGCTGCCGGCTTGGTCTGCTGCTGTTGCTGAATCATTTTTACGGCGGCCGCCTGCTTTATCTCCAGCACGGCCATCACAGAGTTCAGGAAACGCGTCTTTTGCATTTGAATTTTTTCGATTTTCTCAATCTGTTCCTGCACATACTCGACGCGACGCTTAAAATAATCCTTAGATCCATCTAAATCCTGTTGAATGCAAGCAGATGGTCTTGTAAGCAATATATTGATTCAATTGATTGAATTTGTGGCACATACCTTTTCAATGTAGTAGCCGGTGCCGATATCGATAATGAAGTTATTGAGGTCCTTGATGCGACCGGGCACATACATACTGCTTGTCAGCGGCACGAGTATTTGACGATTTTCCCAATCGGGCTGAAATGCTTCCAGAGCATCTTTGGAACCAGCATATTTCGCCTTGCAGCCGTGCAGAGTCGACAGCGATTCCTGTATGTTGCCCATTTCCTGAGGAAAAGCCAATTATTATAAACATGTGCCATTGCCATTCTCTCTGTGCATTTGCGGCATTGCCGTTGCCTGCTCTACCCCCCCTCTTATCTAAAGTACACGCTGGTGAACAACACACCCACACGCGACTGCGGCACTCACCTGCTCGAACTCTTGCTTGATTTGCATCAGCTGGTCTGGGCTGAGCTTTGTGAGATCAATCATCTCGCTCTTTGCCGCTGATACTGGTGTTGCAGCCATCGTATGTGCTTAAAATTATAACTAATAAATGTTAATTTCTATTCTTAAGAGTCACACGCAAAACTTGTAGGGTTGTATTGAATCATGCGGAATGAGCTCAAAAGAACGACTCACGTACAAAAGAACTGACTCGCATCGCATTTGTACGCCACTATCGCACGTTTCAAAAGCTTCTGTTCGTTTACAGAGCACTGTTAATGCAGTGCTGTTAAGCAAAGAAAAGTAACGTTTTTCGTTTTATACTTTTATTTATTTATTATATGCATTGTTATAATTCTGTGTTTTGTCAGTCATTCTGTATTTGTATGCAATTTTATATACCGTTTTTTTTTTGGTTTTCTTTCTTTCTTTCTCATAAATTATAAAATCTAACACAAAACAAAGCCATTTCATTAACAATCACTGCCGCTACATGTTACATATACACGTTACGATTTGTTATAATTTATAGGCGCAGCCATTACATGTTCATATACATCATATTCTTTGTTGTTATAAACTGGGTATGTGTGTGAGTGTGTTAGTGTGTTTTTGTATCTGTACCGTGGTGTTTACTATGTGTGGAGTGTGTGGATGTGTGTTGAAGTTTCGTAAATATATATATATTAGATAACAATGATATTAAGCCTAAATATATATATGTAAGTTTAAGTTGTATTGATACATTGTATTTGCATTCGCATTCGCATCATTTATCTGTTCCTATGATCATTCAACTATTACATGCTTTAACTAAGTTACTGTTACTCATTAAACTAACTTTACGTGCCTTGCCCCAACTTATTATTTATGTTTATCATACATAACATTATTCTTTAATCAATTTGTATTGGTATCGGTATTGTTTTTTTTTTTTTTTGGTATTTTCTGAGTTTTTTTTTTTGTTTTCGTTTATCTAACATTGTTTTTAAACAATTTATCAAGTATATATATAATTTGCATGGCGTGTAGAATTTTCAATAGTTTGAAATAGTTTTTCGTTTTTGGATGTGCATTTTTTGGAATAATCGCAAGGCATAAAATGTTTGAGTTTCCTTTCAATTGAAATGAATAAACTTTGTGGTTTTTTTTAAATGCAGAGTTTTTGGTTTTTCGTTTTTGTTTTAGTTGATTTTTGAATCTTGTGCAGCATTAACATTGCGAAGATATATTTAGAAATTGTTTGTTGTAGCCATTGGAGATCGGGTACATTACATATTTAAGTGGGAATGTTAAATTTGATATCAACAGCATTGAATTAATATTATCAAATCGAAGGGACGTCATACATATAGTAATAATGATATAATCATAATAATTCATTTTACATTATAGTATTTGTATATGCAATGTATATATTTTGTATATATATATATATAGAGAGATGTACATACATACATATGTATATATGTATATAAATAGTAGAGTATGTATGTATGTATTAAATTTTCGTTTGTTTAGTAGATTTTGTATATAGTATATAGTATGTATATATGTAAGTGTATGTGTGTAAGTGTATAAATATATGTGTGCATTGTATAGTGTAGTTGTAGTTGTTTGTTGGTTTGTTTGTTGTCGTAATTGTCCTAAGTGTCAATTTCGCTAGATTCGCTAGTATTTTATTTGTATTTTTGTGGTATTTCGGTTGTATACAAGTTGAGATTGTTTTCAAAAACTCGAAAATATATCAAAAATTGTTTGTTTGTTTGAAATGCATTATATATATATGTGTATATATATGTATATGTGTAGTTAGGAGTCCAATATACATACATATGTAAATATATATATGTGTATGTGTGTATAGTATTTGTATTTATATGTGTATGTGTGTATATAAAGAGAAATTCAGAAGAAGAATTATATAATGTAGCTAGTTTAATGCAGGAATAAGTGTATGTAGGTGTGTGTGTGTGTTTTTGTATACGTGTGCGTGTATAACTCCAATAAATATATATATAAGTACATATGTATTAAAGTCTTGATTACAAAAATTTTGTTTGGTATACAAATATTAGCAAAATCAAAAACAAAAGCGCTACAAAGTGATATATATGTATTTTGTTTTAAAGTAAGTGGAAGTGTGGAATACATGTGTGTGTGTGAGTGAGTGTGAGTGTGTGGTTTTTGTGTTAGTGTGTTGTCTTATTGTTATTTGATGCTTGTTGCTGATTGCGTATACGTCACGTAAGCCTCGAAAAATATCCACTAAGCGGCTGTAATACTGTAAAATTGTTGCTTGCTTCCGTTGTTTGTTTTGTTTTGTTCACGTTTTCAGCTGTAAAGTAATTTTGCTCACAATTGATAGCATTTTTTGTATATAAAAAAAAGCTAGGTAGGTTCGCTTCAGTGTTCAGTGTTCGTTTGTGTGTGTGTGTGTGAGAGTGTGTGTATTGGTGTCTTATTAATTGATATGTCCGAGTTCATATTGCATAAGCATCTATGACAATATATAGTCTCAAATACATATACATATTAAAAAGTATATTTGTTAGGAGGGGCGCGGGGCTTACGAACCAAAACTATTCAAACACAATATGGTATTTTTTTCTTTTGGTATTTTTTGCTGCACGCCAAAAAGTTTGTAGAGATCGCGTTTCATCACTCAATCAAAACAGTTTAAGATATTTACCTCATTAACTAATTAAAGCCAGTTTCAATTCAATAAACAATCTTAGGCAGAGTTTTTTTTTTTTGTTGTTTGATCTTTATCATTATGCGTATTATAATATATAGATTTGCTTCATTTAGATATAGATTACAGCACCACATTTTGTAATTTTACACGCTGTTGTTGTTGTGTTTTCTTTGTTTTTTTTCATTAGCAAACAAACAGAATCTGCTAAGAGAACTTTTATAGGTATGTATAATATATAATAGTTGTTTACATCGTTTACATCGAAATTCGCTAAATTGTCTAATTCTTTTGCAGATTAGATTGTTTTTTGGGTTTATAATGTTGTCTCCTCCATATCAATATATATATATTATACACAATTATTTGATTTGCTAGTGGCATAATTTTAATTATAACATAATGATATATATATTTATATATATGTTTTTGTCGTGTGTATATATAAATATATGCTTAATCGCTGTGATTTCTATTTTTGTTTTGTTTTATTAGCAAGTCTTGAGTTTGAAGCTATTATTTCTTAGGCATTAATTTTGCTGTATAGTTTTTAGAGTTTTTTCTGCTAGATTCAATGCCTTTAAAACTTAATGCGTATGCAGCTAAAATATTGTATTTATATATATTGTATGTGGAGTGCATTTTTTCTATGTATTTTTATGTATGTCCTTGCTCTAACACTTATCGTATTTTCCGTGCGGGCTTTGCTTATTATCCTTCCGTCATTTGTACACTTTGAGATGTTTGTGTTTTTGTTTGGTTTTTGTTTGTTTTTGGTTTTTGTTTATTTAATTAACGCCATGAGGTTGCTAAATAAATATATTTATATTTATATTTATATATATATATATATGTATATTTTGTTTGTTTTTGTTTGTATGCATGCGTGTAAATATAAATGGAGTTTATATTATATCATTATCTGTTTCTAGATCATGTGGATCACGTGATTTATTGCTAATTTGACGATTTTTTGTTTGCGATTTTCCTGACTTTAGTTCCGCCTTACACATACCACTCCTTGACATCCTTGGAGTCACGTTTCTTGGCCTTGGGCTGCACCAAGCCGGCCATCTGTGGCCTACCATCGCTGCCGTAGCCAAGTGAACCACTACCACTGGACATCATGCCACCACCCCCGCCACTATTGTGTCCATTTTGTCCATGATGCTGCTGCTGCTGTTGGAGTTGTCCTTGGTTGTGTCCACCGGCTGCCTGATGATGCTGTCGCTGCTGGTGATAGGAGCCATTGGTGCTGGTGTTGCCCAGCAATGCGGCATTCGGATTATGCGATCCGTAGGCGGCGGCCTTCTCACTTTCCGTCTTATAGCCACGATCCCCGTTCGATTTGAGCCACAGGACGAGCAGTATGACCAATATGACTGCAATCAGTATGCCTGCCACAATGCCAATGATCATCGCTGTCCGTTCCTCCTCAATCGAATTGATGCGTCCACCCTTGCCCCCCTTGGGTCGATAGTTATTCACATTGTTGCTGTTGTAGGTGTTTCCGCCGTACGGTCCGTATGGTGGCGGATCTGGTTGTGGTGGCAATGGTGGTGGCATCGGTGGCATCGGATGTTCATCGGGCAATTGGATACGCTCATGATCATGACTACCAACTCCACCACCAGCACCACCTATAGAACCGAAATCATCTTCATGTGTCGTTTCACGCTCTGTCACTGTGGTGCGTATCTCTGGCAGCATTGTTGTTGTACTCGTTGTTGTTGTTATCGTGGTGGTTGTTGTTGTCGGTGTTCTCGGCTGACTACTGCTGCTGGCGGTGCGCTGTGTGGTGGCTATGCCGCTGCCGCTGCCGCTGCCGCTGCTGCTGCTGCTAGTGCTGCTCGGTTGGCTGCTGGACGTGCTGCTGCTGCTGCTGCCGCTGCCGGCACTGGACATTGTAGTCATATAGGTGGTGGTGCTGCTGCCACCAACATTGTTGCTGCTACTGCTGCTGCTGCTGCTGTGTTGTTGCTGCTCCGTTGTGATATCGCTGCGTCCTGTCGTCGAGGCGGTGACCAGCTCATTATTGGACTCTGCAAAGTGGTTTAGCAGCAGTTTTTAGTGCGTGTTTTTGGAAAGTTTTTAATGTGTTTTTGTTTAGTTTTTGTTGTTGTTTGTGCTGTGTGCAGAGTGCTGTGCTGTGCAGTGACAGTGCGTGCATATACCCGACCCCAAAATAGAGTATAATAAGTTGAACTTTCCCATATGAAAGATTGCCTTAACGCGAGACTTTGCATTTAAGTATAATCTAAACTAAAAATAATAATGACATTCAAAATGTTTTTATGAAAAAGTATTTTTTTCCCAACCCAAAACTTGTCTTGAGTTAAGCAAACTTCAATTTGGGAAAGTTCGTTTGAAATAAGTTCAACTGTTTTTGGTAAAAATAAGTTTTGCAATTAGTTTTGTTTTTATTGAACATAAAGTTGAAGAGAGCGCAATTTGATATATTTGTTTTTTGTTGTTGTCTTTTCGATAATTGATATTGATAGAGATATGCTAATGCTGCTGTTGTTGTTGTTGTTCTTGCTGTTGTTGTTGCATTTGGTTTTGATATGTACAATTTGGAAGATAACTGAACGAACGTACATTGAATAGAGTGTACACTTATTATATGTAGGTAGGTTAGGTAATATACACATATATATATGTAAGTACAAGTAGAATGTATGTAAGTAGGTGTGTTTTGGATAACTATGGAAAAATACTTTCTGTCAATTCAATTTACTCTCTCTTTTTACTCTTTCTCATACACATTGATATCGCTACTGCTATATACAATATACAATATACATTTACATGGGGGTAAAGACTACATATATTTATTCCCCCCCTTCCCCCACAATATCTTATTTCCTCACACCCGAAAAACGCTTTTTATGTGCACACGCTTGTGATCTGGTGTGGTTGTAGTTATTATTGCTGTTGTTTTTGTTCTTGTTGCTGTTGTTGTAGGATTATTTTGGAGTTGTTGTTATTGTTATTGTTGTTCTTGTTGCAGTTGTTGTTGTTGTTGTTGTTATTATTGGTGGTATTGCTCAGATACACAGTTAATATGTATATATACTAAAGTTATATATTTAGTAGGAGCTTATAGCCTATGTGCATTGCTTTTGTTACTTGCAACTAGACGCGTTTAGCATTTGCATTTGCATTTTGTAATTGGTTTGCTTGCTTGCATGTTTGTTTTTTTGGTTTGTTTTTTGGTTTTTGAGTTAAATTTTACAAAGTATCCAAGGCGCAATCACAGTCAGAAATATGAAGACGTGTTCACATTCTGAAAGAGACACATAAGGCGTACTCATTGTCAGTTCAATATTTTTGTTTGAAAGCATCATCAACAACTGAGTGGATGAAGTGGAAACAGCTGAACTGAAGGCTGAAAGGCTGAGGGCTGATAGCTGAAGACTGAAGGATGAGGCACGAGAGTGAGAGATTTGAGAGAGTTTTTGAGTTTTGAGTACTGATAGTTTGAGTTTTTTTTGGGAAATGTTGAAAGTTGTTGTTGGTTTCTCGTTTTGAAGGCTGATCAATGTCTGTTGCATATATGTTTGTTTCTATGTTTATGTGTATGTATGTTGTACTAGTAGGTAGTATGTGTATGGGTGTGTGCGTGCGTGTGTGTGTGTACACTGGTGTAAGCGTTTAAAGCGTAGCATACTTCAAGGCGCACAAAAAGAACCCAGACGACGAGATCTCTAACAAAGAACATCGTAACGAACATCGTAACTGTAAAAGCATTTATTTTTTTTTCCAACTAGAAACATACGTTTGTATCACTACTAAGCACATACTAAATATATGTATATATATCAAAAAAGTAACCCAGATCTTAACCATGAAACGTTTCTAGTTCTACTTACATACAGCAGTATATAGTTTAAAGTTTATATTTATTACTTGAACAATACATTGTTGTTATATTTGTTTTTCGCTAGCTAATAATGTCTGATATGATTTGTTGTGTGTGTGTGTGTGGCTGTGTGATTCAAATGTCAATGACAAAATGACACCACACTGGCAAAATAAAAGAACATAAAAGAGAAAAAAAACGGAAAGGTATAAAGTAAACTGAAAAGTTTGAACTTACCTGCACCCTTTGCTGTGCTGGTTGATGTGAACTGCTCCGTGGTTTCTCCATAATCCCCAGAACCATGCACACAATCCTCATCATCGCAGGCACGCTCTGTGCCATTGTTGTTGCTGCCGCTGCCGCTGCCATTGTTGTTGGTATTATTGTTGTTGCGATCAACACCAAGACTATTGCCTTGCTGTGTTGTTGTTGTCTGTTTGGTGGGTGGCACATAGACGGGCGTAATGAGATCATCTCCACTGCCCGATTCGAAGGGCGGCGTACATTCATCCTCATCGTCGCCGCGACATCCGGACCCAGCACCGGAGAAGATCAGATCATCTATGGCACCTGGATAACCGCTCGCTGGCGTCTGTCGAGTAGAGTTCAAAGTCTAATTTTACTTCAGTTGATCTGGCGCCGAATGGGCCAAGCGATTATTGTATGTTAGTCAGTGTTAACTGAGGTACGAGTAGGTGCATTATAAAAATATGTATGTATGTGTGAATGTGTGTGGTAAAACCATGTTTGAATATGTGTGTGTTTGTATGTTTTTAATGGTAAGGGCTAATGCACCTTAGACACAAACCAAGAAGGGAAATTTCCTTTTCCATGACAGCAAAATATTTCCCTTCTTCGTTATGTTTTTTATGTGGATGAGTTATTGTGTGAGCATATGTGTATGGGTAAGTGTGCTATGTTTGTATGTTTGTGTGTGTGTGTGTGTGTGTGTGTGTGGGTAGAGTCATGCAGCATTAGTGCTCTCAAACTGGCTTCATTACGAGTACAGTTACAGTGCAAAACGAAATGATAAATTCAACTGCATATGATTTAAATATATCGTATGTATGCTATACATTAATGTACTTAGTCATGTATAAGTATAAGTATGGAAACTATATATATGTGTATATATTCACAAATTGATTATTGCATATATGCTGTGCTTCAAAGAATCAAATAGTTGTTAGCTTTTTGTGGTTAGTGGCAATTTTTGCTGGGGGTTATTTTGCTGGTGCTGGTTACAAAAAGCTTTACGTTAAGAAAAACGCTGATAGAAACGAACAAAGGGAAAATAAATATTATTTAGGAACATAAATTAAATAATTGCATTAACACTAGCTTATACATTTAGTAGCTAATACTTTTTTTTAAGTTTTAAAAATTTTAAGTGTGGAACCAAATTTCCCCATAATCTATGATAAATGGAACTATTGAAGGATAAGTCCTTTGAAACTGTACATTAGTTAATGTAGGGGAAAAAGGGTTCACACAACATAATGAAACTGATTAATTAACGATATTTGGATTTAGTTATTAGTTTGATTTTTTGGTTTTGGTTGATAAAAGAAAGAATTTTGAATAAACTTTTTGGTTTTTTTTTTTTGGTTTTTTAGTTGTACGATGAAGAGAAATACTTGAAAAGTTGAAAGTTGAGAGGAGGAATTCAAATAAAATTTCAAATAAATTCCCTAACCTGCTGCATTCTCTGCAGATCATTTCTATCTAATACTCCAGTTACCAATTGAACATCTCCCCGTATGGTGATATGAGGATCGCGTTCGACGGCCAAATCCAAGATGCGCATCTTATTCACCGACAAACCGGCAATCACACCAGCAAAGGAACGCTCGATCCTTGTGCGACCATTGCGACTAAATTTGCCACCCACTTGTATGTTGGACATGGTATTAAACACAGTCGAATGATGGCCTGCCAAAGTGAAAACAATCAAGCATTATCAAGGCATCAGATCTCTGTTCTGTTATCGATCTTACCCTGAGGTGTTAGTGCCTGTACATTATAGTCATCCAGCTGCAGTGTTGCATTGCCACCTTTGCGAGAGAAGCGTACCACATGATACGCATTATCATTGACCTTTGTGCCAATCTCGCCGAGCGGTAAATCCACACTGCCAATGTTATAGACCATAAAGATGTTTCCCTCGACTAGCTCCAGTTCCATATAGTCCTGTGTGGTGGCGCTCTCAATGCGCAACAGCACTGCATCCGGTTTGGTGGTAATGAAGCCCAATGCCACATTATCCTCTTCGGTATCCGCTTGTGTGTTCTCGGGGAAATTGTACTGTATCATGCCCTTATTGTTGCCAAACTCATAGGCAATGGATTCTAAAATGTAAAGAAGGTAATGATTAGTATTGGATTTAATCAATTTGTTTCGTTTCGATCCTGTGAAGAGCACCCACCGTCGTAGCAGGTCGGTCCTGTATAGGAAGTCATATCACATTCACAGGCATAGGCATTCCATTGCTGCACACAGGTGCCACGATTGGCGCAAGCATTCTGGCTGCACTTGGTGGGTCCCTCACAGCCACTGACCACCAGAGAGCTGGGCACAACGGCATCAGTGGTTACCGACGGCGACGAATCACCCAGATCCAGCGATGCCAAACACCCCTCGAAACCGGAACGCGACGAAATGGAGCCCGGTAGCTTAGAGTACATGTCCTTGAATACTCCACCAATGTAGAGTATGCCCGCCAACTCCAGATGCATATTATTTCCGGTCAATGTGATTATCTCAAAGGAATCATCAACGGTGAGGGTGTGTGTCTTCGGACCCGGTCGACGTATGCTGACCTGATGCCAGCGATTATCATTCATATGTATCCGTGACTTATCTCTCATCGTTACAGGTCCATCCCCAAGATCAAATGTATAGTGTATGTGTCCATTTACCAATTCCACAGCAACAAAATCATTGCGTCTTCCACCATTGAATACCAGAAGTCCGTTCGGTTCAACGGTCTTGAAGCGGAAATCTATCGATATACTGGTATAAGCTTTGAGCATCGCCAATCCCACATAGGAGTGCTTGGAGCGAAACGTTGCCGCATGATACGGCTGTCCGGATGGCGAATTAACAAACCGAGCTGTCAACTTAAAGGTGGCACTGGGCAACGCGGATAGCTCAGGACCCAAAGACTTCACGATATCCAAATAGCTAAGAAAGGTGTCAATAGGTTTAAGTATCTATAGAATAGAGTTGACTTCGGAAAGCCGAAGCTTACATAAGGTCTACCTATATTTTGGGGTATTCACAAAACAAACCTAATGATTTGTTACAGACTTACCGCTGACCATTGAATATGAAGCCCTGCATTTGTCCAACGAAATTTGGCATGGTCGAGGTCATCTGTATCTCCTCCTCGGCATGGAAGAGCCCACCCAGATGGATGGAACGTATCTCCATGGTGCTATGACGTCCCAGTATTGTCTCAGCTGTTCAAAAAATACAGCAGAGCTCGATAAAACTCAGGGGCTTCGGGTATTAGGGTTATTGTGCCAGCCTGGGGGCTTGCTCTAATGTAGTTTAGTTTAAGACTAGGCATAGTACCGTTAACATTTGGTATATATATATAGGCATACATATATGTATTAAATACGTACATATATACACGTATTTAAGATATGATTTTGAGTATATTAGTGGTTGTTGTTGTTGATGACAAGAAGCACATACGCATATATATGTATTCAAATATTAAGTAGTATATAGTAGTAGTAGTAGTAAGAGTATATAGTAGTAGTAGTAGTAGTAGGAGAGTAGTATATATATATATGCATTTTAGTAGACATAGAGCTAAAGTTTGTTGATTCAAAATCATTTCAAGCAGTTGTTGTTGTTGTTGTTTTTTTTTTTTGTTATGTTTTTGGTGTCACTTTTGACAGTGGGCTAGAATTATGTCAATGCAGCTTTGTTGGGTACATACTAAAGAAAAGTGCAATTACGATATACATACATACGTGTACACGTACGTACATATACACTATATATTGAGATAGTTACATATTTATGTGTGTTTATACTGGAAAAACTGATTCAAAAGGAAAAAAAATAAGAAAAATCAATCAAAAAATTGTATGCTGCGGCTTTGCTCAAAAGGTTTTCAAAACAGATCAAAATAAGAAGAAGAAAAATCAGTACGCTAGTGTTAAGTTAAAGATATAAAGTAAAATAAATTATGTAAGTAGTAAGTAGTAAGTAGTATATATTCCTTTAGTTAGGGTGCTCTTGTTTTGATATACATACATACATATATATATAGTATATCTACACACATATTTTTTTGTATGGTTACTTTTTTAGATAATATTGTTTTTTTGGTGGTGTGTGAGATACATTTTCAATACGAATACTATTACTTTAGGCGGTGACATTTTAAAATTCATTAGGTGCATTTGCTTGAAAGTAGAACGAACGAACGAACAGAGTTTCTGGTTACCTAAACTCCAAACGTCAAAAATAAGTAATTAAATAAATAATCATAGTTGATAGATAGAAAAAAAAAACCAAAAATACAAATAATATGACAATTTTGCTGCAGCTTTTGAACGACATTGAAACTAAACATCGATTTGGTAATTTTATACTCGAATTCGAATTCTTGTATACATAGTATAAATATGTAATGTTGTTTAATGGTCAGTATGTATGTGTATGTGTGGGTTGGTATGAGAGTGTATAACCTATACAGAGTCGCATGTCGTTTTTTTTTTGGGTGTGCAATGTGGACTACGTGTAGCTAATAACGGTGCATTTTGCCACAGTGGGTGGCTCATTGCGCATACGACGCGTGGGTTTGGCGTGAAACAAACAAAAAATGATTGATATCTGGACATGCAAATGATTGCAGTAAGCGATGAAGAAATGGAAATTAATACCGTACGAGCGAACGAGCGAGCGAGTGAACAAGCGAAAGAGAGAGAGAGAGAGAATAAATGAGCGTGAAAAGTGGACTAAAACTAGGTGAAAAGCGAAGTGGAACACACAGTTCATTGCAGCTGCTTTGCAACCATATAATTAGCCGCTTTTATACGTTTTGGAATTGTGACAAGCTAATCTAAAAAAGTACTTGAAGAGAATGAGTAGTAAGAGGGACAGAGAAAGAAAGAGAGATATAGAGAGAGAAAGAAAGAGATCGGGCGGAGAGACGAAGTTTTTTTTGGCATGTACAGCAAGTCATGCGATTTTCATTTTTTGGTGGTTTGACTATTATTTATTCAGAGTTATTAATTTTCAGTGTTTTTTTTTTTCGGTTGTTAATTTTCTTTTATATTTCAGGTGCGCACATGCAAACTTTGACGTGTGTGCGTGTGTGTGCCGGTATGTGTGTGCCGGTGTGTGTATTAGTGTGCAAGTTAATTCAGTGTGCGTGCTTGGTGCAGCAAATGTCCGAGAAATTGTGTGCATTAGTGATTAGTTGTGTACGGCCTAAAAGCTTTGGCCATTTAGCTGCCGGCACCTTTAATTGGCCAAGTTGCAACGATTTTGTACACACAGTACAGTACAGTATAGAGTACAGTATAGAGTACACAGTGAGAAACTAATTAGTTACGGTTTTAGGACACGTTTTTGGTTGCTGTTATTTGTTATTTGTTTTTAACGATTACATAGTTTACTTAACACAAAGCTAATTACATATTAAATGGTGCAAAATTACAGCCCTGGGTGCTTTCAAACATTGTTTTGCCTTTCTCGTCTCAATAAGTCACAGGTTGCGTGCGCTTTCGACAGCATTTCTCATTTCTTATTTTCAATTTCAATTTCATCATTTTGTTTATTTTTTTTTTATATTTTTTCTAAGAGGTTTTCTGTTTATTTGTCGTCACGCTCGGCATCCTTGAGGCGACTTTTATCGAGCGATTTGGCAAAAAAATGCTTCACCGAGTTCTTGCGTGTCGATTTTTTTGCTCTCGCCTATAAGAATTGAAAATATGTATATTTTCGATGGATTTTCTTCTTCATTATGTTTCGTCATTACGTTTACGTTTACGTTTACTTTTACTTTTACTTTTATTTGTTGGTTGTTGGTTCTTGTTGTTGCTGTTTGCATATTGAAATAGAAAAGGTCATTAGGATCACGTTTGTGATAAGAAAAAATTGCATTTGCATTTTGCATTCGACATTACTTGCTGTTGCTGTTGTTGTTGTTGTTTTCTTTATGTTGCTTGTATTGACTTGTTTGACTATGTAAATGTTTTTAATAACACACTGCTGAAAATCGTTTAAAATTATTCAAACGGAAGTTATTTAAAAACACTTTTATTATACGCTTATATACTTATTATGTTTGCCTGTAAGTACAAATATTTCATATTTACATGAAAATAATAATTTAAACACAATCAATTTACAATTCCTGATGTTGAGTTTAACAATTAACAAGAACTCTTTTGAAAATGATGAGCAAAAATATTTATAGACTTAAGAAAATAAATCCAAATTTTCATTTCACAAACTCAACATCAGGGACATTAAAGATTTTGTCAAAATTAAAAACAAAACCAAACAAAATAATGAAGACAAATCAATATTATTCATGTACAACGCTATATAAGTACTCAATATGATAATATTTTTAAGGACAAAACAATTTACAAGACAATCAAATATCATATATTTTTATTTAACATTCAATGCGATGTTTTTTCTGTTTAGTAGCTGTACACCTGTACTTTGTTTTTAATTAAACGAATGCTATTTATTAGTTTATTTATGCACAAGATATACATTTTGTATCTTATTAGGCTGGTTTTTGGTAATTGGTATTGGTAATTGGTAATTGGTAGTTTACTGACGCTGTTTGCTGATAAAAATTAATTTCAAACTTCAATCGAAATGGGGAATTGGCAATCATAGTTAAAAATCAAACAAAATACTTATATGGCAGTAAAAAGGTATCGCAAATGAAAACACAACATCAAGATGTTTGAAAAAGTCTCAAAAAAACTAACGAGAGTCAAATAAATTATTATAGTATGAATGAGAGTTAGATAGAGCGAGAGAGATATAGAGAGAGAGAGAGAGAGATTGGCAAGTTGAGTAGGGGTATTCAAATGGGCAAGTCGTAACGAATGTTGTTTCCTTATTTTTTTTTTTTTTCAAAAATGTTCTTCATAAACAAAAATCAATGCAACAAAGTAAATGGAGGTGGAAAAGTTAAAGGTAGTTAAAATTACATAATTAGGTGAAAGAGCCGTAAAATGTATCTTATTTTGATTTTCTTCTTGTGTGTAACGGTGATTGTGAATATATATGAGTATACTTATGTGTGTGATGATGATCGAACATCGTTGATTATTTATTACTGTTTCTTAGATGTCCGTTTATAATAAAACATATGTGTGTGTGTGTGTGTGTGAGTTTGAATGAGCAACAACGAAATGTTGGGAAAAGCAAACGTATATGATTTGGTATAGTATGTATTTTAAAGTTATTCATATTTTGTTTTTCATTTTCCTTTTTCTTCTCTTTTCGACTTGACGTACAACATTTTGTTTTTTTCTTTGTATGTGTGGCTGTATTGTGGTGTTCAAATGTGTGTGTGTGTTTGTGTGTATAAAACGTAGTGAACTTAAAAAGCTCTCAAACAAATAAAAAAACAGTAAAAAAAGTTTTTTGAAAAAACTGAAAAAACCGCTGCTGACTGCACTTAGTATTAAGTATGTAAATTTCAAAATCCTAGCACCTTCACACACACCTTTACGCAAAAAGTGGGGTAGATGGGAGAGATAGCTTGTATCATATTATAGTATTAGCTATAACTATCAACATAATGCACTGATTGTTGGGAATTGAACTTGCTCTGCTTGGATGCGCTTGGGGGGCACTTTAAAATTGAAACTAACAATCAGAGTTATGAGTAGTTTAATATATATGCATAGTAGCAGGATACTCGAGAATCGGGAGTTTCCTTTGGAAAAAAAACGACACGGCACGACACGTAGTAGGGCAATAGATGTGCTGTTGATACATACATAACATACCCCTGACGGGGGGAGCCCCGTCAACTTGTAGTCGCAGATTGGACGCTCTACGCGAAAAGCGTATAGTATGCCAATTATTGTCATTGAGCACCGATTGGCCAGCGAGCAAGTTCTGCAATTGTACATCAAGAGAGTCCATTGTAATCTGGAGTTTATTGAAATTACTTAATCCTTGATCTTACCTTCTCTCGATCGCTTAGCCGCACACTGGCGCGAATACGTCCGGCCACAAGGGCAATCTCTAGTCGATCTGGGGAATTAGATTCTGCACTGGTTAGCAGCAGTAGTCCCGCCGGTCGTGAGGTCTTGAAACGAATCACTAACTCCTCGGTTTGCGTCTTTGTTCCCTGTCCATTGGCCAGCCAAATGGTCATATGCTGACTGCCATTGAAAGCCAGCGTTGCCAGTTCCCTTCCACAGGTCGGTCCTCCATACAGTGTAGCCGAACAGTCACAGATAGGTCGATTCCAGCCCTCTAGGCATGTGCCTCCGTTGAGACAGGGATTTCCGGTGCATACATTACCCTGAACATGACACGATGGCTTGACAGAAGCTGTAAGAGCGGGTTCGGAATAAAAAAATATATATTTAAAAAAATTCCCCCTTTAATTTCCTTAAAAAGAATTTTGCCGTAATACCGTTAAGTTATAACGACCGATTGTTTTATGTGCACATTGTAGGAATTAATGTCATGCCATTAGCATACTCACCGGAGTCTTGCACGCGCGCAAAAGCAGCTATATCGATTGCCTTGCCACTAAGGACCAGGTCACGCAAACAACCGACAAATCCCTGACGCAATGTCGCTGTCCAAATAGCCGCAGGCCAAGCGATGCTATTGTAGGCCGGCCCAACGCCACCCACGTACATGTGACCGTCCAGTTCCAGTATGGTTCCATCGCCGGGTGTACGGAAATCATTCCATACGCCATCCACACTCACCTTGGCATCGCGTCCATTGCGGCGCAGAATGAGATCGTGCCAGTCTCCATCATCCACACGGCGTCGTGATGCACGTATCTTCGAGGCACCTGAGCCCAGATCTAGATGTATATAGATGTGTCCGTTGAGCAACTCGATGGCAATTAAGACGGGCTGGAAGTATGCAATAGACTTGTAGCTTTTTGAGTGAAATAAACTTGGAGTAACTTACATTTTTGGCCCGTGGCTGTTTGGAACCTGTTGCCAATATGATGATACCATTGGGCTCCTTTGTCCTAAACTTGAAGCTTATTGAACTTTGCTTGCCCGTTTCCCAAGGTGGTAAAATCTAAAAGATGAACTGCGCTTAGCATCTAGCGGCACAAAACTTTCTATTGTACGACTTACCAAATGAGATTCGCGTGTGGTAAATGTGACCGGGTCCTGGGGATCACCGCTGGGACACTGATATTCCAGATTACCCGCTACCTGTATTAGCTTGGAACCACTCTTGGCCAAATCGATAAGATTCAAATTCAATGTATCCGCAGAGAACTCTACTTTACGCAGACAACCCACAAAGTTGTTGTGAACCCGAGCACCAAGCAGAGCTCGAGGGTTGACAGCACCACCGACATAGACACGCGACGAGGAGAGCATGGTAAACTTTCCAGCAATGTGTGAGTGATCCGTATAAACATCATCAACAACAGTAACAAGCTGGATAAGCGAGAAGAAGATTAGATCCCTACAAATAAGATTTCCCTTGTGAGAAAATACGTACCCGACAGAAGCTGGTTATGGACGAGATTTCCTGAATCCGGCGATGAACGGTCACCTTGTGCCACTGATGATCATCAAAGCGCACCTTGGATGGTTTTATGTGCATCTCCTGTTTGCCATTGGCCAGGCCCATGGTCAGCGAGACGCCTCCATCGCGCAAGGCCAGATTTAGATAATCGGTGCCGTGTCCTGTATAGAAGAGTAACCCATTCGGTTGGCGTGTGCGAAAGTAAAACGAGATTGCATCCTGGGCACTGACAATGGGCTCGGCGCCCGTCTGGCCCAGATCGTACGAGAGGAACTGTGTACCGCGGAACGTTGCTTCGGATGGCGCCTTCTCCTTCTCACAATACTGGCCATCGTACTCAAGATTACGACACTCACATATTGGACCCGAATCGGTAGATATGCATATACCACCATGTTGGCAGGGATCATTGCGCTCACACGCATCAGTTGTGTTGCCCCGAACGCCCTAAAGTTTAATGCATGAGGGAAAGAATTAAAAGATACTCCCCATTGATGAAGATATTTATATAAGTATCAAGAGAAATTTCTGAATTTCTAAAAAAACTTCTGCTACTTTATTAGGAACCCTTCAAAATACATAAATTCTTACCATTACCAGAGAAAAATGACATAATAATTATAATATACGAATAACGAACTTACCCTTAGTCCTCTCTCACGTGGCGTCATCTCGGCATGGTCACAAGGCGCATCACCACACTTGATGTCGCGCGGCTGCTTCATTTCTTGGCGTCTGGTAGTCCCACCCGGTTGATCTGCATAGACTAGATTGCGTATGGCGCCACGGAAGCGTGGCTCAAATATGACGCTGGGCAAAGCGAGCAGTGCAAGTTTGCTGCTATACCAGTTGGGCATGCCTCCCACATACACATCCGAGTTGGTGGCGAACTTGCCAAACTGGAACTCTTTGCCCTTGGTAGAACGCTGCTGTGAAACACCATCCACAATCAGAGAGGTCTGATCATCATTACGCAGCACCTGCACCTTGTGCCAATGGCCGTCATGGAGCTCTCGTCCAACCGTAATGATCTGGGCACCGCCTCCTAGATTATAGCGTAGACGCAGTGCGCCCTCGACCAGTTTCAGCTCAAAGAAGTCATAGGTGCCGCCATCATCGGTGTAGAGCACCAGACCATTTGGCTGCTCCGTCTTGAACTCCAGCTCCAGTGTGCCATTTAGGCCGGTATACCATTTGCGAAAGGTGTAGAAGGAGCTCTGAGATCCGTCCAGCTGAAAGGCAGCACTCATAGTTACAAAACTAGCCGCCAAACTAACCAGCAATGCCGTTACAACCAGGACACGGTACGATTGACGAGTCTCCACAAACAAATCTGGACCAGGTTTTGGGTAAGGACGAGAACGAGAACGAGAAGAGTGCGCAGGACGTGGGCGCTTGCGGAGTTCGTGTTTGGATTCTCTTCGACGACGTCTCGCCTTATTGAACAGCAAGTCGGAGCAGCAGGCTTTAGTTGGAGCTGCATCTGGTTCGGGCAGCAACCGTATGCTATTATTATCCTGGGATAATTGGCTCTCGGTATTGGACAGCAGCTCGGCGGTATTGTTGTTTTCGCTATCCATTTTGTCGTCGCTAGCAATTTCAGTGGTGTGGTGAGTTCTCATTGCCTCAAGTGCATAGTCCTTGGCGCTTAATGTATGTACTTATTTATCTATATATCAATCTCTATCCTTGTAGCACTGATATGTTGCACTTGGCGCGCTCATTCACTACATACGCACGCAACCACGCACTCACTAATAAACACACACACATACAGAGTTGCGCGCGTAAAAACGTAAATGTCGCCTTCGTATTTCGTTTTTCGTATTTGTATTCGTATTCCAGTCCTTGACGGGCAGGTTTCTGTTTCTGTTTGTGTGTGTCCTTGTATTGGTGTATAGTATTACTACACGAGACCGAAACACTTTGGAATTTTATCCGCGCTTGTAATTTTCATTGAATTTTGCTTGGTCGTTGCGAGAGAGAAAGTTTTGTGATAGAAAGAGCGAGAGAGAGGAGAGAGAGTAGAAAGCTCTCATGCGCAAAGTTGGCTGCGGCTGTTGTTACGCTGTTAACGTTACCTATTTGCACTATTGGATTGGTTATTTTTTGTTTTGTTGATTTAGACTGTTGTTAATTTTGCTTGGTTTTCCACTTTATGTTGCAATTTTCTTTGAGTTTTTGGCATTTTTTACACTTTATTTGCATATTTATGCTGGGATAATTGCTTGCAAGCGTGTACATTTTCTTCCTTAGGACAGTTTCAGTTCGTGATTAAAAGCCGTTAGCAGCTTACCAAGTGGCTAGGCGCATGGGTGGCAAAAGCTCGCCGGATGCCCCCTCCACCCGATGCTATAGCTGGTGCTGCCTGTGCGCCCACAAGCGCCTCAACGTACATGTACATACTAAAAATCGGAAAAATTTTCACTTCTTGTGGGCGAAAATTTTTTTTAATGTCAACTCAGGGCTAATGATTCTATTTACAGATTATACAATTGTTGTATTAGTTAAAGCACATTATTATTAATAATTAATTTATGTTGATTCAACTATTGATTTCAGCTTAGAGCTGATTGGGTTCAAACACTTGATTTCTCTTACACAATTGTTCAAACTTAAAATGAAGCACACTATTTTCAACAATATTTAACTTGTTTTGGGAATATGAATTTTGCGATATTTTATTTTATTTGTTTATATAGAAGCAATGTATGGGAATTTTTTGCAGACTTTTACCCAAACGGGGATACAAAAATTATGTGTTCAATTTTTTTCAACGCGCCTTCCGCTGCTCCTAGTTTTAATATCGATCTGCGCTGCATTCACGACAAGACTGAACTGCAATTTCAAACTCAATTTCTTCGCAGTGCTTCCAATGGATAACGAAAGCTCCGTTTGCGTATTCACAGATTGCTAGCATGCGGCTTAGCCAACAAGGCTAACACGCTACACCCACTATAAAACTACACAATTAACAAACAGAACAAATGGTTAAGAATGCTATGTAAGCTATAATAATATATTACGATTTATAACATAACGAAATCGCGTTGTTTACCAAAATTCAACTATATTTAATAGTTATTCGCTCCCAAATGTATGCTATAGAAAAGACCTTGTTTTGTGCGTAGGGCATCAGAATGCCAAAAATTAAAAGCTCGCTTACTTCGACGAGCCATGCATATGCGTACTACTAACACACATACATAAGTATACACACACTAACACATTCTCAGACATACACACACACACACACATGCGTAATGAGCGCAGAGCACGCAGGTTCATAACCTGCACCACTCCACTATGGGGTATTTTGCCGAAAATCGGGCATTTAATCAATTTTCACATGTGCTAAAATCAAAAAACTTTTAATGCAATTATGTTTTAAATTGATCATAGTTTATTGATCCATAACAGTTCTGTTAAGTTAACAGACCCCTGTTATGTTATTAACACTCAAAGTCAGCTGTTGTAATCGATAAACAGGTGCTCTGTTAAAGCGATAAAATTGCGGTTGGACAAAGTTTAATAAAGTTAATAGTTAATGATCAGCAAGTAACAGATTGATGATATAAGTTAATAATATGGGTTCGTACCATGTGTTTTGCATAATTCGTTTCATGTTTTGTAGTTTTGTTTGTTTTTACTGATACATTTAATAAGTGTCTTTCACCGCTAACTTTCAGAAATAAATTTCAACTTTGTATAGACTTTTACAAAAAAGTTCCTAATTCTTCCTAAATCGGTTAACACCATGTTGTAGTGCCATTAATTCCTAATCCAGGGCATTTAATCATTTTTGCCGGTTTTTGCCGTTTCTTGCGATATTTCATTTTTTAGGAACCAACCTCAGAATTTCACATACAGGATTTGTTTGCAGTGTGGAGAAACACGAAGGGCCGTTATAAGAAACCAAATGCCCTGTTTCAATATATATCTGGATTTCTTACTAAAAGTATTCTTGAGCAAAATGAATGCTTTTTAAAGAGAAAAGTTCAACTTATTTCCAGCAATTTATTTAGAGTTTGGAACAATTGTAATAGAGATATAAAAACATTTGAAAAAAAGAAGTCGAAATGGCTGATGGGCAAAGTTAGCATAAACTTTAAGGAAATATGTTCAAAAAACAAAGTCAAGCTACGTGGTCGTCCAAGAAAGTTGTTTGTTTTAAAAGGTGTAAGAGCGCAAAAACAAGAAGCTGGCGATCTTGCTAAGTCCCAGGAAGCAAACGTGCTTTTGCTAGTCCGAGCAGCCAGCATAGCTGCTCGTAAGCGTGGCCTTATTGATCTTGCTGCTGTCCTAAAAACATTATCTATAAATCCTAAAATGGCAAAAATCCTTAGGAAAGCGTTGTCGACCTCAATTGAGAAACCCAAGCGATGTCCAAAAGAGGAGGCTCTTGCTTTAATTTTGGGACTATGGATTAACGAAGGAACAGTATTGTGCTTTTCGTGAAGACGCCAAAAGTAGACAGGCTAACATTTATCCATACTACAGAGATGTAGCGGAAAAGAAAAAAGATTGCCGACCGTCTAAGATTGCTATTAATGAAACTGTAGCTAAGGTTCCCCTGCAAGAGCTTTTAAATCACACAGCTGCTCGTATAGTAAAGCTGGAAAACGCGAATATTTCAAGTATCATGGAAAGTCAGCATACAAATTTCATATCAGCTAATTTAATATTAAGCTATGGCTTTGATGGAAGCACAGGACAAGCTAATTATAACCAAGGGTATGCCGGAAGCCAATTTATGAATGCAGATTCATGTATTTTTGCCACAACCATTATGCCTCTTCGTCTAATTGATGCTTCTGGATATACATTATGGAATAATCAAACTCCACAATCAATTAGATTTTGTAGACCCTTGAAGCTTGAATTTATGAAGGAAACAAAAAATGTCATCCTGCAAGAAAACTTCAACTTAAAGAATGAGATTGAGAACTTAACATTCTGCAAGGTGGATATAAATAATAACCAATTCATTTATGTTAGGTTTAGTCTTTACCTGACAGTAATAGATGGAAAAGTACTAAATGCATTAACAGACACAAGATCCACTCAAGCCTGCCCAATTTGTAATGCAACCCCAAAAGATTTTCTAGGGGAAAAAAATTTTAAGTGTGACAAATTTGTCTCATTATTGGACAATTTAAAGTATGGCGTAAGTCCCCTGCATACCTGGATACGGTTTTTTGAGTTCGTCATACATGCTGGATATAAGATTGATTTAAAAAAATGGAGAGTATCAACTGAAACTGATAAAATGATTGTATCAGATAGAAAACTCGTTATGCAGCGGATGTTTTGGGAGAAGATGTCATTAAAAGTTGACCAACCCAAACAGGCAGGATTTGGAAGTACAAATGTTGGCAACACTGCGCGCCGAGCATTCAACAATTGTAAATTGTTAAGTGAAATAACTGGAGTTAATGAACAGCTTCTCTTAAATATGAGAACTATTTTAATATGCTTATCCTGCCAACTGCCAATTAATTTAAACAAATTTGAAAAATTTTGCCATAAGACTGGTGAACAAATCATTGAATTTTATCCATGGCTTCCAATGACAGCAACAGTACACAAGATCATTGCCCACTCAAGGGACATAATTGAAAATACAGTGCTTCCTGTTGGTTATTTTGGTGAAGAGGCGGCTGAGTCGCGAAACAAGGTATATAAGTCGGACAGACTGAACCATGCAAGAAAAAACAGCCGCTTATGTAATTTTACTGATGTGTTTAATAGGGCAATGGATACATTAGATCCTATTATATCATCAGTAAACCTACAGAGGCGCATTCGAAAGCATAAGCGTCTTTCTCTGCCCCTGGAAGTCATACAACTGCTGGATTGCGATATAAATAAATCCAATGAATCTATAAGTCCAGATGACTTTGAAGAGGAAGACTGCCTCGATTATTTGTATAGCGCAGTGGTTGAAAATGCAAATTGTGATATAAATATAGATAATTAATTTTTATATAGTATAATATAAGAGTAATGTTATAATAAAATTAAAATTAAATGTATGCCTGTTTCATTTTAAAAAAAAAAAAAAAAAAAAAAAAAAAGGGGCGTTGATTGTGCCACGCCCACATTTTCAAAAAATAATTGTAGGGGCTTGTATAGCATAAGAAAAAAAACAGAATCAAAATATCTTGCGTTTTGACCGAGTTATTAATTTATGCCCGATTTTCGGCAAAATACCCCATAGTGCACTCGAAGCGTATTAGAAGGGACAGGATATATGTATGTGAGTACACACACATACTCACATATAGCGACAGGACTACGGCGACCCGTGTAAATTCCTTGACATTTATTACACACTACACAACTTCGACAGCTCGGCGTCAAATTCGATTTGCATATGACTTAATGTGTGTGTGGGAGTATGCGAGGGCGTATGTGTGTGTGTGTCCTGTCTAATCGCGGTACCTTAGGGTTTGGCGCTTGTAAAATGCAATTTTACACGAGACGGGTTGCAAGGCCAACGCTATTATTCAAATTACACATGTATGCGCATATTTATAACGTGCATACATTATCGTCACTTAAAGTGAACAATTTCTTCCGATTAGATAGCACGCACTGACCATTACGCATTTAGAGTAATATATTTATTGTATTTTATTCAAATTCATTCCGATTTCGAGGACAACAACGTGATATCTCTGCAAATGCTTTCACTGACTGCTGCAATGTACTGCATTTGCATTAAGGAATAAACCAATAGCAGACAGCTTTCGTTAAAGTGCATATGTGAAATGTTATTTAACAGAAGTGGCTCGTTAAGTTACATTAAATTAACAAGCTATTCTATTTTGCCAAATCTTTCAAAAATGTAATTGATTATTCAAATTACATTGCTTTAAACTACTTGTATTTTAATACCGAAAACCTTCTCGTTACTGGGTAATTTTGAAATTAGTAACGTTTTCTGTAGGTGTCCAACTAATAAGTGTTGTAAAGTACGCAACAAAAGCGGACCGATCATCTCTTTCGCCCGCTCTGCTGTTGCGTTGTTTCGTCCCACAAGCAAGTTGTTGTCGTTTGACGTTTACAGCTGAGCGATTAGCGAACACTTTACAAGACAGCAAGTGCCGGAGTTTTTTTTCGTGTATATTTACACAAACAACAAACAAAACGCGCTAATTTAAAGTGCACTTGATAGCCTGATATTTGGCTTGTACAAAGTAGATTTCCAACTTACGTAATGCTGGCAGGTACTCAATTAAGTCGCCTGATAACTGCTCGCTTGATGTCCAGCATAAAAAGATGCATACATACGGAGCGAAAAGTTTCCGTTAAGGGTGCTGGCGATCTTCATATTGTGGAATGTGGCAGTGGAAAGCACAGTTTGTTGTTGATGCCTGGCGCTTTGGGATCAGCTTGGACTGACTTTAAGCCACAAATTGAGCAGCTGCCCAAATTGCTGCCAGATCATACGATAATTGCATGGGATCCTCCAGGGTACGGCAAATCTGTGCCGCCGCAACGTAAATTTGGATTGGAATTCTTTCGAGAGGATGCCGAAGCAGCTGTGAATCTCATGCGTGCACTTGACCGACCCAAGTTCTCTATACTCGGCTGGAGTGATGGTGGGATCACTGCCCTTCTCCTTGCTGGTCGACATACGGACGCCGTAGAAAAGTTGGCCATTTGGGGTGCGGGTGCATATCTGAACGAGGACGAAGTAAAGTCACTCAAGGCGATCCGTGATGTAGCTAAATGGTCACCACGCATGCGCGAGCCCATGGAGAATGTGTATGGAGCCGAACGTTTTGCTCAGCTCTGGGCGGATTGGGTGGACGCGGCCTGTGACTTTCATAGCCAGCGTGATGGTGACTTTTGCCGATCTGAAGTGGAACAGATAAAGGCGGACACATTCATATTGCATGGCAAAAAGGATCCAATGATTGCTGCTGAACATGTTCCTTGGCTCAGGCAAAAATTGCCCAAGGCCCGCTATCACGAATTTCCCGATGGAAAGCACAATATTCATTTGCGCTATGCGGAGGAATTTAACAAACTGGTTGCCGACTTTTTCAGCGGGAAATAACAAAAAAATTGAATAATAAATTATGTTTTGTAAAAAATGATTTATTGGACAGATTGTTGCTTATTTGCACTGGGCACGAATGGTGGGCACATAGTCATCGTATTTAGCCTGGAAGAAGTTACCGGCAACAGGAATGCCAAAGCTATGCTTGGCCACATAGTCGCGGATCTTAACATTCAGGCGACCCTCCAGAGTACTAAAATGAAAACCAATTTGTAATCTTGATAGAAATTTCATGGTAAAAAAAATGACTCACGTCTTGTTGATGAATTTATCGCTGGTGATCTTGTCACCCTGCTTAAAGACAAGGAAGACATAACGATGCAAACCGGTACCCTCGGATGGACCGGCGCCTACATATTCGGCAAGCACTTGGCCACCGGCGACATTGGTGCCGGGCACATTGATCACGGCCCAGTGGAGCACTTCACGCATCTTGGGATCAGCGCGGCTGGGTGCATCGGGATCAACCATGAGGAGAGTGTACAGGGCGCCAGCCTTGGCATCCCAGCTAACTGTGGGCTGATCCTTGACCTGAGTGGGTGTCAATTCCTTGCCGAGATCGACCTGAGCACCGGATGGATAGGTGACCGTTATACGGGCCTTTGGCTTGTCATCGATGATGTCGGGAATGATACCGCTGGTGTCCATGTTGCTGTTATGCTCTGTCTGACGTTAACGCAGTGACTCTGACTTTCCAATGGCAATGCGTGCTCTATTTAACTATCCGCTAGTCACCGAGGCGGCACTTCCGACTCTGCCATGTCATCACCGTCGTCTAATCAGTTTCGTGCACTTTTTGCCAAATGTGTTAGATAAAGATAAAGATAAAGACATTGGGCCAGCTGATACCGCCGATAAGTGCAGTTCTTCAATTTATTAAGCAGAATACATAAGCATATATATGTACATATACATATATATTTTTTGTAGAATATGTATGTCATCCTAGGTTGTAAAAGAACTGTGTAGTATGGGCACATAGTCATCGTATTGTGCCTGATAGTAACTGCCCGCAATGGGTTTACCCAAACCATGCTTGGTGGCAAACTGACGGGCACTGAAATTAATACGTCCTTGGCGACTGCTGCAAATTGAGAAGATATAGTTCCATTAATTATGCTCAATTACTTCATCTTTATAGTTACCTTTTGCTTATGTGCTGGGTCTCCTCGATCCTTTCAGTCTGGCGATAGAGCAGAAAGACATAGCGATGCAGTCCAGAGCCTGCCGGTGGTCCCGAACCAATGTACTCGGCTACAGTTTGACCCTTGCCCAACTGATTGCCGGGTATGTTGATGGCAGACCAGTGCAAGATCTCACGGTACTTGGGCTCTGCGCGGTTAGGTGCATCGGGATCCACCATAAGCAGTGTGTACAGTACATTCTGATCATCTTCATCCCAAATCACGGTAGGCTGATCTTTTACTTGGGTGGGTGCCAATTCATTGCCCTCACAGACAACAAGTTTTCCCGGATATGTAACCTTCAGCTTGCCACTAGGAGGCGCCTCATCAACAACATCGGGAACAAGATCATTCATTTTTTATTACTTTTTGTGTTCTACGAATCGACCAGTCGACGTGGACAATTAAAAATCAGTGGCACGATATAGATTTCTGTTATCAATGTGGTAATTTTGTTATGATTCAGACAGACAAAATGATAAGATACAACAAACAGGTAAGTCTTACGTGAGTCAACTTCTGATCCTCACACGCACACGCACATATCAGCTATTAGATATTTATTCTAATTAATTAATAGATATTTTAAAAAATAAAACGGAACTTAAAAGCAACTACAAAATTTGCAAGGTAACCTGGTAACTGATAGTACGAACTGAGTAAAAAATGTTGATTGCATAAATCAAAAATGAACTTCGATCAGTAAATAACTTGTGCACATAGTGTAAGCAAAACACATACATATAAGAACATTTCTATGTGATATAAACACAAACTATATAAACTTTAAAGGCATATAAAGATACCATTAAGCTCGCATATAATGTTTATGTGTATGAATATGGATGTGCGTGTGTGTGTTCGGTTATCACAAGTTAGTAAATTAATTACGATTTGGATAGCAATAAATAAAATATGTATATAAGACCTTTCGTTTCATACTGATATTATAAAGTGTTCCGTTGTCAGTTGAATATATAGTATCATGCTATTTATTTATTAAACAATTCGAATATTATTAACACTTTTAATATCAATATTATTTAGCGCTGACTGATTGACAGTTTTGGTCTACTAAACATATAGTACTACATGTTGTGTGATCAGGTTATATTGCTTAAATATCGAAAGAAATATTTAACTATATAATAATACAAATCATAATTATTAGGGTTGTACAGAGTAGAAAAACATGATCATGAGATTTGTGACGCCCGCCAGGACGTTTTATAAAAACAATAAGATTACAATATATGGTAGTGTAAATAATAATATTTGTATGGATATATTGGTAATGTAATATATATATATCATCCGTTGCGGTAGGTAACTATATTTATATGTATATATATATGCAATTTGATTGGGGCTACATACATTTATGCCCTTATTTTGTTGAAGAACTAAATTTTGGAATACGAGACAACATTTGTTCAATTTGATTGAGGAAAAGTTCCAATAACATTTACATATATTGGTAAAAATTCCAATTCAATTTTGTTTACTTTTTTGTTTTTTTTTCTTGCTTTTCTTGTAAATTCAACACAACATATTCATGTCGGCCTTGTGATAGACTTGCTCGATTGCTTCTGGAATGCCCAGTGTCAACTTCTCTTCCCTTAACAACGGGTCTCATAGAGCCCGCTGCGTCCAATGTAGCGGACCCATTTAACCACATCGTGATCAGAGTAGTTGAGCTTGGGCTCGAACACTTTTAGATAGCGTACTTTAAAACCAGATGGTGCAAAAGGCACCTCAAAGTTCATAGATATGGGTGGACGTGTCCACTTCTTTTTGGTATCCGTTTCGAGTAGTTCTATTTCGGCCGACAGCTGCGTTTCCTTCATGCCCGCCATTCGCTTTATCTTCCACACAATCGCATTCTCAGATGCCTTGTACTTGGCTTTGCCTTTAAGGCAAATCAACTGCACACCCGAGGTGTTAAGTGGTGTGGGAATCTTCACCTCAATCTTTTGGCCCAGCAACGAGGGCTTAAAGTTCGACTTCAGTACCACTTTCACCTCCATCTTGGTGCGACCGACTTCCCGCACAAGCGGTATAACACGGAATGGCAACGAAATGTCTTTTGTTGTGCGATAGCGCATTAGCTCAAATTCACCGTCCGGCGGTATAAAGCTGATTGAATGCTCCGTCTCGAATTTACTCAACTTGACGCACTGATGGAACTGGCAATCGTCTATAACAACCACTGGTTTGCCTGAGCGTGATGTTTCCGCTTCCGAATTGCCCGATAGACCCCGTCCCTTTGACTCCATAACGATTTTGTCGTTGATGCCAAACTTGCATTCGGGCATGCCTAGAAAAGAGTTACAAGAACAGTTATGGACTTGAAAAGAATTCAATAACGTGACTTACCTGACAAATAGGATTTCATGACCACCTTGCCGGCAACATGAGCTGAAAGAACTTGGCCCTGTGGACTCATCAGCAGATTGACATACTCCAGCACATCCAGGAACAGTTCGTTGCGTCGATACTTGATGCCCTCGCGCCGCCAGCCAATTTGACCCGTTACCTGTGAGGTTATTTGCATTTGCTCCTCCTTGGTGGCCGACTTAATGCCCTGCTGGGTGATGAACGTTTTTAACGTACCCGAGTCCGTGTTCTGTGGATAGCCAAAGTCCAAAATCTCATCCAGCAGCTCATAGATGAGCACAAAGTTATTCTTGATATTTTCCTCGGAGATCTTGCCAAAGTATGACTGCATCACCTCTATGATCTTCAGCAAGAACTCAAACACCATTGCGGCATTCACATTTTGCTTGGTGACTGCAGCTAGCCAAATGTTGGCACGCTAAATACAAAAGCGGAGGAAGTTTGATTACAGACTCCGACAAAAAAGATAAAAACAACATCCGGTTGACGTGGCAAATACCTTAATGTGAAAAAAGCTTGTTCTCGCTATGTTGGTCACTGGTGAGCGCACCTGCTGCCGGGCATGGATGACGTTGACCCGAAAGGCATCCACGGCATTGCGTCCGATGTCATCGCGATAAACTCGCGAGATTAAAACTTCGCCCTTGTGGTTGTAAACGAACAAGCCACCAATCATTTTTGCAGCGTCTAGTTCGGCAAGCGATCCCCGTGAAAATTTTAACTCTGCACAATTGGCACAAGGCAGCAAACAACAAAATTTTCCTCACAAATTTCTGAGCCACTATCAATTTTCCACAAAAAAATCAATTGGTCTTGCACTCCCACTTTTTTTCGATACTCAACTACCTATCGCTGCTATCGATATCAATTGGGTGTATTTACCAACACTGCGAAAACAATCGCAGCCAACTTAAGTTCGTACATGACTGTGCGGCTTTGACAAAAACATTTGTAGTTCATCTTTGCTCCGAAATTGTTTTCCTGTTTGAAAAGTTGTGCCGTAAAGCAAAATAACAAAATGCCCACTGAAAATCTGGAAGAGCAAGGTCTCGAGAAGAACCCCAACCTGGAGTTGGCCCAAACCAAATTCTTGCTAACACTTGCCGAACATAAACAAGATGTTGCACTCAAGAGCAAATTGTTGGATGCCATTCGTACCGACAACATGGCTCCATGGTACGAGCACATCTGCACTGAACTAAACTGGAGTGTGGATAAGGACATGCTAGCGCGTATGCGTGAACAGAATCGCATAGCAATCGAACAACTGGACGCCGCGATTGAGGACGCGGAAAAGAATCTCGGCGAAATGGAAGTGCGCGAGGCAAATTTAAAGAAATCGGAGTACCTCTGTCGCATTGGTGATAAGGTTGCTGCCGAGACAGCCTTCCGCAAGACATACGAAAAGACCGTGTCGCTTGGTCACCGCCTTGATATTGTGTTCCATTTGATTCGTCTGGGTCTGTTCTATCTGGATCATGATCTTATTACACGGAATATTGATAAGGCCAAGTATTTGATCGAAGAGGGTGGCGACTGGGATCGTCGCAATCGTCTTAAGGTCTACCAGGGCATTTATTCTGTGGCCGTACGTGATTTTAAAGCTGCTGCCACCTTCTTCCTGGATACCGTCAGCACATTTACCTCATACGAACTTATGGATTATCCAACATTCGTGCGCTACACAGTGTATGTGGCCATGATTGCCCTGCCCCGGAATGAGCTGCGCGAGAAGGTCGTGAAAGGATCGGAAATACAGGAGGTGCTCCATGGTCTGCCCGACGTGAAGCAGTTCCTCTTCTCCCTCTTCAACTGCCAGTACGAACAGTTCTATGTGAATCTGGCTCAAGTGGAGAAGCAGCTGCGCTGTGATTATCTTGTGCATCCGCATTATCGTTACTATGTGCGTGAAATGCGCATCTTGGGCTACACACAGCTTCTGGAGTCATATCGTTCGCTCACTCTCCAGTATATGGCCGAGTCATTTGGTGTTACCGTCGATTACATTGATCAGGAGTTATCACGCTTCATTGCTGCCGGACGATTGCATGCCAAGGTGGATCGCGTCGGTGGTATTGTGGAAACGAATCGACCAGATAACAAGAACTGGCAGTATCAAGCAACCATTAAGCAGGGTGATCTTCTACTTAATCGCATACAGAAGCTGAGCCGTGTCATTAATATTTAAGCACAGACACATACTCCCAAAAACGTAAAAAATTTATTAAAAAATTCAAGTTATTACAATGTAAAAGCTAACATAATATATAAAACGATACAACTTAATGTTTCTCCTGCTGCAGTTGGCAAAAATTGTTAATAGTTTCTGCTTAAATTCGCTATTTCAAATATTTATTATCTAAACTTCTTTGGAATTCATTTGGTATCGCTGTTCTAATATTTGAGTATTATTGCATGCTTTTCGTTTGTACTTAATTTGGTTACTATTTAAATTATAGTCTAAACTCCCAAGAGCAAAAAGCGCTAGATGGCGCTAATTGTCGCTGTTATCGCTTCCGAAAATGCAACGCTGCATGCGCGCGCTCTTTTAACAATTTAAAATCTAATATTATCAGTGCACATCAGCCCCCTCATTCTTACACTTCCAATCGTGCTCTTTAGTAAGATCGCTACCCGTATTATTGTCATTATCTATGCTAGACTTGTTAGCAATAAAACTGCGCGCCATATCCTCAAGGGAAGCAGAGTTTCGTATGCCACAGTCTAACGGTTCATCATTATCATATTTAAGCGCCTCCTCGTTTGCCCGCTGCTGTTGCTGCTGACTGGCCTCTGCCGATGCCTTGGCAAAATCATGAAGATTCTGCACCACCTCATCTATGATAGGTGAACCCTGGGTTAAAGCATTTGGCACCATTCCAATGGATGCACTAAAACCAGCCAGATTATGTCGTCGCAGATCGGCCAAGCGGTTCGTGCTCAAATTTATCAGAGCATTCATCATGACCTTGTTCCGTTGATAATCCTTGCGCAAATGCTGACGTATCTCCGTGTGACAGTGCTCATTGTTCGTCACTATTATCTCGCCCATGTCCGTTGTTGTGACGCGTGCCTTGCAATTGAATTTACGCGACAGATTGCATTGCCAGTACTTCTTATCCTTGCGCACGTACTGAATTCCAAAGGTGTGTCCATCATGGACAAGCAGTGGCTTGCCCCGCTGACTCAGCATAAACTCGAGCTTGCCTTGGAACCAGTGTTCGCCGGGTGCGACTATAATAATACACAAGATTTTGGCAAAAGTTTGAGCTTATGTGCTGGTGTGTGTTTGTGGGTGTTAAAGTGTTTGTGTGAGAGAGAGTAATTGATGTTTGATGAGATTTTGGACATTCACAAATGAGCCCCAATATACTAGATAATATCTCTCATGCAAGATCCATAGACTTACCTGCCCCGGCACATAACGTAACACGGATGAAAAGCGTTCAGCATAATAATTAGACTGTGATTTCATTTTTGCATTTTACAATAGTTACATACATACATTATATGTACATAGATAGATAAAATCATATATAATCTATTTAAAAGAACAACTAACTAACTAAGCGGCGGCTCCAGCCGCACACAATAATTTAACGGGCTTCTCCTTAAACTATTTTTAGATGTTTTCAATCTTAAAATTGTGACCGCTGCCAGGCGATATCGTTATGGAATCGATGACATGCGCTGTTCCCGCTGCGCTCTCTGCCGAGCCATCAGCACTCGCATTAATATCCACATGTTGCTGCTCCGCATCCACATGACTGTTGTTTTGGTGTTGAGACGATTGTGGAGGTGGTGGCGGAGGAGGACTCTTCATGCCCAACGGTGATTCGGTGGCGTGCATGGAGTGACTGCTCCTGTTTGACTGTGGACTTTGTTGCTGCAGATGCGCGGGTGGCGATAGAGGTAACAATGATGCTCCGGATCCCAGTTCCATGTGATGTGGTGAGTGCTCTTGCTGCTGGTGGTGATGATGTTGATGCGGGTGCGGGTGTGAATGTGTTTGTGGCTGCATTGGCAGATGCATCAATTGCGGATTATGCATGATGTTTTGGATGACGCTGTTGGACACAGGAGGTGGTAGCGGTGGAGGCGGCCCAGTGGTCATCACATGCTGTTCCATTACACTGTGCGTCGATGTATGATGCTGCACGAGCAGATTGGGCAGCGATTGCGTTAGGTGATGTGCATGTGGATGATGATGATGTGATGTGCCTGAGTGATGTGGACCTCCGGGTGATGCTGGTGTCGTCTGATTGGCAAATATATTTGCATTTAAGCGAGCACTTGAACTATTCCCAACGACGGTATGATTGATTTCCAGACTGCCATCGGAGATGCTGTAGTTTGAGTGTCCAGGATTCGGATTAGGCGTAACAGTCTGAACTGAGTTGCTGCTACTGCTGCTGCTACTGCTTGTAGTGGTAACACCATTGCCTCCGGCTCCATTGCCGCCACGCATGTGTGGAATATGATTGTGCACACCCGTCGCGGATATAATCCGACCAAGATGTGTGATGCAGCGTGCCCGACACATGCTGATGCGATAGGATTTGCACAGCCAATAGGTCTTCATGCCCTGCTGTGTGGCCACAGTGTTGTTGCGATTGAACACGCAATTGCCATGGAGCAGCGAGGTGGTGGACAGCATAACCATGTTGGTGCCATCTAATCCAGCAGCAACAAATATACGTACAATTATTGGAAGATTAGTTGGAGGGGAGCAAATCGTTGACAGGGAAATGCTTAACACTTAACGAATGTTATGTACAAGAGGAACATAAAGAAAAGGCTAAAACGGAAAAGTTTTTTGGTTTTTTTTTTTTATAAATTTGCGGATTTGGCTAGTAGAAGATACGGCCAAAGCATGTCCAGGCAGAGCGAGCTGTACAGTTTACATTGGTTAATCCAGAGATGGAAACCATTAAAACCATAATAAGCTAAAAGAGCTTGGCTTCCATCCCTGTTTTAAGCCAAAATTTATTAAGTCAATAAGGATTAGTAAATAGGTGGGCAGTTTTCATGATTAAATGTGTGCGGATTATGCGTGAACCAAAAATGTAAGCAAAAAAAATAAATGCCAAACAAAAATTAATATTTAAAGAAAGCCAAGCATGCAAACAGAGATATGAACCGATCGATATATAAATCGTCTTCCACCTACTTGATGGAATGTCCATGTGATTGGCAAAGTTCTTGGAGTAATCACTGGGCATATACAGTTCGTTGGGGTATTCGGTGGTTGGACCAACATTAAGGCCAAGATTGCTGCTGTTGCTGCCATTACCATTGTTGTTGTTGATGTTGCTGATGCTGGGGTTGTTACTGCCAACACCAAGACCAACACCAACAACTGTATGATTATTGGAAGTGCTGCTGGCGCCGCTGCTATTGCTTGTTGCCTTATAAAAGTTATTGTAGTCCAGATTGAAGGCGGGCGCAAAGGGATTACGCAGTCCACTCACACTTGTTGAGGTGGATGCACTACTGTTGCTAGTCCCACCTCCGCCATGATGCACTCCAGGCTCACCCTCGCGCTTTAGGCTGGCCAAATCGTAGCGTGACTCCACCATTGATATGTGCGGTATGGGCGGCAGAAAGAACTCTTCGGGGTTCAGAGTATTTTCCATACTGCTACTATCCACATTATCGCCACCATCGACAGGTCCACCCGAGTGTTCTGTCAGCGAACGTCTCAGCTGTTTCCGTGAATAAATTGACAATGAATCACTATTAAATTCCGCAGGTGCCGAACGTTTGCTCTGCATAAGTAGATGATTTGCATCGAGAACTCCTACCGAGCCTGAGCGACAGTTGCTGGGTGATGCAGTTGGAGTACGTGAATTGCTTGCCATGCTGCTCTTGGAATCATTTTGTTCTCCATCTCCTTTACTACTTGTGTTTATATTATTACTGTTGTTATTGTTGTTCTGATTGCTGTTGCTGTTGTTGGGTTCATCGCCGACGGCATTTGTCACTTGACCAGAGGATTTCTCTGATGCTCCAGTGGAGCCATGTGGAGAGTTGGAGTTCGTTGCCAGTCCCTTGATCTGCAGCAGCTGACCAATTTTCATAAACGATTGCAGTTCCGTGTGCTTCACATTGACAACGCCCTGGTACATGAACTCCAGCAGTTCACACATGATATTGAAACTTACATCTTTGAGTATAACTGGAAACGGAAGAAAAAATCGAAAAGATTATCAAAAGTGAATATAAAATGATGTTTTTTAATGGTAAACTTCAGGGGTTCTTCCCAATATGAAGTGTTTATTTCTAAGTGAATTTCTTAGTATTAAGGCTTAAATTTTTTTTTGTACTCAAATTTTAAATTTATTTATATTACGTTCTATATATTTGTGTATATAGTATGTATGTAGTCTGTACATATACTACTGATATTTGTACGACAAAAACATCATCCATGCGGGAAAGGAGGTCACATTCATAGTGGAGATGTTATCATCGAAACGTTCAAATACTAAATCAATACATAAAAACAGCTATGATAAGAAATCTGAAAAACTTAAATATAAACTCAACAACAACACTGTCGTGAATATACAAAACAAGTACAGCACAACAAGCAATAATTATAAAATAAGTAGCATGTCATATCATCCGCCGGCAACTGGCGCTGCCTTTCGACACGGCCTATGAAAACTGTCCGAGTGTGTCTCTGTTTCTGTTTCTTTTTGTGTTTCAGTTTTCAGTTTCAGGCTCAAGCTAGAGACAGAGACTCTGCTCTGCGGCACAGTGGTCTATATACAGATTGACCCCTGAGGCCAGTTTGCGCCAATTAAAAATCTTATATCATTTCGTTTTTTTGGATTTTTTTTTTTTTTAGTTTCTAGATTAGTATTTTGAAATGATAATTCTTCTTTTTTAATGTTCAAAACAGAAATCTAAATATAGTTTGTTTGTCATATTTCAGGGGAACCTTGTTCTTTTCAAAGCATCTTATTTTATTTATCAGGTTAAAAATATATATTTACTGAAAAGATTTAATAGAAATAATATAACAGTTAGTATTTTATATTAAAGATTTAATCGAGAATTTTTATCCAAAACTTAAAGTATCTAAGGTATTTGTAAGTTTTTTGATATGGTGTTTAAAACAAAACTATAATAGTTATATTGAAATCCTTATTTCAGTTATTTACATTCTTCCAACTATAAAAACTTTAAAATCATAAATTGGATAAATAAAATACTTTCCGTAGATCGAGTTAAGTTGAAAATGTTAAAAGTTTTCAATCTTATATACCCCAAAAACTTAAGATGACATTCAAAATGCATTGACATCTAGTTAAAATAATAAAATAAAATCAAAAACAATATTATCACTTGTTCTCAATAACATTTGCTATATTTACATACGTATATGAAATCGATCGACTTGTTTCCATCTGTTGCTTAATCTGACCGCTCGACGCTGTTCCTCTGGACGCCGTCATTCGCTATCTGCGACTCGTATCTGTGCGTCGCCACGTCCGTGTTTGTAAGTATTTAGTATTGCAAAGATCAAAATCCGGGCAATATGCGGATTGGAGAGAAACGGAGTGAAAGAGAGGGAGATGCTATTCTGTTGTTGCTACAGCTGCTTATAACCCTCATCGATCTCAGAAAGCCTTATGCATGAGCTTGACTGCTGATCCTATATAGATACGGAACGAGCTACATAATCATTTTGTATACCTAAACATAGTCTATAAACGATTCGCTTTGCCGGTTATCAGCGATAAATATTAACTTGTACGTGTCGCAGGTTACAGATCCATACAATGTTTGCCTCATCCGTTTACAGATACAAAAAACAAATTCCATTCGTTGCGATAAAGATGGGTTTTTGGGACAATGTGACAAAGAGATCCACAGAGATGAGAAGCAGCATGCACCAGCTTGTTTAAATATTTAAATCAAATATAGAGAAGTCGAACGAATCTGTAGATAAACTTTGACTAAAGTTCACGGAGAACGTGATAAATAAGCGGTATGTATGTTCTTGATAAGAACATCCACCAAATACAAGACAACACAATTCGAACGGACGATCAACGATGATCGATTGTTGTTGTCTGTTACTGCTGCTGGGTTGTGAAATGCTTAAAATATGGATGATGTATGAATGAACACTTTAATATTTAAATATAAGAATCATTTTATTCAATTACTGAAAATTCGACTTTGGATTTAAGATGGTTTTTTAGGTCTGTAGATTGAAAACTTGTTATAATAACGAAATACTAAAATCCAACTTAGTATAGGATATAAGTACTCGACTTTAATCTTACTATACTATCAAGATTGAACTTCTTGGAACACACACATTTGATGGTTTTTCCTTTCAGTGTACAGACATATCAGACGAAGTCAATTCGGTTTTATGCCCTGAACCCCGCTGATCTCTACTGATATCACCAAGTGGAGCACCAGACATCAACACACAAACAAATCACAGCTCGTGCTGGAGGACAGTTACGATATTGTACATATACGTACATGATTGTAAGTATTTCTTCGATTCGATTCAATTGCTGTCCGAATATTTGTGGGGTCCACCCAATTGTTAAGTGCCCGCCCACTTGAGGCATAACGACCAATAAGATTGCAGCCGATCGCAATTGAAAACAATATTTTTTCTTTTATGATTATGATAAATGTTTATCGAATCAGAACGCCAATAGGTTTTGTTATTGTCGTCTAACGATTGTGTGTGCCTTCTGCTTTGAGTGGGCTGTCGCATTTCGACAATGTCGATACAGACACACACAGACACACACATACACACAAACACAAGCAAACATTCATAAATAAATGTTATCGGAAAGCACCATATTAGAAGGGGGGTTGTATAGTCGTAGTAACAGTAGTGCATAGACTACAAACCGATTAAAAGGCAAGACAAGCTATTAACACGTATGCCATTTTAAGATATTCAATATAATATAAGCAAAGGGGATAAATTGAACCATAAATGAGCATTTAAGGATAATCAATGTCTTCGATAGATCATAATATATCTTAAAAATATAAAACTTAAGAAATAAGAAATCTTGAAACTATTTAATACAATTTTAAGTCAAATGGAAGACAATATGCAAAAATAAGTTATAAGTACCAGTACAAGCTTAAATACTAAAATATTATAGTTAGTTAAAGATCAAAACTGGTGAATTTGCTTGAAGTTATATGAAGAGAATGTAAGAAACCCCATTACTACCTAGTCTTATCCATATTGAAGTAATTGTACGGCAATGTGATTAAGTTTTAGCCAAGGATTTGGAGCAGACCGATAACTAAATCTATTTGTTGCTACTACCGTTTTGACTCATAAATTACTATATATAAACACAAGAGCCTCATAAAAGAGCAAGAAATTTCATATGCCTTATGCCAAAGTCTGATATTATATGATACACTAATAAAATGTGCTCCCGGTTAAAATACGTAATGCGTAATGCCACCTGGACAGACATGGGCGTCGTGCAAAAGGGGTCTTAAAAGAACAGGAACACTTAATGAGCATTATGACAAGTAATTAACTTATTTTGGTAGAAGTTAGCGATTGAAGACTTTCTTATTAATATTTCGTAATGCATATCATTTATCACCCCCTAATTTAGTGTTTTGTATTGGCTCCACCCCTGCTACTGGGTTTAGTATAGCAGGTAATAAAATAACATTGAGTTTGATATTTACGACAAGTTCACTGGTCGATATTATATTATCTTCATTTATTGCTGCTAATACTATCAGGGCGAAAAAAAAAAACCAATCACCCAGCGTCCCCTCGATCGATGGGAGTACTCTAAGACGAAACTATGGTTTCTGTTGGTAATTGTACTATTTTATGGGTATTAAATGGCAATTGAACACACACACATACAGAACGTAAGCGTCTGAGTCTGTGTTGGTGTTATCTTTGGCAACCTGGCCATAAGTCGAAAATCTTATTTTACGATTTACAAAGCTGATAAACACTGGAATACTTATACCCAATATTAATAAAAAACTTAAATAGAAAATATACACGGATTAGCGTTGTACGAACGATGATGGCTACAAAAATGGCGTAGATATAGCATTAGAAGTGCCTCTTGATGGGAATGTGTGGCATTGGGTGTTCAGCTCTTTAAGTATTTTGTATATATCGATCGCGACACGGCAAAAACTATAACAACTAATACAACAACAACTACAACAAAGACGACAACAAGAGGAACAACGGTTATATCAATTCATAGCAATTCATATCGCACAACAACAACAAACACCTTTGTGGAGCGCCCCTAATCAATATCTCGAAATAATAAAAAATGAAAAAAAAAAAAAACTTCTTGGAGTGGTTTAGTGTTAGTGGTTGGTAATGGTGTTGGTTAGAGACCCAGTTGTTCAGTTGGGCAATAAATTGATTGTTCAGTGCGATAAAAAGATAAAATGTTTGACTTTTGTAGTTGCTGCTGTTTGGTTGTTGTTATTTAAGTGTAACACGCAGCAGCAGCAGCAACAACAACAATGAGTAAATCATTTGGCTTGTTAGCACCTTTACGTATTTCTTGTTGCCTTATGACTTGGTTTATTTATAATAATTTTTTTTTTTTGTTTTTTTTTACCCCAAAGCATTATTTATAGCCTATATTAATATTCTTTATCTTTGGAAATAATACTTATGGTTCACAGTTGTTAGTTTCGTTGTTGTTGTTGCTGTTGCTGTTAGGTAGCACATTTCTACTGCTACTTGAAAGATAAAACATTGTTGTTTATTGCCGCTTGATCTGATAAAGCCACCGTGCAGCAAACGTGTAAAACAACCAACCAACCAACCAAACAACCAGCCAGCCAGCCAGCCAACGAGGCAGGCAAGTCAGTCAGTCAGGCAGGCACACAGGCAGGCAGGCCGAGGCGATATCATATCCATGAACAATTCCAGAGTCCATTGCACACACAATATCTAGGTTGAGTTGAGTTAAGCATTTGATGATGTACATTTCATGAGGTCAGCATTGTACCCAAAGCGTTTCAAGTGGGGCTTTGTTGTTATCAAACGGGAATCCAAAACGAGTGTGCATGTCTGCATGTGCGTGAAGTTTGGAGTGGGACTAATAGTAACACTCTCCATTGGAGTTGCATCTAGAGACAATGTGGCGGCAACAACGACAACGACAACAACAACAACAAACAACACCTCAATGGAGGATTACAAGCTGTGGCAAGCAATGACAGTTAATTCTATTTGATTTCAGATTGTTCACACAAGCGTATACTATTTGAAAATAATCAGTTTTGTAATTTAAATAAGCAAAAATATATCAATTTTTAGTTTTTTCAATTTCTTTTAACTATACTGGATAACTGAGGATTTCTAATAATTTTCAAAGATAAAAATATAAAAATATTTCTTCATCACAAGCATAATTTTGGGTGTCATAGGACAATTTTAGTTTATCAACAATTAGAATCTCATTACCAACAAACTCTCTAGGGTCGGGGTAACAATAAGTGTAGGTCCAGGGACCCAACAGTTACGGATATCTTATACATATTAGTTTGTTTTATAGGTGCACGTAGCTGTTCTCGATATCTCTTGAATGTGACATCGAATTTATTATAGAAAAAATTAGTTGATTTATATCGAGTGTGTTGCAGGTTTTTTGGCAACTGACAAGTGACGGGCGTGCTTAGATAAACTGACAGGTGTGGACAGCGGGCATATCAGTGATAAAATAACAATTGTATGATATGTGTAAATACATATGTATGCATTTATTTATTGTATGTACAATATACATTCATGCTCATGGAAACCGCCGTGAAAACATATTGGGCAAACAAAATCCATAACTCACAACAAATGCTAAACAAATCAGAGCACACGCATTTAACTTGTGAAGAGAACGTGCCAATGATTACACAAATACACACACATCCATACACACAGTATGTTAATAATTCGACTTACTGATGGGATGCTGGCAGGGATTGGTTGTAAATATCTCTTGAAAGTACGGACTGCAGATGGCCAATACGATTTTGTGCGCCTGCAGCAATTTGCCATCGCATGCCAAGGTGACATCAACCAGATCTCCACGGTCGTAGAGGTTCTGAAAGCCGCTCGCAATATTGTCCTGGAAGTTCTTCCAGCAGAGCTTAAACTCATCGTCCATCGCGACGTATTGTTGTTGCCAAATTGGCGGCGTTTTACGCAGCAAGTCAGCAAGCGTATTTATTTTATTTGTTTGCCACGCAAAACAATTTTATAATTGTTTTTTTCTCTTGTTAAAGTGCAGAGAAATCTGAGCAGCAGCAAGTCTGTGTTTTATTGCCTTTTTTTAATGATTCTTGTTTATTTGCTTTGGGCTGTGATTTCTTGTCTCGTCCACTTTGTGTCTGACATTCACAACTGATGCTCCAGAATGACAGGTAGAACATAAGCACAAAAAATATGCAGAAGCACGCTCACGAGCGCCAAACGCCGTCGCACTCTGAATTGTGATGCGAAAATGATTTGGTATTTAATTTTAGTAGATGCTGTATACGAATTTATTTTTGTACACGTTCCCGGCGCACGAACCGAACCGTTTGCGTCCACAGCCACATTGACTTTGATTTCGGTTTTAATTAACACTTTTTGATTTAAAACATTTTTATCAGAAAATCGTGAAATGGCAGCAGACGCTGTTTACGTTTCGGTTCGCTCGCTGTTGCTTAGTTGGAAAGAGAGACAGCGAAAGAGAGAAATTAAAAATCATGCGCGTTAGCAAATCAGCTGCTAAGTAGTGCTGTAAAACGAAAAACATTTTGTTATGGCGCGTACGCAGAATTTTAAATAATATAATAATAATTTTTAGATACAATCGTTGTTATCAAATAATCAAAAAAATATTAATGATAATTATAAACATGAGCTTAAAGAATAAAGCAATAACATTATTCGATTTACTTAATCGAATATCGATATTTTTATGGAATAATTTTAAGGCGCGGGCTAAAATCAAACAGGGCCAGGCATTGCAGATTGATAAGGGCTTATCTTATAATTTGTGAATTCACCTACACGATTTCGCCGTAGTCGACTTGGCCTGTGCTCTAAAACCGTTAAATGAAAAAAGACAATAGATAACGCTGCCGTGTATAACCCACTTTATGTTTTAAACAAAAACAAAGAAGTTCTTATCACAAAACTGTGAGTCGTTTGCCTGTTATAACTCTATGAATGTGTATTCACATGCTTATATACTGTAGGTGTGTAGATAGATACCAATGCCAATTGGTCACCGGTTTGATTTCTCTGATTTAGTGCTTAAAAAACTTTCAACTGCTTGGTACGGACGCTTTTTTCGCTAATCTATCTAATAAAATGGGTTGTTGTTTTAGTAAGCAATACTATTAATACGTCTTGACACCTTATTCAATTAAATGTCTAATTGATTTTAAAAAGGTACAAGTAAATCTGTGGATTTGCCACCCGTGCCACCAGCTCCAGGCAAGCAAAGAGCCGCGACGATTCCGGAATTCCCTGGAACACATGCGAATACCAGCACTGGAATAACTGCATTTAGTGGAGGGGTGTCTAACCAAGCACTAGATGAGGATTAAGAGCGACAATATAAGAATGCATCTACATAGGAAATTTGAACCAAATATGACATTGAAAAGTAAAACGTCTAAGTATTAAAGTGAATCATTTTGCAAATATTTTGTAGTAAACAATAAAAAATTATTATCAATATAAATACGTGAAAGATTTTGATTTGATTGGGCGCCAACTTGCAGCATTGTGCAACACTTCGAGCACAACTGTTGCTGGCGGGAGCACATGATAAGAATTGATACTTAAAAATACTTGTACAAAGTAACCAGTTCTGCAAACAGTTATCATTCGTACTGCACAACACGTGCATGCCGCGCGTGTATTGCTTTAATTCACTTTAAATTTTATTCGGTTTTTCTAATTATTAATGAAATAAGAGTATAATTCACAAAAAAAAATGGCAATAAAAACGAACAAGCGTAAAAGAAAACACGAAGCAGCAGCCGGAGATCAAGAAGATGATGCCGAAATTGCTGTCCCAACAAAAGTGCCAAAGGAGTCCCAATCGCCAAAACAGAAAAAAACAAAAGAGACAGCAGAAGAGGAAGCAAATATAAATGGCGGTTTGGAAGAGAAGGACAAAATAGAAGATGGAAATCTTGAGCAGGCAGGGACAGAATCACCAGAGCAGGCTGAAGGCGATGAAATGTCTGAGAGCCCACCAAAAAAGAAAAAGGACAGAAAAGAAAGAAAACCCAGAAAACCAAAAGATGAAGCCGATGTCAGTCCTGATTCGGGGATTGAGCCGGAGGAAATTGCCATGCGCTTTCCAAACGATTTTAAAATGATGCATTTTCGGAGCAAGCTTATGAGCAATAACTTTATAACGGGTAAGCCGACTTTTAGATAATTTAAAGCTTACTGGTCCTATAATTTAAACAATTTCCACAGAATTGCGTCATTTTCTGTATATGTGCGAACAACGGCCCAGGATTGTGGCCAAGTATATTGAGAAGCGCGGTAAGCCGCTGGAGCTGGCTGAAGCCTTCAATCGCATTGACAAAAGTAATGTATTACATGTCGGTTACCTGTGCGAAGCACTGCAGCGCATCATTATGGAAATTCTTACCAACCAGAAGGGTCACATGGAATCGGCTGCCCATGCCGGACGTTACTTTCTAAAATCCCATGGTAGTCTGCTGGAGCAATTATTGCATTCGAAGCAGCCCAACCATCGACGCAATGCTCTCAAACTGCTAACTGCAATTGTGTGTGTGGATTCCCAACTGGGACGTCAAGTGCTGAGCTCCTATGATATACTCTCGAATGTGCGCACCATGGGTGAAATGCTGTCACACTCAAAGAATGACTTCCGCAACGAAGACACCGTGCGAAAGGCCTACATACACTTCATACTCGCATTTATTGTGGATGGCAATGAACTACTCATTCGTAATATTCTGGATCGTGCACATTTAGTACGGGAGCTGGTTAAGGGCCTTTACTATGATGACCATGTCACTGCTTGTGTGGTACTCAATGCTCTGCGCCAATACGTAGTGGAGAACCCAAACATATTGAAGACGAAGAAGGTACATGTGTTTGATGTGGAATGTTGCAAGCATTTGCGACGCCTCTACGATTGGGAGGGTCCAGCAGGCTTGGAGTCATGGTTCGGTGGACGTGGTAAGGATACCATACAAAGGACCATCATGACAGATGAACGCGATGCAGTTTCTGCCGCGACTCACGAACTGCTCCTGCTGCTGTTTACCTCACGCAAACATGGAATCGCCTTCGATGCAATGAGCAACTATCGCCAGAAGCACAACAAAGTGCAAGGCAAAGTATTGGGTGGCCTGTTTCGTCCATATGACGACGAACGTAAAATGGACCTTATCATAAAAACGCTTCAGGCGTGTCCAGATCTGGGCAGGCATACGGTGCGCAATTTCGCCTTCCTGGTAAGTGCGCAGCGACTGCAAACGGCTGATTTACCTAAGGGCATTGATTTGCTGGCAAAGATCATAGGAGCACTCCCACCAACATCCTTAGCAGTTGCCATGGACAAAATGACATTGACCGACTTCAGCTATTGGATTAAGGAGATATGTCTGCCAATTGAGGCGCTCCTCCACATTGTTAGCAAAAATTCTCTAAAAAGTGATGACTTTGGTGTGCGCCTCGCTGTTAATCGCCTGCTCCTGGCCATGATGACACAGTACAGCAACTATATGGGTGCCGTTGCTCAGCGGGAGCAATCGAAACGTGCTGGAAACTCGTTGCGTAAATTTAAGTTCGAGCTGTTGAATCATTTGCTCGTCAACTTTCCGGCCATTCAAAGCATACTGTATTCACTGTATCTGAGTATACAAAATCAAAATAAACCTGGAGTCGATGTTCTGGATCATCTATCGGTCACCCTTGATCTGATCCTGATCATGTGCAAAGAGAATCGTGCATTTGTGAATAAGACCAGTCAAATTTTGGACTATTTAGATGTGCTGCGTCCACTGTATGAAACGAACTTTGATGAGCCGCTCGATCCGGCGAAGCCGGAACAGTTCGATAAGGTGGGAAAGATCAAACTGGAATTGAAATCGATTAAAACAATATTACTCCTGTTCCCACGCTCGTTGCATCCCCAAGAGAAACTGTTCGAGCAGGTTCTCCGTTCCTTTACTAAGGCCTACATGCTTGAGGATGTGACTGTTAGGACGGAGGCGGGCGAGCTTCTTCACAGTTTGTTCCAGAACACGGGCAAGTTTGATTCATCTACCTATGAGATTGACATCTGGCTGGAGGCATTAGTTGGCTTTAACGCAGAAACCGTGGACACTGTTGTATCCATACTACTAACTATATTCTCACTAAATCTGGCACAGGTGGAGGAGCTGCCCTCACTTAGTGCTGCTGAGACGGCTACCAATGTTGGGAACTTGCACAAGCTCTTTGCCCAAATTGAGCAGGGAAAAACGGTGCAAGCGTATGTCGAGACACTAACGTTAAGCAAAATGATGCCACTTCTCCTGCAAGGTGTGACCATTGAGCCACCCTACGATACGTATGTGGAGCTTGTGTGTGTGCTACTGTATCAGTACCATACCAAGACGGAGCAAGTGCAGCAATTGTACAATTCACAGATGACCAAGCACATTAAATACATACAACAAACAACACCGGGACCATTGCCAGTGGAAATTGGACAACATTGGCCACAGCTGGCGTTGCTACAGCGAACAGTTTTGGAATCGCCAAAGAAATCCTTTGATGACATCTTCAAGGCAACTACCGAAAATAATTTTGAACTAGAGCTGGCTGATGGTGAGAAACTCCATTTGGATGGTAGTCTGCGTAATCCTCATCGCAATATGATCTATGCACACAATTTACTTTTTCTACTCATCCAACTGGTAGAAAGTAAAAGACTCACTGCAGATCAATCTCAAATGATAGCCGATTCCCTTATCCGACTGCTGCAGATAGCAAGCCAATTGGATGGCAAAGAAACCATTGCTGAATTAAGCGAAGATGAGCTGCATCAACAGCAGCAGGAGACACACACTCAGCGACTCCTTCATTACATTTATAGCATTCGTCTGAGTCAGGTGCGTGCAACTCAGTTGCTGAGCGAGACGAGTGAATCGCAACTGCATTATGTAAGCTTTCTGCGACATCTTACCGAACATTGTCGCAGCTTGGCCAAGTTTACCAGTTACACTTCATATTACCGGCTGCAGTTGGTCATGGCACTGGAGATAGCTGTAAATGGAGATCGCAAAGTGCCGGAGCATCCGGCACAGCTGATGGAGTGTGTTGCCCTTGTCGATGCCTTTGAGCTGAACGCCGCGGAATGTGCACAGATGCTCCAGTTGCTCACAAGCAAATTGCATGCAGAGGATTACCTTAATTCCCAACATTATTATGATTTACTTTTACGTTTGCTTCGCCGCCTTGCCCAGCTGCCAGAGCCTGCGGATTGCGGCGAGTCCATTTTGAAACTCCAAGGATATTATGGTGAATTTTACAATAGCGCCCAAGCAGAACAACTGGAACTGTTGGAGACAGCAATGCTGGAGTTTTTAACAAGCCAGCATCATCATCTGGTTAACTGCGATGAGGCCTTTTTTAGCTGTTTCTTCTCTACAAGCAATCGCAAGCTTAGCAAATCAGCTGTAAGACTTGCCTGCCTGATTCTCCAGCGTCAGCCCAAGTTAGCTGTGATATTTGCCCAACTACTGCCGGAGCATGTGGAGCAAAAAGAGTTAATCTATCCACTGTTGGATGTGGCATTCCGTAGTGGCTATCAGCTGGAACAGACGCTGCTGCAACGTTGCTATCAGACCTACAAGAATGGCATCCTCAAAAGCATTGAGAAGCCCCAAAAAGCGGCGCTCATCTATCGGGAACATGCGGATGCGAGTGCCGCACTCATTGCACACTGTATGCCTAAATCGGAGTGCATAGATTACTGCCAGAAACAGCTGAAATTTGATGCTGTCGAACTCTTCCAGATGCGTGTGCTACGCGACATCTATGGCCAGGCTTATGCCGCCGGCAAGGATGAGCAGCAGCAGGCAAACATATTTGTCAGCTATATCAATCTAAATGTCCAAATGATGGCGCTGGACTTGAAGAAGCAGAGCGTGCAAGTGGACAAACTGGAGCAGTTGGCCTACGATTGCTACAACTGGTGGCAAAATAAGCAGGAGCAAACCGTCCAAGAAAAGCTCGACTGGAACCGCCTGCTTGGTGCACCGCATTGGCTCAATTTTTGTCGCAGCTGCCTGAAGCAGGCTCTGCACTTGGCCGAGGAACAACAGCGTACGCCGGAGCAGGAACATTGCAATGGATTGCTTCTCAAGCTTATGGCCTATCTCTGCGATCAACTATACGCAGATCAATCTGATGAAGCGGAGGAGGACGGGAATGCCGATGCTGCTTTGCTCTATGAAATGGCATGCACCCATTCCTGCTGCTATGATCATCTGCTGGGTGAGCCGAGTGCTGTGAAGACGCATCTGCTCCAATTGCTCGAGACGCTGGCACGCAAGGCACCAGCGGCGCTGCAATCCGCACACATACCTGTCATCCTGGGCGCCTATCATGCCCGCCTCACACCCGCGGATCGCTATGCTCTGGCACTGCTGGAGCACTACGAACGCTTCGATGTGGGTCTGGCGCAGTATAGACCTCTGATTTGGGGTGAGAGTGCTGTGGCACATTATGCGCTCCGTGCTGCCGACGAGGATGAGCGTTCCAAGCTGCAGCAGCAGGAGACGAATGTGGCCCAAGTGCTCGCATTGATTGTGCGTCCAACGTGTCAATATACCATTGAGAATTTTCCCATCTGGCGTACCCTACACGCCCGCGAGCAGTTGCCGGAGCTGGAGTTTGTTAATCCTGTCAGCAAATCTCATCGATTTGGAGACAATACATTGGAGCAACGCATTGAACAGGGCTGCATAAAATTTTCACAGGATGTGCGTAGACTGTGTCCCAAGCGAGAGGAAGTTTACGAACGTTGCTATGATCCAGCTTTTATGCTACCGCTAATGATGCACTGCTTCGCACCCGAATCTGTGGTGCGTGCCCAGTGGCCGGTGCAGAATGGATTGCTCGCCATGAACTTTTGTGCATTGTCTTCGTTGGACAAGGATATGCGACTGGCAGCTGCTTGTTGTCAGCAACGCTATCGTTCCCACTTTGAGCTCTCCAAATTTTACGAAAAGCCACTCTGGACGCAGGCCTACGACAACATACAATCGGGATTGGGAGAGTTGCGCGATTCTTGGCTGGCACAGCGTCGACATCATGGAGGCAATCCACGTGTACCTCTAATCCCTGTTCTCTTCATTGCCCACAGCTTCAATTTGAGCACAGATCCCACGCATCTGCTTTACAAGCGCCTGATGATGTATCTGCAGTTAAAGCAGAGTTTCAATTTCCAGACGATACCCGAATTTAACATATTCTTCTACTCCCAGGAGCCGGAGCATCAGCAGTATCGAGAGTTTATTGTGCAGTTGCTAAGCAATGGCATCAAATGCAGTGCGGATCTGTTTTTGCTGGTGTCCACCAATACTTTTAAGGTGCTGCTCAGCTTCTATAGCTCTCAGTTAGCCAGCCTTGACACCGTACTCCTGCTGCTATCCGTGCTCTCCACCTGTGTGAAGATACCTGGCGCTGTCAAGATTATGCTGCAGCATGTGGGAATCCTCTCCTGGCTGGAGAGTGTCATACGCGACACACAGTTCCATCAATTCGACGTCATTGAGGGCGTCATTAGCATAGTAAATAATCTGTGGTATGCCGTCGCCGCCAGTCAATCGGAGCTTGAAGCGGATTACGCTCATATCCAGCTACGTATTCAACGTCTGGTGATCCAACTGCTGCCTTTACTTTCTCCACGCGTATCTATTCCTGGTCTCGCTCGGTTTCTTAATGTGTTAGCCAAAACGGGAACCAGCAGTGGTCAGCACTTAGCCCTGCCTGCCCACCAATTGGATCTGCTGCTCGACTGCATCGCTCGCCAATGGCCGGAACAAATTGCCAGCGTCCGATATATACGTAGCTTTGGTGGCACCTACGCTTGTCCTCACAACGAATACTGCGACTGGCTGGCCAAGGACCAAAAATTGGATGTGCATTCGGTGCTGGCTCTCTCCAGTCTTCGTCAGTTTGTCGTCGAATGGTGGCAAGCACACACTGTCCCTAAATCAGAGCTTGAGAAACAAGAAACTGTAAATCTAGAAGCGTTATCGTCATAGTAATTTATAGTTTTTAGAAAGATAAAAACAATCAAATGGTGTTAACTTAATGTATGTAGTCTTAAAATATGTTGATAATATAATTTTCCACTGAATGCAACTAGTTTTTATTATACCCTTAAAAAAAAAGGGTATAATGGTTTTGTGCAAAAGTATGTAACAGGCAGAAGGAAGCTTCTTCGACCCCATAAAGTATATATATTCTTGATCAGCATCAACAGCCAAGTCAATTTAGCCATGTCCGTCTGTCCGTCTGAATGTATGGGCGCGTAATTAAAATTAAAAAATTTTAGGAATTATATATTCCTTACCATATATATTAAGATTTTAGAAAGTAATCTTTGAGCCAATTTCATTTACATATTAAAAAGTTAAAATGAAAGACCTTTTTGTTAGTTTCCAATATAAGTAAGTATTTAACAAATAATAGTTATATATACAAGTTATGTTATGCTATAATTATTGTGTCGATACAATATTGCGCATTTGTCTAATGGCCGCCACCAGACGCGGTTCACAGCCACTGCTCAAATTAAGATACTGATCGGGAGCGGCTTTAAGCAGAGTTAGGATCTGTGATAGCTGTAAATTGATGGTAAGGCCAAGTTCCTCGAGCACATTCGACAAGTACTCAATGTCCACACCCAGCTGGGTGGTAGACGAAGCGGGCAGCGATTTAATTTGCAAAATTTGTGTCTGGTACATGACACAGCATTGCTCGACGACGAGGGACAGCAGAACGTCAGCACATGGAATGGCCTGGGTGTACTTGATGTTGCACAGCTCCAAAGCTTGCTTCAGGAGCGCCGATGGTGAAAGGAGCAACGGTTCCAGATGTTGTGGCAGAGTGAGCAGATACTGCCCAATCTGTGTGATGCTCTCCTGTGGAGCAAAGCTAAATGCGGGCATGTTAATGCCAGTCGAAGTGAATGACTCGACGGGTGGACGTATGTGCGCCAAATGCACCTCAATAGGCTGCAATAAGATGTTCAATGTGATGTCATGCGTCTCGGCTAGGTATGTTTTTAGTGTGGTATAGATCTGGGGAAAGATGCCGAGACTATCTGCACTTGTAGCCGCCGTTGACTCCGAACGCTTCTGCACATAATCTGCAATGTTGGAGAGGATTTGCTTATGCGTTGCCTGTTCGCAAGTCTGGTAGATGGTTATTTGATTCGTTGCAGCAGGTTGTTGCAGACGGTTTGCCAAGGTAGTCATACGTGAATGAAGCAACTGTTCAAACTGATGTAGTTGCAACTGGAAATCGGCAAGACATTGCAGCTGCGACATAGTGTACTGTAGTAAAGACCAGTTTTCACTGCGCGCTGTGTCCGTTGCAGCAGCACTACTGCCGCCACCAAGGCTAAGACTTAGCTGGCGCTGAGTGCGACTAAAGTTCTCCAACTGACGCTTGAATATTCCATTGAGCACCGTGATAAGCTTGCACAGTGCCAGATCATTGGTTATGGAGGCACAACGAGTGCAGGCTTGGTGCAACCACTCGAACAGTTTACGTGTGCTGTCCTCCAGATGACGCACGGCATCGCTGGGCGTCGTCTGATTGGAGAGCAAACGATCCACTTGTGTCGACAGCTGTGTTTCCTCCAATCTTGGATATTGCTGTATAAATTTATGGAAATACTCAAAAATGGATTCTCCCAGTTGTCGATGTTGATCAGGCGACAATTTAATTTGTGACTGTTCCAGTGTTGTGCTGAGATGTAGCACAAAATTTTGATTCGCCTGTGCATACTGGCCCAACAGTTCCAGACGCTCATTGGACGTCTTCAACAGTTGTAGAATATGGGCATCCCGTGTGGGTTGCAAAGCTGGCAATAGTTCAGCGATAACAAGGAATGGCTGGGATTGAGCTACTTCCACTGAATCATCCTCGGCAAACAACTGAACACACCACTTGAGTTGGCGCTGGCAGTGTTCCAAGAGTTGATCATAAAAGAGCGTTAGAAAATGTTGCGGGGTCGGCTGAGACTCGGTGACCTGCAGTTCCAGCGTTTGCTTCCACTGCTGCTGTAACACGTTTTTTTGCACCGCACGATAATATTGCTGCAGTTGCGGTAATCGCTGAATGCTTGCAAAGATTTGCACGTGCCGCTGTGCTTGCTCTAAATTCGATTCGGCAAAGCATTGCACCAGGCTGGGTGACGCCATGGCTTCCAAACGGTTCTTGAAATCCTCAACCTGTGTTTGACGTTCCGCATGTCCAGGCAACTGTTCCTGTGCCTGCAGCGACTTTTGCAGAGCGGTCAACTTATCGCAGACACCCTGTAATATAAATCAATATAATGTCAGTCGTTCACAGATTTTCAATTATGCATTAAGGCACCTTCATATCGTTGCGTTCAAAGCAGTCCTCCAACTCGGCCAGCAAGTTTCCCCAACCATCAGACTCCTGCAGTGATTCTTTGGCTGTTTGTAATTTAGTTTGCAACGTATTTAAGCGTTCTAGGGTGGCCATGCAGTCACCCGTCTCTTCTTGCACGGCGGCAACTTCCTGACGCATTGCGCTCATTTTTTGCTGCAGCATTGCCACATCGCTTTGAAGCGTTGCCGCCTCTTTGGCAATGCGTGGCATACTGGCCACCACCTGCTGACTGGACTCCTCGACGGCATAGTTCACCTGCTGTACGTACAGTTGCAGTTTAGCCACGTAGCTTTGTATGAATGAAGTGGCCGTGGTGCTCTCTTTCTTATCATTTTCTTCTGTATATTTTTTGTAATTCGCATTAATCCAATCGGCGGCGGAGAAATTCGACTCTGACAGCGCCGAAATATCCATTTTAACACGAATTCGGCGATTTTATCAATTATATTATGCTCTTAAGTTACAGCTGTTTTATTTGCAGTGTTGGCAAATGTCTGTTAATGTTTTTACTATGCCTTACAGCACTGCTCTATTTCGCATTGATGGTTTTGCATTTCGTGTTATTATTGTTTGCGAGGAATAAAGCAAAAATAAACAAATCGAAACATATTTAATAATATTATTTATAGAGCTAGTTGTACAAGCAAGGTGTGCTGAAAAAACTATTACCAACCTAAATAACACCAGGTAAAATAAAATAGCTCGTTCAATACTCTTAGAAAATAATCGCACACATAAACAGATGTATATTTGACTCTTGAGCAACGATTTGTTTAAAAGTGAATGTTGATGTTTATATTAGTCGGTAAAACATGTCATTTGCCAAACCCGATGATCCGTGGCAAGTGAAAAACAATAGCAGTGAACAGAAAGAAAACGGCAACACTGAGGTAATTGAAAAGTTCGAAGATAATTTCAACCCCAATAAAGAGGAGAAAATCGGCGATAACGAAAAAAGAAGTAATGCTACAAGCTCAAAACATCTAGAGCCACTGCCTGATTCGGCAAATTACTTGCAACTGCTAGGTAAGTGAAAAAGTTACATATAATCAAAAGATATTTGTGTCATTATTGTGTTTTTTTTTTCATACACACGTAGAGCGAAAGCTACAAAAGGTACAAAAAGGAAGTAAATTGTTGGACTCCCTACAGGAAAAGAAAGAGGATTGTATGCGAACACTACTGGCTTCTGACGGTGGCGTGCCAGAAAGAATATTCGAGGAACAGTTCAACTTCGATACGCCCATTGAAAGCGGCCGCTTGCATCGACACCTACTCCCTGTGCAGGCGGTTACAGTGGGCGAAACAGTACAAATAGTCAAGTACGACGCTCTCGAAGATCAGTCGGACGACGAACAGCAGGAGGAAGGGCAAACGGACGACAATCAGGATAAGAAAATTAATTAGAGCATCATATAATGGATTCGATGTTTGGTAATGTGTTTCTGTTTCTCACTGATTTGGCATGGAAGAGTCGTTTAACCATACCAGTGTTAGTGACGACAGCTTTCCTGGTTATGGACATACGACTGCAAATCGAGATTAACATAGAAACTGGACAAGTGGTAGGTCGACTTACAACTTACAGTCTAAATCTGTGAATAACTGAATCGCTTTTTACCATCGTACAGAACGCCAGCGACATGGATGATGCCGAGGCGTTTGAAGAACATTTGATTGGAGTGCATGACTTGGATGAGGAGAGTGTTTACTCGGAAGATCTCGAGGATCACAGCGAGTACAGCAACGGAGATGGTAACAGTAGCAACACCTCACGCTACAGTGTCGATAACTACGATGATTTGGGCTCGGAGTACGATAATGAGAATGATATTGAAGCTTACTTTGTGTACGATGGGCACTTCTAACTAGATGTCGAATATACATACATAAATTTTAAGCGTAAAGACCCGTGTATATAAGATATTTAATACTTTAGACATATATATATATATATATATATATATATCTGCATGCATACCCTCCCCCTCAGCATAACGTATTTGTGTATTCAGTGTAACAATTTATAACCAGTTCTCAAACCAATTAACATATGTTGCCTTTTTATTACTTTTATTCACATGTATAGTTTGATCAATTCGTCGCTAACCGCCGATGGCGTCAGTATGCCCAGATCGGTGAACAGTAGCGTAATATATGCAGGCGGTGTATAATCGACCAGCGGATGCACCTTTGACACATCATTTAAATGTTTACGCGAGTACTAAAAATAATAGAAAGAAAACCCGGTTATTAAAATGTAAATCAAGCTTTATGCATTGTCGTCTATCATACCTTGTACTCGTTGGGTAAATCTCTTTGATTTAATGGGTATAGGCGAGTGAACTTAAAGCTCTCAGAAAGGACATAGAAGGGTTTTTTCATTTCCCTAGCACACAATCCCATTGTATAGGAGCCGATGCGATTAATGATGCCTCCGCTCTCCACGACTGCCTCGGCGCCGACCATAACAAAATCAACCGATTCCATCACATAACCAGTGGCAGAGTCTAGTATTAAAGTGCAATCAATGCCTGCTGCTTGCAATTCCTGCACCATCTGCTCACTAAAAAATAAATACAAATGCAAAAGATATATTATATGTATTCCGACTACAGCTTACTGTTTGTTTGTTACCTACCCAGAGTTGCCGACACCGCCCTGCGTTACAAAGACGTGAAAACTCTTCTTGTTTTGAGATGCTGCGATCAGTGCTTTCAGGACGACGCGTGATCGCGAGTGAGTGAGAATGCGACAGCCATCGCTAATAAAACGTTGTGCTTGTTGTGAAATGACTTGACGCGAATTCAGCAACTTGGTTAGGAAGATTTTACCACGATTTAACATAATCTGCCGGCATTCTTCCATGTGTTTGTCATCCAAGCTCAATGTAATGAAACGACAAAATAATTCTCCTGCAGACACGATGGCAGCAATGGACAGATCTGTGTTTCGCATGGCTGCTACAGCCTCGCGCATTGTGGTGTGCAGGATGTGTATGGTGCCAACTGAAAGTATTTTTTAAAATATTAAGTTTTTAGATGCATATATGAATTAGTACATACATTGTTTCTTTTCCAAAATCATTAGCAGCGTTTTAATTGCTGCTATACCAGAGGACATGTCCTTGTCATCTTCCTGCAGCTGCAGAAAATATTTGACCACGTCTGAAAAGTTACAAAGTTAAAAAACAACTTGTATTTATAAGTTTAAGTTGCTTACCAAATTCTTCGGCAGATTTTGTAATTTGTGGCATTTTGAAAGGCGGATTTCAACTGTTCCTCGTTGTCAACAAATGTGTTTCGAACAGCTGTTTTATTGGTGCGGGGTCGTTACACGTATCAACAGACTGATAACGAAATCAACCACAACTGGTTAAACAAACAAATGTCTTCAGATTATGAAGAGTTGAAAACTAATAAGAATATCTTAAAGTGTGACCAATTTGTAAATATATATATTTTTACGAAAAAAATGACTTTTTGAGAGCATTTTTGCATGTTTCCTTTTTACCAGTGTTGTTTCGCAAGTACATTTGGACAATTGCCCAACACTGTCCGCCGGGGCTAAAAGTAAACAAAAATTGAGAACAGTGGCAAATGTTATTTTGTTTTCATTTTGTTTTTTGGCATAAAATCAACTCAAAATTAACGGAATATGCATTAAATTAGACACGGCTACAATTAATTGACTAGGAAGCCGACTGCAGTTTTGGTAAATGCGTTTAGACGACGTTTAGTTGGTGGACCACGAGCGATTATGTTTAAACTCGAGTCCTATATAACACCAATTTTGCTGAACTACGTGGCGAAATATGTGAAGAACATTCGCGATGAAGATGCACAGGTATCGCTGTGGGAGGGCGAGGTGACGTTTTACAATCTTGACTTGCAATTGGACGTACTTGAGCAGGAGCTGAATCTGCCCGTTGAGCTCGTCTCAGGCCACATACACGAGCTCTCAATTCAAGTGCCATGGACAAAATTAACATCAGAGCCGGTGCGTATTGAGATCAGTACAATTGAGTTTGTCGCCAAGTTGCCTGATGAAGAGACCAAGAAAAAACGTGCCGATCAGCAGCAAGAACAACGACGTAGGCGTGCCGCAGAAGTTTCTGATGAGCAGCCGGCTGGACCCGCTATCAGTTCGGGTGTGGTCAATAAGATCATCAACAACATCAATTTGCAGTGCCACAACATCATACTTAAGTATGTCGAGGATGACATTGTCGTCTCCATGAATGTGCAGTACTTAAATTTCTGCGCCGCTAACGAGAAATGGGAGCAAGCTATGGTGGATGTCAATCCAGTGAAAGTTCTTATGCGCAAGCTGCTGCAGGTATCGGATTTAACCATTTGTCTGGACAAGCGCAACACTGCCGGTCGTATTGAGGTGTGTCAGGAGCCAGTTCTGTATCGTTGCACACTGGAGGTCCGTGTGCTCCGTAAACATAATGTGAACACCGTCAGCACATCCAGCACAACACGGATTGGCGTATTCACCAAATCACTGGACATAAATGTATCATCACTGCAGTTGCCTATGGTCATGAAGCTGGTGAAAATCCTATTGGAGCTCAAGCCTGCAGAAGAGGAGGAAGTTGTCTTCAATTTAGATGAGCCAGTTGAGTTTGGCAATGTTCCCACATCTACGGAGACGCCAAACAATGAAGCGTCTGCCTCAATGTTTCGGCGTGCATGGAATTTATTGCCCAGCTTTGATGCTGCTCCAGCCTCTTCATCAGCTAACGATCCCATTGGCCATAGTTTTGATATGGGTGTTTATGCGGAGGAGTTAAATTTTATGCTCAAGAATTCAGAGCTAATAACTGACCAGGCCATGGGTGGCATCAAGCGCATACGCTATACTCCAATCCTGCGTATTAGCCTAGGTGGCATATACTACGAGAGGACACAACTTAAGGAGAGCGACTGGACGAATGTTAGAGCGGGTCTGTCCAGCATATGTATGGAACCGCTGGGCGTTTATCGCAGCGATGATCCCATGGATCGCAGCTTAGTTGACACACAAGAGGTAATAGCGTTCATTAAAATATAATCTATGATTCATCGTTTGTGCCACCAACTTTTATCGTTTTTTTTTAGTTCCACATTGGACGTGCGTTTATCGACAAGAGTTTGTTTGATGAGCAATATACGATTGCGGACCTCACCTGGTGCAGCAGCAATCATGACGACTACTTTGCACGCAACACCGACGAGTATATGCTCTTCCGAAGTCCGGTTCTCGCCTTTGACATTGTTGAGTGTCCTTCTGCGCCGGTCAGCAATAAGCAGGGATCGGAGGCACCGCTGAAAGATCCAGGGCTCCGCGTCAAGTATCGGGTGCTGTCGGCTGGCATTACATTCCATTTTACGCAGTCGTTACTTCAGGTTAAAAATGTAATTAGTGATTTATTGCGTCCTTACGATTACACAGGATATCATGCAGAGTCCGACAAAGATGGTAACAAAACACCAGTGACCAAGGAGCAGGAATACAAAACCATGAACATGACCTATGCGGATTCCGAATATCTGATTGGCTTTATGCCCAAGTGCAATTACAAGATTCAGCTGCGCGACATGGCCATAAAGTTTTATCCTCGACAGCAAAGTGCAGAAAGTTCGACGCGCATCAATCAGCATCGACTGACAACCACCGTCAACCAATCCCTGTTACCCTATCTACAGGTGAAACTATCTCTAGCCGAGGGCGTCATTTCTGGACCAGCGAACCCCCAACGCCTGTTGCAGCTTATTACACATCTGCAGGATAAGCCACGCGAAATAATTAAATCTTGCTACAATACCTACAAATTCAATGTGAAAAATCTAACCATAATGGCGGTCAACACGACACCGGAGATGGGCAAGGCCAAGCTATTAAATATCCCCAGCATGAATGTACAGTTCAACCGATTACTTCTACCCGAATACTGGCGTGTTAATTTGGCTGCCCTGGAAACAGCTGAGATACAGACGGAGCTTGTTAATATGGAGTTCTCCAAGCGTGAACTGGTGCTGGTCAGTAATATCATACCCTTGATACTCAATTACGACGGTGCACAGTTGAACGTCCTTGCAAAAATGGTAGCTCAAGCCAACCTCTACTCTGATGTAATTCGGCTGCAAACGTTGATTACCAAAGTGCATTTCAACTATCGTAAATATCACACGCATCTGGCCTGGCTTTTCTCATTGCGTAGCCTCAATACTGATGTCTATCACACAATGATGAATATACGCAACGTGGTGGTATCGACAAAAAAGGGTGCATCCCACAAATGGCTGGAGTTTCAGGTACAGCTTCCACTGGAATCCGAAAATAATCACGAAATCAAACCCGCAACGGCGGCCTGTCTGTGGCTTGAGTCCACTCGCCTGACCTTGGATATTTATCTACTTCAGTTTCTTAACTCGTTTATCGGCATTGGGCCTTGTGCTGAACTTGGTAAGTACTACACTATATAAACATTTATATTTCTATATACTTTTTCTTTGCATTCTTTACAGATATTATTGAACATGACTTTGAGACGTTTAGTCAATCGGAAAAGTTCCCTTCATTTTCATCAATCTCCCTTAATTCAATGCCAAGACTGTCGCATAGTGAAATAAATGTCCGTCGCGTAAGCCGCACGAATAGTCGAAAAATATCCATTCCTGCAGAGACGATACACGCCAGTTCTGAGCGCGATGAGAAACCTGCCACACAGCCGGAACTTGTTAAAGAGGAATCCGTGCCCGAAATAGGTGAAGCCACGAAGGGTATCAACTTGTTGGCGCTTATGAGCAAGTTGGGTACTATGGTTGTATTCTTTGAAGTAGCAAAAGTACGGATCGATGTGTGCGAGGTAATGCTGCGCCAAGCTAGTAAAGATTCGGATGTGGAGTTCACATCCATTCGGCTGTTACGGTTGCGAGTTAAGTCAAGCAACGGTGACGAAGTTCTTCGCGGCAACATACGCACCATCATCAAGGGGGCTAACCCTCCGGATCTTTGCAATTGGATTATGGAGCTCAGTGATTTTTATGTCTGCTATCGTCGGGATAACGATTTTGAGATGATTGTTGAACCAGTGCGGACAACAATTATGCTGGCATTATCCCATAAGAAAGTCGAGGTACCAGCGCTGTCGAAGAAACCAACAGGCAATATTTCAGAAGATAAATATTCCCAGACACCCTCAAAAATAGTTGATCTTAATCCAATTCCTGAAACAGACACGGTTGACCCTACGATATTGCCGGGCATATTCTCAATTAATGTGCACGTTGACATGTCAGCAATAAACATTTTTGGCCGTCACGTAAGTAGTTGCGTTGACTTTTCATTTGGAAATGATTATATCTTGTTTTTGTGCAGGTTAAACTTTTGCATGAACACTATACAATAGTTCATGCAATCTGTAAATCTCTGCATCTGGAAAATGACGCAAGTCGTTGCCCTGAAGTTATACGCAATCAAGGTTTGGAGATTCACACAACTAGTGCACAAAATTATCCCGTTATAAAAGAGTTTTTGGAACTGGATCCTAATTTTGAGCCATCTAAAAAGCATTTGGGTATGCTTGATTATAAATATCTCCTTCTATCTTCTTTTTTATAAAATAACCTCTTTGTAGTTGAGAAAATTGGAGCGACAATGATTATCTTTTGCCAATGGACTATTCCTCGAATATCTTTAGAAGTGGAATGCTTTTGCGATCGCCGCGGCAGCAAGGTGTTAATAAGTTTTGAAGATCTTCTGCTAAATGTGGATAGGCACGAGGATTTTACCAAAATCACAACCAAAATGGAAAACGTGAGCTTAAACTACTATGAGGGTACAGTTACGGGTGACTGGAAACTTATGGATAATTTCCACATTAAAATGCTTGGAGACAGTACAAATTTGCCACTAATCAGTGTTGTGATTACAACTGTCAGTCTGCAGGATTTGTATACAAAAATTGGTGCTCGCGTTCTGGACAAGAAGCGTCGCACCATTTCTGAGCTCATAATTGAGGTGCAGCCCATTGAAATGATATTGGATCTGGAGTGTATGACTGAATTTTTGATTTCGCAATGTGAAGTGCTGGAAATATTGCGCTCCGATTATAGCAAATCTTTTAACACGGTTCAACACCATCACAAGGCCAGCATAACCACTGTGCAGGATTTGCCCATTGTGCATCTGAACAGTAAGGGCATTTACATCTATAGTCCAGTGGCGACAGCAAAAAACAGCTGCAGTGTTCTGTTGCTGCGGGTGAGTGGAGATAATTTTGAAGTGAAGCAAGGTTAATTAATCATTTTGTATACGCCAACAGATAGAGAGTATTAAGCTGACTCCGAGTGTGGAGAATCCTTTGGTTCGTCAACCCATTCGTTCGGATATCTACAATAAGGCCGCTGAGCTCAACATGCTGAGTACTCCGGGTGCACTCGTTGAGGATCGCCAGTACGAGTTGAGTGTACGTAAAATTTCCCTGTGCTCTGGCAATTGGATGCAAACGCAACAGTATCGATTGGCGAAGTCGCTGTCAAATATGCACAGCAATCCGGCTTTGGAATGGAACAATCAGTCGCGCTCTACCGAACTAGAGTACATGGACATATTCAAGGACTTTGATTTCATAACTGTCTTTGCGCCAGCAATCAGCTATGATCGTTTTCTGGTTTGTGGCGAAAGTGTCGAGTATAATTGTGTAGCTGATTTTGTGGCGACGCTTAACACACACCAAATTAACCTCATGTCCAGCATAATAAAGAGCCTGAAGCGATTAAATAGGTAGGTTTCTTCTAATACTTTTTCAAATTGAGTACTAAAAGCAGTATACGTTTCAGGATTTTGGAAGAGTCGTGCACCAAAAACTGTGTTCCGCTTGACACTGTTTTTACTAATGGCAAAAATACTTCTACGGCTAAAGCCAAAAATACTTCTACGGCAAGTATCATGAAGCAAATTCATGAACAATGGTCGCAGACAAATCATAAAAAACTAAACGTCGTACCAGACGAGCTTTCAAATGCCAAAAGTGATACTCTTTTCCGTTCCATTCAGAGCGACTCGGGAATTAACATAGCCAACAAAGTGCTTGGTGCGCAAGCTCCGCAGTCAATGACGCAGGAATCACGTGAAACCATTCGACAAAAACTGATCTACCCGCGTAGTGTCTCCTTTGTAGCGGGCATTTTTTCAATGAAAATCTATGATGTGCAGGAGTTGAAGGACCAGATAATGCTGAGACCTTTGTTTCTAGTGACGATATCGCAGCCCAGTTTTATGGCAAGGCAAACATTTCGTTCAGTCATTACGCAGGCTTCAGTCTTCAACTTCAACATACACATGGCTAAGTCTGGGAACGAGCGTGACTTTATCGAGTATAGCGATGCATTGAGTTGTCCGTTCTCCGAATCCATCTTCGACACACAACCCGGCACTTTAGGTAGCTCAGGCATTCCACCACCTCTGCTCACCGTCAAGACGCACATCGATCGCAATCAACATGTTGAAGTGGATGTTGAACTGCGCAAGCCAATGCACCTGCGCATATGCGAAGAAAGCGTGAAATTTCTCTCCAGCGAGTTTATTCGCATGTATGCCTTGCTCCAAGAAACAACGTATTTCCCGCAACGCAGCGAACGACCAGTGGTGCATACGACGCCACTACGCCAACTGAAGCTGCACTGTTTTAATGCGGATCGGTTGCATCTGGCCTGTGATCGACTAACAGTCAATTTTAACGATGAGGCACAAACATATAGCTGCTCAGTCGTGTGTCTAGACTTTAATGCTAACGTCAAGTTTAGCCCACGACCGCAAAAGGCATCTATTAAGTCGACTTTGGGCTCTATCTATGTGACGACAGGCGAAAAAATTTTCCTGCATCCGCTCCTGTTGCGTCTCTCCGCCGATCTACTCAGTGAAACGTGGTGTGATCAGCTGCTGACAAGCATCACCCTTAAGCTAAATGTACTGCACGTGGACGCGAGCATTCTGAACATTGTGCATCTGCGTAAAGCACGCCAAGGTCTGGATAATATTTCAACGCATGTGAATAGAGAATGGTTGCAATTCCTTCACAATCGTCCCATGCTTGGTCAACCTCGTAAGGTGCCACCTACGCAGCTGCTACAGTACACACCATCCCAGGGTGAGATTGTTCGCTCTAAAATGGCTCATAAGCCGAAAGCGGAATTTTATCAAGATGATTTGCGGTATGATTTTTTCGTTAAAAAATAGTTTTGTTTAACTTATTAATTAATCACTTGATTTGCAGAGCTGGCGCCTTTCAGTTTGTCTATCTGAATACGGATACAATGCTTCCTTTGCCCTACCAGGTGCAGATTATTAAAAAGAACTTTGGCATAATTTGTTGGCGTTATCCACAGCCACGCCAGATGAGTCGCATACACATCTATCCTGTACCAATGCCGGTAAGATAATCAAACAATATTTACGATTTCACAGTCCATACATCAGTTTGTTTCCAATGTATCTGCAGGTTGAGAATCCCATACATATCAAATGTCGCATGGAATATTTTAGTGAGACACATGAAACATTTTTGCACTACTGTGATTTTGAGCTCTCGGAGATAACAAGCAAGAAATTGACCCTGCCCGAACGCATTATATGTGCGAACATTTGGCGGGTTGTGATCATGCAGTCGCTTATCTCCGTCGATGGTACTTGCTTCGATGCAGAAGAGGACGAAGAATTGCAATCGGTGAGCATGAAGAATAGACTCACTTAATTGATCAAAACTTATTTACTTACCTTTCCAGATTGCGAGCAGTCGCGTCGTACAGGATCTTAAGGGAGAGTTGGATAACGATTTTATATTGCATCCCAAGGTTTTAGTTGGTTGCATGCGTATCGATACCACCTTTTTGGCAGCGCTGGTGCCAAAGCTTCAGTTGCTGCTCTGCTGTCAAAATATGGAGCTAAACTTTTTAAATCAGCCAGATGCATCGAATGTGCTGCCGTTGCGTCTCCAGAAATACAGCTTGAAACGCACTACGGAAATCTGGCAGACATTTCTCACTGTTCAAGTGGACGATCTGCAGCTGCATGCGTCAATCCTTACGCGCTCCGATTTCAGCACCGAGTTGGACTTTCGCAGTCGTATCAAATGTCTTGATTATGGCTTTCTCAACATGCTGGATATCATGGAACCTATGAGCTTCCACAGCTACTTAAGATACAACGAAAAGCAGCGATTGCTGCAAGCGAACTTTTTGCTGGACAAATTGCGCTTCAATTGCAGTTCGTGTGTAATTCATACGCTGCTCTGTGCCAAGCAGCACTGGAAGGAGCTCTTGCAGCAAGCCAACGTTGTTCACACCTTAATGCCCAAATGCGTTATTGCCAATCGTTTGCAGATTCATCTCACCTTTGGTCAGACCGGTACGAGCGAGCGTATCTCTTTAGTGCCACAAGAACTGCGCCCTTACTACTTCGGCAGCGACTTTCATAGCCAGGAGCTAACGTTCTTCATAAAGAATCCAGAAACGAATGAGGTGGATGTCAGTGATTCTGTGCACATTGCCCTCAAGTTTGATGATGATTATATGGTGCACCACTTACGAATTGGAAAGCATTGCATAACGATTAAGCAGCGCAAGTTGTCAGTCACACAAGTTTATGTCCTGGTTAAGGGTCAGATTGAGATTGTCAGCTTTATGCCGTTCGAACTGCTAGCCGAGTTTCGAGAAGAGGGCAAAGAGTACGATGAACAAGCTCCAAGCCATCTGGCACATTTGCTTGCCGAGAAGGGACGCATTTCCTTCTATCATGAGGTGATGCATAATGTAGATGTCACAATGCGGTTCGTTGCTTAATTGGGGTTTATTTTAAATTCCATTATCTTAATATTTTTTTTTTACAGTCTTAAACTGGGTTCGGGTCAAGGCAAAGGACGCACCGGTGATATCCCACTAAAACCCAACAATAGTCTACCTTGGCTAGTCAAAGTTCCAACCCATTTGCCGCAACAGTTCATCAGCTTGTGGGTGCGAATCCTTCGCGAGGACATTGATGTGGGGAGTGTAGATAATTTTAAGGCGCAAAGAATACTAGTGAGCATTTGGCCAATCTTTGAGATTCGCAACTTACTCAGCTGTGAGTTGCCAGCAACGGAGCGCAGCACCGAGGAACGCTTTGCCATTCCAGGTGGAGGTAAACGAAAAGCTTTAAGCACAGCGACAACCCATTCCACTGAGCATTGTGTGAAATTTCAATATCCGTAAGTATTTGCTTTAAGTAATAATATTGCATCTAACAATAAATTTAATCTTTATTTGAAGATGCGCCCTTGGTCCCGCTTCCCAAAGCGAATACAGGTTTATGTTAAAGTCCATGGATTGGCACAAGTTCTTCCACTTTGAAGCTGCAGATTGGAACATTGAGAGCACGCTGCACAGGCTGGACAAGCCACCGACGCTCAAATGGCCACTAAATGATGCTGAGGAGCTGCGAGTGCAGCGTCCTTTTGAACTCCTCAACAAGCTGGATGTGCAGTACCGAGCGCAGGCAACCCGTGAGTTTTCCTGTACTCTGGGCCTGGAAGTTTCCGCCTGGGCCATGTTCATCAATGACACGGGGTTAGATGTGAGCATATGTTTGGCCACGGAAGATGCTCGCTATCAGATTCGAGCTAATTGCTTGGAAATGTTGCCAGTGCTGAATAGCTCTTTCACTATCGATGTACCCTTTGGCTCCAATTGGATACCCTCGATGTCTATTTGCTTAGAGAACCAGACGCCGTCAACAGCTACTGGACGCAATATCCTTTTGCGTGTTAATTCCTTTGTGGACCTAGTCTTTGTGCGTAATGAAGATGTAATCCGCATGATGCTCGACTTTAAGTTTGAGGATGGACGGCGAGTATTCAAGTTGCGCTCCAAGTTTGTCATTGCCAACTTTACGGATGTGGTGCTCTATGCCCTGCCCCTAACCATGGATCACAAGGAAACCTCTGGACGCAACGATGTTAGCTCTCTAGACTTTGCAAAAAATATACGCAGTCTTATATCTGTTACGGCAAAGCATAATGCGTAAGTTTTAGTTTGTTGTAGTTTTGAATACGAACTGAAATCAATTTAAAATATTTGTACAGAAGCATTGGCTCCACCATTGAGTTGTTCCATGATCTGAATGCTCGGAAGGTAAAGCACACATGCGACACTGCTTTTGTGTATTTTGTTTGCTTTGTGGTGAGCGGTCATAAGGACATATCCATTCCGATTCCATTAACATTGCCGTTCACTCGTCGCTGCTTCAGCCTACAGGATGGAAGTGATTCTATACCGCTTATGATTACGCTGATTGAGAAGGACAATGTTTACTATCTGAATGTGTTTAGAGACACTGCGCCCGCCGTTATAATCAGCAATAATACTAGTTTGAAGTTAATTGTAGCTCAAACAAGCGCCTCGGGCAATAGCAATGTGACCTGCACGACACCCGAGTTTGCAGGCAAGAACTTTGAGTGGAATCAACTTATATCACCATATAGCAAGTGCTATTACACTCCACCGCAAATGTATGCTAATTTTCCCGATGTGGAGTTCACCATGTGCAACCTATCCTTGGCTCTTTACGATGGTGGGTATAATAAATATTCACAATTGGAATTTAAATTTCATAATGTTTTTCTTACAGATAATTCCACTAAAGCTAAGATAAAGTGGTCCAAACCAATACGCACAGATAAATCGTGGAAGAAATTCATACATGTTCCCAATCATGGGGATATTAAAGTGGTAATCTGTGATAAACATCGGGCAATACGCTTTAACATCTACTACATAGCACAACAGCTGGAATTTTCCGTAAAGGACATACGCTCACGCCTCAAACAGCCGGAGACTGCACAACCCCTTCTCCCGGAGAACGTAAAACAAAATCCATCGACAGAGCAGAATATAGCTGATCCAGAGCCCGAGCGCACAGCTGACGATTGCATTCACTTTAGGGATGATTGTGATGATAGTCTAAAGATCTCAGTGCGTTTGTTCATCAAAAGCTTTGTGTTCAGCCTGCAATCGAATGATCGGCAACGAGATTATCTCAAGACTGAGGTCTGCAACATGTATGCGGATGATGTTATGTTTGCCTACGATGACAATGATGAGCTTCGGGAGCTGCATCTGCTATTGCCCAATCTTCAGGTGGACAATCAACTATACTCCAGTGGGAGATACGATTTCCCGGTGCTGCTGTGCGCCCAGGAATTGTACAAGCGTCAACCCTGTTTGCCCGAGGTCTATGACCTGGAAGCAGTGTATGAACGTCAAGCCAAATGTGCGCCAACATCCCTGCTGACCTTTGTGTTCTATCAGGATGAAATGCAGCTGCAGGCTGTGCAATGCCAGCTGCAGCCGTTGCGTGTGTATATTGAGGATGCGTATCTCAATCAGTTGCTGGACACACTGGTCGAATGCGCGCCCTCCAACTGTGTCTACACACCTGAAATGGATTGTGAACGCGTCCAATTGGCTGAGGGTCAGACCCTGTTGCCGGACCAGGTGGTTGCCCAGGCGTTGTATATCGCAGAGCCACTGCGTCTAAATAATTTCATTGTGGAGTCGGTTAGCCTGCTGCTCTCGGTGCACACATCTTCGCGACTTTATATTGCTTTGGATCATTCGCCGTTGTCCTTCTCCCGATATGAGCGTCAACAAATTCTGACTGTGCCGTTGCGCTTTGGACAATCGCTGGGACTTCACTATTTGAGCGGAGCAATCTTTGGTGCCGGCTGGGTAGTGGGATCTCTCGAAATCCTAGGCAGTCCCAGTGGACTAGCGCGCTCTTTTACCACAGGACTGCGGGACTTTATTTCAATGCCCGTGGAGGGATTGTTCCGTGGTCCGTGGGGTTTCTTTGTGGGCGTTACCCAAGGATCAGCTTCGTTGCTGCGCAATGTGACGGCGGGCACAGTGAACTCGGTGACTAAGCTAGCCGGCTCTGTGGCACGTAATCTGGATCGACTTACGCTCGACTCGGAGCACATAGAGCTGACGGAGGCGAGAAGGCGTGCACGTCCCCAGGGCTTCGCCGATGGTTTAACACAAGGCTTGACAGGATTGGGTATTAGTCTGTTGGGTGCTGTTGGCGGCTTGGCTCATCACACACTGGAGGCGCGCAGCTCCGTTGGTGTCCTTACAGGTCTTACAAAGGGAATTGTGGGAGCTTTCACTAAGCCCATCAGTGGTGCTGCTGAAATGCTGGCACTAACTGGACAGGGCGTACTCCACACGGTGGGCTTCAATGCTATGCCACAACAAGTGGAGCCAAGTGTGACGCGTAATATGGCACTGCATGCCAGTTCCTATCGCATCTGGCGTTTCTTGCCCGAACAGTTGTGCAATGATCAGATTCTGTTCTTCCAGGAGATCACACTAATGCTGAAGGGCCAACTTCGTCCGGCTCTGCTGTTTCTTACCTCCACACTGCTGGTTATTATGGAGCGACCTAGCGATGATCTGACATTCATTTTACCAGTGCTAAAGGTTGCGGTATTGGCTGATCGCGAAGATGCCTCCAAGATATATCTAAGTCTGAAGCCCGAGAAGGCTGATGACTTGGAAGGCGTAAGTAACATATACACTTCTCCTTTCTATTGTTAGTATGTTAATATATTTCTTTTACGTTTTGCAGCAAATTAAATACACCAATGAGCGTATTATTGACTTCCTAAATGCATCTCGTGCTCATTCAATGAACCACGATTCGTTGAGTGATCTGCTCCAGCTAAACGAACAGGATCAGGACGATCCCGTACGCCGGCGAACACAGTGCATTTTCTACATTAAGCCAAACATTGGTCAGCACCTAATGCACTACTTAAAGGTCATCGGGCAGACGCAGTGAACCAACCCACCAACACAACTTCCCCTGTACAGAACTGTATTGTTAACTAGATGCATACATATACTATTTATTCCATTAGTCCTAGATGCTTTCAAGTGTGTCCCATGTGCAATGTGCGCACCATTCCGCAAACTATATTAAATTCCTGTAAACTTTTCTAATGCCAAAAAAAAAAACAAATCAACCAAACTAAAGACAATGTGCTAAATTCTATGCAAAGTAAAATATTTTTGTTACCACTTTTCGATTATTTGACCTACTATTTACTCAATTCATTACCTGTTTGGGCTTGGCAGTTTTTCTTTTGTAAAGTTTAAGTTGTACAACAAATCATCAAATTGAGTTTGCCTTTTCGGAATTTCCGCTCACGTGCACCAAAGGACAATGTCGTCGTTGTGGAACATTGAACGTGCATGCCAATGCCGCAAGACTCAATTTAATAAAATTGATTTTAGTTAAGACCAGCCTCAAGCCAGGCAAATAAAACTATGTACCGCCCTGGCGCACAAATACCTACAACAATCTTTGGGCCAAAGAAATGTGCACAGGACAAGACACCAGGCGAAGGGAGGGCTCAGCAGCAGATGCCAGTCAATACGTTGCATACAAGTGCAGCAAGTGAACGAAACAACAACAAAAGAAAACACCAACATGCCCAACCGTAAAATTTTTACTTATCTTCACTACCCAATACCCACAATCCCCATACCCTTTCCGCACCGCAACAAATTGCTTCGCAATTTTTTTCGCTTAAAATAAAATTTACTCGGTGGTTCAGGGCTTTTCGCTGTGCTTTTCTGGTGCATAACCGAAGGATTCAATTATAACTGCCACCTTTGCCCAAAACCACGCACACTCGGTTATGCATGTGTGTATGTAATATATACATATATGTATATATAGATGCATGTATGCATAGATGCAAAGGGCGACTGCTAAAGTTGGCCAATTTAATGTGTTTGACGTCTGTGATATATACAAAACCATAAACTAATTTATAATACTAACAAGTTTAGGTCAAGTTCAATTTAACCACAACCGCTGATATTTTAATTTTCGAACAAAGCCTCAAATTTTGTTATGTAAAATCAGTATTAAATGAAATAAAACTAAACAATTTATTATTTAACAAGTAAGAAGGCTCTAGTCGAGTAAGCTCGACTAGAAGATACCCTTAACCCTTGATCACACAGACGGACAGACGGTCGGGCTGACAGACACACTCATATGTAAGTGTACCGCTGTACCGATGCTTGATGGTTTCATATCTCTGGTGTTTCTGAACTGATTTCAATAAAAATTTCACAGATGTTCATTATTTTGCTTATAGTTTCAATCCCAATTTTCAAATTCTCGATTTTCAAGATTTTTTTGTTATCAATTACGTGTGTATATCATAAGCCGGAAAAGTTATCGAAAATTTGAAACAAACTTGCTATGCCTAGGGGTTAGGAGAGCTTATATCCATAATCTGGAGTCTCTGGCCTTTCTAGTTCCTGAGATCGACGCGTTCATACATACAGACGGACGGGCAGACCTGATCAAGAATATATATACTTTATGGGGTCGGAGAAGCCTCCTTCTCCCTGTAACATACATTTGCACAAGACCATTATACCTTTTTTTACCTATTTCATGGGTTAAGGGTATAAAAAGACAACGACAGACCGGGTTGTGTATTGAAAAACACAAAAGTTGCATTCGCTAGAAAAGCAGTATCTTTTGATTATTTAAATCTCATCGCAAAAAGCCAAATCAAAATATTATTCTTACTTCTTTAGTTAATTTTTAATGCCAAAAAAAACTCGTCAAATTACCCATAGTGCGCCTATTCAATTGAATATTTCGCCCGATAATAATAATAATAATCAAATCAACCCAACCTACATGAAATTCACACGAACATGACATGAAAATCCTTTAACAAAAATTTTATGCACACTTTGCTTTTCGCATTCTCGCGTACAATGTTGTTGTTGTTGTAGCCTTTGTCTTTTATATCCGCCTTCTTGCCATGCCTTCTTGCCACAAACACACACTAGAAAAATATGCTTATAAGTGGATGAGTGTTGTGCGTTCATGTGTTCTGCGCTCAAAAGTAGGCAACGAATTGTGCCAGAAACAGGCGGCGGATCCCTTTGCCTTTTTTTTTTCCGGTTTTCAACAAAAGTGTTGAGTGTGTTTTTGAAAGTGTGTGCGAGTGTGTGTGTGTGAGGTGCGTTGTCGGTGGAAGTTTGAACAGGCTGTTGGGAAAACTGCTTTTAAAGCACGGATGCTGCACTTTATATAACATACACTATACCGGATTCGGTAAGCAAAAAGCAATACTGTTCACCTTACCTTGAAGATACTTTACGGTTGTATTAGATAAAGAGTTCATAAAGGTTGATTTGTACTCAATTTACCTTTATTGAATGCAATTTTTATTGAAAATGGCAAAAACTCAGAGCACATTTGTTAAAAGGAGAACTTAGTATAACACTCTATACCCTTAGTGCACTTCAACTAACAACTCAATCAATATCATTTATGTCATTGATTTATAGGTGAAGCTAATGCTTGCATGTAATTGCATACAGAGAGCACTTAGTGTAGCATTCCTATTACACTATAATGGATTGAGTGCGTCTTGGGCGATAGCGAATAAAATGCATTAACATGATTACTATCTAACTGTCAATTTATTATTAATGCACCCCTTTCTGACAGCTATGACATGCCCGAGTTCTATGTGACAATATTGGGTTGGGATAATTGTAGGGTATGCCAAAAAGCATATGAAATAAGCAACACTTTGCTTGTGGACTCACTTTTGTATGATTTTCGCATATTCATATTTGAATTTTCTTATTTTTTGTGAAAATTATATACAGTATGCATATTATAGTATATTCTTGGTACCAACACACACAAACGCATACACGGATACAAAATACATATCTTCTTATTTGTCAAAACGGAATTTCATATAGCAGAATCGCAATGATTGAATGGGGGGTTGAGGAGGGGGATTGGGAGGAGATATTGTACACATCTATGCAAATATTAGTAGCACAGCCCTCTAGCGATTTCAAATGAGGGACGCCCCAAACGCGAGATTTCTAGGAAAAGCAACCTAGTAGGTACAGATGCTCAATTACTTTGACACACATACACACACAAACACACACACGCACATAAAGCAAATAAAGGCAAATGCAATTTTCTCAAAAATGGTTACTTATAAAAAATTGATACAGCAACGAAAGCCAACAACAACAACGCCAAGAAGAAGATACAGCTTCAAGGTGTCTCTGAATGTAGCATATATGCATATATAGCATTTGAGAGGTTGTATTGTAGACACAACAACAAAAATGTCTGTTATGTATTAAGTTTTTTATACTCAATTTACAGAAAAGTCGTGAAAAAAAAAATCTCAAGTAACATCCGTTAATGATTTTTAATTCTTGGTAGGAGTAAAAAGTTCTTGTAATGAAGCGGAAAATATATTCGACTCAAACGTAAAAATCTAATTATAGTCTGATGTGAAACAAAGAAGAAAATTACTTGAAGCGGGCATATTATTATTCCAATGCGTTTAAATATATTTAGTATATGTAAAAATAATCATTTGTTTTTTTAAAAAAATGGTTGTGAGTTGTGATGGAAGCAGACACGTAGAATTATCTAACCGATTTTTTTTATGATGATTCCTAAATGATGGAAACTAGAGGTTACTAATATTTAAGCTGCAAATAAACTTTCTGAAGGATAATAACTTATTACCTTACTCAATAACCATCGCTAAGTCCATACAATTTGTAGAGTATAACTGCGTTGGTTACAACAACTTTACTATGTGATTTATATGCAGTGACGTCGATTTGTTTTTGCCACATTTTATGTGTAATATTTGGGGGCGCCGCTAGGCAACCAGTTTATTTATATTTACATACAATTTTATTTGATTTTTTTTTTTCATTTTTGCATTTTTTTTGGCACATCGACTTGCCCCAAAGCGCCGTTAGTTATGCTTCAGCTCCAGTCACCTAGACGCCAAACGTTCATCAAACGTTGAGGTTGGGTTTCTTTCAATCTGTTGCTCCTCTTGCGGTATAGTAACGGTTTAAGTGTATGTGAGAGTGTGAGTGAGTATGTGTTTGTGTGTGTTTTGGGTATTTTGTACATACATAGTTAATGCGAGAATCGTTTTGGGATTTCTTTTGGTTTTTGAAGTAAGATGCTTTATTCACAAAAATTCACATAGGCAGATATACATATACATACTTAAACATATCATATATATATATTTGTATATATATTTACACAATAATCTTTCACAACTCAAACTTGTTAAACTAAATTATAAAATTGAATTTTCAATTCATTCGTCGTATATATGTATAATTATAAACATGAAATAGTTTTATACATATATATTTTAGCTTATACACAAGGATATACGAATATAATTGTAGAAAGTCTTCATTATGCTTGAAATCGATGGATGACTTTAAACATTATATACTCTATCATTTACACATAAACTAGTTCATCAAAATTGTACTTAGACTTCGGTAATTGTATTCAAAACACACTTAGTGACATATTTTCTAATAGGAGATATGGAACAATAAACAACAAATCTGTCCCTAAATTTTTATATTTTTTTTTACTCATCTACACTCAGATGAAAATATAAGACAAAGTCCAAGAAATTTATTCGTAGAATAGTTTTTAAATTGAGTAATAATATTTAGCATTTGAAAAGTTCATAAAAATATATGTATTTAATTTTTCTAAGTATTTTAAAATTCTATCTTATAGCCATTTGAAGAAGTAGTTTTTCCGAGTGTAGACTGCGCCTTTAACAATTTGTATAGCTCATAGCAATCAATATAAGTATCAGCTGGATGGTTGGTCCAGTTGTGTGTGGGTCTATCTATAATTTTATTTTTGTTACGGATAACACTTAAAATCAATTAATTAATGGATATATGTATGCATGTATCATATTGCCCCGATAAGCAATTATGTAAATTTGCTATAGATAAATTCGAGACTTAATGAGTAGAAGACAGATGCAGAAGAGGAAACCTACAGCCAAGTCTTGTCATCAGCTGCAGCAGGTGAAGAACATGTGGCCAATCCAATGTTCCTTCGATAGTTGTTGTTATAGTTGGAGGAGGAGTTGGCCACAATCTGCATCGGCATCGGCATCGGCAACTCCATGCCCAGCTCTGTGGGTGCCGATGGGCTGTTTGACTGTCAGGATAGCAACTGTGTGGTGCGACTCTCTGTTGCCGAACTGTTAAGGGAACTGTTTGACTTATCGCTGGTCCAGCGTTCCTGCAACTCCTGCTGATATGGTGACCGATGGCCAGCACCACGCAGACTTCCTGGTCCGGGTCCTCCACTATTACGGCTACTCAGCTGCTGTTGCTGCACGGGCATGGAGTGGCGATGCTGGTGTCCCTCAATCTTGTCAGCTGCCCGCGGCACCGAATTACGTAGCACACCTGAAAGAAGAAACGGAACATTTTTGTGTGGAAAGAAATCTCTTTAAGCGTTGCTAGGGCTAAACTCATTACCACAATGTGAAATTCGATGCGATTTTGGTGAGCCGGGACAGGCATAGAGTATTGATTTCTGTGTGTCTGTAAAAATGGGCAAAAGTGAAGCAAAATGTTAAAAACCACTCATTAGCGACCTGCCATTGCATACATACCATTACGTTTGATTCGATTGTGATCCGGTGAGCCGGAGCAGGAGTAACGGGATGTTAGATTATCTCGCCGATTTAATGATTCGGCACCAACATTCACAAAGGGACACCAACGGAATATCATTTTGAAGCCATAACGAAAACTGTTAAAATTTAGAGATATCCATATATTTATCTTAAATTATACATTTTCACCCAACATATCCATTTTGATTTGACTATTAACACATAATTGGTATGCAGAAGGTTAAGCCAAAACTGTCTGTGTCATTAAAATATGCTGAGCTGAGTTGTTCAACACAAAACAAACGAAGTGAAACCCTTCAGAGTTGTTGCACGTTGCACGTTCTAATTAATAGTAGAGTATCATTCTGCAGTCAAAAAAAAAACCCATTCAATTTCCAACTACTGCTTTCTAATCCTTTAACACAAAAGTTTTTGTTTTTGGGTAACTTTGCACGTTGCTGTTGCAACAAATCGTTAAAAATTTCGATCCAGCTGGTTTTTTTAATTTTGTATTTCTTTTTGCTTAGTAACTAAGCCAATTTGGAACACCTGTTAAGCTGAGAGAATCTATGGCCCATGAATGATTTGTACTTCAGAGCTAACCAATCCTTGAAACATGTCAGGCAGCTTGATTTATGAATGTTTCGTTGTGTAGATTGTCAACGACAACTCGTTGATGGCACCTGCAATAGGTAATAAAAAACCGACACACAGACAGACTGTCAGACTGACAGAGTGAAAAACACCTTCATAGCCCTTATCATTTACATAAGGGCGTCATCATCTGTGGGAGTGTAGTGTAGTTCCACGTGTTGTATTGTTGCCATTAAAGTCGCATGCACGTTAAACTACAGGATACCAGACACTTTCAGACACCCCTTTCGCCCCCATCTCCCACACTGCCACAGAGGACTCCAACATCGATGGCAACAGTCATTGGCATGTTGACTGGGCGAAATTAATTGCAATCAGTTACGTTTCCCCTTAACGGATATGGCACACGGACGCGACACAACAACAACAACATCAACAGTCAATTTGTGCAAAAAACGTAACAAACATAGTTGATTGTTTATGCATGTGTATGTATGTATATGTATCTATTAAGATTATCTACACGTATGATGTGTTCTATCTCCAAGCGAGGACAGTTCAATAGATAGAACAATTTCTTATACCTAATTGCAATTTAAACTCAATTTTTTAAATGATAAAACCTTATTAAAATTCTCATTATATGTTATAACTTCTACAAGAAACAAGTTAGTCAAGGCTTAGATAGATGAGGACATGTATAACTTTGGACTTAATTAAATCTAAGCTGCAAAAGTGAAACCATCTTTAACTGTAACTAGAAAGTGTAAGCTTAAATGAGGTCAACTTTAGGAAGAGGAGTTGTTAAAGTTGAAGTTTCTTGTTGAAGAAGTTGAAGTCCTTTTGCCTGTTGAAAACTTTTGCAACTTTTCAACATCTTTATGACATACAAAAAAAAAAAACCAAAATTAAGATTGTATCTTTGTGGTTTGACAGTTCACATAAGCTCGCTAAGGGGCTTAACGGTAAAAGCTTTATAGTCAACACAAGGACATAAGCTTAACAAAAAAAACAAAAAACACAAAAAAACCAAATCTCTCTATTCCCAAGTAATCCCACATATGTTATGGACTTAAATTTTTGTACAACATCGATAAAGCTGATAAATCTTGATATCTGTTTTCTGCCTGTCTTACTTATAAAACTACTAAGCTATATCATTTAATACTCAAATAGTTAACAAGAACTTCCCTCGCATATAATTACCATTTGGCTTATATAAGTATATATGAATTTAGGATTCGGAATACGCGTGTTAAAACGTTGGGTTGGTTAATGTCAATGTCAATGCCGCGCATCATATTGATGTTAATCGCTATAACGATAATGATAATGATAATGATGTTGATGTTGAAGGCTTCATTTCCGGCCGACAAGCTAACTGTCTGTCTAAACGATGACTAAGTGATGTGATGTGATGAGATGCCTCTCTCTCTAATTCTCTCGGTGTGTGTTTGTGTGTGGATTGCGTCAAAGGTACTGACGCTGCACTTAGATACCCCTCGACGCAAATTCCGACCGCAAATTATATAATTTGTGTGTTAAGGGCGTGTATAAGATACACCATAGAAAGAGAGAGGGAGGGAGAGAGAGAGAGTGAAACACTTACCGAGAATTCATCCAGCAATATATAATCGGATTGTACATGGAGTTGCTCATGGCCAACCAGTAGATAACCAAATACAGCTCTTGAATGAAGGGCGCCTCGGTGATGGCCGGATAGCAGTATGTTACAATAAAGTAGGTGTGGAATGGTAGCCAACAGAAGCCAAATATTAGAACGACCACAATCATCATTTTGACCACCTAAGCGGAAAATTGGAATTCAAAAATTTAAAGACATTTTTGTTTTGCATTTATAATTTCATATTAAACCATATTTTAGATCATTATCAATAAAGAGTTTGGATGTTGAATATTAAATATCATTTTTTTCGCTTCGTTTTATGCTTACCCTTCGCTTGCTCCGCACATTCTCGGTCTGACGGGGCGTATACTCCCCAATTGTCTTGGAACCCCAAAGTTCAATGCCCACGCGTGAATAGGTGACTGTCATCGAAACAATGGGCAGCAAGTATGTGAGTACAAGGATGAGGATGTTGTAGCTACAAAATCACAGAAAGAGACAGAGAGAGAGGGAGATAGAAATAGATGGACAACAGATATAAATAGATAGATATATGGTAGAGATAGAGCCAATAAGATTTACATTTAGTGACCATTTTACGATTTCATTGCATAGCACACAAATGGCTTTCAATACACACACACACACACACATACACTCTCTCTTTTTATCTTATCGTTATCGCTAACATACAATGTTCTCTTATTTGTTGTTGCTGTTGTTGTTTTTCTCCTTTTTTATTAGAATCTAAATTTAATGGTCTTGCGTGCCGGAAAGGCATTCAGCCATAGCAGTTACTATTTGATTGCCCATATTTGCTTTTAAATTTGTCATAGGAAATGCGGATGTTAGGTACTGCAGTATATCCTTTTACAGGCAGTGGGAAAACAGAATGGATACAGAATGGCTGCACAGTGAGAAAAAGTTGAGTATTAAAGGGTACATTAAAAGTATTAAAGGGTATAAAAAGGTACAACGGTTTTTCGAGAAGGGATGTTACAGGAAGAACAAATCATTACGAATCCCACAAAGTATATATATATATACTTTTGTTCAGCACGAACAGCCGATTCGATATAGCCATGTCCGTCTGTCTGTCCGTATATATATAAAGCAAGTTTGTTTCAAATTTTCGATAACTTTTTAAGTTTACGATAATTGATAAGAAAAAAACGAAAACTTGCAAATGAGGATTGAAACTATTAATATAATAATAAAACTGTGAAACTGTGAAACTTTTATAAAAAACGGTTCAGAAACACCGGAGAGAAGTATTGGCAGTAGCATACGTACAAGGGTATCTTCCATTCGAGCTTACTCAACTAGAGCCTTCTTACTTCTTACTAGTTAATTATTTCTTACAGTAGATAATTATGCTCTCAAACGAAGAAAATAAGTTGCTGACTTTTCTCTCTGTGTTTTGTTTGAATACTCTGTTGTTTTACGAGCTTGTATGTTTTTATGTTTTGAGTGCACTCATCCAATCCCCCTTGCCCTCCTGACTCTCTCTCTCTCTGTGTATTGTCTCTGGGATAATCTGATTGTCAGCAGTCAACAGCAGTGATTTTAACATCTTTCGGTTTACTCTTATTTGCTGATTTATCGCGCCATGCAATTTGGCATGCAACAAAATGCGCTCAGTTTACTTTGCTTCTTGCACACATACAGACAGTCACACATACATACACTCTTCTTTTCTATACTCTACTCACAGATGTTCCTGGCTTGAATGATTCGTTGTACCATCGGGCCATTCCGGGAAGCAAACGATGCGTGTTTTATTCTCCATGGTCACCGGCACCTATTCAAACCAAGCCAAGTAAAACAAAGTGTTCACATTTTAGTCCACTTGAAGTTACAAGCAATTGATTATTGAGAACTTACCTCCTCTGTCTTGAAGAAGAGCAGCATTGGACACGAGATGAGCGTGGATGAGAGCCAGATGACGGCGGCGATGGCCAAGTTGCGTCGCTTGCTCATTCGCGGTTGCAGCGGCTTCATAATTGCCACGTACCTGAAAAATGTCATAAACATGGTGAAACAGTAATAAGTTGATTATTTTTACACGAGATATACATGTTGTTGAAAGTTCATACAACGAAAAGCTAAATAACTTAAGGGCCTGTTCATAGTAAATGCTATTAAAAATGTAGAGGATCTAATTATCGATGAGTTCAATTAGCGTTTTTTTTTTTGGCGGTTGGCGGTCGGCTGTTTTGCCACTGGCTTGCCACTGCTTTGCAATTTCGCTATTGGCCAAAAATCAAATTAACTTGTCAAATGAAATTCTAATGGGCTAAAATATTTGCTAGCCGCATGTTCGCCCTTGATGTTGGTTCAATATTATGTCGAAAATTAGTTTATATTGCCACCAAAATATCTAAAATTGTTGGACCCTTTGTGCATAAACTCGGTTTGCTTGTGGCCACAGTCAATTTAATTTTGAAAATCCATTCCCGTGTATATTTATATGAATATTTTATGGAAAGCCAAATACGTTGTGAGTTTGTCTGTGTGTGCAGAGATGTTTTGATCAATGGATGGACTTTGATTAGGTCAAATAGTGACATGCCCTTGTCAAAATTGATAAACTGCACATATTATGCATACGCACTGTTGTACCTGTGTACAATATATACAATGTATTTGAAGTTTAGATTGCTTATTATCGTCTTTTTCAGAAATCCCTTTTGATGCATGAATGATGATGCCGTTTTGGTTTAGAAAACGCGCCCCAAAATGCAGCAAGCACATGGCTGAAACGACTTGTAAAACCCTTAAGCTTAACATATCAAAAGACAAGATGAATGTATGTTTATGTTTGTATGTACGTGTACATACATGTATGTGTGGAACATAGCAGACATAGAATTAAATTGAACAGTTTTTCTTGTTATTTTTATTTTTGTTTGCGTTTTTGGGGTTCACAAAGTCAAGATTGATAAGGGTACTGCACCCAAATCACAAAAAGAAAAAAAAACTTTGCCAACGAGCCACGCACATCTGCAATTTGTCGAGTACGTGTAGCAACATACACTTGAAGAAAATACTTGTAATATATTTGGAGAAGTTCATGATTTCAGTTTGTCGCTCTTAAAACTTTTTTCTTCCAGAATTCAGTACAAAGAATGAAAGCATAAATCAAGTGAGAAACATATTAATGGTATTATTATTTGCCTTTCGCTAAGTGTACTTTATTGTATGTGTGTGTGTGAAATGTTAAACATCTTTCCAAGTTTGATAACATTATTAACTAACTTACCTGTCGATGGATATGGCCATTAGTGTGAACACCGAGGCACAGATGCTCAGCATTGCAATGAACTGCGACACCTTGCAGTAGATCTCACCAAATGGCCAATCGTTGTCCAGCATATAATAGTAGTTGAAGGTAACATTGAGGCTGGATACCATGGCATCGGCTATAGACAGATTCACTAGAATCACAAAAGCAAATACGGAATTAAATACACAGAACACCCAAAATCTGTTTGCGTTTTTATCAGTGAAAGTGTTTTTTTTTCGCAAAACATTAAAGCAAAGCAAGCAATTCGCGTGACAAAGCTAACAATAAACAAAATAAACAAAGAAATCCGAAAACAAATAAAAATATATAAATACAAATAGACCGAAAAAAAGGTACTCAACAAAAAGGTAGCATTCTATATATTTACTTTTCGGTCATATTTTTGTTTGCTATACATTTATAATTAGTTTAAAAAAAGAAACACACACAAATTTAGTGCAGTCGGGTCTATATAAAGAGGAAGGCAAGACTCGGCATAATTAAAGGGGAGGCTGTAAATGCAAATGGCAAGTGCCAAATGGCAAAATGGTGGCCATTCTATGTACATTTGTGTCTGTGTGTGTATGTAAGTACTTGTATTGTATGGAACGATTTACATGCCAATGAATCACTAAAAAACAACGACACACACACACACAGCACAACAAAAAGAGACACAAAATTATTATGGGTATGCCTTTTGTCATGCTGTTGTTTACTTTTCATTATCTATGTAGATAAGCAGCAGCAGCAACAGAAGCAGCAACAGCAGCAAAATAAGCATAAAAAAGCAACACACAGACAGACAGACAGACGGACAGAGAACAAGAGCAAAATGTGTTGCTTTTTAAGCTGTGTATAGTTTTTGCAACGCCTGCGACGCCTACGTGTCGCCTCTGATACACCTGGCCGACAAATTGTGCCCTTGGCTGTCTATTTGCACACCTTACAGATGCCAGCCTGTCAGTCATGTCCAGCCACATCGTTGAATATCGATTTAATGTCGTTTTTAATTAATAAAGAAAGATATTATAACAAAGCGAGTGCGTCACATAGACACATTGAAGAAGATGGACACATCGATAAGACCCAAAGGAGCTATTCAAATTTTGTGTGCCTTGAAATGATTATTATGGCAAGATAGATAGAAAGAGAGAGCGAAAGCGAGATGCCCTTAACTAATCATAATTGCCAATGTGTATTTACAAATGCAAATTCCTATAATGGCTTTCAAAGCCTGCTCCAACTGGGCTTCGAGGCATTAAGTTTACATAATAACAACAATAATAATCATCAGCTCCAGCCAGACAGACATCGTCTTTGAACCGATGCACGATGTTGCTTGCCAACGACAGACAGCATCCGTTCCGTAGAACACATTTTCCCAGAGCAAGACAAATATTTTCAGCTCAACAGCTCGACTCAGTAGGAGCAGTAGTAGTAGGTCAGGGGGCCAAGCGAAACTCACAGACGCAACAACTACTTTCTTTTCTGGCTTTTATATATACTCTTTAAACATAAAAATACCATAACTATAAGATAACTTTTATTGGTGAAATAAAAGACAAAGTTGGGTTGCATTTTGTGGAATAGTTTTGGCTTTAATAATAACAAGTTTAAGAACAAAAGTAAGCTGTTGGGGGAAATTAAGTTTATTATGCATTTGTTTTTATTTGCTACAATTTGAGAGACAAGCAAAAATATAAAAAAATATGGACAAATATTTTACGAGAGAAAATATAATTTTTATAAAGGAACATAATTTTTAAGTCTCAAATAAACGAAATAGAGTTTTTATTAGACCTTTTCAACATTTAAAGTATTTAAATAATAGTTTTTGCAATGGAATATATAATATTGAACAACTCAAAAAGACATTTTTTTATTTTACATATGAACTGTCAATAAACTCGATTAAAGGTATCTTTTTTGGAGTATACTGAATATTATATACGCTTGAAAAGTAACGCGAATATGATTTTTGTTTTCTTCGGCAAATCTTGTTAAGGTCTTGTCATTAACTATATGATATAGTGGTATTAATCTGGCTGATTTCGACAAATGTTTCAACTTCGACAAAATAAAAAAGACTTTGAACAAAGTTTCAGCTTTAAAATATGTGGACAAGCTTGCATTGAATCTATCATATATATATACTTAATACAGTTGGATTTGCTTCTTTTACACACTTCAAGTGTATACAACAAATTACCTGTAAGGGTATTCAATCTTCTGCAATTGAAAAACAGCTAACTCTTTGTTATTTATTGTCAACTTGTGCATGCATGAGGCCGCGGGGCTTTCGAATATGCAATGTGTGTGTTGTGCCTGTATGGATGTCTATTTGTGTCAGTGTGTGTGTGTGGGTGTGTGTGTAGGACAATTGTCGGAAAGCAGTCAGCTGACAGCATCTGGCCAGGCTAAGTTGTTGTTGTTGTTCTTTGTTGTATGGGGTGCATTTTTATGCGCATTGTTTTTAATGGTTTCGGCAAATGTCAGTCGGATGCATAGCACAAACATTAAAGCAAACAAACACACAAACAACACACACACACATATTCAAATGAATACGTACATAATGAATGTAATATAAATGACTCGACTGCATATGCATATATAAGATGGAGAATGTGCCATTTAAAGGGACTTGAAATGAATGAACAATGTTAGTAATGACATTATTAAATAGACAAAGAACCAGGGGGAGAAAACCAAGTAGAAGGCTCTAGATAATCTCTGTTAGAAAAAGTAATTATGATACGATTAAAGTGAAAACAACAGAGAACGAGAGAGAAAACCAAGTAGAAGGCTCTAGATGAATATACAAATATATTGATTTCAGATAATCTCTGTTAGAATATGTAATTATAATAAGATTAATGTGAAAAAGAAGCTGTTTTGATATTCAAATCGATTAGTACACTTATCTGATTAGTACTAATCTGATTATTCGAAATGGTTGATTGGATTTGAATGCAATTGATGCTTTAATTGATTCAATCTTTAAATAAGCTATAATTGCCTTAAGGGGAAGCCAATATTAATCATTTGCTGCTGCCACTGCCGCAGCTGGAGTGCAACAATTTCGTAGTTCATTAAGCAAGCAATTTGATTAATTGTGCAGTGGCACGTGCAACGCAACATTTTACGGACTTTTAATTAAGCAGAAAAGAAGAAAAATCAACGAAAACCCTTTAAAGTTTTGCTTGTCAAAGAATCAACGTGGCGTATACTCAATTTCCGACTCAACCTCGCTCCGCCCAAAACTTACTTATTATTACTCAGACGCAATGTTGGCCAAGGCCAAAGACAAGAAACAAGAAAGAACAAACGAACGAACGAACTTACCTATAAAATAGTTGGTCACGGTTCGCATCCGCTTGGTGGTCAACACAATCCAGACGACAATTAAATTGCCGCCAGTTGCCACAATCACCATGCCACCGAACAGTATGCTCCAGAGCACTTGGCGCCACCAAGGCACAACAAAGCTGAACGATGCCACAGGCGCAGCTGCATCATCGTCATCGCCGATTCCGTTACCACCAAAATCTGTGGCAGTCAGACCGGTGATGCCTGTGGGTAAGCTATAAGAGAGAGATAGCAAGAGTGAGATGGGGTTAGAGTGTGTGTGTTTGTATTAGAATCAATATTCAATTAGTGACATTCAAGATTATATATGTAGTATGTGCATATATGATTTAAGCCAAGCAAGTGTCAAGTGGATGGAACTCATGTCTATAAAACAATCTGTCAAGAACTTCATTCAGAACAAATTTTAACTTTAAGTTTGCTTTGAGTGCTCTGAATGTTAAAGTTAAAGATTTTTTACAATATTTAATTTAGGAAATGAGAGATTTTGTTCCATAAGTGAGTTTCGAGCACATAACTTAAGTGTTTTTCGTAGAAAGTTAATATTCTCATTGTTTTTTCTTTGCTTGTTTCACTCGAGTACAAATGTTTCTTTGGAACGTTAATATTCTGAGATATTTTTTCGTAACGACTCTTTGTTTGCTACACTCGAGTAAACATTTCGTACAAACATATATGAAAAATACCTTCTTCAAGGTCATACAAAGTCTAAAATACAACCCTTTACTGTCTGGCTTATTCGTTCGCTGGTTATATTAGGCGAATGTAATTGTACATGCGTTAACAAATCCTTCTTGTATTATTATTTTTGTTCTTTTTCTTTTTTTGTTATGTTGTGTTGTGTTTTTTTTCTTTTTTTGGTACGCATTAAACCGAAGGTTCGGGTTCAGGTTCAGACTGTGTGACAAGAGCTTCTCATTCTTCACTCTTGTCGTCATCTTGTTAATATTTCTTTTCAACGAGTGTTTATTCAGCCCCGACTATTCGTGTGTGTATACAAATGTTTAAGTAGGCCTTTATCACGCACACACACACACACTCGTAACATGTTTGTCTGGATTTAGTGGTTTTGTTTAAAGAGGCTTTCACCGGCTGTTGCCGATGTCCTTTCTCATCGGTCTGTCAACTGAGCGTGGCCCTTAAATATGGCCGTAAATCGGTGCCTCATATTATACTAGTTGGCTCGTTAGAAGTCGACCCCCCATCTCCCATCTCCCAACTCCATGATACAAGTAATTTAATATGTGTGTGTGTGTGTGTGTGTGTGTGTGTGTGTGTGTGTGTGTGTGTGGGAGATACTGATAATATGAAGTCAACTTGTGGGCGTTGCACAGTTTTTTGTTGCAGTTAACTGTTGTTTGTTGCTGCTATTCTGGATGCTACTGCCACTTCCTAGTAGTCATTAGTGGCTGTTGCTCTTTAGCTCTTTGGAGCAATTAAAAATATATGTGTGTGGGTGTGTGTTATCAACGCTTCATGTTGCATAGTGGGGCTCGGGGAGAGTGGGGTGGCGCCACTCAGTGTGCCATTTGCATAAGTCCTTTTTTTTTTGTTTATTGGCATAGTGCGAAAAGAGGATTATTGATTTTTATTGTCGTCGGCTAGTTTCGCAATAAAAAAGAAAGGAACAAAAAACCAACGAAAATTAAAAAGAAAACAATTTCGAGGCAACAGCCCGAGGCATATAAAATTGTTGAGTGAGAAAAGGGAAAGCAAGAGGCTGATAGGAAAATAGCCTAACTGAATATTGAAATACTTAAAATTTCTTAAAATGTAATAGCAAGTGAAAAGTTTGTGCTAAACCTTTTTTTTCGTAGCTATTTTTAATAACCACACACACAATAAATACCATAAAAAATAAATCTCTTGTTTTTGCTGCTTGTTTTGATTTGTGGCAAGGCAAAACAAATAAACGATTATAGACAAAAGAGAAAAACATTGAAATTCACAGAAGCAGAAGCAATAATCTACATGCAGATACTTTTTTTTTGTCTATTTTTTTACTTGAAGGCAACGAAATCGGTTTTGTGAAATGTATTTCAAATACGTCAAAAGCAACAATTGTCTCTCTCTGTGGGTGGCACAGTCAATTCAAAGACTGTCTACCCGAATAGATACATTTCTATACACACGTTTGAGTGTGTGTGTGTATGAAGAAGTAAACAAATTTTTTGTTACATTAAAATGACTGTAGTACTCGTTAAAAACGTATCAAATCTATTTAAAAATCAAGCTGATTGACTACAAAATACCCAAGAATATTCAATTAGGACACTTTAAGGGTCAATCTGATTTCCAAAGTGGGCAAAAGATTGATGAAAAAGTAACTTACTGAACTACAAACTTATTATTCCACACACCTTCAAAACTATTACGATAAGTTAAAGTCAAATGCTAGTAAAATTGAATTTTAAGAGTTTATTGGAAATAATCTAGTATAGTAAAGTAAAATTTCATTACAATCATGCCCTTTTCTTCGCTAAAAAGGAAACGCTGAAGACAGCATTAAGCAGTCACAAACAAATACATAAACTCTCTTCATAGAAAAGATGTGAAATAAGTGTTTCTTGGCTTTGCTTGTGTTGTACATTTGGTGTATTTGTATTCCGCGTGGGCCATCAATGTAATGTATTTGAAACGGAAATAAAAAAAACGACATGACGACACGACGACACGACTGACTGACTGGTTGGTTGGATGGATAGATAGAGAGAGAGAGAGAGAGAGAGAGTAAAACGGAAATGCCTGACTGATTGAATGGCGGACTTGCATTGACTGAATGAGCGACTGTGTAAGTGACTGAATGCCTGAATGGATACCGCAATGATGCGTCATTAGATATGCATGGTTAGCATACACAAAGCAAAAGGCGTTTCCATCGCCATTCTCACAAAGTGAAACCAACTTCATCAGGAGACTTAAATCATGAATTTGCTCCTATAATGAATCTCTGGTCGAGTAGTAATGTTTTAGCCACAAAGTCGTCGAGCATCTTGTCTTGGCAGCGTGTGTTTGCGGCATTAATTGAATTTGTGCTCATAATTAGCCATTTGAATTTGGGTTACACCCAGAAAAAAAAAACAACTAGTTCTATTTTGCCTTTTAGTTTTGTTTCTCGAAGTAAGTAAATCAAATTGAAATAGATATATTTAAGTTTGTTTGACTTGAAATGTGCTTAAAAGTTTGATGTTTAATAATGATGATTTCATTGAAAAATTTCTTTTTCCAACACTGCTTATAGTCTATCGTTTTCATTCTTAAATTATCCTAAAAGTTACGTCCGAAGTCTCCAACACACATTTTGCTTAAGGTATTCATGCTTTAGAGCACTGTACTCAATCAAACCTCTCTCTTTTGTCAACACTGCTTATAGTCAATCGATTTCTTATGTATATATTTAACTATCGTCAAAACTTTACTTTATATTTAACCTCTCTATTCCGCCGAAGTCTTATAGTCTCAAAGTTAACCTAAAAGTTACGTCTCAAGTCTCCAACACACATTTTGCTTAAAGGTATTCATGCCTTAAAGCACTGTACTCAATCAAAACTCTCTCTTTTGTCAACACTGTTTATAGTCTTATAATCGTTAGCGATCAAAATCTTAAAGTTCTCTCTTCTATAAACTAAAACTATTTTTGTCAGTGTACTGTCTTCGCTTAGTTCTGCTTTTTGTGTACTTACACTCTGCTCAGATTGTAGGCCAAGTTTGGCTGCTTGATATCCGAGCCAAAATCGGTGGGTAGCGGCGTTTGATTAGCCACGGCCAAGACGCTGTTCATGGCGTTAAAGAGCATGGTTGGCGCATAAGTGCTCCAGTTGCTCCAAGTGTTGTTCAGCAGCAGCTGTTCATCGTTGTTATCCATGATTTGATATTACGCTTCGATTCGTCTTTGTCGAGACAAATGTGTTGCGTGTCCCTTTTTGTTGGTATTTCTTTTTTATTTGGTTGTTTTCTTGGTTTTCTTGGTATTTTGTCTTATTTGGTTTCCATTTATTTGCTCGTTTGCCTGTAAAGAAGAAGAAGTAATAAATAGATTTAACTAATTTCATTTATTTATTTTAAGGCAACGAATAATTTTCTTAGAGTTTTACGCATTCTCGGTTTAAGTCTTTGGTCAGCCACAAAATCCCAGCATTTTCATGCACAAAAACTTTTTACAGTACGTGTGTGTGTGTGACTTTTGAGATGCACGCCCTTTTTGGGGAGGGGCCATGTGGCCATGGGTCAGAGAGTTCAGGAATTGATTTTGATTTGGATTTGTTGGCGGTTTCTGGCTCATTTGCGGTTTGCGGCTTGTTTGACGATTTTATTACAAAAGTCAGGAAAGGGAAAAACCAGTAAAAAGGTTTTTTTGCGGTCTCTCTGGCTTAATTCACAAGCACAAACAAGCAAAAAAATGTTCTTTCGCACAATGGGCTTTAAAGGGACGCATTGTCGCTTAGTAAGTGGAGTCACATTAGGGCTGCTTTCAAATGTAAATAGGGCCAAAATGGTTTTAGCCTTTAATGACGAACTTTTAAATTAGCACAAACACATCAAAGGCAATTAAAAGTTATTCAAGCTTTCGCCTAAACGAATACACTTCATTTTCGAATAAGAATATTTTCTAACTTATGGATGTAATTTATTATTAAGTTTTGTCTCCTGGAAAACTTACTTAGGAAACTGACTCAGGGAACCACAAAAATCATATTTGAACACTGTTTAATATTGTTGTTTGTTGTTTATTGTTTATAAGAGACAAACACTTTTCATTAGCTTTGGATCACAATACGAAATGTTTGTTAAATCTTTTTTGTTTTCCTGGTTAGATATCTTATCAAATCAATCGCTCTCACTCTGCCCAAGTACACCCATTTCTTATCTGAGTATAAAAAATAACACTTGACAAATCAATTTAATAAACTCTTAAATTTGCTTATTGAGAACATAAACACTTAGTTATAACTGACTTTAAGATACTCTGTATTGAGTAACAAATCCATTATCATTCAGAAATCTTATTAAGAGTGAAGCAAGTTATTTTTCATTTATCCAATAATTGCCTCATTCCTTCGCACTACACAGAAAAGAATCAAAACCGACAAAGAGATTTTTGATCAAAACCAGCAAGACGTCAGAGATTAAAACAAAACAACTATAAGGAAAACAAATCCAATTCGCACTTGAACAAAAAAATTCAATGAGTCCCCAGAGGTCGATTTACTTATATTTACTTGTTGTAGTTGTAGCTGTTACAGTTTCATTTTGAATGTGAATGTTTGTGACAAACAGCGCATTCTAGCATAGAAAATTACCTTTACTTTTGCTTTTGTTATTGCTTTCATTTGTTTCTATTTCGTATTTGGTATTTCTGTGCCCTTTATATAAAGAACAGTTAAGGTTTAGTTAGGGTTTTCGTCTGTGATAAAGAGGAAGCCCGAAGTTTGTGGCTCTTTCTTTTAAAACTTTTGGTATTCTGTTGCTGACAGATTGAAAAAATTGCTTATTGCCACCTTTTACTTGCCAGTTGCAACTTCTCACTTGCCACTTGCCACCTCCCAATTGCCACTCAGCAAAATGAAATGAAAATCTTGCAACAATGTCAATGGATTGACAGTTTTCTGCAAATTAAGCGTTCACTAAGCCCTTAACTGTCTATCTCTCTTCCTTTTGCTCTCTCTCTCTTTCTCTCTCTATTTATGATTATTACGTTTGCATTAAAATTTTTCCCTCGTTTTTATACCCTGAAGTCATAAAATGGTTAACGAAGAGTGTAATGGTTTTGTGCGAATGTATGCCAGAGGCAAAAGGAAGCATCTCTAACCCTATAAAGAATATATATTCTTTAACAACCGAATCAATAAAGTCGATCCGTTTGCTTGTATAAAAGTGTTAATCCCAGAAACTTTTCCTAAGTCATATTGATCAGATTGTTTGAAAATATCGATAACAATAAAATCTTGAATTTCGAAAACTTAGAACTTAAATTATGAAACTATAGATAATTTTTATTGAAATCGATTTTTAAACATCGAAGATATGAAAGAGAACAGTTTTGGTATTATTATTGAATTCGGTTGGAAAACATTGGAGATATGAGAGATAGAAGATTAGTCTTTAAAATTTGATGCAGTAGAGTTCAGAGTATCCCAAAGTCTAAATTACTCAAACTGAACCATTTAACTTGTTTGTCTATTTTCTTTAAAGAGCTAATGATGCCATTATAAATATTATAGATTATGTGTAGAAGACAGTTTATTAACAAATCGGATGACGTTTCCACGTAAATATAATGCAAAAACATGGGCGTAGGCGGTTGGGTGTAAAAATAAATCCATCTGTCAAAAGCAATGTTGGTTTTGCCACAAATACTTTTGAACAAAAGATGAATTGTTTGCCCCAAAACATTTCGCAGAAAGCTTCTTATAATTACGAAGTAAAATGATTTGAAATGTTCCCAATTAAAAGAAAAGAAAGTTGGGGCAAAATTTTCTAATTAATATATATACATATATATATAAACTTTGTTTTGGTAATTTCAAATAGTATATCAAAAATTTAATAACAAAGTTGCTCAAAAATGTAAATTGAATACACAAAGAGAAATACTTTACAAAGTTTGTCTTAAACATTTTCATAATGTAAAGCTTGCTGGAAAATTACGTTCTTGACCTACGTCCATGATTGTTTCCCCTCCCCCCCCCCCCCACACTTCTCGCCATTGCAAATGCAAACAGTACTCTAAGGCAAACAATGAAAGAAGAATCAATTACCGACGAGTTGTCTACAATGCTCAAAATAATTACAAATGTGTATACAAAACATATGGCAATATTATGTGTTAGATAAAAGATGGGAAAAATGCGGGGGTGCAGGGGTAACAGTGCGAAAACACAGTACTGCAGTTGGGGGCAACGTGGACGACGTCGACGTCGACGACGACGACGGGCATAGTAGTCTTAATGAAATGTAAACAAACTTCAAAAGAATGTTGGCTATAATTGGCAGCTAGCCGGCACTGCGGGCCGAACTGCAACAGGCCAAATGGGGGGCAGAAATGGAGGTCTGGCAACGCTGGCCATAGCAACCACAAGCTCGCGAAATAAACTAAAAATATTTGACCAAACAAACAAAATTCCAAACAAAAACTTTGGCATCAAATGTCCAAAACACTTTGACTGATGTCCTTTCCCAAAGGACTTTCCATAAATATATTTTTCTGCTCTTTTTTGCAGCAATAATCGCACAAAAATTGAATTTTTTTCCATTATATATTTGTTTTTTTGCTTCTTTGTTTTTTTATGTCATTTTTTCCATTATTTTCCGTTGGTGTCGACTTGAAAAATAGTCAAACTGTCACGTGCCAAAAACGAAAATGAAAACGAAAACGAAGAAGACGAAGTTCATAGTTGTTAAATTGTTAAGCTCAAAGCTAACGGCGTTTTTTCTCCCGTTTTATTTTGTTCCTTTTTGGTGTCATGCGGGTAGAGATAACATATAACGTATAATGTATAACGTATACGCCACGTTAAACGCACAGAGAGTGTAGAAGAAGAAGAAGCAGTACTTTAATGTGTGACACATTGTTCTTGTGTATGGCATTTAAATGAATTTGTCTTCTTGTCCGTCAGTGTTAAAATTGAGTTTTCCCGCTAACAACCTGCCATAAGTAACTGTATCACGAGTCTTAAACGAGTCTCAAAACATTGTGCAAGTCATTGAAGAAACAAAATGCCCTTAAAAATGCTACTATGTACGCCATTTAAGTACAAAATGTGTCAGCTTTATGTGTCTAAAAAGAGAATAGAAAGAAAATGAAAGTGGAAATGGAAAAGGCAACAGCAACGGCAACGGCAAAGAAAAGCTTTTGTGTTCTGTTAGGTTTATCAGTTTTTAAAAAATATCAATTTATGAGCAAAGCGACGGCAAGTTGCAGTCAATAAAACAAAAATACAAAAATAGATATTAAGTAGAAGGAAACCAGAGACAATAAAAAGTATGGAAAAAAGCAGCTTATTGTTTGTTGAAATATCAACAAAAACAAAACTTTGTTATTTCATTTTATTTATTTCCTAGAAACATTTTGTATTGCAGTCATAAAAAATCAAATTTAAGCGCATTAAAAGTAAAATACATTTTATTTAATATTTAAATGACTTTATTATAAAATCTTCACAATTTGATTTTCCTGACTGAAACAAGATATTTAATGCTTGTGTTAATCAATAATCTGCCTAATCCAGTGTCAATTTTTCCATTTTGCCATTGCTAATTGGCATGTTAAGAAAGTTAAGAAAGGTTTTATAACAGCTGCATGTATATGGGCATATATTCAACTATTAACTCATCTATTGTTCTAAGCTGTCATTAGCTGTTACACACACACACACACACACACATATACAAACATATATATATCATGCTGTTTTTGTGGTGCTTTTGTTTTATGATGTTTGACAAGTCAAGTACAGGGTGTGCAAACTGTGCAACAGAATAAAAAGTATAATGAAAATAAAAGACAGAGTTGTTCTTCGTAAGAATGTGTGCCAAACACATGTATGTGTGTGTGTGTGCGGGGGTGTGTGTGTATGTATGTCAATAAGCAATGGGTTTTTTGCGCCTGGGCCACCAAACAACAATGAATGCTGCTGGTCTACTTTTAGGTTGAGTCCTTCTCTCTCCACACACACACACACACATTCTGTCGGCCCCATTAACCAAGAGAAAGTTCTCCAAAACAATTTAATGTTAAAATACGCGCAACCAAACCCCCTTTTTCATTTAGACCCCCTCCACCCCCACCCCGCATAACGAACTGCTTTAACTTTTTTGTGCCTTTTTCATTTAGATTCAGCTTTTGTTTTGCGTTCTGCGTTTTGCGTTTGAAATGAACTTGAATTGTAATTACCAAGGCCTATTGCATTCTTTTCTTTTCTTTTTACACATTTTGAAATGAAATTAATTTTAATACGCATACAGCATATTATTGTTAAATTTGCCACATGCTTCACACACGCACACACACTCGCACACACACTTTTAGCTCCTGAGTAAAAATTCATCAAAAATGATTTTTTAATGAGCTTCGTGCTGAGCTAAGCGTTGCCTTCAGCAAATTTATGAACGCGAATGTGTTTTCTTTCACACCTCACCAAAATGAAAAAAACAATATATATAAAGAATACTTGTATTAATAAAAAGGGGTGCGAAACAAACACACACACACCAATACTAGTACATGAATATTTTTTTGTGGTTTTGTTTGGCTAAAACCAAAATCAGTCCATGCCTGGCAATCTGTTTTCCTGGCATGATGAGATTTGGTGTCAGTGTCTGTGTATGTGTGTGAGTGTCTGTGTGTGTGTGTGTGTGTGTGTGGGCGAGAGATAAATTGTTTATGCGCTTTTAATTTGTTTGCGTGAGTATTTAAATATTTAAAACGTTCGCAAGCCACGAGAGTACTTAACGCATTAACCAAAAAATAAAAAAAATTAATTTGACAAGATTTGCCATGGTTCAAAAATAGAAATTAAATTGGTGAAGAAGCATTTTTATTCATTTTGAAGAGTATTTGCCCAAGCATTTTATGTGTTTGTTGAATAAACTTCAGAATTCAGGCATTCGCTTTTATTTCATTGCAGTACGCATCACGTATACGGCATGTTGTACAATAGCTATTAATATATACATAGTAAAGATCTTATATTAGGGATAAAAGTGACCAGAAAAGAACCCGAAAGAACCCGCAAAAAAGGCGCAAAGCCAAGGCAAGGCCAACGTCGTAACCCAGAGCAGAAAAGCCAAAGTTCTTACTGTTTTGCTTCTTCGTATTTGGTTCCACGCTGGAGTCGTTCAATGCCTTATCTTATCGCCAGTTGAGTTTATCAAGAAGCCAACAGATATTTATGCGCCCTTGTTCTGTTCGCATGTGTGTGCATGTGTGTGGGTGTGCATGTGTGTGAAACCAAACTCAATTCACCGAGGGAGACCAAACAATCGACGCATTACTTAACATTACTCGTTGGATTGGAGCTGGTATTAAAAGCATAAGGGGGAGCAAGGGAGGGGAGAGACAACACAATAAATTTTGCTTCTTTCACACACACTCAAACACCCTTTCCCCACTCCCACCCCTACTTTCAGCGCGACGACCCTGTTCAGTCAATTTATTGCAATTATGTGTAAATTGAGGAACAAAGCCAATCCCAGACATTTTCCATCGAACAAGATCTCAAGTAGCAAGTGCAAAAAACCAGCATCAACAGCAGCAGCAGGAGCGAAAAACCCCTGCAATGCGGCTTTTCAAGTGGAGCTGAAGAGGGGAGATTGTATTGAAGGGTTCTAAACTAAATATCATCGGAATTTTGCTATGCGGAATCAAAAAACTCAAGCTGAAGTGCATGCATATAGCATTACCGGACAACAAAAATCGAGCATTTATCCTCTCTACTCTGACCAGAATTTGCATGCAACTCGATCTACAATTGACTTAGTTTGAATTCAATACGTTGAATTTCCATGGAAAACTTTGCATTGTGTGTTTGGATTTTGTGTATTATTTAAAATGGAAAACATTTCTATTACAATTTTGATTATTTCGTGAATTTTTTGCTAGTTAATATTTGAGTTTATTAAAATTAAAAATCATTTCATTTTCCAATAATAAAAAAACTCTTTAAACAGATTTAAATTTCATTTTCAGTATCTAAATATTGCAGGAAAAATATATATACCATTTTGAAGTGATAAAAAAAGGTGAAATTTTGAATGTTTTGTAGCTAAAAATAGAAAATCTCTTTATTACTTTTTTAATGTAAATTGAAACTATAATACTCATTAGAAAAAGTAAAGACACTTTTTGCACAAGCTAAGCACTTATTTTCTCAACTTATTTATAACATAAAAATAAATGATTATTATACCAAGTTACTATAAAATTCATTTGACTGTCGTAACTGTACATTCAACTAAACATAAATAATATTATCCAAATAATTTATTTTTGTCAAATTTCTCACAGATCTTAGTTTGTGTAAGCAAAAGATGACGAAAACGAAAGTCTGTCACTGACACAGAAGACAAGACTCAAAAAACTTGAAAATCGTTGAAATATGCACATGATTTACCAAGCTGTTTGGCGATGGACTCGAGTTGACAAAGACGCCAACAACCGTTACTGTCAGTTTTAAATTCATATAACGAGTGAAGAAGGGATAAGCAGAAAGAGAATGGAGTCGAATGACGATAGTGCATAGTGTCCGTATGTCCGTTGATTTAGTTTAGGGGTACTGTGTTCAGGGTTTTTTGCTTCAGTTCCAATTTAATTAAATGTTTTGATGCATGACAGCACCACAGAATACAGAATATGAGTAAGGAGAAAGGAGAGGCCAAGCACCGGAATATACAGGCACACGATATGGTTGGCATTCATTCTAATTCGTTTAAAGACCTTGCCGCCGACTGAATCTGAACAAAATAATGTGTGGGGAAGGGAGGGCGGCCCAGCACAGCAAGTGCGGCATGGTACACGCATTGAGGCATGAAAGTATGTACATATATACACACATATATATATATATATATATGTATATAGTTGCCAACAGCATCGGCTGGGCATAAAATTCAACTAATGGCTGTCAAAAGAACACTTTTGACTATTCCCCGTTAATGTGACACGATGGATGGCAGGATAAAGGCGGCAGACGGGCCAAGAGGGGTTAGCCCGACTTGGCTAAAAGCAATTCATGTTGAAAGGATTTGAGTTGTGTGCTAAGCTGACCAACGAATGCGTCGCTGTGTTTTTCATTAAGTACGACCCGAAAAAAAGTTCGGACCCAGCCAATCTGCACCAAGTAAGCCGCACACAGTCCATTGGATTCCAAGCTGGACAAGGACATATCGAAACCAAAACCAAAACCAGAACCAAAATCGGATGACAGACAGTTTTCGACATTAAATATATGTATATATGGTGGCAGATTTGGTGTTTCGTGCTGCTGCTTTGATTGATTTACGAGATTTAATGTTCTTATTGAAAAGCCGCAACAAATGAACAACAAAAAGCTTTTCTATCTATCTCTGTTTGTAGAAAAGATTGAATTATGTTTCCTTTATCAAGCGGACAAGCGGCCTACAAATTTTATTGCATATTTTGTATAGCGGTTTTTCTTTTCATACTTTGTAACTAAAAATTAAATTAATTTTTAGGTTTTATTAAAAGAAGTTAATGTTGTTTGAACAACAAGAAATTTGCATATTGAAATAAATTCAATTAAACTTTGTTAATGCTATAATTAATAGTTATAATAAAAAAAAGTAATGAAAAATGTGATTCATAGTTAATGTTGTTTGAAACCAAATGAAATTTCATATTAAAATAAATAAAATTTTAAGTTATTTAATTTTATAATTAATAACTATAATGAAAAAAGTAATTGATTTTGGAAAAACAAATTATATAATATTTATTGTGGTTGTTTTTGATGTTATATCTTTGTGATCAGTGCTTAAAAATGGTAAAACTAGTAAAATGACTTTAAAAAAACAAGTAAGCTCGACAAGAAGATACCTTTAACCCTTGACCATACGGACGGATGGTTGATGGTTTCATATCTCCTGTGTTTCTGAACCGATTTAAATAAAAATTTCACAGATATTGATTGTTGTGATTGTTGCCAATACAGATTTTCAAGTCTTTGAAATTCAAGATTTTTTTGTTATCGATTCCATGTGTATATCGTAAACCTAAAAGGGGAATTTAAAGAGCTCATATCCAAATTCTTTAGTCTTTAGCTTTTGTAGAATAAAAAGGGGATTTCTGGTAGAATCTTGAAAATTATGTCGTCAACATATATATATTAAAAGTTTTATCCAAAATATTCTGAGCATGACAAATAGATAATGCCTGGTTCCTAAATATGCATATCAAGTTTCATCAATATCAGTCAAAGACGTTTCAATTTCATAGATTTCCCCCCATTTAAGTGCACTCAATTAGAGGCAAACACACACACACTTTCGCACACTCACACTTACACATACACTACACAGGATTCGATTGAGCGTAAGATATTTCATTTGCAATTTACTCGATTTGTTAACCGTTAATCGTGTGGAAAAAAACAAGACATTCGATACTTGAGATGAGCCTTAAGGTTAGTTAACCATTTATCCCATTTACCTTATCCGAACTATGTAATTTGATTATAAAACGTGCTTAATGCTTAATGCTTGGGAAAACATGATCTTTGTGTTTCAAGTGTGGCAACGCAAATTGTTCAATTAAACGGAATTTCGCAACATTGAAACATAATAAATTAAGTATTATAAATGTACATTAATACATTATTCAGAACTTCCTGTTGCAAAAACACATCAGAAAGAGAGAACCGCGAATATTTCAACATTTGGTTGGCAAATTAAAGATTCTCAAATAACAGCAATTGTCAAGTGTAAAGTAAACCTTTTCATATATTATTAAGTATACGTATAGGGTAAAAACTCAGATACATAGAATGTGTTTTTTGTTAAAGCTTACCTATGAAAAAATCCCTACTAAAAGCCAAGCCATTAGCTAAAATGCAACACAGGAAATAAAAGTCGGCAATAACAAACGATTTTTATTTGCGCTTTGTAAATATTTGTGTTTGGTTCGGTTTTCATTCAAAACACGGCAAATAATCAAATTTTCACATTTTTTAACAGCTTCACGCAATTAAATAGACACCAACACAAACACACACACACGTACACTAATTAATTGTTTTTTGTCGTTGTTGTTGTTTATTTAAGACAAATGAAATTTAGATTTCTGGCCCCAAATTGAATTACGTATTGAAAAATGTTGCCGCCGGCATTTTCCATGCTTATAACATTTTTCCAAAAACCAAACACACTGAAATTTGAAAATGCGTTCGGCCAGCCTTTCACTTGGATTCGAACTGTTCGCGCGCGAGTTTGCTGTCGAACTGAAATTCGCCCAAGCATTGTTCCAACTGCGTCCACTTGGATCGAAGTAGGTAGCAGCGTCAGCAGCAGCGTCAGCAGCAGCGGCAGCAACAGAGCAGAGACGCAGGTCGCAGCTGCTGCTGCGCGCTTGTTGCTTACTTTTTTGTGCTGCGCTTTTGGGCTGCGAATAGCATGAAAAGTAATAAGTGAAAGACATATTATTATCATATATGATAACATTTTAATGTTGTCTATTTTGCATTTATTAATAAATAAATATTATTTAATTAGAATTCTTAAAAGTTCATAAAAATGCCAAAAGTTTTGCTATTACTACTACTACTACTCTCTAAGCCAGTGTTGTCGTGCTGCTGTTGGCAGTGTTGGTTTGCGTCTGCGCTTTATCATTATTCAACACGTTTTGCGCTCTCTTTGTTTTTATTTGCACATTCGTAAACAGAGAGAGATAGAGAAAGAGAGAGCGGCCTGCAAATTGTCTGTGGCACACGTGCAAAAGTGTGAATGTGTGTGTGTAAATGTGTTTCTATGCACTGAAATAAGCAGCGGCTACTTGTGTTTGTGTGTATGCGTATTTGTTTGTTGCTTTAGCTGGCAGCAACAAATGTCTTGTTTCAATCTCAAATCACATACGGGGCAGCTGCAGGTGCCACAAAAAATTTCTTAAGTAAGCAACTTTAAAGCATATGAAAATCGAAAAAAGAAAAAAAAAGAAAATTATAAATTGTTTCAATTTATTAATGAATTGACGAACACTTCGCAATGATTGCCTTGAGAAAATTGTATTGGGATAGCAGCAGACATACCCTCACCCCACCCCCTGACTACGCCCATGTTTACAGACTGAATGATGTGCAATGATTTCGAAAGAGAAAGACAGAAAAATGGCCATTGACACTGATTAATCAATCATCATAGTAGCACGGTATCTTTATTTTTATCATAATCATCATCGTGATCATTAGCAGCATTCGGAGCTTCATCATGCACTCTGGCCACACCTATTCGTATTCATTTGAGCAGCTTATAGATAAAGAAAGAAAAACCGCAAACAGCACACGTGGCGTATGCGCAACGTCATAAACAGCTGGCATTCACTAAGTATCCGACTGCTTGGTCATTGGGCGGCGGCTTTACAGAAAACGACGCCGTCGTGTTGATGACCCATATTTAATCAACATTAATTGCATGAACAGTGCTTAACCCCCGCCATGCCATGCCACCACCCCCTATATCGCCCATCCCCCACTCAAGCGTTAATCTCTTTGTCAACTTCAACTTGAAAATTTACACCAAACAGCGAAAAAACATTTTTTTGGGCTAAATACTGACAAGATGACGCGACAGCCAACATCCAACAACAACGGAGACATCGTAACACATTTAAATTTTTGGTTTTTTTTTTCGTTTTGATTGATGATGGCCATCTCCCAACTTTTGCTTTTTGTGTTTTTGACAGCGTCGCCTTCTTCGTATATATATATATATAAACATTTTTAATTTTTAACAGGATATCCTGTTGCACATCGTCCTTTGAACCTGGCTAAACTAAATATCAACAAAATCACATATTAAATTCCTGCTCATTTGATTTATTAATTAATTTTAATTGCTGAACCTAAAACTTATAGTTAGCGCTAAAAAAAAAACTCATCAAAAACAATTTCAATAATTTTCTTAATTATTCTTAAGAATAGACTGTTGCACATCGTCCTTTGAACCTGTCTAAACAAAATATCAACAAAATCACATATTAAATTCCTGCTCATTTGATTTATTAATTAATTTTAATTGCTGAACCTAAAACTTATAGTTAGCGCTAAAAAAAAAACTCATCAAAAACAATTTCAATAATTTTCTTAATTATTCTTAAGAATAGACTGTTGCACATCGTCCTTTGAACCTGTCTAAACAAAATATCAACAAAATCACATATTAAATTCCTGCTCATTTGATTTATCAACATCATTTTAATTGCTGAACCTAAAACTTATAGTTTGCGCTCAAAAAAACTCATTAAAAACAATTTCAATAATTTTCTCACTTATTCAGTCTATTCTTAAGAATAAATAAAATACTGTTTATGGTGTAAGTTTATTAATCAGATAATATTTTTGCAATAAAAGGTCAAAAGGTACACTTGCCAAAAAAATATATGCTCATCGATAAAAACGAACATATTATCAAGTTTTCAAAATTAAAGATATTTTTTGTTATCGATAACATGTGTTTATCGTAAGCCGGTTAAATACTCGAATTAAATTTAAATCAACTTGCTCTTAGAAGGGCATTTAATGTGTCTGATATTGACGTGCTTAAACAAACGGACGGACGGACGGACGGACGGACAGACAGACGGACATGGCCATATCGACTCGACTGCAGATGCTAATGAGGTTGGAAATGCTTGCTTTTGCCTGTTACATTGTTTTGTACCAAACCGCAAACTCTTTGGATGTGCAGCCAAGTCAAAATAATTGAAATTTAGTTCGCACCCTATTGCATATATCGATGACAATACACTTACTCAAAGACAATGGACAATAAGCTGTTCTTGGTGCGGCGAGATAAACAGAGGACGCAGGTTATTGGTGATGCATGAGCGGTTTTAATTAGCATTTTGATCTATTGGCAACCAGAAGTGGTTCTAAGCAAAGCTAATGCAGAAAGTGCCTGCTAAAAGATAAAGGCATTTATGTAAGAGGCATCCAAGCAATTCTATTTTACACTTGCTTTGGCAAATCCTCAAGGCAAGGCTGCACTTTCTTATTTGTGTCTCCTTTTACCCATTTCACGGGAAAAGGGCACAAAAAATCTCTAACACCTAGCTAAAACTGATATAAAAAAAGCAAAACGAAGAGATTCAAGCAATATAATATAAACTTAAAATATTTCGACTTTTTTCTCACTTTTTCCGTCATTTTTAATAACAAAACTGAACTGCTTAACACATCAAAAGTTAGCTTCTAACAGTTTTTAATCTCAGTGTAGAATATTAGAATCCTTGCCATCTGTTAGTTTTCAAGGTCGTCTTCGTCGTCATCGCCATCGTCATATAAAAATGCCACAAGTTGTGCGCTCAGGTGTTATTTGTTGCAAACTCCGAAACGAAAACGCTTTGATTTACGGCTAATAAACTGCTAACATAAACATGGGCCAAGAGTGAAACTTTATTAAAATATGCAACGGTGTCAATAAGGGCGGTTTTTTTTTTTGGATTTGTTGTTGGTGTTGCAGCTTCATTAGGAAAGGTTCAATTTCCATAAACCATAAACTTTTACTTTATTCAAGATGAAGGGCAACATTAGACAGCTGGCTCGTAAAAAGTAAAAGAAAAAGTTTACAAAAAAAAAACCAGAAGCCAAAAAAATATTGAAATAGCAAATCAAATACAATATTTCGAAGGTAAAAACAAAAACTTTTTCCAACACGTGTGTGTGAGAAGAAATATGTGTTGGTGTCACCTTATGGTGTTGTTAATTTTTCAGCTTGTGTGTAAACCTTTCGGGATAAGGTGTAAGCCCTGGTTGGCTAAAATGTCCTTGTTAATTATGCCACTACGTGACTTTTGTATCTGGCCACCCCATAAAGCATGTTGAGCTTGTTGCAACAATGTTGCGAAATGCAACTTACAGTGCTTGGCACTCAATTCTTTTGCGAAAGACACATTAAGTTGGGGTAGATGAGTATAAAATACTATGTGACTTGCGTAATAGATAAACACTGAGAGGAAATAGTGTAGAAAATGTTTTGAATAATTTTATTTTTGGCTTTAAAAGTTATTTAGTTTAACAGAAACTAGAACAAAACAAAAATAATCAAAATAGATTAAAATGAAATCCAAAAATGACTTAGTTTCTGTATATAATATAAGAAATATTATTTGTGATCACTTTTTTATTTCATTTAATACTATTATTGGTTTTAAGTAATTTTTGAGTAACCTTAAAATCTTCTTCATAAAAGTGTTTTTTTTTTTCACATTTCTTAGCTTAAGTAAATATATTTTCTTCACCTTTGTTTTTTTGCCTTAGGTGTAATTGAACATATGTAATTTATCAACCGTAATCCCCGCCCATCCCCCCTACCAGTATCCCTCTACTAAGTATCAGTAATCAAGAGAGCTTTTAGCGAGCTCATATGCCAGCCGGTGCAAATCAATGCGAATTGCCGTATGCCACAACAAGCTGCAACTGTGACCAAATCTCTGCCCCCGTCTCTGTCTCCGTCTCCGTCTCCGTCTCTGTCTGTTAGTCCTTAAAGCCAGTCTGCTTTGCCTTAGGTGTGACCCAGTAGCCTTCGTTCGCCTGCATATATAGCAAATTGAAGTGCAAAGTTTTCAAATTTGAAACAAATAAAACAGAGTCATGCTGCTTATGGCCCAATGGGAGTACCTATAAGGGCAAGGGAACCAGAATACATATGTAAAACATGGTTGCAAGAAAAAGAAACTTTGATTGTTTGAACATGAAGTCTTGAAGTCATACAAATAGTTGATTGTGTCTAGATATATATATTTTCAGATGTGTGTCAGGTAAGGAACACTTGCAAAAGTGTTTTTAACTGTGACACGATTCGAGCAAGTACAAAACTCCTGAACCCTGAACTTTTTCTCAGAACGTGTTCTGCTTGTTTTAGCTTGAAGCTTACATAACGCAAGTTGTTCAAGTCAAGGCATACCTGTTTCCTGTGTAATCACTACAAAAGTTGGCAGTTTTATGAGCGTTGTGGTGTTGCTCATCTGCATTGTGTGTGTGGGGATGTGGCATGAAAAGATGTTGCACACACAGGTGCCATTTGAACCTTTAGTGTAACCCAAATGATTCACTAAGTAGACAACATTTTTAGCCACAGTCTTAATGTCTTCCGTGTAGGCGGAGCTTAACGATGATTTACTTTACGACAGAAAGTTTACTAGAATATGATGAAGAAACGGAAAAATCCTTGGCCCCAAAAGCGTTTTAGGAAATTCTTCAAAGCAATGCTTAAACCAATTTAACTGAAAACAATGAAAACAAGGTCAGGCACTTTAACTTGTTAACAACAATTCAATTTGCAATGTCGGGAAAAAGGCTTAAAGCAACTTTATGGCATAGCAAAAAACCGTAACAAATCAGTTTTCCACATCTCCAAGACAATGATGACATTGCAGATGACAGGAAAAACCAACAACAACACTGTTGACAGCTGGGAGTTGAAAGGAGTTGGGGGGGGGAAGCAAATATCCTGCGGCTGGCTAACGTGCATAACTCCAATTGCCCAGCAATAAAAACTTTGTCCTTTGTCCCCGCTTTACAGACTTAAGGCGCCCTCAGGAGGGTGCCCCCTTCCCACCCTATTCAACAAGAAGCCGCAAAGTTAGTGAAAGTTGAAGCAAAGAAATGCCAAAGTAAACGAAATTTGCCGCTTACCCAAACAAAAAAAAATATAAAAGAAATCCCGCAATAAGAAGAACTGTAATTTGGGTCGACGGCAAGCAAAACTTGATGACAGATTTATTACATTTTAATTTGTTGTGGCGCACAAAATCATTAGCCAAACATATATATATATAAAGAGTATATATAGGACTTTTTGTATGTATTTGTCTAGCAACAATTATCAAGTTGGTCAAACATTTTTTTGTCTGCAACATTTTTTCTTCTTCTTCAGCGTTTGCCAAGTGTCATCGAAGCGGGCACAAATTAAGTGTCTATTTACTGTTGCCACAGACTCCAAATGTGGCTTGCAACGTATTCAAGAGCGAAAAAAACGTTCTTCATTCACCCAACTCAGATGTCTCCTAATAACGAAGAGCGAAGCAATTTGAGTTCTTTTTTTTTTTGGTGTTGTTGCCAAGATGCTCGGAATTTAAAAGGATAATTTGAAACAAATTACGGCTAGGCGCAGACAACGGCGGCGATAAAGAAAATCTGTAATGAAAAAAGAGAGAAAAGAACAGATGAAGAAATCTGAAAACATTTCGTCAGCAGACATTTTGCATACACTGCAAAAGAAATGTGGCCCTCTTCACAGGCAAAACTGTGTGTTGCAGTACATCTTAATAAATACTTTTGGCCAGAGTGAGTCAGCGAGAGTTAGAGTCTTTTGGCCTGGCCGAGAATTGTGTGGCTTAAATGTGATAGCTCTCTAGATGACTAAAGTGTTTGTTGCCTTTATCCAGACAATATGGTAATTTTCAAGCCAGGCATAATGTAATGTAATTGAGACAGCAACGAGGGGCGTTTAACACCATGGCAAAATTCCTGATGAAAAAATGAAAAAAAAAAAAACAGAAAAAGTCAAAAAGATGAAAAAAATAAATAAATAATATGTAGAGAGAGAGAGTTGAAAATGAGTTGAACGTGACCCTGGTAAGCACTTTATAAAATTATGCGAGCTTGCCACTTTTTTTCTGCTTCATCTTGTTGCTGTTGTTTTTTTTAAATCGGGAGTCAGGTAATGTAGATTGTAATGTCTCGCGCAAAGGAAATAGCAATTTGCTTTGCGAGTGTCAAACCCTTCTCTCTATCTAGTATCTGGGCGACAGGCGACAGGTAAGCAAACACCTTGGTGCTTTTATTCATGGTCCCGTTAAAAGAATAACGCTACTTGAGCAGCAACCCGGCGAACTCATTTCGTATATTGTTCACACAATCTCATGCAAATGAGTTTAGAATGGTACAGTTGCGTTTTGGTTTTATTTTTCGCCTTCAAAAATATGCTTCAGATACGCAGATAAACAAAATGTTTTAATGCATATACTTAGTTATAACAGAAACACAGTAACTTAGATGGTTAAGCACTGCAGCTGTCGACACTCAGCGAAAAAGTCTAGTTTCAGAAAAAACTATCGCAGTTTCTCATTACTATTTCATGTAATCAATTCACTAAGCTTTAAAATACTTGAGCAAAAACCTAGTTTAGTTTATGTATGAATTTGGAAATATCTTTTAAGTTGTTCATTCATTTTTATTAAATTCATATTTATCCTGACTAATTTTGATTAATCTGAATTATTTCTCAGAATTTTGGATTAATTTTTCCATCTTCGGGTTCTTAAAAAAGTATTTTTTCTTAACATTTGGATTCATGATTTCATCTTCTACTTGTCAAAATATCTTTCATTTCCTGCTTTGCCGAACTAATTTTCTCTCATATTCTGCTGGTCAAAAATTCGTTTTTTTCCAACTTATCCGAGATTATTGCTATTAATCTTAAAAAATCTTTCTTTTCCTACTGATCCGAACTTATTTCGATTAATCTTAGATATTTCTCAAAATTTTTGATTCCTTTTTAAAGCTTTCATCTTTGGCTTCTTAACAAATTCTTCTTAAATATAATAATACATAATTCTTAGGTTTCATATAATTTGATTCAACCACCTTTTCTTTTCCCAAGTGCACCATTCTCCAAAAACTTATTAATGTAATTCTTCTTGGCTAGCTGTGTAAACAGTGGCTTTGCAGTGGTTTCTCAGCTATGTGTTGGTACGGTCTTATGCCCCAGACAGGCTTTATGCTTATTAATGTCGGTCACATTTTGTTTGGGCAAATGACCCGACACGCCTAAATGTCGCCCAATATTCCGGCCTGCCCAAGCCGCAAACACGTTCATCATGGGCAAAGTTTGTAAACTTTATTATGTGAGCAATTATTTGTGTTATGTGCTTTTCTCTATTTAAACAAATAGCCCAAAAACCAACTCAACCGACTCAACCAACTTCTCAACCCTAAAATATTATTTATACGTTTTCGTTTTGTCACATGTTGTGGGGCTGACATATTTGTACGAGTCCTCGAAGTGTGGTTCTAAGTATTTCATAGTTTTTGGTTACACAACCGTTACTCAAAAGAATTCTCAACTGATTCACATGTGTGTGTGTGTGTGTGTGTGTATGTGTGAGTGCTCTTAACTACCTGCATACTCGCTCGCTTGCAGGCGTGTATGTAAAAGGAATGTTGTGAAAGGCGTTTGGAATGTTTTAAAACTGTTGCCTGCTTATCAGGGCCACGTTACAGTGTATTCGAAACGCGAAACAAAATGCACAGTGGTGTAGAGTTTTCGACAAGATGTAAAAGTTTACTTTCTGTTTAAGACATTCAATAATATCAGTTTTTATTCACTTAGTTATATTAATAGATCGAACTTTTGACCCACTGTGCTACTTTAAGTTGGAATAATTGAGTGTAAAATGGTGAAGAAAAGTTGAAACTTTAGTAAAACTTTACTTTTTGTTTTGAGAAATTCATTTATACAAACAATTATGACTTTTGTCTCACTGTGCTACTTTTCGCACTGTCACGCACAAGTTTATTTTGCTGGCATTCCACTATGGGTACATCGACCTGTTTTTGTGGGCAAAACCTCTTTTTTTCTCGACCTTTTAGCTTTAGGTTGGAAACTTTACATTGCAAAAATAAGACAATCTTTCAAGTCACATACCTCTGTTAAAGTAGAGGGTCCCATTGTTAAGTGACATCCTGTTAACCCCTTACATTCTTGAAACATAACCAAATACTTAGTACAAATAAAACTAACTGCTGCCAAGATTTTGGAACTATTATAGGAATTCTTACTACCAGGTTTGATCTTGATATGTTGAAAAACCAAACAAAATTACCCATAGTGCATTCGTATGACACGTCTACCTCAGAAGCTTTACACTTCACACCCACACGCGCACACATCTCTCTGCGGGCTTGCTGTTTCAGTGCGTGCGTTTGTATGCGTGTATGTGTGTATGTGTGTATGTGTGTCTGCTGGCTGCCATTTAAAGCAAATGACTTTGTGTGAGAGAGAAAAAACTTGTAGCATACTTTTGGGGATGTCGACTTAAAACGTGCCGTGAACCATTTTCAGTACAGACATCTTATTGAAAAATAATGGCTGTAAATGCCAATAATTCAAATGAAGTGCGCAAATTGTTGTTGTTGTCTTCTTGTCTATTGTTGCGGCTTAACTTTAGTTCAAGTTAAGGTTAATTTGCATAATTATTGCTGTGTGATGAAATTGTTTCCGCAACCAAATTTTGAGACAAGTGCATTTCCGACCGCTTTGAGTTGTAATTTATGTTGCGGCATTATTCAATTATTAATGTGGCAATGCATAAATTTGTTGCAGCCGACGCATAAACACTTATTGTGCACCTTTCTGGGTCATTGTTTCGATTAGTGCCAGGTGTCTCTGTCTCATATTGATCAATTTGTTAAGAAGATTTTTATTTTATTTGCTTTTGAAAGGCAATCCGGTTAAATCGTTAGAAATTTATGGCACCAAATTGATGCTGGTGTTAAAATGGCTTTAAGCCGTCTTTTGCATAAATGTTTGTGAGTGTGTGTGTGTGTGCAACAAATGTTGCAAATGTTGTGTTCAACCATATGTTGCCATCCAAAAAATATATTATATTGAGGCACACGCACAATTTATTTAAACTTCAGACATTGTATGTTTTTCGATTCGGGGGTTTGAGGAGGTGTGAGTAATATTTTCAATTTCACACCTCGACTACTTGACTCGAACATAACAGCGCTAAACAGGACGACATCATCACATATGTCACTTGGCTGTCAGCCGAGTTTCATTTTTTTTTTTTTTTTGTATTATGTTTTTGGCAAGATTGGTAACCTTTTTGGCACAATGTTTGTGTTTATTTTGTCATGATTTTGTGTGAGACGAAATATTTTTGTTTGTTTGCCATTAAATATGCAAATATCTAAGATGAAAACACCTCAACGACATGCAGATTTTTGTTGAGGGTATTGAAAAATATCGTTCTTGAACTCCATTTGACATTAATGCCATTGATTGAATAATGGAAAAAGTGAAAAGTAGAGCAAGCCAAACCGAACAGATTATTCTGTCTCTTCCTCCCCTCCACCCACCATAGTGCTGTTTAAAAGTTGTTATTTTACTTTTGAAATTAAACGATTTAATTGCATTAAAGTTAAATCAAATGCGCGAGCAAAAAGTTTTACGCATTCAACGAAGCAAAAACACGCACACACACACACAGATAGAGAGAGAAATGAAGAAGAAGAAGAAGACCGAAATCAAATCGCTCAACTCAAGCATAGCAAAGCCGTCAATTGATGTAGCACAAACCCACACACTGACACACACACACAGGGGGAAGGGGGTAAATAAACAGTGGGGGAGGCGGTGGGTGGTGGGGGGTGCGTAGTGATGTGGCTTTTGTTGGGTCGCCATACTTTTGCTCCATTTTCGTCTTTGTTTGCGGTTTCGCTTGAATGTTTTTTGATTTGCAAGCGCGAAAAACTTTTAATTAACTGTTGCAGAAGGCAAGGCGACGCCCACGACAAGCCCATAGGCCACGCCGCCCCTCCCCCTTCACTCGCTTGATCACACAACCCAAATTATACGTGTTTTAAACTTAACCTTTAATCAAGTATTGAATCAAATCAAAGTTTCCCTCGCAGGTAAACATTTGTCTACTCAAAAAAAAGAAAGAAAACCCTTTTTTTGGGCCCAGACTTGACTTGATTTTGTTTGTTGTTAATTTTAATTCATTTAAACTTTTCACATTAATCCTATTTTTAGCTTATATTTGGGTTATTTTTGTTGGTAACTAACAAATAACAAAGAATCTAAAAAAGATTTTGTTTTTTTTTTATAATTTTTAATTGTAAAATCTTTTTAATTACTTGCACTTTGGCTTAACATATCGATAACCCTTAAAAAATCCACAAAAATTCATGTTTGCCAGAATTCAATTTCACCAATTAACGTTCGGAATTTGTACTTATATATACATATATATATATTGCTATCATCATGCGTGCATCCATCAATTAATAATGAACTTTAAAATACGTTTTTTTTTTTCAGTTTATCTTTTTTTTCGATTTTCTGTTTGCATTTACAACTGAATTTAAATCGCATGAGCGCGTTTTGGAGCATGAGAAATGAGATACGTGTATGTGTGTGTTTGTGTGTGTTTGTGTTTGTGTGTGTTTGTGTTTGTGTGTGTGCAGGTATGCGTTTGTATGTCAGAGTTCAGGCGGTCAATAACGCATTACTGCACTCTCAGCTGGCATTATTGACAACTTTCCTGTGCAATTAACACACCCTAATTGCTTAATATCTTTGATATGGTTAACAACGTAAATACACATACACACACACACACATATATATATACGCACACACACACATTTGGTTAGTAAGAAACAGTTTGAGATGGTTTTGCTTCTGCTGATTGCATTTTTAACATATCAAAGGTTGTTTGCCTATCATCAACAAGAAAACAAAAAGCAAAAATTCCTTTTAAGCCCTCTCGCCGCCAAACCCTTTCCACACCCATTTGGCCCCCATCAAGTAGTTCTTACTGGCAATGGCATGCCAACACCAACAACAACAACAAAGACAACAACAAAAAACAATTGGCAAAACATTTTTTCAATTCTTTTGTAACAAGTTGGCCGTAAAGCTGATTGGCCAGCTGGCTGCCATTTGGCCAACGGCCATTCAGTTAAATCTCCAAAAATAGCAGCACTCAACTCAGCAGTAGAAAAACTCAACGAACATCTAACATCTATCTGTGGATATGAAATAAAAATTATAATCTTTACCTGCTTTTAGATACGAATCTAAGCGCACTTAACATCAATATGAATCAACTGCTTGCAAATGTAATGAAATGAAATGGAATATTCTTGTTAGAATAATAAGTACATAGAAAATTATTATGCATATCATAAATCACATTTACCAAGGTGTGTGTGTGAGTGTGTGTGTGTGAGCCAAAGACAAACAAATGTGTGTTAAGCATAATAACAATAATGTTTACTTTCACTTAAAGCAAAAGTTGATTTATATTATGATTAGGGTAAAAGCGAAGGTGTAGTTAAATCGGGTTGACCTTTATGACCTGGAATAATATAAGCATTTTGTTAAATGTTAAAAATTGACCTAGAAAGTATTTTTAGAATGTTTTTTCAAGAATCTTTGGTAAAATCATTTGGAGAAAGCTTTTAACTAATTGTTTTGATATATTTTGACTCAAGATCTGATCTTAACTGAATTTTGAATACTTTTGTGCTAAAGTTGTATATATTTTTCTTAGTGTATTAAACTTTGAGCCTACTTCACTGTCCAGCAATTACGTAAAATAATAAAAACTTAAAGCTAGCCAAACCTTAAAGTTATTTATTGTTGTCAAAACTATTTTCTCCCAACCGGCAACAACATCAACAACTTGTTTTGGTATGTATGTACAATCAATAAGCCGAAATGGTTATTTTGTCTCTTTTGTTTGTGTTTCTCCATGTCCCCTTGCAGGCTGTCAAATTTGATGAAATATCCTGTCTGGGTTAAGGAAATGCCCATACTCTGACATTATGCTAAGGAAATGGTCAACAAAAGGAAAAGTAAATGCTACAAGTTGTACTTTAAATACATAATTTATCAAAATCGAAATCCGGAAAAGAAAGGGCACCACAAGTTTATCTACCACAAGGCCATGGAGACCGGGAGAGACCGGGAGACGGGGAAACTTACACCCAAGTGTATGACTAGAAGTCCCACTCCTGTTTCTGCTTCTGCTCCGGTTCCTGCTTGATATCGTGTCACATTATTTTTACGTGCGAGGGGATACGACGATGAGTGTAATAAAATGAAACGGCAACTGGGGAGGGTGGTGGGGGGTAGGCAACATGAACAATGCGCCGCCATGAGCCTTATTATGTTGACATAGCATTCCATGCTAAAGCGTTTGTATAATTGATTAGGTTTGGCTTTACTTCTCTACTAGCTACCCTTGATGTTCCCAATATATGCTCGAGTCTGTCTGTGTGTGTGTGTGTAAAGCTCTAAATAATAATTTATGTGCTGTGTACAAAGACATTAATCTTTATTGGAACTGAAAAGTATATGCAAACCGCTGACAAGCTATTTGCTTGCCTTAGCCAAATGTACTATAAATAAAGCACTCAACTCAAGTGAGAGAGAGAGAGAGAGAGAGAGAGTATTACCCTGGACATTTGGGGGTTATCTGTTATATGCGCTGACCCATCAAAAGTATCGGTGTTATAAGCCTGGAATGATTTTAATTGTCCAATAATGGTAAAGCTTAGATTTTGAATACTTTTGTTGATTGATTGAGACATATTCATTACGTATACGTAATATTGCTTATATCTATTTGGTATAAAGTTACAAAAATAACATTTGCAACTACAACTTATTTAATGTAATTCTTTTTCTAGCTGTTTTTGTTTTGTTATCCATATCCATAACATCATCATCATCAGTTAACTAAATCCATTTTTTTTATATGCTTCAATTGGCCAGCCTAATAGGTTTATGCACCTTTTGGTCAACCGTCTGAAAATAAACAACTTTTGCATATACATATATATGTATATATGCAAATATAGAGCTTTGTTATAGATTGGCCAATGTCTGGTAAAAACAACTTTTCACAAAATGGTAACGAAAATTACAGAGATTTGTTGTGAGGGGAGATTCCACCACTCATACTGAGTAAAACTTAAAGTCAGTCAAGTGTTTAGCTTTTAGACATGATTCATCAGTTGAATGAATATGATTTATATGGTTAAGCATAGGCACGTCGTACTTACTACTTACTACTCTCGCTGTTGCAGTTGTTGTTTTCGCTGTTTTTTTTTCATTATCATTATTAATAATAAAATAAATACTTATGTGTGTGTGAATGTGTGTGCGTGTGTGTGTGGACCATTTGCTCATGAAAATGGAAAGTATTTCTTTTTTGCCGCAAAAGAAATCTTTTGCGAGTACTGAAGCCAAGCTGTTAACATGCATGCCTTAACATGAACACATTAAATTATCAGCCACAAATTTGCTTTGCCTGCACTTGGGAAAAAAGTGTTTACAATGTCTTTAAAGACAAATTAGGGTAGCTCAACTTCAGTGTGGAAAAGTGCGTTTAAAAAACAATTAACTCAATTTTAATACTAAAAGTTAGATTTTATGAGCCGAAAAAGATTATTTGAATGAAATAGTATAAAAATATACTTCTTTGATATGGGAAATTACATTTTTACGCTTTTTGACCTACTTATTATCATAAAAAATTATGTTAAAGACAACATTATCGGCTTTAGAGTATGGTTATTTCACAAGTGTAGATACCAAGTGTATGATACGTAAGCATTAAGAGGGCTGACGAAGGGGAGGCGGGGGGGCACGACTCCTTGTAACTACCACTGCCTGTTGGCCTGTTTGGCCACAGTCAGCAAGCCAGCCAGCTAACTAGCTATCTACTGGCTAACTAGTCAGGTGTTAACAACCTCAGCGTGCAGCTGATGTGCGTGCCAAGATGATGATGTTGATGATCGTCATAGTTGATGTCGCCGTCGCCGTCGTTGAAGTTGAAGTTGAATTTGCTTTTTGTGTAATTAGTTGCCACGCCAAAACAAGGAAAGTGAGACGCTAACACGGGTATGTAAGAGTTGGCTTTTTGTCACATTGATTGCGCTTTATTGAAGACTTAACCCCATTAGCGTAAATTGGCGCACTTGCCAATCGGCGATCACAAAACAGGTAGAGAGATAGATAGCAAGGGCAATATACAATGAAACCAACAACCGACAACTTTCTGCCGCATGCCAAAGAACACACAGAAAACTTTTACCCAGCTCAAACTCCAACAACAAAACAAGACGCACAATACAAACTCATTCACAAGAGATATATATATCTCGAGAGAGCGAGAGAAAGAGAGAAAAAGAGAGCGAGATTGGTTAGCATCTTGGAATTTTTAGTACCTTGTCTTGTTTCTTTTTTAGTACCGCTAACAACAACAAAACCAGTTTCACCTGCCAGCTAAGTTGTCTGCGGAGAGCAGAAATCCGAGCAAAGCCAGCAGCCTGCAGAAAACCGAAATTCAATTCAGTTGCTGCGCGACGCTCAAGTAGAGCACAAGACACGACAAGAATAACGAAGAACCCGTCGGAAGCCGAACCGGGAGGCGAAGTAAAACGTTAACGTCGCTGTCGCTGTCGCTGTCACCGTCGCTGCGCCTGCGCCGTTCATTGTTGTACTTGTACTTGTTGTGTAGTTGCTGTTGCTGTTGTGCTCTTGTAGAGTTGTCGAAGTTGTTGTTGTACTAGCAGTTGCTGTGCAGCGCGAGTGCGCAGCTTAATTATTGCCGCTGCTCCAGCTCCACCACCACCACCAACAACAACAACAACAACAAAACAGTTCCCGCAAAAGTTTACTTGTTTGTCTGCATTTTTATCTGCACTTGCACACACACACAACTATAACCATAGATACGTAACGTCAGTGTGTATGCGTTTTGCGCTATAATAGTTGAGGTTGTGTTCCCAACATTTCCCCTGGGAAAAAACTATATATTCTCGTGTGCTGTTTAACGCTTTCTTTTTGTGGCTTGTTAAACTACGACCATAACACAAAAAAAAACAAAAAACGAATGTAAACAAACGCGAATACTCCACAACTCATTACGGGCTTTGTGCAATCGGCGAAAAACTGACAAAAAAAAGGAAGGGAAAACAAAAGAATACAAACCGCAATAAAATTTCCCAAGCTGAAATTTCACACACCCAGTAACAACAACAACAACAACAAATGTAAGCCAAAAATATAAATCAAAAAAAGAGAAACAGGTTACAAGCCAAAACACAAAACCAAAAAATTGTTTTTTAACCGCATATTTGTGATTAACATATTTCCCATCAAAAAGTTTCATGTTTTTTAATCGCCAAGTGCATGTATGTGAGTCTGATTGTGTGTACGTGTGTGTGTGACTAAAACAAGAAGTGGACGCAGTCGCAAACGAGACCTTGAAGCTGTCGCCGTTTGTTGTCTTGGACCAGCTTTTTTTTATTCGGTATCGACTTGAATCGAATCGAATCGAACCGAATTCTCCCGTATGCATTTCAAAGTGTAAAGAGGCGCAAATCCAATAAAAACCGAGTTGAGAAATGTTTTTATTTATTGAAATGCAAACTGCAATAAAAAATTTACATACTTATTAGTATGTATGTACATAACTGTCCGCATACATATTTACACAAGATCTGTGGTATGTGTGTGTGTGTGCAAGCATTTCGAAAACTGACCAAATAACGTTTTGCATGCTTATGGACCGTAGAGCAAATAGTAAAAAACAACAACCACAAAAAAACACGCAAACAAACATTAAATATACATATAGCTGTACCTCTATTGTGTACACACATACATACATAAGTACATACATACTTATTCACACTTAGCGCTAGTTTTTTTTTTTTTCTTTTTGGTGTCGATGCGCAATCCAACAGTCCAACTATCCAACGGTACACCAAGCGCCTCAAGCGAATAAGACAGAGAGACAGACAGAGGGAGAAACAATCAAGAATAGTATGATACATAGAATCGTTTTGGTGTATGTAGAACTCGCAGTAAACTTCAATGCATGAATAAATGCTCTTTGGGTACATCGTACGGAATTACAGTTAGTTTATTATGGACTCAAATGATGTGAGCATGCGTAATGAGCGATGCATTGCCAGAAGAAAAGCTCTAAAAACCAAAATTTTTCAAACGGAAATTATGAATTCATAATTGCAGTGAAACTAAACTTTGATTACGGTATTAAGAATGTTTAAAAGGAGGAGTGCAATCAAAGTTAAATAACAGTTGAAAGAGATAATAAAGTAACCAACTAGAGGAAACGCTACTATAAAAACTAGGCAACTTTTCTGATGGTCATTAGTAATAGTCGTTAGTAACAACCTTCACATTTCGCATAGCTAAAGCTGCGTAAAGGTACATAAATTCTTACAAATTCTTTGTTAAAACGGCTCTAACACTTTCTTTTTTTTAAAGAAGACAGAAGCATAAATATGACTTAGAATAATAGGAGAAAAAGTGTGACTAAAATAATTATACGCATGCAAATTGAGCAATTTTCTACAAAGTTATGCTTACACCATGTCTAAGAAGAGCATTTATCATAAATTTTAACATATATTTAGTTGGGGCAAGGTTTTTTAAAGTTTTTTAAGCACGAATTCATAAAAAAAAAGTCAAGCAAACTTCAAAAATCGCAACAGTTCTGTTACAACAGTTAGTTACCCTTTCAATTGATTTAAAAAAAAAAATAACAACATTTTATGCTAATTTCCAGAAGTAATTGTTATTTGGATTGCCTTTCTCATTCCAAACGTTAGATATAATCAAAGTGCCACATTCTTGACTTCAAATTGTGTAGGTAGAATCACATTACTAGTATTTCTGCTATTAGCTTTACTGATTATAGCGTTCTTTCCATTTTCGAGATCTTGGGCGAGTGTCAACAACGACGACAACAAAAGACTCAACTTGGTTTGCATAAACTCACACAAATTGATTTCTCAGTGTGTGCTTATGTGTGATTTTTAGCTCACAAAGTCTCCAAGCATTATTCAAATTAAATGTTCTGATACAGCGGCGATCAAAGAGGAAATGACCAAATACAGCCAGCTCATAGAGTAACCAGTATAAATGCTTAAATCACAAAATTCATAATTAGCGCGGCGTTTTGAAACAAGTTTTTTCTTACACATCTCTCAGACACCGTACATTGTGGCAATAAGTGTGTTCAAACTGTGAGTGTGTAATCCATGTTTGTAAATTGATTTTTCTAAACGGTGAATGAGAAATGATTAAGCAAGAAATTCAATGATATTTAAAATTTCTAATAAACAGTAGGAATATTACTTAAAGAAGTGCCAAAAGTAGTTATAACATTTCTTGTTTAAAAATTCTCCCAAAATCCAATTCATTGAAAACGGATTTTTGTTTATAGTAAAAACCTATCAACGTATTGTTATTTTTTCTAAACATATTAAGAAATAAACATTGAAAACTTTAAGGTTACAAACCTTATAGATATAATCGGTGGTTTGGGTCAAAGTCCCGCTATAAAGCTTGGTTCGTTAACCCGATACACCATGAACCCAGATATTGTTGCAAAACTTGGCTCAACTTTTTATCACTTTTTATTTGATTGTGAAAAACATTTCCAAATGCAACTTGTTGCCAATTTTCCTAATTATCACCTGTGTACTAAAAATCAATTGTTAATTTTGTTTTGCAGCAAAAATGAAAACGTGGATGCAGCTGCTGCTGTTATTTAGCTGTCTGTGCTACTTGACCCAACGCATTGAGGCCTGGCGGCCATGTCCGGAGCTCAGTCCAGCCTTGCGTCTGCCATGCAGGTGAGTGAATACGTGACAGAAACACATAACATGACTGACAGACAGACAAACAGACCGACTGTCAGATGGACAGATGGCGAATTTCCGCTTGCCAATGACGGACGGCGTGTATTATTTTAATATCCGCCAATTGCAGTGTAATTTGTATGTTGTCGCTGATTCGTTTGGCTTTGTTTGCTGTGTTTAATCATTGGTCGATTGGTGCGACAATTACAAAATAAAAATGTACAATTGACAATTAACAATTTACAATTACACATACAGATGTAATGTGGTGCCTTTTGCGGCAACGGGCCAACTTGGTGCTGTGGCCATGGATTGCGATCGAGTTGTCTTTCACGGCGATGCGCCCCAGCTGCCGTATGGGGCACCCATCGTGGCGTATACGCAACGCCACAGTGGACAACAAACAATGCCCGCACAGGTGAGACAACTTCAATAAGTGTCAATGACTGAGCGAGCACTGAAACTGATTATTTTACTTTAGACATTTGGCCAACTCAAGCTGCCCATTGAGGATTTGGACTTGTCCAACAATCTGATAAGACGCATACCCGAGAAGGCTTTTGATAGTCTCAAGGATTCGCTGAACGAGCTGCGCCTAGCCAACAATTTATTGGGTGATAATCTGAATCCAATTTTCTCCACTGCTGAGTTGCATGCCTTGAAGAATCTAAGACTGCTTGACCTGTCTGGCAATAAGATCAAGTTGATTGAGGAGGGTGTCCTCAAGGGTTGCATGGATCTTAAGGAGTTGTTCATTGATCGGAATAGTCTCTCAGCGGTTCCCATAAACTCACTAAATGGACCGAGTGCTCTGAAGCATTTATCATTGCGTCAGAATCACATAGGTAAGTAATAATCAATCGATCGATTGACTGTGACTTAAACATTTTTTTCCTTTCTTAGCTACGCTCTATCGCGAGTCCTTCAGTGCTCAGTCCCAGTTGGAGATTATTGATTTGCGTTACAATATTTTGCGCAGCATTGATAGTCAGGCTTTTCGTGGACTACGTCGGATTAGGGAGATTAAGCTTGCTGGAAATCGTCTAACGACTCTGAACAGCGATGTCTTTGAGCAATTGTCAACATTGCAGAAACTGGACCTATCCGAGAATTTCTTTAGTCAGTTTCCTACTGTGGCTTTAGCTTCCATTGCTGGACTAAAGTCTTTGAATCTGTCGTCTAATATGCTACAGGTGAGTTGGGTTACCACAAAACCAAGCAAAAAAGTACCTTGACTTCCAACTCTATAATCTTGATATAGTTCTGGGATACTTTACCTTTAACCCCAATCATTGTCTTAATCAAATATCTTTCTTAATAACCTTTTAGCAACTGGACTACACTCACATGCAAGTGGTTAAATCGTTGGAAAGCCTGGATCTAAGTCGTAATAGCATCACCAGCATTCCGCCAGGAACCTTTCGAGATCAGAACATGCTGAAATACCTTGATCTTAGTCTCAATTCGCTGCGCACAGTAAGTTGATTTTATCATCTCACATTACTTAATAAAAACTCTGAATTTGATAACAGATCGAAGACGATGCGCTGGAGGGTTTGCAAAGCTTGCAAACACTGATCATCAAGGACAACAATATACTTCTTGTACCTGGCAGTGCGCTTGGACGTCTGCCACAGCTAACATCGCTGCAAATGGATTTCAATCGTGTGGCTGCACTCTCTGCTGAAATTTTAGGCTCGGTACAAGCGGGTGATATAACCACACTCACCTTGTCCCGCAATGTCATCCGAGAGTTGCCGCCCGGCAGTTTCCAAATGTTCAGCAGTCTGCACACACTCGATCTGGCAGGGAACTCGTTGGCACAGGTCAATGCGGATACCTTTGCGGGATTGGAGGGCACACTGATGCAGCTGAAGTTGTCCCAAAATAAGCTCACCGGCTTGGGCAGTACACCACTGGCTCTGTCCGAGCTAAGGAGCTTGGATTTAAGTAGCAATAACTTGGCCGAAATTCTACCCACAATTTTCAGTGACTTGGAAAACTTGCAGTCGCTGAATCTGAGTGGAAATCATTTAATTTCAATGACTCCGGCTCTCTTCAAGCCTCTGACTCGGCTGCAAATTATTGATTTGAGTGACTGCAGTATTCGTCAAATAAGTGGGGACTTACTCGCTGGACTGCAGGACTTGAAGCACATTCATTTGAGTGGTAATCAGTTGCAGGAGCTGCAGGATGGCAGCTTTGTGAACCTATGGAACATAAGCTCCATTGATCTATCCGATAACCGCATTAATTCCATTCGCGCCGGTGCCTTTGTCAATGTGATGAAATTGAAGCGGTTGGATCTGCATGGAAATCAATTGTCTGCCTTTAAGGGAGAGTTCTTTAATACGGGCACTGGCCTTGAGGAACTGGACATATCAAATAATCAGCTGAGCTACCTGTTTCCCTCATCTTTCCGCATACATCCACGTCTGCGAGAGATCAAGGCTAACAAAAATAAGTTCTCCTTCTTCCCGGCGGAGTTGATTACAACATTACAGTATCTGGAGCATATTGATTTATCTCACAATCAACTAAAGACAGTCGAGGAATTGGATTTTGCCCGTTTGCCACGTCTGCGTGCGCTTTATCTAGCCCACAACCAATTGGACATGGTCAGTGAGATGGCTTTCCATAACTCCACGCAGTTGCAGATCATTGATCTGTCGCACAATAGTCTGGATCGAATTGGGGAACGCACCTTTGAGGGTCTAGTGCGACTAGAGCAGCTTAATCTGGAAGGTAATCGTCTGTCGGAGCTATCCGATGGCGTCTTTGAGCATTCCAAACTGCACATGCTCGAGAATATCAATCTGGCCCACAATCGCTTCGAGTATGCTCCTCTTAAAGCTCTGCAGCTCCGATATTTCTTTGTTTCCTCAGTGGATCTAAGTCACAATCGCATTCGGGAACTGCCAAGGGATGATAGCATTATGGTGAACATCAAGCGCATTGATCTCTCCTTCAATCCACTTAGCAGCCAGGCGGTGCATAATGTCCTAAACGAACCGAAGACGGTGAGGGAGCTTAATCTGGCAGGCACTGGCATCGAAGAACTGAAACTGTTGGAGACACCATTCCTGCAGTATTTGAATCTCTCGCACAATAAGCTGCGACACATCAAATCGGATGTGTTCCAGAGGGTGACGCTCCTGGAGACCCTCGATCTCTCCAGCAATGAGCTGCAGTCGTTGAATGATCTCTCCCTGGCCTGGCCGCAGCTGCAAGTGCTCGAGGAGCTGGACGTCTCCAACAACAGCTTTGAGATAATCTCCCAATCAAACTTTGCTCAGCTGGAGATGCTACGTACGTTGCGAATGAATCACTTGCGTCTTTGCAATCGGATCGAAAAGAATGCCTTTAAGCCACTTCCCAATCTGGCCAACTTGGAGGCATATGATCTTCCGCTTTTGGGCTATTTGGACTTGCAAGGCATTATGGAGCTGGTGCCGGGTCTGGAAATGCTGGACATTGAAGTCAAGGATGCAAGCATTGGCAGTGAGCAGATCCAGCCGTTGAAACATCCTCGCTTGAGCTCCATTGGAATACGGGGAGAGCGCTTGAAATCGATTTCGTCAGGAACTTTGGCTGGATTGAAGAGCAAAGATCTGACCATTAAGCTGCAGAATACATCACTGAGTGCATTACCACCAGCACTACTCTTCCCCGTACCCCGTTCTTCCCAGCTCACATTGAATGTGGAGGGCTCTAAGTTAAGTTCCCTGGTCCCGCAGTTCCTCAACGCTCTGGATGACCGTCGTGCCAGTCTGCAACTGCACGGACTCGAAAGTAATCCCATTAATTGCAATTGTGATGCACGAGCTCTGCGCCGCTGGTTGCCTAGCTCAGGCATGCAGGAACTTACATGCCGGGAGCCATCTTATCTCGCCGGACGCAAGCTCATCGAGGTGGGTGATGATGAGCTCACTTGCGATACCCGACGCATGTCATCCTCCTCAGCTCGTCCATCAACTTCACAGCTGCTCAAGACCTCTAGTCAGCTGGTGACCCGAAGTAGTCTTACCACCGAGGAGCCACTTATCATCTGGAGCATGGAACCAACGCAGCCAACGATTATGAAGATCAAGACAAAGGCGCCCCTGATGAAAGCACAAGCTCCAATCATGAGCAATGATGATACATTGATTATCGGCATTGTGGGAGGCGTTGTGGCTTTCATAGCCATATTGATTATTATCATTTGTATAATACGATTGCGCATGAGCAATGTGGAGTATCAACAGAGTGCGGCTATGATGGGCATGCCACCAACGCTGCAACAGTTGGGCGCTCACAATGCTGCCTACGGTTACAAGAACGGAGGAGGTGCACCTACTGCAGCACTATACGCTGTACCTCCGTATCAGGCCAATTATGCCACCCTGCCTCATAAGGCATCTTCTGTCCATCATCAGTCCACACAGAATCTGACGCAGCGGCAGCAGGTGGCGCAACAGGCAGCGGCACAACAACAACAAGCTGCAGCCGTTGCTGCCTACTCGACCATGTCGCGGATGTCGTACTTCAGTGGAGCGGGTGCGGCACAGAGTGCCGATGGTGCCGAAAGCCTGACGCAACAGCATCCGCATCAGCATCAACCGTACATCATCTATTCGGACGACAAGGCATATAGATAGAGAGAGAGAATTGCTTTCACCATTTTTGTGTGTGTCTTCCCATCTAATCTTCATCTCTATGTCTCTCTCAGTCAATCAGCCGCAACGCAGCTGAAGAGCTAAAGAAGAAAACAAAACAAACAGGTTCTAAAACAATTGTCATTTGTCAGCTTATATTGTATATAGACTTAGTAGCATTCTAACCGTATCCGTATGTTAAGTCGAAAAATCGCATATGCGTAATAAACAAATTCTAGTATAATATTAAAACAACATCAACATCTGCATTTGGTTTCATTTTTGAGACCGTCTTTATTATTACTGTTCACAAAATAGACTCTTTTTTTTTGGTTTATACAACAAGATAATTTCATAAAAGGCCCTATATATATATTCTGTTTATACACACGTATGCCTACGTCTATTTACATATTTAGAGTTTGTATATCGTACTAGATGCACACATGTAAAAATATGTGTATGAAACTTCAGGGTAACTATTCACAGTCTTTGTTTTCTTTTTTGTTTTTTTCATCATTCAACATAACTAAACAACAAGATCAAAATGAGCTTAATAACGTAAAACTATGTTTGATTTGACACAAAATGCTCATTTAGGAATCAATGGTTACACTTTTGAGCATCACACGACATCAATTAATGAGTTAATAAACAAAGTCTTTTAAAAAAATCCCCTCTCAAATGTTAACTGCATTCTATGCCATTGGTGCATATGATGATGTGGTGTGCATGTTGTAATTGCGACGGCGATAGTAGATCATTAGGCCATAGCTGGCAAAAAGTAGAACGGCAATGATGCAAATCAGTATGCCTGCAATTAGATAAAAAATTAGATTAGATTATAAATCATGCTCGACTTGTAATTACAATATAATTAAAAATTAATGAATACGGTAAGATTACATGCTTCATATATAATCATTTTTTCCACTCTTCATTTGAATTGAAATGATTTAAAAGCTGGTAAAAGAGTCAACATACGACACATCATAATCTGGATAAAGTTCTATACAAAATATGACTTAAATCTATAGAATATAGACAATTTTTTGTATTAACTTGCCTGTTGCAGCACCCAAGTTCGCTTCCTCATAGGTCATAGTCAATGTAGATCTCTTGCATTCATTGGCCCAATTACCAGGCAACACATCTGAATACAGCTCAGTAAGTTTTGACAGCGGACAGGATACACCACAGTTGGGTATATTCATTGGCAGTGGCTCCGCGGTAGTGTTCTTATAAAATACAGACACCAATGGTGTATTGTTGTCATCCACACGCAGCTCCAACATTACGCACGCTATATATGGTGGACTATGGGGCTGTAATAAGACATAAGTCGCAAATTAAAACTGAAAATCACTTATACTCATTATCTATAACAAACCTCAAACAGTTTAAGCGTATTCAATAAGTTCGCAACTGTGGTATCATGTGCACTATATATAAAAACCGAACGATCCGGATTAAGTTGTTTATTAAACTTGCTCTTGAAGCGAGTGAGGATATCCTTCAGCAGAGGGCCACCCTTTAAACGGGCCAACTGACGTGTATGCGTATTGATGGAGAATGCAAAATTTGAGGCCCAGGTCAAATCGGAGCCGCCGTAAACCTTTTGTGTCCAAATTGGCAGTGTTTTGTTGTACAATGTCTCGATGAAGAGTGTATTATTTAAATATTGTGCGTCTATGAATGAGTTAATGGGTCTACCGCAGTTTTGACTTAGGTATTTAAAGAGATCAGTGTATCGTTCCAATAATGCCTGGAACTCGGAAGTTGCTTGGAAGTTGGCCAGATAGTAATCAAAGGCAGGACAAGGAGCCTTGGCAGCCAATATCTAAAAACACAACATTTCATTATGTATACAGTCATATGGTTGATAGAGCAAATATAGTTACCGGATCATCCTTTTCTGGTACGGAATGTACAGGAATAGGTTGCCATTTAATTTGCGGATTCCACACATCCTCACCAATGGGCTCGTATAAACCAGCTAAATTGGATTCGGCACTCATCAGTGTGCGATCCACATCTGTTGATTGTACATATATTTCCTCATTATTATACCTGCTGTTTAGCAGTGAATTGTAGCGTTTTCTCAGCCATTGGCCCAATTCGTAATGTTGTTGCTTGCCGCGCTAAAAAAAAAGATAATAAGAATGTGAGTCACGCCCGCAGATCTAAAGCGATTTTTAAACAGCTTACATTAGTCAGCTGGCCCCATCCCGTAGGCCAGTATTTGCGATTGTTCCATGGATCCGTCGGATATGGGTCTACGGGCATTCTGTCTCCATGGCGAAATATCTGCAAAGTAACAACCATGATCCATATGGTACAACAAAATTCCAAAACATTGACTTACCACATGTGCGAATTTGAGCTCACCCTTTAAGCTTGCCTGTACACCTTCCACCTCTTCGACATCTGTTGAACGAAGCGTTTTAACAACTTCGAAACATGATATGCAAATCAAGCAAAAAAAGACGATTGCCTTGACCCCGCACTTTTGGTAGTACACCATCTCTCAAACTAAAGAAAGGAAAGCACGTCTCTGCGGATATATTATCGCATTGTAAGATAAAAAGCTAGTGTGTGCGTCATAAAAAGTCAGTTACTTACCTTAAACAAAACAACGTCTTCCCTTATCGTACGCTATCTTTCACATTCAACACAAGTTTAACTCAAGCAATAGCCTTTGTGTTTCGATTGTAAATATTTGAGAAATTTGTCTTATCGATAATCAGGCATCGAAAAAATTAGGGTGACCAGTGTTATGATCTATCGAAATATTCAAACAGTGATATTTCTTGAACGACTTCAAATTTGCAATAACAAAGCTCTTAATATGTTTTAATGACTTGATTAATTTTAAATATTATAGTGTCATTAACAAACAGCATAATGTTTGAAAACTATCTCAGAGTTTTTTAACACAAGCTATTTTTATTGACGCGCCTTATGATTTTTCTATCAGCTGCTCTATTTTTACTCACAGTTTGTGTGTTCAATGCAGAATAGAAGGCAACTAAAAATTCATAACACATGGCTTTGCCTGACGGCGGCTTCAATGGATCAAGTAAGATTCCACAGTATAGCTTGTCTATATTAATAAAATATAATATGGTATCAGCAGCTGCATCCCAAGAATATCGCATTCCTAGGTTACTGTTCGCTACCAGCGTGAATTGTGAAGCTTCAAACAACATTTCAAAACAAAGAGTTGATACCTATTGAAAGTTGTATCAGCCAAATCAAATACGAAACAATTGAGAAATACCTTTCGATGGATATAACCAGGCTATTGTTTCGAAAATACGTCTTATGTACAAGATATGTTATGAGGAGGGTATACGATATTTGGTTATGCTTACCGCTTCGAGATCTACAGCAACACAACTCAATATTATTATATAAGGAAAAAGGTTTTGGATGCAAAAGCTCGAGTTTTCTACTACAGATAGCATAGTTGAATTACTCAAAATCTTTAATTTTCGTGAAGCGATTGCTTCTGTTCTGGTGATATTTAAAAGTAAGACTTTACCCAAAGATCCAACCATAATATAATAAAATGGGCTGATTCTTTACAATTGTGTTAAATGAAACTAGTTTATGTTAAGTTAATAATATTTATATTTTTGTATTGATCATATTGTAAGAAGAACAGTGTCTTACAACGCATTCCATTTGTCATTGCTAATTAAAAAAAGTATGTTAAATAATTATTGTTCCATCCTTACAATTCACAAACATACTGCTGTTGTTGCTGCTGGGCTGAATAAATTTGATCGAACTTTATGCCTTAAAACTTAAAATATCGCGCGCGTTCAATTAAATGGAAAACAAAATTCGGCTACTATCTTAGCAATCAAACTTCGATTGCGATCTGCGTCCACGATGATAAAATTGTTTCATTACAAAGCTTTAAAATCTTCTATTTCCGCTCATATTCTGCGCTGGCCGAGGTCCATTAAATCTGCAGACAGGGTAAATACAGATTAAGATGAATATGTATTTTACTTTGTAAACCATACCTGTTGTAGTTTCCTGGGGCACCACCACCACGGCCACCGCCACGACTGTGTCCGAGTGGCGGAAAGTCCGTTTGATATGCATTTGGTGCATTATGATTATTGTGACCATTTGCGGCATCGTGTTTGTTAAAACCACCACCATGAGACATATGAGACATGCTGTTGCTTTGTCCACTACCGCTTCCGCCACGTCGTCCATTGAAGCCACCTCCGGCGCCACCACGACCACCGAAGCCGCCTCCACGACCTGGACTAAAGCCACCACGACCTCCCTGCGGGTTGCTGCTATTAAAAAGTTAATTTTAGGTGCTTGGTCTAATTTTTGAATGAGTGCTGTATTACCTATTCATTCCGACATTGTTACGATTGCGTTGATATGAACCGTTATCATGATCTATGGGTCCACTGGCAAAGCGATTTTGTTTGGCACCAAATGACACTGGCTGCTGCTGTTGATGCTCTACAGCGGGCAGAGCAAATCCACGACGATCTTGACCAATATTGTGATGATGTGATGATGAAGAGCTACCGTTGCCCCGATGATGACTGCCAGAGCCACTAGCGCCGCTGTTGCCCGCATAGTAGTCACTGTGACTCGCGTTACCCATACCTTGGCTAAATTTGTTTCTAAAGGGCTGTGAAGATGGAGCATCAAAGCTTTGGTTATGCTGTCCGGATCCCTTGTTGTAGGGAGCACTGCGCTGCTGTCTAAAGTTGGACTCACTTCGCATTGGTCCGTAATGACTGTCATTTGAGTTTTGTGATCGGCCGCCGCCTCCTCCGCCGCCACCACCACCTCCTCTGATATTATTACCACCGCTGTGACCACCACGATTAAAGTTGCCACCACTATGTCCTACAAAAATGTGTGCTAATTTTATTTCAAAAAGACGTTTAATAAATTTTTGCTGCTTACCTTGCATGGGTCTTCGGTTACCGGCACCCCCTCCACTTGATGCACCACCACCGCCACCACTGCCGCCCCCGCCACCACCGCCTCTTCTGTCTTTTGGTCTGCCTGGTTCTACAACAATTACTTGCCCTTTGAAATCGAGTCCGTTTAGACCCGCGATGGCTGCCTCCGCCATTTTAACTGTTTCCATGTGGACGAATCCGCAGCGATTCATAATATCGCACTCAACAACAGATCCATAATTTGAGAACAAGTGTCTTAGCTCCTCTGGTTTGCAGCCAGGCGGCAAGCTGCCTACAAACACTTTGGCGGTCTGCAGGGAAGTGGGAAACACACCTTGAACACAGGGCTATGTATAGTAAATATCAATACTTACAGACATATATTGGAAGTTGGTTTCTTTTAGATACGTTCTCTTTTTTCCGAATTTTTCTTGATTCGGCTGTGCAAAATGCACACGAACGATGGATGCGATGAAAACAAATTCAACTGTAATCGAAAAAAGTATCGCTCAAATAAGTTATCGAGTACAGTTGATTTGTTTACTCATTTTGTTTTTTTTTTGTACTGTACATATTAATTTTTTAAGAATGTGGGCGCCAAGCACAGATGAAACCTATTTTGCTAGCATTGACTACAAAAAGAATGTCCTTAACATAGTTCCCAGTATGGAAATGTTGGTGACCTTCTGTGGCGACAGAGAAGTTATGCGTACCCAGAAAGCTTGTTTACTGTACGCCGAAAGAATTGATTTCAAGGAGCTGATCGTAAGCCACGCCAAAAATTATCTAATTAGTATTTAAGTGTCATGAATTGCTTTCAGCAACTTCGTTTGTCCGAGAAATGTGATCAGCGGCGCATGTATATTACCACAGTGGACAGTGCATCCTTTCATGAGCTTAAAAAAGATCAGTGCCTTAATGTTACATTTTCGGGATTTATGGAAAATGTGGTGCGAATGCTGAAAGATTGCCAGGCAGGGAAATTAGAGCTGTGCCTTCTCGCTAGAGAGTGCATTAGTGAGAATCAGACAGATCGGCACGATTACCATTTGCAATTTGTGGAGATACGATCCTTTAAAAATCTGGTTCATCTCTGCCTGCCCTGCCGTTCTGCACCTTTGCACACAGTGCTCTTCTACATCAACTCGTCGTTAGATGTAACGCACAAGAAACTCTTTTCGCTGGAGCAAAATACGCAACAGTTGCAAATGGAAATGACCTCCCAGAGAGCGCACATTGAGCAATTGGGTGCAGAAAATACCAAGTTACGCGAGGCTCTGACAGAGAACACGCGGCAGCTTGGCGAGAAACACCAACTGGAGCTACAGCAAATGCAGGATAAGCTCGACAAGCTAAAAGAGCAACGCAACAATGAGCTGGATCGCAGTCGTCGATCGATTGCGGGACTGCAATCCCAGTTGGAACGTGCAGCACAGGAAATAAATGATCTCAAGGCCATTCAGGAGCAAACTGAAAAACATAATCAAAACTTAAATGATGAACTTACTTGCTGCAAGTCGCGCATGAACAGCCTAAAAGAACAGAATGATAAACTACAGAACGAGATGACGGGAGCTAAGAAGAACGGACGCAAACTGGAATATAAAATCGAAGATCTAAAACAGCACACAGTAGAACTCCAGGAGCACATTCAAAAATGCAACAAGGAAAAGGTGTGTGTATTATATTAAACAAAAACCAAAAGTGCTTAGCATTTTTTAATTTTAGGCAAACATTGCTGCCGAACTGGAAGCGGAGAAAAAGATATTGCACACGAAAAGGCAGGCTTTAGAAATGGCATCCGATGAAATCGCCAAAGCAAATCAAATAATACTTAAGCAAAACCAGGAGCTGCTCAATCAAAAGAAAACGATTGCGTGGCGCACCGAAGTGGCATTACAGCAAGAGAAAGCCATCAAAGAGAAGGATAAACTGTTATCACTACGCGAAGATGAACTGCGAGAATCTCGAAAAACTATTCATCAGCTGCGCGAAGAGATCCCTCAACAGCTGCAAGCAATGCGTCACTTTGCACAGGGCCTGGAGGAGAAGTACACAAACCGTACGTTAACACACTCAACCAAATAAACATCATAAGCAAATTGTTTTTCTCTTTCTCACAGAGATACTTACGCTAAAGGAGCATTTAGCTGGCAAGGAGAACTCCAGTCGCAAAGCCAATCGCAAATAGGCTCTAAAAATTATATAGATGTAGTTACCAGGTATAACGACTGTTAATTAATTGTCTTTGTGTTTAACTTTAATTAAATTTATTTATTTTATTCGATCCTACTGATCTAATCATAATCTTCATCCGCGGTTTTTTCCGGCTGCGCCGTGCCCACGTTAACCGCCTGGCTTATGTCTTCAAATTGATTCATTTTCAGCCGCTCTCGGATTAGTTCTGCGATTGCCTTCTGTGTACGTCGCTCTAGGCGCTCCAACTTTTTACTTACATCACGCTTTAAATCCCAATCGGGTTTGCGTGGTGCCAGGGTCGTTATATCAATTTCATCAATCACCATTGGCTGCTGCAGCAGATTAAGTTGTGACTGAACGGCTGATTCAATATCGCCGGTAGGCTCTTGAGCCAAGACTTCACCCACAGTGTTTTCATTTTGCGGCTTGTAGCTACGAAAAATGGGCCTGAAATCACGGAAAACGTTTATAATGCAAAAACACAAAATAACAGCATTGAAAATTTACTTCGGCAATTTTTCAGCAGTTTCTGTGGAACCGGCGGTCTTGGATTGCGCCTGCTCGCGTAGCTTCTGTAAACGCTCCTTGCGCTTTAGAGATTCTTCTGTTAACTTGCCTAAATTGCTATCTGTATTTTCCATTATATACAGCAAACAAAATAATAATAAAAGCTGGCCGCAGGTTTCCAACACAATGCTGCTTTTAATCGATACTTATCAAAATTAAAAGTGACATTAGTGAAATCACAATCTTAACTATATGCGATAGTTAAAATATCGATATACCGGATAGATATATATATAAATGCTTTATGCCCAAGTTGGCAGCACACATTTTCATGAAATAAGAGTGGAGGGGTGGATAAAAACAACGCAAAATTTTACACGAAAGGAAACAAAACATTCTAAAAAGCTACATTATCTGTACCATAATTCACAAACTATACACAGTCTTTGCAAACGCATATACCACATATCCAAATACACGACACTTCACTAAATGGATACGAAAACTAGGCGAAAAACATTTTAATAATGTAGCAGCTGCTTTGGCAAGCAAGTGTTTTGGAATAACAATAAATTAGCTGCTGTTATTGCTGCTGTTCGTTTGGTGTCTAACGAGCGCTGTCGCTTTGCAGGTAACAAACTCTTTCGCGCCGCCGCAAGCTATTAAAAGTACTTCAGCGACCAATAAGTATTTTTATATGCCTGCGTTGTTTTCATTATACCCTTGCAATGGGTTATATAGTTTTGTCATGCAATTTGTAATTGTAAACAATATCTTGATTGATCTTTTATATCGTAAGCTCGATTGCGTTTTTGTTTAATAAGAATTAAAATACAATTACCTGCACACTCTTTCGCAAGTGTATGTTATCTTCGTCATACCGAATACTGCCTTTTTGTTTGTGCTAATTGAGTTATTTCTTGCTTAAAGGGAGCCGTTGCCGCCGACAATAGAACGGACGATCGACAACTAACTGCAGCGCGCACAGATCACATATATCACACACATATATAGAACTCGCCTCGTCTAGCTCATTGTTCTGCGAATTGTGACTGTGACACCGTTTAGGCATTTTACCCGGCTGTAGCTAAAAATGGAGTGGACCAGAGAGAAGACATTGTTGCTGATCAGCGAGTACCGACAGCGACGCGGACTGTGGGACATGACATGCGACGAGTATCGCAAGAAGGATGTCAAACAGCGCCTATTAAACGAAGTGAGTGACGTACTTGGAGGCAATATACCAATACCGGAGCTTGAGAAAAAGTTTCACACGCTGCGCACACAATATCATCGCGAGATCAATCGTATGAAGCGCAAGGAACCGTACAACTCAAAGTGGTTTGGTTTCAAGAATCTCAACTTTTTAAGTTCACCCTTTGCGTGTCGATCGACCAAAGGACGCTTGAAAGTGGAACTGCAAGCGCAGGAAAATTCAACAGTGCAGAAATACTCATTGAACGAGGTGAACTCTAGTGCCGCAGACACCAATACAATGAATGACGAATATATAATAACGCCGCGTAAGTCGAATGCAAACAGTGCACTGGAGAAGCTCATCGAGGAGACGACCAAAGATGCGGATGATATTGATGAGGAGGAGCCGGGCGTTGAGGAGGATGTAGAATCTAAGCCGAAACTAAGGAAAGATCTTGGTGGTGGCACATATGTGCACATAAACGAAGAAGACACCGAACCCCTCAAGACGCACACACACCACCAGCAACAACAACAGCAGCAGCAGCATCAGTCACAGTATGTAATGGAGCTGCATCACACATCGAATGCCGTCGAGGCTGTCAGTTTTCAGGCCAACGAGAGCGGCGAGTTGCACTATCAATCGGCTTCCTCTGCCGCCGGCAATGCCAGTGGCGGTAACACTTCATCTGTGCATATGGTGCCCACGCGCATTATTAAGATTCAGCGACGCGATACGTCGGGCCAGGAGAATGGCTATTTCGATGACCCACCCACGTCGCATCAGCTCCATCCGCCACCGCCCAAGCGTCTCTATTGTGATCCCAATGGCAACCACAGCACCACCATACTCTCCGCCTCCACACTGGCAGCAGCTACACAAAATGGCAATGCCAGCAATGTGCTGACCAGTTCCGGCTCTACCATAACTACGGGCACTTTACGTCTGCCTCGTGCAAATACCATAGTCAACACAACATTGTCGCCGCCAAAGCCGGCAAGCTCTCCAATACCTCCAACCGCAATCGCCAACACACTACGTGATGAGTTCTCCACGTACGGGGAGTATGTAGCCAATGAGATGCGTGCTATCGGCAATAGGGAGGTGCTTATTGCACTCAAGCACAAAATAAACACGGCCATCTTTGAAGCGAACATGGCCGAGTTGCAGAAATGAAAATATCTTCAATGTTCCCAATGACAAAATTATTAATATATATGTGTAAAAAAAGTTTTTAGCCAGAATTTAATCATAAGTTTGAAACAAACAAAGTTGTCTAAAGTCTCATTAAATTTTACTGCAATCCCCCAGTTATTGTAAAGATTTGGTGTTTCAAATTGTAAACTAACATAAATACGTAAATATTAATATATCGATTTGATTAAATAAGCCAAATATAACGTTTAGTAGAATCCGAATATACATAAATATTATGTAAATGTAACTGTCTTTTTTAATTTACCGTCTCTAAGTAGGCGGCAGCACGCTTACTTTGTCATTAAACATTATAAATTGTTAATCATCTATGTTTTAGAAAAATTCTTGTGTTTCATTTGATTATTTATATTTTTTGGCAAAATGATTATGAATCCTATTTGTGAACCGTTTACAAATTTACCTGTAACAGTGAGTATTGATAAGCTGGCTGAGGAATTTAAGCCTGAGCACAAGGAGAAAGACGAGGAAAAGTCGAAAAGTCCTCGGGATTTTCTTGACGTCCCCGACGACAATTGGGTTGTCTTGCCCATGTTCAAAAATCACTTGGATCATTTAAAGCCATTTCTCTCGTGTCGCACTAATCCGTATATGCGTTGCCGTTACAGAAAATTTCTGAACAATGTGCCAAAGGATTATGTACAGATTGTTGTATTTGGATCAAATGTTGACAAGTTAGTTTTAGAGAAAATTAATGAAAGAAAAAATAAATTTAAAATAATTTTAGTATGCCAAAACCAAGAAGGAAATCTCTGAACGGCCAATTTTATGGTGTGGACTATAAATTGGCACCCATACCAAGCTCGGCAGATCCGCGTAAATCACCCAAATTGCCCAAATCTAAACAATCTACAAAATAAATATCTAAACTTATTTTAAAGCGCAATCAGAATTTAAATTACCCACACTTTCTATTATTGTAATCGCTTTTGAATGTTATCGAACAGATACAGACTGATGGTTTTGCCATGAGATGGGCAACCCTAGAACAATAAACACACTTACATTAGGCAACACTGTTCGATCAATTGAGATGAAAAATGTTTACAAAATGCATTAATTGTTGTGTTTCAATAATTATTTGTGTTATATTCACATGCCTTTTGGTCGAAAAAAGTGGCAAGTATCAAATAATGTATATTGTTAGTATGGTGCAGTAAAATAACTTGATATTTCTCTCTCAGTTGCTCTGAAACGGACTCTGCGCCACTACGAAGTTTTCCACAGAGATGATGTTGTACATCGGATTGTCAAGAGGGGCGTTAAGCAAAGCAATAATCCATATAACACCATTAAGGAGGTCGAGTTCAAAACACTGGGGAAAAATTTTCGCGTGATTTTACATCCGCATCGCGATGTGCTGCACAGCAAATTTCGAGCGTACGCCGTAGATGCAGACGGAAATGAGACTGTGGTGCACTTAGGTAAGCCTAAAAATAGATAATTTCATTCAACGCAATATTAATCAATATGTGTATATTCAACACCATCCAGATCATGACAACTTTTATACGGGTCGCGTGTTTGGTGAACTGGAATCATCGGTACGCGCACACATCGAGGATGGCACCCTGACCATGTCCATAGAACTGCCCGATGAAACCTATCACATAGAGCCTTCCTGGCGCCATTTGCCCACAGCCAAGAAACACACAATGGTCGCCTATAAAACATCCGATGTCAAGCTAAACAATAAAGAGCAAGGCTCGGTACCAAAGACTTGTGGCTATATCAAAGAGGGTCTGGAATTGGAGCACAATGACAATGAAGTTTACTCACTGCGTGAGAAAAGGCAATCGGATCAGTATGAATACACACCCACAAAGACGCGTTGCCCACTGCTCCTCGTGGCCGATTATCGTTTCTTTCAAGAGATGGGCGGTGGCAACACCAAAACAACCATTAACTACTTGGTAAGTGATTCAATATTAAACAAATCTTCTGCTCAGACTCATTCGATTTTTTTTTTCCATACAGATAAGCCTTATTGATCGTGTGCATAAAATCTATAACGATACCGTGTGGCAGGATCGCTCCGATCAGGAGGGCTTTAAGGGCATGGGCTTTGTCATTAAGAAGATCGTTGTGCATTCGGAGCCAACGCGCTTGAGGGGCGGTGAAGCTCACTACAATATGATACGCGAAAAATGGGATGTACGAAATTTGCTCGAGGTGAGTCGAGGTGGATGTTATATTTGCCACAATGTGATTTTGCATACACTCAGTATTTGTTTATATAAAACAAAAATCTTGTATATCTTGTTCTATTGTTCTATTTCCCTTAAACAAAAACAAATTGTTTATTGCTCTCATAATAATGTAGGTCTTCTCACGGGAATACAGTCATAAAGACTTTTGTTTAGCTCATCTCTTTACCGATCTCAAATTCGAAGGTGGCATATTAGGCTTGGCTTACGTTGGCTCCCCACGCCGCAATTCAGTCGGTGGTATCTGCACACCAGGTTGCTAATCGCCAAACAAACATATATATTCATTATCATTTGGCTTATCGTTGCGTTTCCCTTCAGTTCGTTTTTAAGTAGCTTATCGTTGTGGTTTCTTTGATTTTATTAAATATTGTAATTGTATTTACCATATGAAAATATTTAATATTGTAATTTATCTTTTAAACTCACAAAAGAATACTTCAAGAACGGCTATACACTCTACCTAAACTCAGGCTTGAGCAGTTCACGTAATCATTACGGTCAGCGTGTAATTACACGTGAAGCAGATTTGGTTACGGCGCATGAGTTTGGACATAATTGGGGTTCCGAGCATGATCCCGATATACCCGAGTGCTCACCCAGTGCCTCGCAAGGTGGCAGTTTTCTTATGTACACGTACTCCGTCAGCGGCTACGATGTGAACAACAAGGTAATCGAATACGGCTTATCTTTTAAATACTGTTTACACAAATAACTAATTGCCAAATTGTTTTTAGAAATTTTCACCGTGCTCGCTGCGATCTATACGCAAAGTGTTGCAGGCCAAGAGTGGACGTTGCTTCTCAGAGCCAGAGGAGTCGTTTTGTGGCAATTTGCGTGTTGAGGGTGATGAGCAGTGCGATGCTGGCCTGCTGGGCACCGAGGACAATGACTCCTGCTGTGACAAGAACTGCAAGTTGCGCCGCAATCAGGGCGCCATGTGCAGCGATAAGAATTCGCCTTGCTGCCAGAACTGTCAGTTCATGCCGGCGGCGATGAAGTGCCGGGAAGCGCAATACGCCACCTGTGAGCAGGAGGCGCGCTGTACTGGCTCCCATGCTGAATGCCCTAAATCGCCGGCAATGGCCGATGGCACCATTTGCCAGGAGCGCGGCCAGTGTCGCAATGGCAAATGTGTACCTTACTGCGAGACGCAGGGCCTACAAAGCTGCATGTGCGACATCATTGTGGATGCGTGTAAACGGTGCTGTCGCATGAGCATCAATGAGACATGCTTCCCAGTGGAGCCACCAGATGTGCTGCCGGATGGCACGCCGTGCATTACGGGCTTTTGCAATAAGGTTACACCCTTGATACTCTTTTTATGACCCAAAACGCAATTATAATGTAATCTTTGTTTACAGGGTGTGTGCGAGAAGACTATACAGGATGTGGTCGAACGGTTTTGGGACATTATTGAGGAGATAAATGTGGCCAAGACCCTGCGCTTTCTCAAGGACAACATAGTCAGTAAGTAAACGAGAAAACTGTACTCAATTTGCAGATATTGATATTGATGTTTTATCTTTTACAGTCGCTGTTGTGATAGTAACTGCTGTCTTCTGGATACCCGTCAGCTGTGCCATCTCATACTTTGATCGGAAGAAGCTACGCTACGAAATGAAACAAATTGAATGGAGTCAAAAACTCGATCTCATACATCCCAGTGATGACAGGCGTCGTGTCATACACATACGGTATGGCTACAGTTTCCTTATACTTATAGACATTTAATAAGAACCCTTTTTTAACATTTGTAGCGTTCCACGACAGAAGATCTCAGTGGCGCGAGCTTGTAATTAACATAGAACGCGGTGGCGGCCATTGTTTTATCTTCCGTGAGCATTCTTCTCAAAACTGCCACAATTATTTTATATTAAGTATAACATTTAAAATAATACATAACATGAATAAAATTCCCGATAATATAGACCAATCCCCAAAAGATGTATTGGCTGTCACAAAACAGGTCTAATTATAAAGCACCCAAAAACTTGGCTAAATATATATGATTTAATGGATGGAATACTATTGGGGAATCTACTACACACTTACAATTGATAAGTCAACAGCTGTATTGAAGTTTTTTTTTTGTTTATTCATACTTTAGCAAAAATATGTTTTGTTATTCAAAGTTCTACTGCGCTGTTTAACATTTATGATTGAATTTTCTGCTTCTATCTTACGATTACTGGGGCGATTTCTTTTATATTGTGTTGTTACTTCTTTTTTGCGGTCTTTCCATTTGTCTGGGGCGAACTCTCGTCATCGAGTTCATCGCTGTCATCATCCTCGTCCGAATACTCCTCATACATCTGTCCATCGTCATATTCACCTAAGTTCATCTCAGCCTAAAATAATTTAAGCAAGAGCTAGAGCTATGCGATATTTGGATATAAGAATAAAAACTTACCTTGCCACACACATAGACTGGCCCCGTGCCCTGCACTAGCTTGAATGTGACTGAGCCATTGGGAAATTCAACATTTGGCCTCAAACTGCGAGTTTCGCCAACCTTCAAGACCGCAATGGGAATTTTGACTGTCTTTTTCTCGCCGTCATCGTGAATATTTGTTTCCGCCTGTAAGTTTGCAAATGATACTATTGTTATGCGATACGAATCTAATGGATGGCCGCTGCCCTGCAACTGCCCTCCTATCCTATCGTCCGATTACACGAAAGTATTTGTCGGTGTTTTTCCACTCACAATTGTCTACATACCTGAACGACGTTGAATTCTCCCGTTTTTGCCTCTGGTCCCAGGGAGATCTGTTTAATGATCAGCTTGTGTGAGTGTACTATATACTCCTCTGGAATTTCTGGCACATCAAATTGTGCAATTGGCTCTTTTTCGCTCAGCGTAACGCCTAAAAGGGGTACAATGGTTAATGATAGCTGTTCCTAATTCATACACACACACACATACAAATGCATGTGTGTGTGTAATTTGCCGGTGATGCTCTAAAAGACTGCTGACACAAGCCTTCAAAAATATAAAATGCAACTTACCATAAAACGACTCGGACTCCATTTATATGATACAAGTAACGCTTGCGTACAGTACAATTAAGGAGTTTAGGAAAACTTGTACTTTTCACACGTGCCCCGTGCAATGGCGATAGCAAAAGAGACAAATGCGGTAGAAATGATGCTTGGGACTCATCGATGGTACCGATAGTTTTTGAGCAACCGATAAGGTTGGCAATAATAAAAACATTTTAAATTAAAAAATTTTGCAATCAATAATATTTTAAATACAAATACGTACATATATTATATATATGGACTGCTCAAACCCGATTTTGTATTCAAATTCAGACCCATTTGTTATTGTGAAAATATTAACAAAGCGATTAATTTTGTGGCAATTTATCTGGTAACGCTAAGAATAAATTGCGCGCACATCACTAGCTCATTTTGTATCCCTAGTTGGTAGCTACCATTTTGCAAAAGTTTTTGCTCAACACGTGCTCGGCGCTCATATTTTAAAGCTAGACATAAAGCAAATTACTAAAATGGCAGAGGAATCATTCTATGGTAAATATCAAATAACAACAAATGAATTGCGAAATAAATAAACGGCAACAAATGGATTTATTTAGAATGTGCTGGCAACGTTGCCGGCTGCCGGCATTTTTGCTCAAGGTTGTGGTCTTTGCATAGATGTGTGCTTGTGTGTGTGAGTGTGTGTACACATAAATGCAGACACATTTATATAGTGTGTGTATACGTATATGTACTTTATTTGTCAATCTACAAGTAATATTATTTTTATTTTCAGGTGTTACCCTATCCGCAGAAAACAACAGCGTTACCTGGGACGTTGTCGCCGATGAGGATTATGCACGCGGTCAAAAGCTCGTCATCAAGCAGATTCTTCTGGGCGCCGAGGCAAAGGACAATGAATTCAACGTGGTCGAGGTAAGAGCGCCAAGTTCAAGTGTAAATGTGTGTGTATGTATGTGCGGTGTCTGGCTTTTTGTGTGTGCGTGTGCAAAACTCTTATTGTAGACCGGTTTGTATTCTTTAAGTACGCCCAACATTTGTTGTTGGTAAGGGTAATTTTGTCTGTATCTGCAATACGCGCCCTTTGTCTGCCGCTGCTGTTGCTGCTGCCATTTGGTTACCAAATGTATGACGTCAGAAAAAAACGACTCTTTGATTATGATGAGTTTCAAACGTACCTTATAGCTATGTTTTGTCAGGGATTAGGTGTCAGTACGTTATGAATACAAATATTTATTTTAGTAACCTTAAAACAGATTTGTATATGTGCATTTGTATAACTTTGCCTACTTAAAAACTACATTATAAAACGAAATGTGTTTTTGCTTGTTACAGGATATTCTTGAGACGAACACTGCGACTCTTATTGTTTAACTGTACCAAAAGCAAAACACATTTTTTTTATTATTATTATTGACTTGAGTCGCATGCAACTTGATCAAGTCGATAGCTGTCTTTAGCGTCTTCTTCGTCAGCATTTGCCGTTACAATTTCAATAAGCTCTGCTAAGCTCTTTGTACACTTGAACATGCTGCGTGCCTGCTTTTGCAGACGGCAAACAACGCCCGCTGCCGCAATGTTCCAATTCCAACAGATGAGCTCACAATGCAACAGCTTCAAGTCTTCTCTGAGAGATATTATATTCTGTTAGAAGGAAAAAAAAACCTAATTTAAACGATTTGTTATTTTGTGGTTGTGTCTGTTGACTTACCAGCGCCACTGTGGCATCAATTGCTTTAATCTCTGTGCCTTTAATGATCACCACTGTGATAGCACCCGTTTGCGCCTCGGTCACGTGAGCAACAGTTGTTGTTTTCAAATATTCGGCAGCCGTATAATCCACATTACCCTTTAGCTCTGCCAAACACAGCTCGCTGCCGTTGTGCTACAACAAGCAAACAGAAACGTAATTGAAACCATGTGATTTTTCCTTAAAACTTAAAGTATTACCTTTTGCGTTTCAAGTTGAAACTGTGGCGTCATGCTCTTCTGGAGTATGAACAGTGCATTGACCATTATACCCACCAGCATCCCATACTCCAATGACCAGAATAAGCAGCACAATGCTGTGATAACAAGTGGCACCATGTCGCGTTCTAGAGCGACCCAGAATGGAATTAATTACCAATGGAAATTGTCAGCTCCTTATGTTAACTTACTTTTGGCTCGCCAGATCTCTGCAATTGTTTCGTATTCCACCATAAAGAGCATGGCTGATATGATGATGGCTGCTAGTGTAGCTTTGGGTATATAAGCGAAAGTGGAGGTGAGGAAACCAAGCGTCATTAGCACCAGGATGCCAGTAAAGGCACCACCCAGAGGCGTCTTGACACCGCTCGCATTATTAATGGCCGAACGTGCAAAGGAGCCGGTTATGGGCATCGAGGAAAAGAAACTACTGAAGATATTGCAGAAACCCAATGCAATCATCTCTTGCGATGCATCCACAATCCTGCCCTTGGCTGTAAACATGAATTGTTGTTTTTATTTTCAATACAAATCATTGGATTAAGTAAAACTTACAGAATGCCTTTGCAATTGTGACGCTTTCTAGTATACTTAGGAGCGGAATGGTTGCCACAGCTGCACCCAAATGTGAGATCATGCCACCAAAGCTAATTGGCTCGCCCAAAGCATCCTCAGTTTTGAATGGTGGTAAGCGAAACGGTGGCAGTCCCGGTGTAATCTCTCCAGTTATCCTGAAGGGCATCACACCCGAATTGCGACTAAGCAAATAACTCAAAAGTATGCCTACGAATACGGCCAAAACATTGCGACACAACGACAAATATCTCAATAGCTGACGGCAACCAAATTTCAAAGAAGTTAATTTCTGAAAGGTAAATCACATGAATGGAAATCCTACACCATGCTTAAGCTAACTTACCCTCATCAGCAGTAACACGATAAGCGTACAGCAACCCAGAAGCGCATCATTCAAACGCGTCTCCTGAATGTGACCAAAGAATGTGATCCAAGCGTTGAGAAAACCATTCTTATTGTTCTGTATTCCAAAGAGATTATTAATCTGACCGCTGCCCACAGTGCAAGCAGCTGCCAGAGTGAAACCCGTTGTCACTGGCGACGAAATGTAACGGGTCAAAACGCCCAGATTCAACAAACCCAACAGCAATATAATGCAGCCAGAAAGAAAGCACATGAAGACCGCATAGTCTGGATTGCCATCCAAATGTGGTTGCACCATCATGGACATAATGGCAGTGGGACCTATTTTGATATAGACACCGCCATAATAAGAGAATCAAATCCACGATAATCAGCGCCAACTTACCCACTGTGATGTCCTTGCAGGTGCCAAACAATATGTACATAAATCCACCCATGAATGCCGAGTATAATCCATAAACGGGCGGTAAACCAGCGACAACACCATATGCAAGTCCTTGCGTCACTGCCGTTAATCCCACCGTCATGCCCGCCACAAAGTCCACAATTAGAAATTTGGCTTTATACTCTGGCAACCAGCTGATAATGGGTAGTTTACGCTTAACATTCTGTGTGCTGCAACAGACACGCGCCTTGGCGCCCATAGCGCCACAAACGTTTGGCAAGCGTTCGTGATAGAGTTCTTCTGGAAATGCCGGAGACAAGAGGAAAAGTACTTGACTTTGATTAGAAGCACCGGCACATGATTTTTAATGAACCCCACCACACACGGCGTCTTATCTAGTTGACAATGTTTTAATATTGTTTATTGCCTTTTCAATTCATTAGATTTGAAGTGGTGGGACAGGCTGTCACATTATTGAAAGATTCCCAAACAAGATTATGAAGCATAATAACTCGAGTCATTTAATACATATTTTACCAAATTTTGCTTTGTTTTGATCGACGGAAATCAGAAAATTTCCATTCAGATTGCTGTCTATAAATCAAATCACGTGTTGTAAATATTGTTATTAATTTATGCTTCGGAAATACACTTTGCTTGAATCGAGATAAAAACAATTCCATTGCTAGGCAGTTATGTGAGGTTTGAAATCAATCATTAAACTTTCAATAATTTCAATCTTTAATTATCAAAGAGATTGTGTTTAACAATGTGTTAAATATTTATTATCTATAGGAAAAAAATATTGCTTAGAAATATGAATCTTTTGCTGATGATGATTAAAAACACCACATCGTTGAAGAGGCAAGTGTAATTAAAAAAAAAAAGGAATTCACCGGTGAAATCTTTTCCTTAGATATAGCTAAAAATACTCGTAAATTGGTTTTCTATTTATCTTAAAGATTCACTTATCAGTTTTTATTGGGACGCACCATCATTGAAGTCGCACATATTCGCCAATTTCGTGTTTAAGTACTTTCCAGCCAATTAATAGACTGAAGCACTAAGTGGTCTTTCGTTTACTTATATATTACATATAAGTATTACTAAACACTTATCCGACAGGTTTTTATTTTAAATGTAACACGTTTCACGGTATACACTTCACGAATTGAAATTGGAAAGTTCACTTCAATTGATTTTTCTACACCGTACGAAGGTAATATCCGGATTCTAGTTGAAGCGTTTAGTTAGAAATTGATGTTGTCTCTGCGACTGCAGACCGTGGAATGGTCTGTCTTTGTCGCGTTAGTAACGTTTAATAGTATCTCTATCGCTCTTAAGTACCCTTTACATTTTCTAGTTATCGCTGTTTTGTGAGTTTCGCGAAATGCCTTTCGGACTCTGACACGATTTAGATCAGTTAGTCAGTTAATAATTCATGGAAGAGTTATGGATAAGTGGCGTTAATGTTGCGATAGATGTTTGACAGCACAGATAAACCACTTGTTGTTTGTGTAGGTAGTTCCAAAGGATTGCACTATAGCAGACGGTCATCAATTAGCTTTATCTGTAGTACTGATGACGTATGAATGCTCTTTCCTTAGCTTTCATAAAATAATCGGTTGATATTTTTAACATTTATATAAACGGTTTTCATTTAATTGTTTTGGAAATTGTGTGGTTTAAGTGCAGATCCTTTGGGACTAGTTTATTGGCATAGGAATATTTAGCTCTTATACCATCTCTAAGCATGCCCCTCTTTTTACAAAGTGTAATTGCTTTTAACTGATAAACGAATAATTCAATATACAGATTAAATTATCTATGTCTATATCTAATTGCATTTTGTCTGGCATATTCTTCACACTTTGCAGGTGACCACGTTGAAGGACTCGGTGCAAATACCCATTGCTGTGCTAAAGGCTGGTGAGACGCGTGCCGTCAATCCCGATGTGGAATTCTACGAGTCGAAAGTAACGTTCAAGCTGATTAAGGGCAGCGGTCCCGTTTACATTCACGGTCAGAATATTAAGGATGATGTTGAGGTGGTCGATATGGAGGAGGAGGAAGAGGAAGACGATGGTGAGGATGATGAAATTGAGCACCCAAAGAAGCGGGCCATAGTTGAGCCCAATGCTGATGTCAAAAATAATGCCAAGAAGCAGAAGAAGAAGTAAATAAAAAAATGTTTTAAAAATTAACAACGAAAGAATTCTAAGCTAAATCAGTAGGTTTTAAAAGTTTTTTTTAGGCCCTATTAACAATACATTTACAAAAAACATATACATACGACGTAAAACTTGAACATACTTTTAGTTCCTTTCTCTGAGATCCTTAAACATTCAAATCCAAAAAAAAAACATGAAACTACAATTTACAACAAAGATACGAATGTATTGATGATATACTACTAACACTTAAGAAAAAGTTAGTGTAACTACAACAACAAAAATTAAGCATACAGTTCTGCCTACGTATATATATATATATAAATATTTGTATATAATGTATTATTTGGGTTTTTGAATTTGTTGCTGTATTTAAGCAACATTCTTCTTTTGCCCAGCCACAGGCCCTCAATTTAATTTTTCGCCAATTCATATTTGTACTATGAAAACAACATAATAAAATTTTCATCAATATAAAAAAACAAAACAACAAATTTCTCAACATTTTTGGTTTTTTAATGAATCTTAGTACTTTTCTTTGTTTGGATACAGGGGAAATCTTGTTAACAGTTCTACAATTAATACCAGAGTACCAATAAAAAATTGGAAACCATTGGCCGAAATGCTTTTACAAAAAGTTCAAAATCTTGTCTGTATCTGGCATTTTTTTTTTAATCTTCTGCTTTCTACTGGCCTCACATTGGATTGCGGTTGCTATAGTGTTTAGTTGGGAGATGGCTTAACTTTGAGACGCTCGAAGGCGGCCTTCTCCAGCGCCTCGCGGTGCTTGGGATCAGCAATTTGGATCAGTTCGTACATGCGTTGGCGCGTATTCTTGCCAAACAGTGAGGCGATGCCGTGCTCCGTAACGACGTAATGAACATGCGCCCGGGATGTGACAACACCGGCGCCTAAAAAAAAACACATAAAATGTTAGTTAAAGAATTATACAAAACAACATCAAGTGCATAATTCACCTGGCTTGAGCATGGGCACAATCTTGCTCTCTCCTTTGCTGGTGGTGGATGGCATGGCAATGATGGGCACACCCAAGCCATCAGTACCCTCGGCAGCACCACGAATAAAGTCCACTTGGCCACCGAAGCCAGAGTAGAAACGTGTACCAATCGAATCGGAGCAGACCTGGCCGGTCAAATCCACTTCGATGCAACTGTTGATGGCCGTCATGCGTGGTTGCTGTTTCACAATACCTGTATTGTTAACGTAGTCAATGGCCAACATCTCTGTAAAAAGCAATGAATTATAAGAATTGTTTACATTGACAATCGCGTAACAATTTGACCCACCAATAAAGGGATTGTTGTTGACAAAGTCGTACAATGGCTGATCACCAATCAAGAATGAACCCACAATGCGACCTTTGTGCATTTTCTTGCGGCTGTTTGTGATACAACCTTTCTTGACCAGTTCGACAACACCATTGGCAAACATCTCAGAGTGAATGCCCAGATCCTTGTGATTATGCAGAGCCTGAAGCACAGCATCTGGAATGCTGCCAATGCCCATTTGCAGTGTTGCTCCATCTTTCACCAGATTCTCAGCAATCAGTTGGCCAATCTTCTTTTCAACAGCCGAAATCTCGCCAGTTCCATGCTGAGGCAATTTGTCGTTGACCTCAATGGCAAAGTCAAAGTGAGACTTGTGAATAATGGAATCGCCAAAGGTGCGTGGCATATTAGGATTAATTTGAGCTGCAAGTAATTACATTGAATCATATTTAAAAACATTTCAATCTCAGTCATTATCGCTATAACTTACCGACAATCTTCTTGGAGTTGACCAGAGCAGCACGGACACAGTCCACACTGGTGCCAAGGGAGCAGAATCCATGATTGTCGGGCGGCGACACATGAATGAAGGCTACATCGGGCTGAACAATCTTTTTGTAGAACAACTGAGGAATTTCATGCAGAAAGATCGGTACATTATCGCCACGTCCCTCGGCCACAGCCTTGCGCACATTGCCGCCCATAAAGAATGAGTTCGATCGAAAAATGCCCTCGTATTCGGGCTTGCAGTACTCGGCCGGTCCCTCGGTGTGCATATGACAAACAGTTACATTCTCCAACTTGTTGCTTTTGCCATGCATCGACATAGTATTTAACAGTTTTACCGGAGTGGCAGCTGCTCCCTGAGCGAAAACCGTATCGCCTGTAAAAAAAAAGAGTAGATAATAATTATTCGTGGTGAATATTTGTTTGATGAAATGAAATTCGTGGGACAATCTATAAATTTAAAAATGAATCAAAGTTTTATTAAGATCGATACGTTATCATTTCTTTCGCACACTACTTTAAAAAGTAAGATGACCACGAGTGGTGAAAATATGGCAATGCTGTTGAAAAAGTTTCACCACAGTAAAAGTAAAAATACTGCAAATATATTTAATAAACAATAAACAGCTGAATAGATATGCAGACAATAACATTATTTATGTATTTGTTATTGCGTGTACATATATATGTATGTATTTACCCAAACATTGTACAGTTCACGTGCTGTTGAATTTGTCGGCAAAATACTAAACTTAGCATTACTTTGCCAAGAAATTGTACGCGAATTTAAGTTGACAGCAAACACACGCACAGATAAAATGGCTTATTTAAATATAGCTGTGTCATTCATCTTAGATAGCTACTTGCTGTACTTGATATGACTCGTTGACGTTGGAAGGCAGCATTTTTATTTACAGTAATTACATATGTAAATTGGTTATTTTCCCCTTAATGATCTGTGTTTACATGCAAATACATATCTATACAGATTAACACTCAGTCACAAGTTCATGATAAGATTATTAACTCTTATTTTTGCACATTTATCAAGCTTTTTGTTTGGATAACCATATGTATGTATGCATCCAAACGTTATCAGCCAAAAAAAAAAGACTTTTAATACAAAATGCTGTGACTGGTTTATTAGCAGGCGTGTGTGCTTTGCGAATTGATCTAAATTTAGAGCGCCAGCGCTAACTGTAAATGTTGCATATGCATATGTATTGTATGTACACATGTATTTGTATAAGATATTCTATAAAAAAAAGAAGCACGAAAAGTGCTACAACTTGAAATGTAAATAAACATTCATATGAAACTAGTTTTATTACTCAACGATACATACATACTATTGCTCAACTTGTCGATTGAAATTAATTAAACGAATATTGAATTAGCACCAACAATTTGGCAATTTATTTATGTCGCTGAATGTTATCAGAGCTCCCTGTTGCCCTGCCTCATTCAGCCAAGCAGCCATAAAATGCTAATTTAATGTACAGTCTGTCTGACTACTAATATTATTGCATAATATCTACTAGTTAATGCATGTGTGTACATAAACATTTTTTTCAGCTGTATATGCTGTAGATATGTTTGCCCTTATCAGCGCACAGCTCAGCTGTCAACAGAGGCCGGTTCTATGGCAAGACTTATCTGTAACTGTGTGCGATGGTTTATTTGTCTCTATCTCTCTTTATATGTTTGTGTGTATGTGTGTATTTAAAGCTTAGCTTTTGTCGGGAACAGCTGGGCAGAGTACAAAGTACAATAAATATTGAGCACATTCGTATGCTGCTTTAAAAATACATACATATATAAATATGTAGTTTGTAGCTATACCTGAAAACACAATATCCAGAATGGAACTTTTTTGAAAACAACAAAGTTAATTTAATTCAAACTGAATCAAAACCGACGCACACTTATGCAAAATATTTATGATAATAAGTGAGAAGTTGGATATTTGAAAATAGCATGTCGTCAACTTATCGAGCTTTCACTGCACCGATGTAGCTATTCTATGTGCGTTCAACTTGTCTAGGTGTGCGTGCAGGGCTCGTATACAACCGATAAATTAAGTTCTTTACTTGAGGGACTAATCACGGTCAATTGATTTTAATACTTAAGCACGCTGTAATTGGACACTTTATATACAGTTGTTTATCGACAAACACATGTGTGGAAATAGTTTGAATTACAAGCCCTATATAACACACACACACATACACACAGTGGACGAACGCGACTATAATTTGCATGACTTGTTCCATTGCCCCCACCCCCGCACTTTCTGGTTTTTTTTTCAAGCAGTCAAGTAAGGGCAGAGACAGCGATAGACGCGAAAGGGCGATGCTTTCTTTTGGTGCAAATATTACATAACATAGAATTATTTGCACTACTGCATTGCCAGCGCATTCGAATGAGAAGAATGTGCGACCTTGCTTCCAGCGCAGATTTAGTTGGCATCAATAACTCACCAGACTTAATGCAGGCGACGGCTTCTTCGGCCGATACGATTGGCGGCTCACGGGGCAGTGGATGCGACAACTCATTGACATAGGTAAAGTAATTGTTGTGGGCACCATTCGCCGACGCAACGGTCAGCAATTTGTTGACGTTTCTCACTCGACGCGCTAGTTGCATGCTCATGATTGCGGATAAGACAGCTAGTTATTGTCCAAAAAAAGGCAGAGGTCAGTCTCTCCCAAATGAAGTAAATACGTTTTATGTATTCTAAGTTGGGGGGATGAATGCAAAACCAATTGGTGTATTATTTTGCGTGCTTATGTTCTGTGCTGCTTCAGCCTGATACGGTCTGTGACTCTTCACTCCAGCAGCGCGATTGCAACTAGCTTTGACCAAAAGCTTTACCACACCGCAAAAGCTTTTCAAGCACCGGTGTCTATGTAACATTTTATACGTTTTTAATTTTGCTTAATTAACGGTGTAAAGCCTTATAATTTATTTATTTCTTATTTGGATAATAATAATAATATTTATGGATACTTTGTCTTGTCAATCATCGCCTTCTCAAAAGCATTGCATAGCACTATCAAAGCTATCGAAGCAATCGAGTGCCCGGTAATATTTGAATACATCAAATCAAATTATATATTTATAGGTCTTTCAAGGACACGATTAAATATTTGAAAAAGCCATAATAAGAGCAGAAAACATTAGTTAAATGTTCGAAACATATATTTTCGATAAGTCGATGTCTTGCTAAATGCTTTCTAGTGCCATTATGTTCGTTCGTGGCGAATGCCATTTACTATTCACAATATCGCCAACGTAAACCAATCTTAGTCGTTTGGCAAAACATTTGTGTTTAAGATGTCTAAACCTAAAAATAACTGCTTTGAACGCGTTTCTTGGAATCTACGGTACATGGAGATGCTCTTTGATATGTGGGAGGAAAACATTCCAATGATGAAGTTCTCGCATCGATATAACGCCACAATATGTTCAAAAATGGCCCTTGACTTTGAACGTGTTGGATTCAAGTTGCATTGGTGTAAAGTAAACACAAAGATAAATAGTTTAATCAGGAGATACAAGTAGGTCATGTATGCTTATAAAATATACATTTATTCTATGTTAATGTCTTTAAAGGACTGAGTTGAAAAATAGAGAGAACCCTGACGTCCAAAAATCTCATTGGCCCTACTTTAATAGAATGCACAAAATAATGTCTCTGTTGACTCCCAATAACTCAGGTAAGCTTTTATTTCATTACATATTATAGTTAATAAATCCATTTTTGATTTTAGTTGAGCCAAAGATTAATGCAGATGATATGAATAATCATTGTAAAAATACTTCCGACGCACCATCTGTATATGAGCCTATTATACAACTAAAAGTTGATGATGATGATGGTCCGGATAAAAAACCTTCGGACACATCTGTAACAGACGAGCCAAACTTTAAGACTGAACCAGATGATAATGATAGACAAGTTCAAACGCCTTGGTATACGCCATCAGTAGTTGAACCGTTCTGTAAGATTGAAACCGACGATAATGCTGCTCTTACTGGAGATCCTGCGAAGAAAACATCTGTATACGAGATAAAATATTTAAATGAAACAGATACACAAACATCGGATACACCATTGGCTTTAGAGCCAATCTGTATGATTGAAACAAATGATTATGATTGTGCTGATGATAAACCTTACAACTCAAATATTTTTGAGCATTCGTATCAAGAAGATTGCGGTACTCAAATTGACACAAACCAAAAAAGAAGACCTCGATTTTCGGATAGCATTAGAAAACAACAGTTAAAAAATGCACTTATCAAATATCGCTCTGGAGAAAAGTATCGAGCTACAGTCGCAAAAAATCAAGCAAAGAATCCTGAAGCTCACCGTGCTGCAGCAAGAAAATATCAGGCCAAAAATCCGGAATCACATCGAGCTGCAGTTGCTAGATATCAAGCTAAAAAACGAGAAGCCCGACGAGCTGCAGCAGCGGCTAAGGATCAGGTCATGTTTTCTGAACCTAACAGCTTCAAAGTCAACCAAACTGCATTTGATATTATTGCGCGTATGGAAATTAAACTCTGGAATGAAACGAAAGCAGTTGATAACAAAGGTTAAAATTATTGGAATTCATTACTCAAAATATTTCGAACATTCCATGACTAAAAGAGCTGAGCTAAATTTATCATTCCACCTGATGTGTTCACACTAATTTATGTATATTTATAGTACAATTTTCATTGTAATCATAGATAATTTAGTAAATATATTAACTGTGCAAAAATATATTTTAATATACTTTAAGCAAAAAGCAGTATTTTTCGTTGATCCGAAAGTGGTCACACTGCTCGTCATGTCAGCATTTATATTTTTGGTTTTGTCAATCAATTGGCTAAAGTTGCTCTTGACAATATTATTGTAAATATGTTATTCGGGAAATGGGTCGCAAAAGATTAAATTTGACTGATGAAGAACGCAGATTACGTAAAAAGGAACAATCCAGGAAAGCTGCTGAGAAACGACACTTATACAATAGACGATTATGTGCAAATTTAAGCGCTGAAAAACTTGAAGAAAAACGAAGAAGGGAAAGAGTTGCGAACCTAACGCCAGAACAAGTGGAAAGAAAGCGAAGAAAGGAAAGGGTTAAGAACCTAACACCAGAACAAGTTGAAAGAAAACGAAGAAGTGCAAGAGAAAAACGAAGAAGGGATAGAGCACAGGTGCAAGTGGAAAATAGACGAAGAATGGAACGATTTGATTCGATCTTACGACAGGACACCTCTTCGGACGCACTTGTAATATATAAACCGAACTTAAAAACTGAACCAGTTGATCATGATGGTCACGTTCAAGCTCCTTGGTACACACCTTCAGCAAATGAACCGTTCTGTAAAATAGAAACAGATGATAATGGTGGTCAAGATGAAAACATTTTGAATACATCTTCAGTATATGAGATAACATTTATAAATGAAAAAGATACAAATACTCCCGATACTCCATTAACTGAAGTGCCGTTTTGTAAGATTGAAACAGATGAGGATTATTATTACGGTGATGATAAATATTATAGCTCAAACACTTTTGATACTAAGATGCAATCGTATCAAGAAGATTGCAGTTATTAAAAGGAATTAAGCCCAATAATAAGCACTCGACATTCAAATAGAATGAAAAAAAATAATTAATTAAAAGAGGATCTTGTAACCCTTGACTAAAAGACATACAGATGATAATGTGCGAAAGAGTATTAGTTACTAAAACTTCGAAAGAATCATTTTCATTTAAATATCTTTTATTATTGTATGTGTATATATATATTAGTTTTCGTCCAAATATAATTGAAAATCCTATAAGATAAAAGCGCCTTGGACTAACAATTAAAAATAACAAATTACGTACATAAATGTAATACTTATACATATTTTAAAGGGAACTTATGCCAAATCTATAAAACAAAGAGACTCAACTATTTACATGCATATATACTTAAATACTAATTAGTTATTGAAATGACTTCCATATTTATTTTGACGTTTCTCTTGGTACACTTAAGCCATCTGTATTGTAAATATATATATATATATATATATATATACATATATTTATGTATATATGACTAGTTGATGCGTTTATGTTCTTGACTTATTAATGCTTTCGGCACAATCTGGGGTTTGTTGTTACTACTTGTATATGTATGGATTAATGATGATTAGAGAGTATATTAGTGATGTAAGCCGCCATAGATTGATGACCGTTTTCAATACCGATTATTCGGTCTTAAACATTTGGACGGAACCTAAACAATAAATGATATTCATGTTCTTAACAGAGTGAAAAAACGGCACTATATGAGATTTTTTTTCATTATTATTTGTTTTGTTTTACTAACATGGCTTTTTTGCCTATACAAATCTGACTAGAGGGTTTTTTTTAGTATAAAAAACAATTGTGCTGCATTTTTTTTTGTTTAAAATATTATATAAAACTGCTATTATAATATCTGATTATTCAGGTGCATATTATGCACAAATTTGCGTTGATTGCGATATTGAATAGTTTTTTTTTCCACTTTTACGGTTACTTTTTGGGAATTTCCTTTAACTTATTTTTATATTTCAGACTGACTACTTAAAAATGACAAACTACTAAGCTATAAGCTAATACCTATAAACTAAGTTAGCCATTTTTGTGTAATTTTTGGCTTTGTTGCTACATTTAGTATTTGGTTTATCTCCTATTTATCTCGTTGGCAGCGTCATGTTCAAGCATAGCTCATGATCCCTAAGATCGCCCCAACCGCCATTGCCCTTGCGTAACTTTGATTTCTTAATCAAACTGGGCACGGTCATCATTAGCGAACGCGGAAATAGTTGATGGGAGGTCCGTGCTATGCGTAGCACATGCTGCACCTTGGAGATGACCTGATTGGATTCGCAATTCTTGTTCTTGTGATGAACGCCACTACAAAGAGATACATTGAGGATTTTGTTGATACTTTATGCTTGAAATACTCACCATTCACCAATGTGAAAGACACGCGGTCCTTTGACTATCATGGCGTGCAACTTTCGCTGCAGACACTGTTGTGATACATGCTGCAGCGACCAGTCCCAATTGTAATCATCGTAGGAGCAAAAGTGCCTCGCGCACCTACGAATGCTCATCCAGGTGGTGCGATTGAAGGCAAAGCCCATATTGTGCTTGCTGCTTATCCATGGCATGGACTCCACCTAGCAGACCGAGTAAAATGATAATCTGTTTTACTTTGCTGCTTAGATTAATAATTGGTATTCTTTTTAGGTTGGTTACACAGCGAACATTGGGAGAAAAACGGGGTGAGAGCATGCAAATTTCCATATAAGTTTAAACAAAAACGAGCCAGGATTATGTAAAGGGGAGATATAAAAACAAATTGAATGCCAGATTGCATCAATTGTATCAAAATTAAACAATTATATTTGAGATTAACGAAACGCCCAATTGAATAGTCAAGCCTCATTATTCGAGTTGTTTGCAGCGTTGCCAACTTTTTGACACATGTTGGATGATGTATGGATCCCCCAATGTCTGCACGTACAATGCAATCAAGTGCATTTGGGCGAGATTTGCATAATCGATAAATGGCAAAAAACGGGTCTAGTTCTATGGGTTCGTTAACGCACTAATAACGTATACCTTGCGATAATCATGGACGATGCTGTGCCTATCGATCTTGTCGACACGTACGCGGCTGCGCAACTGTGTGAGTGTGTTTTTTGCATGCGTAGGACCACATTTATTTAATTATCATCATGCCAATAGATCAACACATATATGCAGTACATATTATGTACATAGCGTAAAAAGAGACATTAAAAATTAACACTTAAAAAGTACACATACATGCAATTTGCCAAAGCATTTGGATAGGATTTGAGGGTTGTCTAACATGCAAACGGGAATCCTTTACAGACACATAAATGTACAATAAGCAAATCAAACAAAACGAAATGAATATATTTGAATCAATTTGTGCGCTACGACTGCAATGGTCGGAAGTGCTGGAATTTCTGAAGGATTATAACGGTTTTTATTATGTTTGATTATTGCTGTCGATGGTGCTACCTTCTGATAGACGGAATACAATGACGGCAGGACATGATAGTTCCATGTTTGTGCACCATTTTTATTGTTGTTATTATTATTATTAGTATTGTAATTGTTATTGCTATTATCATTATAAAGATTATTGTGGTTGTTATTATTGATGTTGGATGTAGCTGCGGTGACAGTGTTGATGTGGCTAGTTTTTTTATTGCTGGTTTTTTGGTTTTTGTTGCGGTTGTTCTTGTTGCTGTTATCGTTGTTATCGTTATCGACATCAACGGTGTCGCCCACATATACTTTAACATTCGCATTCTTAAATGAAGTGCCAGATGATGTTTGCGCTGATGATGATGATGCAGTTAACTGCATATTATTATTATTATTGTTATTATTATTATTATTAGTATAATAATTGTTCCTATTCGATCCTAAAAGACTGTTTGACGAGATCAGCGAGGAAGCATACGATTTTTTGTTAGTCTGTCACGAAGTAAAATAGAACGCAGAAAGATATGGATATTTAGAAAACGATATATGAATTGCGAGTGTGTGTGTATGTGTGTAGAAAACAAAGCAAAACAAATTATTGAAAACATTTATATATGTACAATAGACATCTTTTTTGTTTTTGTAAAAGAGACATGTACAATTGCCAGATGAGTTTACATAGAGATGTAATTATGTACTAGGCTTATGTTTGATCCTTCCTAGTGCTTAAAATGATATAGTACATTAGATACGTTCAGGAGATATGTTTGTTGTGATAACAGTTATACTGGCATAAGCTTTGACATTTGTTCTTGTTTAAAACATAAATTAAATATATTTATTTTAATTTTTTTTGTTGTTTTTTAACAATTTTTTTTTCTGTTTGACGACTAAAACGAATTTTGTAGCCAGGCAATGAAGGCACACAGTGTGTGGTGAATAAGTAAAAACTCACCTTGCTGTGGTAGGTATAATAGTTGAATGTCTTTAGATATGTGCCGAGGGAGAGGATATTGCATTGCGGGCACAAGTCTTTGGTGCGCTGTTGCATCATGGCCAGCAAGTATAAAAAGTCCTCTGCCACATAATGATCCTCCTCTAGGAACAAAACGAGACCTGCAAATGCATATAATATGAAAAATGTTTCTTTTTAGGAAATTACAATTACTTTTTACCCGTGTGAAATCGGGTTACTTCTAGCTCATTAAAAACACGATTTGACTTCCACCACCAATGGTGTTTAGTCTGTGTAAATTTGGCCTCACGGTAATGGCCATAGAGATCAGGATATAATGCATTATTACAGTTGTTTATAAGAGCTCTAAAAGTAAATTTAAAAGTTTAACAAAAATTTTGTTGGGGATTTCTTTGAATGTGTAGTTCTTTACTTACTGCTCTTTTTTAATATTCCTGGGACAGTCATTTGGATCGACACCGGGAAACTCGTGCGGATGCGTTTGTATGGAATACGGATAGAAGATCTGCATTACCTTACAGAAATCAATCTGTTGCACCAAATCATTGATGTCATCATCATAGAAATCGTGCGAGAATATTAGCAAAGACTTGGATATATCCCGTGCCTGTGCCAAACTAACAATCAAATGGCGCAAATAATTAATGCGCGTGTGCACCTGCGAGTAAGAAATGTTTCTAGCATAATGAAGCTCTACAAACAATGTTCCCACTCACTTGTATGACAATTATCACAGAATCGTTTTGTAGCGGTCCAAAAATGTCCTCATTAAGCACCAGCTGCATTTCGTTGTATCTTACTATCTGACGCTTAATCTCCGTTATGTTCGGCGGATGATAAACATCAAAGCTGATTATGGTCGATGCCGCCATACTCGCACTGCTCACTGCACCACCACTGCCGTTCATTGGAAGAGCTTTTCATAATGAAATAACGGTTATTGTATATTTTAATACCCCTAACCCATGAAATGGGTAAAAAAAAGGGTATAATGGTTTTGTGCAAATGTACGTATCAGGCAGAAGGAAGCTTCTCCGACGCCATAAAGTATATATATTCTTGATCAGCATCAATAGCCAAGTCGATATAGCCATGTCCGTCTGCCCGTCCGTCTGTATGTATGAACGTGTCGATCTCAGAAACTACAAAAGCTAGAGACTCCCGATTTTGGATATGAGCTCTCCTAATCCCTAGGCATGACAATTTTCGATATACAAAAGTAATCGATAACAAAAAAAAAAATCAAATCAAAAAAATCTGAAAACGAGGATTGAAACTATGAAGAAAATAATGAATATCTGTGAAGTTAAGAAACACCGGAGATATTAACTATTAAGCATTGGTACAGTGGTACACGTACATATGTGAATGTCTTTCACCTCGACCGTCTGCTCATCTTTATGATCAAGGGTTAAGGGTATATTTTAGTCGAGCTTACTCGTTTAGAGCCTTCTTACTTGTTATGTGTGTGTATTTGAATTTACCATTTGTATACGTGGTGTGGTTACGTGTGTGTGGTGTCAGATATTTGTGCAATGTGGCCGGCACCATGGACATTATGGCATCGACAGAGTCATTGGTTACCGCATCACCGTTTATCATTGCATCGCGGCTATCCACTGAAACAAATAAATTCATAATTAAATATTGTTTATGATTACAAAATTCATTCATTAACACTTACAGTAGTTAAAGTTGTGATATTGCAGCAGGCCAAAGATGCATAGGGCCAATATGAAAATGCTGCGCATATAAAAATTGTTGCGTTTTCGTCCCATGGCCCCAGTATTGGGCAAGGGTATCAGTACACGACCTTATGAAATTATAAAAAGTTGACAATTTTTTTTTTTATCCATTATTCTGTATGTGTATATGTTGTTGTTGTAGTTGTTGTTACCTCTCATTTTTGACATTATGTCGGCCTGTGTCTGTGATTTTTGTGAATTGCTAGCAAATGCCTACTCGGCAAGCTCTTTTATTGCGCCATCTGCAAGTTCCATTAGATAACGAAAGAAAAGGAAATCATGTTAAACAGCGTCACATTCAAAGCAAAAATTAGTTCTAATAACATGAAACGAGATTTCACTTTAAGGTGCAGCAGTTGAAACACAATTAACGAAAAAAAACTGTTCGTACTTAATTTTAGTTATTGATAAAGTTTACAACTTTTCGCAACATTTTTCAATTCGACTTAGTAGTTAAGTGTTTACGAGTAAAATAATAATCGTGTTTTGAATGCTAAACGAAATGTAAGCCATATACATATATCATCATCTATTACGTAATAGAGTATTTCGTTTAAGAACTGTTTTCAGCTGCATTACAATCGCAATGCAAATCAGCAAAGCTGCCGCTCCTGCCCCATTAAAACTCAACCTTAAATGACGAAAATGTTCGCACACAATGAGCTTGAAGTATCCTCTTCTCTATCTCTCTATGTATCCCCATCTCGCTGCCTCTTAATATGTTTAAGCACTTACGATAAGCCTAAGTTGCTTTGGCTCAGCTCAACAATAACAAACAGACTTTGTGTAGGACGAGAAATTACTTTGGCCTCCGCAACGACACGTAGCAATTGCGTGCGTTGGATTTTTGTTTGTGTTTTGAGCTGTGGGGCCGGCGAATACCGCCTTTGACCGGCACCCAACCAGCCACCTGCCCATCAAGCTTTTGGTGTTGAGGGGGCGAGGGGGGACTTGTAAGATCTCGCGACCTCGCGTCAATTGGCATTATAAATAGAATCGTTGAATTTTTTTGGCGAGTGCCACAATTTGACAAAATATATTTTAGTTTTCTCGTGTAAACAAAAAAAAAAAACAATAACATGAAAGAAATCAAAGATTTTTCTTAGTAACTTTTATCAAGATCTATTAATCATAGTCTTGATTTTGAAATTTTGAAAAATTTATCAACTTTTTAATACAGTTTACTTTGTAACAATATGAGAATGAATCCAAATAAATATACTAAGCCGTTAAACAAAAATTCATCTATAACATAACCTTAACTAACTGATTTCAAAAAATAACATCTTTTGCTTCTATAATTTCTAATCTCCAAACAATATTTTATTCCCAGACATATACTAAACAACTATTTAGATTTAACAACAATTTCCTAATTTCCGGACATAACATTCCAGTTTTAATGATGATGTGCTAAAAATCAACAATAATTATAGATGCGTTTTCAATATACCAAACTGAAGTATCATCCTATTATAGATAATATGATAATTGAATTGTCCATGCCCCCATACTCTAATGGTTTATTCAACAAAAAGTTCGATGAGAGTCATTAATTTGCGGCAATAAAAATGCATTTCCCCATAAAACACAAACAAACTATAATTGATTTCAGTTCGAATACGCCCATAAATGTCATGACAACAGTACTTTCTAACAACATTTCACGATATATATGTATGTACATATATTTTCGGTTAATGAAATCAACGAATTTCCATAAATACCATCCAAATATAGAGCAAAGTTCAAGTGGCTCAGGCAAAAACCACAAACAAAAACAAATACCATAAAAAAATAACTATGTTTTAATGGGGGGCGTTTTCGATGTCGATGACGATGGTGGATCGAATGACGCCTTGGGCTATCCGCCCCCTTCCATACCGGAAACTAGTCCAACATTTGACTTTGAATTTGAACTTTAGGCATCGATTAAAAGATTTACAAAACAAAACACACACACACACATACATATATACAACACTGGAACGCGAAAGTACAATGCCTTCAAGTGCACGCGTACTTAACAGATATTAGATATGTCAAGCGCTAGATGGGCGGATACGTGGAAGGGGGGAGGTGGTGTGGTATGCGGCAAATCTGACAAGACAAGTTATTCATGCAAAACAGGTAGTATGAGATAGTATTTATTTACTGTTGTTGACTTGTTACGAAATCCGTGTACCACACATAACAGAGCAAAACAGTCGCACAAAACCAAAACAAAAGCACCAAGAGCTACAAGAACTAAGTTGGTCGACTAACGGATTACCTATACAAAGCTTCAATTTGATTTTGCCAAACGATAAGCATATTTATCGATATCAAATGGCATTTCTTCAAGAGGAATCTGTCATAATACACTTTTCGAGTTCGAAAGGATTTTATTAGAGAAGACAAAAACCAAAGCCAAAAACCAACTTAAGTGTGATCTTACGACTTAACCAACAAATAAGATTAAAATTCAACAACCTACTCTTAGGGCAGTGATAATGTAAATATTTTCTAGTAACTACAAAACTTGGCTAAAAACTTATCCAATTTTAACAAATATTGTTATATATTACAGGGTATGACAGAGGTAAACTCGTATACGGTGCCTGCTTTGCGTTTGTTTGTCTTTCTTATGTGAAATGTTGTGCTAATTTATTATGCATTGGTCAAAATTTATGTTATTTATTTCTTTTTTTTATTAAGATTTTGTTGTTGTTTTTGTTACCTTTGGCTAAATTTGCAAGTGCGCAATGTTTTCGTTTCTGGCTCCGTCTCGTCTGTCGGCATCGTCGTTGTTCGATCGATTTTTCAGAGGCCCCAAGTCCAAAATTCACTTCGTATCGTAACGCCTGCATTTAAATTGTTGCTGCTGTTGTTGCTCTTTTTGCTGTTGTCGCATCGCAGTTGCTTTGAATTGAGTTTTGAGCATTTTTGCAAAAGCGTTTCTTTATTATGTGGTACTATTTGCTCAATTGGTTAATTGCTTAATGCTGTGTTTTTTGTCGTTGTTGTTATAGCTCTTATTGTTGTTGTCGTTGCTTTCGTTGTTGTTGTTGTTACTAGTGGTGCGCGCCTTGCGACGGAGATTCATGCAATTTCTATAGAGATACATGCTGGCAGCTGCTGCTGCTGCGGCAACACATACACTTAAACACAGCACACAGGGCATCTCAAGAAAGAGATACGTATTTTATTGCTACATTTCACAAGCTCATTAGACATTTGATTATATGTACTAGTATACGATTTATGTAAATTATGTATTCACTTTTCGCTTTCTTTGGAAACGCACACTAACAAAAATTCCAACAAACTGTTAGTCGTCCGCTGCTTGAAATGTATCTTACGCTGCGCTCTCACAACTGAAAATCAAAACCAAACAGCTGGGGATGTTTGGCAAATGTACGCAGCTCATTACTTAAAGGATGACCGTATTTTATGTATTTAATCGATTATTGCAATGCAGCTGTTATCGACTCAACAGCAGATTTCAGTGCTGTTATTTATGTAAAATAAATGACAATATCATTTCTCGATTCATTGAAAATATATGTAAGTCAAGTACATGCGACTTTATAGTATCAATCAGTTAGCATGAACAGTTGTGTCAGCAGTATTTGTATTTTAAAATATTTTTAGACAATTAACAAAGTCACACTTTTACAATTTCATATATTTTTACGAAGATTTATTAACGGTATAGTGGTTCAGTAAGTAAGTGCATTTTGAGTTTATAAATTTTTACCCGCTCAAATGTTATGCCACCCTGGAAAACTATCGCAAGCTTATATATCGGTCTATCGGTACCCAGTAATCGATTGCGTGATAAGTTCACTTTAGATTTGGAATTGCAGCCTTGGTGTCCGTCGCTTAGTACCGAAACGCAGCCAAGTATATTTTATTCCAAAAATATACAACGTACGCGCGTGAATCATTCGCGACGTCTCGCATAAAATCGAGTGTAGACATCATAATATACGAACAAATCATATTTAAAATTTTTGTATTACACGTAGACACCGCTTTCGCATTCGCCTGATAATATTTATTGAATATCGCTGTCGTTGTTGCTGTCGTTGCAGTACTTGCGCTCCCCGCCCCCCACGCATCACTCCCTTCGTGTGTCTGTGCGTGTGTTACTAAATTTGTATTAATAGTTGTCTTCTCAAAGAAAAGCAAATCGAAAAAACACCAAATATGTTCAGTTTTTTGAAGCGCGAATCTAAAAACCAAGAGGTGGTCGAAAATGTCATCGGTGAGCTGAAAAAGATTTATCGTAGCAAACTGTTGCCATTGGAGGAGCATTATCAGTTCCATGACTTTCACTCACCCAAATTGGAGGATCCCGATTTTGATGCAAAACCTATGATTTTGCTGGTGGGACAGTATTCAACAGGCAAAACTACGTTCATTCGCTACCTATTGGAACGTGATTTTCCAGGCATTCGCATCGGCCCGGAGCCAACAACAGATCGGTTCATCGCTGTCATGTATGACGATAAGGAGGGCGTTATACCCGGCAATGCTCTTGTTGTCGATCCTAAAAAACAATTCCGCCCCCTGTCCAAGTATGGCAACGCTTTCCTCAATCGTTTCCAGTGCTCAAATGTTTCATCTCCGGTGCTAAATGCCATCTCCATTGTGGACACGCCCGGCATTCTGTCTGGCGAGAAGCAACGCATTGATCGTGGTTACGATTTCACAGGAGTGCTTGAATGGTTTGCGGAGCGTGTGGATCGCATCATCCTGCTCTTTGATGCACACAAACTGGACATTTCGGATGAGTTTAGGCGATCGATTGAGGCGCTCAAGGGACACGACGACAAGATCCGCATTATACTCAACAAAGCGGACATGATTGATCATCAACAGCTGATGCGTGTCTATGGTGCGTTGATGTGGTCTCTGGGCAAGGTGCTGCAGACGCCGGAGGTGGCTCGTGTTTACATCGGCAGTTTCTGGGATCAGCCATTGCGCTTCGATGCGAATCGCCGGCTGTTCGAGGATGAGGAGCAGGATCTGTTCCGGGATCTGCAATCACTGCCACGCAATGCTGCATTGCGCAAACTTAACGATCTGATCAAGCGGGCGCGTCTGGCCAAGGTGCATGCTTTCATTATTGCCGAGCTGCGCAAGGATATGCCATCGATGTTTGGCAAGGATAGCAAAAAGAAGGATCTGATTAAGAATCTGGGTCAGGTATATGATCGCATTCAGCGCGAACACTCCATATCTCCTGGTGACTTCCCGGACATTAAGAAGATGCAGGAGGTGCTGCAGCATCAGGACTTTAGCAAGTTCCATTCACTTAAGCCACATCTGCTAGACATTGTGGATAACATGTTGGCCAAGGATATTGCGAGACTCATGGAAATGATACCGCAAGAGGAAATGGCTCTTGTCCAAGATCCTATTGTTAAGGGTGAGTTTTTTAATTTGTACCTTGTTTTTTCTCTAACTTGTAGCTACACTCTACAAATTGTCTCTTGTCGTTCCGTTTGTTCTCGTCCTCGTCTTCGTCTAGCAATCGAAGGTAATTATCTGCCAATGTCGTTGCTAAAAGTGCACACACAATTGGACAATTGCTTATTCGTTCACTTGTTCAGTTGGTTACCCTGTCACAGTCTCCACTTGATGCAATTATGCAATTAATGCATGCAATCGAATCACATTATCGATATATACCAACCGATAGCACCTGTCCTGCACCTTGAATTGACTTCTAATTTTATCACATGACCAATTGTCAAGCATGATTGGTCCTCTGATTCATGCTTATTGTCATGCTTATAACTGTTAAACAGCTGGGGAAATTTAATTTCGTGAACGGGGAATTTTTGTTTGGGTAATTGTAATTGTAACTTATTAAAATATTTTCTTTTGCTAAATAATTTTCCCACAACTTTTCTTAGTCTTCTTTTTCATAAACAATCAATGTGCGCTTGCGCACAATGTTGCAAAAAACGTCTTAAACTTAAAACAAATGCCAGTTGACCCAGTTAACGAATAGTCATAGCAAAACTGTGGAAACAAGTTTTCAAGCACACACACACACAACCAATTTACAGCTAGTGCGAGTGAGAGATATCTAATGGATGCAGCAATTACAATTTAACTGCTTAGCAGCGCATGCAGTCATTTGTTGGTACTCTAATGAAAGCTACAGGAGCTTTACTTGGGCATTTCCACTCGCTTTCATATCAACTTAATGCATCATAAACGTACATACATACACATGTACACATATGTACATAATATCTCGTGTCTGGAAGATTTGCCTAATTGAGCAAATTTCCTCTTTCACGTATTTACTTTTGTTTTTGCAGCTTCCTCTTTTATTATTATTTTTATTTTGCCTTTTCGCACTTATGCAATATTCTGATATGTATATAGAATATATATAGAAATGTACATATTGTACTCTTCCGATAAGAACGCGTCGCTGATAAGCGCTTAAAGGCAGGTTATTTCTATGCTAGACTCATTTTGTAGCAAAAACTTAACGTGCAATCCAAAAAGACGTGCCGTTTATGAGGTATTTTTAAGCTTTCATATCTAGCTCAAATATTGTAAATGTCTGTGATAAGCAACGAAAAAATTGTATTTGAGAATGGATAGACATTCACTATATTTCGAGGCGTGGCCAGACATATAATTACACTTAAAGAAATAATCTGTAATTATGTTCTTTAATCAAGAATAAGTGCAGCGAAAAATTTGTATCATAGTCTAGGAGGATCATACACATAATGTGAGAACATCCGTTTTCTTTGAGTGTACCCGCTTATTATCAAACTTGGCCTGCGCTTTCGTCATGTTTCAAGTGATAACACAAAAATATCGAGCCGCATTGTTTGCCATGATGTAAGCTAAGTGAAAAGGAAATAAAAAAAAAACACCGCCAATTCCTACTCAGTGGCACATTCTGTGACTGTGACTCATTGCAGGGCGAAATGTGGGTGAAAGTCAGGAGTGGAGAGTGGAGATCTATCCCTCACCCTCATTCTTTCTGTAAGTGGTACAGTCAGTACATATTTCACACATCAGCGCACCCAGCAGAAACTATGTATTTGGACAACAGACTGACCATAGGACGCATCCAGTTTCAATCAGCCAACCATGACGATAAGCACGCATTGAAAACAATCAGCTAAAAACATTTGAAACCAAAAACTTAAAAAGACAAGAGGAAAACTAGTTAATTGATGTGCTGTGTATGCTCGACTAAGAGATGCTTATTAATAACTATTCAGATATTATTTTGTTTTCGAAGACATAAACATATAAAACTCAAATATTATCCCTGCAACTGTTATAAAAGGTTCTTCTAGCTGACACAACTTTTTCAAAAGTAAAATGTTTTTTATTTATTTAATTTTCAATTAAGAGCATTTGTAAATGATTGTAAAATTACATTTGTTTACAAACCACTGTTCCATATCAAAGTTAGTAGTTTTTTAATAGATTCACAGTAAATGCTTGAGCTGTAAATATCATAAATAAATAAATACATTTCATATTCATTGTACTATTTCTAACTATAAGCTTCCTCCGCTTGCTTTTTGAGGGCATTAATAATTGTTGACTCGACTCGTATAAAAACAGATTATTATTGTCATCGTGTAGAGTATGTGCTTGTGTGTGACCTTTGAACTCAATATAACGATTATTTGTTACGTTAATGCTTCGACTTTGCTTGACTCTGAGGTTCTGTGAAAAGTTCAAGGTCTTTGGCCTGTGTTCTGACTTGGGGACGTGCTATTGGCCCACTTACTAGCGTTACATTTACTTTACCACCTGTTTGTTTTCACTTCATAAATCGTTAATTACAGTTGGAGCCACTGTATGTTGGCCAAGTCAACTAACTTATTGTTTGTTATGGCTATCTACGGGGTTATGTTATCGTGTGTTGCCAGGCTAGAATTAAGCCTATTATAGCTAGATAAAAATCAATGCACCACGCTTATCAAAAGTTAACCATGAGCACTTATTAAAATTCACACTTCAACCAAAAAAAAAAAAGAAAACATGAAAAGAAGAAAAGAAGAAGAAGAGGCGTTCAATGTTCGACGCCCTATTGCCGCCTCTGTTTAGCGTTGCTCTAATTTTCAACAACAAAGAATATACTGCTCTGTTATCTACTATATAGAGATAGATAGAGAGAGAGAGAGAGCAAGCTGCAAAATAAACATATGAGCGTAAAGTAAACAAAATATTATTAAGTAATAGTGTTTTTGCCACATGACGCTTCGTTCTATTCTATTATAGATAGTCTAGATGTTTTAATCAAGTGTGACCAGCTGGGCTTATTATTAATATATCATGCATGAACAACAGGGGCATACACACATATTTTAGACGCATTGGGTATACCTATATATATGTAAATGTGTATGAAAATAATTATTATCTAATAAATGAACAGCTAAAAACAGCAAGCAGCAATATTATAACAAGAGAGGCCATTAAAAATGCGGAAGATGACATTAAATAACAGAAATATTTATTTGCTTACGTAATAACGAAATTTGTACACTCTTTATAACGGTTTCTGAATAGGAATATTATTTCCAATTAAATTTTTGATTATTTAACTTTAATACTGCCTTAGAATTTAGCTTAAGAATCAGTTTTTAAGAACGTTTTTTTTAGTAAAAATACTTTTGGTATAAAATTTTGAATAATCTTCAATCAAAAAAAAATTTTCTTACATTTAGTAAAGTATTTATAATCTTGATTAGATTTAAAAGTATATTGATCTTCAATTAAATTATTTCTATCATATTTTTCAAGAAACATTTCCATTTTTAAGTGGTTTTTAATACACTTATAATAGCATTCACCTTCAGTCAGGGTGTATAATAAAGCTGATTGCTATTAAGCTAGCAAAAAATACAATTCGCTTGGGTACAATAAGATTTTTCTTCTTTCCCTTTCAACCGTCTCAATATTATTTTTGCATAAGTCTCGAGCGCCAAGCTGTTAAAGGCGCGCTTTTAAGCTGGGGCCAAGCCCCAATGCAACCCATTCAATTATACATTATTGCAAAAATATACACACACACACACACCTCTGACGAGAACAGTAACCAGTTTCTGCCAGACATATACTACGTACATCCATACATCCGTAGATAGAGATACTTTCTGATGCCGCAACTGGGCAACCTGAGGCCGCGTATCAATTTGTGGGCTGCTTTTGGCTGCTGGACGGCGCCGACTTGTCGCGTGTGCCACATTAAGTGGCCCCATCCTATGCAGTGAAATTCAAATTGAAATTGAGAAAAGACCGAAAGAGAGGGAGAGACTAGACTGTTTTTTTTTTAGAATAGACCTGCACTAAACGCAGGAAGAAAGCATTTATTTGATGATAGAAATATTTTTCTCAAATGATTCCACAATGTGGCCATTCGAGAGCAGTCTAAGGCTATGCCTGAGACTTAGACCCACTTGACTGATCTTCTAATTAAACGATTAGCGCATTTTGCAAGACCTTGTGAAAGCATTTTGCTATAAGTAGTATGGAATTTTATATACTATAGACATTTTTAGGCGAAAACATAAAAGAAAAAAGAAAATAAATATCTACATTCCACAAATAAGCGATTGAATCTGATGTCATCCGATCGCTTTTTTCAAATAATGCGTCATGCTTGTTGGTACTAAAAAAAAACACCGACAAATTGTCTCCCTTGACTTGTGTGTTTCCAGTGTGTTTGTGTGTGTGTGGCCATGCAATTAAATTACGTTTACTTTTGCACTTTTTTTTTCAAAATCTGATACCAACAACATAAAATGTCAGACAACACATTCTACATACACTGGCGGTACATGTAGAGGAGCTATCAGATGACCTAAAGCTTATTTCAAGAAGAAACTATTTAAGCTAAAATATCCGTTCAACTTTTCCCAAATTCAATACTGATCTAACACCTTATGTGTGGCATAATTTATTATCTATCCAAAACACCCTCTATATACTCTTACCGAAAAAGAAACTCCACTCTCTGTTGGGTCGCTTCATATGCATTCGTTTAACAAGTGAATGAACTTGCCGTTTAAAATTACCCCAAAAGGGTGAGATGTAATGCCAGAAGATATATGTATGTGTATCCCCCCCCCAGTTCCCGAAAAGAATGCGCTGATAAAGTGAATAAAGTAGTGAACGACAGCAAAAGCAGCGGAAAATCAAAGTCAAGAACGCGTGAACGTCGATCACGACGCTAATTTTGTATGTCAGACAGAAAGAAAAGAGGAAGGGAAGGGGGGAGGTTTCCTCTAATTTGTACTGCTTGTTTCTTTATTTACTTATCATTGTTTGGTTTCTATTGTTTTCTTTTCTATTTGTTCTTTTTGATTTTCCGCTTTGCTTTTACTTTGTCTTAGTGCATTTCCGATGCATTCGGGCAATTGACCTTAGTTCGTGTATGAGATTTTGTTATTGATTACGAATAGGGTCATTGATTTGCTTGTACTTGAATGGAAATCAAGAAAATCTAAAGAAAATTGTTCTAATAGTTGTAATAAACAACTTTTAATCGAGGTTTAGAGATTGTAATGAACCCTAGTTCAACTCTCAGGTATAAAGATATCTTAAATATGAAATTTAGTTATAATTACTTGTTTGATTATACTGATTATACATCTATGCAATCTTAGTTTGTTTGTTAAAAGTACTTCCTCATCACAACAACTGTGCCTAGCAGCAGCATCAGCAGCAATATTTCATCACTAGATTTCTTATTACTTAAGTTTACGTTATTAGTTTATCTACCTGCAAAAGCATATGTATATGTATTGTTATCAACACATGTGCAATTTCACAAATGTTTAGCAATATGTCGCTAAAAAGTTTCAACCCAAATCTACGCTTTGAGTTCTTCTTCCTAAGTTCTTATGTTCATTCTACTTTTATTTTGACAATGGCACACTAATTTTTCCGTTCTTTTTTGCTGTAGATTTTTAAAAGTGTGCGTCACAGATTTTTTGAACGCTTTGTCACGTTCTTCTGTCGCACTAGAAGCAAGATATCTTCTATCTTTCTTCCCTGTTTTCTCTTTCTCTCTGTCTGTTTTTACTTAATTTCTTTTTATGCATTTGTGTATCGCAGAAGAGGAGTGTACCGATATGTCCGAGGAGCCACAGGTTCTGACCCCAGGCACACAGAGTGCTCAATTTGTGGAGCGCTTCGATCGCTGGCTCCAGAATCTTCGACAGCAGCAGCTTCGTATATTCAGCAGCTGCACAAGTAGGGTAGACAATGTCGAGAACGATGTCGAAACGGTTAAAGACATCGAAATCGATCCAGTCGACGCTGTCGATGCAGCTGCTGTTGCAGTTACTCCTGAGACCTCAGATCTCGTTAACCCAGAACCAGAAACACAGCCAGAGCCACAGACAGAGCCAGAGCAAGAGCCAGCTATTGATGTAAGCAAAGCATAACTATTTCTGTCGAACTCGTCGTCTAAAAAAAATTATTGCTTTAACGATCCGCAAATCAATTGAAGTAAAGAAAAGGGGAGCAACTAAATAAAATATGTAGAGAACACAGAGAGTTTCGGTACGCCGAAGTTTTTATACCCTTGCAGACTGATTAGGATAAACGAAGATTGTAGAATAAGCAGATCTATAATATAAGGAGATTTATGTAATGGGTTCTGTAATGGGTTTATAAAATTGGTTGATGCTGACATCCAGTTTATAAGATGCCCTTAAACTCGTCTGCAGGGGTATTTGGAATGGGAACACTTGTTGCAACAAGCGGCGCCATTCACTTTGTATTCGCCGCCTATTCAGTTGCAGTTCCAAGTAGGCAAGTCAAAGTACGTACTTAAGTTGGTCCAGGGCCGTCGCCTGATCACGCTGTGTTTGTGCTGACTGGCGGCGGCGACTACATCGTCAATTGGAGTCTAAACGATCTGAAGGTTTTTAATTGCGCCAAATTGAATGCGTTTGTGTGTGCACACGGCACACGCACCGAAACAACCTTAGATTACACATGCTTAATTAATAGTTGTGTTGCGTGTGACACATAAAAAAACCACACAAATCGATAAGCAATCAGAATAACTTATGACTTTGTTTGTATTGTTTTGTTTCTTGCAGGAGGTGCCTTCGAGGGCGTCATCGACGACCATGTCTCACCATTCGGTTACATGAAGGGCGAGGGCATCGATGCTGGATATGGTGAGCACGAGTGGATATGTAACAAGGATAAGCCACGCACAGATGCCATCTTCGACGGGCTGGGACCGGTCGATGGCAAAATATCCGGCTCAAGTAAGTTGGAATATTCTTCTCAAAACTCAAAGAATAAGATGTTTAATTAAACTTTTTCTTAAACCACTTGCAGCTGCCAAGCAGGAGCTCATTAAATCGAAACTGCCTAATTCAGTGCTTAGCAAAATCTGGAAACTGTCCGATATTGATTGCGATGGTTTTCTGGACGTTGATGAATTCGCGCTGGCAATGCACTTAATCAGTGTCAAAGTGGAAGGTTGTGAGCTCCCGAATGTGCTGCCGGAGCACTTAGTACCACCGTCAAAGCGTTTTGCTTAGTGTTGCAACAATCCGTTCAAAACAAACACACAAACACACACAATCAAACAATCACAACAGACGGAATTTGCCGGCGACGACTCCTATGCAATAATGCTGCACTCTGTTTGTTTTTTGTTTCTTTCGTTCAATGGCAACAGACTACCGACAACAGAAAAGAGAAAAATTGTCATTTTATATGTACTTTATTCGTCTATAATATTGCTAATGCAATGCAAGCATTGTGGCATTAACAAAATATCAGCAAGCAAACACATAAATTCATAGAATTTACGCAAATAATCATATTTTTGGATAACAATCAATTTTAAATTGTAAAACGAGAGAAGTTTAAATTAATAATAATATATAAATATCTAGTTAGTGGAATTATACAAAACAAAAAATAAAAACGTTACAGTTTTGTATATGCGTTGCGTAGACATACAACATTAATGTTGTTGATTTAAGTGAAAAAGTACACAGTAAACACTTGTTCTAATATAATGAAAGAAAAGAGAAATGCACGAATTAAGAAAAGATCATATACAATATATGTAGGTTAAAATATGTTTATGCCCTTTAAAGAGTTTGCCTAAAACTGAGCCACTTTTGATATACGTATTTTATATATACACATAATGTATAGATATACATAAACATATACTTATATACAATGCATTGAAGTTGGTCTGAAGTAACATATTTATTTGCAATCTTGTTTAATTTATCAAAATGCCTCACGCGCATGCAATGAAAATTGTGCAATTCTATTGTTGTTTTTTAGTAAAGAAAATTATTACCTTTGCTTCTTATTTAGTGAATTCTTGAATATTAATAATGTGAAATGAAAAAATTACTTTAAAAAATGTGTAAATTACAAATAAAATGAATAATTTTTAAAATGAGTTTCTGATGATTTAAATGTTTTTAAATAGTGCTCTTGGCGCGTTAAGGTCACATATGGTCACACTGATTTATTTTTCGTAGATTGGCAGCCTTCGATTTCTATGGCGGCAATCGATAACATATTGTAGCTTACATTCCTGTTGGCGTTAATTTGATAGTTATACATTTTTAATATCAGAATAAAATTGTTGGTTTTTCGGTTAGTTACAAAAATGGCAACCTACGAAGAAGTTAAAGCAATTCCCAACGAACCCTCGAAATATTTGTTTGATGTCCGCAACAAGTCAGAGCTAGAAGAAACCGGCGAGTTACCGGCTAGCATTAACATACCACGTAAGTAGTTAATACTCCTTGATTAACTTAATGGAAAAAAATATATGTCATGCTTTGTTATCTAATTTATACAGTGCCTGATCTAGAGAAGGCATTCAACTTACCTGATGAGGAATTTATGAAATCGTACGGTCGCGCCAAACCGTCCGTTGAGGCTGTCATGATATTCTCCTGCAAAGCTGGAGGACGTGCGGCACGTGCTGCAAACATGGCCAAGACTCTAGGATTTGTCAAGTAAGCAATATATTTACCACCCAATTACATATAAATGTATATTTATTGAAAACAATACAAATTTACAGTGCCAAAGCCTATGCCGGCTCATGGACTGAATGGGAACAAAAAGAGGGTCAATAAACCAAACGATTGTAAAAAACATAAATAAAATTGGTGATTTGTAAAATTTGATAAGCTATATGTACAATATTTTAATCTTTAGACCTTAACCTCCTGCAATTCACCCCAGCTGCGACCTATTCTTAGCTTCACCCTGAGCGGCACACTTAATTTCACACAGTTCTCCATGGTAAGACTTAAGACTTTTGCGACTTTCTTTGCCTTATCAGTGGGCACCTCAAATATGAGTTCATCGTGTAGATGTAGCACTAAATTGACAGAATATTCCGCCAATCCGAGCTTGTCCCGATAACGTCCAATATTTTTTTCCATACGTAAAATTGCACTTTTCGCTATATCAGCCGCAGAGCCCTGGATGGTAGAATTGATGGCCTGACGCTCCGCTTGATCTGTAAATAGGTGTGATTAATGGGCTGTTAAAATTAAGATTAAGTAAAATACTCACTTTTCAGCTGCGGCTCGCCACTGTTTATGTGATCCAAATAACGTCTTCGACCAGTTATTGTCTCCACATATCCATTGTTCCGAGCAAACTTGACCACTTTCATTGAATAAGTTCTGAAAATAGATTATAATCTAACAGTGGAATCTTTTGTAAAAACCAATATACATACTTGATGCCGGCATATGCCAAATGGAACTGATCTGATATCATCTGTGCCTCCTGCTCGGTGCATTTGAGTGACTCCGCCAAGCTGCGCATGCCCATGCCGTACACAATGCCATAGCAAATTTGTTTGGTGCCGTTGCGGAGTTGCTCCGAGACATCCGTTTCAGGTATTTTATTCCAATGCGCTGCAATAGCAGTAAATAGATCCTGCTGTGAGTTCATTACCTTCAGCAAGGCTGGGTCCTGTGACAAGTGTGCCAAAATGCGCATCTCGAGCTGACAAAAATCAGCAGAAAGAAGGCAACGTTTCTCATTGATTGGCACAAAGGCGCTGCGACACGATATACATATTTTTTCTGGAGCCAATTCAATGTGAAAGTCTTTGGCAACATTTTGCAAATTGGGTTCCGACATGGAGATACGCCCAGTGGATGTATACGTGATGCTTTGTCCGTGCACTCGGTTCGCCTGGCAGCTTTTAAGCAGCGGTTGCATGTTCTTGGCGAGCAGCATACTTAGCTTGCGATGACTGACTATTAGCTGCGATATGGGCGACTCCAATTTCTCCAGAATCTGTCGGGATGTGCTAATGCGTCCGTTTGCCTTGCGATGAAGACCCAAAACTTTGGCCACAGCCTGCGTGGAGCCCAAATTAAATCGATTGCCATGTAACTCATAGATCTTTGCCTCTAGTTTCTTCATGGTTGCTAGCATCTTCTGAAAGAGACTCTGCAATCGCTGTTCCTTGGCGGGAAAGCCAACGGATTCCATGTGAAACAACGACTTTTGAATGGGCATCTCCAGTTCTGCAAGTAATATATGTTAAAGTAATTTATCCAAAGAGCAACTCAGTGTTTCATTACCCCTAAAGAACTTAAGCAACTGTCCCGTCCCAATACGCTCCAGATTCTCAATCTGCCCGTTGAGTATGTGCACTGTGACGCATGCCTCAATGGATGCACGCACCTTAGGCATAATGGCACTGCTTGCATCGAGACCATAGCTATTATAACCACGTCCACTGCCACAGAGATTCGATAACGCCGTGCACTCCGGTGAAAACTGTTGGCACTGTACATTAAATATATAATTAAGGATTCTGAAAAATTTGAAGGCTATTTACCATGTTTTGAAAGCTAAGCGTTTTATCCGGTTGCAGCAGCCAATTGCCCACCTTGGGATCCTCGAGTTGAACTTCCAACTTTTGCAACTGTGGCAGAACTTGACGCAACGTTTTTAATTGCTCCTTGCTATCGTGGATTAACAGTGTGAGCTCCTGTCGCCTCATTAAACTGCACAGTTGCTCCACTTTCAAGCTACTGCTGACTAGGTTGGACTCTTCGGATTGCATGTTCATCCAGTACACGACATTATCTGTTAGACAGAACGCAACTCCTGCCACATACGAGCTGTCATCCACCTCAAACATTATCTGTGTGCCTGCAGCTGCTTCACGCTGTGCCGCCGCAGCCACTTGGTTTATTAAGAGATTAGCGCCGATTAGTGGCTTGCGTTTGCCCGCCTGTGCCTGAATCCCAACACTGAAGCCACAGCGAGTCGCCTTATGTAGCTCTTCGAAGGCCAGGTGAAATAGATCCTTACTGCCACATATATCAACAAAATCGATGCTACTAAAACTGGACGCATTCTCTTCTGTTTTGGAGCAGCTGAGTATATGCGATGCATTCAGTTGCAATGGGTTCTTTATCAATGAGTTCTCTAATGACAGATTTGACAGCTCTATGGAGGAGGCAACATTCGAAGTGGACTCGGGCTCTGTTGGCGGCAACGCCTTGGGACTTTGTCGTCGCTGCGAACGCAACTGATAGGAACGCATCAAACGCGAGGCATGTGGAGTTAAAGCTGTGCATTTCTCGGGTGATTCCTTTGGCTGCGAGCTGGGTATTTCATCCGCCTCTGATGGGACTCTACTCTCCGCTGCAGTGAGTGCGGCCGTTAGACCAGTGTTCAGTATAAATGAATCTTCGCCAGCAAATAGATCCTGTTCAATATGTTTTGTTGTTTGGGTTGGTTCTACGATTGATTTGGTAACCAGATGATTACGTGGACTGCGACGTGGAAACTGTGTGGGTGTGCACTTTGTCTCCTCTTTGACCTTTTGCTTAACGGGTGTTTGTGTTTTAAATTCCTTTGGCAAATTATTGGTATTTATATTCTCTTTTATGCTTTGCGTTTCCTTTCCCATTATATTTTCTTTACAGGAAGCTGGCGTACAGCCGGCAAGGACCTCCGTTGGCGCATTGCTGGGTTGTGCGTGGCATTTGTTATCCATTTCAGCGCGTCTTTTATTGATTTTCATCAAGGCGATGTGACGACGCTCTTCCATTTCCTTTTTGAGCAGCTCCTTGCGACAGGCTGCACTTGTGCTGGGTTTTTCGTCGGCCTGGATGATTATTGCAGTGCTTTCCCTGATTGGGTTAAGTTCAGTGAGTGGTTTGCATGGCGCTACCTTTGGACTGGCAAGCAATTTCGGCATTGCTGCTACTTTATCTACTATAATAGGTTTCATTTGGGTAGCTACTGTTATTGACTTCTGTGACTTTTGACACTCTTGCTCAATCTTTCGGACCTTGACGTTGGAGAGAGGTTCCCCATCTCTTTCTATACTGTCTGAAGATTTGCGCTTCCCTTGTGAGCTCAACAGCGCGGTTGACGGCACTTGCTTAACCTGCTCCTCCTCGATTGACATATGCAGCTCATTTAGTTTCATGGTATTATCACTTGTAATTGGTTTGGAGCTTTTTGCGTCTCCAGCTGCCACTTGGCTCCACTGAATGTTTCCCACACCAATCTCATACTGGACAAATTGCCGTGCTTCCTCGATGAGCAGCTTTGCTGCTTCGGCCACTGTCATGCCAGCCTTTCCAGTGATAAAGAAGTTTCTTGCAGAGTTGCGCTTTGCTGCTTCAGTGGCATCTTCATTGTCATGCTGTTTGGCCGAATCAAAGCTTATCGAATTAAATAGCAACTTCTCCAGTGCAAGGACATTGACGCCGGCCAGTTCCACGAGGCTCGTAATGCCCGCATCATACAGCAAACGTGCACGCTTGTGACTCAAATCGGGCAAACGCATCAAATCGATGAGATCGCGATGTATGCCAAAGTAAAGGCGATCCTTGAACTGGGAGACCACCAGTGAGAGCGTCGACCATTGCAGAGAGTTGCAGAAGGCGGTCACAATGCCAGCAAAAGTAGACGACATCTGTTGCAGACTCTGCAGCATACCGCGTCCACATTTGAATTTGTGGGCAACCACATTGATGGGTGTCTCATTAACCAGCTCCTGCAGCGCCAAAGCTGTATAGAAGCTGTAAGAGTATAAATTATTAACAGGTAATGCTTAGGAAATTCTCCCTTTCTTACCGCTTGTGTATTTGCATCAGTTTGTAGTCCAGTTTGGCTTGGCCACGCATGGCGCGCACAAGGAATGCCTCCTTGACACCCACCAGCTCGCCCACTTTCTTCATGGCGGGATTCAGTTTCTCCCACATGTCTAGGTAGAGCAACCAATCTACATCCTGTAGCTGATAGCACACGGAGTAGGGTGTAACCAAATATACGGCATGCAAATCCGACTCAAGGACAAAACAACGACGTGATTTTTGCAGCTCAGCAAAGAGGATCAGACCATCGGTTGGCGGCATTGATGAGGCTAAGCAGGCAGCTCCTAGACGCGTGGCCACATAATTTTCAGTGTCCGTTTCCTCATCCGTTTGCAACCGAATAAATTCGTATTCAATGAGAAAATCCAATGCTTCAGCTATGTGCTGCGTTTCATCCTCCTCGTCCTTCCCTCTTTCATTCTCTTCTTGGGGATTTAACTTTTTTTGGACACTTAACAATGTGCAGTTGAAGAAGCTATCAACGTCCTGCCTGCTGCTAGCCACGCCAGATGAGATAACCTCGAGAAGAGCGCGTTTTAAATGAGTCTGGAAATAGATTAAAGTATTTAGAACTGTTCGGAATTTGGAGCTTTGCTACTTACGCTTCCATCCAGATCCAAGCAGGATCTAATGGGCTTCAACTGTGCCGTTACCAGATCTTTACCAATGCGCGCATTCGCCTCCGTGCATATGAGTATGGATTCCCCCAACGTGTCCTTGCCTGTGCGTCCAGCACGTCCGATCATCTGCCTGTAGGTCAACGAACTCATCTGTTTGCCACCAAACAACGGAGATCTTATGAGCACACGACGTGCTGGTAGATTTACACCCGAGCTTAAGGTACTGGTAGCAACAATAACCTTCAAAGCGCCCGCCTTAAAGCTAGCCTCCACAATATCCCGCTCCTCCGTTGTAAGTCCGGCATGATGAAAGGCACACGCATATGTTATCGCTTTAGACATGACCGAATCAAGACCTGGTGAGAACAGAGAATAAGTATTTTGGATAGGAGTCTACTGCTGGTTCTTACCCGTGGGTATATCCCGAAGTTGCTGCTTCACATCTTCAATGGCTTCTGTGTTGAGCTGGGAACGCAGTTTTTTGGCTAATGTGCTCTCAGATTTAATGAGTGCATGCATAGCTGTGGCCAGCTGCACTGCCAGGTTCTCACACCAATCCTTGGATGGGCAGAAGACAACGACGGAGCAGCCCTCGAGCAGTGTTTCGATACATAGCTGGGCAACATGATCGGCATCGTTGCCGAGTGACGGTACCTCGGATGTAGTAGTGACATCGCGCAAAAAACGAAGCTGGTTGTCATAGATCTTGTTGCCCACCTTGACCATCTCCTGCAGCGCCACCGGACGATAGTCTGTGATGTACAGTTCTGCGTTGAGCCATTGTTGTAGGAGCTGCACATTAGCCAATGTGGCTGACATGGTTATAATCTGGATTTGCAGGGCATTTTTACGCGACATATAGAGAACCTTGGCAAGGAGTAGTTCCAGAATATAGCCACGACCTGCATCCGATATGAGATGCACCTCGTCAACAACGATCGTGCCAAGCTCGTCTAGTTTGCCCTGTTCTAGTAATTTGTTGACAATCGAGTTGGCTTTCTCAATGGTGCAGATAGCCACGTGAATGCTCTCGAATCCACCGGGAGGTGTGTAACCACCAAAGAAACCCTCGACACGATAGCCAGCTGGTGTTAGAAGATCCTGCAGATAAAACATTTTTTCTCGCACCACCGAGATAAAAGGTAAGATAAGTAATACCTTTTTCCCACGCTCCAGCACAGTTTTGAGAAGCAATATTTCGCTAACAAGCGTTTTACCGGCGGATGTGGGCGCTGAGTAAACTAGATTTGAATGTTCAAAGAGTACTTTTGGTTTGCTAAGGCACTCAACCTGCCAGTCAAACATTTGGACAACACCCTTTTTCTTGTACTCTCCTAGGACACTATGCGGCAGGTTCCAGGCAGAGATTAGCTTGAGGGCATTCAAATCTATGGGATTGTGGCTTATGACTGGTGAATCCTTAGGAGCGGGACTGCTGGGAGAAAGGCGCAACTGATTGGGCGACATGCAGCTCAAGCTCTGTGTGGATCTCTGGCACTGGGAAAGACTTTGCTTGGCCATCTCGCAGCGACTGCGCAATAAATCTTTTTGCAGTTGCTCCGACGCCTGCGCATTTGTAGCGGGTCCTAGGAAACTGCTCTCATCGAGATTAGTTAGCTCAATGGGTGAACCAGTTCTGCGTTCTAAAAGATCACTATCCGTACTGAAAACATCTTCAGTGCAAATTTGTGCCTCAAAAATGGATGTGGTGTTGATATTTTCAGAATAGTTATCAAACACTTTGGCTTCTGCATTTAGGTTTGACATGATTTGGGATACACGCATTAAAGATGCGTCCTTTTTCTTGTCTCTTGTCTTTTCCTGGTTTCTCGTAAGCGAGAAATCATCCTCAAAAAACTGAGAGTATTGTTCACAGCTGCCATTAGTTGATGTTGTCCGTCCCAGTTTGGAGTCGGATTTACTGCGTCGAAATTGCTGGCGCTGTGATACATTTGATCTATTCACTGTGGACTGACTGTATATGCGTTGTGGTTTTGATTTAAACTTTGGCGGCGATTCTTGAATAATTTCCAAACCACTTGTTAGTTGATTGTAATTGTTATTCCTAAGTTTATCTGTTTGTGGGGCTTTTAATTCGTTTTCCAGTTTCATAAACGTACTGTCGCCAAACTCGAAGGATTGCGAAAAAGCCATTACTAATATTTATTTAAGTAACTATCTAAATAAAACTTATAATACAATTTAAATAAATTAACAAAACCAACAAAACAAAAATAAAAAAATTGCCGCGGTCTGCCAAATGCGGGCTGCCAACTTTTCCCTGTGTATCAGTACCAGTACCAGAAATATCGATATCGATGGTGCATATAAAATAAAAATATCAGTGTTGAACAAAAAAAAACAATCATTTATGTGTATCGATATGTGTATCAACAGTCTTCATGCACACAGCTGCCAAGATTTGCTGCAAACAGAAAACAATAGCAGATAAAAATAAAATCTAATAAATCTGATAATTAAATAGCAGCATGGATGAGTTTAAGAAACCAGGAAAACCAATCACTCCAATCTACAAATGCCAAGAGCCTATTATACTAGTAGAAAAACCTGCTGAGCCCCCGCCACTGCCACCACCAAAAACCAGTCAAAGTTCTACTTGTCTCTACAAGGTGCCAAAGTGGTCGAGGCCGCCAAATCAATACGAGTTCTATAGATTCGAGGTGCTTAAGTCTGGACAAATAATTGACGAAGTCAAGGACCTACAGCACCAAGCGTTATGGACCTTTGGACGTTTGCCCGAAAATGACATTGCAATGGCGCATCCAACAATTTCACGTTTCCATGCAGTGCTTCAGTATAAGCCGAAACCGACATTCTACGAAGACATTGATGAGGAGGAAGCCAATCCTGATAATATGCTAAAGTCAGATATGCCCGAAGGTTGGTACATCTTCGATTTAGGAAGCACACACGGCACCTTCCTCAACAAACAACGTTTGCCGCCACGTGTGTTTATTCGTATTCGGGTGGGCCATATGTTAAAGCTAGGCAGCAGTACAAGGGTGTTCATACTGCAAGGTCCGTGTGAGGATGAGGAGCCTGAATCAGAGCTATCCGTTTCTGAGTTACGTGAGAGGCGGGAACAAGCTGTGGCTTTGGCTGCTGCAGAAAAGATGCGCAAAACATTTGAGGCAGAGGAGAGAGAACGAAATGAAGGTGCCAACTGGGGCATGAGCGAGGATGCGGATGAGGAGACTGATCTGTCCCACAATCCGTATGCTAGCACTAACAACGAAGAGCTTTTCTTTGATGATCCCAAGCGTACGTTGCGTGGCTTCTTCGAACGCGAAGGCCTCAATCTGGAGTACAAGTGCGATGAGCTTTCACAAGGGTCTTTCGTATGCCGCGTAGAGCTTCCGATTGACGACAGCAATGGTAGACCCATTGTTGTGGAGGTAACTCACAAAGGACGCAAGAAGGATTGCGTGGTGCAATGTGCGCTGGAGGCGTGTCGCACTCTTGACCGACATGGTGTGCTGAGGCAGGCTAATCAGGAGTCACAGAAACGCAAGCATTTAAAAGCAGGCAATTCCGATGACGAAGATGAGTTCTTGGATCGTACCGGCGATGTGGAAAGAAAGAAGCAACGTAAGGCAAATACTTCTGTGAGCGTTACACTCACCTATGATGATTTGGTAAGCAAGAAATAACCATAAAAGTGAATAGAATTTAATTAAAAACTCTTTAACAACAGCTTAAGCAGGAGTTTGAGCTTAATTTAGAGCAGCTAAAAGTCGAGCAAGATATTTTGGCATACCAGAAGAATAATAAGCGTTTAAAGGAAATGGCTGTTAAACAAAAAGCCAGCGATGATCTTGACAATTTTATGGACACGCTCAGTGCGAATGTTCCACAAGTGGATAAGACGGAGATTAAAAAGTTACGGGTATGTCTGAAAAATTAATGTGAAGTGAATTGAATTAATCTCTTTATTTTTAAAGCTTGAGGAGCAGCGTATTAAAACTGAACAGCAAAAATTGGAGCGACTTATTAGACTAGCAAAGCCAACGGCATTTTCCTTCTCAACATCCACTGGTTCATTGAACAGTAACAGGACACAGGACAGTAATGCATCCAAAAAGCAGTTACCAATGATTGGCAAGCGAAATCAGTTTAGTAAATTTAAGGTGGTTAAACCCCTACCCAGCAGCCGACCCAAAGTTCAGGCGAATGTATTTGCATCCGATGACGAGGAAGTCGAAGAGGAGGATGAAGAGACGGCTGCTCCGACGGCGACTGCTACGACGACGGCTACCAGCTTAACAGCGGAAACTGTTCCAAAACCATCAACAAGTGAGGATTTAACGGAAATAAAGCCGACGGCTGAGTCGGAAATGGTTACAAAAGAGTCACTCGCCCAACCGGATGTGGCAAACAAAACTAATGTGGCGCACACAATTAAGTCAACAGCGGCAGTGTCAACTGTAACAGTAGTGAAGGATTCAACAGACACCACTATAAGCACAGACCCAGCCGATAATAATGCTGAGGAGCAGTGTGCGGAGGAGGCAGCTGCACAAAAAAAACGAAGACAGAGGGCTCGCCAACGCAACAACAACAAACGCCAGGATGTGGACATGGATCTAAACGAGCTGGCCGAGCATGATGATGTCGAAAAATATGCCAAATGGGTGCCACCGGCTGACCAAAGAGGCGATGGTTTTACACACTTGAACGACAAGTTCGGCTACTAAGCAAAACAACACAGATTATCATAAAATAATGATATTTGATTAAGCGAGCTAAACTATCTAAAGATAAGCTCATTAATTGTATTAACTTTTCATCCGCTTTGTATCAACGCATATAGAAAGGCTGACATTTGGTCATGCTTAAGGACTGGTTTGTATAGTGGAAATTCGCAAATATAAAGATTGTTACTTAACGAATTTGGAAATTTTTTAACGTTATGCTTTAACGATTGGTTTCAAGTTATCAACATTGATTTTATTGTTGAATCTAGAAGAATTTAGAAAAAAAAGAGAAATTAACTTAGGTAAACAAATATATTTATTTTATGAATAGTTAGTTAGTGAATCAAACTTTCTTAAGACGAATTAAAAAAGTATACATTTTCATTGTTTCCAGACAATTATGCGAACGACCACTGTACAAGAGATCCTCTCTATTAAACTTTGTTTGCTTAGCTTAGTTTGTTTAAGTGTATTTGCTGTGTAATATATAAATAATCTATGTGAATCTAAAGTTCAAAATGTATTACGCTTGAAAAGTGGGCGTTGGTGTGTGTAATTAAAGGTCTGCCATTAGCTTTTCACCACACTATAAGAAATTTCCCCAGCGGTGCTTTGATAAGCCCATACCACATAAAATGCAAGAGAGTGAGAGAGAGACAGGTGTAGAGAGTATTCCAACCCCTCTTGAATTCCAATGGAATTCTGTCTGGACTGAGGGGCGGCAAATGAACACGTTTCAAATTCCTGCGCACGTATAGAGAATGAACTTCGGCCGTCGTCGTTTTGGGTTTGCGACCAAGTTTGATTGCCGCTGTTAAGGCTCCAGCACTTGAACTTCCAATTCAGTTATAATTTTGCTACTCTTTTCGTCGGTACGGCGAACGGTTGAGCGTGGGACGAGTTTTGTTATTCGAATTCATATTTGTTTATAATTCAAGTGCCGTTCAAACTTTAGCCGATTTAACACAATTGTTTAATCGTTTCGATTTCGTTTATAGTTAAAATTAATTCGATTATAGATAGAAGTAACTATCGATTTAATATCAATGCCACAGCGTGTTATATAAATTAACCATAAAAAAGGAAAATATTTCAATTTCTTTGATCATTTTGATAGAGATATTGTTTTAATGCGGTCGCCACGTGATTTCCACATAGCCGGAGCACATGTGTGGGTTACATTTTAAAACGCGTAACAGTCCGTCTCAAAAGACGTCCCTGCGTTGGGGCGACTGCTGCTGCTGCGTCTGCTACTGCTGCCCAATAAATCCTTGAACGTGTTCCATGCTCTGACACTGTTTCCTATCGTTCACCGACTAAATGAATACTGTATTTTAGCTAACTGAAAAGTAGCCACATCAAATAGAAACATTGTGTTGGGAAATGTTGCATAAGCCAAGGCGCATTTGATTGGCGCGCACATTTTGCCGTCGTTAAAAAGCAGAAACGCGGGACTCGTCGCATAACTTAACGCCTTGCTTTGAACTTGGGCATACAAGTCTACACACACACATACAACTACACATACACCTACACATACATACACTCGACTCGGCAAAGGTGAGTTCGATTGCCCGCAAATGCACTGGGACATGCGCAGAGATTGCGCGCCTACTCTCTGCTTGCCCCCCTGGGAGCAGCAGTGTGGCACTTGGGTTTCTTTTTTATCGATGTATTCTTTGTTGTTGTTGTAGGCGCTACATTGTTGTTGTTAGTTGCGTTATACCCTGTACGCAACTAAAGTGGGTGTTACGTTATTATATGGGTATGAGGCAGACAGTGTCAATTTGATCCTATGGATGTTGGAGGTTTTTTTTTTATATGAATCAACAGTTTAAAGTCAAAAACTAACAAGTAAAATGATAGTTTTTGGAGATTTGTGAATATAAGTCAATATTAAACATGAAAAACTCTAAACATTAATATTCTTTCTGGTGATTAGAATTTAAGCCATCAAATAATAATGATTGTTTTCGAATATACTATACTTCGCTTAAGCTCAAATGATATTGAGTTTCAAATGTTGCCTCTTGAGTGCTAAATACTTAAATTGGCAAGACGACGAATTTTAGTATAGGTCTTAAGGAATATATTTCATTCAACCGCGTTGCATATATATTACCTATTTAAGTAGAGTACATCGTATTTCCTAGTCATGCACTTTCATCAAGAGCTCTTTGCTTCGTTGTCTTTACTTAATTGCAAACTATTTTATGAATGAAGCGAAAACGATACACGATTTAACTGATTATTTCACTCACACGCTTGCGGTCAAATAAGCGCCCTTAAGCCTAATTGACTAATTGTGACATACATACATGTACTATAACTTTCTTCTTTGTCAATCTTTAACTTAAACTTTAACGAATCCTACAGAATGTTCGACTAATCGCCGCTGTCATTAGGCATTATTAAAAGGGGCCGCAGACTGAAAGGCGCTGTCTAACGGTTGCTTTCAATGTAGCCCCGCTATGGATGGTTCCTATAGTTAATTGCAAGCATTAGCAAGGACAGCGAGTGGCCAAAGGCCAATACCGAATGTCATATCGCCCCTTCTCGGTTATCCTTGCGTAAAGGTCACTTGGTGGGTGGGGATTGTCCTTGCTTATAATGCGGGTGCGTGTGCAGGTGGGGTGGGGAGAGTGTGGTGGTAGAAGGGTTTCATATTTAATGCTGCGTGCGATGCAGCTACTTAATTGGACTCAAAATGTCGTTGCAGTGGTGTTGTGGGGTTTGCAACCGCGCGCCTAAAAGCATGCAACATTAATTATAATAATGATGCCATCTCTCTTTTACAGTTACTTGCCCCACCAAAAGAAAAAAGGTTACCACAAGAAGTAATCGCTTTTGCAGACAGCCAACAACAACACCCCAAACACCCATTACTGAGTACACAGAAAGAAATCAAGGTCAGCAAAGTACAGCACAGCATCGAAAAATGATCAACATCGCTGGTGTGGTGAGCATTGCGCTCTTTTACGCTCTTATTCTGGTTGTGGGCATTTGGGCGGGTCGCAAGAAACAGTCGGGCAATGATTCCGAGGAGGAGGTCATGTTGGCTGGACGTTCCATTGGACTTTTCGTTGGCATATTTACCATGACAGGTGAGTCGAGTCGGGTTGCTTAGATATTCTATATGTGTATATGGCTTAAATTTGATGTCTGTCTTGTTACTTGTTAGCCACCTGGGTGGGTGGTGGTTATATTAATGGTACGGCGGAAGCGATTTATACCTCGGGCTTGGTCTGGTGTCAGGCGCCATTTGGTTATGCATTGAGCTTGGTCTTTGGTAAGGAAATCCCTGACGTACATACTTTATTACTTTTACTAAGATATTTTCTTTTTAAAAGGTGGCATCTTCTTTGCCAATCCAATGCGGAAGCAGGGATATATAACCATGTTGGATCCCCTGCAGGATTCGTTTGGTGAACGCATGGGTGGCTTGCTCTTTCTGCCCGCTCTCTGTGGTGAGGTCTTTTGGGCAGCGGGTATTCTAGCTGCCCTGGGGGCCACATTGTCTGTCATCATCGACATGGATCATCGCACATCGGTCATATTGTCCTCGGGCATCGCCATATTCTATACACTCTTTGGCGGGTTGTATTCGGTGGCCTATACGGATGTCATTCAGCTGTTTTGTATCTTTATCGGGTTGTGGATGTGCATACCTTTTGCCTGGACCAATGAGCATGTGCGTAGCTTGAGCGACATGGATGTTGATTGGATTGGGCATGTGGAGCCGAAACAACGATGGTTCTATATAGATTACGGGTTGCTGCTTGTCTTTGGCGGCATTCCCTGGCAAGTGTATTTCCAGCGTGTGCTGTCTAGTAAGACGGCGGGTCGGGCACAGTTGCTCTCCTATGTGGCTGCTGCCGGTTGCATCCTGATGGCCATTCCTCCGGTGCTCATTGGTGCCATTGCCAAGGCGACGCGTGAGTAGCATCATTCCAATGTTTTAGTTCACTGTATCATTTATTAATCAATCTATTCTCTTGGCAGCCTGGAACGAAACGGACTATAAGGGTCCTTACCCCCTAACTGTGGATGAGACGAGCATGATATTGCCCATGGTCTTGCAATATTTGACACCTGATTTCGTTTCGTTCTTCGGACTGGGCGCTGTCTCGGCTGCTGTCATGTCCTCGGCGGATTCCTCAGTGCTTTCGGCTGCCTCGATGTTTGCACGCAACGTTTATAAATTGATTTTCCGTCAGAAGGCTTCCGAAATGGAAATCATTTGGGTAATGCGTGTCTCCATCATTATTGTGGGCATTTTGGCGACCATTATGGCCCTCACCATACCCTCCATCTATGGATTATGGTAAGTGTGCAGTTCATAGACCCGAAAAAAGTGTATTATGAAACTTGAATCATGGAAAGTCGAGAGTACTCGTCTAGTCAGCTTAGATTGATTGACAGCTCATCTACCTAAGTGTGCATAACTTTGGTTTTTCTCTTCTTTGCAGGTCCATGTGCTCGGATCTGGTGTATGTCATTCTGTTCCCACAACTGCTAATGGTTGTGCACTTTAAGAAGCATTGTAATACGTATGGCAGTCTAGCCGCTTACATTATTGCACTATGCATACGTTTGTCTGGTGGCGAGGCCATTTTGGGACTACCTGCTCTTATCCATTATCCTGGTTATGATGAGGAGACGAATACGCAACTGTTTCCCTTCCGCACAATGGCTATGCTAATAAGCCTGATTACCTTAGTGTTTGTCTCCTGGTGGACCAAGTGAGTAGAATGGGGGATTATCATTAGGTATAGCTTGTGAATTTTGTATTCTCTCACCCTCAGAATGATGTTCGAGTCGGGTAAGCTGCCGCCTAGCTATGACTACTTCCGCTGTGTGGTCAATATACCCGAGGATGTGGTGCGTGTAGGCGATCCAGCCGAGTCCGGCGAGCAGCTGTCTGTGATGGCTGGTCCCCTGGCTCGATCGTACGGTGCAGCTACAATGGCCGGCAAGGATGAACGCAATGGACGCATCAATCCGGCATTGGAGTCCGATGATGATCTGCCTGTGGCTGAGGCACGACGCATGAATCAACAGACCGCACAGGCGCAGGTACAAAAAATGCTCGATTCGGCCACAGGTAAGTCGGGTGGTGGTGGGGGTGTAAATCAGGGCATGGCTATGCCCACACCGGAGCAGGATAACACTGCGTTTTAAGCGGTCCACTCGCCGATCTCCATGCTTGGTTGGAGAATGTTAGTATTATGTTCTCAGTCCCCCGCCCCTCACAACTTGCTACGTTTTGTGTTGAGCTTGTTAGATTGATAAATACAATACATATGATGTACATACATACATATGTATATATGATGTATTCTCAGCATACGTTAAACACACAAGTGCTCAGGTATAAAGTGCAGAATGTTGCGTTTAAAGTTTATAAATATACTATATATGTTAATTTTGCAATAATGTTGTGTATAGTTTCTAATAGAGAAGATATATGTATGCTTAAGCCGGGATCGGTTTTTTGTTTCTTATGTTATTATGGCTTTGAATATATAGAGAATACAAAAAATATATAGTTCAATCGACACATATCAAATGTATAAATGTTATATAGAGATAACTTGAAAGAAAAAGAAAACCAATCGAGCAATCGATAAATCGATAAGCATATCAATGTCAAAAAACTGAAAGTAACTGAAAACATATCAATTGCATTTTTCCCATTTGCACGAGAAATGCAATCTAATGTTAAACAATTCAAATACGTATATACACTACATATATTGGGTCCTACTCACTATCATTTGAATCTGTTATTTGTGTACCTTGTGTAGTTGACAAATCGGAAAAAAAAAACAAAATAAATATACTTACATACTTGTGTATGTGTTTGTCCTCTAATATATTGGTGCATATAATGTGAATCATGTTTCCTTCCACAAACAAAAGAAACTAAAAGAAAAAGTAACTAAACCAAACAAATCAAAGCTGACTTAACGTACAGAAAGAGCATTAAAAAAAAAACCGTACATATCATCTATGCAACTGAAAAAGAAAAGAAAAAATACTATTCTATATATACGGAATAGTTAAACGTATATAAGTTAATGGATCGTTATATAGGCAAAATAATTTTAGCTGCTCTCAAAGAGCAAAACCATACCACAAAAGTAAGAAACTAAACACAAAAAATAACAAAATATATGAAGCTAGACCCAACATATTAGAGAATGTTGCGTCATAGTACCTAATACGTATATATAATTATCATATATACACCAGTTATACATATACATATCAACCTATTTATATACATAAAGAGGGATACACTGAATTTAGAAAAGATATATATACTACCAAATGGAAAACCTATTATATATGATTCTCTGCGGTAATTGATATTGGCAAACCAAATTGATTGAAAACACGCGCTGCCTCTAAAAACTAACCCAAAATGCAACAAAGAAATTTTCCAAAAAAAATTATATACATATATTCCGATCAATTCCATAAGTATTATTATGTATTTTCGTCATAATTGAAATTCTCTTGGCTCGTTTGTTAAAGTTTGTTCCCATTGATGTGAAACATTTTAAATATTATAAATGGATAGAAATACTAAAACTAAATACTTAATGAATTAAAATTTTATGAGAAAACTATTTTAAATGTAATAAGTACTTAAATGTTGACTGCTTTTTGAATTGAGCCTCGTATATTCGTTATATATATGTATATACACTTTGGGCCCCAAATGAACGTTTTTTAAACCTTTATATAAACGAAACGTAATAACAAGATTTGAGATATCAAAATGTCCATATACATACTCAATTTACATACATATATAAAAACTTATATATGTTCTTGCTGTTGTTACTTATTGTTAATTGTTGCAATTTATCTGTGCTTTAAGTTTTTTTTCATATCAAAAAATCTGAGTGTGTATATCTTTCGCTAAATGGGTAATGCTCATAGTTATATGTTTTTTGTTGGAACAACATTTTTTGGAATCTTTGGAGTTTCCGCAAACTATCTGTATATATGAAGACAAAAAGTTAAATCAATTGTTTAAGCAACTTACTAACTAACAAAACCACCAACTATTTTATGTATTACAATTATTACTGGATGAGCAATGAACGAACGAACTACTAAAGTACTCTAAATAGGAAAAATTGATACGAATCATACTATGTTAAATTGTTAGTTGTTTTACCAAATGGAGTTTTACTTGAGTTCACATATTGTTCTATTGTTGTCTAATCAATTTGATGTATACAAACTTACTTATTAGCGGCATATTACAAAACTATGTTATTTAAAACAAACTGAGGCGAGTTTACGATATACAATATATGATCAAATTATACCAAAACAAAAAAAAACCAAACGAAAATACATATCAATGTTTAAAGCATAGCAAAATAATACAAGAAAAAACGAGAGAAAAAAAAAAGTATTTAATAAATAACAAATATATATATATACAAATATATATATTATATATTAAAATGGTTTCTTTGTTGATGCAAATTACGTGTAATTATTTATTCTATTTCGTAAGCCGAGTGCACCATCTATTTATTTATGTTTTGGGCAGATTGTGTAACAACACATTACAACCAAACAAAAGCAGCCTAATGACAATTTTAAAACAATGCCAACTGTATCTAATCTTAAGCGGAAATTTCCCATCATAAAAATGCAATTGCTGCAGCGGTACTCGTCTCTGAGTTTAAGACCAAATGGCAATTGAAATTGCTGCCTGTTGGCTTCTGCGGCTGCTGCTGAACAATGAATAGAAGAAGATCACAACAAGAAGATCATCTCATTTCGTGTAGTTAGTTTGTTGGCGATACTTATGGGAAATACCTCTTGTTGTTAGCTGTTAGAAGTAAATTAGTTTGTTAAAGTGCTAAAGTAGAGATTCATTATGTTGTTGTGCAATTAAATTGTTTTTCTTAATTAGCTACATGTCGTCTCTCATCACAAGTTCATATCTGACGTCGCACACAAGAATTGCCCTCGAATTCATGTTGCTTGTTGTGGTTGTTATTGTTGCTGCTGTTATGGATGTTGCTGTCGTGTATGTTGCTGCTGCTGGCAGCTAAATATCCGGTATTTTTCGTGAAATTTACATAGCAATCGCTTGAAGCTGTTTGGATTTGGATTACAAACCTTCAACTGTCATTTGGGCAGAGCTCAAGAACTTTAACAAATGTGAAAGTAATCGCAAGATCTCTCTTGAGAAGGTGGTTCTTGAAAACACGAAACACAGCAATAATTTTCACGTCACTTTTATTAAGCAAATCATAAAGTATTAAAACTAACGCATTTTACAACTAACATATTATGATGGGTCGTACAGCAGGGTCGAAATTTTGTCAATATGTGAATAATTTACAGAGTGTTTGTTTTGAGAGCAATTGATGAATTTTGTGATGAAACGAAACTGTGTGTGTAGAATGAGGACACGAGTATTGTAAGGCACTGAGTGTATGTTGAGGTTTCCGTTACTCAAACTCACTTCTTACGGTAAGTGTAGCCGCCATTGGAGCTGTAGCCCTGCTGAATGGTGTCCGGCACTTGGCTGGGTGGTGAGTATGAGTAGCCGGAGTCTTGAGAGGGTCCGCTGGGAATGCTGTCACCATTGGGAGCTCCATAGCTGCTAGAGGGTGCAGCAGGTCCTGTGGAGAAACCACCGGCTGCGGAGGATGAGGAAGATGACGATGCGAACGATGAGCTTGATCCGAAAGATGAGCTACCGGAGCTTGAGGGTGCACCATATGAATTAGAAGGAGCTGCTGGATAGGGTCCATTGCCGTTGCCGCCACCAGTGGGTGGTGAATAGGAGTTGGATGGTGGAGCACCGTATGAGCTGGAGGGAGCTGCAGGTGCTGGTGCACCATATGAGCTGGAAGGTGCAGATGGGAAGGATCCGCCATTGCTTGATCCTTGGCCAGCACTTGGTGCACCATATGAGCTGGATGGAGCCGATGGGTAGGATCCGCCATTGCTTGATCCTTGGCCGGCACTTGGTGCACCATAAGAGCTGGAAGGAGCCGATGGGTAAGGGCCTCCGTTGTTAGCACCAGGACTTGGAGCCGAGTAAGAGCTGGAGGGGCCCTGTTGCGGAGCACCATACGAACTAGATGGAGCAGCTGGATAGGGTCCATTACCATTTGATCCTGGGCTTGGTGCAGAGTAGGAGCTCGATGGCCCTGAGTTGGGTGCTCCATATGAGCTAGATGGAGCAGCTGGGTAAGGTCCACCACCATTTGATCCTTGGCTTGGTGCAGAATAGGAGTTCGATGGTCCTGAGTTGGGTGCTCCATATGAGCTAGAGGGTGCAGCTGGATAGGGTCCACCATTGCTGGATCCTTGGCTTGGTGCAGAGTAAGAACTAGAGGGTCCAGCACTTGGTGCACCATATGAGCTGGATGGAGCAGCTGGATAGGTACCTCCGTTGTTAGCACCGGGACTGGGAGCCGAATAGGAGCTGGAAGGGGTCTTGGGAGCACCATACGAGCTAGATGGGGCAGCTGGGTAAGGACCACCGTTGTTAGCGCCGGGACTAGGAGCCGAATAGGAGCTGGAGGGGGTCTGCTTAGGAGCACCATACGAGCTGGATGGAGCAGCTGGATAGGGTCCGCCACCATTTGATCCTGGCCTGGGTGCAGAGTAAGAGCTCGATGGCCCTGAACTGGGAGCTCCATATGATTGAGAGGGAGCAGCGGGATATGATCCACCGTTATTTGCGCTGGGGCTTGGTGCGGCATACGACGAGGAAGGTCCTGAGCTAGGAGCGCCGTATGAACTGGATGGAGCAGCTGGATAAGATCCACCGTTATTTGCGCTGGGGCTTGGAGCGGAATACGACGAGGAAGGTCCTGAGTTAGGTGCGCCGTATGAACTGGACGGTGCAGCAGGATAAGATCCACCGTTGTTTGCGCTAGGGCTGGGTGCGGAATACGACGAGGAAGGTCCTGAGCTAGGTGCGCCGTATGAGCTAGATGGAGCAGCTGGATAAGATCCACCGTTGTTTGCGCTAGGGCTGGGTGCGGAGTATGAGCTAGAGGGTCCTGAGCTGGGTGCGCCGTATGAATTGGATGGAGCAGCTGGATAAGATCCACCGTTGTTTGCGCTGGGGCTTGGTGCGGAATACGACGAGGAAGGTCCTGAGCTGGGTGCGCCGTATGAACTGGATGGAGCAGCTGGATAAGATCCACCGTTGTTTGCGCTGGGGCTTGGTGCGGAATACGACGAGGAAGATCCTGAGCTAGGTGCACCGTATGAACTAGATGGAGCAGCTGGATAAGATCCACCGTTATTTGCGCTAGGGCTGGGTGCGGAGTATGAGCTAGAGGGTCCTGAGCTAGGTGCGCCGTATGAACTGGATGGAGCAGCTGGATAAGATCCACCGTTGTTTGCGCTGGGGCTGGGTGCGGAATACGACGAGGAAGGTCCTGAGCTAGGTGCGCCGTATGAGCTAGATGGAGCGGCTGGATATGATCCACCGTTATTTGCGCTAGGGCTTGGTGCGGAGTAAGAGCTAGAGGGTCCTGAACTGGGTGCGCCGTATGAGCTGGATGGAGCAGCTGGATATGATCCACCGTTGTTTGCACTGGGGCTGGGTGCGGAATACGACGAGGAAGGTGCACCATTGCTGCCACCATTAGGAGCACCATAGCTTGAAGAAGGTGGTGCTATGGGTTGGAATGAGCTAGATCCCGACGAGGGAGCACCGTATGAAGATGAAGGTGGTGATGAAGCGCCTGGTCCAGAGGTGTACCCGTTGGGGCCGAGGGTCTGTGTCTTCGAGGGAGCACCATAGTTGGACGATGGAGCTGAGGGTAATGGGAGGAAGCTGTTCACGTTCGGAGAACCATAGATGGATGATGGACGAGATGGAGCGCCATAGCTGCTTGATGGTGGTGACGATTTGGGTGGACCGTACTTGTTCGATGGTGGCGACTTGGGTGGACCGTACTGGCTTGATGGTGGTGCACCGTAGCTTGATGATGGTTGAGACTGTTTAGGTGGTCCATACTTGGATGCTGGACGACGTGCCGAATTATGTTTCCTGGATGGCGGTGGAGGTGGTGGTCCATACGATTGGCTGGGTTGTCTCGGTGGTGCACCATAGCTGGAAGATGGTGGTGACGAGCGCGAAGGAGCTCCATATGAACCAGACGGCTTCGCAGGTCGCGAATTGAACGATGGCGCCGGACCCGATGCGGGTGGCAAATAAGAGCTGACAGGTGGTGCACCATACTTGGACGCTGGTCTGTGGCCCGAAGACGGTGGCAAATACCCATTGTTTAACGGCGCCTCACGTTTAGCGGCAGCCACATCGTATGGTGAGACAATAACGATGAAGACAACGGCAACGGCACCAAATAGCTACAGATAAACACAACAAAAAATGGGAAAACAAGGAAATTAGTTTTCTATGTCGATGCGGATAATGTGATGTGATGTGGCATCAATACAATAAACTCAAACTTACCACAGCGAACGACGAGCTCATCTTGCCGCGGTGCGTCTCAATAGCAAATTGGCCAAGCTATATAAAGATATAGAGAGAGAGGGACAGTGAGAGGGTGAGAGGGAGAGCAAATGAAAGTAAAATGTATAAGTCCAAAGTCAGAGAAATAAATTACGATTTTATTGCATAAGTAGTGTTTTTTATTTAATGCGCTTCATCATGTGGCTATGACCGAGAAATGTTGGGGTCAAAAAGAAAAAAAAAACGCTCATCAATCTCCCCAGTCCAACTGGCCAAAAAGTTACTCAAACTCAATGCCAAGAACTCTGCAACAACAGTTGAACCGTGTCGCCTAGTTTCAGCTTCTCGCGTTGTATTTGCATACACTTAACTAAGCTGAAGCAAAGAAAGCCACACGCCGCACATGCCACATGCCACAAGCGCAAATGCAAAGTGAAACTTTTCTTTTATGCCAACAATTGAATCAAATGCCAAGGCATTTGCTAAGGGCATTTTATTTGGCTAAAGTCTTAGATTGTGAGTGCTCAAATTTGATGATATGCAATAAACTCATCCTACTCACGATCCAACTCTTATACTATATAACATCCCTTGTTGTTGCGACAATGATGTGATGCATGCGGCACAATATATTTCTTTTTTGCCAATTATTGTTGGTTTTTTGCTTGTTAGCCATACTCCTCTTCTTATTATGGTGTGTGCCATTTTTCACTTTCGATTGTTGTTCAAGTCGCGTCGTTGGTGTTGCAAAAAAATCCAAAAAAAAAAATCCAAAAATAAAAAACCTAAATGCTCACAAAACTAAAACTAGTAATAGTTTTCTTCAGCTCAGTTATGTGCTGACAGTTTTGACCCGAGGTAATTATATGTTGTCTTTATGAGCAGTGTTTGTAAACATTTCTAATTGGCTTATGACGTAACTTAAAAACTCATTAGAGTTGAGAAGCTGCTGCAGGCAGAAATATTGAACTTTTTTTAAGGCGGTCAAAAAAGTTAAAGCCTTCAATGCTGTTGTTAACAAGATACTTTTGATGGCGCTGAACTTTTTTTAGTTTGTAATCTCCCATACAAGAAGAGTTCGAACTTAGTTTAAACTTTAATCACTTTCACACAAAACTGCTATCCTTGTGGCATTCACACACACATAAGCACACAGACACACACTAACCGTTCAAAGGCAACAGCAGTTTGTATGTTGATGGTGCAGATTGGTGGTTTTGTTGTTGTTGCTGAAGATGTTATGCTGCTCAGCCGAATGTTGAATGCAAACTACTCTGTTGGCTGTCGCGAGGCATGCACTTTTATACGAAAGCCGCCTTGGTGTCTCAGCCAAGCTGAACGAATATCATAACTGGGCAAAATGGGCAAAGAAGCCAGCGTCGCAGTCAGCGTCAAAGCCTCCACAATACAATGAGCGGCAACATGTTTTCAATTTTTGTTTTTTTCTTTTTTATGTAACATCAAATGCACTCTTCAAAAGCGATACACTCAGCCAACATCTCTACGACTACAACAACAACAATAACAAAAGCTGTGGCGCTTGCACGACTGCGCAGTCGATGTCGACGTCGACGTCAGCGTCTGTAAAGAGAGGGACAGGGGCATTTATAAAGCGGTTGTTGAAGCTTTTGCGGTTGACTTTTTTTTTTGCATTGATAAAAGCAAACTTGACTCAAACCGCCCACCAGCTGGTTTGTTGTGTGTCTGTGTGTGGGGCAAGTTCAGTGGCGGCATCAATCACAATTGAAATTGCTAACGGCAAGCGTTGTATAATTGTTCGCCAATTTTGCGTATACTTTATGCATATATTAAGCATACGCCTGAGGTCAGCTGCAGAAATAATTGAATAAACACAATTAAAGATGTAACATTTTGTGTGGATTAAAGTGTTACACATTTATGCAATCAAAATACAAGCTACCATTTTATTATGTGTCAAAGAATGAACGCATTTTTATTAAGAATGTTGCATTTAGTAAATAGTTGGAGGCATTTCAGGTTTCTTCCAGATGTAACTGGCCCATGGGATGCACTCCTTGAGGTAATGCATATAGGCTAATCCTTTGGGACAATCAACCTCAGTGGCTGGTGTGCCCAGAGTTTCGCAATGCCAGTACTTGGCCGGATCGAAATGATGGGGATAAGTCTGTCCAATCTCCGACTCATCCTTGCAGGCCGAGCGACCAGCATCGGCATTTATCACAACCACAATAGCAGCCAAAATGGCAAGTAGACCAATGACTAAGGACACAGTAAGAATATGGTAAGAATGTGTTATAATGGTTAACTGTTTTATAATACGCACCGGCTCTCATTATTAGGCTGTGAAAGTTTTCGTCAAGTGTGCTCTTTATGGCTAGGAGACGTTACTTATATAGTTCTTGTTTAGGAAACATACGCGAGTGAAAACATTATTGAAAACACATCGGATCTTTTGATTACTATCTTTGTCAGGCGACATTATATTGATAAGAAAGAGACAGAGAGAAAGAGAGATAGAGAGGAAAAAGAGTTGGGAGTGTTGCAATCAAGTAATTGATGTCTGATAACACAAGATATAAATAAAAGAAAGTTTTCATTGAGGAAGAGAAACTAATTAAATTAATTGAAGCTGATATTAATAGTCAACGTTATCAAAAAAATATTTTTAATTCAAAACAATATAAGAACATTTTATATATAATATTATTAGGTTATTATTGTTACTAAACCCGTGAATAAACATATTGATATAAACCTTTTGTTTGCTTGGTGTTATGAATATTGATTAGCGAGCTGTTTACTGTAATCAACGATTGATCCATTGATACAGCAAGCTGTTTTGGCATTAGCATAGCGCCAGGTTTCACAAAGGTCAATCCGTGTTAAACGAAACAGTCAACAATCATCTAAATATATTGTGTATATATGTATAATTATAATCATATTTATATTGTGTATATTTGTATAATTATAATCATGCTGTAATGTGAATTCATTTAAATTGCAAAATAAATAACAACGTATTATCAATTTTTGATTTTTTGCCAAATTACAAAAATATAAACAGATTGATATAGAAATGTGTGTGCGTGTGTGTGTGTTTGTTACATCTTTTGTTTTAACTGTTTATCGCATTGTGTGTGGCTTTTGTTTTCTGTTCGGTTTTGACCCCCTAAAGCGTTTCGTGCCGCGTTGCTGCTGCTAAGCAAACACTTGACCAACATAAATGCAAAAACAAAAAAATATCACGAAACAAGCAAAATAAGAAAAAAAACCAAAGCCAACAAACACAAAAAAACAAAACAAAAAACAGCTAACACATTGATGAAAACACAAAAAAAACCTACCTAAAATCTATTACAAAATGCTTAAAAAGTAATTACAATTTCCGCATTCAAGTAGCGGGGTAAAGCGGGGAACATGGAAGAGGTGTCGCCAAACAGCAGGTGCCTTTTGGCTGCTTAACTTAATGATGCTGATACGAGAGAGCAAAAGAGAAAGAAAGAGAGAGAGAGAGAGAGTGACAATGACTTGAATATATAGATAGACAGCCGCCTGGGGACATTTAATAGGGAAGGTTGCGCATAGATAGAGATAGATAGAAATAAATAGAGAGGGAGAGAGATATGCGACTAAATATTAAATGCTGCGACTGATTTTGTTAAGCATTTCGTTAAAGACGATGACGAAGATAAATTTGTGCCACACAGCATGGGAGCAGTTGGGCTCATTAACGATTAAGTGGCTACGCTTTTGAGTAAATCCAATTATTGAGTTTTTTTTCTTTCTTCTCTCTTTTTTAGGGGTAATGCGACGACGAACCACAACTTGTTGCACAAGCCCCAAAAACCTAGATACATGAGTGTTTCGTTTTCATCATTGATGATGAGCTCTAAAAATAGTCAACTAATTTGCACAAAGTGCTTTTGCTTGTGGCCATAAAATAAAAATAATTGTCAAATGCAAAAAGCACTGATAAGAACCCAACCCAAAAAAGCATAGAGAATGTGGGAATATGGTATAAATATGCTTTCCGAATGCTATCAATTGCAACACTTTCAGTTCAGTCACTCAACAAAATGCATCAAGGTTCGAGTTCATTACTTTATATCAAATATATTCGCTTTAAGAAATGACTATTTGTTACAGCTACGGTCTTCAGTTTCCTGCTCTTGGGCATCTTTGTGACCCTCGCAACGGCCTATAACGGTCAGGATATCTATGCGGAGCCCAACTGCGCCATTGTTGAGGATCATGCTCGCAAATTCCGTGACATCTCCGATCCCACCCACTACTGGGTTTGCCCCGAGGGACAGGAGAAGGCTGACTATATCCAATGCCCGGATAACTATGCCTTCATGGAGCCCGAACAGGGCTGTGTTGTCTGGGAGGAGTGGAAGTGGCTGGAGCCTTATACTAAATAAGCGGAGAATACATTAAACAAAACTTTCGCATTTCTCTCGTAAAACAGCGCAACTAATATAACGAACACATCAATAAAATCCCAACCTGTCGCTTTTTCGGCTCTCTGTTTGCCAATTAGTTTAATCAAGTTTTGATTGGATTCAATGGAATCTGTGTATACCTATATATCTGCGAGATTATGCGATTTTCTGTGGTGCGTGGTGGTATTATCGATTTGGTGTCAAATAAATAAATTCATTAAATGCTCAAACTTTTGCCAGAGTTGCCATGTTTGCATTGCAAAAAGAAGAACAAGGTTCTTGTTGTCGTTGAGCTCGACTACGAGATACCCTGAACCTTTGACATTACACGTACGGTCATAACCTGCACTAACTTGCATAATACTAAGCTGCAATCTTCCAAATGTCCAATGTTTCTAAACCGATTGCAATCAAAGTTCTACAGATTTGCATTATTTTGTTTATTATTTCATATTAGATAGACAGATATTATTGTTATCGAATACTGGAAGATCTATCGACAATTTGACACAAACTTGTATTATGGATTGGGTAAGCTTTTATTGAAAATCTTGAGCTCTAGCTCTTATTAAATATATATCAACTCAACTGTTGTTGAATATATGAGGCCGGAGATGCTTAATGTCTGTGATGCTTTCTTCTGTCCGTTTTCTACATTTAGACAAAACCTGTATACCCTCTTTAACCAATTTCAGAGATTCAGGGTATAAAAAGGAAAAACCTGTCCACATGTGACCACACCTGACGGTTAGAAAAGAAACATCTTTGTCACTGAATGGAAATAGATTTACCACTTAAAGATGCAAGTTTATGTGTTAAACAAATCTAGCGTAAAATAGAATCTATGAATTGTTTTGTTTTCCTTATAAAGAAGAGTTTAATACAAGCTTTTCAGCATATTTATTTTGTCTAAATTTGTTTTAGAAGCCAAGTTATGGAATCCTTTCGAAATGAATATATCTTGAAAGCATTTATGCCGTAACTGGTTCCGGGAAAATCAACAAGAAACAAAGAACGCTGAGCCTTGAGGCTTATCAATTTAAGACGTTGAATTTGAAACAAATTTACGTTTTACACGTACACACTGATTACATGTGAACGCCCCGAAAACATCATTTAATCTGACCCGTTTAACATGTGAACTACTTTTGTTTGATTCCGTTTACTTCAAAAAACTAAATAAATGAAAAGATTTATTTTATTACAAGAAATATAGCGCGACGACACGTTATGTCAATGGCGTTGTGAACATTACTTTGGTAAATATTTATGTTTTGTATTTTTTTGTGTTGTGTTTAATAGATATGTGTGCATGTGTGTGTATGTGTGGTATGTATTTGGAGTATGAGTATTTCTGATAAACGATAATTAGGCAGTGCGTGTCTGCGTTGTTGTTCCGCTTGTAATGTTATCTAACACCTTCGATTGGCAATCAAAGCTGGTGATGCCGTCAACATTGCCACTGCTGCTGCTGTTGTTACTGCTGCTGCTGCTGCTGCTGCCACAATCAATCAAGTTGGCTATAGCAGACATATTCATTTGAAGCGAGCGAGAAACCAACACACATGCTGAGATGATGACAAACGCTGCTCCAGTTTGTAGTGTGGGGGGGCTTAAAAAAATATATAAGTTTTGGTTTTGTGTTGTGGTGTTTTTGTTTTCCCCCTTTTCGACAAGTAAAAGTCATAAATATCAAACAAAAAGCAGAAGGCCTCGCGCGCTCACATTAAAAGTGAAAAGTACTTCAATAAATTTTTGTTAGAAATCATTGCCGCAATGCAAACAAGCACCAGAGACAGAAACCGAAAGAGAGACACTGTCACTGTTGATGGTGATGGTTGTGGCTTACTGCGGTGGCTAACTGAAGTGGTGCACTCGTTTTTCAGTTGTCTTGTTGCTGTTGTTTTTGTTGTTGCTAAGGTGCCGATGGCCCACAGTGAACAACGGCGTACCTGAGTACAGTGAAGTGTTGTTCATCAATGGCATCATATAATAGTAATAATAATAATAAATTGTATTCATGTTTACTTTATGCTTTACCCACAGCACAGCCAACAGAAAGAAAAAACACCATGCCCCAATTAGTGGCTTCAGCTGTTTTGCTACTCTTTAATCTGAAATAAAGTTTCAATGGCCTTGACAAGGCAGCCCTCCCCTTCCCTGCTGAGCATCAATAAAAATTAAGTACCGGGTTGCATCTGTAAACAGTATTAGTTCCAGCCATGACAATGACAATAGGCTCAGTAGCAGCAACGGCGCACTTGCTTCATTTGGTAATAGTACAAGAAACTTGCCACATAAGTAAATGATCTTCTCTCCCCAAGCTATTTGTTGTTGTTTGAAATTGTTGCTGCGTGGGTTTCGCATGTTTATCAGCTGCTCGCATCAACTATTATTGCCTCTGGGCTAATATTTTTGGGTTAAGTTGCTGCTGCTGCAAAAGGAGAAAAACGCAACACAACAAAATAATGTGTTTCGCAATTAAACGACTCATAATTGTTACCATTATTGTGTATGTTGACGGCTACTTATTTCAAATACTTCGATGTCAGATTGTGCAAACAATTGCAAAGGGAGACAAAAACAGAGAGAGAGAGATGAGCAGCTGCAACCTAAAGTATTACATGTCTAAATGCCAAATCGTGATTCCTTGTCTTAAATGTTTGGCAGAAACACGATTTCAAATCATTCATCAAATGAGTTTCAGAATGAGCCTCTCTGTACACACACATTTGAACCTAAAGTGCTCAATACAATTATTTGCCGACTCATATATCATTGCCCTTAGCATTACTTAAAGATAGCAAGGTTAACGTAGCTGTTAAAAAACTGATTACAAGGTAAATTGATGTACGTAAACACACGAATCGAGTTATCATATGTGTAATTAAAGTCCTGAATATGTCTGAGATTAACTTATAGATTATTTTTGAATGCACGCTTAATTTGTTAATTGCTTTTTAAAAGCATGTTTATTTGTTTCGATTATTTATTAAAATTCTCCCTTATCAATTTCAATCAATCTTTAAACAGACAAATTTGTTTTGATTGATGTCTTCCATGATTAGACTTTCTTTCCATTTTACATGCTACACATATATATATATGTATACATATATTATTCGCTTGCCTGTCACTCACTTGAATGACAAATTAACATGTAGCAAAAATGATAAATCTACCAGTTGAGAGAGGGACAGGTGGTCTGACAGATAATCGCAAACAGAAAAGACAAAGGCAACAATTGCCAAATGCCAAATGACCGACCTTTCATCAAAATGACAAATAAATGCAAGAAGTACAAAAAACAAAAAACTTTTGCCTCAAAAGCGGTCTACAACTAATCAGTGGCACTCAGTTCAGTGTCGAGCATTGTGTGTTAGCATAGGTCAAAGTTCAGAGCAACATACAAAACCGTTTTGTACCACCCAAAAAGCCTCCCCAACTTTATGTCAGTTCAAGTCCGTTGCTGACGTCAGTGCTGGATAACTTAACTCCCACGCCATAGCCGTTACAATTAAAGCCCGCCATTGAAGCATCTCAAATCGGGCATCATATGTGGCTTAAAAACTTATATAAGTGATATTTTTCATTTTATTTTAAATTCACATTAATAATTCAACATGTTGCGTATGCGCAATTTTTTGTGTATTTAATATTAAAAATTCCACTTATGTCAACTCAGCATTAAAAGTAATTATTTGACGCAGTTTGCTTTGTGAATTAATTATTACATGAATCAGAGATGAAAAATAAGTGATTTGAATGATTTTTAATTTTTGGTTTTTTACTTCTTTATCAACGTTTAATATTATGAAAAATGTTGGGAAGTTTGATTAAGTTTAAAGTAATAAAATCATAAAAATAATATAAAAGTTAGATTTTTTACAGCTTTTTGAAAAAAAGAAATCGTTATGAAATGTTTTCAGGTTGTTTTGGTCAGTCAAACTTTTTCCACCGCTGTCAAATAAAATTGAGATTGCTTTTAAATCAACTTTTTTATCTGCCCAGCAATACAACAAAATAGAAAGAAAATAACTTAGCAAATGTTTGTGGTTTTACTGATAGCCATTTTTAAAACCCCTGCGGAAAGCTTTCACCACACTTGTTTACCCCTAAGTAAACAGCTGATGAACAGCTGGAAATAGCTGGAAATATCAGATGACTGGTAACAGACTGGAAGGCAGCGTTGGCCATATCCTACGTCTGGAAGTCGATTCATTTTGACAGGCCCAACAATTAGCAATAACGACAGCTCCGCCTACTCTCGCTCTTGCTCTCTCTCTATGTGTGTGTGTGTGTGTATGTATGTATGTGTATGTCAATGTGTATGTGACAAGGCCACACCCATGCGGCCATGTTTGAATGAAATGACAGGCTGACTGCGTCGTTGGAGGCGCCACCAGCAGCAGCTGAAACGAGAAAGTTGCTCACCATCTGATTCTGAGCAAGGAAGCGAGAGACAGAGCGAGAGAGAGTGGAACAAAATGGCAAATGGAACATCTAACGGTTTGTGCAAACACACACAGAAACACACACACGCACACAACAAATTTTCTCGCACAGTAACATGAACATGAACCCAGTATTGAGAATTTAGGTTACACATTTTCAGAGGGCAGCTCAATTCAAAGTGTTGTTGTTGTTCTTGTTGTTGTTGTCGTTTTGTTGTTGGCAACTTAAGTAAGGTCATCGAAATGTCAAAAGTTGCATTTTTCGATTTGACAGCGTTACACACACACAAACACATACACACATACATACACAGACAGAGGCAATGAGTGCTACAAGCATTCGGAATTTACAAGTTTCATGTAACAAACTGTTTGTCGCGCGTTGACATTGTTTTTGTTAACACATACACACATGTTACACCTCCCACACACACATACACACACACTTGGCACCGACAAATCGCAATTAATTTGCAAAGCTTTGTCTGCGTCACCATCGTCATCGCCATCGTCTTCGTCGCCATGACGAAAATAATAGTACGAAAACTTATTGATCGTACTGTTCTTTTTATATACGGCCATGTTTTTTTTTTGCCAACTCTCACCCCTCTAACCTTTTTGTGGTGTTAGGGAAGCCACTTTTTCGGCTCCCTTTACATCCTTTGTTCTGTGTTCAACACTTTCGGCGGCCATTTTGACGGCGATGCTCCCGGTGGGTGCCTTAAAAATTCCACCACTCATGTGACACACACTAACACTAACACACACACACACATACACATACACACACTAGCACACACTTTGATACAGCAAACTCTCAATAAATATTTGTTGTTGTTTCATTTCCTGTTTTGTTACTTTGTCTTATTTGATTTTAGTTTGTTTCCATCTCTTCTACTTACTCTCTCTCTCACTTTTTCTATCTCTCGTTCCCACTTGCTTAACTTCTTCTCTCACTCATTCCAACTCTCATTTCATCTCTCTTTCTCTCTCTCCTTCATTCTCGCTCTGTCTCACTCGTTTTCACGCTTGACACTTGCTTGGCTGTGCCAAAGCGTCAACACTAATTTATTTATTTCTTATTTTATTGATATTATTCTGTTTGCGCAGATTCCATTATAATAGTACTTACTTATATACTTATTCCCTCAGTATTGTCCACACTTTGTGCTTAATAATGCGCTCATTGCCATTTAAGTGCTGCAAAATTCAATTAGATTTTCTACTTCGTTTTAAAACGCTTTCTACTTAATAGGAACTATGGGTTCCTTAGAAAGATTATAATAAGCGCACTCTGATTTCTTGTATCATTTTCATTGTCTGCCTTATTATATTCTCATTTCATTAGCACTTTAAACAATGAATTTAGTAGGAGGAAGGAGAACTAACACTTTTATTAATGTTTTTATGGAAATTTGTGTTATCGATAAAAATCGATTAATTCACTTACCTTTTATTTTACATCCTTAAACAACAGGAAACCAGTTTTCTAAGTGTATACCAAATGTTACCTAACCCACAAATCTTTTCCTTATATTCCCTATTTATTGTGTCACTTTGTGAGATAAAAGCTAAGTACAATTGGCGATTAACGTTAATGCCTGTTGACCTTTGGCTTGGTACAGCTTTAATCAATTTATGGTAACTCAATATATATATACTATTCTTTCGGTTCACCTTCAAGGCTTCTTTATACGTTCAAAGCGTCCCACGCATTTCTGTCGGCGGAATTCAATTTCCTATCGCAAATTGCCGCTGCTTCTGTCCGTCCAACCCTTCTCGCAATTCTGCTATTTGAGTCGGGTTAGATGAATGCTAACGAGCGGCAGCTCGTGTTACTCTTGCGTAATCTTCAGCTGAAAACGTCAGGTGCCACCAACAGCAAAACACTGACAGCATCCAATGTCGACATAGCTAAAGGTACATCTCTACCACAAAGTGTGCAACATGAAAGGCACGTCGAACTCAATTTAGAAACAAAACAATTTTCTTTGTACTCGAATTATTTGAAATGAAAAAACTTTACCTCGGCAAAAAATTCTTTTTTAATTAGCTCTAGGAACAGTCTTTTTCATAGAAATGTTTCCTAAATTTTAATCAGATCTAGGAACGGTCTTTTTCTTAGAAATATTTCCCAAATTTCCTTTTTCTTAGACTCAAACTTTGTTCTTTGAGAGTGTCTTAAAAATATATCTTAAACTAAACTATTAATTTGCCTTTTCTGAAAGTTTCTTTTCATTGTATTCCTCTGGTAACTGGACAATTTTGATTTGATTCTCTCTATATCTCCGTCTCGGTCTCTCTTTCCTCTCTCTATATATATCTCTTTCTCTTTATGTCTTCCCGTAAATGTCTTCATTATATACCTGTCATTTTGGTCCATCCAATCAAGTCAACCCATTTAATAAATCAATTGCAAAAAAAAAAAAATCTTTTCGTCTGCTACTATCAAAAATAGCACTCTGCGGGGGAGTGTCACACGCAAGACGGGGGGCGGCGGCGTCGCTGTCTATCCAGCTGTCAATATCAGTAGACAGCCAGGACAGGATCAACATCCACATCACAACGTCAAAATCACCGTCAGCATGTAGCTCATCAAGCTTTGATGCCAAGAGCAGTGAAAATATTTGATGAAAATTATAATTTAAATCACCTTTCAGATACGAAGCGAACCACGTTCGAGCATCAGTTACGGGTTTCATATTAAGGCCAGATAACTGCGGCCGGAGCAATCCAATTACAACAGTAATTCACTCGCTGACGGTTTGGAAGAGTAAGTGTGTTCGTTGGTACTATGGTTAATTTATATATTTTTAAACCGAAAGCAACAAAAGTAGATATCGTATGTGGACAGTAGACAAACAAACCAGTATACACACACACACACACACACTCATACACACCTTTGTATATATATGAAAAGTATAAAAATCGATAGATGGTAGGCAATATAACGAGGAGGTGAAGGCGGTTTTTACCTTGGCCACATCAACTCAGAGTCGTCCCAAGGCCCAAAGGCAGAGGAACAACGAGCACAGCGTGATATTTTATAAGTGTTACTTTTGTTGTTGTCATCGTTGTTGTTGTTTGCTGGTGGCGGTTGTGTTTTGTGGGCTATGTTCTTTTTTAAGGGGTGTGGGGTGGGCTATATATTTGGGGGATGGTTTGGTTTGGTGTCTGTTTTTACGGTTCGCTAACGTTCGAACAGATGCCCTGAACCCGTCATCTAATTACAAAAAAGGCGTACTTTGCCCCTTAACAGTTAAATGTCTTCAACATAAAAGCTCGTTAGCTAACTTAAGTGATTTGCCACGCGCTTTGGGCACAATTTTTAATAGACAATGTTTTTTTTGGTTTTTTTTTTTTCATATATGAATTTTTGGAATATTGTTAAGCTTCACAAGGGTAAAAAAACACAATTCTCATGGGTTTGCTTTCTAACAGTATTAAATAATGCAGTATTCCTGTATTTCTCTACTTTTTAAGTGTATATAACTTTCGGCTTACTCTACTTGTCTATTGTTTTTGTGTTTGCTGTCACAACTGCCATGAATTCATAATTGAAAATAAACATTGAGCAAAGCCAAGTAATTTAGAATTGTATTCCCGATTTATGCCTGACATACCTACATATATCTGTATGTTTATACGAAAAATGCTTTTTAGATATTTCAAATTTTAAACAAGGGACAAACAGGGACAATCTAGGTCTTGGATTCTGTTTCATTTCATGCCACACTTTTGACACTTTTATTGCGCCGCAATGTCATCGTTGACTTTCCATGCCACATTAAGTGTCATAAGGCTGTCTGAAATATATAAGATTAATTACACGTATTTACTTGTGCAGAAATGTCAAATCTTCAAAACATTTTCACTTAAGTAATTGCTGTACAAAATCTTTTCAATTAACAGTGAAATATAATATAATTAAGTGCGGTATCTGAATCGATTTTGGGTTGAGTTGAAGGAATTTAGGTTTTTTTTAAGGGTTAAAGGGTTTAAGAGTTTTTATATATAAGAGCATAATAAATATGTACACATATTTATACAAAAGAAAATAATACTCTTTATCTCTTTATCTTCAAAAACTTTCTGTAATTAAGATTGACGAAATCTGTTCCGAAAGGTAAATGGAAGTTTTCCCTAAATGGAGAAAACAAAAACTATTTAAGAACAAAAATATTGTTTTTGATTAACATCAATCTAAAAATAAAATGCTTCCCCTAAAGAAATCTGCAAACACTTCATCTGAGGTCATTTCTACTTAAGTTTAATCGAAATGTTTTTCTTTAAGCCTCAGTGTAGGTTTGTTCTATTGTTGTTTTTTGTGGGAAACTAAGGAGCTTTGCCGTGTTGTGTATTCCTTTTTCCATTTGCGTGTCTTTTATTCATTTGTGTGTGGCCGCGTTTTGGCAAAATTTGCTGCAGGCCGGTACGCCCACGCGTCTTTCTTAGCCACTGGCAAAATAACCTTGCTTTCAACCACTCTTCGTCATTCATACATATATAAAACTCACAGAGTTCGTTACTGCACGACTGTGACGACGTCGTTCTATATAATTTTCTGTTTATATATATATATATAAATATGTGTATATATGTGTATATGGAGGTCTAGGGGGCCATGTGCTTTATATTTATGTCGTTGCTTCAAGCCACATAACACACACACACACACATTCGTCCACACACACATTCAACGCACACCTGCTGTGGCACACCTTGATTTACCCTCATGTTCATGCCCATTAGGTGGGCGGCAGGCGTCAGGCGGCAGGCGTGGCAGTCCTTCTCTCCTTCGCTGTTTCCTTATCGATCGCCGCCTCATGAAACGCACTGCATTATACAGTTTTTTTTTGTTGGTTTTTCTTTACACTAACCGAAAAAAGTGTGGTAAGGAAAATAGTTGCAGTTAGATTTAGAGCACGTAATTGCATATACGTGGCCAAAATTTAAAGTCATTTGTGCAATCAGTTTACATGGCTTAAGTGTGTGGTTGTTGGTATCCACAAACTTTTGAGCTTATGCAGCACTTCGTTGTCACAACTTGTGAAATGGGATGTATTTCAAGTAATTGTCATTTGCACAAAATTGAGTTGAGAAACAACAGACAGAGGGGAAGAAAGAGATATTCAATACTTGAGCTAATGGCGCGCTTTACCCTTGGTTTGACTTTCCGTAAAACTTGTGGCAAATATTACCTACATACATACTATAAACGAAACTGCTGTTGGCAAACAAAAAAATAAAAGTGAATAAAGGGGTAAAGTAAACTTTGTCGAATTATTTATTTAAATGGCATAAAAAATGTTGGTTTTAGGGGTTATTTTCTTATACATTATTTAAAAGTTTTTAGTTGTGTAACTATTCTTGTTAGTAGGTGGAAAACTTAAATAAATATGTTTTAAACAGTATAAGTTTATTTTGACGATAGTTTTACTTTTCAACTTTAGTCTTTTAACATAATAAAAAATATTATTAAATTAAAAAATATTCTTAAATACGATTATAGTCTACTTTCAACCATTTTAAGCTTCTTCATTCGCGAATAAAGTCTCATCTTAGGCTATAAAAAAGTAGTTCTTGTTAATTTAAGTTATGAAACTTTATCCATTTAAAATTTATAAGTTGTTGATGGCAAAATAAAAAATTTTTAAAAATGTAAACTAAAAGGAAGGCTTCGGCAATGCCACACAAACTTAAAGCTCTTGAAAAAGAACCATACTTAGTTATTCATAATAATTCAAGGCCAGCCCTTTGTCAAGGCACTTTGGCCGAGTTTAACTCGTCAGATTTGTGACAAATCAAAATACAAAAGCTTTAATAAGATGATAAGATTGTGCGGTGTGTGAGTGTGTTTATGGCATTTAAGGTCGAGTGTCAAAGTTAAATCTTGATAAATTGCAAAAAATTTGCCCTCCACATGATAAATGACAAAGAAATTGCCAAATTTGTGCGACACTAGCAATTTAGTTGCCAAAAATATAACATAACAAAAGGCGAACAACAAAAAATTGTTGGTTGGTGAGAAAACGTTCACATGTGTCAAGTGTCTGGACACGAGTTCAGATGGTTCAATTGTGATTGCAACTGTCTGCAGTGCAGCCTGTCTAAAGATATTAATCAGCACACAATTGTCCTGCTCAGTGTGTGTCCAGAGGGAGTAACTGTGACAGGGAGAGAGAGAGAGAAAGAACAAGGCGATAAAGAGAGACAAATACAAATGTTTGCTTGTGAAAATTAAAAGAAAATTGCTGTATGCTCATGTCAAATTATTCCATTATGTAAATTGATAAAACAAAAAAATACTAAAATACTAACAGGAACAAACAAACAGAAAACGGCACGCTTGTGCCGAGTGCCTTACATAAGGCCAGCCAAAAAAGTATGCTACAAAAGCACAAACCACAAATAGAAGAAGGAAAAAACAGAGAAAATAACAAAAAAAACTCAAGCAAAAATATATGCCTAGACAGGTAAAAATTGATTTTCTTTCGTTTTTTTCTTTCTTCAAAGACGATACGGCGCGAATAGAATTTTATTCAAATGTGCTCAACTAGGCGAGAGTAATATGCATGGGAAAAGCAACGTCGGTTGGGTGGAGGGAGTGGGAAGCGTTGGGCCAACCAATTGGCTGATGTCGTGTGGCCGAGCGCATGCGTCATATAATCCTGCGCCGTGGAAAGCGAACGGAGACGACGGCCAAACGGCAACGTTTGCAGCTGGAATTCCAGGCTGAATACCGACAAAATAACGGTATACTAGCACCAGAATGCTGACAGCGCCAGACAGAAGTTACCTTTGCTCCTGCCCGGACGACACAACGCGCACCAACGCTGTCATTTGCTGTCGTTGTCGTTGTCTGGCCTCGGCCTCCCACACACCAAAAACACACACAGAGAATATTTTTGGAAGAAAACCAAACCAAAAGAAAACTGTTTTTTCGTGCAAAAAAATCAAATTAATTAAATAAAATTATTTTCCAAAATTCAAAAAGGAAACGTTAACAGTTTTGCAGAGTGTTCAGCGTGCATTCGGTTTGTGTGTTAGTGTTTGTGTGTGAGTGTGTGTGTGTACGGTGTTTTTGGTGTTCGGTGTTGGATTTTCGTGCTTTTTGTTAGGAGTCGTGGTTCGGCTCTTCTCCAGTTTTTACATAACTCAAAGTGAAAGAAACTTAACTCGACTCAAAGAGCAGTGTTCTTTGTTGAAGTTTTGCGCGTAATCAGCAAAAGCACACAGAAAAGCAACCTCATACTCCTCATATATTTTAATTGCTGTTTGTGGCATCCAAGGGAACGTGGCGTCCAACGAAGGCACCAACAGCGCCGCGGGCAGTGGCGCGGAGTCGGCCGCACTGTTCTCAAAATTGCGTAGCTTCTCCATTGGCAGCGGGCCAAACTCGCCGCAGCGTGTTGTCTCCAATTTGCGCGGGTTTCTCACCCACCGCCTCAGCAATATCACACCGAGCGATACAGGTGAGCCATCTATCAGAGCATAGAAAATATTATTTTTTTCTTCTTTCCCTTCCTTTGTGTACTTACATAATCTGATGTGCTCAGAGCTGGGATATAAGCGTATAATTAAAATTAAACAAACTTCTAGTCGCATACACAAACACTACAGAATGTGGCAAGTGTTTTGTCCTTTGACACACACACAAACCCAACACACACGCACACACATTCACACACATTTGACAAGGTGTGGATAGACACATTTATAATATTTCACGAATGTACGTTTCGGGTTTCATCTCTCTTTCTCTCTCTCTCTGTCTCTCGCTGTGGTACAAAATGGAATCGGAACAGTTACAGTTGGTCTTCTAATGTGCAAGTGGCGAGAGCATGAACGCTATTTTAATCTTATGTAATATGTATGCAAAGAAAACTCAAGTGGAAAAACTTAAAAATTTATGTTGAGAAATTTTCTGTTTGAGCTTAGTTTGATTAAAAGAAAACTAATTTGTTGTAGTAGTTTTATAAAGTATTTTTTACCATCTTATGCATTATGGGTATTCAAATTTCAGTATTTTTCCAAAAACTGTTCATTGTTTAGCGGCAAAACTGATTTTAACAAATACTATAAGCAAAATAATGTTCACCCTATTATGAAAAGAACTTTTGAATGCCTCATAGATAAGTTATATATCAGAAATACACTTAGTTATCAAATTAGTTATCAGTTATCAAATTGAAATACTCAAGAAAAATATTATATAAGTAAATCTGAAAAATTCCTACAAAACAGAGTTACTCCATTCATTAAAAATGTTTATTAACAACTAAAATAATTAATTTAACCGCTTTTAAATGCTCTCAAAACATTGCAAGCTAATTGTTCGAACCGTGAAAAAACCAATGATTTTCTTATTAGATTGCAAAAGCCAATCAAATTTTCTGTGTGTGGTATTTTCATTAAGTCATTAAAAGTTGTGGGTTGGGTGGCACACAAAGTACATACACAAAATTCTTGTCACTATTCGTAAAGCACAGTACAAGTTCATCAAGAAGATGATGGTCCGTTTGTCCGTCCTTCCACCTGACTAAGGAATTTTTGCGTTCCGGGTGCTGTTGGCTGCTGCATAATGAAGCCAATAAATATAAATTTCCCACACAAACATACAAACACAAACCCAAGACAACGGCTGCCTCGTCATTAGATTGTTTGCCTTGTTTGCCATGTTTGCCCTTGTAGACGCGTTTGTAACGCTGATGTGTTCATAGCGGTTTCATGTCAAAACAAAAAGGGGGAACTACCAAGGGGTGGTAGTACCCAACCCAGTACCACAACCCAAAAGCCTGATGCATAGAGACAAAAGCCAAGCCAGACACAGCTAGCTAGCTAGCTATATAGAGACAGGAAGGAAGGTAGCTCGTAATAAGCCAAACGAGAAACAAGTAACGCATTTGTCTTGATGCTGTCTGATAAAACACCCTTCCCCCTGCCTCGTGCCACTGTCACTGCCCCTGCTCGTGCCACACAGATTTTGCACACACACAGAGAGACCGCAGAGAAACCAACAGCAGCACCATCAGCAGCAGCATGAGCTCGAGGGTTGAATCATGGGGGCTACATTGAGCCGTCAGCAGCAGTAGTAGAGCAAACAACTAGGGGAAAAGGAATCGTCCTGACTCTGGCAGGACCAACATCAAAAGTCGTAAAACTCGTAAAACGGGCGCTGATGGTGTTGTTGATTGGAAGGCATTTGTAGCGCTACAAATGTTCACATTTTGCGCATTGTCAGATGTTTGAAAAAAACTTTCTGTTCCAAACACCCAAAAGTGATAAGCCAGAACTATGTTTCTGTGTTTCCTATCATCAATCACAGAATTTACTAAAACTAAATTAACTACTACAATGCAGAATATACCTATATATATATATAGTAATATAGTACTGCAAAATAGCTGTACATAAAGGTAATTTATTTTTGCTGTGCTATAGCAAGAAAAGCAATAAACGTTGCACAGGCCAAGTTATTTATGCCCAAATCAATTTGTAAGCTGAAGCTGGCCAAAAGGGAGGTTTGAGTCTGAAATATGTGTGGAAGGAACAAGCTCATTTAATACGCCCACAACTGGTATAAGAGAGCCACGCCCAGTTAATGTTTTGATTTATAGTCACACTAAGAAAAAAAATGTAGACAACTTGAGAAGAAGAAGAGAAAATGATTACACACACAAGAAAAGTCAAGGTTAAAGTAACTACTAGAAGAAAATAGAAGTAAGATATTTATGGGATTAAGTGCGATTGTAGTTAGGGATTCCATATTCCTCTCACTCTGTAAACCCTTTAACTTATTTGAGAATGTACAAAACAAATGCTGTACTTGAAATCAGTTTGAATTTCTTTTGTTCTTTCTTCAAGTGAACTCGTCACTAAAAGGACCACGCACATAAAAATAAAAGGAAAACAAAATAAAAATTGCCACAACAATTTGCCTCTAGCAACTTTAGTACTTGGCTCTTTATATTTACGATTATGGAACAGTCAAGAAAAAAACAAAGGCAGAACCGCCTATCAGGCCTTGTGGCTAATGGCAAACAGAGACTGGGCGACCCTCAGTTTCAGCTTCAGCTGGAGCCTGATCTCTGTTGCCTTCCGGCTAAGTGGCAGAGTTTCTCTTGGGACTTGATAAAAGCCATTTTAAGCTTATATACAAAACAATGACAACAACAACAAAATCCATCTAGTATCTTGGCACGTTTCGGGTGTAACTGATGCTTTGGGGATTATTATTATTATTTTTTTTTTCCTAATATTTTTTTTTTTTGATAATTTGAATGCTCGTCGCAGCGATGGGCTCTTTAAAAACTTTAGCAATTAAACACAATATTAAAACTTTGCTGTGGTACGGTTTTATTCGGTTTGGGTACGCCAACAAACCAATTAACTTAACCCAATTGCAGTGAAATCGATAGGGCCAAAGCCAAAGACAAGACAATTAAACTTGAAAGAGGAACAGTAACAAAAACCACGTCAAGATGGAAGGAGAATGACACAAAAGAAGCGCTTGACTGACAAAAGAGGGTTAAGGCTAACACAAAGGGGGGTGTTACCTAATCGATCAGGTATGGAGGTGGTTGGCTGGCACTATTGTTAGCCAGGTTAGTCAGTCAGTCAGTGAGGTAAACTGTCCACAGTTCATTAGACGAACAACAGTAACAAAAACTACTACTAACAAATGTTCACACATGTTCCACTCAGGTCATTAATCAATGAGAGCGCCCAAAATTAGGCAATACATTTTGTGCGATTTGTAGGCAACACTAAGTACCATAAATATACGCACGCTTGGTCATAGAGAGAGACCACACAATAATTGCTACAGCAGCTTGGCAACCCTTCGATCGGTGCCTGCCACTTGAGCAAAGCAGCTTACAACACTTGCGGAGTGCTTGACAGGTGGTCGTGGCAGCAGCAAGGGGAGGGTTGCCATATGCCCCGTGTGTAAGTGTGTACAATGGCACACTTGTAAGGATTTGCGCCGCCTTTTATGGTGGTGATTGGGTGAAACGCGGATTATCATAAATATTATGATTGGATTTTTCTCTCTTGTCTGCCGTTTTGGTCATGCTTCTCAACAAAGTATTTTGAATATTTTAAAGAGAGATTGTTCATTTTATTATTATAGTTTGATTGCAAAATAAAAGACTTTTGCCCTGTCAGACTTACTGTCTGGCAGCAACGCCCATACAAAAAATGTAATTTCATCCTCAATTCGTGTGTGGGAGGAGGTTAAACATATACAAAAACAAAGCCGTCTGAACTTTTCTTTGTTTTCTTTGCCCAACTGTGATGTTCCCAGGGCAACAATAAATGTCGGTGATCATCCTCCGTCTCCGTTTTCAAGGTAAAGTTGGGGGAGTATGAAACATCTTATGAAAACTTAAAGCTATATAGCCTTGGCCTGTAACTCACCTACTTACTTACTTGTAGAGAAGAACTACGACTATCTATTACTTGGCAAGTAATCCATTTTTGCAGCTGCCTTTTTGCGTCAAGCAGCTCAAATTGCAGGCGAAAATTTCATTTGTGTGTAAAAGTGCACTTTGGAGTGTTATCGAGTTGTCTGCAAATATATTGAATTTCCTAAAATACACACACTCAAACAACGAACAATGAATAATATTCTCAGCTAAAGTGAGTTCTGTATGGATTTCTTTTTGTTTCAATTATAATTTGGGTAAAATTTCGCCAAATATGAAATTATTCATAAATTCATTGTTCACAGTACTGTGAACTTTTGTCTTGGAAGCTGTATTAATAAAATATGAATTCATTTGGGCTAATTGTGTCAGTTTGGGTCTGTCCAAAATATGAAAAGGAAACCAAATAAGGCAACCAAGGATAATCAACAGAATTTCATGTTGAATACACATTATGAAAGCAGCAAAACACAAAACGGAAAACAGAACACCGAAACAGAAACAGAAACCAAAAAATGTTTTTATCGCTTTGGGAAATTCATCAGCTGTCTGAACGAAAAAACCGGAGCGAGAATATAGAGTCGCTTTTGCCAGTCAGTGCGGAAATAATCAATAAAATTATAAAGGCGTAAAACATAAATTGGCGCTGTTTGATGTGTGTGAGTTGTGTTGCGTTACTTTACGTTTCTCTCGTTTACATATAGAATAGGTATATGGAACTTTAATAAATTTTGCTGGGCCAAGCCGGGGTCCCCGTTTCTCATTATTGTTATTATAAGCAACACACACGTTTCTCCACTTGACTCGTGCAGTGAAAGCAACCCCTGGCTTTCATAAAAGCTTGGCATGTTGCAACCCCAGGGTCAAGTACAAACTCGACCCACCTGGGCCAGGTTCGCTCTCTCAGAGTGTGTTGGTTTTTTTGTAGTTATAGCAGAGAATAAAACAAAATTAAAGTCGCCGAATGAAAAAAAAATAAAAGCAAAACTTACACACACACCGACATACACGTATGATAATTGACTCATGTGCAAGTTTTTTGCCAGAGTTTATACACAGCTCCCCCAGATCTGAGCCAGAATCTTTCCCCCAAGGCGGAACAGCACAGAACAGAACAGAAACGAACAGCAAACACGGTACGTGGTCATGAAAATTTAATGATAAAACGAAATGTTTTTCTAACATCCCGTATATACCCAAAATAACATAAAGAAGACGTGGTAGACAGAGGGGTGGGGATGTGTGTGGAATGAGAAAGTACTTTTATACCCTGCACACGTAACATTTTTATGTTTGCGTCTATTGGGGGTGGCATCCAGTTTGCTACAAGGTAGATACTACATGTTGAAATTAGATCAGCATTGATAGCTGGGCGTGGGAGAGCAGACAGTTGCTCTGTACGCTTCATAGCAACAAACACACAAACACACACACAAAGAGACCCCAGACACAATAAATAGAGAAATTTTAGAACTTATCTCATCTGTGGAATAAATGAGATTAACAACGTTAAACTCAAAATGGTTAGAATTCGTGCCTCTGACTAACTTTTGTTCAATAAGTGTGAAAGATAATAAGATTTTTAAAATATTTTTAAACTTTTTTTTGACTACAAGGTGTCATTTTTAATCGATGATCTAAAAAAATCATATACGAACATCTAAAGACTCTTATTTTATGGGTTCCAAGCTTGTTTTCAAGATACTATGTAAAAGATCACACAAATTACTATTATGATAGAAAAAAACAAAAAGATACATACATATATAATTATTATTAATCTGATGAAAACGTATTAAGTTTTTATTAATAGATCGACTAATAATCAAAATACATTAATATGATTAATATACTAAAAAAAAAACTACTTGATAGTTGTATTAAAACCTTAACGATGAACCACAGTTTTAGTGTATTGAACGAAATATTCGTTCACCTTTTCATTGAATATTTGATGGGTTTGGGTTATGTTCTTTATGTGTGGCTTGCGTGCTATTCAAGAGGTGCTTGTCCGCTTTGGGGATTTTTATGTTTTTTGGTAAAGGAAAAAAGCAATGATTACAAGTAATTACAGCACCGTGCAGGTTTCGAGTGTGGCCACGTGACCGTAAGGGCACTTCTCGAACTACCCCTTGTGAATACGTATTGTATTGTACCGTATGATTATTAAAGTCTAGTTGTTGCAACAACCATTGAATATTCAATTGTAGTATATGGACACTTGTCCAAGTGCATTGAATATACAATTTACAATGGACGAGAAATGTGAAACCAATGAAATATAATTTCCTTTGTACTAATTGTCTCTATGAATATTAATATACGTTGAACGTATAGAATATATGTATATATTTTTGGTATTTGTTTTATGATTGAAATGTGTCAAATTGCTGTGAAAAAATGAATAAATAACGGTCTACTTATTCTATCTGTGACTACAAACATCTAAAAATGTATGTAAAACGAGATTGTGCAAAAAAGAAAAGAAAAGAAATATAACAAACGCTGTGTAAACTAATCTTAACAAATACACATTTTTGTTCACCAGCAGGCATCCTTTTGCAACACAGAAACAACATTTCAATCATAAAACCAAATGATAAATGAACACAATTCTATAATATTTCAATAATAACAAAAATCGAAATCGAAATCGATAAGCCTCTTATAAATAAAAACTTTTAAGTTGAACGAAAGCAAAGCAAAGCAAAGCAAAACAAACAAACAAACAACTAACGAAATCTTGTTTCTGTGTCGTTAAAGGTTGTTCACTGGCATGCCAACAACTCGCACACCAACAACAACTACTACAACTACCACAACAACAGCAACAACAACACGAAATCATGTAAAACACAGCGGGAGCAAGAACAAACAATACAGTTAACCAAAAAAACGCAAACCACCTCAGGAGAAGAATTGATCTATCGTTCTCGCAAAGTTCAAGAAAGCATTGCTTGGCGGCAGCAATTAACGGTACGGCAAAGCGGAAACGGAAGACGGCCACATTGAGGCAACGTTGCACAATTTCCGGTTGTGGTCATGAAATTGAAAAGCTACAAAAACCAAACAAAGCAACAATAAAAGCAGCTTGGGCAACAAAAAGTACAAAAACGAAAAGGAAAAAACAAAGAAAAAGCAAATAGACAGAAAGAGAATTGTTAAAGTATAAGAAGAAGAAGAAGACGCAGCAGCACCGCATACAAAATGGCGTCCTTTCAAATACCGTTAATCAATCTGGAGCTGCGCGAAGTGAAGGAGATTGTGTGGGAGAAGATACAGGAGCCGGTGAATCAACGTCGCCTCATCCTGGTCATCGTATCCATCGCCCTGTTGCTGGACAACATGTTGTATATGGTTATTGTGCCCATCATACCCGATTATCTGCGCGAGATTGGCAGCTTCGATGATGGTCCGACGCCACCACCTCTGCGCGACAATATAACGGGACAGCTGATACCCGTGCATCATGATCATCATGGCCAGGATTCGGCCACGGGCATACTCTTTGCCTCCAAGGCCATTGTGCAGCTGATGGTGAATCCGTTTTCGGGTGGATTGATCGATAAGATTGGCTACGATATACCCATGATGATTGGCCTGACCATCATGTTCTTCTCCACGGCCGTGTTCGCCTGTGGCAGCAGTTACAGTGTCCTCTTCTTTGCCCGTTCCCTCCAGGGTGCCGGCTCAGCTTTTGCGGACACAGCGGGTCTGGCCATGATTGCTGATCGTTTTACGGAGGAGAATGAACGTTCGCAGGCGCTGGGCATTGCGTTGGCCTTTATTAGTTTTGGCTGCCTGGTGGCGCCACCTTTTGGCGGAGCACTGTATCAGTTTGCCGGTAAAGAGGTGCCGTTCCTTATATTGGCGCTAGTCTGCCTGTTGGATGGTTTGATGCTGCTGCTGGTCATGAAGCCAGTCAAGGATCAACTCAAGCAGAGCAAAGAGGTCGACACCCCAACTATACCCATCTGGCGACTGCTCATGGATCCCTATATAGCCGTGTGTGCTGGTGCACTGACCATGTCCAATGTGGCATTGGCTTTCCTGGAGCCCACCATATCCTTGTGGATGGAGGATAACATGACAACGGAGAACTGGAAGATTGGTATGGTGTGGCTGCCCGCCTTCTTTCCGCATGTGCTGGGCGTGGTGATAACTGTTAAAATGGCCAGAAAATATCCTCAGCATCAGTGGCTCATGGCAGCTGGCGGCTTAGCCTTGGAGGGCTTCTCCTGTTTCATCATACCCTTCTGCAGCGGCTACAAGATGCTCATGTTGCCCATTTGTGTCATCTGCTTTGGCATTGCCCTCATCGATACGGCATTGTTGCCCACGTTGGGCTACCTGGTCGATGTGAGATATGTTTCCGTGTATGGCAGCATCTATGCCATTGCGGATATCTCGTATTCGATTGCCTATGCCGTGGGTCCCATCATAGCTGGTGGTGTGGTGGAGGCAATTGGATTCACTGCCCTTAATTTCCTCATTGCATTCTCCAATCTTGCCTATGTGCCTGTGCTGCGCAAGTTGCGCAACATCTACGATTTCAAGCCTTTCGAGAATGAGGCTAACATCTTGATGCAGGATCCACCGAACAAGGAGTACCAGACCTATGTGATGCATGACCAGAAACCTGTGGAGGGCGATTTCAAGAATCATCTGGAGTATGGACAGCAATATCAGCCGGAGCAGGAAACCAATTTGGATGACCCGCAGCAGGGATATGAGTATCAATCGCAGCAGCAGCCGCAGCAGGGATATCAGCAGGATCAGGGATATCAGCCGGGCTATCAGGAGCAGGGTGGCAGCTATGCACAGCCACGTGCTGCGAATCCTTTCCAGCAGCAGCAGCAGCAACAACAACAGCCTCAAAGCAGAGGACCTGCCGGCCCTGCGAATCCCTTTAGACAAGGATTTTAAACTGTTGTCTTACACAAAAGTGGAAAAAGAAGAATGGATTCCATACTTGAAATGTTTGTTTTTGTTTTTAAATATTTGTTAAACTCACTTTCGATAGACATATACAAAACATATATATACATATTACCTATTTATAGTAAGTGGTAACGTACACTATAAAAAAAACAAAGAGCATATATCATGCAAATAGTTTCAGCAGCTGCTAGTTAAATGCCAATGCACCAGTTTTGTATTATACACGAGATTGTTAGTTAAAGTAAAAGTAGAGCTGAAAACCCAACAAGCACGCAGCTCTCTACGCAACATACAAAAGTATATATTGATAAATAAATATACATATATAGAGCGCCATATCAATATGATATTTGGATGCATAAGCCCAATACTCAGTACTACAGCAGCCGTGTCTATCAGAGAAAGCTAGAGAAACCAAAGCATAGTCATTAAATCTACAGATTGAACTGAAGGATGAAGCAATTGCAGCTGTTCCGTGTTCATATCTAAACAAAATATATATATTATATACAAATTAGTTATGTAAGCGGTGCTGCTGAGTTGGTACCACTGTGCCACAAGTACCGTTATTGGTAACCAGCCAATGACAAACCATATCGCAGACATATCACAAGTTGCACAAATTGAAACAGAATCCCCCTTTCGGTTGTCATTGCAACGGACTTGCCTGTACAGTGGTACCTGCTTAGCAGTGCTATATGATTTCGAATTATTGCAACTTTCTGTTCGAGAAAAACACATTTTAACATAAGACACAACCAAGGTAACGATACATATCAGAGTCTCAATGGCTCGCCTGTTAAAATTACCAAAAGTGATATTAACTATTGCTATTAGTACATATATATATCATAATTATATATCGTATATACTTATACATATATATATATATATATCGTATTCATATCGGATAACAAATATTTTTAGGCTACTAACGAAAATGAAATGAAAATCAATTTGAAAATATTAGATGTTTCATATTTACCTACCAATCAATTATTATTTGCTTGTCGACTCTATGCGCCAATAGGTAAAACTCCCTCCCCCAGATATCGGATCGGAGGGATATATAGCCGCCATAGCAGCTCAACGATAGCATAGCATTAATGTGTAATAAGTGTACCTTGTGTATGGATGTATCTACCACTAACCACTAAGTACGATACACTATATAAATGTACTCTACTCTACATATACATACATTAACATATATATATACACAAATATATATATATATATACTAAACTATCAATGTTCAATTCAGTTTCAATTGCACCACTTTTTTGAAGAGAGAGCAGTTTATTGCTTTGATATATACATACATATATATATATATATATATATTATACACCAACTTTTAGCCAACAGTCTAAATTTAGTCGATAAGTAAAGTGAATTTTTGTATATTAACAATTGTATGTTTGCGATAAATATATATACTATATAGGTTTTTAATGTGTGTATTTGGCAAATTATATACATATATACATAACGAAAAGCAAACTTGAACATTCTATATCCGTAAAACATATCAGTGACACGGCCATTTTCAAATTAATAGCAATGTTATCTAATCTGCGACATTTGTGCGTATAAACAGTTAGAACATTATCAATGGGTTATTTTGAACAGTTTTTAAGAAACCAGATTAGGTTATTTACATACACACACTTATACATATATATATCTATATATATAGAGCAAATGCACTGATTTTCAAAAGCAATTAGTTAAGCAAAGATAAGGTTATTTCATTGCACTGAATCAATGTTTTATGTTTTTATTTTCTTACCAAATTTCTGCGATTATGTTTATAATTTAATATATAATATATATCCAATATGTAAGTTTTAAGGGTTCCATATACACGTATATATATATATTAACAAGCTTAAGTAAATATATGTAAAACAACATAAATGAATAAAACTCATGAAAAAATCTCCCATCAAATGTATCAATTAAAAATGCGACGTACGTTCGTACGAACAGAATCTTAATGCAAACTATATAAATATATATATAAAGAATTAAAGATAGTATAGATAACTGCGATCAAACAAAAAACCTACATACATACTGGAAAGAAAAAATCAAATATATCATTCTTCACAGCCATATGATCATTATAGCCGAAACTTAAAGATATTGTTGCGAACCAAACATTAAACATAATATAACAAAAAAAAAAACAACTAAAAATTAAACACGCATATGTATATTTAATGGACATTTTTAAAAGCAATATACCAAGTAGTTAAACAAATATAACAAACTATGAAAGAAAACAGTAGAAAACTGTAAGAAAATTTTTTAGATATAGATCTGTACAACATTATGTTACTTAATTCTACACGGATTGATCTCAAATTTTAGAAATTTTGAATGTTTGTCATTTTAATCTGTTTAGCATTTTAATCTTTTAAGAGACCATTCTGTAGAAGCAAACATAAATGTTTGAAGAATCTTCCAAAAACCGGTTTAATTCATATATATTAAATTAATTATTATTATCATATTAATATTATGATTAGAAACTGACTGGAGAGCCTGCGAAAACCAAGCAGCACTATCGAATGCTTTTTAACTATATATACATAAATGTAATATAATAGTTTTTGGAGATTCGAAATTGGTGTTTGTGACGTTTTCAGGGAATCCCAAGCAGAAAATTAATTGTAATTGTAGCTAACAGAACTTGCAAACAGTGCCGGCAATGTGTAATATCTTACAAAATTTTATAAGAACAAACAAAATATATATAAATATATATCTGTACGTATTGTATAAAAAAAAACAAAACTATGTTGGTAAAATATATATAAAAAAAAATTATGTAATATAAACAAAAATATTATAAAGAAAACCAAAAAAAAAAACTAATTTCAAAATTTAACTCAACATAAATAAGTATTTAAAGTGTTAAATGTTCGATAGCATATTAAAATTACAATTATATAAACTGATTATAATTTATTTTCCAAAAAAAAAAAGGAAAAAATTAATATAAAAATATTTTATAATATTTAAATATGAGCAAAACCAAGTGGAAACAATTAAAAAATAATGTTTATGAAATTTTAATAACGAGTAAAACCTTTTTTAAATGTTATACGTAAATATTGTTTAGTAAATATATAATTTAATAAACATTAGGAAATTGAATTTGAAATGTAATGCCCTAAAGAAATGCCGCCACAGTTCAGTTATTTTGTATAGTATAACACTTAGTTTTGCATATGGTAAGTTTTGATCTTATCTAAATATGTATTTAAGTACTAGAATCTACTAAATTGTATTAAATTTTTTCACAGTTTGTTTCTGCTCTAATATGTTAATTATAGACGTTTGCGTTAAACTAGTACTTGTAATATTATATAATTATAATAGAAAATCAATTAAGGCAAAAAAGAAAAACAATATCCAAATACCAAAAAACTAAAAAACTATTCTACTTAACCCCAGTTCTGTAACATTGCTGTTCAATTTAAATGTCTTTCCATCTAGACTTAAACAAAAACTAAGTTTCTACCTTGATACTCTCTCTATCCTTTAACTATCCCCCAAGTGAATAATAACGCATTCAATATACATATATATATACTAGTTAGAAAAAGTACTCAGACAAATTGCAATTAACAAATGTATACAAACCATGAAAGCAAAAACTATCTATCTTCGGTGTTCCGATGGACGTATGCCATACAATATCCCTGCAGCAAACAATTAAATATATGTATACTACTCGATATAGATTGTACGATAGACACACCTACAAGATTGACGGGTATCATTTCGTGTTTAAAGTGTTTCCAACTATTTTTCTCATATTGCAATGAAATCTAATATTGGCATACTAACCACAACCCCTCCCGAAATAACAGAAACAAAAATGAAAATAAATCATGGCTAAAGGACAAGTTAAGAGTTATTAAATTGAATGAACAGCTAACAGATACTATACGAAATAATATAATTGTAATGGAAATGGAATAATGTGAAAATCGAAATGGATAATGATAATGCATATTACAGAGCAAAGCAAACAAATAATACCATACAACCGAAAACCAACAAAAACCAAATACTATTGAAATATAATTGTTAACCATGAAAAAAAAGAAGAAAAAAAGTTTTTCATTGGGACAATGCGCTTAATTATATTAATTACCTAATTGAAACCGAAAGACAGCGAAACTTAGTTCATTTCAAACAGTCCAACTTTTGTCAAGCTTAACAACAACCTGTGCCTGGGTGGTTTGTTGGTTTTGCTGGTGGAGGATTTGGTGGTTGCTGGTTGCTGCCCATCAACATCAACGTTATCAAGAGTGCGGGAAAAAGGAAATTGTGTGCGTGCCCCGAGGTTAGAAACGAGTTTTAACGTTAGATGTTGCCGTGTGGAAAGTGGAAAATGATTTTCTGTTTGCAATTTCCATTAGCCAACTTTTTGGCACGCAAAAGAACAGAAACTTTAAGGGAGGTTAAATGGGGAATGTATTCAAGTATTGGATAGTTAGTGTATGTATCTATCGGCTTTAACCGCAGCTCATTACAAACAATACGCAAGCAATTTACGCTATTCGCTTCTAACCAATCTCAACAAACAATTAAAAACAGAAAAACACAGGAAAGAAAATGATGTGTAGAAAGAATAGAATGTGAATTGTGCCACAGTGAGGCAGTTAATTTGAGTTTGCCGCACACAAAGTACTATATAAGGAGGGTTCAGGTTAGCAGGCAGTTCACAAAACAATCCAAAGAACACAAAAGCGCAGCCGATGGCCCAAAACTGAAATGAAAAAAACGCTGTATTGAAAGCGGCATAAAACAGCAGCGTTAAGACCGTAAAGGATTTACGGCTCAATTGTTGCGTGCGTGCAGCCTTAAACAAGAGAAAGGAGCAGGAATAGAGTAGTGGGAGTAGTCGGAGTTGGAGCTGGTATAGAATGGTACAAAAACACCCTCTCAATTCTAAATGAAGCCCTTTTTGCTTTTTGCTAAGGCGAGCACAAAAGCAGGGCTCGAGCTTATTCATTGAGAATGTTAGGACCAGGCAAGCAGGCTGCTGCTGCTCCTGCTCCTGCTGAGGTCACAGCTTGTTCAGCTGGTGTTTTATGTAGTCGCAACATGTAGCACAAAGAAAATGGGAGGGAGAATGGAATAGCGAGCTGTCGGATTTGTTTTGCCTTTTTAAATTGCTATGCTTCATTTGCTTTCGTTATACGTTTTTTTTTGGTTGCAAAGACAAAATATTCCATAGACATATTTTTTAAGTGGCCCAGCGACACCCAAGAACTGTCTATAGATATGGATCAGCTGATGAAACTAACTGGTATAACAATCATCCGTTGCGCAAATCGATCCAACAACAATTTTTCACCCCACTCGCTTTTCGGTTGTAATGAGGTGTGGGTCTATGGGGAGAGTTGTTGGACTGTTGCTAAATTGGAATCCTGCCAGCACTGGTTGGGAGAAAACATTATTTTTCATTGGGATTACATTTTTATCGCAGTTCCGTCTGACAGCCGGCAGCAGTTGCCTGTCGTCTGAGGCTTTTTGCGGTTACAGAGTTGGGGGGAACCGGAATTCAAGCGTGATTTTTGCTGCTTAATAATGAGCTTGTTGGTTTATTGAAGCGTTTTATTGCCGCCCGTTAAACAGGAGGCGTGTGGGCCAAATAAACTCCAACCATGGGTGTTAGGGTGCGAATCGCTTTGGCCCATATGTGTGTAGTCGTCCTCCTTCTCTTAAATATAATAACGATCATAACGAGCTAATGCATCATTCAATTGGCCCAAAAATGCAAATCGAGTTTGAGAAAAACTTTTTCGTTTTCTTTTTTTGAACAAAATGAGTAGACAAAAATATCTGACAGCACCGAAACAAATTGAAGCTGACAACTGCACACGAAGGGATTCATCCATAATAATAAGATGATAGGGCAATACTGTGGGGGCTGAAACGGAAGTGGAAACGGAAGTTCTCTCTCTCTCTCTTTCTCGCTGTTGCTGTAATGGCGCATGAATATCTGATTAGCCGGGCCGTCTGTCTAATCAAAAATCCCAGCATCAATCAATCAATTCGAAATGTATTCGTGTTAGCAAAAAGCACGTAATTGAAAGCAACATATCCAACTTTTCGTTCCAGCAACCCCAAAGTGTTTTTTTTTTGTGTTCGTCTACGTATAATCTTTAGAATTGCAACATGTCAGCAGCACTAACAAGTATTAAATAATCAAGGAATCGCGTGTTGAACTCCTGCCCCAACCCCTTACATGTCATGCGATTAAAAGCACATTCATTTAATTGCATGTCTCGAGTATGTAAACTGAAGCTGGAGGCTAAAAATAAGTCTTAGAGGTTATGTGCACAGTGTTGAAAAGGTGAACTAAACCTTTCTCTGTCTCTACCTTCATGTTTCCTCTGAAAGTTGAAGTTCATTTTATACACATTATATATTTTAGTCCCATTAAAACCAGTTCAAAGCGAAGGCTTAAAGTAATTCACATAACTCAAACTTTTTATATATACATACATATATAAGGTATATAAGGGTTACAACCTCATGCTTAATTACATAATTTGAATTTTCCATAGCCAACCAACGTTTCCTAACGCAATTTATTCTAATTTACAGCAAACTGCAGAGTTGCCAGCCCTATTCAAAGACTCGTTAGTCTGCGTGGTCGCATCCACAAAGGGGAAGGATGGGTGAGGTGTAGGGAAATTGTCCGGCAGATAGTCAGACAGACAACCTGACAGTCGGTTACAGGTTGTGGCTAATGTTATTCCAGTAAAGACAACAGTTACACTCCTCCATGAGACAGACAACAAAAACAACAAAAGCAGCAACAACCAGAGTAGCAACAACAATGGAACGGATGTTCAAATTGGTGCCACGTGACTCTATTGTTGTTGGCCAACAACTGTAGTGGTACGAAGGCGGGGCATCTTTTGCCCAGATAATGAAAAAAGCATAATAAATTGCATTAAATTTGGTATCTCATGTTAAGAGCGGGGTGGCAAGAAACGTGCCATTTGTTGTGGGGGGCGACGGAAACTGTTAGCCCGTTTCGCTTTTATCGTGATTGTCGTAAATACGACTTTTATTAATAACATTATGATTGTCATAAGTATCAAGCCGTTATCTCTTTCTGCACATCATTTTTCCTCATCTCATTTTCTTGTTTCTCTTTGAGTCCTGTCCTAAGTGGTCGTCCATTTTGAATTGTATATATATATATATATATGTTTTGAGCTTGAATTTGTCATCGGATATGTTTGTTCAACATCATGTGAGAGCAATCTCTCTCATTCTTATGTCGTATCTGGCCGAAAAGCTAATAACGGAAATTGCCGTCTCTTTGGGCAACCGGAAGTGCTTACACACTCATCTTACACACACACACGCACAAACTTTAAAAGGACAACATAAAAGCGAACATCTTCTCAAAAAGGAAATGGCCGCATCTTTATGCCTTGAGTTTTGAGCGATTTAGTCTTCTGGCCATTCCCGATAGCGGAAGCCAATAAATTCTTGATAAGCTTTTCGTATGGAATAAACCAAAGACAATAATCTACTTTGCTTTAAACAAAGTTCCCCAACCCTGTGTGCCTAATCTATTGCACAATTGATTTCTGGTTTGTTATAAAGTCCGATTTCATTTCAACCGTTTGGTGATTTAGGCAATCCGAATGACACTGCTTGAAAAAAATGTAATCGATTACAATTGACATTGATTAATAGACAGCATAATCAACAAATTTCATATCATATCTTAGATTAGCAACAAAAAACACATTAGTCAACAATTAAAATTTAATTTACTTTGTTAATGGGTCAATTCTAGACATTCCAATTGAAACATGTTTTTGTTCTGATTATATTTATTATAACATTCAAATTTTATTGTTAATGTTATCTTTGCAGGATGGAAAGACTCTTTGTTATCCATACCCAAGAAGTGGCTGTCATCCGCCGAGTCTGTGGACGAATTTGGATTCCCTGACGTGAGTCAAATTGATTTAACAATTTCCCGAAAATTCTTTGCACTCAAAATCAAATATTTGCACAGCAACTAAACAAACTTTGCTACTCGACTAATTCAAATACAAATACATATACATACACAAAAGGGAGAAAGATACATACATACATACACATAGAGACAGACTAATCCTGTTTGTTATAATTACAAATGCAAATAACGAGCGCTTTTGTATGGCAACGGTCCTCTGGGGCAACCGGAACCAAAGACCAGACAGCCAGACCTAACAGACTAACAGACTAGGAAGCAACCCACAATATTTGAGTATACAAACATTTCACCCCCCACCCACAAAACATTCACCTGTAAATGCACAGCAACCCCTCGGCCCACAAAAAAGAGGAATACCTACTGAGATACACATCAAAATATGTATAGAAGGAAGCGAGACTGGATGGATAGGTTTGGTGTGGGTTGGGGGAGTGCATCTTGACTGCTGTCAAATGGCAGATGGAAAAGTTGTTGCATACTTTAACTATTTCCAAAAGAAATAAAATGCCAAGTGACTTGAAGAGTCTGTGCGCAAATTAGACTCAATTTTCTATAGATTTATAGTTTTTCTATTAAATCAATTCTCATTTTCATCTTCATCTTAAAAATTATAAGCCATAACTTTTAATATTATCATTTTGTAATATATTTAACTTACTTTGGTCCACAAATCGATAGCTGGACAAGAAAAAGGAAAACTTTTTCCCATATATATATAAAAATGTGTGACGCCACTGGGGACTTTCAAGAGCAGAGCTCTCAATACAAGTTGTTCGTGACAGGCAAAAATATATAAATGTTTAAGAAATGCCAAAGAACTGGCAATGCCAAAAAGTCGAAAGGGGAAGTTAATGCAGCACGCCCCAATGTCAGATTCATGCCAATCCCTTTTTTCTTTTACTTTTTCACTATTCCGTAACGTCTCTTTTTTCTTACTTTGTTTTGTGATTTGAAATTTGGGCCCCTAGGGTTTTACGCACATTTTTTGTGTGCTGGTGTTGCCAGGCAGGATTCTCCTTTTTGCGTTCTTGTTGTATTCTAACTGTTATAATGTCACGCATATAAATGAGTCAAGTGTAGAAAGTTGAGGGCGAATACAAAATATAGCAGAAGCTGCTCGAACCGAACCGAACCGAACCCTTTTTATGACTTGGTTTTTTTTTTTTATTGCTTACAGACTCTGCCAAAGGTACCTGTCCCACCGCTGGAGCAAACCATGGCCGACTATGTGCTGGCCCTGGAGCCCATCACAACGCCGGCACAGCTGGAACGCACCAAGGGCATCATCAAGCAATTTTTGGCACCACAGGGTCTGGGACCCCGACTGCATCAGTACCTGCTCGATAAGCGCGAGACCGAGGATAATTGGGTAAGTCCCATTCAGTTATTTTTTCTTTCCTATTTAAAAGGAACGTTGAAAGTTTTCAATGCGATTTCGGTGTTACAAGGTGAACGAATTTTGGATTAAATTACATTCACTTTTTACTGAACTGTCATCAAGTTTATTATATATATGTATGCATCTTATTCATTGCACTGTAAAACCGTTATTTAATTGCAAAGGTATTGTATCGTATTGTTTAGGTATGTTTATACATATCTCTCTAGGGAGCTACTGGAGGACCAGTGCCAATGATGCCGACTGTTGGTGCTGGTGTGGATGGTTGGGGTACATCGGGATCATTTGGTCCGGGTGGTCCGGGCACATATACGGTAGTGCCCGTTCCAGGGCTATCGCCACCGGGTGTTGATCCGTCCACGGGTGGACCAGGGAACAATGTCGTAGTTGTAGATGCCACTGTGGTGGTGGTGGTGTCTCCAGATGACGGCGTGGTGACAGTTACAGGTGCCTTTGTTGTTTTTATTGTTGTTGGGCTTGGTGTTGTTACACCCGATATGGGCTGGCATTTAACACCACCCTGAAGAGCAGAGCACTCAACAGCTGGTATATAGTTTGCGCATGTGGTACATTCCTGGTAAACATAGGAGAACCATAGGTTGGTGTCACAGGGGGTTAATACGGGTTTGCCTGTAATACACGAGTAGTAACTGGTTGGAACTGCGTAGGACGGCAACTTTACGCGAAGATTGCTCAGGCAAGCTGGAACAATGTCCTCTGTGTAGTCTGGCGTATTACAAGTGCTTTGTGCCTGGACGCTGATGGCAAACAGTCCGACAAGTGCGATTAGAACTATCGAATAAATATGATTAATGTTAGTAAGTAGGTAAATATCCTTCACGATAGTATTCTGTTCGACTCTGGCTTACCGGCTCTCATGTTTGGGCTGCTTAGACGTCTTGCTGGTAACTGTTCTGAACGGTAAGCAGCAAAGCCTTTTATGCCTCTTAGCTGTTAGCTCTTGACTTTGTGCGCGCTTGTTTAACATTTTGTAATCAGCTCCCAACTTCTAGATTAATACTTGTTTTCTTGTCAACACTAACAGTCAGCCAGCCAGTCAGCCGATTGCGGGGCCCTGTGCAAAAATGATAATTAAAACCAAATTGATATCACTAGATATGTACATATGTGAACTGGGTAAGCTTTGTACTATGCCCAAATGTATGTAGTTTGTAGTTGATAAAAGCCTTCGCAAAAACTCTTCTAATTATTGAATAATCGGAAAAGAACCGTTTAGTATCATTTAAGCATAGTTACCTTTACAATCATCATATATACTGTGATGACTTCACAACATCATATTTCCGTTGAATTTTATCATCAGCCGACAGCTAATAACATTCATATCGCTACGACTACGACTTTATTCATAATATATACGTATGCGATAACTTCGATAATGTTTTTTTCTTCGGAAATACGAAAATAACGTAAATTCCTCACGATCTTATAATAATTTTCAGAGCGATGATTTTCAGATGTTTATGAAACAATAGCGAATTGTTGCATTTGTTCTATAATGTGGAATGGTATGGTATGGGTTAAGGAGTTCGAGTTCGACTTTAGATTTTTGTACGAAAAACCCTTTGTCATAGGGAATAGACATAGTAAACTAGGTATGGGCAGTGATATCTGTTGGTATATATATACTATATATTTATCTTAAATTTTTCATAAAGTTCAATTGAATGCACTACTAGACATTACTTAGTTTTTAATAAATTATTCTTTACAATTAACTGATTATTATTAAAAATATTGATTGTATATATTCATTAGCTATGAAGTTTTGAAAGTTTAATAGTATGCAATTTTCAATAATACTAAAAATGTTTTTTAGAAAACAGATTTAAGAAACATGTTTACAAAAAGCTCTAAATGTACTTTAAAGTAAAGCTCTTTAACTATCAATCTTCCTACTCAATATGCCAGATATCACGTGGTATGCGCTAGTCTTGCATACCTTAATGTGCTCAAGTTACAAATATTAATCAATTAAAATTGTTAAAATGTCTTTGGCATTGGGCAACATGAGCAATTAGCTAATTGACACATTCACACCATCCACATACACATGTATGTTTGTGTGTGTGTGGTGTGTGTTTGTGTGGTGTGTTTGTTGGTACATGTGTTATTATGGGAAAAACACTTCCTATAGTCAACACAAATATTTGGAGAGATTGCAGTTATATATTTATTTGGTACTGTATTTAGAGTTTTGAATGAAATTCCGCTTGTTAAACATTAATTTAAGTTATTTTTGTTATTGTTTTTAACTGAAAAGTGTATGGCTTTTCTAGTCTGTCGTTGGTTTCTTTTGGGCCTTGTTGGGTGGTGCTGGCTTCTTGGCGGCCTTAGGTGGAGCTGGTGGACCGGCGGGTTTCTTGGGAGCAGCCTTGCCGGGAATAAGTGGAGCAGTGGGCTTCTTGGGTGCTGTACCCTTCTGGGGCTGTGGGGCAACTGGTTTCTTGCCGGGCTTGGGAGCATCCACGTGGACGGTGGGTGGAGTTGGTGCATCGGTGGGTGGAGTGGGTGGTGTGGGATCCAATGGCAAGGCATGGATAAACTCGGGATGCTCGAACTCATGTTGCTCATGACCCAACTGGTGCTCATGATGCATGTTCTCGAACTGACCAATTACTGGAGGTACTTCATCGACCAAATGGGTGGTAATGGGCGCTGCCGTGGGCAACGAATCCATGGGTGGAGCGGGTACATAGAGAGCGGGAGCGGCACATTGTTGCAGCACAAAGGAGAAGACCTGTCCGGCCGGACAGTGTACGGTCAGCTGGCTGCCGAAAACGCTTTGACACACATAGTACTCAGAGTTGCTGTAATAGCTTGGCCAGCGAATGCCAACCTCATCCCGGGTGCACTGCAGCTTGTAGTCAACGCGTGCCTGTGACAAAGCCACAAGGCTGAGCAGAGTCAGAGCGAATACTGCGAATAAAAGAAAACCAATCAATAAAGAAAAGGGAAAGGCAAAGACTTCTAACTCACCTTTCATCTTGAAGAAGGAGTTGAAGGAGCTTTAAGTATCCGTATGGGTCAGATGAAACTGCTGTACTGATTTCAACTATGGCCCTCTGTGCAATATTTATAGTGCGCCAAACTTTGAATGCTTATCATAGATCTTCGATCTGCGATCTGTGTGATGTTTTATCACAGTTCCCTTCGCGGAATGCCTGATAACGAGTGTGTGTCTATGCCCCAAAAAAATATGTATCTCTATCTATCGAATTGAGCGCCACACCCAGCGCATCAGACGCACCCCGATCTTGTCATTGTAGCTCAACACTAATTGAGTTTGTGTTAGATGTGGTGTGATAATAATGCGATTTTTATGTCTTAGATTAAAATTTTTTTTTCCTGTAGTAGAGCTACCGGACATTATCTTCAATTCTGGTCCTGCTACAACTCTCCCTTCAAAGGGTCATAGTTTTTCAATAAATTTGCTCTCTCCATTTCATATCCTATTCCTTCTTTATACCTAGACTTTTTTAAATCCCTTATCTTCAATATCTTCTATCGTCAATCAACGAAAATTCAAAGAGACTCATTCTAACCTTCATTATTTTGTATAGTATTTTCAACTAGTTTTCTTTCCTTTGTAGGCCTACTACTACTGGTTAAATGACATGTACATGAATGTCCGTATTCCATTGCCTATTAACTCCAATCCGGGCATGGTATTCCCACCGCGTCGCTTCAAGACCGTACATGATGTGGCCCACTTTGCCGCTCGTCTGGTGGATGGTATACTTGCCCACAAGGAGATGTTGGACAGTGGAGAGTTACCATTGGAACGGACAGCTTCGCGGGAAAAGAATCAACCATTGTGCATGGCCCAATACTATCGGTTGCTTGGCTCCTGTCGTCGTCCTGGTGTTGAGCGTGACTCGCAGTACTTGCCAAAGCGTGGTCACTTCAATCCGGACAGCGATGAGGATCGTCATGTGGTCGTGATTTGTCGCAATCAGATGTACTGTGTCATCCTGCAGGCGTGTGATCGTGGCAAGCTTTCGGAGAGCGAGATTGCCTCACAAATCCTCTATGTCCTGAGCGATGCTCCTTGTTTGCCCGGTAAACCGGTTCCTGTTGGACTCCTGACCGCTGAGCCCCGTTCACAATGGGCTCGGGATCGTGAGGCTCTGCAGTTTGATGAGCGAAATCGACGCAATCTGGAGTTGATTGAGACTGCTTTGGTGGTGCTCTGTTTGGATGAGCCGCTGGGCACCAATTTCAATGCACGTGGTTTCATGGGTGCAACGCCCACATTGCACACAGCCGGTGATCGGGATGAGACGAACATGGCACACGAAATGATCCATGGCGGTGGCAGCGAATTCAACTCGGGCAATCGCTGGTTCGACAAAACCATGCAGGTGAACAACGAAATCAATACTTAAGGCTAGCTTTTTGTTGTGAGCCCATTGCTATTCTGCTTTCAGCTCATCATTTGCACAGATGGCAGTTGGGGTCTATGCTACGAGCATTCCACCTCTGAGGGCATCGCTGTGGTGCAGCTGCTTGAGAAGATCTACAAGAATATCATTGAACATCCGGATGATGATAATGGCTTGCCGCAGCATCATTTACCACCACCCGAACGTCTGGAGTGGCATTTGAATGCCCAGGTTGAGCGACGTTTTGCCGAGGCAGCCATAACCGTGGACAAGGCCATCGATAATCTCGATTTCTATGTATATCGGTACAAGGGTTATGGCAAGAATTTTGTCAAATCCTGCCAGGTCAGTCCGGATGTCTATATACAGCTTGCCCTCCAACTGGCTCACTACAAGTAAGCGGTTCTCCTTATACATAATATATTATACACTTATCAAACTCATTACAGACTTTACGGTCATCTGGTAGCTACCTATGAGAGTGCTTCCACCAGGCGCTTCCTACACGTAAAGCCCATTCAAACTAGTAAATCCTACTGGTAAATCATATTTCCTTTTCTAACAGGGTCGCGTGGATTGCATACGTGCCGCCAGCACTGAAGCTCTAGAGTGGGCCAAGGCAATGTGTCAGGGTGAGGGTGCAAATGTGCCGCTGGAAAGCGATCGCGAGGACGATGAGGAGGATGCTCGCAAAGTCAAATTTAGCATTTATAGCGTAAGTACTCCACATCCACATCAATTTCTAATCGGACAGCTAATGCGTTCCCACACAGAAGGACCATCTACGTGAGCTCTTCCGTTGTGCCGTCGCCCGCCAGACTGAGGTGATGGTCAAAAATATCCTGGGCAGTGGCATTGATATACCATTGTTGGGGTTGCGCGAGGCTTCAGTGGAGGTTACTGGCGAGATGCACGAGCTCTTCACCGACGAAGCGTATAAGATATCACAATGTTTTCTGCTCTCCACCAGTCAGGTATCCAATCCAACAACAAACAAAGCTGCTCTTACTTTACCACAGGCTTAACAGCATCTAGCACCAAAAAAGCACTTCGCACCATTTATTTTATATTTATGTGTATAGTGTATCTTTCTGTCTTTGCACCATATTGTATAACTGATATCAATTTTGCACCACAACAGCACAAAACAGCTCCACATGTAAGCCACAAATATCAATCGAATCTGGCAAACCACATTAAAGTCAATCTACAGCTTAAACTGATTACGTTTCTGGTACTCCTCTAGGTTGCCTGCAGTACGGATAGCTTTATGGGGTATGGTCCAGTGACACCACGTGGCTATGGTTGCTCCTATAATCCGCAACCGGAGCAGATTGTGTTCTGTGTCTCGGCATTCTATGCATGCGAGGATACAAGCGCTTCCCGCTATGCCAAATCTCTGCAGGATTCGCTGGACATTATGCACGATCTATTGCAGAATTAGAAAGAGAAACATGGATAATGGAACGAAAGCAAATAATACTATACATATCAGTAAATGTACCTTAGCAACAACAATGGATCAGTAAAGATTCTTGGAAGAAAAATCCTTAACTATATACAAACACAAAAAAAAAACCAAAATGAAACAAAGAAATATATTTTGGCTTGCCGAACTTTACTTATTCTTGCAGAATATGATTACGTTGATACCGGAATGGTTATCTAAATGACATATTGAAGTATCCCAATGTTGTGGTCTAATGTAATTAATACAAATTCAAACCATTAAAACTTCTGCAAGGGTAAAAAACATAGCTTGTGTATATGGTTATCATAGTTAACTATCGTCCACGTCGATGTGTCATCAGTTTATTAGACAATTTCTAGTGTTGTATAACTCGTCAATCACTGAAATCAACTGATGTCAATCATCTAATCGTAAACATTATTGAAACTCATTTGCTTTAATCCCCATAAACTAACCCCAAAATAACTACTTAGTAGATGACAAAGAGCAACTCTAGTCAATTAAATGTGTTTTTAGAGCAATTTTATGCGCAACTGTTAGTGCTGTTAATTAAATAAATAAATACCAAAAAAATATATAGTATATATGTATATGTATCTGTTAAATAAAGAAATTGCAATATTATTATATATTATTATATTAGCTTAGCTGTGTTAGAGCTTTAACTTGAGTATCATGTAATTGGCTGTATTAACTAACAAAACTATCAATTTCATTAGGCGGAACTCCGATTCCGGCAGCCACTGTAGCTCGCCGCCCAAAAGTATGCAATACTCTTTGTTCAATGTTGTGTTTTGAAAGAAATTTAAAGATGTTATTACAATCGATATGAATATGAATACAACAAATACGAGATTCTATACTAAATGTTAACTGTCCTTTTGTTGCTGTTTTTCCTTATAAATACTATACTATATATGCTTGTTACCAAAAGAAAGTAAATAGTTACAAAAATTCCGTATAACTATTATTTTTAATGTTGACGTTGATGTTTTTGATGTAAAAACTCAAATTGAAAATCCATTTTACGTATATAGACTTGAAACGTAACAATACATATCAATAAAATTTATATACCATATATATATATTTACCAAAAACAAACAAAAAACATATCAAACGAATATTAGTGACCTAAACATATTTAAAAATTGAAATATACATACTTATACTTATATATTTTAACAATATGAATATATCTGTTGTTGTTTTGTAGTGATGACAAAATCTTAACTACGTTATATACATCTCTATATACTATGTTATACAAAAGTGAAAAGTTAAAAGGGCAATCTGCAATAAATTGTCATGTTCAAATATGTATGTAACTCTTACTAGTTGCTGTGTTCATTGTTGCTATATATGTACTTAAATATATATATACATACAATATTCGTTAAAAACTGTTAAGTCCCAAAAAAAAACTTAACTATATCTATTATCTGTTCTATATGCTGTATACACTGTTAAGTTAAATTTGGTTCAATGTTAATGCATGCGAAATATCACAAAAATAAAAGAAAACATTGCATTAAAATTGTGTCGCGTTTTTTAATATCTTCACCTATAAATATACTAAGATCTATACTAAGGTTAAACTAAATGAATATTGAATTTGTATCTGGTCCATGTGCTAACTGTCTTTCCAAGAAGAGTGGCATATCCTATATTTGGTTTATTCCAGCTAAAGATAGGCCGTCTAAGATAAACTATTGATTAAAATTTCACACTAATTAAAAACAAACAAGAAATTCAAGCAAATGGCGACAATCATAAAAGACGCACGATTTCAGGCATTTGGTCAACAGTCAACGAAAAACCATCAAAATGAAACGAAAGCTGGATTAATTCAACTAAACGAAACTAATTGAATATTAATAAAAAAGGATCTTAACTTGATTTGCAGTTCTCCATTTGGTGCTTAGCCTGTGCCTGGCTTTCCTGCTTTGCGCTGCTCCCCTGATTCAGGCCCAAACTGTACCAACAATTCCTACAGCTGCACCAACACCACCCAATGGTGCCCCAGGTGAAAACAACGACGGACCACCAATACCACCTACTCTTCCAACTACAGTGGAAGTACCCCCAACTTCTACTGCATATCCCAATTATGCTGGATAAATGCGATGCATCGATTAAAATCATCGATTCAGTTTAACAAATGGCACAAATGCGATGTTGAATAAAATGGCAATATCATAAAATTCTATTGTGTTTGAGAATATATCCGATTTCCGATCTATTTTCTAAATTTTTCCAAACGACTTACAGCCCTTCTGTTTAACCAGTTGTCATGCCTTAGCCCTATCAGCTTATTAGCTCAAATTGCATTTTAATACCGGAAATCACAGAGACTGCACTACTTTCTGAACTTCAGGATATTAAGCCCATATTTTCGCCAGGACCTGATGGAGTACCAAGCTGAAACCTTTGCATAAACTGTTCAATTTGTCCGTGAAGTTATGCTTTGTCACAAAAATTTGTCATATATTATTCCTTTGCATAAAAATGGAAACAAATCTAATGCTAAACACTATAGAGGTATCTCCAAGTTGTCTGCTATCCCTACGATTTTTGAGAAATTGCTAGCCTCTAATCTTCAACATCTTTTTAAATCTATGATTTCACTGTGCTAGCACGGATTCATGAAACATAGGTCTACCACTACTAACTTGCTAGAATTCACATCATTTGTTATCAAAGGCTTGGAAGAAAAGATGCAAACTGATGTTATTTACACCGATTTCAGTAAGGCTTTCGACACTGTAAGTCAAAATCTACTAATTTATAACTTCAACTATTGGGCTTTCCCAATAGTCTCACTTTTTGGGTTAAAGATTATTTAACCTTGAGATTTCAGAGGGTATCATTTAATGGCTCACTTTCTCAAGCGGTTCAGGTCACTTCTGGTGTTCCTCAACGAAGTCACCTTGGACTGTTATTATTTACACTTTTTATTAACGACCTTCCTTCCGTTATCAATCACTCTCGGGTGTTGATGTATGCTGTTGGTGTAAAATTATGCATGTCGGCTACATCTCTTCTGTCTGGTCATAAACTGCAAAGTTTCTTAGACAATTTTTAAATTTGGTGCAGAACAAATTTATTGCATCTTAATCGCAGTATATGAAAAGTTATGTGTTTTTACAGACGAATGCCCCAATTCAATACATATCTTCTGGATAACCAACCACTTGATCGGATTGAATGGGTTGAGGATTTGGGTATTCTAATGGACCCAAAGCTTAAGTTCGACAAGCATATTTCTTCAATTGCAAATCGTGCATCAAGTGCCTTGGTGTTCATTAAGCGCTGGTCGAAGGAATTCGACGACCCCTACTTAACAAAAACCTTATATGTTTCTCTTGTGCGATCGATTCTCGAATATGGATCTTGGATATGGTATCCCAAATACAGGATTCATCAGGATACATTAGAATCGGTGCAAAAACAATTTTTGCTCTTTGCTCTTTGGGGCCTTAACTGGGATAATTCTATTAACTTACCTTCCTATCATAGTAGACTTTTACTAATAAATCTTCCCTCTCTGTCTAACCGTAGAACAATGCTAGCAATAACCTTTCTCCATAAATTAATAAATGGTGAAATAGATTCTTCAATACTAATCAACCAAACTAACTTTGCAGTTCCTATTAGATATACTAGAAATTTTGTACCTTTAGCTCTTCCACTCTGTTACACTAACTATGCTATCCATAACCCCATTCGGATCTTATGTGCTACATACAATGATCTTTCCTATTTAATACATAGTGCTATTTCTATTTGCTCTCTAAAAAATTTAGTCTTGTCTCATTTGTCTAGTTGTTCGCGATTTTCGTAACCGCACGCTACGTGGTGCGCCCCTCGGTCGGACGGGTGGGTTGCTTTGTGCAAGGGTCCGCGGGCTAACAAGCCGGTGCTTGGTACATTTGAATGTACTGTCCGTTAGTACATCTACGTCCAATATATATATATATATTTGATTGAATATCAATTTATTGTCTACATAATTTAAACAGTACACATACACTCAAAAAATTTGTGCCTGCAACTGTTCGCTGTTACATTCCTCATCCCGGCCATACTGTAACAAAACTTTGGATGCAGCAACTTATTGTATTGCGGCGATTGCCATGGCGGCGTATTTGGATTAACTACCACATCGGCGGACATGGGTGTCCGTGTAGGCGTCCTGGAGCGACTAGTGGCCGGCGAGGAGGTTTTCCGTGTGCGTGGCGATGCCTTCTTGCGCGCCACCTTCTCCGGCTCAGAGGTGATGCCAATCACGTGCGAAATGCAGCGATCCATTTGTTGCTTCAGTTCCTCAAATTGTCGATCGTCCAGGTGTTGAGTGATCTGTACATCACGAAATCCAAAGAATTGGCCAGTCTCCGACACTTCAGCACATTCTCAATGAACTTGCTATATATGTACTTAAATATATATATATACAATACTCGTTAAAACCCGTTAAGTCCCAAATAAAAAACCTAACCATATCTATTATCTGTTCAATGTTAATGCATGCGAAATATCACAAAAATAAAAGAAAACATTGCATTAAAATTGTGTCGCGTTTTTTAATATCTTCACCTATAAATATACTAAGATCTATACTAAGGTTAAACTAAATGAATATGTATTTGTATCTGGTCCATGTTTCATACTGTCTTTCCAAGAAGAGTGGCATATCCTATATTTGGTTTATTCCAGCTAAAGATAGGCCGTCTAAGATAAACTATTGATTAAAATTTCACACTAATTAAAAACAAACCAAAAATCCAGCAAATGGCGACAATCATAAAAGACGCACGATTTCAGGCATTTGGTCAACAGTCAACGAAAAACCATCAAAATGAAACGTAAGCTGGATTATCTAACTAATGGAACTAATCCAAACTAATTGAATATTAATAAAAAAGGATTTTAACTTGATTTGCAGTTCTCCATTTGGTGCTTAGCCCTGTGCCTGGCTTTCCTGCTTTGCGCTGCTCCCCTGATTCAGGCCCAAACTGTACCAACAATTCCTACAGCTGCACCAACACCACCCAATGGTGCCCCAGGTGAAAACAACAACGGACCACCACCACCACCCACCATGCCAACTACAGTGGAAGTACCCGAAACTTCTACTGCATATCCCAATTATGCTGGATAAATGCAATGCATCGATTAAAATTCGATTCAGTGTAACAAATGGCACAAATGCGATGTTGAATAAAATGGCAATATCATAAAATTCTATTGTGTTTGAGAATATATCCGATTTCCGATCTATTTTCTAAATTTTTCCAAACGACTTACAGCCCTTCTGTTTAACCAGTTGTCATGCCTTACCCCTATCAGCTTAATAGGTCAAATTGCATTTTAATACCGGAAATCACAGAGACTGCACTACTTTCTGAACTTCAGGATATTAAGCCCATATTTTCGCCAGGACCTGATGGAGTACCAAGCTAAAACCTTTGCATAAACTGTTCAATTTGTCCGTGAAGTTATGCTCTTTCCCAAAAATTTGGAAAGAGTCATTTATTATTCCTTTGCATAAAAAAGGAAACAAATCTAATGCTAAACGCTATAGCGGTATCTCCAAGTTGTCTGCTATCCCTAAGATTTTTGAGAAATTGATAACCTCTCATCGTCAACATCTTTGCAAATCTATGATTTCACCGTGCTAGCACGGATTCATGAAACATAGGTCTACCACTACTAACTTGCTAGAATTCACATCATTTGTTATCAAAGGCTTTAAAGAAAAGATGCAAAGTGATGTTATTTACACTGATTTCAGTTAGGCTTTCGACACTGTAAGTCATAATCTACTAATTTATAAACTTCAACTATTGGGCTTTCCCAATAGTCTCACTCTTTGGGTTAAAGATTATTTAACCTTGTGCTTTCATTTAATGGCTCACTTTCTCAAGTCACCGTGGACCGTTATTATTTACACTTTTTAATAACGACCTTCCTTCCGTTATCAATCACTCTCGGATGTTGATGTATGCTGATGATGTAAAATTATGCATGTCGGCTACATCTTTTCTGTCTGGTCATAAACTGCAAAGTGAATTAGACAATTTTCAAAGTTGGTGCAGAACAAATTTAATGCCCCAATTCAATACATATCTTCTGGATAACCAACCACTTGATCGGATTGAATGGGTTGAGGATTTGGGTATTATAATGGACCCAAAGCTTAAGTTCGACAAGCATATTTCTTCAATTGCAAATCGTGCATCAAGTGCCTTGGGGTTCATTAAGCGCTGGTCGAAGGAATTCGACGACCCCTACTTAACAAAAATCTTGTATGTGTCTCTTGTGCGACCGATTCTCGAATATGGATCTTGTATATGGTATCCCAAATACAGGATTCATCAGGATAGATTAGAATCGGTGCAAAAACAATTTTTGCTCTTTGCTCTTCGGGGCCTTAACTGTGATAATTCTATTAACTTACCTTCCTATCATAGTAGACTTTTACTAATAAATCTTCCCTCTCTGTCTAACCGTAGAACAATGCTAGCAATAACCTTTCTCCATAAATTAATAAATGGTGAAATAGATTCTTCAATACTAATCAACCAAACTAACTTTGCAGTTCCTATTAGATATACTAGAAATTTTGTACCTTTAGCTCTTCCACCCTGTTACACTAACTATGCTATCCATAACCCCTTTCGGATCTTATGTGCTACATATAATGATCTTTCCTATTTAATACATAGTGCTATTTCTATTTGCTCTCTAAAAAAACTAGTCTTGTCTCATTTGTCTAGTTGTTCGCGATTTTCGTAACCGCACGCTACGTGGTGCGCCCCTCGGTCGGACGGGCGGGAGGTGGGTGGTGTGCTAGGATCCGCGCGCTAACAAGCCGGTGCTTGGTACATTTGAATGTACTGTCCGTTAGTACATATACGTCCAATATATATATATATATTTGATTGAATATAAATTTATTGTCTACATAATTTAAACAGTACACATACACTCAAAAAATTTGTGCCTGCAACTGTTCGCTGTTACATTCCTCATCCCGGCCATACTGTAACAAAACTTTGGATGCAGCAACTTATTGTATTGCGGCGATTGCAATGGCGGCGTATTTGGATTAACTACCACATCGGCGGACATGGGTGTCCGTGTGGGTGTCCTGGAGCGACTAGTGGCCGGCGAGGAGGTTTTCCGTGTGCGTGGCGATGCCTTCTTGCGCGCCACCTTCTCCGGCTCAGAGGTGATGCCAATCACGTGCGAAATGCAGCGATCCATTTGTTGCTTCAGTTCCTCAAATTGTCGATCGTCCAGGTGTTGAGTGATCTGTACATCACGAAATCCAAAGATTTGGCCAGTCTCCGACACTTCAGCACATTCTCAATGAACTTGCTATATATGTACTTAAATATATATATATACAATACTCGTTAAAACCCGTTAAGTCCCAAATAAAAAACCTAACCATATCTATTATCTGTTCAATGTTAATGCATGCGAAATATCACAAAAATAAAAGAAAACATTGCATTGAAAATGTGTCGCGTCTTTTAATATCTTGACCTATAAATATACTAAGATCTATACTAAGGTTAAACTAAATGAATATGTATTTGTATCCGGATCTATAGTATGTGTCATACTGTTGTTCCTAGAAGAGTCGCATATCCAATATTAGGTTTATTCCAGCTAAAGATAAGCCGTCCAAGATAAACTATTGATTAAAATTTCACACTAATTAAAAAAACACAAAAAAAAAAAATTCAAGCAAATGGCGACAAGCATAAAAGACGCACGATTTCAGGCATTTGGTCAACAGTCAACGAAAAACCATCAAAATGAAACGTAAGCTGGATTAATTCAACTAAACGAAACTAATTGAATATTAATAAAAAAGGATTTTAACTTGATTTGCAGTTCTCCATTTGGTGCTTAGCCTGTGCCTGGCTTTCCTGCTTTGCGCTGCTCCCCTGATTCAGGCCCAAACTGTACCAACAATTCCTACAGCTGCACCAACACCACCCAATGGTGCCCCAGGTGAAAACAACAACGGACCACCACCACCACCCACCATGCCAACTACAGTGGAAGTACCCGAAACTTCTACTGCATATCCCAATTATGCTGGATAAATGCAATGCATCGATTAAAATTCGATTCAGTGTAACAAATCGCATGTTGAATAAAATGGCAATATCATAAAATTCTGTTGTGTTTGGGAATATATTTGATTGAATATAAATTTATTGTCCACATAAATTAAACAGTACACATACACTCATAAAAAGTCTATGCCGCATTATGCAATGGAAATCAATTTATTATTAACTTTGCGGTGCAATGTTGCGCCTAAAGGAGCCACGCATTTGTGCCTGCAACTGTTCGCTGTTGCATTCCTCATCCCGGCCATACTGTAACAAAAGATTTGGTTAAACTATTTGTTAGCTTGACCTTTGTTATGTGCTGCTTACCTTGCAAAAGTTTTGCTCGAGCAGCTCCATGGCTGAGAGACGCTGTTTGGGATCATGCTGCAGGCAATGGTCAATAAAGTCATGCCCCTCCTGTGACAAACTTTCTGGTGCCTGCGGCTTCTCGCCCATGCCAACTTTGAACATGATTTGAAAATTGGAATCAAATTGTGCCCACGGACGCTATAAATATAATAAAGTGGAAAAATTTTAATGATATATTAATGATAGCTGAAAAATACAATTTCCTAATCAAATTTGGTTGATCTAAATAATAAAACACATAAAAAACCAAATGTGTTAAACTAAAATCATTTTTTGAATGCCCAAAAATCATGACGAGAGTTTCAAAAGTCTTTTCGATAGTTATATGAGAAGATTATTAGTTTTGGCCCTAAGGGCAGACACGTAATGGCATAAGTATTTGATCAATTCATCGCTGAGGGTCATTTAAACGTTGTCTTATCTGCTTATCAGTTGGACTTACCTTGCCAGAGGCCATTTCGACAACAACACAGCCCACCGACCAGATATCGGCGAGACGTCCATGGCCATCGCTATTCGTTTTGGTGAAGACTTCAGGCGCCATATAGGCCTGGGTTCCCACATAGCCCTGTAGTTCGCCGGGCACGGTGGTATGGGCCTGAATCTTCACAGCCGATCCAAAATCTCCCAGCTTAAGGCTATTACTGCCATCGACAAGGAAAATGTTGGCCGTCTTAATGTCCCGATGGACAATGCCGTGTTTGTGCAGCTCAGCAACGCCCGACAGCAGCTGTGCGGTAAAGCGACGGGATAGAGCCTCAGGCAGACCACCGGTTAGTTCAACTAGCGACTCCAAAGTACCTTCGGAGCAGAGCTCCATGAAAATGAGCAGTTCCTCGCGATGCACTTCGATGCCATAGTAACGCACCAGATTCTTGTGCTTGATGCCTTCGAGGATTTTCAGCTCCTCAGCGACATTCTTCAGAGCACGCGTCTCGCCCGGCTGGATGGCAATCTCCTTCATGGCCATCAGTTCCCCGGTATTATTGTTGACCGCCGTGTAGACCTTACCGAAGCGTCCCTGTCCGATCTTGATACCCCGATGCCAACGGAAGTTGACGCTACGCGCTCGAATTTGCACTTTATCGCACGAATTGAGTGCCTTTACCTGACCGATGAGTCGGCGTTCTCGTAGATGCTCCTCCAGATCCAGATCCAGGCGATTCACGGCATCGCGCACGCGCTCATGCCGAGAGGCGAGCGGTGTGGAGACGGCGCTATTCTTGCTGGAGGAAGTGCCTGAGGAAATGGGTGGCGTCTGTGGCACAAGAAGGCGCAATTCACCATTAGAAACACAATGTGGCGCCTCTATATAATCCGTGCTATCCACGGAGCTGTAAGTGGCTGTGCTTTGTTGAAGCAGCTCCTCCTTAAGGCTAAACTGTGGATGCAGCAACTTATTGTATTGTGGCGATTGCAATGGCGGCGTATTGGGATTAACTACCACACCGGCGGACATGGGTGTCCGTGTGGGTGTCCTGGAGCGACTAGTGGCCGGCGAAGAGGTTTTCCGTGTGCGTGGCGATGCCTTCTTGCGCGCCACCTTCTCCGGCTCAGAGGTGATGCCAATCACGTGCGAAATGCAGCGATCCATTTGTTGCTTCAGTTCCTCAAACTGTCGATCGTCCAGGTGTTGAGTGATCTGTAGATCACAGGCAAGCATCAGAAACTCCAGACCCTGTGATGCCCAACGTGGACGCATGCCACGTCCACGCTCACAACGATCCTTCACGAAATCCATCCACATCTTGGCAAAGGCAATGATACCCAGCGCCAGATCGACCGTATGGCTACTATCCTTTTGGTCCATAATGCGCTGCTCAAACAGTCGGATTACATCCTTGTGGTACTCGAATCCAAACTTGTAGCCTTGATGCAGAATCTCGCGTGTGCGCGATAGAACTGCCAATCGATCCTGTTCGTCCAAATCGAGCATGTTGCTTAGACCGCACCGCTGCTGAACACCTTCAATGATGTCCGTAAGTTTGTTGCGCACCTTCAGCACATCCTGCTGCAGTATCTTGAACGCAGCCTTCACATCCGAACAGATAAAGTCATGCTGCTGATTGGCCACATCATGCTCATAGTGCTCCCGATGGAAATCTGTCGTTTCGACATCCCGGCAAAATGTTTTGGCAAAAAACAGCACCTTAATAGAACGTTCCCTTTCCTCGGTGAGCAGAGATTGTGTCTCCCGGCATATGGTTAACAGCTGCCATTTGAGCTCCTCGCTATCGTTGCTCTGTGCCGTGCTCGCAACCTGAACGTCCAACTCCTTGGAACGCTGCACCAAACGCTCGGAGATGCTGCACAACAGCTTGCTAATGATACCGCAGAACTTCTGGGAGGCAAGGGTGTGCATGCCCTTGATCATGGGACTAATCAGCTTAGTGAACATCCATTCCTTCTCCAGCACCGACTTTTGATTCGTCTCCGGCACAGCGACTAGCACTAGTTGATCAATGTAGTCCAGATAGAGTTCAAAGGTTTTGCGCACCGTTGCATCATACTGATTCAGGATGGTCATGTAGCTGCCCAGCTCTGTTTCATTCTCGGTCAGCGCCGTAGTAATATGACGCTGGTAGCGTTCCCGATGCGTGAGTGCTAAGGTTAAGCCCTCGCGTAGCTCCTTCATCAACTGTTCGAGACTGAGTGGATTCGGTCGCACTGGACGCGTCTCGAGGCGCATTCGCAAGAACTCGTGCATAAACTGCAGCGGTATGCCGCTAAGGAACACAAATGTGGGAATGTACGAGGGCAGATTGATCGATTGCGCCTCCTCGCTCCAGTAGCCATAGGTGCGCAATTCTACGACCTGCTCCCGACTTATTTGCGGATCCATGCGCGGCACATCCTGCTCAATGATCTCAGCATCCAGCTCAAAATCCTCTAAATCTTCCGCCCCAGGTTTTTCAAGCGCAATGTGCGCCTTATACAATGCCACAGTGTGCAGTTGGTGAAGGAATGCCAAAGATTTGGCCAGTCCCCGACACTTCAGCACATTCTCAATGAACTTGCGATATAGCCCGGAACTCTGTTCACCATTGCAATCGTTACTCGAAGTGCCCAGCGGTTCCACGCTAAAGATGTTGATGTCATGCATCGAACCTTTACGCAAATGGCATTCATTTGACAGTTGGCTGATCTCCGTTGAGGTGGATCTAGTTGGAGGAAATAGGCAAATTCAATCAATTCCTACAGCAAGCGTATTTTGATGCACTTACTCGTTGCTGCTTGAGGCCTCGCCGGGTATATGTGTGGCATCGTTCAGCATGAATTGGACTCGTGCACAGGACATAGTGCCGCAAGCTCGACGCCCTGGAGTCTGTCCATTACTTGCAACACTTGGTGGCTTAGCGGAGTCCATCGAATTGACGGCAGAATCATCATTATCCACGCCCGACGCTGACGCCGAGGATGAGTTGCCGCTGTCCGAACCCATATAGGAAGTTTGCACTGGCCACGAGAACTTCTCATCCTGCAATCTGTCAAGGAAAAAACCTTTTATTTTGTAATCCCTTTATCTCATTGGTAGAGCTAACTCACCTGGCTAGAATCCTGCCCAGAATACTCAACTTCAGCTTGTTCTGCTTGGTAATATTGTACCACAGGCACATAGCTTTGATACGGCCCACAAATTTTTGGGATTTGTAGATGGGATGCAGTGCACCCATTGCCTGAGACGAAGGATACAAGGCCTCCGCTGCCTCCAGCCGTGTCAGCAGATCCTCAACCTCACGCAACGCCGACTCCTGTCGCTCCATGCAGTCCTTGCAGTACAGAGACATGCAGCCATGACACAACTTGTTAGGCAAAGGAGCTGAAAAAGATTCAAATAAGTCAACTTGTACCCAAAAAGTAAAGTAGGATTCACTTACAGCTCGCATTCGAATTGGCATCCGAGTGTATGCCGCTATCCAGGCTCAACAAACTGGGCTCCCGTCTATAGCGGGGCTGGAACTTGTAGCTGATGATTTGGGTAAGCAGATCGGAGACACCATGTCGTGCCTCATACAGATACTGGTCCTGTTGCTCGACGGTGCGATCCGCCTGCCAGGCCTGCAGCTCCAGCCAGATGAGATCCTTCAGCTCCGTCTGCCACGTGTGCTCCTCCTGTGACAGCTTTGCATCCTGCCTATCCACACTGCCCAACTTAATCAGATTGGCGAACGTCTCATGGAAGTCCTTTCGCTTGGCAAGACCAGGCGTCGGCTTGCAATCTAAACGCAGTGTTGGCAGCTGTGCCGCAAATGCCAAAGGTGGAGCCGAAGAGCGACAGCCAATGGGTCGCGACGAGACGCAACGATACCGATTGCAACTCTCCACTACCTTGGATGCAATGCGCAGTGGCATCGGAGGCGCCTCATCTGAATTGAGTGGCATTATCTTGTCCAGCGATTCAAGGGGATGTGCACCCTCATGAAAGCTACTGCCCCGCGGGGGTGCTGATGTGGTCGATGCCAGCGAATTCTTCATCTCACGTTCCGAATCCCGTAGCAGCGATTGTAATCGCTTATCCGTCCGTTTATTCTCCTCGTTAACAAACATCTCGTTCAGAAGGGCACAGTCCATCGTATTGCGCCGCAATACCCGAGATCTGGCCATTCTGGTCATACCCTTTTTGGGCGTACCTCCGACACTGGCCGGAGCATCTGGGGCGCTAGAAAGAAAAAAAAGATTTGCACATTTATATACATCTTGAAAATGAGATAGAGTTGAAGCTCCTGACTTACGTTTCGACCATTGTGTACTTTTGTTTTCGCTCCCAGTCCCGATTCTTGATCTTCAGACGGGTACGCGGTGGCGTTGTGCCAAATGCTTCATAGTGTGCCGCCAGCTCATCATCGGGATGCAAATCCTCCTCAAGTGTACCAATGCGAACATTTCCCAATTGTATGGCACGCGATGGCGTTTGCTTCACCCGGAACTCAACTCTGCGATCAGGGAGAGAAAAGAGAGAGAGAGAGAGAAGTTTGCTTTAGTTTGGTTATCAAAGCTCAAAAGTTTGTTCTCATTTAATTGCTGCACTAATTGGCATAACAGCTGTAGTATAAGCGACAAGTGCCGCTAACTAATCACCGATAAACCAAGCAAATTTATACTCTCAAAGATGCGGGGGCAGTTGGTGGGTGCAGGTAGGCGGTAAACTGTAGTTTTATCTTATCGCGTTTTGTTTTTTATCTATCTATCGCACGCTTGCAACAGACAGACGCTTGTCACGCCTATAATTATGCTTTAATTTCAGTGTTGATCTCTGATTTATGCCACGCCATATGTAATACTTATGTGAGATTGACGACCGAATCGCTGAAAAATTACCGTACAATTTCATCATGCTCATACCGGGTAAAATCGTTCGATTTTGATAGCCTGATAAATTAATCACAAAATATGAAATGCATATAAAAGCTAAGACCATAGACTGAATCGATTTTGATAGCTATCAATAGTTTGATTAATAATTCAAGATAGTTTTATATATTCGAAAAGAATTGAGATCTAAACATATCATTAACAGCTTTTTTATATAGCAAATCGACTTAAAAATCATATTTTAATTTCTTAACAGCCTATTATTATTATTACCCACATAAAGTGTATTTAATCTTCATCACGCAAAACCTTAACTCTTTTCTTGCGCACTTTTACTTACCTTTTTCGCGGCATTTTGAGTCTACGGTTTGAACTGCAGTACACACAGTTTGGCAGTAACTGTCTCGCCCTCTATAGCACCACAATGATAAAATACTTTTTGTTTGCTTGCTTTTTACAGCGGCTTTGCGATATGTATGTGTGTTTTTTTATATGGTATTTCACAAGTAATTGTACGATTTCTTTCTTTTTGTATAGTTCATGGGGGAAGTTTCCTGCACTTGTAAAACTAATTATTACTACAGTGCAGGACTGCGACAATGCATTTTCTATTAATCAATTTGAACAAACAAAAGACAAATGGAAGAAAAGAACACAACACTGTTAGTTTAATTGTTATATCAACCCTGGATAGAGCGGGATTGAGAGAACTTTGACACGATGAGTGTGCCCAACTAACTGATTGCTGTCCAACAATACAGTTAGTTAGGTAGCTATCGCATTAATCGTGATTTGACTACACAAGCACACACACACGCATATTGGTGAATACAGAATGAAGCCGATGCTTGCGATCTGTGAATTTCACAAGGTAAACAGTCGGATATAGGTGCACATATCCAAGTTGGAGCGACCATTTGATGCGGCCATTGTCGTGTGCGAATTGAAATGCGTCGGCAGACTGTCAATTTATTAGCACTTTAACAAGAATTTACCCCATGTAGTCGCAAAAAAACAATACTGTATATGTATGGAACGAGCAACCATACATACATATGTCAAAAAATATATATGTACATATGTCATGTGAACACACGACAGCGAGCAGCGACCGGGGCGCACAGCGAAGCGCGACAAACTAATCATTGAGGCAAGCGAACCGCACACAAAAAAGAGTCATCAAAAACCATTCATATTGTCAGCACTAGAGAGAGCGGGAGAGAGTGTGTGTTTGTGTGTGAGAGATATTCAGCCAGAATAGATAGCACCACACAGAGAGTGAGAGTAAAAGTATTTTGTGGGTGGCAAGAGAGAGAGCACGAGAGAGAGAGTCGTAAAACGTGAGTGGAACACAAGTGTAAAATAAGCAAGCGTCTTCGGTAGATCGAACGAAAAGCAAGATCAAACCGATAGGCTCTTCAATTGTTGTTGTTATTGGTTTATGTTTTGTGTTGTGTTGTGTTTGCGGCGAGCGAAAAGTATTTATTATTATTATTATTGATTAATAAATTTCGATTATGTACAACAGCTGACCGATTAGCGGTTTGTGTTTACTCAAGACCTTGCTTTACTCAATGTTCTGGTCAATTTTGCATTGCGTATACTTAATATGCAAATGAAGCATGCACGCAATAATTGCTCTAAAGAAAGCTACACTGCAGTCATCACTTGACGTTAGCAATAAAATTGAATAAGCATCAACATAAATAATCAATAGCGAAATACTTCCACTAATAGCATCACAACCACCCACACATTGGGGCGTATGAGTAATCTATTTAAAAAACCGCTTAACCTGCGACAAGACATAACGTTTTGCAAACACACATTCAAACAAGCATCTGTATGTGTGAACAAACATAAAATATATACTTCATAATGCTTATAGCAACAGTATAATATATATATATTTTTTTTTTATCATATTTGCTAGTACAAGTACAAAAATAAATATTATGTACACCATATTTTTATTTTCACCATGTGTTGTATACACATTCAAAATCATATTGAATGTTCAATAAATTATTTATGGAAATAACATCAAGCATTGTATTATGTTGCTCATATTTGGGCTTATCATTTTGCCATCAAATCATTTTGGCCCTATTGATACAACTTAATTAAATATGCGTACAGCTGACATGGGCATAGATAATCGAGAACAAAATGAAACTTTTCACATAAGTTTAGATGTTGAATTTTTGAGTTAATTTTCTTATTTCCAATTATTTTTCGTCTTCAACTCAATATATCATAACAATAACAACAACAACTGTACTCTTTGTTCCCAATTGCCTAACACAATTTATGAACAAGAATTTGTAAACATCAAATCCAAAAACATTCGTGTATATTTCAAAAAAATTAAGTTTTCCCCCTTTATGTATTGTTTGTGGGTGTACTGCGGAAATGTTTTCAAATGCCAATTATTTGTGTTACTTTTTGCTTTTGACAAGGTCATGTGGAAAGCCATTCGAGTAAGAGAGAAAGAATGATACAGTGTCAAAGAGATTCAATTGAAGTTCAAGTGTAAGCGTTGCCAGACTTTTGGCCGCCGTGATTGATCGTGCTTGAGAAATACATAAAAGACAACAACAACCATGGCTACGTGAGCTGCAACGCGTTCGCTACTTGAGTGTCGGTGTCAAACAACAGTTAATATTGCAAAAGACAAGCCGAGACTAAAAGTAAAAAGAAAGACAGACGAAGAGGCGACGGCATTCCAGTGAGGTCTGTGCAAGAAGGAACTTGAGAAGAAAGCGAATTCGATTTCAAAACACAATTGGTTTTGCGTTGAATTGAGTTTTGTTGTTGAACGCATAACGAAAGAGGTTAACAAAACGGAATGTGCAAGCGCACGTATGTATAAAACGAACACATACGCACACACATGCACATAGGTATTAAACGCGTTTTAATATCGATGCCCAATACCCTCTGCATCTCCTCTCGCAAACTGGTATACGAGATGAAGACGAAGAAGAACATTTGTGAGCAGACTGAATTTCACTAAAATTTCAATAGGCGCCAGACACTGAAAAGCACTAAAAACTTATGTTTGACATTTATTTCGTGCTAAACATTTAAAAAGATATGCAAACATTTTCTTTGGAACCCTGGCAATAAAAGACCACGCGACAAATGTAAAAATCAAAATAAAATTTGTATATGATAAATATGTATGTCTTATGCATGAATAAGCCAAGCGGAAAACGTAAAAAGTATCTTAGATATGAATTTGCCTCTGTATGTGTGTCTTATCAGGCAAATGATTATTCTTATCAGCAATATCTTGGAAGAGCCCATTTTGAAGCTAGCCAAAAAAAAAATGCGACGCATACATGTGTAGTTTTATTCGTATTTGCATGATAAATGCCATATTGTGAACATTAGTCGTATTGGCAAATAACAAAAAACTGACAAATTTTGCCAAAGCGAGTGCTGAGTTTCAAGCTAAATTTGCAATTTTTATTGCTACCATGCACATTTTAGCTGGCGTTGCAACAACAAAATTGGTTCTTAATGTAGTACAAGTAAAAAAATATCGCGTATACAACAAAAACGTAGCGTCAAACACGTTGTTTACGTTTTAACAATCAAAGTTCCCAATATATGCGGGAGCTTGGCAGTGTAAGTGTAAGTGAGATGGAGGGAAAAAGAGCGGCGCACACGCGAGAGCACTCACATTGTCACATATGTATGTATGCACACGAATCCACACTTCGTTTCGTGTGTTTGTGTGTGCGTGCGCAAAGAAATGTTTTGGGCTTTTTTGCACGAAGCCGGCGAAAGCAACGGGAATATCACAATTATAACAGTTGCTGTTATTGCTCACCTTGCAACATCCTCATCGATGTTGTGCTCCCGTCGTAATCGTATAGGTGGCACGGGCGGTAAGTCCGTATCTGGAGCTGGGTCACTATTTATTGCTGGCTCAGGCACGGTAGTTGGGGATGAAATTGTGGTTTGACTTGTGGGTGATTCTTCAACTTTTTCCGCTGCTTGTGCTGGCAGCGATATCGCCGTCGCTGTCGCTGCAGATATTTGCGTGAGGTACTCAAGTGTACGCACTCTTCTCCTATTGTGTGACATCTCTGTCTTTTGATGTTGCTTCTCTTCTTAGAATTCCGTAACAGTTCACAACACAGAAACACGCACACACACAAACGATTACTAGCACAAGTTATTTTAGTTCTGGTTGACGTTGATGATATTGAAGCTAGTCAAATATATTTAAGTTTTTTACTTTTACGGAACACCAAAACAAACGCGCGCTCATAACGAAAACAACGGGCTTAAATTTAATATCGTATTGGTGTCTGTCCACCTTTTTAAATTAGACCGAGCAATCAGGTGACAACGTCAATGCGTCTTACCTGGGCAAATTTGCGGTTTAACTGCCAGTGTGACCGAACCTTGATATCAACATTATTCCAATAAGAAATGCAACCGGTGCGTGTATCAGCTGACAGCAGACAAATAAAAAACAAAACTTAATGGCATGAAAAAAATGTAAAGTGGCTACTAACAATTGTATATGAAAGCTAAAATTTAAGAATTATCTTTAGTTATTGTTATTCATATTTTGTTGCCAGACTATTGTTACTATACATTTTTAAAAGAGATGCCAGATAATCAAAAAGAAATCAATATATGTAAGCAAATGGACCAAAGCTGTATGCTATAGTACTTAAAGTGAGCGCGTATTTTTAAATTCCTAAACATTTAAAATTTCTACACACTGGCGTTTCTTAAAACATGCATCATATTCTTAGCTGCTGCTAATTAAAAAAAAATTTGCTTTTAATTAAATAAGATCATTAGAACTAGTTTAGTATTGTCCCCCAAATGTCATGACATTCCGATTTTTACTGGGTTGAGGTTAATATATAGAAATTTTATCCTTGACTTTGTGGCCACACAAAAATTTGTTTTCTTCTTCGCTGATGATAACCAGTTTGTTTATCAAAGTTGTCACACATTTTACATTAGAGCCCAATCAATATTTGTATATTTGCACAGCTTGGGCCCAGCAGATAGATAAAATTTAATTAGCCCCAATAGAAGTTCCATCACACTGTGCAGCGACCGTTAAAAATTTGTGTATATCTTTCAAATTAGTTGCAATTTAATAATTGAGCCATAATGTGCGCCTCCACATACGCACAAATACGACTCTTGTCAGCTGGGCCCCATTCTGGGGGCTTTGCCTTTGCCAAAGTTATTAACCAAAAGAAAATATCAGCTTCTCAAACACACAAAATCAAAACAACAAATGCTCTTTGTATGCAAGACGAGCAAAACTTTACAATAGCATTTGCCCAATTCGATCGAATCGTACGTGTTTTCATAATTAACACATTTTTGATTCATATAACAAACATTTGAATTCGCTTGGTAGTTTCGGATTCGCAATGGCGATGGCGATGGTGAGTAAATATCGTGACGTCACAATCGAATTGGCTCTTATGACAGTTTCACTTTTGTTCGCAAGAAGAAATTGAATCAGCTGGAAAGTTAACCTTTTCGATTAATAATCAAATTATTGGTTCTTATATGCATTTCCGTGATTAATCAGTACATGGCAACATGGTAATGTATATATTTAGCGCATTTTATTTGTAGCTGACGCATTTTGTTACCGTTAGTAATAACCTACTACTAGATAGCCGCTATCGATATTTTGCTTTCCAAATCTAAGAATACAGAGAAACACATCCTACATGGATTGCCTTGTTTGACAGCAGTCATCGCTTATCTTTGCACAAACAACAGTTCTGATAATCAAAACAATGATGAGTATTTCTACTCTAACATGGCAGAATATAAAACCCATTTCCAGTTACAGTCATATGTACTCAGTGTTGAATCAACAACTATAGGCATTGCTCTCTGTTTACAAATAGTACATTCCCATTGACGTTATACTGGAATATGCATTCGTGAATAAATAGTATAACAGTTGCATCGGGAGTTGCCTGCGATTACAAATCGTGCGTTTATCTTGCATGCTAATTAGCACAAACTATCATGATGATGGCGCTGCGAGACATGTAATATTTATTTATCCTCATCCCCACTTTCTGCTTAAGTGATAATTTGTAGTGCAATGCAACGATTTTATCTGCATTCCCAAATTGTTCTCAAAATTTGAAAAGTGACAGGGGCCTTTCTCTTTGATTACATGAAAAAATCAACAAACAAAATATAACAAGTGATTATCATTTGAGCTAAGCACAATCTGTGTTGTGTATGTAGTGTATATGTGTGTACCGGGCGTGGGCGCACAAAAGCAGATATCACTTGAGTAAATAAATTTCATACACATACACGTGTATACGTTTATATGCATCTCTGCATAAGGTTGCCCATTCTTCAATTGCATGCAATACTGCGTGCTCTCAATCTCTTGCTCTCTCATTCCAGACAGTCCAAAAGAACACCACGAACCAGTTTGTGAGCGTGGGAGCACAAATACGAGAACACGAGAGCATCGGCTATATCGTACTCACGAGCTTTGACGACGATCGTTTGCCGTTTGCCGCGTCAATTGGAGCTCGCTGGAACAGATAGTCAGTTAGTTGTTATCGAGCGTTACTTGGAACTGGTTGACTACCCATTGCCCAGGCTGTGTTGTTGTTAGTGTTTAGTGTTAGTATTAGTAGTATACGCGCTGCGAAAATCTGAGCTTTACCCCTCGCGTTGTCGCTGCCCATCGTCTTTGCTGTCACTTTTATTTGTGTGAGTGCCCAGTGACTGCCCAAAAAATAAATATATAAAAAAATAATGTATAAATAAGAAAAAAAGCGGTTAATATTAAAATACAACAACATGCATACGTTAAATCATACAAAAATCGCGCAAAAACAGTTTTAAGTTGGAGCTTTAGTTGTTGTCAAGCAGCAGCATATGTTTCCATACAACAGAATTTATTTATTAACTATATATTTTTTATGACCATACCATTATGTGTATGTGCATTGACGTTTTGTAATTGCGACAAACAAACGGCTCGTTGTCTCACATAAAGATCTTAACAAAAGCAACACAAGTAAAATAATAATATTATTTTGTAGATAAACGTCAACTGCAAAAGATCACGAATTGCGGTTCACGCGTTGTTGCCGTCGTCGTCGCCATCGCACTCGTTGCCGCTTTGACGATGTCGCAGACGGAAAACAAATTCACATACCCACACATACACATACTCAACGCCCTCATACGCACACCTGTGCACGAGCCGCTTGAATAAAAAGAGTCACACTGAAGATTTGCACAAGTGCACAAGACAAAAAGCTAAATGATTTCTTTTATTTGTATTCAGGCCTTGAATTATAAAAATCAAACTAATCTTAGTTACAGTTAGTCATATATTTGTATACATAGCTATCAAATGCAAATGTAGACAAAAACAAACTGTAAACAATTGAAGAAATAACGGTTTATTATAAATAGTGGGAACAACAAAAAGACTCCAATTCGACACTTTTCTTATCTCAAAAATGTTTACAAAGATCGTGACAAAACTGTTAACAATTCATGCATAATCGAAATAAATCAAAACAAAAAACTATTCCATTGTACAATATACTACAAGTACAATAAAAACGAATGAATTCGCCAGTAAGGCGATAAGTGAGAGTGATGTGATATATTTTATATTTATATTTTATGTTCTCACACGCAGATCATTCATAAAGTCCCAAACAACAAGAACAAGAAAAAGAACAACAACAACAAAAGACGCGGAAATGGATTATATTGTAAAGGCCTACAAGGACTGGAAATTGCATTCGCAAGTAAGTACAAAGAAAACTCAAAATGTCATTAATATTCAAACAATCTTCTGCCATAAATCAAGTCAATATTCTTACTCATTCACAAAATGAATACGAATGCGTAAAAATATTTTAAGATTTGTTGGGGTTGTGTAAGGTTAGGGTTGTGATCTTTGGATATATTTTAAAATAAAATAACATGAAATTTCCATATGGGCAACAAACTGAACTTTGTTTTTAATACTCTATATATATTTAAGTTAGGTTAGGCCATAATGTCAGCTTAGGTAAGATCAAGTCAACTTGTGTAAGTTTAAATAAAGTAAAATGTTCGAAAGACCATTGCATGAATGAATCGACAATCTATCGGAAATTCTCATTTTTTTTCATAATTTTTGCAATATATTTTTGCTACTAACATTTCCACATCTATATATATGTATATCTCATAAATAAAGGTCGTATATAAGCCAGTATGAAGTCACGCCAACTCGTGGTCGTTAACTCTTGGCTTCGTGGCTTTAAGCCAACACAATTGAAACAAAAAAAGAGAAGGTGACTGTAATTAAGCGATTACCTAATACTCTTGCTTTACTATTTCGGTTGGTAAAGTTTGCTAAAAATAGTTATTTTCATACAACAAACAAATATATATTGGTTTTATTTGTTAATACTAATCACAACACAAAAATTATATCTTCTCTTATCTGGTTAGAAAAGCTTTAAAATAAATATGGTAAAGGCATACCTTATATAGTAATTAAATTGTGTAACTAATTGGAAAACAACTTCATTAAAAATAATAGTAAAAACAAAATGCTTAAAAATCTCATTAAAATGCAATAAACTATATATTTTTTTGCAAATATTCTACGGTTCGGCTTAAAAAGTTTAAAGCCTTTCCACAAAGAGTATAAGTAGAATCTAGCCATATATGTACGAAGGTATGCGTGCTTCTTTTTGTGTGTGGCAACAAACAGTTCGTAGACCAAAAAAAAAAAAAAGACAGAGTCAGAGAGAGAGAGAGAGAGAGAGAGAGAGATCTATTCAAGACACAGTTTTAAAGGTTGAGCGCGACTGCAGAAAAGTGTTGCTGTATCTTGCTGTTGCCGAGGTGCTTAACCGCATTTAAGAAAACAACAAAAGATTTCAAAGCAAAAAGGCAAACAACGTCAGAGACTGAGACTGAAAGACAGGGCGCAAACTATATACTATATAATATATATATACATAATTCTCATGAAATACGATCGTGTCGAAATGGTCTCGCATTACCCAAGAAAAACCACTTTGAATGGAAACGTTGTTTATTTTTGTTTTTCATTATTTTTCTGTGTGTGTGTGTGAGTGCCACCAATGTGTGTGTGCAGCATGTTGGTGTTGCCTCAGGCGTCAGACTGGGGCTCAAAACTCTTAAACTCTGGCTCTGATCGTGGCCAACGAACCAACGAATAGGCGCGATGACTAATCACCCGTCGCACATCTGGCCAAAAACGCAACGCAGTCAGTCAGTCATTCAGTCATTTAGTCATTTAGTCAGTCATTCAGTCAGTTAGTTAGCAATGCGGCCAACTTGTGCGACTCTGACTGAATTGCAAATGAGTGCACGAGTGAATAAAGCGAAAAAATAAATGCATTTTTTGTGTGTGTGTGTGTGTGTGTGTGTGTGTGTTTTACGCTTGTGCAGTTCTTACCAGTTGTTTTTGTTGTTGCTGTTAATTAGGCCAAAGCACATAACTCGAAACTGCAAAATTGTGTATATACTATATATAGTAAATTACATTCTTGGTTGCATTCGCAAAGCGATCTAAAAATATCCTTTGCCTTGAAGCGGTTTTTTTTATATTATACTTTTATTTCTCTTTATCTGGGTTCAATGGACAAGAAAACAAGCCCAAGACGAAGCCCAAACACAAGCAAAAGTCCAGGTGTAAGAAGAACCAAGCCTCAGGCCGGTTTTTTTTTTGTTTTTGTACAGCCGCCATTTTTATGCTTTTGACTGTTATACTGTTATTGCTGCTTCGTTAGAGAGCTCCAAGCGCTCAAAACTCTTTGCATATACTACCATAAGCTATTGCACAAGGGACATTCTTTTTATAGCCCGCGATAGGTGCAGTTTCTGTTTAAAAATAACTTGTTTGGCATGATGTTGATTATAATGAAAGAAACAAAGTGCTTTAAGGTTTTTTTTTAGTAACAATCAAATTATGTATAAAACTTTAATTCTTAACAATCTGATTTAATCTAAAAAGGCCGCAAATGATTATAAATATTCGAAGGTAAACATTCGATCGTGATATGGCAAATTTATTTACATCAAGACGATCTTTAATGCTTAATTTATCGTTAAATACACCATTTATGAGCCGCATCATCTATAGTTATGTATTTAGTTTTACATATATCATGTATCATGTTAGAGATGTCTCGATACGTATCGTATTATTTATATCTGATTTGAAAAAAGCCACAAAAGATTAAACAACAAGAAAGCTATTAATTTTAAAAACAGAAATCTGATACCAATTAAATGACTAATGAGCTTCGTTAAGAAACTCGCTTGTTCTATGCAACATTTTGCGGTTGCAACGATAAGTTTTCCAATACCCTAAACGAAAGACATTTTTTAAAGGAGTATAATGTTTTGCTGTAAACGTCTGTAACAGACAAAGGGATGCAATTTTCATTCCATAAGAGAGGTAAACCCTTTAGAGTTGAACATAATATCTCTTTACAGAGAAGTTTGATTCAAAATGTTGATAACTTTTTCGGTCTTCAACTTGAAAGAGTTTAAAATCATCATTAAAACTACAGACAAAGCAAAAAAAATCTGTAATATTTTTATTGAAATCCGCTGAGAAGCATCGAAGATATGAAAGACTGAAGCTTAGTTTAGAAAATCTTTTTTAGTGTACAATTAGGTATGACCTTAAGGAACCATTGTATATTATCGTAAAGTTGGCCTAATTTGCCCTTCAACAAACTGTTTGCATTGAGGGCAACAGGTCTGTAACCCTGTCTAACTTATCGCCTAATGACATATACATACATAACGTGTACAAATTATACAAAGTGTTAGCAATTCAATAAACTCTTTCATGTTTTTTTTACGATCGTGCTAAATATGCGGGTGTCTCTTTAGATTACACCCACATCAATTTATTGTTGCTTGGTTTTTTTTTTGTTTTCGTCGGGGTTAATTTGCATATTGAAAGGTGCGAAGAGGCCACAATGCGATTGCGCGTGGTAATTTAACATAATGGAAAAGCCTTAAAGTGAATCAGAGAGTCTGGGATCCAATTATGATAATATTTTAAGAAGGTTGGTTCGAGAGAATTTGCTTAAGATTGGATCCATTGGATCCATTGGTTTCGGGTTTTATTATTTTATTTCCTGTTGCAATTCGGTTTTAACTGGTTTGATTCAGTGGGAATTAGCTCTTGACGTAGTTGTTAGTTACCAATTGGCTATATTTAGGTATTTAAAACCGGTTAGTGTGCTTTCATAACAAAAAAACATTCTATACAAATAAGAAATATATATATATATGTATTCTACAGCTTACATTCCATATAACAATTATATTGTTAGGCACACGACAGCAAAGAACAGAAGTAGAAGAAACATCAAAATATTTCCAGGCAGTTATCATATTGTATTGACTCAAAACTGTTAGCCTTGGCTAGCCCTGATACTAACTCTATCAATGCCGTCAACGTGTTTTTTTCCTTTCATTTCAAGCGACATTTTACGATATCAGTTCACTTTGTTTAAACATTTTCCTTTGTGCCTGATATTGTTTTTTTGTTTTCTTAAATATATATATATATATATGTATATGTATGTGAATCAATCATATTTTAAGCCACCAATAAATACGCATATTGGTTATAAATAAGATTCTAGCCTTGCACTTGTGACCAACCTATACCAAAAATAACAACAACCCAACCATACAATCTAATCTTAAGTTTATTATTTGTTACTTAGCCCAACTGTCTTTTAACAGTAAAAACAACAGTTTAATAAATCAAAACATATATACATTCGATGGCAAATCAAGCGTTTGAATAATGTAAAACCTCTTTGAAGTTCCTTCGAACAATCAATCAATCAATCAATCTTTCCCCCCATAACTGCAGCGAGTTATTCACAAATTAAATACGAAACTTATGAAGATTGATTTATTTACGTCCGTTTAACTGAATTTCAATTGCCCCACTGTCAGAAGCTAACGGCGAATGCACATTACCGCAAGCAATTGTAATTGATTTAAATATTTTTTAAATATAAAAGTCATATTTATGGCATACGTTTAAATATGAACACTGTATATATTGCTAACATGCAATTGTTTTAACCGCAAATCTCATATAAATAAAACAAGTCAGAAAGCTAACTTCAGCATGCCGCACTCAATATACACTTGAAAGATCTTGTATTTATATGGCAGCTATATGAAATAGTGGTCCGATCTCGCTAGATCAAAGTATAAAGTATCAAGAGGACTAGTTTGCATAGAACAAGAATAACAATGTCTATATCACCTCAACTAATCAATAATATATATAAATTTAATGACAAAATGAATACACCCTTTTTAAGTACATTAAAACTGATAACTAGCGTGAAAAGAACAATTTATAAGGTGTTTTGCTGGAAAAAAACCTTTTAGAAATATATATGTATATATATATTTTATGACACTTTAAAAAGTATTTCACAAGGCACCTTTCAAATATCATCATAAGTCACGTTGAGTATTTTATTGTTGCACGTAGCAGTGAACAGTAATAAATACTTTTTGCACAACAACGTGTACGAATACATAGATTTAATATGGTAAAAAGATTTTTGAGATTGTAAATCTTTTTACTTTCTATAAGTCATATGTTTCCATTATAAAAGTTAGCTAAATTGAAGATAAAGTAAGAAGAATTCTAAGAAAAGTAAATACTGCAAAATTCTATGGTAAAAACAATATAAATCATATTTCGTAAAACTTCATTAGAAGAAGAAAGAATGTTTACTGAAAAACCAATACAAGTTTCAACCAATGATATTCAGAGAAAATGTATAGAAAATTCGAAGATATATCTAAATTAGTCGTAAATGTTTTGTATTACATTCAATACACAAATGATTACTTTTCCTCGTAATCTTCAATAGACAAGTTTCAGCTTACTGTGTGACTACTGTGTATAAACAAAGTACATTCAAATGTATTTGTAAGTGGGTAAGCGATGACGTTGCCCTTCAATTGGACACACACAGTTAGTTAAACAACTTAATAAAGACACTCGCAAAAGTACAAATACAAATATAGTACTAAAAACGTTTTACATGTTTACGAGCATTCAGTAAGAACCCATCCATTTAATTTATCAGAAAATATTGTATATAGTAAATACGTATAATACGTATGTAATGCCACTTAAGATTCTGGCACTTGTCTAGGCTTACGGTTTGTTTTTGTTTTTTTTTTTTTTTTCAAGTGCAATGTGAGTTATATAATTGATACCGCTGTGTGTGAGTCTACTTAAGTATAGAATGTCTGAAATGGATCCGTTATAAGCTACCCGAACACACACACACACACACACACACACACACATAATATGATGATAATGAAAACCAACATACATGATGAAGCAAAAGAACTTCATGAGTTCATAATGATAGTGATAGTATGCCAACATTATGATATCGTACCATCCAAAGAGGGAGTGTCAAGTGTTTGAAGTGCAAAAACCCCCAGCACTGAGTAATGTTTTTGTGGGTTGTACTAGTTATGTTAGTTATTATCAGTTAATTAGGCATGTTAACCAGAATTATCAACGAATCGCACCTTTCATAAGTTGTCTGTACATATAGACAATTTCATTTCCATGGTATTAAAGCTTCTTAAAAGTAGATATGTCACGTACGATTTGATATGGTTTTGTTATTATTTTTTCACAACTTTATCAGTTTGCAATTTCCTATTTTGTTAGTTTTAATTAATACTAAAGATAGCAAGCTTAACCATTACTTTAATTTAACCTTCACTTATATATATTTTCAATTCCATAAATTTTGACACACTTACATACAAAGCAACGTCCAAATAGATTGCAAGCGATATCATTAAATTTATGGGCTTTAAGCGCTATGTTTTTATTTTTTCTTGCCATACGAATATTTATGATTGTTGCCTTTCAATTCAGTTGGCGAGCTTTTAATTTGGCCGTTTTCATAGCGTCTCGTCGCGTCACTTCGCAAAAGTTTGCAATTAATCTATTGACCTTCAAGCAATCTTTAAAGTTCTTTGGCTTGAATTGATCCAAATCCGGCGTTATTCCCAAGCCATAGAATCATCTGATATATTTTCCATTTAGCGTGTTTCGCGTTCCTCGTTTCTGCAAGATATAAACAATTGGGGAATAAATAATTAACATGTCCGATTTGATTGTTTCGCCGAAAGATTCCCCGTCTTTGTTATTGCTCATCAAAACGATCGGATGGCAAATTGTGCTGAGTATGGATAATTTTGAAGAGCTTCCACAGCACTTATTATAAATATACAAACGTATACAAAAACGGTAACTGTATAAATTTAGCCAACTTAATATTGAGGGAAACCCGGCGCGTGACTAGCTTCTGTGATAGATATATAGATATTGTTGTTGTGCATGTCAATGACCGTGTTTTTTGTTGTTTGTTTTTTCTTTTCTAATAGATGTATGCGAATTTAGGGCGAAACTGCTGTGAGAATTCTCACGCTTCTTCTCTACGCGCTTATCAATGACAGTGTTGCCATTTTGGCTTGTTCAAAAGTGTGCCAATTGTTCAATTGTTGCAAAGTAATTATTAGTATATTGTATTTATGTTTTAATGTCCAATGGCATTTAAATTTTAGAAATCTTCTTAAAGGTTTATTTGCTTCGATTTATTAATTTTCTTTGCCTTTCATATTCTGGCAACTCTGCTTATCAGTTGCGCTATAGTATCAGCTAATATTTACCGTATATAAATAGAGTGCTCTCTTTATACATTCATACATATAGACACTGTTCAAAGTGTGGTCTCTCATATATGTACATACAAATATTGTACAAAAAACACTTTAAAAACAATTGCAGCAACTTGTTGACCTTAACAGCACGGGTAGCTGCTAATGTTAATAACTAATACACATACACTCAAGTGTGATTTTTTTCTATACATGTTCTTTGGAGCTGCATTGGAAGCCAAGGAAGTAATTGCATTTAGCCACGTTTTTCTGATTGCTGCCAACAATGGATTAGTATTACAGATTTAAATACGCTGGGAGATACCTTTAATAAATATATACATATATGTATAAAGTCACATGGTAATTAAATGTCAAGCCGGCAATTCGATTTGATAATTTCCATATACAATGCAGCCAGCTGCTGCTTTTGTTTTTGTTGTCTTTATTGACTGGGTCGAGACGTCACGTTGTTGTTGCTTTGTCCAAACAGGTTTAAGCCTAACAAAACATTTACGAATACACTGAAAGGTGTTTTACGCTGCTGTGTATGGCTATCACGTGAACAAATTATTATTCGCCCTCGTAAGCAATAAAAAGCAAATACAAATTAGCATTCGGTTAGAAACAAAAGACAACAAACGAAACGCTCACCTGTTTCAGTTGCAACTCTGTGCGTTCAATTTGCGCGGATTCATTTAATTGTAATTATCGATAACAATGAACAGATGAGCGCCAGACAAGATATCCCATAAATATCTATGTCATGTCATCAAAAGTGAAAGGGATTCAATTGTCGTGTCTGCAATGCACATCTCTACTATCTATTGAATGCATTATAATGTTTGCCATTTTCTTACCTGTGTGCTATGGTCACACTGAGCACAACAACACCACAACAACTTGTAAACACGTAGTAAACCAAACTGAAAATCAACTGTGCTGAAATATATATTACGCGAATAAAGCAAATGTGCAAAATTTTTATATGCGAAAAATACTCTCAAGTGGGTGAACCGATTATAGTCAAAATGAATGCAGAGCTAAGAAACTAAAATGTTCCTTCAATTGGCCTAAATATTGCAATTGTATTGGTTTTTTTTTTGGTTTCGCTTGATTGCATTTAGCGCGAGAGGAGTTCAGGTGAGAGTGGACTCAATTAAGAAATCAGAGAAATTGCGAGAAGCGCTGATTATATTTTTAGTAACATTTGTGTAAATACTCCCACAGAAAACCCTGTTATGTTTATAACTGTGTGTGTGTTACGACAACACAATGACATCACAGCTGTCTGTGTTTTATTTGTTTTGTTTGTGGTCTTTAAATTGAAAATAATAAAAGAGAGCAAAATAATTAACACTTTCACCTTATCGGTGTGTGTTTGCTTGTGTTTTTAATTGCAGTTTCAAGAGATCGTGCCTGATATGGATGACACTGAATTCATGTTCAACGAAAAGCAATCAATACGCGACTCCTCGCGAACCCTCAAGAAGTACGGCAGCACCTGCTGCAATAGTCTACGGAACAATGAAATCCTTATAAGACACACCGTTGAGAAAACAGATACACTGCAAGGCATTTCACTCAAATATGGCGCAACGGTAAGTAAAAGCATTTTGTATGCATCATCGATTTAAGCTGAAAGTTGCCCATTCAGCCCCCTCACCTGAGGTGCTCAACACGTGTACTCAATCTATACATGTATGTGTGCATGTTTGTGTGTGTGCTCCATGCAACTTGCAATGGCTTCTTTTTAAATTGCCGTGTGGCACGTCAAATGCCATCACAAAATGTCAGCTCACTTTCAACCTTATCGATTTAATAATAATGGGGCAACACCAATTTCTACGTTGATCATCTTTTGAATGGGTAATAACTGATGAATGTACAGTAAAAATTCCCTTTACAAAATTCCCGCTATTTTGAGTTTCTTCAGAGTAAATCGGCCAATTTTTTAAACCACAACTTTTTAAAGGTAAACATAGATAAAAGCCCAATAGTTAGTACTGTTTACACATTTGTAAATCTTTTTCTTAATAATAATAAATAAGGGAAATCCCTGATGATGGCATAAAGTGTATATTAGGTATAAATAACAATTTTTATACAATTTTCAATAACAATTTTTGTGTTGCAAAAATTGCAAGCTTACACAATAATTATAATTAAATGCCTAGAGTTGAAGGTTTTCTCTCGTGTTTTTTTTTTTAATATTTATGAGTAAGTCGACACCTGCGTTGCGAGTTCGTCTTGACAGTGATGCGAGTAAATAAGATTGTCTTACAATTCAAACATTAGATGGAAGAGAAGGAAGGGAGAGTGGGGGGAGGGCAACCTGCAGAACGACCGTTTGTCTAGTTTGTTTATCATGAGTTGTGTCTTATCGCTAAACAGAAAGAAGAAGAAGAAAAAACTAGTTAAAATGCTGCATGCTCTACGACATTTGCTGCATATGATTTATTTAGAGTCACGAGTGGTTTTTCAAAATAAGTTGTTGTTGTTGTTGTGTCAACATTTGGTCAGCTTCTTGGATGTCAGATAAAAAAGCAAAGAAGTTAGCTTAAAATTTGTTGTTGGTTCATTTACCTTGACTAATTAATCATCATTGTTCATTGCACTCAAATGTTTGGCCTTATACGTAGAGATTGTGTCATCGCATCACAATTTAATCCATTTATCCATCTATCAATCGAAACATTCAATCGATCAATCAGTTGCCACTCATGAAATTGCCAATAATTAACTACACTACTTTTTTGTTTATATATCTATATATCAACCCACGTTACTTATCTATATATATCACGCTTACGTTTCAGACGGAACAAATACGTCGAGCGAATCGTCTTTTTGCCTCGGACAGCTTGTTCTTGCGTCAATTCTTGCTGGTGCCGGTGGAGAAGACATCGCCCTACTATTTGCAGGCAAATGGTGCCGATATGCTGGTCGATGCACTCGCCACGCCACCCAGCACGCCCGATGCGAATGTGCAACGTGAGGCGTTGAACAATGCAAACAATTTGAGTCAAACAAATTGCTACAACAGCAGTGGTGGCAGCAGCAACAGTTGCAATACCAACATCTCGACCAACAGCTCGTCGAGCACACGTTCCGGCCAGCTGCACAGTTCCCCACGTCCCTATTCAATAGCTGGCGAATTGTTGGTGCAGGCCAGCGATGAGGATCCTGCGCTCATGCATAATCACAATGCGTGCAACAGTAAGCAGAGCAAATCGCTGGATTCGGTGGCAGCGATGACGCCCGAAGAGGAGAATCGCAAATGCATGAATGATTTCCTCAACAAGATTGACAACACAATATCAGAATCGCGCAAATACGTCGAACGCTCCAAGGAGTAAGTTTTGATGACTTCACAAAAACAAAATGAAAAACTTTTATTAATTTGGTTTTTGACTTTCTTCCTGCAGTTTGGTAAGCAGTCAAAGTGATGCGGATATATGCATTAGTGCCAGTACGGATGGATTTCCACAGCGTCGCAATCAGCAGCTAAACAACTCCTACAAGAACAACAACAATCGTCCGCCGCAGCATCAGCGTCACAGTTCGACGGGAAGTGGCAATTCGGATACCGCACAGCTTCTGAACACAACGCAAACACGTCGCGTGCAGAATTCATTGAAGCGGCTGGAGAAGCAACAGGATGATTTCTTTGAGTTGTAGCAGCTTGAACAGAGAGACAACTACACTGAGAATAATTCGAGCGCTACGACGTCATTAGAACTAGTTTTAATTACTGTGTGAAAAGCGAGATATATAGAGAAAGTTAATTTTACACAAAATTGTTTTTAATTGCTGCGGCATCGTGGGATAAAAAATAACACGAAATGCTGCACTAAATGTAAATTATCTATATATATATATATAAAAACAAATATATATTATTATATATAAACACAAACACACATACATACACATACACCTGTACTCTAAGTTAAGCAGCGCTGCGCTATTTAAAACCTGTACTATATACTACATACTTTCGTATGCTGATGACGACTCTGTTGTCGAATGTTTTTTTGATCTTATTGTTTTGTCCAACTTTGTCCGCCCTTTTGTAATTGCCGCCAATTTGCTTGCAAAACTCTACTCTAATCCCCCATTTATTTCCCCCTCCCCCCCATTCAATTAAGTTTACTTTTTATATGATTAGCTTTAATTACATGTTTAATGCTTAGTTTAGCTATGAGAATTATTAATCTTAATTCACACACAACACAACACACACACTTAGTTATTAGCCACACTTTGAACCACATAAAATGACTGGTCTTTGTCGTAAATATGTTTTTGCAACATTTAATTGGCCCACTACCAATAACAACAACAACAACAACTGATAAATGTAATCTTGTTAACTGTTATCTTTAACCTGTTTAATTATAATTTATATGTTAACTGTCAAATAGTATTTTTTACTTTTTAAATATTGATTTCTTTGTGAAAACAAAAAATTCCCATCCAGCCGAGAACCTTTCCTAAGGCCAAATAAAAATGCAAATCAAGTTGTATAAGAAGATTTTATATAAACAAAAAATAAAGTAAGAAATGTGTTGAAAAAATATCGCCGTCTTTTTCTTAGTCTAATGGAATTTTTAGGTTAACGCATGCGCAGCTTTGGTTCACCGTGGCCACAGGTTGCCAATAGCAACTATTTGTGGCAAACAAACAAGGCAAAACAGTTGTTAAGAAATTTCATTTAATAAGAGTTTAGCCAGAACCATGGATCAGGAACTGGATAACACTATTAAGGCAACCCAGCTAAGCTTGGGCAAATACCTAAAGAAACCGCCGTTAACGGAGAAGTTGCTAAAGAAGCCGCCGTTTCGCTACCTAATGGACATATTCACAGCGGTAAGGATGAGATTTTCCATTTTCTCGTTGCAATGTAAAATTCCTTGCATAGTTCATCAGGGAAACGGGTTGTTTTGAGGGTCTCTATACGCCAGAGGAGCAGCTCTTTGAGAACATAAGTGACCGTAATGATAAGACGCGATTTCTGCAAAAGATGATCGATGTCACAAGTGAGTCATGGACACAACCAATCTTACATATATATCTATACATGAATTCCTGTTAGAATTGACCACAAAACTGGATCTAAAGGTGCGCACCTCAAAGATTGTCGCCGGTCATGAGGCAAAGCACACCAATGAGCTGTTGCAGGCAATGGCCAGCGTTATGGAGCAGCGTTTGGAATGGGAAGATGCAGTGCAGCTGGTGCTGGACAGCGATTCCGACAAGACCAAACCGAGCAAGCCTAGCAAGGAAACCAAAACGACAAGCAAACAAATATCACCAACGGGCAAGGAGCAGCCGCAACCACAGCGCAAGGATAAGCGCATCTCACCGCAGGAGCAGAAGTTCCGCAAAGCCACCGAGCTGGCTATGCGAACAACGCCCACTGAGAAGGAGAAACCACAACGCCGACAGAAGCCATCACCGGAAGCGGAGGCCAAGCCAAAGCTTACTAAACAAGGCTCCAAACAGAAGACACCTTCACCCAATAAGCCCCCAGCCAGAATCAAACAACAAGCCTCGTCAGAGAGTGACATAAAATCCATGTCGCCGGCACCAGCAGCGCTAGCGAAGCAGCCATCTCCAAAGCCCTCACCTAAAACAAAAGCGAAGAAGACACCTTCACCAAAGGAAAAGTCACCCCCTGCAGATGTGGAGCCCGGTAAGCAGCCTTCGCCGCCGCCAACAACTGCCGCTCCTGCTCCGGCTTCCGCCGTAGAACCAACACCTAGTCTTGAGCCGGAAAGTCGCAAGTCCTCGAGTAAGAGTCGCCGCTCCAGTGCCAGTCAGCGACAGGCAGCTCCAGAAGCGGACGCCAATGAAGTAACCAAGGCAGCTAATGAATCGAGCGAACAATCAGCATCAACAACAACTAGTCCAACTGCCCCAGCTGCCGATTCCAACAACAATAACAGCAGCGAATCCAAGCGAGAACGTGAGAACACATTCACGCGAGAGAACTCCAAAGATTCAAATGGTTCAGTGACGCGTCCACGCACCTCATTGCGACCGCCAAGCGCACGTCCAGCTTCGGCACGTCCTGGCGCGCCTCGTCGACGTAATGTGGAGATTGTGTTGCAGCCAAATGAACAGCTCAAGATGTCTGGTGTCAATGTCAAGTTGGAGAACTTTGGAGATTTCGATGATGATGGTGAGAATTTGGTGGTTATCGAGGATGCCAATACACATGACATTGAATCCGGCACAGCCGAGGCGCAGCTGGATCTGGATGCAAATCAGGGTCGTTTAGTGCAACAGATACTGGAGACCCAAAAGGAATTGGTGCAACACGGCTCCGAACCTGGCAAGGAAGACTCACAGCAGAAGTTGCCGAGTTCGGCTACGCGTCAAAGCTCGGCGCGACAAGTAAACGACCTTCGTGATATTATACAGACGATTACCAAGTCTGTAAATCCATTGGGTAAGCTATTGGATTTCATACCCGAAGATATCGATGCCATGCAACTGGAGTTGACCATGTGGCAGGATGCATACACACAAGCAGCCGTCGAGTTAAAACGGGAGAGAAGTCTTACTGAATCCGCAACAGAGCCTATGAAGCAGCAACTGCTGTCGATCGAAGCCAATATTGTGGAGTACAAGGAACTTATCGATGAGAGTCGTCACAAGATTCTGCAAAACAATGAACGCATACTCAAAATGCTAATGGAGCAATAATGTTATTCAAAATAATGTTTATGTTTAATACAAAGAGTTCTTAAAAATATAAATATATAGTATATATAAGTTGTAAAATAACAGTTCAATCATTCATAATCTAAGGTCACTTAGTGTTCAAACCGAAACCGCAAACTTTACAAAAAAATGAAATAATTGGGGTATAATATATGCATGCCAAAATAATCAATCGACTGCGAAAATACCCTTAACATGTATTTACATACGCTTAAAGATGTAATTGATTTAAGCCTTGGCTTCTACGGGTTCCGGCGTCTCAGTATCCGTATCTGATTTCTCTTTCTCCTTGTCTTTCTCTTTCTCCTTTTCCTTTTCCATGTCCTGGTCTTGGTCCTGATCCTCATCACCCAGCACATACTCAATGACATCGTCAATTGGGAAATTATTCAACAGTGACTTGATGGAATCATTGTGAATGACCACTGTGAACAAAAGTTTACAATACTCGCGCATACGACTGCCATAATCCAATTCGGCGTAGTTCTCGCCACTTTTGTTTAGATCGTAGCCACAGTTCTCGATAACCTTGCACAGGACCGACTCCTCGGGGCTGTTGGGCCAGCCGTATTTCTTAAGAGTGTCTGGATCCACTAGCATATCAATTAGCTTGGCTATGTTCTCCTTCAGCTTAATATCCTCTTCGGTGAGCACCTCGCCACTGAAATCATCATCGCTCACTGCCTCATCATGATTATCCGCAATGGCAGCTGCCAAGCTTGCGGCCAGCGATTTTCGCTGCTCCTTCTTGACAACCGGTGAAACGGTAGCCGGCTTTTGTTTATCCTTGGACTCCGCTTTGACTTCACCTTCGGCTGACGCTTCTGTGGCGGCGGCACCCTCCAATGGCAAAATGGTGTATACTTCATTTTCGAGCACAATTGTCTGTGTACTGCCGTTGCCTTCATCCACCAGAAACTCGCGCACCACAACACCATTGCCATCCGTTTTACTGGATATTAGTGATCCCGCCGATGTATTAGCAGCCGTCTCGACCGCCTCTTCCTCATCTTCTTCGTCTTCTCCCTCGATTGTTTCCAACACCTGTACGGCCTTCTTAGCCCTGCGTTTAGGAGGTGGTGGCTCTGTGCCAAAGATATCATCCGGATCGCACTCGTGCACAGTACGTATGTGGTTCCTGAGCGTATCAGTGCTATCGAAGTTCTTGTCACAGATTGCGCAATCTGTACGCTCAATCACCTTTGCCGTACGCTTAGCTCGAACCGGTTTCGCTAAACAGTGATAAAGTAATACAAAGGTTGTTAAATAATTTATGTGAGAGTTTAAATGTCTTCAACTTACGTGAATGATCCCCTGCATCAACATGCTCCTGAAGTAACGCACTGGTGCGGAAAACTCGCGAGCACTCCGTACAGAGAAAGGAGCGGCGCTTTTGGCGTGTATGTTCCTTACTATGGCGCTCGAGTCTGAAGATGAGAACAATTTTGTTTAGTTGAAAAAAATAAAACACACAAAAGTTAAAGATTCTTACTGTTTCTCTGTCTTGAACTTTTCAGGGCATTTGGTACAGGGAAAGGGACGCAAATGCGTCTTGGAATGCGTACGCAACTGTGTTGCCTGAATGAAACTCTTGCCACACTCGTTGCATTTGTGTGGACGTTCGCCCGTATGCCGTTTCATATGTCGATTAAGCACCTCCTTAACGGCAAAAGATTGACTACACTGCAATCACAAGGAGTAAACACAAGTTCACTAAGTATTTACAATTGGATATAAGCAACGCTAGGTACTTACCACTGTACAGGTGTAGGGTTTCTCACCAGTGTGATAACGACGATGTTTCTTGAGCGCCACCAACGCCGAAAACTTCTTGTCGCACAGATCACAATCAAAAGGTTTTTCTCCGGTGTGCGTGCGAATATGTATGCTGTAAAAAGTTTAATGAATACTAGGCTTACAAAAGTATTACATTTACTCACTTGAGCGTTGATAGGCTGTAAAAGCAGTTCTTGCACACATGACACATGTATTCGGGCTTCTTCACCACCTGCGTGCCCAAATGCTGCTTTAGATGGGCACGCAGATTGTCCAGACGAAAGAAGACGCGATCGCACACTTTGCAGCTCATGGTATCATTCTCGTTGGCCGAGCACGACGAATACTTCTGATGGCGCTTCAAGTGGTATGAGCGCGTAAAGTCCTTGCCACAGATCTTGCAAGCAAAGGGCTTGCCACGCAATTGATGCTGCTGCTCGTGCAGTTCTAATAAAGCAGCGCTGCGCAATTTAGCATTGCAAATGGAGCAGGGATAATCATTGAACTCGGAGTGAGTTATGAAGATGTGACGCTCGTAGCTGGTCTGTGTCTTAAATGACTTGGGGCAATCAGGGCAATTGATGTGACCCAGCTGAAAGATAAGAAATCAAATTAGATGTAATTAAAAATTACACGATTTTGGAATATTTACATGAAAGGTGTCGTAGCTTTCGCTGCAGCAGAAACATATGTCTTTCTTTTCCATGACTACTGCATCCTTTTCGATCTTTTCCAGATTTTTAAGCATGTCCGCCTTGCGCAGATGATAGCCACTGTCATAGCGACAGAATTCCAAGTGTTTCTTAAGGCTCTTGACGCGCCGGAATGTCTTGTAGCACTTGCCACACACGTGCTCTACCATTTCCTTGAGTTCGTTGTTATTGCTGGCGTTGCGATTTTTTCCACTTCCCTCACCGTTACCTGTGCCCTCCTCCTCATCATCGTCGTCGTCATCGTCATCATCATCCTCCACGGCAGACACAACAAACTCATCGTCATTCTCCTTTGCCGCACCCAATTCAACTTCATCGTCAGCGAGTATAAAATCAATGGTATCGTCATCATCATCGATCTCCACCCTGATGTTTGTCGTACTTTCCGATTTGCTGTTTTCGCTCTTAATTGCCTGCAGTACATAATGATCCATTTTCTTTTTCTTGCCAGGCGATGTCTTAATCTTGGCTGTCTCCACAGGCGTAGAGGGGGCCGAAACTCGCTTCTCATTTAATATTTTGACAGCAGGACTTGCGGTTGTTGTTTTGCCAGCGGAGCGCCTATCACTGCCTTTTGGACTGATCGCTGATTCATCATTGTTCAGTATCTTGATGCTTGTCCGTTTTTCCTGCTTTACGCGAGGCGAAGTTTTTGCTTTAGCAGCGGTTACATCATTTAGCAGCTTCATGCGAGTGCCAGTGCGTTTGTCCTTGGGAATAGAAAGTTTTTCTATTTCTACGACCTTGATCACTGTGCCTCCGCCAGCCCTGCTGGAGCCGAGGGTGGTCGTCTCGGTGGCGTCCTTCTTGGCGCTCATTGAATATTGCCTGTGCAAGTAGAAAGGATAACAAGGATCAGTTTGATTACGTAAGTTAGCCTACTTTTAGGCTCGTGAAATATTTAAATTGTTCATTTGTTCAACTAGCAAGCGTCACGTCAGCAACGCCTAGAAGCAGCGCACAATAAAAATGGCGGCGCTGGTGAGTGTTCGATCGCGAAAGAGTAAGCGAGAGCACTCTATGTGCTGACCAAGTGGGTAAGAAAAAATAAGACCGCAACAAGTTCGTTCGCTGTTTAGCGTCTTAAAGTGAAAAATATATTTAGGGTTGAAAATAATTCTAATATAAATTGAAATTGTTGCATACTTTTCACTAGAAAATATTTTTGTTGCCGGCTTTAAAGGAAGCACCTGCCGTTCTTTTGATTCTCACTAACTTTAAATGACTAGGTGTTTAATTAAATTTTGTATCACGTTTTAAATCACTTACGTAGCAGCAGTGGTTTCTCTGATTAAATGTGAAACTGGCGTCAACGAAAGTCGTACGTCGTATGATCGTAGTCTAATGAGGTGCAAGAGAAAACACGTAGAAAAAACCTTGACGCAAGAGCGAGAGAGTTGTTATCTATTTTGCAGTTACTTAGTCCATAATGTCTAAAAATTATAGTAATTAGTTTGGATGTGTGGCACAATTAAAAATAATTCTTAGTATGTTGTTTTATACACTCTTTATTTGATGGAATTTCACTTACAATTTGTAGCACGAGCAAAGGCACGTAAGCGTACACAATGGCGATAGCGTCTGACTATTCACAGGTTTCGTACTCAAACGATCATCTGTTCTGAAACAAATGTGACCAGCTATTAATGTGTTCCGATCAGTTTCTTAGCATTCGTAGGTTTTTGTATTTTAAAATATAATTTTACACATCAGATTGCAATTTTTCGGTAAATATATATAAAGTTTGGCAACTAAGAACAAATTGGCGCGAAATAAATGAAATATCGATTGCATCGTGACACTATCGCTTGTTCCAATATCGTGACAAGCACGCAAGATAAAAATATTTTATTGCCGATAACTTATTATCGAAGCTTGCTGCTGTTTATTTTCCATTTCGTATTGTTGGCGAAATAATTTACCAAGCAAACTCAGGTAAAACTTCTACATATATTTAAAAAATTACAGCTTATAAACTATTTCATTCACTCAGGTATAATGGCAGGCTTATTTGACTCCGCGCACACCGAAGGGCCCGGCTTCGTGGGCATTCGTTTTTGCCAGGAATGCAACAACATGTTGTACCCAAAGGAAGACAAGGAAAACAAAATCCTTATGTACGCGTGCCGCAATTGTGATTACAAGCAGGAAGCCGACTCCAATTGCATATACGTAAACAAAATTATGCACGAAATTGACGAGTTAACTCACATAGTGCCTGACGTTATATCCGATCCCACGTTGCCGCGCACCGAAGATCACGCTTGTCCCAAATGCTCCCATCGCGAAGCGGTCTTTTTCCAGGCACAAACACGACGCGCCGAAGAAGAAATGAGACTCTATTATGTGTGCACAAATCAAAATTGCACTCATCGTTGGACCGAGTAAAACAACAACAACAACAGCCGGCATTTATTCACACTATTGTGCTAATTGCTATTAGTTCTAGGCTAGGTACATTTTGTAAGCGAAACATGTGTGATAGATTGTATTGCACACTGCACCGGTTTGAGCGTTGCGGCATTGACACAGCCACAAATACTTCTCATTCAATGTATTTTGTTATTCAATGCATCATTCAATGCGCTCTTTGATAATGATAAACAGAGAGACACACATAGACAGAGAGAGAGAGCGAGAGGGAGACAGATTTACCTATGTGCTCTCACATGCAAATTTCTCTGATCATCGCAATGACAAAAATTCAATATATATATATATATCTATCAAACAACAACTAAAAGTTAAATAAAAAATAAACAAATACAATAACAAAAGAATAAAGCAAATTAATAAACAAGTTTCTTGTGCGTACATTTTCAAGCTGTCATTCGAGCTCACAGTCCCAGCCAGACGACAGTTTGTTGTTAGAACTTGGTTGCTTAACATGTAGTAGCTGCTTCGGCTAATTATAAAGAATTCCAATTCGAGAGTGATGGCAAAAAGAAATCAAACTGAAGCAGCTGGAACGGCTGGAGCGGCAGCGCCATCGGCGGCCCAGGAGGAGCCCAAATTAAATTATTTGCAAAAAATATGGCGTTATCGTCAATATCTGGTCATTGAACCGTTCTTCTTTTTCTACTTCATGGCATCGGTATTCAATCAGGTGGCCCTGCAGAACTTCCCCTTGGAGAAGGCGTGTCGCGTTAATCTCGGCTACAACCTGATCACCTGCACCACCATGTTGGATAAATCCGAATTGGGCATCGAGTGCGATGATTTCAATTTCGATAATACCACCGAGGGTGCTTCGCCGGAACAGAAACTTTTGGATATCTATTCGGGTGGATTTAATTATACGGTTTGCAAGGCGGAAATCGAGGCGCAAAAACTATCCGCAGATGTTTCGGGAAAGCGTGCACCGATTGGTAAATATACAGATGTGTATAATTTATAGTTTAAGCCCACACAAATCAGACACGTTTTTCATAAACATACTTATACTCGTATATATGTAAATGCAACCAGTTTTTTTTTCGAATCTTCGCATTCCCCATTTTTCATCTTTCAGGTTTCATTAAAAATAGCTAAGCTAAACAAAAAAAAAACGGTTATTTCGCATTTTCTGCGTCTCAGATTCTTGAAGTAAATGTTTATAGACATGATATGTTCATTAAATACCTATGTTTATAATTAGCAGTTAGTGGTTTCCCTCTTAACAACTAATTGCACTCATTTGATTGTTTATTTCTTCTTGTTTATCTCAATTCTTTTCGATTACATAACCATCCGGACTTTTATGGGCGATTAGATTTAAGCATTGTTTAGTCTTAAATCATGGATAAGTTAGTGTCTAAAACCGGTTCGTTACATAGCTTGTTTTTATTTTAATTGTTGTTGTGCTATTGGATTTTTGCATAACTTTTAACCTTTAAATGTTTGTCATTGTCAAGGCAAATACTTATTTGTTGATTAAAAATTCGCATTTTTCTTAAGCGCTTGATTAAATGTCAATAAAATATTAATTGTTTTTCATTGCAAGTAAGAAAAAATTTAATTTTAATTATTACGATGACGAGTATTTTGCATTTTTATGGCTATTACATTCTACTTACATTAATGAGAGAATTCCTAAAGTCATTAAGAAATTTTGTACTTAATTTATGTTTACGTCATTTCTATTCACTTTTTATTATTATCATCACTTCACTTCCAAAACAATGCATATGCAAAAGTGCTTTGAAACTGATTAATTAATTTTTTTTTTATAACCTAGTAGTTATTTAGTTGGTTAGTTTTTGTTCTCAGCTTGTTGACTTTAAAACTCGGTCTACTTAATATTTTTTAATTAAATTTTAATCTTGAATCTTAAAATACAACTTTATTATGAGACCTTTGACATTAAGAGATCGATATCAAAATCTGAGTTCTAGTTTTGAATGCAGTTTTGTTTTAAAGAAAACACCATGATTATTATTATTATTAAGCATCCTTAGATTTATGAAGCTAACGCAACAAAGAATAGAGATTATTTTTAACATTAAAAAAAGGCACAAAAACAATCAAGTTTTTATGTAAAGAGTTAAGTAAGAAACACTTAGTTTGAGACACCCAATTAAAACCAGTTTAACATTTTAATACATTTTTCTTCTCTTTTTCAGCTGCCATATTCCCATTAATTGTGCTACTATTCGCTGGAGGTTGGTCCGATAGATACAATAAACGAAAGCCATGCATGATATTGCCCATTGTGGGCGAAGCATTGATGTTTACCTGTAAGTATGATTATAACACATTGTAAAACATGTCTGTTATGGTACTTTCCCTTTATTATTTGTTACAGGCTTGCTGATTTCGGCCATTTTCTTTGATAGTCTACCAATGGAATTTGGCATGTATCTGGAGGTCATTGTGCCGTCTATGTGTGGTGGCTTAACATTTTGTCTGATGGCCATATATAGTTATATAACAATAGCTACACCCGAAGAGGATCGAGTCTTTCGTTTTGGCATCTTTGCTATGTTTGTGACCGGAGTACCGTTCCTAGGCGCCGTCAGTGGAGTACTCTTTACCACATTTGGATATACAAGTAAGTTGGATTCATAATCTTTAAAACTTGATATTCCCTTCTAATTTCTTTTTGCATTTTCAGTTTCATTTGCAATAGCTGCTGTCTTTCAAATCATTGCCATACTCTACATCGTTTTCTTTATCAAGGAGATTAAACCGGAGAAAAAACCAGCAGAACCAAGTTCCACAGAACCGCCCAAAACTATATTACATAGTGGACATGCGGCCGATAACATGGCGTATGAGACAACTAACTTGGATGAGTTGCCGGTCAATAAGAATGTCAACTTCCAACTGACAACACAATTAGAGCCACCCAGAGTGGAGCCACCGCCAGTGCCTGTTCGCCGATCCCTGCTTAAGGAACTCTTTGATCCCACCCTGGTGATGGATTGTCTCCGGTTTCCGCTGATAAAACGCAAAAACAATGGACGTCTGCTGTTGATCCTGTTGATATTGGCTTACTTTTTGACACTGGGTCCTGCTACTGGTGAAAATGATTATTGGTATCGTTTCACCCTTAAGAAGTTGAATTGGAATGGCAATGATTTCAGCATCTTTCTGACCATCTCCGGTGGTGCGGCTCTCGTGGGCACCTTCATCGGCACTGCCATATTGAGTAAAATGTTGAAATTCTCGGATCCAGCTATTGGCATATTGTCTGCCTTAGCTATTGTGTGCTCCCGAGTGTTGTATGTAAGTTTTAACCACATAATCTTTGCTTTTGCAATTTTGTTAAAGATAACTTCTTCAACAGTCTTTGGCCTCGAACACTACGTCCTTTTATGTGGCCAGTGTGGTTGACATGTTTGTCAGTCTCCGAGTCATTGCTATAAAGACAATCGGATCAAGTATTGTGGCTGGCGATGAACTAAGTAAGTAGCAGCTTAACTTAAAAAACAGTAATATTTGGTATTAAAGTTTACTTTGCTCTTAGGTAAAATGTATTCCATTTTTGGCATCAGTGAACCCATTGGCCAGTTCATATTTCCGCCCATCTTTGCTGAGATTTATAAAAGCACCGTCGACACATTTCCTGGCGCCTTCTTCCTGTTTGGGGAAATCTTTTATATACCCAATGTTCTTGTCTTTGTGTAAGTAAAAAACTTTGTTTCTCTAAGAAAATGTATAATATTTTATATTTTATAGACTTTGTTACTTCTTGATGCGTCGTCGCAAGTCTAAGGAGCAACAGAATAATGTGGAACTGGCACAAAATAACGATGCCAATGGTCAAACAAATCCCGCCAATGGCACTGAGATTACTAGTCTTTAAATCAATTATCTCTTAATATATATATATATATATATATGTATATATATATACATTTCTGTACATATGCATGTACTTAGGTACCTTTTATTCTTGTTTAGTTTTGCTGCTAAAAATAAACCTAATACGTAAGCCAGTCAACGAATTTTTGCTTGTTGATGTCTATTTGATGAAGCTGCAGGCAAAAACCATCTAAGGAAATAAAAAGAGAGTATATTTAGCTCAACGACGTTTGAATACCCTTCTTACGTTTTTATATTATCTATATAAGAATTTCGGCCTAACAAAACTCTAAAAACAATAATAATACTCTTTCTAAATAAAAAAATTGGAAAAAATCATTCTTAAATCCTATTACTTTAACCTTTATTCTAAGCAATGTACCCCATGCCGCATGCCACATCCTTTGGCATATTGCCAAACAAGTGGCAATTTTCCAATCAGCAAATGCATTCAATTTGATCAGCCATCCGGTATTGTTGTGGGCGTGGCATGGCATGGAGGGCACTAAATGCCACCTTGGCCACGCATGAAAACAATTGCCAACTAATAATCTCAGTTAATCTGCATGTGTAGCCAGAAGGGGGGCCAGCAGGGGGTGGGAGTTTGTGTTTTAGCTACCCTTTTTTGGCTGAAACTACGCGTTTATGTCTGTGAGATTTTAATGGAATTGCACTTGGCTCCTTCAGAGATATAAAAGGCGCTCTGAGCAGCACTAAAAGCCTCAGACGTTGTTTTGACCTGGTTGTGTGTGGTTTTGGCCAGAGTTATTTATTTATTGGCAAGTGTGAACAGCAAGAAAGTTTTGAAAATAAGGCTGACTTGTTGTGGTTGCTGTTGTTATAGTACTTTATAATCTTGTACAGAAATAGAATGTTGCGTCTCTTGTTGCTGCCACTGTTTCTTTTCACCCTGTCGATGGCCATGGGTCAGACATTTCAGTATTCTCGAGGCTGGACAAATGGGAAACGAACACCAACAGCTGCTCTCCTGACAAATGGTCATAATTTGGGTTTATTGGATCTGTACGATGTTCAGGATAAGCCTAGCGATCTTAAGTTGGAACGGTAAGAACAATCAATCACACTTGGGGACATCTAGTAATATTTGACTTTGAATATTCTTAAATAAGTATTAAAAAACATATAATATATATGCTTTTAAAACCAATTTTGTACATCAAACAAGTTCTGGGATATAATAATATCAACTTGAATACATTTTTATTTAAGATGAGATAATTTTGGATTTAAGAACTTGAGAAAATATTCAATGACTAGTCACGATACAAAAATTTCGTGATAAAAAAAATCGTTCTTAAGAGAATTATTTTTCGCCAAGGCATGTTAAACCAAAAATCGTATGTGTCCACTAATAGTATCAAATATACAAATATATATATGTATATATTATTGCTTGAGTAAATTGTTCTCTTTATCTCTTTCCTTCTGCCCTTAAACAGCTGCCTGTTACAACTACAGCACTTTGTAGGAAACTCAATGTTGCATCGTTCCCTGGCCAATGCATTAGGCTACAATGGCAATAGACCTGAGACGGAAACGGAAGTTCGTGGACAAAACATTCATGGCCGACCTGTTATCAATACTAATAATAATAATGATAACAGTTTATATCCAAACTCAAATCATCATCAATCAAATGAGCTCTTTGAGGCACTCGCAGCCTCTGGACCAGTTGTTGATTCCGTGGAGCCCAACGAATATGTGAAACATTAGAGTGGTGGATGAAGGATGCGCTTTGTGGGGATGTCAAAAATTATGATTTTTATTAATAGTTACTGTTATTAGCAAAAAATGCTACAAAAACATTACAAAAAAAATGATTCAGTAATTGATTTAAGTATTAAAATATATTGTTAATGCAGTGAAATAAAAGTTGTATGGCAAAATTAAAATGGCTTTTAAACACATTTTTTTGCAATAATATTTGAAGTGAAATCTGCAGAACGCTTATGGTTGCAGCCCAACTTAATTTTATGGCAAAACTGCTCTATATAATAAATGAACTAGTTTATATTATAGTAACTTATTCTGCGGCTGGTGTGTGTATTGGCTAAACAGGTTTGTAGGTTTGCTTCTGAGATAGTGGCGCCATCTTAAGTTGAAGTGCACAGTAAACCGTTTGATGACAAATTACTTAAATGTGAAACGGTAATATAACCGTTAAAGGTAACGGCATATATCCTAATAACAGGCTAACTTTGATTACTGACTAATCGTCATCTTCTTACAATAATTTAATATTGTTTTGGTTTAATTTATTAGGTTTAAAATGTAAACATGGAAGATTTAAGCACTTTATAATTCTCCTACTAAGTGTCGCTTTCAAGTATCCAATAATGTTAACGGTTAATCTGTCGAATTTGAATCAGCATCATCAATCAAGAAAGCTTCTTACAACATTCTGATGGGTTTGAGTTGAAACGAAAACGAAACGGGTTGAAAAATATATATGGGGGATAGAGCCAAGAGCTAAGAAAGTTTATGACAAATTGCTATTTATAGCAAGAAAACCATTTATTCCAACAGCCAACAGCCGTAAGATAAATGTTTGAACCGTATTTGAGTGCTTGTTCGTTCATGTTCATTTAATATTAATACAGTAATAGCCAAAATCATAATACGCTCTACGGCTACAAGGATATAATTGCGCATTTATGACAAATGTTGTGTGCGCTTAGATGTAAAAATGTTGTAGGCACGTTTTTACTGCTGCACATGCCACATGCCGCTTAAATCCTGCATCCTGCAACCCACAACCTGCCATGATGGAAAACAGTAACCATTTAATTTGCCTGTCCTGGGGATGAACACAAAAGTTGACGAGCACCGAACATCTTTTGCAGTTAATTACTTTAAGTGGTTTGAGCGATAGTCGTAGTAGTATTTGTTCACTTCTGTGAGGCCGGACTGTGCCTTGTGTCCTGCGTCTTTTGTGCACCTGTGCACTGTTGTAGTAGTTGAAGGGATGTGAAACGATAGTAGCCCTGATATCAAATCAAACGTCGCTGCCATAAAGCTGAGCCAGCTAATCATTCACGCAATCCCTTCATAAAAAATATATATGAAAAAGACACGCAGGAAAAAAATGCAAAGAGAAGAGAGAGATAGAGAAGAGAGAGAAATGAACGCAGTTTTCAAATTGAATTCCTAACAGGCTAATCGATCCTCGGGGAGGGTGCAGGACACACACATACATACATACATACAGTTACGGACACACTTCGCACGCACAACGTCCGGGTGCTTGGGGAATATGAATTTATATCTTTTAATCTGCGAGAGGCAAAAACGCAGAGGCTGGAACAAAATAAAAGTGAAATTAAGGACGCAGGACATATTTCAACGAATGCAACAACACAGCAACACAGTCACACAGCTATCCGAGCAGCTATCCTAGCATCGCTGTTTATTGTCAATGTCAAGTGGGCCTTCGGGGGTGTCAAGTGGCAAAGGGACTGCCTACCACCCGCCCATCCACTCTGCCACCAGGAGGGGGTTGGGGGTGGTGGTCTTTTGAAGCATGACTTGTAATTGCATTAAAATGCAATTCGAATTGCTTTTCGTTTTGGCTCTGTGCTCTCTCCCTCTCTCTCTCTCTCTCTGCCTCTCTTCCCCAGGCTCTGTCGTCCTGTCGTCATCGGCAATCGCGTTGAGTGCTGTTCTGTGTATATGTAGGTGTCCTGGCTCAATCTCCTCATGTTTGTACAATGTAGGTGCCATGTGACACTACGTAAAATTGTATTGAAAGCTGCTTTTAACGCCCCATTTCAAGCGCCGACCATTGGAGCTTAAGTGACCAGCAGCAGCAGTACCAGGTCTATAAAGGACAATAGTCCTTGTGTAGGTGACAAGCGATTGATATTGATTACAACACCTGCAAAATGATTGGCCACAAAAATGTCTTTAAGTGACAAGTGTTTTAAAACATGAACATCATAAAAAATCTATAGAATTCATAGAATCTTTTTTTTTTTTTTTTATAAAAGATGACTTGTTGATGGAAACTGAAGTGCAACTACTGCGTTAAGTAAGATCTAGTCTATCAATAGTTAAACGCCATTTATAGATTTCATTAGAATACTTTATGTATAATATTCTTCGGTTTAAGACGTATCTTCATTTTTTATAATGTTTCTTTTTGATTTTTAGATAAACTGAAGAAAATTTGATAAACAAAGCATTTAATTAGTAAGTTGCTATTTCTTTTAATCCAAATAAGTATTGTATTAAAATTTTTATGAGAATGCAGCCAAAACTACGGAAATCTCTTAACTTGTGCCTTACTAAATCCAAATGAATAAGTTTTCCTGAAACTGAATTATATTTGTTATTTTTTTTGGAAACTTTCCCAGGACACTTATCTCCCATGCCTATTTATAGCATCTGTTCTGTTGATCTCAACGGGGTCAAACAACAATTTTATCAACATCAAGTGCTGGGAAAATCTCAACACTTGCTATTACAAACATCAAGAGTAACAGTAATAACAAACATCACCCTGCCCCGCCCCGCGCCAACCCACCAACTGAAAAAGACAAACGGATAACAATTATATTAAACATGCAAGCAAAATAGCATTGACACTGGATTTGTAACAGGATACGCGTGTAACCACGGAAAAATGGCAAGCGGTAGTCCTCTTCACAGTCACAAGTTAAACAACAACAACAAAACAAGCAACAACGATAATGCGTAAAACACCCTTTCAATTAAATATTTGAAAACAACATTTGGCAATTACACCAATTGACACCAGCTGGAGGGGTGGAACACACATACACACACAAAAATTACCCCACCTTTGCCTTCTCTTTATCAATTTGAAATGTTGCCCAGGACTCAGGCAAGGCACGCGCGTCAATTCTCGCCGTGATCCGGTCTCAAGCACCGCAGGGATTTGAATAGAGTCAAGGGGACAGGCAGGCAAAGACAAGCTGGGCAAGTTCATAAACAACATCAACAAGGACAAGTTGCGCTCGTTAAACATTAGTCAACATGAACATGACATGCCCAGGAAACTTACGGTTCCATGTCTCTATAGCCTCAAAAACTTCCTGGATTCGTTTGGTTCACGTTCGTTTTGCAAATGTCGTAAGTCGTGGGCGGTTTTTTTTATTATTGGTGTTTGGACCATTCGTTTGTCGTTTATTTTTACAACCAGCCATTTATTTGGCCAGCAAACGGGACACACAAAATAAAAACAAAACAACAAAAATCTGTGGGACTTTGCGTATTTTAATATGCATTTGGGAAAAATTTAGCATTGTTTGAGTGTTTGCATTTTTGTATATTTTTGGGGGCGAAAATATATCTAAATGAGTTTCTTTTCATTTCAATTTGCTGCCCCCTGTTCATTTTATACCCTGAAATGGGTAAAGAACAAATTTTACAATAGTATGTAACAAACAGAAGGAAGCATCACCGAAGCTGTAAAGTATATATATTCTTAGTCAGCAGCAAAAGTCGATTTGGTATAGCCGAATCAGTCGAATCCAGAGATTATAAGAGCCCGAAACTTAAGATTTTGTATAATGTAGTCTTATAACACGTGCAACACAAGTTAATCGATAATTATCGATCGCTTTTTCGGTTTTCGATTTACGAGTAACCGATAACAATAGAATGGTAAATGAAAACGCTTATTGAAAACAATTAAGAAACGCTAGAGATACTCAAGATGAAAGTACAATCACAATGTTTTAGTATAAGCTCTAGGATTCAGGGTATCTCCTAGTCAAGCTTACTCAAGAAAAGCTTTCTCAATTGTTTTTTCCAAGAAAATGCGTGAACATTGTGTGATTGAGGCAATTGCTTGGCTTGCTGCTGTATTATTTATGGCACAGCTTTGAGTTTTGACTGGGCAAAAGAGAGAACAAACAAATAAAAAAAAAATTACGCAAAAATCAAAATTTGCCCAGAAGGCCACTTACCAAAAACAGAAGAAGAAGTCCAGCAGTAGACAAAGGCCAAAAAAGGTCAATTTCTCTCGTTGGAAATAAAAAATGCAAATGCTGCGCGTCCATAAAACGGACAATTGGGAATGAACGCAATCAAAGATGGAGAAAAAAGAGACACGCAAATAGGGAAAAGGGAAAATATGGAAGGTAAGACAACAAATTAAATGAAAGTCTCGCTCTTTTATAAGTGGAAATCTTGCTCAATTTGCCAGCTTTATATTTTGTTAATATTTAAACAGTCAGCTCTTGAATAGACTTAAGAGATTTCCATCAAGCAACTCTCGGTTTTATCCCCTTTGAATTTGATTACTTAACAGCTTCTTCTCCTACCTCGTTTTAATTGAGGCATTGATTTTTAGCGTGCGGCAATTTTCACGCCATAACTCTAATGGAATTCAGCATAAATTTTCCAGATCTCTTCAATATTTGATGAGGCTTTCTTCTTTTCGGACTCGCAGCTAGGCAATAAAATTGAAATGTTATTTTTACGTTTCCCTTTTCTTTTTTTTTTTCTTTTTTGCTAGCTCGTCAAAGTCACTTTGTTGTTGGTGTTGTTGTTGTTATTTACAGCGTTTTATTGGCTGGTTATAATTTTCTGTGTTTGGCAATAAATAAGTGTACATATACATACATATATATAGCATTCCGTAAATCGGGCAGGGTCCAAAAAAATCAAACATTCCTGTTGACATTTGTTAGGGGGTTTCTCTATAGTCCATAAAACAACCCCTCGCAACAACATAGTTGACCACTCAATTCACATTGAGTTACAGTTGTCTGTCCGACTGTCTGTCTTTCTGACTGTGTGGAATGAGTGATTTTTAGGACCTGGCCCTGGTCCTTGTCCAGGTCCTGACTTTTTACACTTTTAACCTACCCGTGTTGCTTTGGCTTTTAACATTTTATGCTGCTGATGTGATTTTGCACTCAATTGAAAACAACTTGATTAAATTTTCATGTCGAATTGCACGAACTTCTTTCTACTCTACCTTAAATATTTTTGATGTGAATTTTATTGCATTTTCTTTTATTATCACGAATAAATCATCGATATGGTCAATACTATCAAGTTGAAGTAGACAAATTTGCATTTTACTATGAATATTCAAGATTGCTTTAAAATTCCAACTATTTTTATCATGATTGAAAGATTTAGCATTCCACTTAGTGCTTAAATAGTCTGTAATTTTAACATTTTTACATACGTATCTTAATTTCTAAAAATTATTCACCCATAGATATTACTTTGTAGTTAGCAAATTGCATGTTTGTGTTCGAGGAACCCTTTTAAAATCATTTAGCCAGTCAATTTATTGCCAACAGCAACGACAACGGCAATGGCAAAAACAAAACAAAATACCCGACAAACAACATGTCATCATAGGTTATTAGCATATGTTCTTTGCTCACAACAAAACACTAAATACCATATGAAACTAACAGAAAAAAACAATAAAAAAAAACACATCAATAAAGTGTAAGCACATGAAGCTAATGACAGCCAAATGATTAATTTACCGAACGGCGCTGTTTTGGTGGTCATTAGAAGTGCTGTAAGTTAGTTATTGTTGTTATCGCTGTCGCACCGGATCTCTCAAACTTCTGGTGGTAGATCCGAACACACACACACACACACGCACACACACATTAACAAAACACACTTGTCCCGTTTTGGGTATAATGGCTGCATTTGTTAGCATGGGTATATAGAGTACATTATACCGTATTCCTCACTCCATTTACTCCATTTTTAAACTCATTTAGTGTGTTGAGCACTTGTGTACTAATTTTAATAGACATACGTTATGTACTGTGCCACATATGTACTCAAATATGTGTATGTGTGTACAGGCAGGCAACTAATGACGAGATAGTTTTTTACCACAAAGATACCCTGTAGCTTAGTTGGATGTAAAGATGTGTATTTAGGAAGTCACATTAATTTTATTTATTCTACCGATTGTTCACTAAAATTCACGAAATTTAAAAACAATTTGTAAAGCATTAATAAACAATTTTGTAGCAATCAATGATGAAAATAGAACACTTTTCAAGATTAGATGTGAACTAATGTGAACCATTAAATGAATTTCATATTTATATAAATTTTTGGTACAGAAAACTTAAATTTTTTATGTTCTTGAGCTCGCTCTCAATCATGATTGAAGTGCAATTCCGTGGCAAAATATAATATATAAGATAAACTTTCTCCCATTGCATTTAAAAACTCAAATAAGCTGTTGTAAATGCATTTTCAATAATGCTATATAGTGTATCAATCATGATTGATTGGTATATGGTAAATAATTTAATGTTATTTATCTCCTGTTTACCTGTTCAAGCACTCAATCATGAGTAAAAACTTAAAAAATTCATTATATTTTATACAGTTGCCATTCTGTATGTTTTCAATCATGATCGATACTTGAACTTTCAAAGAGAATCGTAGGGTATATCTGAGACAAGCTAACTCTCAATTCAAATTTGTTTCTTTTTTTGTGGTGTACGTTGTTAAAAATGGTTTCCTTTATGACAATTTTTTGTTTTTATGACTGCCATGTGGCAGGTTGACAGGCCAACCAGAGACGACGACCATAATTAGAGGCTAGACGTGCCACCGTTAGCAAAAACCGAACAAAACAACTGTAAGTACAACAACAACAGGAATACCTACATACAGAACAATAGTAAACTCATATTTAATTTAAATGTCTCCATGATGGCCGCTAATTATTTGCTGTCACTGTGTGCCTTCTACTGTGACTGCTCGACTGGCTTGCTGGCTGGCTATTGTGACTGCAACCCGTCAAAACTTACGTTACTTTTTTTTGCTACTGCTGCTGTTGTTGTTGTTTGTTGTTGATTATTGTCAGCAATTCCCCAAGCTTTGCTTTCTTTTCATTCTTTTGCTATTGTTATGAATGTTGTTAATATGAAAATTGCTACAAAAAGAAAAAAAAATATAAAACCATTTTTCGTTGTGAAATGTGAAAAACTAATTTGAAAATGGCTCTGGCTTGTGCCTCTCAACCCCTTAGACCCTCGACAGAGTTGCTGGCCCAGTTGCTTGTGTTAAATCCCTTTCAATCCAAGCCATAATCCAAATTGACATGGCAGCCGGACCAAGAGCTTCACACCAAATCCTTCTCACACAAGGACTCTCCGGTCCTTGCTGTCTTGTTGACCAACCGCATGGCTGTTCATTTGTATTTTTCATATATCGTATATCCGAGTATGCCCGACTCGAATGTCGGAAAGGTGGAGTTCAACCTCGCTCCGGTCACTTTCAATTTGGTTTTATTTTTGCTGATTTTTGGGGGCTACACAAAAACTTCTGTGTTCTGCCTGAAGCAGACCTGTGGCGCCTGTCATTTCACTAAGTGGACACAAATAGATTGTTCTCGGACTGTGGCAGACGGCAAACGGCAAACGGGATACGGCTTGCAAGTGCCTGTCCACAAGTTTGCTCAATAATCAATCAAACCTGGTAGCCGTTGCAAAACGTGGCAGCCAATTAGAGACGCCACATCTTCCCCAGCAAACGCCAGCTAACCGGTAACCAGTCCAACATTTGGTGCACGCAACAATGGTGGATAACAAAGTAAGCGAACAAACGGATCGAGAATGAATGAATGAAGAGGAACATCCTCATTACACAGAAAATATTATGGCACAGGGAATAAAATACAACAAAATTTTCCAATTATGCGCAATTTATGCGAATTTCCAAGTAATCTATGCACTGTGAGAAAATCGAAGCGAAACAGAGACCCATTTGATAAATATTATTATAGAATATCTATTCATTCGAGTTTGAGTTAAAACATTTGAACAAAAATATTTAATACTAATACATAAAAAAATAAGTCTTCGTTAAGAAAACGAAACATTTTACTTAGAAATAATTATTTTCTGATTCTGATTTAGTTTCTTGTAAGTCGAAAACTGTTAATTAAAACATTTTTACTAGTTGCCGTTTAGAGAACTTTAATCTTTGCTTATATCTTGCTGTATTCCCCAATAAGATTTGGGTCTATTTGAAAATCTTTTTCACTAAACAAAAAGTTACTAACATTTTTATGAAGATAACTTAAGGGAACCCACAAAACTTATTATGTTAACTAAACATCTTTATTTTTCTCTAAGTGTTTTGGAGTAGCTGCCGAAACAGCGGCAAATGACGCAAATTAAAAAGGTGTCTCTGTTGAAGTTTCAATAAAAGAGCATTTGATCGTGCACCGACAGACAGACAGACAGACAGATCAAAGAAAGAGAGAGGGACAGATACAAACCGGACAAAACCTCAAAGGACGGGAACAGCAACTTTGTGGGGCGCCGTCTTTCAACTTGTTTTGGACCTGAAAATGGTTTACTTCCGCAACTGCCAACGGGTAGCGGTAGCTGTAGCGACCACCAGCAGCCACCAAGTTGAAGTAGTTGTTGTAGGAGTTGAAGATGCGGCAGAGGCTAATGTGACAGCGGTCAACACTTTAAGGGAATGATCCCTCCGCCAAGGAACCGCTACCTGCTCTACCTGTTCTACCGGGTTTAAGGCGGCGGTGGCGGCGTCTGTTTGTTTTGCCTTTTCGTGCAAAAAAAAAAAACCACATAATATATTTATAATGAAAGGCCGCAGGATATAAAATTAAAGTTCAGAGTCCTCTTTATTGTTGTTGTTGTTGGCTAATTGTTGTTGGTTTTTTGTTTTGTTTCGATTTGAGCATATGGTTGACTTTTCGTTAGAACACACATTATCACATCAAATATATCCGGTATATAAATCATATTTGGTATTAATCCCTGACGCCCAATAAATCAAATATTATTTTGTTCATGATTGCTTTCTTTGATTTCGTAATGTATTTATTTTCATTTATATTTATATTATATTTAGTTTTATGTTAAATATTTATTATTATATTTATTGTATAATACTAGGGTAATGCCATTTTGGGGCTTACAACTAACGTTTAGTACAAGTATATTTCGAATGTTGTATATTTTTTATATAATGTTAATGCTTAAAAGTTGACGTTTTGAGATGCTTTTGTTGTGTGTTGAACAATAACTAAACAAAAAGGAAACACTGCACTACAAAACTAAGTGAAAACTACTTAAATTTAAATCGCGTACTTATCATATCCTAAGTGAATATATATATGTGTATGTATATATATTAATTATATAGTGTATGTCTAGGAAAGTAAAGCTAAATATTTACAACTTGCAATAACATGTTGATTAATTCACAGTCAGCAATTTTAACTGCATACATGATTATTTGCACACACGCACAGACAAACACACAGACAGATACATTATTCGTATCTGCTCAACTCGTATTTACAAAGCAAACTTTATCACAAATAAACCTTTTGCACATACATATGTATATGTATGTGTGTTATTCTTTTAGCAGCCCGCTGCATGCGACGCCTCTGCCCAGGGCTGTAGTCCATGCAATGCCGCCAAAGGAGCTCCATTGACGCCAGTTTGGGAACTCATTGGCGCAGTCGGCGGCGCAAATCCTTTGCTTATGGCCTCCGCCTGCAGGGATAACATCAGACGATTGGCCGCCTGCCGCTCCGCCTCGCGCTCCTCAGCCGTTTGACGTCTGCAAGGTGGAAAGGAAGAGGTCAAGGGATTAGTTTTAGTTGAATGGAAGAAAAGGTAAGGAAAGGTAGTCTCGGTATAGGGTAGAGACCCTGTTTTATTGTTGGTATGTGTTTGGGCTTAACATTATAAGAGGAAGGAAACCTTAAGTAAACCTAACGATCTTTTTATAACCAAATGCATTGTTTCTATTTGAGATATTCTAAGTATCTAACCTGAAATGTTTCTATTTGGGTTTTATATGTATATATATAGAGAAGAGATGGTAGGGAAAGAAGTTTTAAGTATAACTTTATAAATGTTTAGCTAGACTAATAACAAATTTTATAAGAGGAAGGAAACTTTAAGTAAACCTAACATACTTCTTAGTACCTAAAGTGAATTGTTTCTATCTGAGATAGGTGTAGGATTCGGAAACCTTCAGTAAATCTAACTTACATCTAAGTATCTAACCGGAAATGTTTCTATTTCAAATATATATATAGAGAAAAGATGATAGGGAAAAGAGTTTTTAAGATTAACTTTAGGTAGACTACTTTATATCGTGCTTTCCATTGATGCTCATGTATATATTAGGGAGAAGATATTGATGATATTTATTTCAATAACACACTTCATAAACAACAAATAATAACCTTCCTAAATATATAAAAAAGTATTTATACTTATCATTTGAATGGAATCGACTAATGTGCTTATTCATTATCAAAAAGCAATTTGCCAGAGAGATAGCTGACAGCTGACATATAGAAGTTAAGAAGGGGGGTTCGGGGTAAGCTCATCAAATCATTATGTGGGCGGCATTATTAAGACCATTTAAAACTAATCAAATCAAATATGCTGATTGCCAACAATCCCTGAGCGCAATTATATGGTCACGTTGTTTGGAATGGGAATGCGATTGTTACGCTCTTGTTTATTGAAAATTAATTTCGAATTGTGCTTTTGTGTTTAAATTACATTTTAAATGTTCAGCTTAAATAGGGATTTAAGCCCCAAACGACAACAACAACAACAACAACAATCGTAACTGGCAATTTGTGTGTCTACTCATAACTTATTCAACTGCAATTGCAACACATCGTGTTTGCCAACAACAACAACAACAACAACAAGAACAACTCTGCTGCAGTTATTATTATTCACCATTCTCATTCTCTACCCAAAACATACTTTTCACTCACGTTTCACTTCCCTTTTGTGCAGTTCGCGTTTGCGCAGCATTTATGCTCTAATTGTGGCCATCCCCCAAAATAAACACAGACACAAACACACACACAAGCACACACATGTATGTGGGGGAGGGTTATTTGCTGCCATCGCCATATTGAATATTTCATGATGTAATGAAGTTCTTATGGTTCCCAGCTAAATCCGATGACGTCTAGTTTACAAACTCGAGCACACACAAAACTTTTGTCCCGTAATTACTAACTACTAAATGCTTAACTCGTTAGTGTGTGTAAGAGTGTGAGTGTGTATGTGTGTGTACAACCCACACACATGACATGACTGTATTATAGTTTAATATGCTATCATTAAGGCTTTCATCAGCAATGTCATCATTCAAACTATAAGTTCATAACTTTAATGCGAATTTATTAAAAATTCATTTGGGATAGTTTGGAATAGTTTTAGTTGGGAAAAATGAAAGAACAGGAGCGTAAGAAACTGTACGAAGACATTACAATCTCCATGGGAGTCTTTTTGATAATTTAAAATTTAATTTTAAAGCTCAGCACAAAAGATCTAACGATCTAGTTTTAACACAAAATAATAGCAATTTGATGGCCGAAGAACATTAAGTTTGGATAATTACTGCTGATTTACTGCTATTAAAACAAAGTTTATCTTGTTTAATCACAATATAATAGCATTTTGATTGCAGAAGAGCATTCTCATCATCAAAGATCAAAGAATTTTACGTATGTAAGCTTTTTTTATAACTTTGACTTTTATTACAACACAAATCAAATCAATCCCACTGTGCATCTCTCTTTCTTATTCCGTCTCTCTCTCTCTCTCTCTTACACACTCTATCTCTAATTAAATTATTGACCATAGGAGGCAAGAAACAAACAAACGAAAAAACAAAAACGAGTATGTACAAGAGATATCTGCAACAACTCAATTGTGTGGCAATGTTGCGAGTGAATTATTATATGGGGAGCATTTCACTTTTACTTTTCTGGCATTTATTTTTCTGTGGATGCTTTATCTGCGAGTTGTTTTACAGCTACCGCATAAAAAATTCAACGAAAATTGATTAAAAACTCCAAAAAGCGAGTAAACAAATGTGCGAGTGTGTGATTGAGCGTGTATGTGTGTGGGTTTAATTTAAGCCATGCAGAAGAAGAGTGTGTGTGTGAGAGAGAGAGAGAGAAATAGAAAGACGCGGCACGATTGTAATTTATCTTCAGTCACGAGAGAGCTTTGAATGTGGAAATGGGGAACAAAAATGCAAGAAACGCTTTACAAATGTTAACTGTTTGTCTTTTGGCGCCAAAGCGATGAAATTGTTGTCGTTGTTGTTGTCATTGTTGTTGTTGTTGTTTTTGCTGTTATCCACGTTAAATAATGGCCAGACATTAGGCTAAAATGTTTATTAAAGCTCAACGCATAAATCGCTTGACTGCACAATGTGGGTGTGAGGGAAGGGGATGGAATGGAATGGGCCAAGGTGTAAGAGAAATGGAGGTTAGATTAATGTAACCACAAATTTAATGGCAAGTCAATTGTCGCACTGTTGTTAGCAGCTGCCACTGTCCGGTAATTAAAATCTATTTCACATACAACAACAAAACAGCCCACAAACGACGTCAACAAATTACGACGACAAAATGGCCATGGCCCAAAGTAGTTGTGGGGGGTGGGGAGCAGTGGGCCCGAAAAAGGGCCTTTTGGTAATTATCTTTCAAGACATAACAATTTAGCTAGACCATTAATTGACTGGCATTTGTGTGTGGTTGGTCTTTGGGGATTTGCCACCAAGACGTAGATTTTTTTTTTTGCTTGTTGTCCCAAAGCAGGACACGTGCCACACGACCCAAAAAGGCAGCCAGCAAGCCAGCCGGAAAGCAAACAAGCTTCAAAGTTAATTTACAAATGGCCGAAAGCAGCTGTAATTAATTTCATTTGATTCTTGCTCTTTTCTTTATGTTTTTGGTTTGCAAACTTTGCTCTCTGGCAAATTGATTTTTCTCCTTGTGGTTCAAGTTTTCTAACAACTTCCTTTTTCAGCTACTAACACATAAACACACACACACACTCTACTCACACACATGCACAGTTCATTTGTCATTTGGTTGCGTGTGCGTGTGTAAATTTTTAATTAGACAGCTTTCAGCAACAACAGCAGCAGAAGAAGTAGGAAAACTTTTCCATATGCCAAGGCAATTAATTTCGTGTGAGTTTTCATATTTGAATTTAAGATTTGCCCACCCAGAAATGTATCTCTCTCTGTTTTGGGTGTGAAGCATGTTTTTTGATGCATGGCCGTGTAATTAAAAAGGGTTTAATGGAAACTTGATTTATGTGCCTGTTGCTAATTAAATTATGTGCATACAGATTGTTCAAGCGAAATGGCAGAAGAAACAAAGCGTGGAAGAAATTCGAATCTAGATTAGTGGAAGTGCTTGAATTGAAGTTATCTTGTAGCTAAATTAGTGAATATTTTAATAAATCAGGAAATATTCTTAATTTCTAATAAATTATTTATAAAAATATCTATTATTATCCGTGTAGAATGTTTACTTAGAAAAAATGGGAAGCAGAAGAAATAAAGGGCAGATGGCATAATAAGTGAAATAAGTGAAAGTAATTGAGTTGGATAATGAATGAGGAAATATTGTTGACTTGAATAAGGACTAATCAAAGTTGGTGTAAAGCTTTATTTTTTAGATTACTTTCCTAAAAAGTTTCTTTATACATCTAAAAGTTAGAAAGTAAAAGTAAGTAAGCTATCAGAATATTATTTACACAATTACTATTTTTTTAGTAAAATCTTAAATTTCTATGTGAGATTATTCTATATTAAAGGGATTCGATTTCGCTAATATTACCAATGATCTACCTACAACAAAAAGTGTACCTGGACCAAAGTCAGCTCATTAGCTCCAAAACTGATGAAAAAGTTTGCATTGAAACAGAGATAGATGGACACATGGATGGTGATTTATAGGGTTAGCTATTCTTTCTTCTGTCCGCTAAACACTTCATGACAAAATATAATACAATTTTCCAGTGTTTAAACATGTTCTTTATACAACTAATCTTCTTAGTGTCTTATTGTAAGTTTCTGATTGCAACAACTAATATAATCATTTACTTTTTTCAAGAATTCCTTGGTTCATTCCTCACGGTCTATAGCTCTCTATCTCTAACTAATCTCTTAAGCTTTTCTGCATGTCAAACTTTTTACTTATGCATTGTGTATAGGGAAACACAACAGTGAATCCTGCAAAGACTGCTATACAAGCCAAGCCAAGCCAAGTCAGACAACCGTTAGACATCGCCATTTGTTAAGCCCTCTCATTGCCACAAAGTGTGCAATGACATGCCATTTTTTTTTTTGAGTGTTGTTTTTGTTGCTTCATACAATGATTTCTTTGTTCGCCATGGCTCTTCCCCTCTCTTCCTCTCTCCTCTTCACTGTCTGACTTTGGTTTTTTTTTGCCTTCAGTTGGTTTTGTTTTATTCCTTTGTTTGCTCTTCACTTCGCCTTCTTCTGCTTATTCATTCGTTTACGTTTTTTGTTCGCTAAACACATTGTCGAATTGACAGGCAACAAGCTTCATTCAATTGCTCAGTCTTCTTAGCCAACTTCGATTCGCATATCGTTGTTGTTGCTTAAGTTGTTGTTGTTGCTGTTTTGTTAATTATTAATTATTTATTGATTGTCGTTGTCGTTGCTTTTATTGTAAGCAATCGAAAGCATTTAAAAGCCAAGCGATAGACGAACCCAAAGCGGGTTACAATTTATTAAAAAAAAAAAAAAACTTAGAAAAAACACTTTAGATAGATATTATATGTACATATATGTTTATATTTGTGCATAACTTAACACAACTCATACGCCATGTTGGCCGTTGGCTAATTATTCAAGTCACTTGACGCTTGAGTTTTAAGCATTGCATTAAGGCAATTATTATGTGAATACTGTATGTGTATGTGTGTGTGTGTGTTAAATATTTACGAGTAGTATACATAATAATCATGTTGCTTGTATAATGCCGTTGCCATTTCACTTAGCCACAAACGAGCCGTGGCCATTGCCGTTAACAAAATTGCGTTTTACATCATTAATTTTTACGAGCTAAAATAGGCCCAAAATGGCTGATAAGCTAATAGAGAGAAAGAGGGAGAGAGAAGGAGGACTTCGCAAAGTTGGTAATGGGATAAGCGGCGAAAAAGCGGCGGAGAAAGAGAAGTTTCTCAATGTTTGTGTCGGCCTGGAACCAGCGCCTGTTAAGCGGCAATTAACGCGTCTTAAATGCGCCCACAATGTTGCCGTTGTTGTTGTTAAGAAAAAGGTTCTTGGCCTGGTTTATTATAATGGTAATTGCATATGATATACAGCAACAACTATTTAAGAGGGTTGTACTTGCTTCATACAGAGAAAAAACAAAACAAACAAACAAACATTTTGTTATAATTCTAATGCTAGTAATAAAATACAAAACAATTTGTGACACGCAACTCAAATGCGCAACATCGCATCAATGCCTCATTAAATTAGAGACAAAACAAGCGCGTGACATGTTTATGTATGTTAGATACATACATATCTACATACATATGTATAATTGCTAATTGTCATTTGCATGGAAATGCTAGAAAAATGCTTTCACTTGTGTCGCCATAAATCAAAATGATAATTAACAGATGGTTGGTTGGCAGTGCCAAGTACTATCTACATATATGCTTTAGTTCTTATAGCATTTACATATACATACATACACATATGTATTATTTATGGTTTTTCAATTCAAATGAAAAGCAAGTCAAGGTTCAATAACTCACTTAACCGTCTAGACATTATACCAAAAAAAAAAAACACGAATAATCCCACATAATGCATCTGATTGCTCGGTTTGGTTAGCTTATTAAATGACTTTTGGTAATTATTAGTAAATTAAAAAAAAATAAATCAGCTCAAAAATGTCAATTACGTGGCTAATGCATATGTTCAACTTTATTAAGTACCACAAAAAAATGGAAAACAATTTAAAATTCCATTTTAAAAAATATGAAATACAATTTTATTCACTTGATAGTTGGTAGAAATCTTGAAATATTCTATATCTATATATATAATTATTAAAAAAACGTATTATTCTAGAAATAAATTTGTTATTTTTACCTAATCTTTCTATATTTATCAAATAAAAATCTTCCAAACTTGTCTTTCAGCTTATGCATCTGCCTTTGCAACTTTACACGAAATATAATTCAATATTTATTTATATTTATCAAATGATAATCTTCCAGCACTTGCTTTTAAAGTCTTTAAGCTTACGCATCTGCCTTTTAAACTTTACACGAAATATATTTCAATATTTTCATGTCGGCCATTTTGGAGGTTATTATTAGCTTATGGTTTGCTCATTATTAGTTAACGCTGTCGAGGGCCTGGCCATTCTCCACTCTCAGATAGACACAAAATGAAACCACCCCCACACAGAAAACCATCCCCTAACCAAACGCCTTGCTCTTTTTCATTTAATGTACGTTCATGCATAATGGATAAACCTTTTACCCCCAAGTTTCGCATGCACGTTTTATTTTTTGCTTTTCTTTTTTAGACAAAAGCCTTTGTGCATTTTGTAGTTTACAAAAAAGTGTCAAGTACAAGTTTTTGGGGGGGAGTGAAGCTGTCAGCACATTTTCAGAGAGCATATTGATTTTTTCTTTGTTGTTGATGGTTAGACAAAAGTGAAACTTACCTCCATTTGGTGCGACGATTCTGGAACCACGTCTTCACCTGAGCATCGGTCATTTTGAGACCTCTCGCTAGAGCGGCACGTTCCGCAGATGCCAGATACTTTTGCTTATGGAAACGCTTCTCCAGCTCCGCCACCTGAATGCGTGTGAAGGATGTGCGTGGCTTTTTCCGCTTGGGCGGCGTACGATTCTGATACGGATGTCCAATGCGACGGGCAATCGGAAAGGCAGCTGTAACATAGAAATACAAGAGACAAATTGCAGTTAAAGTAGGAGTTCAGAGAGAGTTATAAGTTACAAAGTGTCCTGCCTTCCCAGGCAATTAGCAAACATATAAATTTCAAGGGCCAAGATAACAAGCAATTTCCGATATTTGCTTCCGGTACTTTGCCGGCACCTGTGCATGCTACTTAGTTGCCTCACCTCACCTCTCACCCTCTCTACAAATTCTACCTGCCCCGCTGTGAAATCAATTTAGATGGTCTCAGCCCTTAAAGAGTCAGTGACTCGGGCTTGGACTCGAAATCGCCTAAGCGCCTAATTGCCAGGCACACTACTATATGATCTTTAACCTTTATCATAGGTTAGAGCGTCAGTCGCTTCGTCAACGCACGCGACATCAATTTTCATTCAAAGCCGTCGCCTTTCAGTCGTCTTCGTCCTTTGTCCATTGTCCGTTGTCCGTCGTTCAGGTTGAGTCATAAAGTCGCGGCTTCCTAGGATGCGTATATGACCCAGTCTCAGTCTCAGTCTCCCTATCCCTCTCTCTTTGTTTGTTTCTTGGCTGGCGCTGTGTTAATGGTAATGGTTCACTCTAAGGCAATACTCTGTGCCTCGGTCGGTCTTGGTCGGTGGTTATTCTTCGTTCGTTCTGCTGGCGCTGAACCTTTTAAAATTCCAGCCAGGCGACTTACTTTTGCGTGTTGTTGTTTATTATGTGCGATAAGAGCCCGACGCAGTGCTCACCAACAAAAAAAACCAACAGAAAAACAATAATATTAAAACGATGTCGCTTGCCATTGCCCAACGCCGTTGTCCTCATGTGACAACTGGCAAACCGGCTTGGCCAACAACACTGGGGTCATATGGATAAGTTTCCGCTTTTGACTTCGCCAAATAAACATATAAACAAACAACTTGCCAAGAGCTTTGAGTGTTAAAATTTTAAACATTTTTGAGATGACATTTAGCTAAAGAAGGTTTTGAAATTGAAATTTATAGTTTCAATTTACAATATCATAATAATTAAAAATAGTTTCTACAAAGAAGTTTCTCCATAAAATTCATAAATCATCTTCTTTCTTCTCCATCAAATCATTTTATATGTTCAATAAGATCTTCATAAAAGTAATCTACAAATTTTAGCTACAATATAATAATAATGTTTATGATGCCAAAAACCACTTTTTATGTTAGGCATATGTTTATGTTTATATCTTTACAGAGCTTCAGTTTCCCCCAATAAAACCACAACAAAATGGCTTAAAAATTTCCAAATTTCCATCAACATCGACAGAAAAGCTCAATGCCAGAATGAATGGTGGGTGTTAAGCTGACAAATCATGTTTTTTATTGCGACTTTTCCCAAGGAACCCTTTTTTTTAAATGCGATGCCAAATAAAATATTTGACTCAAGTAGTAGAGTGTGGCATAAATTTGCTTAGCCGAGTGGGAATTGGAGACCATTTGAATATTTCAAGCAATATCAATTTCAATAAAAAGCCATTTATCGCACCACATAAGCATGAGGCGTGCTCATATCCTTAAAGGATTCGTGGCTCAGGGCTAAAAATATTCGCGTAAGCATAATTTTATGGCTTACCAGAAAAGCCGCCTTTTCCCTTCTCGGGTGTGTACCTCCGTGTGTGTGTGTGTGTGAGTGTGTTAGTTGTTCTTATTTATGATGTTTTGGGGCATACAGTTCTTAACGTGTTTCTTAAAGATACTCACAACCTGTCTGTGGGCTTGTGGCTTGGCTTGGCTTCGCTTGGCTTCTGTAAACTGCCTGCCTGCCCAAAAATACGTAAAATAATGCTAAAAGCTTTTAGTATGCATTATTGATGGCGCCTTGTGGCAACCGAAACTGAGCGCACGAGTCTCAGACTGTGACTGTTTGTTTATATTTTGGCCCCATCGACCCACATGGCGTATGCGCAATATCTAAACACAAGTGTCTACACTTTAACCTCTTGCGCTTGCTTGCAAGCATGCAATTAAAATTGACCAAAAGTTTAGTTGCGGCTATTACACATGGAAGTTGAAAGTGTATTTTTGGCCAAAAGGGTTGCGGTTGACCTGGCCAAAAACAGAAAACAGAAGTGGTAACGAAAATAATTGGCGCCTGCTGCGCCGCCTGTCAGCAAAAACTCGGAACAGCATTCCAATTAACATGCAATGGTTATTAATCATATGGCTTAGGGTTGGAGCTGCAGCGGGTCGTGGGGATCGGATCACGGCAAGGGTCAGTCTGTCAGTCGCTCGTTTGTCTTGTTAATAAACAAAAACAGAAAAAACAACAAACGAAAAAAGCCAAGGCGCCAGCTTATCAGCAATGCACACACAAACAAACTTATACTCATATATTTTAAGTCTTATACTCAGACGCTGACGCTGACGCTGACGAAGAAGAAGAAGAAGATGTTGACAAAACGAAACTGGTCAAAAGGTTTGGCTTGACTGCCTCATAAGTGTGGCTGACTTCTAGTAGAGTCTTTCCCCGTCTCTCGCCGTCTCTCTTGCTCTCTCTCTCCCTTTTTAGTTGTGTTGTTAATTAAAAGCTGCCCATGTCAGTTGAGGGCCTCGCTCACATTGAAGTGTGGTATGTGGGGCGATAAATAAGAGACGCGCTCTCTGTAGAGGATCAAGGCAGACTAAGCGTTGAGCTGGACGACCGCCCAATGTGTAATTAATTTATTTTTTTTTTCGGGGGCACAGCGCGAAATTAAAAAGTCATGTAAACCAGGCTCATTAAAATAACTAAAAAGCCCAAAGACACCGTCGGCGGATGTGGCTGACCATAAAAGCAATCTGCTAACGTGATCGCCAACCAGCTAAGCAGGCAGGAGCTAAGCAGCTTTTCTGCATGACCAAAATGGTGTAGCCAAAAAAACAAATATGAGTTACAGCCAGCCAGCCAGGCCAATCGATTGTGCCATTCTCAAATTCCCATCTCCTGACAGAGTTGGGACAGCTGATAAAAACATAACATAAGAATTGGTTAAATGCACAGCAACAGTCACAGTCAGAGTCACAGTCAGAGTCATTTCGTCCTCTTCACAGTCGTAATAAAATCAACGCGCTCTCATTATAAATAATGCGGCTCGCGCTGCGAATGCTGCTTGTACGAACTACTGAAGCTCATAATGTAAACAAATTAACAGGAGTGGACCCAGTTGAATGGATGGATGGGATCCTCGCTCCTTCCTCCAGTCCATATGCAAATGAGAAGAGGCTTTGCTTCTGGGCGGTGGCGCAGCGTTAAGTTTTTTTTTGTTGGTTTTTTTTTTTTTCGATTTTCGTTAACTTAAGCTGCGATTGCGCATTTGAAGGCAAACATGTTTTTATACTTTAGGGCTGCACTGTGCCATACAACTATAGACAACCAATGTGTGTGTGTGCGTAAGTGTGTGTGTGTGTGTGTTGGTGTGTGTGTTTGTGTTTGTGCGTAACTGTGTGTGTGAGGTCTGGGGGGTTTCGAATGACATGCCGACATGCATGTTGGCTTAAAAGACTTCTCTGATCGCGCTTATTAGCCTGGGCCACAAGCATGAGCGTAGCTAGGATATTAGTTAGAGGGGGCTGTGTGCTTGTTAAAGGGGAGTGCTTGAAGGCAGATTCTTAGAGGTAAATGAGAGTAGTAAAGTTAAGAATATTTTTGATATATTATATAAATATTTTTTATATTCAAACTTAACTTCAAAACAAATAATATTACTCTTTTCTCATTTGTAATACTGAATAATTCAGAAAAAAATCTAACAAAAAATGTTTCTTCATGTGGTGAAAACTTTTTAAAAACCTTGAATTTTATCTTATATTCTTCCGTAAAAGGTTCAGAATACAAATTTTCCATTAATAATTTTTACTTCTTAAAACTATTAAAAACATAATAAGGCCTTGCAAAATTTTAAGTCTTTCCTTAATAAAGTTAATTGATATTAAAAAAATCCAATCAATTCTGTTAAAGAAAACTTTCCATGTTTATTTTTATTCTGATCCCCCTTGATCCCTCTTAGCTACACCCGTGACCAATATAAACCATCGAAGCCATACTTGAATTGGATTTTAATAAGCTGCACTCTCTCTCTCTCTTGTACTCGCATTCATGTGCGTGCCACATGGTAATCATGTTAAGTGTATGTGCGTATGTGTGTTTGTGTGTGTGGAGCAGCAAGAGATCCAAAAAAAGAAACAGTAGCGACTTGTATTTGGCTACCGTTGGTTGGATGCCAGCACGGTGAGTATATCATAAAAGTTTTTGAAGCACAACAAAAGACTTAACCCAATCCAAGAACACAGTAGGAAAATACATCAAAAAGTCATGTCGTCAAAAAGATGACGATGAGGAATCTTCTTTGAGACTCACCTGCCAGTCGATCCTTCACCGCCTGATGGGCCAGCGCCGCATGATGCAACGGTGGCAAGGCCCAAGTTAGTGGCGTACGTTGCGGCGGCACACGTAGAACATGGCCAGCCGCGGCTGCTGCTGCCGACGGATAAAGATGCGGATATGAGTACAAGGCGGCGGCACTGCCATACGTTGAGTTGGCAATGCTGGTTGCCAATTTATAGGCGGCCAGTTCATGTTCCGCCTCGGCTTGCAGCTCCTTTTCCTCGGCATTTCTATCCGAGTTGCTACTATTATTATTATTGTTGTTGTTGTTGTGGCTGTTGCTGTTGGGACTGCTGTTGCTGTTGTGCTGTATGCTATGGTTGTTGTTGTTGTTGGTCTCGAAGGGTTTGGAAAGCAACCTCGATATGCTGAAGGGCAGATTCTCGCTGGACGAGGAGCGCGTCTGTTCCGATTGAAGTGATTCACTGAAAAAAACGAAATGCAAATCGAAAAAAAAAACAAAGTTTGTTATTGGCTCATTAATATTAAAAGTGTCGCACGATAAGCACCAAAGACAGAGCGACGGAATGACAAAGAGAGACAGAGATAGAGAGAGAAAGAACAAATTATTAATTAATGTTGCCTGAACAAGAGTTTCGAGACCAGAGTTGCCCACACATAAAACATACAACGTTGTTGTTGTTGTTGTTGCTGCTGTTGTCGTTTTGCGATAAGGTGCAAAAGTATTTGGACCGCAAAACACGCAGAAATCATGTTTTCTACTTCTTTTTCTTCTTCTTATTGGTTACGCGGCGTATGCGTAATACATTGTGTCAATCTGTCTCTCTGTCTCTGTGTTTTGGCAAATTAAGTAATTATGCAAATGCAAAGTGCGAGGCATTTGATTTGGATTCTATATATTAATCATTCCAAGTCACGATCGTCAACTCATAGACTTTCCAATAAAGATGAACTAAACTAGTTTTAATATAATAATAATAATAATAATAATAATAATAAAGTGGCACATGGTTATGTATTCTGATCTGTCTCTCTCACTCTCACTGACACATTCCTTACGTTTTTATAGGATTTTTATAGCTGCGCTCTCTATTAAAATGTTAATACAATATATGCTTGCTTGTTGCTTGTTGCCACAAGCTGTGGCTTTGTGTCTCGCTTTGTGAAACTCGTTTAGACCCATTTGGGCATTGTTATCAGCGCGCGCTGTTGGCGCCTTGCTAATGTGCATTTTATCGTCATCGACTCTTTGCCAGCCAGCCAGAAAGCCAGATCCCCAATTCCCTGCTGCCCCTATTCCCTATTCCCCCCCAGGTCGTAGCTGTCCCCACCAATGTTCAATACAGGAAGTTTCTTTTGAGCGGCTGCCACAGCTATTTATTAGTGTTTAAGAGGTTTGTTCACGCCAAACCCAAATTGGTTCGATTGATATGAATGAAAGTGTATTTACGGGCCGTTTTCCTATTCAGCCTATTTGTCATCTACTTAACTATTCAAATGGTCATTGTGTCTTAGCCCAGACAATGTTTAAGTTATTTGAATACACATCTTTTGTACACTTCAATGGGTCGTTAAATTATGAAAAAGATCATAAAAGAATTGCTCTCGTTTTGGCAGACAAAAAAGATTTGATGATATAAACAAGTTGACGGCTTTTAGAATATGAATACAGTATTCATATTTTCTTTGGATAGAGAGAAAATCATATTAATTGTAGTATTTATTGGGTATTGTTCTTTATCTTTCATTGTTGAGTTTGCTATTGAAATTTTTTTCTTACAAACATCTTTCTACTGAATATAAGTTCAATTAGTTATGGTCTCATTTTTCCAGACATAGTACAACTCTTAGTCTTTCTCACTGTTATGTCACCTATGTGGGAACAAATCTATCCGTAGCAGGTTTCCTTCCTTCATTTTCCCTTAACATCAACTTCTTCAAAACATATTTGTATTTAGTTTGATTTTGTTTACCTAAGCGGTGTTTCTGATTCATCATAACAACTGCCACCATCCATATCCACATCGGAGCCGCTGCCACATGACATTCTCGAATCGGAATCGACATCAACATGTATTTCCTGCTCCTCAACATCGTCACCATTCTCGTGATCGTGCTCGTGTTCATCCTCCTCGTGACTGGACATGTTGACAATGAGTGGCGCCAATTTGAACACTAATGAAAAACCCAGATCAACACAAACTTAAGATTCTCACACTCAATTTGGCACACTTGGTCTTGTTTATGTATGTATATTAAATATTTCTTATATTTGCAACACTTTGACACTTTGAACAGCGTATCGCATTTGGAATTGTTGTAGTTTTAATTAATTTGATTTTCGCAACGCGACGACAACAGAAAATCGTTTAACCGACTCGATTCGATTCGACAAATTGAACGGACGCCGTTTGACAGTGTTTTTTTTTTTTTTGGTAGAGATCTGCGAGATCTCGGCAAATACAAGAGTTCCGTGCTTGGATGCGGTCGCGTGCTGGCGGGCGTAAACGCTTTTCATAAATGAATGCAACCAAACGAAAAATATGCCGACGGATACTCTCTTTCTCTCTCTGCCAGTGCCACTGCCACTGCTGCCGTTGCTGCCGTTGCCGCCGTTGTCGCTGCTGCTGCTGTGAAGCTTGTTAGTCAAATAATATCAAGCCCAAAGGCTAAGGAGCCACCCCGCTGGCAGCACACACAAACAAAACATATTTGAAACAAGTTAAACCAGTTCCGTTTGACGTTGGCAGCGACGCTTTAGTAGTCGCCGCTGCTTCCTTCCTATTTGGTTAACGTTAACGAGCCTGTTTTTGCCACCTTGTTTGAACCTAACCTACCATAATAAACGCTTGGCCAGCCCTCTCTCTCTCTTTCTCTCTCTCATTCTCTGTTGCTCTCTTCACTGCCGCCCCCGCTGTGCTGCACTGAGCTGAGCTGGTGGTTGCTCTTGGTTGGCCCGCCCCAGCCACAGCCAACTTCAACTCGCTCTCACACACGCGCGCGCTGTCTCGCCCCATCTCGCTCGCACTGATGGCAGCTCGCGCTGACATGCGCTGGGCTGGGCTCGCTCTCAGTTTTTGTTGCTCTGTGTGGAAAACAGGTTTCTGTTCTGCATGTTGCTTGGCAGCACTGGCCAACAATTGACGCAGTGGGCGTAACGCTGCCCGTATCCCATTGGCTGTTGGTTGGTGTTGCGAGTGGTGAATGGGGTGAGAGGGGAGCGGTGAGGGGGGGCAGACTGGATGGCGTACGGGGGTCAATAGTTGGAGCTTTTGCATTTGCGACGACATTTTAAATGGAAAACGTTTTGCTTTTGGGGTTTTTATTACGAATAGACGAGAGCATGAAGAGAATGTATTTTCATTTTGATTGTTTCTATTTTCGGTTTAGCCAGAGCATTTTGCTCCGCCATCTCATGCCAGCCGGCACAACCGAGACAAAGACAGAATGAGTGTACGTGTGTGTGTGTGTGCGAGTGTGTGCGAGTGTGTGTAGAAGAGAGAGTAAGTGAGAGCGGGTCAGAGAATGGCCTGGAGAAGTGCAAATGTGGCAGATTAATAGCACAATTGGAAATAGCAGCGTTTTGTCAGTTTGAGTTCACAATGCAATGGGACGGGGTGGATGACGGGGTGCGGTGTGCGGACTGGGCGGGTTGCATGGTGCGTGGTGGGTTACGGGTGTGGTGGTGCGCGATGGTGCGTATGTCTTTGCCTGTGGTCCACTTTACTGCAGATTGTTTTTTTTTTCTTCTTCTCTATTTTCCAATTGTCCGTCCATTGACAGCTGGTTGGCTGTGAGTTCTCTATTAGCGCTAGCATAGAAAAATGTTTAAGCTGCTATCTTCTGGCTCGGCATTCTGGCAGTCAGCGATAAGATATGCCCCCAATACGGCTGAGCCCCCCCTGCCCCCTTCTTTGCCATAGCTAGCTAGCTAATGTCTATGCAAAAATGGAAATTATTTTGTATGCTCGCATCGCTTTCCTGGAGTTCACTTAAAGGTTAATTGACAGTTTTATTGGCAAGTCTTGGCCTTGAGCACGGGTCCAGCACACCTCAGCTCAGCTCCACTCAGCTCAGGTGGAGCATCCTAAACAAGAATGCCTCGTCTTGATTGTGATTGTGGCATGGGGAATGGGTGGAAAGTAGCTTCTCCTAGAGATATATGTTGTGGCATGTGCCATGTACCAAACAACGCCAGAGAACTGAATTAGGAAAGAATGCAATGAACAGAGAGAGAAGGAGGCGTGGGGGAAGTGTTGGCTCTATCCTCTAGGCACCATTTGATCACCATTTCTTGCTTTTTTTCTCATGTTGCGCACAGCCCAAAAAATTAATCACAAAAATTCATTTTTCCACTTAGGAAACGTTTTTCGTAGTTTTTTTTTTCGTTTTTCGTTTTTGTTGGTACAAGCCATGCAAAATCATGGCCAACAATGAAACGCGCAATTACTGCATATTCAATTAAGCGCGTGAGGCCAACAACACACAGCAAAATACATTTTACACTGAACAAAAAGAATGGTGAACTCCAATTTTGTTCAAAAAATTGAGCTAGAAAATATGATAATTATTGTTTAATCAAGAAATATATATTAATAAGGGCTTAATAATAAAATTATAGAATACCAATATTTGATATATTGTTGAAGTAGTCAATAAGTATTTTATCTGAAGGAACACAGGATTAAATGATATTACTAAACTTGATTAGAAATGTATAAAGTCGTCAAAAGCCTTATTTCTTAAGTAAAAAGTAATTTGAATCTTTTATGGAAGCATTTTGTTAAAGGATGTAATTTTTTTTATATCAAAATTTTGTTAATAACGAAATGAAAAACATAAGGTTTAATTAGTTTATTAAAAAACATTAACTTATGAATTTAAGAATCTCTCCACAAACAAAGCTTGCAAATTTTTATTAATGATTATTCGGCTTTTTAGGTAGTTAACCAAGTAAAAGCATTTGATCAATATTACAGTGTTTTTCTCTCAGTGTCTGCATCTACATACAAAGTCATAGACAGATATACACACACGCTCATATTCAGATAGTAAAGGACTTTTTGCCAGTCACGACGCATCGCCATCGCCATCGCCATCGACGTTGTTCGTAGGCCTTGTAGCCAACTAATTGGATTTCATTTGAACAACAACAACAATAACAACAGAAAACTGAAACGAGCAACAATTGCCATAATAAAACAGCAACAATAACAACAACAAAAGGTCTCGACTTTGGCAATTGCAATGCAATTTTAATGCAAAATAAGAAGCGGGCCACATTTTTATTGCATTTTTACTTTTATTTCAGTTAATAGCATGCAGCAGCAACAGCAACAACAACGGCAACAATGGCAACAACAATAGCTTGCTTTGGCTGGCAGCAACAAGAAATTGGTGCTTGGTATGAATACAAAATGAGGCCAAGATGCCACCACAAGATGCAAGCAAGCCAGGCAACGTGATGGGGAATGGGGGAGGAGGAGATGGCAAAATTAGTATGCAGCAGCTTACTGCAGTCAACAGCAGAGGCAGCAACAGCAGCAGCAGCAACAGCGGCAACAACAAGAAAATGAGCTTACGATTTGCCCCAGCTTCAAGTTCCATTTTGGCAGGACTTGCCACTTGACTTTATTGGCAACTTCATGGAATATTCAGCAGCAAAGTTTTCGCGCAAGTGCCTCCAAATGGCCCACACACCGCCCCTCCCCGCCCACTTTCGTCTCTCCCTCTCTCTCCCACGCTGTTTTAGTTGCAGTGTGTTTGTGCCAGCTTCATTTCATATGCATTTTTATTTGGCTCATATACAAATGGTTGGCTTGACTTTCTGGCCAAGAGTGGGTGCTGGGCGTGTTTTGTGGCATGTCGTAGGGGGTTAGGTGGAAGGGGAGGGTATAGTATACAGCTCAAAATGTCACTTCAATTGCCAATACTGATTATGGCTGTCTCTGTCCGTTGTTGCGGATATTTTTATATGCGGCCAGCGGAGCGCTATTATTGGTGACAGTTTTACCTTTTATGGCGAATCTCTTTTCCCTCAAATGCCCAACGGCATAGTCGCCAGAGACACAAAGAGAGAGAGAGAGCGACAACAACGACACTGACAGAGATAGAGATACGGGATTCGATATGTTTGTATGTATTTGCCATTTGTGTGATTTCCCTCAACACGTTAAGTACATTTTCTTTTCTTTTCTTTCATTCCTTCCTTCGTTCATTCTCTCACTGGTTGAGGGGGGCAGAAGAAGCAAGGCCCCCCTCAGAACCTTCAAGATTGCTTTCCGAAATTCTTTTCGCCTGTCCACACTTGATACGGGATCTATGCGTGATTTTGTTGGTAAATTGACCACACAATTTGCTATGCGATAAATTAACACATTAATTATTTAATCGCCAATGTGTGTGTGTGCGAGTCTCGTGTGTGTTTGTGTGTGTCAGTGTGTGTGTGGGCGTGTGTAAGCTTGTGGGAACTGCTTGAATTGGTTGACTTGTTGAACACTGATTGCCTCTTGGAAGCACTGATTTGCTCTAGAGTGAGAAATCTTCTTCAAATCGATTAAGAACTTTATTGACTTTGTCTAGAGTTAACATTTGTTCTAAGAGCTAAACATTTATTTTTATAGATTTTTAACAAGCTCGTCTGTCTTTATTTATGAACGCGTCGATCTTAGGAACAGATTTTTTACATAATCTCTCTTTATTCCTAGTCATAGTAAGTTTATTTCAAATTTTCGATAACTTTATATCAAGTTTACGATATACACATGTAATCGATAACAAAAATCTAAACAAAATCTTGAATTTCGAAAACTTGAATATGAGGATTGAAATCATTTACAAAATATGGAAAATCAAGGCAATTTATATTGAAATCGATTAAGAGACACCGGAAATATGAAGCCATTAAGCATTGGTCCGGTAGTGCAGGTATGTGTATGTCTGTCAGCCCAACCGTCTGTCCGTCCGTATGGTAAAGGGTTAAAGATATCTTCTAGTCGAGCTTTCTTACTTGTTTTAATTAAATTACTTTACCATACATATTTAAATCAAGTCAAAAAAAGACTTCACTTTTATTTTTACTCCAGCATAATAATCATTGCATAAGAGGTGTGTTCTTAATTAATTTCGCACCCAGTCTACGCGCAACAACCACTGATTTTTATGTTGCCACACACACACACACACACATGTGAGCACACACACTAATACGCAATTGTATTCATGTTATATGTACAGAAATGTACAAACATGAATATTGTATGCGCTATATGGGCATTTTTAATAAGTAACCGATTTTCTTTTTCCACGCAAGCATTCGCTTTTGTGGGTACCCTTAGTAGCTCGTTGTTGGGGAGTCATAATCCCCCCCCACTACCTTGGACTGTGCCCAAGCTTGAGCAGATGCCCCTTCAACAATTTGGAATGCGCCATTTTGGTCGTTTTATAAATTAAATATGCTTCTCGCGCAATTTCAGCCTGCGATTGTTTCTCATACTCTGTAAAATCTTTTTTCAGAGAAGTATAAGCTTAGCAATCAAATCATTTAATCATGAAATCATCTTGTGTTTGTGTATTGAACAAATAAAACCTCAGCAAGTCTAAGCAAAAAGCTTTCTATGTACATGTGAAATCTCAATCAAAAGCTTGTGTAATACTTAATACTTATCCTTTAACATCTTACTAGTTACAGGGTATTTGATGTTTTATACAGAAAAACAACATTTGACTTCTCTGGCTTTGCTTTTGGTTTGGCCGCAAACGCAAATTTGGCACAGTTTTTTCGAGCCTGGTTAAATATAATACAATGGGGTTGTTATGGTTTGGGAGTTAAGTTCAGTTGGGGGTTGGAACCTTGAGTTTGGGTATTTCGTGTGCTTTGTAAATGTGCGACACGCCGTTAAGCAGTTCATTTGTAGGCTGTTTTCGTATGATTACAAACAATTTCCGTTGTGTTCCCTTCAAGTTTGTGCGATTAGCTGCAATATTTATGGATCCTACTTAGCTCTTTTACAGGGGAGGGGAGCAGCCATGATTTTTATTGCCCCAAACGAGTGTGTGGGTGGGTGAGTGAGGGGAAAGAGGGACTTGTTTTGGGGTGCTTGTGTGAGCTTGATATGTGATTCATAAATCTGCTTTTCGAGTCTGAATTGTGTGTTGCTCTTAAAAGCTAATACCATTTATTTACTTTTTTTTTTGGCACATTTCACTAATTTGTATAACAACTTTGTTTACTCAGGGGGTATTTCCAGTATTTTATGGCTTTCATGAGGCATAAAACTAATTAAATCAGCTACGATCGTAAAAAGAACAACTCAGACTATCATCGCTTTCATTCATTTAACTCTTTTCAGCGACACATTAAACGCCTCCAGTCAACAAACCTAAACAAAAGCCCGAAAAAACCTATACATATAAACATATTTACATTAAATATTTGGAAAGTAAATTATAACATTAAAAACTCATAAAAATGCACACAAACTGTTTCAACTTTGTTTGTTTCGTTTCTTTACAGAAAACGAAATTCTGATATATGATTTGAATGAAAAATAAAAATAAAAAATCGAACTCACGACACATTACTGATTTGCATATATATACAAACTGGCTAAAAACTTAATGGATTATAATCGCTTTGATTGAAATATATTCACATAAATACTGGTTGTACACTTGCAAAAATAATCGATTAACTTTAAACACTAGAATGAAGTTTCAAGATTTTTTGAAATATGTTTCTATGTTAAAACTTCTAAAGATGAAATTAATAGCTTAAACTTATTTTGTGAATAACTAAGCCCACTTTTTTCGATTTGTTTTTCTTTTTCAGTTTTTTCTTAGAATTATTAAAAGTTCTATATCATCTTCAAATATAGGTAAAAAACTAGGAATATTTTGATTTGATTTGTTTTTTTGTAACAACATTTTTCTCTAACTGTATTTGTGTTCAAATCATTTACATAAAACGACACCTCTTTAAGTGTTTAGAGAGCTGAGTGTAGTTGGTTTTTCGGAGTGTGAGTCTCTTATCTCAACTACCCAAGTTAATTGCTTAATCTGTGTGCGAGAGGGCAAATCCCAAAAACCCCTTATTAGATTGCTGCTTGGGTCGGTTAAGCGACTTTTACCTGTAACTTATGCTCTTCTTCTTTGTATGAGTCATGCTGCAGATCTACCTTCCTCTCCATCTCCTCTTCTCTCTTATTTTCTCTGGTTTCGGTTTCGGAGAGCAATTTGCTTATCGAGACGAGAAATGCGTGTCTCCTGGCGGTGGCTTCAATAATTTTTATAGCCCACGACGTTTTTTTTTTTTGCCGCTGAAACGTTGGTCTGCAATCAATTAGCATTGTGACCTGTTTTACTCTCTTCTCTCCACTCTCTCGATCTCTATGTCTCTTCTTTTCCCTCTTGCCTTGGCATACCAACTTCCCGGGCGTTATCAGTTTGACGCGCTTGTTAATGAACGAGCCAGGTTTTCCTCTCATATTTTGATACATCGATATATTCACTGATTGACTGACTGTATTGTTTGTTGTTGTTGTTCTTATTTGTTTCTTAAAAGCTTTTTGGCTTAATATGCTTTTTAAATGCTAATTAAAATGTATTTAAGTGTATTTGTTGAGGGAGCAGCTCATTAACCGATTCGCAATTTGCATATAAAAATGCACTAAAATAAAATTGTTTAAATTCTGGAATTGCGAATTGTTGTTGATGATGTCAAATATTATAAATGACTTGCACTTTGCGCAACGCAATCATTTTTCAAGTGCGCCGCTGCCTACGACATTGAATAACACAGGAAAAAAAATGGGAAAATAAAAAGAAGTTTCGTGTAACAAATGAATATTTTCATTTTTTCTGGCCGTCTTTTCCCAAAACAATTAAAAATGGCAATGGTGGGCGAGTGAGAGCGGGCGATGGACGAAAGGCGAAGGGCTTTCTGAATCCGACAGTCTCGTTCATCATCCCGAAATGCATTTTAGTCGAAATTAAAAAATCTTGTGTACCCTGTGGAGCAAAAATACGACGCCACGACGGGTAATATGAAAACGGTAGTCCGTGAATCACAGTTCATTAATTTCAAATGGCCTTAATGCTACACTGAAGCAGGTTCAGGCAGCTTAGTAAAGGTTCTTGTTGTTTGGACGGGCAAAGCTTCAGGAGAGATAAAGTAAGAGAGAGAGAGAGAGGGGCATGAGCGAGAGATAGTCAAGCTTGTCCTTTGGCTGACTGACGTATATGGAGCTGCTTGGATTTTCATGAAGCGGTTGACGTTGCAACATCAAATCCCAAGACTCGGCCCACACAGGCTTTTCACAACATCAACAGGAACACAAGAGCAACGATTCAAGCCACAAGAACTACTACTTCCCTGTGAAATATTCATTACTTAGCTAGTTACAAGAATCACCTCTATATATGGAAACAGTTGCAATAAATATTTTAAGAATTTAAAGAAAAGTTATCATTGTCTTTACAATAATATTTATTCATTTGTAGAAGAAGTAAAATAAGTTGAATAAACTTATTGACGAACCGAAAAGTCTAACCAAATGCCTCCCTTCAATTTTGCATCAAAGGCAGTGTTATCATAGACATTATCCTTGCGCGTCTTTGGATTGACGCTAACATTAAAATTGGTTAAAATTTCAACAAGGGCTGCTTTAATCTGTGCCAATGCAAAACGCATGCCTGCAATAAATAATATCATATAATATATATTTCAAATAATATATTATTAAAAAAGTTTCCAACAAACCTATGCAAATGCGTGGACCATCACCGAAACCCATATAGAGACCACGATCCCGATGCGTTTTGACTGCATTGGGGTCCAGGAAACGATCCGGTTGATACTCCTGTGGGTTGGGAAAGTGATCCTCGTCGAGCATTAGGCAAATATGTGGCACAATAATGGTAGTTCCCTTTTCCACCTTTATGCTACCGCCATTTCTATTGGGCAACTCAATGTCCTTGGTGCACAATCGGTTGGATTGCGTAATTGGTGGAAAAAGTCGAAGAGCCTCTGCGGAACAACATGTGTCAATTGATTAACCTTAGTAAGAAGCTTCTTTTTTGTGACACTTACCATGTATACATGCATCCAGGAAGGGTAGATCGTTGAGCTTATCAAAATCAATAAAGCCTTGATCATTCAGATGCTCTTGTATCTCCTCTCGCAGTCGCTGTTGAATTTGGGAATCTCTTCCCAGGAGCAGCAAAGTATGTGATAGAACAGAAGCAGTCGTCTCGAATCCATCGATCATAAAGGTCATGGTGTAGGCAGATAACTGTTTTGTGCTCAAGTTACGCTTCTTGGCCAGCTGCAAAACAAAATCGAGGAAATCAACTCGCTCCAACTGCTTTCCCTCTGCCAATTGACTTTGACGAACATCAATCGCCGTCTGCATCAAATCGATAAAGAACTTTTCTATTTTGGGTGGTATAAAACACAACTTTTTAATTTTACGCAGTGAGGGAACCATGGTCACTATTAGAGAACTCAGTATAATTGTCCATGACGGGGAGAAAAGTGCCTTGGTGTTGGCCAGCACTGGTGTGGGATTATCAGTGAAGCTTTGAGCACTCAAACCCAGAACGCAATCGGTAACCATTTCAGTGGTGAAACAAAGGGCAAGCTTATAGTAGAGAACAAAGATTATATGGGGTTTTTAATTGTCCAAAGTCAAGCTACTCACATCCTTGCCATTTACGCCTTCGGGCGCTCCTATGCGAATCTGTTTGTGAATAAACTCGTTTAACTTTTTGCATACCTGATTGGTAACGGGATATACCGCTTTGACCTGGGAAAAAAAGAGAATCTTATCAATAGACTAATTCCAGAAGTTTAATATAAACAAACTTACACGACTTATGGTTAGCCCGGGTGATATGTCCGAACGACGTTCTTTCCATGCCTCGCCCGTCATTGCAAACATATTGTTGCCAAATATGTAATCAGACTTCTCATCAAGCATAGCGGATAACTCATTATCCTGAAAGCTCTTGAAATCCGAAACGAATACGCGATGTGCCATCTCCGGGCTGACAACGAACAGCTGGGGAGCTCGTCCCGTAAACATGCCAACAACATCATATTGTTGCTTGTATTTACTGAAAAGCAATAGAGCTTAGTTTTTTGAGAGTGGTCGATTCTCGCTGGAATCTCTCATTCTTACCGATATATATCCATAAAATCGTAAGTGTAATGTCGCTTCATTGTAAACATGCTTGGCGTGTTGCCTGTCAAAAGTCCTGGCTTAGGACCAGGAACCTTTCGCTTGCGCCAATGGTTCAAATTCCACACGAGAAATACATAACACAGTGAAACTAATATCACCAATAAAATGATTGTTACCCAAAACATGTTTTCAGCTCTTCGTATTGGTGTTTTAAGCAGCAATTGTTTATTCCAACTGTTTTAATTAATACCAACTACCCGAGTATTTATAGATTAAGTTATTGTTTTTAGATAATATTGGTATATCGTAGGTTAGTTTCATGATAAGGTGCTTTGAGCTTATCGCTTTCTATGGCAAATGCTGCAACTAAACGTAAATTTTTGAAAATTTGATCTTATCAGTGGACAAATATAGCCCATAACGAAAAATTTAACTCTTCACCATCGTTTTTTTGATAACCCTAATCAATAATGCAATTACAGTTAACATTTTAAAAGCGTTTTGATAAACGGCTTGTGCAAGTATTAATAAAAGGTTTGTTTTGAGTTTTGAAGAATTTAAGGACTTAAAAATGTATGAATAAATCTATGGAAGAAAGAGGAAAAGCATACATTTAAATTGTATTTGCTTTAGTCAAATTCTGTTCAAAATCGATTAGAATTGATAAGCAATCGGCACCGGTCCAACGGATTGATAATTTAAATTGATAATTTATGAATATCCGAATAAATTCTATGTATGAAAACAGTGGAAATAAATATTTTAAGAGTTTGAAGAAAAGTTGACATTGTTTTTACTATTAAATATACATATATAGAAGAAGTAAAATAAGTTGAATAAACTTATATCATTGACGAACTGTAAAGTCTAACCAAATGCCTCCCTGCAGTTTTGCTTCAAAGCCAGTGTGATCGTAGACATTATCCTTGCGCGTCTTTGGATTGACGCTAACATTAAAATTGGTTAAAATTTCAACAAGGGATGCCTTAATCTGAGCCAATGCGAAACGCATGCCTGCAATTAGAAATATTATATAATAGCATTAATCTTATTAAAAAAGTTTCCAACAAACCTATGCAAATGCGTGGACCATCACCGAAACCCATAAAGATGCCACGATCTCGATACATTTTGACTGCATTGGGGTCCAAGAAACGATCCGGTTGATACTCCTGTGGATTGGGAAAGTGATCCTCGTCGAGCATTAGGCAAACATGTGGCACAATTATGGAGGTGCCCTTTTCCACCTTAATGGTACCACCATTTCGATTGGGCAACTCAATGTCCTTGGTGCACAATCTTTGGGATTGCGTAAGTGGTGGAAAGAGTCGAAGAGCCTCTGTAAAAAAAAAGTGAAAAAGAAAATTGATTAATGCTAATGAAGAACTTCCTTTTTTCCGACACTTACCATGTACACATGCATTCAGGAAGGGTAGCTCGGTGAGCTTATCAAATTCAATGAAGCCTTGATCGTTTAGATGTTTTTGCATTTCATCTCGTAGTCGCTGTTGGATTTGCGGATCTCTTCCCAGGAGGAGCAAAGTGTGTGCTAGAACAGAAGCAGTCGTCTCGAAGCCATCAATCATAAAGGTCATTGTATGAGCAGTTAGCATTCTGGTACTCAGGTTCCGCTTCTTGGCCAGCTGCATAACAAAGTCAAGAAAGTCAACTCGCTCCACTTGCTTTCCCTCTGCCAATTGACTTTCACGTACATCAATCGCTGACTGCATTAGATTGACAAAGAACTTCTCTACGTTTGTTGGCACAAAACGCAACTTTTTCACTTTACGCAGTGAGGGAACCATGGTCAATAGTAGAACATTCAGAATAGTTGTCCACGACATCGAAAATAGAGCTTTGGTATTAGCCATCACTGGTGTGGGATTATCAGTGAAGCTCTGAGCACTCAAACCCAGAACACAATCGGTGACCATTTCAGTGGTGAAACAAAGGGCAAGCTTTGAAATAGTAGAGTAAAAAAGGTTAGACGGCCCTGTTAATAATCCAAAGTCAATCTACTCACATCCTTGCCATCGACGCCTTCTGGTTTTTCCATGCGAATCTGTTTGTGAATATACTCGTTCAACTTTTTGCATACCTGGTTGGTAACGGGATACACCGCTTTGACCTGGAAACAAATAGGAAACTTAGTAATCAAACTAATTCAAATAGATCGCCATGAACTTACACGACTTATGGTTAGACCGGGTGTTAAATCCGAACGACGTTCTTTCCAAGCCTCGCCCGTCATTGTGAACATATTGTTGCCAAATATGTAATCTGACTTTTCATTTAGCATAGTGGATAACTCATTATCCTGAAAGCTCTTAAAATCCGAAACGAATACCCGATGTGCCATCTCCGGGCTGACAACCAACAGCTGAGGAGCACGACCCCAATAAATGCCAACAACATCATATTGTTGCTTGTATTTACTAAAAAGCAATAAGATTTAGTTATAGTAGTTGTCAATTCTCGCTGAATCTCTCATTCTTACCGATATATATCAATAAAATCGCAACTGTAATGTCGCTTCATTGTGAACAAGCTTGGCATGTTGCCTATCAAAAGTCCTGGTTTAGGACCAGGAACCTTTCGCTTGCGCCAATGGCTATAATTCCACACGAGAAATACATAACACAGTGAAACTAATATCACCAATAAAGTAATTGTTACCAAAAACATTTTTCAAAGTGTTTGAAGCAGCAATTTCAGTTTGTAACTATTTTACTGAATACCAACTACCCGAGTTTTTATAGATTTTTATTTTTTTTATTATAGATAATATTGTTATATCGTAGGTTAGTTCCATGATAAGGTCCTTAAGCTTATCGGTTTCTGTAATAAATGCTGCTGTAACTAAAATTCAAATGATGAAATTTTGATCTTATCAGTACGTGACTATATTAACATAAGGCCCATAACTACAAATTCAAATGTTCAAAATCTATTTTTTGCTACACGAGTATTTATAGATTAGTTTTTATACCGTTAACACATTAAAAAAACAGGCAAATAGAAGCTTCTCGACCCCATAAAGTATATATAATCTTGATCAGCATCAACAGGCGAGTTAGTATAGCCATGTCCGTCTGTACTCATTCAATTTCGATAACTTTTCAGGTCTACGATATACATATGAAATCCATAACAATAAAATACTGAATTTCGAAAAATTTAAAAATGGTTTTTAAAAACCTTTACAAAATAATGAAAATCAGTTAAAGTTTAATTAAAGTCGACTGAGAAAAATCCGAGTTATATGTGTATGTCTGTCAGTCCGACAGTTTGTCCGTCTGTATGGTTAAGGGTTAAGGGTATCTTTTAGTCGAGCTTACTCGACTAGAGCCTTTTTACTTGTTTTATTTCAGATAGTATAGCCCATATCAAAAAATTTAACTGTTCACGATCGATTTTTTGATAACTCTTATCAATAATGCAATTACAGTTAACATTTTAAAAGCGTTTTGATTAACGGCTTGTGCAGGTATTAATAAAAGGTTTGTTTGGAGCTTTAAAGAGTGAATTTCAGGACTTAAAAATTATCTATGGAAGAAAGAGTTAGCATCAAAGAAATCAAGGAAACCAAATCTTTAAATTGTATTTGCTTTAGTCACATACGGTTCAAAATCTTTTGGAGTTGATAAGCAAATCGCCCCGATCAAACGGATTGATAATTTAAATCGAATTTCTTTCTGGGTGCACACATAAGCAACCACTTAGGACAACAACAATCAGCGGGCCAGGTGACAAAGTCTGATGTATTTGTAGCTGTCTCTTGTTACCTACCTCTCTACTAATCTCCCTTGAGGGTGGGGGTTTGGATCGACTTGTCCATTACACCCACACTCGCACATTTTGTATTGTCGTTGTCCAATTGCTCGGGGTAATGGATTGCAAAGCGCAGCTAATAACTTAGGCAACTTAGCACCGGCAACGGGCGACATAAGTGTGCCAAGTGTGGCATAAAGTCATTGGCTCCAACTGCAAAAGGAGGGGGGAGGGCAATTAAGCACACTCACACACACTTACACATACTCCAACCACAAAACAGTTCTTAATGACAGCGATGAGCGAGGGGGGAGGGAAGACTGGAGTTGCGTTGACCACGTGTGACAAATTGACGCTTTTTAATTTTGCGCCAGCATCAGACACAACACCACTTAAAAATGTAAAGCGCCACACGAATCACCAACAAACGATCCACCTTGAAACGAACGAATCGAGTAATACGAATCACGCATACGCCGCGTTGTACCCCTCCATACCTCCCAAACTCTCTTCGCAATGAAATTGGGGCTGGCACATTCTGTAAATGGCTTACAGGCTGCCGTTGTCAACTGATACTGATTGACGACGTTGTTTCTGATTGTTGTTGTGGTTGCTGCTTGCTTGCTTGTTGTTGTTCTTGTTGCATGTTGTTGTTGCTGCTTGCTAAAAAAGGTGTTTTCATTTTGAATGCAAAAACCGTCGCCTTGATTAATTGCCTCGCACAAGCATCGCCTGGGTTTTGTCCAGCAGGCAATAAGTCCAAGTGTTATACATTTGTGTACAAGTACACAGAGAGAAACAAACTTAAGTTGTTTTCTTATCAAAGTTAGAGTTTAGTTAAGAATTTGAAGCGAACTTCAAGTGTGAATTTAATGGGATAGAAAAATTGTTATTAAGCCCTATGAGATCTTGATCCAAAATGCGGGAAATATCGGCTGAAATCATGGATTAAAGTAGAATATAGTTAAATACAGCTCTTAAGTATCTAAAAACACTTAAACTTAAAGCAATGTGCGAGAGAAACCAAAATTACTCCTTACTTCTTTTTTTTTCTGTGTAACTATTGAAAGCAACGGAATCTGACTTCAACTGCAATACCAAATGCAATTCCCGACTCCAGACTCCTGTGACTCTACTTTATTTAACAAATGATGTGCATGCCTTGTGCGCTGATAATGATGAGAGAGACCAGAGAGAGCCTGTTTGGCTCGGACTTCTTGGTGGAGCTGGGTTCGGCCGTGTCTGCCAAGCCAATCAAAATGTTAACGACACTCTCAATACAGTTATCACAGCAGCGTCAACTTCGATGATATGTCGAAGGGGGGCGGGAGGTGTGTGCTAAGAGTAGGTAGTCAAAGTCAAGCGAGCTCAGTCCACTTGATCGAGCCTTTTAACATTTCTGCTTGTTATAGTTGTTTTTGTTGTTGCTGGCGTTGCTGTTAAGTTGTCATTTCCATTATGACCATGTCGCTTTAGCATTTAACAAATAGTTGAGACATTTACAAGCATCGATAAGAGCCAGAGCCAGAGCCCGCTGGCAACTAAGCGAGGGATTCAGCTCAAAATGCAACGAAATCGAACGAATGGAACGATTTGTGTTAATGTATTTAGATTTTGGGTATTAAGCCAGCGGCTAATTTATGTCGCTTTTAAATGGTCAAGCCAAGCCAAAGCTTAATATTCATAAGGCTTTGTTCGCGACAAACACACACGCTCTGTCAGACATTAATCAAAGGCAGCGCAGCCATAAGACTCATAAATAACTTAACTCCAAGTTATGGCCAAAGTCATGGGCCAATCATTGGCCAAGGCAGCAACAACGGCCCACACACCAAAAACACTCAGCCCCCTTCTCTAGCCATAATAATTGCCAGGCGCTTTTGACATGCTAAAACATGATAATATGACAGACGCGACAAGTCAGCGGCGCATCAAGAACTTATCAAAGACAGAACACACCGGATGTGTGCTAGATGTGGCCAAAGGGGGAACCTAGGGATATGCAAGTGCACGGCGAGAAAAAACTAACTAAGTTTGGAATACCTGAAGTAAAGAAAAACTTTCTGATTACTTTTTTAAAAAAGTTTAAGATTAGTTTTAAACATGACAGATAAGAAATTCTTCTCTATATACATCGAAAATCATATTTATTGTCAGTGTCTTTCTCCTTGATAACTTTAAAGCTTAGTATGATATTTCTTTAAGTGTAGCTCTGCGCTTGAGTGGCGCCTATTGTCTGTTGACCTTTTTTTATGTTTCTATACGGAGTGTTGACAAACGAAACAAAAACCGAAAAATATTATCAATTGATAATGTGCAGCAAATTGTGGGCATTAAAAACATATCCAAAACAGTTTTGGTAATTTATCAAAAAAGATATGAGAGCGGAACGGTCTTTGAGAGGTGGGCGTTATTGTTGATATAGAGAGCTAATGAGAGACAGACTGTAACAATTTGAAAACCATTTGTCAAGCATAAGAGAGTGAGATAGATTGATACAAAGAGAGAGAGAGGGAGCAACCATATGGTCAAGACTTCCTTTTTTATTCGGTTATTAGAACTGTTCAGCACATAAATCATTCTTGTTGATCGGTTTCCGTGAATCGATTGACTAAAGAGGAAACAAGAGGAAAGACTTCAACAAAAAAAAAAAAACAATATGAAGAAGAAGAAAGAATCAGCAACTCGCAATCAGTAAAAACACTTCCGATGATTTGTTGTAGCGATCGATTAGCCATTTATTGAAGATCTTTCAACCTCCATTTTAGAGATATGTCGATGATGATGCCAATGATATTGTTGGCGATAATGATGATAATGATGATGATGATTATGATGCAACATCACACGTACACAGAGTAAAAAGAAACCTTTGCGTAATTTGCACAAAACGTTTTGTTTGAAATTGAAATTGGTTTTCTTTCGTCAGACAATTTAACCGCAAAGCGAGTAAAACGATAGTCGTCATCGTCATCGTCGTCGTCGCCGTCGTCGTCGTCGACCATTATGAAAAGATGCTTGAGAATTGTGTGAGAGATTTCTGTGTGCCTTGTGTGTTCTGTGTTTTCAAGACAACTGAGAATTAATTCGAGCATGCGAATGCGAGGCAAATGTTAAACTTTCAGTACGATTTAGCATACCCTACAATGAGCGAACTATATAATTGGACACGGCGCATCAGGCAAGCAGGCACGTTTCGTATTAACAAAATCGTCCAAAGATAGGGATAGTCAGTGAAACAAGAGAGAGTAAGAGAGAGAGAGAGAGAGAGAGAGAGAGAGAGAGGGAGAGAGGGAGAAGGGGCGACTGAGGTAGAGTGCAACGGTCAAAAGCATGCAATTGGCTATGAAAATGATATGGCAAATCGTATACACAGAATGAATGAATGGTATTCAGATTCGCCTTCGCATTCAACATTTGCATTCACCACGAATCAATTTCAAATAGCTATCCATCATTATCATCATCATCATCATCATCATCATCATACCAAATGATTATTACCATCATTATGAAGAAGTCATCGCTGACTGATTGCCGCAAAATCATTTCGACCAACAACAACAACAACTATAAAAAGACTCATTTGAGCTGTTGTTGATGAAAACGATTTTAAATTATTTTATTTCAATTGCAAAATTGTATTGGCCGACTTGGCTTTATTCAGGCTTCAAGCAACGGGCTTTAGCTGCAGCTATGCTTGGTTGGTTAGCTTTGGCTATGCATCTGTATATATCTTTATATATATGTTTTTATATATATGTATGTATATATGGCTATAAATGTGGCTATGGCTGGCTTGTATCGCCTGCCAACTGGCAACTGAGGCTGCCGCATGGCTATATCAATTTTTTGCGCTTTTTCTGTTTTATTGCTACTCCATTAAAATTGAATTGACTTTTTGTTGGCTATTATTGTTTTTGTTGTTGTTATTGTTGTTGTTATTATTGTTGTTGCTGCTGGTGTATTGCCTGTTAATGTTGAAAATATAATAATAGTCATTACGCGCAAAACAGAAACGATTGTGCGATTGATGTTAAATTAAAAATTATTGATAATTGCATCTTACACCAGCTACAAAATGTTTGTATATCGTTAATGTGATAGAGGGAATTTTTGAATATATCAAATATTTTGTTCGAAATATATATTTTATTTAAATGTGTTGCTTAACTAAAATCAAAGAGGATAAAAATACTTTTTTTTTTTTTTTTGTAGAGAATGAATTAAATAAACATACATTAAGCTTTGAAGTATACATTTTTTTTTGTATTTATACGTTTTGCGTCAAGGAGGCAAACGGAAACGGTTATTACACTTTTGTCGGGTGATACGCTCAGAAGAAAAAGGTAGTTGTATTGACTCAACTGCAGCTTACCAATAAAAATGAAGCATACTTTTAGGGTCACATGGAAAACGACATGCCATATACTTGAAGATATTCTAAGGACAAGTAGCATTAGAAACTGTATTAGTTTACTATACAGAAATTCATTTATTGATTAAAGAGTAATAATATTTATAATAAAATTTATTTTATACATTTCATGCCAGAGCTATCAAATTTTTAGCGTTAACCTGCTTGAAAAGCAGTAAAAATACGAGCGAAGAAGTAGTATGTAAAGCAGTTCAGATTGACAGTCGCAACCAATAACACTAGGTGGCGCACTTAGTATAGCACGGGGCTGTGTCTTGGCTAACTGACTTGTATGTGACCATAACTTGACGAAAGTAGTTTCACTGTACAGTTAACCGAATCAATAACAATTGATCGAAACGCTTACAGACTGCTGCAACTGGTGATTCCTTGACAGGAAATCGATAGAGAACGAATTTCCTTGTAAAGGTAATGTAAACAAAATATTTCAACATTAAACTTATCCTTACATATTCACAGTGCAACTAAGAGTCGAATAGGTTTTTTCGCATAAACTCATAAATGGCACACACACACACACACAATCTGGCATCAACAACTGGCGTACAGCTGGTATACATATATGTATATACCTCTCTAGGGTAGAAGCATTGCAGTCAAGCCTCATTAATAGCCGCCAGTTTTACATGGACCGCCCTGATGCTCCTCCGTTCGGGAGTCATCCAAATGCAAATGCTTTTGATTCTCATGTGATTGTTTTAAATTAGGCGATGTCAATGAAGACTCACGCTCTCTTTCACTCTCGCTCATGCTGTAACTCGCTCTCTTAGCATGCGCAAATTGTGCGGTAATTGAAGTGGAACGGTAAAAGCAGTTGGCAACGCAGTCGGCAGCGACAGCAGCGGCAGCAGCAGCAGAGATTTACGCTGGCAGCAGAACACTCATACGCACCGTTGCTGCTGATGAAGGGAAATGATAATTACAGCAATACATACACACACTCACTCACTTACACATACGAATACAACTGCAATTTTTGTGGAAAAACGTCCATAAATAGCAACAATCTCATTAAAAAAATCTTCACCAAGGGCTCTCTAATGAGCACAACAACAACATCCACAAATCGACTCCAGAAACTAAAGCTTAAAGAAAAAAACACAACAAAATGTAATTATATCGCATTATTTGTCATTTCGAGCAAATGAATTGAAACAAATTTAGTGTGACAAATGAATTGTTTATGTGCGTGTGTACAAATATACATACATAATATGTTTGTACTCTACATATGCTCTATATATGTATGTGTATGTAATGTCTATGTCTATGTCTGTGTGTGAGATACAGTCAATTTATGTTTGGCTTTCTAGCCAATTTCATTTCACGTTCTGTGTGCCATAGAATTGTGCCTTGCTTTTTGTGTTTTGTATTTTTTGACTGATTCGTATCTGTTTGGCCATCTCTGGGGCACATTTACCTAATTCAACTTTATGAGCCATGTCTAATTACCAAATGAATTGTGCAATTATTTATTTAGCTCTTTTTTCTATGTTTTTTTTGCTTATTAATTGGCTGCCTTACTAATGAGCCCGTCCAATGCAAAAGTATAGCTAAACCAGCTAAAAATGAGATGAGTCAGCTTTGTACACGAATTGACCAACTGACTGGCTGAATGATTGACACAGGACTATAGACATAAATGTCATGAGTTATGATCGAAGCTGATCCGGCAGCTTGTGGTTGAGAGAACTCATCGATATGCCCATATTGTCTGAGTGGGCTTTCGGCCATCATTCATCAATGCGTGTTATTTGCGGTTATTGAGCACAACGAGCAGCGCAGTTTACAATGTTGCCAGCAACGCTAGCAGGAAGCAGCCACCACAAAAGAGCCATTTATGCAAAGTGCTCAAGCATTTAATGCTGGTTGGGGTTGGGGTTTGGGTTTGGTTTGGTTGGGTTTGTTCCTCGCCTGCTTCGCTCATTGTGCAACTCATTAGCACTTATTAATATTAAGTGCAGTCAAAAGGGTTTCAAAGTCATGGCAGAGTACACTTGGAAAAATATATGTAAACTAAGCGCAGACTAAACAATCGTTAAATGGAAATAGGTGAAAATCCTAACTTTAGCCTAGACTCAAACCTTAAATAAAAAAAATGTACACAAAAGTTGTTCAATCATTGTTTTCTTTGAGTGTAGGCGGAAATGAGGGCCCTTAGATGTTTGCTGTGTTACAAACTGTGAGCTACAAATTGTAAGTGCAACAGCAACATTATCATCATCAACAACAACAATAACATGAAAAGTTGGCAGCTGAAGTTGTTGGTTGGCTGCTGCTGCAGTTGTAATCAGCAACATTTCAGCAATTGTCAGTTACAGTTGTAGTTGTTGTGGTTGATATGCCGCTTGTTGCAGCTATCATTGTTGTTGATGTTGCTGTGCGGCAAGTGTGCAGTGGCGCGTGTCGCTTCCACAAAACAGAGAAACAGTCAAAGACACAGAAACAGACACAAAAACACAGAAACTAAAAATGGCGACCAATTAACGTGGCTGCCATATTTGTTTTGTTTTCATGTTTTACTTCTCTTCCTTTGTTGTTGTTATTGCTGTTGATGTCTGTTGCCGGGCAATAAAACATTTCCATTATTAGCCCGGCCAAAGCCACCACCAATCCATTTAAGTTAAACCAAAAAAACACAAAAGCAAAAAAAAAGCTGACTGCAGTTTCATTGATTTTTTCATTGTTCTTGATAATGGTTGTGTTTGGTCGTGTCAGTAGGCAGTTAGTTGAAATTCGAGGCAGCTGTGCCCCAAAAAACGAACTTCTTTTTGGAGACACGCCTCTTTGCAGCAACCACAACCCACGAACACTTCACACTTTCACACAAACAGGCAACAACAGACTTAAACTCCAAAGGATGCAAACAAATTAAAACAAATTGGTCAACACAATTTCATTATAAAAGCAATAGCCACACACACACACACACACAAACACACACACACGCAGAGCGAAAGAGTGAAGAGACGTGACTCAAATTCACTCACACATCACATTAGGGGCAGCTGCAGGCGCCGTCAAATCGATTATCCTTTCGTTGGGGCACCCAATCCTTTTGCATATATAGGTTTTTATACGTGCCGCACCTGTTGTCATGGTTAATCGACAGGCGCATCAGTAAAACATGGAACGTTCTTGTTTCCATTTTGATCTTGCTTTCGGCTCTATACTAAATGCTGTTAGCCATGCGATATTCTCTGGCCAAGAAGATGATATCGCTCTAATGGCGACCAGGCCATCAAATTGGCCTCAAACATTAATGGATGACGGTTCGTCCGAATTGGACACGGGGCAACAACAACAACAACAACAGCAATATATATGCACACAGGATGCATGCCACAAACTCGAAAACGGCTTAAGGAAGAAGGTGTGAAGTTTGGTGTCGCCTTTAAAGTGTTGCCGTTGTTGCCCGTGTTGCATAATTATATGCAATTTATATTTTGTGTGTGTGGCAAGTTCGAGTCCTTCTAGGAAATGTCCGGCTACTGTGTTACCTGAACCTGAACCCGAACCTACGGCTGCCTCTGCGAACCGCCTCATCTCGGGTCAAGGGTCATTTGCTCGAGTAAACGCACTTTTGATCTATTCATTTCTATGCCATTTTGGTGTATCTGGGCTGGGCAAGCAATTGTTTGTCTTTAAATGCATGCAGGTGCATTAATTCCACAAATTGTTAGCGTTTTAAAACGCGCACAAAACGCGAGCGCGTGTTTTGCAGCTACTAACTTGACTATAACTTGCTTAATTAGCAGTCAATATCACGCACTTCATATTGTCCAATTAATTTAGCATATTACTACGACTAACTACAAGCAGAGTCTAAGCAATTTGTGTTCTTGTTGTTTTTGTTGTTGTTGTTGGCAATTACCTGCGATGCAGCAAACTGGATGCCTGACGTTGACGGCTTCGTTTGTTGTTGTTGCTGTTGCTGTTGCAACAACAGGCCGACGCCCGACATGCAAAAGCAAAAATCAGCATATTGCATGTTTGTCGCAGTCATGCCTATAGTGTAGTATAGTAAGGCAGCAACCACCACCACCCCCACTCCCTAGTCTAAGTTGTGCCTAATGATATAGAGCCTGTCGGGTGGTGGCGCAGCAAAAAACGTCAAAACGTCAAGCATCTATTAGCCCGATTTTACTTGTTGTTGCATGCGTTGTCGTTCGTCTGGCTTGATTCAACGCCTTGTCCTGTTTCTCGTTGCCAACAAAACGGCCCAAAGCTAATATTTTGTTATATTACTAGACTAGAATTACACTCTGAGAAAACTTTAAGTTAATATTATGTTATATTACTAGACTAAAAGTACACTCTGAGAAACCTTTATGTTAAATGTTGAAAGTGTTTAAATTTGTTCAGTTTCTTTTCAGAAAATGTCTTTTGCACAATGTGTTTCATGAATTTCTCTTAGTGTAGACTAAATACACACATGTGTTTGCATACCCTGCGCTATTTTAAATCAGCTAACAAAGTCTCAGTGCTCAGTTTGAGTTTAAGTTTGTTTTGTATTTTCTTCTTCTTTTTTTTGCTATTTTGTGTTCGTTAACATTGTGATATGCAAATGCCAGAGTTGAGTTGTTGCATGCAACCGATTTACTGGCTACTGCTGCTGTTCTTTTTTTGTACTCTTTTTCATTGTTGTTGTTGTTGTATCGAGTAATATTTATCTTTTTTTAGTTTATTTTTGTTGTTTTTGTTATTTTCATGCCATGCGGCTGTGTAATTTAGCGTTTAATGAGAAGGCGTTTGTTGGTTATTAAACTATCGTCCCCCCACCCCGCACCCCGCTTCAAGTAATTGTAAGTTGACTTTTTATTTTTATACATATATATTTTGTATATATATTGTATATATAGCTTGTTATTAGTTGCACTAAGCAGCTTGTAAGGCAAGTTGCGTGCCAGTTTGGCGTGTTTTTAGCTTTTTTTTTGTGATAGTTTGTGATAGTTTTTATTAGTTTCAGCTTAGTGTGTAATCAAGGGTTAAGAGGCACGCTTTAAGCCGCGGTGTGCCATAATTGGTTGCCATAAATATAATTTAACAACAACGCGACGACGAATAAATAATAATCAATGGTATTGACAGAACAAATCGCACATGCGATGATTACAAAAATACACAAACAACTAAACGTATTAAACAATTAAAATAATTAATGGCCATTAAAAATGCTAAAGAGTTGAGTGCGCATAGAAATTAAATTGTTATTATTGGCATTTGACATCATCAAAAGTATTTTAATGACAATTTTTATAATACCATTCAATGATAATGTAAGCACATTGTGATTTTGTTTAAGCCATATTTGAAATAGTAATAGTTGCAATTAAAATGCATGGGAAATGCAATTAATCTTAGAGTATTTTAGCCAACACACATACACACACACACACATGTGCAACACCCACCAGCAACAACTACAAACAAAGTCACAAAAGTTTTTGTTATGAATAATAAAAGATACAAATTTTAATGACAATGTTGCAGCCATCTTTTTTTTTCGTTACAAAAATTGTGCCAACTATATTATATATATATCTGATTGTAGTTGTTGCTGTTGTTGTCTGTGTCTGTGTCGTCGTTGTTGTTGTTGTTCATATTAATTATAATTATAGCGCTGGCAAGTTGCAAAAGTATCTCATTTTCCAAATTACACACAATCCAAGCAAAAAATAGCAAACTCGCCGACTTCGACTTCAACTTCAATTTCAGCACCAATTTCAATTTCAATTTCAACTTCAGTACCTGAACTGAACTGGCATTTAAGTTAAATATTATTTTTCTCTCTCTCTCTGTCGTTTTTGCCATTTTGCTGCATTTAAATTGGCGCATTAGTTGGCTAAATGTGTTTTCTGCTGTTTGTTTGTTTGTGTTTTTGCCTTTTGCAACGAGACACGAGACACAAAACGGGTGACTGGATGCCCGTGACGAATGTGCCATTGCCAAGCGCACACCGCCTGCCCCCTCCTCCTTACCCTTTAGCTCCATGTCTATGCAGATGCAGTTATTGCCACGCCTTGTACAAACAACAATAACTACGAACCTTATTTGTAATTCATAAGCTCGACGGCGGCTTTTTGATGTTTGCTTTTTTCTTCATTTTTTGGCGCATTTGGTACATTTGTCATTTGGCGGCAAAAACTTTTTCCTCCAATTACACGTTGCAACGATATAATGACATAATGTGTCAGGCGATTCACATGGCTGCTCCTGCACCCCAAAAACCTCACCACCCCACCCGCAACAGCCCCCCAATGAACTGACATACACATTGTGTTTATGCAAATCACTGCAAATACTGCGACTTATAATTGGCAACGTAGTCAACGCGGCAATTGTGAGCAAATCCTGGCCACGTCCAGTTCCAGCTCCAGGTCCAGGTTCAACATTTCAATCGCCGGCACGAGAGTCGTTTTTATTTTTTTTTCTTATTTTTTTTGTAAAAGCAAACATAAACTGGAAACTGGCCGCTTTGATTGGCCAGCTTGGGCCGAACGCGCCATTTGCCATTAAGTTTGAAGTGAGGCTTAGGAGGCGGCTTTGTCGGTAAATTTATTTACTGCGCACTGAGAGAAATTCAATGGGAGAAGATGAAAAGGGAATATTTTTCAATGTTTTGAACTTATTTAATATAATTTTTTGATTTGATTAAAGATTAAAGTGTGAAAATTCATTGCTTCAAACATTTTATACCCATGAAATGGGTAAAAAAAGGGATATAATGGTTTTGTTCAAAAGTATGTAACAGGCAGAAGGAAGCTTCTCCGACCCCATAAAGTATATTTATTCTTGATCAGCATCAACAGTCGAGTCGATGTAGCCATGTTCGTCTGTCTGTGTATATGAACGCGTTATTTCAGTAACTACAAAAGCTAGAGATCTTAGATATAAGCTCTTTTAATCTCTAGACATAGCAAGTTTGTTTCAAATTTTCGATAATTTTTAGGCTTAATATGTATAAGCACGAAATCGATAACAAAAAATCTTGAAATCAAAAACTTTAATGAGGATTGAAACTATTAACAAAATAATGAAAATCTGTAAACATTTTATTAAAATCGGCTAAGAAATACCGGAGATATTAGGTCATCAAGCATTGGTCCGGTAGTACTCGTACGTAATACTTAGAAATAAAACAATAATTAGTATTTATGATGTAAGATAATCAAATTTATTTTAATTTTTATCACATTTCCCCAAATTGCCTTTTGTCAAGCAAACATTTCTTTGAGTGTAACACTATACATACAAGTATATTGTGCAGCTGCCGCCATATTGTGGCATCATTAGCTTCTTGACCGTTGCATTCACTCATCTCGGTCTTATTGGCATTCGCGTTATGACCAAAGAGGACTCTGAACCTCAACTCATCTACAGCTTTAACTTTAGCTCGAGCTCCAGCTCCAGCCTAATTGCCTTAATTGCATCTTGTGTAGTTGGCATGAGTGTAAAACTTTAAGTGTTAATTTTCTGGTATTGTACAGGCCACAGCAATATAATTATCAAGTGGGCCAGAGACGGGCCCATACCATACCATACCAATCGTTGGATTGTGCCATGTGACTGGTTGAGTACGGAACTTGGAAAGTTGATTTTGACTTTGAGTCAGGCGACTTGAACTCGATATAATGGCGATCAGCCATCATTTGACTTGCTAACCAAAGACGAAATACCAAAATAAATCAATTAGCTGATCTGAAACTTGGCTTAGAGTGTTGGCCTAATGGCTGACTAGACTAATTAGTGGCTACCAAGTGTGTATGTCTATTTTTATGCCAGTAGTCGACGAAGTCAGATTAATTCATTTTCGGTTTCACCAATTAACACATTTTGTTTATGGTAATTTTTCGATATCGCCAAAGATAACCAAATATATATATACTAATATAAATGTTTTTCGTTAATTTTAATAGTAGCAAAACAGTTTTATTGCTTCTTGATAAATATATTTATTCCCTTTATATGTATATGACTTTAATTTGCACATTGCAAAAGCATCACGCGAAACAAGAAAAAAAAACAAAAAGCTGCTAATTAAAATTAGTTAAAACCCATTTGAACCCATTTTGGTATGGTGCAAATCATATTCGAATCAAGTTTAAACTTGGAACGGGGCCTACTAACAACAAAGTATTCCTTGAATGCAATTAGTATATGTTCGGATTAAATTCGTGATCAAGTCATTAGAGCATTATAAGTAATAAGATGCTATAATGGAACTTAATGATTAGTTGATAAAGGGAATGAAATGAAAAAGAGTAAAATATTTGTATAAATATCTTAATCAAATTTGCTAAGCCAAAAGTAATATTTATATATTTTTATACATTTATTAATAAATTTTAATAATTCCAAATAACAATGTATTATATTAAAATGTATTCTTGACTCTTTAAAACAGTTTTCTTAAGCAATTCCATATATTTCACACCACATACAACACCTTTATAATACTGAATAACATATATTTCATACACTAACATTATGCCATATGCCCTAACCCCTTCTGATTTAGTTTTGAGCTTTAAGTTTAGCGGGGCCTGGCAATATTCATTATAAGCACAAATCAATTAGTTGGCAGCAACTATTTTAGCATGAGTTTCATTAGCAACGTGGCCATAATTAAGCTAAACAATCAAAGCCAACAATTGTCATAACTTAGTCATGGCAACAGACATAACGCAAACGAAAACAAAACTAAACAATCAGACAGATTGAGAGAGATAGTAAACAAACAAGATGACACCAATTAACATTAATATTCATCAAGAACAGAAAAGCATTTGAGGTAACTAGAAGTTATATGCCATTGAACTTGTTGGCGCCAAACTGTACTATCCGAAAAGAAGGAAGGAACCTCAAAAAATGCCATTTGGCATTATTATTTATTCGAGTTTTATTCAAAGCAATTGATGTCTGCTTAATAAAACTTAACGTTTCGTATAATTCCTAAGAATTGTCAGTGATGCATGCTAAATGATGAAAAAACAAACATATATATATATTTATACATATAAACATTTGTATAGGAAGCGGGACTTTTGGCTTTATGCTTGGCTGGGGGCCTGGGAAACGGACTGGAGATCATTTTTGGCGTTGGCGGCACTTAAAAAATTCATTTATGCATTAGCCGTAGCATTTTTTTTTTGGGTTCTTCATCTACATCCGGCACAGATATGTATATATATATATATGTCTGTGTGTTATTTCTGCTAATTGGACTGTCAGTTTTTGTTGAGTTTCTTTTGTTTTGCTGAAATTTAACTGGCATAAATTTCACTTTATTCAGAATACGCCCACTTTTTCTCAGTTACAGTTATACATATACAGATGTTTATGAATGTATTATGAATTATCATAAATAAGGAAACTTATTTTCATAATTATATGTCTAATATATTACTTTGAAATCTTTATCATGAGCATAACATGACAACGATTTATTTAGTTTGAAAATAAATTTGTCAAAATTATTTACTAGACCAAATCATTTGTGTTATACTTATATACATACTTATATATATAGAGAGAGATATAAATTTTCATCTAGTCAAAAGGAAATATTTTGTTTTTGTGATCAGTATCTGAAAAGGCGTTTTGATGCATGCCTCAATGCTGCGGCACAGTTGTTAATTAAGTGCCATTAACTGAAGGATATAAACGCAATTAGCGCCGACGAGATCTCAAGCAAATCGTCAACGAATACCTCCCCGAACGCCCCCTATACCCCCCATAACCCCTCCACCAACCAACACTCTAAACACACAACGCGCCCGGCGCTGTTGTAGATGTTGCGTAGCCGCGAGCAAAGTGCCGTCTGCTTAATTAGTCTGCGTCAGTCACATGTAAAAATGAAAGAGACAGAGAGAGAGAATGAATGAAAGAGAGAGACAGACTGTGTCCCTACTCATTTAAGTCGCATTTAATAAAATCAAAATCCATTACGCGTAATTTTGATTAAAACATTGGCAAAAACAAGAAGAACCCACAGCCACTGTGCTCATTAAATTGTCACGCATGTTGTGTGTCACACCCAGGAACGATCACTCCCAGTTGTTGCTCCAATCCCGAGCAACACTTTGAAGTTATTGCAACAGAGGCCGCCAACGCTGACACTTGCCTGACATCCCGTTTGACAGTTTTGCATTGTGGCATGACACACACATACAAACAAACAAACAGACACTTTCGCCTTTCGTCTTCCTATTCTTCCAACATTTGTGATTGGCTTGTGGCGTGAGGTGAGGATATTCACTGTTTACTACATAAGAGTCACCTCCGATCTTAGTATTTTATTTGCAACATCTGTCGACGGTCGGTCGGGGTGGATTGGAGGATGGGAGGATTGGCTTGTCGCCTAGCAGCGGCATTCTTAAAAACGATTTAATTTAATTTTTATTGTTGACATAAACGTAATTGTCAGACCATTTATCCGCATTAAGTCTTCTGATGCGTAAGGATAACAACAACAACAACACCAACTACGACAACAATGACGACACGACAACAACAGTGACTACAACAACAACAACAGTAACAGTGACACTGACAACGACAACAATAACACAGCCACAAACAAATATGGCGTCACAGCATTGGACGTTCATACGGGCTTAAAGACAATGCAACAAATAACATTATTTGTGCTCAAAATTAAATTGAACCCGCACAAATAGTTTTACTCATTAGGTTTAAGATTCATTTTTATAAAACTAAAAATTATTTAAGGTTTTATGATTTAGTTTCTATATAATGAAAATGAGTAAGAAGGTTTTACCCAAGGAATTACCCAATCTAATGTCAAAGTCTCGTTAAAAAATTATCAAAAAAGTTTAATCAACAACATATTTTGCGTTTCTTAATCGATTTCAAAGAAATTTTTACATATGATGAATTTATTTACACTGTTCATCATAGTGAAAAGAAAGGAAATATTCGAAATCGAGTTTAAACAAAATTGTATAAATGATAAACTTATTTCCACTGTACATCATAGTGACAAAAAAAAAAAACATAAATATTTACAATTTTGCACACCGTAAAATGAGTTTAACTTTATCTCCCTTATTTTGCGGCTATGTTTACACAGATTCCGGCTTATTCTGGCATCCTGCTCGAATTGAAGGATGAATGGTTGGTCGAATGATAGCAGTTGTAGATAGATAGAGAGTATATCCAAAAGCGAGAACAGTTATTTTCGTTTGTTATTTATATGCAAGTCAGGTTTTGTCAACACACAATGTTGTACATACTGTACATAATGGCGTCTGTACACGTGTATGGTTGTATGTGTGTGTGTTGCATGTTGGTAGGGGCGGGTGCAAGGGAAGGGAGGGTTAACGCGCATCATTCGCCTCACTGGACACTAATGGAAAAACTCGGCCACCCCGCGACAACAACAACAACGACAACATTTTGACCGTGCCACACACACACACACACACAATTGGTGGTTGTTTCCACTTTCACGCCCAGCACAGCTAAGCCACAGTTGGCATTTGCAGGTTTGGGCCAAAAAGCGTTTATTGTTGTAGTTGCGAAACTTTTCAATTTTGGCCTGAATGCCGGAGGAGGATTGAAATGCGTATACAATGAATGAATTGGCTCAATTTTGTTGAAATCAATTTGTTTGATTTGCAATTAAAGACACAATATGTGGCTGCCACATGCTGAGTTTTGAATTTCCGTTTGCGGGTGCGGCACGTGTGTCTCTTTTGGAGTGAGCGTAACTTATGTTACATGCATAATAATACTTAACTTTCACATATCAAGACGTTTTTCAAGAGCTAAATGATGGCACACATTTCATATTTCATATTTCTCTTCGTAATTGTCGTCTAATGATGATGTAATGTAATACTGAAGTGATTATAATCGTAATAATTTGACTTCCAAGTTGGTTGTATTAAAATCTAATTAAAGCAAACAATGCCCAAGAACAAGCAATTGCAATTAGCATTAACATAAAACAAAATGGCTGGCAAGCCTCCTAAACACCAACGCTCTCCCACACCCTAAGCTGTCCCTTTTTTTTTTGGGCGTTGGCATGCGGCTACAAACACAACATGGCGTATAATTAATAAATTTGTACACGCGCAGCAAAATGTTCATTATTTAAGTTGATTGTGTTGTTGTTGTTGCTGTTGGCGTTAATTGCACAAATACGTTTTTGAACAGTCCATTTTTGGAATTACTTAAACCATGTTAGCTTCCAGCCCTCCCCGCCCCGCCTTCGCCCTCCCTGCCACCACAACCTTTACTGTTTTGCGGCGCGCGTCAAAAGCGGAAATTTGTTTATAATCGTTGTTAGCGTGTGGTAAGAAACCATAATATACAAAGTCTTTATATACATTTATAACTGAAAGGCCCTTTTGCCATATCAATTGCCTAAATGATTTCGTTCCCAAACACCACACACACACAAACACACACCAATCAAGCCAAACAAAACGAAACGAAACCCAAAAACGAACTTGAGGCTGAACTAAATTGATACATTACCGGCTCGGCTCAGTAATATTTCAAGTTCTTTGGATTCTACACAAGTTCTTTGCTTCTGGGTGTTCGTTCCTCTTCTTCCCATTGGCCATATGACATGACCACTTTCCTTCAATCCATTGTTTTTTTCTGTTTTTCCCAGTTTTTGTGGGTTTCCTAATTTGTTCGTTGTGTAATTTTCGTCTTTTGCCTTTCTTTAATAAATTTTTTATTGTTTGTTTGATGGCAGCCACAAAAAATGAAAAAAAAAAACAGAAGAAGCAAGTTGAGATATTTGATGGCCCCGAAGCACGCTCTAAAAATGTATCTATTAGGTAATGTGTGCAGCAATATCTATTAGTGCGCCCCTTTTTTTTTGTGTCCTATCCATTATGGTGTGTTGTGGGAAAACCCTTTTGTGCGGGATTTTCTTTATTTCTATTGTTTTGATAAAGGATTCTTGGGTCTCCTCTAATTGCGCAGTTGCCTGCTGGTATTTTCTTTATTCTTCTTCTTCTTCTTTATTTGTGAGTTTTTTGTGTTTTTTTTTGTTGTAAGTAATTTAGCGGCTGAAAACCGCAACGAAAATGCACAACATATGAGCGTCATTAGAAAATTGTTTTGCCAAATGGTTTTTAAATTGTTTTTGTTTACATCTCATGTCTCATCCGGGCAAGCGTTTCTAAAACGCTTTCTACTCGACTCGTACCAATTGCCAACCAGCCAACGAACCAACAACCAACAGCCAACAGTTGTTTGTTAACCGCTCAAAATGAGTTAATCTCTCTTTGTGGTCGACACTAAAACGTTTAGCGATTTCAAGGCAAAAAACGCTCCAGCCAACTGTTGTTGGTTTTCCAAAGCCGAAGCGTTTCATTGATTGGCATTAATTTGTTATGCCGCTAGATTTATTTTAGATTGAACATGACAAAAAAAGATCAAACTGTTACCAATTGAGGAATTTGCTAATCAAAAACGTTGCCAAACTCATTCTTCGATGCTAAATAAATATTTATTCGGAACTTGAATTCCGACTTAAAATGTGTGAACGTGAATCTTAGTCATTTAAAAGGCTTTCAAGAACTCACATATACTCGTAATTCAATTAACTGTAAAAGCCGTCATTAAGGCCTTATGATGTACTCGGAGAAGGGTTTTCATACAGAAGTAAGTAGCCCATCGTCGGCATCATAAAAAAAAAAAAACAGCCAGAAACAACAAAGTCACACCTCAAAAGCGGCACAATAAATCAACCAAAAGATCTGACCGATCTGCCTATATATATATGTACATACATATATAGTATATGTATGTGATGTTAAGGCTGATGCTGTCGGCCAATTTTAATTATCAAAATTATGACAAAGTTGTTTATGACATTTTAACGTGAGTTTTTCGGTTCGTTTCAGAACAGAACAAAACCAAAAAAAAAAAAAATTTGACTGAAATTTATTGATTTTTAAGAGTCTCGAAGAAGTCGGCAGCTCAAAGCTTATGAACAATTTATGCAGATACATATATAGTAGTAGATCCGCTTAGCCGTTGTGCCCCATCAATAAACAATATCTGAGAGCCATAATAAAACAGCAACAAAAGCGCTAAACTGTTGCCAGAGGTTTTTTAAAACACGGATAGCTCGCTACCGTTTTGCGGTGTGGGGTAAGGTTAAGGGGGTAAGATCGGGGTAGCCGCAAGCGATGTAATTTTTAACAGAACTCATGAGACAAAAACCACAAGCAACAACAAGATGAGAGCGAGAGAGAGAGAGAGAGGGATAGAAAAAACATGCCACACGAATTCATAATTTGAAACTAACCCGAAAAAAAAAAGAAAGAAAGATGAAGAAAAGAATCATGCACAAAACTGAGTTTGCGGCTTTGCATCAACATAAAAATCGATTTAATCCTTGGGATGCATTGTTGTCTACCCAGCGCCCGCCCAGCCGCACGCTCGCTCCCAGATTAATTGCTCAGACGCCAGACGAAGTTGGAGTTGGAGAGACCGAAGACTACGAAGACTACGAAGACTACCAAAGACCTACAGCAGCGCAACGAAGGCATCTGGCCTGGAATGTGCGAGGCTGGGAGAATCCAATAAAGTCAAAATTATCAATTTATTTCACGCCTCAAAATCACAGAGAGATCGTATGAGAGACAGAGAGATGGAGAGTGAGGAGTGAAGAGAGGGATGGTTGTTGTGCCTTAGCAAAGCCAACGGCTTAATTATGGTCGGTCGTTCTGACAGGCATTTGATGATACAGCGTATACACATATGTATCTTAATACTGAACACTTACACTAAGGACTAATAGGCATGTAGATGTAGAGGGGAAACCAAACAACAGGGGGAAAAAGATAATATGTTTACTCATCCAACAGATTCTATTTCTGTTATCTGTGAGGTATTTTAAATTAATGTACTGACGAAAATGAATGAGTGTTGTGCAAATTGCTAAGAAGGAGAAGGATTTAATAGAACAAACAAATGAGAATGGTGTGAAGAGAAGTCATCTAAGTACTACTCTGAACACCGTTTGTTTATCTATCCTAAGGCATCTGATGTAAACTTATACTTATGTCAAGGAAGATTCATGTAAGTTCATTAGGAGAGCTTAAGTTGGCTTAATTGCTATGTGTGATTGATTTTGATTTGTTTTAGACCATTAAACCATGAAATGGGTAACAGATATTTGATATAAACTCTTTTAAGCTCTAGGCAGTACAAGGATGTTTTTCAATATTTTCGATAACTTTTCTGGATTACGATATATATATATGGAATTGATAACAATTGAATCTTGAATATTAAAAAATAAAAATTGGGATTGAAATAGTAGCAAATATTACAAATTGGTCAAATTTTTTTGAAATTGTATTAAAATCTGTTGAGGAAGACCGGAGTTATGAAAGATTAGGCTTTAGGGAACCTGCATTTATGTGCAAGGTCAAGGGTTAAGGATATCTTATAGTCAAGCTTACTTATTACTTTATTATATAAGAAGTTATCGATAAGTTTAAAATGCAAGATTGTACTTCAATATAGTATTATAAAAAAAGGTTTAATATGTTTAACAGTACCCCCTTTTAACCTCCCTAAACAATTCTCATCAGCTTAAGACCTAAAATAACAATTTTCCACTCTATAAAAAAATACTTTATTGTCTTGTGTACTTAAATGAATTTCAAAACTCGACAATGAACGGCTTTTCATAAACCAATATTCTCCCTTTCTCCTGTGTGTTTGTGTGTGTTCCGATTCAATCAATGATTGGCCAATATGCTTGCTTACTCCCTTGCGTAATTCACTTTGTGTTTGTGCCGGCAACCGGCAACTGGCAAATAAACAATGTTCTGGGTAGGCGTTAAGAGGGTGTTATCCTTTAGCGCCTTCGTTTTATGCCCAACACGCACACACACACACACACACACACAGAGAGAGAGAGAACCCAACTAACTAAAAGTCGGCAGCCAAGCGTTCGTCGTTCTGGCATCGTTCGTCGGTCACGTAATTGTAGCCTCGATCGCAAAAGTGTAGAACCAAACCAAACCGAGTCGAGTCGAGCTGAGCCGAGCCCTCAAACACAAAAGATAATTTACAACAAAGAAGAACAAGAATAAGGGCAAGAGATGTGTTTGCGACTCTCTAGGCCCATTGTATGGGCTTGTATTGCCAATTTTTAGAGTTTCGCTTTTGTGGTCAAATCGAGCAGTTGAGTCAACCACCACCAGCACCACCACCGCCTGCCCGTCTGCCCGCCTGCTGTCCATAATGAATGAATTCCATTAAAGATTTATGCCAGTTTGATGATGCCGCATCGCACCAGGATCGAGGAGTAGGCAACGCCCAGGATTGTCTTGATTGAAGGTTGATTTGTTGCGTTTAGTTTAGGTCAGATCAGTTCGGTTATTCCCTCTGATGGGATTAGCACACGTGTTGAACACGCACAAATCTGACATTGTTGCAGGTTGTAGATGCAACGCGGGGACATTTGGCTAAGAATTGGGATGAGGTAATGTGTGGGTAAGGCGTTACGGCGGCTCCTTGAAAGACTGTTAAACATTTTTATATTTTGACAAATGACATTTCAATTGCAATTGTTCACACAGCATGTGGCCAAATAAGAAACACAATCGTTTTCTTCTTCTCTTTCTCTTTCTCGCTCTCTATCTCTTTCTTTCTGTGTTGCACTGCGCTGCATCGCGGCATAATTCAAATTGAAACTGCGCAATTCATTTGGGGCAGATCAAACAAATCGTAAAAGGCAAGCAGCGCGCGAGAAAACGTGATTGGAGCCACCTCAAGCTAACGCCACCACCACCACCACTAACTTGGCCCAGACGGGGCCAAGAGCAAAGCAAGTGTGTCTTTCTGAGCAATGGCTTTGTGACTGGGCCTCGCTACACTCAAAGAAATTAATGTGTTGAACATTATCAAAAATTTCTTTCTTTCTTTAGTCAAAATTTTACATAAGCTGTATTTGAGCATAAATATTTTGATTTGACATTGAGTAGAGATAAGAGATTTTTCTAAGTGTACCTACAGCGTCGCTTCGCTGCAGCAAAGTGATTTGATCTTTGCACCAAAGTGGTAATCCGCATCTAATAATGTGAAGCATTCGGCGCACGATCCGCGGCTAAGATGGAGCCCAAGCCTCTGGCCAGAGACAGACACTCAGACTGAGACTGAGACTAAGACCTCCCAGTTCGATGGACCCTGCACCCCTCTCTCTGGCTCTTTCAAACACTCTTTCTCTCTCTGTTTTGTGGGCTGCGGGAGACTGCGAGCCCAAAGTTGATTGGAGTCAACGATGGAGTTATTTGTACGATTGCTAAGGCCGAGACCGCTGCCGGTTTGGACTGGACCAGCTGCCGGGTTCGCCAAATTGGCCGAATGGTCCGAATGGCCCGACTGGGCGATCTCTTTTCGCTCCTCGCTGCTGCTGCTGCTGCTGTTGCTGTGTTGCTGATCAGTGATTGTGCCGCGTATAACAACAAATTATATGCGTCGCGAGTAATTGAGAAATATTGAGACATTATAAACGGCGTCGCGCGACATGAGAGAGAGTAAGAGAGAGATAGAGAGAAAAGTAGATTTTCAAGAGGTGTGTCGATTGCCAAACAAACAAAACTTCGAGCTCCCCATTTCTGCTCCAGCTGGCATTATTTCTAATTACAAATAGTTTGGAGTCGAAACGTGTGCTTTGTGGGTAGCCCAACTGTTTTTTTTTTTTTTTTTTTGTTAGCCCCCAACTGCTGCGTCATTCCCATGCCACCATGCCACAATGCCTTCACCATGGGTCCGTTGCGGGCGCCGGGGCCAATACAAAACGAACGGTGATTTTATTTCATAGATAATTCGCTTAAATTATGGCGCAGCGGCGTCGACTTAATGCCCCAAAGCGACCTACAGCAGCGCCTGATTGGATCGCTCTCGACTCTCCACTCTTCCCTCTCTCTCTCTCCCCCTTTCCAACTCCAACTCCGCGGCGATCAATATCGATTGAGCTACGTCAATCATGCCACGATTTGAGGAGTTAGAGACCACAGCTCGACAAAATGGCCGCCATAATATCAACTAATAGATATTAATCTATATACAAACAATATTGATTAAGTTGATTAAGTCGATGTGCTTTGGTCCAGTTTTTAGATTAGAATTAGATTGAATACGATATAGCTTATGTGTGATTATTTTTTTAGACTTAAGGAAGTCATAAAATATAAAAAAAAATATATCATATTAAACCAAATATAATGTTTAATTAAGTACATTATCCAATCAATAGAACATTTTCTGGATTTCAATTCAATAGAGTTAAAATATATCAGGAAATATATTTTAAAAATTATTGAATTTTTTTTTTTTTTTGGTACTAAAACTTATTCTTTAAAGAACTTATACACAAGTTTGGTAAATGCAAATTATTTTCCAAAAACTTCGTGTCAATAAGGATAAGTAAGTTAGTTTCGCTACTTTTAAAGTTAATATGGTAACAATTTGACAGCTTTATGATAAAGAGGTTTAATCTGGCCGATTTTGATCTTAGTGCAACCAACAAAAGAAGGACTTGTCCAAAGCTTCAGCTGTTCAGACAAAAAGATTACTTTAAGTCTATATAAACTCACCATGCAATGCTGATCGAGAGTATATATACTTAATGGGTTCATAACACATTTCATGACAAAACTAATAAACACTTAAACACAATATATTTATTTATAATTAGCATTGCATTTTTGCATATGTTTATCAATTATTATACCCTTAACCCATGAAATGGGTAAAAAAAGGGTATAATGTTTTTGTGCAAATGTATGTAACAGGCAGAAGGAGGCTTCTCCGACCCCATAAAGTATATATATTCTTGATCAGCATCAACAGCCGAGTCGATATAGCCATGTCCGTCTGTCTGTCTGTCTGTCTGTTTGTATGTAAGAGCGCGTCGATCTCAGTAACTACAAAAGCTAGATACTCCAGATTTTGAATATGAGCTCTCCTAATCCCTAGGCATGACAAGTTTGTTTAAAATTTTCGATAACTTATCTGGTGGTACGATATACACATGTAATCGATAACAAAAAAATCTTGAATTTCAAAAAAGACACCGGAGATATGAAACCATCAAGCATTGGTACAGCGGTATATGAGTGTGTCTGTCAGCCCGACCGTCTGTCCGTCTGTATGATCAAGGGTTAGGGGTATCTTCTAGTCGAGCTTACTCAACTAGAGCCTTCATACTTGTTTTTTTTTTGCATTCTGCTAATGAATATAATTTAATGGCTAAAAAAATGCATTAGCATGTTTCACGCTCCTATTTAACATGAAACTATTAAAACGTAAGGTATTAAACGAAAAAAAAAAAACATTAATTCAAGTGCATCACATTATGATTATGATCAAAATGTTTATAGCCTCTCTGTCACTCTCTGTCTGTTTCTGTGTGCAATTGAATTGTGCTGTCATGCATATTTTATATCCTTATTGCAGTGTGGCATTTAGCGGAATTAAAACATGCCCCTTGAGGCATACACACAGAGTCATGTGCAAAGAGACAAACACTTGTGTGTGTCCGGCACACCGGTGGGTGTGGGGTGGTATGTGTATGTGTTAGTGTTAGTGTGTGTGTGTGGTAAGCGAGATTGACAAATTGAAACGAATGTGGCCGTTCACTTGGAAAAGTTCATTAAATGCCCCGCCTACCCGACTTGGACTGACTTCGGCGGCATATCATAAAAGGACAAGGATAAGAAAATGACAAAGTCAGGGTAAGGGGTAAGGGGCATGGGGGGTGACATAGGCATTATGACAAACAAAACACCTCAGGAGCTGAACTGACACAGGCTGGTAAAACTGGTGTCGAGGAGAGGCTCATTCGCATTCGCATACTTCGAATTGAAAATTCTTCACAGTCATCCAAGTTTATGTGAGCCCACCCCACAAAACACCACCCAGCAGTACCACTCAGCACCACCAGCACCACACACACACACACACGCACAAAAAGCGTAACGTATTTCCGCTTCACATTTGCACCTGCATTCATTATACTGAACTTTTTTTTGCCTTTTTGGTATGCGTAACTAAGTTTTTACTGTCAGTTTTTATGTTCGCCGCATAATGAAGTCAGATACGGCAGAGTAGGGTGAATTTTGGGGGGTGGGTGGATGTTGAAGTTGTCCTCTCTCTCTATGTACACTGAATGTATTTAAGTTTTGTGATACAAGTGCGCGTGTCCAATACGATTAAGTTCAGTCAAGTGACTTTATTTTTATTAGCACAACTTAATGAACTTGAAATATCCAAACATTTATTACTCCATCTCTCCACATCTAACACTTGCTCTCTGTATGTGTGTGTTTGTGTGTGTGTGTGTGTGTGTGGTGAAATTTGAAATTAGAAAGTCAAGTGATTTATGAACGTGCCGTGACTAAAGATTACTCTGTCGTTCGTATTTAATCTAAACAATCAAGTTTGAAAAAATTGCCCATCAAACTAAGGTTATTATGAAGGTGTTGAGTGTTTTGTTGAAGATGTTTTGATTAACTTAATTATGGCAACATTTTAGTGTTTATTAATTTTAATTACAGTAATAAAACTATTCCACGACGGTTAATTAGGTTAAAATCTTAAAAATCTAATCTTAAAATTAACATTTTTTTTTATTAACTCTCTCAAGTGAAAACCTAATAACTATTGCCACAAGCACATTTAACTAATTTGCCCCTTGCTCAATCACATCAAGTCGCCTCCAACAACTCCTCCCCCCCACCCACATCATACTACGCACAGGTTTTTTTTTTGTGTAAATCGCCGCCCGGAACCGCCCAAGTGGTTCAGTAATGAGCGAACGCAAACGATGCATTTGATGGCAATGCAATCAACAGATAAAAGAGCGAGAAAGTTTAATTGCAGCTTTTTAACTTCAAAAGCACACACAAGTACACCGTAATTAAACTTGCCCTCATCTATACAAACACGAGTACAACTAGGCAGTGGAGGGGGGTGGTTGAGGGGCAAGAGGTGCTAGGTTGCATGACGCATGCGCGTAATTGCTGTAACGCACACGAAATACCGTCAAATAACGGCCACATGCAACAACTAACAACAACTGTCAGCCAACCAGCCAGCCAGTCAGCAGGGTGAAGGGTGCAACCATTGCGGCCATTGTTAAGCTTAGCTTACGTGACTTATTTATATGGCCTGCATTGTTGTCTACCGATGACGTTGTTGTTGTTGCTGTTGTTGTTGTTGTTGTTGTTGTTGTTGTTGTCGTCGCTGTTGCAACTTAGCTAAATCGCATTCTCATTACTTACGAGGCGGTCTGTGCGAAAGGTTTACACTTAGAAAAATATGTTGGCATAACATGTAAATGCTTTTTAGAAGTGATATTTTCGTGTGTTTTTTGTTCCGCTATTTTAAGGTTAAGCTTCAAAAATTGCATGGTAGATTTCTGATATGAAAAAAAAAACCTTAAGTATTTTTGGGAATTTTTTTTCATGCAAAATTTCTTTTTGTTCTATGCAATTTTCCGAAAAAAATGTGGGTTAAAATAGTTTCCTATCAGATTGAATTTCTCAAATGAAAACTTAAATATTTTTGGGAAAGCCAAATAAATATTTTTTTTTCCCTATAATTTATCGAGAATAAAATGTTCTTTAAAAAAAGTTCGTGAAAAGTTGTATTTCTGATATAAAATTAAATATATTTGGGAATATCTAATAAAACGTTTTTCAATTACCTGCAAAATTTATTTTTTTTCCCTAACTATTAAAAAGAAAATGGAAATAATAACAAATTTCTTGACTAAACAAACTTTATTCATAACGTAATCAGATTATATCTTAACAACTTAAATACTTAACTTAAGTTTTTATTACTTGTTTTTAACAGTGCAGTTTATAAATGTACTGCACTTACAGTATGTCTCGGATAGAAGGCATATAAGGTAAACCTCCATTAACGTCAGAATCGCGTTAAAAATCGATAGATAGATTGAGCACTGGCAACTACTGAAGACTGCAGAAGAGACGCCTTATGATCGCCAACGAAGCTCGAAACGGAGGAGTCCCAAAGGCGATTCGAAGGCGATCTCTGGGCCTCTCTCTCTGTGTGTGCCTCTTGCAACTCTTGTTGTTGGCGGCACAGATCAAAGGCGCGCGAAAAACCACCATCATCTTCTTAAAGGTGGTAATTATGTCTCGACGATGCGTCGTCGTCGTCGTCGTCGCCGCCGTCGTCATCGTCATCGTTCTTGGTTGTTCTTGCCAAAGCTGTTGTTGTACCATGGCTCTGGCGAAGAGTTAGTTAAGGTAGTTGGTCAAAATGTTCTTATGTGTGCCAAAAAGAACTTCAAACTTGTTGATAAAGAACTTTAGAATCTCATTCATTGATCGCGCGGATCGCGTTGATCGAACTTATATTTTGGGACTTTTGGCAGTGAAAGCTTCACACTTTTGGCCTGAAAACAAAAAATGGCCGACGGCTGCATAACCCAAAATTTAATTTAAGTAGCCTGATGTGGTAGCAGCAATCGTTGCAAGCAAGCCCTTCATCATAACTCAGCTGTCAGCTGCATGTCACTTTTGTGGCTACCGTTGCTGTCGATCGAAATTGTTGAGGCAATTAGTTTGAAATATTATTATCGACACGTACTCCACATTCTCTGCAACTGGAGTGGAGTGTTGTTGTTACCCTCAATTGAAGGGAACATCATTCGTGTTAAACTCTTTGACCACACTCTCTCGCCATCATGCCACAAGTCTGTGCCGTCTTTCTGTGTGCTGTCTGTGAGCTGATTTCACTTGCCTCCAAACCCAAAAGGCGAACCTCAAGCAAACAATTGAAAAAGCTGCTGACAAAAGTTGTCTCATTGTTGATGATCTTACTCTGGAACCGCTATTTGAAAATCAAATTGCGTCATTAAGTGGTGGCAATTAGTATACTCCAACACGGACATACACATATATAGACATAGACATAGATATACACATACACATATATATATATAGTATAAGATTCTATAGTCTGATGGCAAAACGGTAGTGGAACGTTACTTTTTCAATTATGAATAGAGAATGATTGTTTCGTGCCGTGCTGAATGATAAATGGATGGATGGTTGAATAGTTCCACAATGACTGGCAAGGGGAGGGTTGGGGGAATTCGGCCCCAAAGCCGCAAGCCAAAGTCATCAAGCCTAATGGGCAGCAATAGAAGCAAAAACCCTGTCTCTGTCGCTCTCTTTGTGTTGAAGGCGGCGTTAATTAATTTGTGACAGACAGAAAAAAGAGATAGAAAAAGAGACAGAAACAGAGACAGAGCTTATTAATTAGACAATGAGCTTTAGCTGGAAACCTCTTTCAGTAATATTTGTAGATTGATGTACTTTTATATAGAAAAAATAACGAAAATATTTCCAATTTTAAACAACATTCAGACAAAAAGTTGTTCAACATTAAAACTCTTTAACAAAAGTTCATTAAAATGTATGTTCACTGTACTCACGTACGTGTATGACAAAAGTAAAAATGACGACAACAGAAATAACAAACGAAAATTACACTGAAATTATAGCAACAATTATTTTGAAATTGAATTACATCCAATTACAAATAAAATGAAATGCAGATGGCATGAAGATACGCGAGACATTCTCATTCAGCATAATGGCGTCGCTTTTAGCCAAGACTCAACTCCAAGCCAGGCCAACGAAGCCAGCCAAAGGGAAGGGTAGGGAAGGGAAGGTCGGAGCCTCTCTCTCCTCTCAGCTGGAGCTGGTTGTAGGCGGGTACGGTTTCAGGTCTGGCCGACTCTTACTCTGGGATGTGGGTGAGTTTCCATACGGAGACACCAAGCAAAAACAGCAAAAACACAAAAAAAAAACCAATTAGAGACTTGGTCTGTGTGCTGCCTGCGGCTGTCACAATCGAGCGGTCGGAAGGGCAGTCGGAAGGGAGGGCTGTCGGGCGGTGTCCGCTCATAAGTTATTATCCTGCAATTAATTTGGCTAAATGTTCCTCTTTGCGTTGGTCTTGTTTTCAAAAAGGTTTTTTTTGCGCCGACTCGCAGCGCAAGCGCCTGAATGAGCTACGCTGATTGGCTGCTAACCGTTATGACGTCACGGTTGCATGAGGCATGCAAGACACGCCTGCAACACGGCCACCACAAGAAGAAGAAGACAAGAAACCAAGAGATAGAGATAGACGGAGAGCGTGAGAGAGAAAGCGACAGAAAAGGTAACAGGCAAGAAAAACAGTCAAACACGGTTGGAAGTAAAGTACTTAACTGCCATTGCAACATGTTTGATGTTCGATGTTCGGTGTTCGATGTCGCAGCTGAAAGTTGTTTGGTAGAAAAATAAACTGTATTTTACAAGTAAATAAAAAATATAAATGTATTCAACTAAAATTGATTTTATAAAAACAAAATGGAATTCGTTGGCAAAAAATAGTTTTTTTCAGAATATAATTATAAAAACGTTATACATATATTTATAAAATTATAGAGTAAACAACAAATTTATTGTAAATTTCTTATCTTAAATATGTTTTAGCCATAAAAATTAGTTAATCAGTTATCTAATTACTAGCACAAAACTTTATTTCTTATAAATAGTTTAATTAAGATAAAAAACTGAATATCAACTTAATTTCTATCAAGCCCACACAGAAACCATGATCCACTTATATAGATTAAATAAATGTTTAATTTCTCAGGCATTGCTTTCTCGGGCTTATCGGAAAATGGTGGAAACCTTTTAGGCACCGACTTGATGCATTTGAAACTATGTGTGGCAAGTTAGCAACGCTGCTGTGGCGACTCGACTCGACCTGTGTGGCAAATTAAAATTCAATTTTTCAAAATATCAAATCAAATCAAATCGAATCAAATCGAACAAAGGCCCCTAAACATTTTTCTTTTCTTAGTTTTCTGGGAGCAATCAGTGTGATGCATTATGATGGCCCAGAGCACAAATTGAATGTCAGTCCACTTAATTCGATTAATTTTAATATACTCTTTGTTAAACTTTGTTGCTGTTGTTCTTCTTGTTGTTGTTCTGTGTCAGCGCGTGTGTTAATGACGCTTAACAAAATGTAACAAATGCAAAGAATTGTTTAAGGATTGCTGCAGCAAAAAGAAAAAAGGATGCGTAACAAATGCGCCTAACACACAAAGAGCAAGGGCAACGGGCAGGGCAAGGGAATTGGCACAGGTTTGCCAGCGGGTCTAGGAAAAATGCATTATAAAGCGTGTGATAATCCACACGGCACACAGAACCGGCAACAAAAGGACACATTAGCCACACATAGTTAGCGCAAGGACCTGCTCTCTAAGGATCCTCACCTCAGCGTAGGTGGCTAATGGTCGAGAGAGTGCACTTTAGTTTTGGTCAATGCCTTTAACACCTACAACGACAGAGCGTGAAGAATCGTAAATGAGAAAGAGTGGGAAAGAGTGAGAGAGCTAAGCTGATCCTTTTGTCTATTTCTATATCTTTTTTGATCAATGCCGCCTCTCACACAGGTGCCAAGTTGGCCAATAGCCATGCCGCAATTAGGATTTAATACGCACATCCAACACATCTACACACACACACACACAGAGAGATCGGGAGATCGAGAGAGATTTATAATTGTGTTAACGCAAACGAAAAAAGTCGCGTTCACATTTCATGTGAAAAACCAAAACAATCTGATTCAAACTGAACCAAAACTGAAGGGCGTTAAACTATTTGCTGTTCCACAAAATGTTGTTCGTAGCTAATTTACACATTTACACCAAAAGAAACGAAAATATATATTTAAGTGTAGCGTCAAAGCGTTAATTGTCGACTTACCCTCTAATCTCAGAGCATCTGCATTTTCTGTATCAATCTGTATTCACGCCTCATATTAATCTCCATTATTTTTGGGTAGAAATCTTTCTCTCTCCCCGTCTCTATCTCTCTTTCCATCATCGCGCGGAAGCAATAAAAACTCAAATTACTTTTCGTTTTCATCCTGACTTTGACTTGAGTCTCCCTCTCCTTCCACCTTCTTTTCACTTCCTAATTCTTATGTTAATGACAGCAATTAATTTTCGTTCGCCCACACAAGAAACATCCCCACTTTCTTGACCCTCCGCCCCCCAAAAGAATGTCGGGAAACATATTTTTATTGTCGCATCGCAGCCAAAATGCCGCTGGGAGCGATTAATTACTCAAAATGAAGTCAAAAGTCAGACAGAGAGACAAAAACCGAAAATCTGTCTAACGTAGCGAATTCTTATCCCTTTTCAATTTCATCCAAAAACTTTCACGCGTTCTCGCTTTTGCTCTCGCCCTACAATTCGTTCTCTCTCTCTCTCTTTCTCGCTCTCACTCTATCGCCCACGCAGTAGATGTCGCCTTGAGCTGATTTATGGGCAAACCCTGGGCAAACAATAAATTTTAGCACTCCAGGTGCTGAAGCACATAAATCAATCCATTAGTTTTTCGCACTCACATGTATTTCGATTTGTTGACGTTGACTTTTATTTGATTGTGTGAGAGCGCGTAGGGGTTGGGTTTTTGTTTGGCATTGTGGGGGTGCCCCTTGGGGGTGTTTGTTTCTCAATTCGTTGCACTGTTTTGTTTGTTTGTTCTGTTAACGGAAGCTTTGCTTTGAGTGACAATAAATTATGGCAATGATTAGTCTAAATTTGCCAAATAAACGTTACACAATGCGGAAACTTTTCGGATAGATATTTGTTGCTGTTAATTCCCACAGACTGTTTGCCTTAATCGATGTTTCTCAACTTTCCCGAAAAACTTTTCTCACGGCTGAGAAAAATGTGTGTTGTGAAAATTGAAAAAGAAAACCGCTCAACTAAATCATTAGCAAACATCAATAATAATAATGTGCGAAAGCGACAAAAGTGACAAGAAATTTTTAGTGCAACGCCGCAAGGTATGCACCAACAATTTTGAGCAATGCGTGTGTGTGTGTGCGAGTGTGAGTGTGTTTGCGTGTGTGCAACACAGGTGGCAATGTGGCCATTATGGCTAATGGGCTAAACGCAACGAAAGCCTCCCGGCCAAATGAGTTAAGCCAACAAGAAGCGAAGAAGAAGACAAAGCAAACCAAAGCGTTAAAGTAAGCCATAAAAAAACAAGACAAAGCCGTCATTTTTCTAATGAACCAGCAGAAGTAGCATCCAAAGCATCCAAAGCAGCCGAAACAGTAGAGAGAAGAGAGAGAAGAAGAAGTTAAGAATGCTGCCGCTGACCAAGTAGAAGCCAGTTAAAGACTTTAGTTGCGCCTTTAAAGCCAAGTTAGCTTCAGCCAATCACGCATCTGCGCCGAACTTCAAAGCCAAAATCAGACAGTTGGCTCTGTGTGGCGACTGAGGCGCGGATATGAGCCGCTTAACGCAGCAGCAGCAGCAAACAGATACGCACACACACACACACACACACACACACATTGATATAGAGTGTTGCCACAGCTTTGATAAATGAGCAGACAGGCGTACAAAGTGGAGAATAACGAGCGAAAAACAGGCTGCCGAGAAGGCTTTTGAATGCTTCTCTCTCAGAGAGAGTGTGTCTGCGAGTGTCTCTGTGTGTGCGAGTGTGTGTGTGTGTGTAAAGCAGGCTTAATCACATTGCTTGGCCATTGGCCAGGCGGTAAAAGATCAAAAGCGCGCTTTAGCTGTTAGATGTGACTAGCTTGGTGGTCGCCTTGGACTTGGTCTTGGTATTCCTCGGCTTGGCCTGGCTGCCTGCCTGCCTGGCTAGAATGATGGCTAGGTAATTGGCAGGTAGCTGATGCTGCAACCAAATGACATGCCAATGACAACAACAACAAAACAAACAAACAAAAAAAGCTGTCTCTTCCTCTTCGAATTGTGATATTTTTGCCGACTTCCAACTCAGACTTTGTCGCATATTCCCATGACATCTCCGGATCGATCTCGCATCGCAGCGGAAGTGGCAAAACTGTGCTGGCGTTGCAAGACGCCGCCGCCGACACCACACTCACACTCTTCCCCCTTTGATTTGGGCACAATATTTTCGCATGCAAACAAAGCGACAAAAGTGACATGACAAAATTCTGTCAAATTAAAGTCTGTCATGACAATGGCAACGCCCCATGAACAGAAACTGAAACTGAACCAAGCGCATGATATCATTAGCATAACTGTCAAAAAAAAAAGCAGCAAAAAACAGCAACAACAGTAGGAGCAGAAGAGGGATCATCGCAGGCGTCCCAGTGGCGTCTCGGGTACGGAGAGAACGATGTGGCATGAAGAGGTTGCAGATCGACACGCATAGCTGCCAAGGAGACAAATTTTGAATGAATAACGACAAACAAATTCGCGGTAAACACATTAAAGAAAGAGATGAAAGATCACTCTAAAAGTTTTTTTTTGTTATGTGCATATTTTTCTTATACTCTCTTTTAAGTGATGTCAATTCCTATTCCATTTCAAGTCATCAACTTAAGTGTCTTAAGAGCTGCTGCTTAGTAGCTAAAATGAGGCACATCCTGAGGAGAAAACAGGACATACAACAAAAAGGACATGCACTTCCCATACCCAATGATCACAAGTGCCACCAAAGATGCGCGGCAAATTTGAAACTAATTGCTGTAAAAAATCGAGGGAAAAGAATAACAATAATAATAAATGTATGTACAAAAACAATCAAAACACACTTGCAACGCCCTCACAACGTGCCTCTGCCTCAGTTGTCAGTTGCCTAAAACAACAAATAAAGCAATCAAACTAAGACAGAAAGAGCTGAAGACACAGGGAGTTGCAGGCAGTGTGCGACATGTGTTCTCACAGACGCGCGGCACCTTTGTCCATCAGCATTACGTCAGAGACACAGAAGGACAGAGACAGAAAGACAAATAGAGCGAGAGAGAGAGAGAGAGAGAAGGAGAAACAAATTGCGGGATATTTATAAACGTCAAAATAGCCCAAAAGGGCCAGAAAGATCTTGTGAGATGATGCCTTCAAAGATATTTTATGACGCAGACGCATAAGGCCCAAGACCATCATGGGCGTGTGAGTGGCCAATCTTAAAGTTTGACATTGGCATTGGTTAGAGTATCTATCTAACTATGTATGTGTGTGTGAATAGAAACATCAAATAGAGCCAAAGAAAAAATAAAAAGGCTACAGGAGAGTATCAGGCCATCAAAGGGGCCAGAACACAGCCACAAATCGTAAAACATCGCCGAGAAAATTTCACACTCGCCTTGTGTTATTTTTTTTCCCACTAGTTTTGGGATCGTAATAAAAATTAAACGGTAGCTAGTTAGGATGCACATTCCTGGTAAGCATTCGAATAGCATTCGAATTTTTGTTTGCATTGATCAGTGTCGGTGTCGGCGGTTTTTATCTGCTGATTTTCATTAACAAATGAACTGTGTTCGTGGAAATATCGATGATATGGTGAGACGGTGCTTTTGAAGCAGGTTCCCGGAACAAGAGTGGAGTGAAGGAATATTAGGCCAAAAAAGATGTTTTTTACGTTTTGCTGCTAATTAAAGCCAATTTTAATGACATTCGCCCAAAACATTTTGTTCATTCATGATTTTGTTCCGCTTGATAGATAGATAGATATACTGAAAATTCTATAGATCGTTGAGTGGATAGAATCGAATGCGAAAGAAACTGTACCAGACCTGTCTATATCTGTGTGTGTGTGTGTGTGTGTGTGTGTGTAGATAAATAACAAACTAATCATTTGAGCAATTAATCAAACAAATCAACAATTTGGCTGCTAATTAAAATGTTTACGCAAATGAATATAGCGATGGCAATGAATATTCATGAACGAAACGAAACTCTAACTTAAACTTTAAATAAATTAAACTAAAATAAATTCAAGCAAATGAAATACATATATAATATGTATATGCCACCGACTGTGTGTGTGTGCTTCACGTTGTTCGCCTAATAAAATTAATTAATTGTTGTTGCTGCTCTTAAAGTCAAAGAAGCCGACACAACGGTAGCAAACACACACACTCACACACAAACACACACGCACACTTAGAGAGAAACTGAAATCTTAACGTGGCCATAATAAATTCCAAATAACGATCAAAATTAGTGGCAACAACAACGTGGCGGGGCCAATGGACCAATGGCAAAGCGCTTGCAACAAATCATAGTTTATTATACCCGTATATATAGCTAATATCGTTTGTTGTTGTTGCTGTTGTTGGTGTTGTTGTTGCTGTTGTCACCTGTGACAGCATCGAATTCGAGCTGTCGACTGCAACGACAACGGCAACAAAAAATAATTGCTATCAAAAATATCGTAAATAAGTCATCAACTTTTAAATATATACGCAATTATTCCATATGCCAAAGTGTTATATGAGGTTAAATGTTTTTTTTTTTTTTTTGCTACAGTAAGCCCCGCTGTGAGAGGAAACTTAAATAATAAATATTGTTGATACAAAGAACTTTACATACAGCTTTCATAGGAATGCAGACAAAGATTAATCTTGAGTTTGTTCTATGTTTTTAAATAATTTATTAACTAATATAAAACAATTAAGAAAGCTCTAATCGAGTATCATACAGACGGACAAACGGTCGCGCTGACAGACATACACATACTGAACGTGAACTACCGGACCAATGCTTCATGATTTCATATCTCCGGTGTTTTTAAGCCGATTTTAATAAACATTTTATAGACTTTCATTATTTTATTATTAGTTTCAATTCGCATTTTCAAGTTTTTGAAATTCAAGACTTTTTGTTTATCGATTCCATGTGTATTTCGTAAACCTAAAAAGTTATCGAAAATTTTAAGCACACTTGCTATCTCTAGGGATTAGGAAAGCTCATATCAATCTGGAGTCTCTAGCTTTCGTTGTTCCTGAGATCGACACGGATATACAGACAGACAGTCGGACATGGCTATGTCGACTCGGCTGTTAATGCTGATCATGAATATATAGAAGAATATATATACTTTATGGGGTCGGAGAAGCGTTCTTTTGCCTCTTACATACTTTTGCACAAAACCATTATACCTTTTTTTACCCATTTCATGGGTTAAGGGTAAAAAAATGTGTCACAGATTTCAAGGAATTGATTATTCCTATAAAAAAAACATAAATAAACTTTATGAAAAATGTGTCTTTCTTGACTACAGAACTACTGATCCCTTCCACACAGTGCCTACTGTACCAGATCACCATTTTCATTATTTTTTTTATATTTGTTTCGATGCCGAGCATTTAATTTTGTTGAGATTTAATTGACTGAACGCCACTAAATAAAAATGAAGATGAGATTTATGCTGCAATTTGCGAAAAATTATGTTAATTGCTGTCAGAGTGTGTCGAGGGGACTGGTGGTGGAGGGGGATGCCACCCCGATTGCCATAGCATCACAGTTTTTAAATGCAGTCGAGGGCGCAAAAAAAAGTAAAAATATAAAAATATATATCGTATATGTGTAGTATATCATTGATTTAAATTAATGGACATGTCAGGCAATTAATAAATGCAAAAACCATGGCAGGCTTCCTAGGCAGGCGGTCTCTAGACAGAAAGAGGAGAGCAGTGGTGGGCGGGTGGGTTGATCGGGGGTGTGAGATGAGGACACACACACACACACATAAGAGAGTGCACATACGCGATATATAGAAGATCATTTGTGGCCTATTCTCTATACATAGCTCTTGATCACACTCAAAGGCTCATAAATAACTAAAGCACTTTTTTTTTTTTTTGCTCTCTCTATCCATTTTGTTCATTGGTCGCGCTGTCAATCAAACCAACTGGGACTACACACACATTCACCCTGACTTTAATAGACTCATAAATGAGACGAGAGATGAGAACGAACCGAAAGAACGAGCGCAAATTTTCGACGCCCAGCTGTATGTGTTGCCAATCAATTTGGGCCCTATTGTGTCCTGTGATTGTGTGTCCTGATTGCACTCGACTCGAGTCTCTTCTACTCCTCTACTACCACTTCAGTGTAATGAGTTTTCGATTAAGTGTGACATGCTAACGTGTTTTCTACGGCTAATAGATGAGGCATATTGTTTTCTGTCAGTTTGTCAAGCCTTTAGAGTTGGGGGTTGGCTTTGCTCCATTTTACACTCGAGTTAAAAGATTTTTAATTTGTTTACATTAAAATACCATAAATTCAAGTACAGTTGAGTGCACACTGTATACAGTGTGCATTCCCCCCGGCCCCCCCAAGCAAACTGTTAAGTCATGTCGCATGCGCCAAAAAGTTGAAAAAGGTAAAAAAGGGTTTGTTTTGATACTCGATGGTACTCGATGCCTTCATTTCCGGTGGATATATATTCTGGCTGCTGGCACTCGCCATTTTCACACTCATGCAGCTAATGAGCAATAAAGCTAAATGAAAATGCCGCCAAGGAAAAGGCTGAAAAAACGAAAACAACAACAAGAACAACAACACAGAGTACAGAGAAAAGAGAAAAACGCGCAGACAACAAATCGATTTGGTCAATTTGTTATTGTTGCCTTGTGGATGCTGGGATGCTGCTCTCCCCAACACACACACACACACACACACACACACTCTGACCCATCCTGCCTTGGCCAAGCATTCTTTTTGTGCTTTTTCTGTTGTTGTTGTTGTTTTTTGTTTTTTGCACGGGCCAGAGAGCGCGAGAACAGCGTGCAAAACTGGAGTCTGCTTGTGCTTTGGCCGGCAAAGTTGAAACGTGTCGGCATCCTTTGATCAGTTCATATTATAAAATACTATGGTCACGCCTTAAAGGCATTAAACGAGATGGCGCTCAGCTTCACACACACACACACAAATACACACACATACCATCACACAATCGGAGTATAGCAATAGATTTCAGCTTGCAAAGTTCTTTTGCTGCATCGGCAACAAGCTTCAGCTTCAGCAACAACAGCCTCATCATCATCGTCTTCGTCTTCTTGGGGCCCTGAGCCGGAGCTAAGAACAGGAATTGTTATTTCCACATATGGGCAAGAAAAAACAACAACAACAACGACAGCAACATTTCCTCGCTTCCTGCCTCTTGATAGTTTGGTGGCAGCGTCACAAATGCAAAGTCATCTGAAGCGCGGCGCGCGGCAATCAAGTAATATGCTCTCTCTCTCTCTCTCTCTCCACACAGTTCATCTTCTTGTTCTGGGTTCTAGGGCCTAAGTGCCAGGGCCAGAGCCCAGAATCGTCGTCGTCGTCGCCGTCTCTTGGGCAGCATCAACATCAACATCAGCTCTTATAATGCTTACTCGAGGCGGTTGTGGACCACCAAACAAGCGAATGCAACTTCTGCAACGACGGCGACTTCGAGGTGTTTGAAATGCGCTTTTTAACTGCATTGTAGTTGATTTGATATTCATACGTGCGCGCAAATGATGATGCCCCCCTCCCGCCCTCTTTTACCTCTTTGTCATATGTATGTATGTATGTAAGTATTTCTATATATGTAAGTGTGCTCTTTAGTAACAACAAAAAAGATTGAAAGATAGTATTTATGCCAAACAGCAAGTCGATGAATTTATACTCTTCCTATTATTGTTATTATAACTGGAAGAACAGAACTTATGTTTGAACTCTTGAACTTTGAAATCATAACAATTAGGGTTGAAACTATTGAGAAAGTATTGGAAATCTGTGAAATTTTGATTAAAATTGGTTGAGAAACAACCAAGATATGATGGAATGAACTTGAATCATCAAGTACAGTATTGAAGATAAGAATTTGGTATGGTAAGATATTATTCGTATGGTCAAGGGTTAAGGTAATCTTCCAAAATGCTTACTTGTCTAGATCCTTCTTACTTGTTATATTTATGACTTTATGTATACATTATCGTTAAAAGTAAAGGCAAGAGAACAAAAAAAGCATTCAAGCATAATTTAAACAAAACTAGTTTTTACTTATATAGAGTACTAAGTACTTTCAAATTAACGCTTAAAACATGTAGCCTATTTTTATTCTATACTTTAATGATATAATTAGTGGAAAGCAGACAACCTTAGTGAATATTTTTCTGAGTTAATTCTACATTTTCACCTATTTGCATTTTATTTGCATTGCATTAAAAAGTTAATAAGCTCTTTGAGTAAAGTATATTTTTGTGGTCACAACAATGTTCAGCCATATAATTAGTGTAGGGTATTTTGCATGCAAAATGTTGATTGCATTTAGTACTACAACCAGAAAAACCAACAACAACAACAAACGGCAACAATGCTATTTCGTTTTTAGTCGATTGCCATGGCCGAGTGTAATTGCCGCTTGCATTAATTATGTTAAACACAAGTCTCAATATTTAAACAACCAGCCGCCGAAAAAACAACAAAAAAGTCAACAAAAAAGTGCAGTACAAATGGCAGTGAACCGTTTGTTTGCGCACGGCCAAAAGCAAAGACAACAACAAAAGAAACAAAATGCCGCACTGCCACCGTTTTAGCCTCCGCCTTCACCTGTTTTTTTTTCTGGTGGACCCCATCAAAGCGAACCGCAACATTGATGCTAGCATAATTATCACACATGGGTCGAAAAAAAAACCATCCACGCGCAGCTTCTTCTGGCCAACTTCTCACTCAAACTAACTCAATTAAGAGAAGAGGGCCAAAACGCACAAATATTTGTATGCGGCATTCAGTCGAAAAAGTATCCAAACAAAGTTCTTCCAATAGAGAGAGATGTAAATGTGTGCCGACATCGGGAATCGAATACCATTCGAGTGGAGTGGAATGAAGCGTGTGAGTAGCTGGATCAGAGGTCAATATTGATATAGCCAAGAATGTAACCAACAACAACAACAGCAGAAACACACATTTGTTACATACTTCAAACAGCAGTTCTGACCAGTGTTAGCTTGTTCTGTAGCTGGCTTACACCGCTACCAGAACCCACTCGAACTTTTGAAATAGTTAGTATGAATGGTTCTATGTTTATGTTGGTTGATGTTGATCTTCAAAAATACCCTATAAAGTTGGAAATTAGTTCAAGCAATTCTTGAAAAATATTTGTAGAAACTTTTTGTCGTGTTTTGAGAGTAGAAAATGTTCAAGATACAAATGAAGATAAGGAACTAAATGGTAGAAGTAAGTAAGTAGGTAAACTATGGAAGTAGAAGGAAAACCCCATTCACTCAAAAACTTACTGGGTATCAGCACGAAAAGTTTAACATTTCAATTTGAGTATCACTTTAATTAGCATTCGTTTGTTCATTGTTTTCCTCATTTTTCGTGCTTTCCATTTGCAGCAAGCGTTTGATTTGTTGTTTGTCGTTGTTGTTTATCGCTTTTAAGTTTGTTGTTGTTTTTTTTCCTCATTTTTTCAGCTATTAACTTTAAGCTGGCCATTGTGGAGTAGCTTGATTAGCGTAGCCGCATGGCAGCTACCAATGTTGACCTGAAACCTAACACAAATTTTTTTTGTTTCTTTGACGCTGCTCTTTGACAGCACTTTGCTCTCAATGTGGGTGGCCATAAACGGCTTAGTTCGATTTGCTACTCTTTTTTTTTCGCTTTGTTTTGCTTTTTGTCTCTTGAGTGTCGCGCACTTTGTTTTGGTTTTGGGCCAAGCTGTGTTGGCCATGGCTTGGATGATTACTGTGAAATTGGCAATGTTTAATGCTCGCTCGAGCTCAAAGTGCTGCCACACATTTCTGTGTCTTTACTCTTTAGGTCTAACTACTTATTTTTTTTAATTTTTTAGAAAAGTTTTCAGACTTTCTCTGCGACGAGTAGTGGCAATGGGATCTCTTTAAACGTTTAAACTTTGTACGTTTTGTGTGTCAGCGGGTCTAAAACTATATAGTTACCGCTACTAAAGAAGCGCACAAATATCTGGAAATCTATGTCATTATGTCTCTATGTCAAACGCACTTTAAAATGTCAAGAAAATGTATTAATGTATAAGTTTTTCGGGAACTGATTGAATAACAAATTAAACAGAAAAGTAATCAGAAAACTTTGTTCTAATAACGATTCTTCAAAACTTAAATATCACTTGATCAACTTTAAATAAATTCCCCAACTAATAAACACACCCATGTTTAATCAAGCATAAAAAGCAGTTGTTAATCCATAGCACAAGCGTGTAAATTAATAATTCTTAAATATATATTCATATAACGTGTAATTACAAGACATAGTCAGGTAATTTTCGATATGCTACCAAAACGGCAGCCATGCTGATGCTAAAAAAAAAAAAAAAATTGCTTATCTAGCACAGAAATCAGAAATCAACACGAGACGAGAGTCGAGAATCAAGTGGCAATGACAGCCGCCATGTGTCAATCCAGCGTGGATTGTCGAGCTGTCTGTCTGTCTATCTGACGAGTTGTCGAGTTTGTTGAGCTGACTGCCATGGCATATGCAAATTGGCAGCTGACAGAGCTGCTCCCACAAAAAATAAACAAAAATGTTCACCAAGGTGGGGAAAACTCTTAAAGTGGAAGCTGTGACTCGACTCGGCGGCTGCTGCTGCTGCTGCTGTTGTTGAAAGCTTGCTAATTGACAATTACAGACAAGTTTTTTTTGTGACCATGATTTGGAGCCCGCGGCCAGCCGCAAGATCATAACAAATATGTCAATGTGGGCGTGCCAACCGTTGACTTTTTGAGAATGTGCCGCAAACTGAAGTGGAAATCATTTAGAGTCGATATCGTGGCGATAAGTTAAATCAGCTAAATTATGGATTCTTTATGCAGCTGCCACTGTTTTGTGTTGCAGCTGGTCCGGACCCGAGCAAAGCCCCAGCACAACCCCAACCACCCTTAGCAGCAATAAATCAATGAAATCGTCGTCGCCATTTGCCGACGGACGCATTTGAATATTAATGAGAACCCTTTCCAACCACTTTCGCCGGCCAACAACCACAATTTATCAGCGTGTGAATGAAACCACACACGTTCACACAATAAGAGGCAAGAGGGCAAGAGGAAGCAGCAGCAGGCACAGGTGTAAATTAACTTTGACTATGACCATGGAAGGATTTAACGTAAATTGACTTAATATCAAGGACTTTTGCGTCGGAATAATTAACACCGCAGGTTTTCCCACGCAGCGTGCTGTATCTCTCTCTCTCCTCTCGTCTCTCTGTGTGTATCTAATAACCGCCAAGAAAAGAAAGAAATTGGAATTATCACAAAATGAAAAACAGAAAAACAGAAGCGCTAAAGTTGAGAAATCAAACGTGCCGCAGCACGGCGTGGCAAGGCGCGGCGAGGCGAAACTCAATCACACACAAAAACCCAAATGCTCAAATATTTGTGTGATTAGTCCTTATCAACAATAGGTTATAGTATTAATAGTATATAGTAGTAGTAGTAGGAAGTCAAACCTCCAGGTAGTCTCACTCTCACTCTCTGTCTTTCTGGTACGGAGTACGGGTGCGCGGGTACGGCTACAGGGACCCACTGCTGGTAAAGTCGAGCGCTTCTGCTGCTGATTCTGCCAGCTGGTGGTCGGTCGGTCCTTTTTCATTTAGCATCCTGCAGCGACGGCAATTGGTTTCGATTTTTCTTTCTTGAGTTTCGTTCTTCGTTTAGCCTAATAGACACTGTTTTTTGGCTCTATTGTTTTCGAGACGCCTTGACGCCTTTTGTATTCAGCTCTGTTCTGTTCGATATTCGATTCTGTTCTTTGCCTCTTTTGTTCTCCTATTTTGGGTGTTGGAGTAATGCGCATTTGTTTCAATTAAAAGGATTATCAGAGAGCACTGTGGTGTCTGTGTGTAAATGTCAGCAATGTGTTTAAGTCAAACACAATATGTGTCGACAACTGCACAAATAAACTGAAGAACCCGCCATATATAACAACCTAACAGAACATGTTTGAAACAAGAGGTTGATGTGTTTTACAGAGATTATTTGTTTCGATATGCAGATTAACTTTGGGTAAAAAATAACTACATTTTTGTTTGGTTGAAATTCAAAATCAACAGAGAGCGAAGTTAACTTTTTTTACTTTATGAAAAGATTAACATAGTAATCAAAATTTATACATCAACTTTATTTACCTATAAAAACTACGTGGATCTTACCGAAACAAAGAATTCCTTTCGCTTCACCGTCGGAACATTTAAGACTTCATTTAATACAATAAATTTTCCCTCACATATATTTCTGTAGATTATCTAAAAACCTTTAATTTCCCAGAATATCAAACAATATTCATAAGATATACATCATAATACCAGTTTGCTTTTGAGACTGACCTCATTCGCAGATAATTTTACAGTACAAACATGTAATTAGAAAATAGAAAAACGAAAAACGAAAAAAAAACGATTCTAGTATTTATGTCATATCTTATAAGAGTTGTCCTAACGAAATCACATTTGCTGGGTCCTCAAATTAATTAAACGTTTTTTGTTGCAACAAATTAAATGCAAACGCTTGACAATTAAACACGACTGCTCTTGCTGTCGCTGCTTCTGCCGCTGTTTCCGTTGCCGTTGCCGTTGCTGTTGCCGTTGGCAGCGCTGCCACTGGAGGCACGGCACATCGTCTATAGTATGCGTCATTAAAAGCATAGACAAGAAGAGACGAGTTGAAACGGGAAGCCAAAGTCTCGGTCAACGTCGCTGCCGAAGTTGTGAAAACTTTTGCAGAGGCTGAAAATACTAAATACAGTCTCGTTACAAACTGAGGAGCGTCGCGTTTTTGTTTAGGGTTTGTTGTTTTTGTTATTTTATTCGTTTTTTGTTTTGTGTTGGCTCCCACTCGGCGCTGTTGCTGTCTCGTTCGGGCGCGTGGCGCATGATGAACGCCATAATTACCGTTACGTATACGCCACCATTGCTATTTTTTGTTGGTCTCGCTTTCCGGCAAGCCGATTGGCTGGCGAGCAAGAGAGTGCACACTTAAATGCTGCCTCACTCGCACACGTGACGCCAATGCCAAACTGGTCTGAGCGAAGAGAGCACAAACAGAGAGGGAGAGAGTGAGAGAGAGAGAGAGAGGGAGAGAGTGCGATGCTTGTTGTGTGCAGTTATGATTTGATTGCCGAGTTTAACCACCGACAAACGAGACACGACGACGAGAGAGCAAACGATGTTAAAGAGACAGCACACACACACACACAGACGCATCCACACATAACGACACACCGACACGAACGAAATGAGCATCGCGGAGAGCGGCGCGGGCAGCAAAAGAACTGAAGAAATATCGACGTGTCTAGTTAGCAAACCAATCTTCAATCTAGTTTCGAACAGTTGACTGTGAAACGTCGAGTTGAGAGGTCCTCCTATTGGATCAGCGTCGTTTTCGTTTGTCGTTTATCGTTTAACGTTGCACGTTGCACGTCACAGATTGATACAAACATACAAGCAATAATATATATATACACATATATTTATTTACAAGACGCAAACACAAAAGTGAACACAGAGTTTCTTGACATTGGCATCTAAAAAGGGCCAACAGCTGAACGTAGACCGTTTAGTGCTTAAACTGAAAGCAAAGTGAGAAGTTCTCCTACAAGTGTGTGTAATTGTAAGAGTGTGTGTGTGTGTGATAGAACAAATTTGAACTTTTGCCAGGTGCTTAAATGCTCTGTCCGCCCACAATGCGTCCGGCCAGCCCTGCCGAATCCGAGATCTCCGTCGGTGGTGCACCCAGCCCCTTGCCGGCCCAGCATCATCAACTTCAACATCATCTCCAACATCAGCATCATATGCAGCTGCATCATCCGCGCGCCAGCACCATTGATCTCCTCCAGCAACAGCAGCTGTTGATGCAACAACATGCCGCAGCTGCTGCGGCTGCTGCTGCCGCTGGACTAACGCGCAGTGCCGTCGGCACATTGCCGGAGGATTACTTTCAGCCGTTAAAGCGCCTGCGCATGTCCTCCTCCTCATCGGAGCCCAGGGAGCAGACACCAAGTCCACCTCCAGCCACCCAGGCCAATGCCACAACAGCAGCAGCAACAACAGCAACAACAACTCCCAGCAATAGCAACACCACCAAATCTGCCATTGAGGGTGTCAAGAGTTTCTCCATTGCGGACATTTTGGGTCACTCAGAGAAACAGCGATGCAGCTCCAATTCGCCACCAGCGGCTCCCACATTGTTGGCACCACCAGCTGCCCGACCCATCGCCGGTCTGCTGCAACCTCGCTCCGAGCCGCTGGACATGCATCCGGCTGCAGCAGCAGCCATGTTATTGCCTGGCGCCCAAATTGTGCGTCCCTGGGATCATTTGCTGGGTCCAATGCCAGTGCGTCCATTCATTCCCTCGGCGCTGCTGCACTACGAGCAGCGTCTAGCCCTGGACTACCATCGTCAGCTGCAGGAACACTTCAATGCTCAGGCCCAACTGCTGCGTCACATGGGCATGGACATTATACCCTCCGAGAGCGGCTCAGATCGCTCCAGTTCAGCTGCCAGCGATTGCTGTTCACCGGAAATTGCCCGTGACTCGGCCGCTGCTGCTGCTGCCGCTGGAGCTGCCATGCGTCGCAGCCATAGCCCCCAATCCTCAGTGCAAACAGAACGGGAACGTTCCAGTGGCTCTGCAAATGCCTCAAGTCCCAGCCAGGCGGGCGGAAGTGCCAGTGCGGCCGCAGTTGCCGCTGCCGAGGCAAAGGCCAAGGCAAATGGTACACCGCTCGATGCACTCTTCCAGATGACCACCAAGGACTTTGATGAGTCACAAGGTAAATATATCCATCTCTTAAACTCAAAAATACTATATTCGATCTTTCGATCGATCGTTTTATCGATTAGCATTGACAAATGTCTCAATTTGTTTGCGTTTGGTTGAATCGAAATTTCGAAAATGAATTGAGTTTTGCGGCCTTTAATTAAAATAACAGCCCCACCATTAATTTTGTAGCAATTTCCAATTGAAAACAGAATGTTGTTGTTGTGATTGCTTAATTGAAATGAACGATTGATTCTCCCATTCGGCTCATTTGGCTTTGTTTTGTTATGCAAATGCCGTTTTTGGATCAATTCTTAGAGTCAAAATGGAATGAAATGATTTTAAGCACAAAAAAAAACTCACTAAACAACCGAACAATTAATATTTGTTTAAATAAGATTGTTAAGTCTTTTAACGACGTTTTAAAAATAAATTGCTTGCTTTTATTTTTTTTCGCTTTTTTCAAGTGTTGCAGCTGCATTTAAGCCATAATATTTTGCCTTTAGACTGACTAATTACTTCAATTTTCCATATCATCGGTAATCCAAACGCATCTGTCACACTCGAAGCCAGTCACAGTTCATGAGTTTAGACTCGTTTTCTGTGGGTATTAAGTGGGCGTTTTTAGTGTTGCCTCACTCTCACCCTCCCCCCCATTTCTACCTCCTCCAACCCGAGCCAAACTCACTTACAATTTGGTGTGTGTGTGTCTTTTTCATGGTAATTATTGTTTAATACTCCATAGTGTTTGTACATATCTATGATTTTATGTTTGTTATACACTCAATACTTGTTTTCTTTGTTGTAGTTGTTGTTTTTGTTGTTTTTCGTGTTGATTCTGCAACGATTAGCAACAATTAGCCAGCGGCCAACTTTGCTCATGTTCGATTCATTACCTAATAGAGTTTGACTTGTTTTTTCATTTTATTTTCATATTTATTGCTGTTGTTAGTTTTAACAACAATTAACATGCCGTTTGCCATTTGCTTAAATTACTATGTGTGGCGGGCTACTAATAGCTGACAAGCCTCAACTTTGCAGCTCTGATAGCCGTTTTGTTGTTGTAGTATGTAGATTTATCAAATATTATATAACCCACACTCAAACAAAGACAAACGAAATATTTATGACTGGAACAACGCCTTTGAATATTATGTTAGTTTAGTTTAACGCTTCCTCGTTAGTCAATCAGCAACAAGCCGAAATCGCGCCGATAAACATGTAATATATAATAAGTATTATTTTCATACATAGTAAATGTTTTTTTGGTTGTTCCTAGCACATCTCTAGATCATTACTGAGAGAGAGAGAGAGACAGTCATTAATATCATTCACACATTCGGATAAGACAATAAGGGGGGCGAGAGCAGGAAACGTTTGTTGACAACAATGTATTGATAGGATTTTTGGAAATATCTGTTAGCTATAATATACTTTGGATTACATATATATAGTTGGGTTAGTTTAGTGGAAGATTTTTAAGCAAGTTTGCTTATGTTTTTAAGGAAAAAAAACTCATAACTTACTCAAATAACTATGAGAACACCTAAAATTACCATATTATTTATTGTTTTTCAACTTTCAATAAGGTTCCCAATCGTAAGCGCGAACTTGCCAGACATACTGTCGTCGCATCCAGTAAAAATTGCTTGAATTTATACAAATTAAAACATAAGAAGCATTGACTGCAACTGTTGCAGGTTCACAGGTTCCTCAGAAATAAGTAAAAGTGACCATTTAGCAGTTAAACTCAAATTTCTAAACATATTTTAACATATTGTTTTGGGGCAGTGAAAGGTTTCCAAGTACAACCAAAACAAATCCACCCCTTAACAAAAAGTAAGTGGACACCTGAGACTTTGAGAAAGGAACCAAAATTTCTCCCTCTCTCTTTTTTTGAAGTTGGGTAGATAAGTCACATAGAAATTACTTAATGAGTCTCTCTGATAATAACAAATATCATAAATACTGCATATGTTTTTTTGTGTTTTTTTTTACCTCCCTTACAACACTCAAACACACACACACTCGCTCAAGTGGCTAATGGGTTTTGGGTTACAAAACGTGTTCGAGATAACAAATAGGCCAAATTAATGTGTGTTTTGCATTTGAAATATATACAAAATACAATACAAAACAAAAAAAGTTTTTGTTTCAGAGCTCAAAGCGTTTAATTAGTTTTTAATGCTGGGCTAGTTTGTTTGACAAGCAATCGGAATCGGAATGGGGCGTGAAACGCTCCAAGCCGAACCGGTTCAAACAACAATCATATGCATATGAAAGTCAACAAAAACTTATACTATATATCTGCATAATTATGAATGTGGGTGAAGAAGAAGAAGACGAAGAAGTGACACGGAGAGGAGGCTGTCACAGTAGCATTTGGAATTTTGGTAGGCGCCCATAAATTACCTTTGAGTTGAACCGCCGCCGGTCTGATCTGATCTCAGTCTGATTATCAATCTCTGAGAAAGCAGGAAGTATTATGCAAGCTTTTAATTGAGTTGCTCATTAATCGGGCATGACAAATGCAATTGTAGGTGTCAATAATTATAAAGAATAAATCACACAGCAAATGAGACAAATGATAGGCAAAGTCCACTTGTCGATGTCGAACTCGAAGTCGTTGTCGGAGTGGAAGTCCAGGGATTACGCCCACAACTTGAACGCAATTAATCAAATTAAAATTGCATTTGACTTTGCAATTAAATCATTTATTTAAATGTATAAATCAAAGCGTTTTAATTAACACTCACTCGTTCGTCCCGAAGCAATTAAAAATTATATCTAATGCGACTTATAAAATCGCTTGTTAACACTCGTGTACCAATTTCAAAAACCGGTTTACATAAACCACTGTGCATGCAAAGTTAACTTGATTCTAATCGGTTCTCTATCTTTCTCTCTCTCTATCGTTTTAGATAAATCTCATTTGGATATCTTTTCGAATCGTCCGCAACCGAAGAAGAAACGCAAATCACGCACCGCATTCACAAATCATCAGATCTTTGAGCTGGAGAAGCGATTCCTCTATCAGAAATATCTCTCGCCCGCCGATCGTGATGAGATTGCCGCCTCGTTGGGCTTGTCCAATGCCCAAGTAATCACCTGGTTCCAGAATCGTCGTGCCAAGCAAAAGCGTGACATTGAGGAATTGAAGAAGGATTTCGATAGCGTTAAGGTCTTTTCGGCCCACAAATCGTTTCTTGAGAATGTCAATGATCTGAGCATATTGAAGAAGAAGCCTATGCATGAGGCAGATATGGTTGGCCTGGCTGCGGCCGCTGCTGCCGCTGGCATGGTAGGCGTTGGTGTGGGCGTGCCCGTCTCCGCTGCCCAGGCACAGGCACAAGCACAGGCACAGGCTGCCGCCCAGGCGCTAAATGCGCCACCCAAATGAATGGGCGGCTGCATGCGTTTATCGCATTTGCAACCTGATGATACAGAAAGTAGAGCAAAGTATTGAGGACGACATTAATCATTGACTGCGACTGCGAGTTGCGAGTTGTATTTTCGCAATTTCGTAATTTCGAGCATTTTGTTTCATTTTCGGAGCCAGAGTGCGAGAGGAGTCCGTAAGCAGGGAACTACCGCACCCTTCCAACACCTCCCTCCACACACGGTACTCGCAGGTGGAGAGAGAGAGAGATTTTTTATGCAAGAGCAAAATCTCATGCGATTTTATTTGACACGGATATAAAAGGACAAAGGGCACAGAAAGCCAAGCCAAAAACTCCAAATATGGACTGAGGCCACACCAAAGTGAGGCATGCAACACAAATGTGTTGCCACATGCTGATGGCTTCAGTGACCGGGAGTAAGGCATTATTCGGCCAGCCCTGCTGCAAGGGCATCTATATAGAACCCAACATCATCACCAGCTAAGACACATGTAGAGAAGAACTACAACAAAACTACTCAGAAAAAAGTAAACACGAAATATTTCAAATCCAATCGGCTCTTTTCAGAGCCACCAAACCAATCGTCAAAGAGTTTAAAATGTATTTAATGAAGTCATAAATTTCGAGTCAAAAAACAAAACAAAAAAATTGTAATTTTTTCATAATATATGATGTTTTATTTTAAATCGAAAAAAGTTTTTCACAATTAGCTTTAAATACTACTATGATAGTTTCTAGGGCATAAAGATCTGCCCCGTTTCAAAGTTTTAACCCAACTTTGTGTATTATACACTTCTTAACCCATTTTATGGATTAAACAAAATTGTTTGATCGTCGTCGGTTGCCAATAAATTTAAGCATATTTAAGCAAACAACGCAAAAGTCGCGGGTCATTAGGGAAACAAGTTAAGATCGAGCTTCCATTTCTCCGCGTCACTCGTTTGAATCGTTTGCATTCATTTTGATATTTGGGATGATATTAAAATTCTTGAATAATGTTGCTGCGTATTTGGTTTGGGTCTTAAAAATAAAAGAAATCTTTTTTAATTTTTATTAATGATTATTTACAACCGTTATTCAAAATTTTAAACTAATTAATTATTAATTTAATCACTTGCCAAAAACAAAGAAAAAACCAACAACAACAAAAACGAGTTGACTACACATAAAGTATGATAATAATAATAATACTAAAAAAAAAAAAATACCAAGCGCTCCAAGTGTTTAAAGCCGAGCGCGTTTTGCAGCTCGCAACACGACAAACGCCATGCGATTTGCATAAAAAAAAATTTAACTGAAATTATTTCAGTATTTATTAATTTTTAACTAATCATTATGCCCTTTAATAAAGTATGAGGTTAAAAGGTATATAATGTCTACAGAAAGTTAAAAGACAATCAAAAATCATTTTTTTCTTTTTATTTGTTGAAAATCCTTATCAAATCAAGTTAAGTTTTACTTCATTCAAGCTGAGTTTTACTTGATTGAAGATAATTTGGATATTAAGACTATTTATGCTTTGTTTAAGTACATTAGTTCAGTCTAACTTCATTTTGAGAAGAAAATTGTTTATTGTTTGAATGCATTCAAGTTGATTTTCTCTTAAATTAAGACTTTTTGAAGCAAAAATTAATTGATTTAGCTCAATCTTACTTAATTTTAGAAGGAAAGATGTCTCGTTTTACTTTATTCAAGTTGAGTTTTAGTTGATTTAAGATAATTTGCTCCTCTATTAAGACTATTTATTCTAAATTTAAGTACCTTAGTTCAATCTAACTTCATTTTAGAAGAAAAGAATTAACGCAAATAATTGTTTAAGTTTCCATACAGGGTATTTCATTGTCAATCATTTCTGTTATACTTCACTCAGCTTGATTTTATATATTTCCAAGTGAAACAGACGGACAGATCTCTACATACGGCTACCGTTTGCGGGCAAGTTCAAAGGTTTTGAATGCCGCCGCCGGCGCACACATTTTTCACTCTCAACTCAACTCGACTCGTCTCGTATCGAATCGAGTCGAGAGTCAACTCTTCCAACTCTATGTTGACCTGGCGGCACCTGAGCACTTTCCGAAAACTGAAGCGCGCCATCAATCGTCGCTTTTGGCCTGGCCAACAACAACTACAACAGCAGCAACAACAACAGCAATATACAACAAGTCCAACAACCGTCCGCCGATCGTTTGTTAATAATTTAAATAATCAAGCTATCAATTCCGTTGCTAATGATGCCGACCAAGTGATTGGGAAGAGAGCTCATAGCTGGTAGCTGGAAGTTCCAGATCAGCTCGATTGTTGTTTTTTTTTTTCTTGCTTTTTTTTCTTGGTTGTTGTTGGAATCGGTTTAATTTGGCGCTTATCGCGCCAAGCGAACCAACGATTGCCGATTGTCTCGCTAACAGTTCGTAAACTAGAGAGGAAAACCCTATTTTACATATGCATGAGATAGCCATAGGGATTGGGTCGAAGTTTCGAAGTTCGGATTTGGAACTTGGTTTTGATGCGAGACATGCGAGGGCCTTTGCCTTTTTTTAGTTAAAAGCAATTTATTTTCATTTTCAAATGTGTGACAATGCGACGCATGCCCCAAGATAAAGAAAGAAACTCTCCACGCTCTCTCTCTCTCGCTCTCTCTTTCTCCGTCCCTCTCTTTGCTGGGCGTGAGTAATGTGTTTTGAAAGTGCTTGGGCGAAAGTTGCACTGGAAACTGTTTAATTGAAATCAACTCATTGGTTAGATGGGGCGTAAAAGAGATAGACGGGAATATTCGTGTGAGAGAAATAGATAGTTAGATTATGGTGGGGGACTTAGGAATGGGGGGAAAAACAAATGACCAACCATTACCGGTAGCATTTAGTTTTAGTAGCTGAGAAATTTGCCCAGCCAAATTGAGGCAAACTCTGGGCTCTAGTTATGGGAAAAACTCTCAGCACTTCCGTAAAAAAGCAAATAGAAAACCACCCGACAGAAACAAACAGCGCTTAAACATGGCTATTATATGTATGTATGTGTGTATGTATGTATGTATGTGTGTACGAACTAGTACAACAAAATGCGTAACTGTCGAAACTCATTAATCGAATCAACTAAAAATGACTAATGAACGAAACACACGAGAAGTTCATTCCGTTACTCTGTCTTCGCTCTCGCTCTCGCTCATTCTGGCTACCTTTCTCTACTTCTCTTTCTTTCTTTGGTTTAATGAGCGATACTTTGTTGCAATGGCATTGCAAAAGAGCAATCTTTAGTTCATTGGTCAGTTAAGTGAAAAGCTTTAATTTCATTTAGTTATAGACAGGTAATATGTGAGCCCATTGGCATAACGATGTAAGAGATTAGGGTAGATTAGCGGAAACACAAACAGATAGATTAACTTTTTAAACTATTTACTTCTTCAAATGGAGTAAATAATTATCAATTTTGTCTAACTGAACTAAATGACTCTCTTCTCATGGAGAAAGAACTTAGTCTAGATGATTTCCTGATGCTTTTTCCGAATTTAACACTTTTCCCGATATGATTTTCCAGAATGCATTCTTATGAACATTTTTCAGAACTGTTTAGCATCTTGACTTGATAAATAACAATCTTTCTCGATATAATTTTCCAAAATGCCTTCCTATGAACATTTTTCAGAACTAAAGGAAACTCTTTAACATCTTGACTTGATAAATAATAATCTTTTGGAAAAACTTTGATTCATTACAGAGTATCTTCTTAGCCAAGCACACTCTCTTGATAAGCGCAAGTTAAACATATTTTATTTGATTGCTTGTTAAACACTTTTACGTACTTCCTGCTCGGTCAGTCACATTGTCAGCAATTACTCTGCGCTTTCCCCAGTCCCCCCCTCTATATTTTTGCTCAACTTAAAGCGATCAAGTGCTGCCCTTTTGTCGACCTACATCATTCCGCAGCCTCAGAGCCCAGCCCTGGTCTGGTCTGGTCTGTGGCCAGCCTTCTGCTGTTGCAAGCTGCCACATTGCCCGGTTAACTGGCGCCGTTGTTGCCCCAAAAGAAAAGTTGTGCTTGCGGCGCTTACAAGGCAACTTTTGCCCACTGCCTGATTATGATAAATGTAAACAATTCAGCTTGGCACACAAATGCAATCAAAGGACTGCAATTACAAGACATTCGAGCAAAACCAGTTAAGAAAGAGAGCGAGAGAGAGAGAGAGAGACAGAGAGGAAGTAAGAGATAGGGAGTTAGGCTGAGAGAGGAGTGACTCTCTCTCTCTCTCTCTCTCTTTCTCTGTCTCATCTTCCAAACTGAATTGTTGCCCCCCAAAGCGATGATCAGCGCATCCGCATCTCTGTGAATGCCTTGCCTGTATCTGTATGTGTTTCTGTGTTTGTATTCAAGAACGAATTGGTGTGTGTGTGTGTGTGTGCGATAGAGATATAAAAGCTAAATTGGTAACATATACTTAATTTGGTGGCGGTGCCTTTGAACATGCTTCCAATTAGCTTACAGCCGACACCTCGGGCCTCTTTAATACCAAAAATACTTCCACTGCCTGCCGCGACTCTCTTTGTGTGTGTGTGTGTGTGCGGCCAAAAGGATAACCATCCACAATAAAAAATACACAAAAAACTATACCAAAAATGGAAATGGAAATGATACAGCAGAAAATGGCAACGCACTCAACGCAATTTGTTTCATTCATATCCATTCAAAGTTGATTCCTTAGTTTAGATCGTGATATGGCGCATTTCTTCTTCTTCTTCTTCGAAAAGAAAAAAAAACATAACATATCGGTTTATGAATGAAACCGTATGATTCATTTCAATCTGAACTGATTATTGTTAATGAAGTTGTAAATAATGAGAAGCAACATTTGAAGACAACTAAATCAAATAATAAAAGAGCTATTGGCGGCACAGTTAAATTACTAATGATTGTCAGTTGTAAACGCAGAAGATTTCCAATATTTCTATGAAATTATCGATATGAGAAACTTATTTCAAGTCAAATTGTAAGTTGTAAATGAAATAAGTAAAAAAGCTCTAGTCGTGTAAGCTAAACTAGAAGATACCCTGAACCCTTGACCACTTGACGGATAGACAGTCTGGCTGACAGTCATAATGTTTCTTAACGGATTTTAATAAAAATTTCACAGATGTTCACTATTTTGTTAATTGTTTCAATCCCCGTATTCGAAATTCAAGAATTTTTTGTTATCGATTCCAAGTGAATATCGTAAACCTAAAAATTTATTCCAAATTTGAAACAAACTTGCTATGCCTAGAACTTTGACTTTGACGAAACTTTTCGTCTAAAGCATTTACTCCACAACTAAAAAGCTTTTTGTATAAAAATTCTCTAACTTAACTTATTTTCCAGGGATCGAACAGTTCGCATAGCTTGTAATATAAATTAATATGCTATTGCCGAAAAAAAATTTTTTTTTTAAATATTTTGTTAAGACTTGCGAAAAGATTTTTTAACAAAACCAAATAATTGTTCCATAGAAAAAAAGTAAGTAAAGAAAATCCATATGTGTGAAATATTTGCAATTAAATATGTAATCAATTAAGAAAGAAAATCGTACTGCAAAATGTAATGCTCGATATGGTGATGGAATGAAAAAATATGCAAAAAACCATTGACAAAATGGATCCACAGTTCTGTAAGTTGGATAAGGCCATGCGGGAAAAGATTATCGAAGTCGAGTGTCAAAAAGTAAAAGTGCTGAAAATGTGGGTAGAACTGAAGTTCGCTGGTAATATCCATCAGAATCATGTCTATAATCACAATTATGCACTGCAGCTTATTGCATTGATCAATAAAAACTTACAAATGCAAAATTCAGTAAGCTTGTAAAAGGAACTAGAATCTTTAGAAAATATGGAAACACTTTATCAAGCCAACAATGTAACTGAAGAAATGGATTAGGATGTTGATTATGATGATGAAGAGTTAGCTGAAGAGGAGGCAGAAGAGGAGACTGAAGAGGAGGAGGAAGAGGTGGAGATAGTGGAAGATGGGAGGAAGAGGAGGAAGATGAGTATGGTGAAACATTGCCAGAATAAAAGAAAATCTCCAAATCAGCCAAGAGCTTAAATTCCAATCAACCCAAAATGATATTTGGCTTCCATTCGGGAGCAACTTGTGTTATCATTTAAGATGCATTGCTCCATTTAAAACTGATTAATTCAAGCTGTGGTCTACCAACTTCTCAAGATCACACACAAAAGCCGCCATCTCGTACACTCTCCCATTCCGAATATTCATATCGTAGTATCCCAATCTCAATCCCAACCAGCTACTAGCCAATTAGTTTACTCTCGTGCAGAACACACACGAAGTTGCACCCTGAAGCCCTTTACACACACACACACACACACACACACATACATACAGAATATCACATCTATGGAATTTGATTCACGCGTCTTCGAAAAATAAAGAAACATCTCAAAAATAAAACAGAATCATCGTAATAGCCACTTAATTCGTTTGATGCCAATGAATTGACATTGACGCCATACCGCACCGCTATATCATCGATAAAAAGAAAGAGAAATACACAAAGAAAAAAAACCCACACAGAAAAAAAAAAACACTCAAAATTGTGAAAATCAAAAGTTTCACAGCTATAACTACAAAAGTGTTAATGTCTGTCACTTAACTAAGAGCTCCCTCCCCTCCCGCTCTCTCGCGCTCTCTCTCTATCTCCTTACACACACACATTCAGATGACATTAAGCTTCATCAGAAATTCAACTTGAAATCCAATTTGCATACAAATTAAAGACAAGCACTCAAAAATGTATTTATTTTTTGTTTTCTTTCTTAGTTATTTTCTTAGTTTTCAGTTTAGGTTTCTTTTACGCTTTGGCCTTTTTGGGCTTTGACCACAACAGCAACAGCACAAAAGAGTCGAATAAAATCCCCTTTAAATGCACCCAAAGGGCAAACAGCTACCGATTTTATTATTGATAATGTTTTGATTTATCACAACGATATACAAATTGCCTTTGACTGACCACTTTTTGCGTTGCGTTCTTCTTCTTCTTATTTAATAATATCGAATGCGGTCACTGGCAGTGGCAGGGGCAGGGACAGAGACGGTGGCAGTGGCAGTGGCAACAACTGCATTCAAGTGGCAAAGTCAATTTTGTGTTGTTGTCACTTTAGTTTTGATTCTTTTGTGGCTTTTTGTTTTTGAGACTCAACTCAATCGGTTTGCTATAATTGCTATATAGATATGTCTGATTGCCTGACAGAAAGTGTTTTGTTTGCCGCCGCTTGATTTTGTGGTCGAAATTTGCATAATTGTTTGTTGTCCGAAAAAGTTTCTGAATGTTTGACAGCTGCAGGTGTAGACAAAAGCTGAGGTTTCTGCAAAACGTTTTCATCATCATCATCATCATTATCATTATTATCATCATCATAAGCACATTCGTCACAGTTTTTGAGCCAGGATTCGTGCTGGAAGCCATCCTTAATTGGCATTGCATTTCGAGTTCTCTGCAACGGTTTCTACTGTTGACAACGACATGGCACAACTTTATCAACAGTTGTACACTTGAAAAAATAATATGGAAGGAATAGGAAGATTTTTTAATTTATTGTTGCTCACAGAAGTACTGAGTACTGTTATTTCTTAGGTTAAGCGTATCACTAATTATTAGAGCTTAAGCATTTTTAAGAATATTTAAATTTTTTCTTTACGAGGTTTTATACTTAAAAGAAAATTTTTTAACTCAACTCTAAACATAAATACTTAACTAATACATAATAATATTATTTTTTATTAGGAATTTTCACTTATACCACGAAAAAAGTCCTTTTTTTTAATAATGAACACAATTTTTTAACATATTGGACTTGAAAACTGATTTTTGTTCTGATTGTACACTTTTTTCTCTTAGTGTAGCCGATGAATCTAAACAGAAAGGTGACATTAATGCATTGCCGGCAGCTCGAGACCGCCGAAGGGGCGTGACAAATTTGACAACAACAGCAACAACAAAGACAATGGCAATGACTTTATTACCAAAAGTGACACTCTCGTGGCTGCTGCCTGCTTGCCTGCTGCCTGCCTCCCTATGTTGCCCCTACCCCTAATCATAGTTAAAACCATAGCCATAACCGACAATAACTACCAAAAGCCGATGACATTGTATACAAATAATCATACTCGAATTCAAACTCAAACTCGAACTGGAACTGGAAGAGCCCTCAACGGAATTGTTGTTGTCTCGAGGGATTTAGGGTTTGCCAGCTGTATCTACATACATACAGATCAGATCTGTTCGTCTGTCTATCTGTCTCTGTGTGACAATAAACACTTTAGATATTTATGAGGTTTTAATGAACACACACTACGACAGGGACAGCGACGTCGACGTTGACTGAGCTATGGCAGCCATCTTGTGCTGACTAATGAAAAGGATACCGAGATATGAGATGCGAGATGCGAACTGCGAGTGTTGCATTTGGCTTATGAATTTGCAGAATTAGAGGCGTGTCGAATGGGCGAACAAAGTGCCTCTTCTCGAATGAGTGTTTGTTGTATTTTTGCTAGGGGCGCACACTAATTGTGATTGACAGGGCGTGTCGCGTCTATTGAGGCGCCCAATTAAGTGGCAGTTTGTAATTGATTTTGAATATACTACCACACTCGACACTCAACAACAAAACAGCTGATACAACTACATACATATATAGTATACATATATAGTATGTATGTATCTATTTAGGGACGCGTTGCTATGCGCTAACGTTGAAATAAATTGAAACAAACATACAATGGCACAACAATACAACAACTGTATTTAAGTCAGTCAAGTGCAGGCATTAATCAAGCCACACGGCCATCTTGAAAACGATTCGAAACCGAAATGAAACGATACGATACGACAGCCAACTAAGGGCAAATGCCAGGCAACGGCATTGAAAGTTAACAACAAATAATAACAATGCAACTTAAATACCCTTTCAAAAATATCCTTAAACGGTGAATTGACCCGGAAGATCCGTTTTTGTCTAAAGAATTTGCATACAGTTCTTTGGGAATTCTCGTGTAGAGTATATAAATTGCGTTTTAAACTGATAGGATGTTACATTTTTTTAATTCTTTTCAAATGTTTATCTTCAAATAACTATATTTCCTGAAAGATTTCACTCAAATCCTTTGTTGGACCTTAATTTTGGTATAAGGAATATGTTTGAAGAAAATTTCAGCTGTGTAGCTCTTAGACTACCTAGCTTAAGAGATATGATATATCAAAAGCTATTATGTTAGTAACTAAAAAACTCCTTAAAATAATAAATTTTTTCATATTTCTTTTAAATCTAGTCACACAGCTAACGTATATTTCTGTAGAAAGGGTAGAAGACAACAATAAACAAAAAAATGTGCAATCGATTCCGGTTCAACAGTTGCATCATTTCACTTAGCCTGAAATCCACAAGGCAAGCGGGGGGAAGCGCATTGCAGTTAAATAGACATTTGCATGCAAAAGATATGTCAAGAAAAAACCAGGACAAACAACGAACAAAGTAGAAATTGAATAAAAATAACACACACACTCACACACACACACATGTTGCAAACTAATACAAACAAACATCGAGGAGTATACGTAACAAATGTGATTTGTGCAATCAATTTAAATGCAATGCTATGCAGGACAAGCAGTAAGGGGGAGAGTCAAAAGGGGAAAGCGAAAGGGATAGCAACTATGGCAAAGGCTGGCAGCTGGCAGAAAGACAAAACGGATGTGTGCCAATATGTAGCAACAAACAAAACGCAAGAACAACCATACATGTATGTGCGTGTGTGTTTGTGTACTTGCCTATAAGAATGAGTATAGAGTAATGAGAACAACGCAACGGCAACATTGGACTGAGACGACGACACCTTCACAAAGCTGATTTTAAAGACTTTTTCTCTCGCGCAAAATTGACGCAGTCAGCGAATTCATCAGCGGCGAAAATAGGCGCTCACAAAAAAGCCGAAAAGACGAACGGAAAAAAAAAACGGTACAAGACTACGTCTCGAAAACTAGACATCATTATTGATGACAATTGAGTGCGCCAACGAAGCAGCTGCCACAGGAGTAGTAAGTAGTAGACGAAGATGAAGTGCAAGAGAGCGTGTGAGTGAAAAGAGGACAGAAAGTGCAGCAGCAGCAGCAACGGCAATAGCAACAGCAATAGCAATTACGATAATTAACACAGTCAGCCGCGTGGAAAGGCAGTCGCCAAACAAACACACACACACACACACACACATACATGACAAAAAGAGAGTGAGAGAGATCAAGCAAGCGAGAGAGTCGAGCCAAGCTGAGCTGAGCGCATGTCAAATTGTAAAAATTGATGACGTTCACAGGCCGTTGACAGCCCCCGTTGAACACTGAACAGTAAGAGTAAGACTGAGAAAGGGAGGTGGGGAGGAGGGTTTGCTTGTGAGAGCAAAACAGTAAATGCTCTGCGCTGATTGGCTGAAAGAACACACTGACAAAAGCACGCCTCTCAACATTTCCAATTAGAAGGGCGGACTGCGCAGCTGCTGGTGCTGTTGCTGCTGCTGCAGTTGTGACGTCATCAAACTCGTTTGACTGTTCGCTCCAAACCGGCTAGCGCCCAACTGAGCGCCAACACACAGGCAGAGCAAGAGAGTGAGAGAGAGAGAGAGAGACGGAGACTGAAAGAGAGTACAAAGCCATTTTTTTGTGTTTTTGTGTTTGTGTCCGACGATGAGATGAGGAGAGCCTGAAATACTTGCACGTTTCACGTTTTGTTGTGTTGAATGTTGAACGTTGCACGTTGAGAGCGCTTGACGCTATCGTGTATACATCGCGTTTTTGCCGACGCGTTTTCGAATGTTGTGTGAAATGTGTGGCCAGAACTAGAACTATATAGAACTAGAACAACTAGTTAACGTGCAATTGAACAATGCCGCAACGTACACCAAGTCCCGTGGATATGATTGCGCCGCGTAGTTGCAGCAGTCCGGCCGTATCCGAGATCTCTGTAGGCTCACCAAGTCCGCCGCCGCCAACGATAAGGCCATTGAATATAAAACGTTTGCGTTTACTACGCAGTCCGGCGACCATTCAGCAAAGTGTTCGTAGGTGCAGCCAATCTGGACCAGGTGAACGCATCAAAAGCTTTTCCATTGCCGACATCTTGGGTTGTGGCGATGAACGCAAGACGGCAACAACAACGACGGCGTCAACAACGACGACGACGACGATCCCAGTGCCAGTTCCAGTGCCAGCTCCCGTTCTGCTGCAGGAGCGTTTACAGGCGCCAGCAACAGCTACGGCAGTTCCTTTGTTGCATGCCGGACTGCATCCGTTCTTGCCACCCGGCCTATTGCATAGCTATGAGCAGCGCTTGGCCTGGGACTATCAGCGTCAGCTGCAGGAGCACTTTCAGGCGCAACTGTTGCGCCAGATGAGCATGGATCCCGCCCGTATACCCATACCCTCAGAGGATGGCAGCTCGGAGCGTTCCCAGCGCTCCAGCAGCAGCAATGGCAGCACCGATTGCTGTCCAGTCAGAGAGCACGAGGAGATCACACTGAAAACAAAGCCAGCCACAGTAAACACCGATTCCAGTCAGAAATCGAATCAGGCAGCAGGAGCAGCTGCGGGTGGTAGTGGTGGAGTAGATACTCCATTGGATGCACTCTTCCAGCTATCCACCAAAAACTTTGATGAGGAGCAAGGTAAGTGGTTGTGGTGGTGGTGAAATAGTGTAAGACGAGTAGGCAGTAAAAACCGCAAGTAAATTACATTTAAATATAAACTGATTTTCGATATTGGCCAACAACATCAATACCAGCAACAACAAAAGCAACAACAAAGAAGCAACATCATTAACTCTCGACTCGACTCGGCTCGAACGCAAACGCGAACGCAAACGCAAACGCGAACGCGATTGATCAATTGTTGTCATTACGTCTTGATGAGATTCTGCTTAAAGCGTAAAAACAGTAGTAAGGTCAGGCAGCCCCGAGGTGGCTAAATCAATTTTAGCCATTACCCCAGCCACTGAGACAGACACTTTTTCACCGTCTCCTCTTTGATTGTTTCGCTGCTGTCTTTCTCAATCATTTTTACTGAACAACAACAACAACAACTGAACGCTGATCACTGACGAACGAACGAACGCTCTGATCTGATCTGTTGGCGCATGCGTATCGTTCGGCATAATTTGCTTAGCGGCGTTGATTTCTCGTTAAGCTTGGCGCAACCCACAGACCTGCACACTCAATGTAACAACAATCCATCCATCCATCCATCCCAATCCAACCATTCATCCGTTCATCCATTGCAACCATCCAATTGGAGATTGTGTTTTGTTTTTTGTGTTTCGTGTGAGTTCCATAAAGTAATCTTTTATATATATATATGTATATGTATGTATGTGTGTATGCATATAAATCGCAGCTACTGGAAATTGAATTTACGCGCCGCACGTACAAACCACAATTCGTGGCATCCATCCATCTGAACCATCCATCCTCCTCAATAGTGAACTGCCGGCACATCTAATCAGTTACTTATGCGGCAGCTACTGGCATTGAATGCTGACTGACTGACTGCCATCAATATGATTATGATTACGCCTCAGATGCTGCTGTTGCTGTTGCTGTTGATGCTTACGACGCTGTTTATGATTATGTTTATTATTATTATATGCCACATACACTCAGCGAAAAGAACAAACATTGTGATAAGTGCATACGAAAGAGAGAATTCTTTAGGCTTATTCCTCAATTCTTACAAAACAGTTTGACAAATTTTTATAAATCATAAAATTAATTCAATGAAAAATACAATTTATGATCAGGCTAAGAACCTACTCTTACTATGATGATTCCAAAAGAGTCTTAAGCTTAAAAAGTACATTAATAAAATTCCAATAGAGGAGATCGAATCCCTTTTTCTAGGCTTTCGTCGCCTTAAATCAATATCCTCCATTGATCTTCAGCTTAAGAACTAAACAGTTCACATATTTTTTTTTGAGTGTATATAGTGTCTTCGTAAAGGTTTTGGGTGCTGCAACAGCGTGTCTGATATTTTAGCGCCACGATTTTTTTTTTATTATTTGCCGCAAAAATTGTTTTCCCAAGACTGTCCGCTGCCGCAGTTCATTCATTCCGTCATCCGGTTTGCAATTTTTTTGCTCTTGCACTTTGGCAACAATCTTTTCTTAATAAGAACAGAACTTGATCAAAAGCGCTGATCGCCGACTGAGTTGAGCTGCGAATCGAGTTGCGAGTTGCGAATCTGCTCTGAGTCTGAGTCTCTGAATCTTGCGAACTTCCGGCTGAGAGCGGAGAGTTGGTAATTAGGAGGAGTACTTCAAAGTTCTTAATAACCCTCATTGCGGGCACTGCGACAAAACTATGAAGCACTCACTTTAGACATTTAATGGCTTACCGCAGTACAATGAAAATAGGAAAACATGAAAATGACAGAGAGAGAGAGAGAGGAAAAATGGCTGAAAAGTTGTTGCGATTTTGAACAATGAAATTGTCGTTAGGGCTTGTCAATTATGAGCGCAACTTTATCAACTAAAACAATACTTAATAATGGTTGAAAGCAGTAAAGGGCGAAGGAGAGAAAAGAGAGAGAAAGGGATGGTGGCACGGGCTGGTTGATAAAACGCCAAGACAATTGGCACAGACAGTTTTGAGTTATTCGAACGCACAGACAGACGCACAAAGACGAAGACGAAGAAGAAGAAACGGATGCAGCCCTAATTACAATTTAATTACTGAAAAAATTTTTCCCACTTGACAAAAGGCAAGCCGCAATGGCAGCCAAAAGCCAACCAAGCATGAACACCAAACAAAACAAAACAAAACAAAACAGAAAAGATCTTATGCGATGGCACTTTTGAGTTGACAGTTGATTTGACAGATAGCAGTGTAAACATTTTACAACATGCGGGACCAAGCACTCGAAACAAATTAGTTCAACTAGACGTATACTTAATGTTAAGTATAAAACAAAAGGGTGCCAAAAATCATTCTACATACACATATATATATAGTATATTTAGCATAAATTTGTATAATTAGTTGTGGAGCGAAAATGTGTCGAGCTGCATTGTCTGTTCGCTAACTACCATGTAAACTAGATTTTAACCAACATCGTTAGAATGCAATTTTCAGTCACGTCATCAACAACAACAACAACAACAACAATAATGGCAGTCCATCTATCCAACTATCTGGCCATCTAGTAACTATCTATGCACTTCCAGTTTATATCCATAATAAATCGACAGTTGACTGAGCTGGCAGGCAAATTGCTTTTCTCTGTTGTTTAACATGTAACCAAAAACTTGTCTATCGGAAGAAAAAAAACATCAAAGTGACATTTGTTCAAAATGGCGTGCAATGATTATCGAACAAGCCCACAAACTGCCACGCCCATATACACTGATATAATGCACATGAAACATGACAAACCAATGTCACTCTCTCTCTTTCCCGCCATATATTAGACATATTAGTGGCAATTTTCCAGTTGCAGTTGCAGTCTTTTAATTTTCTTTATGCCTCTGAGTCTATTATTAATTATTATGATATAAATCCAATAATAAGCAGTTAGTGTAAAACCAATAAGAGTTTGAGTTCATGGATAATTTGTAATTTGATAAATGTGTTAAAAATGTTTAAGTTTTCGTTTTATAAACATTTCACTAAAAGATCTGATTACTGCAAATAAACATTATTCAATTCATTTTCAAGAAATTCCAAATTGCAATACTTGAGAATAATTATAAACAAATCAGTGGAAAACACTTTAAAATCAATTGTGTAGAATAGTCATAAAAATTCTTCAGCCTTCGTTACAAATGCAGTTTCATTCATTTTAAATGTTTTTAGCTGGAAAACAATAACAACAACAACGAAAAAAAAACTAATCGCGTCACGCGGCAAAACTTAACTCATTGAATAATATAATAAAAGTGGCTTTGGCAAAAATCAACAACATAAATCAAGCAAACAAAAAGAAAATCCAATAAAGTGTTAACAAATTAAGAAAAAGCAAAAAAAAAAAAAAAACAATTCATTTCAAATGATTAATAGCAGCGCAAAAGTTATAACAAAATCTTTTCGTTAATGACATTAAAACGGGAGAAAAAAAAAACTATAAAAATTACAAAGTAAAAACCGCGAATCTCGATTAATAAAAATGACTGCAGGCAGCAGAAAATGAAAAGAAAAAAAATTATATAAATTCTAACAGATACTTGGGAAGATCGACACATGTGCTATGGGTGGAGGGGAATGGAGAACGGCAAGGGGAATGGCATGAAAAATTGCAAAAAAAAAAACATATTACTGAATGCCTTTAAGCATGGCTAGGCCAAACAAGTTGACAAGCTGGCGCTCGTATAAATTCGCTAATTAACGGTTGCGCCTCAAAAAAAAAAAAATAAATAAAACAAAATGAAAAAACACATAAATATTTTATTAAAAAGAAGAAACAAGAAGAAGAGTTGAGTAAAATTGGCAACAAAAATATGAGTTAGCGTGTTGTGTGGTCATAAAGCATTTGCATTTTTCTACTAGTTGGGCATTAAAAGAACTGAAATTCGCAAAAAATAGCAATGCAAAACTTTGCGTGGCAACAGATTTTTCCAGCTTTCACTCTGCCCCTGTTCACAGTGCCCCCGAGCTGCATACACACACACACATACATATACACACGGGTGGTCTGAACAGCAACAGCAAGAACAGCAACAACAACAAACTGAAGACCCTTTGAAGCAAATTGCAATCGACTTGGCTTGCTAAAAGGCCAACACACACACACACGCGTGTATGTATGAGGCTGTATAAAAGAGGTGTGCAAAAGCAACGCACTGAAGGTGTTACCTGCACGCTTTTGATGAGCACTAATTGAGCTCAAGTTGCATTTTTCTTCAAGAGCTTGGAGAGCCCCATTACCCCTCTGCGCCACGTCAGAGATCAAAGACGGAAAGCCGGCTATATAAAACTGTGTGTTCTGTATATATATAAATACAGAGAGAGAGAGAGAGAGACAGAGAGAGAGAGAGAGAGAGAGACAAGCAAAGAGAGCACTTTGTTTTTTGGTAATAACTTTATCATACACCATGGGCCATATGGGAGGCCCAACTGTTGCCATAAAAAAAAGGGTAGCCAAAAACCAAATGAGTTGAGAGTCGAGAGTTGAAGTTGAGGAAAATACGCTGGCAGACATATGGGCGGCCCGGCGGCCCGTTCGTTCGGCCAAGTCAGGACCTTGTCAATGTTCTTAAAAACGCATTCGCATTTCGCATTCGCGTTTATGCCAAACATTAATCAACCGGAGCAGCACCACCAGCAGCACCACCAGCAGCAGCAGCAGCAGCGGCAGCAGCAGCGGCAGCAGCAGCGGCAGCAGCAGTCTCGGACCGCCAGAGCTGTGAATTTTTCGGCATGTGGTGTCGAGAGGCGAGAAACGAAGAACAAGAAGAAGAAGAATGAACATCAAAAGCCTGCGCGCCACGCACATAAAAAGCCATTTAAAAACGCATTTTCTGCACACACACACACACCACACTCGCACACACACGAACACACATATACAATTCCACAAGTGACCCCTTTGGGGCACATTGGGCACATTTGCAATTGCAACTGAACGAGGAGTAAAGAATATTCGTTTGCCGGTAGAAAAAGAGATTGATGCGTTCAGAGACAGCCCAAAAAGCCGAAGAGAGGGCCGAAATGCCAAATGGGGCGGGGGGGAGGGTTACAGGGCCAAAAACGCACTGATTGACTGACTTGACTGACTGGACTTAACTGAATGGAGAAGTGTTACTACAGGTCTCGTTATCGCATTGTACATATTGTGGGGGTTTTTCTTACACTCTAAATGGGTCACTTGGCGCCTTGACTAGAGACAGAGACGTAGTGCAAAAAACAAGTTTTGCAACTAGGTGTGGGCAATTAGCCCAACTTGCTGCCAAACAGGTACTGCATATGTATGTGTGTGTGTGTGTGTGTGTGAGTCAAAGATACAGCTGCAGCTAGAGGGATACAACAAGACAAGATCACCAACCTTTGGCACAACGAATTTAACACACCCTAGAATGAACTACGGCAGATGCTTACATTTAAAGTGTACTTCATTTTCTCTTCAGGAAGTTCCCATAAGAAAAAAGTCTTAGATTAAAAGTTATCATTACAACAATAAGATGTTGAAATGTACAGATACCAACGAATGGATCGTTAGTTCGACTAACATTCAGTTGTTAAAACCTATGAAAAGTAATCACAAGATTTGGGTAAAAAGGTTATAATGGGTTTTTGCAAAAGTATGTAACAGTAAGAAGTATGCATCTCCGATCCCATAAAGTATATATATTACTCTCGATCAGCATCAACAGCCGATCGATAGAGCCATTTCCATTTGTCTGGCTGTCTGTACAAACGATTGGATCTCTATAAACTATCAGAGCTAGAGACTCCATATATTGGATATGAGCTCTCGTTATCCTTAAGTAGTACAAGTTTTTTTAAATTTCGATACCTTTTTCGATTTACGATAACTATAAAATATTTAACTTCAAAAAGTTTAAACTGAAGTCAGAAAACTTTAACAAATTAATGAAAATATGTTCAATTTTTATTAGAAGCGGTTGAAAAACACCGTAAATATATGAAAGATTGAAGTTAAATCAACAAGCAATACATTGGTATATTAGTACAGGTCAAGAGTTAAGGGTATCTTCTAGTTGAACTTACTTTTTAAAAGTCTTATTACTTGTTTTATATATGGTAGTGCGACAAATCATATTTACATGGCGTACTCAGCTCTCTCTCTTATAAAATATAGTTTCTACTACTTTGAGTCTTTGATGATAAATGCTGAAAAGCCAACATAAATTATAGCATTGAAATCATTAGCAACGATGCCGAACAAACGAGCCAAAAAGGGGCTCAAACGCAAGACGCAAGCGGATGGGGAAATTATTCACAGCTACGGCTTCAACACTGACATTATAAACATACATGTATATATGTATGTACATAGCGGTCTGCTCCAAAAGGAAGTGAGTGCAGAAAGTGTCCCAAAACGGGACGCGAGGCAGACAAGGTGTTTCTTGTTGCTGTCTGTTTGTCTGTTTGTTGCTTGTTGGATTCGTTGCGCTTTTGGCAGGTGCTTTGGTGCTGATGAGCCTTTAAAATGTTGTATGTCGACACATCAGTTCAGTTCAGTTGTCTAGGTTAGGGGATGGATGGACTTATCGTTTGATGCAAGATGAATGCACATTGTAATGCAAAATTAAATGTCGAGCAGCTTCAATTAGTTCAACTCAAGCAACAAACAACAAACGAGAAATGTGGCTTCAATTTGATACGTGAGTTTTAGTCATAACGAATTGGTTAAGTTTCTTTTCTGATATGTAATAGTGATAAAGATAAGAGATATATACCTAGAAACTATCTTAAACTAAATCGTGTGCATCAAAAATTCATAACGATTTTATTAGTTCAATAAATTCTTCACACCTATCAAATATTTCATATTCATTTTCACTCTATTATCTCAATCATTTCCTTGACACACCCAATATGTTGTTGTTGCAAGTCATTCCCGCTTCACACACACACACTGACATACATGCAGCAAGAACATTTTCAGCCCTCCCAAAACATTGGTAATACCCTTCGCGGATGCCCATAATAATAGCATAACAAATTTCTAACAATTTCAAAGCAATCAAAGCGAAAATCTGAAAGGAAATTCAGTGATTTGGAAAAATGCACAAGTTGTTTGGAACAACAAACAGCAATAAACCAACCACCGCAAAAGGAATAAGAACAAGAAACACAACAACCAGTCCAAAAGTCAGCGACAAACTTTACACTAAAAATCCGAAGGGAAGCTGTGAAAAATGTTTCTACCCCGAAATACATAAAACTCAACACAACAGAGAGACACACACAAAAAAGGGGCGGCTGCTGCTGCTGCGACTGGCAATGTCAACAAAACATTTAACACCTTCTATTCCGCCCACAGCAGCGAGGGCCAGGCAAGGCCGGGGGATGGAGAGACAGATTTTGTGTGTTTTTTTTTTGTTTTTGTTTAATCGTTTATCAAAGTGTGAAGTAAATTAATTTGACTATTTTGATGCATAATGTTGCAGTTGTTGTTGTTGTTGTTGTTAATAGTCAATGACTTGCGGTCGTTGACAAGATTAATTAATCCCGCGACACTTCAGTTAGTCGAGTGGGTTGCCTACGTAGCGTATACGTGTTGTGTATAAGTCAACAAAGAAACAACAGCAAAAAAAAAAAACAATAATTGATTTTTTATTTTGTTCCCTGGTTTTCCGTTTTGTTCGTCTTCTTCTCTCGTTTTGCACATTTGTTGTGACATGTCTCGTTATGCCAACGAATATACTTATACTTATGCGATATGTATACTCTACCTCTTCAAAAACCCAAAACCTTACCCCTATCGCAGAGAGCTTATGTGCAGGCGTCATCGTCGTCGTCGTCGTCGTCGGGCTGTTTCATGTTTGCCAAGCTGGCCAGTTTAGTTTAAGCCAGCTCACAGACAGCACAACTCGCGTGCGTTTCTCTCGTTCAGTATGTGTGTGTGTGAGTGTGCACTTTTGACAAGTAATTTAATAAAGCCAGCGACATGACGCGCTTGTTGTTGTTGTTGTTGCATGCACAAAGCCAAAGCCCAAGCCAAAAGCCAGAGTCGAAGACTTTTCAGTGGAAGTGGAAGTGAAGCGCAAGCCGCCGGCTCGAGTGCCAATGTCAGTCACTTAGTCATTTAGTCATATATATCGTATATACACATACATATACATATATAGAAGCAGGCAACAACCTCTTCTGTGCTTGATTGCAATACGTTTTGTTGTTGTTGCTGTTTGATTGCAGCTTGTAATCACAATTAAAGTGTTAAACATAAATGCCAGGGGCTAAGCTCTAGCCAAAAAAACAAACATACACACACAAGGGTTGCCCAACTTGGCACTTAACTTGGGTTTGGTTTGAGTCTTGGGTTTGGGTTTTGGCAAAAACTTAGAGCTTAGCAATTCATTAACATGTCAACTAGTTGACATGACTTGACTTGAATGAAAAAACAAAAACAAACAAACTTCAATGACAATTGTTAATAAGTAACTTGACATTGCTTAAATTAATCATATTATTTCAACATATAAAACATACATGTAATTATTCTTCTACCCAAAGCCTTTTTCTTTCCAAATCATAACTTCAATATCACAAACAGTTTATTGTTTATTTATTTAATGGGTAATCTCGTTAAAGATGTTTGAAATTCCTGCACGTTTCCGACCTTAAGCATTGAACAAGTTTTACAAGTATTTAAATGTCTTTAAAAATGATTAAATCTAAACGTATCATTAGTTGGCCCTTAAGTCAAAGCCACGGCTTCCATCACAGCTGTCCATCAAAGTGCACAGTTTAAATATTTAACTGTTTAACAAATGCCAATATTGCGAGTGCTTTCAACTAACTTGGGACTGTGAAAACAAATAAAACATGTGTATCGGATTGAGATCGGCACTTTTCACTAATCGGTTTGGTGTTAATTTATGGCATATATAGCTTTATGACTACTACGGGTTGGCCAGCTGAACAGAATCGAACTAAACTGAACTGCTTCCGCCTTGGCGGCCATATTGAATGAAGCAGTTGCAAGTTGCAAGTTGGCAGCTGGAATGCCTCAGAAACCACTTGAATGCGTCTCTCTCTCTCTCTCTCTCTAGCTCGCTCGCTAATTACGGCAATTAAAATGCACTAAATACAAAAAAAAAACGTATTGAGAACAGAAAATGTTCAATGGTTATTCTTCTTCGGTCGCCTTCAAGTGGCTGCCAGTAGCGCCAGTTTAGGACTCAAGTGCATGCCGCTCCAAGAGCAAAATTCAATGAAAATCATTAATAAAGCATCTTTAACTAATCGTCTCCGGGGCAACTAATTAGAGAACAAATGTATCTTTAAAGTGTAAGTGTGTGTGTGTGTGTGTGTTTGTATGTGTGTAAGTGTGTGTGTGTGTGTGTTTGTATGTGTGTAAGTGTGTGTGTGTGTCTATTGTCAAGTGCATAGTTCTTACTTTCCATTTGATGATCCTGTTTTGTTGTAAGGATTTTGAGTTTAGATGTCGCCGCTGATTAGTCCAAGTGCTCAAGTCTATAGACTTAGACTTGAATAATGCCGCTATTCCATTAGGCAATCGCATTCATACTCAACAACAACAACAAGCAACTGCAAGTCATAAACAATTTCAATTGCCGTTGCACATTCGCAACACTCAATTAACGCTTTTCAACAAAGACCTAACAAAGTATGCACAACAACAACAGCAACAACAACTACACAAGACAGCAGCAACAACAAAAACAACTACACAAGACGGCAGCGACTACAACAATAACAATAATAGTAATAATAATGCATTCATCACTTTATGACAGCCACATACAAACTTGGCCTAGACAATACTGTCAACGATAAAGAGAGCGCGCGACAGAGATAGCGATAGAGAACACTTTTTTTTCTCGGTCGTGTATCTATTAAATTATGCTTAACTATGCGCTTTTGTTGTCTTGCTCCTTAACGCTAACAATGTACGTTGTTGTTGTTGTTATTGTTGCTGCTGTTGGCTGTTTTGTGATCGCGGCTAACAATGCCCAAGCTACTTATGGCCAAGTCCAGCTTGTAACTGAACACGTATAAAAGGTGGCTAACAAAGGAGATCAAATGCAGCTACCATGCCAGCTTTGAGTTCATTCGAATGTATTCATAACTCTTTCGAATATATTCATAACTCTTTCATTTGCCAAATACACAAAAAACAATCAAATCAAGCGCAAAAGGATTTGAGTTATTTATATACCTCTCGAGTGTATCGAATTAAGTGTGAGTTGTGTGAATGTGTGTTGAATATAGCCGGTAAATAATGTGAATTCCATATAAAATGCTTCTTCATAAGCTTTTTTTTGGCTTACTCATGTGTCGAGAATCTCGTATATGTCGAGAATTTCGCATTGTGTGGCAAGAATTTGATACATTTTTAATGAAAGATAAAAAAATAGTCAAAAAGTTGTATGAGAAGAGCGTTAAAAGTGAGTAGACAATATATTTTGAGATGGCTTTCTTATGATATTAAAAAGATTATATTCAATTTGAACTATGAACTCTATGAACTCTATGAACTAAAAGACTAAACTTACTAAGTGCTTTAGCCAAGCAATAACATCTCACTTAATTTAAGCCCAAACCAATTAAGGCAAATACATAAATGTTTTTTCTCTTAAGCTGGCGCAATTGAACCGCATTTTTATGTCAATTGTATTGGAGGCAGTTAAGAGAGATTCAGCCACAAGTCTATAACATTTGTAAACGCCAACGGAATTGTCATAAGACATCATTTGTTGGCCAGTTGCTGGCTGAGGCTGTTGCCAACAACAGCAACAACAACAAAAGCAACAACACTGCGTATGCGTAATGGCTGACTGCAAACTGCCCCTGCGGCAACTGCGGCAATACAGAGAAAAAAAAAATGCATAAAGTGCGCAATTTATGCGTATTTGGCAGATCAGAGCCGCAGCAGCCGGCTGCCAACGGGGCGTAGATTTAATTAAATAAATTCCAAGAGCAAGCAACGCGCCGTCGACAACAACAACAACAACAAAAACAAATGTTTACTGCGACGGCGACGGCGACTGCAGCAAGAGACAACAACAAATTTGTCGTCGCATTTCTCAACACACACACACGTGCATATGCATACTCATGAGTGTGTGTGTGTGTATGTTTGTTGCCAGCAATTTAATAAATCTGCGCTTGTTGTTTGTGCCGCAGCTGCAACAAGAGCAACAACAACAGCAACAACACAATCAGCCTCAAAAATTGTTGCATATTATTGTTTTTTTTTCTTCATATTTTTTTTAAATGCCTTGCTTCAACGAGCATTGCAATTACACACGCAAAAAAGGCTGACACGCCTCCAAACGCCTCCTCTAACCACCTAGTCTACCTACACATGTATGTGTGTGTGTGTGCGTGTGTGTTTGTGTTTGTGTTTGTGTGCGCTTACTTATGTAAGTGTGTCTGTGAAGTGAAGTTGGTATAATATATATCAACGGCTTAACAATTGGCTCTGACATGTCGTCAGGTGGCCGTTGCCTTCAACACGAAAGCTCGTGTGCCAACCACCCCTCCACCACTCCTTTCTCCCCCTCTCTCTCCACACACCGACACCCTCTGCATGCGACACACGCATTTTGATACTTTAATTTATGGCTTTGTCATGCCAAGCGTCCATAACTGTAACTAGTTCTCTTTCTGTGTTTTTTTTTAAGCATGCAACCAATGCAAATGGTTGCTTATTTTAAGTATGTTTTAGCTAGATGTCATAGGTCTGAATACGTTTGCTCGAAAACTCGTTTCTTTTTTTTGCTTAAAGAAGCCATTGCACTGAACTTTAATGACAAGTGCTTAAGAATGAAAGCATTTAGGTGCAGAACAAGATTATACCAGCTTATATAATAACTAAAAGGATATTAAACCTTTTAATGCCCAAGCAGATTATAGCTTATCTTAGAACGAGTCTATAAAAAGATATATAAAAAATAATAACATGGTTCTTTAAATTGTTAAATAATACAGGGGAAAGACCTAATCAAACTTAATACGTAGTTTCATGTATATTTTTAAATATATAAATTGCTTAAACATGTATCAATTAAAACCATATCATATCATATCAGTATCAATAAACAAAAACTAGTTTATAATATTGTCATATATATACAAAAATTTCTTGTTTCATATTAATAACAAGCATTTAAATATTAATAAACAAAAAAAACATATTTAATATTTAGTTTCCTGTTTAAAATTGTATACTAATATTCACACTTATTTCATTATACTCAATTTTAAGCATTTCCATGCTAAACATATGTTAATTTGATATTGATTGAGTTTTTAAAAACATATTCAACACCCACACAAACTAATCAAATCAGCTATATATATTACTTTATACAAAACCCAACTTCGATGTCGATCAAAACTTGATCTTCCATTCTTATACCCCGCTCCTCTGCCGTTCTTATCCGACATTTTAGTATCTTGACGGGGCAACTGGTGATTTTATGGCGCCCACTAAAAATGAAACCTACGAGGTGCACCTACATAAGTAATGCAATCGATTGGTTGCCTTTCCGGCTGCCTGGCTGCCTTGCCTACCTGCTTATCTTGCTGGCAATATCGATAAACATAAATAAAATAATATTGTCGCAGTTAACTTTCAACTGCATTCGGCATGCAAAAACACACAAGTGAACGTGAAGGGGGAAGGGGGGAGACGCGCTTTTGGCCAAGTTAGCAGGCAAACAGGCAGAAGGCAGTCAACATGCAGGCGCACATAAAAACTCGCAATAATGATAACGATAACGATAACGATGCGCAGCGGTTGTTTTACAAGAAAATTATGTGTTATTAGCACACGCATACACACACACATACACATACTCAAACACCTTCTTACACACGCACACACACTCGCACACACTCTTGTTTTATAGCCCAGACATTTGGTCGTCCTGCTGCGTATGTTATAAAGTTGGCTGCTTTATCACAAACAGAAACTCAGCTTTACCTGGACTCGTACCATCTGACCTGTAGCCAAAGGGGATTTGAGTGGATTTGAGTGGTGGGCTGCGGAGAGGGGAGGTGTGGTGGTTGGAGAGATTATCAAGCTGAAAATTAACTTGTTTTTTTGTGTGAATTGTGAGTTCTGCTCGTGCTGCTGCTTGGCTGTGCATTAACGGAAATTTATCATAAATTCCAATACCCTTGCCTACTAATGGGCGTTGATTAGCTAATTTGCTGCGCTCGTTTCATTTACCCCTCCCCACTCTCCCCGAACCAGACTAACTATCAGCTATGCCGGAAAGTCATTTCAAATACTTTATGCTGCTGTTGATCATGTTGATCATCATCATAGTTGTTGTTGTTGTTATTATTGCTGTTGCTGTTGTTGTGTTCGATCAAAAAATCGTCTACATATTTGCCACGTTTGATTGCCTACCTCACAGCCCTAATACCCCCTCTCTCTCTCTCTCACTCTCTCTCTCACTTAGCCCCGGCGGCATGTTTACTTTGATCTCACGCATAACAACAACTGTAGAAGACCTATGAGAGAGAGAGAGAGAGGGAAAGAGAGAGGGATAGAGATGATTTGTTTTGCTCGATCAGCGTTTCTTTCACTCCCCTTCTCCCCATTCACACTCCCATTCCAGCTTTAACTTGAAATAATGAATGAAAATCAAATCCAAATCAAAATTTAAACTCAAATTCAAATTAAATGCCGTTTTTTTTTTTGGTTCTTCGTTAACTGGATCTGGTTAGTCCATGGAAGAATTTACACTGCAGATCGTTTGCGTGTTCTTCTTCAATCTTCAGATTTCGTTTTCTTTTTTTGTTTTTGGCACGCATGCACATGCAACAATTCCCACTCTTTACCCCCCCAATCTCTAACTATGTTGCTCACTCTCTCTCTCTCTCTCTCACTCTCTCTCTCTCTCTCTCTCTCTCTCTGTGTCTCTCTCGTTCGCACAAATCGGCCCTGCAACTTGCTTAACAATGAGAAGATTAATTTATGTTATTAAGTCGGCATTGCGGTCTTTGATCTCGGCATCTCGCTTCTCCCTCAAGGTGTAAGATAGAGGCTGACTCAATGCGGTGGCAATGCCGCCACCTAAAGAACCTAACACACACACACACACACACACACAGACACAGAACGCACGGAAGAACTGCATATCGATGAAATGAATCGGGTCTGAGATCTAGATGGATCGCAATAGCGAGCATAGACTTTCTTGGTCTTCTGCAGGCTACCTGCTGTCTCTTTGATTGCCCTGCTGAACTGTCCCCTTGGCCCTTGGCGTTGAACTTGGTTTTTATTTGTGAACTACCTCAACACAGAAGAAAGAGAAGTAGGAAAGGTTTTGTGTATGAATGAAAGAGTATTAGATACCCTAAGTGTTTGGTTTTTTCAATTTTTTATGTTAGTTAAATGATGTAAATAATGAAAATATAAGATTATCCTATTTTATTTGATACCTTTGACTTTCTTTTCTACCTTAAAGTTCGAATATTTGAAATCGATAGCAATCGATACATCGATATTGATTTATCGCATTATAATCGATAAATATGTATTGTCGCGACTCTCTATTTCATTTATATTGTATCATTTTTGAAACTGAACTTAAAAGCTGTTAGATTTATCGATAAATATCGATTTACTCATCTATGACTTTGTCTCACTTGTTTCACTTTTACTCATATACTTCTTGTGAGCTTTTTCCTGAATCTTGAAGGTTGGTCAAAATATGATAGACTTCATCTTTCATTTTGTGGTACCCCTGTTAAAGAGAAAGAGAGATGGATAGCGAGAGAGAGAGAGAGAGACAGAGCGAGCGAGCGAGCAAAAGCTGTTTTGTCTTAACTCGATCCTTGCTTAATATTGCGTGCTGTCAAACTCGGTCGATTCATTAATTTGTTATTTATGACAGCTTGTCATAATATCAACGCTTTGTCTACCTCTTCTTCTTCTTGCTGCTGTTGCTGTTGTTGTTGTTTATTATAATACAAATTGAGCTAATGCTCATTAAGTAGCAACAACAGCCGAAGCAACAACAGCAACAACAACAGAGGCAACAGCCGAGTTACCAAACTTATTGAACAATGTCTTTGGGCCATGTTAGCGGTGGTTTGTTTAACAACGCATCATCATCTTTGATTCGTTCATTTGTCTATTCTCCTCTTTTCTCTCTCTCTCTCATTCATCTATGGATCGGTTGCTGTTAGTGCTTGGGGGCATTGTTGTTGTTGTTGTTGGCTTTATGCTGTTGTCAACGCTTTTTGTTGTGCCACCAATAAAACCCGACGGCCTCTTTCATCTGTCGGCCAGTTCAAAGACCCAACAAACTTCTAACTCAATTAGTGTGTAGTTTTTTAAACGGTTTTGATTACAAGCATATTTTGTTCCCCTCTCTCTCTTTCTCTCTTTCACTCTCCTAACCACATACTAATATATATATTTCTATATATATTAGTTATGTTATACGAATATGCACAAAATGCTACTTATAAAGACATTAAGACCAACTAACACTGGTACGTCCCAGTTCAGCCTCCGTTTGGCCTACTTTGGCCACAGTTGAGCCAGAAGGTCACTCAATCAGTGCACAGGACTCCAAATGGGGCAAGCTGTTCTTGTTGTTGTTGTTGTTGTTGGGAAAATGGGCGGGTAACGAGCGAATCTTCAAAACAAAAACCCAGGCCAAGCCGCGCCGCGCCTCAGCTTTGATCGCATTTTAATGATGATGACCATTGTTAGCTGATGTTAGCGATTGCACATACAGATTTTCACTTAACAATGCCGACGCCGCCGCTGCCGCCGCCGTTGCCGCTGTTGCTGTTGCTGTTGCCACCCCCCCGCTTCCTTAGCCATCAAGGATCGCAATGCCCCAAAGCCAACAACAACTCTCGTCTCGCCACTCGCTTTAGCAGTGGCTTTTAAAAGCCGTGCAAACATAAAAATGATGTAGCACGGCCAAAACGGGCAACAGCAGTGGCACCCGATTCCCTCCCCCTCCCCCTCCACAAAAGAAACACCAAAAAAGCCAAGTGCCAAGTGAAGCTCGGTGCCTCAGCATCTCTGTGCTGCCAAATCCAAATTGCAACATGCTACATAATTTTTATTACTTCTGCTCTGACCAAGCAATTCTCGCACTGTGGCACAAATTTGTCATTTAATGGGCAATAAAAATAATAATAATAGAATGTGATTAATTGAGTGAAATATTGCATCGTTCATCTATAGTTATGCAAATAAATTCGCCATCTAATATGAATAAATCTAATAAATAATCAAGTATTATTGTCACACACATAAATAAAGTCCAATGAATAAATACAACAATGAAAACAACATAACAGCAGAATACAAAAGTGAATTATGTATCTAAGGACTGACTAATAACCTGACTAACGTATATCAACTCCACTATTTATCAGAATTAAATTTATGAATATTTTGACTTGATTATTATGATATTTTCTATTGACTTGTGGAATTATGCCATTTTATGCACCATTTATTCACTATGAAAAAAGTAAAAAAATAATAATAATAAATAAATTCTATAATAATTCTCAAGACAAAGATATTTCCTAATGAAAAAGAAAAGAATTAAAAGCTCCTTAAATATATTCTATAAATATACTCAAGACAAAGATATTTTCTATTGAATAAAGGAATTATGCAATTCTCTTCATCATTTATTCACTATGAGAAAAAAAATCCCTAAAGAAGTACTACAAAAATCTTCAAGACAACTTTCCAGCTTGCATCTATATATTCCCATTATATTTATTTCTACTTATAAGTAGAACAATAGATTTTTAGCTAGTCATATTTATTTCACCTTATAAGTAGAACTATAGTTTTTTAACTAGTTTCTGATCAATGTAATCCCACTGTCCAAAACAACAAATCGTGCGACTGCAGCCAAGTGCGCCTCGGGATGTAAGCGTCATGCTGGACCATGGAAGTCTTCAGCTTGAGCTTGAGGTCGAAGTGGACGTCGTCGTCGTCGTCGTCGTCTGCGTTGTCTACCGTCTGACTGACTTCATTGCTCTTTACGTAACGTTAACTTAAGTATACGTTGGACTGAGCGCCATCTCGTTTAATCTACCTTTTAAAGGGCGTGGCCATAGTATTTTATATATGCTGATCAAAGAGCGCCGACGCTTTGTGCTGGGGCCGACACGACGGCAACCTCAACAACAACAACAACAACAACGAGAACGACGACGACGACAACGAAGAGGAAAACGAACGAAGACCAAGACGAAGCTTTGCAACAGTTTCAAGATTCGCAAGATTGGGTCTACAGCGAAAGAGAGAGAGAGAGAGAAAGAGAAAGAGTACAGAGTGTGTGGTCGTTGGTTGTTGTTAGGAGGGGTGTGTGTGGGGATCCAGGGGGGTGTGGACTGGGTTGGCATTACTAAGCATAGCTTTACGTATTCATTATTGAATTAAGGATGACCACGTTTTCGGCGCTTCGTTTGGCAGCAACGAAGTTCGAGTTGGAGTTGGAGTTGCAATTGATTTGCCAGCCATTAAAATCAATCAAAATATAAATAAGAAAAGAAAAAAAACCAAAAATACAACAAAAAGAACAAGCATATATATATATATATACGATCTTGTAATTATATATTTTGTGCATGTGTTTGTGAAAGCGATTGAGATTCCTTTTCTTTTCTTTGCTTTCCGCTTGATCGATTGCTGGCGCTCGAGTCTTGCCTTCAGGGCCATCAAAAATCAAAAAATCAAGGAACATGGTTCGCTAACGGTTATAATATGTTGATATTACACATATTCATGTCTTCCTCTTGATGTGTGTACCTTTAGTGACTAAATGAAAGAAAGTCGTCGACATTATGAAGAAATTTAGTCGCCTCTTGATTACGACAACATCAATTTGATTTTTGGCCCTGCGGTCAGATTGACATGTTCTTGTGCCTCACTAAATTGCCAGACACTTTAAACTTATTGAACATGTTTATGTTTACAAGCTGTAACTTGGCAATCAAAATAGCTGCAGGCAAGACAAGATCGAAATTAACGCAGCATGTAAGGTATAGAGTGGGAAAATAAAGGGATACTGGACAAGGAATCTGCACTTTAAGTTTACTCTTGATATATAAAACATATCATTCACTTCATTTGCTGTAGTAGATATTGAAAATATCTTAAAGAAGATATAATAAGATCTTATTGAGTTGATTTTCTATATTATGATTTTAAGTATTCAACTTTTTGATATATCAAGATGTTAGGGATATCTAAATCAAAACAACTTTCCTAATTTACTGACTGATTGCTATCAACGCATAGCATAAATAGCGATTTAGACTTTTCAGGAAACTTAAGAATATAGTCAACAATCTATATGCTTAAGTTTCCTGGAAAGTCTGAACATTTAGATTTAGTTTTTCTTAAATCCAACTTATAGCGGATAGTTTTTGAGGTTAATTTACATATTAATAATAATATTTATTAATTTGAGATTTTAAGATGTTACAAGACAAGAACAAAACCTCTTTTCCTAAGAGACTGACTGACAGCTATCAACGAATAGCTCAAAGACTGAGAGATTAACGATTTAGGTTTTTACAAAATTATAGCATAAGGATAATATGTGAACATAAAGATTTAATTATTCCCAAAATCAACTTTTAGTGGATTCATTTTGGGATTAAGATATAATTATTAAATAAGAAATACTAAATATCCAATTATTACCTTGTATTTTATTTGAGTTAAAGCGGAAATATAAAATTCAACATAAAAATGTTAATTCGCATAACTAATTACTTATCGCCTCATAAATAAGTCTGATTGCCCATTTTTGGAGAACCATTAAATGGTAATAAATATGCAATAAACTAACACGTCTTAAAAATAATTTGATTTGTTTTAATACCATATTGAGAAACTATATATAGTATACAAGCTGTCTTCAATCTATGAGAGAGACCATATCTGCGTGTATTCCATACATTATTCATTTGATATAATGCCAGGTTCCATTGCCTTGTTTCCATCTAGTTCAAGCTAGTTACCTAAGCTCCATCGATACGCTTCCCCACCTACACAAACTACGTATACTACTTACCTTGGAAGATATTATAGCGCGCGCATTACGAGCGTGTAAACAAGCAGCCAACGATGACAGTTACAGAGACCCCACCAGTTGAATACACACACACACACACACATATATATATAATACTCTCTTATAGAGACCTACAAATGAAAATACCTAAATTTATAACTTTCTCGTTATGGAGCTGTGAGTTCGTTCGTTTGTTCGAGTTGAGTTTTATTTTGTTGTTATTCGTTTCGAAGTTCGCTTTTGTCGGCGGCTAAATTTGTCTCATCTTCTTATATTAATTTGTGTTATTGTATTTCTGTATTTTTGGTAGCAACAACAACAACAGTAACAACAACAACAACACCAACCATAATAATAACAAAGGTAGCCAAATACAAAAAAAAAAGGTATCGAGTTTTATAACCTGCTCGAACTCATCAATTTCGTTGCTAACAACACGCAGACACGCCAAAAAGTGAGAAAAGGTATGCAACCCGAAAAAATCTTTAGCTGAATCGGAATCGGAATCTGAATCATCATCTCTACCCATCTCTTTCTATCTCTCGCGGGTTCGGTTCTCGTGTCGAGAACGTCATAAGTAAATTTCTTGTGTGTTGTTTCGGAGTTTTTCAAAAAGCCATTTAGAATAAATTAACATGGACCTACCGCTAAAATGATCGAGCGATCTTAAACTCAAACGCAGACGGTTCTGTTCCGTTCCGTTCATGGGCGTGGGGGTTGACAAGATCTAAGCTAAAAGGGGGTTAAAGAGAGTTTCTCAACAGTAGAAACTGCTGACATGTTAGCGGTTTTATTCTCATTCCTTAGCGATTCCTAGGTATGATTGGTATCTTTATTCCCTTCCAGCCTAAGCCCCTGCTCATGCTCTCTTTCCGTGATTTGCCTTCTTCGATCTTCTTCTTCCTCTTCATCGTCGTTGTCGTTTATGTTTTAAGGTTTTCTGCTGCTGCTTCTGCTTCTGCTGAGTGAGTGCGTCGCATTAATCTGATCCCTCATCAGCGTGGACCCAAACAGGATTAAAATTAGTTTTTGATTACGCTTTCGAGCTTCTGGACAACGCAATTCACCCAGTCTCTGTTTGTGTGTGCGGCAACTCTAACCCTAAGGGGGTTTCCGTAGTTCCCGGGGGTTCTTTGGGGCGTATAATTAACGCTTTTAGCAAAACTCTTTGTGTCGCTCTCTTTGTGTCTTTGTGCGGCGGCAAGTCTTTTGCATTTTGTATTCGAAGGTCGTCTTTTTCATAATTTTTCGTGTGGCGGCAAAAGTTATAAAGCTATTGGCAGGTATTTAGCCAGGCTCAAAAGCGAAAAATGTGAAATTCCTTGTGCTCATAAATCCCCACAATCGGCTTCTAATTGAGTCTTCCGCCGACCAAAACCACACTGCCACACATTGCCACACTGCCACACTGCCACATAGCCACACATTCCACATGTCATGCCACCACTCTCTCGTTGGGATCTACCTTTTTGGGTAACTCAGCTCATCTTACCACCACTCTCTTTGGGCCGCATTTTGATGAGCGTGTGAAACGAGCACCTTTCTTCCACTTCTTGCGATCTTTGTGGTAGCACCAGCTGAGTGCTGATCTTAAGATTTCAATCTCCTCAGGCTTTTACTTCATTCGTTCGTTCGTTCGTTCTTCTTCTTCGTCGTTCGTCGTTCGTCTCCGGATTAGATGCTGCACTTTATTAGGCTCGTTTTGATAGCCGCCAGGCTTTGATAGGCTTGATAGACCTGATAGCTGATAGCTGATTGATCTCACTTGAGTTTTGGCTTTAATTGAATCGTTTTTCGTCTTTCTTCCTCTCGCTCTCTCTTTCTCTCTCTCTCTCTCTCTCTTCTTCTTTCTCTAACCTTAATTAACATAATTGCTTCTGTTCCACTTTTGACACTTAAGCGGATTTTGGTTGATGCACTTCTTCTTCGTTTTCTTTTCAGTGGCAATATCTGATCTATCGGATTCTGTTTACATGCATTATAATGCTCTCAATATGCTCGTACAGAGGTGTTTAATGAACTACCTTTTTACGTGTGTATAGGTGTGTGTGTGTGTTGCAGCTACTTAATTTACCTAATTACCGCCAACGCCATTAGGCCGAGTTGTTCTCTTTTGATCTGACAGCGATAAGGCACGACAAGCTACAAATATATATATTTCTCTATACATAATGGGTGTCAGTCGAAGTTGAGTCTAGAGAATAAAGCCAAGCCCTGTTTGGGTTTTTCGAGGACAATGCGTCATTTTGTTTGTTTGTTGTTGTTGGTTTTGTTTGTATCTCAATTAGCAACGCCGGCCAACTGGCATAACGTATGCGTATTTTGGCCAGCGACAACTTCTTTTGTGCTGCCTGTTTTAACTACACTGGAGAAAAGTTTTCTTAACAAACTAGGATGCAAATCATGCAAGTAGGCGATAGACCGGGTAATATTGTCTACGGAACTAGAAAGCAAGATATCTTAATTCTTCACTATTATTTACTAATATTTTTTTGATAAATTCTATTTGAAGGAAAAGCAACAGCATCAAAATGTTCCCCCCTAAAACTTGCCCTTGGAACAAACTATATATTTTTCTTAGTGTATTACACAACACACACTCCCTTTCACCCACTCCTTGTCTCTTGTCTCTTCCTCCCACTACATAGAGTCTCTCCGCCTGTCATTCTGATTAGTTATGCTGATGACATTGTTTGTTCTGCGCCCCGCGCCCCGCTCCCCTCTCCCAGCCCCTTTTGCCTACCATCTACCATAACTCAGTTGGCCAATTTGTATGTGTTGGCAATACTTAAAACTTGTTATTGCAACTTTAGTGCACGACTTGACCAGGCCTCCCCCCACACACACATACACACACACACACCGCGTTGGTTTCTTCATAATTAATAAACCGCAACAAATGATCAAAAGAACACACCCACGACGAAGAAATAAACAGACTGAAACTTAAGTCAACTGTAATAAGAGGCGTGGCAGCATGACTGACCAACCCATAGTTGAGCTGAGACTGCAACTTTATTGGCCAAAGTTGAATTTTGAACTGAATCAAATTGATCGAATGATCAGTTTCTAATACACTTTCCACCCTCAACTTTACATGACTTTTCATTAAATATTATGTATATAGATAAAAGATAATAAAATGCGCGCTTCCTTTGCCTGCAGCCTTAAAAGGGCAACCAGCAAAGGGGCGTTTTGGTTTTTCGTCTTGATAAACACGAACTTCTTACAATAAACACATCAAACAAGGGTGTCAAAAATGGCTTCGGGACAAACCGCAAAACAAGAAACAACCCCTTAACTCAAGGACAGAAGGACTCGTGCTGTTTGCTCCTTCGTCGTCCTTCGAGAAGTCAACTCAACTTCTTGAGCGTCTTAATTGTTAATTGTTTTTCATCATGTTCAAAACAAGAATAAACAGAACATACAGAGACAAAGAGACAGCTGCCATTACCAAATAACTTCCTGCTCTCTTGGAAGACATTTCCGTTTGCCACTTTAGAACTCAGTCTAAGATAGATACTAAACGCATTCAATAAAAATCTATAAGAATTTTATTTAAAAGACCGCAAAAAATTGAAAAAAACTGAAGCTGGCGCAATAAATAAACAAAGGCTTAATGTGATTTCCGCCCGCCCGAAAATGGAATACTTTCGAAAAACATCAATCAGCTGGCGTATTACCTTTAAACATGCTAAAATAACAAATACTGCTCTGGCAATCAAAACCAAATCAAATTAAATTCCCAATCGAAAACGCTTAACAAAACAACAACAGCAACAAAAATTCCCATCAAGGAAATCATTCAACGTGTTGCGGCCAATAAAAAAAAACACATATTTCTAGCAGCGTGAACGCCCATAAAACTCATTCAGATGATCCAACATCGGGCCAACATCAAGCGATTTCTATATATAGAGTTTTTTTTTAGTGTAGTTAAACAAAACAGTTTCAGATTAAGCCAAAGCCCTTCGATTTCGATTTTGATGTCTATTATGAATTCCATACCATAATAATGCCCTGCTGATTGAATACGAAAGTGAGCCTAAAAGGTTGTTAAGGCCAAACAATGGTTAGAGATAAAGTTTATGTTTGAAACCTTTTTGTTTTTGTTTTTCTAACGCAAACGTTTATGATGACAGAAAGTTTATGACATTTCACACATTACTTGATTGCTTCGTTTCCATTCCATAGATCCCAGCACATTGAACATCTTTGCGACCAGAACAAATCCAAAAAAGAAACGCAAATCGCGCACAGCATTTACCAATCAGCAGATCTTTGACCTGGAAAGGCGTTTTCTCTATCAGAAATATTTATCACCCGCCGATCGTGATGAGATTGCTTTGGGTTTAGGTCTATCCAATGCGCAGGTGAGTATAAAAACACTAAAGATACCAAATAAAATACTGAAAATACTAAAATGTTCCTTAGGTCATCACTTGGTTCCAAAATCGTCGGGCTAAACTCAAACGTGATATGGAAGAGCTGAAAAAGGATGTGCAGAGCGTGAACAAATTGTCAGCGAATAGTTGCTTTTTAGAGAATGTTAATGACTTGAGTATTTTAAAGACCCGACCAGTCAGCAGATCCCACACACAGATGCCCCAGGCAGTCCTTGCAGTCCTTGCAGTCCCAGCAGCATCATCATCAGCATCCCAACCATCAGAGTAATTCCTCCGCCAGCAACAGTCGTGACAAGGAAGATTTACGCATGCTGAAGATGATGACCCTAATGCGTTACTCGGATGGAAAGTTGCTCTACACACAACCACAACCACAACCGGAACCACCAACGGGCCACTAAATCCAACTTAATTTCATCATTATTAGCCCAATTTGTAAATTGCTCTGAATATAATTTGCCAAAAACACATGAAAATGAAATCGCATACAAAATTTTCTTTTATTTGGATTTTAATGATTTTCCTAATGGTAGTATTAAATTTCGTATAAGTTGCTTGTGATTTGTGTCTATTATATTATAATAACGATATTTGCCACAAAACACATATGAATACATAACGAAATTGTTTGTATTTATTGTGTTAACTGATTTGTATAGATTATGCCACATTTATCATTATAAGTTTATGCAATTTAAAATAAATTATAGTTGGCGTATTGAAAACATAAAAAAAAAACTGTAAAAAAGTTAATGCTTTATATTGTGTTTGTTGGGTAAGCATTTACCGTTGAAATATTCTTGCCTAAAATCTAACTAGCATTAGTGGGATATTGTTTAATTGGAATTGAAGTCAATTGGAGGTGACAATTTATCCTTGCGGATAATATGCATCCAATTGGATTCGTTCAAGCAGTTTACTGCATGGTTGGGCTGTGTCTTGTCTACGATCAAGCAGTTCGAATACTAGTATTTTGATCAAAAACGAACTAGTTCATTAAGCAGTCGAGACTTCTCCCGTCAAGCAGTGTAATATGTTTATGGTAAATGTCTTGACTAAACTCATAAATAGTAAGGTTACAATCCATTATCCGTTATCATAGACAATAGCTAAATCTACTTTTAGTTAAGCAACAAACCTCCAAAATAACGCAGCTAATAACCAAACCAAAGACAGGGATGAAAAAGTCGTTAAATTTGAATTTTAAAAATCATCATTATACAAAAATTGAAAAGTGTTAATTTATATTTGCCATATATAGTCTTTTAATGAGTTCTAAAAATTACATTAGATTAAAGTAATTTTGCATAAATAACTTTAATAATTAACATTAATGTATGGCGCCACTGCTAATTGCCACATTTTGCGATTTCTGTATAGCATTTTGGGGCCATAAAAATAGATATCAATCAAGCAAGCATTTGTAGCAAATGTATCATAAAACTGTGAGAAAAACTGAGTGCAAATTATGAAGACGTAAATATGAAATTGGCAAAAATTAACGCAAATTGAGGAAAACTACTGAAAATGATTTGCCAAAAACTCGATTTGTTTGCATTTCTCGCTTGTTGTTGTTATTTTTGTTGTTGTTGATGCGAGAATGCACAAATCAAAATGTAAATGATGTCGATTTTATTGACAAGTGAAAATAAATAGTTTCACCTAGAAACAAACAAAAATTTGAAAATTGATCGAAAATTATGCATTCAACTTTTAAAAAGGGAAAAGAGAAAAGTTTATATCGGAAAGGTCAACAAACTGTAAAAGATCAGCGCTTAATGGTCTCAAAAGTCGCGCTCTTGACTTTGAGTACAACTTACTTTTTCCCAGGCTCCATACACTTCTATCTACCCCTCTCTCTCCCTCTATCACTTTCAATGTAGATAGCAGTACATAATGATACAATTAAGTCAAATTATGTGGCTGCCACTCCACAATAGATAGAGAGAGAGAGAGTAAGGGGTGGCGAATAGCTTCCACCGACACTTACAAGTGGCTGCTTTCACCAGAAATCAATTACAATTATTACACACTCATATGCAATACTCTTTCCTCTCTCTCTCTTACTGGGATTAGGATGAAGGCGAGACCGGAATCCTTTACTTTTGCTGCACAAATACAATGAAATTCGAAATTATTTACACACGAGCAACCTTGAAGAGTTGATGGTGATTAGCCAAAGCGCCGCCGTGCTGCTCACCCCCCGCTCCCTTTCCACTCCCTTCCTCCATCACTCACTCGGGCATACATAACCCAGCCCGGGCAAAAGATCATATGCTCAGCATACAGAGACCACCCAACATGATGTTCTGGCGCTTTTATTGCTCACAAAGTAGCATAAACAATTTTTGGCGCGTTCGCTTGCCACAAAAGTCAACGCCACCGCACACCTGATGTGGGGTTGGGCTTCATGCTACGGATTCGATGGGGTTCGGGTTCGGTGGGGTGAAGTAGAGACAGACTGATTTGTATATGTGTGGAGTGCATTAAATGTGGTTGTTTGTTGTTGTTGTTGTTTGTTCTGCCGTTTGGTTTTGCTTATTTGAAGTGAATGATTATTTGGTTATGTGTATGCATCTTGTGTGTGTGGTCGGTGGATGCAACACTTTCGGTGCCACACTGGAGAGACAGTAGCCACTCAGGGGCGACACATTCACATTCGACATGAAGCTAATGTGTCGCAATTGTGGCCAACCAACAAATGTCCTGTGGCGCAATAATAACAAACCGCCGTTGTTGCTGCTGCTGCTGCGGGGACCACCAAGAAAAAACTTTGTCTAGACAAGGCCTAAAAACTGGTCAAAATATTGAAGCAATCGATTCAGTCTGCAAATACCACTTGAGATTGATTCACACAGTGATCATTGTCCTGCCGACAACCAAACACTCAAGTGTGATCCTGTCTGTTCCTCCTCAAGTAGCCCGAACAAAACAAGCGTGAAATGTAAACAAACAACAACAAGTAGAAAAAAAATGATTAGTTGATCAGTTCACAGTCACAGTTTTGCCACTGGCGCCGTGTAAACGTATTGAAGGTCAGATCGTAGCATTGTGGGAATGGGGAGTGGGGGGCGGGGACAAATATGTAGCATGCAACAGTTTTTCTGTTGTTAAGCTCTTAAGTGCTGAGCAATTCACTTTGGCCAAATGTGCGCTTTTCATTTCATTTAAGAAAATTTTCATTTTCCAAACCAATTTTCATTCCAGTTTTTATCCATTTTAGTTTCAATTATTCAATAGACACCGACTGAAGACTGAATATTGAATATTGAACAAAAGTACGCGCGTATTATTATTGTAATAGCGGCTAATTGCGCATTTGACCATTTGGCCTGGCCCAATGCAAAAAAAATCACAGAGAATATTTAGAACGCAAGGCAAGCACTTCAGCTTCAGAGACTTAAAAGCTTCAATTTGATGGAACACTTGGGAGCACATCGAGCAGCAGCACCAAAATACACTTGAAGAAAATTGGTGAAAGAGTTCTTTCAACTGAGTTTGAAAAACTAAAAATCTTTTGAAAGGAATGATATTTTCGTTTTTTTCACACTTTTTAACAATAAATTCTACATTTTTTTTTAATTTTCTTCAAAATAAGGTATTTGTTGCTTTATAGGTATTTGTTCTGATTTCTTTAATTTTCCAAGTTAAAACTTATTTACTAAATAATCAGCAATCTCTACCTTTTAGCAATATTTGAGTATTTGGGCGATTTTCAGATGCTTCAAATTAAGAAAAGATGCATTAAACTAAGCCTGAAAAACTCTTCTTCAATAAAGCAATAAAACAATTAAAAGCCAAACGAGTTCTTAACGAAAAAATGTAATGATTTTTTGAAAATAAAGTTCATGGAACCCGAAACTTTTACAAAGACATTTTGGGCTTAGCTTAATGTGCCTTTTTCTAAATTTTAAGTATTTCTATAGCACATATAACAGATTTCTTTGCGATTTTAAGTTCTAATTACCGCATTTCGGACTTTACTACACGTCACTTGTTCCTTAGCTGTAAGTAGTTTCTCCTCAACATTACTGAGACTGAAAAATCCTTCGTCGCTTTTTTTCCAGTGTACTCTTTGGAATTTATGGTTTGCATTTTGCAGCCGTTGAGATTGAGTTTGAGATCATTGCAATGATTGCGCCTTTTCAAAAGTGGATGCGATTTTTGCTTAGAAAACAACAAATGTGCAATGCATCTATATACATATAAAGATAGAGTATATATAGATAGAGTATTAAAACTTATATTATACGTCTGCCACTTGAGGAGTGTAGCCCGAAAGTGCACCGGCAACTGTTCAAGGTTCTATCACAATCTGATGATTTACCGCACAACCAAAAAAAAGGCAGAAAAGCTGTTGCATTTATTTGGCCAATACGTGCTAATAAACAAAGTATCATTTGCATGTGGCATGTGGCAACAAATAAAGGCCAATATATACATTCAGTTCAGTTCTCTCTGTGTGTGCATTGGCTCGTTGAAGAACAAGAACAATAAAAACACACAAATACAAACACAAACACACGCACACACACACACGAACATTGGCTAAATATGACAACATGTAAACAACAATATAAGCCCAATGACATCAATGATAATGATGTAGCTCATCATCATGTTGATCAACATTGTTGCAACAATAAGCGAATTTGATTGGAAAATCCAAATTCCAACGCCAACAAAAAAAAAAAGAAAATAAAAATTCAATTGCCTACAAATTGGCGCGAGTTGAGTTTTATTGCATTCTAATACTATTAAGCCATATCATTTGGTCGATCTATTTTATATATAGGAAATGTATACAAAACATTTCTCCATTCCGCTCTGGAAGCTCTTTTCGGGGGTGTGTGTGTGGGTGGCAATTTTTTAACATCAGCCGGCAAACAAATATCTGATTTAGACATATGCCAATGATTTATTTTTTACGATTTCCTAATGTTTCGACTAATTTGTTTGGGAAGCTCATAAAACAAGTAAAAGACTTTTGTGCTATGAAGAGGAAATAAGTTTTTCCTAGTTTGAATAATCGATAAAAAAAATATATCACAGAAATATGTAGAAGAAGATTTTTAAAGTATATTCACACTTAAACGAATCATATTTTTATGTAAATGTTGAATAAATATGTACAAAAATAATTCAAATATATGTATAAGAAGAATTTTAAAGTCTATGATGAAAGTCCATTAAGCTTTTTTTTCTAGGTTTATGTAAATATTATTCAATCTTCTTTTGAATATGTAAAAAAATTACTCAAAAAAATGTATAAAAATAATCTTAAAGTATAATTAAACTTAGTTTTAATTTGGATTATGTTATATGTATAATATATGAAACAATACTAAACTTCTTTTTCTATTTTTTATGTAAATGTTATTCAATCTTCTTCTTGTGAGTATGTTAAAAAAAATCACTTAAGTTTGTGTTTTTCTTTTTCGCTTTTGTTACTATTAAAATATGTTTAGCTAATTCATTTTTCACTAATAGCCTTAACAACAATGAAATGTTAATAAACCATTTACACATAGATATTGTCCATTGATGCGTGTTTATGAATAGATTAGCTAATTATGTAGATGTGATTTATTTTTTAATTGGATTACAGGTTCCCCAATCTATTTTGATAAGAGAGCATGCCAAAAAATAGTGTGTAAAAACCAGTTTGATCGCTCTTCAGCTCTTTCGAACTCAATCTCGAATATTAGCTTGTTATCACCTGCGGTGAAATTTGAGAGCTTTAAACACAACATTCGGATTCGGATTTGGATTCGAATTTCAGTTCTGTTTGAACGTTGAATCGAGGCACAAGCAACCCGTAGAGATAATAATAACAGCATAGCGAAATGGTATGTAAACAAATATATATAAAAATGATTTGTAAAAGTGATAAGTGTAATTTGAAATTGGCATTATTGGGCATTGAAAATATGTTACATAATAGCTTGCATATACTTTCACTTTCGGTAAAAACGATCATAAAAATAATTAATAAGTTTTATAATTTTTTAGTTTCATGTTTTTTATACCCTTAACCTATGTAATGGGTAAAAAATGGTAAATTGGTTTTTTGCAAAAGTATGTAAATGGCAAACGGAAGCTTCTCAGACCCCATAAAGTATATATATTAGCCGAGTCGATATATACATGTTTGTCTGTCTGTCTGTCTGTATCTATGAACGAATCTTGGATATGAGCTGTCATAATCCCTAGGAATAGCAAATTTGTTTTAAATTTTCGATAACTTTTTCAGTTTACGATATACACATGCTACCAATAATAAAAAAAAAAAATCTGAATTTCCATAGCTTAATAATTTAGAGGATTGACATTATTAACAAAATAATGAACATCTGTGAAATTTTTATTAAAATCGGTTCAGAAACACCGGAGATATGAAACAATCAAGCAATGATACAGTAGTACACGTGTACCGTCTGTGTATATCTGTATGATCAAGGGTTAAGGGTATCTTCTAGAGGCTTCTTATTTGTTTTACTTTGTTTTAACTTATCACTCAGCACTTGTAAAGAAGATAAGCATGAGCAAACTCTAGCCAAACTGATATTGACCTAGTAACAATTTATTTTTATTACTGTGTTTAGAAATCAAAATGTGCTCTCAACATATTGGTGTTGTGTCTGGTGACGCTTCAGCAATTACAGATTGGAAGTGGTGCAAGAATTTTGGCTGCCTTTTTCTTTCCGGGTAAAAGTCATTTCATGATGACAAATGCTATTATTCGACAACTAGTTAAGAATGGACATGAGGTGAGTATTTCACCATTGAGATTAGTGACAATCTTTATCGCAGATGTCTTTTTAGGTCACTTTCATTACACCATTTTCATTGGAAAGTGAAAATTTGGGTGCCAACTACAAAGAAGTTTTACTTCAGCCATATGATGTTTGGACGGAATGTAAGTGAAGTTCTTCCCAATATGTTAAAAATTCTATATGCTCATCTCAATAGTGAAGGAAATGTCTCAGAAAGAGATCATTTTGGATATGGCTGACGTGACGACACTCAAATTCATTCGCATGTTGCATGTTATGGGCGTACACAGCACGGACTTTGCCTTTGAGCAAAAGGGTGTGAAAGCTATTATAAATGAGAAGAATAAAGTGGGAAAATATGATCTACTTTTGGCTGAACAGTTCTTCAATGACGGCGCTCTCATCTTAGGTCATTTGTATCAGATACCGGTTATAACCGCATCCACCTTTGGCAGCACCAACTACTTCACCGAATTGGCTGGCATTATAGCGCCCTGGTCATACAATCCCCATAACTTCTTGACCTACACCAATCGCATGACCTTTTTGGAGCGTGTCGTAAACTTTTTCATTTGTGGCACGGAGAGTTTGATGCGCAACTTTCTATACTATCCCGGACATGATGAAGTGTTACGGAAACATTTCTCCAACGTGTTGACCGAAGTTCCCACAGTGAAGCAAATGCATCGCAATATCTCCGCCATATTGTTGAATAACTATATGCCGCTGGAGCCACCGCGTCCACTCTCCTACAACATGATCTCTGTGGGCGGATTGCATATAATACCACCCAAAGTATTGCCCCAAAAACTTCAAACATTTCTGGATGGTGCAACACATGGAGCCATTTACTTTAGTTTAGGTAAGTGAATGAATAAAGTCTGATTCTCTTCCTCACTAAACAATTATTTCCAATTAGGTTCACAGGTTCAAAGTGCCGATTTGCCTCCGGAAAAGTTAAATATCTTTCTGGATGCATTTCGAGGTTTGAAGCAGCGCGTTTTATGGAAATTTGAGAACGAAAGCTTTTCCAATCTGCCCACAAATGTGATGATACAGAAGTGGATGCCACAAGGTGACATTCTGGCCCATCCCAATGTCAAGGTCTTCATTGCCCATGGCGGACTCTTTGGCATGCAGGAGGCACTGCACTATGGTGTGCCAGTTCTGGGCATGCCCGTCTACTGTGATCAGCATTATAACATCAATATGGGCAAAGCTGCTGGCTATGCTCTGGGCGTGGATTATCGAACAATCACGACGGAACAATTGCACTCCGCCCTGCTGGAACTGCTCGAGAATCCCAAGTACAGAAGCACCATGAACAGTGCCTCTCGAATCTTTCGCACTCGGCCAATGGGTGCAATGGATACGGCAATGTTCTGGATTGACTATGTCATCGAACATCGTGGTGCACCTCACATGGTCGATGCTGGCATGGAGCTAGCCTGGTATCAGTTTTACTCCCTCGATGTTATTGCTCTTCTATTGGGTATAGTAATTATTCCCATACTATTGATATGCTTTTGCTTGCGAAAACCGACTCAAAAAACTAAAACTAAGAGCAAAAAGCAAAAGAAACAGTGAATAGTGAATTTTAAGTATTATTATTAGGGGAAAATTTGTTATAGAATTTTTAATACTTAACGAACGAACTTTTGTTGAATAGGACAAAATAATAATAATAAATCAAGTTAAGTTCATCAAACTTGAACTAAAAATAATAATATAAAATGGTTTCTATGGGAATATAAAATATATTTTATCCTAATATGTAGCTTTATTTTAGATACTCTAATCTTTTTGAGGTAACGTGATGGCAACTGAATATGACCTGACCTATGCCAATATACATAGAGTCTAACCTTAATAAATATAAATTTGAACAGGCAAAAAGTTTTCCTTTTAGGATAAGTTTTCTTTTTAAGCATAATAAGACGTTTAATATTTTTGTAGTCAAATTCAGTTTAGCACAGTTTTTTCCAATATAGAATTGGAACATACATACATAAATATATATCTATATCATTTCATTACCATATGTTTAAGTATAGATTGCCTCTTTACTTTATACGTCTATACATACATATATAGAGATTTTTGCAATAATAATAACCCCAAAACACTTAAACTTTGGCACTTGAGTCGTCTACTTAAGTATTTAATGAATCCGAATCTATCATACATATATACATATTCATATATAAGATTTCTACTTAAGGCGCCAGAGTGCCAGGCCAAGTGTTCTTAAGAAATTAAGCAAAAAACGCCAAAAAAAAAAAGCAATATCTCTGAATTCATTTTAAGATCATATGAATTCATCATAATCTCAAATGGATTTCAACATCTTGATCGATGTGATTGCCTCATAGAAGATTCCAATTTGGCCAAGTGTGCAGCTTACCAAATCATCATCAAATTAGGTTCTTTACAAATATATTTTGACCAACTTTTTTTTTGTGGCATAAACAATGTTTGCCCAATAAAGATACTATATAGTTGCTTCCTGCCCCAACATTGTGCAGAGACATTGCGCCCAAAGTGCACTTGAGTCGAGTGAGAGTTCCCGGGGACAACTTGCTGCTGCTGTTGGAGCTGCTCATTATGCATGCACGATCTGACATTGAAGTGGGTGCGGCGACAGAGCAACAGAGCGCCAGAAGGCAGCATACAATAACCCATATCAGAGACAGAGAAAGAGATAGAGAGAAGTTCATGCATCGTTTAGGGTTAGATTGCCCATTGCCTCTGGTTATTATTGGTATTAGTAACACATGATTACGCTTTATTGTAAACAAAAGCACAGATAAACAGACAAACAGAAGCCGAAGAAGCGGAAACATATGCAAAACACGAAATACCAACAAACACACACATACACGCACGTAACGGGTCTAGGCTAATGATATGTTAATGCACATGGCGCAGCACGCATTATAAGTATAAGTATTGACAGAGAGAGAGAGAGAGATCCATGAGAGAGTGTGTATAAGAGAGTTGTGTGAGTGTTGTGAAGCGGCGACGGCGGCGGCAGCGGCAGCGGCAAAACTGTTTGTCTGTCAACGGCTTAAGCAAATAAACTTCATTTGGGGCTTATTTGTCGTTTGGGTTGGAATTTTCTGGCTGGCGCTGTAAACAACAACAACAACAACGGGGAGTGGAGAAGGAACACAATGTGCTTGTGCTCCTGACATTAAAGTGTGAGGCGAAGTTCATTGAGTTGTTTCTAGCCAGATTTGTGAATGGCTTTTCAAGTGAATTAGAAAGTTAATTGAGTGACTGGCAATTAGCCCATTCAAAGAATACAAAAGTTTCCGGGTTTGATTTTAGTTTGTCAATCAAGGGAGAATAGAAAATTACGATACTATCTATTTAGTGGAATGTGGGGTATTAGGAGAATCACAATTGAAATGTTTATAAAAATTAACAGGAAAGGTGATAAAGTAGAGCAAATAATCTTTAATTTCTTGCCTTTTCAACATGGAGACAACTCAAAGAATCTGAAGAAAAAGTCGAATCGATTTACATATTTTCTAAGAGTATGCAATAAGGGCAATAAATAACTTTGCTTAACTCAAAACTACCTTTACAAGGTACAAGAAATGCTTCGTGCTGTTAACCTGTGATGAATGCAATCCAATCAAAATCAATCCAACTAATGCTGACCCGTCTTGCTCATAATGACCCCCCTCGGGACCCCCAATCCTGGCTGGCTAAGTTCTTTGGTTAGTTGGCAACACGCCGCATCGTTTAAGTGTAATTTTCTTCTTATTCAATTGAAGCATGTCCTTTGCAATCGCTGACAGTCACAAGGATAACTCAATGCAACGCACTATGAGAATTGTGAGCTGCGACTTGCCGAGTTGGTCGTTGTCGTCTTTTAGACGGTTTTTTTCTTGTCGGTTTTGGGCTCGTTACAGATTCACTTCAGACGTTGCTTTCACTTGAGAACAACATAATGGCCGTTCATTTGCGCCGTTTCCTAAAATTGCAAAGCGAAAAATCTTCTCAGAGAACTCAGGACTCCAGGACAATTGCGTACGTGAGCCAGGACTAAGCGCAAGATGAAGAAGAAGAAGAAGATATAAAAGTAGAAAAAAATGTTTAAGGAAAAGTGAATGTATAAAGGAATAAAAATGGGAATGTCTCATCTTGTGCTGTGTGCCATGTAATTTGCTCTCTTGCCATGTGCTTCATCAGAAAGGAAATTGAAAATTGCTACTAATGGCTGTTCTGTGTTAGGTTTAGTTGGGGAAAGGGTAGAGGGAAGGGAAAGTGGGTGTGACCATTAGCAGAGGCGAAAGAAAAAAAAGCTAAAGAATTACCAAGTAAATTATCCCATTTAATGATTATGAAAAAAATCTATATAGAATGAGAAAATGACACTATGAAAATGTGGGTGGAATTCATTTGAATCGTAATTTGCACTCTCTCTCTCTTTACTTTACTTGTATGCCACACAAGGCACAAGGCTTAACGAAGATCTAACGAAGCATTAAGAAGATGCAAGAGTAAAGACATAGAATAAGCACATGTATAGCTAAAGGAGAATGTGGTAAGAAGAACAAGATGATGGACATCAGTTTGATTTATGCGTACCGTAAAATTTGAGTTAATTCTTGTGTTAAGATTCCAATTAGCTTCAAATTCCACATGAAGCAATGCAACTGTTCTGGAAAATATTGTCTTCAAATGTGTATGAAGGAAATATTTACAGGTTTTTTGTTAGAGGTATGCTTAATATTCTATCCTTAACAGGTGCCATGCCTTAACTAACAGTGTTTTACACTTTTAGTCTAAGTAAACGGTTATCTGTGGACACAGTCTGTAAGGAGGTGGATGTTTCATCTCCTATTATCGCTGTATCCTGTTCTAATCTAACCTAAACTTATGGGACGTAAGCTGACCTAACCTGAAATGACCTAAGCTAAAGCTGTTCTTAACATATTAATATACATTTAAGTTCTCTGTTCACTTACTTTCAATGAAATCGTAATTTAATTTTAAACCAATATTTTAAAAGGAATCTTATGCTTCCCCAAAAGGTTTCCTTCTATATTTACACTCTTAGCTTTCTTACCTATGCTTCACTGTAACATATCTATTTGCATTTCAAAAAAAATGTTGTTTACACTAAACAATGAACACTTAAACAGACTTTAAGCGCTTTGCTTTTTTTATGATATTCCAAATAAATACCGAGCATAAATAAAAACAACAAAAACAATACTGACAACATCTTTGCCAGTTGTTTAAGCAGCTTTTCCAAAGTGCTTTTAAAAGATGTGTGCTAAACATAATAAGAAATACAAAAAAATCTTCGTCTGGCACAAAGAGCGTCATCCTATACACGTATATTGAAAACGAAACTGATTCATTAACAAGTGTTTAGAATATAAATGAATTTTTATACACCATTTCTATTCCAGCTCCTATCTGCTGTAGAAAGAAACACTTTAGAATTGCCAAATATGTTGATGGATCAAATTCGATTGATAAAAAGGCAAACTTCAAGTGTTTTTTACTCGTCTATTAGTAGCGCTCTGGCAGCTGATAAGACCAAATCGAAGAAAAAAATACCATTATGCAAGACAAGAAGAAGAAGAAGCTGCAAACAAGAATCTCACGCACACTTCTAATGAAATCTGTTTTCTGGTTTTATCTTAGGCGTCGTCTTTAATTGTCGAAAGCATTACGATTCGGCAGCAGCAGCAGCGACAGCAGCATCTCCATTAAAAATGCTAATTAAGTTGCCCCCAGGGCAATGGCACATGTGTGTGCTACACCACAAATTTTCTATCTAAACAGCTCACAAAACAACAACGAGAACAACGAGAACAACAACAACAGTTAGGATCCTACTAAAATCGAGCATTTTTGCCGATTTGAATGGCGCGCCTATAAAAGATTCGTTTTATACATGCGGTAAAATTTGAAATTTTTTTAGGCGAAATTTGAACAATAAACAAAATCACAAAAACCAAAACATTTATCATTCCAATTTTTTTTTTTTCGCTTGCTTCGTGTTGAAGCTACCCAAAATCGTTTTAAATGCTTTTTTATTTCAAGCCAAATAAGCAAAGGAGTGCCTTTAGCATGAGGGTGGCGGGGTTGCCACATTGCGCAAAGATTTCAGCAGCTGCCGTCGGCCGACGGTTGAGTTAGCTTGAAGGTGGGTGGCCATTTTGCTGTTGGGCCGAGGGCGAGTGCCGTTAGAATATTTGTCTACTGGGGCGGCGCATAAGGCAGCAACAAAGAGGTGTTCGTGTGTGTGTGTGTGTGTGTGTGTGTGTGTGGGTGCACCACCATCAACAACTTGCGCAAATAGCATCATCATCATCAACATCATCATCATCATCTGAATCCATGGACAACAATTGCTATGAGTATTAATTCATAGGCGTATATCAATGTGTGTGTGTGTGTGTTTGTTGGTGTTCGTACGTGTGTGTGGGTTGAATTTCCCATGAAATTTTATTTGGGGGACCGCACACAGTCAGTCAGGGCGTTTGTTGCGCTTGGTTTTACCGTTTTGGTTAATGAAATGCTGAAAAAACAATTAACTATAAATTAAACGCACAATTTTCAAAACAAAATAAACATAAATATAGCACACACACACACACACACACACAACGCGCATCATCATCATCATTTCCATCATTTTTCCAACAACTATTACTGCTACTACTTTGTTTTCATGTTTTGTTTACAGCGTATTTTCTTTATTTTTTTTGGATGGAAAACGTTTTCATTTACTCGCTAAACATTCTGATGCACTGTCCCCGAGTATGCGTCTACCCTCCCCTACTTTACCCCTTTCCTCAGATTGCAGCAAGGCAATTAGAAATTTAATCTCCAGCTCCTTCACTTTTTTGACTTTTGTGTTTGTCTTTCTTAGCCCTTTGCCGTAGGAACCCATAAAATCACAAGAGCACAACTTTAAAACCTCAACAAGTAAAAAACTTTGAGTAAGAACTATTATAAATGATATTTTGGAATAGGTTTTTAAAATATTTTGTTAACTTTTTATTGAAAAACTTTATTGTAAGACATTATTATTTATTTATTGCAATATAAAATTCTGCAAAAAAAATAAATAATTTGAGAAAAAATCGAAAAAAAATTTAAAAAAAAAATAATTTCCAAAAAATTTAAACAAAAATAACGCAAATACCTCATAATTTTCATAAAAAGTATTCAATGCAAAAAAAAAAAACAAAAAAAAAAAATAATTCCATTAATATGAAACAGATATAAAAAATGTTATTATATGTTAGAAAACTCATGATAATCTGTATTAAACTCTTAAAGTCTTGGAATCCTTAGAAAAAGTAAACAAAAAAATACTTAATCCATAAACTATTAAGCTTCACGAACTCCCAGTTAAACCATAAAACACCAATAATTGTGCTTAATTTGTTAAATTTGTCGTTGAGTTATTTCTACCAAGAAGTTTGGCTCTTTACATAAACAAGCCCGCCTAAGAACAACACGTGCAACAACAACAACAACAATAGCAACAACAGCAATAGCAACAACAACAGCAACAACAACAACAAAGCAACAGCAAACAAAAGCGTTTGACTGCAAAATCGAAGTGTCAGTCGTTGCAGTCGCCTCATCCTCAATCCTCAATTCTCAATCCTCCATCCTCAATTCCCATCTCATACTTATTCACATTCACATTCACATAACTCACATATTCACACACATACTCGTGACGCTGACGCTCCTTTTATGGCTGGCACACATGTGTGCAACAGACGTGGTGGAAGAAGCCAGAACAGAGTGTCGTGGTAAGGGGTGTTGGTGGGTTGATCGGGGGGAAATTAAAATGAACGATGAGACAACAACGCTAAAAACGCTAAAGCAAAGTGCATGCAAATGGGCTAAGACGAAAACAACAAAAACAGAAACTGAATGAACCAAAAACGAGATGAAAAAAAGAACGAAAAACGCATTGAAAATGCATTTTACATTTTACAATAAGTGAACATTTTTCAGGCGGCGGCGTCGCAAGTGCATTTTGTTTATACTTTAATCTGTCCGGATTTTTAGATTCTTTACGTTGTTGCATGTCCGCTGTTGTTGTTGTTATTGCTTTTAATATTTGCAACGGCAACACTGTGTTGCCATTAAATGCACTCTCAATGGCCGCTTAAGAATGCCTGGCCCCAAATATGTTTAAGCAAATACAAAAAAACAAATTTGTTATTTTGTTTATGCCAAAATATTTTCCACCGACTGCCTGCCGCCAGCAATAGCAACAGCAACAATGTTCGTTCATTGACAGTCGACTAATTGCAGTTCAAAAGATTGCGCATACGCCACATATAACCGTGACGAATTATGAATGCATTATTAACCCTTAACATAACCCTGATCAGGAAGGAGTAAGCGGTCTGTTAAAAGGATTCGGTTCAAGTAGCTGCCGTTCGCTCTCTCTCTCTTTGTGTGTTTGTGTGTAAATCGGTCATGTGCTTGAATCATAAAAAAAAAGGATTGTATAAACAAATCAATGCTCTAGACAAGGCTCCATATAAACAAATTAGTAGGGAAGCCGCCGCCGCCGCCGACACATGCATTATAGTGAAGTAAGGGTGTAATATATATCTGCTAAAGCAATGAACTTGTGCAACTATATGTGTATATATGCCACATGCAGCGAAATCCTTTTAAGTGGTAGATTACTTTAAGATATGCTAAAATTAGTACACTTAAAGAAACTTATAAGACTGGGGAATTGTAAGAATTGTAAGTTATATATACATTTGTTATAAGTTTTAGCTATTGTCATAGTTTGAATGGTTTCCTAAAGATAGTTGGTAAGAAAGTTGGCACACTTAAGGAAACCTATTAGATTAAACTATTGTCATAATTTTATATTCAAAACTTTTTGATAAATATTCGAAGTGTATATATTATAATAACTAAATGAGTATAATTTATATGAGAAATAAGTAGATGATGAAATAAAGTTAGTTGTTCATTACCATGGAAAACATTTTAAAGCTAAAAACTTTAGTTTGCTTTGAACTCTTTTTGCATTTCTTATTCATTTTTAAGCACAATTTATTCAATTATGATATGATACAAATGTGTTTATTTAGAATAAGTTTTTTTGTATTTTGGTATTTCATATTATTTTTTAGCTTTTGGCATCTGTCACACACACAATATTATTATAATATTATTTGTCTTTAGTTAAAACTAGAGCACTTCCTGTTGCTTGGGTGCGAAAAATGGATGAGAAATAATGGCAAAAGGTCGAGAGCCTCAAAAATATATTTAGCTTAGACAGAGGCACTCGCGGCAAGACGCCGCTTATATTGACACAAGTAATTACAACTGTCAATTGATTTTAGTGTCCCAAATTTGTCAGATTTCTAGCTTTTAGCTAGAAATAATGCGGCCGCAGACAAAGAATGCGAGAGACTATGGAAAACTAGTATAGAACTAAAGAACTCTTGTTTATACAGTTGCTAGTCGTACGCTTCATACTAGAGTGGAGAGACTGAAAGGGGTGGCAGAAAGGGAATTGCTTTTTATTTGTTATTTCAGTGATCTGTGATCAATTTGTAATATGAGAAACATTGTTGTAGTTTGGCCCAAGGCTACCGTCTTGAAGTGGATATGCAATTGTTTGTATCCTTAGCGACAGTTTTTCATTTGTTTGTTTATAAACATGATCGATATTGTCGCCGTCAAACACTTGAGTCCATGTTCATGTCCTTGTTGTCGTCAGCCACCAACTGTGCGCCTAAGGACATCGGACAAGTCGTCGTCGTCGTCGTCGTCGTCTTCTTCTTTTTCTCTGCTGATCTTGCGCGAAAGCGTCTGACAACTATGAATGGTATATAGTCAGTGGGTCAGCGATTGCGAACTGCGTCTAGAAAATGACATATTGAAGCACTTCTCTGCCGACATTGAGTGGCCAACGATGTCGTCGTCGTCATCATTATTATATTTGCAAGATTCGGGCCACACGCATGCAACACACTTCAGTGGCACATGCATCTTGAGGCACTTTCTGCATTCTGATCTGACTGTCATTTCTGAAGTAGACTTTGAAAAGTCAAGCGAAAGTGAAGTCGGAAAATGAGGTCACTTAAATAATAATCGAAAAATATATATATGTGTACATATATGAACAATTTACAGATATATTCATATATCTTTTTGTAAGAACTTCCTTTAAGTAATGTAAAATTTGACTAAACATTTCATCGAAATATGTTTAAGTTAACTAAATCTTTTAAAATACTAACTTTCGGTTTGAATATATGTTCAAAGGAAAACGTTCCTTTTTTATTATTGTTTCGATCTGTTTCCAAAAAAAAAACAAACATATTGTGTTAAATTTAATTTCATTTATTTTAGTTATAAGATATTAATATAGATTTTTAGGTTTATTGCTAAAAACTTAAAGCTACTAAAGCTATTAGCCCGATACTTTTAATTTCTCTCTATAACTCTGTCTCTCGCTCTCTTTCTCGCTCTCTCCCTCTCTCTCTCTCTCTCTCTCTTGGCCAGCCATAAATGGGCTACAAATAAAGACTAAGAAACTTCCTCAATTGCTATCACAAAGGCCAAATTGCATCCAAGTAGCATTTTCAAACTAATCGATTTCGACATTCTCCTCACAATCCTCGGCAGCTGAATGATTGCTCTCGGCTCCGCTTTCCAAGTTGAGAACAGGAACATGGCTGGGACTTGGGCAGGGACTGCGTTGATTGCGCACCGGCGAAGAGGATGCCGAGGAGCCGTTCACAAAGCTGCTGGGAAGACCATTTTGGTGCTGACTTGGAGGTGGAATTGGTTGCGGCACCTTCGGATGCGGATAGAAGTAGGGAAAGTGCACCTGGGGCAAGGGCAATCCACCGTAGGCCAACTGCAGCTGATGTCTGTAAATGTTGAGCAGGGCAGGATCGAGACCGTGCGGATAGCCGGCTGCAGCTGCTGCTGCTCCTGGTGCCATATGAGCATAGGCGGTGCTGCCATCCTCCCGGACAAGCACCTGGACCGGCACACGCTTGGTGGCACTAAGGAGAGCTGCCTCATGTTGCTGGATTTGCTTGCGTTTGGTCTTGTAGCGACGATTCTGGAACCAGATCTTCACCTGTGTCTCCGTCAAGCGAAGCGTCTTGGCCATCTCACTGCGTTCCGGACCGGATAGATACCGTTGCTGGGCAAACCGACGTTCCAGCTCAAAGACCTGAGCATGACTGAAGGCGGCACGCGAACGCTTCTTGCGGCTAAGGCTGCCACCACCACCACCACCACCACTCAAGCTATCGTCGTGGGAGTGCGGCGAGTTGCCGCATCCATAGCCACCCGCGTTGCACGAGGAAGGGGAACTGCTCAACGGCGGCGGCGAGTCGCAATCTATAAAAGTGAAGTTGCCAATGTGGCAAGAAGTTAGCACAAAAGCCGAAAAAAGGCAAACAAAAAGCGACTCCATTAGCTGAAGCAAACAAAAGAGGGAACTTACCGGAATCATTGCTGATGCAACGTCGCATGTCCAGGGGACCAGTAGCAGCAGCGGCGGAGGCAGCTGACAAAGCGGCGCCAAAGTAGCCCAATTTTCGTTGCATGTAATCAACGGGTAATCCAACAGCTTGCGAGGAATTGGAGATGGAGTTGCCCGCCTGATTGTTATTATCCATGGCAGCAGCAGCTGCATAATACTGCAAATAGGTTGCATGCTGACCACGGTGATTGGTGGCACCACCACCACTCTCCGGATGCTCTGCACCCAGTTTGCATTGTGCCAACTTATAAATGCTCAAATCGCGACAACAAAGAGGCGGCGGCGGCGGCTGCGTCGGTGACTTGGAACCACAACGATCCATGCTCCTAGCCCCAACTAGTTCTGGTTCGCCATCAAGATCTACGCTGGATAGACGACGCGACGTTGCATTTGTGGGTTTGTTACGCGTCAATATATCATTGATGGAGAAGGGTGTTGTTAGCGTTTTGCTTAGACCCGCAATTGCAGCGCCCGCACTTGCACTTTCCATATTTAACATAATTGAATTTATTTATCGGTTTTTAAATGTTTTATATATTCTTTGTTCACTTTTCACACTGTTTTTTGCTTTTTCCGTCAAGCGATTCTTAAACGCTTTTTCTGTTGCTCACTTCTCAGAGGCTGAGTCACGAATGCGCTCTGCTGCCGCTGTCCGTGCGCTCTTTAAATAACTGCGCTAATGATCCCGGCATATGGCATAGGAATAATTCACTCACGGAGTGCCCACACTCAAGTGCCTCGACTCTCTGTTTGTTGGTGGTGGATTCTGTGCTATTTTTGAGCTACTTGGCGTGGGCAGGTCGAATGCCTATTGGCCAACACAACACACACACAATATAATCCGACCCAAAGAGCGTTTGAGTTGCTCTCAAGTGTGAATGCTGTAAACACAGACACACACTCACACACAACACCCCCACACACACACACATACGTTATTTTTGGAAGTGTGTGCATCCTGTTTATTGTTTAGATAGTGTTAACAACTATTGAGTAATCGATTAGGGTTTTTATTTCTTTGGTTAGGATCTTGTACAGTCTGTTAGTTAGTTAGTTTTTTTTTTTTGTTTACTTTGTTGTTTGTTTGGTTTAGAAATGATGTCGAGAGTAAAACGAAGGCACTTCTTAAGTAAGTTGAATGGGTCTTTATAAATATTCTGTTACTTTTAACGAGAATAATGTTTCAGAGGTTATAATAACTATTTTGAAACTCAAGCTTTGGCATTTACAATAATTATTGTTCTATAATTTGTGTTTTTTTTTATATTTCTCGCCTGAAAGTGCTTTTGAGTGCTTTAACAACACGAAAATATTTCATTGGTTAATGTTTTCACACACATTGCTTTCCCATTGGTCGCAGCTGCAAAATGGCTGCGCGCGCGTTCGCTCCCGTTCAACGGCCTTGCCAGACTGAGTGAGTGAGTTGATGAGTTGATGCTGAGTGAGAGCAATGCAGAGACATATGCTCTCGCTCTTATTATTGTGCATGTGGTGGTTTTTTTTGTTGTTGTTGTTCCTTGCTTGCTTGATTTTTTTAGTTTTTCTCTGGTACACTTCACACCTTCGGGCTATATAATCTTTTTATTGCCAATTCAATGACTCTTAATGTCGCCGCCGTTGGGCATCGGAAAGTCAGGAGTTAGAGCGTGTGGCAGCAGCAGCAGCAACGGCGGCGGGTGGCAAGAGCTTTGTATTGTATTGTAGAGAATTGAATGTATTATTGTTGCGATTATTTTGCGGTCAGAACTGAATAAAAGTAAGTAACCAATTTTCAAGTGCGCTCAAAGTGAGCGAGGGCAAGAGCGAGAAGGGTTGGCATTGCTCGTTATATGTTTTCAATTGAATGCATTTCAATAATACTTGAGTAATTAGTATAATGATGCTTGCCACGCGTCCTTTGTCCCATTGTGTCCTGCAACAGGACTAAATCGCTAATTCAGCTGATGCGATTATCTTCGTAATAGTTTATTCAATATTGTCACCCAAACAGGTATTAAATTACAGTGGTTTGAGAGGCAACAACACCACACAACACAAATCGAATGATGAATAGACATTTTCAATTAACTGTGACATTTGCTTGGATTTCTTGTTTGATTTCAGCACTCAACACTCAGTTCTCAGTCCTCAGCTAACCAACCCCCGGTTAGACACTTGCTTGGAGATTTTCTGTTCCTTGCAATGTTTGTATTAGTATTGTGTGGTATTAAGTTCGCTTGAATGGTTTCTCAAAAAGCACTTCAATTGTTTGCATTGCCTTTTGCATTGACATTCATTGTCTTTGCATTGTGAAATCTAACCTTAAGTTGGTTAGTGATTGGTTTTTGGAAAGTGTTTTAGTTTGTTTAAGTCATACACAGTTAAATCATATTAATTTGTATTTACTTAATCAATTAAGTTTTTTTAAAGGGTGCTTACAATGCAACACTTTAAGCAGAATTTTTTAAGAACTAAAAAAAAACGCTTTATTTTGTTAGCTGTGTTTTATATGTATAAGCAATGCATTTTTTTGTTATTTTCCGTTATACCAAAATTTTAAACAAACAGTAAATTTCAATATTCATGTGTTAACTGCTTGCATCCTCAGTAAACTGCTTAATAATGTCCACATAATAACCTGCTTGAATATTTTCAGCAATGCACTGCTTGAAATCTGCTTGGCAATCAAGCAGTGCGCACTGAACTGTAAGCAGTTTTGGATTGCATTGTTAGAATTTTCGTGCGGACTTTTCAAATTAATAAAATTCGATTTTAGTGTAATTTGGTAATAGTAGAAATTGTGTAATGATATATGGTTTTTTGTTTTGCTAAGGAATTATTTTTAAGACTTATTTAAATGTATAGTTGCGAGAAAATCTTAAATAATTATTCTCTTATTGTTAAGATTCTGCAATCAAATTTGTATAAAATAAACACCCTTATAAGTTATATTATTTTTACGTAAATTTACATGTGTGTTCACGTTAAAGGCACAATATATTTATAATATATCCTATGATATAATTTGCTTACCTTCTCACTTTAGTTTCCGAATCGTATAACATTTATGTTTCCATCTGATGTTTGTCTGTGTTAATTCTCGACTTTCTTCCTACCTATAAATAAGGACAGTACAAAATGTATAGCTTATGTGCTGTTGTAATGTATCAGCTTTATTAGTGTAAAGTTTCATTGAAATTCATTCAGTTGTTTTTGCTGTAAAGAGTAACAAACATGTTTACAGATATTATTAGTATATGTAGTAATACTTTATAGTCAGTTTTATCTCTTATTCAAATACCAATGTTTCTCTCTCTCCCATCTCCCATCTCCAATTCCTAATTGACTTTTTGTTTACAGGTGCCTCAAGTGATTTAGGAAATTGATACAGCGAAAGGGAAGTCCAAAATTTCTTCAGTTCAACAAATATTTCACAAACTCAAAAGCAAAATCAATGCTTTCAATTTTCGTTGTACTCGAGTTTTGGTTTTCCACAGGCCATAAATCAAATGCTTTAAAAATGACACTTCGGCAATTTCGAATGCAATTACTCAATTAATTTGAATATAATTGTCACAATTTTCCACTTGAAAAAGCCAAACACAAAGTTACAAATTGATGGATATAAAACAGCAACAAAATACATATATACATATATATATATATACTATATATATGAATGAATAAATACACGATGTAAAATGAGCTCGCCATTTTTATGAGCACATCAAATGAAAAAAATCTCAATTGCTTTTCGTATGCTCTGATAAAATGTCAAAGGCTTTAATGCCAACTGATGGTGAGATGAGGAGAAAGAGAAAGGGGTTTTGGAGAGAGTGAGGGGGAGAGGGGAGCTGACACATCCACTTGACAGAGCTGGCTGGGATTAAAGGCAAAGACTGGCAATGACAGCAGAAAGCAGAAGGCGGAAAGATGGAAAATAGAATTTGGAAATTGGAAATGGAAATGGAAAAAGAATTACGCAATGTGTGCGCGGCAAAAGAAGAAAAGCGCGGAAATTGAAAAACTGCGCCAATTGACAATTGAACGTTGTTGTTTTGTTGTTGTTTTGTTTTTATTGTTCCTTTCGTCTTTGCATATTGTTTATTTATTGTTGTTAATAAATCTTAATTTGCTTACCTAACGCTCACTTTGACGGCATCGCGCGCCTCAATACATTTTGTTAATTGAGGAAATGCAAATGAGTGCGGTGAAAGCAGTGAAAGAGATAGCAAATACAGAAAGAGAGAGAGAGAGAGTACAGCTGCGACGGCTTGTGGCGCCTTTGATCCTTTGACGCAACATGAATTAAATGGCGCTACAACAAGCAACATGCAACAGATCCTTTGCTTGTTGCATCACTTGCACTATCGCCTCGATCCGTCGTTCCGTCGCTGCCTCGATCCCCTGATTCTCTCATGTGATATATGGGAAAATGACAAATTTTCCACTTGAGAGCGAGAGAGACCCGGGTCTCTAAGGTCTAGACTGGAGACTCTCGCCACAGCACACGTCGCCGCAACATTGCCGCCGACATTGTAAAACGAAACCTTAATGCAAAACATCATTTTTCCTTCCCATGATTTTAGGTTTGTTATACATATATAGTTTAGGTTTTTGGTCAGTGTGGTCCATTAGTCAACGTTTAATGCCACTTGACATATAATTTTACTCCATGTCCTTTTCGGGGGGGGAAGGCGTTTTGTTTGCCACTGTGCAGCAAACGCCCTTATAATTGCATAGGGAACAAGATGGGGAGACGTTTTTCTACTCTTAACTTATCTTACTCTTATACATATACTTATACATCTGACTTCTTAAGTTAACTTAACTTGAATGTCCCATTTTGAGTATAAGTACTTGGCGTAAGCTTACACAACTTGAATATCCCATTATTTCTATACAATTTCCCAATTCGCTGTGTAAGTAACTGTAAGTTGTAAGCAAATAATCCTAATGAGGATTGAGATCAATTTCTAATTGTTACATAATATTAGTGGAATGCTTTCAGGTTATGCGTTTTTTACCACCGACTTACCATACCATATGGTATATCGGTGATTATACTAAATTACTTTAAGCTCTTTGAATTTGTTTCTGACAACAACGCCTTCTTTCTACCACAATTTCAACACTGTTAAGGTTTTAGCTGTTGATCCTATTAAACATTTAAACAATATACATTTCACCCTTACCTAAGTTCCCTGTCCTTAAGCCTATTTCTTTGAAATTATGTTTTTTTTATTCATTTTTAATAGTTTCTGACGTTCAGAATATCAATTTAAAGCTTCCCTACTTACTCTGCAGTAGCAGCTTGTAATCTGTTTATCTAAAAAACCAACTAAACTCTGCGTGATTGCCCCTGATTGACATTTAACCCAACACAGTGCCCTCCACCCCACAACAAAACACTCCAAATTCCAAATCTCCTACTATCCCATCATTAAACCAGAAGTCTGTCAAAAATGCTCCAACTCAACTCAAATCAACTCAACTATTAACTCCACCCAACAAACAAAACAACCAAAATAAAAACAACAACAACAAGAAGAGGAAAAAAAAGTGTGATCAGCTGCACTTGCCCCTCGGTTTCTTCTCCACTGCTCCCTGTTCCCGTTCCGGTTAGCTCTATACCCGAGTTTGTGGCATGTGTTTGTAGAGTAATTGATATACCACTGCACCACCACCAACAAACAACAACAGCAACAACAAGGAACTTTGCCCCCAAACATACACAAAACACACTCCATGAAATATTAGCCCAATGCCCGACGGCCCGACGGCCTGTCATAAATGTCGAGTTCCCGAATGCCCTGCATCTGTATCTGTGTAACTGTGTATCTGTGTGTCTCGCTCGGTTTGTATCTGTATCTTTAGCTGTAGGAAGAAAACATTTTACAGTTGCATTCATGCCACTTAAACGTTTCATAAAAGCCAACCTTTGTAATGCGTGCAACGCCGACAATGCCACACTCTAACCCCAACCCCAACTCCTTCTGTTCACTGTTCCCCGTTCACTGTTCACCCCCTTTGCAATGCGAATAGCGAAAAACAAAAAGAGTAAAGAAAAACATATTTTGGTATTTTCAAGAATAAAAACGGAAATTGTATTCATAGTTGTTGTTGTATTTTCTTCATTTTGTGTTCATAAAACTGATCGTTTCGTTTTGATAAAATTGATTTATGCGTCGATCGACAACAATTATACGCAGATGCGGTATGCCTAATGGATCGGTGGCAGATACTCGGACGAAATGCGGCATCCCCACATATACACACATATGAATAGAGATGTCTTAGCAAAAGTGAAAAGTAAAAAGAAAAAATGATATATGGAAGAACTCAGTAAAAGCATTAATAAAATTTCAATGTAAGAAAGGATTAAATGGTTTTTTAACAGTCTGTGATCCTTAAATACTGTGATATAATGTTGAAAAATATTATTTGAAATACAATTGATCGCTTAAATCCGAATATAAGTCAACTAGATCCCGGCAGAAGTGAATTGAGAAAGCATAATAAGTCGCTTAATCATATTTTCCCACCTTATACTACTTATCCATTTCACAAACCAAGCTCAATAATCCATTAATACATTATTTAATTGTGTCTTAAACTTTATTTATTGTCCAATAATATAGTATATAGTATATATATATACAACAAGAAGGTACTAGAGTTATGAGGCAATTTGATTTAACTAAAAAAACATTACATTACATTTACATAAAGTGTAATAAGTTATAATTTAAATATGGCAATCTTTTGGCTATTGCATTTGCAACTGTTGCGTTTGCTGTGTTGCTGTTGGCGGCCACATCATGTGGCTGGGCAGCGGTGGTGGCAGCGATGTTGTGACCGTTGGACTTGAAGTTGAAGTTGACAACGAATCTGGCTTCATCTTCAGATGCTTGACATAACCCTCGCCATCAATGTCGCCGCGTTTAGACTTGTAGCGACGATTCTGGAACCAGATCTTCACTTGTGTAGCCGAAAGATTTAACTTTTGCGCAATGATCTCACGTTCCGCACCGGTCAGATACTTTTTCAGACGAAAGCGACATTCTAGCTCAAGGACTTGCGCTTGGGAGAACAGAACACGTGGTTTGCGTTTCATTCGTGGTTTTCCCGAAACATTATTGTTATTGTTGTTATTACTGTTATTGTTGTTGTTAATGCCGTTGTTATTCTTGCGCAACTCGGAACGAGATGAAGTCACTTGGCTCTCCTCTGTGGAAGAAATAAGGGAAGTGATAAAGAGTTAGTATCATAAATACTGGGAATTAAAAAGTTCCTTGGGAATTTCTTACTAAATACTTTAACTTACTTCGCTTTGCACACTCCGCCGCTCCATTCAGGCCCCGCGGCTCATGCAGACGCTGCGCAATGCCATTGGCGTTTAGTTTATGTGTTGAGGCATGCCCCTCCACCTCCGCAGAGCTGTTCAGATCAAGGGTGGGTGAAGGCGTGACATAAGGCGTGGGTATATATTCACTCTTTATGCTAACAGCGGCAGGCGGCACTATGGGTAACGTGGCGGTGGAGGCGATGGCGGAGACGGTGGTGGAGCCGGCATAAACATCTCCCGCTCCCGTGTAGTTGTAATTGTAGCCGGCGGGGCTCTGATAGGCTGTGTTAGCTGTCGTGCCGCCATAGAACTGTGAGGCAGCAACATTCGCATAAGCCGTCTGATAGCTCTGGTGAGGATGTGGATGTGTATGTGTCTGGAGCATATGTGTGGGCATGCCATAGTCCTGATGATGATAGCTGGCGTACAACTGATGATGATGATGAGGATGATGATGACTATGTGGTGGCGGGAGCAGCGGTGACAAGGATGAACTCGCCAAAACATCCTCATCTTGCTCAACTAGATGATGCAGTTGTTGCTGTTGTTGTTGTTGTTGTTGTTGTTGGAGTTGGTGCTGTGTGAGATGTTGCTGTTGCTGCTGTTGTTGCTGCTGCTGCTGTTGTTGCTGTTGAAGTTGCAACTGTTGCTGGTGCTGGTACTCACCGGCGCCATAGAGCGCCGAAGCCGTCGCAGCGCTAACGGAAAAAAAACGGACACAAACAGTCAATGGTTAGTTTTTGATTTCCTTTTTCTTTTTTCTGGCTAGCACATGTTGCATGTTGCATCATGGGGGACAGGGCGAAAGAGCTTGAAAATGGCAACTTCCTGCTGTCAGAGGAACCTTTTTGGTGACATCATTTCATGCCTCATCACAATTAAGGACGCCCCTTTGTGCAGCAAGGCGCATGTCCAGCAGCAAGGACACACACACACACACACACACACTCGCACACACATGCGAATCACATATGTTGACCATTCGCCCAACCAAGCTCAGCCTCAACGACATCGACGGCGCCGACTGCCTGCCTGACTGCCTGCCTGACGGATTTGACCACAGAACCCTAACTTCTTCGATTTTGCCTTCAAAATTGACTTTGTTTTTCTTATTGTTAACACTTTGTGTGCATGTGTGTGTGTGTGCGTCTGCATCTTTGTCTTTGTCCGTTTGCCTCTTGTATAAATAACGATGATTTGTCCTTTAGATCCTATTTGCAATTCATGCTGCTCATATGTTTTGATAGGATTTCTTTTGCTTAGCGCTTTCTCTCTCTCTCTCTGTCTTTCTTTCTTTTTCTCTCTTTCAATCTTACTCTTAGCCATAAGGTTAGAATAATATTATTCTTATGTGGAAAATTGGTAGAAATTAATTTTCTATGGAGCCTTATTTTATAAATAAATAAATACCAAAAAAATAAGAAAGATGCATCTCATTTCTGTCTGCAACACAATGTTGGGATTTTTTAGACAGGTAGGTTAAGGGAAATATGTTGAAATATGCTTGTAGAAAATATAACTAATATTACTATTAAAAAAAAATATTAAAAATATTCATTCTTTGTGTATTATATATAAATATATATATTATGTAAAATGTTCTCAAAATAATTATTTTTCAAAACTACGCAAAACTATTCAAATGTAAATCCTTTGGTAATCAGAGAAACCGCATCGAACTTTATCCTATATCCACTGTTATTTAAACCTTAAACTAAAGTTTTTAGCAATAATGTTTTCTGCCCCCGAATCTTACCTCTCTAAATGTCCGTAGGCACCATCGTATGCCTCGGTTTGGTTAACCATATTGAGTATATCCTTGACGGAGAATGGTGTTGTATTGAGGGCATCCGCATTGGTCATGCTGCTCGGACTGGGCGCCTGATTGTAGTCATAGTAGCCCGTGGACTGTTGAGACTGGTGTTGATGATGTTGCAACATTTTTTAAATGGATATATATGCCACCAAACAAAACAATTCGGAAATCACTTAAATCACTTGATCCGAATAGCACTTTAAATTTAAATAAATAGTAGTATAGCAATTTGCCAAAATGCACTTGAGTACAACAAATATTGAAAACGACACTTGACTGCGCGACAAACGATTATGTGTAGAGGCGATTCTTAAGAGGGGGGGTGTTGTTAAAGGGGGTTTGTTGTTGTGATGCCGCGCAACCCTTGTATGAAATCGTATTCGAAGATTGACTTTAGCTAAATCCTCAGGCGAAAAAATAAACGATGCGCCGTTCCGCTGCGCACTCGAGCGTGTCCTCAATTTGTCAGCGCGTTGTTCGTACTGAATGAAAATTGAATCTTTTAAAAATGCTGCCAGAGAACCACCCGCACACACACACAGACTCGCAGTTACACAAACGCATAGAACTGTACACGAGTAAAATGGCTGCCATGTAGCCAATCACAGCACAGCACTCTCGCAAACAACTGATTGCTTGTCTCTATGTCCGTGTGTGTGTGTGTTTGTGTATGTATTTATTTGTTTTGTTGTTCGCAGCCACTTTATGCAGATTTAATTTCGCTGCTTGAGCTTAAGTACGTGTGTTTATGAACAATATTTATTACTGCAAAGTCCTTAAGTTGTTGTCTACCATATAATCTGTTGTCTGTGCTAATTGGCGTTTTTTTTTTCTGTACCGCTCCGATCCAATTTCAAGTGGGGCTCAAGTGCAGATTTTCGCACACTTGTCGTTGCTGCTGATGTTGGTACTTACATTAACAAATCTTGGTCAAAAGTTTACATAATGATGTTGTGATATAAAGTATTTTAAATAAATAAGTACTATTTGATTTAATATAGGGTATGGCAAAGGATAAATAAGTGAAAGGTATTTCTTCCCGCACAAAATTTTTTATAAAAATTAAAAAGAAAGAAATTCACTACAAAATTATACAATTTCGTTTTATGTACAGCAAGTAACAAACTGAATAAATTCCCCTTAAGCAGATACAATATGTGAAAAAAAGAAGAAATTTAAATCAATACAACTTCATTAAAAACATTCAACGTTTATTCAAAGTATTTACATTCTACTGTTGGCCGTTGAGTTTTAAAATTTTAAATTATTTTGTACCAACACTGGTATGGTCTGCATCTTTGCCACAATATAGTGTTGGCAAACTATCGCATAGTCGGATTACTTGCATTTTGCATATATCGATATATCTATCGTGCAGCAGAATTGCTACCCAGTATAAATTTATCGGTCATCCCTAACTAGTATACATTTATTCCGTTTCACTCGCTGAAAAAGTTGGACGCATTCTGCGCAGCGTCAGCGCAGAAAAGTAATTATTTTTAATTTGTGCTTTAAATAAGTATTTAATAATAAAATATATTTTAATAGGTAAGTTGATTTTATTTTTAACATCCTTCTTATAAATATTTACTATATATTATTGTTTAAACGACACACCATGACTACAAAATATGCTAATTTTTTTTTGTCTCTGTCTATGCACGCGTGAAAATTTCCCAGTTTTTTTTTTAATTTTTGTATTCGTCTGCATTTTTGATGTGACTTGACATTTGTAAACAAATAAATGCCCGCATTTGGGTTAGTTGCAAATGCATCGTGACAAATTTGAACTAATTTCCATGAAATTTTAATTTTTTTCTACAGCGCACAACCACAGCAGATACAGAAAATTCTATTGATTTGTACGCTCGTCCAAGATGGCGGACGACGAGCAATTCAGTTTGTGTTGGAATAATTTCAACACAAATCTGTCCGCTGGGTTTCACGAATCGCTATGTCGTGAAGATCTGGTGGATGTATCGTTGGCTGCGGAGGGGCATATTGTGAAGGCGCACCGTTTGGTGCTTTCCGTTTGCTCGCCCTTCTTCCGCAAAATGTTTACTCAGATGCCAACAAATGCCCACGCCTTTGGTAAGAGTACTACAAAAACTAAAAACTATATGCATGACCTAATGATGATCTTATACAATTTCAGTATTTTTAAACAATGTCAGCCATTCGGCGTTGAAGGACTTAATTCAGTTTATGTATTGTGGCGAGGTAAACGTTAAACAGGACGCATTACCTGCATTCATCAGCACAGCGGAGTCGCTGCAAATTAAGGGGTTGACAGACGTAAGTAGACAAAAAGAGAACAAACACAAACACCAAGCGGCTGGTTTCGCGCTCAATACATACACAACGAATGCAAGTACACACGCACACAAACATACAAATACAGCTAAATTTGTGTGTATAAGAGCTTGCTTGACTGTACCCCAAGCCAAACAGCGAAGTATCTCGAAACACACGCCACAACACATGGCTCATGTGTGTGCAAAAGAGATGACATGTGCTTGCTGGTGGTGAGATGAGCTGTTGTCTCACTCTTGGCATATGTATTGCGCGCGCACCATGGTGGTTGTTTTTTTATTTTGAAAAGGGACGTTAGCAACATAATTTATCTTGAAATCTGTTTGCAGAATGACCCTCCACCACAACCCCCACAGGAACCTACACCCCCACCCCCACCAGCAGCACCACAGGTACAACAACAACAACTCCCAGCCCAGCGTGTACAGCGCCAGCAACAGCAGCGCTCAACGGCTCGTTACAAGATTGAAACAGTCGATGATGGCCATGATGACAAGGGCACCACACAAATCGTTATACAGACAGCCGCCCCACCACAAGCCACCATCGTGCAACAACAGCAGCAGACGCAACACATACAAGCACAGCAACTGCAAACGGCGACCACAACAACCGCCACGCTGGTGTCGACAAACAAGCGTAGCGCACAACGTAGTAGCCAAGGTAGCACCGGAGCTGTCAAGCGCTCAAAAACATCAACCACTACCGCCAACGTTATTGACCCCCTGGAATCGCAAACGGAAACTACGACAACGGCAACGTCCACTCAACATGTTCCACAGCAGATAACCGTGCAGACGACTGTTGTACAAAGCAGCGACACGGCTGTGCAACAAGGACGCCAACATCAGCAGGCGGCCGCGGCACAAGAGGATGCTGAATACATTGATCTCCCCATGGATATACCCACTAAATCGGAACCGGACTACAGTGAAGATCACGCCGAAGTTGCTGGCGATGGCGATACGGCTTATGTTGAGGATGATGCGTACGGTGACATGCGATACGATGATAGCTACTTTACCGAAAATGAAGATGCTGGCGCTCAGCCCGCTACCAACACAAGCACCAATGTAGCAGCAACAACGTCAAAAGCAGTGGTCAAGCAGCAGCAATCGCAAAGCTATAGCGATTCATCGTTTGTCGACACCGGTGCGGATCAAGGCAACACTGAGGCTCAAGGTTGGTTGAATTTTATTTTGCTGATCCGTCGAGCCGATTGCGAATAATATGCGCAGTCGTGTCCAATGGATCAGTTAGGATTAGCTATCGTTAAGCAAAGGCAGTCGACTGCGAATTGTGCAAGGATTTGTTGTTTATTAATATTCAAAATTAACTGTTTTTAAATCTATGTTCAAACTCATTTCCCCGTTGCGCAGCTCGCAATTCGACAAATGCCAATTGGTTGTAAAGAGCGCTTAAATCTGCTTTATTCATTCGCCGCGATCTCATTATCGCCTCACTATCAAATTCAAACACTTGTAATTGCTATGCATATTTAAGGGCAGCTTTATCAGCCATTAGTTTTTATAAGCAAAAAATCTTTAAAGCCATTGCTCTATTTACGATTCGCAAAAGAGTATTTGGCCGAGCGGCTGCCCAAAGTAAATTCTAATTTGCTAAGGCGGCTGCTCTCGTGATAAATGCGCGTATTTATTTTAAACAATAAGGTAAGTAGAGTGCTAAATATTATTAACTTCGCTGGATGAATCCGCTGGAGACTGGAGGACGGTTGTCAATGAATGTGCTAAGGAGAGAGACTTGGGAGGATATTCACTGGAGTGCATCGATGGATCCGTAAATTAAAGGTACTCTGATAATGCAGGTAACACTGCACTATTTTGTAGTATTGCATTTTGTTTTTCTTAACTTTTTCAGCACGAGTTTAGGTCTGGAAAAATCTAGCTTTGGCGTCTTAAATTGCAGGCCTGCCTTTAAACTATCGTGGCGTTGCCACCTGTTATATGTGCCATCCCGAAAAACTCGGTGACTTCGTTGGTTTTATTTTGTTAATTGAGATGTTGTTACGTCCCTTTGGAGCAACGTAAAAGCTTGCTGCCAATGGTACGAGCAACGGCATTAATTGCCGAATCTGAAAATATGTATTGTATATCATTTATGTGTAAACAAGTACAGTGTTGTTTTATGTAATGCTCCTGAGTCGGTTAGGGGTTGAAAATCAAGGATAATCAAGACCAGATTGCGGAGCGAACGTCGCGTTACGTGAATGTCAAAAATGTACATCCTAGCACTGCAATCTAAATGGTGGCATGATCGTTCTCCAATAATGCAATTTAAATCCATAATTTTTAGTTTCGTGGTCAGTTATATATCTTGATAATTAAATGCCTGGATCATCACGAGCGCGGTAAAAATTTTCGCATAGGTTAAGATGCAACTCAATTAGCAAATTGTAAACAAGTTTTTCTCGGTTCTAAGCGCGGTGTGTAAATCAAATTATACCCAACAATACAAGCAATATATTCCAGGTGCGTATTTTTGCGTTAAAGATATTTCTTAGTTCGTAAGGGTGTTTTTAATTATGTCAATAAAGTGGATTTCATACGATTGGTTGAGTTTTTATATATTTATTTCGAAGGAGCGTTGCCAGATGTTTTTCATATATGAATAATTGAAACGCTGTATGCGCACAAGGTGGCAGCACTGCTTAAGGGTTGAGAAAGCAAGCTACATACAAATTTTTGTTGGTGCTTTAATTTGTTTTAATTTAATTGATGCATTTTTGTTGATTCAAAAAAAGTGTAGTGATGAAAGAACTGTGCGTGTATAATGTTCAAGTGACGCCAGAAATATGGTCTAAGTGATTTTTTATATGCATATTGAAGTTTTTTTTTGTGTTTTGTGTGTATTTTGTGTTTAGGCTGTGACGAAAATGTTCTGTAAAATATACAAATTGGTTTGAAAGGTTTGCAGGCCTGCAGTAAGTGCAGTTGATTAATATAATTTCGTCGCATCATCAGTAGAAACGTGAACATACAAATATATAGTATGTATGTAGTTTTGTGTGCTTATGTTTAGTTGCCGATTCTTGTCAACTATTCTAGTGGTTTGTGCCTATTTCTTGTTGTTGCCAATAAAATGTTTAAATCCACTATTTGAATCGCGTTGTTTTATTTCACTTAGTCTAAGTCAATTATAAGTAGCTTGTTCGCACGTTTAGTCTAGGCACAGACTCTTACTCACTTTCTTCTTCTTCATTCTTGTCGTTCCCGTCTGTTGTATTTGTTTGCTCAAAGCAGCCGACGGAAAAATCAAGTTCATCCGCAGCCAAAAGAAGAATGCTCAGCTAGTCTACAAGGACTACATTTACAACAAGAAACTGACACAGGCCAACGGGCAGACAACCTGGCGATGTGCGGATGTGTTAAAGCTACGCTGCAAGGCGGTGGTCATCACCAAAAATGGAGAGTTTGTGGACGCACGTCGTGATCACAATCATGAGTCGCATGATAGTCGCATTGGACAACGCATGCTCTACAAGGTGGAGGAGGAGCTCGATGAGTACATCGAGATAAGCACATCAAATCCAAAGATATCACAATACCTTAATAGCAACAACATAAGCATCATGACCGCCAAGGATGGCAAGGAGTGCAAGCTGTTTGTGCCGGCATCGGAGGCAACGGAAATCGAAATGCAGGCATTAGTCGACGCTTCGGATGAGGGCAACGATCAAGTTGTGGAGTTAAAACCAATTCGCTTACCAAACAAAAACAAGCTGCGGTAGACGCATCTATCTAATCGTGGACGACGATTAAACCAACAAAAAAAATTTTTCAATTTAATACAATAATACTTGTATTCTTTGTCTAACCCTATTTAATAAAACCAAACTACAACAATAAAGCCAGTTACATTTTAATTAATCTATACTATAAGCCTTGCATGTCCATACACATAAATCAAATTCCTCACTAATTCTAAACCATTTCTTTTTGGCAGATGACAGCGATTTAGTCTTCATTGAAAGTCCATGGTCGACACCTTGCCTGGTCCTAAATGGCTTCATGTACAACTGCCACAGCCGAAAGAACAACAAGGAATACTGGCGATGCCACAACTACTCCAAGAAGGTACACGAACAACGTTGCCGGTCACGTTGCGTGCTCGAGAATGGCAAGCTGAAGAGTATAACGGGTGGACTACACAATCATCCGCCGCATACAGAGAAAATTGAGAAAATCATTCAACGTAATCGTTTGGCGGCTGTCGGCACAGGTCGCACCAAGCTCGGTCGAGTACACAGTATTACCCATTTCCAGCAGGAGCAGCTGAAGCAGGAACAGGAGCAGGATCAGCAGCAGGTGTTTGTTCATACGCAACACCAGCAGCATCATATACTATCCGATGGGGCGACACTGCAGCTAACAGAACACGAATTAATGCACACCTCCTTAATGCTTATACACGAATAGAGCGGCAATGGCAAAGGCGTGGCATTCTCTTTTAAATGTGACAGTGCAATTTTGTTTCTAAGTTCATATAAATCGAATAAAAGCAAACATATTAAGTTAACCATTTCAAAGCCAACATCTAGTAATTAATGTAGATAATTTGTTTATTTTAAATATTTGGCAAATATCCACTAATGTATCGTTTATTTCGCAGTTCTAGAGTACACTTTTCGCGGCCAAATGGTACATCAAGGATACACGTACAGCTGCCACTCAAGGAATGTTCCACGTTGTGTGGCTCTATGGCGTTGCAGTCTGTATAAGAAACAACGTTGTCCCGCCGCCCTAACAACGAAAGGAAAAACGATCGTCGCTCAACGACAGAATCATAATCATCAGGCGCCCAAACCGCTTAAAACATATATACCGCGCATTTACCGGGATGATGAGCAGAAAAAGTTGTGAGAGAACGTAAATATATTACTTTCACGCCATGTCACTAAAAGAAAGATTAAGTAAATATTTAACTTACAGAAGTAGTCGAATGCTTATAACTGGGAAAACATATCATTACTGACGACAGGCCTGGCTCCTGAAAACTAACTTTCTAAATTTTTAAATTGCCTTCTAAGCCATTAATAAATCAGCAAGAACACATTTAATAAAGACTCGGAAAAATTTTACCTTTCTTAAGATGTTTAACTTTCGATTTAAAAATATGTTTATTATACTGATATTCTACTATATAAATCACTATCAATCTCTTTCAGAGTTTACGTATGTTCATAAAACACGCTCTTTTAATGCAACCACCTCCTCGATTCTGCGCCGTGATGCACAACGCATTCAAGTGCCTAGGGTAACAATGAAACAGTTGGCACCCGAACTAAAACGTCGCATCATTACACCCTCAAAAGTAATCCTAAACACTGAAGTGGTGACGGCCGTTAGCCAAATGGAACCTATGCGCACCAAACTGAACTTGAGCAAACCGGAAAACATTCTTCGTACCTCGGCTAATAATCATAATTTTGTGTTTGTGGGAATGCCGCGCTTGAAGGGCAAATGTGTAACTTGTCTCAAGAATGGCAAATCAAATCTGGAACGGCTTACAACCTGTTGTGACTCTTGTCCCGGCAGCAATTGGATGTGTGAGCCATGCTTTGAGGAGCTGCATTAATAGTGATCCGAGAGTTCATTTTGAACATATATATCTATTTTCTTATATATAATATTTTATACTATTTTGAAATAATGAATAAAGATTATTGAGAATTATATGAAGAGATGGAGTTTTAAGTAGTGGTTTGTCGGCGCTGCTTGGAACGATCACGCTCGCGACAAGTGACCGGATGATTGTGCGGTCCATGGAGCACCTCAAGCGTATTGTCCTTGGTGCGCACACGTGCCCGACACCTGGTTGTTGACCTCGTCGCACAGATCCACTTGGTGCCGCGACTATTCTCCATGAACTTGACAAAACTGTGGCCATCATAATTCAGTTTTATTGACTTGCGCTGACCCTTGCTGAAGTAGAACAATGGATCTGCAATTGAAAAATGTAAAACGGGAACCAATTGGTTAGAAGTGCTCAAAAGGTAAAAGTAAAATCCATGTTGTTGTTGGTGCAGTAAATCAAATTGTTGCATTGAGCTCTCGAAGCCTAAATTAGGTTTATTTAAGTTGCATACTTGAATAGATTTGAATTATTTTTGTAAACTAGTATATAAGCTGAATGTATTATTGTTATTATTATTATTATTATTAGACATTAAGATTGTTTAAAAACTATGTGTGTGTATCTATAAATACCCGTCTACCAAGATCTTCACTTCTTGCGACCGATAACGCGAGGTTGCGCATGGGTTGAGTGTGTGGCGCCCACAATGCCGGTGACATCGGCAACAATTTCCTCATATTTTAAATGCATTCCTAATTCGTTGACATCGATCGTTGCGGAGGATTCATCCGACAACGCTGTAGTGAGTATCGCATCGCTGGCCAATTGTTGTTCCTGTTGATGCTGGTGATGTTGGTGCTGTTCCTCCTGCTGCTGATCATGTTGCTGCGTTGCCTGCTCCACAATCTTGGCCGTTGTGACAATGCTAATGGTGGCTTCCGGTGGTGGAACACGACGTACTCGTTTCTTGCGTCGCACAATTTCCTCGTGAGTGTGAAAACGATTTAGTGGACAAACAATATCATTGATGGTAAAGACACGCGAGCGACACTTCTGATTCCACCACTGATTGCAGCGCCAATAGCGTTTCTCCTCACCCGTCGACAGCTTTAGTGTCTTCTCAAAGATGAAAGGTTGACCGCCATAGATGAGCTGCATGCGACCGCGTGATGTTGCCGAGTAGATAGCTATGCTGCTTTCTATATAAATATATACATAAAATTAATAATAATCAAATTAGTAAATCCTACAATACAATATAAGGGGCAAACTATTAACTAGTGTAGAGATCAGAAAGTCATTTTTATGCTGTGCGCTTTTAAGGCAGCCAATATATTTGTGACTTAAAATCTAAATCCTTAAAAATCAGGGCAGTTTTCTTAGCATTCGCGCCATGCGCTTGGACGGTGCATGATTGTGTTCCGTGCGTGTTAAACACACTTTGTAGCGTCCATTCGGTAGCTTTGTGGTGGACAACCGTGCATTGCATGCCAGATCCGCGGTCCGAATGCGACAGTTCCAATACGTGGTGCTCCGATGCTTATTATTCTTGGCATATGCATACTGTCCGTACACAAGCTGTACGGAATTGCGTTGTCCACGAAAGAACCGCAGTCTGGGGTACTTGACCGCTGAGCTATGGCCTTCTGCATTGACAACCGAATCCACTGGCAAATAATGTGTAAAGTCTGCAATTGTAGAAGAAACGAAATATGTTAGTGATAGATAATTAATAAATCCAATTATGCCTGCCAAAAAACAAAAGGCAAAAATAATACGTTAGACAAGATTTATTTGCTTTTTGAAAAGCATTTGCTTAGGTTAAGAGTTGTGCTTCTTGTTTAAACAGATCGACTTTAGGAGGACGTATGCTGACACAGAGCGGATTTGGAGCCAGACATAGCTTATCTGCATCCAGGCCCTCCTGATGTTGCAGCATGAACATTGTTGCATGTGTATGCCGCCAGCTTGTGACATGAATGACATCGCCCTGATGGGTGATGCGCGTCACCAGCCTGGCGCGACACTTGGCCTTGTGGTACATGGAGCACTTCCAGTCCCGTGACTTTTGACCCTCGCGCAGCTTCTCATTGGGCGTATAGGTGTTGCCTTCGAAGTAGACCAAATCCGTGCCACGATTGGAACGCACATATTGCGCTAAAATCGCCTGCGTCTGTCCAGCAGCAACTAAAATGTGATAAAGAGACAATATTAATATGATATATTAGTTATTCAGGATAACTGATTACTGTGGATTACGATGAGTAAGCATGTTTTAGTAGGTTAGTCAAAAGCAGGCGATATAATTTTGAATTCGCAAAAAGATGTTTATTAAAAATATATATGTTGTGTTTTTTGGGTGTAGGTGTGTGGTTGTTTTAGTGTACTTGCTCATTGTTTTAAGCAATAATGCTACTGTTTCGCCAGATTGTGATTATGTGTTCGATGGCGCAACTGCACTTGTCCCGTCACCTTATTCATTATGGCACGCGCATGGCAATTGTGTCGAAAGCGGGCGCATCTTAGTTAACAACGGTCCCCTTGCTGGGAGCTAACCACAAAACGAAATCCTCCGATGACCAAGCCGCCCGCGCGACCTCTATAAGCAGGCCGAGTGCGACGATTTGGTGCTACATGCAACAAGCCAAAAAAACAGACAATGGAATATGAGTTAGTAAAGCGAATGAATATGATAGTTAAGCTTAATCTAAAACGACTTAAAAAATAAAATATATACATATATGAATATATACGTAATGGTTATTACGGGCTACGTATCCGACGACGTTGCCGGCGTGCGTTCGGCTTGTGCATGTTGAACAGATTGCTGGCATGATTGTGGACACGTCGGCTCAGTTTAATACTCCGATAACCGGTGGTCACACAACGTGCAGGACAACGGAGCTGTCGATTGCTGTTCTTGGTGCACACCCAATTGATGGTTGTGAGATTTTTACGCTCAACGGTATACATGTGCCCGTTGAACAAGAGATTCTGACCGCCGCGACGATTAGTCACAAGTCTAAAGCTACGATGCAGCCAAACATCTTTATCTGCAAAAAGTACAAATCATTAGTTGCAATGTTTAAACAGCACAAAACACATAACACACAAGAAATGAGAACATGAGATACATATTTTTAGGTAACACTTAAAAAATTTATTCGAGCTAATATTGACTTAGTTTATTTTTTGTACACACGGTTCTTCTTAAGGATGATTATGTTGGCCGCGCAAAGCAGAGATCCGATTCGATTTGGTCACCACTCGGGCCGTGCATTTTATGTACTTGCAGCGCAGCTTTACGCACTCCCAGTAGCAGGCATCCTTGATCCGTCGATTTAATGTGAACGGTTTGCCATTGATCGTCAGCAAATTGTTGCCCCGATTGCTGCGCGTGAAGCACACATCAAGATGATCGAAGCTTTCCTTCTTCGACGACTTTCGCGTTAGCAGCGGCAAATGTATTTTGAAATCCTTTGTCATTCCTGCAAGAAATAAGTTTTTAGCGTTATAGAATGCAAAATACTACAATTTAAAATGTTTTAAGCTGTCCCTACACAATATCAATGAAATTTGTTTATATATTCATTTATTATATTTATAAAGTTTTCAATCATTTTAAATTTACGAAAGATATAATAGATTTTTAAAGTACTTTAAAATTTGCACAATGTAGTTTAATATTTATCTTATTAACTAAGAATCTTATACATTAAATTTCTTATCGTTTAATTATTATATTTATTATTGTTACGCAGTCCATAAGAAAAGAAAACTGGAATAGTTTTTACATACCAGACTTGTTGTAATTGGAAATGCAAGTAGTAAAAGAGAAGCGGCAGTTGGAAGGGGTCATGCGAATAGCCCCATCATCGTGGGAGTAGACATCATAATGGTAAAAAACTTTTACGTATGCATGTCAAGACTATGCATATGTACACACTATTGTACTTTGGTATGAATAAGAGGCAAGAGAAAAATTTGTACTTGCATATAGGGAATCAACAGTAGTCACAAACTTTCAAGAATAAGAGGGTTGATTGGCCAAATTCGAGACAACTGCATTTCAAGTCAAAGTCAAAATCACAATGTTTGTCCACGGTTGTGATATTGATCAGGTAACTTTTTCAAGGTAATAAATGGGATTTGTAGCAATGTTTTAAGAAATTACAGCTACGATACTACATTTTGTACACAAACTTTGTTTTATTTAACAAACAACACAAATACAATAGACGTACATAGAATAATATTACAGTTTGTCTCACACACACCATCGCGAATAGAACGCCGTCAAATGCACTTTATGAACTTCACAAGCTTTATTGACACGTTTTGAATATTAATTTCATTGCTTATATGGCATAAGTAACAACTAATAAAAAATTCTAACACGAATAGCTGAAATTGTTCTTTTTTTCGACTCCGGCGACTTTTGAGGTTGCCATATGTTAATGATGTTGCCACACGATTACACTTTCAAAATGCAACTCTGATATTTGGCATTTATTGAATGCTTGCGTCTCTCACAGTAGAAGGACTATCTGTCAATGCAAAAGAGCAAATTTTTTTCTATTAACAATAATGTCTTAATTGTGATGTGAACTAATATTTAATAGTTAAAAAGTGTATAATAATAAGAATATTTAAAGTGTTATTTTTTAAATGCATGTTGTTGAAATGATAAACCGACAATGCTTTCGTGTTCGATTTGCAAATGTAGGATCTTATTTATTAATGCTATACAATAAATTAATACAACAACAGATGCAATGTGTTTTTTTTTTCTTTTTCTTATTAATTTATGATTATAAATACAATGTCTGTGTATACGTATACATAATCTGTCAATACCTAATTAAATTACTATTACTATATTTTAGCGGGTTCCAGTGAACCAACGAATGCCGGGGAAAGCGAAAAGGAAACGGAGAAAACTGTAGAAACAGATCCAAAGGATGCACCTATACCTTTATATGCTGGCAGCAAAGTGCTTGTGTCCAAGACAGATTTGGCCAAGGCTTTTGTTCCCATACCGCCAATTTACACATCACGTGTCGCTGATTTGGTTATTGGCAAAGAAAAATTGAAACTGATTGCTATGGGCCAGTCTGGACCGGACAAAGAGAAATTTCAGGCAATCATAAGTACATAGATGGTCTCTATTATGCTACAGGCAGACATTTCCAATCAAACCATTTTTGCTTCTACTTACAGTTCATGTATGCCAAGTTTTTGCCATATACGGTGACAAGTTGCAGGAAGCTACTGTTCAGGAATTTATTGATCACAAACTGGCTACCATTAAATCCAATATGGGCAGCAGCAATAGTTAGGCATATAAGCATATTAAACAAGTGCCAAATTGTATGTTAAGTTTTGTTAACTGAATAAAAAAAAGAGAACTTAGACAAATTGATAAAACTCCCTCGTCGTAATGTTAGACTATGAATAGAATATAGAATATGATTGCTAACCATTTTTTGGCTCTTTTACGATTTATAATTGTTTCTCTTCTACATATATTTTAGGTGTGATGACATCCATCAAGGCGCTGTTTGATGATAAACACTCAAACTCGAATCTACAATATACAACAACGCAGCGTGGTCGCATCATGTTGATTTATAATGGATTTCGATTTGTTGTAAATCGTCAGAGTCAGAAAAATGTATTCTGGCGCTGTTCACGCTACGTTAAACATTGCTGTCGAGCCACACTGGTTACGTCCAAGATAAATGATGTACCATTGCGAATTGCAGGCTCTCCACACACTCACGGGCCCGAAGTCCGGGCAGAAGAGTGCAGCTCACCGGAGTTCACTGTAGAAATAATGGACGAGCTGTCCAACCTTCAATAATAATATCTGTAGTCATTGTATGTCGATTTAGCAGCATAAGTAAATAAATTTTATTTACATGTATTTAATTCAACTTATATATTTCATACTGCTCGTCTTAAGTTAGTTATTAAGTTGCCAAATGTTTCGCTTTCGCTAACACAATTTTTAACTTTGATTTTCAGTTCCTATTAAGCAAGAGATCAATGCGGAGCCGTCGTTTAACACAAGTGTCATAGCAAGCGATGCCGAGTCTGCTGTGACGGCAATGGCCATGGCCTGTTATAGCGACGATGACTCGATGTCCTTGCGCAAACCGAATACTCTGCCAAAAATTTTAGATGGTAAGTTCTACAAGAATATACAACCTAATCAGAAGACACCCGGCGGCATACAGGCAACCTGCACCAGCTGTTACGGCCTCATCTCGGGCACAACCAAATCGACTGGAAACTTTCTAAGCCACATCAAGCGACGCCACAAAGATCTGCTACCGCTCTGTCAACTCTACTGCCAGGCTAAGAGTGGTGTCAGTTCTAGTGCCAAGTCTGATGTACTTAGTACGCTTCCACCTACACCCAGTGTCACTGAGCAGCCGCCAAGTGTGACACAGCTGTCTCTGCCCTCATCGTTTGCTGCAACAACTCACCTGGCCATGCCAATGCCTCTGACAATGTCAATGCCAGTGGCTGTGCAGGCGCCTCAAATGTTGGCACTTATGCATCATCAGCAGCATCAACGACAGCAACAGAATCCAGTTCATCACTTGCCTCAGCTGCAGGCGCTGGGTCAAGCGCATAGTGCCGTTTACATCAGCAAGGATTACTAAACTCGTTTCCGGGTTGTATATAGAGTACCTATCTTAAGTGCAACTTTGTATAAATCTTTATAAATACATTTTTTATTAATTGTCTATTAGTCATAAATAGCGTAAACATGCAGTGAAAGTTCGAGATTAAGAGCATGTACTTCGCTTACAACATTTTGACTTCCAGAAACATTGACAATCTTCTTTTCGATCGATCACTGCATATAAGTAAGTTTTTAAAAAAAACCAAATGCAAGAAAGGTTTATAATAAAGTCAATAGAAAACCTATCTACTCATATGTTTCATTAGTTAGAAGTTCTCATTATACAAACAGCTTAAGCTAATCCATTTCTATGCCTAATAAAACCTTTTTAATCTATTGTAGGTCTTTATTTACAAAACAGCGAGAGGAGAAAAACCATAGACGCGAAAAAAAACACACTCAAGATGTTAAATGTATTAAAATGCATATAAAATAAAATAAAATGTAGAAGAGGTTTTGACTTAGACTTGTTCTTTCTATATAAGAAAAAGGTATAAAACTATTTAATATTCATAAAATCTTTTTCATTTTTCTTTGTAGTTTCCCCTCGACACTTGAACAATAAAGATATAATTGTACAAAAGGACTACGATGGCAGCGCTGTCTTCTTTACGGCAGGACAAAGGAAACCCAAGCTTATTATTGGACAACATCATTTCCTAACTCATCGTGGTGATGGCAAAGTGGGCACATGGCGTTGCTCACAACATTCCCGGGGTTGCAAGGCAAGGGTTTGCACCTTTTTGGTTGGCTCGGAAGTAAAATATCGCTTTTCATGCGCTTCGCATACGCATCAAATTACACTGGCCAAGAGAAGAATGAATAAAAAAAAATATCCAACTAAAAGGTAGAACACATGTTAATGAATCTAATAACAAGTAAAGAGCACTAGTCGAGTAACCTTGACTTATTATTAATGATTCCATGTGTAAACCAAAAAGTTATCGGACATTTTAAGCAAACTTCTACTAGGAATTAGGAGAGCTTACATCTCTGGACTCTTATAGCTTCTGAGATCAGCGCGACTCTGCTGATCAAAATTATACTTTATGGGGTCGGAGAGGCTCCTTTCGCCTGTTACATACTTTTGTATTAAACTATTATAAAATTTTTTACCCCTTTCATGGGTTAAGGGTATAATAAACCCAAATCGTTATAACAATAAATACGTGACTTATCTTAAAAAGATGTCTTTTCAATATTTGGATAGAAACTTCATAATGGTAAGTAACATTTGTAAGCAATAAAGGCATTCTTATCTTAACTATATTATTTTTCATAATAATTGACAATATACTAACGTAATATATAAGCGCGACCTTTAACCATACAATTTTGCACTCTACTTATTCAGGGTCCTAAGACGTTTTCAGACTTGGCACTTTGATCTAATCTAGGTTCAGATCGATTCCAGCCATGTATACGATCAGCGGCCGTCAGGGAGCTCAGTTTCTTGTGTATTAACATGCCAGATGATCTGGCCGCCTCAATTCGTTTTGAATCGCCCATATGGTTGTGCACATCTGATAAAAATTGATTACAGATTAAACAACTTTCATTAAACTGTTGATTTTCGTATAAAAGACAAACCATTCGTTACATAAAGATCGTCTCCGATTGTTTTTAAACGACTGCGACACTTATTGGAACGATTTTGCACACATTCCCAATACAGGATGTCACAGCTTTTGCCATAGAATTTGAGATTCGAGCGATAAACAAAGTTATTGATGGTTAGTAATGTGCCGCCCTTGCGACTGATGAGGAAAGTCTGTGGACCGCAATTGTGGACATGTTGGGTTACTGCAAAAGACGAATTAGATTGCAGAATAGAAGTTAATTATGCTAAAATACATATGATATAATACATTGGTGCACATTTGAATTAAGTGTGTGAAAGCTTACGTGCTATTATAGTTAATATGGAATCTCGGCTTTATTGTCCTCATAGTTAAATACATAATATTGAATTGAAGAATAATAATATGAAGTTGCAGATGCGTATTCAAAAAAGTTTGTGTGATTATTAAATATATATAGAATAGTAAAAAATGTTATAAATCTTATATAGTTTGTGCCAAGTGGCTATTATTTCTTCTTGTTTTGTAGTGCCTTTTGTAGACGACGCTTAATCTTTTCCCGAAAATCATAGGGATCAACCGTTTCGCCTGCAGCCGCAGTTGGTGATAAACGTGAATTTTCGACCTCTGCAGCAGCAGCGGCAGGAGCATCCGAACCAGTTTCCGGCTCATCAATTTCATGGATTTCGAAGAATTCGGTCTCCTCATCCGCTTCGTCCAGCTCAGTTTCCGTGGTCTTTTCGATTAGAATCTCGACTTTGGACTCAACGGCAGGAGCACTCTCGCCCGGCATAAACTGTGATGAGGTGACGCTCTTGTCGCTGGCCTGCATAAAGTGCACATGTTCCCCATCGAAGGGGAAGACATTTTTCTGGTCACAAACCACGCGCACTTTGCACTCCTCGCCGTGCTCTCGGAAGCAGCATTGGAATACAGAAAACTCAGCTTTGCGAAACGAGAACTTAAACAAGTGCCCCTCATAGACCAGCTTAACGCCACCTACACAAAATAAATCCCATTATTAGTATACGAATATTGAAGATGCAACAAGTGCTTAATGTGGCGCTTACCCTTTGTGGTGGAGGCATAGACTGCTGGCTTGCTGGCGGCTACGTTGTTAGTGGCTGCCTTAAGTTTGTCAAGCAACTTGAGTTTTGGCACTGCATCGTCTACCTTTGTTTTAGGTCGGCCGCGTTTACGTATAGGAATTAGCTCAGGGTTTGATGTTGATGTGGCTGTGCTTTTAGTTGAGGCTTTGGCGATTGCTGGGAATGAAAAAGCTGTAGGTTAAAACACGTGCTCAGCATATAAACTGCTTAACGAAAATCAAATAAAACACAATTGAAAACGTTTGGGCCACAATGGTGGACATTTATTAAATTATAAGTAAGATAAAATTAAAAAAATTAAATATATTATGCGCTGCAATGGAATTCACAAGTTAAGAAGAAGCACTGTACTTGCGGGAAAAATATTGCCACCTGGCTGTCGTTGCCTTAGAGCAGCGTTGCCGTATAAATGTGCGCAGCCATCTTGTTATTATTTCGCTGTGTTCTAATGCTTTTTTTCGCCGTGAATATTCGGATCATTACAAAAAGCGCTTGTGAATAAAACAAAATATTTAATAAAAACCCGTTTGAAAATCACAATTTAAATGTGCAAAACAAATAAGTAGTGTTTGTGTCAATGTGACAAGTGTTTATACAACAAGGAATGTGTTCAAGTGCTGACGCTGAATCTTTTGCGTTCTTGTATTTTGTGTGTGGGCAAAAATTGATGTGAAATTGTTTGTGTAAAAAAATATGCAACCAACTATAGCAGTTAATCTGAATTGTATAGAAAATATGCGAAATCAACTAAGGTAAGTTTGCATGAGCCTATTTATTAATCTTAGATAATACATTTAAAATTTTACCTATAAAACTTCTGCTCAATGTAAACTGTTTAGTATACGACCAATGTATGTATATACACATATGTTGTGTATGTACATATTTATATTTATGTATGTATATGTGTTTCTTGAATAAAATGGTTTTTGCTCAAAATGTTGTGTTTTTTTGTTGTTGTTGCTAAAACCGCAAAGCGCCGAACGCACACTTGAAACTTTATATGTTGCACATCTCGTTTTTTTCGTATCCTCAATTACAGCTCAGCGCGGACAGTTTATCGCTGAGATGCCAACTGGCATTTGGATGAACAAATATGAATACTTCTTTGTGCGGAATCAGAAGCAAGGCTACAATCTCATCTTCAATGGCTATATGTACAAGAAGGAGGCCAGCTTTCGAGCCACAATCAACTGGATATGCTCCGATGGCAATGGCAAGCGGATAAAAGAGAACAAATGCTCGGCTCGGGCAATAACCAAATTCGATGGAGGCATTAAACTGGGAAAGAATATGCATAATCATCCGCCGCGCTTTACAGGAAACACTCTGCCCGCTAAGCTGATAAAGTACGAAATGTTATTTCAACAACCAAATAATTCAATATAAAGGCAGAAAACATCAAATATTCACGCGTCTTGTAGTTTATTTAGTTGTGTTATATACATTAATTATCATATTGTAGAAATTTTGGTATACATTATCATATTTGTAGATCGATTCGCTTATAAGATGCATTTAACAAACCAAACCACATCTTTATTAGCATCCGTTAGGTTCAAACGCACCGTCAACGGAGAATTTCTATTGATTAACGGACGCTCCTACAAGAAAACGCGAGCAATGCAATATCACACCTATTACCACTGCATGACGCCCAACTGCACGGCGCACTATATACTTGGAGAGCTCAGTCGACGGCCGCGTCTAACCAAATACAATGCACATGCTGTCCATTGTGATGTGGCTAGGGTCTAGTATATCATTGTGATGTATAACAAAAGATTCATGTAACTGCTTGACTAAATGAAAACCAAAATGAAAATCAAAAGACCAGTCTTTTATTTCCTAAGAAGCAGATCAATTGTAGCCAATCTTTTGCTGCTTGCTTTTCCGAATCTGTTTCACACTATATTCTTTTTTTATTTTGCAGTCAAATTCGACTATCAGATCAGCTTAGATATGGCCGATGATGCTGCCCTACTGGAGTGTCATCTACGTGGCCCCAATCCCGCTGACATCAATGCACCATTCTTCATTGTCAGCAAGTATGGCACGAAGCAGATCATGCTGAAACAGCACACATTTAATCGGCATATAACGCGCGAGGAAGTCACCTATTGGCGCTGCAGTCAGTTTGCCGTGCTGCGTTGCCGTGCCCGTTTGAAGACGAAGCTGGACACGCTCACCATTTTGAACAGTGAGCACAATCACGAGGTCATCTCGAAGGCGCGCAAATATGGTTCGCTGAAGCGTCAGCGTGCCGAAGCTGAGGCAGCTCGAGCCGCTGCTGATATGCCGTTGCTCACTGATGCTAAACCGGAGGCGAGAAGCTCCTAAAAAATTTGTTAGACTTAAGCCCAATGTACATACGTAAATCAACTCATACATTCTAGTGTCTGACCTTGCATCCATACATAAATATTTTATTCTCTTTCGCTCTAAATGTTTTAAAATAAAGTCAAGTTATCAATGTGCCCCATTTTGTGAACTATTTATAGCTTTTTAGATATATGCATAGATTCACTATCTTAATTCAATAACAACTATTTAACTAATGTGTTTCTTCATCTCTGTACATTTTAGTAGATGCCATGTCTTACTACTCCTACATAACGGGCTTTCGAGGCAGCCGTAAATTAAAGATCGGCGAATTCACCTTCACCAGGAATAAGGCAACTGGGGCCAAAACCTATTGGTCCTGTGCACGCGCTGGCGCTCACAAATGCAAGGCGCGCGTGGTTACCGTGCAGGATCATGATGTGATTGTGAAATGCAGCCAACACAATCACCCGCCATACTAGTCGTGTTCTTAGCCTTAGGCATTAATACTTTTAAATAAAACATTAAATTTCACTAAAAAATCAAAAACCAAAACCTCCACTGCTGCATTTACAATACAACAAGCCTCAGTTTTAAGTACCACTTTGAACATATTTCTAATTTCTATTGCGACTCCTTCACAGATGCACTGGACGACTTGGATGATCTAAATGGAGCTGTTATCAAACATTCGCTGCTCTCGTTTGTTAAGGGACAACGCGGCTGCAAGCTGTTGGCTTTTAATGGTCATAACTATGTGCGCAATCGTCGTAGCGGTCTGAAAACCTACTGGATATGCTCCAAGAAGGTGAGTGCTTTTAATATAATACATTATAAAGTCATATAATAAAATTGTATTTCTGTTTTACTTCAGGGCAGCACCAAGTGCAGTGCACGCGTCGTTACCAATGTGATTGAGGGCGTGCATAAAATTGTGCTCGAATCCTGTCATCACACCTGCCTCAATATCGATCGCAAGAAGCGTCTATCCATTACCAGTCCGCTGGTCAAAACGGGACCCAAAGCATTGGCCAAGGCAATGGCCAATTTTGTGAAAACGGAAACCGATGAGGATTTAACGTTGGAATTGCGTTCGCTTAACCTAAGCATCGAAGATCTGCAACAGCTGCAATAGCAATTACAGTTGCAAAGTTAGGATTAGTTTGGCATAGAGACTTAACAATAAAATAAAATGGGCACAACTCAAAAGTCCATAAGTACTTAAACAAACTTAAATGTAAACAAACACAAACGCATCCTCACATATTTGTTATATTTTATAGGTTGTAGCATAAAGTATAAATATCTTTCAACTAATCGTATTTTGTTTTACCTTTCAGTACACATTCAGGTGATAACAAGCACACAACGTCGTGCCTTGGCTCCGGCGCTTCTGAAGCGTGTTCGTGTCGCCAAAACCATGGAGGAATTACGCTATATAAAAACGCCAGCCGGAAGCTGTGTGCTGCACTGCGGCGAGCATCGCTATCTGCGCAATGCATCCTACAAAGACAAAGTGTACTGGAAGTGCAGCAAATGGCGTAGGCAATGCCGCGCCCGAATCATCACAAACGTGGCGGACAACACTCAGGCACGCTATGCCATCAGCGGCGCTCACAATCATGCGTAGTTCTTATGTCCCATTAGATTATTGGCAAATTGAGGCAACCTTAAATAAATTTAGATAAGTTAATTCACCAACTCACATCGATATGATATATTGACTCAGGTAAGTTCTGTGCACATTTTATTTTTAAAATTTTTATTGACTTGTTTTTTTTTTTTTTCATTTTAGCTGCTTGAAGTCACAGCTCATGTTTTATTTATGACTAGATTTTATTACCATATGCAAATTTAAAATATATTAAATATATAACGTATTATATAAAAACTAAACGAGCGGTTTTTGTTTATTAACTAATTTAACTCATACACAGCTGTTTATTTTAAAAACTAAACTAATTTATACTCTATATACTCTATTGCAGCTCGTACGAGACGTCGTGTTAGCAATTTGGGCAATTATGGCAACGAAAGCTTTTTGCCCCCGCCACCTCTAGTCAAGGTTAGCCAAACTGTGTACAAAGGCACGAAGGGCAAGCTTACCCGCACTCTGGATGATTGGGATCGTGTACGATATCAGCGCACTGCCAGCGGAGATATTTTGATCTATGACGGGCAGCGCTTTACTTGCAGTGGAACCTACAAACAAGTTCGATATTGGGCCTGCGTGAAGAAAGCCCACAATTGCAAAGTTTATATGATAACGAATAGGGATAAGCCGACTGATGTAGCCATATCCGGTGTGCACAATCACGCATAACAGCCAAATCCTTGCCTTACACATATCACAGTTTCTTTTTTCTCGAAATCTTAATAAATATTGACACAAAACAAAAACAACAACAACAGTTCAACATATGCAATAATACTTTACCACCTAATGCTATTAATAAGATTGTTTTTTTCTGGTTTTGTAAACATTTGCTTAATATGGACTGCTCAATATTTCAGAGCTGGCTGTCTTTGGGACGGGTCAGCGAGGACGCACTGTTCTCCTTCACAACGAACAGAAATTTGTGAAGAACCGCAGCTCAGCCAAGCGTACATATTGGATATGCTCACGCAAGGTATATATAAACTCCTCATTATTCATCCTTAGTTCCAACTAATCTCTTTGCTTATTACAGGATGTAACTGTGTGTCGTGCACGTGTGGTTACTGCTTTGGATAGTTTTGGCAATTCGAGAATTATTAAGCGTAACTTTGATCACAACCACAAGCCAAAGTTCTTGCATCGAGGGGTCAGCATAAGCAATCAGCTGGCCATCATGGAGAATGAGGAGAAGACCAAAGCCGAATTTCTGAGAAGGGGCAAACCTAAACTTAATTTACAGCCGATCGCTCGCAAATAAGCTTAGGTTTAAGCCCAAAAAACAAGTTGTTTAGTTAATTAAGACCAAATAAATAACATTTTTATAGGAGTTTCTTATTGAATAATAATTATCAACTGTACTTGTACCACATAATTGCTGTTGTTTATGTGCTTAATATTTATTGTAACTAATCTCGATTCTCTTTTGCCACTTGCAGCATTTCACATTGATTTTGCTGATTCGAAGAAGAATGGCGGCAAGCTGTTGGTCATCAATGGCTTCCGTTTCTTTAGGAATAAGAAACGCGGTCATTTGCAATACTGGAAGTGTCGCAATTACTACAAGGAACGCTGTCCGGCTATTGCTATACATGATGAGTCGACCCTCATCCTGAGATTGTGCCATCAGCATCAGCACATGGAGAGCAATGATATTGAAATCAAACCATTTCTAACAGCAGTCAAGGAGCAGACAGTTGAAGAAGTCGACGAGACACGAGAGCAAACTGTTCTCGTAGAAACCCGCGAACAGCTGCTGGAGCTGGAAAGCCGTGAGCAGTTGGTGAAAGTGAAATCTCCTGAGCAGCAACAGCTGGAGGAGCTGGAACTGGGACCCGCTAGTAGTGAACCTGTTGATGAGGTCATCATACTCTCACCCACACCACAAAAATCACAATTGTCACCATCGTTTACACCGCCACCATTGCGCGGCTACAAAACCAAACATAGCTTCGATTTTTAGTTACATATACATATATTAATTGAAACATTGCTAGCTCATAAGGGTGTGTTTAATTTCTGTATTAAAGTACACAAATGTCCAAGTGGTTTTTCAATGTAAGCATTATTATCTTACAATTTTTAAACTCGTTTGCAGCGTGTATCATAATCATAACTAATCTTAACTTACTTTAACCTTTTCCAATTTCCTTTGCAGTCTCGATTCATGGCCAATATATTGGTACTAAGCCCAAGATTCAGTTCTCGGTCTCGAAACGTGGCGGTCAATTGCTTTGGCTGGATGGTCTAAAGTTTTTCCGAAACAACGAGAATCGTACAAACTTCTTTTGGCGCTGCCATTGGTATTATCGTCATGTCCGTTGCCCCGTTCTTATCTGTATGAATAAGTACAACAGCAACGATTTTCGACAAATTCATCAGCACTGTCATGTGAAGCCGGATCGCAAAGAGAAGCAGCAGCAGCCGAGGGAGACATCCAGAAAAAGGGCTCCCCGCATGCCAAGTTTGACCGTTAATCCAACGACGGAGATCTTCAATATCGTTTAAGTGTCTTTCAAACATACGTTTTGTTCGCTTGTAAATAAATGGAAAAAACTAAAACAAAAACTAAACCAGAAACTACGAACATATCCTACAGACTATATAATTATTATTTGTAATCAATTTTACTTACCCAATTTTATACTCATTTCCTTTTGCAGTTGTTCTGGCCAACGAAGAAGTGCCCAATCCGGAAGATGTGCTCGTCTTTTTCACACAATCGTTGCGCGGACGACCGGCCATAATGGCCAACGGCATACGGTTTCTGATCATGAGCGAGAACAAAAAGAAGATATTATGGCGCTGTAGTTCGATGGCAACCAAGAAACTCAAGTGTCCGGCGCGCATTACAATGCTCAAGGAGAATCCACCCAAATTCATAATAAACAAGGCCGAGCACATGCATGCCGAGCTCAAGCGTAACAAATACAGCTCCAGCAAGGTGCATGTCATGACACAGGCACAGGATGCGGCACAACTAAAGCTGGATCGTGAAATGGAGGAGGGTGCGGTTAGCTTCGAGCTGCACCAGGAGGAGGTTCATGAGTTGCACGAACTGACAGACGATGCACTCTAAGACAGGCCATAGTAAATAGACGATTTGTGTGAACCCCTTCCCAAAATGTATAGTTGAGATACGCGTAAAAGTTATCTATATAATAAGAATAAAAATTGTAAATTTTACTAATTATGGCAAAACCATAAATAGCTAAGTGTATAATTATTAACATATATTCTCTCGACTCTTAATACTGTATTTATATTTATAATAAGTTAATATGATAGTAATTCTTTTTATATTTTTAGAGTTGGAGAACTGTAGTTTTGTGATGAGCCAAAAGAACCGCATACTGCTGCAACACGAAGGCTTCTACTATGTGCGCGAGAAGTGCACAAATCGGAAAACCTATTGGCGCTGCTGTCAATACACCACGGTCAGAAGATGTCATGGTCGACTGCATTCGCTTGACGGTAAAATTGTGCACCTTTCTAAGCATAATCATAGTACGAATGAAACTGGACGCACGCCGAGAAGAAAGCGGTTAAAAGAGTCACTAACTTGAACACTTGAACATTTTTGATTCCAATACTATTTGTTATATATAGAAATAAACCAAATTGTAAACACTGAACGAAATCTTCTACACAATAAGTTAGTTACGAGTTGAGTTGATTGTATTTAATTCTATATGAATTTTATCACTAATATGTTTAAATTTCTCACTTGCAGATCTGATGTTATTGGCGAATTTTTCGAGCACACGCAAAAAGAAACGCAAACTGTTGATAGACAAACATGAATTTGTCATGGATCGCAAATTGAAGAGCAGCATCAATTGGCGTTGTGCTCGCTATCGCAGTGCCAATTGTAAAGTACGGGCCACAACGCATGAGCTAAAAAGCGGCATGGAAGTGTATAGACTTAAATATGCCAAGCACTCGCATCAATAACAAACCTATTACGTTCCATAAAAAAAAACCAAGAACAACAATATTCGCCCGCTTAGTTTCGAAGTTCAGGCCTTATATAATAAATGTTATTATTGCAAATCTAAAGTTTACAACATACTTATATGCATATGATTAATGCACGCTTAGTTAGACTAAACTACTTGTAAGAATCCTACACCTGGCTAATTTCCATGTATTTCCCTTCTATTATCTCTATTCTTACAGAGCTGGTACGCAAGCAGGGCATCATGATTGTCAAGGGCACCAAGGGCAAACCGAAGCTGTTAATGGCGGGCTTCGAATATTTCCGTAATAACAGCCGTGGCACAAAAACATATTGGCTATGCGCCCGGAATCGTTATCTGCGTTGCGCTGCTCGCATTATAACCTGCTCCAGCACTGGTGAATTAATTGTGAAAAATCAACAACATAATCATGGACCGCAAATCTCAATCCAGCAGCCCAAGAAACAAGCATCCGAAATATCTAGCTCCAGCTCACAATAGCTGTGAACCAAAGTTCTCTCTATTTTAGTTTTAAAATAAAAGTAGTTTTCATCGGTTGATTAGTTGTGCTAATTAATATTCGAAGGTTTTTTGGTAAGTCTTTAAAACAGATATTTTTTTGACGAGGTAAGTTCTGAGTAACCGTAAATTGTAAACAGCTGAAGTAATAAACAGCTAAAATTCCACGAAATGAGCCTCCATTCCCATTGATTTCCAATAGCTCTGTAATTGAATGATTCTTGCGTATTACCGTTCTTTATGTATATGTCGCAGTCGTTAAGTGATATTGTACACGCCAGCTCTTTGCTAATTTCTTGTATAAACTTTGTGGGCTTTGTGTTTATTTACACAAAAGCTTTCAATGTGTCCAAGAAATGAAAAGAATATCGAAGAACGACGACAAGAAAGCTGACTCAGATTTTCAGTCAATGGAATTCCGGCTCTCATAAATTCCTTGCAATCTGTGTGATATTCCTTTTCACACACACATATACGCGTACATAAATATAGCATACATGCAAGTTATGGCCTTTGCCTGAGCTTGGTCCCCACAAAGCTGTATAAATGAGGATGACTAAGTGCATAACGGCGTTAAGTGCCTGCAATTAGTTAAGAATTTAGCTGCACGCAACAAATGTATAATCATTGATTATAATACGCATAAACATTTTGAGAATATCTTTCGACATTTTGGATTGGATGTTTGAAATTTAAAGCCACAATTAGTTCTCCCGCCGCTTTGTTCACAGAATAGCTTTTGACATTTTGAATTGGATGTTTGAAATTTAAATCCATAATTAGTTTGTCCGCTGTTTTGTTTATAGAAGTGCTAAGCAGATATGTGAGGTAGTGTTGCACATCTAGAAAGGGTTAAGTAAGGACCACGTAACGCTATAAATGCAGCATTTAGCAGTTATGATCAAAAAACCTTTTTTAAATAAAAAGTTGAGTTAATTTTAAAAGTCGCTCAAAAGAACTTGTCTCCTATCGATAGTATCGTTAGCACAGAGAGCGATACCTTTAAGTATCGTCAACATTTTTGTATATATCGTGGCATCGATGCCAGGTTTCGCTCATTCTTTTTCATAGAATCGTAGCGTACGGACGTCTCGCGCGTCGCGTAGATATTTTATTATTTTCTCAGCTTCTAGGTAGGTGGTGCGCGCAGCAGCAAATAAGAAAGAAGAAATTTGTGTATTGCAGCAGAAGTTTTTCGCTGCGCACAGGCTGTGCCGCTTCTCGCGAGACACTGTCGAAGCAAAAAGATAATACTATGTTGTAACAAAGAAAAGTGAGAAAACTGTGTGTGAGAAAAATCCTAATCCAAACAGTGCAACGAAAAACATTAAGTTCAAGGTTTAATTCCACACAACGCCAGAAACGAAGTTCAAATCAAGTTAAAAATTGTGTGCAGATTTTTGTATACACCGTCGCGTACGTGAGTGTGTGTGAGTGTTTTTGAATGCTGCAGGCGTGTGTTAGTGGATGTGACTGCTGCATTTTCTTAACTGAAATTAAATTCGCCTAATTGGGAACAAGCGCAATTATTGAATTAACAAAAATTGTATATATATGTGAAGACAATAAGAAAGAAATATAACATTGTCTCGATATCTGTGGAAAAATATCTAAACCCAATTACTCAGTTTGCTCTCAGTTTAATTCGATTGACACAGAGGCAGCAGGCGGCAGAGCGCGAGCGCAAGCAGCCGCAGCAGCAGCAGCCCCAACAAAATATATAAGTCGACAGACTTAGCTTACCCACTGCGCCTGCTGATGGTGGTGGGAGACGAGCACACACAGCAGCAGCAGCAGCAGTAAAAGCAACAAAAACAAGAGCCAAAGCCTTCTCAGAGCTACTCTCAGGTCTGCTTTTGCGCAGACAAGCGACGCTCTCAATTCGCCGCATCGCTGCAGCTCAACGGTTGTCGCTGTTTGGAAACACCTTGCTCCAATATTTTGCCTCTCCCCTCAACTCCAAAACACTTTGTGAGCACAAAGAGCAGCGCACGACTCAGTCGCCGTCACCAACACCGTCGCCGTCACAGTTTTGTTTCGTGAGCCGCGGCGCATTGCGATTCTTTTGCTGCAGCGGAAAAATTCGTCTGACAAAATCGCAGCCGGAGCAGCAGCAGCCGCACTAGCAACAAAGAAAGGCAAACACTTTTTTTTTTTGTAAATTTTTCCAATGCTGTTTGGCTACGCTTTGCACGCGATTTCCTTCAATTTGGATACGGCTGAGACTGGAGCTGCTGCAACAGCAACAAGAAGAACAACAATATCAACGATAACAAGCAGCGCAGCAGCAGCTTTAACATTGTCGCCGTGTACCCAGCATCACAGCATTGCCAGCAGCCCATTGGACTCGCCATGTACTACGAGTACACCAACAAGAACAACAAGAACAACAAGAACAGCAGAGACGCCAACATAGAACAGGTTTGTATTTCAGCTTTAAACTGATTTTGTCTGCATTTTTGTCTTTATGCTAAGTAATTTGTAACAAAGATTTCGTGAAAATTGCTATACATATTGAGCAATACAAACACCATAAAAAAAAAAAAAAAAAGATTTTATAGTTGTTGAGTAAAGGAAAAGGTTTTTCTGCCGCGTTGCGCTGTCTCTGCCGTCTGCCCTCTGTCCTCTGTCGTTGCCTTTCGCTCACTTGCTTCGTTTTCGTTTCGTTCGCTTTATTCATAACTTTTTTGGTTATAGATTTTTGTCACTCATTCTCCCACTCCCACGCTTTTGCCCACAATTTTCTGACTTGACTACCTATGCTTTGGCATCCCCGCCCCCGCCCCTCTTCCAGCACTCCTTACTCTCCTTACTCACATGCTCAACTGTTTCAGTTTTTCAATTATTAATGGTGGCCATTAGTGCGCCCGCTTGCGATGCCACCCCTTCCCCCCCTTTACCAACACCATCACAATCATGTCGTGTGTGTAGTATGTTCGTATGTGTAGACTTTTTTCAGTTGTTGTTGTCGTTGTTGTTATTGTGTTCTTTTTGCCTTATCGGACAAATTGTGTGTGTTGTCTGAAAAGTTCAATGAGGTGTGCGCACTGCAATTGCACTTCGGTCCTGTCACATTTATGTTATCGACATATTGTACTGTATATATAGATTTATGTATGTACGCGTCTATATGTATATTTGATAGATAAAAATCATGTTGGCAATGGGCGTTATTTTTATTTTTTTTTTCAGATAGTAGAGATAGCATTTCCGAACCCGCAGCACAACGGAAATGCATTGCATTAAGTGAATTACTCCCGCGGGTTGAATTTCTGACCCTCTCTCACTCCCTTTCCACCTCCCCACCACTACCTATGCTTGTCAGTTGTTTTAGTGTGTTGACTAATTTCCCAACCCAACCAACATTGCGCGAGTGTGTATGTGTGTGTGTGTGTGTGTGTGTGTGTGTGTGTGTGTGTGTGTGTGTGCTGGGAATGAGAAAAATCGTATGACTACAATACTCTACTCTAACATGGCTTATTTCACAGCGATAAGATCAATACAACAATGTGTGCTGTGTGTGTTGTGTGAGAGTAAACTACGCAACACTTCTCAAGAAAACCGTTACGCGCTCGACTTTTGTCTGCATTGTGCAAATCTTTTGCATACATACAGATTAGTTATCATACATAACAGTCATACATAGATTGCAGTTTGCATAGTCGTGAGATAAGAGTTAAAAAAATGATGTCACAATATTTAATTCACAATGTTATTCATTCGTGAAGCTATAGGAAAGGTCACCTTTGATATTTTTAACTTTATAATCATCATAATCATACGATAACAAGTTATGGTAACTACATATAATGTTTTTTCGGTGTTATTAGAATTCCGCAAAACCCGAAAACTTTGATTAAATACAATTGTTCTACTGCTGATTGCAGTTTATACCAGATTTCTTTACTTTAAAAGTCAATTGAATATATAATTAATGAAATCATAGCTGCTTACTTTTGTTTTTAGCTAAACTCGTTTTACCCATTTTTATACCCTTAACCCATGAAATGGGTAAAAAAAGGGTATAATGTTTTTGTGCAAATGTATGTAACAAGCAGAAGGAAGCTTCTTCGACCCCATAAAGTTTATATATTCTTGATCAGCATCAACAGTCGAGTTAGTATAGCCATGTCCGTCTGTCTGTCCGTCCGTCCGTCCGTCTGTCCGTCCGTCTGTATGTATGAACGCGTCGATCTCAGAAACTACAAAAGCTAGAGACTCCAAATATTGGATATGAGCTCTCCTAATCCCTAGGCATAACAAGTTTGTTTCAAATTTTCGATAACTTTTCAGGTTTACGGTATACACATGTAATCGATAACAAAAAAATCTTGAATTTCAAAAAACTGAAAATGAGGATTGAAACTATAAGCAAAACAATGAACTTCTGTAAAAATTTCAAAAAATCGGTTGAGAAACACCGGAGATATGATACCATCAAGTTTTGGTACGAACTACACAGCCATATATGTATGTCTGTTAGCCCAACCATGGTCAAGGGTTAAGGGTATCTTCTAGTCGAGCTTACTCGACTAGAGTCTTCTTACTTGTTTTTTAATGAATTCAAGGAATAATTGTATTAAAATATGCGTAAAATTCTTACTTCACTCTTAATGGATGTCCCAACATTTTACCTTTGCATGATATTGATTACGTTCCCCTTCCCCATGTGTGCTTCTTGTACAGTTTATATGGTACTTACTGTTTGTCGAATACTTTATTATCCCAGCTTAACCTTGCGTAACCCAAGCTCTTTGTCTCTTCTACATACATATGTGAATTTGAGTGTCTTTGACTCTTTTTTGCTACCCTTGTCACACGAGTGTGTGTTAAGTCCACAAACTGAACCCAACCCCAACACCAACCCAACCCAGCTTGCCACAAAAACCAATAAAGTCATTTCACAGTCACAAAATGATCCTCAACCCCACTCTTTAAGTCTATACACCGGCTGTGGGTCCATTTGATAATTGCTTAAAGCTGGACGGTAGCACATCTTTTAACGTTCGCCGCCAACCGCCTCCGCACTCCGCACACCCCGCCCCAAACTCGATAACTTGCAACACTTTGTCATGGTGCAAAGACACATGTGCGAAACTCTCGCGTGTGTGTCGGTTCGCATATGTTGCCTCAAAGTGATTATTTTCACTAAAAATAAACGAAAAATTAATGATTGATGAACTGAGACAAGGGAGGCGAAATGGTGCCTCTTCTCCCGTCCCTCCCCCAACACACACATTTGGCATGTCAGCCCATCAACACAAAGGGGGGGGAATGAAGCAACCCCTCATCATCAGTTCCCATTGCGAGTAAACGTTCCCATTTCAGCAGATTGGCAACAAAGAGTAAACAACGACAAAAACATTTCAATCGTAATGAGAATTAAGCCGCGCGACGCAGCTGTAGAAGAAGAAAAAGTAGAAGAAGAAGAAGTAGTGAAAGTGTCATTTAATTGAAAAGCAGGTGAAGAAGGAGGTGTCGGTTGCAAGTAGCCTTCACTAGTATATTGCTGCATGCGAGATGGGTCCAGAAGCCGTTGCTACTGCTACCGCTGCTGCTGCTTCTGTTGCCATTGCCAGACGGAAATCATAAAAATGTTGCATAAAAATATTTTTATGTGTCTTCGGGTTTACTTTTTTCTCTGTTTGCATCTTTTTGGTCGGGCAAAAATAATAATAAAATGGAAATAAAATAAAACAAGTGCCACAAGACGACGCAAAGCGGAACGTCACCGCATGAAACGGAATGGGTGACCGTGCCACATATACTATTTCGTTTATATATATATATGTTTATGTGTATGTGTGAATGTATATTTATTTGACAAGTTTTGCACTGCGACGATGAGGAGTCGTCTGCTATACCCTATAACACTCTATTTGCAAAAAAGGGTTTGTTTATGGCATTGTGGAGAATGTATAGGAGTTCATTTATAACTTTATCTTGAGCTTAAGTTGTTTTTGTGTACGTTTTCGTTATTTATTTGGTTATTGTATTGGAGTTTTGAAATCTTCAATATGGAATCTAATGAAACATTTTTCTCAGCAAAAGTTGGTTTTACAAAACAGTTTCGTTATAAAAAGAATACAAAAATGCTTTTAGATTGAGTTCTAGATTTAATGCGTATTGATTGATATATTGAATATGTAATCAATAATGCAGTTAAACCTAAATTAAAACAAGCAAATCGAAATTTCCGACTTTCGTCTGGATCTTAAACTATGAACAGTTTGTTTTAGTTGGAACAGGTATCAGAAAAGTTTGCTTTTAGAAATGCTCTTCTTTCCTTACCCAATGGCATCTTTCAGTCTTGTATAATGCTATTTTCGACATCATCAATTTCTGTTTCTGATTCTTAAGTTTGAATAGTTTCTTCTAAGTAGAAACAGAAAAGTTCACCACATAGTACAACGATTTCTTTTTCCTATCCGACTTTAGCAATTTCTGGTTCTAGATCTTAAGTATGAACAGTCTTCAGTGGGTCATCAGTGGGTATCAGAAGAGTTCTTAACGTACAACGTTTTCTTTTCCCCAACCACTGAGTATGTTTTAGTTTTGCACTTTTTGGCTGCATCATTTTTACTTATTGTCTCTTGCGGGATGTTTGCTTTTTTTCTATATTTTTTATTATTTTATTTTGGGGTTTGGTGTCTTGCTGCTAGCTGGCTGGTTGGCTGGTTGGCTGGCTGGCTGGCTGGCATTTCGTTGTTGCAGGCGCCCCAAAACGCTGCATGTCATCAACAACATCATCAGCGCGACTCCTGGCCTGGCCTGGGTCTCGGTCTGCATGCCTAGACTCAAGACGCGGAGACTCCAGTCAGACTGTAGATGGAGACGACTCCACTGTCTTTAGTTGCTGTTGTTCCTGTTATTGTTGTTGCTCTCTTTTTCTGCTGTTTTATCGTCCAAACGTGATGGCAAAATGTGCCTTGTGCATATATTTTTTCTTTATTTTTTTTTTTTATTCGTTGTTGCCTCTGATATAGCGTCTTCTTCTTTTTGGGGGGGCTTTTCTCCTGCCTGCTGTGCATTTTCGTGCAGCAGCGTCGCAGCCATTTGATGAGGGGAGAGAGGGGGGTGGGCGGGGCAGCTGGCTGACATTTTTCCTGCAACGGCTGCGGCGGCGGCGGCGGCGGCGTCGCATGGCCTGCTTGCTGCTTGCCTTCGGAAAAATAAATTAATGTGAAACATGCAAACATAAATTCCTTTTTTAGCTGTCAGGTGTTTCACATTTTAAAACGTAAATTATATTGTATAAAGTATATGGTATATATAGTATATATATATATAAACACATCAAATTATAATTTCGCTTAAATGTTTTATTGGCCACCGACTGCTCTGCTTCTGCTCTGTTCTGCTTCTGCTTCTGCTTCGACTTTCTGCCTCATTTATTTTTAGCTTTATTATTGAATGCGACGTTTCTTTATTTTGTGTGACGGAATTTAATTTTATTTAAATTAATGATGAAGCTTATAATTGGCCTCGTTTCTCTAGCTATCGCATCATTGTCTGTCTATCTGTGTGTGTGTGTGTATGTGTGTGTGTGTGTAGAGACACTTGAGAGTGTGAATGGCATCTATGGCTCCATCTGTATCTTCAACTCGCATCTCAACTTCAACGCAACATATCTTTATTTTTTTTGTACTGGAGCACACACAAAGGAATCTCGGCAACAGCAGCAGCCGTTGGATTCCTTTTTGGCTTTTCTTCTTTCTTTTTTTTGAAGAGCATTTGACATGACTTGGGGCTTCCCTTCACTTCCACCACCACCCCCCCTCTGGCCATGCCAAATAAGAGAGATGCGCTTCAACTTTGATTATGACGTGAAGTTGGCCAAGTGCAAATACTTTGGCTGGTACTTTTTAATTAACTTAATTAGCATAGATGATGGGCTAAGAGAAGAGCTTACACAACATGAAAATTGCATTATGTCTTCCCTCCCCTCTCCCTATTCCTCCCCTATGCCCTATGCCGTCTCATCGCATGAGAAAACTTGGCCAAATGTCAAGCAAAAAGATGGCGGGGAGCGAGGAGAGAGGTGTGTGTGTGTGTATGTGTATGTGTGTTTCTGGCCTTTTGATTTTGGCTGTGGAAGCCATCCATCCATACACACACACACACACACAATGAATGCTTCTGCAGGGTAGGATGGTAAGGGGAGAGGGGGCAGATTAGCTTTCCATATACATATACTCATTAGTGTGCATAATGTGCTCAAAGATATTCGAAGCAATTGCTCTTTTAAGTACTTCTGACATGCTTTTCTCTATACATACTTACATATATGTATATGTGTAAAAGTCTGTATGTATGTGTATGTGCGTGTGTGTGTGTGTGATGGTAAAAGTCCACCCTCATCATTTAGATGATTTATAAGCTAAAGACACAAGATTTTTAGCACTAATTAGTTATATTAATTTGAGATGCCTCTCAATTAGTCACATATTTTTGGCCCAAAGAGCAAAAGGGAATTGAAATTACTTCAAGTTAGCAGCAGTTCGAATGAAAGTCTCTTAAGAAAATCCCTGATATATTTCCTTGGGCGTTTCCATAATTCAAATAATTATATTTAATCATATTTAATGAACATCGACCAAAACAAAAACTTATTTCTATGTTAATCTGTTTCGAATAGCCGGAACAACACACAAAAAAGACTTCAAGTCCAAACTTATTATAGACATGATAATAATTTTACACGAATCATTCGTTTTTTTTGTTGGTAAATTATGTGTTTCGTGTGTTTGCCAGCATAACTTCTTGGCTTTTTTGTTTAAAACATAAATCTCTCAAGTGGTTTTTTCATTCATTTTTTTTTATTATATTGTTTGATTGCCACAAGGCGCTAAATGCAGGCAGGGAAAAAACCAACCCGACAACAGCGGAAAACGCCAGAAATTTGTATAAGAAAACTATAAATTTTTTTTCTGTCTTTAATTTTTGATTTACACGCCATTGGACATTTTATGTGGATTGAAAGTGTTGGGTTTCATCCCCAAGCACACATAGTATTTATTTCTATTTTTATTGCTTTTTAATGCTGCGACGCCGCCGAGGAAGTTTTTCCGTCTTTTTCTTGGTGTGGCAACAACTGCAGTTTCCCCCACAACAATGTGCGGCGTGTGGATTGTTGAACAATGAATTTTGTGGGATTATTTGTGCATATAAATATCTCAGTGCATATGTACACTTTAAGAAAAATATATAAATTATGGCTTTGTAAATCTTTTGTACTTATCATTTTGAGTGTAAGTGAGAATTGATTCTAAAAATACCTAAATATCTATTTTTAAAAAGCAAAACGTGATTTTTCTACTTTGACGAAGATTTTTCGAAGTTTCTTTATAGTCAAATATCAAAATATTAATCTGATATTTTTACTCTGAATAAATTTGCTTCAAATATAAAGAAATACCTTTGATTTATGGTTACATTTTATGTTGTTTGCTTTTTGTGAGTGTAATATGTAAATACATTTGGGGCATGCTGCTGAGTGTGGCAAGGCGGCAACAATGGCGCTGCGGTGGCGCTTTATTTTAAATTCAAATGCGGCAATCGTCAAGAGTGTTTTGTTTGTGCCACCTTATATCATATTTACTTCTCGGCTCTGTCTTGGCCATGTTTCTTAGTGTTTGCTTTATAATGCTTTCTCGTATATTATGTATATATATCTACATATATAATAATCATCAAATATTCTACTCTTGTCTTTTGTCACCCCACAGACGCAACAACAACAAATGCAGCAGCAGGCAACAACCGCAGGCACAACGAAGGAACAAAGTAGCTGCCACAGGACTGTAGTTGCCAGTGGCACTGCCATTGCCACTACCACGTCCAAGGCGAGAGCAAGAGCCACGTCATTAATCTATTTACCGCCTTTCTGCTATCCATGCGGACATGTGCCTGCGGCCAACAACAACAACAAAAGCAGCAACAACATCGATCTAAACCCAAGCCAGCAACAGCAGCAGCCAGGCAACAGCAGTAGCAACAGCAGCTGCTGTTGTCAGCGACGCGAACACTGGGAACATAAAAATTATGATAAACATGCCACAGCGCCGGCGCTGACAGCAGCAGCAACAACAACACAACTAGAAACAGCAACAGCAACAATGTCCTCATCCTTAATAACAACGGCAACGGCAACGTCGTCGTCGTCGTCGTCGTCGTCGGTGGCGCACAAATTCCTGCAGCATGATATCCAGTTAGCCGCATTGGTGGACGACTGCATCGATCTCAGACAGGCGTCGCAATTAGTTATGCCAATTGTTGTAGGTGCTGCTTCCGCACCGCTTCCCTGCTCCTCAGATGCCATCATCGGCTCAGCTGGTGTCTTGGAATGTCTGCGACGCCAGCGACGTGAGCGAATGCGACGCGAACGACAAAGTCATGCGTCGTTGCTGGCCGCAGCAACAACAACAGCAACTACAACAAATCCAATCAGCAGCAATGCAACAACTAAAACAAAAATACCAACAAACTGTTCGCAAACAACGACAACAACAACAATGGCATTGGTCCCAACAAATTGCGCAATGCTGCTGCCGCAAAATGTGGCAGGAGTAGGAGTTGAAGGAGTAGCCAGCAAACTGAAGCTGGTGGCTAACAATGACGATGATGATGATGATGATGGAGATGAAGATGAAGATGAATGTAGGTGCTTTAACTATAACGGTGATATTAGTGCGCTGGAACGTCTAGAGCAGAAGCAGAAGCTGGAGCAGGAGCAAGAGCTGGAACAACTTGAGTGGTATCAACTTCCTAGCATTACGTGGCTAAAATTCTGGCAGCAGCTGGCCAACAGCAACAACAACAACAGCAACAACAACAATGCCTCCAACTTTAATGCGACAACGAAAACAACGACCACGACGAAAGAGAAGGAGTCGGAGACGGAGACGGAGACAAGCAGTGGGAGTAGGCAGCCAATCACAAGGATAGCTGCGAGATGTAGCAACAACAGCAGCAACAGCAGCAGCATGACGTCGACAAAAAGTTGGCTGGGACCGCTGATGCTGACGCTGCTGCTGGCCACGTCCGTGAGCGGTTATGGCGGCCGTCAAGATGGTGAGTACCCAAGAATATCCTCCCCAAGTACACAAGTACAAGAGTTTTTAAAGTTGGTGGGTTAAAAAGCAGAGAGGGGAGGGGTGAGGCGGAGGAGACTGCGCGTAACGCATGCCGATAAGTAGCGCTATGATAAGAATTTATAATTTGACTCGCGAGCAAACGAAGCGTTGCCAAAAGCCCCCCCCCCAAAAAAAAAAACAAGCGACAAACGATACAACACAACACTAAAGCACTATGGGAAAAATTAACAAAATTGGTGACATAAATTAAAAATTTAAGTTTTCAATGTTGCCTATAAAAGTTTTTAATTAAAAGTTAGCAACAGAAATATGTTTTAGAAAAGTCTTTCTAGTGTTTGTGTTAAGAAACGTTTTAATAAAACGCTTTTATTCTGATCAGAACCAATAATCATTTTCAAACTTAAAGATGAACATTTTAAGAAAAATTCAGCATTAGGTTATATTTAACCCAGAACTATATATTCTAGGGATATAAGAAGATCTTGACAGTCTTTTTTCCAAAACTTTAAACGTTTTTTAACTTCTTTCCGATCAGATTCTGAATAATTTTCAAGCTTAAAGATGAGAATTTTCAAAAATTGATTAAAGAAATTTGAGCATTATGCTTAATGAAGTTCCGGTCATGGGTTATGGGTCTACGCAAGACTAGAAGTCTTTTTCTATCTTAAACAGTTTTTCAAGCATTTAACTATCATAAATTTTCAATAATTGTCTTCAATACTCATTTTATAGATTTTCATGCTCTTCTTTTCACTTCATCAAGAATCCAATTCAACTTATCTTTAACTGCCTTTAATTGTTATAACATATTTTTTTGTTCGGGTGCTTAAATGTTGAAATGTTTCCCTATTAATTGTTTAACAATCTACCAGCTAAAGTGGTTTGCTTGTCAATGGTGTCAGGCTTAATGTTGCAGGGGCAACTTGTGCGCGTGGTCTCCTACCACTTCGCGCCTCACTCCCCACTTCTCATCTTCATTTTCAACGACAAACAACATTTCATTTAATTTTGAGCATAATTTTTAGTGGGCAACAAAACAGCAACAGTACAAAATAAGCGTCAGCTGCCACAGTTTTGTGTCCCCCTTCTCCCTACTTTACCATTGCTAGCGCCTCTTGGTTGGTTTTCCATCAACACACACATTTCCATCTGCGCCTCGCTTGCTCGCTCGCTTGGTCATGCTCAATTGAATCCATAAGTAGTTTGTGACCACAGATCTGCGTGCTTGTCGTATAATGCGTTTCAACTGTTTCAACATGAGCGAATTTTACCCAATAAAAATCAACCAAAAACCAACAATTTTTCTTCTTTTTCTTTTTTTTTTTTGGGAAACAATCAAGAAAACAACAGCAGCAGCAGCAGCAACAGCCGCTACAAAAACAACAACAACAACAACAACAAGAGTAACAACAGCAACACAAACAAATGGCAAATTGTACGGAAATTGCCCGAAACAAACATTCAGCAAGCGTTGTCTGTCCGCCCGCCCCCCGCCCATCCATCCATCTCTCTTTCTGTCTGTCTGTACGACGACCACCGACCGCTGACCATAATTCACTCAAGTTAGACAAAAGCATTTCGGGGCTCAACCGCCAATCCTCCTCCTCTCCATCCTCCATCCTCCCTCTTCTTTTGGTTTGGACTATGGCAAAACCAAAACCGAAACGAAAGTCCAAAATTCCAAATGCAAACGCAAATGAGTCTAAAACGAAGCGTCATGCTCTTTGAGTTACTCCTCTGTGTGTATGTGTTAGTGAGTGTGTGTTGGTGTGCGTGTGCATGGCTGTGTGTGTGTGTGCGTGCGTGTTGTTCTATTTTGTGCGTACATATAACCATTGTCCCATCAATAAGGGTGGTCCAGATATACTCTCTTCATAAGCACTTAATGTGCGTCCACACCCAACAACACACACATACACTTACACACGGACACACACATTTATATAAGGTGCAGAGTTTTTGGAGGAGGGGGGCGTTTTAATTGGGTTAAGGAGCTGTTAGCGCGTTAAAGCTGTCATTACATACACATCCATAGATAGAGAGATATACTACTTGACCAGATAAGTGCCACCACACACAGATGTTAAACAATAACAGCAATAAATGTTTGTCGAACTGCCAAAATGTTGATTGGTATTATAAAGATAGTGAGATATACTACTTGACCAGATACGTGCCACCACACAGATGTTAAATAATAACAGCAATAAACGTTTGTCGAACTGCCAAAATGTTAATTGGTATAACAAGAAGGTTGCCTTAATAGTTATGAGTAATAGTTTTTCTTTGTTTTGGTGGGGGATGTTAATGGTTTAAGTGCGTAGATAGATGTTAATATTAGCAGCAATACTTCAACTTCTATAAGAAGATTAAGATTATATTATTTTGATTGCATAACTTTTTACACATATAATCTTCCAACTCTTTCATTCCTCTTTAAGAAATGTATAGAAATACTTTCACATTTAATTCCATTAAACTTCAGTTTGTTAAATTTTCAACTTCTTTTTTTTTTTTTGCCCACCACCCACCTTTCTTTCGTTCATACACTTGAATGTAAAACTCATAAAACGCATCTGTGCCTACACAAAAATACACAAGTATATACATATATATAATGCTTATGGCATCTTGGCAAAGCTTTTAGTTGTTTTGAAAATGTTTGCACAACATTTTTCTACATCTTCTCATTGTATTTTTAAGCTCTTTAATATAGTCACAGCTTATTGTGTTCGCTGCTGTTGAAAATTTAAATGAAAACTGAAAGAATAACCAAAAAATGCGCATTCGAGGCAAAGCTTTCGGCTACAATTCAATGTTTAATGCCCACGATTAGTGTTGATTTGATAAGAGCAACTCTTTGAATTACTTAAATATATATATATTCTTTTGCTTTACTTGCTTTTCCCTTTCTACTCTCAACGTATTAGAGCCACTCTAATCCACACAAAACATGCCAACCCAAAAAAATAAAAGAAATACATACATATATATATATCCTTTGTGTATGTGTGTTTTTGTATGTGTAAATCCCGTCATTTCAACTGTCCATACGTATTTGCACGCTTGTCTGTCCTTCTGTCGTCCTGTCTGTCTGTCTGTCTGTCTGTCTGTCTGTACTTCTGTCAGTTTGTCTGTCTTTTCGTCTGCTTGCTTGCTTGCGTTGCGTATATTTTTGGTTGTATTTGCTTTTGAGTGTTGTGTGTAGTTTTGTTGTTGTGTCCTGCAGCTAACATTTTTGGGGGTAGCTGTTCTGTTCTGTAGTTTCTCTGTTGTGGTTGCTGCTGCTGCTGCTGCTGTTGTGGCACTCAGGCAAAAGTATTGAATCATGTTGCAGGAATTATGTACGCCAACTTGAAATTGGCGAAACAATTACAATGCGCGAGTGATGCTGCTCTCGTTTCTCCGTTCTCTCTTAGTACGCTTTTTGGGACGGGCCCTGTAAAGTATGCTACACTTTATCACAAACATACATGTGTGAGTGCGTGCGTGTGTGCGAGTGTGTGTGTGTGGGCGTTGGCAATATGGGTGGGTGGTTGGGGCAGGCAGCTCACATTATGACAGCTACAGAAATAACAACAACAACAACGGCAACCTCGCTAGCTGAGCAAATTTACAAGTCATTGGACAATGAAACAGCGAACAGTGTAGAGCAGCGGGTGCGGCCAAAGGAGGGGGACACACAGTGTGAATGGTTGAGGTGGGGAGTGAATGGTGGGGCGATGGGTTGGTGGGGCCAGCTCAGAGTTCACAGCGATTCGCTGATCCTGCGCAGGAGCACCTTTTGTTTGCCACAAATGTGGAAAAACAACAAAACGTTGAAATGAAAAGCAAAAAGCAACTAAATGAAAAAAAAAAGAAGAAAACCGAACAAAAGCAAAAAAAAGCGAAAAAAAAAATAAAATAAAGTAAGGTAAAAGTAAAATAAAAGGAAAGGAAAGGCATAATAAAATGTGTATCGCTATAAATGTATAAAACTGTATGTGTGTGTGTGTGTCGGGATTCGTTCACATACACACACACATACATACACATTCGTCTCTACCATTCTACTGCTGCTGTTGTTGTTGAGCGACTTTTGTATATTTGAATGCGTAGAGCACTCGGCTTCGGTTTTTTGGTTTCGTTTTGCCGTTTCGGTCGCTGGCCTAGCCCCGGCTAGCACCACTACCATCACCATCTCCTCCACTACCACCACCACCCTTAAGCCCAACAAACTGCCTGGCAATTGTGCACAGAACACAGAACACAGGGCATAAAGCTACAACACACACACACAAAACTCGCCGCCTGGCCAGCCAACGAGGGTGGTTTTACCATTTTGCCAATGTGTGTGTATGTGTGTGTGTGTGTGTGTGTATTGGATATACTTATTGTTTTCTCTATGAGTGTATGTATGTGTGTGACTGTGTGTGTGAGTTTTCAGCCCCGCTTTGACGTTAGCTTAGGGTTTTTGGTATGCCTTTAGCCTAACAATTCGTTTTCTTTTTGCTTTCTTTCTACTATGCATTGGCTTGCCAGTTCTCTCTATACTCACTCTTTCTCTCTCACTCTCACTCTCTCTCGCTGTCTCGGTCTCTGTCTCGCTATTTATGCTTCTTCTTTTTTTTTAATATTCACAATTGCCATTTCGGTAGTTTTTATGTGTGTGTGTATGTGTGTGTGTGTGTGTGCGACATTATTATTATTACGAGCCGTTTCTGGTTGTGTATATGTTTGTTGCCTTGTTCAACTTATTTATGCGCCCTTGCTCAGTCAGAGGGTCGTAAATATATTTTTGGGTCTCTTCGAGTCACACACACACACATACATACACTGAGAAACAGACACTGAGAAACAGACACTTATGCGCACGCACTTAAATCCAATCATAATAATAATAATTGAAACAATTTATAAATTAAAAAGCCACAAATCTTGGCATAAAAATTGAACATTACAATTATTAGAAAGACTTGCTTGTTGTCCCTTCGTGTCCCCCCAAAAAAAAAGAAAGTAAAGACACAAATGTGTTCAACATTTATTTCTTGTTTAAGTTGCCAGATTGTTTATTATTGAAACATTTTCGTATGATGGGGGGGATTCAAACTGCTCTTTTATGTGTCTCTTACTTGTTCTTGTTCTTGCTGTTGCTGTTGTTGGTGCTGCTGCTGGTTGGTTTGGTTCGGTTCGGTTCGGTTTTTTTGGTTTTGTTTGGTTGGGTTTTTTGGTTTTTGTGTGTCGTTAAATGAACAATGAACCGCAATTGAGGTCACACAAATAAACCGAACAAACAACAAATACAACAATTGTTGTGCAATTCAAATATTCCTTCATTTATTTGGCAACAACATACACAGATACACAGATACATAACATACAGATACACATACACATACACATAAAGATACACATACATATATTAATAAATGTAAATTGCTTTCTTGCTTGCAGCGCCCACAAATTGCACATTTCCGGCTAGATGGGAGGGCTCCTGGTTCCTATCGGGCTATCAGCAATCTATACACATCAAGGGATCACAGTTTAGCTATCGCGGCAGGTGTGCGGCCTCCGATGGTAACAAATATCTGATTGTCGATGAGTAAGTACCAACAACATGAATAATCCTTACTACTACTACCATAACAACCTACCTACCTACCTACAAGAACAATATAACCTATCTCAAACTGAAAATCGAAACATTGGCTTGGCAAAATACAACTAGAATGTGAATGCAAAGATAAATCATGATAATCAACATGATGAAGATGTTAAAGAATGAACAAAGAACAAAAAAAAACATAAAAAACGAGGAGCACCAGATAAAAGAACAAGCAATAGCAGGGAGCTGGCTGTACAAGTGTCAGAAGTGTACTTGTACTTGTACTTTGGCTTCCCCCTTTTACAATTTTTTTTTATGTTATTTTGAACCATTTGACTTTTGAGTGTGTTTGCGCCAAGTGCCTATATAATTGAATAAGTTTTCGTTTTGTCAAACTGAACTGAAGAAGAAGAAGCAAGTGCGCCTGTTACCTGTGTCTATATCTGTGTTGGCCTGTGTGTTGGCCATAAACTGTACGCTGCGGAACGGTAAGAACCCAAAAACCAAATAACTCAAACCACTCTAGCAGCTAAATGCAGCAGGCATCAGGCATCAGAAAGCAGACATCAGACACCAGACAGCCGACAGCAGTTGTAACCCCATTAAAGAACGAAAACGTTCAAAACGCTGTGCTGCAACGTTTGTAGTAGTTGGCCAATAACTGAGCGCCATTTGGCTTTCAAACACACAAACACACACACTTACCCAGAGCAGAGGCATTGACATAATATATATATATATATATATATATGTATAACACATAGTTAGATACTAGGCAAAAAAAAAAAAAAAACCTGTCGTTCAGAGCATTCTTCGTTCTCCCAACATCTGCTCTTAACTTTTGCTATGGAAACGAGTTTACGAGTTTCCCTACGCCTGTTTTTGCCTCTCTCTCTCTCTCTCTCTCTCGCTCTTTCCTTCACTCTGTGTGTGTGTTTTTGTTGTTAGTTCATTTCAATGCCTAAGCCAAGAGTACTCCATAGTCCAAGTCAAAAACTAGCCAATCTACCTATATATATATATCTCCTTTTTTTCTTCTCTTGTGTAAATGCTCTAAAGAAGTAAAAAACTAAATCATACAACTTTTTTCTATAGGTTTAAAGGAAAGGTGTGCCACCAACGTGTGCAACTTTCTAAACTTTTTAACTATGCATCTCTTTTTTGTATTATATTTACAATCTTTGCTTTTTGTACAATACAAATTCGAAACTACAAATTTGTTCCTGTTTTGTTTTTGAATGTTTCTTAAACATATAAAACATGATTATGGGCTGCTATATAATTTTGATTTTGACCCTTGTTTTTTTTTGCCATGTTTCCATTTTTACATATAATATCTAACCATAACTATATATATAAGAAATATTACTATGCCTAAGCAACCAAAGTCATGCTATTTTTTTTTAAGTTGTAGCTGAAATGTGTATATTTAAAGAACTATTATTTTTGAAACAAGAAAATACTGAATAGATGTGCTCTTGTTTTTTACATCTAACGGTTTTTCTTGATTAAGTATTTTTGTCGTGTTTTTCAATTTATTTTTTATCTAAATAATATTTATTCGTAACATATTGAATATATATAAAATCTAATTTAAGTAATCGTACTACAAAATATGATCGTATGTGCCATTTACCAACTAGGAAACTAACAAAAAACCAAAAAAATGACCCCAAATACATTTTGCATAACCTCTGAAAAACAAAAAAAAAAACCAAAACATAAACATAAAATACCAAAAAAAAAAAAAACATCAATTTTGATTTTGAAAATGTTTCAATTGAATTATTACCAATTCTTTTGTTTTAACATCACTTTTCAACAACAAATATATATATTTTGTTAACATTTTCAGTTATTAAGTGTACGTCCTTTCAGTTTGTTGTTATATAATCATTTTTCCGTTCACAACAATATAACGAAATATATCTCTATATAGCTTTCAATTGAACAAACCAAAAATAAATGTAGCCAATTTTGGAACTGGGTTGGCTTCAAAAAAAAACAAACATAAACTCTAAAACAAACACACCTTCCATACTATATCAAAACTATCTATTATATCCAACCAGCATCCATTTTGGTCCACATACAATAGATTATACTTTATCTATACTCCAAACTAAACTCTACATGTTGCTTCAGTTTTTTTCTTTCTCTTGGGATCACTGTAGGCGGGCGTTGCACCACTATGTATTGAAAAAAATAAAAAAAATCAAATTGAATACATTTCATTCATCCCATATATATACCAAACAATATATGAACATGAATTTCCAACTAAAGTTAAGCCAACTTAACACTTATTGTTTTTTGTGTTGATACCAAAAAGTTTTTTTTGCCAACAAAAAACCCGATAACAAGCACAAGCCAAAACAACATACAACTAAAACTTGAATACGAAACACCAATACTAAAACCAACTAATAACATATATACTATATACAACTACTACAATCCTAAGAAAACAAAAAACAAATACCAAAAAAACCAAACAAAACCAAAAAAATCAATATTTATATTTATATACATAAAATACAAAACTTTTCGTTGCAACCAAAAACTTTTTTAGGAAAGGATGTCATCGTTGCCTGGTTATCTATGAGAAGCATAAGAATGTGCTCCAGTATAAAGAAAGTGAGTGCGAAGGTGATAGTATGTATATGCATCAGTCGAATCCATCTGCACTGGCGATGCGTAGCTCTATAAAACAAAGTGATCATAGGGGGGGAGCTCATCCCAATACGAACGGGCATTCAAGACTATCATCATCGGATCAGTACATAATGAGATCCAATGACGATATGAATGATTGTAAGCATTAACTTTATATTTTATTTATTACTTCTCTCTCTATAAACTTAAGCAAAAATAAAATACAAAAGACCTCTTATCTCTAAAAAAAAAAAAAAAAACCAAAACTCGCTATCTCAAAATACCAGTTATTATTTTGGTTTTTCTTTTTCTATTTTCATTAATTTTTCACCTCTTAAACATTTTGATCTCTCTCTCTACTCTCCTCAGTTAATAACCAACATAACTAACATAACCTTATGATTTAATCGCATTTCTTAACTTAAATCATTTTACTTTAAACCCAGCTTTTCGTTTCATTAAAAACAAATATACAAAAGTTTTTTTTTTGCATTCGAAAGGCTGACCACAAAAAAAAAAAGAAGTGAAGAAAAAAAGAACACATAAACTGAAGGATTCTCTAAATATATAAAAATATATATATTTTATTTTAGTATTTTAAAAAAGTATTGTTGATTTTGATATAATTTCTTCAATTATATTGAGTTTTTCTTTATATTTTAGTATTATTTATCATATTCTTTTCTTGCAATAATTTAGTTAATTTTTTGTTTTTTGAAAAAAATAAATATCAAAACCAAACCAAACTTGTAAATAGTCTCAAAAACAAACAAAATACTCTGCATACGAAAAAAACAAAAAAAAAAAAAAAAATAAATTTTATAAATTGATATATCAAAATTCTCTCCCCGTTTACGTTTGTCACATGGCAAGGGTCCTCTCTTTCTCTCTCTTTTTACAATAAAAAAACAATAAAAACCAAACGAAAACAAATTAAATAATATTATATAATAAATATAAATTAATATAATGTATATATATATAACTAAAAAACAATCAAAAACAATTACATACGAACTGTATCTGTATATTTTTCTCAACATACTCACACGTTGCAATTTATCCAAACGATACAATTAACAACAACAACTATCCATATATATACTATATATCTCAACTATTTATCGTTAGTGTCAATCCAATTAAGCTACTTAGTTGCGATTCTGAAACGTATTAGCGGATTAGCAGTTTAACCCGTCCCAACAGAACCAAACTAAAAACAATCTAAATTCACGCAATAAAAGCTAAAAACCATTTTAAGATAAACGCAAAAGCAAGCTAACAAAAAAAAATCGAAACGCGAAACCTGCCTGAAAAGAAAAAAAAAACCAACTATAACCAACTTAAGTTAAACAAATCTTTGGTTTTGTCTTCATTTTCTGCTTGGTTTCTGTTTTACATTTCGTTTTTAGTTTCACTTTATCTGTAAATAATTACAAAAATTTTAAAACCAATCCAAAAAAAAAATGTGTAAATATATTAAAAACATTTTCTTAACGAATCAAATTCTTTGTTCTGAATATATTTTTTAACAAAACATTTACATATATATCTATATATATATATAGATTTGCAAACTCTATTCAATAATTATATGATATGTATATATTTCTTTTTTTTTTTTCATTTTAATTTTTACTTTAACTTTAAATTTTTTCAAACAAAAACTTTCCAAACTACAACAACAACAACAGCAAACAACAACGACAACAACAACGAATACGAATCGATTTCAATTCAGCATTTTCAAATATGTACAAAATTTGATATATTCATTTTAATTTTCCGTTACTATTTCTAACTGTGTGTGTGTGTGTGCGAGTGTGTGTGTATTTGTATGCCTTGTACAAAAAGCGAAACATGTGAAAAGTTTTAGAATATATATACTATATATATATGTGTATATATGTATGTTATAACAATCCAAAGTGCACACATTGAACAAACGAACACGAATAAAAAAGTGAACATTGATTGGATTTATGGAAATTTTGCATTTGAAAATGTTTTGTAATCAAAAAAAAAAAAAAAAAAACGAGGAAACTTTTTTCTATTATTATTTATTTGAAAAGCTGTCCATCTGCTCAGCACAGACATTGTTGTAAATTGAGCGTTATACAAAATATATTTTTTGTATACTTATTGTATATACATATATATATAACAGAACCATTAAACGCACCTTCAAAACAACCCAAAAAAAAAAAAAATACCATTTGTATATATATATATAAATAATTGTATTTACTCGTACATAGAGCTTTATACGTAAAACCCTTAAGCAAATTTGTATATTTTGCTGCTCTGTCGACTCATTTGTAAATAAAAACTCATCCAAATCTCATGATAAACAATTCAAAAATATCAACATAGAACTTTTTCCTTCAACTATGGACACAGTCACAGTCAGAGAGCATCAATGAGAGCACCATTTTTAATCACCAAATACTCTAATTTATATTATGCTTCAACGCGTAGTCATCAATATCAATATCAATATCAACTGGCGCAGTCTAGAAATTCGATATAGTTTACACACACACACACACACACACGCTCACAAACACACACTCACACACACTTACAGTATTTTTCTTTCACAATTCTCTTGTCTTACTGTAAAATTCCATCATTCTCTCATCTTACAGAAAGTTTACTTTCTCAAGAAATAATAACTCGCAAAAATATATATATGAAAATATAAATATGTATTTACTTTATTGCATACATATACATAATAATAATAACAATAATAAATATTCTGCGGTCCAAACGAATCTCCCATTTCTTTTTTTTTTTTTTTGTTTTTATTTTTTTACTTCTGTTCTGTAAAGTTCAGCAATTATTTGCACATTCAGCGAAATTTTCTGTTGGTCGCTAACCGATTCACAATTTATTTCTTTCTTTTGTGTTTTTTTCTTTTTCTTTTTCATTTTGTTTTTCTTTTTCGTTTTCCAATTGTCGCTCGAACATGATTTATTTATAAGTCCTTCACGCAATGGCACCAACAAACCCAAAAATATATAAAATGCTGCGAAAACCAGAAACAGAAACAGAAACCGAAATCGAAACCCCAGACTCTGAAACATCTCATGTGTAAGTCCACATATGTATATGTGTGTGTGTGTGTTATTTTGGGGGAAAAAAAGACTGTACATTTAATTTTTAAAACGAATATTCACTAAATGAAAAGCCAGCTCCTCTACGCCCATAAAACACTTGACGTGTGCATAAGATACCCTGTTTGGCAGTAACTTATTTTTTAAAAGGGGAACATGATTTATGCCAGATATGTGATATGATATGATATATGTTTCAAAATGAGTATGTGACAAATCTTGTATTTATTTTTTAAGAATTGAGTTTGAAAAGTTAAAGGAAGTTTTAAATGAGTTCAGCTTAAAGAAGGACAAAAATTGTTTCAGGAATTTTCCATTAGATCTTTAGAGACATAGTTTTAAAATCATTGAATATGACATTAATTTTATTATGTGTAAATTATTAAGATCAATGATGTTTAAATTCTAACTTTTGACCTTAGCGAAAAACTATTTCAGGGTTCTAAGTCAACACTTAATAAAAGTTATGTGACATACTTAAAGGCATTGTCTTGAGTACTTTTTTGAAGAAGTTTACTAACATTGAGTACCCCAATTATTTACTAGAGTGGAAAACATTGATTTCTTATACATATATAGGTCATCTTTTTAGTCGTGCTCAATGATTTCAACAAATCTTTCGTTTGCATTGTGTGTGCGTAGCACGGGGTGTGATGGATGGCGGGTGACGGGTATCTGGAAAATCTTTCACTGTCTCTCAATCTGTGAAATTTGTGTGTAAATAGTTTTAGCCAAGCAATCCCTTTGAGTGCAGTGCATTGCAAGAGAGAAGTGCTACAGAAATATATATATATAGAATAAGTGTATATGCAAAGAGCAAGTCTGCGTCTTGTCCGGTGATGGCTTATAAGTTATATATATACTGTATGCTATTTATATATATATTTATATATATTTTATACATAGAATAAAGCCCAACTAGTTCAGTGGTTAATTGCTGTAATCCGCTTACTAGTCATGTCAAGAGTGCTGAAGTTTTCGCTTGTCTCCACGGCACCCACTAGACAAGGTACACCCATACACACACCCTTACACACACACACACACACACTCAGTATGTATGCAATTATAGCCAACTAATTGTATGGGCTAAGACCATAATTGCATACGTTGAAGAAGTATTGCGCACTGCCACACATAATGCAACACCAGCAACAGCAATGGAAACATCTCTAGCTTCTACTCTTTGGGGCCAAGTACTATGTTGTGTTGTACGCTCCTCTTGTCTCTCGAGTTAGACATGGTTGTGTTTGGAGAGGAGAGACCATGAGACAAGCCACAAACAACAACAACAAGAACACACGCTTAGAAATGTAAATTCATTATTTATTATTTGTTTGCCTCAATAGAAATCAAATTAGTTTAAGTGGTGCCCCAGAAGCACCAGCACCAGCACCAGAAACACCAACAACTTCCAGACCAGACCAGACCCCCCTCCTCCTCCCCTCCCCCCCAGTGTCTCTCTCTCTATCTCTAACTTGCTGTTCGACCTGGGTTTTCTCTAGTATGAATCGATTTGAAAAGCGCCAAGTCATGAATAAACCTCTACCCTATCACCCCATTTTATACGCTCAGTGTTCCAATTTAATATATATAAGTTGGACTAACCAACTGAATAACTGACTAAATGTCTGACTGACTGAATGAGTGAATGACGGACTGACGGACTGACTTTGGTTTTGCTGCTGCTGCTTGTGTGTTTTTTTGATTTGATTTTGTTTAAATATTAAACGAGAGAGTTTTAGATCTCATTTATAAACCAAAAATGAGGTGGTGGCAAGTGAAGGGGGGTGACTGGGCGAAGGGCGATGGGAAACCAGGGGAGAGGGGGTAGAGCGGTTGGTGTAGGGCTGTTTATTTTGATTAGCAGTCCGTAAAACAATCGCTTTCAATAGCACAATGGCATTATTAGGTTTATGTCATTATTTGTTCGCATTGACTATCGCATACATGCAATGTGTGTATGTGTGTGTGTGTGTGTGTTTGATATGCATATGTGTGTGATGTAAGTGTGTGTATGTGTGTGTGTGCTTATGCCTATAGGCATGAGTGCGTTTTGATTAAAAGAGCAGCTTACAATATTCAAAACTCTATGCAAACACAATCCACACAAACTAATCGCACACATACAGACACACCCTACACACACACAAACACACGCACACACATACTTGCACACTCTGTCGTTACACATTAAATGTGCAATAATTGAATTTTGTTTTTAGGCCCAAGACAAAGGTTAATTGTAGCCTGGCCATGGCAAGCCAGAGCTTGGCAACAATTTCAATTATATCCAAAGCTTGCCAAGGAAGGATTTGTAACTAAATTCTCTATCATTTTACCGCCCCTAACACACACACACACACACACACACACATACACATATATCTCAATCATAACAAAACAGGTCTCTCATACTAAGTTGAAGTGAAGTTCTACTTGTACTGAAATTTGACACTCAATTGTTTGTGGACCCATTGAACTGTTATTCAAGTTTTGAATATCAAAAGGATTGTTATGTAAAGGTGTTTTTTGTGTTGTGTGTGTGAGTGTGTATGGGAGATAATGAATATCTATTAAATCTATTATTGATTATGATAATAGCCAATGAGTAAAGTTATTTAAGAGAACAAAGAAATCGTTTGGGTTGGACAATTGATGAGCTTGAAGTAATTATTTCTGGTGAAGGCTTTAATTAATTGAATAAATGAGTGGAAAATTATACAGAATAATCAGAAAAGTAAGCAATTTGTGCAAGAATTTTATACTTTATTCAAGAATTTAAGAAAATAATTGAATGAAAACCACAAGAAAATGTTTTTTCTAAGAAGCAATACTTCCTTTTCAAGCTATCACTATGTAAAAACAAGTCATTTACACACAAATTAAGTCCTTAAAACATGAAATTCGACTTTTACGATAAAGGCAAAACCAAACAACAACAACAAAGCAAAAACCCCAAAAACACTTCAATCCATTAAATCCAAATGGTTATACTTTCCATAAGCTAAATGCGTGTGTCTATCATTAACTGTATTTAACTACTTAGTAGTTATAGGTTTTCGCTTCCATGCCACATACACACACACACACTGCCACTGCCACTGCCACACGCTGCCATGTTGCCACAAACTACACACTTCACATAATGGAGCCAAGTGTAGCGCCTTCCCGAAACTCATTTTATGTGTATTTTTGGCCTTTTTTGGCTTGGCTTCTTTCGCATAATATTTTTTGGGTGTTTTCTTCGTTTTTGTAGCACAGCATCTTGCGTTGCGTTGCGTGGCAGCTGCGATTGTGAGACGATGATGGTTTTTGGTGGAGTTGTTGTTGTTGTTGTTGCTGTTGCTGGTGTGTTTTTCTTTTTTTACCCCACTATTTGCATAGCAATTTCATGATACACCACTCGAGAGAGCGTTGAAAGTGATGGCAAGCGGTGAGGCGGGCGGGCGGGCGGACGGTGAGGCATGCACTGCGGGCATTCAATGAAGGACATTCTAGAGTGCGGGGTGAAGTGGGTTGGGGGGTGGTCTGGGCGTGGGTGCGGGTGCGGGTGGTAAAACGCGGCCACATTTTAATTGCTATGCAGCAACAGCAACAGCAGTGGCAGCAACAGCAGCAGCCGTCGCGGCGGGTAAAGAAGAGTAGTGCAGAAATGTAGGCAGCATAAAAAATAATTAAAATAATTAAGCGAAAAACTGCGCTACCGTATTGCCACGCCCACAACCAACACCAACAGCACCAGCACCACGGAACCAACAACATTTAACATCGCGCTGTGTCTACCTGGAACTGTTTTAATAATAATATGTTTTTTCTTTCTTCGTTCACTTTTCTTTTCAATGCATTATTATATCTTTTTTTGTTTCTCAACTTTTTTGCATTTGCAATTTAATTTGGTGCAAAACTCTTTTCTTTTCTTTTCTTTTGTTCGACGCGTTGTTCTTTCGGATTTTTATGTATTCGATTGTAACAAAGCAGCTTTTGGGCCAATATTTTGCGTTGTTGTTGTTGGTTCACCGACGAGACGAGGCGAGGCGAGGCGAGACGAGTCGAGTAGGTTATATTTAAATTTAATCAAATGTCTGTAATAATGTTTACCATGCCCAACACTTTACGCATTGAAGGTGTGTGTGTGTGTGTGGGAGTGTGTGAATGTGTGTGTGTGAGTGTGTGGCACAACCTGCTTCTGGTACGTTGACTGTGTGTAATTTGTGTGGCCGCCGCAGCAGCAAAACGAACACAGGTCAGGACGGACAACAGCAACAGCAACACCAACAACAAACCCCGAAACAGCCAATTTTATTTTATTTTATATAGTTTTTGGCATTTTGTGTTGGGTTTGGTTTGGTTTGGGTGTGGGGGAAAAAAGGGTCGTTCCTCCTTTCTCTGCGTGTGTCGGTACAGTTTTCGCATACTATATATACGTATATATTGTGCATATTTACCTGGGGGAACCCCAATGGAACCAACGACCGAGTTTTTATATGGAGTTGCTCCGTGTGTTGTTGCCCGTCGCGTGTTGTGTTTGCGCCCGGGGTGTCAACCAATTTCGCGTGTCTTTCTCTTTCTACCCAAAAAAAAAAAAACAGAAAGGAGAAAAAAAAAAAGGAGTTGTTTTTGTTGGCGCTGTTGTGTGTGTGTGTGTGGGTATTATATACACATACATATATATATATATAAACTATATATTTTCACATTGCCATTTCATTTCAATTCATTTCATTTATTTATGCAATATTTTATGTGCTCTCATTCAGTTATTTTTTTTTTTTTTGTTTGTTGTCGTTTCGGTATTTCTATTTTGTTAATTTGTTGTCGCTCGTTTCCGTTGTCAATTTTTGTTCTGTACATATTGTATATATATATATATATATATATATGTATATATGTATGTATATAGACAAGTTGTGCCATAAACCTTATTCATATTAATTTGATTTGCTTTACGTTTGCGTTTTTTTTGGGTTTATGATGATTTTTTTATGTTTTGTTTTTTGGGTCTTTTCGAATGTTTTCCTTGACTCAAAGGATATTTTGTACAGAAATCCAAACGCATAAATCAATTGTGTATTATAATAAAAAAAAAATCAAAGAATATTACAACTACTTAACAACCACTTACAAAAAACCAACTAACTACAACAACAACAAGAACAACACACAGCTGTAAATATATAAAGACTCCTTCCTCCATATCTCTTGTACAGATATATACATATATTTATTGTGTTTGTTTGTTTGTTCGTTTGTTGATACTTCTTTATATATATATTCTTTTATGTTTTGAATCATTTTTGAAAAAAAATATAAGAAAAACTGTTGTTTGTTGTCATCATCTCACAATTTGAAGCGCTTCGATTGACTTTTTTGTTTTTGAAAAAAATACCTTAACAAAAAATAACTCTTTGTACATGATTATTATAATTATTAATGTTTATAATTAAACCACTGCTAACAAAATATAAAATATCATCATCATCATCATCATCATTACGTGAAATCATCGCCTCAATTTTTGTACAGTTTTCTCTCTCTCTCTCTATCTCTCTATCTATTTCTCTCTTCAGCGAGTGGAAATTTTGAACGAAAGTTTCGGCAAATGAACGAAATGTGAAATATGATTTCCGGAATGGGTCAAATTTGCATGTTCCTTAGTAAAAAAAAATTATTTCTTTTTTTCTATTACTTATCTAACAACATCTAGTATGGTGTTCCGATCTGATTGAACTGATTAAACACTATGTAAATATGTAGATATATATGTTCTTATAATATACTTTTAAAAACAAAAAATCGGATTGCCTTGACCTGACCCGCTTCTTTGGAAATCATATTGCAAAACAAAACCTTTATTATAACGGTTTTATTTTCGTTTTGTTATTCGGGTTTCTTTTACGTTTGTCCGCTCCCAAAACTCCTTCACAAATGTTCCTAAATATTTTTTTTTAAATTTTTTCTTTTCTTCATTTGTCACTTAAGATTCTGTTTTTCTTTTCATTTTAACGAATCTCGAAACACATTTTGTATAATAAAAGAAATATGCTCATAAATTTAATTTTAGTTAACTCTCTGTCAACGCTTTATTTTCTCCGATTTGGAAGTACCCCGAAAAAGAAAAATTCAAGGATTTCAGCTAAATTGTTAAAAAAAAAAATAAACAACAAATAAATAAATCAACATATTTTTGTTTCTCTATCTTTTGCTGTGCGCCTTTGCACAAATCAAATAAAAAACCTAAAAAAAAGCGAAAAAATATGACAAAAACTACCAGAAAAAGCAAATTATATATTGTTATTATATAACAATATGATATATATATATATTTTGTATACATATTGTACATGATGATAAAAAAATGTTGGGATGGGCTGCCCGGTGACCGCTAGTATAAATGTCTCTCTCTCTATTTGTCTCTCTCTCATTTATCAATTACTTGTTGTACTTTCTTCTTACTACATTCTAACCTAACCTAACCTAAAAAAAACTACTCCCTACTACTATTTAACTACTACTACTCCCAACTACTATTTGTACTTCTACTACTACTAAAACTACTATTCGCTCTATGAGTTTACACTTTTTTCTAATCCCAACTACCTTTCCTCCCCCATCCACCCTCCGTGTTGTTGTTTCTCCTTAATATGTATATGTAAACATATGTGTGTGTTGTCCGTGTTTGTACCTTTTAGTTAGTTGATACTGTTCCGTTACGTTACGTTAATCACTGTTGTTTTAATTTATTATTATGTTTTGTAACGTTAATTTGGTATATTTTTTGTTTTTGTGTTGTTTTTCTCACATGTGTACATAATACCAAATTGTGTGTTTGTATGTATGTATGTACGTGTGTGTGTGTATGTTCTTGCTATGTAATTAATGTAATATTAACATGAAACTCAACAATTTCTGCTCTCGGTTCTTCATCATTTTTTGAACATTGTCCGTTTTTTTTTCCCGTTTTTTGTTTTTGTTGTGTAATACTCTTAAAAAACTAAACAAATACAACTACTTACTCCTAATTAACTAACTAGATGTGTTGTGCGTCATTTTTCATTCCCGTTACGTTCTAAGTGTTGTTGTGCGTGTGTGTGTGTGTGTCCGCAAACCACAAAAAAAAAAAGATACTCTACATATAAAATATACATAGTTTATTTTTGAATGTCTGTCATGTCGTATTTTTGCCTTGTCATGATATCTACAAAAGCTTCTCAGTTAGTAGTTATTGCTACCAACACACATGAACACACATACGAACACACACACACACCTTGAACACTGAGCCACGCCCTAAACAGCGCCTTGTTATACTACCATTTGCTTTTCATCAAGTGTAGTTGCTACTTAATTACAATCATTACTCATAAAAGGCCACAAGAGCCAGTCCCACACACATACACCCACAACAACAACACACACGCATCGACACACACACACACACACACACACATATGTCCTGCATATATAAATTCTGGCTTATAAAACTTTTGTACATAATTTTTGTGTTTTTGTTTTTCTTTTACACCAATTTTTTTTTTGTTCTTTTGGGTTTATCCAATCAAATTTATTGTGTGTTTTCCAACACTATTCTGTGTGTGCTTGTTTTGTTATTGTATAATTATTAGTTTTTAGTTATTGCCGTAGAGAAATTGCAAAATAAAATAAAAATTTGTTGTGCATATTTTTTGTATTTATGTTTTAATAGCTGTTGAACTGTTTTGTAATACATATTTACAACTATGCCTGTATGTTGGTTTTCTAACCATCTAATATATCTAACTATTATTATTATATAACTGAAACGGATATAAGAAAAAAAAAAACATACCATACAAAATTGCTAAAAAGAGAGGACCCTTTGAACCACAACCACAACAAAAAAAAAAAAATATATCAACGACTATACATTTGCCCAAAATGCAAATCAAAGTACATTTTATAATTATATTTTTTAGCATACGAGTAACTATCCTTAATACTATATAAATTTGATTTGTTTCAAACATTTTTAATACTTTTTTGTTTGGTTTTTTCTTTTATGTTTATGCTTGCCCTAGCAATGAAAAAGCAAAAAAATATAAGTTATACCTAAAACAAAGAATTTTCCTTTGCCTTGTTACTGTACTGTTACTTTCCCTTAGGTTTGGTTTTGATTTGAACAAAGAGAGCCAGAAGGACCATGTGTTCTTTTTTTTTCTTCTCTTTCTCTTAAACGTGTTGTGCCTTTTTCAGTTTCTATATACACCAAAAAACACCCAAAACTAAAGCAATGCAAAACCAACATAAAAAAAAAAATACAAAAAAAAAAATAATATTAATGTTGGGCATTGTCTGAACTGCAAAAAAAAACAAAAAACAAATGCGAAGCAGAAAAAAATACTCTTGTCTTTTTGTTTTAAGTTTTGTGTTTAATGTTAAATGCGCCTCATTTCTTACTCTACTCTCCACTCTCTACTCCATTCTTACTTTAAAACATACATATTTCAACAGAAATTGTTGTTGTTTCTTTCATTTCTTGTGCCGCACTCGAAACTGCTCCACCGTACCCCTCCCACCGCCCACCAAGATGAGCACCCAAGCGACATTTCTGTTTGCTGATTTCAAGTATTCATTTTGCGCAATTTTCTCAGCAGCAACATTCAACGAACCGGGCCACTTAATTAAAGAAATATCTGTGTAATTTAAATGGCATTCTTGATGTTGCATTGCACACTGAGAGAAAGAGAGCGCGCGGTTACGGCGCGACGGGGCAGGGGCAGCTTCAAGTGTGGTTCAGCAAAGAAATATATTTTTTAGACCTTTTTGTAGAATTTGATTTATTTCATTTCAATCCTAAAACAATACTAAACAAAACTTAACAAAAAACCAACCTAAATGTGTTGCTTTCTATCTATCTCTCTAACTCTAACTAAAAACTATCTACTCTGACTATAAAATTTATATCCTAATATTTCCCAAAAAATCAACTCTACTTTCCTACTTTCTATATCAATATATATGTGTCGTGTTTTATTTTTGTTTTATGTATTATGTATTATTATTATTGTTGTGTGCTACCGAAAAGGAGTTTTAGCGATTTGCATTAATTGTATTTTTATGTGTGCTTTTAAAATAATCATGTCCCCCAGACTTTTGCAAGGGCCGTGAGACTTTACAGAATCTCTGCGATCAAATACCGGGCGATGCTCTGCTCTATTCGCTGTTCCGTGAGAGCGCCGAACCGGTCAAGTGTCCGCTAAAGGGTAAGTTTTTTCACATTTTTCTCATCTCTCATACCTCAAACACCTCAATTAAATCTCATTGCAATCTTTGTGCACACAGGTCCCTTCATTTTCACATATAATCGTGGCCATGGTGAATGCAAGTCGCCCGTCTCAAATATTGAGAGCTGCACCGAGGAGAGCCGACTGCTATTAAGTTTTCAGGCCTGTCCCGATGTGCAGGGCACCGAGAGTACGGGTAAGTCAAGCAAATTAGCGACGATTGTGTATGGGATGGATGGATGGGACAAAAAAACAGAGATGAACAACTTTTTATGCGGGATCTACACTGATTACAAACAGCTACTATAAAAGAATTTTGCTCGTTTTGCTCGTTTTTTTTGCCTTTGCAGTTGAGGAATTGACCTGCCTGGCAACGTGGAAAGATGGTAACTCGCGCTATTTGGTGGGACTTGTATCGCATCATCATGCCATTTCGAATGAGGAGCGTTATCGTTGCTTTGTTTACGAGAAAATCTCCTCGCTGATGGGTAAGCAATCTGCCATGCCATGCTATGCCATGCATCCAGTGTATACATGAAACAAACAAACATTGTCTGAGCCTTTTATAACCCTTTTGCAGGCGGTCCCAGCATGCTCAGCTCTAAGGATGCCGAGTATAAGCTGGCACAATCCGGTGACGCCACTTGCAACGGCTTAGACAGCGCCGAGGTAAGGCATCCCCATTCCTCATTCCCTCAAACCAAACAACCAACCAACCACCGTCACCTCCATTAAAGGAGCTTTTCACAAAACATCCTGCCTGCTCCCTTTTTTTTTTGCTCCTTCTTCTATACATATATATATATATATTTTATTTTGTTTTTCCTCTTGTTTTCGCTCAGGTTGGTTCCCGTATTATGTCGTTGAGGAAACCGCCAGCGGCTGAGCGCTGCGATTTTCCCGCCTGGTTCAAGGGCCCCAAACACTGGCATGCACTTATGGGCAATGCCGTCTACAATTATCATTCCAAGTGAGTGGCAACAAGCAGTCGATGCGATGCCTGCCGATGGCGTAAACAGCCAATAAAAACGGTACCAATTTTCTTTCTTATTTTCAACAGCGATGGTTCCGTGCACATTATTAAGCCCAACGGCTATATGGAGACACGTGCGCTCTGCGAACAGATAAACAAACAGACCTCAACCGAAATGATGGCTGTGGTGCACTATACAACCGGCTGGTAAGTAAAAACCCTTCCTCCGAATAAGAAATCAAACCAACATTCAAACCTATTCCTTTCTTTTGCAGCCAATCGGGTTTTATGTGCATGATGTTTTACCGTCGGGATACGCATGTCATTGAAATACAAACGGGCAAGCCGGCAATACGTCTAGAGGATGCCTGTGCACCGGATCACTTTGACTTCAATAAGATGGCCTACATAACGTTATTGGGTATGTCCAACACACACACACACGTACACATTCAAAACATGTCTTCAAAATCCGTTTGGTTTGTTTGAAAATTCACAGCAAGCAATCCGGAACCGCATATTTGTCCCATGGAGGGTCTGTACAATTTGCGTGGTGCTATTGGGCCGCCCTACCTGGTCACGCGCCACAAACGCAATCACAATGGCAAATCGCATCTTGGACATGGACATCATCATCAGCACAGCGATTCAGCTGGCTCAGATTCCGGTTCATTTGGCCACAAGGGGTATACTTTGAACTTTTCTAAAACACACAAACACACATAGACAGAGTTCTTCTACAGTTGGTGTTCTTTATTTGTTACACACAGGCACAGCACACTCAGTTTTCGCAATGCAGAGCGCATGGAGCGCAGCTCCTGGCATGCCAATACACGCGGTCTACCCGTTCGCAGTCGACGCAATGCACCCCCAACAACAGCACAACATGAACAACAAAAGCAACATCAACAGCAGCAGCAACAGCAGCAGCAAGCATTGGTTTTAAGTGGTCTCGGCAGCAACGATACGAGTGTGGGTTTTATTGCCACACGAAGTCGTCGCGATGTTCCGGGCTGTGTGACCAACTACAATGCACAACGACAACTTTGGGTTGGCTGCAGTGCACCCAATGTTATCGATGTAAGCCCACTGTGCAGTGTGGATGGTGAGGAAGGTAAGCATCAGCAGTTGGCTGCGACTTTCGGCAACAATTGCAGCTACGACTAATGCCTCTATTGTTTCCTTTGTGTAGAGTACTCGTGTCATGGGTCTTGGAGTGAGAATAGCACCGTCTATATTATAGCACGGCACAAGGGCACCAAGCACGGCGTCTGCATTAGCTACAGGCCCACGGAGGGCAATGCAGCCAAGCTGGTTGTAGGCGATGCCTGCTATCGGGGCACACAGAAGCCGCCCGATCATCATCTGGTGGCCAATCTATCCGTTTTTGGTAAGTTTTCCTATATATATAGGAAAAACTTTAGCAAACAGTTAATTCGGTATTTTGTTCTTCTTTTGTGCTAGGTAAATGCGGCGAAACGGGCTCGAGTGCCAGTACCGAACATTTGGCGAACTGGCTGCTCTTGTTGGCCATGTTAACGTGGCTAACACTGCAAAGTTGAGTTTTCGCACCACAACCAAATTCCCAATCCCAATATGATAAACATGTATACAAGACACACATTTAAGACTTTATTGTACATTTGTAAGGAGGCAAAAGCAATTTCAATATGTTTTGCTGTATATAACTAATTTGTTTATATTATTTTATTTTTTTTTAAATGTATTTTAATCTACACAAATTTGTTTTGTTTAGTTCTAAGTGCTGATATATATTATGAAACGATATAAAGAAGAAACAAAAACGAAAACAATATTCAATGAAAATGAAACAAAAAATGGTTTGCAATAAAGCCTTAGATCAAGCGCTGTTTTTGTATTAGGCCTAGTAAAACGCGTCTATTTGCTAAAAGTAGCGCTGAAAAAAAATTTAAATAAATATATATATATATGCAACAAGAAAATGCTATTTATTTATATGTAATATTATTATGCAAAAACGAAAAACGAAATATTAAAAAGCGCAGCAACAAATAACAAGAACTACATATACGAATAGAAGCTAAAAGCTTATAATTCTGTATGCTAAATAGTGTTCGATGCATTTATTTTTCTATATCATTTCCAAAATGTTTCCTACAACAAAAGTACACACGCAACAACAACAAGAAAAAAAAAACGACATTATTACTAAGAAGATGAGAAGTAAACCAAGAACTTTCTAGCAACTACGTATGTGTATGATAAAAAAAAAGTTTTAATTAATTTTTGTATTGTTTTCAAATTGTACAAAAAAAAAGATAAAGACACACACACACACACACACATGTATTTAGATGTACATACAGTGCAAAAAAGGATTACAGACTAAGCATATAATATACATACAATTAAAAAAAACATACTTATAGAGTTATACATATAATAATAATACAATTTTGCATAGGATCACATTGGTTTCATAATACATAATTAATACCTTGCAAAATATACATAAACGAAAACACATGCATAGACTTATATATAATATATAATGATTCATTATAGCTACAGACATATAGCGCAAGCATAAGACAGAAAAGTAAACTGAAGCATTCGAACTTCAAAAAAAAACTTTAATAAGTAGCAGCACTCACGTTCATAATCAATCAACTAATTTCTAAAAAAAAAAAAAAACAAAAATAAAACACACACAAAGACAACAATGAATCAGCAAGAAATGCTAAAAATAATTAGAGTGTTTAAGGCAATTAAGCGGTGATATAGGTCTAGAATAAACAAAACAACTGTATAAAAAAGAAAGCTCTTATGTAAGGCGCAACAACAGCATACAACAACAAGAAGCAGACAGGCATTGAAGCTAACAGATAGAAAGAAAAAGAAGATTGTATCCAAAGGATTTCAGAAACTAGCATTTTTCCCCTCGATAATATAGCGTTTAAACAAACACACAAACAATTTTTGTCCTAATTGAAAAGTAAAAAAAATGAATAATGAAAAATTAAATAATAAAAATGGAAAACCTAACGCGGTTTATAAAGTAACTAAAAAATTCCGAAACCTCTTCAAGGTGCATACATAAATAACTAGTCAAAATTTATAAGGCGTTCCACAAAATAAAACACAACAAAAATTGAGTAAGAAACAAAACAAAATCCATGTAAATAGCGAATGTTTTGCGAATTGATTCCAACACATACACACACACACAAAATTCAAATTGTACGCGGTGTATACATATGTAACTAAATTGCTAGTTAGCTAAAAGTATTTAGCAAGTGAAAAGTAAAAATATAACTACATACTATACATTAGGCGAAACGCTGGGAGAGCATACAAAAGTGGGCTAAGTTACTTTATAAGCACTACGTATATATATTTAAAATATATATAAAACTTCAACTGAAGAAACAGCCGACATACATAAGTAGTTAGTGGAGAGTGCGTTACACAAACACAAAGACAAAGAACAAACCGAATGCAAATCACTTCAATTCATTGAATTACACCTTTCCCTTCCCCCCATTCCTAACACATTCAAGCCATAGCAAATGATAATGAAAGGCACTCGATTGAGCTCCACTCCCGCTCCCAGGACATGACAAATCAATAAATAGCAATATGGTATTATATGGTTATATATGGCACTAGCAGTCGTTGGAGCGCAATAACTAAATATGCAAACATATTTTTGAGTGTACCTATCACATAAGTATTTCAATTTGTTGTCAGCTTTTACTAAGTAAACACAAACAAAAAAGTATGTAATTAACATTGAAGACAAACAAAAAAAGACAAAAACTAACAATTTAAGTGAAACTGCAAAAATCAATGAACACGTTTTAAGCGCAAACCCAATCCGAAATCTAATCCATTTTTCCTGCTCTTCATAATTGGTTAACGCTTAGCTGTTTATGTTTTGCAATTGTTATACTAAAACACTTTACAATTGTGGTCCAACTAATTCCCGCCACTATTTTTCCCAATCTTTTTCGTTCTGTTTTATCGATGTTCCACAAACAAAAAAGGTCTCCACGAATGTATTCGATGTTTCTAAAAACTACATAAAATATAAAACAAAAACAAAATAATATAATATTGCAAAATAGCATAAATATTTTTGTAAATAGTTCCAAATGCAATGCTTGAATTTTTATCCAAATTTTTTGTGTATTTTTATGGCCTGTAACTGCAAATTCTTGTGTAAACTGAGGCCATGCCCCTATCCCCCCACATACACTCACAATTAGCAGGCGCAATTTGGCCCCGTGGACTTCAATTTGAATGTGAACGCTAAGCATTTAGTATTAAGTAATTTTTATATTCAAAAAATGAAAAGTGAAAGAAAAACAAAGAAAAAGATTTTATAAATCATTTTAATTGTCTATTTTAAAGCAAAAGTGCAAGACACAGAAATAAGTAACGCAAATTAATTTAGTTGATGTGTGTGAAAAATTTCTGAAATTTTTGTCAATAATTAAATGTTTTTTGAGTCCTATGTTCATAAATTAATTGTTTCAGTTTTTTAAGCAAAATATAAATAAAAATACAAACTAATTACAAATATAACTACACAAAATTGTTTTTACTTACTTTTTATACCCTTAACCCATGAAATTGGTAAAAAAGGGTATAATGGTTTTGTGCAAATGTATGTAACAGGGAGAAGGAGGCTTCTCCGACCCCATAAAGTATATATATTCTTGATCAGCAGTCGATATAGCCATGTCCTTCCGTCTGTTAAATTATTGCTACTGCTGCAGCGGCAGTTTTTTTTTCTGCTCGTTTTACCAAAATACAGTTGATTCGGGACTGCAGATACCAGGTGCACAGAGTGCGCAACAAGTAGTTGAGAAAATATAACATATGGTATACTTTTAGGCTGACCCTAATTTAGTTTTAGCAGCTGCTATTTCTGTTCGCCTGGTATTTGCACTCATAACAGCAACATTGTTGATGTTGAATTAATGCTACTGTTGCAGCGGCAGTATTTTTATACCCTTCTCCGACCCCATTAGGTATATATATTCTTGATCAGCATCAACAGCTGAGTCAATATAGCCATGTTCATATGTCTGTCTGTCCGTCCGTCTGTATGTATGAAAAAATCTTGAAAATCGAAAACTTGTAAATGGGGATTGAAACTATTAGCAAAATAATGAACATCTGTGAAATTTGTATTAAAATCGGTTCAGCAACACCGGAGATATGAAACCATCAAGCATTGGTACAGCGGTACACGTACAAATGAGTGTGTCTGTCAGCCCGACCGTCTTATCGTCTGTATGATCAAGGGTTAAGGGTATCTTCTAGTCGATTACTCGACTTGTTTGGTATCTGAAAAGTACATAACTCTCAAAAAAACTACAAGTGAAAACTTAATTTTTCTGCTTACAAAGTTTATTTCCAAAAATATTGGTTTTAAAACTGTATTTATTTTATTTAATGAAAGTGGTATCTGGTGCAGCAAGTGACATCGCGGTAAGATCTTCCTTCTAGAATAAGTTCCTGGTACAGGTGGATAATCATCTCAAGCCATCAAAGCATGAAGTTCTTCTTCTAGTTCTTCTCAGATATCAGCAGTCAAGGAAACATCTTCGGAGTTGTTGTTGTATGTAAATTGAAATATTTTTTCTCTTTGGTCATATATTTGGTGGATGAGGTTTTTTTGTCTAAATCTTTATTTATTTTTATAGGAGTAATGCATCTAAAACCTCACCCGAAAATAAGATGCATTTAATAGGTCGTACGACGTTTTGGAGATGGGACAGAAGTTTGTTGATGATACATAGAGATGCATATCAAAATATACGTATGTTTATGTATCCATAATTGAAAGTTTGTAATTTGTTTTAAGAAAAATTCGAGTAATAATCGAGTAATAAACATAAAAATGTATAATAACTTTTATACAGAATGGATTAAGTAACAAAGATAGGAATTTCTGCCCTTAGTTTCCGGTTTGATAGTTGTTTCCGTTGAATAATTGTTAAAAAAAAGTACAACATAAAAAAATATTCTTGTGTTTTGTATTATTAGTAATTAAATAATAAAAAAAAAACAGGTTTTTTGGAAATTACAAAAATGTTCAAAAACAATAAAATGATATTTATTGGACAAAGTTAATTTTGATCAAATTATAAGTAGGGTCATGTTAAATATTAAAAGTTAATTTAAACTTTTAATATTTAAGTACACCTAATTATAATGTTTTTAAAACAATAGCATATGGGCTATTTACTTTTTTGCTTTTATTGAAGTCAAAAAGCTAAGGTTCTAAAATATATATATATTTATACAACAGAACATGAAATATGTAATAAGACTATTCAATCAAAATATTAAAAGTTTTAGTAGAACAAACAATAATAAAAGTAAACCAATATTATATTCAATTTTTCATAATCTAATTGTCTTGTATCATACTTCTAATCGTGTTTGTTTTAAGTAGTTTTAGAAGGGATTTATAGTTTCTCATATATCGACGCAACTGTTTCATTACCAAATTATCTTGGATCATACACTCTTATTACTGTACCGTTAACCATATCATATTCTGTGTCTTAAGAAGTTTTCGAAGGGATTTGTATTCTTATATATATTAACTGAATAGTTTCATTACCAAATTGTCCTGTATCATACCCATAATACTGTTTTAAGTTTCAAGAAGTTTTCAAGGGATTTGTATTTACTCATATATCGACGCAATTGTTTCATAACCAAATTATCTTGTACCATACCTCTAATCGTATTTTGTGTTTCAAGGAGTCCGAAGGGACTTGTAGTTTATCATATATCGTAGCAATTGTTTTTTAACCAAATTACCATACCTCTAACCATGTTTATATTTTAAGAAGTTTTCGAAGGGATTTATAGTTTCTCATATATCGCCGCAATTGTTTCATAACCTAATTGTCTTGTATCATACCCCTAATAGTGTTTTAAGTTTCAAAAAGTTTTCGAAGGGAATTGTGTTTTCTCATATATCGACGCTATTGTTTCATAACCAAATTATCTTGTACCATACACTCTTATTACTGTACCATAAACCATATCATATTCTGTGTTTTAAGAAGTTTTCGAAGGGATTTGTATTCTTATATATATTAACTGAATAGTTTCATTACCAAATTGTCCTGTATCATACCCATAATACTGTTTTAAGTTTCAAGAAGTTTTCAAGGGATTTGTATTTACTCATATATCGACGCAATTGTTTCATAATATAATTTTCTTGTATAATACCCCTAATAGTGTTTTAAGTTTCAAGAAGTTTTTAAAGGGATTTGTAGTTTCTCATAAATCGTAGCAATTGTTTCATAACCATATTCTTTTGTACCATACACTCTTATTACTGTACCATTAACCATATCATATTACTGTGTTTTAAGAAGTTTTCGAAGGGACTTGTATTCTTCTCATATATCGACTGCTATTGTTTCATTACCAAATTGTCCTGTAGCATACCCATACTACTGTCTTAAGTTTCAAGAAGTTTTCAAGGGATTTGTATTTACTCATATATCGACGCAATTGTTTCATAATATAATTTTCTTGTATAATACCCCTACTAGTGTTTTAAGAGTCAAGAATTTTTCGAAGGGATTTGTAGTCTTCTCATATATCGACTGCAATTGTTTCATTACTCATATTGCATACACTCGTATCACTGTACCCATTAACCATATCATGTTACTGTAAGTTTCAAGAAGTTTTCGAAGGGACTTGTATTTTCTCATATATCGACGCTATTGTTTCATAACCAAATTATCTTGTACCATACACTCTTCTTACTGTACCATAAACCATCTCATATTCTGTGTTTTAAGTAGTTTTCGAAGGGATTTGTATTCTTATATATATTAACTGAATAGTTTCATTACAAAATTGTCCCGTATCATACCCATAATACTGTTTTAAGTTTCAAGAAGTTTTCAAGGGATTTGTATTTACTCATATATCGACGCAATTGTTTCATAACCATAATTGTCTTGTATAATACCCCTCATAGTGTTTTAAGTTTCAAGAAGTTTTTAAAGGGATTTGTAGTTTCTCATAAATCGTAGCAATTGTTTCATAACCATATTCTTTTGTACCATACACTCTTATTACTGTACCATTAACCATATCATATTCTTTGTTTTAAAAAGTTTTCAAAGGGACTTGTATTTACTCATATATCGACGCAATTGTTTCATAACCAAATTATCTTGTACCATACCTCTAATCGTATTTTGTGTTTCAAGGAGTCCGAAGGGACTTGTAGTTTATCATATATCGTAGCAATTCTTTTTAACCAAATTATCTTGTACCTCTAATCGTACTTTGTGTTTCAAAAAGTTTTCGAAGGGATTTGTATTTTCTTATATATCGACGCAATTGTTTCATAATATAATTTTCTTGTACCATACCTCTAATCGTGTTTTGTGTTTCAAGGAGTTTTCGAAGGGATTTATAGTTTCTCATATATCAACGCAATTGTTTCATAACCAAATTATCGTGTATCATACCCCTAATAGTGTTTTAAGAGTCAAGAATTTTTCAAAGGGATTTGTAGTTTCTCATATATCGACGCAATTGTTTCATAACCCTATTCCATACACTCTTATTACTGTACCAAAAACCATATCATTTACTGTGTTTTAAGAAGTTTTCGAAGGGACTTGTATTTTCTCATATATCGACGCTATTGTTTCATAACCATATTACCATACCTCTAACCATGTTTATATTTTAAGAAGTTTTCGAAGGGATTTATAGTTTCTCATATATCGCCGCAATTGTTTCATAACCTAATTGTCTTGTATCATACCCCTAATAGTGTTTTAAGTTTCAAAAAGTTTTCGAAGGGAATTGTGTTTTCTCATATATCGACGCTATTGTTTCATAACCAAATTATCTTGTACCATACACTCTTATTACTGTACCATAAACCATATCATATTCTGTGTTTTAAGAAGTTTTCGAAGGGATTTGTATTCTTATATATATTAACTGAATAGTTTCATTACCAAATTGTCCTGTATCATACCCATAATACTGTTTTAAGTTTCAAGAAGTTTTCAAGGGATTTGTATTTACTCATATATCGACGCAATTGTTTCATAATATAATTTTCTTGTATAATACCCCTAATAGTGTTTTAAGTTTCAAGAAGTTTTTAAAGGGATTTGTAGTTTCTCATAAATCGTAGCAATTGTTTCATAACCATATTCTTTTGTACCATACACTCTTATTACTGTACCATTAACCATATCATTTACTGTGTTTTAAGAAGTTTTCGAAGGGACTTGTATTTTCTCATATATCGACGCTATTGTTTCATAACCAAATTATCTTGTACCATACACTCTTATTACTGTACCATAAACCATATCATATTCTGTGTTTTAAGAAGTTTTCGAAGGGATTTGTATTCTTATATATATTAACTGAATAGTTTCATTACCAAATTGTCCCGTATCATACCCATAATACTGTTTTAAGTTTCAAGAAGTTTTCAAGGGATTTGTATTTACTCATATATCGACGCAATTGTTTCATAATATAATTTTCTTGTACCATACCTCTAATCGTGTTTTGTGTTTCAAGGAGTTTTCGAAGGGATTTATAGTTTCTCATATATCAACGCAATTGTTTTATAACCATATTGTCTTGTATAATACCCCTCATAGTGTTTTAAGTTTCAAGAAGTTTTTAAAGGGATTTGTAGTTTCTCATAAATCGTAGCAATTGTTTCATAACCATATTCTTTTGTACCATACACTCTTATTACTGTACCATTAACCATATCATTTACTGTGTTTTAAGAAGTTTTCGAAGGGACTTGTATTTTCTCATATATCGACGCTATTGTTTCATAACCAAATTATCTTGTACCATACACTCTTATTACTGTACCATAAACCATATCATATTCTGTGTTTTAAGAAGTTTTCGAAGGGATTTTTATTCTTATATATATTAACTGAATAGTTTCATTACCAAATTGTCCTGTATCATACCCATAATACTGTTTTAAGTTTCAAGAAGTTTTCAAGGGATTTGTATTTACTCATATATCGACGCAATTGTTTCATAATATAATTTTCTTGTATAATACCCCTAATAGTGTTTTAAGAGTCAAGAATTTTTCAAAGGGATTTGTAGTTTCTCATATATCGACGCAATTGTTTCATAACTCTATTCCATACACTCTTATTACTGTACCATTAACCATATCATTTACTGTGTTTTAAGAAGTTTTCGAAGGGACTTGTATTTTCTCATATATCGACGCTATTGTTTCATAACCAAATTATCTTGTACCATACACTCTTATTACTGTACCATAAACCATATCATATTCTGTGTTTTAAGAAGTTTTCGAAGGGATTTGTATTCTTATATATATTAACTGAATAGTTTCATTACAAAATTGTCCCGTATCATACCCATAATACTGTTTTAAGTTTCAAGAAGTTTTCAAGGGATTTGTATTTACTCATATATCGACGCTATTGTTTCATAATATAATTTTCTTGTATAATACCCCTAATAGTGTTTTAAGTTTCAAGAAGTTTTTAAAGGGATTTGTAGTTTCTCATAAATCGTAGCAATTGTTTCATAACCATATTCTTTTGTACCATACACTCTTATTACTGTACCATTAACCATATCATATTCTTTGTTTTAAAAAGTTTTCAAAGGGACTTGTATTTACTCATATATCGACGCAATTGTTTCATAACCAAATTATCTTGTACCATACCTCTAATCGTATTTTGTGTTTCAAGGAGTCCGAAGGGACTTGTAGTTTATCATATATCGTAGCAATTCTTTTTAACCAAATTATCTTGTACCTCTAATCGTACTTTGTGTTTCAAAAAGTTTTCGAAGGGATTTGTATTTTCTTATATATCGACGCAATTGTTTCATAATATAATTTTCTTGTACCATACCTCTAATCGTGTTTTGTGTTTCAAGGAGTTTTCGAAGGGATTTATAGTTTCTCATATATCAACGCAATTGTTTCATAACCAAATTATCGTGTATCATACCCCTAATAGTGTTTTAAGAGTCAAGAATTTTTCAAAGGGATTTGTAGTTTCTCATATATCGACGCAATTGTTTCATAACCCTATTCCATACACTCTTATTACTGTACCAAAAACCATATCATTTACTGTGTTTTAAGAAGTTTTCGAAGGGACTTGTATTTTCTCATATATCGACGCTATTGTTTCATAACCATATTACCATACCTCTAACCATGTTTATATTTTAAGAAGTTTTCGAAGGGATTTATAGTTTCTCATATATCGCCGCAATTGTTTCATAACCTAATTGTCTTGTATCATACCCCTAATAGTGTTTTAAGTTTCAAAAAGTTTTCGAAGGGAATTGTGTTTTCTCATATATCGACGCTATTGTTTCATAACCAAATTATCTTGTACCATACACTCTTATTACTGTACCATAAACCATATCATATTCTGTGTTTTAAGAAGTTTTCGAAGGGATTTGTATTCTTATATATATTAACTGAATAGTTTCATTACCAAATTGTCCTGTATCATACCCATAATACTGTTTTAAGTTTCAAGAAGTTTTCAAGGGATTTGTATTTACTCATATATCGACGCAATTGTTTCATAATATAATTTTCTTGTACCATACCTCTAATCGTGTTTTGTGTTTCAAGGAGTTTTCGAAGGGATTTATAGTTTCTCATATATCAACGCAATTGTTTCATAACCAAATTATCGTGTATCATACCCCTAATAGTGTTTTAAGAGTCAAGAATTTTTCAAAGGGATTTGTAGTTTCTCATATATCGACGCAATTGTTTCATAACCCTATTCCATACACTCTTATTACTGTACCATAAACCATATCATATTCTGTGTTTTAAGAAGTTTTCGAAGGGATTTGTATTCTTATATATATTAACTGAATAGTTTCATTACCAAATTGTCCTGTATCATACCCATAATACTGTTTTAAGTTTCAAGAAGTTTTCGAGGGATTTGTATTTACTCATATATCGACGCCATTGTTTCATAATATAATTTTCTTGTACCATACCTCTAATCGTGTTTTGTGTTTCAAGGAGTTTTCGAAGGGATTTATAGTTTCTCATATATCAACGCAATTTTTTTATAGCCATATTGTCTTGTATAATACCCCTAATAGTGTTTTAAGTTTCAAGAAGTTTTTAAAGGTATTTGTAGTTTCTCATAAATCGTAGCAATTGTTTCATAACCCTATTCCATACACTCTTATTACTGTACCATTAACCATATCATTTACTGTGTTTTAAGAAGTTTTCGAAGGGACTTGTATTTTCTCATATATCGACGCTATTGTTTCATAACCTAATTGTCTTGTATCATACCCCTAATAGTGTTTTAAGTTTCAAAAAGTTTTCGAAGGGAATTGTGTTTTCTCATATATCGACGCTATTGTTTCATAACCAAATTATCTTGTACCATACACTCTTATTACTGTACCATAAACCATATCATATTCTGTGTTTTAAGAAGTTTTCGAAGGGATTTGTATTCTTATATATATTAACTGAATAGTTTTATTACCAAATTGTCCTGTATCATATCCATAATACTGTTTTAAGTTTTAAGAAGTTTTCAAGGGATTTGTATTTACTCATATATCGACGCCATTGTTTCATAATATAATTTTCTTGTACCATACCTCTAATCGTGTTTTGTGTTTCAAGGAGTTTTCGAAGGGATTTATAGTTTCTCATATATCAACGCAATTGTTTCATAACCAAATTATCGTGTATCATACCCCTAATAGTGTTTTAAGAGTCAAGAATTTTTCAAAGGGATTTGTAGTTTCTCATATATCGACGCAATTGTTTCATAACCCTATTCCATACACTCTTATTACTGTACCATAAACCATATCATATTCTGTGTTTTAAGAAGTTTTCGAAGGGATTTGTATTCTTATATATATTAACTGAATAGTTTTATTACCAAATTGTCCTGTATCATATCCATAATACTGTTTTAAGTTTCAAGAAGTTTTCAAGGGATTTGTATTTACTCATATATCGACGCCATTGTTTCATAATATAATTTTCTTGTACCATACCTCTAATCGTGTTTTGTGTTTCAAGGAGTTTTCGAAGGGTTTTATAGTTTCTTATATATCAACGCAATTGTTTTATAACCATATTGTCTTGTATAATACCCCTAACCCCTAATAGTGTTTTAAGTTTCAAGAAGTTTTTAAAGGGATTTGTAGTTTCTCATAAATCGTAGCAATTGTTTCATAACCATATTCTTTTGTACCATACACTCTTATTACTGTACCATTAACCATATCATATTCTTTGTTTTAAAAAGTTTTCGAAGGGACTTGTATTTACTCATATATCGACGCAATTGTTTCATAACCAAATTATCTTGTACCATACCTCTAATCGTATTTTGTGTTTCAAGGAGTCCGAAGGGACTTGTAGTTTATCATATATCGTAGCAATTGTTTTTTAACCAAATTATCTTGTACCTCTAATCGTATTTTGTGTTTCAAAAAGTTTTCGAAGGGATTTGTATTTTCTTATATATCGACGCAATTGTTTCATAATATAATTTTCTTGTGCCATACCTCTAATCGTGTTTTGTGTTTCAAGGAGTTTTCGAAGGGATTTATAGTTTCTCATATATCAACGCAATTGTTTCATAACCAAATTATCGTGTATCATACCTCTAATAGTGTTTTAAGAGTCAAGAATTTTTCAAAGGGATTTGTAGTTTCTCATATATCGACGCAATTGTTTCATAACCCTATTCCATACACTCTTATTACTGTACCATTAACCATATCATTTACTGTGTTTTAAGAAGTTTTCGAAGGGACTTGTATTTTCTCATATATCGACGCTATTGTTTCATAACCAAATTATCTTGTACCATACACTCTTATTACTGTACCATAAACCATATCATATTCTGTGTTTTAAGAAGTTTTCGAAGGGATTTGTATTCTTATATATATTAACTGAATAGTTTCATTACCAAATTGTCCCGTATCATACCCATAATACTGTTTTAAGTTTCAAGAAGTTTTCAAGGCATTTGTATTTACTCATATATCGACGCAATTGTTTCATAATATAATTTTCTTGTACCATACCTCTAATCGTTTTGTGTTTCAAGGAGTTTTCGAAGGGATTTGTAGTTTCTCATAAATCGTACCAATTGTTTCATAGCCATATTATCTTGTACCATACTTATTACTTATACTCTTATTACTGTACCAAAAACCATATCATATATTGAGTTTCAAGCAGTTTTCGAAGGGATTTGTATTTGGTGTGTAGGAAATTATTAATTATTTTTATACCCTTAACCCATGAAATGGGTAAAAAAAAGGGTATAATGTTTTTGTGCAAATGTATGTAACAGGCAGAAGGAAGCTTCTCCGAACCCATAAAGTATATATATTCTTGATCAGCATCAACAGCCGAGTCGATTTAGCCATGTCCGTCTGTCCGTATGTATGAGCGCGTCGATCTCAGATACTACAAAAGCTAGAGACTCCAGATTTTGGATATGAACTCTCCTAATCCCTAGGCATGACAAGTTTGTTTCAAATTTTCGATAACTTTTCAGGTTTACGATATACACATGTAATCGATAACACCGTCCGTCTGTCCGTCTGTATGATCAAGGGTTAACGGTATCTTCTAGTCGAGCGTACTCGACTAGAGTCTTCTTACTTGTTTTATATGTGGACGTTATTATTTCATAATCATATATTATCTTTCGATTTTTACGCACATACTTTTGACGCACTTCTTACTAGCTTTGATATTGTAACCGTTGAAATTAACGCTGTTTTATTCTATATGTGATAGTATTTTCAGGTTGTTGTTGAATTTCCGTAGAAATTAACTGTATAATTTTATTGAGTATTGGACGTAGATGTACGTCCGGACAGTACAATCAAGTGGCCCAACGATACCAAGCACCGGCTTGTTAACGCGCGGACCCAAGCACCGGCTTGGTAACGCGCGGACCCAAGCACCGGCTTGGTAACGCGCGGACCCAAGCACCGGCTTGGTAACGCGCGGACCCAAGCACCGGCTTGGTAACGCGCGGACCCAAGCACCGGCTTGGTAACGCGCGGACCCAAGCACTGGCTTGTTAACGCGCGGACTCAAGCACCGGCTTGGTAACGCGCGGACCCAAGCACTGGCTTGTTAACGCGCGGACTCAAGCACCGGCTTGTTAACGCGCGGACCCAAGCATAAAGTTACCCACCTCCCGCCCAACCGACCGAGGGGCGCACCGCGTAACGTGCGATTACGAAGATCGCGAACATGTAGACAAATCACATAACACAATAGAGTACATGAAAAAAGTTGAGTTTATTGTAGATAGTTGGTGAATTGTAGTTTCCATTTATAATAAGTAGTTATTGATTGGAATCCTTAAAGAATATTCCTTTTGATAGTTGCGTTGAATTAGATTAGTATGTGCGCAGCTTTTTTATGATCAGTGAGTGGTTGTAGGGCGTTCTAAATATGAGTGCTAACGAGCGCAGCAATAAACAGAAACTGAAACTGAAAACTTGCCAAACTGCCATTAAACTTTAAAGAAGAAGTATGCTAAAAAGAATAGAGGTCAAGCCGGGGGTAATTTTTAACCGTTTTAAAATAATTTTAGTATAGTTTTCCATTATACATTTTTTTAAGTTGACTATAATTTTCCCATTAATATTAGTTTGATTTAAGTTTTTGATTGATTTGTGAATGAAAGTGAGCGAAAATGTAACAATGATTTGAGTAAATTGTTTGTTTCTAGGGAGGAAGAATTCAGGATATTTATATAAGATTTGCTTTGAAGTGGGTCTCAGTTTATACTTGTTTATAAATAAATACTTAGTTTTGAATGTTGCTTAGATTAAACCCGTCGTTTCATTATACATGATAAACGACAAACATAATATTGAATAGAAAGAGAGAGAAAATGTATGTTGGGGAGGATCAGTTGACTTACCTTATTGTTAACCTTTATGATTTTAAGGAAGAGTTTTGTATACTTATATATATCAACTGAATAGTTACATTACCAAATTGTCGTGTAGCATACCCCTAATAGTGTTTTAGGTTTTAAGAAGTTTTCAAAGGGATTTATAGTTTCTCATATATCGTAGCAATTGTTTCATAACCATATTCTCTTGTACCATACACTCTAATTACTGTACCATTAACCATATCATATACAGTGTTTCAAGGAGATTTCAAAGGGATTTGTATTTGGTGTGTAGGGAAATATTAATTCTTTTCTTATACGTGGACGTTATTATTTCATAATCATATTTTATCTTTCGATTTTTACGCGGTTTTCTTACACCACCTACTTCTGAAGCATTTCTTACTAGCTTTGATATTGTAATCTTTGAAATTAACGCTTTTTTATTATATATATGTTAGTATTTTCAGGGTGTTGTTGGATTTCCGTAGGAATAAACTGTAGAATTGTATTGAGTAGAGAAGGAGGAGGATCAGTTGCAATAAACCGCTGTATATATTTATATACGTATACCTTATTGTTAACCTTTATGATTTTAAGGAATAGTTTTGTATACTTATTCTATGGGATATTGAGATCAGTGACCCTTCCTCCAATTGTACGCACTAAATGTTGACTGAAATTTGTATAGAGATTTAGCTTAAAATAAAAATATAGCGAACGATTGTTTCGAAATTTATTGGAACTTTAGATTTCTTTTATTCTTTTTTGTGTGTAGTTTCTTTTCTTTTCGCTTGGTGAGATAATTATTGGTTTTTTTTTCATATTCTGTTACTGGTTTTAAGGATTTACACAAGTTTTCTTAAATTTTGAATGCGTATACAAATACAGAAAAAATATTTAAACAGTTTCTGGTAATTAAGATCTTAAGAATCACACATAACTGTGTACTTTCCATACGCTAATGTTAACAACAAAAGAATACGTAACGAGAAAAAATATATATATATATAATATAAAAAATGCTGTGCGATGTGTATAGAAGAACTAGCAATCGGCTCGTTCAGTTGCTAATCCAGATACGGTTAACGATCGATCGATGTCAGTACTGTGAGATATTTCTGTTTCTGATCGGTATTGATATCGGTTCGATGATGATAGGTAAACACAACGGAAGGCCGCAGCATAGAGAGTAGAGTATGTTATTGTGCGTCTTTATAAACAAGTCTTAGTAGAGCAGAGAAGGCGATAGAGGTTCGTATAATTCATTCCACGATCAATCATTCAGATAAAAACGATGTATGTATAGTACCCCTGTGTTGGCCGCGACACAGTCGCAGATCAGTAAAAACTTGGCTAATCGGGCCAAAAGCATTTAACAGCTATTGTAATTGCCCATTTCGCCCGCAAGGGACTTGAGTTCAACATCGATCGCTTTGCGTATCAACTTTTTACGCCCAACTATAAAGTTTAGAGAAAGAAATACATATTGCTTGGTTAACTTGTAAGAAGATCAAAATGGCATAAATAAATGAAATACATTAGATTAACAACTATTATTATTATAAGTACATAGTAGAAGAAGAAGCTGCCAACATAAAAGCGAGACAGTCGTATAAAACGTTGACGTGTGGAATTTTCCACACTCTTGTATACTTCGTATACAAGAGAGATGGAAACACTCAGGTAAAATATAACAAAGAAGAGGTCGAATCTTTTGCGCAGCTGCTGTAACTCAAAGACAGGCTGGCGTTCGAGCAAGTGAGATAGAAATATACGTATTATCGAGTAGTACAATTTACATGCAAATATAATGCAAGCTATAGTTAGAGAAGGCCAGCTACTCTTCTGTGGGGGAAGTGAATCCGAATGAGAGAAGTCGAGATGACTTGGCGAGGACCCAAATAGCTAAAACACATTGCATTTTGCAATAGGGTGAAAAATTTTATCCGACAGCATCCAAGGATGAGTTATTACGTAATACTGATGAAAATATTACACAACATTTCTAAATTCGAATTAGTATTAAACGTTTACTTGTAAAAGCAAATGCGAGAAATAAAATACGTTCACGTCACGTTTGAAAACGTTTTGAATGAGTCATTTTCGACGGGTACTAAAAACTACGCCTTAAATGCTTATAAATTTTTGCTTACGTATAGGAAAAGCACACCAGAAGTCTGGCTTGCTATGCAAACTCCTCAAAATCCTGGATAACCTTTGACACTTTGCTATTGTTGCCTGCCTTTTTCAGCCTTTAGCCTGGCAATTAAAACGCCTTGGCCCTGGATTCTGGCTTCTGACTCAGGTACTGATTTTTCAGCCTGCCTAAGATAGCAACTTTCTAGCCAAAGATGGAAAATCTGGATTTTCGCCATTTCCTTATTTGTGAAATAAGCCCACGTTGATGACATGTGCTTATTTTTCTTTGTTCAAAGCTCAAATGCTTGATATGCTAGCAATTATTTCAGCCTTCGTCCCATGTTGTAACTTCGCAGCCTCGACTTTCCAACAGTCGCGTTACACTTATTCATAGCTTTAATGCAATTTGTACATATATCTAAAATATATGTGTATATACAGCTGCACTTGGATCTTATTTTTAATTTCACAATAGAACTTCACTTTATCACTTTTATTTTGCTAATGAAATGCATTGCGAGCTGCGGGCTCTATTTATACACCGCCCAAACGTTTGCTCGATGCTTCGAGAAGTCCATTTGTCTCCCTTATTTCCCATCGAAGTATCTCGACGGTGTGAGCGAGTAAGCTGCTGTGTTAAACATACTTGATGCCCTTGCTTTGTATACGTTTGTCACAGCCATGATGGCTATGCAATGGAAATTGTTACCTTCTAGAAATACTCCCCTAAATATTGATTATACATGCTACAATAGTTACAATTTAACGCAAGCTAACATATCATATTTATGGTATAATAATCTATGTGTAGCATTTTGAAACTATGATATTGAATTATATAGACAATGTAGCATCTGTGGACTGAAGAGTATGCTTTTGTCGGCGCATATTATTAATATTTATTATCTTGTGTAAATTTGCGCATTAGTGCTGCCAGACTGCAATTGTGCGAGCGTGGCAAATACAGTGTGCTTCGTTGACTTCCAGTGTTACCAGATGTGTGTCACTAGAAGTTTCTACATTATTTTGGCGCGTCGGTTGAGTTCTGTTATACTGTTATACGCTTAGCAATGTTTATTACCATTACCGCATTTCGTAATGGAAAAATAAATACAAATTCGAACAGAAATACACGATTTCAGAATCTCTTTGATTATTTTTTAAATTCTTTGCTATAATATTTTACAAGGTAATACACATTGAAACAAATAATTAAAATTGTCAAAAATAAAACAATACTTTAAATTGCGTTTTTCAAAAAATTGGGAAAACATTAACTTTGTAAAAAATAAACGAACAACAAATATACAAAATATTTTCTTTGACTTACATATATTTATGCATCAACACCAAATCCTTCATAAATACTTAAATTTGTGTACAGTGTTTTAAATCGGCTTCGTATTGTTTGTGTGTGTTGAACCAAGCACAAGGTTTTTGAACCTTTGCGTGGCACAGCAGGAAAGCCAGCTGTTTTGACAGCGCGCGCGCATCCTGTGCTCAACGCATTCTGCGGGGTGAGTACACACAGAGACTATACACTCACTCTCACTCTCACTCTCTCTTATTGAGTGATTCGTTTGCTCAGTGTTTGAGTTGTTTGAGTGAGTGGTTGTAGGGCGTTCTAAATATGAGTGCTAACGAGCGCAGCAATAAACAGAAACTGAAACTGAAAACTTGCCAAACTGCCATTAAACTTTAAAGAAGAAGTATGCTGAAAAGAATAGAGGTCAAGCCGGGGATAACAATATTGGGTGTTCTCGTCCCAAATTGCTGACCCAGCTTAGTAGGGATACACCCAAACTAAACCGCTCCCAAAACGGAATACGCCAGAGAGTTTAGCCCAAGACTTGTGTGAAGGAAATGTAACAATAACAGTGGGGAAGTCATCAGAGAAACGCATAAACTCTTGGCAATTGGCAATTGGCAACGCAAACAATAACAAAACAAAAAAAGAAGACAGTTACAGTAACAGAAGAAATAATAATGGGACAACTTTGGCGGAAATTGCGTATACGCTGTGGGCGCCCATGTGTATCCGACAATGATGATAGGACAAGAGTAAAATGCTTGTTGCTTTTGTTTTCGTTTCCTGCGGCAATGCACATAATACAGCACAAAACAAGTGAAGAAAGCGAAACTACAGAAGAAAGCAAGTGTGGCAAGGGTGGCAAGGGGAAAGCAGTCAAATGGCATAATAAACGTATTTAGGAATGAATGAGAGACTCAAACAGCAACATGCTTTATTGTGGCACAGAATGCTACCCAAGGGAGGGGGTGGGGACAAATGGTGGTATGTTGTTGAGCCTGGTTAAGTAAAGTGTTTTCATTTTTCTTGTTGTTTTGTGTGTGAGTTCTTAGCCACACATCAGCCGCAGTGGCAGTGGCAGCTTCCCTGGGTCTCAGGGTCTGGCCACAAAACATCGTTCCCTGACATTTTGTTGAAAATCTAACCTTGTATATTGCCAAATGTGGTCCTTCAATTTTTTCGAGCCTACAATGTTGATGCCCGTGTGAAAATATTGTATATAAAGAAAGGACGAAAGAAAAAAAATACAGAACTGGAAAACAACAACAACAAATGTTTGTAGCATAACTCTGTCAATGCATTTGAGGGCCGTTTGGTTTCAGTTCAGGCACACACCAGCCATTCCCAATATGCTGCTCTCACAGTGCTCAGTGTACACACAGGCGGCAAGGACGAGTGAGCCCGACCAACTAACCACCCACTCAGCAACCCACTCACCCACTCTCTTGTCAAGCATTTGAGCGGATACGAAGCCTAAGTGCTGGCAACTGACAGCGGGCGCGGTTTGGCTACAAGGACCTACATTCAGTCGTATTCTGTGTTCGTAGCAGTCAACTGTTCGTTCACTCGGCTGTGTCGGAATGTGTGTATGTGTGGCATACCTCAAAAGCGAGCTGGCCGTGCAGCATTTGCAGCAGTGCTCCTTTAGACACGCAACCGTACACAGCTTGCGGTCTTCAACAACGTAAATTGTTAGCAATGGCTTCACGGCAATACGGAAACGACAACGCGTAGTGTTGTACACAAACTTGTGATTGTGTAGGTGGAATATGCTGCACATGTGTGTGTGTGCGTGTTTGATTGTGTGTGGAAGTTGTGTGAAGTTGCAGTTTTTGAGTTAGCTTTGTACCATGCACTTTTAACCCAAATGGCGGAAAAGCAAGTTAATTAGTTTGTCTTGGCCTCCTTTGGCTGTTGGCAATTTGTTCAACATCTTAGTGTTGTTGTCGTTGTTGTTGTTGTACCCAATGGACCAATAAATGTGCGGTCAGGCAGGATACAAGTCACAGCATGTGTCAGCACAATTAAATTTCGAAAGCATTTTTACGCTTGACTTTCACTGCTTAGCTTTTTCTTAGCCGTTTCCCATTTGAGACGAAGCAAACGATTCGAACATTTACAGTTAATGGGTCTATTGTCGTCTGTTTGTCTGCCAGGGCCAACTGTTTTTGGCCCAAACAACCGCACACCCCAACAATAAGAAAGTAACATAATAACATTCTTATAAAATGTTGCCTGGGTTGCCTGCTTGTCACTTCATCATCAAAGTGTTTTTTTTTTCTTTTGTTGTCGTGCGTTTGACAGTTTTGGGGCCTAATGGCATTTTTGAAGTTTCAATTTGTCGTTTTGTCGATTTGTTTCGTTTTGTGGCACGCCTCTTTTGAGGTCAAAGTGCAGCAAGAAAAACTAAATGGGGCGGGCGGGTGTTCAGCAAGAATAATGGCAATTCAATTAGTTAATAACAGATGCCGCGCTGCGCATGTGTGAATGTTTGGCCATGTCCCTGTCCCTGAGCCAGCTGTACAGCTTCGGCTACAGCCTCCCTACCTCTGGCTGTTTGTTTTTGGGCGCGACCGTTCAATGCTATCAAGCGCGGCATGTTGCTGTTGCTGTTGCTGCTTGTCCATTGCTTCTTCTTGTTGTCCAGGGTAGCCAACATTTGGCCTTATCTAAAATATGCACACCGAGTCCTTGAGCGGGTCTCGCAGAGTTTTCGTAATGCCATCCCAAGGCAAACCGTTAGCGACGACGACGAATAACCGAACACAGCCGACAACAACAACTACAGTAATTATAACAACAACTGTATAACAGGTATATGTATGCAGTTACAAATATTTTGCGAACTGCATATCAACCTTGGGCAGCGCACAAATTGCCAGTGTTGTGCAATAAACAAACTAACCCAAACACAAACACACACACACATGTAAACAGTTTGAAAAAAACGACCTAATTGAATGTTGCTTAATTCAGCACAGCCACGAAAATATCTACATATCCTCGTAAACACCAACTTAAACCAACTTAAACTCCGAATAATAAAATATAATAGAAAATCTTAAGTAGCAAATATTTGTAAAATGTCAGCTAAAATGCCAAGTGACGCCAATTTTATAGACCTTTTCTAAAAAATACGAAAACGACAACAGTAGCAGCAATAAAGATTTCACAGACACAAATCACGGCGCCATTAAAATAAGCAGCCCGAATTTCTGTCCCAAATTGATGAGATGGCAGCCAACAGCAGAATTCGTAAGCGTAAACATCGAAATCATACAGCTGGCGACAACATGCCGACAACAGCAGCAACAACAACAACGACAGCGGCACCAACAATACCCAGCAACAGCAATATTCCGACCCCAACAGAAGATCCTGGCGAAGAACCCTGGCAAATGTCAGAGCATACTAATTTTGCCGAGGATGCGGAACAGCAGCAGCAGCAACAACAGCACGGGAATAGTGCGAATAATTTCACGCATAATTTTGTCGATTTCCAGAAACTCTTGAATTTAAATGACAGCAGCAGCAGCAACTTTTCGAGCACATCAAGTGCTATTAAATTGAGTAACGGCCCCATTATGGATACACTTCTGGGCACCATTTTGGCCACAGCAACAGCGACAGTGGCACCCGCCGCCAGCTCCTTCTTAGCGAGTATTGCCCCAGCAACAGCAGCAACGACATCAGCAATATCAACCACATCTTCCCAGTTAGCTTTAGTTGCCACACAGCAAACACTTGCAATGGGACACAATGGAGGTGTTGCTCTAGCGGATGCCACCTCATCCAGTTACTATGCCAACTTGCTGGGCATGTCGCCGGCAACGACAAGCCTGATCTCAGCGGTGTCTGCCACCAAATCCTACAACGACAGCATATTGCGCTGGGAACAACTCGATGGCACTGTAGACTTTGGCTTCGATCCCCTCTATCGCCACTCGCTGGCCATGTCCATTGTCTATTGTGTCGCGTATATTGTGGTGTTCCTGGTCGGTCTCATCGGCAATAGTTTTGTGATTGCTGTCGTTCTGCGTGCTCCCCGTATGCGCACCGTTACCAACTATTTCATTGTGAATCTCGCCATTGCCGATATCCTGGTGATTGTATTCTGTCTACCAGCGACGCTGATTGGCAACATCTTTGTTCGTAAGTAAAAATTGGATTACAATTTTAAGAATTTTTCATAAAGATTGGGGTGTTTAAAAGGGGTTCATACCAAAAAAAAAGTATTTTGGCCAACAATTTATTTGTTTAAATATTTAGGCCTTTTTTTATGAATGAAGAAATCTGTATAACATTCTCTGAAACTAAAATTTTAAAATTAACACAAAACATAAATTGTAAAAGTTTTCTTTCATTAGAAAAAATGTTTCTGGCACATTATGCGCGTTGATGAAAAATTGTTCTATTACAAGCAAACTTTTCTACTAAACATAAAAATGTTTCATATATTTTTAGCTAAGAACTATAAACTTTTTTTACTCAAAACATATGATGCATATGTACATTTATCAGTTTTTTGCTGTTACGCATTGTAGAAAAACTTTACTCATAAAAATTCTTTGACCCAAAGGTACATTTAATATCTTTTAATTGTAACCTCAATGTCTAATGATAAAAACAGAGAATGAAAAATTACAAAACTAATCACATTCGAGTTGTTATTCATTATCTTAAGCCATACCCGTATATAAGTATATTCATACGATTTGTATTGCTTAATAGTGTGTTGTGCCAGCAGATTTATATACAGCTCGTTAACGCTATGGTCGAATGTACATACCACAAGAAACCATACATAGAAGTCTGGGCATATTGTTTTCCTTATGCATTGTTACGCTTTTTTCCTGTGGGCCACGCATATTAGCTAAATTTATGTTTCGCAATTAATCGACGCTTGGATTAGGCCAGGCCAACGACACACCACACACATACACACGCACGCACACACACAATTTGTCGTTACTAGAGTGTATCAAAGCATATATACTGGCTAATGGCTACATAAATACTGAAAATGCTGAAATCAACTAAATGTTCTGAATTATTATCATGCATTATCATCAGTTTAATGGGGGTGGCTTGCTTGACACTCACACCACTTTTTATATTGAATTTTCTCATGCAATTACCAACATGCTTTTACAACCTTGTTCATATAAATGACGGGGCACAACAGGAAGGAAGTTGCTCCGACTACGATGAGTTCATCTAACTATATCCGTTTGCTTGCCTGGGTATGAAACACAAAAATTTTGTCATATGGCATGTCAAATGTATACGACATGTAGTACAGTTAATAAAAATAATACTTACGGCAATAATGGGGGTTTTTTTCAAATGAAACTAGAAGGGAAAACTAAGGACGATAACTTTATTATTGTAAAAATAAGATAAAATGTGTATTTTTCTGAACAAATCTTATTTGATTTTAAGTTTATGCGTGTTTAAATCTTCAAGCAACACAAAGTCACTTCTAAAATTGTAGTTCGGCATAATATAACTTTAAAGAGCTTGGGAAACCTTCATCCCTTCATTTCAATTAACTAATTTAATACTCTCAATGGCAGTCATCTAAGCTAAAGCCATTTTCTAACTCAAAATGCCCATTTCTTGTTTATAATCCTGGCCGCTTTCACTTTTGGCCCCAATAAACAAGGTTACGCATAATTGCGAGGGTTCAAATTTAATAAATTTACATCACCTTGTAAGTATCTGTTTTACCACCTGACTGCCTTTCCTTCACTCTCTCTGTAAGGGTGTGTGTGTGTGTCTGTGTGTGTGAACTGTCAACTGGCAAACTGGGCAAATCGACTGTCACATCGACTGCGTGCTCCTGGCCAAAAGAAAATGGCATGCAAATTCAAAGCGTCTACATACAAAAAGACAACAACAAAGCAAAGCAAAGCAAAACAAAGAATATGATCAAAAATCCTTCAGAAATCAAATGGTGATTGCAATGCATGACATGTCAGGGCAGGTCAGACCCAGTTGTAGACTCAGCCAAACCTACCAAAAACTTCTAGCCAAGTTAGCTAAAGCTACCCCAACATGAATAGAGCTGGGCCGTATTTAGTTAGGCTCACCAGGTGGCGCCAACTTTTGCCAATTAAATGTGCCTGCCTCTACCTTAGAAATGTTCCAAAACACACTCACACACCCTCTCACACTCTCACAAGACATATTGCTATACAGAATTGCACTGAAGTACTTATTTTGTTTGTTGAGGGTGCCGTACGGGGTGCCCAGGTCGTTGGGGGTTGCGGGTGTTCTTTACTTGTAGTAAACGAATTGAACCGAATGGCAAGAAGCAAGAAAACCGAATCAAGTGAAAAGCTGAATGAGCTGACTGCATTGGGTGTGCTAGTGTGTGTGTGTGAGTGTATGTGTGTGTGTGTTTTTTGTTGGAGTGGTATATCATTGCGCACTCTCACTGTCTCTGAGACGTTCTCTCCCACACTCTCCCACTCACTCTCTTTGTGGAAATTGTTGCTGTTTCTTTTGGGGTGGCCTGAAGGATCATCGACACAGAACTGACCTAATTTCACAAATTCAACATAGGCGCAGGGTGCGACGGGTTTTGGCCAGCCCTTTACTACTGGGTCATTGTATGTATGTGTGTGTTGGTGTGTGTGTGTGTGTGTGTGTGTTGATGTGTGTATTGGCTTAGGTCTGGGGGTAAGCAATTCAGACCCAGACCGAGACCCAAAACCAGACGCAGCTGCATAGGCCCAAACAATAACAACAACAATAAATAAATTGCGACAGCCCTTGGGCCATTATTGAATGCTGGCACTTTGACTTGTGACTTGTGAACAACAATATGCTGTAATGCTTTTTTTTTATCGAAGTTAACTGAAAAAAGGGCCCAAAGACCCCTTCTAAGCCAGCTGCGACACACTCAAATGGCAAAACGTTTAACTAAAAGTCAAGTTGTGAATTATTTGTACGTTGGGTCTTTTTATAGATATGGGTACTTTTGTTATATAGTATGTATAGTATATATATATAGTATATATAGTTACTTGTTTGGTTGGTGTTTTAGTTGCTGTCATTATCTAAGCACACACACACACCTTAGTTGAGCCTCAGAAATTGCAATGGAAGGTTGTTTTGCATTCAAGGACCTTCTCTTTGCGGCTGGATGAATTGACCTAAATATTTTGCTCGACAACCTAATAGTCAGGGTTATACACAAACACAGACAAAGACACCGTGTGTCTGTGTGTGTGTGTGTATTTGTTTGATGTATGTGTTTTGTGTATTTTTACCTGGGCTGGGCCTGACTAGCTCCACGCCGAGCGCCAAGCGACTTCAGTGCCTGTGGTTTGTGTTGTGTGTTCGGAAAACCAATAAAATGCGAAATGAATTGATTTGTCGAGCAGCAGCGGATAGAAGCGAACGATGCCACCTTGAGACACGGCGTTCTAACATGTCCTTAACTGCCTGCCCCCATCCACGCCCCCGCCCCTTAAATCACCTGCTTTCCATTGAGCGGCACTTTCTAATTGGATTTTTATGGCATTTTATGGCTCCGCTCAAGTCAGCCATTGTTGTCGTTGTTATCACGGCCAAATCGTTATCATTAAGATCTTTGGCTGCATTCGCATATTGTGAAAGCGTGTCACGTATTTTAAAGCACTCGTTTGCCGGTTTTCTCATTAAGCCGCAATATTATTTGTGCTGGAACAACAGGCACTAAAAGAAATCTGATCTAATCAGGCTGAAAACTCTGAAGGGAACACTTAAAATACTGAGCTATAACTATTTTAGGAACATTTGTTTCCCAAAAAATATCGAAAATCAATATCAAATTTCCCAATAACACCGAATTTCACACCAAAAATGTCGTTAAGTGTTTTTAAGATTTATTTCCAGTCCGGATTGTGACCTATTTGGCACTTGATTTGTATAGAGAAATCGTTTTTCTTTTTCCGTTGCGCATAATGAACACGTTTAAAGGCAAATGACCAACATTATGCGTAACATGGTTTAAGTCTTATTGCGGCCCATCATCGTGTTTGCTATTGATGCTGATGAAGTCATTTTTCATCACTTGACGATTTACCGATGCTATTTTAATTTAGTTGCTACGTGCCACACGCAGCACTTGGCTTCAAGCTTACACAGCTCCTCTAATAGAAACTAGGAGGTTCGATATGCCTCATTGTTTTGTGTTCTGTGTTACGGCTCGGGTTCCGTGTGCCGTTGCTGTTGTCTTTTCTGTTGCCGTTGCCGTTGCCGTTGTGTTGTTCAATTCAATTTAGCAGCTAGCCACGAAGCATAGCAACGTGAACGTGACGCCGTAGCAGCTATGATAAACATAACAATAACGCATTTACCAGAAGTGTTATGGCCACAAACTAATATCCATAGCTATTTCACGCCCATTTCAATCGAACCCTCTTCATCCAGAATAAATATATAGCGACAGCGACGGCCTTAGCATCAGCATCAGCATCAGATTTGTTCCACCCGATTATTTCATTAAGTTTATGTCCTTATTTTGTGGGTACGCTATGAGAGACCAGAAGGCTTTCGCTGCGTAAGAAAAGCCAAACCCAAAACCCACCAACCACAAGAAATTCGCAAACAATGCAAAATCCAAATCGCATCAACGTCGCCAACAAGGCGAGAAAAAGTTGGCCAGAAAAGTTTTGCCTTGCTTCAAAGATATGCAAAAAAAAAAGGTTAATAGTTAAAAGGCGACAATGAAATACACTTATATCATCTTTTAATATATTTAATGAGCAGAATGAAAAATTCATTATTTCAAAATAATGTCTAATTAGTTTATGGCAGCCAACTAACTGTTTCTGAACAACACATCAAATCTGCTGCCAGCCACTGTATATGTGTAAAAGTTTGTAAGCATGTTTGTTACTCTTTCACACAAAAACTATTGAATGGATTTTAATAAAACTTAACAAATACATAGTTAACACGTAGGCTATAATTTTTAAATATATTATCCTTAGTGAGGGACGTGAGACTATAGAGAAAAAAGTCTGAAGTGGGAATGAAAGAAATGATTAACACATACCTTAACAATCCTGAAATATCCCCTATTAGAGTGTATTATAAAATGAGAAAATGTAAAGCCATCTCAGCTCAGCTCAGCTCTTTGACATTTTATAGCTGGGTTGAAGGGCATTAAGAGTGAAGGCCATGTTGTTGATAAGAGGAAAATATCGATTGAAATAATCTGCAGTATTCCATCAATATTGCGCGCCAGTTTATTCATAAACATTTTAAAAACTTAAAGTCACAAGGCTAGACAACTTTTCTTTATTATTATTATTTCGAGCATATGTTTCAACAAGTGAGCTTCTTTATCGGGCTCAAGTTTGAGTTGAGTGACAAACTTTTTGTCAAGAAAGTTTTAACGCTGACCAAAAACAAAACCTGAATAAAAGTAAAAACTTTTTTTTTTCTTGCCAACGATATATCAAACTCAAATGTATCACATGAAACAAATAGCTTTATATTAATAGCTTCTGATATAGCTTGTAATTTATACGATTTCAGACTGTTGCACTTGCAAAAAAAAAATCGCAAACAAAATCTATTTAAGCTCTGCCGTCCAAACTGTCTTTCAAGTGTGTCCAGATGTGTCCACATGTGGTTTCTTATGCCCAGCAAAGTGTGTTGCCCCAAAAGAAAAGTTCAGTTTGGTTCGTTCGTTCGTTGCACAAAGCACAAATAATAATAATAATAATACTTATATTTTTTATATGCCAAATCATATTAAATTTAGCTTTTATTGGCCAGCCAGCGGTACGCATATGCATAATAAAAAGCGACAGCCCAAATCGAGATAAGACAGGCGAACGAGACAGGAAATTAGCTAGAAAAAAGGACCATAAATACACACAGGATGTGTCTCTCTGTGTGTCTCATGGTTTATGGCGATTTTCTGTAAAAAAAACCTCGTTTCGTGCATTGAACTCGAGGATTATTTTTTTCCTATTTCAATCGGTGTTAATGATGTTTTGTTGTCATTTGTTGTTATTAGCACCTTTTAATTGCCAATCGATCTGCGATGCCGCCAAATTATGTTGTACTGTCATCAACCTTGATGAGTTCGACGTGTGTGTGCCACGGGGCCATATATCTTAGGGGCATGCCTCCCCCCACCAAACAACACCCAATTCATATTTTTCGATGTGTTTTTGAGCCTTTTGTGTCTGACTAAAGAATTTGTTGTTAGCACAGCATAGCATAATGCCAATGGCCTTAAAACTGTACAGTGAGAAAAAGTATAAGTTTCATATATTCGTGGGAGAAAGTTGGATTGGGAAGGAAATTAGGATCAGATGGAGTGAGATTAAGTTAAAACTTGGAAAGTGGAAAAAAATGTCTAATAAAGTTTTCAATCCCAAAATCCATCAACAAAGTTTCAGAATGATTCATAAATGGTTTCGATCCATTTCCTTTTAAATATTTCAAAAACTAAGACTAACTTCTTAATTTACTAAACTAAATTTCAAATTTAAAATTTTTTGCTGTAAAATACTTTTTGAATATTAGAATTAGCTGTAATTTCTCTAATCTGTCACCGAGTGTTTTCCACAAAGAGTTTAACCAAGTTCAAATTTTACAATTGAACTATAAGCTATGTGATTTTGCTTGTCTAATGTTTGTCTAAGTATGTGAGTACATATAGACAGCAAATCATGTCGTCCAATATTCCATTAAAGGGGAATACAAATTAACTTGAGGCATGCTGCGGGCGGGTAAACAATGTTGGTTGCCTGTACCACAACCACAATGGCTTCTTGTGGCTGTGTTGTGGCAATCTGAGACTTGTCACCAAATTATGAATGATATGCAGCACATAAATCTCAGTCAGCAAACAACGACGGGCGACGACATAAACGTGGACGTGGTAACAATAAGTAAAGAGAGAGAGAGAGAGAAAAGAAAAGCATTGAACGTTAACTAGAACCGCATACAGGACAAGCACAAGGATGACAAGAATGATAACGACTAGTCTAGTCCAGAGGCATGACCGAAAAGTTACTCAGCATAATTTTTGCAATGTTTATGCACTTGTCTTGGTACTATTATTATTATTATAAACCATACTTTCATTCTTTTGACATTTTAGCTTGGATGCTTGGCTGGCTGATGTGCAAGTTTGTGCCCTATATACAGGGTGTCTCGGTGGCAGCATCGGTTTACAGTTTAATTGCCGTCTCCCTAGACAGGTAAGTGCATTGAAACGCCTTTAAATTTACGTGGCTAAAAACTTTTATTGTGGGATCAGGCTACACAGGATAAGGGATGGGAAAGTGGTGTGGGATAAGGGTAGGGGTTGGATTGGGTTGGGTTGGGCTTAAGCGGTGTCAGTTGCTGTGTCTAATGATGCACAACAAGAGCGGGAGCAGCATGATGCACAGGGACCAATGGCACAATCGGTCTCACAGCATGCACCGAGTGTACAGCCACCACAGGCTTGGCGACGATTGGATGAACGACCTTCACGACCGGTGCCGGATGATGCACGACATGGCTAATAAAGAGTAGTAAACATAATTACTTAAATTTACTTGAGAGAGTTTACGCAGAGTTCACTTACGCGTGCACTGAGTGGGCGCCATGATGAATGATTGGTGTATGCACCACGGGATGGGCAACAACTGGTGCATGGTGCACCACTGGAACAGCTACAACACCTGGATGAGCATAGACCTGAGCAGCAGCAAAGGCAACGAGCACAAACAGCTGAAAAATCAACATTTTTATATCACTTGAAGCAGCAAGCAGCAAAAGTTCATTTTTGTAGTACTTACAACTTTAAACATTTTGGTATTTGGGTGGATTTTGCTAAGTGTATTTGTTTAAAGTTGAGCAAGTGATATGCAACTGTTGACAAATGTGGCGCCGAGTCTTGCTTTTATAGCAGATTAGTGGCTAAAAACTGGCTGACCTGGCTAATGCTGGGATGCAGTTAATTGCAAAAGTGAACGCCGCAATGCGTTCAATGTAAGCCGGCTACATAAAAAACTGGTAACCCAGTCTGGGTATGAGTCGGCGTCAGTCAGTTAGTCGGTCTCAAGATCAAGTTCATAGCTTGCCTTGTTCGTATTTGGTATTAGGCGACAAATAGCCGATTTTATAAATAATCAATTTTTAAGTTGTTATAGAATGTTTATTGGTTTGCCTTGGCAAAACTATGTCGCCTTGTGTTTCCTGTTCCATAAAAAAGCAAAACAAATAAATTTTGATTGCACAAAAAAAAAAAAATAGTTTAACGAGGCAATGTGACATACAGATTTCTTGACAACTCAAATCTCTGAAGTCAGAAATCCTGCGGCCAGTAGATTTATCAAAATGGCAGTAAAAACGTTTCTCACAATATTTCGACGTGCATGTATGTGTGTGTGTGTGTGCGTGAGTGTGTGTGGCAGTTGGGATAATAAGAGACGTTGCCTTTATGTTGTGCAGCAACGCTTTCCATTTATATCAATTTTCACAGAGGCAGACAGAGCAGTCGCCAGTGGCAGTTTTCTGCCAGTTACTGCTCCTGCTGTTGTCATTATTCAGCGCTAAAGGCGACAGCAAAGTAAGTGGGTATGTAAGAGGTAGTATGGGTATATACTGGTATACTGTATCATTTGATCATTTTGGTCAGCCGCACACAGAATTCCAGTAAACTGTCGAGTCACTCAGGCCCACATGTCCTGCGGTATTGTATTGTATTTTACGAGCAATCGTAAAGTGTTTCGAAATTTAAGATTTATTATCTGTAACATGAACTTAAATCAGTACAAAATGTCCTCAATTTAGGACACACTCTCCTTTCCTTATCACTTGCTTAAGCAATGCCATTTAATTAGGGCTCTTAGTTTTATACATGTGCATCAACAAAAGAACACACACACACGCACACCCTCCCACATTGTATAAATATTATCTCACAAGAGTCACAGGATAAACCACTCTGAGTTGGAGTGTGTATTGTGCGTGTGTGTGTGTGCGTGTGTATATAAACCCACTTACTTGTGGTTTTAATGCCAATGACTGTGCGGCTTTTGTGTCTCGCATCCCATTTGCTCCGGAAATTTCTACGCGTACGAAGAAATTTACCCAAATGTCAACAGTGCGTATGAGTAATCTCAACATATTTGTATAGCTCCTGCTTCTGTTTACTTTTTTTTTTTTGCTTATATGTTTGTTATTCTAGTCGAGGGGGAGAAAAAAGGGCCATCAGCATAAGCTGAGCTGAGCGACCAATTATTAAATTCAGTTTGTATCTTTATGTAAATGACTTCTGTTTTTTTTTGGGTTTTCTGCATAAAAATATCTTGTTTGTGTTTTTGTAGGGGCAAAACTTATTCTCCAGATTGCGCTCAAGAGAGACAACAATAAATGTCAGCTTCCTTTGGCCATATTTTAAACCATATATTCAGTTCAGAATTGGAGGAACATTGCTTTGCCCATTGCCCATTGTTTGAGAGCCATTGAGAGTAGAAAACTTAATTATAACAGTGCCAGGAATTCTAAATTGACCCCCAAAACTAAATCCTCTAGACAAATTATGCTAATGAAATGCATTGCTTATTGCATTGCTTATTGTGTGTTTTTAGACAACACTGAGAGAAAAAAAGAGCGCTTAGTGATGGTCAAGGTCAAGTCTGTAATAACAAGTATTTATTTTAATATACCAACGTTGAGTTTTTTCAAGAATTTTAAACTATTGCTTCATTGCAATTTATTGTCAAAACCTATATTTTGTTGAGTTCTGTCAATAGCATACTCTTATAGTCAATTAACTTACAAATTAATTATTAATAAAGCATGTATGTTTAATAAGCTTAACTAGTGGGAAAGTTCAAGAAATTTCTTTGGAAAACTTTTCATTTTAATAATAAATTTTGTGTAATTTTATATAATTTAAATAAGTGAAAATATATTGATTGTTTTAGAACATTTTCTTTAGCTTATTTTCTTTCTTTGTCTAAGTGTAGAAGTGAATACAGTTGTTTCTATAAATAAACCTTATTATGACAATTTAATATTGGCTTTGGCCTTTCAGTTAGCTTGTTTGAAAATGTTTGTTGTGGCTTGTGCCCCCTAATGGAATTACCGTTTGTTGTTTTGTTATCAGTAAAATGCTGGCCAAACAGACGACACAAAGTAGCTAACAATAGTGCCCAATAAATGCCCCACCCCCAGAGAGTGGCATGAACAGAAGCTTTCTAGCTTGCACCATAATTATTTGGTTCTGCTTGGGACGCAGACTGAATCTTGTCTTGTGTTTCGTGTGTGTGTGTGTGTGGGATTGGGTTGGGCTATTGAACGGGTGGCACCAATAATAAGTGGCTAGCACTAAGCCAAATGAAAACTGGCAACTGGCACCAGCGTACTCCCCCCTACGACCCCTTTGTTGAAACTGGTCTTATTCAAATTACGCATCATTATGGCAGGGAGAGCTTAAAAAATGAGCAGCGAGGGTGTGAGAAAAGGTGGTAGTGACGCACACGTGGAGTTCAATAGACTGATAAATGTGTGTGGGAGCGGGTTAAAGGGATTGGCACACAAGCAGTCAACAACGAAAAGGCTTAAGAATCCAGCGTTGGCATCCAGCGTGTGCGAATTAATCAAGTTAGGATATTTGCATCGCAGCAGCGATTTTCTTCATTTTTTTTTTTAAGAAAACAGTGTCGTCATCGTGTCATCGTCGTGATTGCTATTATTTCTTGACGAGATGGCGCCGGCAGCGGCAGCGGCAGCGGCGGCACCAACAGCTGGTTTAACTCAAAAATTCTTTGTTGGCATTTCTTGCAGGTTCATTGCCATTTGGTGGCCCTTGAAACAGATGACAAAGCGGCGGGCACGCATCATGATAATCGGCATTTGGGTAATCGCACTGGTTACCACTATACCTTGGCTGCTGTTCTTTGATCTGGTGCCCGCTGAGGAAGTGTTCTCGGATGCACTGGTCTCCACCTATACGCAGCCGCAGTATTTGTGCCAGGAGGTTTGGCCACCGGGAACCGATGGCAATTTGTACTTCCTGTTGGCCAATTTGGTTGCCTGCTATTTGCTGCCCATGTCGCTGATAACGCTTTGCTATGTGCTCATCTGGATTAAGGTGTCGACGAGGAGCATACCCGGCGAGATGTCCAAGGATGCGCAGATGGATCGTATGCAGCAGAAGAGCAAGGTTAAGGTCATCAAAATGCTGGTGGCAGTTGTCATTTTGTTTGTCTTGTCCTGGCTGCCGCTCTACGTGATATTTGCTCGTATCAAGTTTGGCTCGGACATATCGCAGGAGGAGTTTGAGATACTGAAGAAGGTGATGCCTTTGGCCCAATGGCTAGGCTCTTCGAACAGTTGCATCAATCCCATTCTCTACTCGGTTAACAAGAAATATCGTCGAGGTTTTGCGGCCATCATCAAATCTCGCAGCTGTTGCGGACGGCTAAGGTGGGTTGAGGAACTCTACTTCGCATCTATTACTATTAAAATTTTTTTTTCTTTCTGCTTCAGATACTATGACAATGTGGCCATTGCTTCATCGACCACCAGCACAAGGAAATCCTCGCACTATCATCCGAATAGTTCCCGCAAGAGTCCCAGCAGTCCGGGATTGCGCAAAACCAATGCCGTCTCCTACATCTACGAGCATAACTCGCTGCGTCGCCACAATATGATGATGAAACAGGATAGCAATCTGTCGCAGCACATGCTTCTCAAACAGGACTCGCATGGATCACGGCAGTTTCTCATCAAGCAGGAGAGTTCCTGCAGCGATGCTTCCGGCACACGACGTCTGCTTTGTCAGCAGGATAGCAATGGTAGCAAGGTTTCGCTATCGAAACAGGATTCAATTGTCTCATATATGGAAGCACGGCGGCTGGCGGCTTTGAGTGGACAAGATCGTTCACTGGACTCCGCATTAACACAGCAGGATACGATTTCCATTGATTCGCGACGTGCAGGTCCCATAGCTACACCCGCATCCTTGCTGGATAAGCGGCAAAAGTTTGTGAAACAGGATTCGGTGATCTCGTTTGTGGATCAAAGACCCGAACCGCGTCGTCATCAGCTGGTGAAGCAGGACTCGGTCATTTCCTTTGCCGATCAACGACGTGGACTACTGCACAAACAGGATTCGCTGATCAACAATCGTTCCAGCGATGCGCCCACTCATCATGTCTCCATACTGAAGAAGACCGATTCCCAGCTGAGCTATGGAAGCTCCTCACCCCGCCGCAATGTGGAGCTGTATGAGTAAACATATTATACTATATACTTAATATATATAAACTGTCGACACCAATAATCTTAATCTGATCTAAGCTAATACGTTCTAACAATAATACTGAATGAAGGACAGAGCTGGAAGGGGGAAGACTGTGATAGCAGTTGGCAATGCTGGAAGTTCAGAGCTTGGCTTGAACGTGCCGCATATCCGTCGGGAGATGGGGGTTAAACAGGGTCGACGTATGACCAACTTTGTTATTGAATTGGGGGTGTTTGGGATTGAGGGACTAGTTAATATGAAATGAACAGTTCACTTTGGCTTGCCGAAGATATAATACTCTTGTAGATGCACCTATGATTGTTATATGGAAATAGTTAGGAAATTATAGGTTAAAAAAAGGTTGAAAATCTCTGCAAGGGTATATTAACTGGGATTGCTTAGTTAGACGCATACAAATCTAATACAAAATACACTCACGAGAGATACACGCAATGCACCTAAAAAAAAACATAAAACCATAGTCATTAGATGTTTTATACGTGTTCCAATAGTTCTATATAAAAACACACACACACATACACAGAAACACACACAACACATAGACACTCAATGGAAAAACAGCAGTACAATAGAAAAACCAACTAATATTAATCTTGACTATACTAAACATATATGGTATAATCGCACCGTAACGTTACGAAGTTTTTAAAAAGATTGTTTGTACTCATCATTTGCTATAGTATATCAAACAAAACTCCAAAAAAACCCCAGCTTGCTATAAACATAACAATAACACAAAAAAAAAACCAAACTTGAGTGTTGAGTGAGGGAATGCAATTTTTTACTAGCTACGGAAACCCGCAAAACAAATGGGCCAAGCTAAAAACATTTTCTACGAAAGCAAAAAAAAACAGAGAGAAACGCGTCCTTGATATTAAAAACAAAACAAAACTAAAATAAATAAATAAAACGCGCAGGAATGTCCAGTATCAAAGAAAAAAACAAATTTGAGAAACACCGAGGTCTAAAGTAACGTACCTACTAAATTTTTGTATGAACAATTCTTACAATTTATATATACATATATATCATATATATTTGTATTGATTTTGGAATAAGCAATATATATGTAATACACAACGTCTGTATAACATCTATCAAAAACAAACAATAATCAATTTTATTAGAGTTTTACACAAAAACCAAAAACCAAAGGAACAGAATTCGAATTGCGGACTAGACACATTAGAGATACTAGATATAGGTTTTACGAGAAACTGTTTGGGGTAAAAACATTTTTGGAAAAGCGCACAAAAGCAGTAACAGTTGACCATGGAAATGTTTACGGGAAACGATCAAGCCGATGTTGATATTGATGATGATATATTATTTTTTGTTGGTTTAAATAAATACTCTTAGGTCTAGAAACAAATGAAACAAAAAACAAAAAATCAATGGAACTACAATGAACAAAGACGCATAGGGAGGAAAATAAGGTGGAACAAGCTGTCCGAGCATTCGCACTAAAAACGTATCACTAATGAAAAAAAAACAAAAAATAAATAATAATCGAAACATAATTCAACAAGAACAACAAAAACAACTCTAATGGATAACAATTTTAATACAAAAAAATGACTAACAAATAAGCTATATATTATATATATATACATACTTACAATATGAGTAACTATGGAACTACAACATACATATATTTAACGAAGATAAAAACAAAACTATGCAATTTTATTGTTAGCTAAAATTTTATAAATGTCAAATAATAAATGTAAACGACAACAACATTTATATAAACTATATATAATATATATATATATATACGAATCAAGTTGAAAACATATTGTGGGGGTTGGGGGGTGAGGTTTGCATTAGGCGCTGTTTTTGTGGCACGCTTTATTCAAAAACCAACTTTTTAAACCCAAGGATTTAGTTTCCATACCAACTTAAAAGTTGGCCAGCTTCAAGCTTCAATAAACCCAAAACAAATCCTTTCAAAAAAACAACAAGAAAATATCAATAATATACTATAAATATATATAATATACGTACAATATATACATAGATATATTCATATATATATACTATTCATACAATAACAGACATATGTTTTAATAACTTTTAAAGAAAATATAAAATACTTGGAATTATTTTGATTATAATTATTATGGACGATGTCATCATTCATAAAGCAGATAATACATACTATATATATATTTATATACTCAAATTACATAGTTTTATATGAACAAATTTTTTTTTTCATCTCAAAAACCATTCACAAACGCTTTTTAACACAAAAAAAAAACTTTGATAAACTAGATACATACGATATAAACAGCTATGATTGAACAAAGGATATATTAAATATTTATATACATATATAACATTTATTAAATACAATAAATTGAACTTTTAGTTGTTAAATTATATTTACATTTTAATATTTACATACATAACTATCAAAACAAGATTTTGGGTAATATTATTATGTGAAAAACAAAATGATAACAATTAATAAATTATCAAGCTATACAAATATGCAATATAACGAACATCGATAGAATACATTTATATTCTATTATAAATATTATGGTCTATATTAGGATGAAGCGAAAAAAATAATAAATATTTTTATTTCCTCAGATTTTTTTTTAAATTCAGTTTTCGCTACACCCTAATGTATGAAAATACAACAACAAACACCAAAGATACACGCATATTAGCAGAAATAAATGTAATAAATAATTACTATATTAATATGATGAAAATAAGTCTTTAAATATGATTTCAACCCTTTGATTTTTCAAGTGTAAAATTTATATTTAGGCACTGTAACTAAGTTGATTGCTAAATATCGATTAACCTATGTTAATATATAATTTGCTACGCCTGCCTTTTAAAACATGCATTCAGCCAAAGGGGCAGCCCTCAGAATAGATACTATATAAAGTATCTGTCTAATTTGTACTTACATTAAGTTCACAATGAATCGTTGGTTAAATCGCGTTGCAGTTATCACGGGTTCAAGTGCCGGTATTGGGGCAGCATGTCTCAAGGAATTAGTTTCCAAAGGCATGGTTGTCGTTGGCCTCGATCTTGATAGGGATGCACCGCAAAAGTTTAAGGATTCACTGCCAGCCGATCAGGCAGCACGTTTCCACTATCGTCAGTGTGACGTGTCCAACGAGCAGCAGGTGATTGATACCTTTGCCTGGATCGATAAGAACCTCGGTGGTGTAGATGTCCTTATAAACAATGCGGGTATTGCACGAAATTCCTCTCTAACGGATGAGGGAAACACCACCGCTTTGCGTGATATACTAACTATCAATGTTTTAAGTGTTTGCTGGTGTACCCGAGAGGTATATCGCTCAATGCAGCGACGCAAGGTGGATGATGGACATGTGATCATTATGAACAGCATATGTGGCCACAAAGTACCCAATGTGCCGGGCTTTAGTTTCAACATGTATGCACCATCGAAGCATGCTTGTACAGCGCTAACCGAATGTTATCGCAGGGAGTTCCTTGCCAAAGGCACTAGGACTAAAGTCACTGTAAGTCATGAGCTTTAATTGTTTATTGTAGTTTCGAACAATTTATTAGATTTATCTTTTAGAGCATCAGTCCAGGTCTTGTCGATACCGTATTTTTTGACAATAGCTCTACAACCATTCAGTCTAATACGCCAATGTTACGTTCCGAGGATGTTGCCGAGGCGGTAACCTATTGCCTTCAGACACCACCCAATGTACAGATACACGAGCTGATCATGAAGCCAATTGGTGAAACAGCTTAAATAATTTCTAAAACAAATACATTTTTTCTTTTTTTTAAAACGATTTAAAGTTTCTTACCTACGCAAATTGAAATATTATATTACTGATCGGTAATAAATTCAAGTTCTCTCTTATGCATACTTTTTGGGTTTCCAAATATTGTTCCAAATACAATCCGGGCGCAAAAGATATTGCATACTTGTGCTAGTCGTTCAATTCTGTTAAATTCTTTATATAGAATTTACTTCTTGATAAAGAAAATTACTATTATCAGGTTGATTTTAAGAACAGCTTATATTATCTCGACATGGCATGTGACAGATATTCAATGTAACTGTACAAACATTTGCATTATACAATAAGTTATTGTTATCAATAATGGTATCAAATTATGTTACGCCATTTTTCTTCAAGTGTAAGAACATCTGTTGCGCAATAAAATTTATCGAAATCATCATTTGTTATTACTTAAATTCTTTATACTGTCGATCAGTGCCTCAAGGGTATTTCAATTAACAATTCAACTTTAGTCAATATGAATCGTTGGATAAATCGTGTCGCTGTTGTTACTGGAGCCAGCTCAGGCATTGGTGCAGCATGTTGCAAAGATTTGGTGGATAAGGGAATGATTGTTGTGGGCCTTGCACGTCGGCAAAATCGTCTTGAAGAGCTTAAGGCTTCACTACCTTCTGATCAGGTGGTACGTTTCCATTGGCGTCAGTGTGATGTCAGCAATGAGCAGCAGGTAATTGATGCCTTCGCATGGATTGATAAGGCCCTTGGTGGTGCAGATGTTTTGGTTAATAATGCGGGTATTGTACGAGATACTCGCATAACTGATGAAGGAAATGGCGGCGATCTACAGGACATACTTAGAACTAATGTATTGGGTGTTTCCTGGTGCACTCGCGAGTGGTTTCAATCCATGCAGCGTCGTCAGATAAACGATGGACATGTTGTTATTATCAATAGTATAGCGGGGCATGGTGTGCCTTTTGTTCCTGGCTTCAATTTTAATATGTATGCACCATCCAAGCATGCTGTAACAGCGCTTACCGAAGTGCTTCGTCAGGAGTTCATCACCAAGGGAACGAAAACTAAAATCACAGTGAGTTGGATAATTTAACTTTTAACAAATAATTTATGATTATGTATTTACCATATAGAGCATCAGTCCAGGTGTAGTGGATACCGAGATATTTGATAAAAACGCTGCGGAGAAAGTAGGTAATATGCCAATGTTACGTTCCGAAGATATTGCCGATGCGGTTACCTATTGTATTCAGACTCCAGCGAACGTTCAGATTCACGAACTGACCATTAAGCCTGTGGGAGAACAGTTTTAAATCTATAAATATAATAGTATTTTATTGTGCCATAATATTTGTAATTCTAACTTACTTGCACAATAAAATTGTATTACAAACACTTTTGGAACTATGAATAAAAAAATTTCCTGATGCCTTTGAGTCTTTCAGTTTGGCGGAATCTGTGTGTTTGTAAACATCGAAATTCCCGTGCACCAGCAAAAACATCGAATGTCATCGAGCAATTGTGTACATTAATCGATACGCTAAATATATCGATGCTGGATTACTAACATCGATACCATTTGCCAGCAGTCGTAGTTCGTGTCGGGGATTGTTTTTATTTTTATTAATTTGTGCCGTTTCATCTGTTAATTACTTAATTGGTTATTTTTCATATATTGCAATAAATATTAACGAGCTCGCGCCACCGTAGTGGTTCTTGTGCTAACGCAAAACTAATTAAATTACACAAAGACAAAGCATCTTCTCTGTCTACGTCATTGCTATTTTCGTGCACTTACAATACATACACATATGATGGAACAACAAAAACAAGGAGCGCCTATTGTGGCCGCCACTTCTCCCACACCTCTGGCCGTAGAGGAGCAACTGGACATTGATGACAACATGAAACACTGCTTCGAGAACCTCATTGTCATTGATGTCGGCGCAAATTTGACCAACAAAAAGTATAGCCGTGATCTGGATTCCGTTGTCCAAAGGGCAAGAGACGCAGGTTCGTTCAATTGTCTGGCGCTCTATTTACAACAACAAGAAGAGACGAAGAGCGATAAGACTAATAATAAGACATGACAGCTGACTTGGGCGCGGCAAGTGTGGTCAGCATGACTAGGGAGAGAAACGAGCAGACATACATATTCATTAGGAAGGTCAAGCGACACGGGCGATAAGCATGCAACATGTGTGTGTGTGTTTGTGTGCCAGCTTCTGAGAGTGTGTGTGTGTGTTTTGATTTTGTGGTATCGATGCAACATGTTAATGTGCATTTAACATTTATTTGTGATAGATACCCTGTAAAAAAAATGTGTGAAATCGTAAATTAATGTAAATTATAGGTGTACAGTGAACACTTGTTAATGCAATTATAAACAAATCTCAAACTGGTTACGGGTTACTTTCTTCTATATAACTCTTGACCTGCATTTCTCACTCATTACTTTCTCTTTTTAATCTCCAGGTGTCCAGAAACTAATGGTACACGGCTCTTCGGTCAAATCAAGCAAGGAAGCTCTGCGCCTTTCGCGTATTTATCCCGACATTATCTACTCGACTGCTGGCATACATCCACATGACTCGAAGTCCATTGTGGAGGAGCCGTCCACATGGTTCGACTTCGAGCATATTGCACAGGCGCAGGAGTGCGTTGCCGTTGGTCCATGCGGCCTGGACTATCAGCGCGACTTCTCCGAGCCGCATGTGCAAAAACAAATATTTGCCAAGCAACTGCAACTGGCAATCCGTCTGAATAAACCTCTTCTGATTCATGAGCGATCGGCTCAGAATGATGTACTCGAAATACTCGACAAGTAAGTGAATCAAATATTACAACATAATCGGATAATAGTTGAAGTGCCTTTTACAGATTCGAGAATCTACCGCCCGTGATCATCAGAGGTTTTATGGGCACAGCCGAGGAGGCGCTTAAGTACTTGGATCGCAGGTTCTACATAAGCTTAACTGGCTATTTATGCAAAGACAAATCAGACACTGGCGTTCGCAAGCTGCTGGACAATGGCATGCTGCCTCTGGACAGACTGCTGGTTGAAACAGATGCACCGTTTATGTATCCCAATACAAGGGCTTCCAAACTGCCGCAGCATGTCAAGAGTGGCATCACCGAACGTTCACTTCTCTACTTACACAGGTAAGGGATCGAAAAACAGTGGTATCCATTCCGCCTTATGTGTCGGGTTTAATTTGCAGATATTGCACATTTCAACGAAACGAACCATGCAGCCTGCCAGCAATTGTGGAAATGATTGCTGCATTCATGAAGAAAACGCCCGATGAGGTCGCCTTGGCTACGGCCTTCAATGCCCTAAAGTTATTTGGCTTGTCCTAAATATGGTGCCAAGCACTTTAAAAACAAAACAAAATAATTCAAATCGAGCCTGAGATTCACGATAGACTCACACCATGTGCCTTATAACTACTACTAATCGAATTCAGGATATGCTAACCCTGACCTAAACATATACATACACATACATATAACTACGACGCAATCGCATGCGACTTGCAAGAAATGGGTATACTCGCCCCTTCGCCCCTTCCTACATATTAGTGCGAAATTTTTTTTGCAAATTTAGCTTTTAAGTTGTTTTGGTATTTCATAAGCGAAAACCTTTGTTTATTACAAGTACTTCCCCCCAAAAATGGTGCCAAGGTGGTGCCATGTGGAACGGTAGCGCCGGGGACGCGAAACCAATTTGCGCTTTATTAGCCGTTTCACACTTCGAAGTGCGCGCTTCGAGACTGTTAAATGCTGCAGCTACTATATACATTTAGATTATTTTTTGTGAGGTTTTTTTGTGCTCTTTTTGTCTTGAAAGATGTTTTCTGTCTTTGACTTAAGGGTTATGTTTTAGTTTTGTATACCAAGCTATTAAGTCTTTCGTTTAGTTTATAGTTTACTTTTGTAAATATTTATTTTTTGTTGTTCGGGGAGATTGATGTCATTACTTATATGTATGTTTGACGATGAAACTAATAATGATGATTATGAGAAACGTGATGTGATCAGTAAACGAGCTACATATATATTTATATAAAATACACCCTTAGATAGTGCTATGAATAATGCATACCCACTACATATATATTTTGTTATATTTACATATTTATCGACATACATACATCCAAAACAAAATATTTGTGATGCTGTATACGTTGTACTGAACTGATTCAACTAACCGGAGGTGCACGAAAACTCTGCTTTGTGCTCTTTGTGCGCCAACACACACACCATATACTATTTTTCCATTTGCATGTAGATAAAGCGAATTTAAATAAAAATAATAATGAGAAACGTAAACAAAAACTGAGGTTCCACGATTATTTTTGGTTTGATTGGTTTTGTCGCTAAGCGAATCTCAATCTCGTATTGTATTGCTCTTAAAACCTTTGAATGTTTTCCAAATCTTCATATTGTTTGAGCCTATGCAAATTGTCCCACCATTGTTTGAGCCGGTGACGCAGTATCAGGGCAAACCATGGGGTCAGTGGTGCACTAAGCTTTGAGATTGCATCATCGATTTCATCACGCTTTAAGTACCTCACCTCACTGACCTCATTCGCATTCGGTTTAAGCGTAACATCTTTTTGTAGAAAGAGTATATAGTCAATTTCATGCTCCCCCCACACGCCATCACCGGTGTTAGCATAGTGTATGCGTGTCAGGTAGTTAAAGTTCTCCGGTTGTATCTCATCGGTTGGTATGCCCAATTCGTAGTTAAGACGACGCTGGGCCGCTAAACGTATTCCAAGCGCATTGGGCTCTTGTCGTTCCTGTTCGATGTCATACAGTGGATGACTACAGCAGGCATTCGTATAAGTATCTGGAAATGTTATCTGAAAAGAAAAATTTATTAATATTAATCGAACACGCTGGGATTTAATAATTAAAACCTTGTGCACGGAGCGCCTTTGAACAAGCATCTCGCCCTTGGTGTTGAATAGAAAAACACTAAATGCTCGATGCAGCTTTACGTCACCCGTCTCGGGATGTACGCGATGACAGTCAGCTTTGGTAGCCGCACCTATGGCCTTGTCGTTCACGTCCACCAAAATGCATTGCTCTTTGAGTGCGTGAGCCTGCAAGGGATCATGACTATCGTATGCTGCAGCCTCTTTTCGTTGGCCCATTGATGTTGTTGAGCATCTGCGCAGCAACTGAAGCCGCGGCCAGAAATTTAAGCGCGACGTCAACATTTGTGATAATTGAGGTGTTAATGACTAGCTTTGAGTTATTCCTAAACAAATATGAAAAGTGAAAACGTCGTAATCTGATTCAAGTGTGGCGTTGCCAACTGATGTGTATATGAGACAATTTGCAGCACTGGTTGCACACAACAGCTGTTCCTAAGCAAAAGCCAGCCCTGGCAAAAGTGATACACATTTGTTCATAATCAGTTTTTTCTCTGCGTCCATAGCTGAAAATTGTAAATAGTTAAGTAATTATCCTTACACATACTGTAAAATGGTAAGTTATCTACCTAAAAAATGACCAACGTGAAATTAATTTTTTTAATGCTCCCGCAGATACGATTTATACTCATACAAAACCGTGCAGGCAAAACTCGCCTGGCCAAATGGTATATGAACTTTGATGACGACGAAAAACAAAAACTTATTGAAGAGGTTCATGCAGTGGTCACTGTGCGAGATGCAAAGCACACTAACTTTGTAGAGGTAAGAAACAATCTTGCAAATTATCCAAAACCGATAACATAAAGTTTCTCCCCTCTCCAGTTTCGTAATTTCAAAATAGTATATAGACGCTATGCGGGTCTTTACTTTTGCATTTGCGTTGATGTCAACGACAATAATTTGTGCTATCTGGAAGCCATTCATAACTTTGTGGAGGTGCTGAACGAGTATTTCCATAATGTGTGCGAGCTGGATCTCGTGTTTAATTTCTACAAAGTCTACAGTGTCGTGGATGAGATGTTCCTGGCTGGCGAAATACGGGAAACCTCACAAACAAAAGTGCTCAAACAGTTGCTAACATTGAATTCGTTGGAATAAAGAGAATGAGAGACAGATAAAGAGTTAACTTCCCCACAACACTAAAACGATGCATTCCCATTGCCCCGCTTATCGAATCTTTCATATATTATTATTATTATGTACTATTTATCTACATGTGTTCTATATATGCAAGCAGACAGTCTCGAATGTTAAATGACGTGTTTAGAATCAAATAATTTATAATAAGAGATTATATGCAGATGCAAGTATTAAATTGATATTCCAATAAGCCTTACTGATAATGACTTTATATACATATGTATGTATGTATATTGTAGGTGGTTACCGCCCACAAAAGCAGCGGATGCAGATATCAGTAAAATAGCTGTGCAGCCCTGATAGGCGCGTTAGTCAACACTGCTGACGACATTCTACCACACTAATGCCACTTCGTCATTTTTTCAGTCGCCATTGTTCTCGTTCTCGGCTGTCGAAATTGTGGAAATTATCGAATTTCCCTTAAATTCGCTGCAATAAATACAATATAAGATAGAAAAATAAACAATTTCGGAGTATAAACAGTGTACAGTGCGCCCTATTAGTGCTAAAAGTGAACTAACAACAGACAAATAAAGACACCGTCACTCACGCAGCAAAATCGACTATTTGTTCGTGGCAAAAACACAACTTGAACAAAAGCCAAAAGAAAAATGTCATCTATGAATCCAGAATAGTAAGTCGTCACATGCATTAATTGCGCGTAATTGAGAGATATTGACGTGTAAACACACAGAATAAAAGAATCTTGCACCAATCGCGTTCCATAACCAGCGCTGGTCACTTTTTTCATTTCTGCGACGTCATTTTTGCGACGTCCACGACGACTAAAGTCGCAGCCCCACACTCCCTTTAAACAAGTATTTTGAGTGTTTCATTGTGTGACTAAAAGTGGCATTGACCAAAAAACATACGATTATAGTGACAGAATTGAACTGAAAACATACTATAATGCTTCTTTACATTAATAATTGCTCGAAACTTTGGAATAATTGGAGAAATCCATCGTCTTTGATTGTTTAGTTGTTGCTGTTGCTGACAGCCCAGCCAGTCAGCCCTTGCTTTCTGCCTCAGTTACAGTTCCGTTGTGCTGCGCTGCGTTGCGCTGCTGATTCGTGGGGCGGATGAGTCACCTGCCCAGCGTCTCCTACCCCTCGCTAGCGTGTACATTGTGTTGTTGTTTGACTACTTTACTTATGTATGTAGTCGTTGTTGTGTGTTAATGTTCTCTGCTGCGGCTGCTGATGCCTCTGCTATTGCTACGTAATCATCTATGTTGAGTGTTATGTTTTATTCCACTTCAAATTGAACTTGAAATAGGTGCCATGCCCCTTTCTTCGATTAATTAATATGCATCTGCTTTAGCTGAACTTTGGTACACTAGACACAAGTAATTAATATTTCTGGCAAGATAATTAAAATGTAAACAGCAAAATTAAATGTTTTTTACTTAAATAAAATGTTTTAGTGTTCTACTGTTTGTGGAATTACAGCACATGGTCCTTTGGATACATGGTGTTAAGCTGATGACACTTTAGATATTTAATGTTAAATGACGGTTTGTGACAACTGTGCATATATAAGATAAGATAAGCAAATATGACGAGTGGTAAAACACCCCCGATATGTACAAGACCCATTAATAATGCTCTCTCTTTTTTCGGCTTCGCAGCGATTATCTTTTCAAACTGCTGTTGATCGGCGACTCTGGCGTTGGAAAGTCCTGTCTTCTGTTGCGATTTGCTGATGACACATATACAGAGAGCTATATCAGCACAATTGGCGTAGACTTTGTGAGTAATATATGCATGCATATAAAACATTTAAGCTTTAACTTGAATTAAAACTGTTTTTTATCTATTTGCAGAAAATAAGAACCATAGAATTGGACGGCAAAACGATTAAACTGCAAATTGTAAATTTGTTTAAATCATTCCCATATTATGCACTTGCTAATAAAATTCTTTATATAGTGGGATACTGCTGGCCAGGAGCGTTTCCGTACCATCACCTCATCATATTATCGTGGTGCGCATGGCATCATTGTCGTTTACGATTGCACGGACCATGAGTCCTTTAACAATGTTAAGCAATGGCTTGAGGAAATCGAGCGATATGCATGCGAAAATGTCAACAAGTTGCTGGTGGGCAACAAGAGCGATTTGACCACCAAGAAAGTTGTCGATCATACAACAGCTGCGGTGGGTAAAACTTTTAAATAAAGAGTTGTTTATTACCTTTTACTTATTGATAAACAAACTTTCTGTTAACAGGAGTACGCAAATCAGTTAGGCATTCCATTCCTTGAAACTTCGGCAAAGAGCGCCACAAATGTGGAACAGGCATTCATGACGATGGCAGCGGAGATCAAGAATCGTGTTGGGCCACCGTCAAGCGCCACCGATAATGCTAGCAAAGTGAAAATCGATCAGGGACGTCCAGTGGAAAACAACAAATCTGGTTGCTGCTGAATAAACTCTGATTGTGAATCATTATTTTATTATACAATTAAACAAAATTTAAATATAATAAATTAAAACGAAACAACAAAAAGATAAAGAAACATACAAACAAACACACACAACCACAATAATAAAATCAAGCAAATCATAATTATAAAACGAAAAACAAAACAAATTGAATTATATAATAACAATAATGATGCGTATTAAAGAGTATTGGAGATGAATTGAATCGAACCATTTCGTATGTTGCGACAGTTCAAGTTTATATATGAACACACACACTCACACAAACAATTGGAAGCATTAACATACACTCACACAGGATAACAATATGTACTACATACTATATACCCTACCCTACCCTTCCCTCTTGGCTATCCTTCTGTTTTCAATAGTTCTGTTCATATAAGTAGTGCAAAGCAAACAAAAGTAAAATAAAAATGGTGTAGTAATTAACTTAATCTAAATCTAATCTAACATTAAGAGTTACTTACCACAGCAGCGCGAAACGATACCGATAGCGATACCGATACCGATTACTATTAATACTTATATGCATAAAACAAAAAAAGCAAATAAAAACAAAACAAAAACTGCGTTTCTTATAGTCTGGCATCAAACCAAAATAACATACCGATCCATACCGAATCGAATTCTATAATTTTTCTGTATCTGTCGCTATATATATACTATATACTAGTAGTACATAATGTATTTCAATTACCAAATACCACATTTCAAAATCATATTTACTACTACTATATTCAATGAGAATGCTCGCCACTTGTAATTATTATGTAAATCAAAAAACCAACAACATATTCTAGTTTTAACAACAAATTTTTGTGTGTTTTTTGCATTGAGCGGAAAGAGCGCGTAGGATTTGTTTTAGGCACATAATTAGTGTAATTTTTGATGGAAATTGATGAGACGTTTAATAAAAATTTAATGAACATATTTTCTGAGCCAAAACATAATTGAACAAATACTGTGATAAAATTTTTTTTGGTTTCAAAAACGAATTTTTCTAGCGTTTATTGACTTCTTCTGAGGTACTTCAGTCTTTACAACAAAATTTCATTCTATTAACTATGACTATGAACTAATACATAATAACTGCTGCTAATTGAATCAAACCCAGTAAAATTTAACTAAATAACATTTTTTTTTTTAAATATTTTTGTTAAATTTTGCTAGAGCGTTTCTCTTGCAGACAGGCAGCGGTCACAGTGGCTGCTGTGGTGCCAATGATGGCAGCACCCAAGACTCCACGCTCCCTTTCGCTCAGCCCAATGGATGTGGAGAGGCTATTGCTTCTCCAGTTGGAGGAGGAGGTGTTGCGTTCGGTGCCCGATGACGTGGATATGGAATTGATTAGAAAGGTAGCCTCTCGACGCAGGGTGCGACGTGCCTGAGTTGTGCCTGAGCCCAGCGCAGTTGCAGCTTCATCCGGATCGGTGTCCTGCCGTCGTAATGGTTGCCTCATACTGCGACCCGCCATAGTGGGATAGTGATGATGATGATGTCGATGATGATGATGCGGATGCCGGCCAAAGCAGCTGAGCAGCAAGCGCCAAAATCCGCTACGAAACTTCGATGACATCAGATTGTAGAGTATGGGATTCATGGCCGAATTGAGGTACAACATGAAACGCGAGAAATATAACAGATTGTAATAGCCAGATATACCCAATCGTTCCACATCCTCAGAGCTGGCTGTAATCACCCACAAAGTGAAGGCGCGAAAGGGCAGCAGACATACAAAAAAGCTCGAGACGACGGCCACAAGCATAAAGATCACCTGTTTTCGATGTTTTCTCATCCCATTGCTCTGCTGATGACTGTTGCCTTTGGTGCTAGCTGTTGTTGTTGTTGCTGGTGCTGCTGCACCAGTTGGCGTTGTTGTAGTTGTTGTTGCCGCGTGTTGTGGCTGTGGCGATGTGGGTCTATGGAATGCACTGTTCGGACGCAACAGCTTGTACGCAATGGCCGCATACAGCAGCAGCAAAATGCCAAAGGGCAAAAAAAAGAAGAGCGTTATGGTGCCAACAAAGTAAAAGATGGGCCAAAAGCCATCGGCGGCTGTGGTACAAACGGGGGCATCTGTTCCATCGCCATAAGGCTCCACGCTATAGCTGGATATGACTATAATGGGACTGCAAGAGTTTTAAAAATGAGTGAATAATACTTTTTTCGCATGTTGTTGTTGTACGTCTGAAAAGTTTGAATCATAAATATAATAAAAATAATGAAAAAAAAGAGAAATTCTACTCAGTAACTACCATACATACATACATACATAAGTTTCCGAATTGAAGTACCACTCAACTTAATCAAATAATCAGAACGGAAACGGAAATGGCAACGTCTGCCTTACTAGTATAATACTATTGTATATACAAGATAATACTACTGCTAAAAGTTTTCAGAGAACAAAATAGTATAATAATACTGACAATAACAATTTTAATAAATGATTAAAGCTTTCACTATACATATACAATTGTTTACCGAAATCAGAAAACGATTTGTGACAATTTTTTTTTAACTTAAATCGTGTCCTTCATTCAGTTGTAATACAAAAATGTTTATTTACTTACAAATTCGGCGCCTCTTAAGTTATACAGGGTAAAATACATGTTGGTAAGTGTATGCGTGTGTATTTCTATAAATATATATTTGCATGTGTTTGTGTGTGCTGTGTATACACATGCGACTTGTGCATTGTTTATTTTATTTGTGCCGCCGCAAAGTAGGCAACACTTTTTTGTTTTCTTATGGCCGCCTCGTGTAATGGCTGCCCTTTTGGAATGGACCCCAAATATGATAGAAAAAAACAGTTAGGGAACGAGTAAAACATTGTGAATCTATGTGCGTGTGTGTATATTAAATACACCTAAATCATGTTTATCCGTCGTCTTGATGGGCTTCCGAAAATCGGTTGTTGCCCAAAACGCATATTAAGCCATTTTCATTTTAGTTCGTGCTTTACATGCGGCCGCCGTTTAATGGCCAACCGAATGCCCCCTCCGTAACCCCGCCTCATACAAAAAGCTGTTGCTTTAGTTGTAGTGTAGTAGTTGTTGGTGTAGTGCTTTGGCTGTCGTTGCTGTTATTTATCTTTGGCACATTCATTTGAGTTTAATAGTCCGAAAAATTGATTGTTTTTTTGTACGGAAATGTCCATGGAGCACGAGCTAAAGCTGTCAATGGCTGTCATCGGCTGAATAGAATCGATTTTGCACCTAAACAAAAAAAAAACCGCTCAAACGCAATTTGTTGCAAGGATCAGCTGTCAGTCAATGCGACATGCCACACATTCCACAACCAACTGAACCGAATGTGTAAACGGGTTAAAGGCGATTTTTCATTCACATCCCCATCCTATCCACTCCTGTGTTCTGGCTTTCTCTTCTGCCTCAGGCTAGATTTACAGTTTCCTTGGGATTTCCGCCCATTGCTGCCTCATCGAAACTGATTTGTTGCTTGGGGCGTTTTTTCGGGTTCTTGCTGGCCAGCAGTTTACTATCGCTGTCCCGTCGCTGCTTACTTCTCTGCGTTGAGTTCTGCAGCATGGCCATCGCCTCCAGATCGCTACCACATGGAAGCTGCAGCTCAATCTTCAAGCGCGTTCGACTTATCTCCTCACTGCTGCGTCGATTGGAAGTGCGTGACAAAATGCTTGAATTCGTCGCCGCCGTCGTTGCATTGGATGAGTTTGTGTTGGTGCCTGTGCCCGTGGAGCCGGTGCCACTGCGTCCGCGTGAGTCACTCGCTCTGCCTGCTGCGTTCCGGCTGCTGCCGCCCAGCGTGAGCAGCTTGAGCAGCCAACGCCCCGCATCGTGACAGAGTCTAGCGAAACCCTTGCGAAACTTGGTCGACATCAGATTGTAAAGTATGGGATTCATGGCCGAGTTAAGGTAGAGCATAATGCGACAAAAGTATAGGAGACTATAGTAACGAACCAGGCCAATGTCGTGCAGCGTCTGCTCCGTGCTCAATATGATCCAGAGCGTGAGAACCCGAAACGGCAGCAGGCAGACGAAAAATGAGAGAACAACGGCGCCCAGCATGAGGACCACCTGCTTGCGAGCCTTCAGACTAAGCTCCGGTTTGGTGGGTCGGGCGCGCAGCATGGGGCCCTCGTTGGAGATGAGGTTCCGTGCAATGATGCCATAGAGCACGACCAGGATTAGAAAGGGCAGCACAAAGAACACCGAGATGGTCATCAGAAAGAAACCGACTGTGGAAACACCAATCGCTTGCGTCAGGCAAACTGGCACCGATGATCCATCAAAATACTCAACCAGCTTGTACTCTGCCACCCACAGTATGGGGCTAATAGAGAGAATGGGAGAGAAAAAGAGAGCGTTTTTTTTTTTTTGGGGAGAGACAAAAATTTCCTCATGAAACATAATCACGTTGTACGGAGAAGTTCTTTAATTCTATTGATGAATATGTGGAGACAGGCAAGAAGATAGAAATAGAGACAGCGTGAGACAAGATGGAGAGTAAGATGGAGAAACAGAGACAGACAGAGAAGAAGAATAGTAAGAGAAGAATAATCAACAGGAAACCTTTATGTAATAGATGTAAGAGACAAAAATTTTACTTTTACCTTCTACTTAAGACAGTCAAATTTTTGACCTAAAAACCTTTAGCAATTTTTAAGATATTGTTTAAGATTTGCAATAAATGCTTTTCATACGTTTTTTAAAGCACGTGACGTAACAAGATATGTTCTGTCCCTTTGATAATTAGCTTGAGACTTGATAAAGTATGTAAATACGAGTAGCAGATGGTATAGCCCAGATCAAGGACAAACCAGGGAACGCAGGCAACAGGACGCATTCACTTGGATGATTCTGAATAATGTGCAACCGCCTTTTAACGGGCCGACGGCAGCCGTAGGGCCTTGTGGCAGCTTCTTCTTGGGTAGCGTAATTAATAGGCAAATGGCGCCGAAAGGAGCACATCCCCCAAACCAAAGTCGCTCCCTCCCTCCCTCAATAGAGAGGTGATGGCCTTTTTGAATACACCCGCTGTGTGTGAGAATGTCGTGTTTATTTTATTGTTATGGGCACACCAAGATTTACAAAATTAAAAAGGGTCGCTGACCCATCCATAAAAAGCCGCCACAATAAGAAAGAAAGTGTCAATGGGAAATGAAAATGCCCCAAAAATGATAGCGGACATTGCTGCTTATTAAAGATGACAGCGCGCCGATAATGACAGCTGGACCAAAAGTTGAGGCATCGACAGGAAAAACACATACACAGACACAGAAATACAAACCCGAAAGAAACCAAAAACCGTGCTTAGTTAATGCTGAATGGGAAATGGAAGAGTAAGGAAAGGAATGGAATGTGTAGAGTGTCCGATTGGGAGGGAGGTGTATGTTGCGGGCGAGGGGTGTAGATGTAACACTAACTGCCAATGTTTAGCATGTAAATGGAGAAGTCGAGTCGATGCCAAGCAAAAGGTCAACAAACAAACACCAATATAGAGTAGTAGAAAAACGTGTGCAACGGCAGGCCGAAGTTTAAATGCCCTTGCAAAGCCATAAATACTCAAACATCATAATCATAATAATTATTTTGTACGTTAGGATGGTTGATTTAAGATCTCTAATAAGTCTTTGATCAATTTTAGTTCCGATTACTTATAACTCAAAAATCACATAATTAATTAAGATAAAATTAAAAGAAGCTTATGCAAAAAACAGATAGAACATAAAACTTATATCATTTCCTATAGTTACACACTTTTACTGCCATATTTTATATACCTTTGCAAGAGTATTCCAAAGCCAAAAAACAAGGACAGAGAAAATTATATAGAAAATGTGCAAAAATGGAAAACAAAATACAAATCATTAAAAATGGCCGCGATTGACACTTATAATTAATGAGCAACGAACTTAATGCTTGACTGAATAAACACAACACCCAAAAATGAAAATGGAATTAGCCATTATGTATAATATACACACATACATACATATATACAAAGATCTAATAATGGAGAAGGAAAAGATAGTAAGAGACAGTGGGAGAGAGAGAGATTAAACCATAACCAAAAAGGACATGCAATAGTATAAAAGATAGATAAATGTTGCTAAAACACAATCGAAATAAAGTCTTAAATATTAATGCTAATATATAATATTTATTTAATTTACGAGTGCTTCAAGTACAAAAGGCAGACACTTGGATAAGTTCAATGCACTGCCCAAAACAAAAGAAAAACCGAGAGATGAAAGATAGCAATAAGAGAAAAGATGAGAAGAGTAGAGCAGAAGAGAGAAGGAGTCGGGTATAAAGTGAAACTTACCTCGTAAAGAGCGCAGCAATGCCCCAGGCCAGGACACAGATGAGTATGGCACGAGCCTTGGTGCAGACATAGCCCGCCTTTAATGGCTCACAGATGGCATAGTAGCGCTCAAACGAAATGGCCAAAATGGTTAAAACGCTGGCATGAGCCACAGTCAACTCAACGAATGGCACAGCCTTGCCTACCGAATGCCACACACAAAAAATGTTAATTAACTTGGCTCAAACAGCTGGCCGATTGGAACTTACACATCTCATGACCCAGCACCCAGGTCTCTGGACGCGTATTGACTTCAACCAGGACAGTTGGTGTGCAAACGAGGAGTACAAGCAAATCGGCAATGCTGAGGTTGGTTAAGAAAATATTTGTGGAATTGCGCATATCTTTTGTTTTCACTATTACAATGGGAACCTGCGTGGGAGAAAAAACATAATTTAATTGCATTAAAAATATATCATGAAACATTTATTTACCATCACATTGCCAATGACGCCCAAGAGCATAATGATTATGCAGAAGAACATGGCGGTTGTGCGTATATACGATGGAATCTGTGGCAGCATCTGTTCCACATCCTCGTCGGTGAAGGCGACAACACTGGCACTGCCATTGGCATTGTGGCTTGTGATGTTGTTGTCGGTATTGATGTTGCTGTTGCTGATGTGACTGTTGCTGATGTTGCTGTTGTTGGTGTTGTGGTAGGCTGGAATACTATTAGTTGTGTTGTACGCGCCATGGCTGCCACTAGGTGCGCCACGGGATAACCCAGCGTGCTGCGTCGTCGACTCGGTTGCATCAACATCAGCATTTTGAGGTGTTGTTGTCGTTGATGTTTCTATTGCAAATGTTGTTGATGGGAACAGCAGCAACAGCAGCAGCAGCAGTAATAGTTGTGGCAGCCACGGCTGCTGCCCGCGCCTGGCCACAGCTTGTGACACACCAGCGACGCCGAGGCTGCCGCTCAACAATGTCGTCGTCCTGCGTCAAGGGTCGTCAACCGGTTTTTTGGATTTGTATTATTATATTCGCAACATTTGACACATTATCGCCCAAAAAGGGAATCTCGATAGCGTTTAAGTGCGAGCGGAAGCGATTAACTGCTTTTTTTCCTTTTCCCTTCGCCCTTTTTGGGGCCACCCACTGTTTGGGGTAGGAATGGGGGGAGTGCCGATGTCCTTAATTGCCGGGGACCCTTAAATATGCGCTAATGAAATTAAGTTGCCCAACGGCTGCCTCATGAAATTTACGATGTCGCTAACAGCTCCCGTTCCAGTTGCCAGTTGCCAGTTGCTCCCGTTGAACCTGTGTGCGTGTGTGTTCGCCCGCAGCGACATTAAACAAATCAATCAGTGGGGCTTTTGTGTGGTTGTGTGTCCTTCTTATTATTGGTGTTTCTTGGTGCCCGTCCTGCCGGCAGCAGCTCTGTCTGAAGCAAAATTGTCTGGGATTAGCATTTAAGTATTAGCATTAGCCTTCGGCTATGGTCGCCTCTAACCGGATATTGACCAGGGAAATAGAAAAGAAAGAGGACCTGGCAGGACAGTCAAGTGGCTAACTAACTAACGTTAATGAATGGAAAGTTCATTAGGCCCTGTCATTTACATAACATTAAAACATCCGACCAATGCGATTAACAACCAACCAACCAAGACCCCCCCGTCAAGTAAACATAAACATACTCCACGCCAGACACACACTTTGGTTGTGGCTTGGTTTTAATTACATGCAGGGTTGTCGTCATTAATTGCGGTTACAGAACTTGAGTGACATTTTTAACAATTTTCGTTTTATTCAGATTTAAGATTACTTAACGTCGTCTAAACACATAAAATGTCTTAAGTACAGATTTCTTGACATTATCACTTTGTTCTTTGCATAGGTGACAACTCTGTTGTGAAATCTCTATGTGTTGCCTAACTGGCGATTATCACCGTCTACTGACCGACGGCCAAATGGCTTTATTAAATCTCCATTTTTGTGGCACAAGCCCTGTGTTGCTTAATTGTATTATGTACACACACACACACACAAGACCGGCAAACACAAATACATAAGTAAATGCAAACACAGAGAATAAGAGTGCGAGTGAGAGAGAGTCTCTGACAGTAACAAGGACTTCCGTTTTTGTTTGGGTTTGCTTCGCAGCTTTTGCAGCGCCATTTTGATTAATTTGATAAATTCATTATGTGCACACCATATTGGTTATGTTTGGCCCATCCACGTTTGTCCTTTTTGTGTCCTGACGCTCGGACAAGCTGTGTGTTGTCCAACACGCTGTTCGGCTTAAGGTTCAACGTACCCCAAATGACATAACAAGACAGTTTGTGCCACCACACAACATTTGGCTTAAAAATGTGACTTTAATGATGTTGACAATGGCCATCATCAGCAGCAGCAGCAAAAGGATAGCCACAGGGACAATATAGCATGACTCAGGAACGAGACAGCCAAATTGGCCAGTTGTGGCTAGTTGTAGTTGGATTTTTAGCCATTTTGCCTCTGCGTCATAATTGCTTTAAAACTTTGTCGAGCAGAAAGACAAATGAAGCGCTCACAAGTTTGTATATAGTTTCGAGAAGTAAAACTAATGTAGTGGAATGGGCAAGGTGGACGAATATAAGAGCTATCAATATGGACAGCCATAACTGCTCAGGCTCCGACTCATTTGCAATATGAGTTTCATGGCCAACACAGCTGTCCCACACTGAGATTGAAAAAACTTGAGAAAACAATCACATTCAGAAAGAAATAGTTTTGTCAAATAATATTTGAAGTATTCTTTTGCTCAGTGTATAGAGAGAGAGACACACAACAGTTGCGACCACAAAATCAACAACAACAACAAAGGCATTGTGGGTCTGCTGCTGTTGCTGTTGCATGTAAATCTGAAACGGTTTATGGTTACGACCAAAATCCCAACTGCTTACATGCCGAAGCGTGTTGATGTTGAGTGGTTTGTCTAGCGGCAATTTGATGGATAACTTGTGGCCTGCCCCTATAATGATTAGGGGGGAGGCGTTAGGGGAGGCACACACACACACAGATACTAACAACTGGCTTGCCAAAGTATTTTGGTATGTAATTTAGCTGAGATTTGAATAAGGTTCAAAGCTGTTGATGATAATGGAAATTGAGCGCTTTTGGCCTTCTCTTGTCGAAATAGACATATATCGTGTATATATAGTATATATCTTTGTATAGTATTACAAAAGCGAACATATCAATGTGTCTGTTTGCATGTGTGTGTGTTTGTGTTTGTAACGGTTTTTTATGGTATTTAAGATTGAAGGCAATTTATAGGCTGACACCCTAATAAAATTAACATTGAAATGGCAATTTGAGGCAGCAATAAGCATCAGCAACAGTAGTCAAACTGAAGAAAGTTGTCACACACACACACACACACACAAACACACACACACGAACAGTGATACTAAACACATACGCATATCTAATCAATTTATCGTTCCAATAATGGTTCGAGTCGAGTCGAGACACTTTGACAAATCGCAAGGCTGGCAAAAAAGTAAAAAGAACAAAATGCTAAAAATATATACAAATGAATTAAAGACATGCGAGCAACAAATTGATTTTACGCTAAAACTTTAATGAGTTCCGAACTCTCTTTTCATACTTCAGTTCTCTCTTCCCATGTGCTTCCCTCATATTGTTGCTTAGGGTGCCATACGCTTAATAAATTGAAATGACTTCGTAATTGTATTTGTGACTCTCTAGCTAAATTAATCTAACTAGTTCGCATGCCAGGATGTCGCTCGTGTGGAACCAACAACAACAACGAAAGCAACACGAAACAGTAAACAGGACAAAGCACCATAAAACCCAAAAAGCTTGTTTTTCAATTGTAGTCGCCACCCAAAGTGGTTGTTGTTGTGGAGTTGTTGGGTGTTTGCCTTGGGGCTGACGGCTTAGAAAATTGGTTTTTATAGTAACCTCAAATTGATATATCCCACGGCCAAAACTCTCTAGTAATTGCCCGATGAATGGCAATTAGTTTAGCCTTAGGAACTATTTTTGGTTCATTTCTGTATTGATTAAGTTTTTATTGCTTTATCAAGATAACGCTTTTGACATAGATTGTTTTGTACATGAACGAAACAAATATGCGGAATTGCATTTTCTTTCAATTTTTTCTTCTTTTTTCTTTGCTATTTTCAATTACATTTTCATGCCTTAAATTCCTTCTTTATTCGCCGCATCCTTTGATGATGACGCTGGGACATGGCAAGTCAAGAATATTTACTCACAGCTGCAGCTGCATGCCATTTGCTCTTATTTATGTGAATTCAGTGTCCAGTTCAAGAGGAGTGCAGTCTGTGCCTTCTAAGTATCTAACAAACTAACTCTCTGTCTCTATTAATCCATTCGAGATAGAGAGAGTTACATTTTGCAGTCACTGTTTACTGTTTGGTTGTTTGTTGAACTCTCAAACAATGCCATTGTTATGTACATATATGGAACTACTTAAACGAGATTAACTTTAAGAGTTGGACCAGTTGGAGTTTTTCTTAGAATGGTTTAGAGATGGCTTTTTAACAGTACTATAGCATTTACTTAAAGCCCTACTCTAACACCTGCAACTCTTTTAATCTTATATTTTTAGTTATATTTTATTCTCATTGTTTTCCTATTTCTAAACTTATCTCTAAACGTATTCATAGACACACATATAAACTTATTGTATGTGTTTTCACACATGTTTGTAGTTGGTTTTTCAGCTAATGTGCATGGCCTTTTATGCTTTATCAGTTAAGCGACAATTCGTAACGCCTTTTCACAATGATTTTTTGCTATTTTTTTAACGCAAAAGTTCACTTAAAGTTGCGCATCCGCCGCGTTGGCTGTGAATGAATGAAAAGTAACGAAATGAAACGAAATGAAATGGTATCCTTTTTTCCGATTGTAGCCCTGTCGCATTGTAAGTATTTAGCGTGGTTTGCCATTGATAAGGCATTGGACCTGTATGTATGAGTGTGTGGGTTTGTGTGTGTTTGCGCCCCAGAGGCAGGCATTTTATCGCTGTTGTCCGCGAGGCAAATGGTGTATATGTTGAAAGATGCGACCGACCTAGGGAAACTCGGCAGCTGCTGTCGCTGTCTAGCTGGCTATATGTTTGTTTATTTGTTTGCTATGAGAAGTTATACACACTTACACCCACACACAAACACACACACACACATAGACGACTATATGGCAAAGAGATAGCATTCGCTATTGTTTTACGATTGCGTGGAAATTGAAAGCAGACCAAAAAATATATAAATGCTAGTGGCGAGAGTGAGAAAAAAAGTCAACACTGGGCGAGTGTAGGGCGGGGCATGTCGGGGCGGTTTGGTTGGCATGTAACACCCGACGCTAAAGACACTTTAATTGCTTCGATATGAAAATACGTTCACATCCAAATACAAAAAAATAGCTTCTATTTATATGTATGTTTGTGCATAACTAATGTATGTGCCTGTTCACATTTGGATGACCTTCAAAGTTATCAAATTCCAAGTGCCCCGACAGATTCCCTTTAAATCTATACGCACTGATCCCCCCTGTTCATGTGGGAAATGCAATAAGCTTCAGTTTTTACTTGTCAACCCTACAGCCAAAACCCTTCCCTACCCTATCCTACCCTCTCCCCGCCACTCACAATACTAATACGCATATTTATGTTGTAGCTGGTGCTGCTGCTGGTTCCAGCAGGAATTCGAATGCATTTGAGGTTTGTGGCCCCAGTTGACTTCCTTGTCATTTCCGGCGCGTACAAATTGAAAAATGGCGTTGGCCGCACTTCCGTTCACAGTATTATTGAGCGGCGCATCGTTAACTTGACAGCTTCACAGCCACAAACACAAACGCAATAGCAATCCCAAGTAGCTGCAGTTAACAATCTGTAAGGGAGCGACAAGGGGGAGGACATAAGCTGCACTTCGCCTATCATTTCATTTAATTTGTCACCAAGACGACCAATACAGGGGTAGTGGAGAGTCGCGAAAGGAGCCGTGAAGTGCACGCCCATTAAGGGCTTTTGGGGGCGTGGTCAATTGCGCGTTGCTGACGTAAGCAGTGGCATTGCTGCTGTAGTTGCAGATTATAATTTACGCGACGACATCAAGAAACATATTGTAGATGGGGATGGCAGATACCCTGCATTTTCATCAACATATCCTAAATCGTATAATTAAACAAGTAAGGAAGCTTTCTAAGGCATGCCTAGTATTGCTACCTACTTGTTATGTATTCAAAGTTACATCTTGTAAACAAGCTTTGACTCTGTATGGCAACAATATGATATAATGATTCGATCTCTGTGAGTTTGACCAATGATCTAACTTCATTATAAAGAAGACCTTGAACAAAGCTTCAGCTGTCTTACTTGGGTTTACTCATAAGAACTGAGGTGGAGTGAAAAAATATGTTATCGATTAAAGTTAAAAGCAAAAGTTACCCTACATCATGCTCAACTTCAAGTATCTACAGGGTATTAATATTGACTTCAATTAAAGTTAAGATATAATCCCCATAGCTTAATTCAACAGCAACTTCAACGGCAACTATATTGCCATTCTCTTTACCAAAACTTTGACTTTGCGTTGATTGAGTGTGAATTTGAGTGCAATTGAAGATGGCAAAAAACGTTAAGTTAAGCCACTTGGATAAGCATAAAAAGACAAAGACAAGTGTTTGATGGAGCTGTCTTGGACACACATTGGAACCCATTCAAGATTGGCGTAATTTTTGGCTCTATTTTTCTTTTTATTAGCTGCAATTTAATGTGCATTGGTATAGTTGTTGGATACTTTCACTTTTGGGCATACCAAGAAAAAAAAAAAAAATGGGTTTTTACGAGTTCAACGAACCATCAACAAGCAGTCAGCAACAGCAACCACCACCCACCCACCCACTGTCAATATGCAAAAATCCAACATTGTAATGACCGCAGGACACAAGTGTTATTTTGGTTTTTGACCACATTTCATTTTATGGCCTTTTGTCGACCACGCACATTGCTCAAGTACCTCATGAAAATTGTATTATTTATGATGGCATAAAAATATTTTATCAGTAAATTAAACACTTTGTGTTTATTATTTGCGAACGCAAAATCTTTGACATATTCTCCACCGAACATCAATGCTGACGAAAAAGCTTCTTTCGGATTGCATCATAAAACTTTAACTTGCATTGAAAGTCACTAATCTTAAAGGCTATATTTAAACATATTTACCAATCGTCTCCAAAACGTTTCAATCGCCATAAAAGATGAGCCAGTCCGAGCTGCTTTCAGTTCCGTTCCATTACTTACACTCTACACTTAAGCCCGAATAATCGCTTGACTTAAGCATGCCTCTTGTCATCCCAAGGCTCAGAAAAGAATCATATAACTCTCATAAATATATATATATTTAATAAATATGATATTAAATCCAGCCTTGCTTATCTCAAGCATATGCACAATCAATAAAGAGTGTATGAAATGTTTCGGCTAAAATCGAATAAATGCTTGAAACGTTTATTGTATTTATTTGAATGTTCTTCCTGCTTTTGTTACCAATTGCAAAAATACAAAAATAACCAGCGAAACGCGTTAAAAAAGGAAATCGCATTCGCATTTCACAATGGAATATTACGTGCTGCTTTGGGTGGATGGTGGGGGAACGGGTCGTATCGACGTTTTATAAATTAAACGGGCATCTGTTCACAATTAGAATTGCAAATGTTTTTTTGGAAGTAATGATTTGAGGAAAGACGAAGGAACAAGCACACAAACAAAAGCAAAGGCAAAACGTGTTTCAAAAATAACTACAGTTAAACTGGGTTTGTTAAAAGGGAAAGGAGAGGTGGACTTTCAGAAGTGCCTCTAAAGAAGGCGTGGCCGGAAGTAGGCGCACAAGTGTGTGCCTGAAACTTAAGGATTGCGTAGGCTGCACAATGTTTTTTTTTTACATTTTTCTTCATCATCCTCACAATTTTGATGCGTTCAAGAAAACAATTTGAACGTAATGACGAAGAAAGTTGTTACTTAGCTTGTGGCTCATTTGTCAGCGATTGCTCAAAAGCACTGAGAAACGAGAGAGAGAGAGACAGGGGGAGAGAGGGAGAAAGATTGAGTGCGAGTGCGAGAACCTTGTGGCGGATTATAATCCAAGTGCCTTATACAAATAACCAAGCATAAATTTGATAAGCATGGCGTGAAAATACTGTTTTGAGTGTTTACTCTTAGATATTTGCTTATAAGCATTTGTTTTCTTGTCGTTTTCCCCTTGAACATCTTTTGTTTGGGCATTAAAAAGGGGTTTCTTTTGGGTTGTGTATGTGAGAATGTAAATTTAAATGTGACTAGTTGAATATATTCTAAAAAATATCAAATTACTGTACAAATATATCAAATTACTAATTTAATACATAATACAATGTTTTATTGACAGTTAATCGGTATTTTATATATAGCTTATAGTGTTTTTTGGTATTTTTTCAAATGTAAAATGATATTCTTTTCACATTAAATATATCAATAATTAATACCTTTTCAAATGGATAGAAATCCATCCGGTTTGTTCTTTCTTTAAACTTTCAAATGAATTGTACTCTACTCAAAAAATTGATCTTATACCCAGTCCCATGAAAATTAACTTTATTTATTGTCTTTACCACCCTCATCTGGAAATTTCCAACGTTTAATGTCCAAAACACACAAAATAAATGATGAATAATTTTGGTATGTTTATTCACACTCCCGAAAAAGTTTCTTGGGTGTTAATGTTGATTGAGTTTTGATAGCCAAAGCTTGTTGGCCTAAATCAATAAGCACCAAGAAATATGCTATTATTAGTATGCCTGATTATACTCATCAGTAGCCAGCCCGTACACATTTCACTCTACAATGTATATAGTTATGTATGTACAATGGCAGGTACAATGGCGGCTAATTGCGGCAATTACTGCCAACCAAAACTGGATGAAAGAGAAAATACTTTCGACATGCCAACTAATTGTTTAGCTCAATGCTCATAGCACAGCGTACTATAATTTAATATATATGGATGGCACAATTAGAATTTTAATGAATACTGATGATGTTCAAGCTGAAATAGATTGAATGGCAACAGTTTGGCAGACAAATGCCAAAGGATTTGGCCGTCCTTAAACCAAATTATACAGATTTCAGACTTATAGTAAATTGCCATCATATTTCAAATAGCTACTTCCGTCGGAAGATATTATCCTGGCCAAACAAGATGCTCTCACAATTTCAGTGCGTGTCTTGGCAGAAACTTAATAACTCATTTGTTATAGCTGCATTCAAATGGCCAATAAGACCTATCATAAAAGCCACAAACACACACACACACGCATACATACACACAGAAACCACGCACACACACATATGCCGCACTGCGTAAAAAACAGTTGGAAATGGCCTTGCCCGCCAGCAGCAAACATTTGACTTCTAATTAAGAGCTAAAAGGCCAACAATGGATGAGGAAGCAGCATAAGCTCAAGTGGCAAAATACAAAAATACCTTCACACACACATACAGAGATGCCCAAAAAATGCTGGAGCACGGCGATGATTAAGTGCCCACGTCGCTTTGCACACCGGAGCGTGGAAAGAACTCGCACAGCATTTTCACCCAAGTGCGACTGTGAGATAATGCACTTAAAGAAATAAGAAATAAATTATCAAAATAAATAAGAGAATCATATAATCTATTGACAACATATATATGTGTAATAAACGGATGGTAGCATTTATGAATTTTCTAGATAGGTGCACTTAGAAAAATGTGTGGCAAATTCTGTTGACAGCGACCTAGATTTTTTGTATAATCACACCTTTAAACTATGAAAGTAAAATGTATAAAATTCTATGATTTATGTTGTTTACATCAAGATTTATTGACATTTTGACTCAAGTTATAAAGTTAGTTAGTTAGGGTTATGAGAACACAAAAAGAAAAACCTATTCCTAGTTATAACTAAGCAAAACTGATTGCTAAACTTTCAGTAAGCACAAAACAAACTCTTAATAAATCAAAATAAATGAAATACTTTTTTATTAAAACTTTTTTATTTACAGTTAACTATTTTTCTAAGTGCATACATAGGTGTGCGGTATTGTGTGTGGGGGTAGTCTTTCTGTGTGTAGGTGTGTGTAAGTGTATGTTACAAGGTGTGAGTGTGTGTTGTTTTGAAAGACCGCCTTGCGTCTTGGCCTTCATTCAGTATGCGTGCGCTAATCAAATTGGGTCTAGTCCGTGTCTGCGCCTTCTTTTCTATTTTGTACATAAGTAGTTGCCCGTTCCCGCTCCCGCCCCCTGCTCCCATTGGCACACCCGTAGGGCTGTGTGTGGGCTTGTTTATCAGCCTGTCTGCGCCTAATGTGTAAGTATGCCAAAAGTGATTGCATAATTATGCAAATGCTCCACTCACCCTGAAGGCACAATATACATACGTCTAATGAATTACTCAAAAACCGAGAGATGAGAGAGAATCGAGAACTCCTTTCATTTGAGTCTGAGAATGGCGCGTCTCTTTTGGAGTGTAAACAAATGCCAAGTGGCAAGTGGCACTGTCCGGGCTACTGCCGAAAGTTTTATTATATAATAATTTATTATTGCCTGGCGGCAAACGTTGCGTATGGCGCTTAATCGAATTAGAAATGAGCCCCTCAATGAAAATAAGTCAAAACAGTTGTGCTTGAAACAATTAACACCATACCCCACCCCCGCCCTTTCCAGATCAATAATTGCAGTGACAGTAAATTGGGCACGCGTTGGCTGGGAAAAACGTATTCAAATGCCTTTCAACAACTTATCATCATCGTCATCGCCGTCATCGAGCTCACGCATAAAACAACATATATTTGTGTGTGTGTAGGTGCTTGCTTTATTGTTGTTTATTTAGCCAACTATAAAGAACGCACATTGCGAAAAGTTCTATCGAAAAAAAAAACCCAAAGCAATAAAAAATTATTTAGCACATTTCAGGAAAAAAAAAAGTAAAACTAAATGTTACGAATTTCTTTTGTATTTTATTTTCTTTTTGGGGTTAAACAAATGTGCCACGCCTCCTAATGTATTGAATCATAAGAATCCAGGGCGCGCCTTTTTTTTGTCTGTATATGTTTTTTTGACAACTTTTTTTTTTGAAAAGAAACGAAATTTACAATGAAAATGTTGTGACTTATTTGTTTCAACTTGTTTCGACTTTTTTTTACTTTCGTGACTCACATTAAACAATAACAGCAACAACAAGAAAAACAATAATAATGATGATACGTTCAGAAATTTCTTATTCAGACGTCGTCCGAGCGATCGGCCCAAATATCAAGAGAAGAAAACAACAACAAGCAAACACACATAAAATGAAAGATATTCGAAAGGTCTCCTCATACACACATGTCTGGCAAATCAAATGGACAACTGACTAAAATGGATCGACCCGCCTAGACCCCACCATCCCTCCCTCTGCCGACCCACCCTCTTGCCTTCTTCTTCTTGCTTGTTGTTTTTTGGCATTTTTTCTGCATGCTTTTTTCCAGCGCGTAATTAGGCAAAATTGAGACGAGAGAGAGATAAATTTGCAACATGAAAGAGCTGCGCATAAATCAGCCTTAATATAAATAAAGACATTTGATTTGGAACTGGGACTCATTTCTATAACACACCACCTCCCACCCCAGTTTCCTCCTCATAAATATATATATAGTAGTCCAAATCCCAATCAACTTAGTGCTGCATGCGCCGTAGTGAAACTGAATGAAGCGCCGGCCGACGCGTCGTATACGCAATAAATTTTCATATTTCATATTCGTTACGCCTTTCCTTTTCAGCAGTGACGTTGCCAAAACGTTTTGGACTGGCCCAAAAATATAAAAAAGACTTATAAACAATAAAATAGCAAAAATTTCATGTGTGTGGTTTTTGTATTTTGATGGTTTTGTAAACAACCAAACCGAAACCGAAAAAAGCCTACCAAAAAGCGTTAACAGATGTTGCATTTAAGCACTGACTATTTATTGTACCCGGTTACTTTAGTGTTAATGATAATGATGATGACGATCTGTTCTTAAATAAACAAAAGTTCTCTTTTTTTCTCTATATAAATAAACATGCTTATTAATATTTAGTCAAGTATGAATTTATTTTTGGATGTGCCACTAAGTCAATGCCAAGGTTTACACACCGCAATATGGCACAAATGTTAGATAACAATGGTATAAAGTATTTAGTTGAAGATACCCAAATTTTATACCCTAATGAATGTAAATTATTAATTCGTTAAGTAAGTTGAAAAGAAACAATGGGGCAGTTAGTAAAGGGAAACTTTTTCTTCACAGATTTTGAGCTTAGAAATAGTATGCATATTTATGGAATTTTTAATGATTATAGCTATAAGGATAAGAAACTAGAAATGTTATCAAATTTATTCTGAATTCTCAACTGGGTTATACTAAGAAAAGCCCTTAAAGCAATCTAACTGGGAGAGACCAATGGGACTTATTTGCTCGGATAGAAAATATCAAAATTTATTCAAAACGCATGCTGGAAAACATTTGTAGGTGTTCAACATATTTACGATCCAATATAAAATCATTCACTTATTGATTTTTATTGTTATGCGATTTTAAACTTACATAAAAGCTTGGTTTACGAGACAATAAAAACCATTCATATATTTATTCCATTAACCCATGAAAGGGGTAAAAAGTGTATAATGATTTAGTGCAAAACTATGTAGCAGGCAGAACGAAGCATGTCCGATCCCATAAAGTATATATATTCTCCATATAGCCATAGCCGTCTGCCTGTCCGTCCGTTCGTTCGTTCGTCGGTCTGTATGTTCGAACGCGTCCATAAAAGCTAGAGTCTCCAGATTTTGGATATGAGCTCTCCTAATTCCTAGGCATGGTATATGTATGTCAGTCTCCGACCGTCTGTCCATCGTCAAGAGTTAAGGGTATCTTCTAGTCGAGGATAATCGGCTAGAGCCTTCCTACTTGCTATTATTACTTTAATAAGGTTTTCAATCGTCAAAGCATTTAAATACCTTAAAAAGGAGGACAAAGAGCTACGATTAAATTTATCTTGTAGTTATTTTTGATAATCTTAACATTGAAACTGTGAGTAATGAGTTTATGTAGTGCAAATAATAGAGAAATTAACTTAAAGATAATAATTCGAAAACCTTGAGCAAAATCCTATAAAATATTGGAACCTTTTAAGATTCCTTAATGACTTAATCACAATATGTTACAAACTACTTGCCAATTTAACTATGCACCCATTGCAAAGTGTATCAAAAAAAGAAAAAAAAATATTTTTTAAGTGCGTCGCAAGGTCTGATAAGGTGACCGAGGAGAGTTAAACTATTGAAAAACAGGCTGCCACACTTTTCAAGTGCAACATAAGGCAGCAAGAGCAACAACAACATTAAATACTTCAGGTTTTTTTTTTTTTAATTCAAGTCGAGAGAGGATGATGACGGCGCAAATCTGCGAATGGGAATCGCATTCGCAATCGGAGTCAGCATTCAGCATTAATTTGTCAATGTTTATGTTTATGTCTTGAAATAAATATATTTATCAACTGAGTCAACGTTAAGCATTAATAATGATGCTTAAACACTTGAGTCTAAAAACAAAACGTGTTATCGGCGAGGGGGCTTACAAGGTGGGAAAAAAAAGTGATTAAAACTCGTATATAATATGCAAATGCTGTTTGAGCCGTGAGTTTAATGAGTTGTGTATCAACAAATGTGACAGCTCTGCGCTCGATAGAGAGAGAGGTGCGTTTAAAGCATTTTTATTTCTAAAATGAAGCTATCAAATCGAGCATAGTATTTATTTATTTATGGATCTGGTCTTTGCGGCAAAAGTTTCATATCTTAAACATTTGGCTCACGCTGCTTATCAGCTTAAATATTTGTTTATCAAACACAATTTCAAAACTTACCTTCTATTTTTTTTTGGTAAAAATGCGTTGTTTATTAATTTCTTGGTTTTATTTCAATTTACTTTTTCTGGAATTGTCACGTGTATTTGGATTTCACGTCGCAACACTTAAGGAATATTAAATTATTTTTATGCTTTGCATTAAGACGACGGCAGCAACAGCAACATTACATTGACATTAATGGCAGCTACAAAATGCAACAAGCTACAAAAAAACAATCATACACAACAGACACACACACAGACATACATGCACACATGCACTCATGCACATTAACACGCACTCATTTAAAACAAAGACAAAGAGTTGTCCAAAGTGATTAAGGCTGCAAATGCAGCTGTCACTGCCACTGACCGCCGTCTGTCGCCTGTATGCTATGTTGTCAATCATATACCGTTAAACTATAAATGTGCGAGACACGCGCCAAAGTTGCAAGTGCCACCACGAACAGCAACAGCAGCTCGATAAGTGTTCCCAGTTGTCAACCGTTCGACGGCAAGTTTTCCAAAAGACTAAAAACACAAAAACATTGTTGTTTTTTCTAGCCAAACAATTTTCATATGCGCCCGCTATTTTTGCCGGCTAGCGGCCAACTGTGCGTTCGGCTCAAAAGCTTACGAACGACATAGCTTTTGTTTTATGTTTCTTTTATTTCGTTTTTGGTAAGCTTTCGGCTATTGATGAGATTTTGGCGCGCGCGTAAAGCACACTCTTCGAGCTTTTGTGAATGGCGCAAAAACGAAAACATTGCGCTAATTGAGCGTGACAAGTGTGTGTGGGATAGTTCAGGTGATGGAGGGGGCGACGACAAACAAAACGTGCGTAAAAGCTGACTTGATGCGATTTATAGTACAGGGTGTTTTGTGATGTCAATGAATGTGTGTGAACGATGATTTTATGCGCTCTTTTGTTTGACATGCCATCAATCATTAATGTTGGTAAATGTTGATGAAGGTATAATAATCAATCTATCATAACGTGATGAAAATGCAAGTAGGAAGACTCTAGTCAAGTAAGTAAGTAAGAAGATACCCTTGACCATTGATCTTACACGTATCTGCAGTTCATATCTCTGGTTTTTCTCAACAGTTTTTATTAACATTCAGATTTTATTGTTATCGATTACATGCGTATATCGTATACAGGAAAAGTTATCAAAATTTAAAACAAACTAGTTCTGCCCACGGATTGGGAAATCTCAAATCTGGAGTCTTAAGCATTTATAGTTTCTGAGATCGACATGCAGCAAACCATTTACCATTATCGATAAGGGATATCAAAATGTTAATACCATAAAACGTTAATTGATGCTTGACAGATTACTGAATACTTTAAACACCAATTTAATTATAAAGAGAAATATTATTTATTGCTTTTATTAATAGGCTTTTATTAATAAAATTGGCATTAATTATTGATTAAGCTATAACATGTCACTTGTTTTCAGGCACCAGAATAATTTATTGGGTGCAAGATCCAGTTCTGTTGAATACTTCATCTTATAATTACTTCATTAACATGTTTCACGACACTTTTGCATATAGAGACAGACTATAATGAAAGTTGTCGTTAACTGTTTGTTTATAAACAGTTGCAGCTGCCAACACTTAACTCAACTTAACGCAAATGAACTGAAGCAGGCGCCCGTATAGTGCAATATAGGCGATTATGCCGTCTTAATGCCCTGCCCACAATAAATAATTGTAAACGTGAACTTTCAGCAACACCATAGAATGCAGAAGCTAATGATCAATTAATTGCTTGCCAACTTGTGAATATGTATAAACATATTTGTCGAAAGTGATTTGAAACAATTTCAACCAGATGCCGCCGCTGACGCCAACTTTGTTTCCGCCCGAATGGATTCTTATAGCTTAAATTGGATTCTTGCACAGTGTATCGTAAATGTTGACGGTCATGGCGCCAACAATGCTCCGATTTCATATTGATAGCGTGCACAAAAAAATACACATTGTTGTCATTGCCATTGGCATTGTTCAACATGACGTATGCGTGATATGTGAAACTAATCAACAATGCGAATTTAGTGCGGATCAACCAGAGCTCAGCTGCTTCACAATAACAAACAAAAAACAAGTAAGCAGCCATTAGTCGAGTACGCACGACTTGGAGATACCCTAATCTTATACGTACTCGCCTTGAATCTGTCTTATCTTCGGTGTTTCTCAAACAACTACAAAAAACATATTACAGATTTTTATTATTTTGTTTATTTACAAAAAATATCAAATTTAAGTGTTAATTGTGATTGATTACATGTATATATATTATACAGATTTTTATTATTTTGTAAGTTAGTTAAGAAAAAATGTTCAAGTTTATTAAATTTAAGTGTTAATTGTGATTGATTACATGTGTATATCGTAAGCCGCCAAAGTAAAGCGATTAGCAGAACTTATATTCCAAATATTTCAACTCTTCTGATGACTTCTTGCTACATACTTTTCCATAAACACATTTTACCCTTTTCTATTCCCCTAATGGCTTCAGGGTATAAAAACATAATACAGCTAATATAGCGTACAATTAACGCCATCCCAAAATGTTTGTACAAACAAACATGTCTCACACATTTGAGATTACCTGATTTTATTGTTTCTTTTTTCGATTTTTGTATTTGTGAGCTGTAAATGCTCACAACTCAAAGCTGTCGTTGTTATTGCTGTTTATAATTGGCATTGTTGTTGTTGGCCAGGAAGGAAGCAGAGCATGCAAAAAGTATTTAAAATGCCTCATCATCTCCAACGACGTCACAAAATGAATAAGATAGAAAACGAGCAAAAATAAAGAAATCACATTAAAGCAATGTCTGTTTCGTGCGAAAAGAGACTCAAAGATATGCGTCAGACTTTCTTTGGGGAAGTCCATGACTTGGTCTTAACATGGCTGGGGAATGTGTCTTGGCCACGAGCGAACCATAAATATGTGACTAGTTATTTTTGTTATGGTCATTGAGCTCACAAACCCGGTTGTTTGGACGGGTTCTCAACTCTTTCACTCAATGTTGTTTGTGAGCTTCTCAAAGTGTTTAAACGTTTTATGCTTGACCAAGTTTCTAACTATTTGATTGGCCAATTTGTTTGCCAGCTGGAATTCGACAAATAAAATTATTTAAACACTTAAACAAAGACATTATAATTGCAATTAAAGCTAAACAATTAATGGAAGCGCACATAGCTTAAGGTGAATATTTTTGATATGCTTACATTTGTTACGTGTGTAATGGAATTATTGACTGATAACTTATGCAATTCTGCATAATTAAACAAATTGCATGCTGCGATTTGTAGATATGTAAATTGTTATTCGTAACATGTATTGCTTGTAGTATATCGATTAGTTAGCAACAAGTAATAAGCATACAACAAGAACACAACAACCAATCAAATCGGTTTATATCGCATCGCAATCTATTCTCATTCAAATTTAGATTGAATATGTAGTTTAAACATTGTTATTAAGTTAATACTCAGTTGGTTTCTTGAAAAGAAACTCCAATAAATTGTTTATTGAAGTGATATTCATGCATTATTTATTGAAAATATACATAAATTAGTGGCCATACATATGTATATGCCTTTATTTATGATTGATCTTATGGAAGCAACAAATTTCACACTATTCCGACATATTTCGAACTCTAATAAAAAAAAACACCGCTTTAAGGTCAACTACTGTAGGAATATGTGTTTTTTTCTTTGTATAACTGCCAAGCATTCGCCCATGTTTATGGATGATTATACACTAAGAATATTATTTTTAAGAATTTTTAACGTAAAGAAAAGAATTTTATTAATAAAATTCAGTAACATTTTATAGCCTGAACCTATCAAATGAGTAAAAACATGAGTATGTAACAAACAGAAGAAAGCATATCCGAACCCATATAGTTTATATATTCTTGATCGGCTTTAATCACCCATTCCATATGTCCGTCCGAACTAAAAGAGCTAGAGCTTCTAGACTTCGAACAAAACTTAGCCCTAGGCAAAACAAGTTTGTTTCAAGTTATCGATAACTTTTCGGGTTTCGATTTAGACATCGATTTAGATATAATCGGTAGCTGGAAAATCGTAAATTACGAAATTATAAAAATGGTTAAAGTTATAGAAATCATTATAAATATTTGTGAAATTTGGATTGAAATCGGTTAAGATTGAAGTTTAATCATCAAGAATTGTGTAAGTGTAAGGTCTACGGTTCAGGGTATCTCCCAGTCGAGCTTACTCATCTATAACTTATTCCTTGGCGTTAATTACTTAGTTTTTGTGCTTAGTGTATACATATTAACCGTATGCTCTCTCTTTCTCGTGTATGAACGGACAGACGAATGAAAGTTAATGACAGTTACATGCTAACTAACAAATACAATCTACAAATTATGGTTAGCGTAAATGATAATTTTCCCCAGCGGTGACAAGCACTATTTAAGTCTAGAATCAGATGTTTTCATTCATATCTCGAATGCAATTCTAGCTTTATATTAATTGCTTGTAAACAATTCCTTTGAAGACAGCTAAGAAACTTAAATTGTTATTCTGTTCGTACTGTTAAGATGTGTCATAAAAACAGTGTGTGCCCAGGGATTTCCAAACCGTCTAACAATCCCAAACTAGTCACACACACGTACGTATGTGTGTGTTTGTGTTATGCTTTTGGCGTTGCCAATTAATGTTTTTGCCATTGCCAAGAATTTCATTTCTATTTCCTACGTCACTGAACTCGCCCGAACTAACTAACTCTAAAAAGGCGTTCGAAATATATAATAGTAATAACAATAACAACATAAAAACAAATCGAAAACGAAACAAATAAATTTATGATAAACATACAAAGTGCACAAAAGGCAATTGCAGCTGTTTTAAGAGCAGGAACTGGATTTTTAGTTTTGTTTTTTTTTTCGAGCAACGCCAACAAGAGCAAAAGGCACCGCAGCCGACGACGACGATGCCGACGCCGACAACGAGAACAACAACAATAACGACGATGTCGACGCGAACGACTAACTTTTGGCGCCGACGTCAACGTCGCTGCCCAGTGAGCGCGTCCCATTCTGTGGTATATAAATGTTAGTCGTATGCTGTGGCTCTGAATAGTCTGCGAGCGCCGCTTACGAGTTCCAAGTAGTACGTCGTACAGACCAAACGACAAAAAAGAATATTCAGTTTTTTGGGCTGCCTTTGAAAAAGCACAGTGAATCGCAAACGTGAAAAGTGAGACAAGTGCTGGAAAACCCAAAAAACAACAGTTCAAGAATATAGAAATCAAAGAAAAACAAGTTTTACTAAAAAGTATTTTTAAAAGAATTAACATACTTGGAAAATAAATAAAGCGCGCTGACAATTTAATTACCAATAAATAATACACTTTTCACTTTTTATTAAAAACAACAAGAGCACAACAGGATAATAAATAAAAAGTACGTATACGTAATTTTTTAAATATATTATATGCATGTCAGCAATTAAGTTACCAACTTTATCTAATGTGATATTAAGCCACAATTTTCATGGTTAAATGAATTAGAGAAGAAATAATAATCATTTATATATGATTATAGGGTTAATTCAAAAATCATAAATAGTTTCTAACTCAATTTTTATAAGCTTTGTCATTAAGAAATTCCTCATATTTCTAAATATTCATACTCTTAACTTAAACGTATTCCCTTATTATGCAATCAGCTTGTCAACAGCTTGATTCATTTACCTTATACAGCCATAAATTAATTGACACTTTTGATTTTATTCAGAACTTTTAATGCACCTTAACGAGACTTGATTTTTTTTTTTTTTGTTGTAATTGATAAAAAAAAAAATTAAGGCCAAAAATATGCGACAACAATCACATTGCAACAAAAAACAAATAAATTATTATAAAGTTAAGGAAGTGCTTTTTGTGAAGTGCTGAAAATAAAATGAAAGTCGACAGGCAACTTTTTTTTTCTTAATATTTATGTCAAATACAAAAGGCAAATAAAATTCAAGGCGAGGCCTAAGTAAAAATGCATTCAATAAAATATCTGCTAAAAACTGGCAAGCAAAACTGTTGCCAAATTGTCATAAAAAATCAACAACAAAAATCAATAACCAACAAAATCAAGAGAAAAAAATTCAATATTGAATTCCTAGACAACTATTGTTGTTGGTTTCTTTTTATTTTTTGTAAGCTGCAGCTTAATTGCTGTTGGCACAAGCTCTTAAGCTTAAGACTGGCAGCAGACAAGCAAAACACAAAAACAAAACTCATATCAAAATGATTTATGTTATCTGCGAAAATTGACATTTAATTTGTGTCAAGCGATCGCTTGACTAATAAGCGTCTAACGCCTCGTATCCATAATTAACGAACTCTCGCTATATCGGTCTTAAGATTTTATCGTTATTTAATTGCATTCTGGCACGAGCTGCATTCGAAATGGAATCTGTGAAACTGAGTCATTTGGCCGTTTCTTTTGACCATTAATTATGTGTATTATGTGTGTTTCTCTCTTAGGATCAGTTATTGCTAATTAGAATAAGAATGATCAATGGTTTTTACTACTCGGTTCGACACGAGTTAGTTTTTTTTCGATTTAATGGGCATGTTAAGTAATTTACCTATCTAGTCATTGACGTCAACTTGTCAGTTCCATGGATCAGTTGTTGTTATGATGAAAAATTCTCAGTGTGTTTGGTTTTGTAATTCACACACAAACACACACATCTCTTTTGCTCTTTCTCTCTTTTGCCTGGGTGAGTTCTCATCAAATTTGACTCATAATCGGAAATTCTAAAAAAAAAACATCCGAGCTTATTGTGTAGGTTCCCCTCCTATTGGAGGTTATTTGATGGTGCACCCTGCCAGGCCTTCAATTGGACACTTTTTACTCAATTAAGCAAATCAAAGGCAGCAGCAGCAGCAGCAGCAGCAGCAGCAATAACAAAAACTTAAATCACAGCAATATGATTTTTTGGGCTTACGCTCTTGTGGATCACGTTGATTCGACAGTTCCTGTAAGGGGCGGGGCGGTACTTAATTAGTTACACCATACAACAAAACGGAAACAGATTTGGAGACCCTGCTGGCCAACTGACCTTAATCAATTTTGTTGATCCACAAAATAGTTGCTTGGTCAGCAGCAAACACAAACAAACCCAAACAAACAGTCCAAGAACACTTTTTGATACAATCAAAACCAAAAAAAAAAAAACAGTTAGCAATTATGTAAATTACAAATTACATGGCACACTGATAATTATGGAACTTATTTTCCAAAAGCCTCAAAAAGTCTCACTGCAACTACAACACAATCTAACTCAAATGCAACCTTGGGGCGGAAAATTATAAGCAACGACCACAACAAATATATATATATATATATGTGATATACGAATTGGTTTCTTAAATGCTTTTTCAATTGAGCCAACATAGCTTTAGCTGTTGGCTGTTGGCTGTTGGGGCTGCTGCTTGATCGTTAATTGTTGGTAAGAACAGAACAGAACAAAACGGAATCGAGTCGAGTCGAGTTGAACATTAAAAAGTTAATAGTCTTATGACTTAGATTTCACCTCATCAACAGAAGCAGCGATGCGACGCGGTCGGTACATTAAATCGATGATGTGAAAAGCCAACAAACTCATGTAAAGGCTAAGAACTATGCTGAAGAATGCATACAAATACATACATACATACATACATACATACATACATTATACATACGATCTGCTACGGTAACACTAACAATGGACAATGGAAAGAGATGCAGGTATAGAGATATATGTATACAACAACTCTTCAGCTCGATTGTATGCAGATGTGGAGAATGCACAGAAGTTTTATTTTTTCATTCAATTTGCTCAAGCTAATTGGTCCCACACGGCGCACACGTAATATGTGTGTGCTTGGGAAATGTTGCGCATTGCGCGCATTGAAAAGTTGCTTGCCATATTACGTATACGCAAACAAAAAGTTCAACTGTACAACAAGTGTTGAGCTGTCACAAAATGTATGCCATGCCAAATTGTTAAATGACTTTGGCCAAAGCCTATAATAAAGTCGTAGCAAATAGATTTAGATTGCTGAAAAGCATAAAAGCATTGCGCAGTTTGGTTCGTTGTTGCGGAAAACTTGTTTTCGCCACCTAGAACCATATCAATTGACCGCGTTTTCTTTCACACTTCGATCGATATCGGAAGCTAATAATTCAATTAAAAAACATTATTCATCCATAGAACAAAGGTATTTGGTTAAATGCAGAAGCCGCCAGCAACTTAAGCGATTTGTATTTGCTTCCTGAAGGCGGAATCGGAATTGCCAATCGACTTCCATGTAATTGAACGACATATTTCGTAATTAAAAACAAAACTACGAAACTATAAAAAAGACTACCGGTAGTTGTTAATAGAAGTCTAGAAGTCGTTTAAAATGCGTTTGTTACCGTAGCATTTAATTTTAATTTGATATAAAACCAGACAGAGGACAAGTTGACGACAAAGTAATTGCCTTTATGGCCCACTCTGTAAACGAAGTTAAGTCTTTTTCGATTGGAGCTTGTGTGCGTTGACGCTTGACATTGAGGCTCCACAGCTCCACAGCTCCAACCAGCAACCAGCGACAAAGTGTGAAAGAGATGGAAGTTTTTGTTAGGTAATCAACGAGTTGAAGAACCAGAAGTTGTGTCTACAACTCAATGACATTTCAGTTGAATTCTTTTTAATGTCATTTATGCATTTTTATATGGACTAAAAATGCAGCTTAAAGACCTCCAACTAACTTAGTCGGACAGTTTAATGAAACTTGAAATCATACAAACGTATTAAAGTTTCTTAAGAACTAAATGCTTAAAAAAAAGAATGTTGCTTAACTTAATAACGGACCGGAGTTTCTTTAAGAAAAACTGTGTATAATAAAATCTGATCGATGACAGACTGTAAGTGTAAGTTAAAAGTTGACTTTTGTATAAACATTATTTGTGTCGTGTTTAGGCCAAGAACGAATATATGCTATAAAATAAAATAATATATATTTTTATATATCTTATCTTGTAAATTAACACACATTTAATTTTATTTGCCTATAAATATGTACAGATAAATCTTAAGTATTCATTTGCAATCGAATTGAGTGGCGCAATTCTAGATTTAACGATTATTATACAGTTTTTGCTACCACAAACTATAAATTTGCTACTAAGCCAGTTTATTCAGTCCTACTCTTAATAATTTTTCAATTTAGTAGCACATAATAATAAAAAATATCAAAACATTATGCAATTTATTACATGTTAGCTCATGTCAAAATATACTACGTTTTCCTGTTGTTCATATTCTGAGTTCAGAAACTATAACTTGAGTTAGGTCGAGCATTTAACAAAATGCTATTGTATGAGCTTCGGGCTAACATTCAATCATTATTATCATTTTAGAATTAACAATTTATATCAATTCGCATTGTTTAAGAGCAGTGAATGGTTAAAAGAACACAATAAAAATAAGAAGGTCATGTAAATCTTTAAAGTAACCAATAAAACTATGGAAAAAACCATATTTATTGTAACTTTATGTTATATATTTTTATTTTTATTTGTTTTTATTTTATTTGCTTAACTAATCTTAAAGTTTTTTCCTTTATAGATGGGTTCGCTGCCACAGTTATCGATTGTTAAGGGACAGCAGCAGGATTATGTGCCACGTGCATTGCATCGCATCTTTGAGGAGCAACAGCTGCGTCACGCCGACAAAGTGGCGCTCATCTATCAGCAGGGACAGGGCCTGGCTCCCAGCCAGAGCAGCTATCGCCAGATGAATGAGCGCGCTAATCGTGCGGCACGTCTGCTGGTGGAGGAGACCCACGGACGCTTCTTGCAACCCAATAGCGATGGCGATTTCATTGTGGCCGTTTGCATGCAGCCGTCGGAGGCGCTGGTCACCACTCTCTTGGCAATTTGGAAGGCTGGCGGCGCTTACTTGCCCATTGATCCCAGTTTTCCGGCGAATCGGGTGCATCACATTCTGCTCGAGGCAAAACCGATTCTGGTGCTGCGGGATGATGATATCGATTCCCAGAGATTCCAGGGCACACCGACTCTATCTCTAACGGAACTCTACGCCAAGTCGCTGCAGTTGAGTGGCGCCAATTTGCTCTCCGAGGAGATGTTGCGTGGCGGTAATGATCACATCGCTATTGTCCTCTACACCTCAGGCAGCACGGGTGTTCCAAAGGGTGTGCGTCTTCCACATGAGAACATCCTGAATCGTTTGCAGTGGCAATGGTCGACTTTTCCATACACTGCCAATGAGCAGGTCGGCGTGTTCAAGACGGCACTGACCTTTGTAGATTCGATTGCAGAGCTGTGGGGTCCACTCATGTGCGGCTTGGCCATTCTGGTGGTGCCCAAGGCGGTGACCAAGGATCCACAGCGTCTAGTGGCTTTGCTGGAGAAGTACAAGATCAGGCGTTTGGTTCTTGTGCCGACCCTACTGCGTTCCCTGCTCATGTATCTGAAGATGGAGGGCGGCGGTGCGGCTCAGAAATTACTTTACAATCTGCAGATTTGGGTATGCTCAGGTGAGCCATTGGCCGTGCCGCTTGCCAGCAGCTTCTTCGATTACTTCGATGAGGGAGTGCATCATCTGTACAATTTCTATGGCTCCACTGAGGTAATGGGTGATGTCACCTACTTTGCCTGCGAGAGCAAGAAGCAACTCAGCATGTATGACAATGTGCCTATTGGTGAGTAGTAAAATGAGGATAACCTTTAAGTCCACCAACTATTTTTGATATCCTTCTTTAGGTATTCCTGTTTCAAACACGGTCATCTATCTGTTGGATGCTGACTATCGTCCCGTAAAAAATGGTGAAATTGGTGAAGTTTTTGCCTCCGGTTTGAATCTGGCTGCTGGCTATGTGAATGGTCGTGATCCTGAGCGCTTCCTGGAGAATCCCCTAGCCGTGGAAAAGAGTAAGTTACAAAATCCCTAAGTTCCCCCATCCATTCTCAAACTCAACCCACTCTCCCAGAATATGCACGTCTCTATCGCACTGGAGACTATGGTTCCCTGAAGAATGGCAACCTTATGTATGAGGGTCGCACGGATTCACAGGTCAAGATTCGTGGACATCGTGTGGATCTATCGGAGGTGGAGAAGAACGTCGCTGAACTGCCGCTGGTGGAGAAAGCCATTGTGCTCTGCTATCGTGCTGGGCATGTGGATCAGGCCATTCTGGCCTTTGTTAAGTTGCGCGACGATGCTCCAATGGTGACCGAAATGCAGATGGAGGCACGTCTCAAGGATAAGTTGGCTGACTATATGACACCACAGGTCATCATATTGGAGAAGGTGCCACTGTTGGTCAACGGTAAGGTTGATCGCCAAGCGCTTCTGAAGACCTACGAGACGGCCAACAACAACGAAGGTGACTCAAGTATTGTCCTGGACTTTGATTACACCCAAGTACCGGAGGATCTTAAGCTAACAGCACGCGATCTTTTCGAGACGGTGGGCGGTGTCATTGGTCGCTCCACACGCGCCAGCTTGTCGCCCCATAGCAATTTCTATGAACTGGGTGGCAACTCTTTGAACTCCATATTTACGGTTACTCTGCTACGCGAGAAGGGTTACAATATTGGCATCTCGGAGTTTATTGCTGCCAAGAATTTGGGCGAGATCATTGAAAAGATGGCAGCTAATCATGATTCTGTGCAACTGGAAGAGGAGACTCTCAATGCTTGTCCTCATCTCAAAATGGAGGCGGAACCGCTTCGACTGGAACATCGTCAAGATGTGATTGAGTACGTGAAATAGCAACAAAAAATTTGAAGCAAAGTCTAATTTAAATCTTTCTTCTTTATGTACAGCATCATTATATCCAGTTTCTATAACAAGGCCGACTTGGAGCAGTTGCTCAAGCCAGGTGTCCTGCGCACTGATTACAGCGATATACTCAATGTAAGTAATGAAACATCAACAACTTTCTTAATTACTCACTCATTACTTTTTTATTTACAGGACATTTGGACCGAACTGGTGAAGCGAGATTTAAGCTTTGTGATATATGATCGTAACACAAATCGTATTATTGGCACTGCTCTGAACTTTGATGCGCGCAATGAACCCGAGGTGGACATCAAATCCAAGCTGCTGATTGTCTTTGAGTTCCTGGAATTCTGTGAGGGACCCATACGGTAAGAAAGATAACGATTAAAGAATGAAGCCAGCAAACTAAATTTTTAATTTCATTTACAGCGACAACTATTTGCCCAAGGGTCTGAATCAAATACTCCATTCCTTCATGATGGGCACCGCTGAGAAGCTGAATCCGCGAGAGAACATTGCCTGCATGCATTACATGGAGCACGAGGTCCTTAGGGTGGCACGAGAAAAGGAATTTGCCGGCATTTTTACCACCAACACCAGCCCACTGACTCAGCAATTGGCCGATGTATATCACTACAAGACGCTGCTCAACTACCAGGTGAACGAGTATGTTAGCTCCGATGGTAGCCGACCTTTCCGGGATGCGCCCGATGAGCAGCGCGCCATTGTCCACTGGAAGGAGGTGGGCAAATAGTCGGGCTACACTCATAAATCCTGATCTATATCTGTAACGAATTTAAGATGCAGCTGTGTTGTATGTAACTGGTAGTAAATAGGATTAGGTTTTAGGTTATACCTCCTAGTATTATTCCCTAGGCATTGTCTAATGAAATTTCATCAATTTATGTTGACTAGTTGTAAGATTTCAATGCAATTATACAAAAACAATCAATGAACAATTCAATTAAATTAAACGCATTTTGTCATTTTGAATCGAACTGGTTAACAGTGAAAGGTAAGAATGTAGGAATGAGAGTGTGATCGACTCAGTAATACCCTCAACTTTGCGGTAAATCATTAGTGCATTATAGTATTGCCATGAGCTATAATTGCTGTTGCCTTTCCATTGAGTTGAGACTTTTTAAACATTAAAGCCATAAATATGGTTGGTTTATTCTAGTCTATTACACATTTTTTTTTTCAAGATTAAGCTTTTGCCAATGGTTTTTTTTTGATTGATTTTTTTTTACATACATTCATAATATTTTATATTGTTTTTTCTTGTATTATTTTTTTGTAATATTAATAGTGAGCGGCTTTCGCGTGGCTCCAAATAAGTTTTATGTTTTTCTTTCTAATTTAATTATACAATTTTTTACTCAAAAACTAATTACATAATGCTAAGTATGCATAGATATAAATGTACAGATATATCTGCATATAAATGTTCACATACATACAAGACGACGTGTATGTGTATATGTCTGTGTGTGTTTGTGTGTGAATGTGTATATGATCAGTTGCGGTTGCCGTTCGCTTGATTCCTCTCCATAATTTCATCCGCGGGTTCCCAGTCAAGCGTGTCTTGAATCATATTTATGCGCATGCATATATTTGTGTGAGAGTGTGTGTGTATTTGCGTCTTGATTACTAAACGTTTTAAGCGCTAGCATATATACTACATTCATATATTTATATATATATATATATATTTGTTATATACTAGAAACTGTACAGCTAATAATTAACGTTAATTGTTTTATAGTTCATTTATTTTCAAGCATTTGCATGTTGAAAGCGGAAACTAGAGAGGGTTAAAGGGGTTCAGTAGCCTAATTAGCGAAGAGCAAATCTCCTGACCATGCCGAACAGACGACCTATGGAACAATAAACAAGCCTATAAGCCACATTGCATGCAAGCGATACGCACAGTACAACAAGAAGGTTGCTCATCGAGCTACCTACTTGCGCACTATGCGTATGACCCTTGTGGACTATGAGGCAGCGCTCTGATCCATCAGCCTGTAGTTTTGGAATGTCTTCCATTCGCCAGTGTTGTAGTCCAGCCGAATGTGTGACTCCACCAGACACAGTGCAGTGTTGCCATCCTCCTGTTGCACTTTTTCCTATTTATAAAAAAGTTAAAGGCAATTAGACATTAAGTAAACGGGAGCTAATGATTCATTACTTACCTCTGTTTCGCCCAATTTAATAACCAGCACGTTTTCCGTATTGGGTCGCGGATTTTCACGCAAACCCGCCATAAAGCCCAGAATGAGAGCCTTATCGGGTCGGGAGACACGATTAGCCTTACGGAACATTTCATGCGCCTTGTGTACGTGCTCGTTCTGAATTCGAGAGAAAAAACATTAAGATTAGTATTTGTATAGCTGTGATAATTTCATCCTCACGCATCTTACCGAAAGCGATAGGCCACGACGTTGCGGCGCCTGTTGCGTCTGTTGCTGTGCCGCTGGAGCATTTGTCTGCTGTTGTTGTTGCTGTTGCGCCTGCTGTTGGGTGACCTGCACCTGGACGGTGCGTGAAATTGCAGCATTGTTCGTCTGCAACAATTGCTGACCAGCGGCGCTCGTTGAGGTGACCACACGCTGCTGCAGAGCCGGCTTATGCTGTACCAGTATATGTTGCTGCTGCTGGCGCGGTTGCTGTTGCGACGCCGTAGCAGGCGATTGCGTTATAATCGTTCTCTGCGTGCTATTTGGCGCCGCCTGCACCTGCACCAGCTGCGGCTGCTGGCCAGGACGCTGTATCAGCGTCAGGCCCTGCGGCAGCGAGGTCAATCCACCGCTTACATTTGCCATCACTGGCCGTATTATCGTTTGCTGTGTGGACTGTAAAATGTCATTAAAATATTAATTAATAAATTCAAAATATATTTTGAAAACAGTACTCAGGCTTAAAACCCTTAATATCATAGCTTTCTTGCATAGTTTATGACTACACAAAAAAACTATGGCCTGATTATAACCCAGTTAATATAAATTATTTGCACACAGTAAGTCGCTTCTGAGGACATTGAGCAACCAAGCAACTAAATTATTCTTTCTATACGAACCCAACATTATTCTGATTACGGTTGAATAAATACTTTTGACTTTTTTTCGAATTTGTTGCTTGCTGTGAGGATGTGTCACAAACACTGACTGGATCTCAAATTGATTGACAGATATTCATAAAAATATGTCGTTAAATAAATATGATGCTATCGACTTTTATATTCATATGTCATTTCGATTTTGTAGTTGATCAACGTTATCTAAATTGGTTAATTTCGAATGTATAAATATCATACAAATTCAGTTTTCTTGAAAGGGTATATTGCCATACCGAATATAAATATTTCTTCGTAATTAATCATTTCACTGTAATTGTAAGGTTTCTTGCAATAATGGTAACTTCTTCTGCTTTCCATTCTCATTCATTCTTCTAAAGATATCTTGCTAGGGTATTTGTAAACGTTTCTTCTTCTATATGTTGAACTCATTATCATCCTCTTTAGAGCTACATGTGCCCAGCGTCACTTTACTTACATTGCCAATGACACTTGTGGGCGTTTGTTGCTGTACGATGACATGCTGTCCACCAATGGGATTGGTTGGTATAAGCGTGGGCATCATTTGCTTGACAGGCTGTGCACCCTGCTGCTGATGATGCTGTTGCGGCTGTTGCAGTTGTATGGTGTGGGGTTGAATGCTCGTCGATGGTGTCGTCTTGACCAGGCCAGGCGGACCGGCCGCCGTTGTAGTCATGAGTGTAGCGCCCGATGGTAGTGCGGGCAGTCCTACATTGCTAATGGGTATCTGGTACATTTCGCCACCAATATTGCGCAAAATTACACCCTTCTGGGTGAGTATGATGGTCTTGTTTTTGCCCGTCGATGGCGTCACATTCAATGTGCCACCCGCAATAGTGCCACCAGGTTGCATAAGCACCTGCGAAAGCTTTGGCTGCTGCGTAGCCGTCGTATTTGCTACGATCGTGTGCTGCGGATGCTGTTGCTGCAGCTGAGCCTGCATATGCTGTTGCTGGGCTGCCTGTGAGGCTGGCTGAATGGTCACCGGTCGATTGGGTAACTGCACATTTTGTATGTTGAGTGTTTGGTGGCCGGCGGCAACTGCTGCTGTGGTTGCTACCAACGGTGGTGGATTTGTGGACACCACAGTGGTGGCTTGTGGATGCTGTCGCAGAGGCGTCATTACCACACCCGATGTACCCGTTGTCTTTAGCAATATCTTTGTGGGCGTCTGACCGCCCCCACCTCCCGCTGTCTGATAAAGCGTCGCCGTCTGCGGCGTTGGACGCGTCTGTGTAAAGGAGGTCAACGAAGGCAACGTGGGTTGTTGTTGTTGCTGCTGCTGGTGCGGCTGTGGAGCAGCCAGAATGTACTGCGTGGTGGGTAGTGACTGTGGCGCTGATTGTGCAATCAAATGTTGTTGTTTTATCTGTTGCAGTTGTTGTTGCTGCTGCTGCTGTTGTTGTTGATGTTGTTGTTGTTGCGCCGCCGCTGCAGCTGCTGCCGCACTGGATGTCGCTGCTCCCGACAGTAACGGCTGCTGTTGATGTGCGCGCTTCGCTGGTTGTATAATGGTTTGCGAAATAATAACTGGGCCGCTGTTAGCTGCCGTCTTCAGCTGACTAAGCGGCATTGTTTTTATGGCCTGAGACGGTATGGTGGTAGTTGTGGTGGCAGTGCTGCTGCAGCTCGCCGTGACCATGGGTCTCTGTAAACGATAAAGAGATTAGTGTCAGTAAATCAGCAAATACTTTGTATTCAGCATTAAATTATGGCGGACTTATGCAAAATATGTATATCGTCATTTTTTTTTATTCACTTACCGCACGCTGCGCACTTGGTGTAGACGCCAGTATGACTGGTGTTGAACTGTTGATCAACAATGGTGGATATTGTTGTTGTTGTTGTGCTGCTGATGCCTGACTACTGCAACTGCTGCCTGCACTGTTGCCCGCTGCTAGCTCAGCTGCGGCCTTTGCCTTGGCCGATGTGATCTTAACAGAGATATTGTTGGGCAGATTGGCCAACGGATTGGCCGCGTTCCTTAGCTGTTGCGGCGTCAATAGGGTGGTTGTTGTGTTTGTTGATGTGCTGGTACTTGCACCGGATGCAGCTGATACACGCAGCAAGGGCTTTATATCTAACTTCTCCATTTTGATAGTGGTGTTTCCCACCGTTGTTGTTGCCGTTCCAGTGTTTGTTGTAGCCATAACAGTGTTATTGTTGTTAACCGTATTGTTGACCAGACGCTTCTGTTGCTGCGGTGCACTGCGGATTAGTAAATGCGGCGCACGCTGTGCTGGCTGTTGTTGGATAATGATGCGCTGCGTCTGTGGACTGGTTGTGGGCGTCGAAGTCTTTGCTGCTGGCTGTGTAACTCGAATAGGTGTAGTCTGTAAGTTCGGCTCGATCTTTTCCAGCTTAATATTGGCTGGCACAATGATCTCCTCGCTTTTGATTTCTATCTCCTGCTTAATGCGCTTCGGCGTTTGATGATAGCTATTGTTGTTGTTATTGTTATTATTATTGTTGTTATTAATCTTGGCCGCCGATTTGGGTGTCTTCGGTTTGCTCTCCGCCTTGATGGTCACCTGACGCGTGGGCGTGGCAGCAGCTGGTGCAGTTGTTGTAGCAGTAAACTGTAGCGTGGCAGCTGCATATTCCGGCGTCTCTGGCGTTTCAGGTTGCAACGACTTGCTGACCAGCTCAGGTGTTTTGAAGTCATCGTCCGGCGTTTCCTCTATGCTGCCGCTGCTTTGATTAAGCTGTGGCTCCAGTTTGATTTCAAAACTATTATTAGTCGATGTGGGTGTGGTTGGTGTCTCGCCACCACTAGCATTGGTCAATACATCCGACGCGGGTGGACTCTCGCTGTTGTTGTTGGTAGTTGCAGCTGCAGCTGCAGCAGCGGCAGCGGCTGCCTGTTGTTTTTGCTCCTGCTTCTTTTGTTGCTCCTCCAGTTGTTGTTCGCGTTTGCGCTTCTTGGCTGCCGCATAGCCCAAAGGTTGCTCTGTGAATTCGAGAATCTTAATGCCACCGTCCTTGCGGCCTGCAGGCGTACGACTGAGATTGGGACGCTGCGCATTGCCGGGCACATTGGGTGACCGGAAGCCGGTAGTGGGCATGCGGGAAGGTATACCCTTTAGCGGTGTGGTGTCTGTCATTTTGCGTGGCATGCCCCGTGATCTAAGCGGAATTGTTGGCGCCGAAGTCTTCTTTAGCGAGGATTGTGCATCTGCTGACTTGTGGAGCAGCTCCGTGCGCAGCTGAGCGCTTTTCGGTTTGCGCTTCAGTGTAAAATGCTTTATAGCTGCCGGCTGTTGGCCAACCTATTAAAAAAGGGAAACGCAGTTGTGGAAAAAGTTCTACTTGTATATTGAGTATGTTCACTTACCACCGAGATCAATGCATTTTTATTTAGGTATTGACACTCCAGCGGCAACATGCCCAAATCCGAATGTTTGGTGACCAACTTTCGCAAATCATTAACCATGTCGGTGAAGATGGGTCGCGTGTCCTCGTAATCGGAGATTTCTGTATTCAATGAACTGGTGGCCGGAAATGTTTTCATTGTCTCTGCCAGCATAGATACCCATAACTCTGAATCGAGACCAGCCACTTCGATAACCTCCTCCAATTCGCTTTTCCACTGCAAATTGAACGAATTTAAACACTTTAACAAAATCCATTTAAATTGTTTCTGTTATTGTAACAGGTAGTTAATAGTTGGCCTACACCATTGTTTTGATAGTAGCACTCTAATTGTTGTAACTTTTATTAATACACATTCCTATACAAAACAGGTTTACTTTTGTTGACATCATGTGCAGACTTAACAGCGCACTGTTAATGTTAACAGCGTCCACGCACAAACACAAATACTATAATAATTAATGCACATAATTAATGAAAAACAAATCTTTAACATTAATTTTTTGATTATCATAAATTTTTTCATTCGTAGAAAAACAACAACTTAGAATGTTTGCAATTATAAATGACGACACATGTATGTATTCAACAGACTTGTGTTGACCACCCGCTTAACGCCCACAAGCAGCGAACACAAACACACTTGCTTCTTTATGCATACACAAAAACACCAACACTAAACTCTTACACGCACAGGCACACATGCTCACACAAGTCGTTCGCGCAGAAGTGGCGGGAAATATTTCTGTTTTTTATCAACACAAAACAACAACAGGGTAGCACTTGTATCTGTCCATCAACATATATAAAATTGTACTTTAGTCTTACGAAACACATATTGCATTTTCAAATTCACAGTTAATAACATATTTGTTTGCATTTAAGGGATAGAAGGAAAAAAGTTTGCTATATTCACTACCGCAGCGTGCATGCTATGTAGGTGAGCATGAGTACGCGTTTGTGTGCTTGCGTTTGCGTGTGTGTGTGTACATGGTAGTGTACTTTTTTCATGTTGTATTACACCAGCGAGATTTACCTCTTCAACCATACGTCGCGGAATATGCAGAAAACTGAGAAGCAATTTTAATTTGACCTGTGTCTGCAAATCGGGAAAGCATTCTTTGATGTTGCGCAAAACCTCTTTGTTCAGTTGCGAGCATATTGAACCATTAATCCACGAATCGTTTGATGTGCCCAGTTTATTATGCAGCCACAGTGATGTGTCGCTGTCCCTTACGTTCGCCATTTTCACGTTTACACCCAATCACACACGGCGCACATAAAACTTAGCACGTCTAACGTTTAACCACTCTATTGCTGCACAATATTCACTTAATATATGTTTTTTATGTTGTTTTCGACGAAAAACACACGAAAAACCCGTGGAAAATTGTAATAGGAAGCTACGACTGAAAAAAGTGTTGCCACATGTCCAATATAAGTGTGTACTTCGATGCACTGAGCTTAAAAATACAGCAGCACTGGTCAATTTATCGCAATAAAGTGCGATGAATCGATATATTATGCAGCCCTGCTTTACTTAACTTATCGACACCAGGCGAAAAACTATTTAATTTATTTTATATTTATTTATTTGTATATATCTGGAGTTTCTAAATATAGTGCTGTTTTTTTGTTTAATATTTATCAACGCCGAATAATCCAACGATCTAATCACTTGATGTAATTTCCAAATAACCAGACTGCAACCCCATGCGTGACGATCAGCTGTGTTCTGTTGTTCTTATGTGCTTGAATAACAATTTTTATATTAAGTTTTTACAATGGAAATTCTAAATGAAAGTGCTCAAAAATCAGTTACGAAACCCGGCATGTCAACGGGTGGTAAACTCTTGATCGGTGTGACTGGCGGCATTGGTATTGGACTCTCAATTGTTTGTGCCTCATTTGTTGCACCAGCCTTTAGGAAATTCTGTCTGCCATATGTGCCGGCAACAACAGAGCAAATACAAAACGTGCTTAGTCTCCTGCCTAAAAATGCCACTGGCAAGCTACTTGACATTGGCTCAGGAGATGGACGTATCGTTGTGGGTTCGTGTAAAATTAAAAACACATTTAAAGACACTTTTTTCACTTATGTAATCTTCTCTAGCGGCGGCCCAACATATGAAGGCCCTTAAAGCCGATGGTGTAGAGTTAAATCCATGGCTGGTCTATTACTCTCGTCTGGCTGCACTGCGTCATGGCGTTGGCAGGCAAACCAGCTTCTTTCGCCGTGATCTGTGGAAGTTTAACATCAAGGAATACAATTATGTGATCATTTTTGGTGTAGAGCAAATGATGCAGTATCTGGAGCACAAACTGATTGCAGAATGCCCGCACAATGCAAAAATCATTGCCTGCCGCTTTCCACTGCCGCAGCTAGAACACGAGCACATCATTGAGGATGGCGTCAACACAGTTTGGTTCTACGACTTGTCCAAACAAAGCACGACGAGAAGTAATTAAAAGTTGATTTATTTGTTAAATAGTTTGAGTTTTTATTTGCTTTAGTGTTTTGTGTCGCAAAGAGAAATTTTATTTGTATACCTAAGAGTAAATGCTAGAGAATTGGACAGTCATCATACACATTAATGGGTACGCTTAACTGAGATTGGTCAAACACTAGGGAAAAGTTGTATATAAAAAGATTTTCATGATAATACAAAAAAACATACAAGCTAAAAAGCTTTCGAGTAATGCACATACACACGAATATACAAATAGGAAACCAAAGTCCAAGAAAAAGCAGCACAGGCAGTGATCAATTGAGTGACAGCCATTTCAAAGGAACCGCACTTGCTCCGCCTGTTAGAAGCGTCTTCCAAGATATATGCACCTGTCATCCCGACAGATCTCAACAAAGCCAATCTTTGTGTAAAAGCTAAGCTGCTCGGGATCCTCTTGAGGCACACAGGCATGAACACCAAAACATCCACTAGCGCGCAGAGCGGCAAGCAAAACGGTCAATAGGCGCTTGGCGATACCATTGTCATGCAGTTCCGCCTCCCGCAGCGTGGCAGCGCTTATCACAGCTGGAAAAGAGCTGTACACCTCGGTGGAGCAAATCACTTCGTCGTTTCTGTGAACTCGTTCCACAAATCGTGCAACCAGCTTGTTGGACTTTGTGCTATCATTAACATCCTCACTTTCCAGCAATTCCTTGGGATACTTTTCGCGCAGCTCCGTAAGCCAGCATAGCTCCATATTACGTTGAAATATGTTAACATCCAAGGCAGCGCAGGCATAGCCCACAATTGCATTATCCTTGTCATAGGCCACAAAACACAGCTCCGGATGTAGGGTTAGGTGACCGCCCACTATGGAATCCGCAACAATATCTGCCAAGTGGGCGGGCAACAGGATCTCATCGCCATCAGGCTCAGTTTGCCACTGCATATAAGTGCGGGTGCAGATTTTATAAATATGCTGCTCATCCTGATTCTGATAAGGCCTCAGCAGGTAATAATTTGCCGTTGGTTGTTCGGGTAACTTGTAGACAAACAGATCATTGCCCGAGTCGACGGGCATCAAGCGCTGCAGATCGGCTGTGAGTCCGCCACGGAATACCCAAGGCTCCTGATCGCCAGACATAAAAGCCTCTTTCCATCCTTTGCTAAACCCTGCCCGAACCGAAAGATCAATAAATATTGCTTACTAAAATATTAACTGAAAACTTACACGTGTAGCTGCCCTCCGTATATGAGGACATATTCTGTGGAAATTTGGCCATTGAGAGCCACTTGATATAGCAATTAAGCAATGATAATGCACCAGATATGTCCCACACATACGAATACAAGTCATGGCATATCTCCTTGTTCTCACAGTATGCAATCTTGACCAACAGTTCTTGAACGCCGCCACAAAGCGTGGAAAAGAGTTCACTACGCTGCACCCACTCGCTTACCTCCGGCTTGGTAGTATCACTATTGCTGCTGCCACGATCTGGAAGCAGCACATTCGCATTGGCTTTCAACCATTGGAACTCGCTGAGAATTTTGAGGCCACGACTCCCATGCTCAAATGGCAAATAAAATAAATCACATAGCAAATTTAAATCATCTAAAGTTATCTTATTGCAGTTCCCAGTGGATCTAAATGGAAAATAATATATAATTCAGTTGTAGTTTGAATTAAATGGAATACTCACTTGGAGTCCAGTTGCTCATCATCACCTTCCTCACGCATTTCCGCACTAGATTCCGGTGACGCTGATGAACTTTCCACATGCATGCTCTAAAAGAGTAACTAACACTTTATCATCAAATTTTAACAAAAAAAAAATGTACACTTACATTTATATCGTTGCCCGATTCCTCCATGACAACATCATCGGCACCTAATTTGATGGCTTCCTTGGGTGATATCTGCGAATTAATGCTGCTGCTACACTCCATGGGCTCATTGACGCCAGCACTTAGAGGACTGAGACTCAGGTTTTCATCCAACATTGTGTCCACATTCAAATTTCCGCCTTGCTCGCGCTTTTCATCAATGAGAATATCATCAGTCGTCGGCGTTAGGTCTATTTTGCTTTGTTCTACCACAGGCTCGGCCTTATTGGCTGGTTCAAATATTTCGCAGCTCAGCTTAATAGTTTCCTCCACACTCTTGGTTTCCATTACGGGCACGGGCATAATCGAAATGGGTATCTTCTTAGGCAACTCAATATTGGATGCGACAGTCGTGGGTATGGGATTTATAATCTCATCATTGGTTACAACTTTTGTTGGTGAGACCAAGGAGTTCATCACTGGATTTGAAATAGGCGCCATTGTGGAGCTAACTGTGCTGCAAACATCCGCCAATGCCTGCAACTGGGTTGTGTTAACCTCTGGTACTGTTCGTGTATTAGTCGATGTTGTTGTTGTCGTCGTGAGACTCATGCATGTGTTGATTGACGGTATGATAGGAATAATGGGCATGACCATCTCCACCTGTGGCTGCGGCTTAGTAATCGGTCCCCATGCTTCCTTTTCCACAAAGAACTCGGGTAACCAATCGCTTATGGCATTTCTACACATAAAAGAATTGTAAAGTTATCAATTGAAGTCGTTAAGCAATAGAAATATTTCTTACTTGAGCGCTAAACGTGGATGATATACGTTCTTGGACAGACACTCCACGGGTAAATCGTCCTCGTTTTCAGTCTCCAACTTGATATCTGCGCTTAATGAGCTATTCATCTTGGAATCTAAATTGCAACGTGACCAAAAGGCGAGTGTGTGTACAGCAATGAAATTTCCATAGAATTCACAATTTGGATTGGTCATAACACCACGCAGATGAGGAATCAACTCCGGCGAACGACCCGAATATGGGCCAAGAAATACCCGCTTTTGATCATAATCATTCGCATGCAGATTATCCCAAATGACCGGTGGGCGACGCAATATCTCCGTTATTTCCCGTATCGATTCAATTGTTATGATCTTCGATATAACTTTATCGCCAGTCCAAAGAATGTCAATACTATTGTTCAGCTTGGAGCCCAGTGTATTCAAATACTCCGATTCCATGACAGTTGGAACGGCACGTGTGCCACAATACTGTGTTGGACAGAAGAGGAACTTTGGACAGCCCAAATGCGTAAATATCTCATTGGTAACTGAGACATGGGCATTGGCAAAGGTCTGAAACACTTCTTTGTCGGCCTTGGACAACTCCGATTCGATATCATCAAAGAGCAGTGCATACGCCTCGCACCCGAACTGTGAGACTTGATCTAGTTTTCGTTTCAACGTTGCAATCTCCTTTTGACTGCTGTATGACATATCTAGACCCGGCGACAGAGCATAATAAAAAACTATTCCAGCCTCCTTAGCAGATGAAATCAGACCTGCAAAATGTGATATGTGCAAAACAAGTGGACACAAATAAGAAACCAAAAATAAACAAAATGATGACCAAAAATAAATACTTGATAGATGGTCGGCTTCTTCTACCGTGTAAAGCTCTCGCCAGTATGCTCGGTGCTTGTAATCATCTTTGGGCGCATACATATACGAATCCATGCCCAGTTTTTTCAATTTGCGGAATAAATCTTTTCGCTGTTCGGTTGTCCATGGCCGGCCGTAAAAGCCCTCGATAACGCCACAAACAAAATTCCGTTGTTCTTCTTGTGAGGCATGTTTTAAAGTTGTGCATTTTTCTCCCATGTGGCCGTCTTCCATTTTCACAGAATCAGGATAAATGCGAGTGAAAATGATTATAATTTCAGAATGTAATCGCTATGCGGCAAAATGCAAAAGTCGCCTCTATGTTAGTGTGACCGCATTTTCGCATTTGCAAAAAAAAAACAAAAAAAAAAACAATGAGCACGTTCGGCATCGATAAGCATCGATAGATATAATTAGACGATATTTAACGACAGTGCAAAATCCAATTTACTAGAAAATATAAAATCAATTGGATATTATTAACATATTTAATTGATAAAGTCTATATGAAATAGTATGTGGAAATATTAAATATTTTAAGCACAAAACTTTGTTTCGAATATTCTAGCATAATTATAACGAATTTAGGTTATTTCAACATTGCTTAGCTATCATAAATGAAATTCATGTACGGTAATGATGAACTTTCACAAATATACTATCTTACGCTAAGCGTACTTTCATAGTGCTTATCAGTTTTGTATCACACCATATATAAATCTGTAATTTTTGCTGAACTGAAGTAGTTAACGTTTGCCGTTCAGTAGAGCAACTCACTTGAAATTTACCATGGATTTATATTATTCACCTTTGGCAGCGGCTGGCCGTTCCATCCTGATGACGGGCAAAGCTTTAGGAATTGAATTTAATAAAAAAGTTATTAATATTATGGAGCAGGAACAATTGAAACCCGAATTTGTGAAAATAAATCCACAACACACTATTCCAACGATTGTGGACAATGGATTCACTCTGTGGGAATCGCGTGCCATTCTTGTTTACCTGGTTGAGCAGTACGGCAAGGATGATTCCCTCTATCCCAAGGATCCCAAGGGACGTGCGCTTGTGAATCAACGTTTATACTTTGATATGGGAACACTGTATAAGTCCTTTTCAGACTATTACTATCCTCAGTTCCAAAAGAAGGCGCCAGCAGATCCAGAACTTCTCAAAAAGTTTGAGGCTGCACTTGAATTTCTTAATACATTCCTTGAGGGACAAGAATATGTTGCGGGAGCCAGGCTAACAATTGCTGATATTGCTATTGTGGCCACAGTTTCCACCTTTAAGCTGGATAACTTTGATTTATCCAAATACCCAAACATTGCAAGATGGTATGAGAATTGTAAGAAGGTAACTCCAGGCTGGGAAGAGAACGAGAAGGGTCTGAATGAATTGAGGGTTCTGATGGATAAGATGAAACAGCAATAAGTTGAAAATGATAACAATGTTTTTATTTAACCAACAAAAATAAAAATTCTTTGGATTTTTGTAAACTTTGTAATTTAAATTGCGATAAAGACGGAAATTTATTTTCGATGAGTTATTTATATCGATTCTCAGCCTTTGTGGCATCGATAATTATGCAGAATGCGTATAAGTATTTTATGGTATTTTGCTTACTGGTCGCACTGCTTGCTAGTGTTTTTGTTTTGTTTTAATTTCGGCTTAGGATTTTAAGGTTTTTAATTTAAGTGAAAACCAAATGCAACCATTTATTGTTATACGCAACTATCGCGAAGATGATGAACTTAAATGCCAGGAGCTGGTGCGGGATTACATTATGTCATTCTCATCTAGGTCCTTCTTTGCGGTCTGTTTTCGTGAGGTAAGTCTAAGTTGGACATCTGCGTGACTTATCTATTTAGTGTGATTGAATCTACTATTGGAAAGCCACACCCTTTTACCTGATCAATTGAATTGTGTTCATCTCATTTTCAGATAACACTGCAATTTATTGTCATCACATGGGCTATATTTTTTATATTTCTGGGTGTGCCGCTGCTCTTCTGTGTACTCACAATACCCGGCTGTGTGTTTTTCCTATTTACCAGCACATACTTCTCCTTTTATGCAAAGGCAGCGGAACTAATGAGAGTTCGTAACTATTTTACTTTTTGCCAAAGACTTGTAATGATAATGATCTGACATTTTTAGTTAAAACCATCGCAATCCTTGGTTGCTGAATGCTATGAACCGTTTATCTTTCGTTGTGCACCAAACGAGGCTAGCTATCAGATATTTATGGAGAATGCTCCATTCGATGAGAGTTATAAGAATAAGTTTCGTCGTCGCATTGTGGCCACAATAAGCGTTAAGAATCATCATTCTGTATACAATGCAGCTTGGATATATCGCTTTGCCATTGCAAAGAACTATCCATATCAAAAGATCATGGAGCCAATGATCGGTCAGGTCTTAAAGAACTGTGTTAAAGCCGGCTATGCTTCGCTGGAGTGCACCATCTCCGAATGGCAGGAAAATGAGCGGGACTTTTATGATGATCTAGGCTTTGTCACACGACAAATCTATCATAAGCAAATCATTGGAAGCAGCCTAACGGTGATGAAGACACAATTAACATACGCTCTTAAAACAGATGACGTTATTCAAAAGCAAAACTAGTGAGCACATTCCAAAACATAACATAGAGAATCTCGGGAAAAAGTCTAAACTGTGAAAACTTAGCGCAATATTAATGTATTTGTTTCGTTTGTTTGTCTATACGTATATTCCAGTATAAAATTATTTGAGAGACATTGTATTTTGTATAAGGAATTAGAAAAAACACATTTGGATATTGCTTCGGTTTGTCCTGGTTTATTATATATCTTGTTTATTCTTTGACATATTCTATTTAAATAAATAAAATATATATATATTAATAAATAAAACTTGCAAAGTGTTTAGCGTATGTATGTTTATATATTTAATGCCGCACACATGCACACACATCTAATTCAGTTTGCTTCTTTTTCTTGAATTTGTTGTAAGTAGGTACATTCATTTCTCATTCTTTGATGCATTTCTCATTGGATTAGCCGTGGTAGTTTATAAAAAGCTTTCATGCATGATACTGCCAGTGTATTTTTCTTTTGTTTGTTTAACTAATTGCAATTTGTATACATTTTTTGTTTCGCACACCCTTGCAGAGTTATCTTATATTATCAGCTGGTATTGTTTTAAATCGTACTTTAATAGCAGACTTATTTTATTAATGTAATTAAATGCTTAAAAGGTTAACTCTGCGAGGGTATTTAAACTTCGGCATGCCGAGCTTGAGTTTGTAGCTTTATGTTTCTTTGTTTTCTTTTCTCTTGGTTTTCTTATAGAATTTAAATAGTTTTTTTTTGTCAGCGCAACTAATGCTTAAAAAAATAAATTGGAGCTGCCATTGGCGCGGTCCGTACTTCAAATGTAACTATTATCCTTTCTCTTCTCATTTTTTTTTTTTTGTTTTTACTATATATTTAAAGCGTGTTTCAAAAAACTGGCTGTGAAATTAGCAAAGTTTTTTTTTTCTGGTTTTTTGTTTTGTTTTGTTTCCTCCTTTCTTGTTGCTGCCATTGTAAAACCTTTAAAAGTTAAGGTAATTGATTTCAATTTGGTTTCGTCACAAGCAGCCGCTGAAGCTAGGAGCGGTCCACCATTTAAAAGAGCTTCACACGTCGCTTCAGCTCATTGCGTCTCCATTGAGGCAGCCTATAGAATTCAGATCGTGCACACTGCAAGATGTGCTCAAACTCGATGTCTGACAAATGACGCTGCAACAGGAAAAGATAATACTAATAATTGTCAATTAGCTAAATTACACAATCCACTTGCCTCCAGGTTGCAGCGATCAACGTCTGAAGGTAGACGATAGTTCGTTATAAGCAATATGTGATACGGATAGATCTTGGCCGGCTCATGCACCAGCATAGAGTGCGCCATATTGGGCAGACTGCGTCTGATTAGTCCTGCCTGCGGATAATGATAGGACAATGCGCCCGAATATGTGCTCGAAGCGGGCAAATCACCGCCCATCAAAGCGCGCCTATCGCCCTCAGTAATTGAATCAACCGAAGCTGCAGAAATAAACAAAAAATATTATGATGCGAATATATAGTAAAATGTGATTGAAAACTTACCCTCTGATTTGCCGCAACTTAGATCTGTGCTGTGCGTTTTGTCGCCCAGGCCTCCATAAGAAAAGTCCTTTACGGGGAAAAGTAAATGGTTTTCAGTTAATAAGATCGCCAAATCATTTGAATGCATGCCAAAAACCAATATAAATAACAAAAAAACTAAGTGCGTGGCCATTTAAAAGTGTAAAGCTAAGGCATTCCAGAAACAAGAAATCATAATGGAAAACAACAAGAACAAACAACAACAACAACCAAAGCATTTCTTACAGTGGCACCATGCATCGTGGCGGCGGCTGATGTTGTGGAACTGAATGTGTGAGAGCGTGGAGCCAAGCCGTATCCGGGTTTGGGTACATGACGCAAAGCGCTCACCACTGAGCCGACAGTTGTATAAATGTATGTAGGTATGTAGGTTTGTTGGTAGTATGATAAGTTTGAAGTATTAATGTTGATGGTGTCAAATTGTTAGTTTAGATGATGTGTGTGTGAGTGTGTTAGGGTGTGTGTGACAACAAACAGCATAGGCAAAACACACATAAATAAGTTGGAATAGCAAATGGGAAGCAGCAGACCAACCAGTTGAGATATGTTAGACAATTATAGTTAGACCCAATTAGCCCAAAGCAGCAGCCGGAAGAACAGCAGCCGCAGCAGCATAACAGATGAGAAATAGAGACAAGTGTTTGTTTGGAGTGAGCAACAGATGAAAAAGACACAAATTAGATACTTAATTAAATACATAGTATTAGTTAGTATTAGCAACAAGACAAGTTTTTGACCAGCATTAACCAACGATGCATAAACAGGCAACAGGAGTCAGCACTTACAGAGCTGTAGCCGTTGCGTATGTAAGGCGGCAAGGTTGTTGTTTTGAATCCATATCCGGGCTTGGGCGGCGAGCGATAGGAATGTATGGCTATAAACGTAATTGATCTATATATAATACAAATTTGATTCAACGCAATAATGCTTAACGCGCTCCTTGCGAGTAGGTTTCTCAAAAATAAAAAAATGCTAACTCAAGCACATTAAATAATGATTACCATTGTAGCTGGGCGCATTGCCCAGCGATTTGCCCAGGGAGCCGCGATAGCTGGTGGAACGATCAAACATCTCATCCTCATAGAATGGTTTCTGATGATCCAAATGCCTTGATGGCGAAGCACCAATGGGTGATTCATATCTGTAGGAAAAAAAAAACAATCATTAATTTATGCAATTTATTGGAATAGAAAAATAAACAAATCTACCTCAACTTGTACAGCGGCTCCTTGGAGGCTGAGGGAGTGCGCGATGCATTGCGCGGATCCAGATTGTTTTGTTTCCATTTTCTGTACTTTGCATGCTCTTTAAGGTCCTTGGCAATCACAGAGCCAATGCCCGAATTAAGCTTCTCCAGCTGTTCGGCCTCACGATGCAGGCGCCTATTAAAAGAGATTTAATTACAACTCAAGTAAAAGTGTATGATAATTGAGAACTTACGTTTGCTCCTCGCCATTCTTGACCTTGCCATTTGTTTTCTTGCCATTTTCGATGTCTTCGTCATCATCAGAGACGGGCACTCCCTTGTAGGTGTCACTATAACGTCGCCGGCGCTCCGGATCCGTATAGGGATAGGGCGGTGCTGGGAAATCATCTCTTTCGATTTTGGGCTGTTCGCCTGGTGGTGGCTTCTTGGCCGCCGGATAGTGCGACAACTCAATGGGCTCCTCATTATTCATGCCCGGACTTTTGGGACGTGGCGTTTCCGAGCGTATGGCATCCACAAGCACCTTCATGGCGCTGCGCGTGCGTGAGTGTGGCCGAGATGGTGGCCGGCTGCCTGCCACCGATCCGGCATTGCTCGTCGTCGCATAGGAAGCGGGCCTATGGAAATGAGGCGACAATGGCGTCTTGTCATACGGATCGATTGGCTTGCGCAGATAATGTGGTGCATCTGTCAGATAGCTATAGGTATAAATGCGCGATATATCCTCGCCAATCGGTCTGCCATATTCGCGTAGAATCAGCCCAGGACTGACAGTGCGATAATGCTGTGAAATATTAAGATAATTAATATTCATCGTATTGGGTTAAATATTATTGATTGTGGCATGCAGTGCAATTGAGTTTAGTTTAAAGCCGTCATTTAAATAATAAATAATAAAAATAATAATACACTGATCGCTCGTAAAATTCGAATGCTTTGGTTGCGTTAAAAAGATTTGACCACAAAGCATTTTTGATTGAGCGAGCGATCACTGTACTTGAAATTATAAAACAAACCTTGCGGCTAGAGGAATAAAGTGAACCATTTATACTCGGTGTTCTGGAACGGATGTACTGCAAAACGAACGAAATTATAAAAAAAAATCAAAAGGCAAGCTCAAAACAAAACAAAAAAAAAATTAAAATAAGTTGCGAAAGTGCAGATCAAAGTGTATGTGTTTATTATGATGTATGTGTGTGTTTAGTGTATGTGTTGTTGCTGAGCATTCAGTTAGTAGCAGGAACAGCTGTACAGCAGAAGTTTTTGCCCCCATACACATACCATATCGCTGAGCGCACTAGAACTCATGCGATCACATTCGGTGTCTGTGAAATTGCCATTGGATGCGCCACCGGTGACTGAGGTGGTGCCTGGTCGGCCACCAACGCCGCCGCCGCCATTGAGTATTATGCCGGATTCAGAGGGTCCGGGACCGCAGCGTGGATGCCAAATGGCGCTGCCCTGCAGGTACATTTCCTCGCCATCGCCAAACGGATCGCCGCACTTGGTGCAACGTGCACATGTTGGATGGAAGTGATGGTTGTCGCCGGCCTGCAGGACTTTGCCGCTAATGAAGCGATTGCAGTAGGCACACTTAACGCCAAAGCTCTTCTGGTAACACTTCTCGCAATACGGCACCGCATCCTTGCCCATGTACTCGCCATTAAGCACCGTATTGCATGCCTTGCAACGGAAACACCACACATGCCACTGCCTGTCCAAGGCGACCAGCGCCTGACCCTCCTTCAATAGCTCTCCGCAGCCGGCGCAATCATTTGGATCGTAATCCTCCTTCAGATGAGCCTTATGAGACAGCACACCGCTCGTCACATTTTGATGCGCCGTCGCACGTGTGGGACTCTCCGCCGGTGGGGCGGGCGACGTGACAGTTGCTTGACGTGATGGCGACACCGGAGCCGTTCCGCCGGAGACGCAATGCTCGCAGAGCACCTCTTTGCCAGTGTTGGTCACCTTGCTGCCAGACTTAAAGGGCTGCTGGCACTTGCTGCATGTAAAGCACTTCTGGTGATACGTCTTGCCCATCGTGCTAACCACCTCGCCCTCCACATACTGCTGACAAGTGGCGCATTTGGTGCCATACAGTCGCTGATAGTCCGGTATGCAATAATATTTGCCATCCTTTGTAAAGAAACCGCCTTGGGCCAAGGACTTCTTGCACTGGCAGCACTGAAAGCATGCCTTGTGGAAATGATTGTCGGCCACGCGCAGCACTTCGCCCGAGCATTTCTTTGTGCATTTCGCACAGTAGATTTTTTGTTTACCTGCGACAAATCAAAAGATAAGAGAGACCATATTAGTTTTTTCTAAATTAAGAGTGTTGGTTAATTGCTTTAGCAGTCTTTGGTCAAGGATTATCGATAGGTTCAGTGACACTTTCGATCAAAGTAACAAGGCGCGAAGTATTTGTATTTCAAATGTCGAACTGTTGTGCAGTCAGTGCAGTGTGACTTTCATTAATTTATTTATTCAAACTTAGCAAAGATTACGTATACGGCACAGCGACAGTTTGCTGATGTCATATGCATGTGATGTGATAATAATGCGCAAACCTTGTACCATTTTGCCGACTATCTATCGCCTGAGCGTGGATTTGAGCTCAGTTCAATAATACACTTGTTCGTGTTTTTCAAATATCTTGTAGTAGTATGTAGAATATGCGGTATGTATATGTATATACGTTTGGTGTGCTTGTATCGTATGTGATAGTTAGATTCTGTATGCTTATATATATTTGTCTAATAAGTCTAGGCATACTCTCTGTGATATCTTAGACATGACTCATTCATAGCAAGCAATTAATCTTATCATTGATAAGGCCAAGGGCACAATACACTTGCCAAATATATGAATACACACGCCCATGTGCTTATACTCTCTATATAGGAATAGAAGTATCTCTATTTGTTATTTCTCTTGTTTAAATGTATATGCACAAGTGCGCAACAATAGTTGAAACAAAAAACTCAGTTAAAATGGTTTTTCCTCTCTAAGTAATTATATATTTTCTTTGTCATTATTTGACTTTCCTCAACAGTTGTCTTATATATTATATATGTATGTATATAGAAGCGTTTGCGTATATAGATAAAAAAGTCAAACAAAACCGCAAAAGGGCGTTACGATAGGAGCTTGAAAAAGCAAAAACCTGGCAAAACCAAATAAGGTACTACAAACAGAATGATCGATAAGTGATAAGAAATGGAAAGGCAAGAAAGACAGAGAGAAAGAGAGAGAAAACGATAAGGCTTATTCGACACACGTAAAGGCTGTAATATATGGAGTAAAAAAAAATGTACATAATTACAAATTTATTAAGAAATTATTTGATAATCTTCTTACAACAAGAATACAGAAAAAGGTTTGCCAGACAGCTTATCAAGAGAATAAATAAATATGTCTTAAAAATTCCCAAGAAACGACGAAAAGCTAAAATAATATTAACAAATAACAACTGTCAAGATTAGATACAAAATTTAATGTTTTGGTGTTTTCTCATTGTATTGTTGTCAATGATTTGCATTTATTCTCATAATGTTATGTTCCAAATTCTATTTTCAAATCGAAGCTCCACCCAAAATATTTTGAAATAGCTTCAAATCTGAGTTCGAAACGCTTTCACCTGCTGTTTGAAATTATCAAGCATAATAAATATAAATGGTATTATGACAACAAAAAACATAAAACTATGTATATACAATATATTTTTAGCAGACAACTAAAAGCATTTTCCAGAACTATCAAAAAAAAAGGGGTGAACTCTTGGTAATTTAAGGGGGAATGGGGGGCAGGTGGGGAGAACTAAAAACAGGTCGACATCATGTTATGGAACGAAGAATGAAACGTAACAAATTGCCGGCCATGACGGATGTGTTGATCTTTTCAAAAGGCCGCTATATGCCGGGCCCAAAAACAGCAACAAAAAAAACAATGTTGCGACCGATTGTTTCAAAAGATAATAAAGAAAAAAAAAACAAAAGCAAACTCGGATAGAGAGAGAGAGGGGGAGAGAGCATTTTTCCCGTCAAACATTTTTCAACGTACAATTTACAGTAGAATATTTCCAAATTGAGATATGCTTATTATTTTATCATTTTGTTTGCTTTTGTGCAGCTGTTTTGACTTTTACAGTTTTTGTCGATTTTCGTATTATTTATTTCGTTTTTTTTTTTTGGTATTTTGCCTCCAAAATAGAATTTATTGATAAGCGAAAAATAGCAACAAATCCTGTTAACTGGCGGCATTATAATGATGACGTATGTCTAATGAATGAGAACCGCAGCTATCACACAAACACATATATATATGCACACGTATTACGCATACACTCACGTATTTGATTCAATTATACTTTTTTCCATTTATTTATGCTTTTCGTTGTTGTTTATTATGCAATCACAGACATCATTTTTTTTTCAACGTTTCGCTTATTGAATTTCTCATTGTGTTTATTGACTTTTGGTTTGTTTTCTATATCTCTCTTGATCTATTAGCAGATACATGTTAATTATAGATAGCCGCAACTCTCAGTAAACAATTTTTCCAACAAGCTTGGCGAAAACTCAAATTTCCTTCTTAAACTTGTTCACACATACACATTTACATAACCACAATAATACTAAAAGTTTGAGCGCACATTTTTTTTATTATTATAATTACGGCTGCGATTTTAGTGCCGTCGTTTCGGAATGATGTCATCCATTCAACTCGTCGCCATCGCCACGGAGTCGTCAGAGAGTTGAGCAAACCCAACTAAAGCCAAGTCGTATTCGAGTTTAAGTAATTTGGCGTTGAGGCACGGCACACGAAAAAAAGAAAACACGTAGAACAGAAAACACAATAAACATCACAAACTGGTTTATACGAAAAGAATAATAACGAATTTAGAGTTATTTGAGTAGTCGAATTTGAAATTTGCATTGAAACAAACAAACGCAAACAAAAGCCATAAAGAAAAACTCGTTTTATAGGCTTAACGGGTGGCAAGTCCAAGGTTAAATATGCGTAGTTGTTATTGCTCGGTTCTGTTCTGTTCTGATCTGTGGAGAGGTCAAATTGCAGGCCAAAATACTTTGATTAATTTAAAGCGCGCCCCACAACATTCCAACATTCCGATTCTAACCTACAAATGACAAACAAAAATCGAAACAAATAATGTGTGGCAGAGGCCAATGTCAACACACACAAAGAACCCCCTAAAAACCTCATCTCCGTCTGACATTGTGAATATGCGTCAAATCCTTGACAGTCGGTGACTCGGCAACAGGATAATGTCGAGGATAAAACGGGTCAAGGTATACCGAACAAACATTTGATGATGGACATAAAAATCTATACTCATATATATATTTTGTGTATATTCTATAAATTCTTTTCACTTAAATGCAAACATTTCAAATAGAAACCCACACACTTCAACTCATGCTAAATGGCACTGTTTATGTACATACATATGAATTTGTATGTGTATGTGTTTTATATTTATGGTTTAAAGCAATAACATATTCAAATACATACATACATATGGGTATACATACATATCTTTTTCCCGAAATTACTCATCAAATTCAAATTGCTTTGCAAGTGTTTTTTATTTTGTTGGTTTCTTCTTTTTGTTTATGCTATGTTTGCCCTACCTGACGTATACGTAATGTATTTTTTTAGGGCTAACAATATACTCTATAGAAATATGGATAAATGAGGTATGTAAAGCTTGTTGTGCTTTCCCCCCGGTCAGTTTACACTTAGTATTTCCTTTGGTAAACAAAATTTTACAAAATTTGTAATTAAGTTAAACAAATTTTTCTATAAGATTTTGAATATATGATAAAAACGTAAGCCCCCGTTCTTGTAACTAAGCGAAGTAATGTTAAGAGCCCCTCTATACTGATCACGTAGCTTGGTCAAATTCTAAGGAATTTGGTTTTTTTTTGAGCAAACTAAAAAAAAAACTAGATTTTACAAAAATCTGCGCAATTTTTGTATTTTTGTGCAATTTGTTGTTATTTTAGTTGGGTTGGGTCTATTTATAGCATGAAGAATCTTTGGGTTCAGAGTACCTGTTTAGCCATGAACTTTTGAACATAGCCAAAAACAGAGCTGAGAGACAAAGATTGTTGAAGTATTTTTAAAGGTACACTTTCCAAAAGCTGATCATAAATCAGTGTACTTGATAGTCGTTCCAACTGACAATTTCTTTGGTTGTTGCGTCCGCGTTGAAAGTGTTTCCTGTATGCTTATTAGACGAAAAACACAAAAAGTGAAAAGAAAAGCGCAGCAAAAGTACGTGAATACGAGTGGATGGATGGGTTGTAAGTGAATGGGATGGGATGTCTGATGACGCCGCGTCTACAAAAATAGCATAAAGTATATTCAATTAGTCGAATGGACGTCGAGACTTATTGTATCTTCCCAGTCGCTTTCTACTATATACTGTATATATGCAAGTGCTCTGACCTATATAACCCGTACGACTTCCAAACATCAAGGGGAGGTGAAGGCGGAGTGAGGTGAAGGAAATGAAATGCAGGCGAATGCACAACAACATGAACAAATCAACGATCAAATAAATGAGAAAAGTGCCCCCAAAGTATGTGTTTGTGTAGGGAGGGGGACATAAACTAGCGGTAGGGGAGAGTGTAAGAGACGCTGCCCCTTTCGTTTTCATTGAGAGTCTATGTGTGTGTGTGTATGTGTGTGTGAGAGAGTGCGGGCAAAACGAAAAAGGAAACGCAAGTAAAAAACCACAACAACAATACCAAAAACCACAACCAAAAGCGAGGCCCAATTGGGAAGTCAATGCGCTCGTCATGAATTCATGTTGAGGCAATGTTGTAGTTGTTTTTATTCGTTTTAATGTGATGTTTAGTTGTTGCTGTTGTTTTTATGGTCGCTATTGTTAAGCCTTTTGCGTAGAGAGATCGTTGTACGAACAATGAGACACAACTGCACATTATTATGGTCTTGTGGAGAAGGGGGTGTGTAGGGTGCCCAAGTCAATTAGGCATTTTGAGCACGCACACAACTACAAGTGTTCTTCGTTAAGTCGGAAAAGTTAAGAGCATCTGAACTTAATTACGAACAGACAACCGGACGAAGAGCAGCTACTGTAATTAATCATTGGCAATTGTAGAAGCCAGAAGAAGTAAAAGAAATAAACTCTAATGCAACTACAGTGAAAACTATAAATGAGCAATGGTTCAAAGCTTTCTTTCTCCGCGTTCTTACCTACGAGTATCCACTATGAGGGCAAACGGCTAGAGTTACCTATAGGCATCTCAGCTGTATTCGGTTCCCAGCAGTAGCACCGGTGAACGGTAAATTTACTGCTGTACCGAATGACGACGCCCTAACGGTAACGTGTGTAATTGCAGTTACCCATGCATTTTGAGTTTTATTGCGGTCAGGTAGGCTCCGGTTCGTCGTTCTTACTGATATTGCCTCAATTTCGGAGGACGCAGTGGGGCGACCGAAACGAAGGTAAGGTGAATAAAAAACTTGTTCTTACAACAACACTGACGTCATCGCAGCTGAGAACCAAAATGGGGAGTGGACGACGACGACCGCCAATGTATGCGTATGCCTGAGTTTGTATTGCGTGCGTGTGTGTGTGTGTGTGTGTGTGTGTGTGTACGAGTATCTGTCAGAGTGGCGCTCTCAGATGACGATGGGCTTTAAACCAGCTGGCCAATATTGATTAGCAAATGCATATATGCAAACACACACACACGCTGACAACTGCAGTTACAATAACAATTACATGCACAGCGGCAGCGCAATTTTACTGTTTTTTTTCTTTTCTTTTTGACGTGCCATAATAAGAGACTAATGCGATAATACCATCAAGTAAACTATATCTGTACACAGAAACACATATGAGCACTCAGATAAATATGAGAGCATACAACACGCACACAAGAGTGCTTCGCAAGAGATAGTACAAACGAGAGAGAGAAAGAGAGGCGCTTAGCCACCCTCTTTCACTTGGCGCTCGTGGCCTTTTGCCTTTGCGCAATTTCGTGCGCTCACCACACAAACACATACACATAGAGTCACCGTCGTCAAATCGTATTCAGTGTCGGCATAGTACAACTACAATCAGACTTACCCATAGTGTGAGATACTGCTATGCTCTTCACACAAGCGCCTGCAAAATGGGGGAGGGTGACACACACGGATAGAAAGCACAACAACTACAGGCGCACAGGTCACAACTACTAATTCTGCCTTCCCCTTCACTTCACTTTACTAACACACACAATTCTCTTCACTAATTATTTTTTTTTCTTCTGCTTAGATTTTTTTCTATTTGTATCTTTCTCATATGCATTCGCAATTCACGTGTATTTCGGTATATAAATTGTAGGTGGCAGATTCGGAATATTGTGTGTATGTATGTATATATATATATATATATATATGTGTGTTTGACGCGAACTCGGTGCGTATTCGGCTTTTCTGCATTCACAAATGGTGTACTCCTGCCAAAATTAGCGACAAAATCACAGGGAAATTTTTGGGTATTTTCAAACTTTTTGCAACGGCAGCTGCTTAACAAAATTTTATTTCAATTTGAAGCTATCAAAAAAATAGCCCCGCGCACCAACAAACAGCACCGACAAGCGACGACGATGGCAGCAACAAAACGACTATCTCAAAAATTGAGCCGCACTGAGAGAATATCTCAGATACAAATAGGGATGAGCTAAACTAAGACTATCGATTACTACGAAGTGGTATATATCGATATGAGGGGCGGGCATTCTGAATGGAAACTTGTTTTCTTATAAGTTTTATTTTGTTTTTAATGCGTTTTGCGTGTACATTTGCACAATAAGCTTTCTTAGACATTAGAATAATAATAATATAATAATAATAACATTACTAACAAAACTATTACAATTAGAATAAAATTTATAATTCATATTCCACCCACATTGGTGCCTTTCACAAGTTTAAAATTTAATAGTACATCGAGATTTTGCATAGTTTAAAAGTACATACATACTTAGTTAATTATAAGAATCATATACACATATAATTTTCTCTGTGTTTAGTTTACTCTGTTTTCTGTTTGTTGTATTTTGTTTCAATATTCTTTCATTCGCGCTTCGATCATTCACTGACTTAAAATATTCTTTTAAGTGTTTTTGTTTTTGTATTAGTAATATAATCTACTATTGTATAATATTGAATAATGATTTTCCATATTGTTGACAATGCCTCGTTGCCTGCCACAAACGGCACGTGAATAAATTTGACTAAAATCCACTAACGTTAATGTGGAAACGGATATGAAATATATGTATGTATGTATGTGTCTATAAGTGTTATCAATTTATGTATTTTTTAGTTTTTTTCTGCCTAACGTTTTCAGTTTTTCCTGCAACTTCAACTTAATAACTCTTATGTATATACGAAGTGTACATACATATACCTATGTATATACATATATGTATTGGTTTTCTCTTTTACTATATAGATTCCAATTAGCTAACTGCATGTGCATAGGAGCTGCTAATGCATTCATAAAATCGACATACCAAATAAAATATATATAAGTATATAAATTTCTTGTTTTATATATATAGGCATAGGTTTTCATAACCAATCCAATTTGCAAATCCATTAACCAAGCAAAAAATTACATTAAGAAGACCTTTGACCTGCATACTGCGTTCAATGCTATTCCTCATCCGAATCACCATCGCTCGAATAATGAGTTATCTGCGGTCGACGCACAAACGGCGCTGTTATCACTTGTCTGGAAAAAGGTAAGTAATCAATAGGTATTGAATACATTAACTTATCAGTTAATTGAGCTGCACTTACGCAATTCGTCTGTAATGGTTCAGCCATTCTTCAAGCATTTGTGCAACTAGCAGAGGACGTTTAGATAACTTTTGTTGCGCCACCAGCAGACCACCATCTGTAACACAAACATCTAGCCATTGACGCATCATGGTCTCCTCATTGCCGACCTATTGAAATGACCAAGAGTCAGTTAATATGGAAATGCATATGGAAATTGTTTCTGTTTAAACTTACCTCTGACTGTGTTAGAAAGTGTATTGGCAGAAGCTTAAGCTCACAGTCCATTAGCGGCAAATAGGTAACATCCTCGGCCTCGTCCCGCCGTCCATCGATGCGCGAGAATGGTTCCATAGGCACCAAAGCGCTAAAGTGTCCCCGTGTGTAACCCAGCGCAATGGGTGATTTTGTACAAAAGTTTTGTTCCCAGAATAAAGGTAAATAGACGCCTAAGAAATGGAAAATTATTTAAAATTTAACCTAAATTCAGAGAAAATCCCAATTTAAACTCACCCTCGAAACGCGCATAGCCAATGTCTTCACCACGAAAGCTCTTAACATATTTGACGCCATAAACAATGATTGGACGTCTGAGAATGTGGGCCAGAGCAAAGATGTGCAATTGCTCTAATGAGGAGCCCGGTTGGCTGGCCAACGAGAGGAGCGTGCTCCAATCCTCTTCCCATTGTGAATCCTCCAGTGTAAAGTGTAGCATAGATGCTTGCAACATTTCATACTCCTTCCAGCGAGTAAAGAATCTATAAAACAAAATAGGAGAATTTGAATGGGAAAGTTTTATATTGATTACACTTACACATGCCCGCACTGGTGCAAGGTGTCGGCAAGGGCGCGCCGTAGTATGTTATCGCGATCGAAAACACCCCACGTAGCTTGCATGGCCGAGTCAAGCAAGCAATCGCCGGCACTGCGATTCCAAAGGACCAGAAGACGCGAGCTTAAACGTGCCGTTATTTCCAGCGACCAGTTCAGAGCCGGCGGCGGCATCTCTAACTGTTTCTGTGCATCACGATCCAAAAGCTCATCGTATAACTGTTCCTGTATGGGTATGGGCAGCTCCTCGATCTCCGAGGGCAGCGCAAAGGTAGCATGTTTCTGCACATAGTGACAGGGTAGGCCGGATTTTCGAATGCGTAGTGTATTGGAAAAATGACGACGTATATCCGCTGCCAGATCTGGCGCCACATACGACGGCACACGTTTAATACCTGGCCCAGAGCCAGAGATCTGTGCCAAGAGCATAGGTAGCATTTCCTCGCGATGAAAACGTATTGCCAAATGAATAAGTGTATGACCCACATCAAACGCCGAGTTACGATTTAGTGCTGCAATTTCGTTGCTGGTCAACGAACGCGCCGGATTGCCGCCGCATGACAAATACGCCTCGACGGCACTGTAGTTGTTCTCCACAACGCCCAGACAGGCGTTAAGCCATTGCCAGTCGACCTGTCGCCTGATCTGACGCTGACGACGCTCCTGACGCTCCTGCAGCGTATCACAGTTGTTAATGGTTTCCGAAGAACCTGTTGCAATCAATGATAATTGACATTGGTTTCTGGGGTGGAAGTGGGTCATGGTTAACACCTACCTAGTTGGTAAATATGCTTTTTATTGAACGAGTTGTTGACACTGACGGTGTCCGTATTCTGTTGTTGTTGCTGCTGCTGCTGCTCCTCTTGCAAGTTAAGCTGTTTGTTGCTGCCCGATATGCCTGCACAGGCATGCAATTCACCTAGCGATCCCGAACCGCAAATTTCACGCGTTTTGCCGCACATGGAGCACTTGAGACTTTTTGGCCAATTCTCATAGGTGCATGACTAAAGGGAACATTTAAACATTTATTAAGATATATCTGTGTTTAAGGGTTTTTAGTGTCACTTACATTGCAAGCCCATTTGGCCACATAACAATGTTTTTGCTGCGAGTTTTGTTGCTGCTGCTGTTGATGATGCTGCTGCTGCTGCTGGTGGTTAGTTAGCTGTTGCTGATGATGCTGCTGCTGGCTATGAGATGTGTTGGCTAAGTTATTGAGATGCGTGGAGTTGCTGCAAATCTGTTGATCCATGCTCGGACTAAGGTTTCGCCTATTCGAATTTGATGCAGCTGCACCAATCAGCTGCCTGCTACTGCTAATGTTCTCTGCCGAGTCAATGATGGAGGAGCCACCACGTGCATTTAGCTCTGTGTCGGATCCACTGATGCGTAACGCTTGCAATGCATCGCCAGCATGATCCACACAATCGTTGATATCCTTATCCATAATTGTGTTTGACTCTGTTGGTGCTCCGCCACGTTTTGTGCAGCACTGCACGCAGCGCAAACTGCGCGGCCAGTTAAGATAGGTGCACACCTTACAAGGCCATTTATCGCTGTCAGCTACATTGCTTTGTCTGGGCTGTTGTTGCTGCTGCTGTGGTTGTGGTGTTGGCTGGCGCGCGAAGCACGTGGATGTTGGTTCGACGGGCAGACCAGCTGCCGCCTCCTCCGCAACGTAGCTGTCGTGTATGGTCTGCGCTGGACTCAGACTGCAAAAAAATATATTTAAACAGATTCAAACATTTAATCGTATTTGCGACTTACCGAAATATATCTTCGTTGAGCAGCGGCTTGGACGCCTGGCACATGGTGCATTTTAAGGAGGATGGATAGTTCTCATAGGTGCATATTTCACATTTCCATTTCTGCGCCTTGTCAGTGGTATCGCACATCTTTTGCGCGACAACGATGTAGCTTTAGCCTCGGAACACGGTCTGCCTTCAACTGTTTCAGCTTTCCTTTCGCTCCTTCTTGCTTGTGCCACAAATCGTTCCAATTGGACGGCCAACTGTTTGTTGGTGTTAGTTGTTGAATTGAAGTAAATAAAAAATACATACAAATTAGTTATTTATATTAGAGTATGATTAAAAGTATTTGCAATACGATTTAATTGAGCTTAAATATGGCCTTGACCCTAAACAGAATATGGAGATATGCTTTGCACGAGTTTATCAACAACTTCGCTTCGATTTGCATACCCTACCCAAAAGGGTAGTACAATTTCTTTTACAAATATAAACGCATGAACTTTTACTTGATGTGATCAATCATGTCCTTGTTTTTTTTATCTAAGCAGTTATAATTTTTAACACAAATCCATTTAGGGAACTAACAACTATCTCAATCAAACTATTAATTATTGTATGTATGTCACTTTTTGTCGTTTTATATCGTTTAACTTTTAAAATGCCTGCAAGGGTATTTCATTGTCGGCCGTCCGAATATAAATGCCTTCTTGTTTTCCACTGTCGTCACAGGCAGCCTTCGAGCGCTGCTTGCCTGCAATTGTTTGTAGGAAGTGTGGGCGAAGGGTGAATGGGATGCAGGGTTGGGGTTGCGATGTAAATAGTTTCGCGCTAGTTTGCTTCTTTTTTTTCATTTCATTTCATTTTTTCTTCTTCTGCCCTATTGGTGGTACCTGGCGCAAATAATACAAGGCCAATTCAGGGGGACGACTCGATTTATATATATAACTAAGAGACAATAAGTGAGTGAAAATTGATGTCAGCCACGAGCAGAGTTCATACCGTGGGAATATTGGCTCACAAAAATGGGCTGCACAACGAGCCAAATGTGGCAACAAGAAAAAAACAATTGCAATTACAAAACAAAGGCGAGAAAAACTTTCACTCGTTGTTGGGGCTTTTTTTCGGTTTTGAGGAAGCAAAACAAATTTTTTAGCGCACTTGCCCTTGCTGGACTGTGGCAGAGCACAGTCTGTTAATTTGCGCGCACAAACACTGCACAATTTGGAAATTTTAGAATTTTTATTAAACGTCGTAGCGTAGCTGTTATGTTACATATTAATTAAACGTCGAAATTTTTTTATTTATCGTCACATCACCTATCATCAGCTGCTGCTTGCAAACGTACCATCACTTATCGATAAAAAGCCGATTGGTTATCAACTGCAACAATGCGTTCACCACACAGAAAATGGCGGGAGAAAGATTTTAGTGGGTTGTCACTTGTAATTGTTTATTTGCATAAATTTCAATATACGTTTTAATGTGAAATGAAATAATGGCTAAAACTAAAAACAAAACAGCAGGCAAAGCGCCTGCAATTTGCACAAGAAGAGGTTTTTTGCTCAAAGCAAATGTTCCGGACGACGTCAACTGCGCAATTGCAGGGGCAGAGACAAAAACAAAAAAGACGCCGAAGTCGCGTCACAATAATATTGCATTGCCGTCATTTCGTATTCGAAATTGCGTTGTCAATATTAAACGCCTGAATTTACAAGGAATTGACAATAATAAAGGGAGTGCAAACGATGTGCCGTCAGAAGTGCGCAAATTTGGGTATGCTCCAAATCTGCAATCATCCGGTGATGTGGCATATAAATACAATAAGGAATCATTTTGCATTCGAAAATGCGTTGTCAATATTAAACGCCTGAATTTACAAGGAATTGACAATAATAAAGGTAGTGCTGTAGACACTATATGCTACAGTCGTGCTCCTATCGAAATTCTAACAAACACAGTCACAGAAAATGCAGGCGATGTGAGTTCTTTTGAACCCGCTCGCAATTCGACTATGTGCACCATGTCAAAAGCGCTCACAGGTATTATGTTCATTGATTAAATATATGTATGAGTGTATGCTTAAATATTTTGGGCCTTCTTAGGTGGAGATCGTGTCCAGATTAACACAGCACGGATCGTTACAACATCCAAGCAACGTTTTTTTCACCGAGATCAGCCACCAGCTAGAAGTCGATCGTCGGTCACGCGCAATGTCTATGAGTTTCTGTCGCAGTCACAAATCGAAGACGACAATGTGAAGGATCCCGCTGCAGATATCATCAAACGAATGGTCAATCAAGGCAAAGCCTGTGTTATGACACGCAAAAACGGGAAAGCGCGAGTGCGTGTCGTCCGGAAGAGATTGCGTCCTGTGGGCAAAAGACGACAGTGTTCATTGCGAAGCATTGGTGAAAAAGCAAAAAGCGATGTCATTGAAGCAGATCCACCGGCGCTCGGAGAGCAGCCAATGTCTCCCATTTACGAACCGCAAATTGAGTCCAATGACGAAGAGAATGAGCCCGTACATATTGATATACCGATTGAAGTGCATGCGCCAAAACAAACTCGTTGTCCTTCCGAGGGTGCATACAGCCCTTTGGCGCGCTCGTTGTTGCTTAACCAAACAAAGGTACAAAATCCAAGAGATTCCATTGACAGACGTCGCGAACTGCTGAAAATGGCAAAGAAATTTGTAAGCACTCCAATGAATAAGAATGGTAAAGCGGCGAATGCCACCACTATAACAGCAATTTCACCAATTGAATTAAATATGCCGGAAAGTCGACAAGTGGCAACTATTACAAGTCCCAGCGGCGGATGTTCGCCTTGGCGAGTGGCCGATGATGCACCCCTGCCAAATACATTTGTATTTGGTCTAAACACATCCCAACTGCCATCCTATTCCAGTGATTTTATAAGGGGCCACCGACATGTCTATGTGCCAGATGAACCCGTGCCAGAGGAGAATGCAGAAGCTACTTGTGTGAACTTAAACAAGCAGAGTTCGATTACAGCAGCCAATGACTCAAATGGTGAAAATGTACCTCCTGCCCAGAAGGCTGTCCCAGAGGCTCCTCCATTTACGCCAATTAAACCAATTGAGGGCCAAGAAAATGATAATGTGGAAAACTTTGTGCAATTACCGAATCCCCGACGTACGCTACAATATCGCAGTCCACTTAAGGACATTAATATACTGGATGTCGTCGTGCTGCCGTCGTGGAAGAAAAATGTGCCGGATCCCAAGACTCCGGCAATAGAGTCTGTTGTCAGTAATCATGTTCATTTCGAACAGACTATTGACAATGATGAGAACAGGAGCAACCCAACCAACTTAAGCGTTCAGGCTGCGCGAAATCGAAAAGAAACTAGTAATCTCTTTGGCTTCGAGGATTTTCTGGACGTTGATTATGAGGAAAATGCTAACCAACATAATGTAAATCATAATCTTACGCTTCACGAGAAGCTGCAAAGACTCCAAGGGCTTCGTCCAGCCGACGAAGAGCTGCCACAAGTATCCAAGGCACAAATGCGTTACGCTTACGATGATTTGCAGGCCCATGAGCCAAGACAGCGCAACATAAAAGAGATGTTTTGCTCCACCATGATTGCGTCGACGGCACCATTTGTTCCTAGTAAAGATGAGTCGGTGGCGCTATTTAAAGACGCAGATCCAGAAACAACCTTTGATGAAAAGGTAAGTTCGATGACCGCAACAATCACTATTGGCGACTGGAAAACAATGGCGTTATCCAGATTGATACGTCAGTGTTTATTCACGACGCAAGATAAATTCCAAATCGAATACGTTACATTCGAGTAAGCTAACAGGGCCGCAAAGATTCAAGTTCATCTTTGTACGGTAGTAAGAAGCTCACACATAAAATAATATTCACAGTAATCACTCTCTGCCATAACTAACAAATGTATTTTTAATCATTTCAGAAACCACGACGTACCTATATTCGCGAACGACCAAAGCGCAAGCGTAAACAGCGGGTTCAGATATTGTTCATCGAAAGCGATTCATCGGCTAGCGAGGATGACGAGCAGGACTCCAAGGAGAACAGTGCCGATTCGCCAAAGAAGACGATGCCGGCACATAAACGCCCACGCAAGGATGCGGCTCATGAGGCTAAGCTTAATCAGTTCATCACATCTTTTAATCAGGAGTGTGAGGAGGTGGAAAAATTCCCTCTCATCATTGAATAGCCATGGGCCAACGCAGGCGTTTATGATATTTCATTTTTTTTTTTTTATTTTGGTTATTGTTTACCAGTTATTAGAATTAGAATATTAACTTGAAGTTAAAATTTTCTCAAAATCAAGAAATTTGAATTTTAAATGTATTTATGAAGTATTACCAAGTATAGAACTTATATACATAGGTATGTACTTATGTATATTAATGAGAGATCTTCGCCACCGATTAGTAGAATTTATGTGTACATATCATTTGATATATATGGCTTTAAAATCTACTAATTCTGTTCACCATTTAATACGAGTTAATCAAAACTAACATAGATTTTTTTATAATTATTTTATAAAGAAATTCAAATGTACAATAATGAAGAGTACCATAACACGATTTGAAAATTTAATATAATACAATATAATGGAGATAAAAACTTGTATTATTAAATTTCTACAGGGTATAAAAATGTCGATAGCTTTAAAAGTGAGTACTATCGCGGTTTTAAAAATGTGGCAACACTGGCAAATCAGCCGTACTTGCGAAAAAGGCAGGTCCGCGGTAAAGCAAATAAGCTAAATATTATTTTTAATTCGAAATATTGAAATGGAGCCACCCTATGCGCCTTTAAGTGAGTCCTGCGCCAAGGCGTTGGGCGACAAAGTATACGATAAGCGGAAAGTCGCTTCCCAGGAAATTGAAAAGTAAATACGCTAACAAACGGGTTAGCAGCTACTAAGAACCATTTTTCTTTTGCAGAATGGTGATAGAGTTTAATAATAAAAACAATACGATGCAAATAAGAAAGCTAATTGAAGTTCTCTCCAATGATTATGCGACATCTCGTGATGCAAACCGTCGCAAGGGTGCGCTCATCGGTCTTGCCGCTACTGGATTAGGGCTGGGAAAGGTAGTTGGAAAAATGACTTACTCATCTTTTAAACATACATACAAACATTTGTAATTGTGGGTGTTTCTATCATTTGCTTAGGACTCGGATAAATATGTCAATGAGTTGGTAACGCCTATTATGAACTGCCTGTCAGATCCGGATTTACGTGTTCGTTACTTCGCTTGTGAATCCCTATACAATGTGGTTAAGGTGGCGCGTTCTGCAATCATACCCTTCTTTCCAGAGTTGTTTGCTGCATTGTCGCGTTTGGTCACTGACTCTGACCAAATGGTGAAGGATGGTAGCGAGCTATTGGATCGTTTGCTTAAGGTTTGGCTTATCAAATAGACACCTTTTACCTATCTTAATCTCTAAATCTTTATGAAATGATCTCCGCAGGACATTGTGACTGAATCTTATGAGACCTTTAATCTGGAAGCATTTATACCATTGCTACGGGAGCGTATGTATGTGAAGAATGCCTTTGCGCGCCAATATGTCATCTCGTGGATATCGATATTGAATGCAGTACCTGACATCAATATGATTAATTATCTCACTGAAATCCTTGACGGCCTGTTTGTAATGCTTGAGGACAATACGCCGGAGATACAACGCATGTGCGAGAACACAATCAGTCAGTTTTTAAAGTCCATACGCAATGATTCATCATCAGTTCGCATGGAGGAAACTATCAACACCCTGATCACACACGCACAGTCGCTCAATGAGCTCATCAAATCAATTGCCATTTCCTGGATACGGGAATTCGTACAAATATTTGGACCAAATGTTTTGCCTTATGCGAGCGGCATATTTACGGCCATTCTGCCATGCTTAGAGTATAACGTAGAGTCTAAGCGAAGTGAGTATGGTTATTAAGATGAATTATAAAATTTACTAATTTAATTTCTTATGTACTCTTTAGGTATTAAAGAGTGCGCTGTGTCCGTTAATAACTCCATGATGCAGTTGGTTTCCTCAAAAGAACTTAAAATACAGAATGTATCCAAAATCGATTTGCGTTCGATTATGGAGGTACTCTCACAGTATCTAACGCACAATTCTGTGCACACAAAAATTGCGGTTCTAAAATGGATCCATCATCTATTCATAAATTTCCCCAACGAGATGTCCGTCCATGCCAGCAGCCTTAACACCAATCTGCTATCAACTTTAGCTGATAATTCGGATGAGGTCGTACTACAGAGCTTATGTGTGCTTGCAGAGATTTTGAACTCGCAGGATACGAAGGGTGGGTTTTATTCTCAAAATCGACATAATTTTTTTTTGTGATTACATTTTCTTTGAATTTTTTCCACAGATCTCGATGATTTTAACAAGACGCACTATCGCAAGTTTTTGTTGAGCTTGCTAAATCTCTTTAGCGAAGAAAAACTGATCTTAGAAAACAGAGCTAGTCTCATTATAAGGTAACTATTTCATATATCAATAACCATTCTGTATTTAACTCTTGTATTATTTAGAAAACTTTGTGAACTGCTCAATGCTGAGTACATCTATCGCACCTTTGCCGAGATCATTGCGGAAGAGGTGCCCAATCTCAAGTTCGCTTCGACTGTTGTCCGCCTGCTAAACATTATTCTGCTCACCTCCACAGAGCTGTTCGAGCTGCGCACTAGCTTGCGTGATATATCGAATGAGAAGTCCGCTGATCTATTTCAATGCCTCTACAAGAGTTGGGTGCACTGTCCAGTGTCTACACTAACGCTATGTCTGCTAGCGCAGTGCTATCAGCATGTCTCCGAGTTGGTTATTCTATTGTAAGTTAGGTCTTAATTATTGTTATTATGAGTTCTGATTTAATTTTTCTTTCCTTTTAAGCGCCGATGTGGAAATCACTTTGGAGCTTCTAGGTGAATTGGATAAACTGGTGCAGCTGATTGAATCACCCATATTTGCACCTCTGCGTTTGACTTTGGTGTCCAAATCAAACAATTGCGCCGACGCTCAGTATTTGGCACATGCTCTGTTTGGAATTCTAATGTTGCTGCCACAAACGGAGGCATTTGATACGCTACGCAATCGTCTGCAATGTGTGCCAAACTATTGGGGACAGGAGCCCATGTACGACAGCTTCAACTACAATTCTTAACCTAAGCAATCCTAAAAATATTTTTGTTCTTTTTTTTTAGTGATGAACGCAATTCTCTGGAGTACAAGAGCGGCATTGAGTTTGCAGCGTTGCGAGCACATTTTATTGAGCGACAGAAAACCCATCGCGCTCAACGAGTAATTCAGCGGAAACGTAGCGTAATTACACCAGATAGTATATAATAATATTGTATTTTAATTATGTTGTGTATAGTCTGTGATTAAGCAAAAAGGCATAAAGTGTAATATTTAATGAAAATATATAATGTTTGAGCTTGTGCGTGTGTAATCCCAAATTTTGTATTAAAAACTAGTAACTATCTGCATAAAACCCATTTCTTCTAAAAATGTCGTGACTTGTTTGATGCTTTTTTTTCTTTTATTAAAATTGAAGTAACTTTTTAGTTTGTAAATATATAAAGATATAAATGTATACCAAATATTTTACAATTCTATAATGTATGTGATTCTATATGCATTACGTATATACATATCACACATCTTTTAATATCTAAATATTATTTCTTGAGAGCGCCCATACGACTGGCATCCTGGCTCGGATAGGGAATTTGACCAGGTGGCGGTGGAATCGAATCGAGACTCACACCGGAGGTAGTGGCAGCACTAGCGTTCGATCCACTGTAGGGCGCTGCATAGGTCGGTTGAGCGTACATCTGATATGCGGATGCGGGCACAAGATTGGATGGCAGCTGATGCAGCTTCATGCCTGCCGGCATTACATTGATTTGCTCCTGTCGCAGATTAAAGTAGTCATTCGGTTTGGCACTGGGCGGAGGAACGCCAGCCACATCAAAGCGACGATCTGTCTTTGCGGCAGTTCCCTGTTTCGCCTGAGAATGGGCCCACTTAATGCTGACCTTGCGGCCATGAATGACCAGTTTGTTGAAAGTACGCTCGGCAGCTAACTCAGCGGCGCTGCGTTTTGTGTACTGGACAAAGGAGCACTGCTGGCGCGGCACCAGCGCAATGGACCGAATTTCACCAAATTGATAGAACTGATCCCGTATTTCTGGCTCAGTGATATCTTCGGGAAGATTGCCTACATACAGTGTTGTGATATTGCGATCCTCTGGTGGCTCCAAAGTGGGCAATGAGGCGGCACGCTTCATAATTTTCTCAGCTACTGGATCATTACGTCCATAGTAGCGATCCTTAATATTCTGCTCGCACAGTGGATCGTCGGGTTCATTGGGCTTGTCATGACGATAGGGACACTCCTCACCTCGCTTGCACTCACCCTTCACCCAGAAGGAGCAAATATGCGGACGATTCCGTTTGTAGTAGGGCGCTGTGCGCGCCAATTTGGAGAGCATTTCGTTTGCAGCCAGGGAGCGACCTACAGCACCAGCAGCCTCGGTACCATCACCATCTGCGAGTTGTGCATCAATGTTCTGTATATAGTATTCCTTGTTGACATCGCTTTGGGGCATATTGTCAGCCACTTTAAGCGCCGCGTCGCGCACTTGAATGGGTAGGCCAAACTCCAGATCTAGCAAACACGTTTGGCACACATTTTTCAGTCGGGCGCACGTCTGACACACTTCCGTTTTTTTAAAACGCATCCTAGCTCCGGGACACCAGCGAAATATTGTGAATGGCCGCGTGCAAATTTTGCATTCCTTGCCGAAGCGCTCCTTAATCATGCGCACGTACGGATTGTCACCCAGGCACGTCTGGCAAAGTATGGGGAATTCGGCATCCTCCCAGTTCTGTCGATTATACGTGTTTGTGGTCTTTGACATAGACATAGCTACGTCGATAATTAACTATTTTTCGCCTTAAAAAAAAACACAATGCCACAATGTATAAAATTTGTGACGATTTCTTAGGGATGGTTGTTGGGCATCGAATTGACCAAAGTGGCAACGCTTAAGCAATATTCATCGATAAAATCTTTCTACACTATTTTCGATGTATCATATGCAATATTATATCGAAATTACTCATGTGGCAACGCTTGATCGGCAAAAACGTTTTGGTTGCAAAAGAAAAATAAACAAAAACATAAAAACTGCTTAGTAAATTAAAAATAATGACTCCAACTATTAAGCGTTACAGGCGCTCATCAAAGTCATCCGATGACGAGGAAAAGGATGACAACTATGTACCCTATGTGCCGGTTAAGGAGCGCAAGAAGCAGCATATGATGAAACTTGGACGCATCGTGCAGTTGGCAACGGAACAAACACAACCCAAATCCTCAAGTGAAAATGAAAATGATGACGACACCCAAGGAGCTCAGGACGCAGAGACCTGGGGTCGCAAATACAACATCAGTTTGCTGGACCAACATACAGAGCTCAAGAAAATCGCAGAAGCCAAAAAGCTGAGTGCCGTGGAGAAACAGCTGAGAGAGGAGGAGAAAATTATGGAGAGCATTGCACAGCAAAAAGCGCTTATGGGTGTCGCTGAATTGGCCAAGGGCATACAATACGAGGAGCCGATTAAGACCTCATGGCGTCCACCAAGTCACATACTAGCCATGTCGGAGGCGGAACGACAAGAAATACGCAAACAGCTGAGAATCCTCGTTGAGGGTGAGAACCCCAGTCCGCCCATACAAAGTTTTCGTGAAATGAAATTCCACAAAGCCATCATGAATGGACTTGCAGCCAAGGGGATTAAGAAGCCAACACCAATCCAGGTGCAAGGTCTGCCCACAGTTCTATCTGGTCGGGATTTGATTGGCATTGCATTCACTGGCTCTGGCAAGACGTTGGTCTTTGTTCTGCCGATTGTAATGTTTGCGCTGGAGCAGGAGTACCGCTTGCCCTTCGAACGCAATGAGGGACCATATGGCCTAATTGTCTGCCCCTCGCGAGAGTTGGCCAAACAAACGCACGATATTATACAGCACTACAGCAAGCATCTCACAATGTGCGGCATGCCGGAAATACGCTCCTGTCTGGCTATGGGTGGATTGCCCGTCAGCGAAGCGCTTGATGTTATCTCTCGTGGCGTGCATATTGTGGTTGCCACGCCTGGACGACTTATGGATATGCTGGACAAGAAGATTTTGACACTGGACATATGCCGTTATTTGTGCATGGACGAGGCAGATCGCATGATTGATATGGGCTTCGAGGAGGATGTGCGTACCATATTCTCCTTCTTCAAAGGTCAGCGTCAGACGTTGCTCTTCTCTGCCACTATGCCCAAGAAGATTCAGAACTTTGCCCGATCAGCGCTCGTCAAGCCAGTTACTATTAATGTGGGACGTGCCGGTGCTGCTTCGATGAATGTCACCCAGCAGGTGGAGTATGTGAAACAGGAGGCAAAGGTAGTCTATTTGCTGGACTGCCTACAGAAGACGGCACCTCCTGTGCTCATCTTTGCGGAGAAGAAGCAGGATGTGGACTGTATACACGAGTATCTGCTGCTCAAAGGTGTTGAGGCAGTTGCCATACATGGTGGCAAGGATCAGGAGGAACGTTCACGTGCAGTTGACGCTTATCGAGTGGGTAAAAAGGATGTCCTCGTAGCCACGGATGTTGCTTCCAAAGGTTTGGATTTCCCCAATGTGCAACATGTGATTAACTATGATATGCCCGATGATATTGAGAACTATGTGCATCGCATTGGTCGTACAGGTCGCTCAAACACCAAGGGTCTGGCCACAACGATGATAAATAAGATCACAGAACAATCTGTGCTGCTCGATCTAAAGCATTTGCTCCTTGAGGCTAAGCAGGAGGTTCCCGATTTTCTTGACGAACTGGCACCCGAGGCGGAGCATCAACATTTGGATCTGGGTGACTCCCATGGCTGCAGCTATTGTGGCGGCTTGGGTCATCGCATCACAGAATGTCCCAAACTGGAGGCAGTTCAAAGCAAACAGGCATCCAATATTGGAAGACGCGACTATCTATCTAACACAGCTGCCGATTACTAAACTTATTAACCTCATCAAAATATAAAGATAATATTTAAAAGCTTAAATGCTTAAAAGCTGGTACAGGTTTTACTGCAAAACCTAAATCGATAGAATAGTAAATAATTCAGAAATTTAGAAAATAAGTTTAGGTAATTATGTAAAAATTATTTTTTATATCCTATCTTTTATCACTTTTAAGATATAGTTTTTATATTCAAAAAAGTTTATAATAAAAAAGTGCATAAGAACTAAAAGGAAAAATTTTGAGCATTATAAATTGCAAATTTCATTTGTTTTTCATTCAAACAGTATTTTCATATTCTAGTATTTAAAAAGAATTTAAATATTCTATAAAATTGTTATTCTTTTAAAGTTCAAAGTTCCGAGCATTCACTATAGTACAAATAAAGCTACAAGAAAGCTGGGAATTCTGTGCATAATTTAGATCGGACACTTTGAACTTCCTTTCTCAGAAAACGTTATATGTATGGGTATTTCATTTGTTTACCGTTTTGTTTACAAAGGTACTTTTTGTTCATACCGCGCTTATCGTTCATTTCAGCCGCTTATCAATCATCTACGCTGAGCCGTGATAGAAGAAGAGATGCCAAGATGCGAGCGGGAGAGACAGATTTAAAGTAAACTCTGAGCGGCGTTTTTTATAAAGACAGCGACATTCGTTGAGTTTCGTTCAGTGTCTCAAGCTGTGTTGTCGCGATCACAACCTGGCTGGAATACAACTTGTGTGTCTCAGTAGAGTCAGTCGTTCCCTAAGCCTGGAAGCGGTCAGTTCACAACTATTGACTTAAGCGTAAGTGTTTATTATTATTATTTGCATAGTCTTCTTTCTACTGTGTGTGTATTTTTTAAGTCATGAGTGCAGCTGTAAATGACGTATGTATATATGTATGTATGTGCAAAAAGTGTTATCTGCTTACAATTGAAGCAAATTAAGTTTAAAGCTGTTTGAAAACGATATCAATTAAACGTTTAATAAACCAATTGATAACCTTATACTATACGGCTTATAGTATTGCACCTTGTAAAATTTGAAGAATTGTTCAATTGTAAATTGTGTATACAGTATGTATATTTGATAGTGTGGCATTCTAATTAATTTGAATTGGCTTATCAATTTGTTTTGAGCTTAGCTTATCTTGGGTTAAAACCTTCAAATGAACATGTGAACCTTTCTATATAGTACAAATGATGGTTGATAGTCGAGCATTTATATAGAATTTATATAGTATATATTTAAAAAAAAAAAAAAACAATAAAATATAATTGGAGTAAAAACACTAAAGATTTTTTATAGTTTTCAGTAAAGTTTTCTTGGATTAAAAATAAAATATTTATTGACCAAAAAACATGCTTAAAGTCATAGTAAAAAGTATTATTTTGACTTAAAAAAAAAAAAAAACGCTTTTTACAAGATTTTTTTTTTATCGTTTTCCATGAAAAATTACATTTATTCATTTAACTTATTCTTAATACATAAAATGAGCTTCTTATGGTCTGTAAATGCATAGATAAAAGCGGAAGTGATATTGTTTACTAATTATTGTTGATTTTTTGTTAACACATTTATAATTAGGTATTTAAAACGCAGTTGTTCTTATCTCTTTATAATACTGTATTGTATATTTAAGTAAATATTTATTAATGTATTAACAAGTTTTTAAACACTATTGCTAATGGGCTTTTAAACGAGAATTTCGGTTTTTTCGCGTCTTTTATGTTGCTTCTTCTTTTTAATTTTCGAATAATTAAGATGAATGATCTATGTACTCCTATGGTGACGTACTATATTGTTGAGCTAATATATACTTTATGCTTGAATGGAATAAAAAAATTAAAAATTCAAAGCACATTGCGACTCCGTGTGTAAGTACTTCAAAAAACTTATAACGAGCTAAATAACAAGTCGAACTTGAAAATGGCACACAAACAAAACGAATAAAACATATATAGAAAAATGCCAAATTAACAGTGTTGTAGTTGTTGTTGTTAGAGTTTATCATAATGCATAAATATAGTTGTTTATAATGCTTGCGACCTAGTTGAGAAAGAGAAATATAAAAAGGTAAAAATAATCATAAAAAGGGCTTGCCATCACCGCCGCTATCTCTTTAATCGTGATATCATGTCATCATGCTCCACAACTAATTACTTAAATATATTACGAAAAAAATAAGTAAGAAAATAATAATAGGAAAAGCTCGACTAGGGTATACCCTGAACCCTTTGACCTTATTAACACGTTCTTAATTCTTGGTGATTAAACTTCAATCTTTGATATCATCGGCGTTTGCAGAGTTTCCTTATTTTGTCTTAAGTTTCTAAAACATTTTTTTTTAGCTTTCGTTAAACAAGCTTATTGTGCTACCGAAAACATGAACTTATTCTGCCTTTGGAGTAATAAAGTTTATATTCCGAAGTTTAGTTTTATAGTTCTATAGTCTCTGATTTCGAGGTCAGAAAGTCGGATAGGCAGAAATGGCTGATCAATAATATATACACTAAGAGGTTTCGAAGATGCATCCTTCTGTCCGTTACATACATTTGGACAAAACAATTTTACCCATTTTATGGGTCTAGGGTAAAAATAAAAAGTATACCAAAATAGACGTAAGACATCATGCGTGACGCACTTTAATTTATATCCTCAATGGCTGTTATAAAAAAAAAACTACAGCTATATGATGTTTGTTTCAAATATTATGCATGTTTCTTATCTTACTATTATTGTATTTAATAACCTTTAGGTTTCACTTTGAGTTATGGCAAATTGACTCAGTTCGAAGTGTTTATTGTAATCTTAAATATATATATCAGCAAATAGAAAGTTTTTTACATACATATAAACATTGTGAATTCAAATAATATAAAGAAAATTTAATTCAGAGAATTTATTGCTATATAAAAAATACTATGAAACATCTTCGTTCTGAGAAAATGTTCTTTGTTTGTGATATGAAAATTGGTTTTTATGCATATATATTTTTATCATGTTTTTGATTTTATATATAAGCCCCAGTCTCTTTTAAGTACTCAATAACTAATAATAATTATTTTTTTTTTAAATTATAAATCGTTGCTTGATCATATCGTTTTTTTTATGTTATTGAGCGATTACAATTACGACTATTATCTCAACATGCACAAAAAAAAAAAAAAATACTTTATCTAAATGCTCTATTAACTTGTTGTTTTTCTCATTCTCTCTTTCATTCACAGATCACTCTCTCTTTTTCAATCGGGCAATCATCTCTGTTTGAGTTGAACAGATAAAAAACAAAGGCGAATACTAAAAAAAACAATTCACCCGTTCACAAGTTGTTCACAAACAAAAACAAACACACACACAAAGTAGTCTATCGCAACAATAAACAAAAGCGCCGCTGTGCGTTCAGTTCCAGTTGCCCCTCTCGCTCTCTCAGTGTATTCCTACCCTCATCGAGGTACCGCAGCCGACGTCGCCGCGAAATGGCAACGCGAGGAGCCGCCAGTCATCTGGCAGTCATCTGCAGGTAATGCAAGCGAGCAGTTCGCAAAGCTCTCAACATATTTTAAGTAAAGCAATTAAAACAAGAATATAAAAGTTACTCATACGCCCGCGTGGTCATTAAGAAAGAATAAACCAATTACTCATTATACAAATTGTAAGTTTAAAGTATTTTGTTGGATAGCTTTTAAAATAATAATAATAATGATGAGAAAATCATCATGTGACGTCTTGACTGTCTCTTTCGAATATTTTTTTGTAACCTTTTTTGGTCATAACTTATGACTCATGACACATAAAGGCCAAACACAGAGAGACAGTTCATTTCATTTCAGTTTGAGTTCAGTCTATATTTTTGCCTCTACAAGGCGTTAACTAGTTTAATTGTTGATGCGAAAAAAACCCCAAAATGAAATACAAACACTTTTATTGACACTCATTGTTTAACTTTGCAGCTTGCTGGTGTTTATCGCTGTTTCGACAAGTTTCTGTTCAGCCGGCACTTTTAATACTCGTCCCGCGTTTCCTTCGCAAACCGGTCAGGTTCAGCCCTCAATTGGTGGCAACAGCAAACAGCCCGCCAGACGTATTATGCATCCAGCCTTTGCCAATGCCGGCCGTGCTCCCGGTCTGGAAATCTGGCGTATTGAGGTAAGTGCGTAGATAATTTGCATTACGAATGCGTTCTGCAATTGTTTCACTTTCAAGATAAAATTCAATGCACTTCACATCGCACTTGTGTGCAAAGTGTGCACTTAGAGAAAAAACTATGAGGTTTTATTTTTTCAATTTGTAGAAATTTTTAATAAAAAAAAGTTAAGATGTTTAGATGTTTGATTATTTTTAAAGATATTATCTTAAAATCAACAATGATAGCAAATAGCAAAATAGCAAATTGTTAAAAATAATAGATAAAAATACTACTTAAATAACTTATTTCTTTGAGTGTATACACCCTGAACGTGTGCACGTATATAAATAGTTAGCTGCATGTTTACATCGCTTTTTTTGGGGGAAAGTTCGACGCCCACGCACGAATGCGTTGCTCATCCAGCGGCGCCCACTGTGGCAGGCGGATGGCAGCGGGTGGCATTTGGCATGCAAAGTGCTCAAGCATACGTATTTTACCATATGTATGTACTCTTACTCTTTTATAGTGTATGTATGTATGCTATAAAGGAATTATTATTGGTTGGGTTTGGTGCCTGACGATATTTTCTAGTCGCTGAACTCACGCAATATGAACACCAGATGTGTTTTTGTTTTTTTTATTTAGCAAGTCTTTACTGTATATGTTTGTTCGTACAGTAAACACATTGGCATATGCATCAGCACGTGTTAATTATCTCGGAAACATTAGCAAAATTTATTAGCTTCTACCGACAGCTGCAAAACATTTGCCTTTTATTTGGTTGTGTGTTTATTTATCTGGAATCGCTTTTGGGTTATTTTTTTTCATTAGATATGTTGACTGTGCCGGCAGCTAAAATAGACTATTAAAAACATACATTTGTATATGATTTTACTAATGTTTGTTCACCTTATTTTCTTCTTTTTTTTATTTAGAATTTCGAACCAGTCCCATATCCCAAGAACAACTATGGCAAATTCTACACTGGCGATTCCTTCATTATTCTGAATGTAAGTAAAAATTATTTATTTTTAAGTTGTATGCGAATATTCTTTAAGGTTAAGGCAGACCACCTTAGATTTGTTTCACCTATAAGTTTTTCATAAATATTTATATTGGGTTTTGTGGCTTTTTATTCACCTTACTTCTATTGTTGTAACTGAGATTAACTTAATATGCGGAAAAGTTGAATTAATGGCAATATTTTATAATGATTCATCATAAAATAATGTTACATATATAAAACTCATACAATTACTATTAATCATAACATGTTTGTATGATGCCCTGTTTAGAAAAGTCTTAAGCAAACGAGAATATATAAAATTAAAAAATTTGCTTATCTAAAGACAATATATAAGATTGCAATTATTCAATATTTACCATTAAAAAAATGCAAAAAACTAAAAAACTTTGAATTTGAAGATAAGATTATAATTTTTAAATACGCCACAAGTAATAAATAAAATATGCAAAATCAACTAATTCTTGTATATTTTTCAAGAATATTTATAAATTGTCCACAATATTCAACAATCTCTTATTTATTTATAGACCCGAGAGAATCCAAAGGACAAAGTGCTTTCTTGGGATGTGCATTTCTGGTTGGGATCAGAGACATCTACCGATGAGGCGGGTGCTGCTGCCATCCTAACAGTGCAATTGGATGATATCTTAAATGGAGGACCTGTGCAGCATCGTGAGGTGCAGGACCACGAGTCCCAACTTTTCCTGGGCTACTTCAAGAATGGTAAAGGAAACTCAGATAAATCTTAAGCTTTTTCATTCTAACATTTTCAACTGTTCTAGGTGTTCGTTATGAGCAGGGAGGCGTTGGCACCGGATTCAAGCATGTGGAAACAAATGCACCGGGTCAAAAGCGTCTATTCCAGGTCAAGGGCAAGCGTAATGTGCGCGTCCGCCAGGTTAATCTCTCTGTGTCCTCGATGAACAAGGGTGATTGCTTCATTCTGGATGCTGGCAATGATATCTATGTGTATGTGGGAGACCAGGCCAAGCGTGTGGAGAAACTAAAGGCGATTAGTGCTGCTAACCAGATTAGGGATCAGGATCACAATGGACGTGCCCGTGTTCAGATCATTGATGAGTTCAGCACTGACATGGATAAGCAACAGTTCTTCGATGTGCTTGGCTCTGGTTCACCTAGCCAGGTGCCCGAGGAGTCCACAGCCGATGAGGATGGTGCCTTCGAACGTACAGATGCAGCAGCCGTTACCCTGTACAAGGTATCCGATGCCAGTGGCAAGCTCCAGGTGGACACCATTGCTCAGAAACCTTTGCGCCAGGCTATGCTTGATACACGTGATTGCTTTATTCTGGACACCGGCTCCGGCATCTTTGTTTGGGTGGGACGTGGTGCTACCGCTAAGGAGAAATCTGATGCCATGGCCAAGGCACAGGAGTTCTTGCGCACCAAGAAGTATCCGGCCTGGACACAGATCCATCGCATTGTCGAGGGTGCCGAGTCGGCTCCATTCAAGCAATACTTTGATACCTGGCGCGATGCTGGCATGGCACACACTCGTCTCGTCCGTTCCGCCTTGAACATTGGATCCGATGAGTCTCTGGATATGGATGAGATCGATGCCGTCGTCCAGAAGTTGAAGAAGAGCGGTGGTCGTGCCATTGGCTTCATGCCTGATCATGGCCAGAACAGCATTTCGGAGATCACACAGTATGTGAGCCAACACGGCACCAATGAGATCATCCGCAACACCGTTCCGTTCGAGGAACAGCTGCCACTGCTTGGCTTTGGATCGTATGTGCTTAGGTATAACTATGAGGCCAACAACGGCGACAAGGGCACCATTGTCTATGTCTGGCAGGGAGCTAAAGCCAGTGCTGCGGTCAAGGAGCGTGCTTTTGAGGAGGGTATGGATTTGGCCGTGAACGAGAAGGCGCTTCTGGTGCGCACCACACAGGGACACGAGCCGCGTCACTTCTACAAGATCTTCAAGGGTAAACTGTTGACATCGTACACAGCGCTCCCGATCTCTTCACAGCTGTTCCGCATTCGTGGCACAGTCGAGAGCGATATCCATGCCAGCGAAGTGCCCACTGATAGCTCCTCTCTGGCCTCCGGAGATGCCTTCGCCTTGGCTGCGACAAAGACCCACAAGGTGTACATTTGGAATGGTCTGGGTGCCTCCACCTTTGAGAAGGAGGCGGCCAAGGAACGCTTTGCTCACTACTGGCAGGATGCTGAGTTGGAGATTGTTGAGGAGGGCGCCGAACCTGATGAGTTCTGGGACGAGTTGAACGGTGAGGGTCAATACGATCGCAGTCTGGAGGATCAGACTGCACCGCTGTTGGAGCCACGTCTCTTCCATTGCCGTCTGACACGTGCAGGTCGCGCCAAGGTCGAAGAGGTCGCCGAGTACCAACAAGAGGATCTCGATACAGATGATGTTATGCTTCTGGATGCCGGTGATGAGATCTACATGTGGGTGGGCTCGGGCGCCACCGCGGATGAGAATGGACATATTCTCGATATGGCTAAAGTAAGAGAGGAAAATAATTCCTTTCAATTATTCAACTAATCTTTTTTTTTCCCAATTATTCTCAGCGTTATATCAAATCGGAACCCACTTCACGTTCCATGGATACTGTTAGCATTGTGCGAGTTACCCAGGGCCAGGAACCACGTGTCTTTAAACGCATGTTCCCCGCCTGGGAGGATAACTACTGGCAGGTTAGTCAATCACAATCGAAAAACGTAATCTCATTTCATTACTAAATTTTTATCATTTGGCTGATTAACATCTGTTTGTTCTCGCATGCCTTAAAACACATCACTGCCTTTGTGTGTGAGTATTTTTTTTTGTTAACCTCACCATTGAATGAACTCGCAGCAACATTTTGTATTTTAATTTCTTATACACTTTATACTTATTAAATATTCTTTACATTTTTCGTAGTCTCTGCCTTCCTATGAGGATATCAAACGCCAGGTTCTGGATGCGAACAATGAGGTATAAGCCCTCAGCTAGAATACTCGAGAAAGACCAAAAATTTATGTTTGAAAAATACATTAAAAAAACAAAATAAAATTTAAATGTAATGTAATTTTGTATTAAATGCAAATTTTTTTTACTCAAATGTTTAAAATATATGTGTATATTTTTTTGAGGGAACTTATATTAGTTCGGAACTAAAGTCTCTCTCCGATTCCACAAATAATAATATCTTTCGGTAGTTAACTTTAAAATTTTATTAAAATTACATTCAATTTAAGTTCCCTCCCCATGTAACTTGCTCAATCCAATCCAAATACGCGGATACACGAGTATAGACGCTTGGATAGCTGCTGCGACAAAAGACGCCAAAGGATGTTATTCCAATCAGATGATAATGAATATGTCGATTACGTCTACGTCCCGGCAAATTCAACTGTAGTGGACCACCCGAATCGCCTTGACAAGTGTCGCGACTCTCAAGAAAATCCTGTGCACAAATCTGACTTGTTATAATACCATTTGGTGTCTCTGCAAAGTCGGGCAAATACTCATCACACTCCGCATTGGGGACTATAGTCGCATTCAGATGGGTCAGACGATAGGTCATACTCTTGCCAAAACTGGTCGAACCATAGCCCATGGCAAAGGCAATCGATGTGGGTATCTCCTCACTAGACCAAAGACGAATGGGTCTCACAAACTCCGTTAAACTAGGGGAATATTGTATTATATTGTAAAACGTATTGGTAAAAGTCTTTTACACCCCCAAAAAACTCACATAACAATTCCATCAAGTTTTATGAGTGCTATGTCATGATAGTAGGAATCATCCGTGTAGTCTGGGTGCTGTGATATGCTTTCAATAGCAAAATTCTGTGGCTGCACCGTAACCTCATCGATCATTAAATTCAGCCCACCAATGCGCACCCATTTTGGCGACTCTCTATACAAATAGCAAAAGTGTTAAATGAACCAAAGGCAATCAATTTTAGAGAAATTTACCCTTCCACCACTGTGCAATGAGCCGCAGTCAATACGAAATTTTCACTTATCAGACTGCCGCCACATTTGTAGTTGATACTTTCGGAGTTAGTTTGAAAACCGAGCGCTGCCTAAATTGTATTGAAATTGCCATAAAAAATATTTATGCTGTTATCAGCATTGAAAAGCTTGTGTGTGTTTACCATATGAGGGTATTCACCGGGTCGGGCTAGAATACGTCCATCGAAATCGATGTCTTCGGCATCCTCGTTTACAGCCGTATCATTCGCAAATATACGCACAACATATTCCGAGTATTCTGTTTGAAAGTATTCTGACTCAGTATTTGGTTAACCATTTGTATACTCAATAAACACTCACTTCGTTCATGGAGGCGCCGATTTTGTTTGTTCTTGTTTTTATGCTTCTTGTTGCGTCGACCATGTGCGGGTGGTGGAAAGGGTTGACCCGGTTTAAACGCAGACATTGAGTGACCTGGTCTATGTTTGTGTTTAGGTAGATTTTCATCATCATTAGATCTAAACTTAAAGTCACGTATCTTAAACTTCTTGGAACCGGGATAATAGATATCCCGTTCCCGAGGAAACTCCATATCCTTTGGCTTGGGCTTCCTATCGGCATTTGCCAAACAGCACAACGCAATTGATAGCAACAGCAATAAAAAACAGCGCATTTTTTTGTATATATTTTGGTGTACACACATTGAGTATTAAAACGAGACTGAACCAAAGCCGAGACAAACTCAAAGCCTTATCACCATTAAATTTTGTCACAACAATTGGTCATTTATTATCATTAAGAATATTTGTTTTTTTTTTTTTTTGGAGTGTGTGTGAATCAAATATGTATGCCAAAAGATTGGGGATTGACAAGAGTCGCTGTGAGTGGTGCATGGATCTGGGTTGTGCCACCCAATTGTCCCTGATATTGAGCAATAATGGCCCGTTGAATGGCTTCCAATTCCTGATCATTGCTATATCTCAACACAGAAACCGTGGGATCATTACCAGCTGGAGCGGGTGCGGGAGCCGAGTAAACCAAAGCCACCAAGGCGAACAGCAATAATAACTAAATCAGGAAAAACTTTTATTAGATTCACAATAATATATAAAGTTTTATCTTCAACTAACGCAAATTGTCTTCATTCTGTTAGATTCTTTCAGGCTTGACTAAAACGCGAGCACAAATTGACATCGGCTTTTATAGCCAACATCATATCAAAAACTTATCATTGTGTTCATAATCAATAAATATATATTTATAATTTGCAACTATGAACTTGAACAACTTGAAAACAAAACAAGTTTACAAAATATATTTGTTTAACATAATACCCAGACATAGGAAAAAAATCTATACTCAAAATCGAGCTCTGATTTTTCCAATAATCTACTTCGGCAGACGTTTCATTTGGTGGAGCTTATTAATGCATAAAACAATAAAAAAGATTATTTTGCGAGTCATATTTAAATTTTGCCTTTTTTTTTACCTACGCTTTGTGTGAAAGCGAAATCGTTGAACTGGTTTTTTTGATATGCTAATTTAAGTAGAATGTGGGCTACATTAATAATAAAAATAAGACTACTTGAGCTAAAAACAGTATAAACTTTAAGTCTGCAACCATAAATCTTTATATCAATCAACGCTTAATTTTATTTAGCTGTTATTTTGTTACTTTTCCAAAGAATTTTTTTTTATAATTTTTTTTTTACCAAGTTTAAAAAATAAACAAGTTTTGAGTTAAGGTTAAAAGTGATGTCAGAAATTTGTTTAATTAGACGGCAATTTTGTTTTTATAAGGAGGTAATTAGGGAATATATTACTTGTAGGCTGAAAAAAATACCTTATAGATATATATTATAATGTTAGTTAAAGATATTAATATCTATTTTTTGTTAACTTTTTTATATAAATTGAGCTAGTGAACTTTTTAAACTGCTTGCCCTTTAAAATGTAAAAAGTGTTTTATACTTTTAAGCGCAAGGAAAAAATGAGAAATTTGTTCACTATAAATAACATGAAAATTATTTGTAAATACATATATATTTTATTAAACAAAATTTCCCCAGTTTCAATACCTTATTAAACTTTAAATACTTTACGTCAAATAAATCAAAGAAGTCTGCGTAATATTCAAGTCCACAGCTTATGCATTTAGTAATATTTAAAAAATTTCCAAAAATGTAAATTATATACAAAATAACAAAATCAAATACAAATTGTCGGCATTTTTTGTTAGATGCATCCAGAAAAATGTGCAATGCGGACACACAACTTGAAAATTTCAAACTGTGCTCAAGTCGAAGGGGGACAAACCCACAAGTTTTGGTGACCAAATTGGACACCAAAATTGTAATTTGAATACATTTACACACACATTTTTCTCCAGCATACCAAATTGGTTGTTTTTATTTTTTACGAAAGTGTAAAGCAACATATGTGATCCAATTAAAAAACGATTGGTATTTTAATTGGAACATGGAGGCAGCTAGATAGATAAGCGATACACAGTTGCCCAACATGCAGATAATGAGCTGCATTTGCATGCGGCTGCATTTTTCGAGATGCATCTTAAATCTTTAATATAAATATCGGACAACATTGTAATTGGAAGACACAGACACAGCTTAGCAGTTGCACAGCAAACACACAAACCCAACAAAAACCCTTTCGACTCAAGCACAAAATGCGCGCTTTTCTGGTGAGTACATAAATCAGACTAATCCTCTAGAGAAATTTGATTAACTAAAAGACTTTTTGTGCTTTCAGATAATTTGCTTGTTTGCCGTTGCTCGTGGCCAGTATGATTATACGCCAAATACACAAGCTGGCGATGGACGTGGTGGTCTCGTTGGCGTAGCCGAGCAGAGCGGATCGGCTCAGCTGTCGGAGCCCATACTCATACCCAATGAGTTCAACAAGGAGTTCTACTCCTACAGCGCTCCGGAGCAGGAGTTCGATAATGGACCTGTCAATGAGCAGATCTCGAATAGTTTGAGACGGAATCTGCGTGTACTCTTTATCAAGGGACCCGAGAACACAGGTCTGGAACAGGCAGCTCTGCAGTTGGCCTCCTCTGCCTCCGATGATCGCACTGCCATCTATGTGCTCAACAAGCAAGCGGATGTCGGCGAGTTGGCCAACAAGTTGAACCAAATCAAGCTACAGACAAACAACAAGCCCGAGGTGCACTTCGTCAAGTATCGCACGCCCAGCGATGCCGACAATGCCCAGCGTGTCATTCAGGCTCAATACGATTCACTGCCAGGTCGCTCGACCAATCACAATGCTGGCTCCTCGGCTCCCGTGTTGGACTTTGCCTCCAAGAATGGAGGATCTGCAACAGCTGAATTACCATCGACTAGCGCGTACTTGCCACCCAGCCGAAGGTATTAATTATAAGAAATCTCTACACACTAGCAATTAAGTACTTTTAATAAACACAATAAGCTAATACAAATATAAAATATTGAGTTTATTTTTTGTTGCCTGAAAGTATGCAATGGAAATTTTCAGCTATGCTTAATGGTAGAGTTGTGCTAGCTATTTAGGACGCGAGTGTAGCACGAGCTAGTCTTTAAGAGAAAAATATTGTAATGTGTTAAAAATTCATATGTATATGTAAAATTAAGTTTTATTAAATGTTTCAAAATCATATTCAAAATACTATCATAACACTTAAATCATGCCAGTTAATCAGAAAACCCATTTAATTACCATTTAACACTTGTCGTATGCGTAATAAATATTTAACTGCAGCATTAATTGAAAAAATGTTTTTTAACCTTTTTTTCCATTATTATAAACATATTATTTTGATATAAGTGTGCTTTATCTTTGAACATCTACAATCATACACATTTTGACTTGTAGAATAATTAACATAATAGCTATTAGCAAAGACAACGACAATGTCAAGTTTTCCGCCTCTTGTTATGCGATTTCGAAAGCTAACGACACTAAAGATTGTGTAAAACTCAAATTAAAGCAACATTGGAACAAACCATAAACTGCTTTCTTTGGGTAACAAACATTTGTTTACAACTTGGCTTTGCCTCTTATTTTTTTTTTATAACACATTGATAGCTTTGAAAACAAATAAGAAAATACATATATACAATTTCAAGTTGATATATATAATTAATGCGGGAACACGCAACCGGTTGAGGGTTTTGCTCCGGACATATCAACGAGCTACTAAATTGGCGATCAGCAAAACGTTTTATTCAATTCGTTCGATGGGTTCGTGCGTTTTGTCATTGAAATGCATATGAAATGACTTTCTTTCTGTCTATCTTTCGTAGGGAACTGAGGCAGCCATTTCTGACCGAACGATCTGTCGCATTAAATAATAATATTTCGCATTAATTTTCGGTATCGGCGTTGAAATATTATGCGATTATAACAACAACAACAAGAAAACCAAAAATTTGAATATCAACTTGGTAAACTTATATAACGGCGATCAGATGCATCTCTAATGCGATCGAATATGGTTCCGTGATTTGCCAACCGCACACACACACACAGACATACATGGAATAGGCTGTTACTAAGACATGGGTTGACAATAGATGTGATAATTTTATACCAGCGCCCAGTTTCTTAAGATTGAAATGAGATTCCCTTTAGAGCTGGAGCATCTTATAAAAACATAGTCAACATTCGGTAAAGGCATCAGTTGAGCTCAAACTGTTAGAGACAAACCAACCAAAAACAAAGATGAAACAATTTGCCATTCTAATGGTAAGTAACGAAAAAATACTTTTCTTGTTGAGTGTTTCATTTAAACTGTTTCTATTTTTGCAGTGCCTTTCGTGCGCTGTGCTTGCTGCCGCAGCTCCACAGGGCTACAAGTATCAGCAGAATCAGCCCATCATCCAAACGGGCAATCTGCGTCCCCAAACACCCATCTCGAACAGTGGAATATACAATGTGCCCCAACAGCAGATTATCTCTCAACCCATTCAGAATGTGGTCAATAATGTTGTGGAGACACCGTTGCCACTGCCCCAGCCACAGCAGATTGTCTATCAGCAGCCACAGCCACAGATCCAGCAGCAATTTGTTCCATCGATTCAGCCTCAGGTGCAGCCACAGTTTGTCCAGACTTATCAGCCTCCTCAGCAGATTCAACAGGTTCAACAGCAGGTTTATGCCCAGCGTCCATCGATTGTGACCAAGGATATCTACATTCACTCCGCACCCGACGATACCGAGGAGATCTCATCCTCCGCACCTCATTTGGATAACACACCCGTGCGCAAGAACTATCGCATTGTGTTCATCAAGGCACCCACACAGAATCTGAAGCATACTGCTGCTGCTCTGAAGCGCGCCCAGGCTAGCAATGAGGAGAAGACCGTCATCTATGTGCTGTCCAAGAAGCCCGACATCAACGAAATCCATCAGCATCTGCAGCTCAGCCAAACCGAACCCAAGGTCCATAAGCCCGAGGTCTACTTCATCAAGTACAAGACCACCGAGGAGGCTCAGCGTGCCCAGCAGGAGATTCAAGCTCAGTATGATGCTTTGGGTGGCGCCACACACATCTCCGATGAGGGTGTTGCTCCCATCACCAGCTTCTCCGGTACCGGCTCCCTGAACTTGGGCAACATTGTGCCACAACACATCCAAGCTCAGACCATTCAGCAGCAGGGTCAGACCCAATCCATTGTCCACAACACCCAGAGTGTGGGTTCCTTTAGCCAGGGCATCCAGCAGCAGAACTCCTTTGTGCCACAGCTCGGTGGACTCCAAACCTCATCTCTGTCCTCCGGCTCCAACTTTGGTGCCGTTGTGCCATCCAAGAGATACGTGCCAGCCAAGACTAAATAAGCACAATCTGCAGCATTTCTATCATTGAATTCTTTAAAAATTCGTCTCCCTTTTCTCCTTTCCACATCATTGTAGTTTATTGTAATTTATTGTAAAAACGATAATCATTTCAAAAATAAAACTTTATATATGTTTTATATATTGCACAAATAATTATTTGTCTTTAAATTATATGATTTCAAAATGGTTAAATATCCTACAAAACTTGAAGATGAAGTTGGATATACTTGAAGAAAACAAAAATTATAAAACTATTTTTAAGGTTGGTAAGGACTTTATTACATAAACTATAATTATTATGAATATTTCTTCAGTATTTAAGATTGGCTTTATCGATTTGAAAACCTTTTATAATCAAGAGATTCCTGAATATGATACTAGATCTGGATAATATTCAATACGAAAGTATTTACATCTAAATGTTAGTAAAAATCCCTGAACGATTCTTAACTTAGTATGTATCTGTTAATAGAATTAACATAAAATTCCATTTTGTATGATGTGAAAGATAAGAAATAAAAAACTAGAATCGTGATTTATTAACACCTTTAAGCATAACTACTATGGGAATCGTCTAACTACTAAAGATAAACCATCAAAGAGAGTAGTAGATATTAATATTTATCTATTCTACAAAGCTGATTTATATTTATGAAACATCTTCTCTGTAAATTTAAGTATCATAATATATCATAAATCTATCTTAAATTATAATTATGGATTATCTATTCATTAAAACGTGTTAAGTTATAACTATAGACATTATTAGGAGAACATTAGCACACTCTTTCAAATAAATAATAATAAAAAATGTATTTCATAATGGTTTATGGCTGAACCTATAAACAAAGCATACCACTTACTAGTTCCTGCATATATAATCATAATATTGGCATGCTACATCACGCATCTGCTATTATGCATAATAATTATGCAAGATGAATCAAATGCTAATCGTTGCGACCGGTTTGCCCCTGTGGCTAATCAATGTGGCAATGTGTAGAGGCATAAAAGTTTTTTTTGTTTTCTTGTCTGATCGTCTTTGTCAAATGCGTGTGTTAATTGGAAAAGTTGTGAAAGATACGCTTGAAGGTCGTTGAAAGGGAGATCGAGCGGGTGGCTTAAAACAGATATCATAAAACTCTTTCTTTTTTTATTTAGCTATTTATATATTTACAACATTTCTTTGATTTAACTTATGGCCTACGAAAAAACAACAACAATGATTCTAGTAAATTTCAGTCAAAAATATTTTCTTTTTCTACGCACGCAAATGGGCGGGCAAATATTTAGTTGGTATGGCACCAGTAAGTCCACCAATAGAACCTTGATTGCCAATGCCTGCATTAACACTAGCTCCAGTTTGATGCTGATTATCCAGCGAGCCAATTACCGATGTAACGGGGGCAACGCCCTCATCGGAGACCTGTGTAGTGCCACCAAGTTGATCGTATTGAGCTGAAAGTGAGAGAAAATAAAATAGTTAAGAATATTTATGTGCATGTGTTGGGAAATTATTGAATTAGTTTGATTAACGGTTTAAAAGTGTTACCCATAAGCGATAAAGTAACGGTAAAGTAATGATAAGAATGATGGTACGAAACTTAGCTAAAATAATTTGTTAGATAAAAAATCTTGTCGAAATACTTTTCATAACTTTCTTTAAATGTTACCTAAGCTAGGTATTAACTAAAAGCAACTTTCATATTTCACTGACTAATGCACTTAATTTCTTTAACGAAAACTCAAAACTGTATTAAAACCCAAAGGTTAACTGCTGATTGAATGACTAAACCATACAGGTTGACCTCCATCACCAGCAGCAGTAGCAGCAGTAGCTGGGCAAAATCACCAACTCAAGTGGCAATAAACATATGTTGACAAATACGCAAAGCAAGGTCTTGGTCATAACTATGCAAAGTTAGTGGTTCCGTGAAGATGATGGTGTTCGATTTTATTTCTATTGTATCTTGATGGATATTTACCTTGTATGGTGCGTTGAGCATGCGCAGCTTCCTCCTGTGTCTTGTACTTGATGAAGAAGACCTCGGGTTTGCTGATGGGTTTGGGTGCTTGGGCCTCCTCAATTGCCGTTTGCAGATCGAGTGGATCTGGTTTCTTGGTCAGCACATAGATGATGGTCTTCTCCTCCACTGGCGCCTGTTGAACACGCAATGCAGCCTTGCTCACTTGTGGAGTTGGTGCCTTAATGAACACAATGCGATAATGTTTGCGTGGTGGTCCCACGGGCAGAACGGGTTGTGGATAGCTCTGTTCGGGCTCTTCTTGTGGTGGCACATGCACATAGATATCCTTGGAGACAACGGGAGCTTGACCATGATTATATGTTTGATGTTGCTGGAACTGTTGCTGTGGCTGAGTGTAGCCAAAGTTGGAAATCACTTGGTGTTGTTGCTGCTGCTGCTGCTGATGGAAGATCTGCTGTTGTGGTTGCTGATAAATGGCTTGCGATTGCTGTGGTACTCCAGTATTAAATAGCTGTTGCAGCTTGGGCACCTGCAATGCCTGCTGCACTATCCGCTGTTCATCAATGCTGGGTGCCAGCTGTTGCTGCTGCTGCTGGTAGCTGGATGCACCCGAAGAAATGAGTGGAATTGGAGGCAGTTGTAGATTGTTAGCCGCCTGGTAGTTGTATCCTTGTGGCACAGCCAATGCCAGTCCGAAGAGGCACGTAACCTAACGGTAACAAAATTACAGGGAATAAACATTACACAACAGTTATCCAAGAAGCAGCTTGCAACAAGTATAAACTTACAAGAAACACGCGCATTTTTAGTTTGATTAATGCGAGGCGAACTGACTAGTAATAGAGACACGATATAAATGCAGCACCGGGTCGCTTGGCCAACAGAAATCAACTAAATGCTAATCAGTGACCGGGTGAGACTTATAAGGCACAAACGTGAATATGTCGCTCACGAATATTCGAAAAATTGATGCTGCACAAGATGACGATGTTGATGATGATGATGTTGATGAGCAGAGAGACAGAGTTCAAATGAAAATGAAACTGAAACCACAACAAAACAAACGAAGAGGGCCAACAAAAAATAAGCAAAAGCTAACTATTAGCGCCAGCGAACCCGATTTGTTTGTGATACCACCTAAAAGTTATTAGTGAAAAGGGGTAGCTTGATGGTAGGAAATGTAAAACAAAAACCACAAAAAAGTATTTAGATATTTATCGATAACTCATACTAATACAAAATTAACAAATTTCGATTTCCAAAACATGTTTTGAAATCGGAATTTAAAAATGGTTTAAAAATTAGCGATGCCAATTTGGAATTTGGATTTTTATCGATAACTCAAAAAAGCAAAAAAAAAAAGTTGTTGTAAGCCTATTTTATGTATTATGCTTATGTATTATGTTTTCATATAGCTAAAACAGATTACCAATATCCATCTTATCTTATCGATACAAGCAAATGTAGTTTTTAGTGCTGAGCATCTGTTAGTCGATCACTCACTCGACTTAACCACTCTCGATTGTATTTCTTTTGCAACAACCTTGAGATGAAGTCTTTAGGTGGTCGAACACTCTCACTCTCCACACAGAAAATGCCTACGTCATCTGCCCAGATAGCATTTTTTTGGGTTTTATGTTAGTTTGGCAGTCAGACACTTCGCCGGAAGTCATATGTGGAATTAACATATCTATTGTTTGGGGGCATAAATTTCGCTGCCCATATGGTATTTTTTCGGTTAGGGATCTTGAGCTGAAGTTGAATTTGAAGTCGAGTTAGGAGCTGAGCTCCATATCGTGGTCGTGTTCATAATTGGCGTGCGTTTTTCAATAATTAAACCTAACTTGCACAAATCGTACTGAAATTGTCATTAGTGACGCGCCAAATTGCACAGCTTTTTGGCCATTTTGTATGGAGGTATAAATCGCTTTTGATGGTCATGATGGTCATGACGATGATGACGGTTTGACCCAGTTGTAGAAGCTCACCGAGTTCAATTCGAAGATCTCTTGCAATTTTAATTGGACTATACTCTAAGCGTTAGCTTACATAATATGTGTGTGTTTTTGTATGATATGATCATCATTTGTTTGCTTTACAAAGCAAACCGTTATTTATGTAATAATCTTCGCTGAAATGAAAACCAAGCATTATTCAGGGGGAACTACTGAAAAAAAAAAAACAGAAAAACAACTTCAAGTACCTTCGCACACCCAACATTATCATTTTATTGCATCTTTTCTTTTCAATTTCGTTAATGAAAGGTTTTTTTTTATTACTCTATTGTTATTTAACTACATAAATAAAGCTATTATTTATAATTTTACCTGTGTATTACATTGGATTTTTGGTGATATAAAGCAAAGATTTATTCGATAATCCCAAGATTGACGATCTCTTTCCTGGCAATCGTGTCGGAAATAAGGTTATAAATCATTAGTTAACACCAATTTTACATTATGTCAATATTGAGTTGTCTTTTAATAACACCCACTGAGTTTAGCACTTATTCTTAACATTCGTGGAAGTATGTTTTTAATAACCGACAATAAATTAATTTATTTGTTTTGCTTATTTTTTTGTTTATGTTTTGTGTCAAAATCAATCAATGTCCATCATCCACTGACTATGAAAATTTGGGTCATATCTTTTGTGCGGAGATGGGCAGACGAATGATGACGATGATATTTTGATATATGAGTGCAGATTAATCACAAAACAATATCCACGCGAATGCTATGGGGCATATTTATGTATTATTTTTATATATATTTTTAATTTCACCCAAGGCTTTACGGTTATATAAGCAATGCCAGAGGTAGGCGGTTACAATGGCATCAACATTTTCAGCTAGTAGATCCCAACGCCTAGTTCTATTGTCTTGACAGCAGTGTTGTGCAATGCAATTAACAGCATATTAACAGCTAACTGTTGCATAAAATGTGAAATTTTGTGTACACCCGCCGAGTCGGCGAGTGCGATCAAATTATTTTATTTTTCACATCTTCAAAAACTTCAATCAATTTCACTTTTGACGACGATGGCGTGTAGAGGAATTTAACATGGTCAAGGCTATTGGCGTTAATATTCGGCAATTACCAACACTATAAAGGAAAATTTGCACATATCAAAACAAATTAAATAATTTAAATATTATGCATATTTATTTTTTATAACATATAAAATATTAACGAAAAAAAATGTTTACTAAACTAATAGCTTATTGAGTTTTGTGAGCAAACTAAAGTGTTGCGTAAGGTGATAAAAAAATATGAAAAATTGAATTTCATACAAATTAATCAAACGGTTTTTCTATTCATACCAGATTAATACTTAGCTCGTGACAAATGAATGGAAAATCTGTAAACGAGAGCTTAAAGTTTACATTGTTACCGTTTATGGTTTTGATATCGAATAACGGTTGCTGACCAAGCTTTTACCCAAAAGCTTTGCATTCAAATGTATAAACGGTCTTAAGTTGAATTAACTAAAATGCGATTAGTTTTAACTATTATTTGCTTATCTTTTAATGATATTAAGGTTTCTCTGTTAAAATTAAAATTTTCCCAGAAGTTGAGTATGTCAAAAGTAAGGTTATTATGCAACATCTTGTTGCTTGTGGTCTTGGCCCCGACCCTTTAGGGTCTTAGGAATCCGTTGTTAATGAAGTGCGTATAGCATTGTATGTTCATTAGCCCAAACCTAACCATAACCCCCAGACTCCACCTAGCTTTGCTGCAACGCCTAACTCGTGTTCATCCCAAGTAAACGGCTCATTACACCGACCACAAAATAGCTAGATGGGCGTCACGTTTTAGCCAACAATTGAGAAGAAGACTTTGCAGCGCTTCTCGTACATACACACATATTGACAAAGGGATTTTGTCGAAATAATCAAAAGTAAATTAATCTTTGGCAGAGCTTGGACAAAACGTTGTTAGACAGCCGTTAAAGACTCTATACCCTAACCCCCCAACTTAATGATAAATGGTCAACATTGCAGTTCGTTGTTAAGAAGCGATCAGCTTAAGCTCTCACCGCACACAACACAACGATACAAAATACAAGACACAACGACACATGCAAATTTTTCGGACACTCGACGGGTCATTAATTAAGCCAGAAAATACACTTAGGAGAGTGAGAGAAGTTTGGATGCGTCTAAGCATGGAAAATGTGTGTGCGGTTTTGGGGTGAAGGCAATTTCTAAGTTGTGTGTAACTTGTACTAAAATTGATTAGGTGTTTATGTAATTCTGCATTTAATAACATTTAATCGATGCTGTGTTGGAGCTGTTGCTGCCGTTACCGTTGCTGCTGCCTTTGCTGCTACTGCTTGCCCCAAAGGGCCCATCCGACCACATAATGAGCACTGATCGGGTTGTGTGGTTCGCGGTTGCAGCTAAAGTTTGCATTGTGGCCAAACAATTAAAAGTTACACTTGCAGAAAATTTTGGCTGAGCTTCATTTATTAAGCATATATATGAAACATTATTTAAAACCTTATTTCAAAATAACAAAATATATAAAAGTTATTTTAAGAGCTGAATGAAAATTTTATTGATTTTACAAATGATTTTTAGCAACCCAAAAATGGGATATCAATCAAGTTTGTATATTTTCTGTTATTAATTTGACAACTTAATTGGATTAATTTGTGAAACAATTAGACGAATGCCAACTAAGAAATCAAATATTTTGAAATAGACCCAAATAAATAATTGCAAGGGCCTGATTTTTCTGCTGAGTGTACAACACAAAGTAGCCAAAAAGATGACCGAAAGACGAAAATCCAAAAATGCTTTTTGGCCGGCCAACGGGGGAATCACGCTAATTGGCCATGTATTTCAGGCAACTACAAGCAAGTCGCGGCATTTAATGAGAGTTTTTTTATTTTGAAAAGCGAAGGCGACGATGATTTTTGATGGACAACTTTGGACAACTGACTGACTGACAATGGAAGATGAGGGAGAAAGAGAGAGACCAGAAAGCAAAGTTAAACAAAAACAATGAACATGCAACAAAAAACAAAATTGAAGCCATTTGGCTATTTTTTTTATTTTTTGGCCATTTGGTGGCTTTTCTCTCTCTATGTGGATGGATCATTGGTGAACTTCACTTATTAAGTTGTCGACTGCTGTCTGTCTGTGTATAAAAGCGAGACGAAGATCACCAAAGTCATACAGTTCACAGCGAACAGTCAAGTAACCCAAACCAACTAGTCTCTTCCAGCCCTAACAAAGCTCAACCAAGTTCAGAAATGCGTGGATTCATTGTAAGGCACAAAGGATTAGAGCTGTTGACGGCCATAAGACTAACCCATTGATCTCTTTCCCTCTCCAGGTTCTGTGTCTAGCCGCCGTGGCAATAGCTGCTCCCCAGGGCTACAACTACAATCCTGGTCCATCGGCTGTCGGTGGATTGAGCGCAACCAGCGGCAGTGGCGCTACCTTCTTCCAATCTGCCCAGCAGCATCATGTGGCGGCACCACAGCAGCACTACCAGCAGGCGGCAGTGCAACAGCAGCAAACCTTCTTCCAGCAGCAGCCTCAGGTGCAACATCATGTGGAGCAGCAGCAGCAGCACCAGCAACCCATTGTGTCCAAGCGCTTCTTCATTCACTCCGCACCCGAGGATGTTGAGGAGGAGTACAAGGAACGTCACATCACTGTTGGTGTGCCCAAGCGCAACTACAATGTGGTGTTCATCAAGTCGCCACAGCGCTCCAACAAGAAGACCTCCATCAAGATCAGCCCCGCCGTCAATGAGGACAAGACCGTCATCTATGTGCTTAGCAAGAAGACCGATAGCTCCGATGTCCATGCCGAGGTTGTCGAGCAACAGAGCTCCACCAGCAAACCCGAGGTCTTCTTCATCAAGTACAAGACCAACGAGGAGGCTCAGCATGCCCAGCAACAGATCCAGGCCCAATACGACTCTCTGGGCGGCACCAGCCAGCTCACCGATGAGGGCGTTGCTCCCGTCACCTCGGTCATTGGTGCTCTGGGCGGTGCTGGCGATGCTGGCTCTGCTGTTGGCATTGGCTCCTCTTCCTCCTCCTCTGCCGGTCAGGTCATCTCCCACCAGTCGGTTTCCGGTGGACACTCGGCACACACAAGCAATGCTTACCTGCCACCCAATTTCTAAATCAGTTGAGCTTAACTGTATCAATCAGCTTCACAGCTACCATATACCTCACAATAATTGTTGTTGTTAATAAATTTGATTCGTTGTTAAAAATAATACTTTTGCTTTTCTTTGCTTTTAAAATTGGAAAAGGTTGGCAAGTTAAGACTTCATGGGAATATTTATTAAAAAGATTAATTACATTTATGCTGCTTCAATGTTTATAATTATAATTAATGCCCTATTGAGCATGTCGAAGATTATCCGCATCTCCAACTTTGCCAAATTAATTAAGTCTTCAAGCTGTTTCGAGGTCAGGGATAGATACGTACGTATATATATGAAGGGTCCCAAATGAAGCTTCAAAAAAATTGTGAGTGAATGTCAGCAATAAGATGTGTACAGAAATAATAATGTTTAACTTTCATAGTCAGCAAAAAAAAAAAAAACAAGAAGATTAAATGGTTGTATTTATGGTGAAGAATATTTAATACTCTTATTATTAGGAAAAAATATATGTTTAAGGTATTTTTTGATATTGTCTTAAGCATTTAGTAGATTTTTCTTATATTAAAAATATTGTTTTTTTCTATAAGGCATTATATTTATGGTGGAGAAGATTTAATAGGCTTCGTATAAAGTACTTTTCGATACAGTCTAAGGTAAATAGTAGAGGTTTATTATATTAAATATATTTCATTATTTATAGTAAAGAAGACATAATAAACGTTCTCGATACTGTCTGAGTTCTCGATACACTGAGTGATTTTAAAAGATTTTTTTCTTTAAGCTTAGACCACTTCTTTGACAAAATGAATAAACCGAACTCCAAAGAGTATAACCACAAGTTTTGTGTGCGGTAAAAAAAACAACATGTAATTGCAAGATAAAGAAAAGTTTTTTTTGCTTGCTTTTTTTTTTTTGTTTTTTTTTTTTTGGTAGCATTACGAGAGAAAGAAACGCGTACATTGATTAGGTTTTGATTGCGCACAGCGCAAAACGTTTTTGTCGAATTTAAAAAAATGAAAAGTTACATAAAAAAAGATTCCATTGCAAACAATGTAATATGAAAGCTTTGGCTTTAAAGTAATTTGAATTGTGGAGGAGGTGTGTGTGGGCATGGGAGTGGGCGTGGTATGTGAGGGTGTGGTAAAAAGGGGAAGTACCCGCTGTCCGGCCAATTAGTGTCAGCAATGATAATTTATGATGTCAACATTTCAACAAGCGAGTCAGATTGTGAGTCCTTTGTGGCAATCACGGTTATTAGCTGTAAATAAGTCAAGAGAAACAACATCAATGTCACAACAATGTGTACAGGACAACAGCAACAATTAATTAAAAAAAGACAAGCGGCCAATTAAAATGCCCGGATAGCGCCGATATGAAATAATAAATAAATAGCCGTGCACTGCATAACCAAATCCCCCATTGTGTACTTTATCAATCGGTTCGTAGGTCGAAGCTGAAGTCATGTCGCGTCTATTTCGTTTGCAGGAGATTTGTCTGCGCCTGATGGGTCACAATATGGAGAGTTCCGATGGCGATGGTGTTGGCGATGGTGATGGTATTCAACCATTAAGCCTGAAGCATATTGCGTCGCTGCTGTTTGTTATATCGGCCGAGTATCCATTGCTGTCGTATGCCATTTATAATCGCGATGACATGGAGCTGATTACGGCCTGTCTGAGTGTCGCGTTCACCAACTTGCTGACTGCCATCAAGATATCGACGTTTCTTGTCTACAAGCAAAACTTTTGGCAAATGATGCAAAGCTTCAGGCAACTCTATTTGAAATGTAAATCCCGATTAATTTATGCACAACTCGGTTGTGCGCGGTTTTAATCAAAAGCTGAACTCAACTGACAAAAAAAAATACAAACCTCTTGACAGCCCATCAAAAGTTGGCCAAAGACACCGTTGAGATTGTTGGGTACGTGGCGCAAGCCAATAAATTGGCCACAAAGCTTGGACGGGCTTATTGCATCTCCTGCGCGTTCACCGGTCTCTATTTTATGGTCGGTCCCATCGTCAAGATTATCAGCAGCAACTGGCGTGGCGTCGCCTATCAAAGAGAACTGCCTATGCCCATGAAGTGAGCAAAAATTTTTGCGTTTTTTGTGCAAAGCTAATTTAATTATTTAACCACTTTAAAAAGAGAAAATACAAACAGTAAATTTCAAGGCTGAGAATGTCATGAATGTCTGGATCAGAGTTGGAATTCGAAAAATTATACACTTTGCGAAAATTTATATATATATGTGCTTGGAAGAGAACCTTTAAGTTTACTTACAACTTTAACAATTTTAAATCTTAGCATTCATCTTTCATACAAAGTTAATCATTTTGTTGTTAAGCTAAGCTGTAAATATGATAGTTTCTTAATTGGGATTCCAGGATATTCTTGAACCATGAAGTTCACTTCTTTCTTCTTAAACTAAGATTTCAGCATGATAGTTTCTTAATTTAGGATATATATTTTCTAGAATATTTAGGATAATATAGTTTCTAGGAAATTTTAGACTAAAAGAAATATCCTAACCTAGAAAGTTCTTTTAACCTTACTAAGTTCAGTTCTTTCTTCCTAAACTAAGCCTTAAACATTACAGTTTCTTATCACAAATTTTAGAAAATGCTCGACCAAGATTAAATTAGTAAAGTAATATTTTCAGTTTCCACTTTATTTTCTCAGTGCAAACATTACGAAGAATTCAAATCACTTGTTGAGATTCATGACAAAACATCAAAATTCCAGCCAGAATTCTGATGAAAAACAGGCAGCAGACAGACAGTCTGAAAACATCCTTTTATTCGCGTGCATTAATTCTCGGGAGTTGGTAATTTTCTTGAAAAATACCATACCTTAAATAAAAGGGTTTAAAATTTGTCACTGAGGAGAAGAGCTGACCCCAAAGTTAAATACTTTTCGTTTCTCTTTCCACACACACTCAAACATTTGGCCGGACCTTAATTAAATTTTAACAAATTTTCGTACATTTTGCCCTTTTTCTATTGGCTTACAGATTTCCCTTCAATGATGTGGACACTCCTGGCTACGAGTTGGGCTTTATCTATACGATGTTTGTCACAGTTGTTGTGGTCCTCTATGCCTCGGCCGTTGACGGTCTCTTTATATCGTTTGCCATTAATCTACGGGGTCATTTTCAGGCACTCCAACAAGAGATTCGTGAATTGTCCTTTGGCCAGTTGCAGTCGCAGCTAAAGCAACAAAAACAGCTGGTCAAGGTGGTGGAATACCATGTGCTTATACTCAACTTGGCCAAGCAGCTCAGAACTATTTACAAACCCATTGTCTTTGGCCAGTTCTTTATAACGTCCCTGCAGGTGGGCGTCATCATCTATCAGATTGTTACGGTGAGAAACTAGTTCTAATGGTTAATAGTAATGAGCACCATGGTTACACTTGTATTTTTGTTCTAATTGCAGCACATGGACTCAATTATGGCTTTGCTCGTTTATTTTTCGTTTTTCTCATCGATAATGCTGCAACTATTTATATATTGCTATGGCGGCGAAATCATCAAAGTCGAGGCAAGCTTAATTGATTTATTTATATAAAACTTTATTAGTTTTGTGTTTATTTGTGTTTTGTTTCGTCTACTCTTTATTCAGAGTCTGCAGGTGGGCATTGCTGTCCAACAGTGCAATTGGCATTTGGCTTCACCCAAACAGCGACGTTCTTTGGTTTTCATTATGCATCGTTCACAGCGGGAGATGCTCATTAAAGCGGGTTTCTATGATGCTTCGCTAGCCAATTTTCTAGCGGTAATTGACAGGCAAAAGCTTTAAACAAATATATGTTACTCTGTATGTATTTGATTTCAGATTTGTCGAGCTGCCATGTCATTTATAACACTTATTCAATCGATTGAGTAGAGTAACGGCTGAATTGTTGAAGGAAACTTAAAGGTCACCAATTAATTTCACTTTTCAGTAGTCAAACCGTTTTGTGGTTTTGCTTTAAAAACTATTAAGTTAATGCAAAAAAAGTGGAATTAGATCTTTGATCACATATTAGATGATTAACTGTTTTTCTTTTTTTTCAAACCACAACAAGAATATCACATATCGTTATAAAATTAATACTCTGATTTTAATTATATAGGAAGTACATATGTAAACTTCGTGAAATAAAGTCCAAAGTGCTATATACCCAAACCAAAGGATTATAAACTAATAAAATGTTCTTTCACCCTTTTTACTCTTTACTACATTCAATACTAAATGCTATTTCCTCAAAGAAATTTTTGTTTCCTGGGTTATTTCCAAAAATCTTTAGAAAATTGCTCTTTTGCAGCGATCTTAAACATATTTAATCAATGTTAAGTAGAATACAAAGAAAGAAAGGCCGTATAATATTTACCGCATAAGGTTTTTATAATTTCTGCTCTTTAAAATATTACGAAATTGCCTTTTGGAAAAATTATAATTATATTATCACATTTATTTGTTTTCAACAAAAAAATGAAGCGTATCATTCCATGTTTTGCATGGAAAAATACAAACAGAATCATAAAAACTGGCATACAATAAAAAAGAAAACCGCAAGTAGATTGAATTGTTGATTAGCCGTTGGTTTGGTGAGCAACAGAATTGAGGTTTAAAATTGCTACACATCCGAGCAAAATTGTCAGTTGACAGATAGCTTAAGCTGTGATTGCATCCTTCGATCTCTCTCTATCTTTTTCGCACACTCTGTTTCTATCTCACTCTTAGAATGAGCAACAGTAAGTTTAAGTCTGAACATAATAATCCTTTAGCTGCAGTAGTGTTTGTTAATTAAAATGTCTTTTGTGAAAAGAGCTTACGCTGGCCCTGTTGCAGCTGCCCGTGGGCCTAGATGTGGCTAGAAATGTTCAGCAAGCTGTGGAAAGCGTCACAGAGCTGAAAGCTGCCAATCCACAGCTTCAGTTGGCCATTTTGCCCGAGTCTTTCAACGGGCCGTACGGCAACGAGTACTTTCCTCAGAATGCGGAGCGTGTACCGGATGGTCCAACATGTCTGGCGTTGTCCAAGCTAGCCCAAGAGCTGGGCATCTACATCATTGGCGGCAGCATAATTGAACGGGATGCGGGTGATAAGCTCTACAATACGTGTACAGTATGGGCACCCAGTGGCCAGCTAATTGGCAGACATCGCAAGGTAAGTGCCTCGAAAATAATTAAGCAGCTTCTACTCGCTTGACCCCCTCCTATCTCCCCCGTCTCCTATCTCCGGTGAACATAGATCCATCTTTTCAACGTCGACATTGAGCCAAGCCAGGGTGGCGGTGTGCAGTTTGACGAGGGTGTTGCTCTAACGGCAGGCAGTGAGCTGACAGTGGTGCAGATTGGTACGCATAAGGTCGGCATTGGCATTTGCCACGACAAGCGTTTCGAGGAACTGGCAAGAATCTATCGCAATATGGGTAAGTGACAGTACTCAGTTACGTTCTTCGTTAAGGCTCTTAATAAGGTGGAGTGTAAGATGTTGGATGTTGGGTTGGGGAGGAAAGAAAAGATGTATTCGAACGTTTTTAATCGCTTTAGGAACGAAGTCCACAAAAATCTTTTTATACAAATTGTAACTTAAACTATAATTTAATAATGAACATAAAGAGTTTAAGTCTTAAATTAAGCTTTTAGCTTATTCATCCAAGAAATAATATTATTAACCTTACGAAAGTCGAGCAAGTTCCAACATTAAATCAATTACACAAACTTTTTGTACTCTTACTTATACTATACTCTCCTTAAGGCTGCTCAATGTTGGTGTATCCGTCGGCTTTTTGCATTTGCCAGGGTCCCATGCATTGGGAGTTGTTGCAGCGTGCTCGTGCCACAGACAATCAGCTGTTTGTGGTCACCTGTGCACCGGCACGCAATAACATGTCCGGCTACGTGGCCTACGGCCATTCCATGATTGTCGATCCCTGGGCTCGAGTGCAGAGAGAGGCGGGCGAGGGACGTGAGTTCATTGTCGAGGAGATTGGTAAGTTGACATGTGTGATACGATACGATGCAGCAACTGGGTATTCAATTTCCTGATAGATTTCGACATGGTGGATGAAGTTCGTCGCCAGATTCCCATCTATAAGCAGCGACGCACTGATGTCTATGAACTGGCACAGCAGACGTTTTAGATTGAAACTGGGCAGCGTTGTGCTGCAACCGCAAAAAACAAAACACAACTCTTAATTAAAATGACGGGATTTTGAATTTCTGACTAGCTAGATACCTTGTACACTCTTTGAAATTACTTTATGCACAGTACACTTTCTTTATTTTACATATTAAAATATATAATTAGTTATACATTTTTGTTTTGATTTTTTTTTATTATGTAAATAATTGGGGAAAAATTATAAACTCAAATGAAATCTGAAAAATTTAAAAATAAACTCAGTTGATAAGAATTTTTAAGCAATCAATTTAATTCACAACTACAGGGTATTTATTTAAATCAAGTGAGCAGCGGGAGAGCAATTCACTGATACGACTTTGAGTATTCTTATCGACATATGTCGAAAGCTTAAGCAGCGGCGGATGCGACTAAAGCTGCCCCAGCTTAGTGTGTTTTCGATTCGAACGCGAAGCACAACAAGTGAATTGTGAACCAAAATGTTGACTGCTCTACTAGCGGGAGTATTATGTGTCCTGGTTGTGCCTGGCTTGGAAGCACAGATTGCCTACAAAGGTCATTTGTCGGATCTGCGGATTAAGGAGCTAAGTCATCTGGCAATGCTAATGGAACATTCCATAAATGTTGAAAAATATGCTTGTGATAGCTATTTTGATCATGTCTGTAGTCTAAATCGTCCACTCTTCTCCGTTATGGGTAGGTAGAAGAAGTATACAAAGAAAAAAAAATACTTATATTCTAAGTAAATAGGTCACATGCCACATAGCAGCGATCTTATCCAACTGCTGACCAAGCTACAAGACGATCCGGACCACTTTGAGGCAAAACAGAAGCTTATTGATTTCTTCATCTCGTGCAACACACAAAAGTCTCTGCAGGATTGCTATCGCGAAACCTTTGAGTACTTTAAGCCCATATTTGGCTATATCATTACCAAAGATCTTGTCGAAGGCAGTTCGCATGAGTTGAGTGATTTCCGTGGATTAATACAACGTTTCTATGATCGGACTCAGTCGGGTTTTGGCAGCGATTCGCATCCGTTGCGCAATAAGTTAAAGACCTATAAGGAGAAGTTTTCCTCGCCGAGCATATATTTCTATGCGGGTGATTTGAATCGGGAATATAGTGCCCTGAGAATCTATCGTGAGAGCTACGAACACAATCTACGCAATCTGGAATTGCATCGCAAGCGGAACTCAACTTATGAGTTGGGTGTTCAACGGACCATGCTCGATTGGAGCTTGTATCTGTATCAGAGTCGGCATAAGCCCATGTCCTATTACTATCCCACCTTTACGGTTCATTTGTACATGACCATGTTCAACATCACCGAGCGACAACGAGATTGGACCCACTTCCGGGAAGAGGTTGAGTGCCTCAAGTTGCCACAGTATGTAAATGTGTTGAGTGAGGCACGCATGCTGGCGGTGATCTATCTGAAGAGTTTCCGACACGCCTGGCAAGATTACAGTGACTGGATACAATCCTCCACCAGGAATCACGAGATCTATGACCAGGAGAATGAGATTCTGCGACAATATCATTTAAGCAATAAGCGAATTTTCTTTACACTCTATGCCCAAAACTTTTGTGAGTTTGGCAAGGAACTGGCCGAACATGTTTTTTACTTGGGACTCAAGGAGAATGCGGATTTCTTTAACACATATTCGTGTGGTTATCAAACGAACACTGCCAGAAATTGTATTTGATTGAAATATTTTTATGTATCTATTTATCTTTATGAGTACAAAATGTTGAGAGTGAATAAAGTATTGCATATCTTTCATACTTGACTAAATGTGCGTTCAATATTTAAATATTATGAGTTTTACTGCTTTTCTAAGCGTTATGCTTTGCGATTGTAGAATTTCACATAACAGCATTTTTTGCTGGGCCTAAAAGTATGCAACACTTTTCCTTTATTTTTTTGCTTTCAGATTTAGCTTTTTTTTTAAAAACCTACCACAAATCTGGTTCACTTTTCTAGTATATACCCATTCGCGACCCATTCCTTTTTGGGTTACTAAGTGCTTAGCTTTCAGTGGGAGCCACACTAATAGCGAAGTCTCCATCCTATTAGTCGACCCAGTGCATTTAATCCTATTGGCGGCTGGCTTGTGGTTGCGTTTGCGTTTGGTTTGCCAAAGCTGCTGCCGATGCTGCTGTTGGTGCTTTTGCTCCTGCTCCTTCTGTTCCGGCTGCCTCTTTGGCCGCTGTTTGGGCCACTGTTTTGGCCGCTCTTTCCGCCGCAGCTGCCTTTTCGCGTCGAAACGTGTGCACCTTGTCAAAGTAATCCCTAGCCTGCTGTCGCCGATAAAGTTTGGCCAAATCGCTGCAGCTTTTGCCGAGGCCATCTAAAGCCGACAAGTCCGCGCCATGCGTAACCAGAAGCTTAATAAGCTCCAGGCTGGCATCCATTACCACTGCCGCCACAAAAAAATGTTAATATTATATTCGAAAAATGTATGTCGTCTCTCTTACCTGCTCTCATCAACAGGGTCCAATCACAGGAATCTCTTGCCTCCACATTGGCACCCGATTCAAGAGCAAACTTCAACATTTCCAGCTGATTGGCATCGACGGCACAGTGCGCGGGCGTCATCCCATTGCAATCACTTGCCTCCAGCTGCGCCTTTTTGTTCAGCAGTATGCGTGCCGATGGCAAATGGCCATAATAAAATGCCAGCTGCGTCCCATGACGACTATGATGTGAGTGGGTGCAATTCAATTCCATTTGGATTCAACTTACATGCAACGGGGTACGTCCATTCTGTGGATTGCCCAGGTGTACACTGCAGCCGGCAGAGAGTAGAACATCGATAATGCACATCTCACCGTGCATAATTGCATTGGCCAAGGGTAGATAGCCATTGGGACCTGGGTAATCAACCATACTGGGACGTCGACGCAACATGCGCTTCACCAGAAATTGCTGTGATTTGCGTATGGCTCGATGCAAGCAATTTGTTGATGGCAAAACGGCCTCGGTACATGCCTGAAAGAATATTCATGTTAGTATTCCGGAATCATTGCTCTACAGATAATAAAGTTAAGTCAAGTTTGAATTACCCGAATGCATTTTTGATTTAAGTATCTTTGGCTTTGAATGAACTTTAATGTTCAGTGAAAATAATCCCTATCAGAGGAAAAGTTTACTTGAATCAGGTTGAACTCTAATAAGATTTAACTTTTATTAAGCTAGAATCAGAATTATCTTAGTTTATTATTCCTAATGGAAATTTGTTGCAGTAAACATTTTTAAGCTCATTCATATCAACAAGTATTTAAGATCTCATTGAGACTAAAAGGCGATAATAAACAAGAGACAAAACAACGTAGTTTTCCAATTTAATAAACATTCCTATCTCTAACACAATAGTTCCCTTAAAGTCCTAAAAAAGTTCATCGAATAAAACGTATATAATTTACTGAAAATTAGCCATAAATAATAACTTGTCAAATATATTACAATGATATCCTTCGAAACGGCCAACGTTTCGTAGCGTGTGGCAGCCACATTTTGTTGCAGCGCTTTAATACGCATTCGATAGCCAAAGTTCTCTTCGAGTTGACCAATGATTTGTGGACTGCTGTTGCACCAGAGCACCTGCTGCCAACCATGCCGCCGATGATATTTCTCAATGCGATAAACCGAAGCCGTCTCAAACAGGGTCCAATCCAAGCAGACGCTATTTACCGTTTGTTTCGAAATGTGCGCCTCGAAATTTGGCCATGGCGGCAGCTCCGAATCGCTTGAATCCAATGGATGCGATTTCGATTTCGATTGGTTTGCAATTTTGTTGTCCAAGTTGAGCTCTTGCTCCTGCTCATGGTCTCGCTGCTGTTGATTGTTGTTTATATTTTCAGACATTCTACTCTCCGTCGCATATATACACATTTGGCCAATTTGCCAGCTTTATTGGTTTTGGCTGCATGCCGACTGAGCCGATTGAGCCGGCTGAGCTTTGATTCCTCTATTCCCAATCCCATTTCCCACAGCAACGGTAACACCAACAACAGCAACAACAATAATATGGCAAAACGGCTTTGTCGATGCTTTCCCGTCTCTCTCTCTCTCCCTCCCTTCAAACCACTTTTTTACTTTTTTTTTTGTTAAATCAATAAATTGTTGCAACATTGCTGCCTGTTGGCTGTTGATTGCCTTGTTCGGGCGCCCGTTTCACTGTCCACTGCAGGATGACTCTTTTGTATAGTCAGTGTCACTGAAAGGTAGGGGTGTAGTAGGAGGAGGGTAAGGAAGTAGTTTTTTTTCCTTCTTCATGTACTCAAACTGAAACTGAAACTTTTCTGTGTATATTATATCTATATATGTGTCGCTTTTTGCCCTCTGTCCTCCTATCTCTCACTCTATATATAGCTCTTTTTCTCTTACTGTGAGTGTGTGTGTGTGTGTGTGTGTGTGTGGCAGGCAGCTTACTTACTTAACGACCCTTTGACACACTCTGCAAGTTTTGTGGCTCGGCTTGTGTGGACAGAGCAGCTTTGAGTTCTACACAGAAAGCAAAGAAAGAAAAAAACAAGGACCATAACATAATCAAGTTCAAATGTAATCGAATTGAAATGAAACTTCATAAGAAAAAAAACGCTTTACCTTTGCTAGACGTAAAAGTAGCTTAATACAAAGACAAGTTCAAATGAAAATGTTATCAAACCATACCACAACAACTTTTACTTAAGCAGTATTTAAGGAGTCCATAATCTAAATAATTGAACGAAATAGTTTCATGTCGAAAGGTCATTATCATATGTTCGAATAGAATAGATACCTATAATGTTATGTAAATCTTGATTATTTCTTCCTGTGTATGGACTGGGATTTGGGGCGCTCGGTGGCGTTTATCTGTCGCGAGCATTGTGCCAACTCATCGACCACTGGCAAAATTACAAACTCAAAGTGAGATTGGGTAACGTGGGGATGGGGACGGGGACGGGGTGGCGGGGACAAGGGAATGGACTTATCGTGCTTGTAGCCGGGATGACATGCCAAATACAAAAGCTATCGTACAGTGTGCCTGACAAACACACACCCACACACCCACACACACACACACACACTAACCCACACACAAGCATGCTAAAAAAAAAAAAAATTATTATCATTTGTCAAAATCACAACATGAAACCGTTTTAAATTAAGCCACTCCGCCGTGTAAAATGCCGCCCACTCATCTGCCACCACCCACCCCCCTCAAACCCACTTGTACCCCTCGTCGTACTCAAGTTTGGTTTTGTGCTTTTGCCTAAAAAAATGACATTGTCTGCGGGTGAAGTGAAGTTTAGTTGTCATCTTTGGTAGCGCTTTCACTGCTCTTGAATTCTGAATTGATTGACGACCGCAAGAGGAGCTGACTACCACCCTCCCTCCCCTCCCCTGACTCGACTCCCCCTATCTCTCTGGGGAGCGGGCTGTTTGTATTAAATATCATGGCTGATAGTAGTGGGTAAGGGAGAGAGAGAGAGCGGGTAAATTAACTTTATCATTCAGCTGGCGCTCATTGCTATGGCAATCAAAGAAAGAAATCAATTTGTGCCCTAAGTGAGATTGGTTCATTCGACGCCAGTGGATCTCTTTTGTATATTTTCAACAGCCCAAAACAATACGCAAGTTCCAAAACAGTACAAAACAAACAATGGCCATAAAATAATCGCGATAAAAGCATATCAAAAACAGTCACAGTTACCACAGTTAGAAGACAAAATGTTTTTTCAACGCATTTTTATGACAGTGTATTGAGTTTCTTTAAATATGATTATTTTTTAATAGTATTCTTAACACGTATATGTCCTCAAATCTAAATACATATATCCATATTCAATTCATTAGCTTCGTTATGAAGGTAAATTTTTAGCATTAAAAACATATTGCATGCTTTTAGGATTCATACAGGTTGTTTCCCCCTCACATATAAGAAAAAAAAACAAATTTGTTATTTTTACTTTAGACTTAAAACTTTTTGTTATCTGTGCATAGGATAAATTGTAAGCCCGAAGTAGTAATATTAAGTAAAAATTGTTTGGTCGATTGCTTAGTTTAAAAAGTTGTGTTAAAAAATACAAAATATTTATAGTATATATATAGTATATTTATTTTAATATTAAAATGTTGTACATCATTTTAATGCATATGCCAAAAAAAAAAAACGTTTTATACAAAAATTAACATATTCACTCCCAAAAAAAACCAATTATTGAAATTTCGGAAGCTTGTGGTAACTGATTGAGATAAAAAAAAAATCAATTTTTTAATGCTTTATTAGTTTATTATAATCTCAATCTGCACTTATATTGCCACAAGCTTCTGTAATTTCAATAATTGTTTTTTTCTCATTATCTAAAAACGTAATTAAAAATTTCATTAAGAGCATTACGGCATCGGTGCTCCAAAGTAAATCATCTTTGTGGAGTTGTTTTAGGTATTCATATTTAACGCTGACGCTTGTTCCTAAGGGAGAAAAATGCCGCCTCCTTAGTGTATGGCTGCATCAGCATCATTATCAGCGCGGAGTTGAGCTAAGCTACCCAGCACAGTCATTAAAGCATCCAACAATGCCAGAAAAAAAACTGTTGGCACGCGCCAAATGTGGCCAATTTGCTTGAGGAAGCGACGGCGACGGCAACGGCAACGGCGACTGCGATGAAAGGCAATGCCAAAAACAATCATAACAAAACCAATAGACGCAACACAAAAAATGGTCTAAGCAAATTACAGTTCCAAGGCGGAAAGGAGAACGGAAATGAGAAGAGAAGCCCAAAACAAAAAAGGGAATAACGAAGGAAAAGCCACAAGACAGGTGGCATAAAACGTAATGGGTTTGATTTTAATCTAAATAATGGGCTCAGCGCCGCATGCTGACGTACATGGCTTAATTAAATAATTTATATAAATTACCTATACGCCTCTTATACAGAACCACACACACACACATACATAGTACGTTACGCTATAAAAGTTTGTAGGCGCAAAGCGCGCGCGCGTTCTCGCCAAAAATTTTGCTCTGCGTGTGCATGAACGTGAGTGTGTGTGTGTGTGTATGTGTGTGAGGCAGGTGTTGCCACCTCGTGTTAAAGTTTTCCTTCTTGTTTTCTTTTTTCGGGGGTAAACACAAACAGTCAACGCTCAGTGTTAGTCTGTTTTATCAGCGCTCTGTGTACGCTCGACAACTTCCGGTGCGTGTCTGTTAGCCTGCGTGTGTGTGTGTGTGTTTTGAAAAATTTACAAGCGGAACATAATAAGCATAAAAAAACATATATATATATCTCAAAAAGAAAAATCAACATAACAACAAAGAAGTAGAAGAAGAGACTGCCTCAAACATACGGGCATAAAAATTAGCCTGTACCGGTTCCTGTTTCCGAGCCGCATAAAGCCATTTGTTAATCAGTCAACAACTTCCAGCTGGCAGTTGACACATTACATACATACGTACACATGTATATGCGTATATCTCGATTTACTACAGTTGTACTACAGTTTAACATTTATCTTATTGAAACGTCGCAACGCATCGCTGCACTATCAGCTTTTTGGTGTTTAGTACAAATTCTGCAAGCTTTTGAGCTTTGGGGTCAACTGTCAAAACTGACAAACTAAAATTGAGAGCCACTCGACTGGGCGTTCGCTCTCTCTCGCTCGCTCTCTCTGGTCCACTCATGCACTTTCCTTTTGTCTGTGTGGTTTGCTGGCTTTGTCTCTCGCTTACTCACACCACCCACTTTTAGTTTTGCACACTCTCTCTCGTTCTCTCTCTCTCTCGCTCGCGTTCGCTCTTTGCATGTTTTTGGGTACAAATTTGTAGACAGGATAACAGTTTTTGGTTTATTGTTGTTGTTGTTGTTTTTGTTATTCGTGTGTAGTTTTGCAACACGCTTTTATACAATTTTTCGGTATGTATACATTGTGAATGCCAGTGGCAAGTACGCAGATATCGTGCATTGTTGTTGCGCCGCGAGCACATTTTGCTGAGCTTAAGTGTACAAGAGTTAAAAATAAATATATATGCTATATATATATATGCAATAAGTTTTGTTGTTTGTAGTGTTTACGGTGCCTTCAACGGTTGTAGGTAAGCATCAGCTTGACAAAAACAAAAACCGTTAGCTTCGTCCGTAGCGACCCATCAATAATCAAGTGCACAGTTTTTTTCATCACAAAACATTTCTCGTGTCGCCTCAAAATGCGAATGGCATTAAAAACAATGTAACAAATTCCGCACAACTACTTTCTCCTCCTTCCCCCTACTTCCGACTACGCTTTCGTCTCTGGATTGCCTACGCATTGCATTACCCAGCGGACGCAATTCACTTGTGGCCAAGTACGTGACATTCATCTTAAGCAGAAATAATCCAGGTAGCTGGGGCGCAGAGGGGGTGGTGGGCCAGTCAGTTGGGGCAACCAAAGGGCTGTGGAAGTAATAAGCAATTTGTGCGGCACAGCAGCAACAACAACAACAACAACGACATCAACAACAACAACAAAAATAATAATAAAAATAAGTAGAAAAGCGCGCTGGACGATGAAAATATAATTGATTGGTATATAAAGCAGAGCACAAAGACACAGAGAGACACATAGAGAGAACCGTAGTTAAGTACAGTGGTCACTCGCTAATTAGAACTCTAGGGAACTTATGACTGCACATTGAAGTGCAGTTAAGTTGTTTTAATGTTCTATAAATAGTTTGCAGTGACAAGAAACAGCTTAAGATCATATTATTAAATATTTGTTTCTTAATATTCTTTCGTTTTTCAACACATTTTCATAACATATCTAAAAATTAGCCTCAAAGAATTTGTAGTCAATCGTATTAAAAACGTTGTTGCACTGTATTCACTTTTATCGTGTGCACACTGTAACAGACAACAATGGATTGAGCTTGTGGGTAAAATGTTAAGAAACTATAATTGATGGACTGCAAAACAATAAAGTCCGGCATTTTGTTGGATTTATATCACACTAATTAGAATTCTTCGTGTTGTTCTTGGTGGTGCTGCTACTGCTAGTGGTCAAAGCCAAAGATAGCTTTCGACTTATTGTTCTTCTTCTTTTTCTTGGACCCTTAAGGCAATTGATGCACTTGTCATGGCTAAATGCTGACCACAGACTCAGATTGGCAGGGAGGCGGCAAGACTCGGCTCAATGTTGAAAAGAAGAAGCGGACGTGGCAAGAACTTTGCAATTTCCTACTTTCAAGCTGTGCGCTTCCGATGTGCCACAAAAGTTGTGGCTGCTGCTGCTTTGTCTAACACTCTAGCTATCTAACTATGTGTGTGTTTGAGTTTCTGTATGCAAGTGAGCTAATGGCAAGTGACAGGCGAACAATGGGTGAAAAAGGCAAAAATGCCTGGCCTCACACACACACACACGCACACACATACATAACTCGTTAGCAGATAAATGCCATATGTTTTTGGGGGCCTTATCAGTGGCATTCCGTTGTGTTCGTGTTTCTTTATATTTACGGTGGGAGGAGGGGGTACGGGGTGCAGGCGTACCAGAATCACAACAACAAATCGATAGCGCATAATGTGGCCATATGTAGTACTTAGTCAAAAAAATTGTGTACGGACTCTCCGAGGAGGCGCAAGCGCGCTGCGCCTTTAAGTAGGCAACACTTTTCAATTTCAAAGTCAAAAAGTCAAGTCAACGCGAGCCGCGAGAGAGCGAGTAACGGCGCGAGAGAAAGAGGAGAGCGCAAGCAGAAGAGAGCGCGCTTGAAGCAAAAAAAAATATTATGTAATAGACATAGAAGTAGACGAAAAGCGACAGCCAGCTAAATATATTATTAGTTAAAAAGCCAAAAGCTATTATGTACACACGCACACACACACACACACGCACACATATGTATAACACTTGCCTACATATATGTATAGAAAGATGTATATTTGTATAGCAGCCAGCGGCTGTTATCTATGCGCCTTGAGCGCTTTTTACCTTTTGCTCAATGCGCTCTTTTATTGTAATGCCCAGCCTTACAGCGTGTGTTAGAGCGGCACAGCTAGCTTGTACAGCCGTACACAACTCACTCAAACATTGAGCGGGGAAATTTGCTTGCAAACGTAGCGCGCGCAAAAGCTTTGGCGCAAAATTGAGCGCGCGCCAATTTGAGTGCTTTTCAAATCGTTCGTTATTGTTGTAATTTAGGCGCCGTTGTGGCTGCGACGCCGCTGTTGGCGCCTACGCTGGCGCCGCTGCCACCTACAGCTGCTTGATGATGGCGGCGACGGCGCCGCAACGGCCCGACTTATCCATGTAGGGAACTCGGCAGTGCGACACTCAGAAGAGTGCGAACATAGCATGAAGTAAGAAGCGCCGTATAAAATACTATTGCGAACAGTATAAAGTGCACAAAAAGTATTTAAAAAATATATACACATACATATATAATAAAATACCACACAGCACTTATGCCTATCTATATACATGTGTGTGTATATGTATAGGCGTATGTGTATGTGTGTGAGTGTGCAAGTGTGTGTGTGTGTGAATTATATACACGGAATTCACACTCTAATAAAATAACATACAATAAAAATAAAGCAAAAAAAAAAAAAAACAAAAGACGCACACAACCACACACACAGAGAGACATTCGCACACACATATACGCACAGCAATAAGCGAGAAAATGCACTGTCAGAAAAAACAGTAGCAGCAGCAGTAGCAACAGCAGGCGAACCCAACAATCAAAACCATACTAATTGAATTATAAAACAATTAAATTTCCTGACGAAAGGGGGAAAAACGAGTTCATTTTTAACAATGCCGCACAGTCAAACACACTACAAAGTGACGGCGGCTTTATGTAATCGTCGGTGAAAAGCCCACAAAAAAGAAAATAAAACAAAAGTGTCAAAAGTTCTGAATCACAAAAAAAAATTTGATTAAATCTGCTTGCATGTGTGTGTGTTACGTAAAACATTTTGTTAGCTGTGTGTGTCCCTGCCCTTTGCTGCTCCTTCTCTCCTACAAACTGTCCCCAGAATCGTAATGGGTACTTACGTGCACGCTCGCATAAAAGAAACCCTAATAAAGAAATATCGATAAAAACAACAAAACACGAACGGCACAAAAAACAACACAACACACACACACACTAAAACGGCAGACAATGGGCCTGACTGTGTATGTGTGTGTGTGTATGTTTGCGACTATGTTTAAATTAGGTGCAATGTCAATAGGTTCCTTATGTGTATGTTATGGACGGGGGTCAATGGTTATTATAGCCAACCAACCCAACAAAAAGCAAACTCATTAAAATCAATTTGTTATCTTAAGCGACTTTGTCATTGCCATCGTTATCTAACGGTATACGTATGTATGTACATATATATGTGGTCTTTGTTAAATTCAAATCGAATAATGAAACTAATTAGCTAATTGAGAATTTATAGATATCTATGGTTAAATTTTATGGGGTTCTTTAAATTTTTAACGCAAAAACTTGTTAATAGTTTATAAACAAAATCTTAATCTTGCAACACCTTTTTGATATGTTATAATGCTCTTAGGATTTATTTACAACACTTTCGCCCAACTTTCTTGATCCAACAAAAGAAATGATAAATATAATTCACAGCTAGAAAACTTTTTTTCGCGCAAAAACTTTGGCATTCATTCGAAATTGAGACAGAACTTTGTATGTCTGCTAATTAAAAATTTTGCCAGCGACAACTTTATGTGCCTCATCTATCCTTACACTTACTTATAAAAGTAATTTTTCGTTTGTTTGCTTATATATATATTTATATGCTTATATTGCAGAAACTCTATCTGTCTGATGCTCGCTCTTCTTAGTGGATTTCTTTAAAACAACAACAGCAACTTTTTAAAACTTTGCTTTTTCTACAACAACAAGCAACAGCAACAACAACAAGCAGCATTAACAACAACTGTTAGCAACCACAACAAACACACACACATTTACACAAAACACACACACAGAGCAACACAAACACACACACACTAGAGACAAACGCAACTGCTGCGCAAAATCTCAACGGAATATTTACTGGCAAGACCCAGGTAAGTTTTTTCTTGTTGTGTGTGCCCCAGCTGGCCGCATCTACTGTACGTCCTATGAGCGAAAGTATTTGCAAAAGTATCTTAAAGTATCAGAAAAGTATCAGGACAGGGCAGGGCAGGGAAGGGCGGGCTATCAAAGTATGCGACAAGTATTCGCGCGCTCTAAACTCCAAACAGAACTCAAGTTTGCATTTTCACGCGTGAAGTAACCAGAGTTGCCAAGTTGACCACCTTTTTGGGGGCAGGCTTTGATTTTGATTTGCATCGATTATGCAAAAAAAACGCAAGAAAAAAGGAAATGCGTCTCTCAAAAAAGGTTTCAACTTTACAGAGTTTGGACTTTGTTTGAGAACGGCTTACGCAGCGTATACTTGATATATTTACTACTACTATGCCCTTCCCTAAAGGCGCCATAGAAACGAAAATAAGTAAAAAAAAAACACACTAAAAGAATTGGAGCACACAACTCAACTTGGCTTATTTGCGTGTTTATTGGCTTTAGCTTTTTATTCCTTCTGTATATATTTTTTGTTTTTTTTTCCGGTCTTTTTCGCTTTCTGATATCACAAAAAACAACTTCAAACGTAATTGGATAGCCTCCGCAAGCGACGGCAAGCGGCAAAAGAAATGTGAATTCGCTTTTTTGTTGTTGTTTTTGATGTTATTTCTAGGCACACCTTGAAAGACCAAAGGGGTGCGAGTGAGAGCGAGAGTGTTTGGAAACAAGTCCAGCTGGCTACCATCAAATTCTAAACACGAAACCCATAAATTTACGCCTTTTATTTACATACATTATACTTATAGGGTCCGGCTTCACAAAGCTCCTTTTTGCTACAGGCCAGGTGGTTGAGTTGCCTGGCAAAAGCGGAAAACCCTTCTGTTTTTCAAAAAAGAGGAAAACTTTCAACAATGTTGGCCAGCCTTTTCGTTCCGAAGCATTAAAGTGAATTCTGCACATTTTCTAAACTAAAAACTTGCAAAAAGTTTCTCACTGAAGTGAGAGACAGAGAGCCAAAGAGTGCTCGACGGAACAAATTTCCTCTTAACTAAATGGTTTTTTAAATAACTTTTTTAGAAAACTTTAACGTACGCACACACAAAAGAAATTAGTTTTCCAAATGTGTTTGTTAAGTTTGTTTTCTGTTATAACATTCTTAGATAATATTTGTGTTTCAAAGGCGATTGTTCTTAAGCTTTTTTTCAGTACTCAAATCACTTACAGGAACAAACAAAAGATGTATGGAAAAACTTAAGATTAGCTTTTATTAGGTGTGAGAAGTAGATAAAACAAAGGATCATCTTGTAACTGAAACCAAAGCAGATTCAGTTATCAAATATTTGTTTAATTTTTTTGAAGTTGAAATTTCATTCAAACAAGTTTCAAAAAGTTCTCTCAACATAAAGTGTTTCCCTACTCCACATTAGCTTACTTAAATAGATGAAAATCCCAAAGTAATCTAAGTAAATTTATGCAAAATAAAATATGTTTGTTTAGAGCTTATAAATATAATCAAATGGTTGTGACACCCAACCCTTTCGAACACACCTTTCACCACGGCACAGCGCTGGGTATGCTTAAAGTAAATTTTTTGGTTAAAACGAACAATTTGTTTTTCTGTTACGAGTCATGGGGATTGTGGTGGAGTAGGGCCGGGAGACGGGGAGGGTGCCACTGGGTCTTATGGGTGTTAGCGCAATAAACAATTTTGCTGACGCGTTTGGCCGCAGGGCGCATGGAAAAAGCTGAAAATTCTTTGCAGCGCCAGCTTAATTCATTAGCTTCAGCACAAGGCGCAAAAGGGACAGGAAATGCTGTGACTGGACTGGACTATATTGGACTGGGCCAGCCCGTGTCCATCCTGAACATCCTGGCCGAATCTGTCAGTCTGTCATTTAGTCTGTCCATGTCCATTCTTGACTGTCTCTCTGGCTGTGCCAGTGCCTGGCAGGCGTATGCTTTTATGTCAAACTAATTTGGTTGCTCGTTTAGCTGGTGTTGTTTTAATTTGTAGCAGCTTTTCGTCCCCTCTTCTCTGTTCCTCCCTCTCTCTCTCTCTCTCTATCTCTCTCTGTGCCACGCCCGGCTTAAGTTCGTTAGCCCAATTTGAGCAAATATTAATGCATGGTTATAAAGCCGCTGGTACTAGATGTTGATGAAAATGCAAATGGGAATGGAAATAAGCCCAGGGAGCTGGGCTGAGCACTGAGCAACGACTCCCCCTTTCCCCCCCTGCTGTGTCCTCCACTCACTCCGCTCTACAAAAAATTTCACAAAATTTAAAATTTTCTTCATCTACTTTACTTTACTTTACTTATTTTCGCTCACTTTGCCCACATTCATTAGGGCATTATTGTGCCAGCGCCTTTAGATAATATTAGATTATGTGTACTGACTGCAGCAGCTGCGTGGTGGTAATTCCATCCAGAAATGCTTTACCCACACACAGAGACAGAGACAGAGAGAGAGAGAGAGAGAGAAAGAAGAAGAACACATATTTAGCTGTACCGTTAGAAGAGAAAAAAAGAGAACAGAAAATTGTATTTAAATTTCCATATGCGGCTTAAACATTAAACGAATTTCAGTTTTTTAAAAAGGAATTTTTTTTTAAAGTATTCAAGTGGCTGGAAATCTGTTTTTATAGTATCTGGTCGCAAGGCAAGTTAAGTCTTAGTTTAAGCAATCAACTTCTTAGATTAATGTTGATTGACCGTTCTTTCATATTCTCTAACATTAACATAATAATAAAAGTTGTGGTTATTAAAAAGGTATTATTGCTAATTAAAAAGGTATTTAAGTGATTTTCCAAGCATTAAATATGTTTTTTATAGTATATTAAGTCAAGTTAAGTTAAGTCTCGTTTTAGGCAACTCACTTCTAAGATCAAAGTTGATATGGGATTATATTTATACCAAGTTATAATTAATGAAGAAAATTGATTATTTGTAAGGAATCTTAACAGAAGCAGTCCTTTTATCATTCAGAATAAGAGCTTTTTAACTAATTTTAAGTACAAACAACTTGTTTAATAATTCTAGTTTTGATCTGATTTAAGAACTTACCATCTTAGACATATTTCTTGTTGTTCAAGAAACATAAACTGTCAAATATTCCAACCGAGTTCAAAACTTAAACTAAGAAAAATTTGTTATTTTTTTGAGTGCACAAACAGTTATTCCACAAAGGGCAATTGTAAACTGCGAACTGTCAAGCAGAAGAAGAAGTTCCCTGTTAGCTGCGTCTCTACTTTGGGCAGTCGTTGTTGTCGTAGTCGTCGTCGTCGACGAGGCGGAAAAGCAGCAGCGGCATTTAAGCTAATCGGCTTAAAGTATCAAGCTCGGGCACAGGTGACAGGGCCAACTTGGCGGGCGTCCACTGTGCGTATTACCAGGGAAACTGGGAGTGAAAGGAGGGAGGGAGGGGAGTAGGATGATATGAGAGTAGGGATAGACGCACCGACTCTTGGGCATTGTCCTGTTTGAGCACAATTTAATTTGCTGCCTTTTTTCTTAGTAGTGTTCTTTTTTGTTTCTTTTGTTTTGTGCGTTCTTATATTCATATATATATTCTATATATTGTATATATATATATATATATGTGTGGCTTTTTCTTTGCAGAGAGTGAAAGAGGAGAGGTGAGGTGAGGAGAGGAGTTGGAGGAGCAACTACCACAAGTGCATTTTTGCTAGCCACGCCCACACGCCCCTCAAACACATCCAACCACACAGCCCAACACACACACACACTCACAGAGACCGCACACAAAAGAAGCGTGAAGGGGGGAAAAGACAACCAAAAAAGGCGAAATCAAATAAAACAAAATGGCGGCGTTCATAGCGAAACAGATGGTTGGAAACCAATTAAGTGCCGTTAAAGGTAAGTCAAAAACTTGAGATACGCATTTTTTCCTTCTTCTTCGTTCACCCTCGCAGAAAGTATCTTAAATGATTATGCTCATGCATACATATACATATATAATACTATTAGATACATGTACATACTTATTTTTGGCATCAGCTTCAGATCGATAAACATACATAATTCATTTTCAAGCTGCTGCACAGAGCAGAAAAAAAAAACCCGAGCGAAGAAAACCAGCAACACACACACACACACATGAAAGTGGCTAACGCTTTTAGCCAGCATTTCTAGCCCCTCAACTAGTTCTTGTTGTTGTTGTTATTGTTTAATCGTTGGATGTGCAATCGCTTGGAAAATCATTGAATGCTTTCAAAAATAAAAAAGAAAAAAAAACCCGTGGCGCACGCTAGAATATTTTATTTAAAACGCTTATCAGCTGGCAAGCATGCGACATGCCACACAACAACAAGAAGTTCTCTGTCTCTCTAACATTACATATCGTGTGTATATATCTCTTTGTATATATATGTATGTATATAGGCAGCAGGCAGTCAATTTGCAAGCGCAGCTGCCTCTCCATTTTTGCCAAGTCTATCTCGGCCTCTGTTTCTGTTTCTGCTGCGAAGGCCTTATCAAGTCGCTGAAAATTCTGCACGAATGCGTCGGCAAGTGGTTGTGCCTAACAAATTGATACAGTTAATTGCGTAGATTGATGCTAAATTTACAGCACTCGGCAATGACTTGAACCACTTACCCAAAAGAAAGAACAGCTAAAATGGCAAAGAGAACAGCAAGCTGCGTGGGGCCCAGCTCAATCATTAGCCAACCCACTGCCACCTGCCACTGCCACTTGCCACCTACCACTTGCCACAGTGCTTGTCAAGCTGTCGACTGTGGTTAGGTTTTTGGGATTGCCTTGCCAACGGGCATTAGGCCGTCAAAGTCGTTCTCAGCATTTGGCATTGATAGACTGGCCAAAAACAAAAAGAGCAAAAAAACCCAAAAAAATTGCGGACCGGAAAAACATGAAAATGCTATTAGCATTGCGGGTCTATAAAAATTGAGAAATCAAATCGAAATAGTATATATACTATATATATTTTTGTATGCTACTTACACATAACACTCAATAGTACGACTACATAACACACATACGCCACGTAGTCTGTCAATTACCCCCAGATACGACGAACAAAACAACTGCAGATACTTCACAATCGAAAGCAAGCACTCAAAAAGTTCGACATAAAAATGCGACAAAAACAAAATGCGTATATAAAAATCAAATGCCAAATGCCAGAAATGGCAGAATCGTAAAAATCTATATGGGAAGGCCACTAAAAATTGAACTATGTAAAACGCATTGGGTAAAAAACATTGTTTAGGAATTTAACTTAACATTTTGCTAGCCAAATGTAACACGTTTTCAGCTCAGTTAAACACGACTTGTAGAAGGGTGGAGAGAAGGAAAGAAAAGAAGCAGAGAACCCATTCTTTTTTGTTAGGGTGTTAGATGGGTGTTAGGTAGGGTGAGAGGGTAAGGGTGAGGGTTGGGGTAGATGTTAGCTAATGCGTTTCCATTGTCGTTACTAGCTGAGCTCACAATCGTTGAATTTATTTGAGCTGCGCGCTGTCGTGTTAGCCTTTTATTACTATTGCCTGTCTTATTGCGGGAATAAGTTATATGGATTTGCCGCACTTGTCGTCTTGGGGGGTACACCAACGCCCCACAATAATAAATGTTCCAAACGTGCAGACAGTTCAGTGCAACGACAGAGACGAAGGGAGCCGAGTGCAAAATATCATAAATTATCATTTGGACTTTACCAATTATCTTTAAATAGTTATAGTTGTAGTAATCTAAAAGTTAAAAAGCATAACTTAAACTTTATCTTGATAAAGGCAATAAATTAACATTTTATTTAGGGCAATCATCATTAGAAACTGTTATCTATTATTTGTATGAAAATTGTAAAGATGTTAGGCTTGTGAATACCTTTTTAGTTGAGTTGTTGCTTTGTGTGAGAAAGATTTCTCCGGTTGTTTTTTAACTGTGTTTTTAGGCATTTCCCACTTAGGATACTACAAAAAATTACTTATTATCATTAAAAATGATATTATATATGTTATATATTATTATAGCATAATTTCATTAAAATCCGTTTAGTAGTTTTGCCTTGAAAGTGTAACAAACATTCATAATATTAGTCAAACATTTTTCAACAGACATTTTCAACTAAAACTTTTACTTTTTTTAAGAAATTAAAGAAAAACTTAATCAAGAACAGTCCCATCAATTTTCAATATAATTTTTTTTATACTATTAATATGCTTGAAAATCATTTATCATATGATAAACAACTAAAAACATTTCTAAACTTAACAACTATCATAACAAAACCTAAACTAATCTGTACTTTATTTTCTTCTCTTTCTTTTCTAGGTAAGCGTTGTTTGTTTGTCAGAAACTAAGCGAATAAAAATGTTCATTGAGTGCGTAAGTTGCAATCGCATTCCCATAACGAATTTCACGCAAACTAAGCTAATAACTTTTTTTTGTTAAATAAGTTTACTAATCGAGCTGCATACATGTGCATATGTATGATATACAACTTATATAACAAACATTATTATATAATATATGGCACAAAACATCGTTTAGTTATAATTTTAGCGCTTGTGTTTCAGTTTTGAATGAAGATTGGCATATAAGAAAAAAACAAATTAAAACCGCATGAATGATGAAACATTTTGAAATTTAATTAGAGACTTTTTAGAATTCGTTCAAAATTGAAATTGATTTTATATGAAAAATACTAAAAGAAAACAGCAAACAAATATTTATTTAAATGTAAGCCTAGCGTTGCACTAACAAAAAACACACCGACACACACAGATACACTTTTACTTATACCGAATACAAGTACATAATAATACATACATATCGTTAAGTAATGGCTCGAAAGCAGAAACATTTACATATATTATGTCCCCAACTTGTAGTACTTCCGCTGCCCCCATCCCTTAATCCATACTGATAACTACGTATATTCTCTTCTGTTATATAATATCTATACTATTTGTATTATATTCCCTTTAAGCTTAAGTGCACACACAAATCACCACCCCCCCAGAACTCCTCAATCCGAATAAAGAGAAATATAAAAATGTACATATTATTTGTACGTTCCTCCTCTTCTTCTCGACAACCTTCACAGCCGAACTTTACCTCATTGTAAAACACACACACACACGCCGAAACACACACGCACACACACTCAAGAGCTTGACAAACACACCAGAAAAACACGAATCACAAAAAAATAAAAAAAAAAAATGAATGAATGAAAAAGGAACTCAAAACATACTGAAACGCAAACACCTTCAAAACGATACCCAAGTGCACAGCAATCCTTAGAATTTTCATGCACTTTACGACACGCACACACACACAAACAATACACACACACACCCAAATACACACAATGTCCATGCCTACATAACAATGAGAACACAGCTGCCATCGCCTTTTTTTCTTCTTAAGATACTCTAAATGCCACGAAGAAAAGAATGAAAAAAAAGAAAGAAAAACGAAAGCCTCACAATTCAATTTCTTCTATTACAATTTCTTACTGCCTACCCTCAAATAAGGTTATTTCATTTCATTTTTTTCTCTCTCATTTTATTTTATTTATTTTCCTTAACGCTTCTTTTTATTGCAAAAGTACTTGAACAAACACACACAAGCATTTACATGAATGCCACGCCCAGTCACGCCCAAAGTAACACCCAAACAAATGAAAAGAATGAATTTTACACTTGTATATATATATATGATTTTCAGGAATAACACACAAACACTAAACAAACACAACTATTTACTAACTACTTTACTTTCTACTCAAAAAAAATATATATAAAAATACATTTTCAACTTATTCAATTTCTCTCTATCTTAACTTAACTTAACTGCCAAGCTATTCACTTATTTATATATATATTCGCATACTATCTTTCAATCTTTTTCACACACGAATCGTCTACAGCATTATTCATAAAGCGTATCAACTACTATTACTAACTATACTACTACTACTACTACTACAACAACTATTTTCTATTATGAGTGGAGTATTAATGGTTTAAACTTTACTCTTTACTCTTTACCCCTTTCCCCCTCTTCGACCATAACACGCTAAACAGATGCTGCAGGCGGCGGTAATTTCTCCAAAATACAAACAACAACTACTACTATTACCTACCTTAACTATTCAATATTAACTATTTATATATATATATATATACATATATAGTCTCGTTACTTTGCATTTTTCAAAATCGTACTCCTAATCTTTTGTATGACTAAAACACACACCAAGTGCATTTTTGATTCGATTCTTGATAAAACAATATTCCAAATTAGAGCCACCCCCCTCACCATATATATGATAACAGCATCCCTCAAGTACAATTCGTACGCAATATAAATATTACATACTATATCTATGATATTGGTCTTTTTAACACTCAACTTCAACAATGAATTCATAATTATTTCCATATTACTTAACCTAGTTACAACTACTAATTTACTTGCTGCACTCCCTGCTCCAGAAAAAGTCTGCTCTAGTTGCACCTCTCCCCCTTAAGAGCTTTCAGTTTCCTTAATTATGCATACCCGAAGTTTTTTGCGCACTAAAAAGTTTTTAGCTGCCATCTAAAATCAATTTGAATATGCTTAACTAACAGATAAAACTAACTTGTTCTTGCCTCATAATGAAGTTATGTTAATGAAGATGTGCAAACCAAACTATTTTGAAATTTAATTTACAAAGTTTTGTGTTGAATTTAATCTGTACTGCAGCTAAATGAAAGAAATTTTCAATTTTCAGTTTTACAAATATATATTTTTGATTTAACTCCCTTTCTTTTATTCACACCATCTGTACTATACACATATACTCCTATATATATATATATACTAAAATATGTTGAACAAATTTGGAAAACTCGTGAAAAAGTTTGCATTTGAGTTTACATTTTGGTTTTAACTACTAACTAACAGTTGAAAAATTTCCAATTGATTTTGCATTATACAAAAACTAAAAATATTTGTTTGGTATTTTTGAGCGTTAACTTTTCTTTTTGTTGGTTTTCTGTTCTAATAAATTTTTTACTTACTTCTAATCCTCTTCTCTCTAACTATTACTAACAACTTCTACTACTATTACTACTACTACTACCTTTACTAAAACTACTCCTACTACCTTTAACTACTACAAAAAAACCACAACAATAACCACAACTTTCGTACTCTACTCTACTCTACTACTCAACAACAAATAACAACAATATATGTGGAAACCATACTAAAAACAACAACAACAACAACTTACATCTTCTACTACCTATTCTACTATATAATAACTCTCTAACTACTACAACTACAACAACTATATATATACCACAACAACAACGTATTTACAATGAGGTAAAGTATAAGTAAATATTATTAATTCTATGTATATACAAACACAACTATCTATCTAACTAACTAACCTAAACTCAACTATCTTTCTATCTATCTATCATATCTATCTATAATCAATAAAAGATCCTCCAATTTGAACCCTTTTCTGGCCCCGCCAAAACACTTAAGTTTAGCTTAACCTGCCACTATGTCAATACAACACAAATGCTGAATGTGTACTCAATAATAATAAAAAAGAAAAAAGCATTTCTCGCGTGTTTTAGAGTTCTCGCCCTCCCTTTTCAACTCTTCTACATTCCCTCAATACTCAATACGCAATACTCAATACTCAATACTCAATACTCAATACTCAATCCTCTAGTATTTTCTCCATTCCCCTAACCGATTTTTTTTGTGTTATTTTGATGAGCAAACATTTTGACACATGCGACACATGCCACAAGCAGCAGGCAAAGACAACGCCACCTACATGACAGATACAAATGCCGAGATACAGATACAGATACAGAAACACCGATATACAGCTACAGCTGTCCACAACATGTGCAATTGATTGTACTGTATATGTACATACTTATCCTGGCTTCAATGCAAATTCCTCAATTGTTTGTCACATGTGTGTTCAGTTCACAATGTGATTTCAAAGGAAACTTCATCTCGATACCGGATATATTGCGGATATTGCGGTTAACATGAAAATTCAATTATCCTAGCTCGTTTTAAACACATTTATATACATATACTGTATAAAGAACAATGCCAATTCTTGAAGATTTAAGCAAAAACTTGTCGATTAATATTTAAGCAGATTACTCAACTACGTTCTGCTTAACTAATTGCTTCTGAATAAGACTGAGAAAAGTAGTTTTCATTAAGTTATGAAATGAGTGAACATAAAGATTATGCTAGAACTTTTCTGACTCTTTTCCTCCTTTCTAATGCGATTAGTTTGTCTTAAGCTCAAAGTAAATTTATAATGTTGTCTTTTGATTCATTCTTGGTAACTTTAAGCACTAAATGACAAAGTACATACATACGTATACAAATATACAACATTTTCGATGCAATTAAAATTGTTGAGAGCTCTTCTTCAGGCCTTAGCACTGAGCACTCCTCAAAGGTTTCAAGGACTTAAGGGAGAGGCAGCATGCACTAATTAATTCCAAGAATCTTGACATCCTGAATCTCATTTGTTTTCAAACGACGAGCACAATGAGATGTAACAGTTTCATTCAACGAAAGTGTAAAATTAATTACAACGTCTCTCTCTTTCTCGCTTTCTGGGAATTTTGCACAAATTATGTTTATGGGTTGTTTCCATGGTATAATATGTATTGATGAATTTAACTGGGTTAAACTTTGTAAGCCGCTATTTGGGTCATTACTGAAACAATTTGAATGCATTTTCAATAGGTTTGATTAAAGTATGTTTAACAAACGTTTTCATTGAACGTTTGGGAGATAATTGAAATTACATTGCTTTACATTTTCACTATTTATTCTTTAAACGAAATCTTCATTAACAAAATCTACTTATATACAAAACTTTAGAACCGTTTGCTTTAAACTTAAAGCACACGCACACACATACAGAGAGTGTAAAAAGGCACTTTGATTTCAGAAACCTCTGTTATATATATATATGCGAAAGAATGTACCGAGCCGTAACGATGCGTTCCATCACGTTCCTAACAGAGCCGCGCAGCATAACTAATTCTGTGGGCACCAAAGACCACAAAACTATACGCAAAATGACGCATTAAATTCTAAAACGCGATGGGTTTGAGTGACATTGTTTGTGTGGGTTTATAGGAATTGCTAGGGTGCGGGAGGGCATTGGAAAGGGGGATTTTGTTGGGTAACTTCACATAAATGGTGCATATTAAAAATTCTTTTAAAATATTTGCGCTTGGTAGCGACCAAAAATATTTGCATGCAGTTTATCAGCTGTCAGAGGCAAGAAAATAAAAAAAAATTAAAGCGAGACTTGGCAGCAGCATTTTTGTCAAATTTCCAACGTTAGCTGACATGAAGCCACATTCCTGACATTGACATGAGCAGGACAAGAGCGGAGAGATGGGTGGGATGGTGTCAGAGTGTTGGGTAGGTAGGAACGAGTGGTATGTATGTGTGTGTGTAAGAGGTGTATGTAAGTAAGATGGCTGAGTGTATGAGTGGATGCTGTCGGCTAACAACTAATTGCTGGCGCTAGAGAAAAGAATTGAGTGCAGGCAGCCAACCAACCAACCAACCAGACAGTCAGCCAGTCGGCCAGCCAGCCAGCAAAATGGCAATGAGATTTTCTTGCGTCATTATGAAGAGGCCCATAAGCCAAACTGAGCAACTGTGCAACTGAATAACTGAACAACTGAGAGATAGGAAGGAACTGGCACTAAGGCATACTTTTGCCATAAGTACAGAGAAACGAGATGACACTGGTGCCGACAACATCTTAACACTTGTACACGCCCATTTTCCTATTTATTTTTTTTCTTTTGCTTTGTATACCCTTTATGTTGTGGGTGGTACAGTGATTTAGTGGTAGAGTATGTAATGCATTAATGAGGGTGACGCTTAAACAGTAATGTAAAATAGAGAATGGATAATCTTTCTTAGTAGTAATAATATTTTGATTAGAGTTAAATCGGTTTTGACTTTTTCCTTTAAGTGAATGGTCCTTTAAGGGATTAGTCCTTTAAGATACTCGGATTGCTCCGTTTTCATCGAAATAATCCAATAATTAAATCTTTAATTCAAGCTCAAAGAATTGTACTTTGTTTTCAACATTTTGAATAAGAATCCTTACAAGAAAAATAAGTTCTAACATTTAAAATTCTTCTGCCTCTAAGATCTTGCGATTCAGCACACTCTACTACTCAATGTCGTATCTATACTTCGAAAATGTTTTCACATGAGATGTTTGTTTGTAAGAAATATTCCGACACAAACAACTCTTTATTAATTATACATCGGAATTGAATATCACTTGTTAGCTGGGATTTGCCAAGAATAAAAGTTATCAAAATTAGAAACACAGACATCATATAAATTTCATAAAAATGATGTGAGAGGCAACTTCCTTAAATAAACAATGAAATTTATAAGTAAGCAGGTGGACTTCCTACTGCAAGTGTATATATGTATGTGTGTGTATATAGAAGAATACTCGACGTGCCGAAAATATCTTTTATTATTTTCATGTTCTCTCTGCTTATTTATGCACACGCACGCAGGCAGAAAGGCAGAAAGGCTGGCAGGCAGCAGGCAACAGTAACAGTTACAGTTAAAGAAATGGCAAAGGCAACAAAAAACATGAGTCGAAAAATATACATGTACAAGTGTCAAGAGGGTTGGTGTGGGCGAAGGTAGGGTGGGGTGGCCATAAGTAAATATTCCGGGCTCTTTGAGGCTGTTAAAATGTAATTACGCCGGGAATATGGTAGTTGCTATTAGCGACTATGACAATGAAATCATTTGCTACGCTCCCAGCACAAAAGAGCAGAACGGTTCTTGTGGGGTAAAGATGATGAACTGCTCAAGCTAAAAAGTACATGGGCGGAAGGGTGTGGGGAGTGGTGGGGGGAGTAGCAGGAAAGTGTCAGGGCAACGCGCGTTTTCAGCTGCTTAAGCCAAGCATCTACTTACGCACAAGGATTGCGCTCAACCGGGGGAAGACAAACCATTCAACCCAACCCATTCCACCCACTTCCTGTCATTTGTAAAGTCGTCGTCTTCGCCGTCATCATCTCCAGCTCTGACCCAGATGCGGATGCAGGCGCACTCGCTGGGGCTGAGTTGGGGGTTTGGGTTTTGGTAGCTGTAGCAAAGCTCAGCGGTCTTGAACCGGATTAAGCAAGAAAATAATTTGACGTTCGTGCCTTTTCACCAACTCCACATAACAATAAAACCAACAACAACAGCAGCAGCAAGAAAAAATTGTATAAAAAAAGAGCAAAAGAACAAAAGTAAGAAGAAGAAAAAAGAAAAAATTACTCACACATAAGGAGCGGCAAAAAAGGATGAGAGATGATGGGCAGCGACAGAAGCAAATGGTAGTCGCTTCCTTGTCATTTTATATGCTCATAAGTGTGTTAGTATGTGTTTGTGTGTTAGTATATGTTGGTATGTGTGTGTGTGTGTGGAAATGGAAATGGAACTCTAATGTACTATTCCCTAAGCGTGCGCGTATTAAGTCCATAAATGTCACCCGGGCCCATCCAGCCTAAGACAATTATGGAAGAGGTCACAACCCAATAACCCCACCACTCCACACCCCCTCCCCTTATTCTGCCCCTACACAGTCGTAACGTGTTGGTATTCAAAATAGCATTCGAAGCAATAAAACGCAGCATGCTGCCAACTTACTTATCCGGTCTTAAGATCGTATATCAGACTTATGACTACAGCTACTGCTCCAACAGAGCACTTAGTGCCAAGAACTTTTTCTCTTTCTTTTTGCCCTTTTCTTGCCACACACACACACACACAAAGATGATATATAGCTAACACATATTAATACACAACTATGTATAACACGGCCCAGCCGCAGGGCTAGAAGTATTAAGTACCCTCATTATGGCCAAGACACGCAGCACACAAAAAATAAAGTACAGAAAAAAAAAAGTAAAGCTTTTAACGCAAAAAATAGGAAGCAGAAAGAAGCAAAAAAAAGAGTCCTTAGAACAACCAATTTGTATACTCAGGATAGATTCAAAGTGATTTTTTTCTTTCTCGCTCGCTTTTTTCATTATGCCAAGAGTGTGAAGAAAAGGGGTCCAGGCGTGGTGGGGGGGTGGCACTGTCAAGAAAATGCTGCATGCAAATTGACAGCTTCCGTGAGAGCCCTAAAGGAGTCTTAAAGGTCCATCGATGGCCAACGGGTTGTCCATTAGAAAATAAATGAAATATGCAAAATAGCCGGAAAAAATGTGTGTTGTGAAATGGACAAAAGACAAAATGAACTAAAGATGCTCTGCGGGTAAAAAGAGAATCGCCGGGGGTTGGGTCGGGTCGGTTTGGGTGAGGTGAGGTGGGTTGCATGCAGAAGCGTTGTTAATTATGCTGTCATGATAATTATATTACAATAGGCTTGATTAGTTTTTAATTGAGTTGGGCAGAGTTCGGCTCCAAACTCCAAACACGGACTATATAGAAAAATACACACATATATATATATATATAGAAGATCCCTATATATATAAATATGTATATATGTACATATATTTGTGGCTGCAACTGAATGTCAAGCACCTTTACATACGCCTATATAATATATATATATATATATATATTTCTAAAAAGTCAAAAGGCAAGTAACAACCAAAACGGGAAGCGGCAAATGCCATAAAAGGAAGTTCATAAAGTTCATAAAGCAAATTACAAAAGTCTCATAAAAGCGCAACATTCGCATGGCTGGTCTATAAATGGGAGCGGGGGCGGAGTGGGAGTGGGAGTGGGTGTTGGGCCTGTACTTGGGAGGGGTGTTTGAATGCTGTTCGGGCTGTTTTGACACCAATTTGAAATCAATTTTTATTATAAAATGCCTCGATACTGATTTAATAGAAAGAAACAATAAATGTTCATTCGGCACAAATCAAGGCATTCGAACGAAGGAGAAATAAACCCCCTCAAAGAAGTAATGCAAGATAAAAATAATAATAAAGTTAATTCACGCAGCTATTCAGCAAATTGATGACTATAAATTCAATTTAATGTGCGTTGCCTTTAGCACCATGCAGGCAGCTCAAGCTTAAGCTAAAGCTGAAGCAAAAGCGTCGGCAGCAACAAAATGTGGTCAACAGCCAAAAACCCCTTGTCCTACCCCCACCCCCTACCCCAGCACCCATCCATACTTGCGAAAAAAGCGCTCAAGAGTAACGCGTGGGAATTTACTTCTATTTTTGTTGTTTCTTTTTTGCTGTGCGTTTGCGCCGTTGTGATGCTGCTGATGCCGCTGTCGACGCCGGCAGCGCTGCTCGAGTGCGACAACAAATATAATTAGAGCGAGACTCTATGTGTGTGTGTGCGTTAAAGGCGGCTGCTGTTGTTATCAGCAGCATTGCTTGCTTGCGTGCTGTGAAGTTTTGTCTGAACTGCGCAGACTCGACTCACAGTTAACAGTTAACAGAGTCAACCCCTGCGCTTAGGTCATCCAAAAATCAGAAAACGCGGTCCAGCAGCAGCAACGTCGACGTCGACAGCGACTGAAGCAGCAACAGCAGCAGCGAACAGCAGCGAGTTGGGCATAAAAAGGCTGACAACTGCTGGCAATACTCCTACTCCAGGTTTGCACTCCAGCGACTGAACTTCACTCACACTAGGAGAGATAAAATAATAATCTCGCAGCCTAAAAGTAGACAACAAAACAGTTTCAGTTCAGTTCAATTCAGTTTGAAGTCAGTACTAGTTCAGTTGTGTTCAGTTCGTGTACGTTCGTGGACGCGACTGCTACGGCCGTTGCTACTATGACGGCAATCGATTACAGTTTAAGCGTCATGGCAACCAAAGCAAAGCACGGCACAACAGCCAAACGAACCAACAGCCAAAGCCGAACACTGCAGAAGCGCAAGCCACGACGAAGGCGAAGAAGACGAACCGATACGAGAAACCGCAGCAGCAGCAGCCGCAGCTAAAGCAACAACAACCAAAAACAGCAGCAGCTGCTGCGTTCAGTGTGTCAGTTAGTTGCAGCAGAAGCGACGACATTGGGTTTCGGCAAACGAATTCTGCTCGGCACGACTCGAAGGGACGTGACGCGACGCGACTCGACTCGACATCAGTGTGTGTGTGAGGCGTTAGCGGTGCGGTGGTCAGTCGTATTCACACATCGTCGCAACAACAGTGGCTGCATTTTAGCGTGTGCGTGTTTTTTTGGTGTTGGAAGACAAAAGCCATAACTACGGACAGATAGCATTGGCCTAAAAGCGCCACGAAATTATGAATTTCATTGGTATGAATTGAGTTACCGACAAAAGAAAAACATCTACAAAATTTGCACTTCAATCTCTATCTTATTTATTTACTCTCTCTCGCTCTCTGTCTATTACTACAACTACTACTGTAACTGATACACACTCTGCTAAATGTAAGTCACAAAAAAAACATAAAACCAAACTAACTAAACTTCCCTCTGCTCATACCTTTATCGAAAACTGAAACATATGCTGCGGAAACACAAAAGAAAAACAAACTAAGCAAAAATCAATCAAAGGCCCTAACACACAAACACGTGATTGCAGGGCACGGGGCGTAAAATTATCGATTTTTAGCCAAGCAACACAAAATACAAAAAAAGCAAGCAACATTCAGAAAGAGTAAGACGTAAAGAGTTCAAGGTCTGTGCCAAAAAAACGAAAACTTTTTGTCTGCTCTTACACAAACAGCCATTTATTATGCATTAAAGTTTGTTTCAAGTATTATTCAAAACTTTCTGTTTATCCCCCGATTTGTGTCACGCAAGTTTGCATAGCTGCTGTTGCGAATAAAGAGAATCGCCTGGTCGGCAATTGAATGCCTCACTGAATTCTGGCGAGTTACGCAAGAGTATGTGCTGCAGTTGCCGCTTCCGCTCCTGCTGCACTCCCACAACCTGCGTCTCACGGCAATCCACCAGCAGGCTGCCGATAAAGTAGAGACGTTGCAAGTTCAATTGCAGCCGGCCGACGGCAAGAGTTGCGTTTAAACCCATTGCAGTTGCCGATTGCTGGCCAAGCCATTGTCTGTAAGCTTTACCAGCTTGACGCTGGCCCAGCATCGAGAGCAGCAGCTCATTGGCATGTAGTGCATTCGTCGAGTTGCTGCATTGCTGGAACTGGGCAAATTGTCGCTCCGAATCGATGCTGCGCCAAGAGCCAGGTGTCAAACTACTGCTGCCGGCGGCAATCAGGCTGCGTGCAAAGCGTTCTCCAACCAGCATATAGCTAAGCGGCGTGCTCAGATTCAGTTTGGGCATTAGTTCACTAACAGACTTAAAGATTTGTGAATACTGACGCAACTGCAGCTCGAAGGGATTCGCCTGTGTTCGTTTGTATTGAAAGCGACGCAACTTTTCCATATTGCGATAGAAACTTCTGCGGCCCAGCTGCAGTTCGCGATAGGCGGCATCCAGACGCTCGTCTCCCATCAGTGTTAGATGCATGACTTGATTCAGGAAACGTTGTGATTCCTGCTCAGAAATTTCGTCAATCCATATGCTGCCCGCCAGTTGCTCCTTGTTGGCTTTCCCAATGGCCGCATACATTTGTGTCATCTGCACACGATCGGAACTTAAACGCTGCAACAGATGGGCATAAACATCGCCGGCATATGTCTCTGCCAGCTGTTGACAATCAGCGGCAGCAATATCTGTAATAAGCACCGAGGCGTATAAGTAATGTAAAAGAAAAAGCTTTAATTGAGGGGTTTAGGTCATTTTGAAAGTTTTGGCTTAGTTTTCATTGGATTTGGCTTAAAATAAGTTTGCAAAATATCTTTAAATTTGAATCAAGTATGAAATCTCTAAACGCATCTCTCCATATCCTATTATTCCATACTACTTCTGCTATGTTTGTTAATATTACTACTACTAAAAGTTCTTAAACTCAGGCTGTAGACGGACTATACAGAATACTCTAAGTGAGATGATTCATACAAGTCTGTTCAATATGTTTGCTTATCAACATGACGTATGAGTAATATTCGATATTGATTATTAAGTATACGCACCCATTAGATAATCAATCCAAATCCAATTGAGAACACGATGCATACTGGTATTCTGTAGCAACAGCATATAGTCAACCATTCGTGGCAGCTGCTTCACAACAATTGTATCCGTTGGGCGTAGGGTTTTCCCACCAAGGATTTGCTTGAAATAGCCATCCCAGTCGAGGTGACCCAACGAGGCATTGCCAAACGAGCTGCGTTTGAAGTTCGCATAGCTAAACTGCACCTGATCATCAATGCGTTCCGTCTTCACAATATCGCGACGACAACGCTCCAAGCTGAGCACCTCCAACGAAGCGACATGTGCTCGACTCTGCTCTACACCAAAGCTCTGCAGGAGTTCTCCAACTCGCTGCTCAAATTTCCGCATGGTGTGGCGACGTGTTGTATCTGGCTGTAGGGTAACCAGTCGCTTGTTCGATTGCATACTTATGCGTGTCTCGAAGAAATATGGTGCACCCATCTCATGAAAGTGTCCTAACAATTCCAGCCAGCTCAGAGTATGATTGGAGCTATTGGCTTCCAGAGCTGGCCAACCTCCGCTGCTCTTATACAACTGTGAACCGCGCAACGCTTCCACGCCGCGACTGTTTTTGCACGACTTATAGTAGTTCAACAGCTGCAGCTCCATGGGCATAAGCTGGGCAGGATTAGCGCTTCGCAGCAGCTGTTGGAAGCGTTGTTGTTCCTGTTGCCGTCGCAACGTTTGACTCACATTCGAGCTGCGTGCACAAACATAACCGTAAAAGTCCTGACAGGGTGATCGAGTGGTGTCCAGCAACTGTTCCAACTCATGGCCAAAACGAAACACATCATTCGTTGCATTGGCACATGCAGCATGTGCAACCAACAACAATACACAAAACACTTGCACAAACATCTAGCCTCTTTGAGCTTTTAACTCTGAATGCTTTCTATTTTTCCAGCTAGGCTAACTAGCTTTCACTTTCTGTGTCACTGTCACTGTGACAGTGAATGTCCCTGGTCACTTTGAAGGTCAGCTGTTGTTGGTCACAAAAGAAGGTCGCATTCGCATATGCAAATCACCGGAAATTGCCACAAATTTCACTTCCGCAAAGCACTTTTAGCCTTAAACCAACCTAAAACACAAAATCGATGCGTTGCGTCGCTTTCAATGCTGCCCCGCTACTAATCGCGTTTCCACCAAGCGTCATGATAAGACCCAAACGCAACCCAACCACAGCCTAATACTTAGGCACAGACTCAGACACTGACTGACTGATTGAAGCCAAATGCGTTGTCTTGCTTTTGTATAATCTATGAATATGTGTCAAAATGTCAAAGCTAAAATTGGTCAAGACCGATTTTTATTTGAGTATACAAACAGTGTTTGCTCGCTAAATGAAAAAGTTTCATTAAATAATTTTATTGTTTAAATAATACTTTGTTACTTTTTATATTCATATACAACTTTAGTAAGCGCAAAGAAACTTAAAGCAAAATACTTTTCAACAAATAATTTCCACAATCAAATCAACTTCAATATCTGATCTTGTTGGCTAAAAATATATTTACAAAGTATTTAGTGAAATTTTAGCGAGCGAGCACTGTATCTTATCTTAAGCATTTAAGTGACCCTTAAGCTAATGTATGCATTACAAAACAAACACATAAGAAACTAAATCAAATAAATACGCATATACGATAAAAGTATGTCTGTGGGCCATTGTTAATGCTGTGAATCCTTTTGAAATCTTTCTGTACACAGGCGCTGTAGGAGGTGATGGCGGCGATGATGGCGATGATAAGGAAAAGGCAGAGGAGGAGGAGAGAGAGCGTCAGGAGGCCATACGTGAGGCTGAAGAGCGGCGCAAGGAGAAGCACCGGAAAATGGAGGAGGAACGTGAAAAGATGAGACAGGACATACGCGATAAGGTAAGCGCATCAATCTCTTGTTTGTTGTGTTATCCTTAACAATGTGTTGTGTTCTCTCCGTTCTGTGTGTAAGTGTGCGCTTCGAATGCTTCCTGCTGCAGCTCAAATTGACTCTAGTAGGGAGTCCTTTTAACAAGCGACTCCCTAACGGAGTCAGATTGAGTTACAAAGGACCAAGTCAACAATGTTATACAGTGTTATAAATACAAGTGATAAATAAGAAGTGATAAAGTTTGAACATTTGATTTGAGATTCAACTATATTTAATATATAACATCAAAAAGCGTTGTGTGAGTCTCTTTATCTCTGTCTTTGTCTCTTATATAGTACAACATAAAGAAAAAGGAGGAAATTGTCGAGGCGATGCCACAGGAGGAGCCCAATCCGCTGATGCGAAAAAAGAAGACGCCCGAAGAGCTTGCCGCCGAGGCCGAGCAGGAGGAGCTCGACGATTTTACAAGTAAGTGTGTTTAGTTCACATCACAAACTGATGCGATGTATGGTGATGTATGTATATGTATGTGTATGTGCTAGCTCGTACTCATATCTATCTCTATATGTATGTATATGTATATACTATCTATTAACTGGTCTTTAATCTATATGCTATTATCTGATTCATCAAGTCGAACGCGACTTTATTAATGCTATATATCAATGTGTCAATGTATGAGCTCTTTAGTTATAAAAAAAAAACAATATTTCTTTTGAGTTTTGTTCAAGCGGCTGTCAACAACAACAAACTACAAAACAGACAACTAAAAACAGCAACTACTAAAAACAATCTATAAAAAACAAATGAAAAAATAAAAACACACAGACAACGACGCTTGAAAGTAGTACTCTATATATATAATAATTATATATGTGTGTGTGTATCTGTGTATTTGTCTCGTTATCTTCTCGTGCTCGTGTCTATCAACTACTACTTAACTACTAACTAACTAAATCTATCATCTATCTCTCTCTGTACACCTCTACTACTACTACTACTATATAATCTGTACTATGTTTCCTGTGCGTAATATAATGTAAGCTCTAACTACTCTCTAACTAAGCTAACTCTAACAAATCTCAAAAATCTCAACTTAAAGCAACGAATGATCAAACTTTTAATGCCTATCAAGTGTGCACTCCATTTATTTCATACTTTATTCTCATTTAATTCATACTTTTAATTAGAGATATTTTTCATTCATATATATATTTTTTTGTAATCTTTTTTCAATGGTATTATAATATAATATAAGAATTATGTGTTGTATTCCAAAACTGGGTTAAAATGATTTGATTGATTGATTGATTGATGTTAGTGGACGATTGAAACGATTGTCACAAGTTGTACTTAGGCTATGTAATTAAATATATTAGACTTAAGGTAAGTGCTACAAATTCGTATAATCTACTAATTTTGTGTGTGGTAAAAACTAATTGCAAAAATCAATTTGCATTTATATTCATCTCTGTCTCCTTTCACTCTATCTCTTTCTCTCTCTCTCTCTATCTCTGTTACTATAAATATCTGTCTAACTCTGTATAAAAAACAAAGAAACAATTCAGACAGTCTTCAATATTTCCGTAACACTCACAAAACAAACTAAACAAACCACAAACCAACAAAAAATAAATTCACTAATCGGGAATACCCGTAATATTAAGTATTCGAGTTTAGTTTGGGGCTGTAGCTAAGGTATAGGTAGCTAGCTAATAATAATTATTCAATTATACTTACATTATTTGACATAAAAAATGTATTTTTTATAAAATTTCATTTTTGTTTTACAACATCAAAACTCACCAACTGCACTCTAACTAATTATAGAACTTTGTATGATTTCATTAACAAAAAAAAATATAAAAAACTAAACTAAAAACTTTCTTCCAACTATATTCAATGTGTGCTCAATTACAGACTATGAAAACTAAACACCCATAACAAAATAATATTTTCTTGCTAAAGAACTTTCCTAACTGTGTTTGCTAACTATGTAAAACCAACAAAAAACAAATAAATATAAAAACATAAACATAGATATATTATCTAAACAAAAACTCTCGTACATCTACTATATTTATATCTATATACAAAACTTTTTCCCTCTTGCAATTGTTTACTCTCTGTTTTCTCTTCAATACGTGTGTAGTATATGTATTTTACATAATGCTCCAAGGTCTATGTAAAATATATATAATGCATATATGCTGTCTATGTATGTGTATTTCTCCTTCTCCTTCACTTTAACACACGCACACACACCCACAACCACACCCACACCCACTCCCACACCCACACTACTTACTGCTATTCATTAACACAAGCTCCACTATATCGCTATCTTGTTTCCACCCACGACTAACTACTATGACACCTAAATCTAATACTTTGATCTAACTGTTTTAATTACACAAATCCTTTATGTTACACGAGTACTGCAAACGATTACATTAACAGACTTTGATTGAATACATTTATGATTTTCTATTCGGCAAACAAATGTTAAAGAACACAATTATTTTGTTACATTAACCCTGCAGCTGTATTGCATTTTGAGTGATGTCCCTTTGATTCCAAGCATCAAACGAATACGTATACACTTATATTTTTGATTACTTAGAACAAATATACTACTATATGGCTAACGTACTGTTAACAGTTGCACTCAAATACTTTACGTTCCGTTACATTGCGTTACGTTACGTGACATGACAATGCGTTGTGTTGCGACATGTTAGTTAACATTGAGCATCCATACCAAAAAAAAAAAAAATGAAAAAAAAAGTAATTTAAATACATATACATACCAGTTGAACATACATAAACATTTGTAGTCTACTCTACAAAATATGCTTATTTATTGCTGTTTCCATACTCAATTTCTTTTTACAGAACTGAAAAATCAAATAGAAACGCAAGTAAATGAGCTAAAAACTCAAATAGAGGGAAAATGTGTCATGCAGTGATATGTCAGTCATCATAATAAAATATATATAAATAATAATACTAATAATAATACTAACAATAACGGAGAAAAAAATGAAAATGAATTATATATAAAAACGAAACATTTATAAAATGCAATTGATTTAATTCATTTCAATTTCAAATTTGTTGACATATATATAAAGTTATATAAAGAAAAAAATATTATGTTCGAATCGTTATACATAATATTGGAAAAATAATCTATTTACCATACATATAACCCAAAAACACATAATTCGGCAGCAATAAAACGAGCAAAACTATATAAAAACGCCGCAGATTCAAGGATTATTATATACCATAATAATAATAATAATAAAAATACCAAAATCATATAACTAATAGTATAATAGTAATAATAACAACAACAAAATAATGAATGATAATGAATGATGCAATATAAACAAATCATAAACCAAAAAGTAAAATCTCTATATATATATATATATACATATACATAAGTATGTGTGACAAGATAAAAAAAAAAAACAGGACGGTGAAATCCTATTGAATTTTAAAGTAGTTAAACAAAACAAAACAACATAAAACCAAAATATGTATAAACGAAATATAGTCAACGCCTTTAATAATATTCAAATCACTTTTGCTTCGATGATAATGTAATATACTCAATGCCCCCCAACAAAAAACAAAACAAAAAATATACAATACATAACCGTTGTTTAGTTGATAGCATTACGTGAATAACGTTAACGATAAAGATTCGATAACGAATTCAAATCGAAATCGAAACTAAACAAGAAAAATATGCGAATGGTGCGACAGAGTCAGAGACAAAAAAACATGAAACAAAATGGAGGTTGCTGAATCATGTCGAACCGTCGAAATACGTTGCTGAAAATCTTTTTTGGACTTTAAAAAACATACATAATACATAAACATGATTACATACCTTAACAATTATATATACACGAGTAGAAATTGAAAAGGAATGGATTTACTCGAATATTCTTTGGTTGATCTATATATTACATAGATATATAAATATATTTCCACAAACAAAATTCAAACAAATTCTCAATGAAAATTCGCTAATAAATTGACTGCAGAAAATGTTAAAATCGTCGTTGGTACTCGAAATGATTTTATCCAAAACACAACCAAAACCCAAAAGAAAGTATTCACGAGATCGTTTGCTTTTTCCTAAACTCAAGAGAACTCTTCTTTAACAGCTGTAACGTTTTGTTTCTTTCCTATACAAAAATAAACATACTACACACAACAACAATTGAGACATTCTAAGCTATTTGAGATACTTACTGAACATACTGATTGATGCTTCTGAAATGTAAGTACACCACCTTACTATATACCTACCTAAAACTATATATACTAAACATTAAACATTCAAAAAAAAAATACTTTAGTTTGAGTTTATATTGCTTAAGTTTAAAAACAACATTTAACTAGTAGGCAATATTGTATAACCAAAAGAAAAATGCAAGAAAGATAAATAAATCTTAGATACATTATTATTATTATATATATATATATACAACATTACGTATATGTATATATGTGTGTAGCCATTTAGCAAAGGACAATAGTTCATAAGAAACGCTAGGCAGTTCGAGAGCATAATGCTGTGATACATTTAGCATACATTTTTGTCACTGAAAAAAGCGCACACAATTGCAAGCCAAACCCCTTACCAAAACCATTACCAGCCCTAACCCAAAAAGAATAAGACACTTAAAATATAGTCGCATGCAACAAAAATAAAATACTTACATAAAAATACGTAACAAAGCCAAGGATTTAAAGACGGAACTCTTTAACAACATACATCTATCTATCTATCTATATATATATGTAAAAATACCACAGTACATACATATATAAACATATCTCTCTATATATATATCTGTTGTCTGCTCCAATTTGTCAAAGGGTAGGTACTCGCCTATACAAAACATATATACCACAATATATATATACAGTGCCACTCAAGATTGTATATAAAATACTATGTTTCACCCAAAAAATCAAACTAATTACTCTCTCTGGTACAGAATGCAACACTGTATGCATGAATGTACATATACATAATCAAATACCCAACTACATACATACCATACACTTACATATAGTATATGCGAGCCCTATAATAATGGAAACGAATGAATTATTAAACATTTAATGAGTGTAATTGCACTTCAATCCATGACATTTCGCGTGCGTTCGAATCGATATTCGATTACAAAGAAGGGTTCGCATATACTAGCAAAGTATTTGTATGGAACAATATGCTATCAATATTTCAATATATCACTCTTTCTGTGTACCACTGTACCACTGTACCAAACACGGCATGCCCTTTCCAAAAGCTGTACAAAAACTAACACAACAGATAATCCGTCTTTACATCCGCCTGTAGTATGCCTTATAGTGATAACCGATAAAAATAAATAAAAATACCATATCAATATCTAATACTATTTACATATATACATATATAATATATAAATAAACATTTGGAAAGGACATTTTTTTACTTCGGCTTGAACCGAAGTTAAAATTCTTCTTGTTTGTTATCATTTTTGTTTTTCGGTTTTGAATATTACTTAATTATATATAATATATATAAATAAATATAAATACATATGAATAAATGTTTTAATCACACTGCATTCTCTATATCTTTCTCTTTCTCTGGTGTCTCTCTCTCTCTTTCTCTTCTTTTGATTTGAAACACTCTCTTTTGAATCTTTAATCTGCGCCACTTCTACTACTACTCTGCCTACTAAAAAATCAAAAAATATCTGAAAATAATACAACTACAACAACAACAACATCAACATTGCAACAACACGAAACAACATCATCAACCCAACAACAACAACTCAACAATATCTTCACAACAACTACGACTCGCTGGTCTCTTTCAGACATATGTACTCTCGGTGTTTTATATGATATACCACTCGTATCATCATCAACAACAACAACTACAACAGCACAAGAAAAACAACAACAACCAGTACAAGTAAAACAACAACAACATCAACCTACATCTACTACAGAAGTAACCTTATATGTACTATATATATATATAATAAAACAAATACTAAAATACAACAGAACCAAAGAAAAACTACAAAATTTCTATAATACACAATTATATTTCTGAACGTTGTGAAACAATATTCATTTTTCTTTTGTAAATTAACAGTCGGTAAACATATATATATATAAATCTCTTATCAACACAGAACATAAACACACACATAGTACATAAACTCATACAAATATAGATTCACATTTGCATTTAAATAGCCAAAAAATAAATATGGTGTTGTAAATGTTTAAAGTGTTATGTACAGATCTAACAAATACCAAAGAAATCAATGTACAATTTACATAGCAAACCATACCATAAATATATATAATATATAGAATACAAGAAAGTACTCAAATGCTTATACTATGATATGATATACTATATAAATCGACAGTATCATAATGAACAATCAATCATACGAATCATACAATATTAAACAAAAAACAAACGAAAATACCGAGAAACTATACTTATGTCCCTTTCAAACATCAGCACTGAACCAAAATTAAATTTCTTCTATGTCAGCAACAACTAAATACTATATGTTTCGGGCTAACAAAGGCCCACAAACACTCTCTCTCTGTCACTCTGTCAATCTAATAAAGCAATCTTATTGTGCCCGCCCCTCACTCCAAACAAAGTACAAGGAACGATTTATGAACGATTGAATGCCTTAAATGCGGCTCCTATGAACAGAGCATAGATTCTATCTAGAATGAAGCTTAATTACCTGCACTTCAAACTATATATAATGCTACACCTAGAGCCTTGCATTATACTACTACTATTCCAACAACTATTACTACTATGACTATTTCCCCAAATGAAGGATTTTACTAGTTTTACCGAACCCAAGTCTTATGCTCTATCAATTTCTTAGCTCTTAAATCTAATGAGAAAAAATGCTTTCTACTTACTACTACTACATACTACATATAGCGAATGTTTAACTTTAACTAGATTCTATATAGAAAAAGAAATATCTCTATTGCGTTCTTTCAAAAAACATATATATGATAAAGAAGTTCACTTCAATTGATTAAACCAAAAAAATACCAAAAGAAAACATTTAAAAAAAACCACAAAAAACTTATACAAACAAATATATATACATATATACATATAAAACAAAATCCAAACAAATACAATACAAAAAACACATATTATTCAATCATAACGAAGATTTTAACGTAATCATAAATGTTAAAAATGTTAAATGGTTCAGATGATTTTTTGTTTTGATGTTTAATATTACATATATAGTTATGATAATGTATGTATATCGGAAAAGTTTATAGCAAACAGATTATTATTGAATATTATTAAAAAAAAAAAATATATATATATATACAATATACATATTTACATATATACTACACTTATGTGTGTTTTATATATGTGTCTGTGTATATATGTATATGTGTAACTAAATAGGGAAATGAATTTAAACCAACATCAAAAAACAAAATACAAAAATAATGTTGAAAATTATACCATTAAAGTCATTATTAGATGTGAAAGCAGTTCTATACACAACAAAAAAACAAAAAATGCAAAAAAAAACATAAGGATATCGTTAATAGTTGATTAATTATATTGTTACTTTGAACATTTAATTAAATGAAAAAGAAAAAAAAAACGTATAATAAAAACATGATATATATGTATAAATATATACTTATATGAAAAAACACAAATAATACAATGGGCTTTTTTCTTCCATTCCTGGGTTAAGCACAACAAATCACCAGGCGTTACGGTTATGATCTCTTTTTCGCTCTCTATCTCTCTCTATCTATATATATATATATGTCTTTCTCTATAATATATATATATATATATATACAACAACAACAAGAACAACAACAAGAACTGTCAATAATACACTGCGACTCTGTCTTTCTCTTTCTCTCTGATACTACGTATAGCGAAACTTGATTTGGCATGACGTTTAGTCTAAATGTGTTTTTCCTAATTTCCTTATATGTGTGTGTGTCTATCTATCTATCTCTCTCACTGTCACTATCTGTCTAACCTTCCTATTACTTTCCTACTTCCTTCCTAACTTACCTAACTACTCTACTACTATGTAATCTACTTATATCAATAATAAGCGCAGGTGCTGCTGTCTATCGTCTATCTTAACTATCTACTATCGCTAAGTATACTACTCTACTACTACTCTTATACATTGTGTAATGGAATGTGCTGCGTTTTCCACTAAGTATTACTAAGCACACTACTACTACTATCTCGTATACCAATGCAAAAACGCATCCGATTTCGTATTCGTATTCGCATCTCTCTGCATTCGAGATACTTTTCCCAATAAGGTAAAGGTGAGTTATGTGTAGCTTACTAAAGTCTTTTTCCAGACATTAGATGTGTGCGTGCGTGTGTGTTTGTGTGTACGTCACGTAAGTATATTCAGGTCTTTCTATCTACTATTTTCTTTCGATATGCATTTTTCTGTTGTGTTGTTAGAAGTCACGTCAAAAGTAAATATTTAACCTGGAGCAAAGGTAGGTAGTCTGTGTCGTGACCATACCTCATATCACACACCACTCAGAAAACACAACCAGACGACAAAGTTGCAAGAAACCACAGCTAAATTGAAAAAAAAATAAATAAATATAAACTCCCTTAGGGAAAATTTGTTCTGTCCTCGTTTAAGTGAAGGGTGAAGTCGCACCAACAAAAGCAATCAAAAACTCAAAACAAATTTTACTCTTTCATTTTTCTTTACGTTGTTTTTCTTTTCTGTTATATTGTTGTTTTTTTTTTATTCCTATGTTTTTACATGTCACTTTTGTAGGCAATTTTACTAAGTTGTAAAAAGTTTTGTGCTTGGTTTGTGTTGTGCGGTTTAAACTGATTTATTCTTGTTTTATATTTTCAGCGAAATTGAAAAAACGCCTCAGTGATGCTTTTAAGAATTGCCCATTGAGAAACTTGTTTTGAGCCAATACCAAATGCTAAGCCCAAACCATATCCAGCAATCAAATCAGAAGATGAGCATGGGGATCCTACATTGATAGTTTCGGTTTCAAACTGCATTGCAGACATACTAGACATATACCAAATGCGAGTATATAGATATAAGAGTTTGTCTCTATGCACGATTTATATATATAATAATGTATCTAGTATGTTTAAGAAAAGTGCTTCGAATAGCTTACTTTTTCAGCACTTCAGAATGTGCATTATCTGCCAGTTCTGGTTTACAGCAGACTTTTCTACATGGTGACTATAACTTTTTTGTCTGAACTAGGTTTATACATACAATACATACAAAGAAGAAGATATATACATACATATATGAAATTAGTACAACCCTACGATGTGCCCTTTAAACGCATTAGCAGCTGCACTAAATTTTAATTAGAGCTCCTCTCCTTGAGATGAGATAAGGGAAAAGTAAATATAATTATACAGACATATGTAAGTCAATATTATTTCACAAAAAATTGTTTAATAGTTTATTGATTTTTAGTATACTTTAGATGGTTTTTTCAAGTATTCAAATAGTTATAATAAAAAAACATAATTATTTAATTAACAGCCCAAAAAAAAACTTCGGTTACTCATTAAGTACAACGATGAAGGTATATATACGCAAAACTATATAGATTATAGCGACTAGAGAATTGAAATAAACAACGACAACTTAGTTTAAAGCAATTTAGAGTAGACGAAACTCACCGCATACCAAGACGTCTTTCAATATAGTATGAATAGTATATACAATGAGTGCCAATGAGTGCGCTTTTCGTTTTTTGCAATTTTTCGATTTAGATTGTAGACGGATTTTAAAGTGTTTTCGTTACTTGCCAAATAATTCATAAGATTTTCAAAGTACCTGAAATTCCAAATGACCCTAGTGGAAGTCTAGAAATTAGGTTAAGGTTCTTCAAAAAAAAAAAAAAACAAATACAAAAAATAATGTTTCAAATACAACAGACATTCGATCATACATTTATATAAAAACTTATAATAAAAACAAAACAAAAGAAGCTGCTCACCATGAAAAATTCCTAACTATCTGTACTTTGAACGTCTTAAATACATTTCACTTACTCACTAGAGCAGATTCTTTCCAACTGTTTCGGCACAAAAGTATATATAAATATATATCCTTTTCAAAAGCACTCACAACATTTTAACAGTTTCGCCGAGCTTAAGATGCTGCAGTCGACAACAATTCCGTAGAATAAAGAGAATTTATTCTGAGAATTCACATCTGTTAAAACTAATCGCCCAAAAGTTTTTGAAGGGGATATAAAATGTGAAATTTTGTACATCAATCATTCCAAAATAACAACAATCATATCTAAACCTAAACGATTTCGTGTCTTAATTTAAAAAATATGAAATATAAAAATAATATAAATGATTTTACAAATAAATTAAAAGAAGAAAATTGAAAACATTGATAATGATAACATACACAGTTTCGAAAATGCAAATGTAGTTTTTATTGAAAGCAGCAGCAGCAGCAAAGTAATTTTTAGTCTAAGTATATATAATTTACATACCAAAATGACCGACTGAAATTATTGTTAAAAGTTTTATGAACTATACTTGCATAAATATATATATACATATATTGATATGATCAAGTAAATGAAGAATGTATGAAGAATAAAGAAAATAAATATATATACAACAAAATTCAAATATGGGAAAAACCAAAAAAAATCAAATGTAATGAAAACGAAATATATTAAAGTTTCTATACCTTAATCAATCATAAATTTGCGATTCAATATATACATACAATATACATACATATATACATATTACGATAGTTGAACGAAATCTAATTTTAAACGACGACGTACATACCCCAAAGACAACAAGAAGAATTAGTTATATAGGGCCATTTACATTTTACATTTAAAAAAGTAAACAAAAAATAAATCGAACAATAGTTTTGACATAAGCAGATTGAAAAAAAATCAAATAAAATTAAAACATATACCAAAATAAAGTGTTATTTACTTTTATAAAATAGCAAGCGAGTTTTTTGGCAGTTTAATCCTGATCGGAAACGATCTATCCTGATGGTCGTGAATGTCAAGAGAATAAGAAGCAAACCCAAGACTAGTTCCAAAATAAAAAAAAGATTCTAAAAACAAAAACCAACCGTAATATAAATAAAAAATCTTCAGCGTTATTGAAAAAAAAATAAAAATAAAAACGAAAAAAAAACCAAACTATCCTAGCAATTATTATATACTTAAAGAAAAATCGATAAATATTCAGGCATTTCGAAGATGATGCAATTATCATCATTACTTAAGACCCTCGTTCTTATAAAACCTACTTATAGGCACATATACATATGTACATACACATGTACAGTATGTATGTGAAGTGCGTTGTATTGCATTGCATTGCATTGGATTATATTGTATGGTATTGTATTGTATTGCATTTTAATATGTTGTATTGTATTTACTGTTGGATTGTATTTTAATATATAATATAGAAAGAGTTAATTTCCAATAAAGAGTTTTTAAATGCAAAACTTTTCACGAATTTCATTATTTGACGGCAATTTGTTTTTCCTTTTAGGCAAAGTAAGTATTTGAGTTCAATCAAAAGGAAAAATGCAAAACAACAACATGAAATAAAAAAAAAAAAGTGTTCAAGAATAAATTGCTGCCTGCATTGAAGGAAGCTGTGCGCCATTATTGGTATTTGGTTATTTGGTAAAACTCTTCGTTGGCATTTCATGTTGCCTGTCATTATGCGGAGGCCGCATTGTTTAGAGATCAAATACCAAAGTGTTTGGAATTTAAGGAACTGCCTGTCGTCGTCGTCGTCATCGTCGTCGTCATAGTCCTTGTCTACTTCTTCGTTTACTTCTTCTACTCATTCTGCAATGTTCCAGCGATATGAGTTCGATTGTGGGGTTGGGTGGTCGATGGGGGAATGTTGCACGTACTACAAATCAATAACAGAAAGTGCGCAACTTTCCTTCCCATTACCCACCCTCCACCTTTCTGTCTTACTCCCTCTCTATCTCTCTGACTCCTGCCATGGCATATTTCGTTTAATTAAAAAAGTTCAGCAATGTTTCTGAACAATTGATTCCTAAATTGACATCGTTGACATTTTAATGCGTTTAGTTCCGCTTGTCACTTAATGTGAATTTTATCTTATCTTCTACCCATTAACATACATATTGACAAGGCAGCTCAGCTAAACAATGATGATTTGACCTTAAATGGGAAACCATTTGTCACGGGCTAAAACCCTAAACAAAATGCGTTTCCTTCTACTGCCTGCAGCTTATAAATAATGCAGCGAAACGCTTTTAATTATACACAAACCAAGCGAAGCTAGTGCACATATATGTATACACAGTCCATACATCCCATAAATGGACCCAATACAACATCCACTACATACACACAACACACACAGAGACTGTTTGCTGTCAGCCAAGTGTAAAGAGTCGTGTTTATTAGCCAAAAACAAACCCAACAACAACAACATTAACTGTATGTTCATACATATATGGCCTGACTAAAGTTCCACTTTAATGTAATAGGAATTACCCCAAGAAGAGCAGGCAATCGAGCAACCGACCAAACGACCAAACGAGCAAAGGGAAGACCCCTAATGAAATGCATTGTCAAATGAAATGGTAAAATTGACGACGTCCACTCTTTCCTGAAGTGGCCAACCGCATTAAATCAGCAAACTAACCGCCACTAAATAAACAGAAACCCCTTCCCACACCCACACCCACACACACACTCAGACATATACACAAACTCAATCACACACGCACACTCTATACAAGATGATGCCCCCGACATGGCTAGCTTCTGGCCAGGATCTAAAGTTAAAAGCACTTGTAACAAATTGAAATCATTCATCTTACTTTTCGCATTCATTTGCACTCACATGAAACACTCGCACACTCGTACGCACACACACTCTCTCACACACACACACACACTGGCACACACTTGTGTGCCCCCCACCCCTTGCTAATGTGGGCATTTGAAATTCGCTTGGTCAGCCAATAGCATTAAGTAGTTGGGTTTTGGGCTTTCTTTGGGTTTCTTTGCACAGGTAATGCTCAACTGATGCTGCCATGTGCATATTTATCAGGGAAACTACCCAAAAAGAGACGAAAGACTTTACCTTGTTAACAGCATTAAGCGCCTTACTCTATTACGTAATCTGTATGGTAACTGGTTGCTCATCCAACATATATAGTATATAAGTGCATGCAAATTTCCATAATACGCAATGATATTCAAATTGTTTAAAATTGTAATGTATTAGTCTTAAGTAAAGTTAAGTTTGGTTAGGTAGTTGCATTTTGATTTCATAAACTATTCAAAACTTTAATCTGCAACGGAAGTGTTGTCTTTCAGTTTTGGAAAAATTATATATGTTTTGTTATAAACAAGATAAGGTAATAAGCTATTAAGCAATTCTAATTTTTACTAACTTTATATTAATAACAGCTATTCCTTAAAACAAAGCACAAAAAAGGTGAAAATTTTCTCTTTATATAACCCAAATAAAAACTTATAACACAGGAAATGTAGAGCCTCGACGTACAATTAATATTGAACAGAATCTTAGGCCCGTGCCCGAGACCAAACTGGGAGAGATGGGTCACAATATTCTAACTTTCTTATATCCACCATACGCTTAAAGGGTAAGGAGAAAAGAAGAACCTCAACCGGATTTCGAGAGTCTTCCAATAATGGTTGTCTTTAGCGTGATTTCTCTCTGTCTAGTTTATTGTGCCTTTAAAACTGAGAACAGCAATGTAAGTTATATAAAAAAGTATATCTATGCAGTGAAAGCTCTCTTAAGGAACATCCGCTTAAGATAGTTTTTACTGTAGCTAATATAGAATGGACAATTATTTTCCATGTTTATAAAATATTTAGAAAAGAAACATTAAACATAATTAACAAAGTTGGCTACGAGAATAAGTAAAGAAAAGTTTGGTTATTGTGATTATTTACTTGAACTACAAATCAAAAAGATTTCAGTTGTTTTAGAGCTCAAACGCAAAAATATTTAAATTTATTTTATTTATCGCACAACCCGCAACAAAATCGTTCGATAAAACGCAAAATCAAAAATGGCAGAAACTATTCGCAAACGAATCGCAGTATATGAAGATGTTTTAAAGCCGATTCCCACTGGTAGATTCAATCGTCTCAAATTTCAAATTGCCACTTTTTTCTATCCCGCATATGCTACCGAGACGATTGTTACATACTCCGATGTATTAGATGAGCAGGACCCAAATTTTCTTAAAGTAATTGTTACAGTTTTTATTGTATTGTTAATATGCTTCATTATTAAACATATAGTAAAAGTAAGTAACATTTTTTAATAGATTGTATAATATTGTATAGTAATGTTTCCTTCTCGTTTAGATGGTAATTTATCGAAGACAACATTAATGAAATAAGGAATCAAAATCCGATTTGCTAATCACAAGTGTTGAATCTTTAAATAAATACCTTTTAAATTCATAAAACGTGCTTAATACTATTTGTTTTAAGACATTAAGGTGCATAAGTGTTGCAACATGCAACACACTTCATACCACAAAGAAATCACTTTTGATTAAGTGTCCACTTAAACGACATTTAATTAATACAACAATATTTTATGTACAAAGTATTGAACTTGTTTGTTTTGTGTCTGCACACAACAAATAAGATGAAGAAAAGTAAGGAAGAATAAATGGAAGGGAAAATAAGGCAAGAATTGAACTTCAGTTTTTCGCTCAATCGAATTGTCTGCTGCAGCAACAGCAGCAACAAGCGGCAAGCACTTTTCGAGTGGTAGGCTATTAAAACGGGCCAAGACCTGTCAGACTCAAGTAGAAGAGAAATCATCGCTTCATTGAAGCGAAAATTGCATTGATGAAGCAAGAAGTTTCCGACTCCCAGTCTCGATTGTTCTCTTTCTCTCTCTCTTACTCGGTCTTTTTTTACTTCGACCGCATCTTCTTATACATATTTCTTGCTTACCAGCACCACACACACGCATACACATACACATACACATACATACAACTGACATTAATCAGCTGCAGAGAGCAGTATTTTTTTCGCATGACTGCGTGATAAGCCCCGGTCTCAAACTGAGCATTAGTATTTTATTCTCTCATTTTGAGTTCATGTTTAAGCTTGCGATCTTTTAAAGCCGCCTTCAGTGTGATTTCAACTGGCCAACTGGAAGCGCACGTTGAAGCGCTTAATATTCAACAATAAGCATTTAAATAATACAGAAATTCAAAATGAAACTCCTGCTTGGAGTATTACTGCTGCAAAGCATAATTCAAAGCTACGCACAAGGTAAGCTATAAGATGTAAAGGCGATCAGTGTTTTGGGGCGGGCATCGGATAGAACCTGAGCATTGAGTCAGAGAGCTGTTTGGATGAAGAAAAAAAGACAAACAAAGCAATAGCAAGACAACTGGTTATCAGCACTGAACTCGACCCAGCGAAATCTGTGAAGCGTTTTATTATTTGAACATACCCGTGGGGCTTTTTCGTCTGTTTATGACGCTGTCTCTCTGTCTGCCCCTGTTTTTTTTTTCTTTTATTGACTTTTGATTTGATTTTAAATGATGATTTTGTATTCTTTTGTTAAAGAAATCTTTGGTTATTGCACGACACCAACGGAACAAAGTGGCACCTGCATACAGCTTAAGGATTGTAGTTATCTTTACCAAATAGTCCAGAAGCGTGTGATTTCTGATTCGGAACGCAATCTTCTCCAGAACAGTCAATGCGGCTATCGCAATGGTCAGGTTCTGGTTTGTATATGAAGAATATTCAGATTATGATTAAAAAAATATTCATTAACATTAACCTTCCGCAGATTTGCTGTGCCAATACTCGACGACTTGCCCAGCAGCCAGTTTGGGGTGGACAGCCTCAGCCTCAGCCCCAACCCACTCCACAGCCAACTACACCAACGAGACGCTCCAATTTGCTGCCCCAAGTACCCAACTGTGGTGATAACTTTGGCAACCGCATTGTAGGCGGTGTTGAGACTCTCAAACAGGAATTCCCCTGGATGGCACTCATCGGTTACACGAAACGTAAACAAAAAAAAACCCAGTAAAACTTACATTACGCTGCTAACCGAACTGTGACGTATTTTATTTTTCTATTTCCAGCGGACAATAGTGTGGGTCATCACTGTGGTGGTTCCCTGATCAACAACCGTTATGTTTTAACTGCCGCACATTGCGCTTCAGCCATTCCCGACACTTGGCGCTTGACGGCTGTGCGTTTGGGTGACTGGGACACGACAACGAATCCGGATTGCACACGGGGGAGGAATGGCAAACTTGACTGTAATGATCCGTATGTGGATGTACCGGTTGCTGAAATTATTACACATCCTCAATATGTAGGATCTTCAAGGGATCAACTGCACGACATTGCACTGCTGCGTCTTCAAAATACGGTCAGCTACACTGCATTCGTTGCTCCGGTTTGTTTGCTCTCACACCCGGAGCAACGAAACACTATTTTCTTGGGTCGCAAAATGCTTGTCGCCGGTTGGGGTCGGACCGAAACAAATTCTACATCCAATATCAAACTGAAGGCTCAAATTGATCCAGTACCTACGGCGGACTGCAGTCAACGTTATTTGAGCCAGCGACGTACAGTTACTGACAACCAGATCTGTGCCGGTGGATTGGAAGGTGTAGATTCGTGCCGTGGTGATTCAGGAGGTCCATTAGGTAATTTTTTTCATGACCAAAACGATTATTTACAGCTTAACTGTCAGTTTCTTGTTTTCTAATTTTTTTAGTAATGGAGGAGTTTACTGAAAATTATGGAAATTTTTTCCTGACCGGCGTGGTATCTTATGGTCCCACACCATGTGGCCTAGCTGGCTGGCCGGGAGTTTATACGCTTGTCTCTGCATATATGGACTGGATTGAGACCACCATTAGGGCATAAGCAGTAATATTTATTTGCGATATGTGTGTATAAAACGTTTAAGCCTGATGATTACTAAGCACAAGCAATAAACATAACTCAAATTTCAATTATAAACCTTGTTTTGAGCGCGAAAATATTTATCGATAACGTACGGCGTAACATTTTACAACGAGTAGAATACTCGTTGGTCTTAACAGACGCTTTGAACGTTAACATAGGCACAGCGTAACATTTTATGGCAACTGTCGGTTCAATTTCGGTATCGATACTTTATTGTGGTCAATTTACCGGGACTTTTAACAATATAATTTGTTAAACAATACATGCAATGTAAATATCGAAGGTTATTTATCTTTAATTAAGCTCTTGATTTTGTAACATTAAGAATTAAGTTAACAAACTATAAGATAATCAACAATACCGTGACAGGCAGCGAGCATTGAGCTTAGCTTGATAAGCTGTCTGTCTCCGTCTCATTCAAACACGTTATCAGTCCCAGCTGATAAATCAATTCTCAAGTGCAGGTGAGATTTGCGTAAACATTGTGAATTCGCTCTCAGTGTGATTTCAACTGCCCGGAGAAGACAGTCGGCACGTCGGCTCAATTATACAAAAACTTTGTTTACATATTTAAATCACAAATTCATAATGAAACTCTTGCTGGTTGTGAACTTGCTGCAAATCATATTTCAATGCTACGCACAAGGTAAGTTGGGGCCAATGGGGAAGAACCCGATAATTGAATCAGAAAGCTATTTTAAATAAACAAAGCAACAACAACTACAACAATCATTCAACTGGTTATCAGCTTTGAACTCAACCCAGCGAAATCTATGAATAAACAATGAACATTAAAATTAATTAATGAAACGATTAGTTTTGAATGAACATTTCGCGTATACTTGACCTTTACAGAAATTGGTGGCAGTTGTACGACGCCTGGGGATCAGATTGGAATCTGCATTCCTCTCAAGGAATGTGATCATCTTCTTGAGCTAATCCAAAGGGCAACTCTCGACGCTTCCGATCGTACTTTCCTACAAAAAAGCTATTGCGGGAATCGCGATGGACAGGTTCAAGTAAGTACAACAAAATGAAGACTAACAACAAAGTTGTATTAATGCAAATATTCTAGATATGCTGTGCCAATAATCACAGGGTAAATAAAAGTCAACCTCTACCGCAATCCACACCACAGGCAATACAACAACAGCCAATCCAACCACAACCAATTCGACCACAACCAATCCAATCACAGCCATTCCAACCACAGCCAAGCCAACAGCAGCCAACCACAACCCGCTCCAATCTGTTGCCTCAAACTCCCCACTGTGGAGATAGCTTAACGAATCGAATTGTTGGCGGCGTGAATACCGTCAAAAGGGAGTTTCCTTGGATGGCACTCATCGAGTACACACGAAGTAAGTAAAATATCGTTCCCACCTATCACATGGAGTTATTTAAGATCATCTGTTTTATAGCTGACAATACCACAAGTCATCGTTGTGGTGGCTCTTTAATCAACGATCAATACGTCCTGACTGCCGCACATTGTGTAATTGGTATTCCGAAGTCCTTTCGGGTGTCCGGAGTGCGTTTGGGTGATTGGAATACTACTACGAATCCGGATTGCACCACAGAGCGAAATGGTAAACTTGATTGCAATGGCCCATATGTGGATGTGGCCGTCTCTAAAGTTATACCACATTCCCAATATCCCGGATTGGGAAATAATCAGTTGCACGATATTGCCCTGCTGCGATTGGCATCTCCGGTCAGCTTCACTGACTCCATTTCGCCGGTTTGCCTGCCCATATGGCCGCATCAACAGAATAACATATTCCTAGGGCGCAAAATGTTCGTCGCCGGCTGGGGTCGCACTTTAACCAACTCCACATCCAGTATTAAACAAAAGGCGGAAGTGGATCCTGTGCCTACCGCAGACTGCAACAGTCGCTTTATCACCCAAAACCGTGCAATTACCTCAACCCAGCTCTGTGCCGGCGGAGTGAATGGGATCGATTCGTGTCGCGGTGACTCTGGTGGCCCATTAGGTAAAACCTTGTCAAACATTACAACCCATAAAGCTGTATTACTAATGTATTATTTTTAAACAAGTGATGCTGGATATGTATGATAGTAATGTCAATTATTATCTCACCGGCGTTGTTTCTTATGGTCCCACACCATGCGGGCTTGATGGCTGGCCGGGAGTATACACTCTTGTTTCTGCATACATTGAATGGATAAAAGCAACGGTGCGAGCATAAAAATTCTTACTCAATTAAACCAACTGATTATTAAAGCACATATTTACACAAAACACATTAGTTGCTTACACTTTAATTTGAGCGCGAAAATATCTATCGATAGTTCAACAGCGACTACATTTTGCGTTTACAGGAGTATTATATCGCGTCACTTTAGTAAAATACTCGATAGTATACTGACTATCGAAAACCATAGATTATTATTATTGTAGTGAATTAACCGGGACACATTGGCCAAAATGCTGAAGAACATTTGTGCAACGCAGGTTAATTTGCTCAAAAACACATCCAGCCTGCAGCAACAAGTGCGGGTAAGAAGTATCAGCAATATGACTGAATGTCAAAGCAGCTAACAGTCATGTTTTCCACAGACTACGTTCGTCTTGAAGCGCAAATATGAACCACTGTTACACAAGACCAATGAGCAACCCAGGAAACTGCGTGCAAAGCATTTCATCTACGAACTGGTGGAGGACACGCTTGTCAAAAAGCGACCAAACATGGAAGTTGTGCTAAAAACCTTCGTCGAGGGCGTTGGCGACAAAGGCGATGTGGTCTCAATGAAACCAAATTTTGTATATAACAAACTGCTGCTACCCGGTCTGGCGACCTACAAAACTCCCGAATCCATTGCAAAGTATTCGAAAACAGAAGAAGAAAAGTCCGCAGTGCAGCACAGCTCCGCCTATGCACAACGTACAGTGAATATGCTGGAGTCAATTGTGCTGGCCGTGGTTATGAACAAGGATGAACCTTGGGTGCTCGAACCGTGGCACATAAAGGCATCGCTGCGCAAAGCTGGCTTCCACTGCAAGGAGGAATGCATTACAATACCCAAGGAGCGTATTGAAGGACCCGATTTGCGAAAGGAGAATAAGCAATTCTGTTGTACGATAACGATAAACAATTTGGAAAAGGCAACGCTTAAGTGTCGCATCCATCACTGGAGCACCGATCCCAGCGAGCGTTTGCCCTACGTTCTCGAACACTGGAAACTTCCATCGGAACCTTTGCTGAATGTGGGTTTGCCAGAAACAGTTCAAAAGAATGTCTAATGCAAATGTTATAGTTAATAAAACAAATCATTATGTTGTCTCTTATAAATCTGCTTTATTATATTTTGTTTTTTGTTTTTTTTTTGTGTTTGTAAATCAACGTTCAATAATAAGTGTATTTAAACATAAAAAAATGCGCAATTCTGCTGTGATATTGATCGAACACTTAAACATAGGGGTAAATGTGAATTTTTTTTTATATCGTTATGCTATATAGTTATGTACCTACATTGGATAGAAGGAAAAGTTATTAATTCACCGCTTTCAGCTCAACGTCAAATACGAGTGTCGAGTTTGGTGGAATTGTGGGTGGATGGCCACGTGCTCCGTATGCCATGTGGGCGGGGCAAGTAATGCGACGCTTGCCGCCAACCTTCATGCCAACAACGCCAACATCCCAGCCCTTTATGACTTCGCCGGCGCCCAAACCGAATTTGAAACCAGCACCTTTCTGCATGCTGTCAAAGGTCTTGTTGTTCGACTTGAGACGTCCAATGTAGTAGACAGAGACGCGTTTACCTTGTTTGGCCTCGGCTCCACTGCCTGCGACAACGTCCTGAACTTTAACACCACCAGTTATGGAGCGCTCAGCATTGGGGGATGACTGGGGCTTTGCATCTTTTCCCTTGGGTTGTTCCTTTTTTGCCTCTGGTGCGGCGGCAGCCTTCTTGTCCTTTTTCGACTTTTGCTGCTGCTGTTGTTGCTGCTGCTTGTTTGCTTCCTTTTTGGCCACACCATTTTGTTCCTTGGCTGGCTTCTTGTTTTCATTTAGTTTAGCTTTCTTTGCCTGAGGTGCTACATCTTCAGCCTCAGAGTCATCTTCCTCATCTTCATCGTCCTCACCGTCTTCATCATCTTCATCGTCATCTTCCTCCTCCTCTTCTTCACCAGATTCCGCCTCCTCAAGGAAAGAGGAGTATTCAGCAGCCAACTTGCTATCCTCATCGTCATCTTCCTCATCATCATCATCGCCCTCCTCAGAGTCCGATTCCTTTGCACCAGCAGCCGCCTTGCCGCCAGCCTTAGCTTGTTTTTGTAAGGCCTTAGCAACTGCCTCATAATCTTCGTCCTCATAGTCGTCATCGTCAGACTCACCTCCATCATGCATGTAGCCAATCAACGAAATTGTTGCATCGCCTACAAAAATTTCAGTTCAATAAATATACTTAAATAAATATAGCTCATAAACTAAACTTACCGCTTGTTTGGAACATAATCTTATCTCCGATGCAAAAGTTTAAATCTAACGGCACTTGGCGGCAATTTTTATTGTCCAGATGGGCCAAGACATACTTAGTTTGATCGGCCGTCAGGTACAGCTTGGCATTTGTGCCCTCATCGATGGTGGCGCCCGATATGTGGAAAGACTTCAAAATGGTTTGTGTGTATTTCCGGTTAGGTTTCATATTCAATCCTGTACAAAAAAACGCAAGCAACACATTTAAGAAAGTCAAATAAAAATTGTAAATGCGTTGGTCGCAAGCACGTGGTGGTGAAACCATGGGCGGCTGAATTGGCGCTTGCGGTGGGCAAGCTATGAGCATTAGATACACACATGTATGTACTTTGTAATAAAACAATGAAAACTTACCCCAGCACATCGACATTTTGAAGTTTTTAATTTATTTTGCAGAAACAAGTGAAGAAAAACGTGGACGACAGAAATAGTCTTCAATACTCGACTGACGCCGGCTACTTGTAGTGCTGGAAAAGATGTAATGGCATTCCGGCGCGAACGATAACCTAGGGATGCTGAAAGTATATCGATATTTCTTAAAAATATTTTTGCATGACGATATTTGCTGAGGACAATCAATTGATACTGTTAATGAGTATTCAATAAAAGATCAAATATAGACACAGATTCTTTAATAATAATCTGATTTTCGGCTTTTGTAATTAATACTCGTTGGATCTTATCAACAAAAAGACATTCACACAAACATACTGTGTTTGTGCAGCCCTGCATGCATGCGTCGGTGGCTGACTGGCAATATAGAAAACTGTGTTTGTGTATTTGTGACGAGAAAAACTTGTGTCTGAGAAACGGAGCTGTCAGCCCCGCCTTTGAGTGCAATTTTATCTGCACTTCCGTTATCGTAGTTTAGAGTGATGACAAATAAAGCAACATGACCGAGAAGATTACGCTAGCCGATGCTCTCTCCAATGTGGAAGTGCTCGACGAGATTCCGTTGCCCGATGAGCAGCCATGCATTGAGGCCCAGCCCTGCTCAATTATCTACAAGGCAAATTTTGATACCAACTTTGAGGATCGAAATGGATTCGTTACGGGCATTGCCAAATATATCGAGGAGGCGACTACACATGCAAATTTGGTAATTATATTCCAATAATGAAATCGTGCATAAATAATCAAACTTAGTTTATTATAACTTTTTTTTATCCTTTTAACCCATATCCAATTCCAATTAGAAAACGTAGTAATATGATACTTTATGTTTTCTTTAGAACGTTTTGCTGGATGAGGGTCAAAAGCATGCAGTTATGCTTTACACCTGGCGCTGTTGCTCGCGTGCCATACCGCAACCCAAATCCAATGAGCAGCCAAACCGTGTCGAGATCTATGAGAAAACAGTAGAAGTTCTGGCGCCGGAAGTCAACAAGTTACTGAACTTTATGTACTTTCAACGAAAGGCAATAGAAGCATTCTCGGGCGAAGTAAAACGATTGTGTCATGCAGAGAAACGCAAGGACTTCGTATCGGAGGCGTATCTGTTGACACTGGGAAAGTTTATCAACATGTTTGCTGTTCTTGACGAACTAAAGAACATGAAGTCGAGCGTAAAGAATGATTATTCGACATATCGACGAGCAGCCCAGTTTTTAAAGGTCATGTCTGATTCCCATACGCTTCAGGAGTCGCAGAATCTATCCATGTTCTTGGCCACACAGAACAAGATTCGTGACACCGTCAAGGATACGCTAGAGAAGATCGTTGGCTATGAGGATCTGCTTTCGGATGTAGTCAACATCTGTGTTCATATGTTCGAGACAAAGATGTATTTGACACCCGAGGAGAAGCATATGCTGGTCAAAGTCATGGGCTTTGGCCTGTTTCTCATGGACAGCGATGGCTGCAATATTAATAAACTAGACCAGAAGAAGAAGATACGTCTGGACCGCATTGATCGCATTTTCAAGAATCTAGAGGTGGTGCCGCTCTTTGGCGACATGCAAATTGCACCGTTCAACTATATAAAACGCAGCAAGCACTTTGATTCCAGCAAGTGGCCGTTGTCCAGCTCCAATGCCATCAGTCCACAGGCCGATCTGATGGTGCATCTGCCGCAGATACGCGAGGATCATGTCAAGTACATATCCGAATTGGCACGCTATACTAATGAGGTGACCACCACTGTCAAGGAGAACCCATCGGATGCAGAGAATCGCATTACAGCAGATCTGGCATTGCGCGGCCTACAGCTACTGTCCGAGTGGACCAGTGTGGTCACAGAACTGTACTCATGGAAGCTTCTGCATCCCACTGACCATCATCAGAACAAAGATTGCCCCGTCGAAGCGGAGGAGTATGAGCGTGCTACACGCTACAATTACACTTCGGAGGAGAAGTTTGCCTTGATCGAGGTGATTGCCATGATCAAGGGTCTTCAAGTGCTTATGGCGCGTATTGAAACCGTGTTGTGTGAAGCTATCCGACGCAATATATACTCGGAGCTGCAGGACTTTGTGCAGCTCACGCTTCGCGAACCGCTCCGCAAGGCATTTAAGAACAAGAAGGACCTAATTCGGAGCATTATTATGTCTGTGCGGGAAACATCCGCCGATTGGCAGAAGGGCTATGAACCCACAGATGATCCAGTCTCGAAGGGCAAGAAGGATCCCGATGGCGGTTTTCGCATTCATGTACCCCGCCTAAACGTTGGCCCCTCCTCCACACAGCTGTACATGGTGCGCACCATGCTGGAGTCTTTGATTGCCGACAAGAGCGGCGGTAAACGTACTCTTCGCAAGGATATCGATGGCAACTGTCTTATGCAGATTGATACGTTCCACAAGACCTCGTTCTACTGGAGCTACTTGCTCAACTTGAGCGACACCTTGCAAAAGTGCTGCGATCTTTCACAGCTATGGTATCGCGAGTTCTATCTGGAGATGACCATGGGACGGAAGGTGAACAAATGCCTGGTGCGCCACACACACAACGAGGAGTGCAAGGACTTGATTACCATGGAGAAACGCATACAGTTTCCCATTGAAATGTCAATGCCCTGGATACTCACAGATCACATTCTTCAAACTAAGGAACCATCCATGATGGAGTATGTCTTTTATTTTCTTACAACATTTCTAGCAGTTTTTAATTGCTCTTGTTTTCTTCCAGGTTTGTTTTGTATCCCTTGGACCTGTACAACGATTCAGCACATTATGCTCTCACTGTCTTCCGTAAGCAATTTCTCTACGACGAAGTCGAGGCCGAAGTTAATCTCTGCTTCGATCAGTTTGTCTATAAGCTTAGTGAGCAGATCTTTGCCCACTACAAGCAATTGGCTGGCAGGTGAGTTGAAACTCTATGCAAACCTAACATAAACTACAGCTGTTTTATTTTTGTGGATAGCATTTTCTTGGATAAACGTTTTAGGCTTGAATGTGAGGTTCTGGGCTTCAATTTTCAATCATATCCACGCAATAATCGCTATGAGACGTTACTAAAACAACGACACGTTCAGTTATTGGGTTAGTAAATATTTTTTATTTTGATTACAACATTTTAATCATTTTGTATTCTACTTTTAAGGCCGTTCCATTGATCTGAACAAACTGATTACACAACGCATCAATGCAAATATGCATAAGAGCATCGAATTGGCTATCAGTCGCTTTGAGGGCAACGACATAACAGGCATTGTGGTAAGCTCGAATAGAGACCACAATAATTCAACCGCAAGTTATAAGTTGCATTTTCTATCTTGAAGGAACTTGAGGGTCTTTTGGAGGCTAATCGGATTTGCCACAAAATGCTAACAAAGTATTTGGCTTTGGATAACTTTGATGGTATGGTTAAGGAGGCTAATCATAATGTGCTGGCACCCTATGGTCGCATTACATTGCACGTCTTTGTGGAATTGAACTATGATTTTCTTGTTAATTACTGCTACAATGCTGCTACAAATCGGTAAGCTAATCAACATTTTGCTGGTTTGGTCAATTAAAAATTTTATGTCTCCCTGCAGCTTTATACGCACCAAGGTCAATTTATCGTCAACACAGCCCATACAGCGGGAGAAGCCACCACAAATGTCCCACTACTATCTGTGGGGTTCAAAGCAGCTTAATGCCGCCTACACCACTCAGTATGGCCAGTATACTGGTTTTGTAGGCGCACCACATTTCCATGCCATGTGTCGTCTGTTGGGCTACCAGGGCATTGCTGTTGTTATGGACATAATACTCAAGGACATTGTAAAGCCACTGATACAAGGATCACTGTTGCAGTTCACCAAAACTCTTATGATTGCCATGCCCAAATCTTGCAAACTTCCACGCTGCGAGTACGGTTCACCCGGCGTGCTCAGCTACTATCAGGCGCATCTCACGGACATTGTGCAATATCCGGACACAAAGACGGAACTATTTCAATCGTTCAGAGAGTTTGGTAACTGCATTATCTTTTGCCTGTTGATCGAGCAGGCCCTGTCACAGGAGGAAGTCTGTGATCTGTTGCATGCAGCGCTCTTCCAAAACATCTTTCCCCGACCATTTTGCAAAGGTACGTCTTGAGTGATTATCAGGAAATGATTTTAAAATGTTTCTGATTGCAGAAAATGAAAAACCGGAAGCCAAACAAAAACGTCTTGAGGCGCAGTTTGCCAACTTACAAATTGTTTCCAATGTGGAAAAGATTGGCACTGCTAAAGTAAGCAACTAATAATATTCTTTATTTTACACGATAATGATATAATTTTCCTATCCAAAGCAAGCAATGATAGCACGTGAGGGCGATCTGTTGACACGCGAACGTCTTTGCTGTGGCTTAAGCATCTTTGAGGTCATCTTAAATCGCGTCAAAAGCTATTTGGATGACCCAGTGTGGTGTGGTCCACCACCAGCCAATGGCATAATTCATGTGGACGAATGCTCCGAGTTTCATCGTTTGTGGTCAGCCTTGCAATTTGTGTACTGTATTCCCGTGCGTGGCACAGAGTACACAATCGAGGAACTGTTTGGCGAGGGTCTCAATTGGGCCGGTTGCGTTATGATTGTGCTGCTCGGACAGCAGCGTCGCTTTGAAGCTCTCGACTTTTGTTATCATATATTGCGAGTGCAGCGCGTCGATGGCAAGGATGAGGATGTCAAGGGCATTGTAAGTAGTTATGGCAGGAATTTTATGAAGAATTATTTTTAAACGCGTCTTGTTTTACAGCAACTAAAGCGCATGGTGGACCGCATAAGACGCTTTCAAGTATTAAATTCACAAATTTTCTCAATACTTAACAAATATTTAAAGGGCGGCGATGGTGAGGGCTCAAATGTGGAGCATGTTCGTTGTTTTCCGCCGCCACAACATCCATCGGTTATATCCTCGTCCTCACACTACCAGGATCCACAAAAGCTGCGGCAAAGCATGAACAATTAAAAGTTTCATGTTGCATTTAAGCTATGCGTAATATTTAACCAGAATTACAAACTATTCACACAAATATGCGGGCATTTACGACATGATTTCGAAAGAGCGTTTGCAGCCAGCCTGAAAAATACATTCGCTTTTATAACATTTGTTTAATATTTTTTTGTGGTATATATATTTATATCCTTTACACTATGTAGTTTATTCTATTATGCAATTACATACATACATATATATTGCTATATATCCATTTATAGATTTAACGCTAAATTCCACATTACAATCGATTGCATTATATCTCTCTATATATAAACTATTTCAAGTATTGTATGTGCAGTTGAGTTGATTACCATAATACAAATCCAAACTATAAATTTTGCTTAATAATGCGAGAATCAAATTAGCCAAAGAATTGACACGATGGGCAAAAAAATAAAACAAAATCGAAAAGTATTAATAATAAGAAAAGGTCAGCCAATTAACAATTACCCAGCGGGAATATTTAAAGAAAAAAATATAAACTATATGCATATGAAACTGAATTGACAATACATACGCCATTATATATACGTATGTAAGCACACACACACATACACATAAACACAAAAACAAAACTTAATACAATGAACTTTATCGAATAAAATTTTCATACGTATTTCTAACAAACCCCTAAAAATACATCAAATCGATTTCTTTCTAGCATCAGGAACAAGATTGTATAATTTTTTGCTAATTAATATGTAAAAGTGTTTTGTTTTTTATTCACTGTAAATAATTGTGGAATGCCTGAGTAATACATGAAACATTGTTTATATATCAGAAGTCCTTTGAAATTCCATTTTTGGCTGGACAACTGACCGGATGGGTATGAAAGACCTTAAAGTTATCCGCATAGTTTCGTGGCAATTTAAACTTGGCACTATCGGCACCCAAATAACATGCGCCATAAGCACTGCTCTTGATAATCCGCACCAGCTTGAGATTGTAATCGATGCTAACTTTCGAGATCTCCTTGGTAAAAGCCTCTTGCAGCAGATTCCAACTGCTCCACACTGAACCCACACAGACGACGTTCAAGTCACCAGACTTGACTAAATCCTTGTGTACCTTGGGCAGCAATGCTTTAATCATACGCGCCAAATGAACACCAGCCTCTTGAAAGAGTGACAAAGCCAGCTTGTCACCGTTTTCGGCTAACAATACAAGTCTCTCGCATAGATTAGCAAAGAAGGGTTTGTCAAACTTGGCATAGCAATGTGGCAGCAGATCGTACCGTGTCTCTATGCTAAAGTGTTCCCGGATAAGAGCCCAGGTCTCGTCAATGGGTAGCGGTGACTTCAAAAAGTTGTCCATGTCATCGAATACCACCTTGATGGCGCGATAAGAGATATACCAAGCTGTGGGATTATAAATAAAAATTGATTATTCATGGGAATGCCAGTGAAAAACAATTGATAGATTAGTTCAACACATCAAATGCTATCAGAAAATCCTAATCACAAATCCCAGGGTCATTGCATAGAATTCATGAATTTCAATATGCTGATAAAGGCTTGATGGCAATTTAATATTAAATGGGAACATACCGGCTCCCTCGTCCCCGAGAAAATTGCCCCAGCCACCGCAATTGGCCGTTGTTCCGTCCGGATTACGCAGCAGACAATTAGAACCAGTGCCTGATATTAACACCATGCCACCAATGGATGAGGCGGTATACATGCTGCCCATTGTATCGCTGGATACGGCATAGCTTTCAGCTAGATTGGGAAATGTGGTCCGCAACTCATGCTCTAAATCTCGATTTGTAGCCTCCTGTTTGGGAATTAGATCAACAGAGAGTTCATTATGTGCTTGGCAAGTTAGTGGAATCTTCTTACCTGCTCACAGCCACTTAAACTAAGACCCAAGCTTGCTAATTGAATATCCTTTGATATGTTCGCCTTCTCCTTACAATGTTCGACCATATCAGCAATGCGACGCGCACATTCTGGAATACCAATGCCCCAATGATTTGTGCCTAGTCCTCTTGTTGTACCCACAGATTCGCCGCTCTCATCACAGATGACCAATCGGGAGTGCGTTGCCCCACTGCACAATATGAAAAAATGTAAAATACTCTGTAAATAGTTCTGGCATCTCTATGGGCACTTAATTTAATATGCATCCGGTTTGCAGTAAATGTTAAACTAAGGGCAATGTACCTATTGACACATATATATGTATATTCATTTGCATATGTTAGCTCTAGCAATAGTAATTTAATTAAATGAACAGAACGTTGACGTTTATTAAATTAACTTTAAGATAGGTACAATGAATGGACCCGGTCGTCTTAGTAATTTACGGCTATTTTTGTCAGCAGGTTTATTTATATAGCTTAATTTATTTGACCCACAATCATTTACAATAGCTTTTGGGTTTGACTAGCATATTTTATGCTTTGTATGAAAACGCTTTTGAATCAGATTTGTACAAATTAAACTAATTTGTCTCTGTGGTATATTTTAACTGTAAATTTGTTGTATTTGCTCCAGCAAACAGCCTTGCCAACACAGTTGCAGCTTATGTGAGCGAGTGAATGATCCTTGTCAACATTTTTTGAATTGTTTTTTAAATTTTCTCCATGCATTTTCTAAAATTCTGTCTTATACTGTTAATATTCTTTTGGCAGCTCCCATTGTGTATATGCTTGTACACTTTCAATTGCCGTAATTGTACTTGTTAGTGGATAGCTTGTTAAACTGCAAACCAATGCTGCACAATTGAGATAAATGCCTGTGAATTGTGCAATGCGAAAAGGAAGATAATTGGCCATTGTTATCTACAGTGGGGATTATTGGCTAAACGTGCTCCAATAAATATAAATATAAACTTGCTTTCGCTATTTGGACGATAAGATATTTAGCGCTTAGAAAAATTCAAATATTAACTAATGTGACGTCACCACAGTCAGCCAACAGCTGGCAGCACTGTGCATGAGTTATTTTGGAGTTGCCATATCGCTGCACACAACCGGGTCATATTGCACAATAAACTTTTTTAATTGTTAATTGTCGTTCAAAAGTGCGTGTTAAATAGTGGGCGCAGTGATCAAATGCTTCGCAAGCTAATTGAAACAATTGAAGATCAATTTAATTGAAATGAAGCTGTTGACAAATGTACGCAAGTTGCTGCTGCTTCCGCTTAGTCCAAAGCAGCGGCTAATAACAACAGCAACAACAACAAAATCAACACAGCCCCGTGATCAAGTAACGCCAGCTGAACCGGCTTTGTCCAGTGCGGAACTAGATGAGCTGGAGCGTAACTGTGAGATGCGCCACCACAAAAACAATGTGCCGATCATAAGGAAACTGGTTAAAGCTTTGCAAAACAAGGATAAGTTGCAGGAGCAGATACGCCAACAACTTGAGGAGCAGCTACAACAGCTACCCAATGCCACACATCCTCGTCTGCTCGGCTATGAAAATCAGCCGATGGAGCTGGCCAACTACAAACATAGATTGCTGCCAGATAAGGGTGTTGCCAAGGAATTTTCGGAGCTGGCGCGTGCCTTAAATCTCCATCGCATGGATCATTTGGGTAACTATACAGGACACAAAAGCTACTACCTTACAGGACAACTGGCCATGCTGGAACAAGCCATTATACAGTATGCACTGCAATCAGTAACCAGGCAGGGCTTTAATCTAATCTCTGTGCCGGATATATTGCCTAAGGAGATCATTGAAAGCTGTGGCATGCGCACAGAAGGGGAACGTACTCAGGTCTACAAGCTGGATACGGATGAGTGTCTGTCGGGTACTTCGGAAATGGCACTCGCTGGCTTTTTTGCCAACCGGCAGCTGGCCGAGCACGAGCTTCCACTTAAGGTCGCCGCCGTCAGTCGTTGCTATCGGGCGGAGACATCTGGATTGCATGAAGAGAAGGGCATTTTTCGCGTGCATCAGTTTACCAAGGTCGAAATGTTTGCCATTGCCACACCAGAGCAATCCGAGGAGATCCTCGAGCAATTTAAAAACACAGAGATTACTCTCTTCAAGGAATTGGGCATCAATTTCCGGCTGCTCGACATGCCACCCTGTGAGCTGGGTGCACCAGCATATCAAAAATACGACATTGAAGCCTGGATGCCGGGACGGCAAATGTGGGGTGAAATCTCTAGCTGTAGTAACTGCACGGATTACCAAGCCAAGCGCCTCCACATAAAATATAAACGTGCCAGTGATGGCAATCTGGCTTATGCCCACACCATAAATGGCACAGCTACTGCGATACCCCGCCTGCTTATCGCATTGATTGAATCATATCAGGGTGAAGGCAATGGAGACTCCATACAGATACCAGATGTTCTGGTGCCCTTTATGAATGGACAGCGAACGATTACAAAAAACAAAAAGATTCCCGAGACAAAGTTGGTAAAGTCTATCAAAGCACCTTAATGTATGTTAATAGTTAGGATTAGAGAGCAATAAATAAAAAAATAAAACAGTAAAAATAAGATAAGAAACTTATTGTTACTCTTGTTAATAGTTGGTACAATGCAACAACAATACTTTTTATAGTATATAAAATATTGATATATTTTTATCTGTTGGGGGCTTGTTTATGTTGATCCCATAGATAGTTGATTGTCGTATGCATAATAATGACAATAATCTGTCACATTGTTTAATCAATTGCGCACTTGATTTACAATATATTAACAATAGATTATTAATAGATTCTAGGTTTATGTATCAAGAACAACTAGTCGACCTTACTTACCCTTCAATGCCGCCAAAATATCTCATTTTAAATGCTTAACTTTCTGATGCAGCTTTATTCCGAGTGTCTTTGTGTCTGTGTTTCAAGTTGACGGGGAATTCGCATAAAAATATAATGCTGCAAAGATTTCAAAGATAAAATCACTAAATAAAACAGACAACAATTATTTTTCCAACAGGTTGTTAGCCGCAAATACCTGTTAACGCACACCCCCTAATTGCCCAGAACTTTAAAGTAATCTTATCAAGTTTTATGAACCTCATGAATTAATTTGCTGATCTCAACAAAAAACCGAAAGTGAAGTGTTGCATGTGTTAAAAGAATGGCAAATTCGAACTGTAAACAAATAGCAGGTAAGCCATACACATACAGTCACATAAATATTGCAACACAAGCACAAAGCAGGTGAACGGGTGAGAGTGACAGCAACAGCAATAACAACAGCAAAAATAACAATAATCACAAAAATAAAACAAAACTATTTATGCCAGTTTAAAACAAGTTTGTAACACAAATTCCAATCATTTGGTAAACGTAAACGTCTGTTTTTCAGTCATAATTAAGTGTTTAAAGTTTATGATTTAACACAACAACAAAAATTGCACACTATCACTGCCTTTCTCCCTTTCTCCCACACACGTCACCACAAATGTAGCCGTTAAGATTTTACTATTTTAATACACACACATATTCACACCCACAACGCCCACTCAGTTACACAAATTTTAACTGTGTTAGTGAAAAAAGCGTCAGTCTCACCCGGAACACTCGAAATATTCATATGTGCAATTGTTAGTCATTTGATTCTTACCCGCCGACGAAGCTACTGATATGATATACGTCCAACCACTTTGAAGCCCAGTCACAATATATTTGTTTTGGGACGCCTGCATTGTTATTTAAAGATTCGGCGTTTGCCGAGTGGCCAGATGTTGCAATATCTGCCAGTGTTGAAAAATATATAACTAAACAGTTTCTCAAAAGTCGATTTGTTAGTTTTGCTATCGAACGACATTCAAAACAAGTTGCATTTGGAATTTCGATTGCTTTATTTCTCGTCATATAAAAAAAACATTTTACTTTTTGTTCTTATCCTTATCTTTATCCTTGATTGTGTACTTGTCATAGGACTTAGTGGGGTCATATGGCTCCCATCGGCTAGCAGGGAATATATGTTTGTTGCGTTCATACCAGGAACGGAGCAGAACTTTGCCCGCATGTGATTCCTCTTTTTCAACGGATGCATCGCTAATCATCCTAACATCATCATGCACATCGAACTGGAACAATGGTCCAGACTTGCCACGTGCCTTGGTCACAATAAAGTCGTAGAAGGAATAGTGATGTGGGAGTATCAAATCCTCTTTGACATACATTAACTGATCGGCCATGACGGTCTTCAGTTCGATGAATTCCTTGCGAAGCAGTTCCAAGCATTTTTGGAGAAACTGGTAGATGGAATTGCCCTTCTTCATAAGAACATTTCGCCTGTGCCCAGAGCCATCCCAGTAACTGAACGTGATTGAGATGTCCTCGTCTTTGAGCTCTGCCTGTTGCATTACCCACTCCTGACGTAGTTGTTCACGCAGACGATTCTCTTGCTCCTCACGCTCACGATCCGGTAGAAAGGATGTGTCCACGTCGGGATTTTTGCATATTTTCTTCTTCTTAAGGGGCACCTCTTCAGTTCGCAGTTCGGTCCACTTAACTGGCTGAGGCTTTTGAAACTTAACTTCCTCCTCCTTGTCGTTATCGGAGTCTTTAGCATCCTCCTCTTCATCTTCATCTAAATTGAATGATAATGCCTGAATCTGCCGCTTTTGCTTGTTCTTTTCTGCCTGGATGGCTTCCAAGGCACGCTGTTTCTCTCGGTCCTTCTCGTCTTTCTTTTGTGCCAGTTTCTTTTCTCGCTCTCGCACTATATCCTCCTGCTTGGCTTTCATCTCATCCAGCGTAACCAGACCAATGGTCGATGATTTGAGCTGTTGTTCCACGGCATCGTAATGCGTGGCAAACTTATTCTCGATTTTGTCCAGCTTCAACTCCTCCTCAATTTTCTTCTTACGAAACTCGATCTCCTGCTGTTGGATTTCGCGCTTTTTCATCAATTGCGCAGCGCGTCCAGCCTCGCTGGCAGCACCCTTATAGTGTGCCATATTTGTGCAGTTTTAATCAAAGGAAATTAGGTTTTCCTATAACTTTTCAATCAAGATTAAGTTGTATGAAATGCAATTAACAAATTTGTATTTTTCTTTTCTTCTTCTTGTACCAAAACAGATGTTTCATGATGTTTGAACTAGTTCACATGAACAGAAATGTTATTATTGGCTGACATAGCAATCAGCAATTGTAGCACTGCATTTTTCGCGCACTTCGTACAAATTTAAACGTTAGCAAGCTTTAACGTCCTTTTAAAGTCCTTTGACAAGCTTTCATGGGATGTCCAACATTAATACACTTGCTAGATGCCGTTAAATGTTTCAGTTATAGCGGAACTTTCGAACCTATTGGACGCGCACGGCAAACAAAGCAAACAATCATACAAAAGTGATGAGAATATTTTTGAAATCAAATGTCATTTGAATTTCAATCAAGTTGCAAGCGAAATGTGAAGTTAAATAGGCCACGAATTAAGAAATTGTATACATTATTCAATTATGTTAGTGTTCATGCTGTCTGTCTGATTGAAGTAATATGAGTGTGTGTGTGTTTGTGAGTGTGTGAGGACATGCATATATGTGATTGTGTGTTGTTGTTGTTGTATTAATGCAGAAGTGTTCAATGATGGGCAAGGACAATACGGACAAAGAATATTTGCCAGAAGTAGGTGGCAGCGGTTGTCCACGAACGGAAACGGAAGTTGCCCAAATTGGAATGGCATTTAAGATGAGCGCAAAAACCATTTGAGAAACCAAAAAAAAGAAACGTAAAAAAATAAGTGATTTCGAATGGCTGTAAACACATTTCTTTGCTTTTAAAAGACACACTTAGAACAGATTTTTAGCATTGACTTTCTAGAATGGATCGCTGTTGTGTTTTCTTTTTTGTTTTGCCCACAATCACACCTCCTCCCGCCTCCCGTCTCCCACACCACATTTAATATTCTCTGTTCTTGACTACTGACTTTATTCATGAGACTGAGTCATAAATTCTCTCGCTCGACACTCGACGTTTGGCTAATGGATGGCAACAGAGAAGGTGTTTGGAAGTGGCGGTGGGGGGCATGGCATTGGAGTAGTTGCCGCCAAGACAAGTGCCAATAAAGTCATTAACTGTTGCAACACATTAAATTCATGGCCCGGACTCAACTCAGCCAGCAAATATTGTCATAAAACTGCGAGCCCCAAACCCATCCAACAAATCTTTAAGTCATGCTTGCTTTCCATCAAGTCACGATCCTATCCCAGTGGCGTGTCTTGTTGCTAATTACTGCGGTGGGCGGAGTAATGTGTGTGTGTGCAGAAAAAGGAAACTATTAAAGTAACATTCAGCCTCAATCGTCGTGTGAAGTAATTAATAGCGACAATAGCTTTATCGACCATTAATTAATTTATCGCTCATTATATACACAGACAAAATTAATTCTCACGGGAGAAAATGGTTGAACCGTTCACTGAAACCTTTTGGTAATTGGTTTTAATACATGAACGCATGTAAAACTTTCAGCATCCACTCCAAAACAAAGAAAAACTAAATTAAACAAACTTAAGTTCCAAGGTTCTGGGTCAACTTAAGTTCCGAGTTTTTAGTTTGAGCTGCTGTCAGATGCACTTCACCTTAGCGTTGCGCTGGAGCGGTTTACAATGTTTGATGTTAGCTTTCTTTGGGGGCCGGAATAGATTATGCGTTATTCAACTTTTATTGTCAACATACTACAACAAGAACTCCTGCTGCTTTTTGCTTACACATACATTCATGCATACATAGTTTCCAATTGATGTGTAAAAAGTTTGCGTATGACTATGACACAGGGTTTTCCAAGTGCCTCATAAAATGTTCAATTTGAAGTTCAAGTTGAAAGGAAAGTTTTTCGCTCCATTTTCCGCTCCGCCTGCCAATCGATAAATCAACCATATTATTTGGGTTGTTGTTGTTATTGTTGTTGGTTACTAGGTTAAGGGGTACGAAGTACTGTAATTAACGGGAGAACACCCATTATGAGTGCTACTTCGATAACGAAAAATTTCTGGCCTCATTTGTTAAATGAAGCTTGAAGCGTCAAGTCATTAACTGCAGTCAGATTAAAAACGAAAAAAGAACATTGATTTTTAATTAAAACACAATTTCACATAGCTACCGAATAGTAATTAAAATTCATATATATACAATGGTCTATCGCTATCACCATTTCTTGCTCTCACTTTTACTCTGTCTCGCTTTCTCTTCATTTGGTTCAATAAATCATTTTCAGAATATTCTTCTTTTTTTTTTTTGTCTTCTGTGGTACGCAATCAAATTAAATTAAATTCATAACAAAATTTATTATATTATGAAGAAATGCAAAGTTTAGTGATTTATTCTCATTCTTTTGAAATGTTTCTGGAAGTGATTTTATTTGAAATCATAAAATATATTTTAGCTATTATCTTAAGTCCCCACAGATTATATTCCTTCGAGTTTCTCTGTTGTTTTGTACTGTTATATATTGATTTTGATTTAATGTCCAATATTAAATTTTAGACGTAATCAATTATTCATAATTATTATTAATAATAAATAATAAAAAGTGAAGTTTAATAAAAAGTGACTGCAATTAAATTAATTAAAATTGTTTTCTATTACAGTCAAACCGCATAAAAATGAAAGCTTTGAACTAAAAATAGATATATATATATATTTATTAATAATTAATATTAATATTTTTATGTTCAAAATATTTCTTAAACTATGTTTTTTTGGCTGTATTATTTGATTTTTAATTGATGAGTTTTCTTAACAGCTGCAAGAAATCAATATAACACGAATTTTTCTTATATTAGTTTTGATAAAAACGTGAAGACATTCAAATTTCGTGATCAATTTATATACAATTAAGTTTTTCATATTTTGGCTTAAACTATTAAAAAAAATATAGAGTAAGAAAGCTCTCTTTTGCCTGCCGAATATAACTACACTAGAAACAAAGCCTTATTGTTTTGTTTTCAAAGTACGGCCGCTATACTCTATAGTAGTCCGATCTGGCTTATTTTGACTGCAACAATAGGAAGAGCTTGACCAAAATTTAAGCTTGATACCTGTGGTACTAGTATGTACTATATTTTATGTGGTTGAATATTCATCCTTCTGTGCGTTTCACATGTCATGATAAAATTACTATAAAATTTAAAGCTTTAGCAAAGTGTCATTAAGCCTTCAGTAATGAGGTCTTTTAGTGAAATTTACTATTTTATAGAAAATATTTTCTGATATTTCCGTATTTATCGGAGCATTTTTGCATTTCGTTCAAAGTGCTGAAATTTTGCACTTTCCATTAATTGCCCAACGAGTTGTGTCTTCTGTTAAGCTCGTTCTGTTTAAAAGGATTTTTTTTTATCATATCCCTTAAAACATCTCTTTCGTATTTTTTTTCTTTCCCATCGAACAGCTTAAAAGGCACGTCACGAATATTTAATTTTAGTGGGACAGCTTGTATTGTGTAAGTGTGTTTGTTGGTGTTCTTGAATGAATGGACGGTATCAGTAAATTTCGAGAGTATCTCAAGCGCCTAATTAAAAAACAATATAAAGCCTGCGGCGAAATCCATTGATTAAGTGCCTGCTTCTTTCCTTTTTTATGAGTAATGCGATTAAATCGCCAGTCCAACGCCTTCTTTTTCGGCGGAGGGGGGTGTGGATAAGGATTACATTGGACTTGTCGAAGGTCCTGTCAAAAGCTGTCAAACAGTTTCCTTCGCTGTGCTACCCACAAAAACCAAAAACGCAATAAAAAAAAAACTTGCTACTGTCGTAAAATGTCTGTGATTTTTTTGTGGTACTTTTGCTTTATCTTTACCCATTTTTGTCTTGTCCTGATTTGTGGGATTGCCTCCTTTACTCATTTCTTTTTGTTTTGTTTATTTTGTGTGCAGTGTCGAAAAAAAGTTTTTTGCATTTTGTCAGGCAAAAAACAACAAAAACCGACAGACAAAAAAAAACTTGACACAATTTAAACTTTTTTATAAACAACATAAAAATAAACATTAAAAAAATGTGAGCTATTTACTTTAGCAGCTATTTACTTTCACTCGTTTGTTGATTTTGCGGGTTCGCACTTTGCAAAACGAGTGCCTTTTTGAATACCCTTTCAGAAGGTATAGAGCTTCTTAAGTGTGCATAAAGAAGACCTTGAATTCTTTAGGGTATATACTATACTATAAGTTGTTGATAAGAAACTTTAAGTCGTTCTTAAATTTTATAAAAAGTACAGAGGTAATCATGGGTTTAAGGGAATTTTCTTTCTTTTCGTATTTACTTTCTTTCCTTAAACAAACTCTTCAACAAGATATAAAGTTATGTTCCAATCTGACTTAATAATATTATAATATTAATAATAATAATAATCTTATTTCCCAGTAAATGGACTTGACATTTCTAAAAGTGTATACAAATTCTAACCCACAAATAATAGCTTTTCATTTCAAACATTTTTTTTTTCTGCACTTTGTTCTGCCACACTTTATTATGGACAGCAAAAGGTTGCCGGAGCTGTGCAAATTGTCAATAGCTGCGGAAAAAGGCAGAACACCAAGAAACAAAACAACAAAACCAAAACCCTTTTCACATTCACATTCGTTGCCTGGCACATTTCAATTTCGCACAAATTGCTCACATTTGAAACAATTTGCCGCCGGCAAACAACACAAAAGACATACACACAAACACAACTCAAATACACACCTTCACACAAACATAAACCCTCACACACACACTCACACATATATAAATGGTATAGCATTTACACCCGGTTGCATTTTTGCAGCACAAGATTTATGCAAAATTTTCATAAAGCTGACAACATGACGTATGATTAATTTGTTAGCTGCCACTGCGTTGAAAGTAGATCCAGCTTTTTGTTGCCCCCATTGTTGCTGTTGTTGTTGTTGTGGCTGTTGCTGCTGCTGCTGCTGCTGTTAAGCATTTAATTAAATTGGGAAAGTTAGAGAAAACTGAAAACGTCGTCACTTTTGTGTTGTGTGAGTAACAGCGTTTTATTTTTGGGGTCGCCTTGCCACGCCCACTTAGCTTATTTTTAGTCACACTCACAGTGCCTGTCTCCCTCTCTCTCTCTCTCCGTCTCTGTCGTTTTCGCACCCTTAGCTAGCAAAAAAAAAAAAAGCATTTAAAGTGCAACTAAAAATATTCTGTGCCAGAAACTGTCTTTGAAAATATGTCAGACTCGCTCAAAATGCCGCAGACGCACTACGGCAACTACAAAAATAACAACAAAAAACAACAACGATGTGAAAAGCATACATATCGAGCAAGACGATGGCTTCTTGTATGTGAGAATGTGCTAAGGCTGCTGCTGCCTTTGTTGCCAGGCTACTGGCGCTGTGAATGCTCATATGTGTACGTAATATTACGTATACGACATGCACTCAATAAATTTGTGCATTTCATGACAATACAGCGGACAACGTTGATAACAACAACAACAACAACATTAATGACACCAACGCAAATTCATTTTGTCATCCATGTTGTGTGTATTATGTTGTAAACTGTGTAGTGTTGTAAAATGCTTAAACATATCCTTGCATATTTATTTTATTATCACATTTCACAATGGCCAAGCCAGAAATAAATTGCATTTGCCATATCTGTCTGGCACTTTATGCATATCTCTGAAAGTCTTTAAGATGGTCTGCACTAAGGTTTTCCTAAACTGTGAAGAGAAAAGTACGTTTGTGTGTACTAGAAACACAATTTGTAAGCTAATATTGTTTACCGAACTAAAAGTTAACAACTCGATTCACTTGATTTAATTTAACTCGAATTCAGTTGCCATTGAGTTGAATTTGACAATTTTCTTATGTATTCAAGTGTCGCAAGTGTTATATAAACCAAAAATACAGATTATTGTTTATGCTCAATATTTAATTATTTACATTTCAACTGATGCACTTTAAAAGAGCTTGCTGATGGAGAAATCAAAGAGTCGCAGCTGTTGCTTCTAATTAATACTCAGCGTGGCCTCATTAAAACCGATGAATATATTAAATAAAAATTCAATGAAGAGGCGCGTTGTCTGTTAGCTGTCTTAAAATATGACATAACCAGGCATAACCTATAAATAACTTTTCTTTCTACCTAAACAGACTTTTACTACGCAAATATACATATATTGAAACAAAGTGAAACTTCTCTAACTGACTTTATGAATACTTATAAACAAACTTCTGTGACTTAAGACATCAACTTGCTTCATGGACAAGTAAAAAAACTTAATAAAGAAGTTAAATTCCTTAATATAAACAAATTTATATGTATTTAGTTCAAATAGTTTCTCTAAGCCAAATTTGTTATAACTTATAACTAACTAGAAAGTTTCCCCTATTTCATATGTAGCTGCAAAATTAAATTTTAAACAATGTATACTGGTCAAAACTTAAGCACCTGCCCCCAACCCCTAGGTAATTTTTTTGTACCATATTTTTGTATAGGAGAACAGACAGCTTTTATTGACATTGCAAGAGTACATTGTTTGCTTGCTTTGTTTTTTATTTATATATTTTTGTCAATAGCTTTTATTTTGTGTTTCCACATGGGAACGCTTAAGTGCATTTTGCCGTTCTATAAGCTGGCAAAATCTACTTAAATTATGAGTTTTTATGTACCATTTGGCAGTTTACCAATTTGTATATATGACATTCGAATTAATGTGGCATTTTATTGACCCAATTTACATACCAAACATTGATTTTGATTTATTTTAATTGCATGTTTGTGTATGAAACTTTCGGTTAATTACTATACACAATAAATAGAGAGAGAAAAAGTGAAAGAGTGAGAGAGAGAGAGAGAGAGAGAGAATAAAATAGAGTCTCGATTATTAATGTTAGTTACTTTAGGTCTGGAGTGAAACTCAATCAAGTCCTTGCATGGACAAAACAAGTTGTATAAGTTCTTAAGCTTAAGCGAACAGATTGCTGGTTGCTTACTTGGCTCAGTATTGAAATGCTGTTCAGTGAAGCACAGCCAGTCAATTAGTATAATATCCTTTGGGCTTATCGTAGTGTTGTTAGAGCATTGTCTGCTTCTGCTTCTGTTTCTGATTCAGTTCAGTTACATTTTTTCATTTACGCTTGATTGATGCATTCTAGTCAGTTCAAGCAGCTGGTAAAACAGAACTCAAACTCCAACCAAAATAAACCAATCTACAAAACGCACACACACACACACACACACACCTTTGATTTCTTTTTATCGTTCTGTGTGTGTGTGGCTGCTGTGGGAATATGCTGTAGCTTGCTTGCAGCTTGGTGCGCATCGTAAATCATGAATATAAAAGTAAGGCACTAACACACACACACACACTGAAATATACAAATCAAACAAAGTAGCCGAAAGCATTTTATGGCATAATTTTTCTTGTTTCGCATCGCACAACTTTTTCTACCTGCTTGCGACCCGCAATCGCGTTGGCGCCAACGTTTTTTTCCCATTCTTTTTGTGTTCATTCAAGTTTCATTTGACTTGGCTGTCGCTTGCAAATCATAAAAGTTTGCTCTAACTGCGTTCAATGTTATTTTTCTTTAAATAGATGATTTTTCTTTTTGTTCTTTATCACGCCATGCATTATTACTTATACATAGAGCGGAAGACATTCATTTGGCGTGACTAATGAAGTGTCAAAAATGTTGGCCCCAAAAAGTGTGCTACGATTATTTTCTTATGCGCTCCTTCGCGTGCGTTAACATCTGACCTTGAGCGAACTATAACCAGTCGGCAGTGTGTCCATGTGTAAGTGTGTGTGAACAGCTGTGTATGTTATCATGTGTGTGCGTGTGTGTGTGTCTCAGTTTTAAAATAGCTTAATAAGCGACGGCAAACGTGGCTTGTTGTCGAGGTCCTGCAAAATTTTGTTTGCATTCGCCAAGCGCAGTGTACGCAAAACAAACACACAAAAAAAAAACCGTCTGTATTGGTATGTGTGTGGGTGTGGGTGTGTGTATATGTTCTGCTGATGACTATATGAATGATACTCGAATTGCAGCGCAGCCAAACCGTCGAGTGTCTCTGCAAGCGGCCAAGTGCCAAGGCAACTGACAGAGCGCCCAACAACAACAACTACGACTACCACATACCCTTAGCAGAAAATAGACCATTTGCCACTGAAAATCATGCAGAGTTTATCAAAAAAAAAACAAGTGAAGGTCGATAGCTTAAAGCCACAGCGCATAAAGTCATCATTTAAAGACTTGTTACCATATTCAAAAATTTTATTAGTAAACATTTATGCGAAAAGCTAAGCTTAAGAGTTTTTATTTAAATTTAAAATTTATTCAGTTTAAATTGTTTGTAAGTTCTTGAGTTCCTAAGCTGATTTTTGTATCGTACACACTTGTAGGATTTTATTACTTGATCATTTAATTTATCTTAAGTATGGTAATACTAGTAAAAAACATGTTAGTCTTAGGAATTTTTATTCCGAGCAATCTAACACTAAGAAACATATAAAATGCAGTTTCGTTTATGCTTAAGCTAAATACATTGTTTTTACGAGTGTAGCCCTTGCCTGCCGCTCTCTCGCCTGCCACGCCCTCTTTAATCAATAGCATTTCAGCATTTAGCCGTATGTGGTAAAGTATCTTTCATCATTGACGTTGGGGTAATTTAATGGCAAATGCTATATGCTATATCGATCTCATCGCTGACTGCATCTAAATTACAATTAGACCCAATTTCGATGTCTGCGTCACTTTGTGTGTGTCAGAGTGTATGTGTATGAGATGTCTGTGTGTGTGTGTGTTAGTGTGATTTGGTTGTTTTTGCTGTTTTATGTGGCGGCATCAGCGTCGATGTTGTCGTCGTTGTCGGCGCTGTTTTTGCTGTTGCGCTGAAACAAAGGACTATAGTCCTTGTAATGAAATTCGTCGTAATTGTTTTGTTGCGCTCTTCAACTCCCACGCTATCTTCATCTCTCTTTCGCCCACTCTCTCTCTCTCTCCCACTCTATCTTTCACTTTTTGCTTGTTTTCAGTTATTTTGTGTGTATGCCCTTTTATTTGGGACTTTGATTTGTTGTCATTGTTACTTGTGTTTTCCTTTTTTCTTTCTATTTTCTATTTAGGATTTTTTCATTTCATTTTCGCTGATTTGTGCTTCTGTTTGGGTTTGCGTCTTTGGGCCAAGGGCAAGATAAAGCAATTTTCAGCTGCCCAGCACACACATATATCATATCGTATATATGTATATGTATATCTATTCATATCTTAATTTATTGGTTTGGAGTTTACCTGTAAAGACAGTGATTAAATTTTGTTGCCAAGGTGCGAAAGACCCTCGAGCATTATTTGACATTATTTGCCTTTGGGGCTTTGCCCTATTTGCCTTCAAATAGCCTTAAAGCAAGAATCTGTTATTTTTTGCTTCATTTCCAAAAAAAAACAAAACAGTTTATTCTGCTGTCCGTCGTCTGACTGTCTAACGCGCAAGCCTCTTTTTTGGTCAGGATTTGTTTATTGAAGCGTATTTGGTTTGTGTGTTTCAATACGTATGTACGTACATGTACATATGTACATATGTTTACATAGCTACTTCCTTGTATCTTTTTACTCCCTCTCTCCTATCTCGAAATCTACTGCTGTTGCTGGTTTACACGTTGTGTGTTGTGAGGGATTTCCTCATTCAATGATATACCCTAAACACCAAAATTAGGTGAAGAAGGGTTCTTGATTAAGAAATGGATACATTTTGAAGAACACATTGTTTTAAGGAAATTATGAATATACGACTATAATTGCTTGTAATTCACATTTCTACAAAAAAAAACATTTTAATGTATTTTTAACCCTTTGGGTTATGGGGTTTGACCACCATATGCGTGGTGATTTTCTGGCAGTAATGTGTGCAGGCGTTGCATTCTTTGGGTTATGTTTATAAAAGGAAATCGGGGCTGAAGGGCTTAAACAAAATGTTTAAAGTTCTCCCTTCATGATATTACATGGCAATAAAGCTAGATAAAGATATTTTCAACATGAATGACAATAACAAAGGATAAAATCATATTACGTATACGTCGACAAAAATAATGACACTTTTAAGTCATTAACTAAGATTGCTTCAATTTGAATATATTTACAGGGTATCACAAAGTCAAATACTCACATTTTATTGTCTTTCCTGTGTTGTATTTGTATCTGTTGTGTACTTTGTCAATTTGTTTATTGCGTGCTCTTAGGCTCGCATCAAAAACCATTCCAAATGTATCGCATACAGGGTTGTATTTATGTGTGTGGGCGAGTGTGTGTGTCTATGGTGTGTGTGTCAGCTATAGGGCTATAGGGCACAGGGAACAGTGCCAATCAACACGCATACGCCGTGTGGTGCCGTGATATATTTACGAGTATATGTATGGCGTTCCGTTGCTCGTAAAGCTCGCACACGCGAAACGATTTGCAGCCATTTAATATGTGGCCATAGACATTTATATATATTTTTATATATACATAAAAACTGGAATAAAGGGTCGCCCGAAACTAAAACGAATACTTAACATGATGACAATTTATGAGACAGGCACCACAACTGTCAAAGAACACTTTGCATGCCCTGTCAAAATACAACTCAACTACTTAGTATAAATATATAACTTTATGCTGATGCTGCATATAGCTAATTAATTTACTGACACAGCTTTTGGCAAATTATTATGGCTGGCAATCGATTGATGGGTCCATTTACATATGTATCTATATGCATAACACTTGACCAATGCCAATTATGCTGATACAAATAGGACACACAGAGCGAAAGGGAGAGCCAACCACAGCGAGTACAAACTGAACTGTTGGCCAACTAACCACGGCACCATAAGCCACAAATGTTGATTTTGGCAATTTTGCAACATTTTTGGCATTCGATAGCATTTGATTTATGAAAATTTTAATTGTGTTTACCATCACAAAAATGCTGAAAAATTTATTAAATTGATTATGTGCTGACGATTAGCTGGCGAGATCCAATTAGTTTTCAATTAACACCATATATATATATATACGTATATATATATATACATATATATATACTTGCTGTGTGACTTTTTGAGTTATTTGGGCAAGTTCATTTAATTTATTCATTGTGTCAAAGTTTCTAAATTGACTTTAGATGTATGAAATGTTTTGTAGGCACTGTGATGACTTCAAAAAAAGGATTATTGCTGACTAATTGATGAGATTTTCAGCATTCAGCTTTCAGTTTTCACTCAACGCCCACAAAAAACTAATAATGTTAATTTATTTATAGAATTTTGTTCATTTTAGATTTTAAGGTTGAGAGTAGAAGTCGCTCTTTAAATTATGTTTGCTTTGCCTTTTACAATGCTCAAACAATGCCGTCAAGAAGTCAAAAAACAAACAACAGAATGAAGTTAGCTCATAGTACAAATAGTATTGTTGCACAAATATGTTGTATTTGTGCCGAAACTGAAACGAGCTTTTACTGCAATTCGTAGTTTACTTTACAAATACTACGTACATACTGTATTTCCAATTAGTTCAAGGAATTGAAATACAAACCAAATGTCGAACTAAATGTTCCAAACGAAGCAAATTAATTTGTCGACTGTAAATAAAGAGAGAGTGAGAGAAAGAGAGTTGAACCTAAAATACAAACCTTGATATATCAATTTACATTTAATTACTGAAATTTTGTTTGACAGATTTCAGATTTCAAAAAAAAAGAAAATATTGTTCAACTGCTGGAAAATTGTTGAATGCAAAATGTTTTGTTTCTCATCGAATATATATGAGAAAAAAATCATTGAAAATGCAATGCATTTTTTTTAATTGGGCAAAAATTCATCAAAAAATTCGGGAAAAAATTCCATTTATTTTTGTGGAAATTGAAATTGAAAGCTCTTCAGTAAAAAAAAATAGCAACTGTGTACGGAGCAATCTTTTGCTAATGATTTATTCAAATGGCACTAAAGCTTGAATATTTTGTACGCAAAATCTTTAGCTTTAACATTTTTTTTGATAAAACTTAACATTACTGCTGATAAATTTAGTTTATGAGCATAATAATGACTTTCCTAAACTATTCAAAGCGAGCGTAAGTTGCCAAGAAAAACTCATTATCTGTCTTTTAATGCAGTCTCTATCTGACTAATTTATTCTTACTTGCCACTAGCTGTAAGGTATTCATTCCTCTTATCTTAGAAAAACACTTTTACTGTGGCTAATTTATTGCAATCCATAATTTATACACCCTGAAGCAGCATATGGCCAAGTAGAATGCTTCAAATGTTAAAGCTCAATACACGCACACACACACACACACACTTATACACAGAGGTATACTGTAATCCATTCAGTTAGACCAAGTGGCGTATACGTAACCGACTGAGTCGTAACTCGTGTTATGGTATTTCATCGTTGATTAGCTGCGCTTTGTGCAAATTCTGCTCAGCAAAAAAAAGAAATAAAAATAACAGAAAAATATATGTATATATATCTATTGCCCTTTGGCGCCGCACCATAATAAAGCCACAGCGAAAAGATGAAAAAAAAAAATGAAAGGAAAAATAAAAATGAACAACAAGCGCAGCTGGCATTTTGTTTGATTGTTGTTGTTGCTACTTTTTCTGTTTTCGGTTTTTTCTATTTTTTGCTGTTTGTTGCACTTCTGAAAAGAGAGAGAGAGGGTGAGAGAAATCTAACAAAAATTGTTCAAGGATTCGTTTCATAAGTTGAATGCTGTTTTGCCATTTGCACTGATAGCTGCCTGTCGCACTTTTATTGGTCCATTTCATCATAATACTAAAGCGTATTTGTGTTTGTGTGTGTATGTGTGTGTGTTGAATGGCGTTTGCTTGATGCTAAGCTTTGTAAGCTGGTTGCCACTGCTTCTGCCACTGCTGCCGCTGCAATGCATTGGGGCATGAAATCTCTGTAACCTTTTTTTTCTGTTTTTTGTTTTCTACAACGCTTAGTTGAATAACGGACTGGCTGCCCTTGTCACAGATAGCGAGCGTGTTGGCAAGTGCTTGTGTGTGTGTGTCTCTGTGTGTGTGTCTCTCTCTGTTTTGGTTGTCTCAATTGTCTTGTGCCCTAAAGCTATTTGACAGTAGGCAAACGGCCAAGGCAAAGTCAGCCAGCCAAAAACAAACGGCCAACTAGCAAAACAAACTTTCACGCAAACACACACACACACACAAACACAGTTGACTACACTTGTATGTGTATGTGTGTGTGTGAGTGTACTTGTGTGTCAATTCTATGCCAGTCAATGGCGGCAAAGAATTTCCAGAGCGACGCGCACTTTCAAAAAAAGCGGCGCAGAAAAGAAAACAAAAACTTGGCATCTTAAACCATAAATGTTATGAACCAGACACAAAAACAAAACTTATAACAACTTAGTGTGTGTGTGTGTGTCTCTCTTGTGTCACGCTGACTTACGCCTAGTTTTGACAGACAGTGTGCCGTTTTACAAGAAACACCCTGCTTTTTGTCTCTACACTATGTAAGGAGGTTGAAGAGAGGGTAGCTGGAAAGGGTCGAACATGTAAGGCTTCCATTTCGCCCTATTCATTACTTTCTAGGGTATCTCTAGTGAGTCAACACTTTATTTTGTGTGTTTTTAGTTAGCTTGGACTATTTAGTTATTGTTCCGTTTTCTGTTGGCTGCTTTTGCGTTCAATGTTTAATGTTCAGTTGCCGTTAAGTTTATAAATACTACACAGGGAAAAATGTTCTACGTTAGTGAGATAAAGAAAGATATATATATATATAGATAGAAAGAGAGTGAGAGAGATTAAGTGCTTGGAGGGCAGAAGAAATAAGTTGTACAAGGTTTCCCTTGCGTCTGGAGGCGTTATTAACACGTCGCATATTCACGCATTATTTATGCCGCCCGCACCGGGAATGCCCCTTCCCCCTCGCCCCTTGGTGGTTGATGCCGTTGTACGTGGTTCATGGTTTGTTGTCACATTTTCCATGTTTTGTTTTTAGTTCTAAAAATTTTTTTTGTTTATTTTTTTTGTATTTGCCTTTGGGACTATTTATACTTGAAAATGGCCGACATTGTGAACTAAGAAGAGAGAGAGAGTGAGAGCAAATGCGAAAGCGAGAGAGAGAGTCAAGTGTTAATATTGTGTCGGGCATCAGAAGATAAGCTCATACATTTTACTTAAGCGTATCTTAAAAATTTTACCCCCAGGCGTCTAATGGAGTGTCCCGTTGCCCGATGATGGCCAACTGTCAACTGGCAAATGGCATGATATGGCCAGACAAAGCCAATAACAACAACAACAACAACAACAACAACATTAATGTACTTGGCCAAGTTTAGGTAGTCTGACATCGTCATCTCAGTCTGTTTAGATAAAGGCACTTGGCTTGCCCGCTGGGACGAGCTGCGTGTTAATTGTGTATTGCCTATGGCCAAAAAGGGAAAGATACATTACCAGACACAACAGAGAACAGAAAACAATGGCGACACAAAGCAAGCGATGATCTAGATTAAAGTAAAATTAGTTGACAAATAGTGTACAGTGAGAGAAACATACTGCCATAAAGATAAACTCTGTTTTTCGTTGTGGTAAATGATAAAAAATACTTTACTAGTGTGATTGAAATGGAGATTTAATAGATGTAAAAGAAGTTGACTTGACAGCTTTCCTTGAGCTCTTTAGTTTATAAGCTTTCCGTTTGTAATGATTTTAAAATGGTTTTTCAATAAACCTTACGTATTGAATGTGAACATCAAGTATACGTATGTGTACTTTTATTTCCATAAAAGCTCTGACAGTTATTTCATGTTTTTATGCGCGATTCGAACACAAAATTTTATTGTAGCAATAAATCCTTTTTATGATCAAGGAAATATTGAGGTTCGATTCTCAATTTAATGCGTATTTCAATGGTGATGGAAAGAAATATTTATAACGCACGGAAATCAATCATATTAATCGAAAATTTCACTTAAAAACTTAAATCGTTTCTTGATCTAGCTTAACTCTGGTCAAAAACTGGCCAACTTAAGAGCTCTGAAAGCTACGCCCATTGTGTTTAACAAGTTGCCGAAAGAGGCTGCATGTTGACAATTAGTTTTGAAATTAAGTGGGCGGTGCCCCACTTCCTGCCCCCCTGCCATGCCGGAAAGTTCTGAAGCGTGTTATTGTTGCAGTTTTCGCTTTTCTTTTATGTGATTTTTTTTGTTGGTTGCTCGTTGTTTGCTTTTAAGCCATGGCTAAGAAAGGCTGCCGTATGGGCGTACTCCTGCCATAAAAGTGATTGTGCTTTTTTTTGTATTTCTGGTAGCCGAGTGAGAATGAAGATTGGGTCAGTTTAGGCTGTTAGCTTAAGGTCTATGCTATTTGGATTTGTAAACAGGCAGACTAGGCAAAAAGCCAGCACCACAACCTAAGTAATTATGACAGAGTGTGACAGGGAACAAGAGAGTTAAAGAGAGAGGGAGAGAGCGAGAAGAGGCGGCACTTCTTTTTGGGTCAGATGTCAGAAAGTGGTGGTGGTCGTGACTGTGCAGCTTTTATGTTGCAACTTCATTAAAATTGCTTTTTACGAGCGCCACAAATCGTAAAAGCATCAGCAAAAGGCGAAAGGCAAAGGCACGCCTCCAACCTCTTGTCAATGCAACAACACAAAAAAAACAAGAACAACAAAAACAGAATATGCCAAGGCAGCTGCTTCAACAAGGTGGAAAGTTACAGAGGTGGAAATGTAACAACACACAAACAAACATACACACAGAGTACAACGGTACTTTTAATTACTTTTTGCATAAATTTGCACTCATTTCCGCTTTTGGGACGCGTTTTGGTCAGTTGACAGGATGCCACCAGCCTGCAGCTTATCCACTGTTAACTGTTTGTTGTTGTTTTTTGCTTGTTGTTGTCTTTGTTCTTGTGGCAAATGACAGAACAACAGAAATTTGTTTTACCCAAGCAAATTATGCAAAACAGCGCCTTAGCATTTACCTGACCCAGAAAAAAATACAAACAAAAAACTCTAAAAAAAAAATAAACAGCATGCGTTTTGAGGCTTTAAAGTAGCCGCTGTAAAGACATGTGTGTGTGTGTGTGTTTGTGTCCTTGATCCTTAATAAAAAGCACGTATTTTCACGGTTGAGCAGACTTTCAAGTTTTTTGTTGTGTGTGTGTTTTTTTGTTGCCCAGCGCTAAAAGACAAACCACTGTAAAACGTTTCGATTTACGCGCTCGTGTGCATTTTAAGTCCTTTGGTCCTTCGTTCGGGCTAACTAGCTCTGACCATCGACCTCTTTTGTTAACTCTCTAATTGCACAAAGAGAAATTCGTAGTATAGTTAAATTGACATTTTGCCAGTGTTGAGAATATTTTTAACGAGTTTGTAAGTTGGAGTTTGAAAGTATTTAAAACCATTTTGATAATTGTTTTTGTAACATTTTGTGGTTAGTAAAATAGTTTGAAAGTGTTTACATCGCAAGTGGCTATTAAAGCACTACAAGTAAGCATTAAGTGTACTTAAAACAAGTTTCAAAAATGTTTGTCACAGTAGGTGCAAAGCTTAATATTAATAGATAAAAGATAAATAGAAACAAAGCAATAATAAAACAATATCTATACACAAAATATTTAAGTTCCAAAAAAATTCTGAAAATTGAGTAAAAGAGAATACATTATATATTTAACCATTCTTAGCTTAATCTCTACCATAACTTCTTAAAAATCTTTAAAAAAAACTGAAGCAAACTCTTGTGTATAAAAAAATGTTTAAAAGTTCGTTTTGATAATGTTTAGTCTTAAAACTTTTGTTGGTTCTTTCAAGTCAACAGTTCCTTTAACCAAAACCACAAATATTTTTATGACACACATTCAAACTTGAACTTAAATACGTCTCCTACTGTTTGATGGGGATTATTGTTTAATTGTGGCATCCTTTCATTGTTTACAGCTTGCCACTAAACCGTTTATGTTCAACTCAAATGGCATATAAATCAACGGCGGCATCGCAACCAAACAATTCAGGCTTTTTGCTATCTGACTGTCTGACTGACTGACTGTCTGACTAACTGAGCCTGGCATGGCTGCCTGGAGTGATTGTGAGTCCAAAATGATTGACTTTAATGTCATATTGCGCAATTTATGCGAATGCCTGGCTCACTCCCTTGTTGTGCTTTCTGGCTTGTCGCTGGGCGTGACTCCTGAAAATGGCTAACAAGCTTGTAAGCGAGACAGAGAGAGTATTGCAGTGAGCTGAAAATGACAGCTCAGAGGACGGGAATGGATCGGGTTTTCAGCTTCGAAACGAGATATGGCAGGATCTGGCACATGGCACATAGACATGGCCTGGGCCTGAACCTGGGCTTGGGCTGTGGTTGTGGCATGGCATTCAATTAACTCAATACACGCATCAGTTACATAAAGCAAATGTCAATTACATTCATTGCCTTCTGTGCAATACACACGGCTGGCACATACATACATATAAATTAAATGGGTCAAAGAATACGAGGAAAGAAACGTGCAACATCGCACAACAACTTCATCAATTAGTTCAATCATTCAGGCATTTCATTCGGATTTCCTCATAATTGCAATGACGTGCTAAAACTCTCTTGCTGCTGAAACTTCAGAACGGAAGCTGTAATAATGCGAGTGTTATTAAGTGTACTCGAATTGAAACTTTCAACATTGTGTGTGGGTGTTTGTGTGTGGTTGTGTGTGTGTGTACTTGTGATAAACATACTAAATAAGTGATTTTCGTGACCATATTCGAAAGCTTATTTTGTCAGTGTTCACTTTGAATTTTTGATAAATGTTAGCAGTTCAGGTTGACCGCACAAAACTGTTTGCGAATTTTTAATTATTGCCAAACTTTAATGAAGCATTGCAATGAGTTTATGTTCAATATTTGCAAATAATTACTTATAATTAATAGTTTGTAGTTTAAAGTTCAGTTTTTGTTTCAGTTTTTTAACATGACGGACACACTTAATTGGTTGCAGAGATGTTTTTTCCTCTCTTTACCTAAAGTTCTTCTCGTACAAAAGTTAACGGTAACGAAACTTAAACATTTTCTCTAACAACATTTATCTTTTCACTATGCAGTCGATGAAACTCAACATCAAGCTTCTAATTGAACAAAAAACTCCTAAAGTTTCCACGATACAGGACTTAAGTTACTTCATCCCTATCTATCTAAGCATCTTACTTGCTGATTAGGTTTGGCATTTATTCAATTTAGTGCCCTATCATCAACACTCTCGCAACGTGAGTGATTCACAAATTAAGTTAATTTATCCTTGGGTCTTAGTTGACGATACACAAGAACTGCCAGCGACAAACAATTATTTCAGTTAACTAGCTCAGAAATGTTTACCTTATCAGCTGCCAGCTAAGCACTCCAATTGTCCAACGTACACGTACTACCCAACATACCCAGTGACCCAAATCGAGTCAGTCATTTATCACTAGTACCAGTAGACAACGACAACGAGTATATCTGTTCAGTCTCATTGTCAGATAAGAATTAAGTTTGGATTTTGTGCCGTGTTGAGAATTCATTTGATTTACTTGGATGGGTTAAGTGAGGTGGATGATGCTGCTGCTTCTGCTATTACTGCAATTCATTTTTTTTTTCTTTTGGGGTGGCTACAAATTTGTCAAGGCCGTTCATCATTTCAACAATCACCTCTTGTCAGAATTCCAATTCGCATTCCTCACCTCTCTTTTCTTTTCATTCTGTGGCCGTAAATAGTTTTCAATTGTGTAAAGTAAATGCTTGTAAGTCAATATTAAGTAAAACTGGGAATAAACCGAGAAAAACGTTGGTTTTGTGGATTTTCTGCAGTAAGAGAAAATTTGTGAAAAGTAAATAAGAAAAATACCAACAAAATGTAAACGAAAAAATCAAATAAAAAATATAGATAAAGTTAATCTTAAGTCAATTCAAAATATAAGTGAATAAAGTCAAGGCATAACGCTTTTTCCAAATAAGTGATTAAAATCTAGTTTTAATTTAAGTGACAAAATTATTCTTGATCAAAATCTTAATTAAAATACTGTAAACATCAAAATAATATAAATTTAACCCACTTTATTAAGTTTTAGCGTACTAATCTCAAAATACACAACACTTAATACTTTCCCCAAAATCACTTAAGCCTTTTGTGGCTTGTCACAAAGTTCTTCTATGATTTAGTTACAAATTGCTCAACTTTCTGTTTGAGTGTACGAAAATCAAAAGCACCTCAACTGTGCAGCAATTGCTTATCTTTTATCAAGGCAACTGTCACTCAGGTGAGAGACAGAAACCTCAACAATAAGAAGGTGTCTCTGTGTCTGTGTGTGTCTCTCTGTGTGTGTGTGTGTGTGTGTGTGCCAGTTTGTATGCTTAAAACGTCTTCCAAAATCCACTCTACCACTAAGAAAGACGATGTAAACGTAAGGAGGCAAGCAAGCAAGTGTGAGAAGCGAATGTCTGTCGAAAAGGTGGATTGGATTGGGTGGTATTTCAATTTGGCATATAAGCTTGGCATGGATTACGTTTGACACACAAATAAAATTGACAGCTAATCCGTAATTGATCTGCTGAGGAAGGCAGAGCGCGACAGTCTCTACAAGGATAATGTGCGGTGGAGGGTGTCAGTGTGGAGTTGACAGCTGACAGGATGTCTGTCAACTGTGTTCAAGTGTTGAAAATAGAAAATAGCAAAAGTTTGTTTTATTTTTTTTTTTTGTCACGTTCTCATTTACCTGATAGCAACTACTGTAGGTGTGTGTGTGTGAATGTGTGTGTGTGGGGGGAGAAAAAAAGCAATCCATGAATTTGTCAGTTGTAAGTGAGTAGGGCAAAAGCGACTGCATGAATTTTCAATTTAATATTACTTTTTCTTTTTCCCCCATAATAAAATGCGCCACATGACAAGTGTCCTTGGGTTCCAGCTCCTTAAGCTTATCAACCTGAGGGAGGGGTTGGGTTTGGAGCTTCAGTTAACATTTTTGGTCTCGCTTCATAAAAAAAAAACAAAAAAGTTAACTTATGGTAATGCGTAAAATCGTAAATTTGCAACGAGCTAAGCAGCAATAAGAAATCATAAATAAAACAATATCGCATAAACGCATATTAACATGTGCGTACCCACATGTGTGTGCGAGAGAGAGAGAGAGAGAGCAAGAGCGAGAGACAACCAGAGCTAAAGAGCTGTAAGCTTTGACTGTTAAATAAAACACAAAGTGTGGCAGCATTTCAGGCGTCGCCTGGCGGCCATTAACGTATAAGAAAGTGTAAGACTTGTTATTCTAAATGCGAGAGCGTGTGTGTATGTGTGAATGCGTGTGTGTATGAATGCGTGTGTGTGTGTGAGTTTTCTTGTTGTTAGTCTCAGGCGACAAGCAAACAGAATATTATTTGCTTAGCATATACAACAACAAAGGTATGAAAGAGCGTGTGAAAAGAGGGGGGTAAAGTGTGTGACAAGGGCACGTGCAATGTATTTTATACATATATAAATAATATTATGTTACGCCAGACAACAGGCAACAACGGCATGCGATAATAGTACAACAACAATAAAAAAAATACAAAAAGAAAAATAATAATAAAAAGCAAGTGTAGCAATACAATGAAAGCATAAAACGGGTATAACTAAAGCAAAAGCAACAACAACAAGAAAATCCATTGCACGCACAGAGAACCAACTAAAATCCAAAAAAAAACAACAACAACGAGAACGAGAACGAGAACAGACAGAACAACGCAAAACGCATACAAATGTCACTGACAGCGCTGCTGGCAGAGGCAGCCACAGTGCGTGTGACGTCAGCGCAAAGCTGGCTGCTGCATAAGCACACAACGAACAGCGTCGTCCATTGACATTTCAATTTTAAATACAATAGCCAACAACAACAACAGCAGCCGCTGGCACAGCTGCAATAACTGTAAAACTTAAGCGACGATTTAACAGAGAGCAACCAACAACAAATACACAGCATGGATGATGTTAACGCTGGCAGCGCTGCTGCGTCAGCGCCAAAAAAGAGCGGCACCACCCTCTCCGTAGATCGTGCTGCATTTCTGTTGCTGCGCGTGAAAAAGGCATTCAAAAAGAAGCGGCAACAACGCAAGGAACGACAGTAAGTTGAATAATGTTTAATGTTCCCCTCTCCTCTTCACACATCAATAAATCTTACTTTCTTTCTTTTTCTCTTTTACTCATTCTCTTGGTTGAAAGTTTGTAAAAATTTGCTGTTAATTTTATGTTTTTCTATTTTTGTTGGTTTTGCTTTATCGGCTTTTTGCCTTTCGCTTATTCGTACCATTTTCGCAGCTTGGGACTTTACAAGGATTTTCCTTATTAAGCCGCTCAAATCCAAGTATATTGAATTTATCGCATTTCGCTCTTTCTTTTTCTTTGGCTTTTCTTTTAAGAGAGCTTTCAAGTGGTTTCGAGGCTGAGGGATTTGCACCTATTAAATAATAATTTTTAACTTAACGAAAGTTTAGCGTGGGCATTGCTTTAAAGTTTACAGAGACAATGGCCTCTGTTAAGTCTAGTTTCGTTAAGTTTGCTTTATTGCAGCTACGCGCATCCCTTTATGACCAAAATTAATCACATTTATTAATTGCACTCTGAGCGCAAAGTTAATAAAGGCTATTGTATAATCTATGTTATTAAATATTTATTTAATGTCGTAAAGTGACGTTATGTTATTAAAGCCATTTTTATCGATGTTTAATAACAGTAGAAATTGCTCAAATGGGATTACAAAAAGATTGCAGAAGAGCACAAAACGGACTCTCGTCAATTTAAACGACTTAGCAAGAGTTTCTAACAGTCAACAAAGGAGAAATTTCAGATTGCGTCGAACCAATGCTGTCTTGTTTAAAATTGACAAAGATAAAAAACAAATCCACATAATATTTTCCATATACATTTTATGCAGTTTGAGCTAGTCAAAGTAAAAAGTATACCAAAAAAAAAAAAATGGCATTGAGAGCGTTTGGATGCTATTTTCGAACAGGTATTTACGTCTACTTAAAGCACCTGAAATCCGCTTTTGGTATTTGGCAATTGCTTTATATGTATGTACATATTCTATCTAAACGGATATTGCCTCACCAATCGCTTGCAATACGCATTCCCTGTGTGCGTGTGTGTATGTGTGTGTGTGCTTGTGCTTGTGGCAGGTGAATTGTGTCTGCTGTGGCTTGAGGCTTGATTTTTGTATGCCATGGGGGGCACTTGAAGGGCGTCTGCCAAAATTGCTCCTGGAAGAAGCTTGTAAGCAGCTTGCGGTAAATGCAAAGACAAAACCCAACATGCAGCACAAGCAGCAGATATTTGGCTCACATGATGCTGGCACGCAATGCAGCCATGGCCCTTGCACTTACATAAACCAACGTATTGTACATGGTACACTGGGAGAAAAACTGCTGAACTTCAATAGATAAGTTAGAAAGAGTGTAAGAGAAACTTTGTTTCTTAAATATTTATCAAATGTATTCTTTTAAAAGTAACAATTATTTTCGATTAAAAAGCCATGTTTTTAACTAAGATTGAATAAGGAATTTCTTAAGCTATATGCTTTGTACAATTTTAAAAGTATTTTTGGATTTGGATTTAGATTTAGAATATAAATTCTTTTAAAAGAAAGTCATTTTAATATTGATTTAAATGCTCGATGGATCTTCTCGTTCCTGATAAACGATACTATCGATACTAACAATAAATCCGTTAAAGGAGCTTCCTGATTTAATTTTCCTCAGTGTATTTTGTGTATACTTTCATGTGTATGTGTGTGTATGCGCCAAGTGTGTTTTAGAACTTAGAACGCTCCAAAAAGCAAATCTTGGGCAATACTTTGCTCACTTTCCGGCGTTGCCTTTCTGACTCTCTCTCTCTCTGTCTCTCTTTCTGTCTCCAGCTTTCTCTGCAGCTCTGTGTTTCCTTTCTCCTTTCTCCTTATTCTTTATTCATTATATTCGTTGTTGTTGCTGTCGTTTCGCCGCTTCTTTTACTGCTGCTTTCCATTTGGCTCTACAGCGAATTTTTGAAATGTTTTTGCCTCGCTGCATCGTTGTAATGAAAATGCTCGTTTTCAGCTCAAGGCATTCACATGCTGTACGAAAAAAAAAACGTAAAGGAAGTATGTATGTATGTTTGTATAGAGTAGTAGCAACAAAGTCAATTAGGCGCAACAAAATTGCTGAAAATGGTAACAAAGTGGAACCCGAAAAGGCAGCAAACGCTTAAAGTTTTCGCAAACGCTTTTTTCTCGTCAGAGTCATTAATGCGGCCATTGCCTCGGCTTTCAAAGCACATACACAATTCTTTCAGTCAGCCGTCGCGACGCCACTTAATTTCATTATAAAACTTGAGCTAAACACAAGGAATGTAGGCTACGTCGACAACACAACAAAAGCAGTGGGCGTGGTCATATTCGGCATCAAAGAAACAAAACTTGCCCACTTTGCCAAAAGAGTTAAAGCAGCATTCATGACGCCCATCCTTTCTTGGTTTCGTGTTTCATCCTCTGTTGATTTGATTACATGAGCAACATTTACTCCAATTATGCACGCGCATGTAAACACAGTTCCAAATGCAATTACACAACCGAGAAATACTCTCACATGCACACACACAGAGAGACATACACAGCAGCTAGATTATAGAGCCCAAAACACATTGCGTATACGTAATTTTGGGCATACGTGTTCCAGTTGAAATATTTTTCATTTTTGCGGTTCTTTGTGCATTTGATATTTCTTTTTGGAACTGTATATGTGTAGGTGTGTGTGTGTATCGATGTGTGTGTCTTGTGATTTTCAGAAAAATGTGTTCGAGCCGAGAATAGTTGCCAATTGCTTGCTATTTTGTGATGCGAATAGTTTTTAAAGAGCGAAACTTCAATACAGTTTGAAACATCTTTGAATCAGAGAACTTTAAATTACATTTTTGAAGTCCTTGACCTTCAACATCATTTCATATTTTTTGTAATAAATTAGTCTCATCATTTTGTTAATGTCAGCCTCTGTTTAATGTGGCAATGGCTAAGTAAACACTTACATTTATTATGACAGACATAATAAACTGTACATTAATAAGAGATTCAAGTTTATTATGCAAATGGCGCATAAATTGAATGACTCATATTAGTGGATTTTTGGTGAGGCTGTTTGGGTCGTATATATATTAACAAATATTAAATTTTGTGTTAACATAGCCATAAGTAAATAATGATTATAATCTAAATTTTTAAGAAAAAGCGTTAAAAAATTTTGAAAAATTATGATGGTGTTTTCGAGATAATGTATAATTTTTATAAGGTTAAACAACTGCTATATATTTTTAATGATTTGCTTTGCTTAACATGACTTTTGCCTAAAAACAAAAATTGTTAACTTTAAAAATTTATAAATCATTGCTCCAAACCAAGACAAGAAAGGCAATTCTTTAGGAAAAACAAATTAGATTGAAGTAAGCAAAATTTTAAATAAAATTTTTACCCTTTTCAGAGTGCATTCTTTTGTACTTAAAGATTTTGTTTAGAAAGATTTCCTAAACATCCTTAATTACTGCAATTTTTTTTGTTTTGGCGTAATATCTATTTAATGTATTAAATGAATTTTTAATGCACAAACTCTTTTTAATATACCGAATATTCATTCTTGCTTCTAGGGTATTCTTTAGTCTAGACATTCATTTTCATCTTTATTCTTACCAAAACAAAATATCTTACCATTATCAAATAAACATATACATATATTGTATAAACTTTTATGTCGCATTATTCTTAAAGTATTTTACGGTAATTTGAAGGGGGGAAACTTGTTAACTTTGTTGCCAAAGAACGCAAGAAAGTGCCAAATGCCAAGTGCTCGTTATTGTTGTTGTTGAACTCGTTATTTTTTGTTTGGGTAATGTTCTTGTTGCTTGGATAATGTACGGGTTACGTTGCTGAGAGTCAATTATGTAGATCCGCTTTGAGTTATGCGACTGGCTGAAACGTGCAGATTGCTGCTTGAGGGGCACAAAATGGGCAGCCTACCAAAAAAAAAAGTAGGCGCTGACAAAGGACGACGACGGCGGCGATGACGACGACGACGACGACGACCTGGCTGCCTAACTTCCTGACGTATTTTGGGCGCCGCCTGCTGTGTGACCCAAGGCACAGTATGTCATTCAATGGGTGGTGGGTGAAGAAAGGGATGGAGGGGTGTAAGGTAGGGTGTTGCTCAGTTTGAATGAGGTGTTGAGGTAGGCCTCAATTCCAGTCAACCTTATTGAGCGTAATGGGTTGCTTAACGCACTTTAATGCAGTAAAAGCAAAAACAAAAAAATAGAAAACCCTTTTCAAAATAATGCGACCATAAACAAAAGCTAAGCTTGACGCTAAGGTGTATTGTGTACAATTTTCTAGCATTTATTTATGATGTGTGTGGTTTTTAGAGAGTGTGTGTGTGTGATGCTGCAGCAGTTATATGGCATTTTTCGTTTCCGCTGTTGCAAGGACGCACAAAAAATGCTTAGTACAGCGACAACAACAAGCAACCAAAATTGAATGCGACTGTAAACTTTTGTGCAGCGCCAAAATAGAATGTCAAGTAGGGTTGTAACAAAAAGTGCCAAGCGGGGAGGGGGAGGATATAGAGCATTTCTGTCGCACTGGGGCGCCACTTTAAGTCATGCAGCTGCCAACAAAGCCAAGCGGGTGGCCAAAAAAGAAAAGAGTTTATTTCGGTTTCATTTTTTTTTATCGTCATGTTCCATCATCAATAATGCGCTCGATTCGTGTGGGTTTCTCAGGGAGTTGCTTGCTTGCCAACTTTCGATACGGGTATTATACAAGGCGATATGTACTATGTATGTGTCTGTGTGGGATTTAGATCTTGCTGATTGCACTCACAAAAATTCCAAAAGTTCATATACTGATCTCTTGAAATGTTTGAATCTAACTTTTTGGGGCAAACTTTGGCCCAGAAAATGTTTTAAAAATAAATGAGAAACTATGAAATGCTGCTGGCAGCATTGCTGAACCATATGCGTGTAATTGTTCTTAGTGGGCGTTATAGGCGTGGCAGTCAGTTGGCACTTGTCAAACAGGACGGAGGCGTCAGCAGAGCAAAGAGCCAGGGCTGCATTGAGTGCCAGAAATTCAATCATACGTCAAGTTGAGCAATTTGTGAAAAGGGTGACAGCCATACAGCTGTGAAAGAGTTAAAAAAAAATGAATGTAGGGTAGGGGGAATAGGTGTATGGGTTGGCAGGAGGCTTCGTGTCGCTGACAGCTGCGCATTTGGTATGCATACAAAACGAAACCAGCAAAGTATGTGTGTGTGTGCGTGAGTGAATATGTGTGAATGTGTGAAAATGCAAGAAATTCATTTTGCTGCTAACAATCAAATGTAATTCACAGCTGACAGACCCAACACATATACCACCCACAAACCACCACAAGCCCAGCCCAACCCCACCCAACCCAACCCCATTTGGCAGCATCATGCAAATGTAACGGAAATGAAATGCCAACAGGAATTGCGTGAGAGCCGTTCAGGGGAAAGAGGGGCACGTTTGGGGTACAACTTCTGACAGCTACACTTCGAAAAAAAACAAACAGAAAACAAAGCCGAGAATGTCATGCAAAGATCAAGTGCAAAATATGTCGACAATTGACATACAAAATAAATTCCAGAAACTGAGAAAGGGATTCTTTTTGGAATCTTTTGTCACTTTTGTAACTATTAAGACTTAAAATGTAAATATAAAATGGTTGAAACTTTATCCTTTTTTTGACACAGTCTTATAAATATGAAGTATTGAAACTTGGAAAAAGATAACTAACTTAAGGTTAGAACTCTTCGACTTGAAATCAGTTTCTTTAATCAAGAACTGCTGAATACAATTTCTTTAATGCAATAATGATTTTCTTTATATGATACTATAAACTTTCAAGCCATAAACAACTTTATCATTCGATTCAAAAGTGCAAAATAATTTTGATACAACACTTTATTTTTAACTCATTTAACTAAAACCTAATTCACTTTTCTTTTCGCTGAGTGTAAGCTTTCGCAAAGTAATTGGATTTGCTTGTTGAATTCCTCTCACTTGCCTTCAATAAATAATTGCATTAACTTATTATTTTTCTTTTTCTCACACAACCTCTATCGCATTCTCACTCATTCTCTCTCTTTCTCACTCTCACTCTCTGTCTTTGTCTATTTTTCATTGCAGAGCACTGCAGAACGCTGCTGGTGGCGCTGGGGCAGCGGGTGCGGGCGGTGTCGCGGGCAGCGGGACACAATCACGCAGCGGCAGCCGCAAATTGCCGCCGCCATTGTTGCGCTCACGAACGCTGCCCGCCATTATTGTGCCAGGACTTCCGGTCGTCTCTCTGCACACGGATAAACAAACATTTCATTTGGGTGCGTAAAACATATATATATATATCTATAACTAAACCACTGGGTTTGGTACACACATATACAAACCGTTAACACGGTCAGTTGCATTTTATTTTTAAAAAACTATTTTTTGCACTTTATGCGAACTATAATTGGATTCCGAGAACATCCTTAATGTCAAACACACACACACACTCACACACATTTTTCACATTTACACATTGCATTTAAGAACTTACATTTTTGCACAGACTTTGTGCGGTTTGAAATACATTTATCATAAAAAAGTTTCCATAGAATTTCAAATTTAACCTTAAACATAATCAGCTTAAAACTTGGACAAAGAACAACATAATCAAAACTTAATATTTTATTGCTGAACTTAGACTTTTGTTTGACTCTGTTTTTCCAATTTATGAATTTTTAAACGGGTTTGGCTTGAAGCTTAAATGTTAACTTAAATAACAAAGAAAACAATACTTTAAAGCCTAAGGCTCTTTAAATATTACTCAATGTTTATTTAATAAAAACCTCTGTTTATTTATTTAACGATTCCACATAAATATGCAATATGTATGTTGATCTGGGGCATGTTAAATATTTAAGCTTCAGGTCCGTTTTGTATTTTTTATTTATTTTTTTAATAAAATCACATTTGGCATTGTTCGCTTGCTCACTTTAAATATTAAGCGTTTGTTGACACTCGAGGCATAAATATATATCTCATCCGGATATACCAAACAACCGCATTCGATTGTGAAACATATTTTGTAAATAAACAATCAGTACATTGGCCTGCTCTATCTGCCGCTCAAAAAATATACACAACAGAGAAAACAGAAAAAAGAGAATAAATCTGTAGTATAGATATATACTTTTAACAGCGAGTGCAGAGAAATATGAGATATGAATGTGAATGCCAGTGACTATTATTTATGGATTCGCAACATTGAAAAATAATTCACACACATACACACACAGACAGACAGTCACCCGAACCAACAAACACAAAGAAACAAGTCTTCATAAATATTATATATTTGCAGCGCTGAAAAGTATGCTAGAGAAAATATTCTTGCTGATTAGAGAGCACTGCGAGACAAAATACACTGACAAATTTAAATGAGTTAAAATAAGACGTCTGCACAGTATTAGGACGTGGCATTTGACTTGTTTTCGTCCTTCATGTGCAAGACCGGAAACATAATTAAAATCCCGTTGACCATGGAATAACTTAATTAAAACCTTTTGACAAGTTTTCAACTTGAATTTAAATTAAATTTTATATGAAAAGTGCTGCCAAAACACATGCACACAATAACAAAAAATACACACACAACCACACACACACATGTAGTAATAAACTTATAGACCATAATGCTTGTCACTAATAATATTACAAAATGTTTTTCTCCCCCTTCGCGCCACAGATGAACGCTTGGTGGGTTGCAAAAGCCGCAGCGGCAGCGCCAGTGGCCATCGCTGGTCATTGCTAACTAGGGGAGGTGGTAGTGGTGGTGGAGGTGGTGCTGGTGGTTGCAGTAGTTCTGGCCACAATAACAACAACACCAATCTAACCAACAACAACAACAACACATTGATGGTGAAATCATTGAACTTGCCCAAAGACGATTCAACATTGATTTATCGCCGTAAATCGTCGGGGAGCTCGCCGCACGCACATGCTGCACATGCCGCGGCCATGCAACACCAGCAACATTTGCATCTCTTGCAGCAACATGTTGCAGATAGCTCACTTTATCAGCTATCCGATGATTTCGAGTGCCATGCAGATGGTTCCCTGTTGCTCAGGTAAGTTCAAAAGGAGATGTCGCAAAAAAAAAAAAAAAACAACAAGATTATCCGAAACGAGCTTAAAGAATTAAGAGTAAGGTTAGCGAAGTTCACGTTGCATGTACTGAGGGAAAATGTGGGTTTTCGTTGTGTGTAGCTGCATAAAAAGTTATATTATTAGATAATTAACTATCTTATAAGAAGAGAGGATTGGGCAAACCTTTTTTAAAGCAAATACTACAGATTTTTCCTCAAACTACAAACAACAAAAATTATTTGCTAGTAAGAAGGTAACTTAAGCTTTCAAAGATTAACTTACTCTAATGAAATCTGTTTAGATATAACGTATACGCATTGTATATCAGCTTACTTACTTATAAACATCTATAAACCAAAAAGTTTAGTTGAGCTATTGATATTGTTGTGTTTTTCCATATTTTAATAAATATTTATTATCTGTAACTTGTTGTTCATATAGAAAAGAAAATAACAAAAATTGTAGTATCTGAGTTAGTGAACAAAAATTACTTTCAATGTCACAAAGTGCTTAACTTAATTTTGACCCCAACAAAAAGTAACAAAACTTTCAGATTCCGTTTCATTTAATATATTTCTAAAACTTTTGCTCAGTGCATGTTTGCTCATACGTGACATATGACCGTACATACCATATTATATGGTACATATATCTGTATATTGCGTGCCTGTTGGCAAGTTCTGATGCCGTACGGATGCGATGCGATGCGTTGCTAGGCTAGGCTGCGTTTTGTGTTGTGTGTGTGTGTGTGTGTTGTGTAATCACTTGACTTCACAATTTGACGCAGGATACCGGCACCGCTTGGACTCGCCTCTTCACCATCAGCGCGTGGCTATTCGTGTCGCCTGGCGGGTAAAAAACGTGCCACCGCTTGCTCGGAGGCGACAACGCCACTGCCAAGGGACTATCACCTCCTACACGATTTTGCAATGGCCGATGTTGCTGGTGGAGGCGGCGGCGGCGGTGGTGGGGGAAGTGGAGGCAGCAGCAGCAGTAGCGCCGCCTCGGGAGCACAGACGACATTCACGCGCCTGGCCAAATTGCTGCATCAATCAAGCGCCATTACATCCAGATCCAATCTGCAGCCCAGCGTATATATGCAGGCGCCGCAGGGCGAGGAGCAGCCACGACGTCTGTCCTGGGAAAGGTGCGTATATAATTAATGTCTGTGAGTGTCGTCTGTATAAATACACTTTAAGAATATAATGAGATTATGTTTTTTGCACAACAAAAATGTGAACATAATTTAATATAACTTTAAGGTCAAAAGTCAAACAAAACAAGACTTTGGACCCCGAAAATGTAGCCACATGAAGGTAAATTGTTTAAAATTTAATTAAAGCATTTCGTAATAAATGCATGGAACAAATATTTTGAACATCATTAAATTTACTTCTAAGGTCAAAAGTCACACAACAAGACAAGACTTTTTAACTCAATAATTAAGTCACTTGTATGTAATTTTTGGCAAAATCCAATTTAAGTATTTACATACAATTAATTAGGTTTAGTTTGGCTCTATTTGACATCTGCATTGATAGCAGTCAGTCAGTTAGATTGAATAGAGTTCTCTGAGTGTAAGTGTTAGCTGTCATGTCTATCGGGGTTGTCAACTTTCCGCCCCTTTCTTTTTTAATGCCTCTCACACTCTATCATTCTGACTGGCAGGCAGTGGTGGGGCAATTAGTTAATTTCATTTTTGCCGCAAAAGTTGCAAAGTTGATCTTTGCCATGTCCCCAACAAGGTTGTGTGTTGTGTGTGTTCACCTAATTGCCGGACATATGTGAGTACGTGAGATTGTTGCAAGGGACAAGAAGAAACAGGAGCATCAAGGGTCCGATAACATGGTTCAGGCTTCACTCGTTTGTCCGCATTTATCTTCATTTGCTCCGTATTTTTTTTTTTTTTGCTCTTGGGTTTAAATGAAGACACATGCTGCATGCTGCTGGCAGTGGGGCAACTGTCACGACACACTGTTGTTACTGCTGTTGACAGGATAAAAACCGTTCCCCTTCTGCATGAATTTAACTAATTAACTGCGTTCTGCAGTTTGGCCTGAGCACGCTTATTACGCGTTCATTACCAGCCCCAAAAACATTTAAGCGGAAAAACACTCGAAGGGACTAAATAATAAATTCAACTCATTAACACGAAATTCAGTGAAATTCAAAGGAAATTCTGCTTCAATGGATGTAACGCACATTTCGAATGCAGATTATAAATGCTTAAAATATCAACAAAAATTTCGTTAGGCTAATTTCCATTCATTGAAATTTGGCGCAATCATTATTCATAAGGTCTAATCTTCTCTGAGGTTTATTGGCAGCTTAAATATTTGCAAAGTGTTTAGGTAAACCTAAGTTTTCAAATTATTATTATTAGGGTGAAAACTTGGTACGTCAATTATGGATAAGATAAAGATATAAATTAAATAGTTTCTTAAAAATTAGTATAATTATTGTTCAAATTCAGTTTGTAGTTTTTTAAAATATGATTAGTATTAGCTAGTCAAGTATTAAAATTCCTTACTAAAGTCTTATTTATTTGACTTTTATGTAAGCCAAGTCATTTACAACCTGAATACAAATCGCTGGCGTTGCCCTTTTTTTTGGGTAAATATTTTTACTTTTTGCTTATTTGTAAGTCATTTCCTTAAATCACAATAAAAGTAATCCTGTTTCAAGTTCAAGTTCTTTTGACTTTATCAAAAAAGTTGTTATTATATCCCTGACTGGACCCTTCTTTAATCCTGTCCTGACCGAGTAGATTAAGGGTTTGAATGTTATTTTATGCTTGTCATTCTAACTCAATCAGAAAACGCTTTGAACTTCGAATTCATTGACTGAATTATTTATATTTGTTATGTGGACCCAAAATATTTCATTTGATATGTGGAAAAAGGAAAACCGTTTTTCACATCATAAGTGGGACAAAAATAGAAGTGAGAAGAAGTAAAAGCAATAATAATTTGTCTAAAAAACTTATTCAAAAATAATATTTGCCAACAGCCCGCAGGAATTTGAAACTTAAATGAAAGCAAACAACACCCAACACTCTGTTGCAGTTGGCCAAAAAGCCCTAAAAGGCGTTACTTAGTTTTAGTTGTAGTTGGTTTTTTTTTTAGACCAATGACGTCAGAGTTTATTGCTGGTTCGGTTGCAAGTGCCCCAAAGCGTCATATTATGTGATTAAACTTTGATATTTTGGCCCAACAACAACAACAACAATGGACAAAAATGATTGCGCGATTCTAATTTTAAGGGTCCTCTAACCCATTCGCTTTGAGATTGTGCTTTGTTTGTTTTTGTGTCTGCAGCGCTGCATTTTGCTGTTGCTAAATTTACACAACTCGTTTTGCAAGTTAAACACAAAACAAAACACAACTAAACAAAGCAAAAACAATAGCAGAAGCTACAATTGGAATCACAATAATAATAACAAAAAAACAACAGTAGCAGCAAAACCATTAGCAATCTGTGTAGATGCAGAAGATATATATATAAAAGTCGAGTAGAACAGTTTTTGTTTGTTTTTTTGTTGGTTTACCGCGTCTTGTCGCTGACTCAAGTAGCAAGTTTTCACTGAGAGAAAAACTGGTAGAGTAAGATATTTAGAAATTGGAACCTAGTTAGAAAATATATTTCGATTGCTTCCAATCATAACTTTAGTTTCTCTCACTTAAATTAACTTATATTCCATGTCAAAACTTTGTTCAATAGTTTGTAACTGTAATTTTTGCTCTGTGCATTGTGTACAGCACTCCCCCAGCTTAATTGTGAATGCATTATTCATGAGGCACAAAGGCGAAAAAGTATTACCAAGAGCCGAAGGACAAACGCAGCCAGCCAATAAAACAGTGTCCTACCGCAGCTCCTTTCAGCTGCTGCTTGACTAAGCTTAACTTGGCTTTCTTTCTTGGTATTCGCTTGTGGATCAAGTTTTTGTGCGTGTTGCGGGCTGCAACTAGCTGAGAAGACAGCGCCCGCCCCCAACCCCCACTTACCATCTCCCACAAGACTGACAGTTTAGGAACAGAAGCAAAAGAGCAAAAAAAAGAGGGAAGCATAAATGAAAATTGCGCATACGTCATGTGGTACACTCACAAATACACACAGACTGTGCAAAACAAGCTCATTAGCTAGTCAATATATGTAGGCGTGTAGGCGTGGCATTGCCCCATCGTAATGGTAGCTGAAGTTATGTACTGTAAAATTTTATAAATTGCCACAACGTATGGAAGCAAAAGAAACACAAAATAAAAAAAGTCGAGAAAAAACCAACAAACAGTTCGTGTCGTCGATGTCGGTTACAATTTGTTGCCGCCATTGTCGCTGACAACTCTGTCATTTTCAAAATACTCCGTATTACGAGATGAAGTCTTGAAAGGTTGATGTCAATTAGCAGAGAGCTGGGATTTATATATAAGGATTTTAGGATAAAATAGCAATAAGTTCATAAATTTAGTAAATTTCAAGCATTGGAAATGCTGTTAAGTGAAATATTTAGCATTCGACCAATAACCACATACAGGGTATCTATCTAGTCAAATATCATTGACTCCATTAATCTTAGTTGTTTTTGAATCATTTGCCGTCACATCATGTTGTGCCGTTTGATGTTGCCACTGCGGCTGCTGTTCTTGATGTTGATGATGAGTTACTCTACGGCCGCGTTGAGGGTTCATTCTGAGAGTGCATTGTGGAAAAAACGAGAAAAAAAGGTCACAATAGGTAGAACCTCACATCCGTGTTGGGTTGGTCGTGGGGTGCTCTGAATGTATGTATGTGTGTGAGTGCTTCATGTGATTACGAGCGTTGAGAGACAGAAACAGACGCTTCGCGTATGAAGCCCCCACCAATAACAATAATGTTTCCACATGTTACCGAAATGGGAACAAAATGGATAAAATGTGTACTGTTCTCAGCTGTGAAAATATATGTATGAGGCGAGTTGTCAGACCATTTTTCATGAAAGGATGCAATTTTAAAATCTTTCACGTACAAACATTTTTTATAACATAACAACTGTATGTTTTATTATACTAATTTGATAAATTTCAGAGTTTATGTGTTAAAATTTGTAGTAAACATTAAAAAAATCATAAAATGATATAATTTGTATATGCGGTAGCTGAAAACTAATTAACTTAGGTTGTTATCAGATAAATGGAATTATTTTCTTGGAAAAGCAATTTGTGTACAATCTCTATTAAAGGGTTTCTCATAATAAACGACCATATGCTACTTGTCTTTTATCTTATGTTTTTATCTCTTAAACAGCTCCCCCCTAATAACCGTCAAAACATTAAAGCACAGACACTTCCCATTCAATTTACATTCAGTTTCTATATAAAAGCCCTTTCACTCGAGCTTCTTAAATATGTTGCTCATTTAATATGGCGACATGCCTTATTCATTTGCGTGGCGTCGAAAATGGAGCTTCATTATTATTGCCGGCATTAGTCAGCGCAAAATTCTAACACTAAGTTGACAGCGCAACCAAAATCGTTTTAAAAGCATCACAAGGGATTGACAATAGCGGTGTGTAACTGTGTGTGTGCTGGTCTGTGTGTGTGAACTTTGTGGTTAAAATGGGCGCTGGTAAGAGAGAAGAGAAAATTCTGGTGCCACATATTTCCTGAGAATTTTACGCTCAAGTGTGCAAAGAAAATGTCAGCTATGAGTCTTACTGTGTTACTCGGTGTGGGTATGTGTGTTGGAGTGTGTTAGTGTATGTGTGTCTGTTACAATATGGTTAGAATTGACTCCCTGGAAATCAGTTTGCGAGTTGTCTGCTGAAATGGTGAATTTTGCCTAAAGTGCAAATGAGAAGAACACAGTTGCCCCGTCAGTCAGGCATAGAAAGACACTCAACATTATACACCCACTCACACATACACACACACACACTCAAAGAGACATACACATATTTGTTTAACTTACTCACAGATAGTAATCACACCTTTAGATGGGATTGCTTCATTTACATGTACCTTAGTTGCTGTTAACCTTGTCAAACTGAAGCAACATGTTTAATGTTGTCACCCAATGTTAAATGAACCAAAATGAAGTCGCAAAATACCCTATACCGTAAAAGGGCTTAAAGTAGGGTTGCTTAAGTTATAAAGTGAGACAAAAGTTCAAAAGTTCAACAAAAGTTTTTTTTTATATTTTGATATTTCATTAACTTTTTCGCTACGCAGATTAATTTTGAAATAAGTTTTGCCATTTTTCATAGTTTTTTACTACAGTTGTAAATTTGTTTAAAATACATAAAATTCCTAAAAATTCATTAAATAATTTCTTAATACCTTAAAGAAAAGTTGTTTTAAGAATTTTTGAATGTCAAGCATTCCCCACATTTACTAGTTGGCTTTGGGGTTTGTTTGACGTTTGCATTTGCTCATGTTGATTTATTGCTACCAGCTGGCAGTTAGTTACATACTAGTTAAAGTGCTTTCTATGGTACAGTAAACACACACAAACGGAAACACAAACACATGAACACCTAAATTAATAACAATGATTATTATTGACTTTGGTGTTGCTCAACTGAAACTGCCACAACTTGCTGTCTGCCTGCCACAAACTCATCTGCATTGCAGACTTTTTCACTTGTCAGACACATTCACAACACTAATACACACAAACAGACACACACACACACACAGATAGAGCATCAAGTTGACAACTATGACTAAAACTGACTAAAACTGACTGAAAGTAGCTGCCATGAAATGTGGCAATTGCTGCTGTTGTGTGTGGCAAGCACAGCCTTTGCCTTCAACTAAAACTCAACTCAAAACGAGAAACACGACGACAATCACAATGATGATGACAATTTTTTCACACACACACACACAGAAAGGGTTCAGCTTGTTGAAAGAGGGGAAGGTAGGTGGGGGGAGAGTATTTAAGTTCTTGGCAGCGTTGTAATTTGATTGAATTTGCGTTGATTAAGCGCATTTAGCTGTTGGCAAATTATTCTACATGTTCATGTATCTAATTGAGAATTGACTTAATTGTTTTTTGCAGTGCACACACACATGCACACAGGAAACTAGAGATGGCAGTGTGACCAGACAGAGCGTTGTGAAAGTGTTAATGTGTTGAGATTTGATTAGGTTAATAGGTATTATAACTATAGGTTAAGCCACAGGTGGCTTAGTAGATTGTGAAATCGATGGGTTCAAGGGTTTCAGGAGCAATTTGAAGAGGTTTAAGGTTTACTTAAGCCCTGAAGAAGTTAAACAATCATTTGACACATTTTCCATTCAGAGTTGCGAATTTCATTTGACATTTTAAGAAATATTTAAGATTTTTTGGATTGTTATAGAATAAATTGAATATTTAAGAAAATTATTAATCTCAAAATTAAAAAAAAATAATATTATTTATGCAAAAAGTGAATGGATAAGATAATAAAATGTTACAAATAGTATTCTTGCTAAAACATATTTTATTTAAAACATTTTTTTTTATTTTTATCCTAACATAATCACGAAACAATCTCTAGTTGAAAATGTTCTTCCGCACATTCATCTACAGCTTTCCCAGCTTTTCTCTGATCCCCCTGCTGAGCTGTAAGCATACTTTCCTTATCTTGCCCCAGGAACACACAAGTTGGCTGTTGTTTTTGCTTGGGTGGAATGGTTAGGGTTGAGATTCGTGCGTTTATTTAGGTTTCGAATTAACGCAATTAGCATGTGTGCACACACACACACACACACACATACATACACTCCCAACAACCACATATACACATGTAAACTCTAACTTGATTAATACCAAAAGAGGCGGCGGGGTTGAGTTAGCTACAGCACACGAGTTTTGATTGCAAAGCAGCATTTTGTGGTTTTAATTGAAAATGTTGCGCATACGACATGTGGTGCATATAATTTATGTTGAGTGATGCTTTCACACAAGGTCACGAACTCTTTAAACTCATAATGGGGGTTGTGGCTGCCTGTCGCTTTGACGATTGAAACTAACAAAAAAAAAGCGCCGTTTGGATTATGCAAATTTTCCACGAAAATGAAATAATTGCAATTTGTTTTCATTTAATTAAAACTAACAAAATGTTCATATCAATTTAATGCAATAATAATAATAATAAAAAATTCGATAAATGATATTATTTGTTAAGTTTTCAACACAAAAATTTTTCAAAGCACTTGATTTTCGTTTGAACTTTGAGCTTAAAGTTTCAAATTACCAAAAGAGAAACGGATTAAACTAATTAAGATTTCTAAGAACCAAATCAATTAAATAAATGTGGCCACCCACCCATCCATCCATCCACCCACATACATATGTTTCTACGCATAATAATTGCGACAACAATGAAAACTCAAAGTGAAAGGGCTTTTTGTCATTGGCATTATATCGTCAATTAAATGTCCTTTCATGTGGAAGGACAAAGCAATTCTTTTTGTTATTCCTAATGCCTTTCACAAATCCAAATCAGCATTCAGCTTAAACGAGTAAATTTAGTTACGAAATGACCTTTCGATTTATATTACATAATCATTTTAGGTTAGAGAACATTTAATTTAGGTAATTTGATTAATTTACTTCATGCATAAAAATAAATTTACTTGATTTTGGTGGTATATAATTCTATAAATGTAAAATACTTGACATTTGTTGTTTAAAAAAATGTCAAATAAAATTATAATTAGGTTTTACTTAAAAATTAAATTTTCCAGAGCATAAAAACTTTAACATCCTATATTTATTTAAATCAAGCCAAAGGATATAAAAGGCTTAAGGCCATAATTTTAAAATAATTAACCCAAATATGTGTTGAAACTGGTGTTAAAATGAGTTTAGGATAACGATGGAATCTTGCTTGAGGCAAGATGATTAAGACAAATTACACAGTGCCACATTTAACGACTTTGAAGGTAAAAGTCAATTAATTAAATCCAGACGCTGTTAAAATGAAGAAAAACAAAGATATTCAACACATTTTTGTTTTTATGTTACACTGTTTTGATTTTGTTAAAAATATTGTAAAAATGTTATAAAAGCAATAAGAACTTAACAAAATATCTTTCCTTCTGCTTCAACATTTTCAAAACTGATATTTGGTTAGTAGAACTTAACTGAAAACGAACTAAAGAGATATATAAAAATGATAGAAAGAGATTAGGATAAAATATCATCTTTCTAGGATAACCGGTTCAAGCACAACTGCTTTGTGCCATTTACTAGCAGATTGAGCACTTGTGCCAACCAATTTGGGGCCAATGACCATTTCTGGCCACTTCATCTTCATAATCCGTAGACAGCAGAGACAGCTGTCCAACGCTAATCCATTTAGAGTCAACTGAATTGCAGTTTAACTTAACAATTTAGTTGTTGTCTATTGTTGTTTTGGGGGAGATATAACACACGCGTCACAAACACACACTCGCACACACACACACTTTCGCACACACACCTCGTTCAAATGCAAGTCATAAAGTTGTCTATTATGTTACAAGCGTGCTGGGGCAAAAACAGAAGAGGAAAAAAACAACAGCAACAGTTAGAACAACACATTAGCTATGGCATTAGCGCCAGCTGGCAGCAGTTGAACCAGCAGCAGAAGTTGAAAAAACATCAACAGAGAGCGACCCCAAAGGCTTTCTCTCTATCAGAGCCGGGCCATAAAACAGCGTCTACATTATGGTAATGGCCAATGGCTAATGGTAACTAGGCCGGCCAGTGACCGCGACAGAACTGACAGACAGACAAATGGACAGATGAGTGGACGGAATGGATGGATGAACGGAATGGATGGTGACGGCGATGGCGACGGCGACGACGACTGGCGACACTTAATGGTCATTAAAATGTCCGGGGTAGCGTGAAGCTGAAGTAATTGCGATAGTTTATAAGTATTGCAACAAAGTTGCTTGCAACAACAACGTCGACAAGAAACTCAACAACTGCTGCTTTGCCTTTGCCTTATTTGCAGGCATGGCAACGGTCTTTGACACTGCTCTATACATATGCACTCTAAGAAATATAGGGTTAAAATTACATTTACATCATTTTTCTAACAACTAAGAGTTGAAAAACTGAATGAAAGAAAAAGTATTTAATATCATTTATTTATAATCTTTCTTTTAATTGTAAATGTAAATGTAAACATTTCCTGCAGATTCTTTAAAAAGTAATTATTCCAAACTAAAGTTTCTGGAATATTTTTTATAACTTTTCAAAACTTTACTAACTTTTTCATGTGTATAATTTGTCTATTCCACTTGTTAGACGCAAGGATAGCAGCGCTTTGCAACGTTCGGCCAGCATTGATTCCTTTGCCGAGATTGTGTTTAGTGACCTGCCACGCCCCTCGCTGGATATACCGCGCCCCGCAGCTGCCACCAATGTGACACCAACACCCTTCAGCAAACGCCCCTCGGCCAGCAGTCTGTATTCGACGTGCAGCAGCATAGCAGCGGCAACAGCTGCTTCGGCACAGGTGCACGCCCAGTTGAATGTCAATTATGGCGATCTAACGGGACATCCACTGACCGGCAGCGGCAATGGCAGCATCAGTGCTGGCAACAGTCGTCGCGAGAGTATGCTGAGTCCCTCGTCAACGCGACGCAACAAGCTGACCAGAATCATTAATAGTAAGTCATGTTGCAATGTCATTTAACTATTATTGGTTATTACGGCGAGCAGAGTGGTGTGGCAAGAGTGCCTTTTTATTATTGATAAGGTAGAGGAGCATCGAACATCATCATCATCAATGTTGGTGACTTGTTTTGCTTTATTTATTTTTGCAGCTGTGGCAGCGGCCTGATTGAAATTCAAATGCGCAACTTGAGTTCTGTTTTACTGAGACCCGCATATAAAAACGTTCAATTCCCAAGTGACTTATTGGGTCATGGGAGTGAAAGAGACAGATAGATAGAGAGTGGTGGTATCGAAATTAAATCAAAATGTCATAAAAAATATTTATGTTTGCATGCACACTCAGCAATGAATTGAAACGCTTATAAAAATTGGGATTAAAAATACATTTAAATCATTTTTAAAACAATTTATGAATATAAAACAAGAAAATAACTCAGAAAACTTCCCTATACATCAATTTATGTCGTAAATCACATCTTTCATAATTTCCCACTGACTTCTTAACGCTGTTATAATGCTTTCTGTGCTTTATCAGTCGCTTCCGTAGAGGAATATTAGTTTTCTTATATATTTTGAAGGCCAGTCAGGCCCCCTCTTAAGAGCCGAAGCTTTGCTGCAATAGCAACAAAGAACAATAAAAACAACAACAACAACTGTGGAAAGCTTATAAGAAACGATCGTCGGCATTTATTTATGACTGCACAGTTCCACGAATTGGCGACAGCGATGCTAGCGTCAACGTCAACAGCAACGCCAACATTAATGTTGCTCTGAGAGCGGCAAGTGAGAATCGTCTAACTGTGAAGAGCTGACCATTAACGGCCATTACGCTCAGTCGCTCAAGATGTTGACGCTCTGGCTGAGCCGTTGCTGTAGCTGTAGTTGCAACCGCAACAACTTTAAATTCAGTTGACTAGCGACTTTTGTTGAGAGCAAAGCGCCCTGCGCATCGGTTACGGTAACAGTTTCAATAACACAACAAATAAGAAATGCAAATACAAATTCGAATTGTGCAAAGTGTATAAATCAAATGAATATTTAATCAATCAAGCCTGTGAATTACAATATTACTGGCTCACTTTTATCAATTGCTTAAGAAATTGTGACGTAGATTAGGAAAAAAAGAAAAGAAACTAAAAAGGCAAGCAATAAAAAAACGCGACGCTTTGCGTATCGTTTCTGCTTCGTTGAGTTTGTGTGAGTGTCTTCGACTACCTGTTTGCAGCTGCGCATGTGTGCGTGTGTGTGTGAAAGAGAAAGAGAGCAACAACTAAGTTACCTGCGTCGCGACGCTAACGCCGACGCCTGAGAGTTTGCGCACAGTTAGTGAGAGACAAGCAGAGAGTGAGCGAGAAATTTAACGAAAGATTGTTGTATTTTTGCTGCTGTTCCCTTCACGAACTGTCTCAGTGTCAAAAACTAAACGCGTCGCTTTCGTTTAAAAAAAGAAACGTTGGGGCAACCTACTATAACAACAACAACAATAAGACAGCCGCGAGGCAAAAGAAATTGACTACCGACTGCTGCTGTTGCCGTTGTTGCTGCCTCTGATGCTTCTGCTTCAGCTACTGGCATTTGCTGCCCGTTGCAATGTTAATTAAATATTACGTGCCAGTAAAACAGCAATTTTCAGCAGCAGAGAGTCAGCGACAGCACATCTAACTGTAATTGCATTGCGTGTCCAACTGTTGTTATTATTTGCACGCGCAGCTTGAAAATAATGTACAACAACAACGACAAAAAAATATTCAACAACTGCAGCGAAAGTGAACTTTTGCTTTTGTCTTTCGTTCATTGTGCGAGAAATCAACTTGACTGCAAATAATTTACTCACGTGTCTATCATGGCTACTAGCAGCGACATCGGCAGCGGCAGCGGCAGCGCCAGCATAATTACAGCAAACTGCAGGGCAACCTTAATATAGTTGCATCTCCTTCTTGCACACACACACTTACCAACACAGACAGTTACGCCGCCCGCAAGCTGTAAAAAGCTTAGTGCTTTGCTCACTTTGTTTGTATGTTATTCACGGTTGCTGTTGTTGTTTTCGCAGTTTTGTAGCCGTCGCGACGACGTTTTCATTAAAGCTGTTTGTGTTGCAATTTTAAGTGCACCTCACAATGAACAGGTAAGCAAAAGCATAACACAAACTTTGTTACACACACATACACTTATCGATGTTAAGTACATTGTCTGCAACTTTGTGGCTAAAATATGCAATGCCATGAAAAAACTTGAACTATTGCAGCATTTTTTTTACTGCAAAGACGTTTTACCAGATGGTTGTTGTTGTGGTTTCTATGTGGTTTGAAAAGTTTATTCACATTTCCAGAAAGTCGCATCTGATTTGTGTGATTTTTTTTTACATGCTTTCGCTAGGAATGTTTTTCTTTCTTGTTGTGTTTGCGGCTGCAGCTGACAGTTGTAAATTGGCGTTGACTCCCCCCCGGGCAACTAGTTCTAGCTGACCATTAATATTGTAGTACTATCACGAACTTGGTTTCGGGTAAACAAATTCCAAATGTTGAGCTGGAAATGTACGAATAAGGGTATAAGAAGTGTGTCATTTATGTATATGTATGTGTTTATAAATATGTTTACAAGCTTGTCCTCAAAAACCATCTGCAGAACAGGTTTCTGGTTTTTGGCTAATCATTTTCACCACGCATTAATGAAGCGCTCGTTTTGAATTCAAAGTCGTAAAGTTGTAATGTTTATAGGGTATGTTTAAGTCGTATTCTTTCTCATTTGTACCATTCACACTTATATTTGTCTATGTTGTTTGTAAGTTTCGTAAAAAAAACCTTTAGAAAAATAAATGAGAATCAAAAACTTTTGGGTACAGCTTAAAGCTTCAACTACCTACACAGGGTCACTTGCCCCCTCGTTTTGGCCCTTGCGGCCTGCACTTAAGTGCACTTATAACCCCGACTACTCTTGCCCGTCCATCCACATACAAAGTTTCCTTAGCTTCTGTTCGTTTTTTTAGTTTTAATGTTATTTTCGTATATTAAAAAGTTTTAAATGTTTGATTAAAAGAAAATTCATCACAAATTTTGTTGTGTGCCACATTACCTCAAAGTTGTTTCTCAAGTTTGTATTTTGTTCTTTGTTTGTTTGTTATCGTGGCCAAGCGACTTTTGTCGAGTTTAAGCAAAACTTGTTAGTTTCGATTTGATAAGCAAAAGTTTTTTTTTTGTTCTTGCCTTTGCTCCAAATTCGATAACGAAATTTAACCCAGTTGTCATTTGTTTTTGCTAATTGTATAATGCCATTATGCAATGTGTGAAGATAGCAGAAATAAATAAATGACAAATACCTTAAATAGTCTGCAATAAAAACAAATTAAATGAAGAAATTACCCAACATATTGCTACTCTTAAGTTTTCTTGTGTCCAAAGCCATTTTAAATCGATTTTGCATTCAAAAAGCAAAAACTAAATAAATATTTATGTACGTTTTTTTTATTTACATTTAAATTTGTGTCAATAGAGCTGGAAAATGTGAAAATTGTGCCAAACTGAGTATGCAAAGACGAATAACGCAGAAAACTCATTTGTGTACAGAGAATTTTTTAATAAAAAAGTAGTGCACACAACAGTGCAACAGCAACAGAAGCTGAACTTTCTTGGCATTTCAAGAAAATGCTTCAAGCAAAAAAAAAGAAACACACAGAGAAAAACCACACTAATAACAATTATGAAAATAGTTAATTTTACTATTTTACATATATAAGTTAACTATAAAACATGTTCAACCAAATAAAAATATAGTTAAATGCTTTTAATTTAAGTGCACTTTAAATCAAAATGCGTGCACTTTGAATTGACGTGTCATGTTTAGCTTAACGTTGAGCCATATTTAATTCAACTGAACACGCACAAAAATCATGAACAATACTTGACTTTAAGGTGTGCGAGAATTAAAAACAAAAGTTTTATAAATATTAATTCGTCGACATTTATATTTTCCTTTTTCAAATTTATTTTTATTGTTATATTTTTCTATTCAAGTAAAGCATATTCATATTTGATTCTTAGTCATTAACTAAAAATAGTTGAACATGCAGTTTTCTTTATGTGTATATGTAGATTTGCATCTGAATAACAATTTCTTAAACTGCACAACGACTAATCGTAGTTTCAGGTTCTTGCACATTTCTGTCGCATCAACTTTTTGCATATTAAAAGTTTCTCCATTTTGGCAGATGTGCAATTAGCTTCAATTTAGAGAAAATTGTTCTAATGACAGCCCCCACACACAGAGCCAGTCTGATTCCAAGAAATGCTCGTTTTGTGTCTCAAATTTCTCGGCTTGAATGCATCGATTTCGTTTTTCTCCATCTCTGGTTGCTATTTTTGGTTTTATCAAACGAGAGCCATGCAAATTTTTGGTAAGAGAAAACGGGCAGCGTTTCTGACCTTTGGCCCCTTCTTTGGTTACCTCATTTTATAGCTAGCTAGCTGTGTGTCTTTGTGTGTGTGTCCAAAGGGTGTTTTTATAGAAATCGCCTTACAAAGCTAAAGGCAAAGTCAAAGATAAGCGCATCGAATCAATCAAAAAATCTTTTAAATTGAACAATGTAAATGAAATGCTTTGTTATATATACCCTTTTACTCTTAAAGTTGTGTGTAAAAAAAGGTATATGGTTTTAGGGTTAAATATGTTACCTCAAAAGCAAAAAAAAAAAACTTTTTGTAAAATTGTTAGAAAACTTTTAATACAAATCAGCATAAATACTTGAATAAATTTGTAGTATTTAATATATTTTATTTCGAATATTTAAAACTTTAAAGGGTATCTGCTCATTAACAACTTTTTTGTAGTTGTTTATTTTTATTCTTGCTGTGATTTTTGGATTTCTCTTCAATCGTTTCGAGAATTGAAGTGTCTGGGCTTGTCACGTTTCCCGGGCAGCCCCCCCCCCCCCCCCCCAAAAAGTGCGCCATTAGCACGTAGCGCCCATATGGCGGAGACCCACAAACACACACACACATCCGGATTCATTCAGATACGGACACACACACACACACGCAACAACAAACAGACTTTAAAACACACACGCATGCAAATAGTCGTAGATAGATATGTCAAAGGGAAAGTAACTTTTGCGACTTTTGAACTTAATAGTAACAAAGGTCAAAGGGCTTACCTCCCGCCCTCGTAAGCACATATGTTGCCCGGCTGCTGCTGGTTCTATGACGATTGTGACCCAAATAAGTTGATCTAATCCATTTTGTAGATTTACAAAGAACAGCAACATGACTGAGTCACGACATTTGTCACTAGTTTTTGTGACTTGATATGCGGGTTCAATTGTTTGTTTTTTTGTCGTACTGTTTCTTATGACGTTTTGATTTGTTGGTCTTTAAGCAACTGGGTCAACGGCACAACAGCGAGACTTTTCGACCGTCACTTCTGTTTGAAACTGGTTTTTTTTTTTTGGAAAATTCGGAACCGAAAAAACACATAAGAACTAAAAGTTTGACCTTTTTTTTTATTCGACCCGCCCAAAACCTTATTAACAAATAGCAAAAAACAAATTCAATGCTGTTGTTATTCAACATTATGAGCTTCCTTTTCGAGATTTGGTCATGCAAATTGAATTCTAGGCAGTTTATAGCCTAAAACTACACATTTCTTGGCTCCTAATAGACAAGTTAATAGTTTGCTTTCAACCAAATACACACAAACACACACACACACATACAGCCTACAGGCCTTAACTTTTCAATTAGAGTCAACAACAACGCAAAAAACCCAAATCCCCTTTTATATTTTAACAAGTTGTGCCCCGACCCATAGCACAGCTCACAGATTTAGTTATAGAAACTGAACAAAAAAAATCCAAAAGTAACTTTTTTCTGTGCAAATCGTTCGAGATTTGCGTAATTTTTAACGCTGGCTTATTGGTTTTGCGTTTGTTTTTTGTTTTTCCCCCACCAAAGTAAGTCCTAAAAATGTTGGTTTGTCCCGGGGACAGGAAGCGAGCGCCGACAAGCGGCCAAGTGACCCGGTCAAAACGTTTATTGCCATTTCGACTATAAATTTGCATGCCCTTTTTACGAAGGTTTCTTTAGAATATGTCAAGAAGTTAACTGAATTCTTTAAACCATGATTATGAATATGTCAAACCCGAAAACTGAATTTATGATGGTTCTCCCAATGCCTTTGTAAATAATCGAATAATAATTGAGTGCCAAGTGTCAGGGTTAATCGACTATGCCTAAATCGATTATCATTATCGATTTACATTTACTTATAAATAAACAAAAACTTAAAAAATAAAGTTTAAGGAATATTTTTAGTTTGCTTTGAGCTTTAAACTATAATTCTAAATCAGGAACTATATTAATATATATGTATTTTATAACAGTGTATTTAATTTTTGTCATTCTTAATCTTTGATATTTTCCAATGTTTTGCCTTTTTTCTTTTGGCCGTTTTCTATTATTGTTGGGGGTTGGTGTGGGTGTGGGTCCGAAATTTGCATATCTGATTAATATGAATACATTAGATTTGCTGATTTTGGTAGTATAAACCAATAGAATCGAGACAAAAAAGACCAACAGTAAAAATAAAGAAACTGAATGACATTAAATACGATAAAGAGGACGACTGATTGTTTGCGGCAAAGGTCAAGCAAATGAAATGATTTATCAGTGCACCCCCTTTTACCCACTCCCACCCCCTTCCATCATGTACCATTCACTTTTCTTGTTATCGTTCCCACTGCGTAATGCTCCACTAGCTTTAGCTATCCATAATGTCTGGTTACTTAAATTCAATTGGCGTTTCCGCTTAAATTCGCCAAGGCTACGAAGAGAGGGTAAGGGAGGAGGAGAGGGAGGACTTATAATGCGATTTCATATTTTACAAAAGACATAAAATATGCTTTTTTGCTTGCTTAAGTTTAGTTAGCTTTCCCAAGACTCGTCGCCGTTTCTCATCCGCTAGGGGGAGCCACTGAATCGAGAGTGCTTTCTTTCCACTTCTTCTCTTGCCACTCTCTCGCTTTGTGTGTGTGTGTGCGCCTTTGTTGAGGAAGCAACAAATTTATTTAAATGAAGTCGTCGCCTAGCTTGGTCTTGGTTTTTTGGAATTTAATGTGTGGTAGATTTGACAATTATGACAACACAAAATGTCAGATACAATCGGCATAACTTAAGCAGACCTTAAAGCGGTAGATAGACTGTCCGTGATAAGCAAAACGAAGGCAACTCTTTCCTATTTGCTCACGCCTGAGTGGATCAGGAGCAGGACTAGAACACCACGCAATCATTGTCACCACATAGTGTGGTGTGGGAAATGTATGGCCTGTGTCTGCTGTCGCCTCCATTAAGTGGATTAAGTTGTTTTTGTGCTCGCAGGTTAAGCACGCTTGGCAGTCGCTAACCCCATCCAACCATGAGGATGACCTCTGAACCGGCTGAAGACGGCTGCTTAGAGTCTGTGCTCTGATTTATGTATTACACTGGCAATTTGGCGTTGCGTAGCTTCATAAATTTCTATTCTCATACATGCAATTGCAAACTAACAAAATAAATGATAAAAAAGAGTCCAAGTAAATTTCCTGTAAAAAAAATAAAATTTCGTTTCCCATGGATTGTTGTACCTAATTCAATAAATAGTATGAAAAAATAGATATATATATAAGATTATATTTTCATATTTCTTTGAAATCCTTTTAAGTATTGACCTAATCTGTACAGTTTTCTATTACTTTGCTGAGTATTTAACTAGTCGAGCACTCTCCCACATCTTCACTCTTAATAAACCTAAACATGTTTCTTTTTTAACGTTATGGAAGAGTAATTTTTATTTATTGCCCGCTCGCAATTGACAGCTTTGTGTAGGGATACTTGGGATACATGGCTCTTAGTTGCGTGTTCAGGTCAAGATGGCTCTGATAATATCTGTCGAATGGCTAAGGCTTTATATTAGGAACGTGCCACAAAGGCGTCGACACTGTGTTTAGGAATTATGGCTTCTGGTGTAGCAGTTAAGCTGTAAACGAGCTTAACTAATTAACGGCAGTTTATTATCTTCATTTTTTCTACGGGATAATATTGATATTTATGTTTGTGTGAACCAAAAAGAGTGTAAGGAAAATTGCTACTTAAGCATACACAAAAAAGTTACTTGATAGAGAACGCGAAAATTATAATATTTAAGATAAGTTTATAGTTCCTATGAAATATATCATACATCATGACTTGATTTAAAACTAATAAACAAACCAATTTCCAATGAAAAACTATTGAGTCTCAGAGAGATAAGGTTTTTATGTGATTTCAATTAAGGTTTCACAGTTTTATCTGAGCTCAATTTCAAGGTCATTTTGAAACGTTTTCAGATCTTTAATTACGTTATTATTCACATAATCATTTAGCGAACATCTCATGTTCGCTTCGTTTGTTTCTATGTGATTCAGTGGTTGAATCTTGATCCAAAACGAATGCGTCACAACTCACAGCTCGAGTTCCAATTCCCGCCAGCACTGACCTCGGACAAAAAGCGTTTGCATTTTGATGAAGAAAAATTTGTCGCTTCATATGATATGATTGCTTAAAGCATACCTTTACATATTAGTTGTTGTGAATATTTAGCTAGTAAGTTATGCATGCGAAATGATGAGGCAATGTCTAAAATTAGCAAGAGAATGGACCCTACAAATCCACGGGTATTAAAGGCAACCGGTTTGGGAGCGGTATGCAACTAATTTCTGGGAAAAGGCGACAACAATGTGTGAATGTGATTTAGGGAATGTGTAATACTTGGGAATTGTGTTCAAAATATATCATTAAAGTTAAAAACACTTAATTGTTTAAAAAACTTGAGTATAATCATATATAATAAATAAGAATTTGCTTTAAACACAACTGGTTGTCCTAAGGTTAACAAGCGCAGGTCATTTGCGATAGTTGTTGCGTGTTTTTCTGTTTGAAAAAACGTTATAATCGTGAGTTCGTTCGAAAAAAAACATTATAATCGTTAGTCCAAAGTTCAAGTGCGTCATTTTTACGGTTCAGATTCGATTCAGTTGGTCATCAGTCAAATAGTTAGTCAATCGGCAGGACAAGCTGTTTTATTATTATATCGATTAGATAAATTGATAGTGATAAAAACAATTAACTATGGTTTGTTCTTGGCAATCTATGCTAGAAAACAAATAAGGCTCACTGAATGATATTTAAATGCACCGAAAGAAAATAAATAGTTACAATAAATAAGTGTCGTTTACAAAGCATAACAAACACAATATTTCACTTTATCGTACCATCTGCAAAGGATAACATAAATTTAAATATTTCCAATTAGCCATCAGTTTTGGTGGTGCCTAGGATCTAATTAGGCCATGCCGCAAAAGCGCCTCGACAAAAAACTCACTTGAAATATTTAACGCCTCTTCACTCTATCATCCCCTCCCAAGCCATCATCCACTTAGACTTCCAATTACCAGTCTACAGGGTCTACGGGTGTGTGAGTGTGCCGAATGTTTTCCAATCCAGTTGCACAGCTGTTGACAGGACCCGATGGCACGCTCGATAAATCACCCCAACAACGCACAACTTGAGAACACACGACAGCACCTACAACAATAACAACAAACTAGACCCTAGTTGGCTTTAGGGAAGGGGCAGAGACAGAGGCAGGCAACTGATTTGTTTGGTTAACGATTTCGGAAATGCCGTCTCGTAATTGTTTAACGCGTTTCACGGCACAGACAGGCGACAAGAGCATTGCCCAAAATCAGGAATTCCTTTGAAATAAAGGAAATCGCAGGTACGCGGCGTACTTGGTCTGTTCTAAATTTAACATTTTTAAAGCATGTACAAAACGAAGATCAAGTAAAATATATACATAAACGCATATGTATCTGTTTCCTGATACACTGTGAGCTGTGGGTAATACAGGGGATGAAAAAAAGAGAGTGTATAAAGAGAGCGAGAGAGTCATAAAGTGCGAGATTAAATTGAGTCTACCTAACTGATATGATGGCATATATAGGTAAATTTATGTGCAGCTCAGTAAATGGGTAATGCACTTACAGAAAAATTGTATAATAAAAAGTATTTTCAAAAATATTTTTTGCGTCTAGAAAATGTTAAAGACTAACTCAAAGTATTTTTATTGAAGCAATTTGTTAAAAGTTCTCTATTCTTTGTGAAAAGTAGCACCTAAACATGTTTAAAAAACCCAAGTACATACATAAAAGCAATGATTTATTTTATGAAGCATTGATAATATTCTTCTAAATACAAAAATTATTATTTCCTTAAGCATGTTTCATAACTTTGACTGTTTTTTTTTTTTAATGATTTAGGAAACTCTCTCTATTTGCCCAGTGTATTACTGCACAAAGAGAGCGAAAATGATCCTTATCTCGATTTGATTTGAGTGCAAAACTCTCCCCATTTGCTCAATATAAAAATACACAAAGAGAGCGAATAAAGTATGTATATGTTAAAAGAGAGTTAGAAGAGAATATTGAGTAGTACCTACGGGTGGTTGGGAACACAATCACATCGCGATGCTGCCTCAGTAAGCAATTTGTGAGAGTGACGCGCACAACGGAAAATCCTGCAATAAACCAAATATCGAAAAAAAAAACCAAACCAAAACGTGTTCATTATAAACTAAGAACTTTACAAAACAAATAAAACAATAAACCAAAAAAATAGTGAAGAGAATTATATGGAGAGACGCCGAGCTATGAGCTCATATGTCAAGCTCAAGGAGCAGCAGCAGCAGCAGGACGAGAAACATCAACAACAACGGAAGGAGAGCAATAACACTGATGATGAAGAGATGGAGAATGAGTTGCCGGCGTTTCGTCGCTCGCATTCGGTGCGTGCCTCATTACGGCGCCTCAAGAGTAAGCTGCACAGTCCCGCCCTGCCGCTGCAATCGCCCTTTAAGTTGCGCGCCCATTTGCATTCGCGCAGTCGCAACATTGGCAACAACAACGGTACTGGCAGCGGCAGCGGCATTGGCAGCAGGACTTTCAACAAATCGAAAGCTGTGAAAGCGTTGCGTTTGTGGCATGAAATCGAGACCGTTGCCGTGGTTACCACCAAAGTAAAGGGAAAATTCGTGCCACTGAAAAAGCAAACAATGCAACAACAACAACAAGAACATCCTGCCGATCAGGAGCTAGGCATTGAACAGCTAATGTCCTCACTGCCAGTGGGTGCAACATTGCCACGCAAAGCCTGCAAACTGTTACAAATACCCGAAAGCTATTGTGAGCGTACGGCACCAAAGGCCACAATCGATTCGGATTTGGAACGCACTCTGGGCAATGAATCACCTAACGGTTTGAACAAGAGCAACTGTGATCCAATTCTTGCCGATATAACGCGTCATGCCCGCCAAGGCATCTATGGAACAACGCGTATGCGTACCGCTACTATTAGGAAACCGATGCCATATTTAAACAGTCGTAGGTGTTTGGTGATTTTTATGTTAGAATAATATGAATACTTATGATGGAGTGTTTTTCCCTATTGAGCATTTAATTTAATGTGCTGTGAATTTTGTGACTTTTTGATTCGATTTTTTTATTGCCGTCTCAAGATTTTTATGTGTGAGTATTGTTTGATTTCCTGGGAAACTGGGTCATTGAACTCTTTGAAGCAGTCAGGCAAGTTTTTGGAAGTGTTTCTTTGTGTGAAAATACCCTGAAGGGTTGTCCTTGAAATTTGATAATATAAAAAAAGGGATCAAGATTAATATATAACACTATTTGGTGTAAGTACTCAAGTTGCTTTAAGCATAAAGTTTGAATGTTGTAAACTTAATAACACAATTTCAATTTCTCCATTTGCTGTTAATAATTTTAGTCACAAAACAGATTGAACTTATATTACAATAAATACACTCGTATTTCCGATAAAGCCATTTATTATTGGTTTATCAATGTCAGCTATTATGGCCAGCTGTGGTCAAGGCTAGGTCGGTCCCAAAGACCAAAATAAATGGCAAGCTTAAAATGGCTAAAAATGGCATTAGAATTTCATAATTACACATATACATGACCTATTTGGGAAAGGGGGAGAAATAGTATTTATGCATAAATTGGTTATTATTCGCACGTGTTCGTCTGATGTTGCAGATGCTACAATAATGATAGCTACAATAACAACACAAATAGGAGTGCGGCAGCCTCCTCCACGCCGCAGCAACATCAGAAGTTGCAGATGAGCAGCTGCCTCCGCTCTCCGGCGCTCTTTATACGCCAGAAATCCTTTCACACGCTCAACGAGCTCACCAAATTCTGCCAATTGAAGACGCCAGCGGCGGCGTCAGCGGCAGTGGCAGCAACGACAAAGTTGCAACCACGCGGTCATTATGCCAACGATGGTAAGCGGAGAAAGAGTAGCCAAACCGGAGAAAGAGTAGAACCCACATCAGCACTCACATAACCCATCATCCCACATACATACATACAGTATTGAATATGGGATTCAATTAAGATCTGGCCTCCAAATTCGCTTACAGCTAATTAAATGGAATGTGGGCTGCAAAGGGGCATTAATTAAAAGTTGTGGGAAATTTCACTCAGAAAAACTAATAATATTTAATTTATGATATAGATAGATTTTTCAATCATAAAATAGTTTTTTAAAGACAAAACTACACAATATTATTCAGATATCAAAGCCTGGTTTTTATGGTTTTTTTTTTTAGAAAAAAGTTCCTTAAAATTTTTAAGAAAAAATTGTTTGTAACAACCATATGTTTAATTTTAGAAATTATTTTCATGAATTCTTAAAATTTCTTTCCCAAAAAATATTTTCTTAAATTTTTTAAGTAAAATATTTTAGAACTAGTAAATCATTTTGATAAAAGTTACAAAAGTATTAGGAAAATTATATGTTAGCGATTTTATAAATTCCATAAATAATATAAAAAATTTTTCTGAGTGTGATTTGGACTGAATTGGTTTTGTTTTTAGTTGGTTTGGTTTGCTTAGGTTTAGGGTTACGTTGCCTGGCTGCGATCTAATCTACCGATGCTTTAGTGCATGTCACGCACACACACACACACACACAATCAAACATTAAACACACGTAACAAACTTACACCCACACACATACACAGTCTCATTTATATATATTTAACACACTGCTGAGTTGTTGTGCATAATTAATTTAATTGGCTTTCGGTCATTGAAACATACAAAACGAACGGCATTAGGCAAAAAAAATAAAATGAGCAACAGAAAAAGCGCATTTCTGATTAATATTTAATTAATTGCAATGCAAGTGCAATTATCCAGAATATATATTCACACATTAAACAACAACATATCGGGTTATAGATAATTAGTTGATTTAAACATGTAAATATATAATTTATATAATTTATTTATACATCAAAAATACTATTTAACATTCTCATTTGTATTTAAAACACTTTTCATTTGTCGCTTTTAGTTTAATTTGTCTATTATTTCATTTTATGATTTTTATTTTTATTCTCCCAAACCTCGCGCCTCTCCTCACCTGCCCACACACACGCATACAGACAACATATTGCCCACATCGAGTGAAAGTGAACAAGTGATCGAACCGGTTCAGTTGCGCATCAAGGAACAAGTGAACAACAATCAGGATAACTATCCCACCTATTATCCAGCTGTGTTGCTCTCACCGCCAAGCAGCGCTTTTCGCTGGTCGGAACAGCTGACACAGCATGCGGCAGTAGCCAAGTTACGCACTGCCATTTCATGCCACAGCCAGGATCTGCGAGAAATGGAATTTCTGTTGCCACAACAACAGCAGCAGCTGCAACAGCAACATCAACAGCAGCAGCAGGCTCCGAATTCTGGACAAATGCGTATTTCTCGCCATTCGCAGGCCAAAAATGCTAAGTTGCTCGACGAGCATCATGAGGATCATAATGATCATGATTCCTCGGAGGATGTTCACCTGCGTTCACATTCACCCTTTGATGAAAACACATCGTCCAATGTTCGTTCAGTGCAGCTGCGTGCCAAGATCGCTGGGAATACACCACATCCGCGTGTCAGCAAAATGTCAAAGAAACAGCTTAAGCTAGCCCAGGCACAGCTGGACAAGCTCACGCAATGTAATCTCCACTTGCATGGTAGGCACACCACGTCGTCGTCGTCACACTGCTGGCTCAAGACTTTTTTACTTAGATATTAAATGCAATCAAGCTTAATTTGATATTTAAATATGTTTTTTTTTTGCTTCTTCATTAGCTCTCTTTTCGGCCGTGGAACATGGACATCTGGATAAGGCACGCACCATACTCGAATCCACCGATGTTGATGTCAATAGGTGAGCAAGAGTTGTACTTAAAGTAAGGGTAGACTAGTTCTTCCTTGTATGTATATTGGTATACGTAAGAAAACAAAGAAGTGTTTCCTAAAAGTTTTTCAACTTGTCTAAGAATACTTTTATATACGTTGTATAGAATTTCTTGATTATAGATTTCAAACAAGGCTTGTTGATCTGACTTAAAAGGAACTCAAGCCATTTTGAATAAGCTAGCATACATGCTGTAAGCTATTGTTAAAGATATTCCGGAAAAACTCTCCTTTCTTAACAAAAACCGAATGAAGGATTTAACCTGATATTTTCTTGTTTATTTACTGTACTTCAATAACTAATAATAATTGAAAATTTCTTTTTATAGCATCAATACGGATGGCCTTTCAGCTCTGGATGTGGCTGTCTTGAGTAACAACCGTTCCATGACCAAAATGTTGTTGCAGCATGGCGCCCTGGAGGGATCACAATGTAAGCAAATTGAAAAATTGTAAAAGTTTTAAAATATTGGTAATTTATATCAATTGACATTGTTTATTGCAGTTTCTGTGGAAAGTATTGGCACCAAGTTGAATGGCCTGCTCAAAGATGCCGAGTCACGCATACATGATCTCAGCGGACCGGACGGAGGATTATGTGCGCCCGTCTTCACATCACGACCCTCCATATCAAGCATCATAATTGGTAAGCAAGTGCACTCTCGCGATACTCAATTGCAACGAATCCTAAATGAAAATCTCTTTAAGGCAACACGGGTTCATCGGTCACTGGGTGCACGGGAAACGAGGTGGACAAGCAGATTGGCATCTGGGAGCGTCGTGTCAAGGGTCTGCGACGCATGCTATTGGGCTGGGACCAGGCGCGACCTCCAGATGCACCTGCCTCTGTTGTGGTCGATGTCACCGGCGACAATTCCATCAGTTTGCAAATACTCGAACCCTTTGAGGGTGCAATTGGCACTAAATTTAAAGGTAACTATGACCGTCGATGGTGGTTGGCCACAGTTTTGCGGTCCTTTGAGATTTATGCACAGTTGTTGACATATCCATTTCTTTCCCGCACAGTTCAATGGTCAACACGCGCAGACTTCAACAATGTGGTCGGCGAACGGGAGCTGCTCGAGTGGATAAGTTTCCACGGCACAATGGGCGCACAGTGCCACATAGCTGGCCTCACCCAAGGACGTCGGTATTTCCTGCGTGCCTCTTGTGGCAATGTTAAAGGTTGGGGTGGCTATCGAAACTCGGTGCCCGCCAGCGTTGTACCTTCAAGTGAGTTCGTAGGGAAAACTTTTTATTTACAATTTACCTCTTAAGTGATAAGAAAAAAGTTAATTTTTACGGTAGGATGGCTGAAGATTGCTTAAAAATGCAATAAAGCTACTTGTTAAAGCATTATTATGAATATTTTATGGTGAATGTGAATTTTAAAAAACCTTTTTTAGTTAGTTAGTCAAAGAGGACAACAACAGTCTTTAGTTAATCCCCATTTCTGTTCCTCTCCCCAGCTTGGCGTGACTTAGATAATCGTGAAGATCGTTTCTTTGGTCGTCAATGCATTCTGGACAATCTGTTTACTGCTGTGCGTTTGGCACGACCTGCAGATGTCTCGGAGCTAACACTGGATCCAGGCAGTGTGCAGCGTCGCAATCCTAAGAAAAAGACCACCATTAAGCAGCTATTCTCGGTTACCTCCAAGTTTCAAAAGACGCTGCGACGGTTGGTCAAATGATAACTTACTCCCTCTTAAAATTATAAATATAATCTCTAACCAATCTCTTTCACAGCGGCATATACTTCTCATGCATTGTGCACTGCGATGACAAGGTGCTGGTAACTAGCGAAGACTTTCCACCGGTCATTGAGATCGATGAATCATATCCGAGTGCATTGCACATGGACTACTATTGGCTTATGAAGGTGGCCTGTACGTGGGAGGATGTGAAATCTTTGCGTTCGGATATGGAAAGGAATCTAACATCCCCTGTGCATTTTCGCACTAAGCTATTGTCGGCTGTCTGCCAGATGCAATCGGCATTGGGCATCACTGATCTCGGCCAGCTGTACTATAAACCATTGCGAGATGCCCAAGGCACTGTGGTGCTGACCTGCATTCAATCGGTGAAAAGCCAGAAGGCGGTTTCCATACTTAATTCACGCTGGCTGCCGGTGAGCAAGCTGCAGAAGAAACTGGGTGCACTGCACGAGGATTGCACCATCAATGAGTTGGTCATTTCGAGCATTGGGGATCAGTTGCACTATCAGCAGGCGGCACTGCAGCGTTTGGAACCGGGATTGTATTTGGGTTATCTCAAGATGCAGTGTTCAATGGATCAGATCCAGGTGGTGGTACCAGTGAAGACACCCAATGTCCTGCCCCATTGCAAGGTTCGTGAGAATTGTCACATTACGGCCGAGGAGTGGCAGGTGCTCCACTTGGCCCGTTGTGCTGCGGATCCCTTGCGTCTTCCACTCGATTTCAATGCACACGGCGATGGCAATGGGAACAGAGCTGCCACAGAGGTGCAACGCCTCTTCCTATACGATCTCAGCACGGCAATGCACAAGCTTCTCGCTTCCATGAGCATAAAGTCTACAGATGCGGCAACCCATCGCCTCTACGATGTGGAGGTCATCGAGCACAGTCGCGACATAAGCTTCCTTATAGTCTGCCCCTCGGTGGAGTCCTCGTGTGCCGTGCCCGGCCAGTCGGAGTTGCTGCTCCAGCGTGATGATCTTGCCAGTTTGAGCATTCAGGCTTTCGAAATGATTCACTTGCGTACCTATCAACCGGCCATTGTGCATAAGTATGCGAGACTCTCCTGCATCCTGGAACTGGATACAGCATTGGCGACGCACTCCCATCGTGAGGCCTTCTCCAGCAGCGAGTTGCAAGTGGCCAAGGAGCGGCTGGCCACGTTGCAGGATCTGAGTGCGAATTTAACTATTGTGTGGAAGAGCGTTCGCTGGCTCATGGATGTGGTGGCTTATGCCCGCAATAAGCATGCTCAGCCTTCGCTCCCTATGCGAGAGATACTTGAGTTTGCCCAACTGCGTCATGAGGAGTCCACGCAACCGCAGTTGCTACAGTTGCCAACGCGTAAATCTGGACGTGGTAGCTGGCCAGGACCTGGTGCAGGTGACGATAATGGCAGGCACAGCAAGCCAGAGCATTCCAAATCTGAAACGAATCTGGGATTCAGCGCTGTGACTCCAAATTCAACGCAGCCAAAGCCGATCGACGGATCTAATAAGCAACCAACACAACAACAACAACAGCAGCAGCAGCAACAGGAACAACACCAACAACAGCAGCATCAGCAGCAGCAACAGTTGCTCCATGTGGCAGCCAGTGAGTATGCCGGCTCCACGGGCTCGGATGTTTCACTGAGAAAGAATAGTGGAGATTCCGTGAGCTCCGCCTATACAGCGAGAAGTTTCTACTCCGCTGCAGATTCCGTTTCCGATGGCAGCAGTAGTGTGTTTGCTTTGCCACCCAGCCGCTCGGATGATACTCTGGCGGATGCACTGCGTCATTCGCAGGCAGCAGTGATGCAACGTAAACGCACCGTCTCCCACATTGGATCTATACCCACGCCGCTGATCACGGTGCACAGTTCCAGCTCAGTGCCGTATCTGGCCGGATCCAGTGTCTCGTTGAGAACGGGCAGCGGTGCCTTTGCCACAGATCTGGAGCACAAGCCACTCAAACCGGCGGCGGAGTACAAAGAGAAAGCTGCCTCTAGTGCAAATCTACGTGAGGGTGGACTCTACCTAAAGAGTTCGCTCTCCGCACTGGAGCCGGCGGAGATGACGCCACTCTGCAGTGAAAAAGAACCGGTGGCCAGCACCTCAAAGGGTTCCTCCACAAAGAGTCTAACGCATCAGAGCAGCGAAGAAGATACCGCCAGCTGTTCCAGTCTGAATGCCGAGCAGACTTCAACCGGAGCGGGCATAATACAGGTCTATACCGCCTACAATACAGGTTTGGCCAGCGGCACCAGTCTCAAGCTTCACGTGACGCCCAAAACCACGGCGCGGGAGGTTATCAATCTCGTAGTGAAACAGCTCAACATGGCCGCCGTTCTAAAGGGCAGCAAAGGACCCGTCTATAGCCCCGATACTTTGGATAACTTCTGTCTCGTAGCAGTGATTGGCGCCCGGGAACGTTGCCTTCGTGATGATTTCAAGCCGCTCCAGTTGCAGAGTCCCTGGAAGAAAGGGCGCCTATATGTGCGACAGAAGCATGAGCTCCTCGCAGCTATCGAACATTCCAATCGCAAATCGCATTTGATATAAGCAAAAAAGTCCTTAAATGAAATGAAATATCCCTGCACTGATAAATTTCCTACACACACTAACTCACACACACAGACACATTACATTGTTGGCTTATTGATTTGGTTCTTGCTTTATGGGACTATTTGGTGCCCATGCCAAGTATGACGACCAATTCCCAAAATTAGACTGAATTACTTACATATTGTATGTTAAAAGAAAACAAAAAAACAAAATTTATGAACAAATGATTATAATATTGAAATTATGATTGTAATGAAAATGGTATTATATTTTGAATAGTTTTACATTTATACAAACACACAAACCCACACACTTACAAGCACACTCATACATATGTATATAGACTATAATAGAGCACATAAATTTGATTGTTGTTAGATGTTTTAGAGAAGATGATAAGTGCAACAAATTACACCAATATTATATGATTGTAACTATATATTATATTAAATGTATTTTATTATGTGTATGTATTTTTGTAGTTTAGCTAACAAAATGTTTTGATTGTATTTTTGTGTCATTTTTAGGCGCACGGATTTTTTTAATATACCAATCTAAATGTTGAATCGAACAAAAATTCAAAAAAAAAAAACAATGATTATGACTTAAACAAATGTCAATATACAAATCTTAAGTGTAACTCTCTCGATGTATGTGTAATGTATATGTATGTGTTCTTTATATAATTACAAATTAACAATTCCAATCGGATTATACAAATTCTATATGTATATTTAGATGTAATTTATTCGCATAGTTTTCTAGATGTAAACAAAACAAAAAAAAAAACTAAATGCAAAAATATTTTTTAAAAATATATTGGCACAACTAAATGTTGAAAATCAAGACGACACAAAACGATTATCGAAATTGCATTATTGTATTCAACAAAAAAAACTAGTAGAGAAACTATTGAATATCCTCTAATATGAATTTTCAAAACAAGTCTAAAATGGTCCTTCCTCCTTTCTTTTAGCTAAGCATGTAAAAGTATTCGGATCTAAATACTACATTGCCTGTTACAGTAAGTTCTGCATGCCCCTAGCTATATTCGATCCAAACATTCAACCCAAATGGCAGATACTCTAACAAAAGTCTATACTCAAACTTTGCCATGGAAAATGTGCATAGTGCTTAATGTCTATAAATAAATATAATCTAACAGTATATAAAACATATGTGTCAACTAGCTGGAGTTCTACAAATCTATGTCTTAACTATTAGCTAAACAACAAGTTTCTCCCTTTTCCCTGTTCAAAATGTAGCTAGAGAGGTAAATACAAAGAGAATTTAAGATGAAATAACCAGAGTCCATTAATAATAGAACTAAAAATTACTTATGATGGAATTATGATCAATACAAAACACAATTTATTGTGTAATTGTAAATAAATGATGTGTATTTGTTTTGATAAAAATATTATTTAAAACGGTTTCCAACCAACCAACAAAAATCCCTGAGGCTCGCGAGAAACAGCAACGAAAATAGTTAGAAAATTTATTTTAAAGCCTTACTCTAAAAAAAACCACAACGAATGCTCGAAATATGTTAGTGTATGTATTTAGTTATTGATTAAGAAGCCGACGTCCGTCCCCAAAAAAACAAAACAGAGAGATTGTGTTTATTTGGCTTTGAGTTGAGAAAGAGACCAACTAATTTACAGAGTATTATTTGAATGCATTTGCTATATGATAAAATGGTGGAGACGATATATATGTATGTATATGTTTATGATGCAATCTAATTGTAACTAGTACTTAGTTAAGGTGTTAAAGGTCGCATACACAAGTAAACTAACACACACACCCACACACACTCATATATATATATACTAATTATAATGTATGATAAATGTTAGTAGAATAGATGATAAAATCACACTCGTAGTAATGATTCGCGTCTAATCCATAAGATATAACAGTTCTTATCAAAGTGTAACACACATATTAACTGCATGTTATACTAATACTAAAATATATATAACGATTCCGTATGTGTATTTTTTTGGTGTCTGTTAACTATGTACAACTTACAACAAAAAAAACAACAAGCCATTAATATTAACAACAAAACGAGAAGAAAAAAATGGTTTAGTCAAAAGATAAGATATTGATGGAAGCATCAAATGAAGCAGACGATGAATACTTAATCAATTAATTTAAATAAAGACTTAACAACTGTTATGGTGTCATTACAAAAAAAAAAAAAACTCGTCTTCTTCTTTGTTTTAATTGTACATTCCTTATGCGGGGTATTTACACACATATATTTTATCTTAATGTAATATGGGTATGGAAATAGTGACTTGTGCAATAAGTCTGAGCTTAGCGATAAGTAGAGCTGATTAGTAAGTTTTGCATATTTATAATAATAAGTATACACTCAGAGAAAGCAGTATGACCAATACTAGAATTTTGAAATCTTGTTTGTTTTATCACAATCACACATGCGCATATACTTTTCTCTCAGTGCATAACAAGATCAAAGTCATGCTTCGTCATGCACAACAAACATATTTAAAACACTAATCAAGTATATTCACAAACATACAAACCCATTTTTATTTTAAAACAACACTTAGTAATATTAAGTATACGTAAAATTGATGAGTCGTCGACAGTTAATTTAATCTTCAATTGAATTGAAACGAAATTTACTTTATGCGTTTTCAAATCTGTAAATTGCTGCTCATAATCGTACAATACAAACGGTCAACTGATAGCACACTGATTAGTTCCAGGCTTTTCTATCATATCACAAATTAACTGATAATAGTTTGTATATAGAACACATTGTGCAGCAAAAAAACATTACAGAAACTGCCTATATAGCCCGTGTGCAAGGTTTTAATTGTTTTTTATCTGATAATAATAATTTTCTTGCGAACATTCTCACTTGTCATGGTGCGTCATACACGTGACGAAATAGCCCAAAAGGGGCTTTCCAGGCTCTTCCGCCAATGGAACAAACACCCATACAAGCAAGAAGATCATTGTACTATATGACCATCTCGCTCACACGCAATAGTGCTACAAATGCAAAGTCATGACGACTTCGCAGTCGCTGCCAAAGTGGACAGCGGCCGCGGTTTTTTGTCGACATTCGATTTTTGTTTTTAGACAAACACAAATAAATACACATACATCGTGTGCGTGTATGTGTGTGTGTATAAGCATGTATTCAGTTGTAATGCATGGCTAATAATTCATTAAAAATTTCATCACAACTGCTGTATTGGAACGCGAAATTGCTGCTGCTTAATTAGACTTTAAATGACACACATACATTACATGTACATATGTTTAAATGTTTCCCATGCTATTAGGCAAGGTATTTTCGGGCAGACACAGAGACTGAACGAACAAATATGCTCTACTACCCTGCCATATATAACGGCTATAAAGTTCAAGTGGTTTTTTCTCGCTGATAAGGCTACAAATAAATCGCTTTAGAAAGAAAAAGTTATTATTATAAATAGTTAAAATATTTTTTGCACTCGAGTGACTTCCTATCAGAGATAGCATCTGGCTGGGCCAATATATTATTTCTAAATCGAGTGTATACCTATTCTTGCTGCCATAAAAGTCTCGCGGTCGCGATTACGAATATATAATTTAAATTGATGACAAGCTGCATTATCAAGCTTACTAAGCTTACCATAGCTTTTAGCCACGTGATAATCGCAGAGAGCGTGGGGTAAAGGGGAAAGTCAAGAACAGCATCAATTGACGAAACAACTGGTACATCACAGCGCATGTTTACTGTATTTGTATGTTAGATATAGTACACAAAACTACCTGACGTATACTTAATTTGCGAGCCAAACATACACACACACACAAACCGGTTACTGAAAATACCGCCACAAGCAATTATACTTACTATAAAAATGTATGTTGACCCCAAGCCAAACCGCATTGATCGATAATAGCAAGTGTTTAAGAAGAGAACAAATATGCGTGTAATTTAGTTGTTTTGAGAAAACTGTTTTTAATAATATATATATTCTCTCTCTCAAAAAGAAACTTAAAACAAAAACAATTAAAAACAGTTCACAATCAAATCGTTTCCAAAAGAGCGCACATTACAAACATACATACATACATAGTACAAGCATGTGTATCATTTGAAATGTGTATGTGTGTGTGTGAATGGCGTCTTTTTTGTTCACATCTTGGGTTTTTGTACAACAAACAATAAGTACAGTACTACATACATACATACATATAAACATACTACAGTTGTAATGTATGTTTTTGTAACTTATACATAACAGCAAAATCAGCTTAGTTAGCTCCTTAATAATGGCCCAGCAAGTGAGAGTCGTGCTCAATTATTGGCGCTCGGTGGCTTCGAGGCACCCACAATGTAACCCTTGGCAGTCAGGACACCACGACAACAGACATGCACCTGGTATCGGAGTGACCAATCAATTGTGTAGCCTGGTGCCAGACCTGTGAACTTCTCCTCGGGCAGCAGCATCTCGGGATCACTGTGCGTGTTGAGGACCAGCTCATGATCACGACAGAACTCCTGCAGCTCCACGGGCACGACACAACAGGCGGCCAGATTCACTTGGGCAATGCTGGGCGCCACTTCCGATGTCTTGTGTAATTCGGCCAACGCTACGGCATCCAGATCCGCAATGCCAAGCTGTTTGATTTTTTTCGTTTGAGCGAATTTCTCGAGCTGCTTGTAGAGTACCTTTAGTTCGGCAATCCCCTGGTCACCATTACGTGAACTCCAACTGACAATGTTGCTGCTGGTGTCGCTGGGGCTGCTGCCAGCTGCTGCACTGCTCGTGGCAGCTGCCTCCGAGCAGGGTGAACGCGGTGTTGTTGTGGTCAATGGCGTTGCGTTGGCAACAATGGGATGATAGGCCAGCACCACGTTGTCCACATATGTAACATTGAGTATGTTGAGTAGCGCCTCGATTGCTTCATTCACACACGCCGTGGAGTTCTTGTTGAGGAATATCTTTGCACCAATGCTGATCTCATGGCGTTCATACTCTGTCAGCTTGCTCTTTAGTTCTTGTGTAGCGCACAGCACGCGTCCATGCAGATGGTCAATTTCGACCACAACGCTCTCGGATGTAGATGATTTTGGGTCATCGTGTAGCGTTTTTTGCAGTCCATCGTAGAGCTCCTCGTTTGATCGGCGTTGGCCCAGTTCGTTGTTGATGATATTGCCTGTGCTGATTACCACGTTCTGGTAGTTTTTGGTTATTGTTGGTATCATGTTTATAGAGTTGTAATCCCGTAGATAAGTGACTGACGACTATTGGCTCAGGTGGCTCTGACAATCGCACTCGTCGGCATGTGTTGCTATTTTGCTTCGGCCATCGTGCGCAACAGCACTTAAATACGCTCTGCACTTGTGATGTTGCTACACTATCGATATATTGCATATATTGCATCATCGATACGTTGCCATATTCGTACCATCTCCCATGTCAAATGAACGGAACTCGTTTCCAAGGACCTAGTTGTTCATATTGATTTGTTCATTTTTTTTGTAGTTCATTTCTAGACTTTGTTGGCCACTTTGCAAAATTTTATTTGCAATATTTGTCGTGCTAGTGAACTATAATTTGCTATCACTCGAACTAGCTCTTTATTAGAATATGCTATCGATATCCGTTATATCGATGAAGTATTTCAATGAAATTGAATTGCGCGCCTCTTGCAACTTGACAGCTCACAACAGAAAACAAATTGTGCCATAATTTCATCAGTAAAAATGTGTTCCAAACAGGTGCGCGACTGGCTTGTCTTGCTCACCATGGAGCAGTATGTACACTGCATATTGGAGCGTGGATATATGACTATTAGCCAGTGCCAAAAAATCATCAACAGTGATCTTATAATGTTGGGCATAGACGACCAATCCCATCGCAAACTTTTATTAGCTGGAGTTCAGCTTCTGAATAATTCGCCAAATCTTTTTGCTTGCACTGAGCCGTGCGACATGCATTCCCCAAATCCGGAGCTGTTGGACATGGGCAGAATCTTAATGGAGACTAGAAAGACCGGGAACTCCAAGGACAGTGGCGATATTAATCTGAATTTGTTATCAAGTCCGATGTCGCCAATCGAAGTTGAAAGGGAAAAAGATCTTCTAGATGATTGCGCCGACGATGCGTTGTCTTTAGCCTTCATCGCTATATCCAATATGAAGCAGGATGAGATATTTAAGTTGGAGCTTGATGATCTGATTGGCTTGCCAACTGAGGATCTTGTAAAGATCGAGGATACTTCGTCACTAAAACTCGAAACCAATAATCCAATACGCATTGATTCGGATATTATTGTAATAGATTAAGAAATGGAATAAAACAATACTTGTTGTAAAAGCTTGATGATCTGATTGGTTTACCCACTGACGATCTTGTAAAGATCGAGGATACTCCGTCAATAAAACTTAAAACCAATAATCCAATTCGTATCCAATGGTATGGATATTATTGTAATAGATTAAGAAATGGAATAAAACAATAAGTGTTGTAACAGTTAAACATAATATGTATATATTTGTTTATCTTAATAAATGTAATTTATGAGTGTGATGGGTTGTTTACACCTATTTAAATGTAATCAACGGACTTAGGAGGGCATTCAAAAGATACTTAATACCACGCATCAGATCCTGCATGCGTGCATCCACCGGAGAGCTGAGAACCATACGCTGAATACTAACTGTGCCCAAATCCGACAATTTGCAATCAACACACTCGATTGTCTTTAGTTCCACATGCGGTGGTGTACTCGTGCCCAGAATAAAGTATTCCTGCACATTGTTCCCTAATTGGCGGGAATTGTGTAATGTGCCATAGAATAGAACACGATCACCGTGATTTAATCGATGCGTAAAATTTCCAAAATCATGATGAGCACGCAATACCACATCTGTTGAAATGGAGCGACCGAGTAGGGTGCCTGTGCCGGCCACTTGAACCAACAGCTCGTATTCATAGCGATTCCAGCGTTGCAGCGTACATTGACCCGTATGGGCACTGAGTGTTTTGATCACACGCTGCCATTCGACGCAGTGCGTCTCCCGTTCGGGATCACATTGAAGGAGCTGGGCAATGTTTTCACCATGCACACAGCGCAAGAGTTTGCCTAGCCACGTGGGCAAGTAGTTGGCAACAAAGTCCTCCAGCATATTGGAGACACGAGCGATTTGCACATGCTTAACCTTGCCCTCCCAGGACACATACATGCCATTAAGATGACTGCAGCGCAATTGTGCTTTGATTTTATTTGGCTGCTCCTGAACGGGCCGAGCGCACAGCTCATAGAAGCGTTCCCATTGTAGCGCATCTGGAAGCGAATGCATGCCTACATTCGGATTGGACAGAACGCTGGGCATAGCATTGAAGCGTGGTGTGTCCTTAAAGCTCGATGTCATATATGGAAAGACCAGAACACAGGCAGTCGTCAAACCAATAAGCAACTGCAATACAACATATATTATTTACCAATTTAGACATTGAATCCTTTGGAGCTCACCTGCAACATGGTAATATACTTCTGAGTGGCACGGTTCATGGCCATGACACAAGAGAGAAGCACCACCAGGGAGCAGGCAATGGCTGTGGTGCCCCAACGCAGATGCTCGCTGTTCAATCCAATACTATCGATGGCAACGAAAACAGGAACAAGCAATGCCACAATGCCAAATAGAGGCAGGAACAGAACGATGCCAGCTAATCCCAAAGCGGCACGCATAGCTCCAAAAACGGTGGCACTCTGTGAGGTAACAATGCACACTTGCAACCAACTGAGAGTGACGCAGTGTGGGATTAGGTAGGTGTATACGCCATGCCAGCTGGAACGCTTTGCCACCAGCACAAGCAGAATGGGTATCAAAAGGTACAATGCTGTTCGGCAATTTAAGCAGAATTCAATGCCATTGCCAATGACAAAGGATGAAAAGGTGGGTACACGCAGATCCAGGAAGCGCCAGTGTGTGGTGACAACTTCGTCCAGTTCATATGGATACTTGGCCAGCACATTGACCGCAAACGAGACAACGATCAGCCAATCGGGCAACAACTGCGACGAAGAGTACATGAAGACGCCAAGGGTGATGAAGGTGCAGGCACCTGAGATGATAGTTAGCTCCGAGTGGGGCAACCAGGCGACGGTGACGAGCGGATAGACAATCAGGTTGATGATGAAGGCACAAAAGTAATACAGATACGGTTTCATATTGTTGCGCAGAAAGCGCTGCTCCGAGATATCCGCTTCGATGTTGTGATCCCCGTAGCTGAGAAACAGTCCCGACCAGATGCGAAAGTCCACAAACTGTTGCTTAGTCTTTAGCATGCGGCATGTTGCCCAGAGCATGATGCCCATACTCAAATAGTAGCTAATTAATGGCAACATATGACGCTCGGTGTCCCCGACGGCGCTCCACCAGGAGAGCAGCACGAGCAAACTGCAGCGTACGCTGAGTGGCAACATGGCAGGCAGTGCAACAACCAGATTGATGAAGCGATGATAGAGCAGTGTAAAGAACACTAGAGGATGGAAGATCAGGCGATAGAAGCAGGGCACATGATCCAGTGTATGTGGATTTGGCACGGACAGTGTTAGTGTCTCATTGACCTGTGGCATGCGTCCGGCACTGTAATTGGAAGCAGCTGAGACTAGATGTGCTTCCGTGATAAAGCAACGTCGCTCCACATTCGCTTGGCCAATTGTGGCCGAATCCTCTAAAGCCTCCCGCTCACATTCGCTGCCCTCCTCATCCGTGTTGGAGGAAGAAGCTGCATCGGCATCGCCAGCACCGCGACGTCTCCGCTTGCGTTGTAAATTATAAATGCGTCGCATCTTACGCTCCAGCTGTTTAGGCGTAATGTGCTCGTTGCCATTGGACAGGCAGGAGAAGAGCTCACGGGCTGCTTTACGTGCTGCACGCTCGCCAGGTGTCATGGCCAGGCAGCTGCGCACCTCATCCAGATTCTCGGCCGTTATACCATTACCAGCATTATAGCATTTGCGGAGTAGACGCTGTGCATCCTCATGTCCCTGCTGGGCAGCGCTGACCAGCCAATGCACTGCCTTTTGACTTTCATTGGCAATGTTGGGTTCTGCACGCAATCAAACAATCATATGTGTAAAAGGTTGAAATGTTTTAGCGAGTTACATACCGATTGCGTTTTCCAAAAGCTTCTTGCCCAAATCGTATTGCACTTGGGGACATCCCTCTTCGGCAAAGTGTTCCTTTAATCTGTCTAGCGAAGCGCGGTCTAAAGATAGCAATAACTCTTAACAACTTACACATTAACAGATTTCCGAGCTAGTAATACCTTCGAGATTCCAGCGACGCCGTTTGGTGAATCCTGTCGGTGCATTTTGCGTCCAGGTGGCCATTCAAAATCGACGAAAAGCAAAAAACTGCTGATTGTTTACGCTTTAATGTGCAGCTTAGAGTTGTACCAATTTTGTGGAACGACAAACTCAACTCGACAGAATACACGAACTAAAAAAGTCGTTCGATTTTTTTATTGAATTGATTTTTATCAGTGATGCCATTTCGGCTATAATAAAGTTATGCTATTGTGTGCACAAAGTAAAAGCTTATGATATTATGATATATGATATGATATTATTATGTAGAACCCTTAACAGCAAAGGCTTTTAATTCTGCAAGTGGGCCTGAATTGCTCTTCCGATTTTAGCTGTCGGTCGCTATCGCTTGCTTCGATAATGGGCAATCAAAAAATTTATAGCTATCGATAGCTTGCAAAAACCGCTTGTTGCCGGCATAGTTTGTTCATTGTACATGTGATTATTTTGTTTTGTTTATAACTCAATTTAAAGTATTTACCAAAGTTAAAATGGAACGAAACATGCAAAAGCAGATGTTTAACAAGACAAGAGATTCGCCAAGCATGCGCCGTTTCAGTACATCCGCCACAGCAGACAGCACACGCAAATCATTTTTTGGTGGCAATGCCAATCTCGGCGCCTCGCCAGGAGGCTTGAAAAAGACAGCATTGAGTAATAGGTAAGCTAAGTGACATAATCAAATACTATCCGTAATTAATTCATTAATATACATTCGCAGTCGCTTGAGTTTGTCTGGACGCTCAACCTCACAGTCTATACAGGGTATCAGATCTGATTACAATGTCGTCGAAGTATTTGGACATCCGCTTCCAGTAGTCGTCAACGAAGCCTTAACCTTTGCAGGGCCCATGGGTAATACGGTTTCGGCAAAGATTACACAGAGTGGCTGGGCTTGGGTAAGCTCCTTTAAAACAATAATTATGTTCAGCGAGAATGTTATAGCTGAATGTTTTTTCAGGTTGTACAAGGTCGTCGCTTATTAATTTGGCAATATAGGAATAAAACTGGTCAGGCAAACTCACCACCCCGGCTAGGTAAACGGCCAGCAGCGTCGGCGCAATGTCGCGAACTGACGCTGCCACACAGTGATATTGGTCATAAGAGCGAATTAGTCAGCGTTTTTCAGAGCGAAGATACCCAGGCGATGGCATCCTGCATTGCCGTCTCTGCGACAGGAGATGTACGCTATTGGGCATCGATAGCGCACGACAACAATTCTGTCGACCTGTCCATACTGACGGGGCAGGAGTTTGTTCAGCTGTTGAGTTTGCCCACACAGCAGGGTTATCTAGCTGTTACTTCCACATGCACCTTAGTGTTTCTGCGGGTTGGCCTCACCAAGGGACGTTATACGTTGCACCACAAAACCATTAAGCCGGCGACAAGTTTACTTGGCGGTTTTGGCAAACGAGTTGCCTCCATGCTGATTGGCATGAACAGCAGTGGCGACAGAGATCAAGTAAGTTGAGTTAAAATATGTAGTTATTCCTTATTAGCTTTGATCAACATTTTCTTTAGTTATTAGTGGGAATGTGCTGTGAGAGCAACAATAAGAATGGGGAAAGTGTTGTGGGCGTACTCTCGGATCGCGGATTACAGCGCTGGCGTATTTCCAACAAGGGCAACACTGAACAGCTTATTTACGAGGAAGTGGAGCTGTTTCGCAAAGTGCGTGAAATGATGCTGTTAAAATTCTGGAATGTGCGTGCGCCCAATGATAATGTCGATCTTGAAATGCACTTTTTAGACTACCATATTGTTCAAAGCTATCACTATATGCTATTGGGTGCCATCAACCATTCGTCAGCGCCACAGATTCATTATGCAATTGGTAAGGAAGCACCACAAAATAGTGTTCACCTAAATATTTCATTACTTATCATTTTTGTTTTGCAGTGGTGGCTAGCGCTAGTCCGGAACGCATGCTGCTGGAGTGTTTTACGCCGCTTAAGAAGAATATGTTCTTTAACTCCAAGACAATACAGGAATGCCTTAGTGTGCGCATCATTGTGGGCACCGCGCAAATGTATCTATATACGCCCAAAGTAGTTTATCCCCTAACCATGGCGAGTGCTTTGCCCACAGCCGAAAATGACGCAGAAAAGGTGGAGTTCCATTTACACGAAGATCGCATCCTTAGCGCCGCCATGTGCAATCGCCTTCCACTTTTCTTTAGCCGCACACATGGTCTCGTTGCCGTTACGCCTGGAAACTTTGACAGTGCCGATATGATGAATCTAAGCAACTGTAACTCTCCTGATTTGTTTTTTCCATTCAATGCCAGCTTTGGTGTGAACGATCAAAGTATGTTGGCTGATAGCTCGAATTGTTTGCCTATGTATCAGCTGGATCCGGAAGATGTCTACACAGAAGTTAGCAATGGTGTCGGCCAACTGAAGGCAGCATTCCTGTATCATCTGAAACGCAATAATCAGATGATGAAAACCGTTCTTGCTGATCTGATAGACAGCATTGCTGAATGCGATCCAAATGGTGCACCTCTGGATGCCTTTAAGCTTGACAGGTAAGTTTGTTACTTCTGTTTGATAATTGGCAAAGATTGCTAACATTTAGTTGCAATCTTTTAGAGTTGTCATCACAATTGCCGAAGATTTGGCTGAAGATCTGCCCATTGGCGATCCGCGCTGGCAGTCGGCCATTGAGGAGTACGATGGCGAACGTCATGCTCTGGGCAGCTCTCATTCTATGCAAATCATAAATCAGTTGCGGGACAAGAGCGTCGCTTTTCAGCACTTTATAGACTTTCTGCACTTTAGCGGAGTTTGGGAAAAGGTGTGTACCAAAACTTATAGCACATATAGTTTAATATAACATTGATATACATATATTGATTTTCTACAGTTAAATGCCATACCCTGTGGCAGCAATGTTCTAAAACATACATCTTACATACTGGCGGACATAGGCGAAAAGATTATGGCTGCCACAGCTTTGCGTGCGCTTCAAAGTAAAATGCCAAAACTGATTGATGAGGCCATTGATTTCACTGTCTCCCATTGGGATGAGAAACCATACGACAGCCTGACCACACAGGATATATTCTATGTAAAGTTGTGCAAGTTTCAATGTATCTATATGGCACTTGCAGACATGGCCGATGATCGCATTGCGTCACAAGATCGCACCACAGCAATGGTGGCTCAATTAATTGCCGACATCAATATTATTGTGCTGGGTACACTGGGTCCGGTATTGAAGCATCGCGAGCATAATGCCAACAGCTTTAAGCCGCCGGCAAATTCATGCGAGAATCAACCCTGGACAGCAACTTCAGGCAGTGCAGGCTGCCATGATTCACTCATTCGCCTCATTGATATAACTGTGCGTTATGGCGCTCAATGCGTTACAGAGTCTGAGCTCAAGCATACGCTCTATCAGCAAATTCTCGAGCTTATGGATATGGTATTGGAGGGACGTAAGAACTATCTGGATAGTGTGCGTGGCACCGAAAAGTTTCAGGTGTTGCAGCAACAGTTTGAAACACAGCGACGCGAACTAATCTCGGTGCTAAGTAAGTATAATCAACCTATGAATTAAATGACGCCTAATTATTACTTTACCTCTTGCAGTCAAGGATCAACAGTATGAGTGTGCAGTCAGGCTAGCTGAAAAGTATTTGGACTTTCAAAGCCTGGTGCTCATTTGTGATGAGACACAGGATAACGATCGTATGGATGAATATACACGCAAATATGAAGAATACGATTTCTCACAGTTTGCCATCAATTGGCATTTGCGGCAGAAGCGACATGCTGAGGTCTTTGAGCGCTTCAAAGGTAACCAGCCAGCATTGGCACAATTTATGCGCGATCATCCATCACTAGGCTGGATCCAGCTCATATTTAACGGCAATCATGAGCGTGCCGCCAAGGTTCTGTTTGAGCTGGCCCAAGGCGAAACCGAATTTGTTGCACGTAAAAAGTCAATGCTATCACTTTCAAAGTTATCTGCCCTGGCAGCAGCCGATACTGACTTGACAATGCAAGTAGATAAAATCAATTCTGAACTGGCCATCATCGAATACCAATCTCAGTTGGCTCACGATGTGCTGCAAAACTTTGGCTTTGATGCAACCGATCAGAAGGTGCTCAAAGTAGAGGAGATCATTAATGTATGTAATCTATATTTATGATTATTATTTAACAATGTTTACTAAGATTGGTGTTATGTTGCAGTTGTTTATTGCCGAGGAGAACGACTCGTCAACCGAAATGGAGTTCCGCAAGGCCTTGGAGCTGCTCAACTATGTGGATCAGCCATATGACTTACGCCACAAGATCTGGTGTGCGGCCATTCGACGCGACAACTGGACAGATTATGATGCCAACAATGCTGTCGATTATATACACAACCTTTTATTCTATAAAATCATTGAACTCTCACAATTGATGGGTAACGATACCGACGGCATACCACCACCTATGGAAGACTTTCTGGAGAGCACGGAGCTGGGCGATCTGGCACAACAGCAATCATTTCAATATTTACTAAAACTGACCTACGAATATGTTGGCGATATGTTCAAACAGACCGAAGACATGGAGCTGTAAACATTTCGATTTTAAGTGTCATTTATAAAAACTTACTTTTTAAGATTATGCCAAACACCGACTTAATCTTTGCCTGCTTAGCATAGGGACAGTTGTCAGCTTTAGTTGTGCAGCTCAACCGCACGCATTATAATATATTATAAACTAAGTTGCTTCGTGAGTAGACTAGACGGTTGTAGTTGGTGCCAGCGAAAGTATCTCAAGTGTGGCGAGTGGAGTGGAAGCCCGCTAAGTGTTGTTGCAACTGCATTGGCTGGGTGCAGACCCATATCTCTGCAAGTCTCTCTCATCAGTTGTGCTTTGATTATGACGGACGAAACAACACCGCTGACCGCCAGCGCAGGCGGCTCTGGCTACGTTGCCTTACCGCCCTATCAGGGGCCCACCTATGTCTTTCCGGGCGGCGTCTCTCCACGTTCCCGTCGCTCCAAAATGAAACAGTTCCAGTGCTGCATGACAATCACGTTTATGTGAGTGCAAAAGTGTGCGTGTGTTTGTGTGAAGGTGTTGCAAGATTTTCCAGTTGATTAAAGCACAGAAAGTCGAATATCTGTTTCAGATCTAATTTATATACAAATGAAGGGTGTGAATATCGTAATTTATTGAAACCATTACTAAAAAAAAGTCTAAAAAGAATTCAAAGGGTATTCGGCACATCAAAAATATAGAGTTATTTGATAACCCTCTTTTTGTACTTAAAAAAAAAAAACCAAAACGTTTAGTTTTTCATTAAGCCACAAAATAATTTCACTTTCCTGTCTGCAGCGTGATTGTAATTGCCGCCTTGCTTTTGGCTCTGTGGTTTAGTGGAAGTGGGTATGATGGAAACGGTGACAATGATGGCAAGCCGAGCTTCTTTTTTGCCACAAACGAATCAGATGCATCGGTGATGGAGATACTGGCGGACACAAAGAAACCCATACCCGATGAACCCGAGGCGACATGGGCGTTGCGCAGGGAGACGTTGGATCCGTTGGAGGGTGCACAGGCGGTGAGTGCAGGCATTAAAGCGCTGGGTGATCGTGAGATACTGGAGGAGGGACTGCAGCCAAGTGCCATAAATACACCCCAGTTCCGTCATTACCGCTCCCTGAGTACCAATCCCGAAGCACGTAAATTAGCGCGTCGTGGTTATGTGGAGAACCATGCCACGTTGAACATTGCACAGAGATTTAACTACAGCAAGGAGCCAGGACGAAGTAATATTGGAGTTGGTCCACCTATAAAACTACTTGATCCCACAGTGCTCCGTTTGGATTGTAATTTCAATGAGCGTTACAGGCGAAGCACGGGTGTGTGCAACAACAAGTTGCATCCGCGTACTTATGGCGCCTCCATGGTACCATATCGCCGCATGGTGGCACCAGACTATGCCGATGGCATTGCAGCTCCACGGATTAGCCATGAGGGTCAATTGCCGCCGGCACGCCAAGTCTCTTTAAGCATTCATCGCTCCAGCTACGAGACGGATTCAAACTTCACTGTTATGTTGGCAGTTTTTGGACAGTTTCTGGATCATGATATCACGGCGACGTCGTTGACCACCTCGCAGGAAGGCGAATCCATTGATTGCTGTGCAACTAAAACTCAGCAAGAGCATCCGGAATGCTTTCCCGTAATGATTCTCGCTGACGATCCATACTACAAGCAATACAATTTGAGTTGCATGAACTTTGTACGTTCTGCACCGGCTCCAACGGGAAGATTTGGTCCGCGACAACAATTTAATCAGGCGACGGCTTTTATTGATGGCTCTGTGGTATACGGCAATCTGGAGCAGAGGCAGCGGCAGCTAAGGAGCTATATCAATGGTACACTACGCATGTTTGTCACCGATGATGGAAGAGAGCTGTTGCCCATCTCTGCGGATCCGGAGGATGGCTGTAATCGTGTCCAGATGACGCGACAAGGAAAATATTGTTTTGAGTCAGGTGATGATCGGGCCAATGAAAATCTGTTGCTTACCTCTATGCATCTGCTGTGGGCGAGACATCATAATTACCTTGCACGCGAACTCCATCAGTTAAATCCAAACTGGGATGATGACCGTTTGTTTCAGGAGGCACGAAAAATACTTTCCGCTCAAATGGCTCATATTACGTACAATGAATTTTTGCCCGTGCTCCTGGGTCGCAATCTAAGCGAGGCGAAGGGTTTACTACCCGCACGTGAACATCTGGAAGCACCGGATACCTATGATCCGCAGGTGGATCCCAGCATCGCCAATTGCTTTGCGGCAGCTGCTTTTCGATTTGCTCACACACTGCTGCCAGGTCTGTTTAATGTGTCCAGGGATCACAGCACGCCGGAGTCTATTGAGCTTCACAAGATGCTCTTTAACCCGTTTTCTCTGTGGCAACGTCATGGCATCGATCACGCTCTTCAGACTGCCTCAAATACTCCAGTGCTCCGTGTTGATAGATTTTTCTCGCTGGAAATCACCCAGAAATTGTTTGAGGGCATCGCCGAGGACAGGTTGCCCATGTGTGGGTTAGATTTGGTGTCGTTGAATATTCAGCGGGGTCGGGATCATGGTATTCCAGCATATCCTGTTTTTAGGCGGCACTGTCGCTTGCCGCCAGTTGATACCTGGGAGCAGATGGCACAAGCTGTGGACAACTCTACACTTGAGTCAATTAGACTGATTTATGAGTGGGTTTGACTATAATATTTGTTGTTGTTTTTTTATAATTACGTTTTCACCACAGTTCCCCTCATGATGTTGATTTGTATACAGGCGCTCTCAGTGAGCCGCCGCTAGAGGGCGCCATCTTCGGACCGCTACTCAGCTGTTTGGTTTCTGATCAATTTATGCGCCTGAAGCTTGGAGATGCTTTTTGGTATGAGCGTAAAATGGGTCCACAGAAATTCAGCAAACGTAAGCGGCACCATATGCAATATCAGAGAAATTTGTCTAAAATATTTGGACTTGTTTTACACAGCACAACTAACGGAAATCTATAAGAGCAGCTTGGCTGCAATCATTTGCCTTAATTCCGATGGTATACAGCAGGTGCGTGAACATCTTATGGAACGTCAACGGGTAAATGGCAATCCCTATTTGAACTGCACGGAGTTGGAGGGCGTTCATTTTGACTTCCAGCCGTGGTTGGAGTCCTTGGAGGAACTAAAATTGCACAAGGTGGGATTCAGTCAACAAATGTCCTTGGTGCGGGTAATAAATAACAAAACAATTGGATCTATAAGTCATGCCGGACTGTAACTATAAGAATAATAATTAGAGCTGTAACACTACCAACACTCAACTAAACTTGAGTAAGTAAACAGAGAAAAACAAACCGAACTAAGAAAGACGTCGCTTTTCTCGTAAAATTAAGCATCAAATCATTTTTGAATTTGACTTTCATTTATTTAGATGTTATTTTCACACGTGTACAAACATCCATAGCTAAACTTGCTTACAAAATAAATTGTAAACGTCTCAACAATCAAATCTCGTTTTGAAAGGAAACTTTTATTTGCATACTTAAATCAATCAACAAAAAATATCAAAAGAGCCTCTATCGATAATAAAAAATGGGAATCGGCGGCCTACCAATGCAGTGTTTATTTCCATTTTGTTTCTATTCAATTAAAAAACGAGTTGGCAGGTATGTAAAGTGAGAGAAACGTTGCTATGCTAAATAAATTTATGGGGTGAAATATTAAAATCCATTTTAAAGATAAAAACAGGTAGCAAAATTAGATAATTTTCTAACTAAGGTCTGCTACCTAATCTTCAAAATGCAAAAAGCCAGTTATTGCTACCCCTAACATTAGCAGCTGTTCAAAAAAGCAATGAGCGCAGGTACTAAATGTGCTCGTCTGTTCTAGCAAACGTTTCGTTTCTGCCTGTTCAGCTATAAATACAACGTCATTCTGGCAGTTTCCATCATTTGCCTTTGAAAATTCGTACTGTAAAGACGTGCTCACAGCAGAAAGTTCAGTGTCTGGGAAGTTACATAACCAGATTGTGCGCGCATGTAAACGTTTGAGGAGCAGCCAAGGTGTGTTTTGTGTATACTAAAAAAGAAAATTTTATATAGCATCGCATAAAAATGGTTGCTTATTATAACGAGTGCGACGGCGTTGATCAGCCCAAAACGTTGACGTATTGGGTTCGAAATTTCCGCATGAAACGCGTTCAAATGCGTCGTAAAATGCGAGGCTCTGGCAGCCTACGCGTTAACGCCATTTTGTCGACTGCGTTGTTCCAGGCTGAGCACGAACTGCGTAGAAAGCAGCAGGAGCGCTTTACTCGTTGGCTCGACATACAAACAAAATTTACGCCACATGGCAAAACGCATTGTGCTTCTGATGTCGACGATAAATATCAGCATAAAATTTGTGACGCCAATATGGAGACTGATGAATTTGAACGACGCAATATTGAAAGTAATTTGTGGAGAAGCGAGCTCAGTGGCCTCGATAGTTTCTTAAGCAGTTTAAGCAGCAGCAAAAATAACACCAACGAAAATGGAAGCAGCAACAACTACAACAAACAAAGCAACTGCGTAATTGCAGTGAACAGTTAGTTGGAGCGAGACAAATCTAGTGACATTTTGAAATATTTCAGCTTGTGCTCTCAAGCAGACAACTGATTTTTCCTAATTTTCTTTTTGATTTGCTTGTTAAACTAGTTTTACGAAAGAAATTTCTCATTTGCAGTCGCAAAACGTGTTCAAACCAATAGATTGTAAAGAAAAATGTGAAGAGGCTGTGAAGAGTGTGATATGATGACTATGAGCAAATGGCCTTCGTAAACGGGTGATGTGAGTCATGGGCTGACTACTGTTTGAATCAACGCTCACCAGAAAGAAGAAGCCTTTGGTCCTGGGAAATTCACACTCGGTTTGTAAACTTATCTTATTAACTAGTTGTAAATTTTTTAATTTTTTTGCTGAAAGTAGATATTTTATATTGAGAAAGATAATTTCACAATGGCAATGATACATATACGTGAATGTATGTACATCAACGACGCCATCTTGCGTGTGTATGCATACATGCGCAGTTGGTTGTTGGTGCGAAAGTGACAAATATATTAGTTTTATCTGCTCTCTCTCGCACATTGTACGAACGTACATTTATATGTACACATTTTGTCTTTGTTTCTGCTTGTGTATATTCATGAGTGCATAAACCTTGGATAAACATGTCTGCAATTTCTATTTTTGTAAGTGCTGTTTTTTCAGTAAAGAATGTAGTGATTCATATTGAATCGAAAGTGACTAAAGAATTAAGATTATAAGAGATTATTAGTTTACCCTCTCAAGCAATTAGAACATAGTCGCAAATTGCGAAAAATGTATATAAAAGTAAAAAAAAAATATCAAAAAGTACTGAATATTGTATGTAATATAAATAAAACTAAATGTAATTTTTGAATCAGTGTTGCCTTTATTATTTACTTGATCACACACCTCCCTTTTTGTCGAATTATAAATTTGTCTATAACGGAATTTGTTTTGCAGTTTTCCTGCTCCTCGAAACGTTATTGGCAACGATGAGGAGGAACGGAACATTTGGCAAACAGCCTACAGCAGGCTTACCAACATCAAGAACCATCATGAAATCGAAACCCAGCATTCAAAATCAATGCGCAATGACATCGATTATCCTTCATCAACGATCAAAATTGATTTTATATTTGTATAATCACTGAGTGAGTCTTCACGTCTGTCCGTCTTCTGCAACACACAATAGGCAGCGAGTTTGCAACGCCAGCCGATATATCCTACACAGTTCGCCGAAGCAGCAGTTTAGCAGCGGCAGCAGCAGCAGCAGCAAACACCACCAAGTCTCAAATGCCAAAATTCTTAACAAAAAAAATAATTCAAGAAATGCCAGATGCCATGCTGACAAGTATAAATTTTGGGGACAAGGCGGAAATTGCGCGCGGCAGCAGCAGCTTCAGCTCAACAGCAAACGTGTGTGCGCTTTTAAAAATGCCTGTGCCAACTACCAACCACCACAATCACTACCTACTCTACTCTACATACAATGCGGTTAGCAGTTGTTGCTGACGGCACCCAACCAACCAACCTATCCATCTACACAGACATCTCTGCATACACGCGCGGTATTCGTATATCAGCTGCGAACGCAAAAAAAACATTCCTTTTTCAAAACAGATTTACAGCAACAGCAAGGAGAAAAGAAATCATCGAATCAACAGTAACAGTAACAATTCCGCAGTTGAATGTGCCTGCGACGCTTTGGAATTTTCTCTACCTAATCGTCGTCGTCATCAGCATCGTTGTCTACATCTACGTTTACATCGTTTTGTCTCTGCTCTACTTAACCCTTCACTTCGATTCACTTGGGTGGCACGTAAGCCGTTTTGGAATTTTGTTCGCTAATTAACGCTTGAATTACAGTCAAACTACTTGCCAAATGGAAAGCTGAGAGAATGCTAATTTAGTTATCTCACCAGATTCTCAATCTATTTTTCTTGACGCATAAACATTTATATATGATTTTAGCGATCCGTTTCCTGCACACACATTTTTAAAGGTTGCTAGACGCAAAGAGTTTGGAAGGGCCTTTAGGCAATACCTTGGGATTCGTCTTCCTTGTCTACTCGCAGCACACATCCCCCATATTGAAGGAATAAGTTTAATATTTTGTTTATTGCATAAATATGTGGGCTTCAATCTTTTTGTAGCGATGCATCACAGTTGAACAGTGCCTGTGAGCATCTGGCTTATAATCCAATGCAATGGAAGCCCACAAAAGCATACTGAATTTACTAACGTTGGGAGAACCCAGATGAGAGATGATCACAACCACAATGAACTCACGTAAAGTTTTACTTATAGCCTAGGACAGAGAAAATTTTTCGTTTCTATTTTTTAGCGATGCAACGCAGTTGAACGGTGCCTGCGAGCATCTGCAAGAAAGAGATCAAGAAACAAACATGGCCAAAAAAGCTATATCCTCGAATGCAGCAATCTTCTTTTCTTCATATTTTTTGCAATTTTTTTTAGAGCTCTCTACCAATGTCAAAACGCAAGGGATACGAATCAAGAAAGAATCTCTACTCAAGCAGAAGAGCGTAACTTGCATTTGTTAATATTTAAATTTGGACTTGTTTGTTTGTTTTCTGTTTCATATTGTCTTTTAGCACATTGCTATTATCAGCCAAACTAGAGGCACAAGAAAATGAAGCACGCAATTGTCTACTGCAATCATGAAACTATTCAGAAACATTCACGGAATCGCATAAAGTAAAACTCTTTATATCTGCCCTCAATTTGGAAATTCTATATATTCTTGTAGATACAATATACATTTATGTCGTATAACAATGAAGATATCTGGCTGCTTGCCCAAAAAAAACTATGTAACTGACAGCGGGATGGAATTATTTTGCATGGGACAAATATGCTCTTGAGGATCCTAGGAGGAAAAAAACGTAAATTTATGAGCTTTGCCATATATTTTTCTTCGTTTTTTTCCCTATTTTGTAGCAATATGATGCAGTTGAACTGTGCCTGCGCATATTGGAATTTGTTAAGCCCAAAAGTATAACTGAAAACACTTGGTTTGTCAAGGAAGCACCATTTATGAGGGGTCCCCGATACAAAATTCATGTAAATTATTCGAAATGGAGCAAACAAAAAACATATTTCTTTTCGTATATTGTAGCTATCTAATAATAATAACTGCAGTTGAATGTGCCTGCAAGTAGATTTGCTAAACAACTAGAGAACGTCTCGGCGCAGATATGCAAGACTATGGAAGCACCCATGAAGGATATTCTTCTTTTCCATTTTACTCCCTCTTTTCCATTTTCCCTAGATTTTTACAGTTTTTCTCTTAGGATATATTTATTACAGTTCACAAGACACTACAAGACCAACCTGTGTACATTTAGCAAAATTTCTTAAGGCAATGGGAACCAAATGCCAACTTGAAAGCAATAATAACAACAACAACACGACACTTGTAACCAACCAGATTCGAATTTCAACCAACAACGCATCTCATCGATGTTGTGATAATGGTCGAACAATTCGTGAAAACTTTTAAGGTCAGCTTAAAACTGAATACGCCTTGACTTGTTTAAACCTGTTTTACAGCTAAACATAAATGCAAAGACGATCGATCCTATGACATCGTGCCGTGACATTTCTTTAGCTCTTAAAACTGTGTCTGACAGCGATTCCGGTATCCGATCTGGGGACGGAAACGTTTTTCTCTCCCGTATAACAACATAGCGGCGTCTCACACTGCAAAAATCGTTACATGGGAATCAAGAACGATACATCAAGTCCATCCATATCCACAAACTGTGAATTCTTCAAGCAATGCCACAGCACCACAACAACAACAACCACCAGAACTGCTACAGTTACTCTCGATTGGCTTAATGCGAGTACAACGTTGTTCCGTTGCACTGTACACTTAACGTTTTTACATTACAGAAAAACGTTAGCTGCCACACCCTGCCACATGAATGGTTGCTTTGCTTAGCAGCACCACATGAAGAGTCAGTCCTGCACCGCACGGCAACTGTATCACTCCCAACACCGATCACAGACGAGCAATCCTGCTGTCTTCGTATCAAATCCAATTGAAACTAACTAATTATCTGGCATCACCACGCCTAGCTCGGCCAGGCCAGGCGAGGCCGCCAGACCAAGCCAAGCTGGTACAGCTCCAGTCCAGCACGTAATGCATTGCACCGCATAGCAATATGCGCTCGGTCCGCGCTAAAGGGAACCAAATGCGTTTGGACCGAGACCCGCCACACCACACAAACACCAGCATTCGCACGATGAGGCGAGCTGATGGCTTGTCGTTGTTATCGGGCAGCTGCCTGCAAGTACGCTACGGGCATCCAAGCGTCGTCGTCGCTAACAACTTATCCACTTACTCTGCAGCTTTCAGCGTTTTCTTTCTGCGTATGTGTGTGTGAGCAGAACAGAATGTATGTTTAAATAGAGTATGCTCGTCGTTTATCGCAAAAGGGAACCAAATGCGATTAGTGTTCAAGCATCCGAAAAGACGAAGACCTCTCCCAAAAGGCAGACAGCCAATCAGCTAGCCAGTCAGACAGCTTAACATGCAGATGACAGCGGTGGTATTTTGTATCAATATACAATTGATTTATCATTTTCTGTTTGCATATTATCCACTTAAATCTCCACACTTCTTAGCTTTGGCAGAGATCTCGAGAACAATGTAATCACGGTGTTATCCAAAATCCAAAAAATCCATCGCAAAGGGAATCAAATGCGATTAGTGTTCGATGACGAATAGAAGCTAGCAGTGCCGCTAGTCCAGCGCAACGCTTCGCTTCTGCCAGTTGAGAGCTTAACTCCTGGTGCAACGTTCAGCAATCCGCAATAGGGAATCAATTGCGAGGTGGTACTGCAGCAACGCACACTCACACACACAACCAACACACGCACACTCGAGACACACACACAGACACCATTGCTTCTTAGCAAGTGATTACCTCTTCTAGCAGCAAGTCAGCAAGCACAAGCGCATCCTAAATCAAAATCGTAAAGGGAACCCAATACGATATGCAGCAGCAGGCAGCAAAAAAAAAAAATAGAGGCAGTCAGGGAAACAATGCCGACAGCGATGCGAGATGCAAGCGATTTCTTATAGCAGCAGCTGATCTTTTCCTCGTTGTCATGATGTCCCAATCCATGTTGTTGTTGTTGGTGTTATGAAACGCTTTTCAGGTAAATTTTTAGTCACTCACTTTCAGCCTAGCCAACCAAAGGACGGGCAGTTACATTATGTAACTGTCGGTTTCTGCACGCCACGTTGATCTCAAAGGGAATCCATGAGATACGCGCTACTCCTTCTGTATACTTTTTTTATGATTTTTTTTATTTTTTCTATCTTAAGTTTATTTTGTGCGGAGATTATCTCTGAATTCCTTCCTCTGGCCGTTAAGGCCCTACCCAAATCCCAGAATTTATATTTGTACACACCACTCGCTACTCTGTAACATCTTACCATGTCAAAATTGTAAAACCTCAAAGCCTGTTATTGTAAGATTCCGATTGTATTTTTTTAATATTGTAAAACCTGTGACATGTACATATTTTCGTATGGCTTAAGAGACACACGTAGCAGATAATTCGAGAATGGTGACAACCCCTTGGTGATGTTCAGCCCTTTTGGTACACGCGAGGGAGGTAAAGAGCAGGCGATTTGAATGAGACTACTTCACTACTCCATCTTTGAGCTGGGCCGGGCCTGGCCATATCCATCCATGCATCCAAGACCTGGGTTATCGATCCTATTCTGGGGCTTTCGCTGTTGATTCTACAGGCAGCAGGGAAACAGTGTTCAACCGTTAAAAATGGCACAACTAACTAGTTTACTTCACCTGAGCAAACACTCTGCTTGCTTGGTCAAACAAATCCACCAATCCATGTGCGGCGATTTTTCGACTTCTCTGATGTCGGAGCGCTTTTATGGTGGATCTTCAGGCTAGAATCATACGTTACGATTTACGACGCTTCATTATAAAAAACAAAAATAATCTGCACTTGAACGAGAACTGCTGGAACTGCTGGTCTATTCGATCACTTCACGTCTTCGAATATCATGGCTATTCATCAACATATCAATACTTGTTAAGAGCAGTCTTCTATGTCGGGGATATAGGATAGACAGATCAACCGATCTGTAGAACCACGACCAATACTACTACTAGTACTACCACTACTACTACTGCAAGGCACAACTTTACTACTAACATTCAAGACATCATTTTCATCGACACGCACGCAAGGCACGCACTAAGAACTAAGAAACCAACCAATCAACCACTTGTTTTGTTCTTCAATACGCTGGCTAGGACCAAACACACACACATCTGAGGATTAGTTTTTCATTCTCCTTTCTTTGGACAACGCTTACTTCGCATTTTCAACACACATTTCCTTACATATGATGATGGGCCTCCGTGGCAAGCGATAGGATCTTTCGACCAACTTCGATTGGGTTTTGTTTATCTTCTACTACACCTCCATTTCTACTACTATCTGGCCGATGATGGGGCCATTGAATTCGACTTTTCTACTAAGATGTCTTCATGTTTGGCGATTAGAATTTTCTTCAGGATTCCATAAGTTTTCTCGAGTTACTTTCGAATGTTTGGGCAACACTTGAATCAGTTTTTTACTCTTGTTATGACGGCAGCGAGGGATCATTTCAAATTGACGGCAGCGTGGGAGTATCAAGAATTGACGGCAGCGTGGGAGTATCAAGAATTGACGGCAGCGAGGGACTTCGAAAAAATAACGATTATCCGGCATTCCAAATGGGAGACAGCGGCGTGGGAGATACGCATATTATCAACGTGGGATTCGCTCGTTTTCATCGTGGGATTTGTTAGGGCTTCGGTTAGGAGAGGGCGCTAGGGACTTTGCGAGGATTTCAAGCAGGGCATCGTGGGAATACTTGACGGCTGCGAGGGAAATTTATGAATTATGACGTGAATGACAGGAAGTTCCTGACTGCAGCGTGGGAAGACCCAATAGTCGACGAGGGAGCTCCTGACGACGGCGTTGGATCTCCTGCTTGCGGCGTGGGACATACTGACTGCAGCGCGGGATTTTATGAGTGCGTCGTGGGATCCTTTGACTGCAGCGCGGGATTTTATGAGTGCGTCGTGGGATCCTTTGACTGCGGCGTGGGATCATTTGACTGCGGCGTGGGATTTTCTGACTGCAGCGTGGGATCATTTTACTGCGGCGTGGGAGCCACATCAGGGGTTTTGTTTTTCTTAACGATCATCGTCGGTATTTCTTCAGGGTGCACAATTTGTACTACATTTTCATGCGTTCAAAGCTGATATACTTGCTATGTTATCTGCCTTATCTCTTCAACTTGTACAACTGGCATCTATACATCCTATATATATAAATATTATCGCATTTGTCGTCTAAGAATTTAATTAACATAGTCTGCACCCTTTACTTAACTAAAAAAAAAATCCATATGAACGGAACCACCAATCATCAAACTTCAACATTTCCAATATATATATTTAAACGTTCCTGGAATACCGGAAAGCAAACTTAACACGATGATCCAGATAATCCTGATGCTAAATACAAACGGATTATCTGCTGAATAAAATTTGATTTTTGAAAAAATGAAATGCAATTTGTGTTCTTTATTTAAATGCTGCTCTAGTTTTCAGTGAGATAATAGGCAGATTATATGGGTCCTATTAAGTAGATTGTTTGAAAACATGATGAAAGTAAAGATGATTCTGCTTTTTGTTTTCAAATATAAAAGTAAGTTTGCCTATACAGCAATGCAACTAATTAGATTTCATCTTGTGAAACTAAGCCAACATAAACTGATAGCAAAACATGTAAGAAGGTTCTAGTCGAGTAAGCTCGACTAGAATATGCCCTTAACCCTTGATTATACAGACGGATAGACGGTCGGGCTGACAGTCATTTGTACGTGTACCGCTGTACCAATGCTTGATGGTTTTATATCTCTGGTGTTTCTGACCGATTTAAACCGATTTTAATAAAAATTTCACAGATGTTCATTATTTTGCTAAAAGTTTCAATCCCCATTTTCAAGTTATCGAAAATTTTAAACAAACTTACTATGCATAGGGATTAGGAGAGCTTATATCCATAGTCTGGAGTCTCTGGCTTTTGTAGTTATTGAGATCGACGCGTTCATACATGCAGACGGACAGACAGACGAACATGGCTATATCGACTCAGCTATTGATGCTGATCAAGAATATATATACTTTATGGGGTCGGAGAAGGGTAAAAAAATACTGCCGCTGCAGCTGTAGTAATAATTTAACGAGTGTCAACATCAAAAATGTTGCTGTTATCGAAGTGAAAATACCAGGCGAACAGAAATAGCAGCTGCTAAAACTAAATTAGGGTCAGCCTAAAAGTATACCATATGTTATATTTTCTCAACTACTTGTTGCGCACTCTGTGCGCCTGGTACCTGCAGTCCTGAATCAACTGTATTTTGGCAAAACGAGCCAAAAAAAATACTGCCGCAGCAATAATTTAAAAAGCGTTAACATCAAAAATGTTGCTGCTATCTGAGTGCAAATGCCAGGCGAACAGAAATAGCAGCTGAATACTGTTACTATTAATTTAAGAAAAACTACTCAATATTTCGCTTAGCTGTTGAGCTCAAAAGCTCAGCTCACAACTTATGACTCAAATTTTAAATGTTCAATTTAAATATATACATATCTAAATAAATGTAATTTAATTAAAACGGGGTTTGATTGATGTTTTATTCGAAAGTTCAGGTGCATTATGATGCTTCTACCAAAATTTAAACAGTTTCAAATATGGAAAAGTATTGGTGCTATTTGGTCGAATGCCGTGGGTTTGGTTGCCATTTACAGAACCGTTAGGAAATCCACCATAGATCGGCTGTGGAGCGACGATATTATTGTAGAAACCAATATTTGCTTGTTGGGGTTGTGGTGCCGGGTAATGCATTACAGCATGCTGAGGATAGCTCTGAACAGGTTGCACAAGACGAGTGTTGTTGTACACACCCGGATAGGGTCTGGTATTATTGAATCCCGGATGATAGTTGACTGCTGGCCTCACTTGGGTCGCATTTGGGCGTCGATGAATTGTATTTAAATTGCGTGAAAACGAACTTGTTTCCACGTTGAAGCAGGCAAAAACCAGAGCTACAGTAAAAACAATGCAAGAAGTACAGTACAAGTGTCATATGAGAGGAGCACATCAAATAGTAAATATTGATTAAAAAGTAAGCTAACCTATACCGAGAACCAACTGATAAGATTTGAGCATCTTGATGGCGTCGTTCGTAATTTCCGCAAGTGTCGTGTGGTGTACGGTTTGAAATACGGAATAGTACTAAACGCAGCAGCTGTGAGTCCCGTTACTTATCAGGCTTGTTAATAAAACATGTGTTCATACCCTGTATAAAAATGTAATGAAAGTAGAAGTAATGTATGATAAGGAACTAGAAGAGATATTGGTATATACTAAATGCCGAGCAAAATTATTTTAAATATTTAAATTCCCCTAACATACCGATTTTTAGATTAAACGCATTCTTTTTTTTTTGGGATGTTGTAGAGCCAGATATAGGAAACTCTTAATAAATCTTATAGATGATTTCATTATTCATATTTGTTACATTTAGTATAAGCATACATTGTTAAAAAGTGCTTGTGCCCTTATCTTAATCGCTGCTTACATATTTAAAAAAAAAAACAATTAAAAGTTTAATTTGTGATTAAGATGTTTCAATGTATTTTAAAGAGGTATTAGAACCTAAGTATATGTATAGGTAAGTAAATATATGTACAGTGCCACTGTTCGTCAATAGTATGAACAGGGAGTTCCCTAGTAGAGCTTTTTACGAGCGCGTTTTTGTTTGTTTCTTAGAAAAAAGATTAGTCTTAAGATTCAAAACACAGATGTCATGCGAGTTATTACAGTTCATATTTATACAATAAAATCAATATTTAGCCGCGTTGCATGGGAAACAGACCTTCGCAGCTGCCTCGTCGAACAATTTGTATATCTAGAATAAGCAAAAACTGAGTCATATCTTAAGTATTTACATATTGTATCGTGTTTACAACTTACCGGCACCACAAAAGCGTGCGCAGTTAAATTTCTGTTCATTGAGATATAGTTGCCGATTGCTCCCACAGATCGGATTATATTCAGATGTTGTGGGACAGCTGCCGAAGCAGTTGAGGAACTGTTGCGTTGGGGGTGGAGCGGTAACAAAGGGTGACATAGTTGCCAAAACTGGCATATTGTTGACCAACACAAATTCGCCAAAAGGACGAGCTGTTGGCCTTGATCGCGTAGGGCTTGCTGTGGTCGTTACAAATATTAACTGATCTTGGCCGTGGACTAGTTGCAGATCATTTGTGATTATCACACAGCAAAACGTTAACAACAATGTTTGCAAATAATTATGCATGATTAAAAGGTATATCCGAAGGGCTCTGAGGTTGCAATCGAACTAAGCCAATTTAGTTTGCGTACGTCAATAAGTTGATATAAATACATGCATAATTGAAACAGATGATTTCATAGAACAGGTTTTTATTGTCGTCTGAGCTTGTGGTAAAGCCAGTTCGATCAGTCAGAAACTTTGTTAAGTTGTGTTGAGATAACACCGAAAAGCTTATCATGTGGGGAATCAAAAGTTTGCTGGGAAATCTCCAGTACATTATGATTAAACTGTGCAACAGAATATTAGTTATAGGCTAAGATACTAGACTTAAAAGATGCAGCCGCTTGTTTATTTTGTTACACGGTGTAATTGTTAAATGATGGAAATAACAATTAACCTATTATAATGGCATTGTATGGTGCGGCAGTTATACGAGGACCGGGCATGGAGTGTGTGGGGGATGCATACTTCATAGACTGTTCGAGTTTTTGATATGACGCAGATCTCCAACCAATACTAGCTGAAACGGGAAGACGTTAAGTTGTTGTTAGGTTTGTAAAAACCAAGTTATTATCGGAATTTACCATTTGAGGTGCGCGGCATATTAACTGTTTTCTTAGTTTCTGTATTTTCTTTTAGATTTTCAGCTTCGCCCATAATTGGATTAACTGCTCGTTGTAGGCACTTGCCCATATGTATGCCGCGCTTGGGTCGTCCGCATCGGCAGATTTCTAACAGATTCTTATGCATTTCGGGTGAAATGGAGTGAGGTGAGCTCTTACTATCGGGAACATCTAAAATATACTATGCAAATTAGCTAATTATATAAGAATGGAGTTAAGCATACCTTCTAGTTTAAGTTTCTGTTTTAACTGATCTTCGAGCACATCTTGATGATAGAACTTATTGTTCTCGCTTTCATCTAGTTTGGTCCAAACATGTGGGTAATTGCTGCGAGATTTATGTTCCATACGCACCATCTCCCTACTAAATAATATATGAAACATTTTTTATTAATATTAGTTGCAATATATAATGTATAAATATTAAACATACACTCTTCCAATAAGCATGCTGGGATCCATTATTGTCGTTATCCTATTGAATGGCAATTGTATACTAAACTTAAACAAATTATGCTTTCCCTAGTGAAGAATTTTTCCATAGCAACATAAATACATAACAAGGGTGGCTTTAAGTTTTGTTGATAATGACAAGAAAAAGCGTTAAAAATATTCAAAACATTTCGGCTTGCAATTCATTCCAAGCAAAAAAAGTTACATCCCTAAGAGTATGCAACACAATTTCGCAAGTGTGACTTTATGTGCTCTGGCTAAAAGTATGCCATAGTTTTTCTTCATTTGTATTTCCAGCTAAATAATTAAAATGCTCACAAGTATGCAACAAATATTTTCGCTTAAGCAGCTCTTAACTATATCATGTCGTGTATTATGAAGAATATTTTTATCTATATAATTAACTTATTTTATTTATTAATTCTTAATACATACTTTTATAGATGTACACATTTACATATTTACAATTATCAAATCTAAGTCAACGATCGTTACAAGCTCATTGTGCTCATGTCAACAATTGATTCTTCCTTCTTCCCTTCATGTGCGTACAATCAGCTTATCGCGTTAGTCACCAGCTGTGCTTGGGGAAAGCCTCTATCAATAAGTGAAGAGTCTAAGCTGAGGCCAATGGCTGATGTAATTTAACGCACGCGATTGCACCATCTGTAGTTGGGTGCTCCAGTTCCACTATGTGAAGAGAGATTAATAAATAACTATTAACTGGCAGCCAACAGCAAGGTGCCATTGGTGACCAGGGCGAGTGGGGTAAGCGGTGGTGGCAACGTGGTGGCAATCATTCGACTTTTCGGTGCACATACAACGGCAGAGGCATGGTAATAAGCCAGGCACAACGATGCCAGAAGGGTCAGCATAAATGTCAGCCAGAGGCAGCCCAAACACAAACGTCGCACTTTTTGCCACCAGGGATCCAGTTCGAAGGGCAGCAGTTCCTCCAGGCTCAGGCCGTATGAATAGCTGTCGAAAAAGAGAGATAGATAGAGGGGAGACAAGGACGAGCTCTGTTATGAAGTTATTATTTAATGAAATGCGACAGTAAAGCGTTTACTCAGCAGTTGTGAAAACGGGCTCATAATCCTTTGGATCCTTGCCCAACGGCACGACAATGATGTGCGCCTCTTGATGATGTCCTCGTTGCGTTGCCAGCAGCGCTCTTCTCTCATCACAGGACATTCTGGCCTCCTTATTTTTGTTTTTTTTTTTTGTTGACTACGTCTATTAGCTCTATCTCTTTGGCTTTATGCCTGTCTGAGGCTAAGGATTACAAACACTCCACAAAGTGGGCGACTGGCTTTGCTGGCTTTGGTCCGCTTTTGGACGAATGAAACTGGCGTCTGGTTTGGCTTTTGCATTGTTTCAACTTAAATTAGCTTTCAGTGCGTCGCAAGTTTTATTGTTTTTCTTTCGTTTTGCTCTGTGTTCTGTTCTGTTTGCTGGTTTTTTTTATTTTTATTATTGTTTGCCTTTTTGTTGAATTTTTTCAGATTCCTGTAAACAACTTTATCTCGACTGTTCTGATGTTGTTATTGTTGTTGTTGTAGTCGTTGTCAGATTCGCTCATCTTCCGCCTCCAGCTTTTTATACTGATTTGTCTTATCGTACACTGAAAAAATTTGAAAAAACTCAAACAATAGTTTATAGCTGAGTCTATTAAAATCAGAAAGGAAAATTTTTTAAATATCTTCGGAAAGTTCTTAAACTTGAATGAAGAAATGCCTAAAATGAAAAGTTGAAATGCTGTGCGTTCTTTCTCCAAGTGCAATGTTCTTTTGTTGTCTTTTTCTGGCGTGTCTTATTATTGCTGGCCTGCAGCCGCTGCTGATTATTGCATAATAACAATTGCCGGGTAATTGTCGCCCAGTTTCGAATGACAATCCTCAACAGATAAGAAGAATCCAACGCATGCCGATAAAGAATTCAACGTCCTACTTACAAGTTTACATTTTTGAGTTGAAGACATATATTTAATTTTTGTTGTATTTATTCATTTCATTTTATTTTGGTTTGAGATAACACATGCTTGGAGATACACACATATACTTATATGTATAGGTATAGTAAGTATGTACTTGACCCTTTTTGGGTTTTTGGGATTTCTGAATAATGCTGAGGGATTCCCTAAGGACTAGCCTATGTACTTTAAATATTGTAGTTAAACATCAAGTTTGTATTATATATGTATGTAAATATGTAAAGTGCATAAATACGAGTATGGATATAGTATGTTGTGGTATATAGTAGATGCTCTATAACCAGGGTTCCCATATTTGGCTTTTTCATTGTTTTCGTTCATTATTCCAGCCCTGGATTGTACTAAGACTATGAATATTTGTTATTTTGTGTATTGTAGCAAAGGTTTTCGTTTTCTTTTTCTGTATTTAAACGGTACAATTTTAATACTAGATATTTTAAAGTATCGCGATATTTTTTTTTTGTTTTTTTTTTTTCTGGATTTGAAGTGCATTTTATATTAGTATTTATATAGGTATGTGTTTGTATACTATATTTATATAAAAAATGTAATGAAAACTTGGAATCCAAAATACATCATAACAAACATCAAAATGATTATTTTCATTGTAAAATACACATGGTATATTTAGTATATATTTGGTATATATAATATATTTAATATTCTTTGCTTAGTTATATTGTAAAAAACGTTTTACGCCCAAACTCAAACTGAAAGAGAAATTAAAACATGATGCATAAGTAAAAAAAATAAAGTTATTAACTTAAGGATTTCGTTTTGTTTATGTTTATTTAACATACGCTTATTGAACTCTTTCTTTGCTCATTCATCATCATTCATCATGCTTAGATGCTGCTCTAACATTATAGAAGTATATAATCCTAAATTCTATACCGGAAGCACTTTACTCGTTATTTTTATTTGCCTGTTGCCTTGAAGTTCATATATATATGTATAAATGTGTATGTATGATTAGACTATATGTTATTGAATCTGATTTTGGACTTTTCTATGCCATACTCTCTACATTTTATTTGATTTCCTTCAACCTGAACGATTCTAGAACGATTCGATTCGTTTCGTTTCGAATCGTTTGTTAACTGCATTTTTATTTTGAATGTACGGAATTCATAGGATCTATATAATATCTGTTTTTCGTAAATGTGTTTTGTGGTGTAAATGTGTAAATAAATCAAAAATAATAAATGAACACACGCATAATTGAAATAATTGAAAAATTCAATTTAATTTTCATAACTTACAGCAAACATTGATATATTTATATATATTTATATATATATATATAGATGTAGATGTATGTATGTAATTGCATTAAATACATTTCTCGACTATAACCATAACTTAATTGTATTTGTTAATTATAATTATTGGGTATTATTATACATATAACTAGATTTGGCGCATTTTTACCATCAAGGTTCTGTTTGTTTTTGTTTTTTTACTGATTCTAAGTTTAAGTGTTTAGTATTTGATTATTGATTATTATTATAAGTTTTTGTTTGTTTTGCTTTCTTTTGGTTTTTTATTAAAAAATAGAATAACATCATACAAAAAATACATTCATTTAACAAACTTTTGGTGTTATGCCTTAATCCTTTGTTATTGATTTTATGTTATATAGTATATCATTATCTATCATTTCAATAGGTGACAAAGTAAAGAGAAAGTCTTTCAAGTAAGTAGATTTTATGTTTGTTTTTTTGGTTTTTTTGTTTGGTTTTCCATAACGCTGTTCTGGTCGTACTAAAAGTGCCGCATTTCGATTGGTCGGAGTTAGTTAATTTTTATTTTGGTTTTAGTTGAGTTGAGTTGTTTCATATCATATATATAGTATACTATATAATTTAGTCTACAAAAGCAGTTGAAACAGTTGTTGTCTAAAAGTGCGGTTGACTAGAAATAGTTTGATTTTTGTTGATTTTTCTTTGTTTAATAAGTAATTAGCTCTTGAGTGAGCTGAAAGTGTGAGTGTGTGTTTGGTTTTTTGTTGGTTTTTTATTATTAAATATTGTATGTATATATTTTAAAGAATAGTAGCTCTCTTAGGACTTACACATGTATTAAATTAACAATGGCTGATTGTGATAATTAATGGAGAGACAATTTATCAGTTTCATATTAATATATAGTATGTATATTAAGTACAGCTATAACAAACAACAACAATAATTATAATAATGACTTCAATTGCGATCAATGATGATATTATTATAACGCATACCACAAAACAAAAATAATCGCAAATATCGTACGTTAATCGATATAATGATATAATATTGTTTGCTTTTTGTTTTGTTTTATGAATGATCACGTTGCTTGTTTGCTGAGCCCAGGCAGCCTTCATTGTATTTACATATACTAGTAAGCATTATTTTTACCTAATCATAATATAATTGAATAAAACTCTCTCTTGATTCTTTTTAAAAATAAGCCACATCTAGAAACTAATTAAACATTAACATATCTTTGTTTTTAATATTAACATAAATTTTACATCAATATTTATCATATATCATATATATAATAACATACATAAATATTTCTATTACACATACAGATATATATATATATATATATATATAATATTATTCTTTCTCGATCTATATATGCAAATAAAATTTTCGCTTATGCAATTTGATTATTGTTACAGCTTCGCTACAGCTATTATTTTGTTTTTCTTTTTTGATGTGTGTGTATGTCTGTGAGTGTTTGTGTGTTGATTTGGGGATTTAACTGCTTAAATGTTAATGACATCGTATGCCTCCAGTGTGCTCAGTAGCAGATACATAACCCACAGCGAAAACAAGATTGATGCATGTATCCACTTCGATGTAACGGGTCCACCAAGCTCAGCACGAATCGATTTATTCGCACGTCGATACATCATTACCACAACGGCAATAATTGCCTGGGCACAGAACAATGCCACTGCGAAGCCAATCCTAATGGGTCAACCGAGAGAGAAACGTTTAGAAACAGAACTTAAGAGAGTATAAGACACAAACTTACGTTCCCGGCTCCACATTGAAGGTGGTGCCATGGGCCATGTGATAGATGGAGGCAATGGACCACGCCAAACCAATGCCCAGGAATACGTTAACCGCATTGCTGCCCGTCACATTACCAATGCAATTATCGGCAGTATCATCCTGTTTAGCAGCAATAATGCTAGCAAATGTATCTAAGCGATGAGAATAACTAATTAGTTCCGGTTAAAGGTTAGATAGTTTGAATACACTCCTTACCTGGTATACTTGTGCCCAGAGCCACAAAGCAAATGGCTGTAACAGAGTCCTTTATGTTGAGCACACATCCAAAATATGTTGCTGCATCTCCAATAACGGCAGTGAGCATGCCAATGACAAATATTGAAACGACAAAGGTGACATAACCGCCGCAAATGTCTGTCAAAAAGAAAGAAAATGTAATCAGTCTTTTCAGACTTTATATATATTAATCTTATATATTCACCTGTTGGCGGCACAAATGCAAATAACACCTTCCAGAACAGGCAAACGAAATGACTGATATAGTCTAAGACTTTGGGTACTTCCTCTTCTGGTTCTTCATCATTATCAAACTCACTGTCATCGGCTGCAAGTGTGTATCCATATATTTAGTTTATCTATCGATTTTGAATGTACTCTGCCGCGTCCGCTTACCTGGCACAACTGTTAGTGCATCCTTGAATTGCTCCTTCCAGGAGGAGGTGCCCAGCACAGCGGACACATTTGCTCGGGCAACCAGCTTGTCCACGGTAGCCTATCGGAATGAACAATTGCCATTTAACATTTATGTACCCAAAACACATACACTTATATACTTATTACGTGTTTGTTTGTGTGTGTGTGTGTGTGTGTGTATTAAGTTAAGTTGGCTTTGTCCGTTTGTTGTGCTTATGTCGAGTTAATTGCCTATTGTCATGGCGAATTACATTCGAATTGCATTTTCGCTTAGCGTTTTTAGATTTTATTGCGTGAATCGAATTGCGGATTGAAGTTCAAAATGGCATTTAAGACATTTACTAATGCAAGGTGCATTGAGTTGCTTTGAGTCAGTCTTTACTCTTCTTTATTCTTTAAACTCAATCGACCTTTCTCATTGCTTACAGAATACAAACTACTCGGCTTTTAACCAATTACTTACAATTTTACTCCTCTTATAGTGTTATCGATAATGTCTTATATGTTTATCTATCCTATTAAAATATCTCTAGCATATTTCTTGAACTCACCTTAAATTCCTTGCTCTCGCGAATGCGTACATTTGTGGTTGTTAGTTCACCATTTCTGGGCTTGCTCAACAGCAGAAGGCGCTCCAATTCGGTTAGATCATTCACTGGCTTCTGTTCCACCTCCTTGATTTGGGCTAATAGTTCATCGTCTATGTGTTTGTTTATGTGTGTGATAGAATCGAAATTCAAATACATAATTAGAAATCTGTTAACCAGAACACAACAAAGCTGGTCTCAACTTTCAGGCTGTGCTTTTTCAGTTTACTTTGTTGAGCTCTATATATATATATCTACTACATAGAGATACACATAGACACACAGATATATAAAAAGAAATAAATAAGCATAGATAAAGATAAGGTTGCAAAACTTTTTTTTTTTTGTAGTGCATATCTTGTTATAGATATTTTGTGGTGTGTGCAGGCAGCACTATCATATAAGTAAATGAAAAAGAAATTTTAAAATCAAATTCAAAGTTAAAACAAAACACACGCCTAAACAAAAGGACAGAGGAGGACAGCAGCAGCGCCAGATAGAGACAGAGAAACACACACAAATACTTAAACATAAATGCAAATAAATGTTGCTAGCAGGCAAATGAAACAAATGAATGAATGAGTAAACAGTCGAATGATGTGAAATAAAAGTCGAATTTGATGCATGCACACAATTTTCAATCAAAAAAACAACATAATGAGAGTTGAAGATAGAAATCAATTGGCATGCATTTAATACATATTTATCTAGATAACAACGATAGATATAACACAGATACATATGTAGTATGCTGATACAATGATGACTCACGAGTATGATCTCCAGTGTAATTTTCTAGACAGCGATTACGGGTGGCAAGGTACACAAGTGACAAAACAAAATTTTGTTTTTTTTCGGGAATTTTTTGTTTTTTTTTTTTGGGAAAATTAAGACAACAAGATTTTATAGTTTGATATAATTTAAAAAGTTGCTGCACAATAATTCATTTTTTTTTTTTTTTTTGCTATGTTCAGTTAATTTGATTTTGTTATTGATTTAAATGCATTCACAAATTCTGTTGTTGTTTATATTATTTAAGCTTTGCCTACGTAACCCTGTTAATATTGATATTATTGTATGTAAATATTGGTGGTTTTGGGTGGTTTTGGTTCTCTAACACGCACACACACTTAAATATATAGATATATAGGAAAACAATAAGAAGAAGAAGAAGAGGAAATACATCGATATATATGGTTAACAACACATTTGTCTTTCGAGTATAATTTAATACTTCAGCCGTTCACAATAATAACATATTGGTCGGGTTGCAAAACTAAAACAAAAAAATTAAATAAATTTTACACACACACAAAAATCAAAAAGCCAAGGATATTTCGATAATCAAAAAATACATCAAAATGTATTTGCAAAAAAGAAAAATTAAAATTGTTGCAAAATAATTGTCGTGTGCATTACTTACAAATCGATGTAGTTTTTTATTTTGTGGTTTTTGACGATGTTTGTTGCGAAATCGTCAAACGATTTATGAACATATATACGATGATATCGTGTTGTTGAGTTGATTTGGTTTGAGATAGATTGTATTCGAGTTTCGGGTGGCACACAACAAACAGAAGCACAGGGCACAAGCGCGTGTTACGAGCGTAGATGTGTGGTTCAATTGTCCACCGAGCATAGAAGGTTACCAACAATATTATCTTTAACCCAAATTGGTCAAAAAACACTTGCAGCTAACTTTATTTCAATTGAAGACGAAACGTAATCTTAACAATTGCTTGTTGTACCTAACCGTATTTTCTATTTTTTGGCTTGTTAAAAAGTGCAGCGTCGAGAAAAAAGCGCAATTTTCTTTTCTTTTTTTGTTGTTTTCATGCCAATACGTTTTACATACACACATACATACATACATAGACAGAGACAAAGAACATAAATAACATGTAATAATAATAATGGAATGTCTAATTGGAATTTTTGATATTTTTCAATTGATGTGGTGGTACGCATCACATGATGATAACAGAAAGCCCCAAATTTGTGAATATTTTTGTTTTTTTGATATTGCATTTTTGTGGTTTTTTTTTTCTTTTTTGGTTTAGGTTTCTTTATTAACTGAACATAAACAGTTTTTGATGAGATTTTTGGAATTTGTTGTGTAAAATACTTTTACCTACCAAAAAATCGATGGAAAAATGATTCCTTATTTGTGTCAACTGCGTGAGGATAAATTGCAAATTGCATATTTGTAGTTGTTGTTGTTGTTTGGTATTGGTATTGTTATTGTTGTTGTTTTTATTATAGTTGTAGTTGTTGTGGTAGTAGTAGTGTTAAACATATACATATACAGGAATTTGAAATTAGTTGAGTTCAAAATAGTTTACTTCAAATGCATGATTAAGTGAGTTGTTATAACTTAAGATAATGAATGAAGAAGATTTGGGGGTAGATTGGGAATAAGGTGATCTAAAGTTGAATAAACATATGGGCATATTCTATATAGTTTATACATATATATAAAGTGGGATGCTCTAGATATATATCAAATGCTGACAGATGGACCAAAAATATTTACAATTTTTTTTTGGGTTTTTTCGTGCTTTGACTTATGAAAAATAAATTGCTAAATACTCTAATTGTAATTTATAAGGTTTATCGTTTTTTTTTTTTTGGTTGTTTCTTTGCTTAAACCCTTATCCCAGGTTGCCTAGTCAACGGTAAGGATAATAAATAACAGCAAAAGAAAAGGGTTCTCAAAACGGGGGGGAGGAAAACATTAAAGAAACAAAAAACACATACAACATCAAAATGAAACACATAACTAACTTTGAGGGTTGACAACAATTTTCGTTCTCGTTATTGTTGTTATTATTGTTGGGAAAGGTTGACAAGAAAGTGAGTGAAAAAAAAACCAACTAATTTGCACTCTTTGGTCGCAATTTCCGCACTTTGTCAAAGAAATGGGCAAAAACGCAAAACGTTCGAGTTATGAACATAAGGAATCGAAACCCAAGAAATATATATATAGTATTTTGCTTGTGTTGCTTTCGTTGCGCTTTCGTTTTCAATTCAAATAAAATTAATTAATGCACAATTTTGTTTTTCATTTTTTGTTTTTTTTTTATAAGTCTTACGGTAGTGAGCGGAATCTAGAAGCACAAAGAACAAACAAAGACCAAAAAAAAAAAGAAAGAAAAATTATACAAGGAAACCGAATACGAAAGTTTTTTTTATAGCTAAGTGTAAAATTGTGGGTGTGTGTGGAGGTGGTGTGTGTGGGTGTGTTTTTGCTTGCTGTGGTTATTATTGTCTTGGCAACAGTTAAAATTGGACTATTAACTTTATTATAAGCGTAACCGCAAAACACACACAGAACAAAAAAAATGAAATTCACGCTCAATTTTTTATTTTTGCACACTTTTATGGCTGCTTCATGTCACATCACCAGGAAATCCTCCAAATGCTGCTCTCCCTCTATATAAGTGTCTGTGTGTGTGTGCGACTGTAATTTGGTTAACGGGAAATTGAGTTTGCGTTTGTAACTCACACACACACACACACACACAGCCACACACACACACTCACTTACACAACAATGTGTAAAATATCATAGTTGAAGGTGTCAGAAATTGTTTTTGTGTCAGGTTCAGAGACAGAGAGAGAGAGAGAGAGAGAGAGAGAGAGAGAGAGAGAGAGAGAGAGAGAGAGAGAATAGTGGGGTAACGGGGGTGAGACAGAGTGTGTGAGAAGAAACTCTGCGCTTTTTGGTGCTATTAAAATTGAGTTTTAATGTATTGTTGCTGTAATGTTGTTGTTGTTGGTGGTGGTTGTTGGTGGTGGTGAAGTGTTGCATGTCATGTTGCCAAAACTTACCTGGCGCCAGTTGCGGTTCACCAATGTGCACCGTGAACGTAACATCCTTCTCGTAGGTGCTCTCCTCCAATATGGGTATGGATATATACATTCTGCACAAAAGAAAGATTAAAGTACAATAATTAGCGTTTAATGTTAATGCATTTGCTTTGAGAGAAGTTATGTAAATGGCCTGAGACTTAAATCAAATTTATTCAGTGGCAATGCCCTAACATAAATATCGAGTCTAAAAATGCACTTGGAAAAATAATTAGAGAACTTTATACATTTATCAGTAATGATAGCAAAAACTCTAACATTTTCTCTTTGTGTACGATATGGCTCAAAGCTCTTTGTTCTACTCTGCCCGGCAACTGGGCCATAAGCAGAGAGAGCCGCATTGATTAATGTTCTACTATGCTGTGGCTAAATGCCCGCAATCTTGACACTCGAAACAACGTTAGGAATTTATTAGGCGGCATTAAACAAGTTGACTGGAACACACAGTACCGCCCACAAAATGTCCCCATAATACACCAAGCACAACCTACTACAAGAGGCGAAGGCATGGCAAAATCAATGTGAACAGAACAAATAATAACAAAATTAAAGCCAGTAAGGATAGATTCGTTCTTTGTCAAGCCGAATATTATAGACACTTGAAATATAGCTTATCTTGTAGAAGATCTTGCATCAAACCACTATATCATATAGGTAATACATATGATATTTCTATTCTAACTGCAAGAAGAACCAGACAAGTTAATCAAAGTTTTAGCTAGATAGCTCTAACATTGAGGGATAAGTTTGCATATCTATATGGACTCAGTTCGCAGACACTGATCAAGAATATATATACTTTATATGATAATAAATCTTTCTTTATATGATATGTTTCACATTTTACCACAAACACTCGAACACATTTTTGAAGTGTATTAATGTTGCGTATACGCAATGTGTATGCTCATAAATATGCGCATTATTCAACTGTGCACCGAAAAATGTTTTGCATTAAAGTGAATTATTGGAAAATCACAGAGAACACAACATCGAGCGAGAGAGTGGAGAACGCGAGAGAGAGAGAGAAAGAGAGAGGGAGAGAAATGTTAAGCATGTTACTTTGTTTTTATTTGATTTGGCATTGGGCCAAAACAAAAAGGCACATACAAAAAAAAAACCATTTTTATTATATGCCACAAGTTGTTTGCTTTTGGCCATTGGGCATAATTTGGTTGGCTTCCCCGCCCGATAAGACACAAGAGTCAAAAGTTTGAGAGCACACACACACACCCTTACACACATACAACTAAAAAACTTTGGCTTGTTAACTGATTAAAGTTCGTTTATTTTTAGTTTTAGCGTCTGCGATGTGGAATTTTACTAGGTATTTATTAAGTCAGTTTGGCCACAAATAACAAAACAAACAAAAGAAAAGAAAAATCTAAAAAATAATTATGTACTTATTTTTGGCTGACTATGGTATTTTTCCACTTGCTTGCTTTTGGCATTTAGCACAAACTTTCGTATTTCACATTTCGCATTGGTTTCAACTTTCACCTTTTTCTCCTGCTGTCCGCAATGAGAAGCTTCATGTGGTCATGTGCTTTCTAGTTCTAGTTCTATTTTTGTTTTTGTTAAATTTTTTACTTGCTATTTTCTAGGTCTTGGTTTTTTTTCTGCATTTCCCCGTGTGTGTGTGTGGGAAAATCCTTTCCGCGAAAAACGTGTTTTTTATATGACTTGTTGCCTGGGAGCCTTTTGTGCATATGTGTGTGTGTTGGGTGTGCTTGCAACGTGCGTGGTCAAGTTGCTTTTTTATTATATATATATATATATTTTTTTTTTTTAATGGCTAACCAAAGTTTTACGTATATAGTATAAATGAAAAAGCTGCTATGCAATGCACATCATAGGTACCTAATAAAAACCGACTTTTATTAAGGGTAAAATTCTTTAGTGTAAAAACTATTTTTGCATGTTCAACCCTTTCTTTATTTCTTGCTTTGGCATGGTTTTAGAAGGATTTATTTGAAAGTTTTCCCCTAATCTGTGTTGTCTGTGTGTTTCTGTAGAAACTTGCTTTTAAGTCCTTGAAGTCGAGTGCAATTTTTGTCAGTTGTGATTAGATTATTTTGTCTTAGTTACAAGCAGTTAAGCTTCAACAGTTTTCTAAGAATTTTCTATATATAATTACTTCTGTTGTTTTTGTCATGAAATATTATAAATATATAACTGATTTCAATCAGTTAAGCAAAGTCATATCACAAAAAGTTTATTATTGTATAAATCAAAACATTTCACTTGTTAACTTTCTTAACCAAAATTTATAAATGTTTTAGTTTCTGCAAGTTCTTTATAAAGCAGTTTTACTGTATTCAAGGTTAATCCACATGGGAATCACATATTTTCATTCAACCAGATTTCTGTTACCCGATTACGTACCTCAAACAAAAATGTTTCATGGTTTTCTACCCTACTTGAACCAACCAAACCAAACCATAATCCCATTATATTTTTTTTCACACACACACACACAAATACACATACGCTGAAAATCTCACGTGCTGTTTTTTATGACGCTAGTAAAACGAAATGGAAAAAAAAATATATAATAAATCTATAAATTTGTGGTTAGTAAAAGTGGCAGTCGATGTCAATCGTAAATAAGAACACGAGTCGGCGGGGGAATTAACAACGCATTAGATTTGAAGCGATTTGTCGACACGCTGATAACTAGCTTGACTAACTCCATATCTTATCCTTATCGTAATCGGAAATGGCCAGCAGCACAACGAGAACTGACCATGGCATAAACGCGAGCAACAGTCTTCAACAAGATGTTGCTCTTGTCCAACGTTGCGATTGTGATCGCTTTGTTTGCGGCCTGCTCCTGGGCAGCGCCAGAATGCACAAGGAATGCGGAGTACTGTCAGGATCGCCTCATGCATCCGGATATGCAGGAGCCGAGGTTGCAGCCGCAGCCACGCGTTGAGGGTGAGACAACCACGGCCTACTGGCGGGAGCAGGGCATGCAATTTGTCAAGGAAAAACTCGGCTCGAAGTTGAATGAAGGCAAGGCCAAGAATGTGATTATGTTCCTTGGCGATGGCATGGGTGTGACAACCACATCGGCAGCTAGGAATTTATTGGGTGGCGAGGAGAAATCTCTGTCATTCGAACAGTTTCCCTTTACCGGTCTATCGAAAACCTATTCGGTCGATTTGATTGTACCCGACTCGGCGTGCACAGCAACAGCATATTTGTGCGGCGTTAAGGGTCAGGAGGGCACAATTGGTGTTAATGGCGCTGTGCCGAGAACCGACTGCACAGTCATGCTGGATAAGAACACCCATGTGGATTCAATTGCTAAATGGGCAATGGATGCCGGGAAGTGGGCTGGTGTGGTGACGACCACTCGAGTAACGCACGCCTCGCCGGCTGGCGTCTATGCTCATATTGCGGAACGTGATTGGGAGAACGATGCCGACGTGGAGGAAGATTGTGGTGCCAAGTCGGGTGTCGAGGATATCGCTTATCAGTTGGCCAACGGGGAGGTGGGCCAGAAATTGAAACTTATTCTTGGCGGTGGACGCAAGAACTTTGTGGACAAGTCCTTGGCTGACTGGGGCAAGCGCACAGATGGTTTGGATTTAATCAAGGAATTCAAGGAGGCGAGTGAGAAGAACGTTTATGTCACCACAGAGGATGAGCTCATGAACTTGGATGTGACAAAGGCCGATCGCATACTCGGTCTGTTCCAAAACGATCACATGCTCTATCATCTGCAGACCAATGAGACAACCACACAACCCACTCTCGAGCAGATGACCCGCAAAGCCATCGAATATATGAATCAGAATGAGCAGGGTTACTTCCTGTTCATCGAGGGTGGACGCATTGATCAGGCGCATCATGATAACTATGCTCGCATGGCTCTCGACGAAACGATTGAGTTCTCAAAAGCCATAGCTGCAGCGCGTGATTTAACCAATGAGGAGGATACCTTAATTGTGGTTACAGCGGATCATTCACATGCTTTTGCCTATGGAGGTTATGGGGTGAGTACCTTAACTCAATGCCGTAGAATGTTGATAAGATAAGATTATAGTCTAACACAATTTCTATTGATAGAATCTTAGTTTTGCCAAAGATCTAAGGGTTTCTTCTTGTAGGAAAGAAGGAATCAGTTTTGCCAAAGTTCTAAAAGCTTTTTATAAGAACTCTTACGTGTTTGATATTAAGTATACGATAAATTGTATCATACATTCTATGGATAGAATCTGTTTTGTCAAAAATCTAAGAAGTCTCAAATGTTTCACATTAAGTATACGTAAACTGTATGTTTTATATTATAATTCTTACATCTTTGACATTAAGTATACGTAAACTTGATACCAATTCAATTTCAAGTATCTAATCTAATATATTTGTTTCTCCTCCACAGAGTCGCGGCGCTGATGTGTTTGGCAAGGCGCCTGCCATAGGCAACGATGGCATACCACACATGATTCTCAGTTATGCAAATGGACCGAGTGCAGTCAATTTCTATAATGCTGAGACAAAGGAACGTGTCGATCCCACAACGCTTGTGACTGGCGCCCATGATGATGAGTTTCCCGCCGGTGTGCCCCTCGACTCGGAAACCCATGGTGGCGATGATGTGTTGGTCTATGCTCGGGGTCCCTGGTCGCATTTGTTCACAGGCGTCTATGAACAAAGCACCATACCCCATATGATGGCTTATAGCGCTTGTCTTGGCGATGGCTTAAAAGTGTGCAGTACACCCTGAACTGCTGCTGCTGCTGAGTGCGTGACTGAAGCTCATCACAATTAAGTTTTGTAGCAGTCATTAAAATCAGCGATTGCACTTGAATTTGCTGGAGTTCTTGTACTTGTTGTTCCTTTTCTCATCCTTCTCTGTACTTCGTACTCTGCTTTATCGTTAACTTGTACTTAATGCAAATTGTAAATTGAATTAAAGCCAGTTTCTACAATGCTTAACTCTGAGCTACTTTCTTTTGCACTGGGTTTCGCCTTTTGCGTGTTTAAGCGAACAGTACTTTTAGCAAAGTTTTTACACAGAGAAAAATGCGAGATAATTTTGATAAAAAGTTTTTATGTAGTTGCATTTTTAACAAACAATTTTATAACAGTTCTAAAATAGCTTATTAAAAGTTTTTCGGAAAATTATGTAAAATTTCTTGCCGTGTAACGTAAGCAATCGAGTTTTGGCTCCAAGTTTTCTACTAGAAACTAAGCGTTAAACTTTCGTTTGGCTCAAACTTGCTTGCTAGTTATTCCTAATTTTAAACTCATCAAGCTAATGGTATGAGTGTGCGTGTGTGTGTATGTTTGTGTGTGTGTGTGTAGTTGCTTGTGGTAGGCGTGTATGTGTGTGTTTGTGTGTGTGTGGGCGCAAGCATTTGTTATTCCCTTGCGTGTGTGGTAAAAGTTTTAGCCAGCATTTTAGGTTAAGGTAAGTTCAAACCAACACAACACTCATGTGTGGCACGAACAGAAAACAGAAAACAAAAAACCTAAAACCCAACAACAATTTGCATTTTTATGTAAAACTTCTTCTTGAATGATTCTCGCCCCCACGAGGTTGCAAGCTGTATTTAGTTAGTTGCACATTTGCATTTAACAATGCCAAGCAGCCGCTTTATGCATATGAAATCAATCGGTAATTGCAACTATTAAAAAAGTTATGCGTCATACACCGTCAAACAACAGTACGTTAGTTATTAAGTTCTCGCTTGGCCTTGATGGCGTATGAGTAATAAAAATAACAAATAAATAGAAGAAGAAGGGCATATACATATGCCATTTGTCAATTTTCTATGTAGTTCTCTATTTCCGATTTGATTGAGAACTAAATTATATCCGTCACACACACACACACAGTTACCATCAGATTGCAGCTGTGTGTGTGTGTGTGAAAGTCTCATTTCCCCTTATGTGTCAGCTATTAAACTAACAACAGACGTACACTGCAATTATATATCAAGTAGAAACCTTTATGAAATATTTTAACAAAATAAATTTTGACTAATTTTGTTAATAAATGAACTAAAAATCTATTTAAATTATTAATAATTTTTAATCTTAAACTTAATTATTTCTATACACATATATTTGTTTCTGTGTATACAACAGCTCTATGATGTCCTCTTCTCTTTCCCGTTATCTGTCTCTTTCGCACTGGCAACCCCTCTATTAGTGGCATTCAAAGCTAATTTCGCTGTCACCCGCTTCTCATTCCCATTCCCGTTCCCCTTTAACCCTGTTGCCCTTTTGGCCACATTGACGATAGTGCCACTTCCGCCGTTTGATTTCAATGGCGGGCTGCAGTCAAGTTGTGCCAGTTGGTTAACGCACGGAATACATGTTATTAAGCAGCAGCAGCAACAACACACACATACAAACACACTCGCGCACACACACTCGCACACACACACACACAACACTTTAATGTGTTGCAATGCTAAAACGTCTATTGATTTAAAGACCAACAACAACAACTACAATATTATAGTCTGTGACCATCGATTCGGGGGGGACTGTGACAAAGTCAAAGTCAATGCTGCAAAGCGTTGCAAGTGCAGCTTGCCACAATGCCACACACACACACCAGCTCTGAACAGCTGCACCCACAAAAGTGATTGCAGTGCACAAAAACGCAAAAGCAAATTAAATTTTTTTGAGTATTATGCAAATGTTTGCTTGTGTGCGCTTCTCTAAATTTCGATTTTGTTTTCGTTTTCCATCCAGCAGCCGTATATCGTTGTCGTCGAGAGCATTTAATCAACTGATATCAAAACAGCAGCAATTGGGGAAAAGAAAAAAAATCTTGAATTTCCAGTTCAGTGGAGACAGCTTACGCTCGTAATCCACTTGAGAACCCTTTTATGCTCTTATCGTATTCCAATTCCTATTCTCTTCTCTACTGTCAAACTGCCCCAATTACCTGATCCGTTTATCGCATGCAAAGTGATGCACATTGGTTCCTTTATTTTCATGTCAATATGCTTAGACATACGACCGTATGTAAGTATTAGAAATGGCCTAGGGGGAAAAAAAAAATCCCTAAACGGAGAGAGAAAAAGACCGCAATAACAAAACCACACAGGTCATCCATGTGGGCTTGGCTTCAAATGCTTGAAATATAAAATTACACTAAAATACAGCAATTTGCATCGCAATGAGGAATGAACTACACACTCATACATATATACACTTATATATATGTATATACAAGTTCCCACAGCGACAGTTGGGATTTAGCTTTTTGTGTTTGTTGGAGGAGTGGACTGAATGGCCAACCACCGCTGACCACCACTGAGCACCGCACCCAAAAACTAAGCCACTAATGCAATGGGCTAACTTTTGCTTTTCCCTAACCCATACACACACACACACACACACACTCCCTCGCACACATACACATACTTGAATAGAAACTAGCCCCTGTTGAGTACTTTATTTTTAAACATTTTCATTTAGGTACATGGCTGAGGGTAGTTTTACATAGTCATGAAATCAGTAACTCATGTATAGTTGGTTTTAAATCGGTTTCCAAAAGGTTAAAGGTTAGGAATGCCTTAAAATGGGTATATTATATAGATTGCGATAAGAATGTTTTAGTTAGATGATATACAATACAGCTTCATAAAAAAATGTTTTATATCCCGACAAAATATGTTGAAATTTCTTTGATCATCTTACTTTTGAAACAAAGGAAGTTTCGTACAAAGATTAACACAAGAAAACCACATATTCCCAATTTTCCGAAGCTTCTTCCCAACACTTCCATCTGAATAAGAGATAAGTGCGGTAACTTTTTTGTTCAGCAAGGGTATTAGAACTTCGAACCACCCCACAGATCTAATCTTATTTTCCTTTTAAATAACGACCGCCTTTCTACGTCTGGTTTGTGCATATCTTATAATCGAATCGAGTTTGCTTTTTGTGACTAAAACGTTTGTGATTCACGCTGAAATGGCTAAACACAATGAATAAACCGATAGTTGGGATTTCTTTTTGGGTTTTTGCCAGAAAGTGAATTAAAAGTACACTCCCAAAAATAATAGAAAGCACTAAATGCATTTGCCATAAATAATCAATAATAAATGCGAAATACGAAAAAAAAACCATTTATGGAACTTGATTTAATTACTTAAGCTGCTTAAACAGTATATGCATAGTTGATAAGTCTCTTTTTAAATCGTTTGCAAAAGTTGAAAAGTGTGAAGTGTGTGCGCGAAAGCAATTAATTAATATTCATGACATGTGAAAATATATATATTTTCATTTTGATTGAAAAATGAATGAAAAGTGTGATTGGCTGTGGAAATTGCAGAGTCCAGTTGACAGGACATGCAACCGGACATATGTATGTATATGTATATGAAATATATATGGAATATGCCTATCGATTGCCAACACTGAATATTCAATTAAATTCCAAGCTTGCTAGAAGGAAGTTTCGGGGTGGACCTTTCTCTTTTTTTTGGAAATGTCAACTAATTAACTTAAATAAGGGTTTTTTTTATGGGTCAAGTGCAAAGTGTCAAAGTGCCAAGTTCAGTGTTAGGAAAAAGACTTGAACAGGCTTATCTAGATGCCACTGAACAACAGGTGGCGCCAGCTGTTAGAATTCACACAACTGACTATGCGAGAAGTGAGAAACGCCCCATAACAAAACAAGAGTGCTGCAATTTTCTATATACACAGATCAATAAATGTACATCTGACACACGCAACACACACACAACATACACACATACACTCATACTATATGCAAATTGTGTGCGTGTGTGCGTGTCTGCTGTCAAGCAAGTGAGACACTTGAAGAACACTTCGCCAGCAGTTGCAGTTAACCAATGTGATTTACACTCAACGACAACAAGTCAAACAGATGCCAGTTGAATGTTGGTGTTGTTGGTGTTGGTTCTGGGATGAGTGAGTTGCCAATCAGAGTGGAGACCGCAGCTACAGACAGTTTTTCATTAGCTAGCCAAGGATGAATGTTGAGTGAAAAGGCCAAGGTTGAAGAGCGACAATATTATTAAATTGAACACGTAATTGTGTTGATTTTTCAAAGTCAATCAGACATGCCATTCATACGCTACTCCATCCATCTCTCTATCTATATCTATCTCTGCCAAATATTGACCCACCATTGGCAAAGCTCATTGTAAATTCATTGGAAAGTTTGACGGGACAATAACCCAACCACCTGCGTTGCCTTTTGCTGATTGACAGACAGACAGCTTGAACAACTGGAATTGTTTTGTAAAAAAGAAAATAATTTCAACCAATTGCCAGTCCTAATAGCCTTCCTGGAAAAAGTGGTAATCCATGTCTGTCTGTCTGTCTGTCGACTGAAACTGAAAAGTTTAAAGCCCCTTCGTTGTGTGGAAAGCTAAAAGCTATTTGGAAATAAGCAAAAGTTTTTCTGTTGGCTTTCTAGAGAACTGCTGCATTAATTAAACATTTCAAAATTTTCTCAGAAATTTGTTTGACTGAAAGATGGCATAAACAATTCAGAGAAAATGAAAATATAAATATTTGTTACAGTTTTATCAAAAGAAAGTTAAAAGAAAATAAATAGAAACACAAAATCAATATAAAACTTGCTTAAATTAATTTGTTTATACTATCCAACAAACAATCTCCAGACAATATCACCAGAATCATAAACATACATCAGCTTCAATGACATTTGAATAATGTGCTTTCTATTGATGACTTAATCGCAGCTTAAATCAAAGTATGCAAATTTGCACCTTCAAAAGTATGACAACATCAAACCTAATCTAGATAATCGTAGTGGTTGCAAACAGTTAAACAGTTTAGACGTACGTTCAAAAGTATAGATAACGAAACTGTTTATTGTGAATGCATGTCAAACAGCAAATGAGCGTGTGTGGCACACATGTGTGGCAAATGTGTGGGAAAAGCGGATATTGTACGGGCATTAAGAGAGGGAAAAGCAAAAAATTATACTTGCTGTAGCGTGAAAATACTCTAATTATCGAGGCAGACAGCTAGACAATACACAAGCACACAGGCACACACACAGACCGCAAGGTAAATGAGTAAATAATTAACAGCCAACAGCAAATGCGGGCCAAAACGTATACATCTACCTGTCTAGCAGGAGGAAGAGTGGAATGTGGGTTCTGGGGATGTGCGGTGTTAATATTGTGGATAATCGTATTTAAATGAGTTCCAAGAATAATCTTGCGGTAAATGTCAGTTTTCATTAAATATTTAATCAAACACAAAAGTTGGATAGACTTTTTATCAGTCCTGCTTGTGGTTGTTAATCAAGATAAAGGCCATGCGGCGTATGAGCAATATTTTAAAGTTGATCACGTGCAAAATTATTGAACATTTTTCACTAGAATACAAATATACATATATAGTATAGTATATATGCTGTTTTAAAACATTTGCATTTAAAATTGTGTTTAATTCATAAAAATCTGTTGCAAGAATAACAAGGTAAAAAAAAAACAAAAAAAACCAAATAAAAATTAATTGTTATTATTATTTTCATTTTTTTTGTTAGAAGCGTATGTTTATATATTTATTTTTTTGTAGAAAAACCAACCTGTGTTATGGTTGCTTTTAATCAAGACAAAACACACGTGGCGTATGCATAATTAATTTGTAATTTAATAATTATGCTTTTGCCTGCGAGCGCATAGGGAAGCTATAAACACGCTTTTTATATGCATACATTCATACATACACTCATACATATATATATTCAAAGTAGGCTTGAATTTATTGAAGCAAATTATGGAAATGGCTTTCCAGTTCCGGCCAATTGCCGTTGGCATCATCGTCATCGTCGTCATCACGGCCATAATTAGGTACTTATTGAGTTGTAATTGCTAAAGTTTAAGTAATTGCAGGCAGCACTTTATGAGCGCAGCTCATTACTTTCCTACCACCCACGTCCCACCCTCATCCCCGGTCCCTCAAATATTAGCTCATTTAAGTTGCTTCATTGCATAAAGTCTAAAGGCATTCATTAGCATCTTGCCTTTTGTGCCATTCAAGTTTCCCGAACTTATACAAAGAACACAAAAGAAAAATGCGAATGGAAAACGCAAACACAATAAATTAAAAGCCAAGCGATTCAGCCAAAAAGGAAAGTTGGGCCACCCAAAAAAAAATCATCTTTTTTTTTACTCAAACTCCCGCTCTTACAATTGGTCATGTGGACATAACAAATGGCAAGCAGCGATAAAAAAAAACAACCGCTCAGCTGTTACAGATTTTAAAGTTAATGAACTGAAAAATTTGATTGTATGAAAGTTTAAATTCATATGTGTGTGTGTGTGTGTGAGACACTTTGAATATTTTGGATACTTTGGGGAAAGAGAAGAGTATTCCTGGTTTATATAGTTTTCTTTAAGAAATATTAACTACACAAATGATTTTGTTAAATGAAACTTATCAAAGGATATACTCCTGATTTATATAGTTCAAGAAATTTAAGCTACAGTAAAGTCTTAAAAAGATTTTTCGATAAAATTCAACATTTTTTCGTCTGTTCTTTGAAAAATTCCATTGTTGAAGCTATTCAATATTGAAAATCAATTTTCTTTAAAAAGTTGCAACAATTGATTTGACTTTCAATATTAAAAAAATAATTATAATAGATTTTCCCTTTTTTGCTTTGTTGCCAAGTTAAAAAGCATTGTGTTCTTTCTATCTATGAAGCTTTGTTAGTGATTCCTTTTTACTCTTGCCTGCCATTATTTCACCATTTATGGCATCGGATCGATCAGTGGCAGGAACGGAAACGTTTAACTAATTAGAAACTTAAGAAGGTCGTTTCCGCTGGACCTTCAACCGTAATGTTAAACGACGGGACGAGACACAAAGTTTTCGTTTAATTGGCGCGCACACGGCACAAATAATTAAGTTTTACAATGTTTCGAAATGAAGACACGTTGCTGAAGGGGGGGTGGGGAAGAAGGAGTGGTAGAGGGCACGTGAGCTGCTTACGTGGAAGAACAATAAACTAGCGGTTGGTTGAAGAGTGGTCCAGGGGCAAGGGCAAGGACATGATGTCGTTTGCCAAGATCAAAGCATACAGCTGGCAGCTAGCTAACATTAGTCATAATCAGAATCAGCTGTCAAAGACGCTGCAGGTGGAACACACACACACACACACACACACATACTTAAGGTATACGTGTGTGGGTGGCCTTTGACATTGAGGTTTGCTGCTTTGTCATGCCTTTTCATCATTCATTCGCATCCTTAGTTTGTGTGTAACTGACGCTTCTGTTTCGTTTCGTCGTTTTTCTCTCTCCCCGTGGTTTTTTGTGAACTGACTGTGCTCAAAGTTTATTGTGTTGTATGTCGCGCACACACACACACACACATATATATATACACTCACATACACAAAATGGCTGCATAAATCAAAGACAGACACATACACTCACACACACCACACACACTCTCTGCGGCGCACACTGATTTATTGCGTATGCGTCACGGATGCCACAGTTACATCTCTATATGCCACACACACAAACACACACATATACATATACAAACACAAGTTGATATAATAAAATTTATTTTATTCACAACGCTTTAAAATAAATACACTGTTATTAAATGCAGTTGACAGTTGAAGAATGTGTATGTGGCCAACTACCAAAAAGTAAACTCAATATAAATTTAAATATTTTTGTAATGCCGCTTTTACTTATTTCTTAGCTCGTTATCTTAGATCAAGTTAATAATAACTTGAATTCATATTTTTTTCAACATTCAACTCACAATTGAAGTACAAAGATTCTCGATTCGAATACAGCTCAATGTTTTGACAAGTTTTTCACAATTTTACAAGTTAATGTTTATGTTTCTTCTTTTTTTTTTTTTGGCAAGTTTAAACTTGGCCGATTGCTTGGCAATTGGCTGCAATTTATTTGATTGCTTTTTGACTGGCAAAATTTAACAAGTTTTAAAGTGGCCCTTTGAATTGTATTCTTCACTGAACTCATTACAGTATCTATGTGTGTGTGTGTTTGTGTGCCAAAAGTTTTGCGCCTAACCTTTGACCCACACAAAATGAACCCTTTTTTTTTGTTAGTCTGTCGAGCGGAGCAACAGTTGCCATGTCTCTCGTTCTCTCTCTGATTGCCATGATGCTGATAATGATGATTCCCCCAACAAGTTGCCTTGTTTGTATTTTTGTTGTTGCCTTCTTTATGTCATAATAACAACAACAGCAACAACAACAGCAAAGAGTACAAGCAACAGGACAACAGCAAGGCAAATATATAAACAAGACTAACTAAAAGACTCGACTCAGCTGCAGAATGATAGATAGAGAGAGAGAGTGCTGCCTGATGAGCTGTTGTTTGGCTACCGCGGCGTTAGGATCCACTTCAATATCTGCAACAATCAGCCTAACGACATCATGATAAACACGAGCCAGACCAGGCCAGACCAGAGAATACAAACACAAAAATAACAGACCCCAACGACCTCAACAACTACAACAACAACAACAACTAGAACAACCTATTGACATTGGAAAGGTTGCGCCAGAAGAGCACAGGACAAATTTGTTTAGCTGCCGCCGCCACCGCCACCGCCGCTGGTAATTTATACAGTCCCAAAACGTAAAAATGCAAAAAAGCAAAAAGAGAATAAAAAAAAAAATTGAAATACAAATGAGAAAAATCAACTAACTAACTGGCCAAGCTTCTAAGGTCAACCTAAGTAGCACAAAGTGTGAGTACTTTATCTTAAAAATGTTAAATAATATTTGTAGATAAAATTAACTGGCAGTAAAAATACTTAGAAAAATGTGTAAAATCAACTTTACATTTTTAAACAAGTAAGAATGCTTTAGGCGAGTAAGCTCGACTAGAAGATACCCTTAACCCTTGACCAAACAGACGTAAAGACGGTCGGGGTGTCAAACTTACACATACTGTACCAATGCTTGATAACTTTATATCTCTGTGTCTGGTGTTTCTCAACCGATTTTAATAAAAATTTCACAGATTTTCAATATTTGGTAAATGTTTTTAATACTCATTTTCAAGTATTCGAAATTCAAGATTTTGTTGTTATCGATTCCATGTCTATATCGCACACCTAAAAAAAAACATATCGAACATTTGAAACAAACTTGTACGGTCTGGGGATTAGAAGAGCTTATATCCAATATCTGGAGTATTTAGTTTTTGTACATGCAGGCAGACGGACGAACATGGCTATATCGACTCGGTTGCTTATGCTGATCAAGAAGATATATACTTTATGGGGTCGTAGATGGTTCCTTCTGACTGTTACATACTTTTGCACAAAACCATTATACCATTTTTTACCCATTTTCTGGGTTAAGGGTATAAATATGATTCTAAGGAAACTTTAACTTATATGAATCAAATAATCATTCTTGGAAATTTCAAGTGCGTAAAAGCAAAACCAAATCTCTTCATAGTGTGAGCTACATTGAATTAAGTTTTGTTCAAATTTATTCAACATAAACAGAAAGTTATATATCTGCTAAAACTTTTTGCTTTATCCGTTGAATGTCATCTTAAATTTGAAAAAAGCATTTTGTTGTTTTTACTTAATGATGATAGACACAACAGAAAAACGTAAAATAATATTAAAATACATATTTCATAATTACATCCTAGATAACTTTTTAAAAAAATCATTAATTACAGAAAAGACTGAGAAGAAAAAAACCCAAAAAATACAGTTTTCATAATAACATACATAACTTTGAAAAAATTCATTAAATACAGAGCAGAACAAAACTAAATTGAATTTCATAATTTATCCCACAGCTGCATTCAGCAGCAGACTATGATAATTTTTGGTAAATGTAATAAAAGTATATGACTTCCACTAATGATAATGTGTGTGTGTGCATGTATGTGTATGTGTGTGTGTTTGTGGTTTTGTTTTCTAATTTTCATATTTCCAGTCAGAATCAACGCATTTGAGAGATACTTTTACGGATTAGGTGCACAGAAGTTCATGTTTGAGTTCTGTCTACAACATGATGATATTGTTAGTATTGTAATTGTTGTTTATATGTACACACGTACACACACATTAAGTCTGTCTCACTTCCTCACCTATAGTTGTCAGTCAGTTAAACAGTTGGCACATTCCCCAGCCGATTGCCGACGGCTGCAGGAAATGCTACTTGTTAGGCAAAAGCCGCACATGCCACAAACACACATTATACATAATACACAAAAAAAAACCACACACAATCACGCCCACAAACACCATAAAGAGAAAAAGGGAGAGAGAGCGAGACTTATACAAGTTTTGGTTACATGCTGATTTGATGAGGATAGCTTGTAAGTTGGCTTGGTTTGGATTTGTAAGGCATTGCGACTGGGTTTTCGTTGTGGTTAGATTTTTTTTTGAAAGGCATTGCATAAATTTCAATTTTAGATTATGTATGCTTAATAAAATATTTGTTCTTATCGTTTTTCATTCTCTTTCTCTCTCTCGGTTTCTTTTCATGTGGAATATTCGGCATCCTGTACAAGTTCCATCATATTTTTACATCTATATATGTATGTGTATTCGCATTTTTATGTTGTTTATTTGATTATTTGATATGCGCATTCTTTTTCCCATGGTAAACGAGCAACGTTTTGATGTTTTTTCCAAGCAAATTTTAACTTTAAGCTACATGATATGCCCAAGCAGAACTTCTCAAATTGCAAGCTTACCTTGCGGCAGACCTTTAAGCCACATAGTCTATCCAAATTGGGCTAATTAACAAATGTCATGCACAGCAAATCCCCCTTAAAGCTGGTCTGCCAAATGTTGCCCTTGTTGTTGTATGTTGCTTGTTGCTTGTTGGACGAGCAGCAGTCACGTACACATAATTTTACATTTATCTAGTTGATGCTTCGATTCGACCAGCTCAAAAGTAGGCAACACATTTTTCTACTTCTCACAAGTGGAACAAAATGTGTTGCCTACTTTTGTGGACGGTCATAAAATAAATTTTTTATTATTTACTAAAGATGTCGTTGGCAATGTGTTATTAAATTTTTTTGTTATTAAATTTTATTTACACTTGAGTGCCTTATATATATTAAGCTTGAAGCTGTAAAATATGAAATTCTCCAAGCAATTAAACGTTTATTTATATAGCCAGTCAACCAAATTAAATATGCCAATGAAGTTTTTAAAATGTATACAATTTAAAATTCGTAATAAAACCATTTCACTTCAGTATACTAATATACTAATATACTTTCTGTACTGGGGGTGTATTGCGTGCCACTCTCATTTGTGGCTTTGGCCATGCAACAAAATTTAAAGCGATCGTATAACCCAATAAAAGAAGCTCAGAACGCCAAGGCTTCACTGCCTCTCATCGTCAGCATTTGACGTAGATTATACAAATTTATGCAACAGCGTTGGCAGTTTACAGGCACCACCTACTACTTTCTCCCCTCCCCTCCCCATCCCACCCCGGCCAACACCCTTCTCCATTGGCTACGTCTGGGGTTTTGCCACCATTTTTTATGGCCTTACTGAGAGAGAATGGTTTTTTATGAAAGCTGACGCCATGGATGGGTTCTGCTACAACTGCTGTTGTTGCTGTTCCTGCTTATGCTGCTCCTGTTGCCATTGCGCATTTCCGTCTCCCCAAGTGCTTGTTGAGGTTGGCAGACAGCTACTACTACGGGCTACGGGGTATGGACTACTGGCTACTGTCCCAGAGCAGCATTTGATTTTCATTAAAAAAGAGAGAAGAGGAATGCAGAATAGAGCACACAAAAAAATATAGTTATACATACATATACACGTTGTGGGCAGTTCGACTTCGAGATGGTCAAATCCCTATAGCAACGTACAACAACAGCATCGACAACATCAAAGCAGATTTTTGCCAGTAACTTAATTTATTGCTCGACACTCGCTGCCGGCACACGAAACTTTCTAATTAAATTATTGTTTTTAGAGCGTTTTTTTTTTATCAATTTAAAGTGCACTCAATTAAATAAATAAAATGCATTGATACGCATTTTATTTGTGGTCGTTTGATTTTAATTGCTTTTATCGATTATCGGAACGAGGTTAGCTTTAGAAGTAACATCTGCCCTGCATGGCGTATACGTAATATAGAAGAACTCAATGCCAGAAGGTACATTTTCAACCAGCATCAATGATTATAGGGATACTTTTCTTCTAGTTGTGAAGACAGATTAAAGTTGTGAAAAGTTAAAAGTTCGAGTCTTCATACAACTCCATTTACTCAATTTGAAAACAGTGAAACAAACGAAAAAGGAACTCGTTGCACGAACATCCGCAAGGCATTCAACAACCAAGAACTTGAGAAGCTGTAAATGCTGTGCATGATAGCATCAAAAGAATATATATATATACCAGGATATAAAGAAGCATAAAATGTGTATTCAAAACGCAAGCACGCGCAAGCCAGCTTAAACGTTTAAACATTTAAATGCTGTGTAAATAATTGCCATAATGCCAAATTGACAAACAGTCCAAATGGAGCAATTGAACGGAGGCCCACTTGACACTGTCAAACATTTGGAAAACTATTTCAAAACAAACACAAAACACTGTAGTCAAATGAAGTTCTGCTTTCGACTCTGCAAACAGCAGCTTTATGACCATTTTGGGAGCACACACACACTGACACTAACACACACACACACACACAGACACGTATAGCGTGCCACTTAATTTTTTGTATCATTATTCCCTGGCGTTGGCTCATCTAATTGTCTGCTCCGCTTTGTTGCTTATTATGAAATAATGCAAAACCACAAAAATTTATGTTATGCGACCCAGCGGGTCGGCTGAGAGAGAGACAGAGAGAAAGGGCGGTGGTGAGTGGCACATCTGATGATGTGGAGTAGACAGTTTTTTTGTTGCCTTCGTTTGTTCCAGCTGTGGCGCCGAGGAAAAAATGTCAGCGACGTGTTAAAAAACAATTTATGCAAAGCTGCAAATCAGAGAAATGCCAAAACCAAGGACAAGGATAAAGGACAAAGAGCAGACAGTTAGACATTCAAGACAGATAGTGACAAAAGGCAAGAAACGAACACTTAATATATATACAACGGACCTTATAAACGCATTCAAGTTTAATATGATAAATCTATATAGTAAAGTGTAGACAATCTAAGCTTTTAGGTATGAAAAAGTATAATGATAATATCTATATTATTATTATAACGCATTCAAAATCAAACAGAGATTAATCAACTCTCTTTTACTTTCAAAGGAAAACAGTTAGTAAAATTTTCTCATTCGTTTTGCGCTTTGAACATATGCCAAACAAGTTACGTTAACTAAGTTTCTGCACTGATGTAAGCGAAATATTTGCCAAACGAATTAATTTTACAAAATTAATTAGATTTTGCACTTTGGCTTTAACAAACACACACACACACATACAAGCAAAGCACGCAATGACTGCGACTCCCTACGAAGTAAATGTGCATGTGTGTGTTGTGTGTATGTGTGTGTTTGGTGATACACACACAGTTATATGGCAATGTGGCACGCAGCTTGACAGTACATGGCACAGCTGGAAGCAAAACATTGGGACAGGACCAACTCGAATATCACATCGATACGGCTGAATGCTGTACATGAAAGACTTTATGTGCATGTATATGTGTGTATGTGCTGTTCACACTAAGTCTAAAAGATATTTGCTGAAACGGTACGGCGCCAGGTGCCAGGCGCAAAACTAATGTCAAACACCAACTACTCCCATTTCCACTTCCACTTCCCACACTTCCATCATCAATTACGGTTTTGGCCTAAAAAACTTGGCCTTGCTTTGCCAGCTGGCGTTCCAATTAAAACGCGCAAAATAATTTCGACTTTAATCGATTCCAGTTTCTGGTTGTGTCTCTCGGTCTGTCTGTCTGTCTGTCTGTCTGTTGTCTCTCACGCATTTAACCCGAATTCCCGAATTGGCAGAGCAACAATTTGATGGCCTGCCAACAAACAAGCACAAACCAACAACTCCTTTGGGAGCTTACACTGCGTGACATGAATTCAAATGCCGATGAACAAAACCAAAAGTCAGTTGGCCAGTTAGCTAGCTAGCTAGCTAGTTGTTGGCTGTGAGGTATTGGCAACAAGCACGTATTCAGCCAATCAACTGTTATTTGGTTAAGCAATGTATGGTTATATTGTATGTTGACATCAATCTTTTAAGCCTCAAAGTGTTTGATCAGTTTAATATACATTCTTTCTATATGATTTCTTATATGATGATAAACTAGTTGAATAAATATTTTTTTTATAGCTTGAACTTTGAATTAAGGAGAAAATGGGAACAAGAGGAAACTCTGACCGAATAGATATAACTTAACAATAAATATGATAAACTTTATAGATACTCACTCAGAGACATTGTTCTCAAAGACTAGTTCGCCGCTAACGGGTTCAAAATGCTTTCCACCAAGGGCCGTTTCATTCTCGGTCCAATATGGAACAATGACAGTGCCACGAGCACCAGAATAACGCATAACGACCAGATCGTAGGCGCCAACGGATTCGGTGATCTCATTGACGGAATCACTAAAAGCAAAAATGCCTGCATGATCATCATCGAGAATCATGACCGTGGCAATTTGTGGCACTGTGAGATTAACATGTTCGGATGGATTGAACAGACGTATATAGAAGCATTCATCCTCCTCAAAGATGTCATCATCGATGATCTCGATCTTGAAGCGCTGCTCATCAACGCCTGGGGGAAAGGTGAGCTCGCCAGTCTTGCCCACAAAATCGGAACCAGCCGAAGCGGTGCCATCCTGTGTCTCATACGAAACTGTAGAGTAACCGGAGATATCGCCACGTCGCACTACACGCACTTCGAACTCACCACAGTTCTCCATGACCGTATAGTGTCCGGGCTCAAAGTAGATGCGTGTGGGTTCGTCGTCATCATCGCTGAACTGTGGACAGTGCGCCTTGCGACATTCATTCATGTCATTGTGTGCACGTTCCTGAATCTTACGCATCAGATTTCCGCTGCCAATCATTTTGCGTGTGGCCTGAATGCGATAGAATGCTCGGGATTTATTGCCACGCGAGAGCATCTGCTCTTGGGCCATCATCTCGAGCTGATCGAGATCAGCTTCCGGATACTTTTGTCGGAGCTCTGTTAATAACGATATATACTCTCTGCGTGCCTCTTCGAAGACGTTCACATCGGACTGATAGGTAACCATATGCTTGCCTTTGGATGAAGTGTCTGGACCCAGCTCAACGGCATCATGCTCACCGGCAACAACTGTGCCACGTTGGTTCATGCGATAGTTCTTATCAATATATTTGTAGACAAGTAATCGTCGCTCGGCAATGTAGGCCCACAACACAGTGGCGGGAAACATGATCAACGTTATCAATCCCTCCCAGACTTCAACAATGCCCGGCGAGATAACAGAGAGTATAGCCCAGAGCCAAATATAGGCCACAATCGACAGGGTTGCCGTCACCATAAACACTCGCAGATGACGAATGCGACGTATCTCTCCCGTCGGGATCAGCACCATGCACAGAGCTATGATGACAAACAGATTATATGCAGCAGAGCCAACAATTGTGCCGGGTCCAAGATCACCACTCTCAAAGTTTTTCGCATAGATTTCAATTACAGATAGTAGAATCTCTGGTGCACTTGATCCCAGAGCCATGAGTGTTAGATTCGCCACAGTTTCATTCCAGATGCGAACAGTCATCGTTTGTTTCTCCCCGTTGGGTCCCTTGATGGTCACCACACGCTCAATGGAAGTGATTGCCTCAATTGAGGCCATGAACCGATCCGATATTATGGAGACACCAACAAAAAGATAGACCAAGAGCATAAAGTAGACAAAGCCCCGAATGGCACGATCACCTACAGAGATATTCTTTGTTGGCATCCACAGTGGCAGCAAGAGTCCCTCGGTGCATGTTGATAAATCTTCCGCTTCACCTTTGGCCATCTCACCGGCATCCACGGCACCCCCGTCATCCCCGACACCATCCACCTCTCGCACTCTTCGAATGTGAGTTATATTGCTGATGGGCGATATTCTGCTTGTGCTGTTAATTAGTGCGCTGGATTCATCTGATCCTAAGTTGTCCGCATCATAATCTGTAGATATTAATGCAAACGTTGCCGCCTTCACATAGAGTAACAGCAACAATATAGCACAGAAGGCGGCGGAGGTAACAGCTTTACGGATTAGTAGCATGATGGCTGCAGTTTTGTTTGTTTTTTTTGGGTTTTTTTTAGGGTTCTTTTTTTATTGTTGATCCTGGAAGCGCTGCTATAAGTTTAATTGGCTAGATTGGACTGGAAGAGTATATAGTTTGTTGCGTTCGTATTGGCTGCCCTTTGTTTGATTGTGCTCAAGTATGCAGTTTGCGGTTTTATTACAATGATGATCGAAACGTCATCATTGCGTTCAACACTTTGTGGCACAACTGACGTAGCTGCTGTGGCTAGTTTCTGCAGGAAGAAAGTGGGAGAAAGGAAAGAAAAAGATATTAGTTTTGAATATTATAGTCAATATATATATAGGGATAGCCTTAAGCTGATATATTTTCTATTAGTTTTACAAGAACTGCCTTAAACTAATCAGCAAAGTGATAAATTATTACAAATACTATGTGGGTGAAATAATTTATTGGAATTTTTCAAAGGAAAAGCTTCAGAAAACTTAAGTAATTTACATTTAAGTATTTAAATTGCCAAACATATATAAATAAACTAGACATTTTCATTTATTTACAACAGCTATAAAAAGAAAAGTTTAACAGTCGTACAAATATAATGAAAAGTAAAACAAATTTTCCTTAACATTCGTACTTGAAAAATTCACAGGCATTTAAGCAAACAGAAACAGTTGCCAGATGTGCAAATTGGAATCAAAAGTCGTTTGTGAAGAGAGAAGTTTTTTTCTCTATTTTTTTCCTTCTTTTTTTTTTTTGGTTTTTAGTTTGTAAGCTTTTCAGCTGTTTTGTATATTTACACGAAACAGAAACTAAACATAATGTGCGAAATAAACTACAAGCAAACGAAACGGAACAAAACATCAACAAAATAAAATGCAGTAGTTAAACAGAAAATAACAAACAGTTGACGAACCACATGTACGACTATGAAATACACTGTTTTCTGTAGAAAAATGTTGGCAGCTTTTCTCGGAAATGAAATGTCATTGAGACAATCGTTTGATATTCATATTACACTATTAAAGGTATTCTTGGAAGCTCAATCAAATAACATATTGATTATCTATTGACTGGCGGACGAATAACGAACTGACAATTTCTTTGACACACAATCTGTGTTTATGTAATTTTTCATATTTCTTATCAAATAAATAGCCAACAGTATTTAATATATTAAAAGGGGAGGGAATCAAATTGAATGCTTGGTAAACACAAAACTCAAAGGACCGGTAAATATGAATAGACTACGAAATCGATAAAATGCATAATGTGGACAATGTCAATAACGGGAATTGAATAGTGCATGTGTGTTCGTTCGAGTGTGTCTGTGTTTGAAGAAGAAAGAATAAGAAAGTGAGTGAAGCATAACGGTGACTGCAATGCCAAATGCAACAAAAGCAACGAAAACAAAAACAACGCAATGACAAGAGAAGCGCAGAAGAAGCATAGCAAATGGGAAAGTAGACGAAATATTAAATAGAGAGCGAGACGGAAAGAGAGAGAGCGGGACAGAGAGGCGGAGAAACTGTGTGTGTAGGTTGAGATAGTAGGCTATATTAAGAGATATGCATATGCAGTTGTTTTATGCGGATGATTTGGTGCATGCATACAAAAAATATATATTTATGTATATGTACATACATACTATATAAATAAACACTTATACGTGTTTTTAATATATTTTTAAAAGTATACACATCGAAGAAAAACTGAACATAAAATAATATTACCGACTGTTAACACAACACATTACATTTGGAAAAAGCTTTATTTGCCCGCCAAAAGCAATGAAAATATTTTCCATTCTATTCGCACACGTACAAAAACAAGATTTAATAGAAGATCTGTCTGGAGGATATATAAATCATTCGGCGGTTTTTTTTTAATTGCTATAGCTAGCTTAAAATTTAGAAAAAACCCCACACACACACAAACTTTGTTGTCCAGAATTTGAGTTAGATTATTATTTATTTAGTTGCAAATTGATATGCCGCAACGTATTTGTTGTAGGGGAACAGATAATCATTGACGCTTGCATTAATTTAGCAATTACAAATGGCAAAATGTGCCAAGAGCTGCTGCTGCTGCTGCTGCTAGAGGTTATGGGTGGCCGAGAAGGGGGTTTTGTGGAGGGATATATATGGAACAACCAGCTGGGCAGACAGCCCAGACATATGGACAGATAGACAAATCGACGCCCCAGGGAACCCAAGCACACACAAACAAATGAATGCTCAACAACACACACACACACGCACACACACCAATATAGACTAACACTAACGCACACAAACATTTATAGTCACAAGGCAAGTGCTCAGTTTTTCCACCCGTTTTTCATTTGAGCAGAGCTAGCAACAGCAACAGCAGCAGAAGCAGCGGCAACAACAGCAGCGGCAGCAGCAGCAGCAGCAGAAGCAAATTGCATTTAACCGTTATTGAAAATTTGTTCACGTCTAGAGCAAAGAGATTGAAAATTAATTGAAAGTCTTTCGACCGTGGAGAAGAACACTCGGCAACACAAGAAATTTTAACAGAGCTGTAGATTATGCGTGTTATTTATGGTAGAAAATTTATGTATGTATTTATGTGCGAGATTTGTCACTTTACATAATATTCATTGTCGCTTTGCGAATATTTAATAATAGCACAGCCCAAGAGGTTATTGTTGGTTCTCAGAGGATTAGTGCTGCTGTGGCGGCAGCTTATACACACTTCATTATGTTACGTTACGTTAAGTTATGCTGTGTGCTCTTTACGTTAATCGCTTACGTTGTTTTGTTACACACTCTCACACAATGATACACTGACACACACTCACACACACGGCGCCCCGTTTACTGTTTATTTTTGCCCAATTTGTGTTTGCCAAACATTGCGAAAGGTGACGTTTCAAATTGGGGTTGTATTTTGTTTTTTTATATATTTGCTGGTTGGCTATTCGAAGCGAAGCGAAGTTCACTTGACTTGGGAGAGGCCTTGCTAAATTCTAACTTATTCCGCCGACCACTCGAGGCACTGAAATTCACATCAGAGCACTCTGCTCGCGTTCCCGTTCGGCAGCCAATGCACAACTAATTCGCTAACCCACCGCCTGCTTGCCTGCCTGTCACCTGCCGCTCTCCTCCCTAGCTGCCTTCCTACCAGCCAGTCAGCCAGCCAGCCAGTCCGTTCGTTCGTTCGTCTCTAGCCTATGTCTCTGTCTGCCAAGCGCTCATAATTATTTGAGTGCACTACACTGATTTCGTTGAGACCATCAATTAACAAAAGTGAATTTGATATGGGATACGAATGGATTGAAAATGTTGCAGAGAAAAGCTGTGCACGAAATATGAAGATCATTGATATTGGAAAAAGTTTATGAAAAGCTTTTGCCCCACCTCACATATGAAAAGCTTTAAAAAAGCTAAACAAAAATAAACAATCATTATGTTTGGTAAATATAGCAAAACTAATAATATTTGATATTTGTACATTTAAAGAGTGTCATCATTATCCCATTGTTAAGCTGTAGGGTGTATTGTCCACCGTATTTATGTTATGCTTCTTCCCTATTCTACCGTAATAATTAACCTATGTGTTTGTCTGTCAAAATATTGGCTGTTATTTTAGCTCTGTGCACCGTTTCACTTGTATTTTGCTTTGCCACTATCTCTATTTATGTCTCTCTCTCTCTCGCTCTCTCTCACACTCTCTCTCCATTGTGCTTCTGCGCTGCGTTTATCTTAGTTTTGCTTAAGCATTGCATTTTGTTTATCACTCATTCTCATTCACACTCTCCCACTCTCTTTCTGCCGCTCAGAGCATAAAAACTAACGCAGAAACAAAATAAGCAGAAAAATCTTTTTTGGCTGAACATGTGTAGAATTTTTGTGTCTTGTGCTTACACCTTTTGGTCAACTAGTTCTGACAACGTTGCCACCACATAAATATGTATGTATGTATGGATGTATGTATTTCTGTTTGTATGATTGTCTGTCTGTGCTTGTGGGTAGAATTCTATTTCTGTATGTTTCTTTTAATCCCGTGTACTAAATATCTCTGCGCCAGTCAAATAGTTGGCTAAGCTATTTTCTGTTACATTTTTATTATAATTTTCTTTCTTTGTTTTGCTTTTTTGTTTTTTTTTTGTTTTTTTTGCCACCCAAGTGTGCAACATGATTTCAAATGTATGTATGTATGTCATTGGCTACCCTTAAGATATTTTTAGATAAATATATATGCATATACACTAAGCGAAAAGGGCGGTAAATAAATGTATGTCTGAGTAAATAATTATAGAATAGTTCGTTTCTTTCTGTGCGTTTTCTTGACTTTGTTCACCTTTACACAAACATTGTATTTGGGTTTTTCTCAGTGTATATTTAGTATGCACATGTATTTATAGAGATGTATGACAGCTAGCTAAAACTGTCACTGGCTGCGAATGCAACGTTTGATCCTAGAAATACATTATTTAATACACTTACTCTGATATTGTTTGTGATTGTGGCTAGGGTTGTCTTCTGCTCCTCTTACAACAACTACAACTATTTTGAGTTGGGACATTGATGGATTTACAAACATCTACATATATCTTCCTGGGACACGACTGCAATATTTGAGTACTTGCAGTGTTCCGTTAGAATACGTTATTTTTTGTATTTTTTTGATTATCTCAAACGCACTTTGGGGCAATTCGTGTGTCAATATAACTCAAGTTCCACCTGAATGATTTATGGCCTAGAAGCGTCGCGTTTCTGTTTTAAAGTACGCATTTAAATGAATAATTCATGACCTGCTTGTGCTGGTGTTAAGCTGCACTCTCTCTCTCTCTCTCTCTCTCTTCCAGTATCTTTCTATCCGTTTCTCTTGCCGTCTGTTTAGCTGTTAAGTGCCGTTATTTGTTTATTTCGTCAAAAAGAGGAGCACATGGACAATGAGCTCAGGGGCTCACCTTGAGAACACGTTCGGCTTGAAGGACTCTCTCTTTTTATGTATCCGCAGTCAAAATTTATTGTCAATGTTTCCTTGTGTTTCCCTTATTTATGTGAAGTATGAATCAAAGCGATCCCGAACCAAACCAAACTAAAAGTCTATCAACCACCTCGCGTACCTTTTGGCCAACTGCCAAAAAAATTACGTTTGCTGTCATAACTTGCCGCTGCGGCAACACCTGCTATCAGTTGTATAGACGTATAGATATATACTATGTATGTAGTTTAATGACGTCGGCAAATGCATGGAAAAAGTCTTGACAAGTGTGATTAAAGTTTCGTTCTTGATAAGCGCTTTAACTACTTCAGAAAACAGTAAATTCATTTTGTGCCAATCTGATAAGGCCATTAAGATTGTAAGAACTTGATATAAATACTACTTAAGTTTCACTTTAGCAACGTATTGTTGATAAGCAATCGGCAGAAATCAGTGTCATCTCTAACGGGCTTGAAAACCCCGATCTATTGCATCATTGTTTGCTATCGCTCAAGTACTCGGTGGCATAAGCTTATAATTTACTTCAAATAGATAAATTACAAGTTAAGATTGTCTATTAATAAAACTTAAAGCATGGTTGAAGCAATTATTCTTTGACAAAACTGTCAAATGTATTCTACGTTTTCTTAATCTTCAAAATTGCGATAAGATTTTAAGGTCTGCTAAGAAAACAAACAAAAACATTTGTATAATAATATATTTTTTATTGGTACTAAGTGCTTTTGACTTTTATTGCAGTTTTTTCAAGATACTGTTCTCAGTTTAGTATGCTTTCTTGGTATTACTTTTTCATTTGCATTCCTTTTGTTTTGTAGCCAACTGCAAAAATCTCTTCGTTGGTTTTGGCTTAATTATAACAAATACTTCCATTTGTTGGCTTTTAAATCAAGTTGTGCTTCTTGAAATATCTTGAATGCTTAATAGAAATTAATGTTGGTTTGTGGTTTTACTTTGCTTGCAAATCTTATGGTTTTACCATAGAGTTTTGTTTAAAGACTTGCATATTCTACTGAGGAAATGTCTTAAGTGCAAATGTTTTAACCTCACTTTTCAACTACTTTCAGATACCAACTCGTATGAGGTTAGACCACATGTCTAACATACCCAAAAGCATTGTTTAATATTCCAACTGTGTTCTCTTGCTTAATAATTAACTAGCTAACAGCTCTAATTTAATCAAGCCCTTTAGTTATTTACGCCACAGAAAACTTTAACTGGTAGAAGCTACCTAATGTTTTGTGTGTGTGTTTTTTGTGGGTTTTTGTCTTTTAGCTAGACAAATTTTGCATGCTCAATTAGGCTAAATAATGGAAGAGGCACATCACTTTGGCATCACAAAAAAAAGCGAAGTAACCTAAAATGTCTGTGCCTGAATGATTTAAAGTTTTTTTTGGCCACTTAGTTTTGAAAATGTAAATGTGTTTGCTTTAAATATTTATCGTAAGCCACGTTGACCGCAAAGACCAAAGTGATTCGCACAAGTTACCCTAATTGTGATGAAAGTTCTGAGCAACGGACACAAGTCCTTAAACGTGTGTGTGTATGTGTGTGTGTGTGTTTGTGTGTGTTTATAAATAAAGCAGACACTATGAATTGGCTTTAAGTAAAAGCCGTCACAGCTGTCCACACGTTTATATTAAACACACTTACACACACACACCCCACACACACACACATAAAATATCTGGTCAGACTGGTCCTTGTTCAAGTATCAATTTCATTTTGGTCACTGCTTCTGTTGTATTTCCCTTATGCTTCTGTTGCCTTTTGGAATACCCAGCAGCTACACTCAGAGAAATAAGCAGTGAATGTGAAAAAAATAAGATTTCAAGTTGCTTGAAAGTTTAATCAAAAGAAAAACCTAACAGGTCCGAGCAAACATGACTAGATGATACACTTAACCTTTAACTTGCGCATATAGCCTATTCAGTATATCTCAACCGCTTTTAAACAAATTTTCACAGATTTTCAAAATATTGTTAATGTTTTCAATGCTCATTAGTCAAAATCTATGTTAAGTTTCAAGGGTATAAAAAGAGATTGTAGTTTCAAGTTTTCTTAATATATTCTCTACAAAATAAAGTACCGCTTTGTTTTTTTCGAGTGCACTCCAGGGTTGTTTTGAACATATCTTGTTAACGTATATTTCTTGTGGGCAAATTAAATCCCTTTTCCATCTGCTATCTTCCAGATAATAGCATTAGATCTGTGCTTAATCCCATTGCTGGTTATCTTTAATCTATAATTTGATACACATATTCATACATACTACAGGGCATCTGTTTAGTCAGTCAGAGCTTAGCTTTCCAACAATACATACATTTTGTGCTGTAAAATGAGACTCTATTCCAACAAGATGCTTGGCAACTCTAGTATGTTTTTTAAGGGGATAACACAGCACAGTTGAGAGAAATGGTTAATACTGGCAAAGCTTTGGTAACAGTTGCTGTTGTCAGCGCATTTTCCTGTTGCCTTTTATTTATTGGCGACACTTTTTGGCCGGGTTGCTGTTGCTGTTGTTGTTGTTGTTGTTGTAGCTGTTCACTACAACAACTTTGATGACGGTCGTTATGGAAGTCGTCGATTTGGAATTCCGCAACCAACACACTCCGACTCTTCTGTCTCTTTCCCGCTCTATCCCTCTCTTTCACTTTGTCGCCTTGATGTGTAAGCTTAGATGGATAACGTTACTGTTGACAGTTGAATGCGTATCACTTCCCCTTGCCACTACCGTCAACTCTGACTGGTATATACATGTGTGTGTGTGTGTGTGTGAGTTTATATACTTTTTTAAAACATGTTCACGCCTGTTTATTCAGCTGTCAGAGAGCTAAACTGTTTATTATTTAACAATATCGTCCTTTCTAAGAATGTGTGTGTGTGTGTGTTCTTATTTATTTATAACTGTACTTTGCACCATTTTAAAATAAACACAAAGAAACACACACACAAACACACATAACTGAGAGTTAAGCGCATGCAAATGGCTGTTACAAATTTTAATAGTTGGCCACAGACAAAAGCTGACAAAACTTCGCTTCAAGAAGCGGCAAGCAGCGGGCGACACTTCCCTCTCTCTGTGTGTGTGTGTGTGTGTGTGTGCGCGTTAGTGTGTGCCCTGTTGTGTGTGTTTAAGTTTTTGGCCTCCGGGGCGCCAATAAGGAAAACGGGTCTTTAAGCAGCCGACGCCTGAAAAGTATGCTACACATTATGTATACGCCAAAAGTCGCGTTCTTTTGTGTGTGTGGGGGTGTGGAGAGGGGTGTGAATTGTGTTAACGTCATTCACAGTGCTTATCAACAACATAAACTGTTGCCTCACACACACACAAACACATTTTGCACAGACAATTTATTTCTTTGAGGCCAAAAGAAAATACTATTCGCCATATAGAAGATTACGAAATGTCTTTAGCTTAACACTTAACACAACTAAAAGCATGTTTCTTAATTATATGAAAGCACGATGTTGTTGGTTCATTAGTTGTGTAATAACACACACACGCATACCACACACACACACACATACACATATATTCGGTACAGAACAAACAGCCTAAAGGGAGAGGGTCATAACAAAAATGAAAAAGTTGAGTATCGGTTGACAGACAAACACACGATGACGTTTATCGCAAAGGCAATCAAAATCCGGTCGCATAACTGTCCAGCACATCTCTTTGGGCCAAAAACACACATACGAACAACGAGTATGGCCAACAGCGCGACAGCAATGACATTGATTTGATTTCCAAGCCATCCATCCAGCGATAAAATGTCAACAAATTCAATGAGAAAAAATTTCTACTGCTACACACACATATTGAATTCAAGTTTGTTTCTTCTGTTCTATTTTGCCATGATTTATTGACAACAAGCAACAGCAAAAACGCTGCAGGGCTCATAACTTGTAGATATGAATGTGTATGTGTATGTGTGTGTGTGTGCAAGTATACCTATATATGTATTTTTATATGTGTATCTACTGTAAATATAAGTACACATTCATGATTGTGTCGTTTGTATCGCTATGTGCCGTGGAAAGGAAATGTGAAAATGTGTTGAAAATGTCAAAAGGGTTAAATAGAAAAATCTGTGTAGATGTTTTTGATACCTAGAAATATCAGTATAGTATATATATTAATAGATTCTTAATAGTCTATACTTGTTTATCATAAGGGTTTGCAAGTTTCTTAATGACAAGCAACGCCGACACCGTCAACACCATCATTTTGGCCACAGTCTTAAGTTTTGGCGTTGTCAGCGAAACTGGTAGTTGCGGCCTGACGTGTCCAACATAGTTAAGATAGTTAAGAGCTGTTTGCCGTGGCCGGTAACTGTCAGCCCATCAGCCATCATCCTCGGAACCGGCAACAAGAAAAGAAAAAAGAAAAACCAAGCAAAACTATTTGCGAGCCAAAGCAAACTATTTTCTAACTGCGGCCAAAAGTTTTCGAAAACAAGGCGCAACTTTAAATGAGAAAACTCAGTTTGTATGTATTTGTATTTTTTTGTTGTTGTTGTTGTTGCTATTGGTTTGGTAAATTTCGAACTCATCGATAGAGTTAAAGACTAAAACGTTTTCTGGAGCAGCTTCGCATCCATTACGATGATAAATGATGAACACAGTTCACAGTGTGTCGCAATTGTTTGACCAAATGTGTGTGTATATGTGTGTGTGAGGAAAAGAAAACAATTGTCCATCAATCAATCAATCAATCACAGCGAAAAAAATGGTCAGTGAGTGAAAAAAAAACAATGCTGACACTGCAATCAATTGAACAAATATTGTTTTCATAGTCATTTGCCATAGCGTGTTATCACTGTACCCTAGAAACAAGCCTTCAAGTCATTTATGGCACACATATGGAATACATATACATACATAACGAGAACATTATCATTATTATAACTATTAGAGATGACTTAGTCAGCAATCTCTGTGTGCCAGACAAAAGGAACCGCACACAAAAACCATTCAAAATCCATTAAGGCAGGTGGCGATGGTGGCACTTGGTCTCTTAACGTGGCACAGATGTGTTCAATCTTATGATAATGCTGCCCCAAAAATAATTAATGAAGCAATCAAAATGGTAAAACATTTGTATTATGGTTATGGTTATAATAAGCTGAAAACTCAAGTTAATAATGATATGCAAAAATGTTAAAACTTTGATTTAGCAAGGCGAAAAAAAACTTCTCAGCATAATTTCAATACTAATTGATTTTATTACAGCAACTAAAACTATTTCCCAATTACAATTGCAATTAGTTTTAAAAGATGTTGTCGTATTTGTTTATGCAACATTTTCATGCCAATAAAGATGTCCATCGATTTCCAAGAACAATTAAGCAAATTTATTTGCGGTTTGTTTTGTTTCAAAGTTCATTAAATATACATAACTGATATAGATTTCTTGGAAAAGTGGCAAAGCTCTTGCGTAAATATAATCTTAGATGTTGTTCAATTGAATTACAATTAAGTCAATAAATGCGGATAAATAAAATTAAGTTAAGCAAATATATTCATACTCATTAAAATGAGCAACTCGATGCCTTTCCCCCACCACACACACACACACACACACAGAAAGTGAACCTAATTAAATAATTGTATGTGTGTGTTAGTGTGTGAAGATCAAATCAAATGGTACTTGAGCTAAATTAAGCCGTAATCGTAGACGCGATTATGCTCCGGTGTCAAACACATAAAATGTGAAATTTCAATTGAGTTTTCGGCTGTAATTAAAGTGAACATTCAAGAGTTTCAACCTGACAGTGTTTAAGACAGCCTTCTGTCAAGTTTTCTCATGTGTGTGTGTGTATAAGTGTGTGCTTGTTAAGCGGAAAATTATCATTTCCCGTTTTTGCTTTTGTGCGCACAGTCAATGAATTTTCCGGTCGACAGCAGCAAATGTGTGTGTGGCGCGAGACGTGTAATGAAAATGAAAATCAAAGGGAAAATTAAGTAAAACCCTTCGAAAACACCTTAAGCACACCTCGTGTAGCCAGAGAGCCTGATACCATACGCACCAACAACAACAACAACAACTAACGCAACACACAAAAAGAAAATTAAAGGTTTTCACATTGGTTTGCCCCACGATGCGCTGATATAATACTCGGCCTGTCTGTCTGTTCTGTGTCTTGTTTTGAGGCATGTGAGGAAGGAAGGAACGCAAAATGTTTGCTTAGCTGCGTGCCAATGGTGATTTTAGATATAATATCTTCCTGTTCGTATCTTCATAGCTTGTTCATTTCACGCCACGCCAACAGAACGCGTCGTTGTTATCGTTTTTTTTCTTTTTCTTTTTTTTTGTAATTTTGCCTTTTGTTTGGCTTCAATTTTTGGGTGGCTTTAGACTCCGCCTCTTTCGACTTTCACAGAGCTGTCGTCGACCATTTTGTGCCATGCTTTATGGAATTTTCATGCTTTTAATTTTTCTCCTTTTTTCCCATTTTATTTTTTATTTATTTTCAGCTGCTTTCATCATCATCGGCCGCCACACGAAGAACGAGCCCCAATTTAATTGCCAGCTGTGTAAAATTTTATGAGAAATCATCAGCGACATTGAGTTCGTAAGTCCTTTTCTTCTATATGTATGTGTAGGAGCTTGCTGGGGCTATTTTATTACAGTCATTACTAAATATGTGGGCTACACATATACCCTTCTTTAAGTACATACTTTGATTTAAGGTTAAGGATTGAAAATCTTTATTTTATACGGTTTTTTTATAGTAACATTTTGGCATAGTTTACATAAAAAAAACTACTAAAATACACTTCCCAACACTTTTACTATTATTTTTGGCTTTAAATAATTGAGAAACACGAATTATTCAATATTATCAAATATTTATTTTCTGTTTTCGCTCGTCTTTAAACAAAAAAGCCAAAAGGAAAACATTATTTAACCATTTTTTTGTTGGTTTTGGCTTTGGCTTTTTTATTTGGTCGTTGTGGCATTTGGCTTAAAGCAAATCCTCATATTTTTAGCCGCATATTTTGTGTGTATTTTAGAGCTCCTACGCTTTAATCAAATCGCCAACAGATTTCTTTTTCATGCTGTATTTTTTACGGGGCGTATGCGCAATATAAGCTCACACAAACACAAACACACACACACTTGTAGCTTAGAAACTGGCAATTTGCTGCAGCCTGCTGTTGCATATGTGAGTTTTTGGACGATTTCTCACTGTCCGCTTTATGATTAACTTTGCAGCACTTGCAGCAGAAGCTAGAAAAAAGTTTACACTTGAAATATTCGCCTCATGTTTTTTGCCAATGGGCGATGTGGCGATGGCCAATGGGTTTTCTAGGAAACCCAGTTTGTGGCAGCTGCAAACGTGACGTGCAAGCAAGCTGCTGCTGCTGAGTGTGTGTGTTTGTGTGTACGTGTGTATGTGTTGATTGGCCAACGTTGGCTTGAATATCTTGTGGCCCACTCTCAGCATGTTGCAAGCTCATAAAATGCTTGTGGTGTTTTTTGTGCGTGGGCATGTTGCACACATATATGTATGCATATTATGCATTTGATTTGTGCGCCAAGCTCTACTGTACGACGCCCACACACACACACACACATGAATATGCATGTGCAAAGTACCTGGCTACCCTGGCACTTTACCTTCCAAGCCCTTTAAAACTCCTAAGCTACAGGTACAAAATGTTCAGGTACACGGCATATATGTATGTGTACATATATGTATGTTAGTTTGTGTTTTTTGTAAGCTCTAGTGATTAGCAAACTGAGGCGGCAAAAGCTGTCAAATTTTTAATGAGTTTCGGTTTCGGTTTTGGTACGGTACGCTACGTTTCGGTTCAGTTCAGTTTGGGTCTTAAAATGTTGCAAAGTTTTTTGGGTTTGCTTTTAAGTGCGAAAATATGTGCACGAGATGGAGTAAAAAGCTCTTGACATATTTTGGTTAAATATGTATTTTGTTTGTGTGAACTAAACCAGTTTTGCTTTCTAAACAGGTTTGGTTTTGGTTCAAGTGAAACTAGTTGACAAACTTTTTACTATTTTAGGTTAAACTTGTATGATGTTATCATGGCATTTAGTTTGAATTAGGGTTAACTAAAGCAACCTTTATCATGGAACAAAAACAAAACTAAACAGGTTAACATCAGTTAACACAACAAGTTCAAGTTCAATCCCCATTCCCATCTTCAATGGCTTTGTCTATGTCATTATAAGTATGTTAAAGCTGTTCCAAATTGTTGAGCACAAATTGGTAGGTGTTAAAAATATTTAGTTCTGTTCAAGCTCGAAATTAATGCCTGGCATGACACTTGGCTCAATGGGCAAGTTAATGGCTATAATCGACATCGATCCATTGGCCATGAGAGGGCCTATTACTCCGTCTGGCCAAGCAAACAATGCAAATGTCGCATGCCTTTCAGGCATTGTCCGGGCCAATTGTGCGACAATTTCCATAAAACGATGGCAACCAATGTAAATGACATTCGCACGACGAATCTGCCCTCCGCCACAACTCTTCCCCCCGTCAACAGTTGAAGCTATTCAAAACGTGGCCAGGAGTGTGACTTTAGATAAGTCTTGCAGCAAGCACACACTTTCACAAGTGTTTGTAGGTTATATACGCCGTTGTATGACCTGAAAGGAGACTCGCACACAACTGAGAATGACCCGACGAGCATTTGAATAGCTAAATGCCTGGAAATTCAAACAAAGCACTTGAAATGAATGAAATTGCATACACGAGTACTCACTCGAATACACATAGAGAAAAAAATAGTGAATTGAACTGTGAGAACTGTGATTAATTTGTTATGCATTTTTTTAATGGGAAAACTAAACATTTGATTTCTTCTTCATTCAAAATGTTCAGTTCTTAGTTCCACTACGGAAGTGGAACATTGAACATTGACCTTTTTTTTTTCGTTCAGTGCACACACAAGTAGTTTGAGGTGAAGAAAAAAGAAAAATAGAATAATATGAATGAAAGGCAAATGTCGCTGCCTGAATGACAAACGATATGACACACAATTTGACAGATATATGTAAGTATTTGTATTTGACAAAGAGCGCCAAAAGCAAGGAAACCAGCCAAGAAAAGCGGAAAAGAAGAGAGAAAGAGAGCCAGCGAAGTTAAACAATAATGAAAAGTGTATGGCAAGCCGGAAACGTAAAAAAAGCAAAAACGGAACTCAAGTGGAGAGAGCAGCTGCTGCCTAACTGCTCCTTCTGGCTTCAAAGTTGCTTGAAGAGCTTTGACTTAGTCTTTTGTACTTATTTTTCGTGCGTTAGGCATTGTCTTGAAGCTGTGTGTAGCAACAATTAGATGCCACAAAAGGCCAGTTCGCGACACACACACACACACAGACGAGACACATTTGAATAAGCCACAAAGACAAAGACACAATGCGGCGGCCTAGAGCAGCGACTAAGCTTAATCGATAGAAAATAACAACAAAACGCAACAAAAATCGAAAAACAATAACAACAACACGAACAACAATAAACAGAACAACAATCACGCGTCACCAGCAACAGCTCTACAAGACACACAGAAAAAAAAAGTGCCAAGCGTTGTCAAGGTAAGCCACATGGGGGGCGTATGCGTAATATAATTTCCAGACACAACTGACTTAGACCCGATACGACAATAATAAAGACAACACACACATACACACATATTGCCAACACTCATATGCTTGATGAGTCAAAGGAATTTTGCGTACATCAAAACCTTAGTTCCTAACTTGACATTATTAAATTCTATGATCGGCCCTACAAAGTCCAACTGCTTTTACACAAATATGTTCGTGAACATTTTGAAAAAGCAATCAAAAGTGTGCTGTTATCTGTAAAACTCAAAGGGTTTCCATATTCGAATAGTTAGTTTGGGTATTGGTATTGATATGAGTCCCTTTTTCTGGATGATTACAAAAGCATTCAAATAAAAATGTCTTTTGTATGTTTTCGGGAAAGGAAAATCTTAATAATAAGTTATGTTTCTGGTTTAAAAACATGTATTTCTATATAAATTTCGAACAATGTATGATCTATGATATGATGTATGCCCTTTTTTAAATCAATTTAGTTTTAATCAAGTTAAGACCAATCATAAATTATGAATGTAATTTTTGAGTAAACTTTTCCTAAAACCTGGTTGTGCAAACAAACATTTTTTTTAAAAATAAATGAAACACAAAAAAATGTCTTTAAAAAGCAAACTAACTTTAGTTTTTATAAACTTCAAGTTGTAGAAACTTAAAGCATATCAACTTGCTACAAAAACATAATATTTTTCTCACAAAAAATATTTCAAGTCAAGCTCCATAAGGAGTTTTTTTCTAAGCATTCAAATATTCATTTCACGGATTTTTGAACAACTATTGTGTATTCAATACACGTACAAATATTTTTTATACTTCTCTTTATAAATAAAAGACCGCTACCCCCCTTCCCACCCTCCACCCACCCACCATTTCCACATCATAAGCATAAGTGCAAAACAGAGTTGGGTGGAAGTTGCAGTCTGTATTCTTATACATATACATACATACTATATAAAGTTGCATAAATTACCGGCTAGTGAACATTGAGGCGCCACACGGCCTGCTGCAGAAGTTGCTGCTGTCGCTTCTGATGCTGCCGCTGCTGCTGCTGCTGCTGCTGCTGATGATGATGATGCTGGTACTGATGCTGCTGCTGACACAATTTTTGCTGCTGCAGAGCTGCGGTTGCTGTTGCAGGATACACACACACACACACACACATACGTACACACGAAGCCGGGTTGAATGAGACGAACGCTTACGAGCTGCAGCTGGGCTCCGGTTTTAGCCACAGTTTGCTGGCCAAAAATTGTTTGCTGCTGCCCGGGGGCTGTTGAACTGCACCACTGCACTACACACACACACACACACACTCGCACACACACAAACACTAAAAGTGAGCTGAACTCTTCTATATATATATTTTTTTTTTTCGCGCTGTTTCCTTTGTTGTTGTAGTTATTTCACTTCGTTGTTGTTGTTGTGGTTGCTTGTGCTGGCTTGTTATTGCACATTTTTGTTCATCTCACGTTTTTGGCCAAAGAAACAAAAATATACAATTTTTGTGGGCCTAGAAAAAAAAAATGACTGCAACAACAACAACCAAAACGACACTCTGGCACAAAAGTGGCCTGCACTGCACTACAGTGCCGGTCAGCAGGTTCAAATGTCGGCGACCTGTCTTCAATGCCTTCACCCCGCCTCAGCTCTTGTCTATTCTTTGCACTCACTGATGGTTGTCTCTATATGTATGTGTGCTCTTTTACGTGTGCGCCCAAAAGTATGCAGCGATGCTATTTAGCCTAGTTTCGGGCTGTCCGCGGATGCAGTTGCTACTTATCCCTCTGCTGCTGTTGTTGTTATTGTTGTTGTAGTCGAACACATTGCACGCTTTAACACGCTCTGGACAAAACACTTTTCGGGTATGGATCAAAAATTTGAATTTGAGTAACGGTTTATTGTGCTATTATTGTTTGCTTGTTGTTATAATTAAACGTGTTATTATTTACTGTTGTTGTTGTTGTTTTTGTTGTATTTGTTGTCATTGTGTGTGTGCGTAGTAAAAATAGTAAAAACACTCGCAACGTTCGGCACCAAAAATAGTCGTAGAAACGCAAATAACGGCTTTTCATTTGTTGTTGTCGCTTGTCGCTTAAATGATTGTTGTTGGTGTTTGTGTTGTTGTTGTTGTTATTATAATGCTATGCGTAGTTCGTTTCGCTGCGTTCATGCGAAAACGTAACACGCTCGGTACGCCGGATAATAAAAGACTGCCCCGAAACTTACGGCCGAATAACCCACTGGCCGACTCGTTTGCCAAAAGCCGAACGCTTCGTGCTGCTCGGCTTCGTGTCGTGCCAAACGAATTGGAAACGCATGAGCTTGAAACGCGGTCATAGATAACAAAAACATACCGAAGCCGAACTGGCGGCGCACAGGATAAGAAACGTTTTGGAAAATGAAACATACGCGCAGCGATAACAGAACTGCGCTCTCTCCACATATCTTTATCTCTCTCTCTCTCTCGTTGTTCCACTCCACTCCACTTCACGCTCAATGCAGCAGTCTCACTGGCGCATTGTAGAAGAGGAGCAGGGGCAGGGATGGCACACTGTACGGTAGTGTGGGTTGGCACAGGCACAAGGAATTGAATAGGGAAATAACGGTGCTGGCATAACGGCCTCAGCTTTCTTAGACAAGTCAGCGCACGAGTTTTTGACGCCCGTGTTAAGTCTATTGGAAAAGAGGTCTTGCACATTCGTGTTTTCTTCTTCTTTTTTATCGCGAGTGCGCTACCTTTAAAAGGTATATGCGAATTAATAGAACATAGGTAACACAACATAATAGCATGTGATACTTTTTTGCGTTGTTAAAATATGTAAAAAGCTTAATAGAATACTTAAAGGCAACACATACACAGAACCAAAGTAAAAGTCTCAGTCGAAGCCATAAAACATCCTAAAATACAATCATGAAAATAAATACGCAAAACGGAAATTAATAAGACACAAACGGTTGCTACTGTTACTGTTGCCCCTTGTGGGCGACCAGTTGCAAAGAATAAAAGCTCCAACAACACTAACAGTGGCAAAAAGAATAATGGGAAATGTACACAACGACTCAGACAAAAAAACCTTTTTATATACCCTAAAACTCAATAAAAACTCAATTTTTTACGCAAAGAAATTTTTTTTTTTTTAATTTCCGTGGCCATTATTTATTTGCATTATTTAGTTTTTAATGTTTTTTTTTTCAGAATATCATATGTATTCATTTTTTATATTGTATTATAAGTTGATTGACGTCGATAAAGTCGATGACATCATATACCAGATTTTACCCATTGTTGAAATTTTTTTTGATTAATGATCAAAATTTCCTTATAAAATGGGGGTTAATGAACGGACTTTTAGAATTTTTGTTTCGTCATAAGATTGCAGAGAAATGCTCCATATTTTCGCATATATGATTCCTGATTCCAGTATGTGTCATTTAGTTCTAAATCTTTTTATAGCTTACACATTTTTTCAGAACGGAAACGGCTTAACGATAATTAATTGATCTTTTATTGCTGTGCTTCATACTTTTAACGGAACCTATGAAAATAAATGCATTTTGTTTGGTTTTTTTTTAAGTTTTATTTATGTAGTTTTTTTTTATTTTAATCATTGTTTAAATCTACAAATACATTTACAGCGGAGGGCGAAAGAACAAAAAATTAAAAATGTTTTACTCTCATGTTTTTTGTTTTGTTGTTGTTGTTGCTTGTTACATATATTATTATTATATCGTATGCAAATTGTTGTTGTTGTTTTTTGTTTTTTGTTTTACCATATCTCTTGACAATTTGTCCAAGTTCTTTGTTTATGGTATCGAACGATTTTGGTTTTTGTTTTAATAGAGAATTGTTTTGCTTTTGTTATAAATATTTTTTTGTTTGTTTGTTCACAATTATGAATTTATATGGTTTTGTTTTTGTTTTTCATTTTTCGTTTTCGTTTTTAGTATTTAGTTTAGTTTCACACTTTCACATCAACAACAATATTCATGATGATGAACATCGTTATCATAATTATCATAATTATTATTTTATTATTATTCAATATAATTTGTTAACAACTAATAATAATTTTGTTTTTTTTTTTTTTTGTCATAACTAACATGCCATAATGCAATCCATTAATGTATCATTAATTTCAATAATGATTTCATTAGAACAAAAATCTTCATCATCATCAAAAATGAAATTTGAAGGAAACTAGTTGAAAAGCAGCGGCGGATTTTTTTGTTTTGCTTTTTTTAATCGATTTCGTTTCGACTGACTCAACTGATTCAACGATTGACTAAATTTACTGTTTAATTAGTCAGCTTTTTGGGCTTTTGTATGAACCGTTAATCTGCGGGTCAGTGTGTGTGTGTGTGTGTGTATGTATGCGGGAGTGAGTGTGTGTAAAGCGAAAAATAGAATAAAAAAAGAAACACAATACTGTTAGCTACTGCCTTGGGCTTGCCTCATTTATTGGGGTTGGGGGCAGAGGTCAGATGGCAGTTTGGGGCGCGAAGGGTGGACGCTGTGCCGTTTAAAAACGTTGCAAACATTCAAATATCATTTCATGTGGGCGTGGCAGTGTTGTATTTGTTAACGCCCAAGTGCCCAAGAAATATGTGTGTGTGTGGGTGAGTGTGTTTGAGTGTGAGGGTTTGTGGTTGTGTTTTTTTTTCATTTGCTTGGGCTTACAATGCACACAAAAAGCATAATATTAAATTTTATGTTTTGTATGGCTTTGTTTTATTGTTTATAAACATTTACTCGGTTGTCGTATAACAAATTGTTTTTGCTGCTTGCACTCTTTCTCTGTCTAACTGACTGGAGCGAGGCAAGCGAGCGTATTCTATCTCTTTATTCCTCTTTCTGAATGTGCCTATCGCTAGCACTACTACGATTCTGTTGTTTACCGTTTCCCTAGTATTACTATGATTCTGTTGTTTGCCGTTTCCCTAGCTCCTAACTCCTCTGCTGCTGCTGCTGCTGTTGTTTACCGTTATTGCTCTCTCTTATGGCTCTCTGCCGCTCTCTCTGCCCGTCACAGTCAGTTATATCGGTTTTGATGCTGTTTTTGTTGTTGTTGTTGTAAGTATTGTATAGCTCCATTTATATATATAATCAAATTTTGGTTTTTTCTTTTGTTTTTTCATCCATATAATATATGTGTATATATATAAACAATTATATTAATTGTGTTGCCTCTGTTTTGTTTTTGTTTTTTTGTTATTATTTATTTCATTTTATTTTGTTTTGCTTATTTGTTTGCATTCGCTTTGTTGGTTTTTCTTTCTTTCTTTCTTCCTATCTTCTTTCATCAGCTGCCCCACAAATGTATTTCGAAATTTGTATGTTTTGTTGTTGTATTTGTTTTGCTTCGTCTCTGCTTATTTTGTAACTACGCTAATTTATTCATTTTTTGTTTTATTTTTTTTTTGGTTTTTTTTTGTTGTCAAAATTTTCGTTTTTTTTTTTATTATTATTTATTTTTTTAATTTCTCTAAACTTTCTTATATAATTTGTCTCTTCATGCGTTGTGTGAGTTTGTGTCTGTGTTTGTGGGTGTGTGTAAGGGGTGTGTGTGTTTGTGAGTAGGGTATGTAATTAAATTATTAATGTTAGTTGCGCTTTAGCTTTGCTTTTGTTTCTTGGCGCTGTTTTTGCGTTGTTATCATTTTTTGTTTTTTTTTTGGTTTTTTCTTCCATTTATTTTTATAGCATTTTTTTGTATTGTTAAATAATTTTACTAAAAACTTTGTTGTTAGGTTATTGTTTTTGTGGGTTTGTTTGTCGAAATTTGTTGTTGTTTTGTTGAAGTTTTTTGTTTTTTTACTTTATTTTTATTTAAATCTTATTGATAGCTTTAATTTATAATTTAAATTTACTTAAATGTTTAAAATAATTATCGCTTGCATTTTTGTTTGTTTTGTTTTGTTTTACTTTAAATAATTAAATTAAAATTTAAAACATATCGCAATATGTTTTATGCTATAGCTGTTGTTGTTGTTGTTGTTATTTGTTGCTGTTTGTTGCAAGAGCAGTAGCTGTTGTTGCTTGTTGTTGTTGTAGCCACACATTATTCTGTGGTCGCAGTGGTGTTGCACGTTTTGTGCATTTCGTGTGGCATTTGTGGTACATAAACAATAACTATTCTGATGCCATTGCTGGTTGTGTTTGTGTGTGTGTTGGGAGTGTGTGTGTGTGGGGGTGTTGGGTGTGTATGTGTTTGTGTTGCGTGTGTGTATTTTAGGTGTTTAATAGTATGTCTCCTGCTCCAACCAGCCGCCTGGATTGCGACGCAAGTAGAAACGACGCGTCTCATCATACACAAAGATGGCCAACATAAATGGAATGGCTGGGAACCACCAGACGAGTCTTTAAAAATGACAAAAAAGAGAGTATTAAAGTTAAAAGATTGCTCATATAATGATCTTAATTAGATACTCACTTCAGTGGGTACATGCGCAGACCCTTATCCATGCCGGGGCAGTATGAGAGGAAGGCAGCGAGAACCGTTTCGAATACCAAGCCAAAGTTCAAGGCCCAATTACGCATACCTTGATGGAAGATGGAATTACGACGCGTCTTACAGATGATCAAATCGGCCCATTGCACAACCACAATCGAAATGAAGAAGGCAGTATGGCAGGTATATTCCAAAGTTTTGCGATCGCGATAGGTCTAAACAACAAATAAAAACATAATATAAGAAAGTGTTGAAAGTATTTTTTGAATAGACTTACCCATTCCTGACCGTACGAGTCAGTTAGATCGTTAACAGCCTTGGAATCCCACATTTTACGGATGCCAAACAGTTTCATGGGCAGAAAACCGTTCTCAGCCATAATGACAAAGTATACAAAGAAACCGGCAGCAGCTTGAATCATGCCAATTTGTCCATAAGCCATCGAAATCAATCTGTTTTTTTTTTCGTTTACAGATTAACAAATTGAGCAGAAAAATAAAAAGGGCAAACAAAATGCATTAAAGTGTGGCTCTAAACGAATTTCATATTCAAAATTTTGTGTGGTTTTTGGTTGGATGTTTCATTATTATTTTCTGATTCGTTTTTTTTTTTAGACGCAAGATAACATTTCTAGAGCATTAAAGATAAAGCTTCAAGGTTAATTATTTAAATAAAAATGTTGACAAAAAAAACTCTAAACAATACTAAATGCAGTATTTTTTTTAGCCGCCTTACCTTTAAGCTCTTGAATGTTTCTATTATTTTTTTTTTTGAAGCAAATGAATGTTTTTTTGATTTTATGTTGGACTTTACATTTAGATAGATATAGCGTGGATTGTGTGTTTTAAGCGAATTATTTTTTGTTTATTTAAAATCTTTAAAGAACAGCGCGCGGTTTAATGTAAGCGTGAGAGCGCAAAGAATCTTTATCTTTATCTTTGTTAAGTGAAAAGCAAAGTTCTTATTGTTAGTATTTTTTTTTTTTTTTTTTTGAGTTGGGTTTTGGGTAGCGGTTTAATAAAAACAAAATACATGCAACTAGGACTAGGAATTGAGTATTTAGTACTTAATCTAAACATGCAGCGGTGTATTGTCAAAACTAAAAGCACACAGAATGATGCAAGCAAATGCAGCTATATAAACGGTTTATGGTTTTTATACCATTTTTTCGGTTCATTTACTTACGTTTAAAAACACTTTTCAAAATTAACATAAAACAACTTAACTTACATTTAAACATAACATATCGAAAAAAAACATATATATATATAGAAGAATACATAGACTTAGTGAAAATAATATTTATAATAAACGAAAAATCCATTTGCTGTTGTTAGGTATTGAGTGCCCATATTAAGACTTACTGCGACGTTGTTTAGACTTTTTTCGGTATTACCAGACTGGGATGGATATCAGTTTTGCGATTGATATATATATATATATATATAATACTAAGTATATATATGATATGCGAATATGAGTGTATATCATCTAAGTAGAACACAACTGAAGCATTATTTTGACTCGAACATAACTCAACTACTAAGTAACGCACTAACTGGGCTAAAAAGTAACAGCAGAAAGCTTCGGTTTTTGGTTGGTATTTTTGTCTGTTGCTTGTTTTTGGTCTAAAGTTTAACTTTGGTTATGAATTTTGCTAGTTTTTTGTTTACTATTGTTGTCAGCGTACATGTGTATGTGTGTCAGTGTATGTGTGTGTGTGTGTAGCTATTTATGCGCAGCATGTCCCAGAACTAAGTCTAGAAGCGAATTGTTTACAGTTTCAACCAGTTTTGGGAAACAATATTATGGTATTTTATGTTATAGATATCGATATGTGCGACTAAACACACAAACATTGATGCACATTGAAATATTTTTTTTAATAACAAAAAGTCAAAAAACATTTAAGACATTAAATTGGGAAACTTTTGGTCTTTTTTTTTTGTATAACAGAAGTAAGAATATTTTGGTATTATTTATAAATATTTTTTGTAAAATTTGGAAAACACAAACAGTTTTTTGTTTTTTGAGTTTTGAGAAATATTTTTCATTCCACATTAAGAGTTCAAATAACAATAATGAATTCAAATAATATCTGTATTTTTTCGAACAAGTTTTTGAAAAAAATCCAAATAAAACGTTACACAATAAAAATGCATCAGCAAACGATTAAACAATTTCTTTTTTGATTTTTTTGTCAAATTGAGAGTAAAACAGGGTAGAGGGGATGAAGAAAAGAAAGGGTACGCGACACACACACAACTTAAACAAAAAAGAGGACATATATAAAATTGGTAACAATGGGGGAAAAAGAAGATATTGTGGTTGCATATGTTTTTGTTCATTTTTCTAGTATTTTTTGTAACTAAACAACTAAAAGTAAACATTTTTTGTATTTTATTTTTTGGTTTTTTTTATCCTTATCGTTATAGATTTGTCCTGACCTGCGGTTTACCAAGTTGTCACGGTACGGATCTCTCGGCTGACGCTTCATAATATCGCTCTCGGCTTGCTCGTAAGCGAGTGAAATGGCCGGTATCTTGCGGTATTATTTTTAGTATTTTTTGTATTTTATTTTGGATTAGTAGTTCGTTTTTATTATAGATTGTGCAATTTTGGAAGTAGTATTCGTCATTGATTTTTTTTGAGTATATAATTAAAAGAAAGACATAATAAAAGTTAGAAAAAAATGTGGGGGGAAAATACGAAAAAGGGAAAAAACTTGGTTAAAGTTGACGCATTAACTCTTGCTGGCGCATATTGTATATGTATATATAGTAATAAATACTTGATTGTCATAGTCATAGTATATATACTAATAAATTTTATATAAGTATAATCGCTAAGATAGTTAATTCGTATTAATAAGATATAGTAGTAAGTAGTACTTAGATAGAGAATGGATCACTTGCATTTGGTATATACATATGCATGTATATGATTACAAAGTGTCAAAAGTTTTATTTGTTGGTATTTCTTTGTTGGTATATTTATTTTTCAGTGGTTTTTTGTTGGTATTGTTATTGGTATTTAGCTCCTGCGTACTTACGAAGCTATAAAACTACAATGGGTGGACACAAAAATAAGTCCAGTACCCAAGTAACAAAACTTTGATTTGTTATAAGGGGGGTTATACAAAAAAGATGAGTTTTTGCTTAAAACTAAACTTGCACTAGATTTTTTTTATAGTATATATAAATATGTATGTTAAGACTAGAGAAAACTTGCGCTTAAGTTTTAAACGTCTTTGGTTTCACTACAACTCAAAACAATGTTCAATGATTGATTGATTGAATTGGAATTGAGATTGCGAGATCTTTTCGTATGATGACTGACTGAATGATTAGAGAGAAAATGTGTTCATGAGAAGATGTTGAGAAGATATCAACTACACTCTAGAAATTAATAATACTCGAGATACATAAGTAAGTAGTATGAGGAAAATTACACAACAGACTCACTAGATTTATATAGATAGAGCTGCACTAGCATATAAGTTATGATAAAACTATGGAGAGAGTTGTCTGAATATGGATCGCAACTAATTTAGTGTATTTAGTAATATATACTCCAGATCTGGTTGAGATTGAAAATCGTCGTCGTTAAGTCGAATGGGCGAATGGTGAAACAACGTTGTCATGGACTTACCTTCCGCAAAAGGAAACACGAGATAACAAAATGGTATTGGTATATAAGATTGGTATTTTCGGGCACACATAAGAAATCGTAAGTTGGAAGTAAAAATATTAGTGTTACAAGCAAAACAAATCATAGGGCAAGTAGAAGAAAGTAGAAGAATTGGAGCACCGTAGTACATGTAGATAATATATATGTGTTTAATCAAGCAAGACAGAGAGAGAGAGTTGCAAGAGAGACGCAAAAAGGAAGCAGAAGAGCACGCCAGATTCGAATGTGAAACGAGATTGTTTGAGAATTGTATAAAAGCCGAAAAATTAGTCGATATCCCGGATCAGGTGTTGTTGTTGTTCGGATCAGGTGCAAAATTCGTTGATTCTTGCTCTTGCCAAGGAGAGATCGATCAGATATATTCAAATATATCACCCGAATATAAGTTTCTGAGTAGTTTTTCTTTGTGTTCTTTTGATTTCATCATTTTTTTTCAAGTGTTTGACTTTGATTTTGTTTGTTGTTGTTAAAATTTAAGAATTGCAAAAATTATTGAAAATTACATAATTAAACTTTGTTGCTATTTTAGATATATATAGATTTATATATTGTTAAGTTTATATATTGGAATATGAGTATGCGCTTATAAAAGTTAAATATAGCATTATATCATTGCATATGAAAAGCTCAAAATACATTAAATATTTAAAAGAAAATAATTCAAATTCGAAATAAAATGTTGAAAATAGTAAAAAAGAGTTGAAAAAAATTTGAAAGTTTATATTTGAAGCCTATAGCTTCAGTCATGAAGGAAGTCTGTTGCTAAAGAGCAGAAGGTACTCGAAATATATATTTTCTTTAAACTAGTTTAGCTTGAGTGCTTGAGAATATGGAAATCAGAACAATTATTAAGTTGACCTAAACTAAAGATAAACAATGATAAACAATCTAGAAAAATATAAAAATATTACGATACTAAACTTGAAACGTTTAACTAGATCTGAAACTTGAAGGTATTCTCAAGAGAAAACACAAAACATTTAACAAAAAACAAATAAAACTCTTTCATAAATTGAAAAAAAAAACAAACTTTAGACAAGTAAAAAGGTACAAAAACATAATTCACAGCTTGAACAACATTCAACAAAAATAACAGAAAAATAATTATATAGGCTAAACAATACTTGAAGCTAATTTGAATAGTTCTTAGATTTTAGTTTAGTAGTAGACAAAAAAAAAAAGAGTTTTGAAGTTATTTTTTGTTTGTTTAGATAGGAAGCGTACTTTGCTTTAAAGTTCTGTATCGAAAAAAATGTTTTCGAAAATTTACTTTTTGTTTTGAGATAATTTGCTTGAAATAGTATGTGATAAAAAAATGTAGTTATTGAGTTTTTTATATTTTGCTGTGGTTGCAAGAAGTAGAAGAAGAGATTTATTGTTGGTTCATTTGCACCTCAGTTTTACTTTTACTCTTTGCTTGATATGGTTTTTTGTGTGTTTTTTTTATTGTCAATATTGATTTTCTAGTTTGTTGTTGTTTGTTGATTGTTGTCGTTTGTTGTTGTTGCACAAAGAAAAACTTTACCTTTCGTTGACCAGCTTATCACAAAATGGATTCCTGGGCTGGCGTTTCATAATATCAGATTCAGCCGTCTCATAGGCTAAGGAAATGGCTGGCACCTAAACGAGTGCGAGCGAGCGCGTTAAACCGTTGTTGGAATAAAAATAAGTTCAAAACAAATAAATACGATAAATTATGTGAAAAATTCAAGATTTTCTGTTTCTGTTTTTCTGTTCTTCGCATTCGGAGAAATATATAGTATCTCGGTCTCTCTCATCATTAAAGATGTGTGTGAAAAAATACAGAAATACGAGTAGAAAAACCAACTGCAAATCCGTTGAATACGCTGGTAATAGACGGGGCGGGGCGGGTTGGGTTTGGTTTGGATTTTTGGGGCAAACTTATAAACTAATTGAATAAATATGACTTAAGATCTGGACTTAAAGGTAACTTAATCAGCTGTTTCAAAATGAGTTTTTCAGTTGAGCTGAGAGTTTGAGCAGTGAGAAATATATATTGTGTGGAAACTAAGGAGAAAAAAAACTTAAAAATAAAAAAAAACTTATATTATAAATTTTGCATTAATTTGAAGAAATTTCCATTTGGAATTCGTTTATATAGTATTATTATGTGACTAAGTGTTTGCTACAGATTTTGTGTGCAGTTAATTTTGGTATTTTTTTTTTGCGGAAACTATGATTAATGTCAATCCATTTTATGTGATTATGCGAAATAAACAATTTTGCAATGTTAATTAATATATATATATGAATATGTATGTATATAACAAACAATGCCAATATATATTTCAGCAGGGCGGGTGGAATTTTAATTTCTTTAAGCAACAGGAAAAAAATAAAAATTTGTGTAAACATTTTTTTTTGACGGTGAGTTAGAAATGAAACAGTTAAAAACGCACACCAATTAACATTAAGAGCTTTAGAATATGAAGGTTCATTGATTTTTTGTTTTTGTGGGGAAACTAATCTCAAAAATTTACACATTGGCAGAACGAATGGTTGTTGGGTGTTATTTATGTGGTATTATGTGTGAAATGGCCAATTGAACTTGAAACAAAATAATAATATTAATAAAAAATGTGTGTTTAAGAATAGGTGGAGGGTCTCAGCTAAGTATATACGATTTAATGAGTAATGGTATGCTACAAAAATGATTTGACAAATGTTATATATGGTAATGTTATGATAAATGATAATCTTAGAAGATAGACTTTAAACCATAAATATCTTGTTAGTTAAGTTTCGTTTTTTTTGCTTTTGTTGCGCTGCAAGTTTGTTGCTTTTTTTTTTGATTTAGTTTGATTTACGCTTATGCTAATTACAATCCAGCCACATACACAGAAATCGATTAGTTATAGTTTATGATGTTGCAGCTAAAACACCTTTTTTTTTGTTTTTTGGTTTAGTACGAGTTTTATATCGTTTTTCGGTTTTAACTTTAAGAGTGCACATGTATGTGTATGTGTATATGTGTGTGTTAGTGTATGTATGTATATGTGTGTTAGAGGGGGTAGTAGATATATTGAAACTTGATTGGCACCTTGAGTTCACTAATTTATCGTTGAATGGGTCACGTGGTGGACGCTTCATAATATCGGCTTCGGCATGTTCGTAGGCCAATGAAATGGCTGGCACCTAGGTTGTAGATGTATTATTACAGGAGCGTAATATTAGCAATACGTTTTTTACAGTTTACAAATTACAATTGAGTTGAGGTTTTCGTAATACAGAGAGAGCTTGGCATTTGGGCTAGAGAGAATACTCGCATACTTATACTCTACAAAACTGGCGTATAAAACTAGCATATACAACTGGCAGGCAACCCAGAAATATTTACTCTTTTACCTCTCATTAACTAGATTGTCCACCTCGGGATTGCGTGGACGTCGCTTCATAATATCCGCCTCGGGTCCTTCGTAGGCCAGCGATATGGCTGGTATCTGCTCAAGGCAGGCAGCACACAATTCACAATATGATATTATAGGATGGTGTTAGAGATACTTAAACAACTACCTTAGTTGAGACTTGTTCACATTACATTACAATTAACTTGCTCAATAATAGCTTACAGATTACGGAATTATTTGAAAGTAAGTCGTTTTGGTGGGAGGGAGGAGCTAAACTTACCATGTCAGTGCCCAAATCGATGCACAGAATTGTAACAGTACCCAATGGCAGTGGTATGTCGCAGAGGATGAAGGCCAAGAAGGGTGAGATTTCGGGAATGTTGGAGGTCAGGGTATAGGCAATGGACTTCTTCAGATTGTCAAAGATCAAACGACCTTCCTCAACACCAGTAACAATGGAAGCAAAGTTATCATCCAACAAGATCATGTCAGCAGCCTGGAAAACAAATAAAATGATTAACAATCAAGATGTATTTTATAATGCAATTAGGAACCCACCTGCTTGGACACATCAGAGCCGGCAATACCCATAGCAACACCAATATCGGCTTTCTTAAGGGCAGGCGAATCGTTGACACCATCACCAGTGACAGCCACAATGGCACCCATGCGCTGGCAACCCTCGACAATGATCAGCTTTTGCTGGGGCGAGGTACGGGCAAAGACAATCTCGGTGTGGTAGCGCAGAATCTCATCGAGCTGATCGGAGGAGACATCACGCAGTTCGGCACCATGGACAACGGCAGCCTTGGCTTCACGAGGATTGACCTCAGAGATGGGGATGTTCAGACGTTGGGCAATATCCTCAATGGTCTCGTTACCCTCGGAGATAATGCCGACAGATTTGGCAATAGCCTTGGCAGTAATGGGATGATCACCAGTAACCATGATGACCTTGATACCAGCTGAACGGCACTTGGCAACAGCATCGGGCACAGCGGCACGAGGGGGATCAATCATGGACATGAGTCCCACGAAACGGAGATTGTCAATGGGGAAGTTGATGTCATCGGTGTTGAATTTGAAGCCAGAGGGATACTTATCGGAGGGCAGCATGAAATCACAAAAGCCGAGCACACGCTCACCAAGTCCTCCAAGCTCCATGTACGCATTGTTGAATGCTTCCTTCATCTCCTCATCGAGTACCTTCTCCTTGCCGTTGATAAAGATCGTAGAGCAACGTTCCAGAATACGCTCGGGAGCACCCTTCATGACCAGAAGATAGCGTGGATCGTTGGCATCCTCATTTTCGTGAATCGACACTTGGTATTTGTTGGTGGAGTTGAATGGCACCTCGGCAATCTTCTTGTTACGCTTACGAATGTTCATCACATCGCCAAGAGCAAGTTCCATACACTTAAGCAAAGCTGCCTCGGAGGCATCGCCGCTGACTTCCTTCTTCAGAATGGGCACACCGTCCTGGCCACCTTTGAATTCGGCACGATTACAGAGAGTGGCAATGCGAGAGAGCGCCTTGAATCCAGGGCTAGTTCTATCGTATTGAACACCCGACTGATCCTCAGTGGTGTCGGCCTCAATAATTTGGTTATCGAACCACATGTGAGCGACTGTCATACGGTTCTGAGTGAGTGTGCCTGTCTTATCGGAGCAGATGGTGGAGGTGGAACCCAGGGTTTCGACGGCCTCCAAATTCTTGACCAAACAATTCTTCGATGCCATACGCTTAGCGGTCAGGGTGAGGCACACAGTGACAGTGGCCAGCAGACCCTCGGGCACGTTGGCGACAATGATACCAATCAGGAAAATAACAGCATCTAACCAATGGTAGCCCAAAATGAAGGCAATCACAAAGAAGGTAACTCCCAGGAACACAGCGACGCCGGTAATCAAATGAATGAAATGATGAATTTCCTTGGCAATGGGTGTCTCACCGGTATCCAGACCAGATGCCAAGCCAGCAATGCGACCCATAACGGTATGATCACCGCAGCTAATGACAACACCCTTGGCAGTGCCCTCCACAGCGTTGGTCGAGAAGAAGGCCAAATTCTTGGTCTCCAACGGATTTTCATGTGTGAATTCAGCACCACGCGACTGTGGCTCCGATTCACCGGTCAGCGATGAGTTGTCCACCTTGAAGGTGCGCGCCTCAATGATACGAATATCGGCGGGTATACGATCACCGAACTTCACTTCAACCACATCGCCCAAGACAAGATCTTCGGCGCGCAGCGTCAGTTTCTCCCCTTCACGAATAACAGTGGCAAACTGGGGCACCATGTTCTTGAACGATTCCATAATCTTGGAACTTTTCGATTCCTATTTATCAACAGAAACAAACATTATTATTGTTTCAGATCCCATTTTGTGCGAACTGTTATAATTATATCTTACCTGGTAGTAGGAGAAAATGCCTGTCACAATGACGACAGCGGAAAGTACAATACCCAGATACAAGTTATCATCGGCCGGTTCCTCGCTGGTTGTGGCCTGAATCGAATAGGCCACAAAGCACAGTATAGCACCGATCCACAGCAGCATGGCGAAACCGCCAAACAGATTCTTACAGAACTTCACCCATTCGGGTGTCTGCTTGGGCGGTGTAAGCGCATTGGGACCATCTCGTTCTAAATTCTCCTTGGCCTTGGCATGACTCAAACCCTATCGACAAAAACGAATATCACTTTAGATTTTGAGGGAGAGGAATAATTAGTTATGAGTGTAAACTTACGTTTTCGGGATGTGTCTGAAAGCGCTGATACAATTCCTCAGGAGAGATTTTATGAAAGTCGATATCCAACTCCTGTTTGAGATCATCTAAATTCTCTTTCTTTGCTGCTTTGGCCGGCATCTTGCGTCTTGACTGTTGACATTACAAATGTGGTTAAGAGAATAGAAAAACAGACGAGTTAGTTTCAAAGTTTACAGCAGGTGAAAAAACTGAAAAGCCGTCACAAAAATCGATTTACTTCATGCCATTAACCGTTTTGCCCCAGAAAAATAATATTTTGTTATAGGTGCAGTAGAGAAGACCGTTTACCATTATAAAGTGTTACATATGTAGTATAATAGAGTAGAGAGTTATCAGCTGGAAAAATCATCATAGTTGCCGCCACACGCTAACAAAACTTACCAATTACCCCATTCAATTGTGGGGTCAGGCAGGGGTTCCATGGAATGGGTGAGTATAGGGGGTAAGTAGCTAAGTACTCGTAATTGCTAATGGGCATCGCGAGCGTGAGAATATTTGTTTTGCTTCTCGCTAATCTATGGCTAAATACAAAATACAACGCGCATGCATATAAAAACTAAAAAAAAACACATCAAGTGGCGATTTTAGTCGCGCGCAAAACGCGCCCAATGTGAATGTCACGTAAAATGAATGAAAATGTTGAAAAAAAAAACAAAAATAAATAAAACCAAAAAGTGAACAACAAAAAACACAAATAACCTAATCTAAAAATGCTGTAAGTTACCTATTTAAGGTATTTAGTACCAGTCGAATTATATATTTTTTTCAAAACTCATTTTAAAGATCACATAAGCTATGGATGGATATTCTACATTGACCTCACAAGACTTTTGAATTTGGCAAAGAAAACCACTCATGAAATAATTATAAATAATTTTATACTATATACAATTTCTCTACACAGACACGCCAGCTGTCATTGGTCTAGTCTAGCCTATAGTCTCTTCTGGCTGGCAAAAGTTCGAAAGTTCTATTTTATGTTTTTTGTGTTTTTGGCTATACTTAGCATTTTGTGACGTCACAACTACTTCATACGATGATTTGAAATGTTCCAATTCATGCCCAAAACTGGTTTAATCGAGTTTTACTTAAGAAAAAGCTATTACTAATCCATTGGTTTGACAAATATAGCATTAATAATATTCCTGTCGCATTTCTAGAAATTCTTTCCTTATTGATCATAATATATTACTAGAAATAAGACCTCATACTTTACAACATCCGATTAATAGTATAAATAATTTCATCATTTTTTTCCATATTTTGAAATGGCATTGCTATATTTAAGATGCTTTGCTCTTTCGATGATTTCTTTTAAATGTCAAGCGGCAGAAGAATAATATTGGAAGCATGCCCAAAATACGTGTAAATATAAAATGTGCAAGTGCATAAATATTAAATGTAATTATATGAAAACGAAAAATTGTGATGAAAATCTTTAGTAAAAAGTAGTGAAAAGAACCCAGCGAAAAGAAATCAAAAATCAAAAGCATAAACAAATCTACAAAAATGGAACATGGATCGATGATTTTTCGTGCTTTACACTTACATATACATACATATATTGCGTATTTTTCAATTGTATATGTATATGTTATGTATATGTGTGTGTGTGCGTGTTTATGAGCCTGTGAATTGGTGAAAATGAAGAATAAAAACAGAAAAAAAATTTACCTTGAAGCGGCCGTCGGCTGTGCGATTGTCGTCATCGGTTGCAATAACCGTTGCGAATCGATAAGAGTCTTGCCTCTCAAGCTGATGCTGTTGATATTGGTGGTGGTGTTGGTGTTTTTGGTGTTGGTATTGGTGTTTGGTATTGGTATTGATTGATGATGTTGATTGATGATGAACGACGGGAAGAAATACAAATCAAAACGTAACAAACAATGGCAAAGACAAGATACAAAAAAACGACAAGCATAATATAATGAATAAACTAAATAATTGATATGCGATAAATAATGATATATATATGTATATCTAATATCTATATTACACACTATGTAATGCATGACATAAACGAAACTTAATAATTAACTATTCATGACTAGCATATGTTATAATTGAAAAAATATATATATATATAATTATTTGTAGTTAAGCATGATTCAATACGAAACAAATATAATACTGGAACAATACATCAGGACAAATGAATCATATTGGGAAAGTTGATGAACAAAAAGAAAAAAAAAACTGTTGGAAATAAATGATAGGGCGCATGTGCCGTGGAAAGGCAGAATTGATGTGCGGTTTCGATTGGAATAGTAAATAATACCCTAGTTTATGCAAACTATGCCATTGACGAACTGACGTCAACAATGGTGGGTTCAATTGGTGATTTCTTTGATTACATTGTATCCATAACGAGGCGTACATTTATCAGCTAAATTGCTCATTATGAATCACAAAAAGATATGTAATTCGAATACAAACAAATGGAGCAAATTATAAACAATTTCGTATACAAAGTAAACACTCGTAATGCGGGAAAGCATTTAAATGCGATCGTAAAGCCGAAATTGTTGGTAAAAGATAAAAATAATATCTAAATTAAACTAAAATGAGTTTGATATACAAATCACTCACACGTAATCATTTACGAATGAACACTGTACACATAATAAACAGAATAATGTATATCTCTATTGGAGGCTTTAGAACAAATTCATGCAAAATGAAACGGCATGCCAAGTAATTAAACAAACAGAGAGCCCAAGAGAGATTGCCCAAGCAATCGAGAGAGCGAGAGAGACATATATAGATAACTAAGTACATATATACAATATATATATATATATGTATATATTTGAACGGGGGGAGATTCAACCTGTCGCGATCGCTTTGGACGCCGGCAACGCTTGATGAGCATAAAAGCAAATTCATTTGGGGGTTTGATTATTTATTTATTTGCTCAAGCGATTTAAAGCAGGGTAACGAATGGCAGTTCATTGGGGCTTTTAAGTTGCAAAGTGGGGCATGAAATAAATCTTCAAATATATGGGTATTTATTTATGTATATTTGTTTAATACTTGAGCTTTTTTGGCTTACGCACTTTTTAACTGTGGCCCTTTGTTTATTTGTTTCTTTTTCGCTGGTATGATTAGTTTGCAGATATTGTCAGATCTCTCACTATATATATATTTTATTTGCTGATTAATGTATGCTAAACAATCTAGAGGTATATATAATATATAGAATTGATTAGTTATAAAGCTTAACGATAACTTAGACTTATAAATTTAGCTAAACGTTTTGAATGCAAACAATTGTTAACACATTTCATGTATTTTCGCTCCCACAGACAGCGCGACTGGCGCTAATTTCTTTTTTCCTAAACAAATTAAATTAATTGAAAGGTGAATCTAGCTTTTTTTTTATTTTCTTTATTGTATTTTGTGTTTGGTGTTTCATGGTTCGATTCATTTGAAATGTAAACGCGTCACGCCGCCATTGAAAAAACAAAAGGAACGAGAAAAAAAGAACGGTGAATACGCGAATTTGTGTGTGTTGCAAAACGCCGTACATACTGCGCGAACGAACGGAAAGCGCAGCATGGCATGAGTGAGTTAGACGAGAGAGGTCGGTTTGGGGAAAAGCAATTAGAACGCTCGGGGTGGGCTGCCTGACCGACTACCTGACTCGATGGTTGGGTCAGGATGGTTTGGGATATAAATCAAAATGCGACAATGGCCCGAGGCAAATGTTTACATAACCTCAGTCAATTAAGCGCGCGCTCAGATACAAATGTATCTATCAGATTCACAAATACAAATGTGTATGTGTGTGTTTGTGTTTGTTTCCCCAACCGTTATTGTTTGAAACATTTGGCGCGCACTTTTTGTCGCGCAAAGCATTTGCCATTTGAACTTGAATATCAATTTACAACAAAAACAGCAAAAACAAAAACAACATATGCATAACAAGCAGTTATCGGATGCATAGCATGAGAGAGTGAGATAAAGAATTGACAGGCTGACAAAATGTTCAGCTAGTCAGCTCGACCCCGCTAATTGTTCAATCAATGCAAAAATCTACAAACACATACATACGTTGTAGATATGTATATGTGTGTATGTGTATATATGTTCGTGCCCGAAATAAAAGAGGAATGAGCAAATTAAGTCACACAATGGAAACGGCAATTGTAAACAATTTTCAATTTCAATCTCAAGCTAAACGAAAGTGCATCTAACAGCAGATTTGAACTGATTTGAGCTGAGCGCTTCTCTCACACTCTGGTTCGAACCAGTCTTAAACTGGAACATAACCCAGGTACTCAGAGAGCTCTGTTATCAGTGTGCACAAGTCATAAGTTGTAAAGTGCTTATGATCTGAATGAACTTAGAAAAATGCCAGGTTTATGAACCAGTTACAGCGAGAGAAATATAATTTTAAAAATATTTTTGCTTGTTGAACTGAACAGTTTTTTTATAGAACGAAAACACGTTTTTGGTGCTTTCTCATCATTGTAATGATCTCTTGTTATTGAGTACGTTCACTTTTGTACATTATTTTTAACAATCGAATGCTAATTGTTTCGCATGTTTTTTTTTTAGCAATTTTATCTATCCAAACCTATTCTCGTATTTTTTTGCTATTTATTATTACAACGTTCATATGACACACTTTGCGGTTAAACAAACACACACACACACACACACTATAAAATATTTCTGTTAAACATCTTAATCATTTAACATGCGCACCCCAACAATATTAATTAAAGTTTTAGTACTCTTAACCAAAACTAATCTGAATAAGCAATAAACACAGTCAATGTAGAGCGCTTAAACTTAAGTTTCTAACAATATTTATATAT